>CM077672.1:397065780-399565780 GCA_039707655.1 Elymus sibiricus
GGGCCCCTGCGAAGTTCCTGGACACCCCGTGCCCACGACCTTGTACCGTGCGCACGGGACCCCATGTCCACGGCCCTTTGACCCCGTGCGCACGGCCCTCCCAGAATCAGCCGCCACCGTTTCACCTTTTCAGCCATATCTCCCACTCCCGAACTCCGATTTGGGTGTTCTTTGGCTCGTTGAAAAGCTAGCGACGTGCCCGAGCTACTCATCTTGGTTTTACCAACATTTGACTCCATCAAATTTTGTGTATTTTGGCATCTTTACAAAAGCCCTCCGCCATAACTTCCGCACCACCACCACATAAAACTTCCGCAACCTAACCCATTTTGGTTCCCATTGCATTTGTGGTTGTGTGAGTTGTGATTTGAGTCTCCTAAGGTGTTTCGGATACTTAGGGACTGTTACATCTTCATCCACCACCGGACATTGTATCGGTCCATCATCTACATCAACCACGACATTCCACATCGACGACGGCCATCCATCCTTTGAGACCATCTTCAACCGGAAGCAAGGCCGGTTACCCCCGACTTCGTGAAAGGTTAAGTGTGACGAAGGTATCCATTCCATCATAAACTTTTCCTTCCTTGCCATTACATCTTGATAGCCCCACTATCTTTGCAAATACCTTCATACCTATTGAGACTAGCTATCCGAGTATTGCCGGGCTTCGCGAAAACTTGAGCACCATAGTGATACGATATCATATTGTTGCATCATTTGATATATCATATAGTGCAATTGCTTGCTCCCGTGCATATCTTGTGATACTTATGTCATGTATGTGGTTGAGGCTTCATAAGCATAGTGGAAAGGAAGAGAAGAGTAAAAAAAAAGATAAAAAAAAGCTTTTAAGCAAGAAAGAAAGATCAAAAGCTTATAAGCAAAAGAGTGTTGAGCATGAAAAGAGATACTTGTGCATGAGGATATATGGAATAGGAAATGTTTTGCTTGCATACATATAGGTTGGTGCCAAGTGGTGAATCGTGCCCAAATGTGCAATCAAGCTAGTGTCTCTCCTTGTGTTTGTGCAACACGAGCTTAGTCTTCGTTAGGAAATTTTGTATTGCTCATCCCTATAGTTGCACAAGCCCCATTATCCCACCGTGTGTGTTTCTTTATTGCCCTCCTCTATATATTGTGATCACTTGCTTTGCATTTTGAGTCCTTTAGATTGATTTCAACATTTACATATCTTGGACTTCAATTTGCATGAATTTGTGCCACTAACCCCACCGAGCTCCACTAAGCCATTTGTGTAGGTTGTGAGGATTGGACAAGGTTTTCACCAAGTGCACTCTTTTCCTTGCATACATTGTGGTCTTTGAGATCCATCTACAACTTCGGAAAGAGGTAACTTTGGTATGTTCATTCCATTTCGTTCTCACACCTTCTCGAGTGCTTCTATGGATAGGGGCGGCACATCTCCTTCGGTCTACAACCACAATGACAAGTTCGATGCCATGAAGAACTTCATCGACGCCAAGATGGACAAGCACATGGAGGAGCTCAAGGTCCTCATCAACACCGGCAAGCGGTCTTCATCATCTTCGAGAAGACGCTCAAGTGCAAAGACTCCCGAGCTACCATCTTCGGCAAGTACACACCGGCATCGACACCGACAAGACCATGAAGTTCCAGGTCATCAAGAGCAACCTTCCGGACGCGAGTTGGCTTCTCTGACACCCCCGTGCCCACGGGACTATGACCCCCGTGCACACGGGGCCCCGTGCACATGACCTTTTGCACTCCCGTGCGCATGGCCCCTACAGAACCGCGACATCGACCTCGACAGTTCGGCTTCATCAACTACGTTGGCATCTTCGCCAAGAGACTTCAAGGCATCTTCGCCTTCGAATGTACGTCATCTTCGCCGACAAGCACCTCAAGATTACGCTCAAGAGAAGCTCCCCAAGCTCAAGTCCACGACTTCCACGAGCTACTATGACCTCGACACCGACCACGAGCTTTCTTTCTATGGGACTCAAGACCCCGAGGAGTATCTCGAGTGGGAGCGCAAGATGGATGACTACCTCAAGCTACATCGAGTCCCCTCCGAAGATCAAGTGAAGTGCGCCACAAGTACCTTCCATGACTACGCGTTAATATGGTGGCTTCACACACCTTCGAAGAGCTTCAACATGAGTTGGCCCAAGACAAAGAAAGCTATGCGGCGAGAGTTTGTGCCTTCCGCCTACACGGAACATCTTCACCAATTGGAGAACACCATACAAGGATCCAAGACCCTCGACGAGTACTTCAAGGAGATGAAGAAAGCCTTGCGATGAGCCGGTGTGGACGACCCTGATACGTCTCCAACGTATCTATAATTTATGAAGTATTCATGCCATGTTTATAACAATTTTATATGGTTTTGGTATGATTTGATTAGAACTAACCCGGACTGACACTGTTTTCAGCAGAACTACCGTGGTGTTGTTTTTTGTGCAGAAATAAAAGTTCTCGGAATTGGACAAAACTTTTTGATGATTTTTGATGGACCAAAAGAGACCCCCGAAGCTTTGTGGAAGGACCAGAAGAGCCACAAGGAGGCTACAAGGCAACACGACGCACCCTGGAGGGGTCGTGTGCTGTTGCCTTGTGGGCCCCTCGTAACTCCTTTTCGCGTGATTCCAACACTGAAAAATCTTATAAATAGAGAAACCCCCAGAAATAAACCTAGAACTTCGCCGCCGCCGCCGCAAGCCTCTGTACCAAAGAAATACCATCTGGAGCCGGAGGGGGGGATCATCACCGGAGGCCATCTTCATCATCCCGGCGGTCTCCATGACGAGGAGGGAGTAGTTCACCCTCGGGGCTGAGGGTATGTACTAGTAGCTATGTGTTTGATCTCTCTCTCTCTCTCTCTCTCTCTCTCTCTCTCTCTCTCTTGTGTTCTTGATTTGGCACGATCTTGATGTATCGCGAGCTTTGTTAATATAGTTGGATCATATGGTGTTTCTTCCCTCTCTATCTTCTTGTGATGAATTGAGTCTTTCCCTTTGAGGTTTCGTTATTTTCGGATTGGATATTTCAGATTTGAGAACACTTGATGTATGTCTTGCATGTGGATACCCGTGGTGACAATGGGGTATTCTATTGGTTCACTTGATGTATGTTTTGGTGATCAAATCGCGGATTCCCGTGACCTTGGGGTGATCTAGGCATAGGGGTTGGTTGCACATTTTCATCTTCTTTTCTCCGATAGAAACTTTGGGGTACTCTTTGAGGTTCTTTGTGTGGATTGAATATTATGAATCTGAAGTTGTTTGATGCATATCGAATAATCAACTCACGGATACTTGTGGTGACATTGGAGTATCTAGGTGACATTAGGGTTGGTTGATGCGTATCATCTGGTGTTATTTCAGTACGAACTCTAGGGCTGTTTGTGACACTTATAGGGATGGCTCAATAGATCGATCGGAAAGGATAACTTTGAGGTGGTTTTGTACCCTACAACAATTTCTTCTTATGTTCTCCGCTAGATAAGAACTTTGGAGTTATTCTTTATCGCACGTTGAGGGATTGTTATATGATTCAATTATGTTAGCACTGTTGAGAGATTGCACTAGTGAAAGTATGAACCCTAGGCCTTGTTTTCAAGCATTGCAATACCATTTGTGCTCACTTTTACTACTTGTTACCTTGCTGTTTTTATATTTTCAGATTACAAAAACCTATATCTACTATCCATACTACACTTGTATCACCATCTCTTCACCGAACTAGTGCACCTATACAATTTACCATTGTATTGGGTGTGTTGGGGACACAAGATATTTCTTGTATTTGATTGTAGGGTTGTTTGAGAGAGACCATCTTCATCCTATGCCTCCCATGGATTGATAAACCTTAGGTCATCCACTTGAGGGAAATTTGCTACTGTCCTACAAAACTCTGCACTTGGAGGCCCAACAACGTCTACAAGAATAAAAGTTGGGTAGTAGACATCAAGCTCTTTTCTGGCCTCATTGCCGGGGAGGTGAGTGCTTGAAGGTATATCTTTAGATCATGCAATTAAATCTTTTAGTTTCTTGTTTATTCACTAGTTTGGCTTATAAAGGAAAACTACAAAAAAATGGAATTGAGGTTGCCTCAATTACTTCATCTCTATAATGTCTTTCTTGAAAATGATGGATCGAAAAATTGTGCTAAAGTGTTAGAAGAAGAATTTAATAAAATGTTTAGCATAAATTCTTTGAATGATAAGCATGATTGCAATGTTGTTAGTATGCTTTCTATGAATATCCATGATGCTAATGATATGCAAAGCCATAAGCTTGGGGATGCTATGTTTGATGAAGATGCTATTTTTAGTCCCCCTACTTTTGATGAGCAAATTTATTATGATGATTGCATGCCTCCTATTTATGATGATTATATTGATGAAAGTGGGTTTGGAAGAGTGTCAACTCTAGGTAATAGTGATCCCACTATTTTGGAGGGTGTTAAATCTTATGGCCATAATTATGAAAGTGGATTTGGAGAGGTCACAACTTTATTTAATGGTGATTCCACTATTTTGGAAGAGGTTTCAATTGATTATGACAACAAAGTTGCTATCTATGATGATTATTGTGATGACATGTATGCTATAAAGAATAATGATAATTATGAAACTTGTCATCATGATTTTAATGTTCAACTTGATTATGTCAATCAAATATCACATGATAGTTATTTTTTTGAGTTTGCTCCCACTGTTATGAATGAGAACAAATTTGCTTATGTGGAGAGTAATAAATTTTCTTTGCTTGTAGATCATGGAAAGAATGCTTTATGTGATAGTTATATTGTTGAATTCATTAATGATGCTACTGAAAATTATTATGAGAGAGGAAGATATGCTTATATATATTTCAATAATATCAAGTTTCCTCTCTATGTGTTAAAAGTTTCGAAGTTATACTTGTTTTGCCTTCCTATGCTAGTTGATTCTTGCTCCCATAAATTGTTTGCTAGAAAAATCCCTATGCATAGGAAGTGGGTTAGGCTTAAACTTGCTTGTCATATGATTCATGATGCTCTCTTTATGTTTCAATTCTTTACTTTTATGTGAGCATCATTAAAATCATCATGCCTAGCTAAAAGGCATTAAAGAAAAGCGCTTGTTGGGAGACAACCCAATACTTATACCTTCTGTTTTTGTGTGTCCACATGATTAATCGACTGTACTAATCATGTTTTATATGTTTTCTTTCAATAATGTGCCAAGTGAAGCCTTTGGGATAGTGTGGACACTTGTTGATTTGATTCTGTGCAAAAATAGAAACTTTTGCGTCTAGTGCTGAAATTTCTGTTCTGTACTGGAGCGTGAGAAAGTTCTGAAATTTTTACACAGTCTTTTGTTACAAATTGTTTACGTTGTCCTAATTTTTCAGATTTTTTGAAGGTACAGAAGTACGCTCACTACATGTTGTTCTGTTTTTGACAGATTCTGTTTTTATTGCATAGTTTGCTTGTTTTAGTGTTTCCATAGCTTATATTGAGTAATATAAATTGTGGAAATGATATAATACAGTAGGTATTATGTGAGAACAATTATGAATCTTGTCTTGACAGTACCAAAGTGAATGATTTATTTTCATACTAACCCATCTCACGGAGTTCCGTTAAGTTTTATGTGATTGAAGTTTTCAAGTTTTGGGTGAGATATCGATATGAGGAGAATAAGGAGCGGCAAGACCCTAAGCTTGGGGATGCCCAAAGCACCCCAAGGTAATATTCAAGGAATACTCAAGCGTCTAAGCTTGGGGATGCCCCGGAAGGCATCCCCCCTTTCGTCTTCAACATTATCGGTAACCTCACTCGGAGCTATATTTTTATTCGTCACATAATATGAGTTTTGCTTGGAGCATCATTTTATTTTAGTTTACTTTGCTTGCTGTTATAAATAATCATGTTTTGTATCTTTAAGTTCAATAAAATGCCAATTATAGCCTTTACCATGCTCATTTTGCAAGTTTATGTGTTGCTGTTTGAAAACAGAAAGTTTTTCTGTTATGTCCTGAATATTTGTGAATTGTCAGAACATGATAAAAATCTGAAATTTTTACAAAGTAAGAATGCATGAGTTCTCTGTCACTTTGTAATTTTTTGGAATTTTTGGAGTTAGGGAAGTATGAATTTTTATTCCCCCTTTACAGACTGTCATGTTTAGACAGATTTCGGTTATAGTTGCATTGTTTGCATATGTTTGCCCATTTAATGTTTCTATTTGTGGATAGGAGTATTAAATATGCAGAGGCATTTAGTATGCAATGTTTAATTATAATTTAGTGATTTGTTACAGTAGAGAATGTTAAGGTTTTGAGTTGATTTATACTAATTTATCTCACGAGTTCTTGTTGAGTTTTGTGTGGATGAAGTTTTTAAGATTTAGGAGAAGCCATGATATGAGAGGAATTAAGGAGACACAAAAGCTCAAGCTTGGGGATGCCCAAGGCACCCCAAGACAACATTACAAGAAGTCTCAAGCAACTAAGCTTGGGGATGCCCCGGTAGGCATCCCACCTTTCTTCGTCAACACCTATCGGTTAGCCTAAGTTTTTACTTGTTCACATGATATGTGCTATTCTTGGAGTGTCCTTTTCTTTTCATTTTGCTTGTTGTTTGAATAAAATTATCAAGATCTGAAATCTTTATTTGGAGAGAGTCTTCACATAGCTACTTAATTGTTTGACTACTCATTGATCTTCACTTATATCTTTTGGAGTAGTTTGTCATTCATTCTTGTGCTTCACTTATACCCTAAGAATGAATTGTTGAATGAATTGAATATCATAAATCTGAAATTATATATGTTCCATATGCTTAGTAATATTTCACATTGGGTTTATAAAGTAAAATCTATTAAAATTTGACAATCAAAATATTGGTCATACAAGCAATTCATGAATGATTAGTATATGGAAGAGAAATTTCACATACAAATATCTTATCTTGGACATCTTTTATGATTGTCAATACCCATTAATTATTTCCAAACTTGAGCAAATTAGTTGAAGTTGGACAAGGAAGACAACGTAATGAGTTATGTTTGGGTATATTTGCATACAAGTTATATTGTTATGGATCCTCTAACATGTGGTGCTTGTTTAGAATCTTTTGCTAGCCAAAATTTCTGTACTAAGCGGGAATACTGCTTGTGCATCCAAAATCCTTGAGCAAAGTTTCTTCCATGAGTGTCCAACATACCTACCTATATACAGTATTACCCTGCCGTTCCAAGTAAATTTGCATGTGCCATCTCTAAAACCTTCAAATAAACATCTGTTTTGTGTGCCCATACCGCTCATGAAGCGATGGGGTGGTCAGTATCTTCCATGTTAAGCGGGTTATTCTCATGATGGGTGTTTATTCACTTGTCATTGCACGAGAGAGGTTGGTAATTGGGATGCCCAGTCTCGCTAGACAAAAAAATATATAATAAAACAAAAGCTCCCCCTAGAAAGTTGAAAGTTTGGAGGGCACCCGTGAATTCGGCTAGCCATGGCTTGTATTTGAATGGTTGTGGGGGAGTTAAACTTTTCATTTCTGCATGGGAACCGGCCATAATGTGTTTAGCATGGAAGACATTGAATACCTTATTCGTGACGTTGATAGGAAAAGTACACCTCTCAAAATATATTCATCTCCGATTTAAGCTTCGAGCTCTGGCACCTCTGCAAATCCCTGCTTCCCCTCTGCGAAGGGACACTCTATTTACTTTTATGCTATTTACTTTCATGTTATTTATTTTTGTTGATTCAACTTCTTATTCCAACCTATTCTCTAGTTGGCAAGCATCATGTGGTGGGGATAGATCCAGACACATATATCCATTCAAATATATTTGATCATGAATTATTATTGTTGACAATTATCTCTATGATAAATGAGTTGGGAGGCAAAACATCAAGCCCCTATCTTTCTCTATGTTCGATGGATGCTATTTGTTCTAAAAATATGCTTTGAGTACTAGCAATCATACAAGACTATAAGATAATTGAGTATGTGGAGCTCTTACTTAGACTTTGTTGAAAATGAGATGCAATTGTTTGGTGACTAAGAACATATTTTGTTAAGTTTCAAGAGAATGCATTGTTTCAACCGTAATATGTGAGTTGATTGCTACTTTATCATGATGAGTTGTATGAGAAAGAGTTGCTGTTATGATGCAAGAAAAAGTGATTGAAATTATCATTGATCAAACTTATGCACTATGCTAGCATTCACACTTCATAAATTATTTATTTTATCATTTACCTACTCGAGGACGAGCATGAATTAAGCTTGGGGATGTTGATACGTCTCCAACGTATCTATAATTTATGAAGTATTCATGCCATGTTTATAACAATTTTATATGGTTTTGGTATGATTTGATTAGAACTAACTCAGACCGGCGCTGTTTTCAGCAGAACTACCGTGGTGTTGTTTTTTGTGCAGAAATAAAAGTTCTCGGAATTGGACTAAACTTTTTGACGATTTTTTATGGACCAAAAGAGACCCCCGAAGCTTCATGGAAGGACCAGAAGAGCCACGAGGAGGCCACAAGGCAACACGGTGTGCCCTGGGGGGGGGGGGTCATGTGCTCTTGCCTTGTGGGCCCCTCGTAACTCCTTTTCGCGTGATTCCAACGCTGAAAAATCCTATAAATAGAGAAACCCCCAGAAATAAACCTAGAACTTCGACGGCGCCGCCGCAAGCCTCTGTACCAAAGAAATACAATCTAGAGCCCTGTTCCGGTGATACGTCTCCGTCGTATCTATAATTTTTGATTGTTTCATGCCAATATTCTACCACTTTCACATATTTTTGGCAACATTTTATATTATTTTTGGGACTAACATATTGATCCAGTGCCCAGTGCCAGTTCATGTTTGTTGCATGTTTTTTGTTTCGCGGAATATCCATATCAAACGAAGTCCAAATGCAATAAAAATTTACGGAGATTTATTTTGGAATATATGTGATTTTTGGGAGGTGGAATCAACGCAAGGCGGTGCTCGTGGGCCCCACGAGGCACCAGGGCGCGCCAGGGGGGCCCGACGCACCGTGGTGCCTCGTGAGGCCCTCGTAGGTCGGTTGGTGCCCTTCTTCGGCCGCAAGGAATCTAATATCTGAAAAAAAATCATGTTAAAATTTTAGCGCAATCGGAGTTATGGATCTCCAGGAATTTAAGAAACGGTGAAAGGCCAGAAAACAAAAACGCGAAACAGAAGAGAACAAAGAGAGAGATCCAATCTCGGAGGGGCTCCTCCCCTCCGGGAGCATTGGCGGCCATGGACCAGAGGGGGAACTCTCCTCCCATCTAGGGGGGAGGCCAAGCAAGAATAAGAAGGAGGGGGGGCTCTCTCCCCCTCTCTCCCGGTGGCGCCGGAACGCCGCCGGGGGAACCAACGTGACGTCGATCTACACCAACAACTTTGCCGCCGTCAACACCAACTCTCTCCCCCTCTATGTGGCGGTGTAACACCTCTTCTACCTGCTGTAATCTCTACTTAAACATGGTGCTTAATGCTACATATTATTATCCAATGATTTGTGGCCATCCTATGATGTTTGAGTGATTGATGATCGTGATTGGTTTGAGTTGTACGTTTTATTTTGGTGCTGTCCTATGGTGCCTTCCGTGCCACACACACGTGGGGGATTCCCGCTGTAGGGTTTGCAATACGTTCATAATTCTCTTATGGTGGGCGGCTAGAGTGACAGAAGCTTACACCCGAGTAAGGGGGTTGTTGCGTATGGGAGTAAAGAGGACTTGATACTTAATGCTATGGTTGGGTATTACCTTAATGATCTTTGGTAGTTGCGGATGCTTGCTAGAGTTCCAATCATAAGTGCATATGATCCAAGTACGGAAAGTATGTTAGCTCATGCCTCTCCCTAATATAAAATTGCAATAATGATTACCGGTCTAGTTATCGATTGCCTATGGACAAATATTTCTCTTGTGTTACAAAAGCTTTTGACTAATCAACTAAACTTTTATTATCTTGCAAATTACTCGTAGTTTTATTATCTCGCAAATTACTCCTAGTTTTATTCTCGTTAAGTACTTCTAGTCTTATCCTTACACCCACAAAATAGTTTCATACTTGTTGTAGGTAAAGCGAACGTTAAGTGTGACGGTGTCCTGGACTAGGGGGTACTCACCACATCGTCTCCCGACCAGGTGGGTTGAGCCGAGGACCCCCATGGCGGTTCACTCATGGGCCACTTCGGGCAGCCCATGACGAATACAAGGAAGATTCCACATGACTTGGCGCACAAGACGAGGACTCTTCTAAACCCTAGGCCTCCGGTGCATATATAAACTGAGGCCAGGCTAGTCAATACATGATCTGATATTCATTAGAACAATCTTGTGGTAGATACATGTACTCTGTACTACACCCCATATGAATACAATGAAAAGCAGGACGTAGGGTATTATCTCTTCGAGAGAGCCCGAACCTGGGTAAAACCCTGTGTCCATGTTACCATCGCTCCAAGACGCCTAGCTTAGGACCCCTACTACGAGATATGCCGGATTTAGGACCGACATTGGTGTTTTCATTGAGAGACTGCTGGGTAGTCGCCGCGGTGCGATGGGAATTCGGATCGGCTCCACCGCGATCTATGCGTCGGAACCGAGCTACATCGTCAACGTCGACATCTTCGTCGCCGGCTCGACTGGTCACCTCGGTTAGGCCGAGGACTACGCTCCACGTCGGATCGTCAAGATCGGACAGGTGTCTTCATCAACATCAACTCAAATCTCAACCAAGATCATAGAAGTACCCTCCATGGTGCTCGGGGGCTCAACGTCAACATTACCCTCGCGCGATCATGCAGTTTTTTCTGGACAGCAGATTCGTGTTCGCTGTCCCCGTCTTCTCGAGCGTCGTTTTGACGATTTCTTTGATGGAATTGTGCGGAATTGAGTCTAGAACCACCCTGTAAAATTTCGTCGTATTCCAATGGAGGAATCTTCAGCGATCTACGATATACCGGAGCCCTGTCAAATCTGGACGTGAATCTGGACGAGTTTAGGGCGAGGAGTCCAGCATCGAGCTCGGACATCCTTTGGAAAATCCAACCATTGATCGGCTGCGGAATTCTATATCTACCATCCCTCAAAATTTCAGCTCGATCCGACCGTTCAAACTCCGGGAACAGCCCGAGGAGTGCGTCAATTTCCGGATCTGTTTTCTGCACGAAAACGAATCCGACCCGAGTTCATCTTTTTCATGAAGAGATTATCGGACATCCTTTTTGAAGGGAATTTTTTATAGGGTATTGTGTTTTGTTTTCAAGCACGTGCCTACAAATTTTAAGCCTTTTCTGAGGCGATCTTCGTCGTCGCGCCGGTGTCAAACCAGCCCAGCCACGTTGCTCCACGTCTGCCGACCTGCGTCAGCATTGACTGCGCCGTCGCTTCATCGAGCCAACGACAACTACCTCGGATCATCACCTCGGTGAGCCGACCAAGAGTTCGGCACCGCTCTCCCTAATGATCGTCAAGATAACCTCATCACCTTACGGATTGCACGGGTCGGGCATGCCAGCATCGCCACGCGGTCACTTCTCAAGCCGGCATTGACCGCGTCACAAAGTTTCGACCTGCGTCGGCATTGCCGCGCCGTTGCTTCTTCGAGCCGATGTCCACCTCGCCGACCTGCTTCGACACCTCGGCTGGCATGGGGGTTGCAACATCACCTTACCGACCTGCTCCGACACCTCGGCTAGAACGGGGGCTTCGCCATCTCTTCATCAACCTACTCTAGAGACTTCAGCGTCACCAGCCGATCAGCTTCGCCACCTCGGCTAGACCGGGGGCTTCGCCTCGCCATATCGACCGTGTCACGTCGCTGCTTCATCAAGCCGAGCTCTTCGCTCGGCCACCTCGGGCTTGGGGGCTGGGACCTCGGTCAAGCCGAGGACTATGCGTCCTCGTCCCGCCACAAGCCCGCACCACGTCATCAACGCCGAGCAAATTAACCAGCTAAGTCGCTTTCATGCTTAAATTTTCTAAGTTCTTAATTTTTTGTTCGGTTCGACCAAGCATTATATTTATGTTAAAATCTGTTTGTTAAAAACTAGGTTCGTTAAAAACCGCTTCTTATTCCCATGTTAACTGGTGGCTCTTAAATTTATATGAGCCATTTTATAATAAATATTTTTTCTTCTAAGTCGTTGCAAAGTCTTTTTCTAACACTCCTTTTTCAACTCGAGTGTATGGTCAATAGCCGGATAGCCTGATTTCTCTCTAAAGCCGCTCAAGTTTTGTTCGCTAAATTGGCCTCTGAGAAGCACTCCGCCTTCGGGATATGGAGGTTGAAGCCGAAGGCTGACCTACTTGAAGTTTAGAGATCGGATGTGTCATGTTAAAGCACGACGGAAGGAAAAATTTATTTTAAGACCAATTTTCGGATTGGCACCCAAAAACTTGATTTAGTTCGGACGTCAAGTTTTTACATAAGTTTTTTGGCTTTTTGAGCTTATGGCACTTTTAAGCTATTTGTATGTTTTTCTTTCAGGAGGCGGGACATCCTCATGACCGAGGTGCCTTGCGTAATAATTCAGCTTGGGAGATCTTTTCCGACCCGCAGCTCGGCATCTTTCGTGCTGACCTACACCTCGGTGTTGGTGAAACGCACATGACATCTGGACTAGTTCCCAAGGAGATTCGATCCTCAGGTTGGTCGGCCGCACCCAACCTGAGTCTCGGGGGATACTGTGTGTCTCCAGCATAACTCTCGCAGTACAACATCGGATGCCTTTAAAGCATCGACAATATCAACGGGGGGCTGCGACTAGAGCCGAACCAACCAAAAGCAAAGGTACTCCGAGGAGTCCTCGGCAAAACGTTCCCGGATATTGCTTTATATGCATCAGTTTCGAATTGTGTCTTCAGTCAATAGTTGGGTTGCCCGGCTCCTATGCTTGCCTCCTACGTTCCGCTTTGTTCGGCTAGGTGTGCAAAGGGAGAACCACTGCGATTGTACTTCCGATTTAATTGGTCAAGTACCTCAGTGGAGAAAGCCGAAAACTGACTGTCACAATGAGCGCAAACTGGTCAGCGATCCGATGACTGTGTCAAACTATAGATCGATAGAGGTTACCCCGTGGGCCTTTCATAAAATTGGCCGAAGTGTTAATGGCTTGACCTCGGCTGACGCCGAACTCTAACCGGGGGCTAGTAACTGGCCTCCCAACTTTAAGCTCCTATGACTAAGTGAAAGTTATAAAGCCTGGATATCGGATTGCCTCGTTTCCGCTAACACAACCGCCTCTGGGCACCGAGACGTCGGTGAAGGGTTGTTTTGTTACTGCGGAAACACCCTGCGTAGCATCTACAAAGGGGTAGAAGCCGACGATGGGCCACTCTCAAAGGATAAACGGTCACAAAGGAGTCAAAATAGCATATAGCATAAAAGCGTTTGTATTCAATATACGAGTGCTGCCTTCCGTAATCATCGTTATAAAGCCATAAATATGAATCAATTTGACTTAAGATTTTGGCCAAGCTGGGTTGCCTGGCTCCTGTGCTTACCCCCTACGTTCTCGATTGTTCGGCTAGGGGGTAAAGGGAGCACCTCTGTGATTGTTACTATCGGGTCATCCGGGTTCGTACCTCAGACTGGGTGAAGCCAAAAGCTAGCTGTCTTAAGAATATAATTGGTCGGCAACGACGGAAGTGAAAATTTTGGTTCATTAAGACCACAGAGTTCGGGAACTTTCCCCAAACTAAATCCTCAATATTTTTCTCCCACATTGATCGGAGGTGAGGTTTCATGATCATGGTCAACATGACAGCTTGCGAAAAGGAACCTATAAAGGAACTATTTTTCCCAGAAGATGTTTCTTACGTTAAATAGTAATATAACATATCTCTCCGCGTACCTTTGTTTATAAAACCATATGGCCGGATTGCCTTGTTTTTCGTAAATCTTTGCCCTTATAAAGGCTTTATAAAGTAGGAAAACACTCCTTGGCTACTGGCCGAGGAGGTTGAAGCCGATGGTCAGTCAACAAAGTTTTGTACAATGCGGATCCGAGCATTAATGATGTAAAGTACTTGGATACATAGAATCATTACACATAAATTGTGATCAAAATCAATTTACTCCGGATATTGATCCTTAATTCGGCCATCTTTGCCCAAATTAAGGCTCGGGGGCTACTGCATTGACGATTCAATGCAGACAATTTACAAAATGCAAAAAAGTTTCCGAGGAGATTACAACCCTCAGGTTGGTCGGCCGCACCCAACCCGAGTCTCGAAGACTATGCACACCGCGTTTCCATTCCTAAGTATGCTACCGAGCAAGGAATCGATCCTCAGGCCGATTTCGCGAATCGACCTAAGTCTCAGGGGCTACTGGGATCAGCAGTTTTATTTCATCCTTCAGGTGCATCTCGGATTTTAGGCCGACACGCACCTTGAGGGCTACTGGCTATACATCTCGGCAGAGAATAAATTGCACCAATCGGAAATAAATTCCGCAAAAAATCAGCCCAAGACCGAGGTGGTGCACCACCTCGGAAGTAGTCTGGCATAAAGCTCGGCTGCGAGTGGCTGGCTCCATAGAGAACTTTTTCGGCGTTAAGCTCAGATAACCTCCTTCAACTTTTTCAAAGACGAGGTACTCTATGCCTCCTCGGATGCAGTCCGGCGCTGGAGCTCGGATACAGACCGGCGTTGGAGTTCGGCTGCTAAAATGTACCTCGGATGCAGACCGGCGTTAGAGCTCGGCTGCAAAAATATACCTCGGATGCAGTCCCGTGTTGAAGCTCGGCTGCAAGAGGACACCATCGCACAGGAAAAACTTCAAACCCGAGGTGTGGCGAAAAAATAACAAGGCATTAATAAAGGCCGAGAACTTAAAGGGGCTCCTCGGATGCCCGACATGTGAACTCTTCGGATTCACCTCGGCGATCCTCATGATCGAAGATGGGAAGATTTGTTGAACCAGCTTTCAAGACCGACGGCCGAAGACGAAGAACAGCTCGGAAGAACCAAGGAGCGTCCCCAACTTGAAGACCGGTTCAGGGGGCAACTGATGGTGTCCTGGACTAGGGGGTACTCACCACATCATCTCCCGACCAGGTGGGTTGAGCCGAGGACCCCCATGGCGGTTCACTCATGGGCCACTTCGGGCAGCCCATGATGAATACAAGGAAGATTCCACATGACTTGGCACACAAGACGAGGACTCTTCTAAACCCTAGGCCTCCGGTGCATATATAAACTGAGGCCAGGCTAGTCAATAGATGATCTGATATTCATTAGAACAATCTCGTGGTAGATACATGTACTCTGTACTACACCCCATATGAATACAATGAAAAGCAGGACGTAGGGTATTATCTCTTCGAGAGAGCCCGAACCTGGGTAAAACCCCGTGTCCATGTTACCATCGCTCCAAGACGCCTAGCCTAGGACCCCTACTATGAGATAGGCCGGATTTAGGACCGACAAAGTGCGCGTAGAGTTGTATCGGTGGTCGATAGAACTTGAAGGGAATATTAATTCTACCTTTAGCTCCTCGTTGGGTTCGACACTCTTATTTATCGAAAAAGCTACAATTGATCCCTATACTTGTGGGTTATCAAGACCTTTTTCTGGCGCCGTTGCCGGGGAGCAATAGCATGGGGTTGATATTCTCGTGTGTGCTTGTTTGCTTTATCACTAAGTAGTTTTTATTTTCTGTTCCACTAAGTAGATTTTATTTTCTATTCTAAGTTGTTCTCTATCTTTAGTTATGGATATGGAACACGAAATACCAAAAAAATTAGTTGTACTTGCTACTCATGGAGATGGGGAACCTCCTAAAACCCTCGATGCTCGTTATGTGGAAAACATTAAACACTACATTGATAATCCTGAGAAAACCCCATTCAACTTGATAATGGGAGACACGTTGGATCAACGTGAATACTTTAGGGATTATCGCTTGTCTCAAAAAGGAAAACTCTTATGGGATCAAATTGATTATTTGCAATGGTATGCTTGGAATTTATGCTTGAGATATGATTATACTTGTTGTTCTAGAATGAAGGCTCCACACCTTCCCTTTTCATGTAAATTTAATGATAATGAAACCTTGGCTTCTTATGCTAATGGTATATATGATTACTATGATGTGGAACGAATAGAAGAATTTGTTGCTTTTAAGGGTGCTTATGAAATTGAATCTTTGTTTGAAAAGTATGAAGATTGTGATGATGCTGTCTACAGATCTGAAATTTTTGCTATACTTAAATATTGCTATGAGAATTACGAATACAATGCCGATATTAATGAGTTTATTGAGAAAGTCTCCGCTGTCCAAGAAGAGACTAATATTTTGCAGGCTCCTATGGAAGAAGAAATTGATGACACTGTGAGCTCATTAGATGAAAAAGATGACGAGGAGAGCGAAGAACAAAGGGAGGAAGAGCGGATTAGCTACCCATGCCCACCTTCTAATGAGAGTAACTCTTCAACTCATACATTGTTTAATTTCCCTTCGTGCTTACCGAAGGATGAATGCTATGATAATTGCTATGATCCCGTTGATTCATTTGAAATGTCCCTTTTTGATGAAATTGATGCTTGCTATGATTGTGGCCATGATGCCAATATGAATTATGCTTATGGAGATGAACTTGCTATAGTTCCTTATGTTAAGAATGAAATTGTTGCTATTGCACCCACACATGATAGTCCTATTATCTTTTTGAATTCTCCCAACTACACTATATCGGAGAAGTTTGCTCTTATTAAGGATTATATTGATGGGTTGCGTTTTACTACTACACATGATAATTTTGATGAATATAATATGCATGTGTTTGCTGCTCCTACTTGCAATTATTATGAGAGAGGAACTACATCTCAACCTCTCTATGTTTCCAATACGATAAAATTGCAAAAAACTGTTTATACTATGCATTGGCCTTTACTTGGTGTGCATGAATTGTTCTTTTATGACATGTCGATGCATAGGAAGAGAGTTAGACTTCGTCATTGCATGATATATATTACTTTGTGCTCACTACTAAATTAAAAATCATTGTTAATTAAAATTGGCTTTGATATATGTAACACCCTGGTTTTCGCTCCCTGTTTTTTTCCTTCTCGAGATTTGACTCCCGTCTTTTTTTTCGGTGTTGTCGGATTTTCTCTCGCTCTTGGGTATATGTAGACGGTCAGTTAGCCTTGCCCTTCCTATCCAACCAGAGACTCTCTCCGACCCAACCTTGCTATCCCAGATATATTCTCAGGATTCTGCCACCGAAACCCTACTCTCCGGTCTACCGGAAGGGAAACCCTAATTCCTTCCGTTACAAAGGAACCCCAATTTCCTTTGATCTTTTGACTCCCAAATTTCTCCCAGTGATCATCCTATCTTTTTAAACCCTGGATATGTAAAAATATTGCCAAGTCATTTGCAATATTTTTCATTTAAAATTAATTCCTTTTTCTGCCCGTTAAAGGAATTAAATCCAGGAAAATATCTATCCATCTCCAAAGTTCATGAAAACATGTGGAGATATTCTTTGTGATCATATTGAGCTCCAATAAAAATATTGGCCATAAATAAATAAGGGAAATTGCATTTTCCTATTTAAAGCCAATATTGCAATTTGGGCACTTTCCAAAGGAACTACCATTTTGGTAGCCAGGAAAAATCCCAAATAATTTGTGGAGCTTCTCCTATCCATATCTTCACCATTTCCATCAAGATCCCAAGTTCCACAGATCAAATTTTGAGAGCATCATCCAATTCTTGTTTCTGGATTTATTTTGAGGTTGTGAAGCAACTATATTTTATATTGCTTCAAAAATTTTCAAATTAATCCAGGACCTTACCTTCCCTATATGATGTGAGTATGAAAAAATTCACATCATTTTATCTAGCCAATTTCTCCCAAAAATTCCATCTAGTTTCTGTCCAGATTCAAGCTCAGTGAAGGAAGTACCACTTTGGCATTTCCAATTGATCTGAAATTTTCCCAGTACCTTCATATCTCCAAATCATCACCCTACACCAAAATTCAGCTCATTCCACCAAGCCAAATGAGTGCAGCTTCAAGATTCAGTTTCTGGACCAGATTATGCTTTGTGAAGGAAGTATATGCAAACTTTGTCCAAATGCCTTCAAATTTGGCAAGCATCTAGTCCTTCTTACCACATTACCCTGTGACAACTTTCCCAGCTCATTGGCACATCTATCTGACCACAGCTTCCTCCCCAAGTTTCTGACCAGAAACTATTCTGGATCCTCTTGATCACTCTGGAGCCTTCCTGATCCATCCAATGTCTTAGCTTACCTATTTGACCAGTGCCTGTCATGTTTGACAAGGCGTGGCAAGCAGTCGCGGGCCAGAACAGCCAGTGCGCGCGGTGACCGCGTGAGCTGCACATAGGAACAGCGCTCTGCACATCCATCGCGTCGGATGGCCAGCTCCGGCGGCCGTACCCTTGCCATTTCGTGCCGACCTGACTCCCCGTCATCCGCTTGCTCATCTCCGGTCATTTCCCCCTTCGTTTTCTTCCTCCCCACGCCGCGACGAGCTCCGCCACTGTGCGCCCGTGACGCCGTCGTCTTCCTCTGTCTCCTTCCTCCCCGAGTTCTCCCGAAGCCGCGGCCAGCTTCTCCACTCTCCCCGAACCCTTGCCAACATCCCCTCCTTCCTCCGCGTGTCGCCGGAGCTCCAGTACGGGGATAAGCTCGCCACGGCGATCGTCCTCATCTGCTCACCCGTCCCGGCTATAAATAGCCCCTCCCCGAGCTTCTCCGAGCACCACCACCACTTCTCCTACCTCGCAGAACCCCCTGCCCTCTCCATTGAGCTCAAGGAGCTCCCTTGCCCTCCCCATAGTCGAAGCATCGCCGGCAGCCCGAGCTCAAATTCGAGCCACCCGCACCCTCCCTCTCCGCTCTGCCACTACTGGAGGACCTCCCGAGGCCGTGCGGAGCCGCCCACATCCTCGGTTACTCCTCGGGTCGACCGCACGCCGGGATTCAAAACCGGCCAGAGGTCTCGCCCGCGGGAGCCCGCATCGCCGCCGCTCGGGCCCTCGTCGCCGTCCGTGTTCAGACGGGGTGGAAGCGGCGTCCGCTCCTGAGCATTTCGGTGGTCGGAGCGCTCCAGGAGGCGGTCGGAGTCGGCCGGACGCACGCCGGCGCCGGCGACCTCTCTCGGCTCTGTGGACGCGCATCGGGGAAGAAGAAGAGGAGGAGGGAGGAGAGAGAGTGCTGCGTGGGGCCCAGCTGGTGGTGACAGCAGCCGCCGCCACGTCAGCTTAAGTGGAGACGCCCCCGGCCGACTGCGCTTTCGGTTGAGAAAAGCGTATTCGGCTCTGAGGCGCTTTCAATCGGAGAAAGCGTACTCAGGTGGGAATTCGTTTTCTGTTCAGGAAAACGTACTTCTAGGGAAGGCGCCAGCCACAGTGCTGTCAGGGACCCGGATGCAATTATTTTTCTCGCAGATCAGTCCCTGGCAGTCAAACCCTCATATCTTTTCGCTCACAACTCCGATTCAGGTGATTCCAAAGCCCACTTCTTCAGTTCGTCGAGCCTGTTCCGATGCCATCACTTTCACCATGTTTACACTTTCTGAAAATACCCATTTTGCCCTTGCCCTTCTGTCAGCCCCTCCGAGAGAGAATCCGTTCCGGCGATTTTTCCTGCGAGGCTATCGCACCCCTCCCGGAGTACTCCTTCACCCCTAGGCAAGCCGACCATCTGATATATGCCCTGAAGCATTGCTCTGTGTTATTCTTGCTTGTTTAATTAATGATTATGCCTGTGTTAGAAATAGTTAAGCTCCTGCTAGTTTGAATTTGCTATTTACATTACCTGCTAATGCTTATCATATTTTCGCACTAGTGACTCGCGGTGATATTGTATGGAGATAGGTTGTTATGTTTTCATAATTGTTACATCTTGCATGGTTACTGTTATTGCAATATTATGAAATATGACTTAATAATGACAACAACCTCCTCCGTCGACTGGATCGAGTCATAGTGCCACCTATCCGGACTTACCCGTGCAACCACATTTGCCGGTATGGGACGGCCCTAGCTTGGTCTATTGTCCTGCCTCTTGTCGGTACCACCAAATAGGGAAGGTTATGCGTGCGCGCTACCCTGGCCCGGTAGGCGGCGATAACCTTGTGAGCCCAAGTTGAGTTATTTGCCGGCTCCCCGTTTGGGACAGTGTTTGGCCACGACGGTGGCAGGTGTCACGGGGTGACACAGGGGCCACCCAGGACATGACCCTGGGAGGGTATGATTGTCGATGGGACCGTAAGAGTGCCGGGCAATAGACAAGGTTTTGTTGGAGCAGCACTGGTCCACCCGAATGGGAACATGTACTAAAGTACGAGGCCAGGCGCTCCATGGTGTGGGTAAAGTGCGCAACCTCTGCAGAGTGTAAATCTATTCGAATAGCCGCGTCCTCGGTCATGGACAGTTCGTATAGGCCCCTATTTGGTCCGTGTCGAGTCTGGAGGAACAAACTATATAATGTTATTGCTAAGGTTAATAATGAACCAGAGAAAGGTATGATTTGTCAGACTTGCAGTGCAGATGCATGAACATCGGATGATGTCAAAGGTTTGAATGCTAGCCATAAGATGGCTATGAGATAAGCGGTCGGGTGACCGCAAAGCTTGGATCGGATTTGGATCGTGAGCATATTCGAAGTTCGGATTATTTACCTGATATACTTTACTGCATTTACTTCAGTAATTATCATGCTAGATAATCCTGCTATAACATGATTGATTAATGCTGCTACATGTTTAGTTTTGCTAGATAATCCTGTCATAACATAATAGTTAATACTGTTAAGATAACAAGTGCATGCTTGAATGCCATGGATTGCATTGTTTGGTGTATATGTTGGTTTGGTTTGCTTGCGAGTACATTCAAAAGTACTTAGCGGCCTTCAATGTGGCCAGGTTCACCTAAGGATCCGACGTTCGCTAGCGAGGAGCCAGAGTGTTCGCGGGCTAGAAGAGTAACCCAGTCAGATCCCCGTGGATTGGAGCCGCACCAGGACCATGCTGCCTTAGATAGAGCTTTTCCGCTGCCATCACCCTTGTAATATATCATGTAAGACTTATATACCCATTAATAGAAAGCTTGTGTTCATGATACTTGTTGTAAAAGTGCATGCCGGAGTGATTTTCCTGGGCTGGCATGTGCGGTGACCGTCTGGCTACAGTGGTATTCAGGCGGGGCGCCACAATATACCTTGGGATCCGGGTGGATTAATTACTTGAGCACTTTATGCCTAGCTTAATGGCTTTAAAGAAAGCGCTGCCAGGGAGACAACCCGGAAGTTTTAGAGAGTTATTTTATTTTGTTGTGTTCTTTTAAAAAAAGGGTTTAAAAACAAAAAAATATAGAGGGGAACCTAAAACTTTTCAAAAAAGGAAAGTGAAAGTAATAAATACGAGCACCGTTGAAGTGGGGGAGCTCCTTGAACTTTGTTCATGCCCATGGAAACTTTGTGAATCTTGAAACTTTTCAACAAAAATAATTATCCCCTTGTACAAATCCATTGTATTATAAAAATAATGTGCCAAGATTTACCGTTAGGATGTTTAAATTGCTTGTTTGGTATGTGCGGTGCAAAAACAGAAACTTTTGCGGTAGTGCGTGAATTTACATTTTTTACTGGAACATGCAAAAATTCTGAATTGTTTTACACAGTACTTCTATGCAAATTGTTTATTTGGTCCTAATTTTTCAGAATTTTTGGAGTTACATGAGTATGGTCAATGTTCAGATTACTACAGACTGTTCTGTTTTTGACAGATTCTGTTTTTGATGCATTGTTTTGCTTGTTTTGATGAAACTATGTATTGTATCGGAAGGTATAAGCCATTGAGAAGTTAGAATACAGTAGGTATAATGCAAAAATAAAATATGAATGGGTTTGCAACAGTACTTAAGGTAGTGATTTGCATTATTATACTAACGGATCTCACGAAGGTTTTGTTAAGTTTTGTGTGGATGAAGTGTTCGAAGATCGAGGAGGTATCGATATGAGGAGAATAAGGAGAGGCAAGAGTTCAAGCTTGGGGATGCCCAAGGAACCCCAAGTAAATATTCAAGGAGACTCAAGCGTCTAAGCTTGGGGATGCCCCGGAAGGCGTCCCATCTTTCTTCAACAAGTATCGGTATGTTTCGGTTTTTGTTTTGTTCACATGATATGCGTAAATTCTTGGAGCATCGTGTGCCTTTTCTTTTTCTTTTAATAATGCACCATGCTGGTATGAGATAGTCCTTGGTTGATTTATAGAATGCTTCATGCACTTCACTTATATCTTTTGAGTATGGCTTTATAGAATGCTTCATGTGCTTCACTTATATCATTTGAAGTTTGGATGCCTATTTCTCTTCATATAGAAAACCGTTATTTGTAGAATGCTCTTTTGCTTCACTTATATTTATTAGAGCATGGTCTTTTGTAGAAAGAATTAAACTCTCTTCCTTCACTTATATCTATTTAGAGAGTCAACAGGAATTGGTCATTCACATGGTTAGTCATAAAATCCTACATAAAACTTGTAGATCACTGAATATGATATGTTTGATTCCTGCAATAGTTTTGTGATATAGAGATGGTAATATGTGGGAGGTACTAGTGAATGATTGTGGTTTAGTAGGAATATTGGTGTTAAGGTTTGTGATTCCCGAAGCATGCACGTATAGTCTCTCGTTATGCTAAGAAGTTGGAGCATGATTTATTATTGATTGTCTTCCTTTGCGTGGAGGTCGGGGGCGTTAACTCCTACCAACCTCCCCCCTAGGGGCATGCGTAGTAGTACTTTGCTTTGAGGGCTAATAAATTTTCACAATAAGTTTGTGAGTTCTTTATGACTAATGTGAGTCCATGGATTATACGCACTCTCACCCTTCCGCAATTTGCTAGCCTCTTCGGTACCGTGCATTGCCCTTTCTCACCTCGAGAGTCGGTGCAAACTTCGCCGGTGCATCCAAACCCCATGATATGATACGCTCTATCACACATAAGCCTCCTTATATCTTCCTCAAAACAGCCACCATACCTACCTATTATGGCATTTCCATAGCCATTCCGAGATATATTGCCATGCAACTTCCATCATCATCATATACATGACTTGAGCATTCATTGTCATATTGCTTTGCATGATCGTAAGATAGCTAGCATGATATTTTGATATCTTTGCACATCCTGGTACATTGCCAGAGGCATTCATATAGAGTCATACTTTGTTCTTGTATCGAGTTATAATTTTTTGAGTTGTAAGTAAATAGAAGTCTGATGATCATCATTATTCATTATTAGAGCATTGTCCCAGTGAGGAAAGGATGATGGAGACTATGATCCCCCCACAAGTCGGGATGAGACTTCGGACAAAATTTTAAAAAAAGGAAGAAAAAAAGTGAGGCCAAAAAGAGCCCAAGAAAAAAAAAGAGAAAAAAATAAGAAGAAAAAAATAAAAAAAATAAAAAAATGAAATGAGAGAAAAAGAGAGAAGGGGCAATGTTACTATCCTTTACCACACTTGTGCTTCAGAGTAGCACCATGTTTTTCATATAGAGAGTCTCCTATGCTTTCATTTTCATACACTAGTGGGAATTTTCATTATAGAACTTGGCTTGTATATTCCGATGATGGGCTTCCTCATTTGCCCAAGGTCTTGAGCAAGCAAGTTGGATGCACACCCACTCAGTTTTCAGTTTGAGCTTTCATACACTTATAGCTCTTAGTGCATCCGTTGCATGGCAATCCCTACTCCTCTCATTGACATCAATTGATGGGCATCTCCATAGCCCGTTGATTAGCCGCATCGATGTGAGACTTTCTTCCTTTTTTGACTTCTTCTTATTAATCTCTATCATCATTCTATTCCACCTATAGTGTTATGTCCATGGCTTGCGCTCATGTATTGCGTGGGGGTTGAAAAAGCTGAAGCGCATTAAAAAGTATGAACCAATTGCTTGGCTGACACCGGGGTAGTACATGATTTATATTTTGTGATAAGAAGATGGAGCATGACAAGGCTATATGATTTTGTAGGGATAGTGTTCTTTAGCATTTTTATTCTGAAAGGCATGATTGTTTGTTGGGATGCCTGAGTATTGATGTCTTTATATCAAATTATAGACTATTGCTTTGAATCACTCGTGTCTTAATATTCATGCCATGATTAGATTATATGATCAAGATTATGCTAGGTAGCATTCCACATCAAAAATTATCTTTTTTATCATTTACCTACTCGAGGACGAGCAGGAATTAAGCTTGGGGATGCTGATACGTCTCCATCGTATCTATAATTTTTCATTGTTTCATGCCAATATTCTACCACTTTAACATATTTTTGGCAACATTTTATATTATTTTTGGGACTAACATATTGATCCAGTGCCCAGTGCCAGTTCCTGTTTGTTGCATGTTTTTTGTTTCGCAGAATATCCATATCAAACGAAGTCCAAATGCAATAAAAATTTACGGAGATTTATTTTGGAATATATGTGATTTTTGGGAGGTGGAATCAATGCAAGGCGGTGCTCATGGGCCCCACGAGGCACCAGGGTGCGCTAGGGGGGCCCAGCGCGCCGTGGTGCCTCGTGAGGCCCTCGTAGGTCGGTTGGTGCCCTTCTTCGGACGCAAGGAAGCTAAAATCTGGAAAAAAATCGTGTTAAAATTTCAGCACAATCGAAGTTACGGATCTCCAGGAATTTAAGAAACGGTGAAAGGCCAGAAAACAAAAACGCGAAACAGAAGAGAACAGAGAGAGAGATCCAATCTCGGAGGGGCTCCTCCCCTCCGGGAGCCATGGCAGCCATGGACTAGAGGGGGAACTCTCCTCCCATCCAGGGGGGAGGCCAAGCAAGAAGAAGAAGGAGGGGGCTCTCTCCCCCTCTCTCCCGGTGGCACCGGAACGCCGCCGGGGGAACCAACGTGACGACGATCTACACCAACAACTTCGCCGCCATCAACACCAACTCTCTCCCCCTCTATGCAGCGGTGTAACACGTCTTCTCCCTGCTGTAATCTCTACTTAAACATGGTGCTTAATGCTACATATTATTATCCAATGATTTGTGGCCATCCTATGGTGTTTGAGTAGATTCGTTTTGTCCTATGGGTTCATTGATGATCGTGATTGGTTTGAGTTGTACGTTTTATTTTGGTGCTGTCCTATGGTGCCTTCCGTGCCGCGCACACGTGGGGGATTCCCGCTGTAGGGTTTGCAATACATTCATAATTCTCTTATGGTGGGCGGCTAGAGTGACAGAAGCTTACACCCGAGTAAGGGGGTTGTTGCGTATGGGAGTAAAGAGGACTGATACTTAATGCTATGGTTGGGTATTACCTTAATGATCTTTGGTAGTTGCGGATGCTTGCTAGAGTTCCAATCATAAGTGCATATGATCCAAGTACGGAAAGTATGTTAGCTCATGCCTCTCCCTTATATAAAATTGCAATAATGATTACCGGTCTAGTTATCGATTGCCTATGGACAAATCTTTCTCTTGTGCTACAAAAGCTTTCTACTAATCAACTAAACTTTTATTATCTTCCAAATTACTCATAGTTTTATTATCTCGCAAATTACTCCTAGTTTTATTCTCGTTAAGTACTTCTAGTCTTATCCTTACACCCGCGTAGAGTTGTATCGGTGGTCGATAGAACTTGAAGGGAATATTAATTCTACCTTTACCTCCTCGTTGGGTTCGACACTCTTATTTATTGAAAAAGCTACAATTGATCCCAATACTTGTGGGATATCATCCGGCACCCTGTCGGAGGGGGAAATCATCACCGGAGGCCATCTTCATCATCCTGGCGGTCTCCATGACGAGGAAGGAGTAGTTCACCCTCGGGGCTGAGGGTATATACTAGCAGCTATGTGTTTGATCTCTCTCTCTCTCTCGTGTTCTTGATTTGGCACGATCTTGATGTATCGCGAGCTTTGTTAATATAGTTGGATCATATGGTGTTTCTTCCCTCTCTATCTTCTTGTGATGAATTGAGTCTTTCCCTTTGAGGTTTCGTTATTGTCGGATTTAATATTTCAGATTTGAGAACACTTGATGTATGTCATGCATGTGGATACCCGTGGTGACAATGGGGTATTCTATTGGTTCACTTGATGTATGTTTTGGTGATCAACTCGCGGATTCCCATGACCTTGGGGTGATCTAGGCATAGGGGTTGGTTGCACGTTTTCATCTTCTTTTCTCCGATAGAAACTTTGGGGTACTCTTTGAGGTTCTTTGTATGAATTGAATATTATGAATCTAAAGTTGTTTGATGCATATCGAATAATCAACTCACGAATACTTGTGGTGACATTGGAGTATCTAGGTGACATTAGGGTTGGTTGATGCATATCATATGGTGTTATTTTAGTACGAACTCTAGGGCTATTTGTGACACTTATAGGGATGGCTCAATAGATCGATCGAAAAGGATAACTTTGAGGTGGTTTTGTACCCTACAACAATTTCTTCTTATGTTCTCCGCTAGATAAGAACTTTGGAGTGATTCTTTATCGCACGTTGAGGGATTGTTATATGATTCAATTATGTTAGCACTGTTGAGAGATTGCACTAGTGAAAGTATGAACCCTAAGCCTTGTTTTCAAGCATTGCAATACCGTTTGTGCTCACTTTTACTACTTGCTACCTTGCTGTTTTTATATTTTCAGATTACAAAAACCTATATCTACTATCCATACTACACTTGTATCACCATCTCTTCGCCGAACTAGTGCACCTATACAATTTACTGTTGTATTGGGTGTGTTGGGGACACAAGAGATTTCTTGTATTTGATTGCAGGGTTGTTTGAGAGAGACTGATACGTCTCCAAAGTATCTATAATATTTGATTGTTCCATGCTATTATAGTATCAATCTTGGATGTTTTTATATGCAATTATAAATCATTTTTTGGGACTAACCTATTAACCTAGTGCCCAGTGCCAGTTGCTATTTTCTGCTTGTTTTTGGTTTTTCAGGAAATCAGTACCAAACGAAGTCCAAATGCCTCGAAATTTTTTGGAGATTTTTTTCTGGACAAAAGAGACCCTGGAGACTTGGAGAGGAGGCTAGAAGGTTCACGAAGCCTCCACAAGGCAACAGGGCGCGGCCCCAGGGGGGGCGCCCTGATGCCTTGTGGGCCCTCGTGGCTCCGTTTGACCTAATTCCACTTTTATAAATTCTCAAATATTGGGAAACCAATAGAGAGCCACCCCGAATAACTTTTACGCCGCCGCAAGCCTCTGTTCTTCTGCGATCCCATCTGGAGGCCTTTTTTGGTACTCTGTCGGAGGGGGAATCGATCACGGAGGGCTTCTACATCAACCTTGCTGCCCTTCCGATGATGTGTGAGTAGTTTACCACAGACCTACGGGTCCATAGCTAGTAGCTAGATGGCTTCTTCTCTCTGTTTGTTCTTCAATACCATGTTCTCCTCGACGTTCTTGGAGTTCTATCCGATGTAATCTTCTTTTGCGGTGTGTTTGTTGGGATCCGATGAATTGTGAGTTTATGATCAGATTATTCATGAGAAATATTTGAGTCCTCTCTGAACTCTTTTATGCATGATTATTATATCTTTGTATTTCTCTCCGATCTATTGATTTGGTTTGGCCAACTAAATTGGTTTATCTTGCAATGGGAGAGGTGCTTTGTGATGGGTTCAATCTTGCGGTGCTCAATCCCAGTGACAGAAAGGGACATGACACGTATTTGTATTATTGCCATTAAGGATAAAAAGATGAGGTTTAATCATATTGCTTGAGTTTACTATGTCTACATCATGTCATCTTGCTTAAGGCGCTGCAAGTATTGAAAGTAGCGGTAACAGATAGTTTTGATAGCAAGTTAATTCATAACAAGTAATAAGTAACAAGTATAATAAAGTGCAGCAAGGTGGCCCAATCCTTTTTGTAGCAAAGGACAAGCTGAAATGAACACGCATAATAAGCAAAGCGTTCTCGAGGACACATGGAAATTTCATCTAGTCACTTTCATCATGTTTGTTTGATTCGGGTTTGCTACTTTGATAATTTGATATGTGGGTGGACCGGTGCTTGGGTGCGGTTCTTACTTGAACAAGCCTCCCACTTATGATTACCCCATCTCGCAAGTATCTGCAACTATGAAAGAAGAATTAAGATAACTCTAACCATAGCATGAAACATATGGATCCAGATCAGCCCCTTACGGAATAGCGCATAAACTAGGGTTTAAGCTTCTGTCACACTAGCAACCCATCATCTAATTACTACTCCACAATGCCTTCCCTTAGCCCCAAAGATGGTGAAGTGTCATGTAGTCGACGTTCACACGACACCACTAAAGTAAGCAACAACATACATATCATCAAAATATTGAACGAATACCAAATTCACATGATTACTTATGACAAGACTTCTCCCATGTCCTCAAGAATAAAAGTAACTACTCACAAATCATATTCATGTTCAAGATCATAGGGGTATTGAATAGCATTAAGGATCTGAACATATAATCTTCCACCAAATAAACCAACTAGCATCAACTACAACATGTAATCAACACTACTAGCAACCCACAGGTACCAATCTGAGGTTTTGAGAGAAAGGTTGAATACAAGAGATGAACTAGGGTTTGAGATGAGATGGTGCTGGTGAAGATGTTGATGAAGATTGGTCCTCCCACGATGAGAGGATCGTTGGTGATGTCGATGGCTTCGATTTCCCCCTCCCGGAGGGAAGTTTCCCCGGCGGAATCGCTCCGCCGGAGAGCAAAATAGCTGCTGCCCATTTTCCGCCTCGAGACGGCGGTTTTTTGATACGTCCAATTTGCATCATGATTTCCTTCTAATAATTATTATGTTTTTGATTATTATTTCACTTTATGGTACAATTCTTATGCCTTTTCTACTTATTTTGCAAGATTCACATGAAGAGGGAGAATGCCGGCAGCAGGAATTCTGGACCTGAAAGGGGTGAAACTGAGACAGCTATTCTGCACAACTCCAAATGACCTGAAAATTTATGGAGAATTATTTTGGAATATATAAAAAATACTGGTGAAAGAATCAACATAAGGGGGTGACGGTGTCCTGGACTAGGGGGTACTCACCACGTCGTCTCCCGACTAGGTGGATCGGGCCGAGGACCCCCATGGCAGTTCACTCATGGGCCACTTCGGCAGTCCATGACGAATACAAGGAAGATTCCACAAGACTTGATGCCCAAGACGAGGACTCTTCTAAACCCTAGGCATCCGGTGCATATATAAACCGAGGCCAGGCTAGTCAATAGATGATCTGATATTCATTAGAACAATCTCGTGGTAGATACATGTACCCTGTACTATACCCCATATGAATACAATCAAAAGCAGGACGTAGGGTATTAACTCTTCGGGAGAGCCCGAACCTGGGTAAAATCCTGTGTCCATGTTACCATCGCTCCAAGACGCCTAGCTTAGGACCCCTACTACGAGATATGCCGGATTTAGAACCGACATTGGTGCTTTCATTGAGAGCCTGCTGGGTAGTCGCCGCGGTGCGATGGGAATTCAGATCGGCTCCACCGCGATCTACGCGACAGAACCGAACTACATCGTTAGCGTCGGCATTTTCGTCACCGGCCCGACTGGTCACCTTGGTTGGACCGAGGACTAGGCTTCTCTTCGGATCGTCAAGATCGGCCGGATGTCTTCATCATCATAAACTCCGATCTCATCCGGGATCATGGAAAAATCGTCCATGGTGCTCGGGGGCTCAACGTCAACATTGCCCTCACGCGATCATGCAGTTTTTTCTGGACAGCGGATTCGTGTTCGCCGTTCCCATCTCCTCGAGCGTCGCTTTGTCGATTGCTTCAGTGGAATTGTGCGGAATTGAGTCTAGAACAACCCTGTAAAATTTCATCGCGTTCCGATGGAGGAATCTCCGGCAATCTCTGATATACCGGAGCCCTGTCGAGTCTGGACGGGAATCTGGATGAGTTTGGGGCGAGGAGTACAGGAGTTAGCTCGGACATCCTTTGGAAGATCCCACCATTCATCGTCTGCAGAATTCTTATATCAATCACCCCTCAAAATTTCAGCTCGATCCGATGGTTCAAACTCCGGGAAACGTCCGATGAGTGCATCAATTTTCGGATCTATTTTCTGCGCGAAAACGAATCCGACCCGAATTCATCTTTCTTCATGAACGGGATATTGGATATCCTTTTTGAAGGAATTTTTTCTTAGGGTATTGTGTGTTGTTTTCAAACACGTGCCACAAATTTTGAATCTTTTCCGAGGTGATCTTCATCGTCGCGACGATATCAAACCGGCCCGACCATGTTGCTCCACGGCTGCTGACCTGCGCCAGCATTGACTGCGCCATCACTCCATCGAGCCGACGACAACCACCTCAGATCTTCACCTCGGCAAGCCACCAAGAGTTCGGCATCGTGGAGGACAAATAATCGTCAAGACAAGATCGTCGCCCCACGGATTGCACGGGTCGGGCACGCCAGCATCGCCACGCGGTCACTTCTTAAGCCGGCATTGACCGTGTCACAAGTTCCGACCTGCGTCGGCGTCGCCGCGCCGTTGCTTCTTCAAGCCGATGTCCACCATGCCGACCTGCTTCGACACCTCGGCTGGCATGGGGGCTGCAACATCACCTTATCGACCAGCCCCGTCACCTCGGCTGGACCGGGGGCTTCGCCATCTCTTCATCAACTTACTCCGGGGACTTCAGCGTCACCAGCCGACCAGCTTCATCAGCTCGGCTGGATCGGGGGCTTCGCCTCAACATATCGGCAGTGTTGTACTACCACTTCATCAAGCTGAGCTCTTCGCTGGGCACCTCAGGACCGGCTTGGGGGCTGGGAGCTCGACCTGCCAGAAGCTCAGACCACGTCATCAACGCCGAGCACATTAACCAGCTAAGTCGCTTCCAAGCTCAACTTTTTTCAATTTTTAATTTTTATTCGGTTTGACCAAGCATTATATTTGTGTTAGACAAAAACTCTGTTTGTTAAAAACAGTCCCTTTACCCATGTTAACTGGGGGATCTTAAATTTATATGAGTCGTTTTATAATAAATGTGTTTTCTTCTTTGTCGTTGCAAAGTCTTTTTCTACTACTCATTTTTTCCGACATGAGTGTGTGGTCAATAGCCGGGTAGCCTGGTTTCTCTCTAAAGCCGCTCGAGTTTAGTTCGCCAAACTGGCCTGAGAAGCACTCCACCTTCGGGATAGGAGGTTGAAGCCGAAGGCTGACCCGCTTGAAGTCTGGAGATCAGATGTATTATGTTAAAGCACGACGGAAGCACAAACTAATTTTAAGACCAATTTTCGGATTGGCACCAAAAAACTTGATTTAGTTAGGACATAAAGTTTTTCCTAAAGTTTTTTGGTTTTCCGAGCTTATGGCACCTTTAACCTATTTACATGTTTGTTTTTTCAGGAGGCGGGACATCCTCTTGACCGAGGTGCCGTGCGTAATAATTCGGCTCGGGAAATCTTTTCTGACCCGTAGTTCGGCAACTTCCCTGCCGAGCTGCAGCTCGGCACGCCCGAACACTCCAAACACCGGGGGCTAGTTACTTACCCCCACGGTCAAGCTCCTATGACTAAGTGAAAGTTATAAAGCCTGGATATCTGATTGCCTCGTTTCCGCTAACACAACCGCCTCCGGGCACCGACACGTCGGCTAAGGGTTGTCATGTTATTGCGGAAACACCCTGCGTAGCATCTACAAACGGGTGGAAGCCGACGATGGGCCACTTTCAAATTATAAACAGTCGCAACGGAGTCAAAATAACATATAGCATAAAGCTGCAAAATACAGCTTAAAAGCTGACTACCACAAACATGCGTCAATTCAATCGGCCGATCAGCTTGCTTTCATAAAAGTGTTCGGCTTGTCTGAGGTCACCAATAGAAAAGCAGTTCGGCCGTCTTTGAAAAAACTGTGCAATTCTAACCTCGAGTTTTTTGTATAAAACGCTCCGGACATATAAAAGAGTCCAATAAACCGTACCAGGGTCTCCTTGAGGCACCTCGACGCGGTTACTTTTGGACTCCTGGAGAGTCCGACGTATTTTCAGCATTTGTATTCAATATACGAGCGCTGCCTTCCCATAAATCGTTATAAAGCCACAATATGCATCAATTTGACTTGAGATCTAGCCAAGCTGGGTTGCCTGGCTCCTGTGCTTACCCCCTACGTTCCCGATTGTTCGGCTAGGGGGTAAAGGGAGCACCTCTGTGATTGATACTATCGGGTTATCCGGGTTAGTACCTCAGACTGGGTGAAGCCGAAAGCTAGCAATCTCAAGAACATAATTGGTCGACAACGACAGAAGTGAAAATCTCGGTTTTTTAAAGCCAAATACTTCGGGAATTTTCCCCGAATTAATCTTCACTATTTTCTCCCACTTAGATCGGAGGTGAAGTTACATAATCATGGTTAGCATGATAACCTGTGAAAAGGAACCTATAAAAGAATTATTTTTTCCCAGAAGATGTTTCTTACGTTAAATAGTAATATAACATATATCTCCGCGTATCTTTGTTTATAAAACCATATGGCCGGATTGCCTTGTTTGCCATAAATCTTTGCCCTTATAAAGGCTTTATAAAGTAGGACAAACACTCCTCAGCTACTGGCCGAGGAGGTTGAAGCCGATGGTGTCAACAAAGTTTTGTACAATGCGGATCCGAGCATTAATGATGTAAAGTACTTGGATACATAAAGTCATTACACATAAATTATGATTAAAATCAATTTACTCCGGATATTGATCCTTAATTCAGCCACCCTTGCCCAACTTAAGGCTCATGGGCTACTGGCCTTCGCGCTTCTCACTTAAAATCAACTAAAGAGGTATATCGATCCCCTAATCTGGTGTTCCCACCCGACTAGTGGCTCGGGGGCTACTGCATTTGATGATTCAATGCAGGGAAATTAAAAGTGCAAAATAGTTTTCGAGGAGATTACAATCCTCAGGTTGGTCGGCCACACCCAACCTGAGTCTCGAGGACTATGCACACCGCGTTTCCATTCCTAAGTATGCTGCCGAGCTAGGAGTTATGCTGCCGAGCTAGGAGTTGATCCTCAGGCCGATTTCGTGAATCGACCTGAGTCTCAGGGGCTACTGGGATCAACGGTTTTATGTTTTCCTTCAGGTGCATCCCGGATTTTAGGCCGGCACACACCTTGAGGGCTACTGGCTATGTATCTTGGCAGAGAATAAATTGCACCAATCGGAAAAAATATTCGCAAAAAATCAGCCCAAGTCCGAGGTGGTGCACCACCTCGGAAGTAGTTCGGCAAAAAGCTCGGCTGCGAGTGGCTGGCTCCATAGAGAACTTTTTCTGCGTTAAGATCGGATAACCTCCTTCAAACTTTTTCAAAGACGAGGTACTCTATGCCTTCTCGGATGCAGTCCGGCGCTGGAGCTCGGATACAAACCAGCGTTGGAGCTCGGCTGTTAAAATGTACCTCGGATACAGACCGGCGTTGGAGCTCGGCTGCAAAAGACACCTCGGATGCAGTCCGGCGTTGAAGCTCGGATGCAAGAGGACACCGCCGCACGGGAAAAACTTCTAACCCGAGGTATGGCGTAAAAATAACAAGGCATTGATAAAGGCCGAAAATTTAAAAAGGGCACCTCGGATACCTGACGTGTGAACCCTTTGGATACACCTCGGCGATCTTCGAGATCGGAGATGCGAATATTTGTTGAACCAGTTTTCAAGACCGACGACCGAAGATGAAGAACAGTTCGGAAGAACCGAGGAGCATCCCCAACTTGAAGACCGGTTCAGGGGGCTACTGACGGTGTCCTGGACTAGGGTGTACTCACCACGTCATCTCCCGACGAGGTGGATCGGGCCGAGGACCCCCATGGCAGTTCACTCATGGGCCACTTCGGGCAGCCCATGACGAATACAAGGAAGATTCCACAAGACTTGACGCCCAAGACGAGGACTCTTCTAAACCCTAGGCCTCCGGTGCATATATAAACCGAGGCCAGGCTAGTCAATAGATGATCTGATATTCATTAGAACAATCTCGTGGTAGATACATGTACCCTGTACTATACCCCATATGAATACAATCAAAAGCAGGACGTAGGGTATTATCTCTCCGGGAGAGCCCGAACATGGGTAAAATCCTGTGTCCATGTTACCATCGCTCCAAGACGCCTAGCTTAGGACCCCTACTACAAGATATGCCAGATTTAGAACCGACAGGGGGCCCACCAGGAAGCCACAAGCCTGGGGGGCGCGCCCTACCCCCCTGGGCGCGCCCCTAGCTTGTGGGGCCCCTGGCAGGCCTCTGGCCCCCTCCTTCTGCTATATGAAGCCATTTTCCCTTGAAAAATCAGGAGAAGACTTTCGGGATGAAGCGCTGCCGTCTCGAGGCAGAACCTGGGCAGGAGCTATTTTGCTCTCCGGCGGAACGATTCTGCCGGGGATACTTCCCTCCGGGAGGGGGAAATCGAAGCCATCGACATCACCAATGATCCTCTCATCGTGGGAGGACCAATCTTCACCAACATCTTCACCAGCACCATCTCATCTCAAACCCTAGTTCATCTCTTGTATTCAATCTTTGTCTCAAAACCTCAGATTGGTACCTGTGGGTTGCTAGTCGTGTTGATTACATCTTGTAGTTGATGCTAGTTCGTTTATTTGGTGGAAGATTATATGTTCAGATCCTTAATGCTATTCAATACCCCTCTGATCTTGAACATGAATATAATTTGTGAGTAGTTACTTTTGTTCTTGAGGACATGGGATAAGTCTTGTCATAAGTAATCATGTGAATTTGGTATTCGTTCGATATTTTGATGCTATGTATGTTGTTGCTTCCTTTAGTGGTGTCGTGTGAACATCGACTACATGACACTTCACCATCTTTGGACCTAAGGGAAGGCATTGTGGAGTAGTAATTAGATGATGGGTTGCTAGAGTGACAGAAGCTTAAACCCTAGTTTATGCGCTATTCCGTAAGGGGCTGATTTGGATCCATATGTTTCATGCTATGGTTAGAGTTATCTTAATTCTTATTTCGTAGTTGCGGATGCTTGCGAGAGGGGGTAATCATAAGTGGGAGGCTTGTTCAAGTAAGAACATCACCCAAGCACCGGTCCACCCACATATCAAATTATCAAAGTAGCGAACGCGAATCAAACAAACATGATGAAAGTGACTAGATGAAATTCCCATGTGTCCTCGAGAACGCTTTGCTTATTATAAGAGTTCGTTTCGGCTTCCTTTGCTATAAAAAGGATTGGGCCACCTTGCTACACTTTATTATACTTGTTACTTGTTATGAATTATCTTGCTATCAAAACTATCTGTTACCGCTACTTTCAATACTTGCACAGAATACCTTGCTGAAAACCGCTTGTCATTTCCTTCTGCTCCTCGTTGGGTTCGACACTCTTACTTATCGAAAGGACTATGATTGATCCCCTATACTTGTGGGTCATCACGCTTCGTCCTGAAAGTCTTCTTCTCATTTTTTTTCTAGGGCAAATGGCTTCATATAGCAGAAGGAGGGGGCCGGAGGCCTGCCAGGGGCCCCACAAGCTTGGGGGGCACGCCCCCCAGGCTTGTGGCTGCCTGGTGGGTCCCCTCCTGGTAATTCTTTCGCCAGTATTTTTTATATATTCCAAAATAATTCTCCGTTAATTTTCAGGTCATTTGGAGTTGTGCAGAATAGCTATCTCTGTTTGACCCCTTTTTGGTCCAGAATTCCAGCTGCCGACATTCTCCCTCTTCATGTGAATCTTGCAAAATAAGAGAGAAAAGGCATAATAATTGTACCATAAAGTGAAATAATGATCAAAAACATAATAATTATTAGTAGGAAATCATGATGCAAATTGGACGTATCAACTTCCCCAAGCTTAGACCTCGATTGTCCTCAAGCGAAAGCTGAAATCAATAATCATGACCACATGTTTAGAGAGAGAGGTATCGATAAAAATAAAATACGGACATGGAGCATCATGATCTTTATTATAACAGCAATGTAACGTCATAAAACTTCTCATGAAAAAGTGACAATCCATTCACAAGTTAAAGTATGAACCATAAACCAAATTGAAAACTAACAAACTATGATCTCAGTCACTGAAGCAATTGCAATTCATCATATTATCAGAAAGAGTCTATGTAAGAGCTTTGTTTAGCAAGTTCACATACTCAACTATCATTTAGTCTTCTATGATTGCTGACACTCACGACATACTTATGGAGCAAAAGTTTCAGTAGGACACATAGAAAGATCGGGGCTTATGATTTCGCCTCCCAACGTATTTACCTCAAGGGTAATGTCAACAATAATAACTCATGATCACCTACATCCAACTGGATATATATGCCTGGATCAATCCCCACCACATGATGCTTGCCAAGAGAGAAAATATAAACGGAATAGAGGAGAATACTATTGACTCTTGCATAAAAGTAAATACATAAAGTAAAAGATAGGCCCTTCGCAGAGGGAAGCAGAGGTTGTCATGCGCTTTTTGTTTTTGGATGTGCAAGCTCTTAATGTAAAGGAACGTCACTTTAAATTGCCCCTTGTGATAGCGACCTTTATTATGCAGTCTGTCGCTTTTATTACTCCACCATCACAAGATCGTTCAAAGCTTATTTTCCCTTACAATTAAAGTTCATACATGTTTAAGAGCAATTTTTATTGCTTGGCACCGATGACAACTTACTTGAAGGATCTTATTCAGTCCATAGGCAGATATAGTGGACTCTCATGGCATGAAACTGGGTTTAAGGGTTTTTGGATGCACAAGTAGTATCTCTACTTAGTATAGAATTTTGGCTAGCAAAAGATAGGGGGCAAGCACCACATGTTAGAGGATCCAAAACAATATAACTTCTATGTGAATATAAGCAAACATAACTCATTACGTTGTCTTCCTTGTCCAACGTCGACTAATTGACATAGAATATTTAATGGGGGCTCACAATCATAAAAGATGTCCAAGATAGTGTATTTATATTCGAGACCCCTCTTCCTTTATTACTTTTTCATGAATTGCAACAATGACTAATGCTATGTTTGTCAGCTTCCAACAAGTTTTATCAATTATACTTCTTTTATGTGAAGTCATCACTCCCCATGGAATTAGCATATGATCTTACTTTTTATTCTTTATTTATTTCTAAGATTGGATCAACAAAAGCAAAACACTCAACTCAACTACTCTTTATTATATAACTTCAACGCATGATTACATAGATATATAGATCACAAAGCAAGCACTCGCAACTAAATAATATTAAAACTTTATTCTTCTAAATCATGAAATAACTAAGGATCGAACTAAGATAGATAATGATGATAAAAAGTGATGATGATACGATACTGGGTGTCGGTACAAAAACCGGCAGATCTCGGGTAGGGGATCTGTCGTGGTTTTGTCACGGCAGATGCCCGAAGGCTTAGGTTCGAGGCCAACGCCATGGAAGTGGACTCAAAGGGGTTAAACGGGACAAGGGACACGAGTTTACCCAGGTTCGGCCCCTCACGGTGGAGGTAAAAGCCTACGTCCTGCTTATGCTGTATTAACTGGTGTATCGATTACAAGGGGCGGCTTGCTTGCCCTAGCTCTCGACTGCTTGGTCTCTCTCGCCGTAAGGCTTGTCTGTCTATCTTCACCTGTCTAACTCGCCGCCAGGTCTCGCCTTTATATACATAGGCTGAGGTCCGACGGCTTACAAGAGTCCGGGTCGGTTTATACAACGTAACCGATCCTGGTTCCAACTTCCTAGTCTTACAGAACAAGTCATCTTATGGCGGCTTATACCTTCTGGCCCATGAGTTGCCTCCTGCCTCTTGGGCCTTGGCCTCAGCCCATCTGGTAAGCCGCCATATGGCCTGGTCTTCATGTCTTGTCTTCCTCTTGGCCCACTTGGTAACCCGCCATGTGGTTTGGTCTCTGTCTTCTGGCCCACCTTATGGGTCTTGACTATGAACCGCCAAGCTGGTTTCCGGGTTTTCAGTGAATCGCCAAGTCACTGGCCGGGTTATACTCCGGCCGGGTTATATCGCGGGGTTATATCCCTGACATTAGCCCCCAGGTTAGCTTGAATTTATTCATGCTAAGCTCCTGAAATAAGAATAAATATATTAAGTGACCGGCTCGCCCCATCAGCCGGCTTTAATGAAGTAATTCCTTTCAAAATCCGAGTTTCATGTGTACGAGCCGTCTTCTCAATCGTCTTGCTTGTCAGTGTCCTTTGAAGTAAAAACTCTGGGAATACAACACCCATATGCCATTGCGTCGGCCTCCAATACTCTCGGCGGGTCATCACCGCCGGGTTATAATCTTTAACGACGCCGGGTCATGTAATGTTGGTGACGCCGGGTCAAATAACCAGACTTCGGCTGACTTTGATAACTCCTTTCAATTTTTTGATATATCCATATTACCTGTAGCCCCCAAGCTCCAAGTTTATCCATGATGACTTGGCGCTTTGCAATCATATCTTTGACTGTGCAGCCCCCAAGTACCAGGTTGTCTTGCCTGCAGTAGCCTGGGACTTTGTAACTGTCTTATACCTTATAAAGCTTCAGCCGGTGTAGCCCCCAAGAGCCGGTTCTTCAGTATATGATGGGCCGGGTCTTCAATGGGAACTTTATAGTCTGCTTGAACAGCTGAATACTGTAGCCCCCAAGTTCCGGGTCGCATGCCTGTGGCGACTTGGGACTTTAGAGAATTTGATCTGAGCGGTGTAGCCCCCAAGTGCCGGGTCAGTAATATGTATTGGGCCGGGACTTAAAAGGATTTGCGGAAAACCGGCTCATCTCCTTGAGATAACAGGGTCTTGTTGATAATGTACTGACTTGAAAACCGGTTTGCATTAGTCCCCAAGTGCCGTGGTGCATGCTTGCAGCGACATGGGACTTGCATATTTGATATAAACCGGACTTGAATAACATAGCCCCCAAGAGCCGGGTTGCCTGCCTGCGGCGACTCAGGACTGTATAAGAATAATATGATTCCTTGACTGTGGTTGTAACCCGGTATTAATAGTGAAATCCCTGCTCGTGGTTGCGATGCAATCCGGCAAATATGTGCTTGAGAAATCCATGAGTGCTGTAGTATACTACAGAGCACCGGTTGAAGAAATCCAAGAGCCGGTCAATTAGATGACCCGGCAATATAATCAATAGGGCGGCTCTTCAAGAAGATCCAGCCATGTCGGCTACTTAGTCTTATTATGCTTGCAGAGGTTACGATGTAACCCGGTTTGGTGACTGGCTTGTCTTAGGAGACGAGACCTGCAAAAAATAAATAGTACAGAGCATGCTCTGTATTGCTGTGGGGGCGGCTTGAAGAAGCATAACCCAGAACTGTTAAGTCTTTCATTGTTGCGAGGGTGGCTGAAGAGCCGATCAAGAGGGTGTGTAAGCTAAACCCGGTGGGTTGGAAGCCCCTAAATGACCCTTTTGACGGAGTCAACCCTTTGGGCATACAACCTGGTCTGGCGGTGGCTGAAGAGCCTGATCGAGAGGGTTGAAGCTTAACCCGGTGGGTTTAAAAGCCCCCAAACGACCTTGTTGATTGTGTTAACTTTTTGGGTATCTAACCCGGTCTGGTAGTCGAGTTTATTTCAATGAAACTAGCGTGATAGCCACTGGTTTATCCTTGCTTCGGTAAGCCGGCTCTCACATGACCCATCATGTTTTAACCTGCATAAGTTCATGACTTATCAAGAGTACAGGGGATCGGAGTAGCATCTTGGCGAACAGGCAGGTTTAACCAAGTTTCAATGAAGGCGGCTTAACAGCCCATGGAGGATCCTCGCTTTCTGTAAGCCGGCTCTCACATGACCCATCATGTTTTAACCTGGATAAGTTCATGACTTATCAAGAGTACAGGGGGTCGGAGTAACATCTTGGCAAACAGGCAGTATTACTTCGGTCTGGTTATGGCTTAAAAGCCGGTCAAGAGGGTTGAAAGCTAAACCCGGTGGGTTGGAAGCCCCCAAATGACTTTTATGATTATTCAATGAACCAGGGTACCCATATATTTGAATGGTACATCATGGCGGCTCGTCCTCTTGGGCGACTTCACAATATTCTTGAAAACTCGAACTTGCGAGAGATGAATTCTTTTGAACCGGACGCTGAGCCGGATATCAAGGTCTCAAAGCTTTGTGAGAGACAGACTTCTTTTGAGCCGGGTTTTAAGCATGGTACTGACCCTGACCGAGTTGTTTCGGGTTAGTCAGATACCCCGACTGGTTATTCTGCTGCTGGCTTCCGTCGCCAAACTGTTGACTATGACCTCCATGATCGCTCTGAGCTTGGTAACTGGTTCCTGAGCCGCCAGCACCAAAGCCGGCCCCTGAGCCGCCCGGTGCTGAGCCGCCTGATGGACCATTACCGTTATCACGATGCTGTTGAAGGCTGTAATCCCGGAACTATTGCATAATGTAGCAATCTCCCCAGGTATGTCGTGCCGGCTTATCAGGCCGGCTGTGTTCTGGGCAAGGCTTATTGAGCATCTCTTCTAGGTTGATAGGAGCTTTACCCTTAGCACGGGTGTTCCTGGTGTTGGTGCTTGCCACCAGTTCTGACTCGCCGCTGCCACCATGTTCTCCGCCGGGTTAGCATAATGACCCGGCGGCGTTGGATAGAAAGGTGGCGGGTTTTGATTCCGTCGGGGCGGGTCTAGCTGCTGACGTTGAGCCGCCGCCCGGCTTCCAGGTATTTCCGCCGTCCGGGTTACGGTCAAAGGTACGTTCCGTCTCGTTCCTGGCATGTTAAAAAGATTCCGAGCTTCATATTGCTCTGGCAAGCGGGATTGATGTCTCATGCGATAAACTGCCACTGCTGACTGCTGCTCTAACTCAAAACGAAAAGCGTCCGCCTTAAGGCATTCTGCCTCCGCATCCATCTGAGCCTTCAGCTCATTGATCTCCTGTTGGACTCCGGCCATCTGATTCTTCAACTTTGCGATTTCCGCGTTACGGGCCGCTTGGTTTTCAACAGTGACCTCCGTCTCCATTAGGGTTGTAAACTCGTTCATCAGATCCAGAAGAACCTGAGCCGGCGACCTGCCAGCCTCAGACCCGGTCGCACCGGCGGCTGTACCGCTCGGAGCCGCCGCGGAACCCGTCATAAAGACGGCAGCGCGGTTTGGTAGCTCATCCTCCTCCGGCTTATGATACTCTGACTCGGGGTAAGGCTTGTCGTAGCCCCCAAGTCCACCATTATGAAGCTGATAGATCGATTCCGTCTCTCTACTCGAGGATCCTTCCTCTAAGTAGACAAGAGTTTCCTCCTGTGACATAGAATCTTCAAGTTCCATGCCCTGAGTAAAGCCAACGAAGACGTGCTTCTTGCCCGGGTCAACACGGGCGGGTTGCACGCTCCGGGCGAGTTGCTTGCGCCGAGCCGGCTCGACGATGTCGGTGCAGATGTCCGGCCCGGGTTCAGATCCGCCAGTCTTGCCGATGAAGACGTTGATTCCACCGAAAGGGACCCGGAAACCATGCTCGATTGTGTCAGCCTCAGGACCCCAGCCGGCATCGTCGAGGTAGAGTTTCCCATGGCGACTCTTGGTCATGTCACCATTGACGTCCCCCTCGCTCCCAGAGAGAGAACCCTTTGAGAACTCAACACCACCGAGCGCTAGCCCCACGGTGGGCGCCAACTGTCGTGGTTTTGTCACGGCAGATGCCCGAAGGCTTAGGTTCGAGGCCAACGCCATGGAAGTGGACTCAAAGGGGTTAAACGGGACAAGGGACACGAGTTTACCCAGGTTCGGCCCCTCACGGTGGAGGTAAAAGCCTACGTCCTGCTTATGCTGTATTAACTGGTGTATCGATTACAAGGGGCGGCTTGCTTGCCCTAGCTCTCGACTGCTTGGTCTCTCTCGCCGTAAGGCTTGTCTGTCTGTCTTCACCTGTCTAACTCGCCGCCAGGTCTCGCCTTTATATACATAGGCTGAGGTCCGACGGCTTACAAGAGTCCGGGTCGGTTTATACAATGTAACCGATCCTGGTTCCAACTTCCTAGTCTTACAGAACAAGTCATCTTATGGCGGCTTATACCTTCTGGCCCATGAGTTGCCTCCTGCCTCTTGGGCCTTGGCCTCAGCCCATCTGGTAAGCCGCCATATGGCCTGGTCTTCATGTCTTGTCTTCCTCTTGGCCCACTTGGTAACCCGCCATGTGGTTTGGTCTCCGTCTTCTGGCCCACCTTATGGGTCTTGACTATGAACCGCCAAGCTGGTTTCTGGGTTTTCAGTGAATCGCCAAGTCCTGGCCGGGTTATACTCCGGCCGGGTTATATCGCGGGGTTATATCCCTGACATTAGCCCCCAGGTTAGCTTGAATTTATTCATGCTAAGCTCCTGAAATAAGAATAAATATGTTAAGTGACCGGCTCGTCCCATCAGCCGGCTTTAATGAAGTAATTCCTTTCAAAATCCGGGTTTCATGTGTACGAGCCGTCTTCTCAATCGTCTTGCTTGTCAGTGTCCTTTGAAGTAAAAACTCTGGGAATACAACACCCATATACCATTGCGTCGGCCTCCAATACTCTCGGCGGGTCATCACCGCCGGGTTATAATCTTTAACGACGCCGGGTCATGTAATGTTGGTGACGCCGGGTCAAATAACCAGACTCCGGCTGACTTTGATAACTCCTTTCAATTTTTTGATATATCCATATTACCTGTAGCCCCCAAGCTCCAAGTTTATCCATGATGACTTGGCGCTTTGCAATCATATCTTTGACTGTGCAGCTCCCAAGTACCAGGTTGTCTTGCCTGCAGCAGCCTGGGACTTTGTAACTGTCTTATACCTTATAAAGCTTCAGCCGGTGTGAAGGATTCACCGGGGAGAAGTGCGATGAACTCGCAGAAAGAATCGCCGGAAAAGTTTCGCTCTCGGCGGAGCTGTTTTAAGGGAAAGGGCAAAATGGTCATTTTCACAGTGTGACAACCTCATGAAAATTATACCATCGGAACGGGCTCGACGAACTGAAATCGTGGGCTTTGGAATCACCTGAATCGGAGTTACGGTTGTCGAGTGACGGCCATTCGTTCGTTAGGCAGAAAAAGAATAAAAATCTGTCCACTTCCGCCCTTAATGGACGAACGTCCACAAATTAGAGGTTTCGGCCGCGCGGCTGAAAACAGAAGGCGTCTTTTCAGAAATACGCTTTCGTTAGAAGGAAACGTATTACTCTCTGAAACTATGGAAGATTACGCTTTCGAAAGAAGAAAACGTATTCTCTGGGAATACGTTTCCACTTACTCAAGCGCGGGCCCGGGGCTGGGTGGATGACGGGTGGGGTCCGCGGGGTCCACGGCCAGCTGGAGGGGTCGCCGTCTTCGTCTTCCTTCTGCCCGTGCTCGACTGGAGCAGAGGCGGACTCCGACGAGGTTAGCCGGCGACTCCGGCCGTCTCCCGCAGCGTTCGGCCTACCGGCGTGCTCGGGGGAACAAGCCGCATCCATCCCAGGGGTGCACGGACCTCGAGGAGGGCGGGAGTGAACGTGCCGCTGGCCGCGGTGGACGGCGGTTTCGGGCGGCGATGGGCTCGCGTCCTTGGGCCACCAGAGGAGGAGCAGGAGTGCTCGGGCGCTCCGCCTAGGCCGAGGAGCCTCTCTGGTGGTGGCTAGGAGGGGAGGGGAGGCTTGGGCGGCTCGGATTTAAGGCGAGGCTGACGGCGGCCATGGCGGCTGTGGGCGAGGAAGAAAGGCTCCAGGACCCGATTGAGAGGCTTGGGAGGGTGCTGGGGTGGAGGAGAGGAGGTGTTTGTGCTCGGGAGGCCTCGGGGATGGCTTAAATAGCCGGGGTGAAGGAGCCATCCCCGGATGTCGCCGCGGCCGGGTGGAGCGCACTTTGGCATACCGCGTACACGTGCGCTCGCAGCAAAGAGGTTGATAGCGACGAGAGGGGGCTAGTGGAGGTGCCAGGCACGCGGGCAAAGCCGCGGCGCACCGCGTGGGGCAGGGAGGGCACCTTTATGCCACTGTTCTTACGCGGGCACGCGGTGTCCGCGTCCAGACAGCGACGGGAGGGGCGGGGAGGAGGCTACGTGGATGCAGGGGCGGATGGTCGACGCTGTAGACACGGTGGGACGCGCGGAATCGGCTGGGAGAAGAATGCCCAAAGCAAAACGACGAGCAGAGCGCGCCCAGCGCTTGCCACCAGCGTGGTCACCGCGTGGCATGGTGAGGAGAGGGCACGAGGGTCTGCAAAAAGATGTCTAACGAGTTGTCCCTCCAACCTACAGTCCCATAGATGTGATGGCTCGGCCAAAGGCACTTTGTGTTGATGGGAGAGGTCGATGGAAGTTTGCTGTATCAATCTTAGGCATGAAATAGTGACCAACTGAGATGAGATAAGAGATAACCATGATGTCTCGGAGGTTTAGGGTAGGAAGGACTATGAGTCTGTGAAATTTGAGGAGATTTGGACCAATATTTGACCTAGTTGCTTTGCAACTGCAAAATCTGGTGCAGAAACAAGATCAGGAAGTAGCACTCACTTGGTTGCTTGGGTTGAGCTGAAAATTGGTAGATGGTGATGACTTGGCCATATGAAGACACCATAAAAATTTCATACCAATTGGATGAATAAAAATGGTACTTCCTTCACAATGCCCCTCACTGGACAGAAACTTGGGGGAATTTTGTGGAGCAAATGGCTTGTCAAAAAAGCTGAGTATTTACATGCTCACATTATTTAGGGATGTTTAGGTCCTGGATTAATTTCAGAATTTTTGAAGCAATAGAAAATATAGTTGCTTCACAAACTGAAATTGTGACCAGAAAACAAGATTTGAAGGTGTGCTCACATAGATTGTTGGATGGAGGTGAAGTTTGGTGGAGAGTCCTTATTTGATCATATAAATGATCTACCAAAATTTCAACTCATTCGGATTAGCCTAGCTAGTACTTCCTTCACAAAGCTTCTCTCTGGTCAGAAACTTTGGGAATTTGCTGAGGAATATTTACTACGCAAATGAAGTTGAGTTTTGGTATGTGGTAATAATTTGGATATGAGAGAGTGCCCAAAAATTTTGAGGGTAATCAAGAAAAGATAAATTGCACTTCCTTCACAAAGTGCCTTGCTGGACAGAATAGGAAATGAATATTCCTGAATTATTTTTGAACTAGGCAAGGATGGATTTTGGCATATTTGTGGAAGATATGATCCAAAGAATTTATGAGAATTTTGTGGGAATTTTATGGTCGACAGAAATATAGGTTGCTTCACAACCTAGAGTAAATAGGGTTATTCCTTTAATAGAAAAAGGAATATTCCCAAGGAATAAAAATTAGGGTTGGGCTAAGATGGAAATGACATGGCCTTGGGATTGATTTGAGCGTGACAAGCTACTTGGGAGAGGAACAAAATATGATCTTCCCAGGTTTCAAGACCACATAGCCACAGAAAAAGAAATTCCAAATAAAATTCGAAGAAATGCCAAAAGGAAAAGAAAGGGCCAAAAATTGGGGTGTTACACTCCTCTGAGTCGAGTCTTTAAGTGTTGCCTGGCCGCACACGCCCCGAAATACACTTCGGTCGCCAAGGGGTATCGATAACTTAGCCTCGAAGGCTAGTTACCTCGGTATGAACAGTACCCCCATCTAACAACTTTTTACCGAAGGGTCACAATGCGCCACGACCATGAGTTGTTTGATGAAAAACTTGATCCGCGGTTCGAGGCGGTTTTTTCATTGGCACATCCCATCGATATGGAGATCGTGCCCTGGTTTTAAGGGATATGATCAATAATCTGCCCCGCCCCACGCGCGCATGATGGCACGGTTACATGGGGAAATGGCGAGGACTGCGGCACAGTAGAGGGGCCATGGGTTTTACAGCCCATAAAAGGGGAACGGTCTCCATTTGCTTCGCATGCTCCCATCCCTGCCTTTGCCATTACCTTCCCCATTCTTTGAGCTCCAACGCCCAGATCCACTTTCCTATCCAAGAACCTTTCCGGCCGCCAGTTTCAATCCAGCAATGGCGGGCTCAGGGTCCAAAAGCAAGTGGGAGGCGTCCATCGTCACTGAGAGTGCCATCTTGGAGCTGAAGGACGCGGGCTATCTCCCCGCCAACGTCGCCCACCGTGCCCCAAAGCCGGCCAGGTCGTCCCCATGCCGCGGCAGGGCGAGAGGGTGGTCTTCCTGCCCCACTTCATTCGAGGTCTGGGCTTTCCCCTCCATCCCTTCGTCAGGGGCCTTCTGTTCTTCTACGGGCTTGATTTCCACGATCTCGCGCCGGACTCCTTCCTCCACATCTCGGCCTTCATCATCATCTGCGAGGCCTTTCTTCGGATCCGGCCACACTTCGGCATGTGGCTGAAGATCTTCAATATCAAGCCGAAGATCGTCGATGGCCAGCAGGCGGACTGTGGGGGTGCGATGGTCAGCAAGCTCCCCCGAGTGGAGTGGCTAGAGGGCACCTTCATCGAGACTATCAAGGTCTGGCAGAAGGAATGGTTCTACATCACCGAGCCAAGGAGCACGGATTGGGGGGCGATTCCGGCCTTCCGATCCGGACCCCCTACGAGGCTGGTCTCATGGACCAAGAAAGGCCTCGACTGGGGGGTGAACAAGGAGGTGGCGCAGCTGCAGAGCCGGATCGCCAAGATGATAGAGCAGTGCATCGAGCTGCCCAACGTGATCCAGATCATGCTCGGCCGCCGAATCCTCCCATGCCAGGACAGGGCCTCCCCCATGTGGGCCTACAAGCCCGAAGACCCGGCCACCATGTGCAACTTCTTCCGCACCTCCCACGCTCAGCTGTGGAGGGCACTGTTCAAGCCGCAGAAGGACTGGCCGGCCGAGGAGGAAGACATCGGACTCGATGCCGCAAATCCCCCACGGGAGGTATGACTAATTTTGTTCTTATACCCGAACTGTTCCCTTTTGATAAGGTACTTAGCTTTTTTACTTCCCATCCGCAGAACTGGCTGAAGAAGGCCGAGTGGATCAACAGTCCAGCGCCACTGCCAGAGGGGCCCAGGACACCCCTACTGACGGCCATGTTGGCCGTGGAGCCATACGAGGCGCCGAAGAGGAAGGAGAAGAAGAAGGACCTGAAGAGGGAGGCCAGAGGGGGCCTCCGCTCCCGAGGACCCCCGACACTGGATCCGGGGACACCCACGCTCCCTTCGCACAAGAGGAGGAAAAGGAGCAGGGAGGAGAAGGGGAGGAAGACAATTCCTCCCGAACAGGAAAAAGGGCGGCGTCCGAAGACGTCGAGGAGGAGCCGCTTCGCCCCTCCCTCAAGAGAACATGCAGGGCCAAGGTGGCCCTGTCTGACAATAGCTCGGCTTCTGCCGAGGACTTCGAGGCCTCTAAAGAGGTTCCTCGGAGGATCCCCAGGGCCAAACCGCAGGCCCAAAGGTACGCATTCCAGTATCCGCGTAAGTGTTTTCGGCCGAACTAAGCTCAATATCGATCACTTTTTGCTTTTGACATCGCAGCCCGCTGCGTGACCTCCCCACCGTCCGAGTCTCAGAGGGGGACTCTCCACCAGCCGCGCTGGCAGAGAGCGGGACCGAATCGCGCGCCTCGCCTCCCCCAATCGTCGAGGTGGCCGAGGAGGTCCTGTCAAGGAGGACCCCTCCCGTGCCGCACACAGGGGGAGGGGGTGACGTCATCATGGCTGAGGCGAATACCTCGGTCGCCGAAGACCAGGAGGGGAGGGCCCCTCTGGTTAATGAAGAGGAGGAGCCCGGACAATCCGAGCTCTCTCCGAGAGTGGCTCCGGAGTCGTCAAGGCGTCCGGAGTCGGGCACTCCGCTCCTCGAGAGGGAAGAAGCCGAAGTGCCCCCGCCACCCCCACCCGCCCCAGAGCGTGCGTCGACTGGGTTGCCGGATGAGATGGAGGATGCTCTAACCAGCTCCTCTATCACCGAAGAGCACCGTGACCTTATGGGCACGGTGTTGCAAAGTCTTCGGTCCGTGGATAGCGGACTGAAGGAGGCTTTCAATGGCCTTCTCACAGGCTTCAAGGTGAGCCAAGTAATGTTTTCCCTTAAAGAATTTATTTTTTACAAATGTATAGCCTCATACACAGTAGCCCCCGAGACTCTAACTGGCTTGATCAAAGCCGGGCAGAGGATCAAAAATCAATATCTCGGATACTAATGTGCGTAGAGTGATGCGCAGGCGTCGTCTTCGGCAGCAGCCGTCAACGCCGAGGAGTTGGCCGAGCTGAATCGGAAGCTCAAAAGCTTCGAGGACGACCTCATCCTGGTGAACAAGAGGTTCGACGAGGCGAAAGGTAAGTCCGAACTGCAGTATTTACTACAGCCGTTGCATTTTTGTTAAGTAAGGTTTAAAGTAGCCTAAACGGAATCAGTGGATATGACTACTGCTACCACCGCGAAGGTCGAGAACCTCAAGGCCGCGCTAAGGACGGCTCAGCTAGAAGCAGCGGAGCAGAGGTCGGCAGCCGAACAATCAGCTGCCGAACTGACAACGGTGAAAACCACTAGTCAGAAGCACGAAGCCAGAGTGGCGGAAGTGGAACAAGAGCTCGCAGATGCCGTCACAAAGTGTGAGGCTCTCGAGCAGAAGAATAAAGAGTAGGCCGCCGAGCTAACCTCACTGGGGTCGGTGGCCAAGGAAGCGCGGACAGAGGCGCGCGGCTACCAGGAGGAACTCCGCCAAGTGAAGCTTATTGCAGATGGTAAGCCATATTTGCTGCAAAGTGTCTTTGGAGGTAACAGGTTCGCTTTGCTCACGCCGGTGTGGTGTTCCGCAGGCGCCTTTGCGGACCTCCCGAGGAGTGCGGCTGATGCGGCGAGGTTCTTCGCCGCCCAGGAGGGTCGGGCCGAACAAAGGCTGTTTTGGGCGCAATTTCAAGCGCCCGAACACCCTCCCCTCCTTAACAACCAGATGAAGCAGCTGATGGAGCTGCATCGGATGGCGGAGCCCGTGATGAAGGACCTCTGCGTAAAGCTGTGGCCTTCAGAGCCGCTGCCGAGCATCTATTTTGGGTTGGTGCAGAGGCTGTACGACGCCGTGCCCCGAATTGATGCTTGGAAGCGCTCCGCGTGCATTGAAGGAGCTCAGATGGCGTTCGTCAAGACCATGGTGCACTGGCCGAAGATCAGGCCAGCCGAGATGGCCGCCGGACCTCCACCCCCTGGGAAGGAGCATAGGCGCCCCGAGGAATATTTTCCCATCGTGATGGATGGTGCTCGGGCAATAGAGGCCCAGTGCTCGAAAGATGTAATTTATGAGTAGATTTAGTTTCCTTGTAGCCAAGGAGTTGAAACTTTTGTTTTATTCTTATGCAAGTTGTTGGCTGTGAATATAGTGCATGCTTATGTTAATTTTGACTCCTGTGCGGCCGTTTTAAACTGAAAGTTACCAGTCGTCAGCTTCAGCCCCCTTGCAGATACTGCATGGGGTGTTTTCTCGTAATACTTGAACCCTTAGCCAACGTCTCGGTGCCTGGAGGCGGTCGTATGTACGGAAAACCAGGCAATCAGACTATGCGGTTTTAGTGCTTTCACTTAGCCATAGGAGCTTGACTGCGGGGGTTGGTGACAAGCCCCCAGTGTTTGTGATATTCGGACGAGCTGCGGTTGATACCATCATCACATGGTTTCTGTAACAGAGAACCCTTCGTTTAACAAGGACTAACTTCCAACGATTTTTGGTTTGACACGAGTCATCGGATCGCCGACCAGTTCTCGCTTTATTGTGACAGTCAGTTTTTGGCTTTCTACACTGAGGTACTTAACCAGGCTAGCTAGAAGTACAATCGCAGTGGTTCTCCCTTTACCCTCTTAGCCGAACAGTGCGGAACGTAAGAGGGTAAACACAGGAGCTAGGCAACCCAAATATTGACCAAAGACACAATTCGGAACTGATTCATATAGTGCAATATCCATGACGCCGAGCACATAAAATAAAAGTAGGTGCCGGGATAAAGTTTGAGGCAAGATTTATGTTCGAGCCCCCGGTCTATTAGCCGGTTACTAAAAAAGGGACGTATCGTAATAGTTTACTTCAGCCTAAAAAAGCGGAAAGGAATATGCAACGCGAATGACTGCACAATTACCAGAGAAAAATTGGTCTTTATTTCCTTTGAATATGTGACGTCCAACCGTACAATCCGGATTGCCGAAGTAACTTTGATAGATACTTTTGAAGAAATAAATACGTTAGAGTAAAGGTTTACACAGGGCCTTCATGAGTGGTTTGACGTCCCTACTACGCCCTGCTGCACGTCTGCGCCTTTGCTCTTTAAGAAGCTTCCGTGTGAGCGAAGCTGTCGACTGTATGTTCGGCGGAAGTAGTAATGTTCGGCAGATGAGCCCTTGGGGAAGGGTTTTGAGAAGTCGCCGTGGTATATCAGTTTGACGCTGATCAGGCCCTAGATGGTGTCCGTTGTCGATGTTGATTCGAAGACATCTGTTGGCCATTGCTAGGTCGAACCGAGCTCTCGGCCTTTGTTTCATGTGTCCCCACAACTGCCCATGGAATTTTGAGCGCGAAATTGTGCACTCGAGGTACGGATTTCGCGACTAGGTGGGCCGTGCTGTGGGGCGCGTACCCCTATTTGGGCTGAGCATGGGGGTGCTTCGGGACCGAGGCTGCAGCTCGGGAGCGCTTGCGTGCGTCCAGTGTCTTGGCAGTAGACTGGGCTTGCGACGCCACTTCGGCGGCTTGGACTTCGGCGGCTAGAGCCGCCGTGTGTTCCTCTGTTTGGAGCGAGCGCTCGGTATTACCATTGATGGTAATAACGCCCTTTGGTCCTGGCATCTTGAGCTTCAGGTATGCATAGTGCGGGACGGCGTTGAAGCGGGCGAACACAGTCCGGCCGAGGAGTGCGTGGTAACCGCTGCGGAAGGGGACAATATCGAAGATCAAGTCCTCGCTGCGGAAGTTATCGGGCGAGCCGAAGACAACTTCCAATGTCACGGATCCCGAGCAGCGTGCCTCGACACCTGGGATTACACCTTTAAAGGTGGTGTTACTGGGTTTGATCCTTGACGGTTCGATCCCCATTTTCCTCACTGTATCTGAGTAAATCAGGTTGAGGCTGCTACCTTCGTCCATAAGGACTCTGGTGAGGTGAAATCCGTCCACGATGGGGTCAAGCACCAGAGCCGCCGTTCCTCCATGGCGTATACTGGTCGGATGGTCTCGACGGTCGAAAGTGATCGGGCAAGCCAACCACGGGTTGAATTTCGAGGCTACCGGCTCTAAGGCGTAGACATCCCGAAGAGCGCGTTTCCGCTTCTTCTTCGGTATATGCGTGACGTAGATCATGTTCACGGTTTTGACCTCTGAAGGGAACTGCTTTTGGCCTCCGTTGTTCGGTCCGCGAGGTTCGTCGTCATCCTCACTGCGGGGGCCCTTGCCCTGTTCTTCGGCTATGACCTTGCCGGCCTGTTTGATTACCCAACAGTTATGGTTGGTATGGTTGGCGGGCTTATCCGGGGTGCCGTGAATCTGACAGGGCCTATCTAATATTCTATCCAGCGCAGACGGGCCGTCCCGGTTCCCTTTAGAGGGTTTTTTCCGCGGTCCCGATTTTGAGCCGCTGAATCTGGCGTTTACTGCTGCGTCATCGGCTTCACCGCCGTTGTTTGAGTGCCGGCGCTTATTGTTCTTATTGCGCCGGGGTTTCCCGTTTCCGTCCCGGGCCTCTGAATATGGCACCCCGCCTGATTACCACTGTAGCCAGACGGTCGCCGCACACACCAGCCCAGGAAATCACTCTGGCATGCGCGTTTACAACAAGTATCATGAACACAGGCATTTCTATTAATGGATATATAAGTCTTACATGATAGTTGTACAAGGGTGCTGGCAGTGGAAAAGCTATATCTAAGGCAGCATGGTCTTGGTGCGGCTCCAATCCACAAGGATCTGACAGGGTTACTCTTTCTAGCCCGCGAACACTCCGGCTCCTCACTAGTGGACGTCGAATCCTTAGGTGAACCTGGCCACATTGAAGGCCGCTGAGTACTTTTGAATGTACTCGCAAGCAAACCAAACTAACATATACACCAAGCAGTGCAATCCATGGCATTCAAGCATGCATTTGTTATCCTAACAATATTAAGTATCATGTTATGGCAAGATTATCTAGCAAGATTAATCATCTAACAGCATTAATTATCATGTCATAGCAGGATTATCTAGCATGTAAACTACCAAAGTAACTGCAATATGACGAAGATAAAGCGTATCAAGTAATTAATCCATACTCCGAATAATCTTAGGATCCAATCCAAACCCGATCCAAATCAAATCCAAGTCCTGTGGTCATCCGACCACTCATCTCATAGCCATCCCATGGCCAACATCATATACCTGACATCATCCGATGTCCATGCATCTGCACTATAAGTCTGACAACCCTTACCATTCTCTGGTTCAGTCTTAGCAATAACATTATATAATTTGCTCCTCCAGACTCGACACAGACCAAATAGTGTGACCTAGTACGAACTGTGTCCCATGACCGAGGACGCGGCTATTCTAATAGATTTACACTCTGTAGAGGTTGCGCACTTTACCCACACTATGGAGTTCCTGGCCTCGTACTCCCATTCGGGTGGACCGGTGCTGCTCCAACAAAACTTGTCTATTGCCTGGCACTCTTACGGTCCCACTGACAATCATACCCTCCCAGGGTCATGTCCTGGGTGGCCCCTGTGTCACCCCGTGACACCTGCCACCGTCGTGGCCAAACAAAACTGTCCCAAACGGGGACCTGGATCCATATAACTCAACTGGGCTCACAAGGTTATCGCCGCCTACCGGGCCAGGATAGCACGCACGCATAACCTCCCCTCTTTGGAGGTACCGACAAGAGGCAGGACAATAGACCAAGCTAGGGCCGTCCCATACCGGCAAATATGGCTGCACTGATGAGTTCGGTTCAGTGGCACTATGACTCGATCCAGCCGACGGAGGAGGTTGTCATTATTACATCACATTCTTTAATATTGCAATAATAACAATAATGCATGATGAAAACATAACAACCTATCTCCATATTGTCATCTACGAGTCACTAGTGTGATAATATGATGAGCATTAGTAGGTAATGTAAATAGCAAGTTCAACTAGCAGGAGTTTAATTATTTCTAACACGGGCACATTTATTAATTAAACACGCAAGAATAAGACAGAGCAATGCTTTAGGGCACATATCAGATGGTCGGCTTGCCTGGGGGTCGAGGAATACTCCGGGAAGAAGTGCGATCACCTCGCGGAAGAATTCGTCGGAAAGGTTCTCTCTCGGAGGGGCTGAGTAGGGGGCAAGGGAAAAATGGGCATTTTCAGAACGTGTAAACATGGTGAAAGTGATATCATCGGAACGGGCTCGACGAACAAGAACGTGGGCGTTGGATTCACCTGAATCGGAGTTACGGTTGAAGAGAAACGGCTGTTCGTTCGATAGGCAGAAAAACAAATAGTGACTGTGCTTTTCTGCTCTTATCTAGTGAACGTCCGCAATATAGTGGTTTCGGCCGGCGGCTGAATAAAGAAAACGTACTTCTGGAAATACGCTTTCCTGCACAGAAAACGCATTTCAGCTCTAAGCCACACGGAAATGCGCTTTCAAGTACAGGAAACTTAAACAGAGAAGTGCGCTTTCACTTATCCACGTCACCGGGTCAGCTGAGTCAACCGTGTGAGGCTGACAAGCGGGACCCACTGGCTGGCTGGAGGTTGTCGACTTCCACCTCGCACGCACGTGCCTGGCCGAGGGGAAAGCAGCTCCCGCCGGCGATTGCCGGCATTACCCGGTGTCTCCGGCGACGTTCCTCCCATGGGAGCGCTCAGCGCGGCAAGGCGCACCCAATGGTGCGTGGCACGAACACCGGGGTCCCACGAAACAGTGGCCATGCTGCCCGCGGCGGAGGCAGAGGAGGCCAGACGCGGCCGGCGCTCGCCCCGGCGGCTCGGGCCACCTTCGGCGAGGCTGAAGATACCGGCAAGACCGGGAGGGAGTGCCGCATCCGTCCCGGCTGGAAGCGGACGCCAAGGAGGGCCAAGGCGGCGGCGGCTTGGATGGCCGTGGGCGGTGGTTCCGACGGCGTCCCGGCGACCTGGGGGTTCCCCGGAGAGGGAGAGTAGTCGGGAGGGCTCGCCGGAGTACGAGGGTTCGTCTGGTGGTGGTAGGAGGGTGAGAGGGGCTCTGGCTTACCCGAATTCGAGCAGAGGCCGTCGGCAGCCATGGCGGCGATGCGGAGCAATGAGGGATTCCCGAGCTCGGTCGAGTGGAGGGGCGAGGCTCTAGGAGGGTGGAGAGGGTCTGGGAGTGGTGTGTGTGCTCGGAGAGAGCTCGGCCACGGCTATTTATAGCCGACCGGCCGAGACGATAGGGACGGCTTCCATGGCGACCTTATCAGCTCACTGGAGCTCCGGGGAAGACGTGGATGGCTGGTTGCGGCCTCGGGTGGCTTCGCGGGGAGGGGAGAGGCCTCGGGAGCGCTCGAGAAGGCTTGGGGAGGAAGCTAGGGAGAAGAAGACGACGGTCACGGGCGAGACAGTACGGTGGCGGGGCTCGCCGCGGCGTGGGGAGGAAGAATGAGGAGGGGGAGAAGGGTCTAGCAGGGATACGTGGACTGCGCGAAGCCACTAGACACGTCGGGACACGCCGGAGCTGGCCGGAGTGAGCTACCCGACGAGGACAGTGCGCAGAGCGCCTGTTTGGCGTGGCCACCGCGTGGTCACCACGGGTTCCGCGTGTCCAGGGCACCGGATGGTCCTGCAACCTTGTCTACTAGATGCATCAAAGGTCAGTGAGTTAACCTGTGAGGGTTTGGATGGAAGTGGAGACATGAAGTTGACTGATTTGAGCCGAGATAGGTTCTGGTCAGAAATTTGGACAGGATGCTGGGGCCAAATAGAGGTGCCAATGAGCTGTCCAGGTTGTCACAGAGGAAAGAGATAATAAGGAGCACCTGCTGGAAAATTTGAAGCAAATTGGACCAAGTTTGAGTGCACTTCCTTTACAATGCCAAATTTGATACAGAAACTTGACTTTGAGGCTGCACTCATCTGGCTGCATGTATTTTGAGGAAATTTGTTGGAGGAAGGTTATTTGGATGCATGGAGGTACTGGCAAAATTTCAGCTCATTTGGAAATGCCAAAGTGGTACTTCCTTCACAGAGCTTCCTGCTGGACAGAAACTTAGATAATTTACCGAGGAAAATTGGCTAGATGAAATGGGCTGAATTTTTTTATCCAGGGGTGATTTACCATTGTTAACCACCCTGAAAAATTTCAGCCCAAAAAGATCAAGGGTTCAAGCACTTCCTTTGCAAACTGGAAATCTGGACAGAATTTGCAAATGGATTTTGTGCTCAAAATTTGATCTATGGAACTTGGGTTCTTGATGGAAATGGTGAAGATATGGATATAAGAAGCTCCACAAATTATTTGGCATTTTTCCTGGCTACCAAAATGGTAGTTCCTTTGGAAAGTGCCCAAAATGCAATATTGGCTTTAAATAGGAAAAGGCAATTTCCCTTATTTAATTATTGCCAATATTTTTATGGGAGCTCAATATGATCACAAAGAATATCCCCACAAGTTTTCATGAACTTTGGAGATGGATAGGTATTTTCCTGGATTTAATTCCTTTAACTGACAGAAAAAAGAATTAATTTTAAATGAAAAATATTGCAAATGACTTGACAATATTTTTGCATATCCAGGGTTTATAGATGTGGGATGATCACTGGGAAAAGTTTGGGAGGCAACAAATCAAAGGGAATTGGTGTTCCTTTGTAACGGAAGGAATTAGGGTTTCCCTTCCGGTAACTCGGAAGATAGGATTTCGGTGGCAAAATCCTGAGAATATATCTTGGGTGGCAAGGTTGGGTTGGAGAGAATCTCTGGATGGATAGGAAAGGCAAGGCTAAATGACCATCTTCATATACCCAAGAGCGAGAGAAAATCCGATAACATCAAAAAAAAAGACGGGAGTCAAATCCCGAGAAGGAAAAAAAACAAGGGGCAAAAACCAGGGTGTCACAAACCGACCCCCCTTAAGAAAATCTCGTCCTCGAGATTTTCGGGCTTACCTCCCCCTCTCGGCTAAGGGGAAACATACCTATGTGTGACTTGGATCCACCAGCTATCTTGTCTTCGTCGGTTCACTGGCCTTTTAACTGCCTCTTCTGATGGCTCAGAGATTGCCTTTCCAAATGGCTGTATTGAATCCTTCTCTTTACTATCAGGCAAACCCTTTGTCCTGGTAGTTTGTTGCCTAGGCTTGGTTGGTAGCGAGTAGTATCAACAGAATAGCTCATTTTCAAGGCTCGGAGCTAGCTGCTTCGGGTTTTATTGCGATACTTCGTACACTGACTCTCATGGGCAAGACATCCTTCTTGGTGCATGGTATTGCATGCATACATCCTCGGTAATCCCTATTAAATCCTATGAGCTAAACATAGTGTGTCTGTCATTCAGTGCATCTTTTGGAGCATAGCCTTTTATCTTGGCTGACGGCCCATATTCATGATGAGTAGGACATGCTGGCTGCATTGTTGTGGCCGTATATGCAAGAGTCCGACAAGGATTGGCAATATCACCTTGTCTATGAAGCTTTACTTCATTGACCGTCGCGGAGATTGTTTATTCAAGACTTCCTTGTTCTTGAGGGTTCCTTTTGGGGAACTTGTCATGACCTACCATCATGGCTCCTTGGTCATATCCCAGCTTGTTGGGCTTGTATTCACAATTTACTCTTGCATATCTCGTAGGGGTGGCTGTGCTCATATCCTTGCTTTGAACTATGGGGCCAATGTTTCTCTGAACACAGTCATTCCCGTGTACGAGTGGCTTGCATGAACTGATCCACTGGACTGCATGCTCACAACATATGCAGGGGTATGATAAATTCTTTCATAACCACCGGGTTCTGAAGCAAATGTGTGCCCGGACTAGTTCATGCTTCTGACAAGATTGTTGTGGGCACGATAGCGTGTTGAAGAACGCTGATTTCCTTACGCTCGAAGCTTCAGCTGGGGTAGTGTGCCGAAGAAGGCTGGGTGTCGTACCTTAGAAGTTTCCCCTCATGTTGCTTACTGTGGAAGGTCAGGTGCCTTATGCAGGAAGCTTTCCGTGGTAGCACGCTGTGGAAGATGGGAGTGCCGTACCCCAGAAGATTTTCTGCCCAAGTAGTGTAGCGAAGATGATTGGGAGTCTTGTGTCGTAAGCTCTTCCCGATAGCTTGCGGAGGAAGACTTGGTTCCTTATACCAGAAGCCTTTCACTGTGATATGCAGTCGGACCTGTGGCTGATTCTGGCTTCCTTCCGAAGTACCCGGAATTTACTCATAGCAGAGCCAGAACTTGGTACAGGCCATACCTTGACTGAAGATATTCCATGGGTCATGCACACCGTTAGTCCTTCTGCTGATCTGATCACTGTTGTTATAAAGGTTGCACAACTGATGTCGACGTTATGTTGACAATTAATTCAGAATACCCTTTGCATCCAAGCCAAGTGTTGCCGGTAGTAAGTAGTTGATGGATAATTCCATTCGATTTAGCTGAGCCTCCAGGTGTTTGAAATTCTCATTGATTCTGGGCAGCCGTGAACTTATCCATATTTCTCGCAGACCTTGCTCACCATGCCCAGAATTTTATATATGCATCGAAGAATTCCTGAATATGCTTGGAAATTTGTATCAACATACCAGTGTGTTGTTGTTGCTCTCGACACATTCACCTTCTTGAAATATGTCGTCTGTGGATAATAAATGATTCTTGAGTCCATTGAGAAAAGACTCAAGGTTCATCCCGCTGACTGAAACAATCCTTGTGTCGAGGGCCGAATAACTTGCTCTTACTGGTGTCCCTTCCCGATAGCTCATCTGGCTGTTCCTTAAATGTGATTTGTTCTGGGGCAAACTCTCTCAGATATATTCTGGCCTTGTCTGTTGCACCCAGATTCTGCTTCTGACCCATCCTTTATTCTTGACAGATCCGGTGTTGGTGTTCTGAATATCAGGCAATTGGCTTGACTTGATTCTTACTGAATTTGGATTATTGGGTATTATCCAAGGTGTATACTGGTCTTCTTGACAGCACTTGCGGATGGATCCAGTCAGAGCAAGAGAACGGAATCGAGAAAAGAAGCAAGAAGCAAAAAATAAATAAAGCTCAAATGTTGCGGACCTTACACATGTGGCCAAAGATTCACTAGTATAACTAACCTAGCGCACTCGATGCACCTCTAAGGACTTAGAAGCAAAACCACACAATGCTCCTGGTAGCAATTGGGGTCAAGCTCCTACTACTTCCTTAGGGAACATCAAACTCGACGCACGACCATAGCCATAGTGGCTTAGTCAACGATCTAGGGTTGTTGGGGAAAGATGGAATTTATAGGCATTTCCCAAAGGAAACTGGATTTAAGGAGAGAAATGCCATGGCTAGCAAGCAAGGTGGGGATATCTGGTTCACCTAGGGCTTAAGGGCTCACGGGTCGTTGCCTGGTGCGGACATGTCATCCCGAAGACAAAGACCACGAGAGGTGGGGTCTGATGGAGCCAAAAACCTATGGGATTGCCTTATGATCAACAGTAGTCGTGCCTGTCTGGCAAAGATGGCTGAAATCCATCTAGGCTTTCTACTGAGAATAAGACAATAAAGTCTGGCTAGGGTAACCTACAGTCAGCCTGGCTCTGATACCATCAGTTGTGGTGCCCCGCCTGATTACCACTGTAGCCAGACGGTAGTCACACACACCAGCCCAGGAAATCACTCTGGCATGCGCGTTTACAACAAGTATCATGAACACATGCATTTCTATTAATGGATATATAAGTCTTACATGATAGTTGTACAAGGGTGCTGGCAGCGGAAAACCTCTATCTAAGGCAGCATGGTCTTGGTGCGGCTCCAATCCACAGGGATCTGACTGGGTTACTCTTTCTAGCCCGCGAACACTCCGGCTCCTCGCTTGTGGACGTCGAATCCTTAGGTGAACCTGGCCACATTGAAGGCCGTTGAGTACTTTTGAATGTACTCGCAAGCAAACAAAACTAACATATACACCAAGCTGTGCAATCCATGGCATTCAAGCATGCATTTGTTATCCTAACAATATTAACTATCATGTTATGGCAAGATTATCTAGCAAGATTAATCATCTAACAACATTAATTATCATGTCATAGCAGGATTATCTAGCATGTTAACTACCAAAGTAATTGCAATATGACGAAGATAAAGCGTATCAAGTAATTAATCCATACTCCGAATAATCTTAGGATCCAATCCAAACCCGATCCAAATCAAATCCAAGTCCTGTGGTCATCCGACCACTCATCTCATAGCCATCCCATGGCCAACATCATATACCTGACATCATCCGATGTCCATGCATCTGCACTATAAGTCTGACAACCCTTACCATTCTCTGGTTCAGTCTTAGCAATAACATTATATAATTTGCTCCTCCAGACTCGACACAGACCAAATAGTGTGACCGAGTACGAACTGTGTCCCATGACCGAGGACGCGGCTATTCGAATAGATTTACACTCTGCAGAGGTTGCGCACTTTACCCACACTATGGAGCTCCTGGCCTCGTACTCCCATTCGGGTGGACCGGTGCTGCTCCAACAAAATTTGTCTATTGCCTGGCAGTCTTACGGTCCCACCGACAATCATACCCTCCCAGGGTCATGTCCTGGGTGGCCCCTGTGTCACCCCGTGACACCTGCCACCGTCGTGGCCAAACAAAACTGTTGACATACGAACACGTCACGTGTACCCTCGACGCCGGGGGTGATGCACCGCAGCTCACGTCGAAGGAGACCCGACCGACAGCGCGATACGCAGGACAGTCGGCGGGCACTTTTGAGACCCGAAACCCCGCGCACCCGGGAGGGACCCCGTCAGGGATTGCGGCAGCTATGGGCTGCCCTAGGTCGATTCGCTCGCCCCTAGAGCCTCGAGATTCGCAGCTCTCAAACACGAAGAACAGCGAAGAACGAGAAAGATAAACGATGGAGAGATAAAACGTAGACTGAAAAGTAGTATATTGATTTGTTCGATTGTGTGTTGTTCAATCGGTCGTCACCCCCAACATATATAAGAGGCGGCTGGACTTCCCGTACAAGTAAAGGATTCATCTAGGCTTTCCTTACAAGAAAATTACATTGAATCACGCCCTAGAGTCCTAGTTCCAGTCTCACTCGGATTCAGCCCGAATCTGGCCCAATCCTCTGTCTTGCTCCTTGCGTGGGCCGCGGAATCTGCATATGACCTCCGATAGAGACGGCTTAAATACCAATCTTGTGCGTCTCGACGAGGCCAACAATCCGTATGTTGATCACTTTTCCAAATAAGGCCATCTTGAATACTCCACGAGGTCATCTTTAACTTTGAATCGGACTCAGTCACGTAGCGAACTGGACCGTTGAGTGTTGTAGCGTCTCTGCAGGCCTTATACTATCTCAGATGACAATGACCTTAAAAGCAAAGTTGACCATTTTGACGTTACGAACAACTTTCATGTTGGACACTTTTCCATCCGAGGCTATCTAGATGACCATATAGGCCAATCTTTACCTTCTGGTTGAATCACTCGGATTTGGAGTCCTCCCGTCGGTCGAGTGAAATTTCTCACTCGGACAGCAATTTTCCACTCGACAGCGCAATTTTCCACTCGGAAGACAAATGTTTAGCCGGACTTTATGTCACTCGGATTCTTTGACCGAAGTGTCACTCGAACCTTAACTTTTTCACTCAGTCGGCAATCTTTCACTCGGAAGAATTTCACTCGGATGACAATATTCCACTCGGAAGAATTTCACTCGGATGGTAATATTCCACTCGGAAGGATTTCACTCGGAAGAATTTCACTCGGATGGCAGTATTCCACTCGGAAGGATTTCACTCGGAAGAATTTCACTCGGATTGCCAGACAAGTGTTCTAGTCGGTCTTTATGTCACTCCGACTTATTGACCGAAGTTTCACTCGTACGGAAACTTCTCACTCGGTCATCAAGCCTTCATTCGAATAGCTATATTTTCACTCGGATGATAAGCTTTTCACTCGGAGTTCCCGAATGAAAACACAGCCTGAACTTGTTTCGCCTCTGCAGGTTGCATACGACCTCGGATTTGGACGATTTATATAAAATCGACCGATTTGACGAGACGAAACTTTTCTGTGTTGAAGGTTTTTCGATTCAAGGCCGTCTTGAGGGCCTAATGGCTCGCGCGACCCATCAGACACCATCCAGGTGGGTGTCTGGTCCCTCGCGCCACACTTTTGCTCAGGGTCGGTCTGCTGTGTTTTGCTTCTAACTTTTGCATACGAACTCGGATTGAGATGATTTATATATCAAAATCGATCAGCTCGACGAGACGAAGACAATCCATGTAGAGCATTCCTTAATCCAAGGTCGTCTTGGAGGCGTAATCGACCAAAAAGCACTTAGAACATCCAAACATGACAATCCAAGTGTAATTTGGCCCTTGAAATGATGCCGAATGGTGATGGCCTAAACATCAAGGTTGTTTCACTCGGCAATATGAACTTTCTCGTATAAAAAACCTTTTTGTTTGACTCCATCTATACTGCATTTTGCATCGTGCCAAAATCAGGTGTCAACAAAAACTGTCCCAAACGGGGACCTGGATCCATATAACTCAACTGGGCTCACAAGGTCATCGCCGCCTACCGGACCAGTGTAGCACGCACGCATAACCTCCCCTCTTTGGAGGTACCGACAAGAGGCAGCACAATAGACCAAGCTAGGGCCGTCCCATACCGGCAAATGTGGCTGCACTGATGAGTTCGGTTCAGTGGCAGTATGACTCGATCCAGCCGACGGAGGAGGTTGTCATTATTACATCACATTCTTTAATATTGCAATAACAACAGTAATGCATGATGAAAACATAACAACCTATCTCCATATTGTCATCTACGAGTCACTAGTGCGATAATATGATGAGCATGAGTAGGTAATGTAAATAGCAAGTTCAACTAGCAGGAGTTTAATTGTTTGTAACACGGGCACATTTATTAATTAAACATGAAAGAATAACACAGAGCAATGCTTTAGGGCACATATCAGATGGTCGGCTTGCCTGGGGGTCAAGGAATACTCCGGGAAGAAGTGCGATCACCTCGCGGAAGAATTCGCCGGAAAGGTTCTCTCTCGGAGGGGCTGAATAGGGGGCAAGGGCAAAATGGGCATTTTCAGAATGTGTAAACATGGTGAAAGTGATATCAACAGAACGGGCTCGACGAACAAAGAACGTGGGCGTTGGATTCACCTGAATCGGAGTTACGGTTGAAGAGAAACGGCTGTTCGTTCGATAGGCAGAAAAACAAATAGTGACTGTGCTTTTCTGCTCTTATCTAGTGAACGTCCGCAATATAGTGGTTTCGGCCGGCGGCTGAATGAAGAAAACGTACTTCTGGAAATACGCTTTCCTGCACAAAAAACGCATTTCAGCTCTAAGCCGCAGGGAAATGCGCTTTCAAGTACAGGAAACTTAAACAGAGAAGTGCGCTTTCACTTATCCACGTCACCGGGTCAGCTGAGTCAACCGTGTGAGGCCAACAAGCGGGACCCACTGGCTGGCTGGAGGTCGTCGACTTCCACCTCGCACGCACGCGCCTGGCCAAGGGGAAAGCAGCTCCCGCCGGCGATTGCCGGCGTTACCCGGCGTCTCTGGCGATGTTCCGCCCATGGGAACGCTCAGCGCGGCGAGGCGCACCCAACGGGGCGTGGCACGAACACCGGGGTCCCGCGGAACAGTGGCCATGCTGCCCGCGGCGGAGGCAGAGGAGGCCGGACGCGGCCGGTGTTCGCCCCAGCGGCTCGGGCCACCTTCAGCGAGGCTAAAGATACCGGCGAGACCGGGAGGGAGTGCCTCATCCGTCTCGGCTGGAAGCGGACGCCGAGGAGGGCCATGGCGGCGGCGGCTTGGATGGCCGTGGGCGGTGGTGCGGACGGCATCCCGGCGACCTGGGGTTTCCCCGGAGAGGGAGAGTAGTCGGGAGGGCTCGCCGGAGTACGAAGGTTCGTCTGGTGGTGGAAGGAGGGCGAGAGGGGCTCTGGCTTACCCAAATTCGAGCAGAGGCCGTCGGCAGCCATGGCGGCGATGCGGAGCAATGAGGGATCCCCGAGCTCGGTCGAGTGAAGGGGCGAGGCTCTAGGAGGGTGGAGAGGGTCTGGGAGTGGTGTGTGTGCTCGGAGAGAGCTCGGCCACGGCTATTTATAGCCGACCGGACGAGACGATAGGGACGGCCGCCGTGGCGACCTTATCAGCTCACTGGAGCTCCAGGGAAGACGTGGCTGGCTGGTTGCGGCCTCGGGTGGCTTCGCGGGGAGGGGAGAGGCCTCGGGAGCGCTCGAGAAGGCTTGGGGAGGAAGCTAGGGAGAAGACGACGACGGTCACGGGCGAGACAGTACGGTGGCGGGGCTCGCCGCGGCATGGGGAGGAAGAATGAGGAGGGGGAGAAGGGTCCAGCAGGGATACGTGGACTCCACGAAGCCACTAGACACGTCGGGACATGCCGAAGCTGGCCGGAGTGAGCCGCCCGTCGAGGACAGTGCGCAGAGCGCCTGTTTGGCGTGGCCACCGCGTGGTCACCACGGGTTCCGCGTGTCCAGGGCACCGGATGGTCCTGCAACCTTGTCTACTAGATGCATCAAAGGTCAGTGAGTTGACCTGTGAGGGTTTGGATGGAAGTGGAGACATGAAGTTGACTGATTTGAGCCGAGATAGGTTCTGGTCAGAAATTTGGACAGTATGCTGGGGCCAAACAGAGGTGCCAATGAGCTGTCCAGGTTGTCACAGGGGAAAGAGATAATAAGGAGCACCTGCTGGAAAATTTGAAGCAAATTGGACCAAGTTTGAGTGCACCTCCTTTACAATGCCAAATTTGATCCAGAAACTTGGCTTTGAGGCTGCACTCATCTGGCTGCATGGATTTTGATGAAATTTGGTGGAGGAAGGTTATTTGGATGCATGGATGTACTGGCAAAATTTCAGCTCATTTGGAAATGCCAAAGTGGTACTTCCTTCACAGAGCTTCCTGCTGGACAGAAACTTAGATAATTTACTGAGGAAAATTGGCTAGATGAAATGGGATGATTTTTGGTATCCAAGGGTGATTTACCATTGTTAACCACCCTGAAAAATTTCAGCCCAAAAAGATCAAGGGTTCAAGCACTTCCTTTGCAAACTGGAAATCTGGACAGAATTTGCAAATGGATTTTGTGCTCAAAATTTGATCTATGGAACTTGGGTTCTTGATGGAAATGGTGAAGATATGGATATAAGAAGCTCCACAAATTATTTGGCATTTTTCCTGGCTACCAAAATGGTAGTTCCTTTGGAAAGTGCCCAAAATGCAATATTGGCTTTAAATGGGAAAAGTCAATTTCCCTTATTTAATTATTGCCAATATTTTTATGAGAGCTCAATATCATCACAAAGAATATCCCCACAAGTTTTCATGAACTTTGGAGATGGATAGGTATTTTCCTGGATTTAATTCCTTTAACTGACAGAAAAAGGAATTAATTTTAAATGAAAAATATTCCAAATGACTTGACAATATTTTTGCATATCCAGGGTTTATAGATGTGGGATGATCACTGGGAAAAGTTTGGGAGGCAACAGATCAAAGGGAATTGGGGTTCCTTTGTAACGGAAGGAATTAGGGTTTCCCTTCCGGTAACTCGGAAGATAGGGTTGCGGTGGTAAAATCCTGAGAATATATCTTGGGTGGCACGGTTGGGTTGGAGAGAATCTCTGGATGGATAGGAAAGGCAAGGCTAAATGACCATCTTCATATACCCAAGAGCGAGAGAAAATCCGATAACATCAAAAAAAAAGACGGGAGTCAAATCCCGAGAAGGAAAAAAACAAGGGGCAAAAACCAGGGTGTCACACTGAAGTGCCGGGGTCTCGGGGTGGTTGCTTCGACGAGCTAACCAGCTATCCTCACCCGTGCAAAAGCGGGTCATTAGGGAGGTTAGGGCCGACATTGTGCTCGGCTTGTCCTGGCCGAGCTGGCGGGCGAGCCACTCGTCCCGGATACTGTGTTTGAATGCCGCAATCGCTTCGGCATCCAGACAGTCGATGATCTGGTTCTTCTTGGTCAAGAACTGGTTCTAGAATTGCTGGGCTGACTCCCCGGGCTGCTGAATGACATGGCTTAGGTCATCGGCGTCCGGTGGCCGAACATAGGTGCCTTGAAATTCGCTCGGAATGCATCCTCGAGCTCCTCCCAGCTCCCGATGGAGTTTTCGGGTAGGCTGTTCAGCCAATGCCTTGCTGGTCCCTTGAGTTTCAACGGTAAGTACTTAATGGAGTGGAGATCATCTTCCCGGGCCATATGAATGTGGATAAGGAAATCTTCAATCCACACGGCTGAGTCAGTTGTCCCATCGTAGGATTCTATATTGACGGGTTTGAACCCCTCAGGGAACTGATGCTGCATCACCTCATCGGTGAAACACATTGGGTGTGCAGCGCCCCTGGCCCGGGCCACATCGCGCCGAAGATCGGTTGTTATCCGGGCACAGTGCTGCTCCCGAGCTCTGTCGTTCCTATCACGCCAGGCTTGGTATCCATCCCGTCCAGCGGGCGCGTATCCTGTGGATCCATAGATCCCTCGGCATTCAGGTCGCGGTGCAAATCGTATCGGTCATCCGGTTGAACCGGGTCTTTGCCTGCTCGGCGAGGAGGCACGGGTGGGTATTCGGCTTCCCCGGCCGCCCTATCCCGTCCTCGAGGGGGGACGGGTGGGAGTTCGGTTTCCACAGCCGGCCTATCCCGTCCTCGAGGGGGGCGGTCGGGCTGGCTTGCGTAAGTTCGTCTGAGTGGCATGGGCTCAAGGGCCTCATCCTCAAATTCTGGGAGTAGGCGCCGCCATGGGTAACTCTTGTATTGACCCTGACGTTGATCGTCAAGGCCCTCTTCAGCAGCTAAGACCATCGTCCATCTGTCGTTGAGCGTATTTTGTTCCGCTTTTAACTGTTGTTGCTTCCTCTTCAAGCTTCGGGCGGTGGCGATGAGTTGTCGTTTGAATTTCTCTTGCTCCAGGGGGTCCTCTGGGACGATGAAGTCTTCGGGTCCGAGGCTATCCTCCTCTTAGGACGGAGGGAGGTAATTGCTGTCCTCGGAATCCTCGAGGTCCTCGGGGTCACCCTGGTCTTCATGCCCTTCAGGGGCGTCGTGGTGCTGCTCGGGGGTGTTGTCGCTGAGCTCCCCCATGTTATCCGGAGTGTCATTCTCTCCGGTGCCGTTTGTGTCTGTGTTGTTTTCCTTGCCCTCTGGCTCGCCGTCGTCGGCGTTTGGGCAGTTCCTCGGCGGGGCCGTCGCCGTCCTTCATAGTCGTGTCGCCGTCCTTCTTGGGGGTATCAACCATGTAAACGTCGTAGGTGGAGGTGGTGGTCCACTTTCCGGTGTTGGAAGTGGCAAGGGAAGGAGCCGTATAGGGCAGGAAATCGATATCTTCGTCCATGTCATCAGCCTCCTCGGAGGCGTAGTCCAGCATGTCGGTTAAGTCTTCGACAGTGGCTACCAAGTGGGTGGTGGGTGGGACGCAAAATTCCCCACGGCTGGCCTCCTGTCCGACCTGCTCCTGGTCCGAGGACGGGCCATCCGCGATATTCATCCTCTGGATCTGATCTAACATCTCGCTTAAAAACGAGAGGTCAACCGGATTCACGTTCGGGCATCCGTCGGAGTTGAGCTCCGGCGCGCCAATACTGTGAATGTGTTCGGCCAAGGGAGACCCTTGGTTTTCTGGCGCTGGGGTTGGATCTGAACTCTAGGCCAGATCCGAACTGAGGCCCGGCCCGGGGACAGAGACGGGGAGGGAATCCGAGGTCGAGGCCTCGGGATTGGTAGGCTCCTCGGGTAAAGCCGAGAACCCATTAAAGAACAGATCGCCTTGAGCATCGGCGACGTACTCAAGGCTGCCGAACTTGATTTCCTGCTCAGGGGCGAAGCTGCCGATCCGGTCAAGGTGACCGGTCGGATCGGCGTGCAGCACAATGCTGCCGAACGCGAAGAGTTGTCCGGGGACGAAGATGTCCCCGCTGCGGATTCCATCGCTGATGAGAAGGCGAGCCATTGATCCTTGGTGACCCACGGCGGAACTCTCAATGAAAGCACCAATGTCGGTACCAAAACCGGCAGATCTTGGGTAGGGGATCCGAACTGTGGGTCTAGGAATCAATGGGTAACAGAGAACGTAGAGACGGCGATTTACCGAGGTTCGGGCCCTCTCGAAGAGGTAATACTGTCGTGGTATTCTCGCTGGGGGTGCGTGATTCACGGCAGATGCCATGAGATGGCTTATGAGGTGGGGCTACGATAGGACGCCGGTGGGTTCCGGAGGCGAGGTTGGCACGAGCGAGTGCGGGACACAAGACGTACCCAGGTTCGGGGCCCTCTGGAGAGGTAACACCCCTACTCCTGCCGTGTGAGCTGATAAGCACAGAGGTTACAGAGTCGCTCCTGGAGCTGCTTGGACGGAGGAGGGAGACGGGGCTGAGCCACCGTTCTGCCTCTCCTGTGCGAGTGTTCGTGATCTGGAGAGAGCTAGCTAGGGTGAGAACTGACCTTACCGCACTAACTCGAACTCTCAGCCACTAAAACCCGACCCCTCTGCACGGAGGCCTCCCTGGGGGTCTTATAGGCCGACCCCCAGGGTTACAACGGTAACGTACCAGAGGCGCGGGCCCCTGGTGTCATTGACCAGGATCCGGTGACCGGGTCGCCGGGTCGCCGGGTCGCCAGATGCCGGGATGCCGGGTGCCGGGTTGCCAGGTGCGCCGCACCTGCCTGGCGCGGGTATCGTGACGGGTCTTGTCTCGTCAGTCTGGGTTCAAGGCACTGTGGCGCGTCTTGTCCATCGTCAGAGGGAGGTCGGCGCCGCCGTTTCTACAGGACCACGCCTCACTGACACCGCCCGCCTCGGGCGGGGGCGCAAGGAAGGCTGCAGCCTCACCTGCTCTGTCAGGGTAAAGGGAGGAGCGTTGTAGCACCGCTTGCTTCGTTGCTAAGGCTTCGCCGCCTCGCGGCCAGCCGGCATGGGCCAGCCGGCCAGGCCGGGTTGCCACGCCGAGCCGGCTCGCGCTGGGGAGCCGGCGTGCCTGGCAAGCCGGCCAGAGGGACTTGTCTTGCTCTGATGATTTTCCGAAAGGGATTCGGGCTCCGTTGCCTACCCGGGGGTCATCCCCCCGACAGTAGTCCCCGAAGCAGTGAAGGTTTGCCGGCTTCAGGCAGGGGAGCCTTTGTAGCTTACCACCCTGAGGAGCCGGTTCTGTTGATGAAGCGCCGGAGTTCGGCCGGGCAGCATCGCCTGGCAGCTTGCCGGCTTCGCGGCAGCGGACGCCGGGAACACCCGCTGGGGGGCCAGCCTCCAGGGGCCGGGTCGCGGCACCCCGGCCTGAGCGTTAAACAGAAACGCCCGCCAGATGGGTCTTGCTTCGTACGCCGATTTGTGCCCGCCGCAGCTCGACGGGCTGCCACGTGCGGCCTTGCGGCGGGCGAGGCCTGCCAGCCCACGCGCGCGACGGGACGTGACCGCGGCTCGGGCCCGCCACTACACGCCCTCAGCCCGCGCGCGGGGGATTCACTGCGGCGACCGTTGGCGATTGCGCTTCCCCGCGTAGTTACTGCGCGTGGGGAACGCACGCGCGCAGTGCGGGGGAGTGGGGATTGTGGGCGCAGCCAATCCCACTCCACCACGATTTTGCATGGTTATAAACTAGAAGGGGGGAGTGCGACGGAGACGCCCGCGCTCGCACCCCTGCCCCTCGCTCCTCCTCTGCTTCCTCTCCTTCTCCACCGTGCCCGAGCGAAGTGCTGCCGCCGTCGTCGCCTCACTCACGCCTGCTGCACGCCGCGACCCGAAGCCCGAAGCCCGCAGCGCGCCGCCCTCCTCCTCTCTTCCTCCTCTCCATCGCCGAATCTCGCCGCCCACGGAAAACCCTCCCCAATGGCGTTGCCGAAAGGCTCTTGGGAGGGCTCCATCATGACGGAGCAAAACATCCGGTACCTCCGCCGCACGAAGCGGCTGCCGCCGGCAGAGGCGCTGCTCGCGCGCGTGCCGGGCCCGGAGAGGGTGCCGGCGTCGCAGGAGGGCGAGCATGTGGTCTTCTTCTCGCACTTCGAGCGCGGGCTCGGCCTCCCCGCGAGTCTCTTCTTCCGCGCGTGGCTCGATTTCTTCAGGCTGCAGCCGCATCATCTCGGTGCCAACGCCGTGTTGCAGGTAGCCAGCTTTGCCATGCTCTGCGAAGGCTATCTCGTGATGCTGCCGACTGTGGAGCTGTGGGCGATGATGTTCTTCCTCAAGCAGCAGGGAGCGTCAGCCGGCGCCATGTCCGACTGCGGTGCAGCGGTGGTCACCGGCTGGCCAAACGGGCCGTTTCCCAAGCTGCCGCTTGAGGACTCGGCCAAGAAGTGGCAGTCGACATTTTTCTACGTCCGAAACGCCGACCCGACTGTCGACGTCATCAACCTTCCGCCGTTCTTTGATGCGCCGCCGCTCGAGAAGCCGAATTGGGGGTACCGCCCCAAGGAGCCGTCGAAGGAGATGGAGAAGATCTGCGGCCGGGTCAGGGAGCTGACGAAGAACGAAGGGCTGAAGCCGGCTGATCTCATCGCGGCCTTCATCGCCCGCCGGGTTCTGCCGCTGCAGCGCCGGGCACACCGGATTGGCGACATGAGCGGCCGGCACGACCCGACCCGGATGTAGACCAAGGAGCTGACGCCGGCTGGGATCGTCCAGCGGGTCAACTACATCTCCAAGGCCGCGCTGAAGGAGGGGGAGTGGAGCTTCGGGAAGGCGCCCTATCACCGCGAGAACCCGGCGCCTGCGATGAGTCCCTGGTCTTTATATTATGCCGCTTCGACCTTATTCTTGCGTCCTGACGCCGCGGGATGGCCGCAGCTATTCGCCAGCCAGCGGAACCACGACGGGCCGAACGCCCAGATCCTGCTGGCCGACCTGCCCGACTCGGATGTGGAGGAGGCCGGCGCCGAGGCGGAGGAGGGGGCGGTCGAGGCGCGCTTGGCCGACGCCGCAGCCGGCGGTTCGCGGGTCGCAGGTAAGTCTCCGCCTCCAGATCTACTACGGGACTGGCCGGATGACGACGAGGAGAGTCTGACCGACGCCCACGGTGCAGCGCCCTCGGCTGGGGAGGACGCCAGCGTCGACCCGCCAAGACGGCTGCGGAAGGCGGCTGGCGCCGGGCCGGCTCGCGCGGTGGCGACCGCCAGCCGGCCGCACGGGAAGGAGGTGGTCGAGGCGAGACCGGCCGCGAAACGCCCGGCGGCGGAGCCGGCGCGCGCGAGGGCCGTCGTGAAGAAGAAGCGCCGGCTCGTCCCATCCGTAGGGCCGAGGCGGGAGCCCCCGACGGTCATCGGGTAAGTGCTCCTTGCCTTATTTGTGGGGTGCCAACTGTCGTCTTGTGGAATATCTTTTTTCTTCCTTATGCCTTCGCCGTGACGAATCCGCCGTGCACAGGTCGGCTCTTGACTTGGCGGTGGCGGCGACGGAGGCCGCGGCGGGCGAGGTCACCTGGAGGAAGACCAGGAGCAGCGCCGTCGACCCTCCGCCGAGTCGGTCCGGGGAGGAAGAACTCGAGGCCCGCCAGTCCGGCAAGGATCTTGAGGCGGCGACGCGTGCCGCCTGGCGGGACCGGGCTGAGGCCGAGAAGGCGATGCGGGAGGCCTCGGCCCAGGCGTGGGAGAGGACCTCCGCGACGTGGGCCAGGCCTACCGCGGATCCGGCCTGGCCGGAGATGGAGACGGGCTCGCCGCCGGCGGTGACGGTCATTGAGCCACAGCCAGCGGGAGCGGGCGATCCGGAGACGAGGGCGGAGCCGGCCGTCGGCGGGTCGGACGTTGACGAGGAGATCGTCGTGGACACGCCGCCCCGGGCCAACCCGGCGGAGGGAGGCGAGGACAGCGGGGAGAGGCGCGAGGCGGACTCCGCGCCATCCGGCCAAGCGCAGCCGACGCCGGCCGCGGGGGCCGCGGCAGAAGGCACCGGCACCCTGGCGGTCGTGCCGCCCCAAGCCGCCATGGACCCCGAGCGGCCGGGTGGAAGTGGATCCGGCGCCGGGACCGCACTTCAGCTTTCGTGGGCGAGCTCCAGCGAGGCCGTGGTGGGGCCGTGAACCCGGGAGGACGATGCGGCGGATGCCTTGCGCTCGCAACTTCGCGGCCGGGACGAGCGCCTGCAGGCCTTCCTTCGGGAGGAGCTGGACCGGGCACGACAGCTGGAGCAAGCGATCGCGGTGAGCTTTTCTTCTATCTTGATTGTTGAATCAGTGGGGGCGCGCCAGCGCACCCACTGGGTGTAGCCCCCGAGGTTCGTCCGGGCTGCGGAGCAGCCGTGTCGAATCTTATGGCCGTCTTTTGCATTATCTTAATCTATTGTCTACGCGCAACATCTGTACGACCTGCGGGCCAGCGCGTTCAACCGGCTCCGGGAACGGTACCGCGAGGCCAGAACCCGGCTCGCCGCCTCGGAGGAGGAGCTGCATCGGGTCCAAGGTATGCCTTCGTGCCTTCAGTGGGTGCGCGCCAGCGCACCCACTGGGTGTAGCCCCCGAGATTCGGGCCGGACTGCGGGGCAGCCGGGTCGAATCTTAGAGCCTTTACTTTTTCTTCTAATCCTTGCTTCCGACATCTGACCGGGAATCTTGTCGTGCAGCCGATGCGGCCGAGGTGCCAGGCCTTCGAGGCCGGCTTGCGGAAGCCGGCCAGCAGCGCGACCTCGCCATCGGCGACCGCGACCGGCTCTAGGCTGAGGTGGACCGGATGGTGGCCGAGAAGGCCAGGGCGGAGGAGGCCCATCAGGCGGAGCTGGGCCGGTTGGCGGAGGAGCGCGGCAAGGCGGCCGAGGAGCTGGCGGACGCCGGCAGGAAGATCGCCCAGCTCGAGAAGGATCTCGAGGCCCAGGCTCGCGCGTCGGAGATCTGGGAGAGCGGGATGCTGGGCGAGGCGTAGCACCTTGACGAGACCTTCGCCCGTAAGTATCATCTCTTTCTTCGGGCCGGCTGGCGAAGCCGGCAAGTTGCCTTCTTTGACTGACTTGTTTCTTTCCTTTGCCAGGAGTCTTCCCGGAGACACACGAGGCGGCTGATGCGGCCGTGTACGCCCACCGGGCCGAGCAGCGCGAGCTGGGGGCGGAGATCGACGCGTACGCCGCCTGGTCCTTCTCGGAGCTTGTTCTTGCCGGCGAGGCCCGTCTTCGGGCCGTGGAGGAGCAGATGCGCCGCCTGTTCCAGGCTGGCTTGGGCATGGCGAGCGGCCTCTGGCCGAGCGCGGTGGCACCGAATACCGTCACCCGGCGGGCGCGGTGGCTGGAGGCCGGCGTGGAGCGACTTGGTGCGTGGAGGGCCTCCGCGGCCCAGGCCGGCGCGGAGACGGCGCTGCACTTCGTCGTGTCGTGGTATCCAGGCGTGGGCCTCGACCGTCTGGCGGCGTAGCGGGCCGGCGCGGAGACGGCGCTGCGCTTCGTCGTGTCGTGGTATCCAGGCGTGGGCCTCGACCGTCTGGCAGCGCAGCGGGCCGGCGCGGAGGAGGACTTGGCGGCGCGGGCGCAGCGGATCGCCGGGCGGGCCAGCTACTTGGCAGCGTTCGCCCCGCACGACGAGTTCATCGTCGAGCGGACGGAAGACGGCGAGGAGCTCCCTGCCGACATGCTCGGCCTTCTGCTCGACGACCCGGACGACAGCTCGGCCGAGACGGGCGCCTATGCCGACGACGAGACTGACGCGGACGATGACGCCACGGCGGAGAGGACAGCGGAGAGCGCTGGACCCAACCCGGCGGCTGCGTCCGCCTTGGCTGGGTCGACGCCGGCCGGAGACGACGCGGGTGCCGCTTAGGGCCTTTGTTTTTTCTGTGCTCAAACTTTTGTTAGGTAGCAGGTCCACCCACTGGGGGTGTAGTTCAATGTAATGAACTCGTGGCCGAAGGCCCATGCTATATATAAATTTGGCATGTGATTTGGTGCCAACTGTCGTGGTGATTTCACTTTCTGCTGTTCGGCCTTGGGCCTTTTCCTGTTTGTTGTTTCTCTGGGCTTCCTTCCCGCTAGCCGGACAGCCGGGTTGCGGACTGTGGCTAGGACGGGAACTCGGCTTTGAGAGCGAACGCACAATACTTAGGCTTTTTCGGACGTTGAGCGCGAGCGAACCACCCACTGGGCCGGCTGGCGGCAGGCGGCGAGGCCGCCTGGCGCACAGCCGGACGTGCGGCGAACAGGCGAGATAAAACAGGTTAAGCCGGTTTAGCCGTGCCGGGCTGTCTCCTTAGTCGTTCTTGCGTAACGATGCTTCCGGCCTTTGGCTCTTGCCGGCCGGACAGCCGGGAGCCAACTGTGGTTGGCGAAGAGAGGGCTTTGGCGGATCGTACACTCCGAGACGGACTAAGGGAAAAAAGACGGGGCGTGGTCTAGCCGGCTAGCCCCCGAGCCCCCGAGCCGGCTATGCCGACTCGGTGGGGGAATTAGAAAAAACATGGTTGTGTGTAGACACAGAATAAATCGGGAAATAGGGAGCCCCCGAGCCCCCGTGCCGGCTGCGTCGACTCGGCAGGAAACATAAGAACGGGGGAGCTGCCTGCTTTAATTAAGTCCAAAAGATGGTGATGCATACATACATGGGTTTAACTGTAAAACGGACGGAGGAGCTCCGCGTTCCAGGGCCGGCTGGACTCCTCGCCGGCTGCATCTCGCTTGCGCTTGTTCGGCTTCTGCGCGTCGATGAGGTAGTATGCGCTCCGGTCGCAGAGAGCCTTGCTGACGATGAAGGGGCCTTCCCAGGGGGAGGCCAGCTTGTGCTGCCCGGCTGTTCGCTGGACGAGCCGGAGTACGAGGTCGCCTTCGCGAAACGCGAGGGGCTTGATCTTCTTGCTGTGGTAGTGGCGCAGGCCTTGTTGGTAGATGGCGGACCGGCTGAGGGTGAGGAGGCGCGCCTCCTCGAGCAGATAGACGCCGTCTTCGCGTGCTTCTTTTGCTTCGGCTTCGGTGTACATCGCCACCCGGGGTGAGTCGAACTCGACGTCGGTTGGGATGATGGCTTCAGCTCTGTAGACGAGGAAGAACGGGGTGAACCCGGTGGAGCGGTTCGGCGTCGTCCGGAGGCTCCAAAGGACGGCCGGCAGCTCGTCGAGCCAGCTGCCGGGTGAGCGCACGAGCGGCTCGATGAGTCGCGGCTTGATGCCGGCTAGGATGAGGCCGTTTGCCCGCTCGACCTGGCCGTTCGACTGGGGATGGGCGACGGAGGCCAAGTCGAGCCGGATGCCGGATGCAGAGCAGTAGTGAGCCAGCGCGCCCTTGGCGAAGTTGGTTCCGTTGTCGGTGATGATGCTGTGCGGCATGCCGTAGCGAACCGCGATATCCTTGATGAATCGGACGGCCGTGGGCCCGTCGAGCTACTTGATCGGCCTGGCCTCGATCCACTTGGTGAATTTCTCGATGGCGACGAGGAGATGCGTCATGCCGCCTTGGGCGGTCTTGAAGGGCCCCACCATGTCGAGTCCCCAGACGACAAAGGGCCATGTGATCGGGATGGTTCGGAGGGCCGAAACCGGCTGGCGGCTGCGCTTGCTGAAGCGTTGGCAGCCCTCGCACTTGAGGACCAGTTCCTCGGCGTCTTGCAGGGCCGTGGGCCAGTAGAAACCGTGCCGGAATGCTTTGGTCACCAGGGATCTCGAGGCGGCGTGGTGCCCGCACTCGCCCTGGTGGATGTCGAGGAGGATCTCGATCCCTTTGCTCTGCTCGATGCAGCGCTGGAACACGCCCGTCGTGCTGCGCTTGACGAGCTCGTGGTTGATGATGCCATAGGTGGACGCGCGCCGTTGCACTTGCCGGGCTTCAGTTTCGTCGATGGGAAGTTCGCCGTCTTCCAAGAAGGCAAGGATTGGCTGAGCCCAGGAGGGCGCCGTGACCACCGTGAGGACGGTCGCCGGGATGGGACCCTGGACGGCAGCCCCCGAGCCGGAGCCGGCAGTCTCCGGGCTGGAGCCGGCAGCCCCCGAGCCGAGGACGGCAGCCCCCGAGCTGGAGACGGCAGTCCCCGGGCGGGTGCTGGCAGTCCTCGAGCTTGGACCGGGGATCCCAGGGCCGGGTGGGGGCGCGCTGGGGTCGCCTGGGACGAAGATGGACTCCGACTCGGGAGACGACTTGATGGACGGCTTCCGCAGGTGCTCGAGGGAGACGCAGGACGGGATGGCCTGCCGGGTGGAGCCTACTTTGGCCAAGGCGTCGGCTGCTTCGTTGTCGGCGCGTGGGACGTGGAGGAACTCGCAACCATCGAACCCGTCGGAGAGTTGCTGGACCAGGAAACGGTAGCTGGCCATGTTGGCGTCTTTGGCGTCCCAATCGCCGGAAACTTGCTGCACCACCAGGTCCGAGTCGCCGTAGCAGAGGATGCGCCGGATGCCGATCTCCCTGGCCAGCCGGAGGCCGTGTACGAGAGCTTCGTACTCGGCGACGTTGTTGGAGGCGGCGAAATGGATCTGGAGCACGTACCGCAGCCGGTCGTTCTTGGGGGGAGGACAGCACGATGCCGGCTCCCAAGCCGTTGCGCATGTTGGAGCCGTCAAAGTGCATGCGCCAGTGAGTCGACTCCAGCGCCGGCGGCAGGTATTGCGTCTCGGTCGAGTCGACGAGGAAGTCGGCCAGCGCTTGGGACTTGATGGTGGTGCGTGGCTCGTAGAGGATTGTGTGGTCGGCTAGCTCGAGGGCCCACTTGGCCACCCGGCCAGAGGCATGCCGGCAGCTCACGATCTCGCCGATGGGGACCGTGCTCACCACGGTAATGGCGTGCTCTTGGAAGTACTGCCTCAGCTTCTTGGCGGCAAGGTACACGCCGTAGCACATCTTCTGGTAGTGGGGATAATTCTGCTTGGAGGCGGAGAGCACCTCGCTGAGGTAGTACACCGTACGCTGGACCGGCTGCACCTTGCCCTCCTCCGGGCGCTCGACGACCAGCACCGTGCTGACCGCGCGAGAGGTGGCGCCGATGTATAGCAGGAGTGGCTCTTTCTCAGCCGGCGCGGCCAGGACGGGCGCGGTTGACCGCATGCGCTTGAGGTCGCGGAAGGCTTCGTCCGCCTGGTCGCTCCACTCGAATGCCGCCGTCTTCTTCATCAGCTGATACAGGGGCAGGGCCCTCTCTCCCAGCCGGTTGACGAACCGGCTGAGAGAGGCCAAGCAGCCGGTGAACTTCTGGACGTCGCGTAGCCGGGTCGGCTTGCGCATGCGCTTGATTGCCTTGATCTTCTCCGGGTTGGCCTCGATGCCGCGCGCCGAGACGAGGAAGCCGAGGAGCTGGCCAGCCGGCACGCCGAAGACGCATTTCTCCAGGTTGAGCTTGATCCGGAACCGGCGCAGATTGGCGAAGGTTTCCTTGAGGTCGGCCAGGAGCGTGAGGTGCTTCTTGGTCTTCACCACGATGTCGTCGACATAGACGTGCACATTTCTGCCAAGCTGGGGCAGCAGGCATTTCTGCATGTAGCGCTGGAAGGTGGCGCCGGCGTTCTTCAGCCCGAACGACATGGTGATGTAGCAGTACGCCCCGAAGGGCGTGATGAAGGACGTCTTGAGGGCGTCGGCCGGGTCCAGCTTGATCTGGTGGTAACCGGAGTAGGCGTCCAGGAAGGACAGGAGCTCGCAGCCGGCTGTGGAGTCGATGACTTGGTCAATCCGCGGCAGAGCGAACGGGTCCTTGGGGCATGCCTTGTTCAGGCTGGTGTAGTCGATACACATGCGCCAAGTACCGTTTTTCTTCAGGACGAGGACCGGGTTGGCCAGCCATTCGGGGTGGAATACTTCCATGATGAACCCAGATTTGAGCAGCCGGGCGATCTCTTCGCCGATGGTTCTTCGCTTCTCCTCAGAGAAACGGTGCAGCGGCTGCCGGACGGGCTTGGCGTCCTTGCGGACGTGAAGTTTGTGCTCGGCGAATTCCCTCGGGACAACCGGCATGTCTTTGGGAGACCATGCGAAGATGTCCAGATTCTCAGGGAGGAAATCGACGAGCTCGCCTTCCTATTTGCTGTCGAGGCCGGCACCCACGACGACGTACTTGCTGGAGCTGGGGTCGGCCGGGTCGAGCGGGACCCGCTTCGTGTCCTTGGCCGGCTTGAAGGAGGCTTCGTCGGCTGGCTTGGGCGGAGCCGGCACAGCCGACTGCGCGTTAACCAGCGCCACGATCCTGTCGAGCTGGCGCCTCTCCTCGGCAATGACCAGCGACTAGGCCAGCTGGGAGCCGGCTTTGGCGCACTCGAGGGACTTCTTGTAGTCGCCGATGATGGTGATGAGGCCCTTGGGACCCGGCATCTTCAACTTCAGGTAGGCGTAGTGGGGGACCGCCATGAACTTGGCCATCGCGGGCCGGCCTAGCTGCACGTGGTAGGGGCTGGCCAGGTCGACCACCTCGAACCAGATCGGCTCGCGGCGGAAATGGATACTGGAGCCGAAAAGGACGTCGAGCCGGAGCCGGCCGATCGGGGAGCAGGAGTGTCTCGGCACGATGCCGTGGAACACTGTCCGAGTCGGCTCCAGCTGTCGTGCCTCGATGCCGAGCTTGGTCATCGTGTCGCGGTAGAGGATGTTGATGCTGCTGCCGCCGTCGATGAGCACCCGCGAAAAGCGGCAGGTGCGCTTCTCGGAGACGAAGGTGGGGTCGAGCACGAGGGCGTAGCCTCCCGGCGTGGGCATGATGGCCGGGTGATCCTCCCGGGTCCAGCTCACCGGTCGGTCGGACCAGTGCATGTACTGGGGAACCGGAGGGACGACGGCGTTCACCTCGGCCGCGTGCTTGCGCTTGGCGTGCTTGTCATCCCCCTCGCTGGTGAAGACGACGTAGGATGCGTCCGAGCGCGGGAAAGGGTTGTCGGCGAGGGCGCCGGGTGGTGGCGGAGGCGGCGGCAGCGGCGGCTGCTGCGAGCCGGCTCCAGGTGGCGGGGGTGGAAGGTTGCCCTTCATGAAGCGCTGCGTGAAGCTGCACTGCCGGAGCGTGTGCGTCGATGGCTTCGCGCCGCTGTGGTTTTTGCAGGGGGCGTCGAGCATCTGCTCGAAGGTTAGCTTGGGCAGCCAGACGGCCTTGCCGGTGCGCGGGCGCTGGCTGGGGCCTTGCTCGGCCGGCTGCTCCCTCTCCACGGCAGCGACTTGCCGGTGGTCGTAGCGAGGCGCCGGCTGGTCGCTCCGGCGCTTGCCATTGTTGTTGCCGTCCTGCCGGCGCTGGCTGTTGTCGCCAGCCGGCTTGGGGGGAGCCGGCTGGGCCGGGAGAAGCTTGCCGTCGGCGCCGATCGTGATCTTCACATCCATCGTGGAGTCGGCCGTAGCGTACTTGTCCGCCACGGCCATGAGCTCCGCTAGGGTCTCCGGCTCGTCGCACACCAGCCGGTGTTTGACCAGAGTGCCGTCTAGGCATCCGTCGATGAAGTATTGGACGGCCTGGACCTCGTGGACCAATTCGCAGGAGTTGCGAAGCTCCGTCCACCGCGTGAGGAAATCGCGCAGGGGCTCGCCCGGCTTCTCGACGCACATGGAGAGCTGTCGAGGCTTGTCGGGTCGCGTGTAGGTGCTGGTGAAGTTGCGGATGAACGCGTCTTAGAAATCCAGCCAGGAGTTCACGCTGCCAGCACGGAGGCTGTTGAGCCACGTCCGGGCCGAACCGAGCAGCATGAGGGGGACGTAACGGACAGCCACATGCCGGTTGCCGCCGGCTATGCCGACAGCTATGGTGTAGTCGGTTAGCCAGTCCTCCGGCTTGGTGGCGCCGGTGTATTTTGGCGAGTCGCGGGGCAGTGAGAAGCCTTTGGGGAAGGGTTCTTCGCGAATGCGGGGGCCGAAGCACGCCGGGCCAACAGAGCTTTCCTCCTCCAGGGCCGTGGAGCGCGCCAGCCGGTCGATGCGGTGACGGGCGTCACTTTCGTCGTAGGGCTCGCGGGGGCAAAGCCGGTCAGCCACGGGAACGCGGAGGCCGATTCGGTCGGTCACGGGACCGCGGGGAGCAGGAGCCTCCGGGGCCGGCTCGGGCCACCGAGCCGGCCGCACGGGAGGCTCTGGCTGCTGAACCCGGTCGTCGCCGGCCGTTTCGCCAGCGTTACCGTCTCCAGCAGTGGTGGCGCGGTTGTGCCGGCTCCGGCCGGACCGGTGCCGGCCAGAGCGGCTTGCGCTAGTGGCGTGCGAAGATGTCTGCCGCGCATCCTGGAGAGCCCTCTCCAGGTCCCTGGTTCTTCTTGTGGCGGAGCCGGATGGCTGGGCCGGGTCGAAATGCCGCTGCTGCTCGTTCGCCGCGGTGATGAGGTCGCGGATGCGCTGCTGCTGCAGCAGCAGCTCCTCGCCCTCCAGAAACTCGAGATCAGCAATCGCGGCCTGCGCCGCGCGCATGTTCTTGACGGGGGTGTCGTAGACGGGTCGGCCTGCGCCTAGCGCACGGCCGAGTGCGCCCCCGCGGATCCGCACCTTCGCGACCCGGCTGGGCTCGACGGCAGGCGGAGTGAGGCCATTCGCGCTGTCGAATTCTCGCTGGGCGGACTCCAGCCGGCGCCGGGTTGCCGCAAGCTCCGTGGCCTCGAGCAGCAGATGCTGGCGGCCCTCATTGAGCTGGGCCGCTGCAGCAGCCGCGTAGGCGTCAGGCGTGATGGGGGCTTGCAGACTCCGGATCGTGTCGTGGAGCGGGTCAATCCGGCGAGGCGGAACCGCAGCCAAGGCGGCGGCCGCGGCAGCCTTCTCCTTGGCGCGCGGGGAGCCGGAACTGGTGCCGATGGTGAGCACCTCCGCGTGAACGCAGAGAGCAGCGACGTCGTCGGGGACGGCGCGGCTAACGGGGACAGGTGAGTCGGCGCAGTTGCACACTTCGCTGGGAAACACGCCGGGGACGAGCGGGATGAAGACGCGCAGCGCGCCGAAGGGGACGATGAAGCAGCCTGCGGGGCCGGCGACGTCCACGCCCAGCGCAGCGCTGCAGCCGGCCGGTTTGGCCGTGCGGGGCGCACGGACCAAACCGTGCACGATGCGCTCGCCGGAGCTGGTGAAGGGCCTCGTCCGGAACTTGACTCCGGCCGACGCCGCGAGCAGCCCCACGGTGGGCGCCAACTGTCGTGGTATTCTCGCTGGGGGTGCGTGATTCACGGCAGATGCCATGAGATGGCTTATGAGGTGGGGCTACGATAGGACGCCGGTGGGTTCCGGAGGCGAGGTTGGCACGAGTGAGTGCGGGACACAAGATGTACCCAGGTTCGGGGCCCTCTGGAGAGGTAACACCCCTACTCCTGCCGTGTGAGCTGATAAGCACAGAGGTTACAGAGTCGCTCCTGGAGCTGCTTGGACGGAGGAGGGAGAAGGGGCTGAGCCACCGTTCTGCCTCTCTTGTGCGAGTGTTCGTGATCTGGAGAGAGCTAGCTAGGGTGAGAACTGACCTTACCGCACTAACTCGAACTCTCAGCCACTAAAACCCGACCCCTCTGCACGGAGGCCTCCCTGGGGGTCTTATAGGCCAACCCCCAGGGTTACAACGGTAACGTACTAGAGGTGCGGGCCCTTGGTGTCATTAACCAGGATCCGGTGGCCGGGTCGCCAGATGCCGGGATGCCGGGTCGCCGGGTGCCGGGTTGCCAGGTGCGCCGCACCTGCCTGGCGCGGGCATCGTGACGGGTCTTGTCTCGTCAGTCTGGGTTCAAGGCACTGTGGCGCGTCTTGTCCATCGTCAGAGGGAGGTCGGCGCCGCCGTTTCTACAGGACCGCGCCTCACTGACACCGCCCACCTCGGGCGGGGGCGCAAGGAAAGCTGCAGCCTCACCTGCTCTGTCTGGGTAAAGGGAAGAGCGCTGTAGCACCGCTTGCTTCGCCGCCTCGCGGCCAGCCGGCATGGGCCAGCCGGCCAGGCCGGGTTGCCACGCCGAGCCGGCTCTTGTTGGGGAGCCGGCGTGCCTGGCAAGCCGGCCAGAAGGACTTGTCTTGCTCTGATGATTTTCCGAAAGGGATTCGGGCTCCGTTGCCTACCCGGGGGTCATCCCCCCGACAAATACCCTACGTCCTGCTAGATTGTATTGATGTGATTGTATGAAGGTTACAGAGTTGATCTACCTCGAGATCGGATGGGCTAAACCCTAGGCCATGGATATGATCATCCTCTATGGACTAAACCTTCTGGTTTATATAGACACCAGAAGGTCCTAGGGTTACATATGGTCGGTTACCATCAGGGGATAAACATACCGGTCACGCCAATTATTCCTTGGAGGAGACGCCAAGTCTTCGGAGGTTTCCTTCTGATACACGGGGTCGCCCACAATCCGGCCTTCCATCGACGAGTAGAGAGTGGCCCACCAGCCCGGCCTACGAGAGATAGGCCGGCATCCCGAGTACCCCCTAGTCCGGGACACCCTCACCGGGGCACCTCCCCCAAGCTTGGCACAAGCCAAGGGTGGTGCTCATACCCGTGTACTCAAATCTCCTTCTTTGGTCATGGTGGTGATGAAGTACTGGGCTTGTCCTTTAGCTTCAATAAGTACTCCAAATTTCCATTGATCCTCCAAAGAGCATGATTCTGCTCCTCTAACACAATAACCTCACGAGTAAGTGACGTATTCTGAGCACAGATTGCTTCAACAACCCTTAATGCATTGATTTCAGATAGAGAAAGGTTATGTTGAAGAGTGTGCAATATATATCCCTTTTTTGTAGTTTCCTTCCTGTGCATGGCTTCATCTTCTTCTCCTTGAATCCGGTCCTCCACGACCTTTCCTAGTTCCTCCTCCATAGCAGTGTCCTCCTCTCCGGACGACCACTCATAATAGACTTCGCTGAAGGGGCGTTTGCCGGGCGAAGGTTGAACAATTCGATGCTTCGTGCGGAGCTTCCAGGGAGCCATAGTGATCTAGATCTGTCAGAAAAATAGCCCGAAACAAGAACAGAGGAGAAACTTGCGATGTGGTGGTCAAAATACCCGTGAGTATATATAATGAATTTTTTCCGTGCATAACAAGTAATATGGAAGAAAAACGGAGTCGGGAAAGTCCAGGGCGCCCAAGCACCCAAGAGGAACAAGCTCTAGGGTACCAAGCACCCAAGAGTAATAAGCTTCTCAACTTTTCACCACCAAGTATCACCGTGGAGAACTCAAACCGATGCAACTAATGCAATGGCAAGAACACACGAAGTGGTCAAGTCCCTCACTCCCAAATCCCACCAAAGCAACAAAATCTATGGAGGAATATGAGAGGAAGAACAAGGAGAACACCAAGAACTCCAAGATATAGATCCAAGGGGTTCCCCTCACATAGAGGAGAAAGTGATTGGTGGAAACGTAGATCTAGATCTCCTCTCTCTTTTCCCTCAAGAACTAGCAAGAATCATTGGAAGGATTGAGAGATAGCAAGCTCGAAGAAGGTCAACAATGGGGGGCAAACACGAGCTCAAGAGGTTAGGTCCATTGGGGAAGAAGACCCCCTTTTATAGGACCCCACGAATCTGCCCGTTATGTTACAGAATAACACAGGAGCGGTACAACCGGTCCAAGGACCGGTACAACCGCTTTTTGCGGGTTCCCCTAAAGCAGAGTACCAGGCGGTACAACCGGAGGCTGCACCAGTAGTACCGGTCGGCTGAAACCATCCGGGAACTATCGGGCTACCACCGCCCTACTACCGCTCCAAAAACAGTAGGGAATCGCCCCTGACCGGTAGTTGGAGCGGTACTAGGACCGGTACAACCGTCGGGACCAAGTACTTGTGGTGGCTAAGTCTGGAGCGGTACAACCGCTCCAGTCACCGGTAGTACCGGTACGCCTAAGCCATCCGCGAACTACCGGTTCACCACCGCCCAGCAACCGCTCCACATCAGACGGGAGTCACCCCTTAGCGGTGGTTGGAGTGGTACTTGGCCGGTACAACCGCCGAGCAGGGGGTTCGCCAAGCACCAGGCGGTACCACCGCCCGGAGGCAGCGGTACAACCGCTTGGCAGACACCTGGAGACTGCAACCCAAGGGTGGTGGTTGTCCCGGAAGTACTGGTCAGCCGGTACAACCGCAAACACTAGCGGTACAACCGCCAGAGAAGGAAAAACCAGAACTGCCATAACATCTGCAAATGAGCTCCGAATTGAGCAAACTCAAGCTTGTTGGATAGATGACGACAAATACTATCCAACAGCAGTGATGATACGGCATAAACCCCAACATCGAGAACATACAAGATGAAGCAAACGAAATCCGTTCTCGATGAACTTGAGCTTGTCATTAAGGTGACCAAAAGCTCAAAGACTCCAAAAGCAAAAAGGCCAAACAAGAACAAAGAAAGATGATGCAAGAATGCAATGGTTTGAGCTCTCTACGAAAGATACGATTAAGCTACTCATCCGAGAGCCCCCCTTGATAGTACGGCTATCGATCCTATAACCCGGTCTCCCAACTACCACCATGAGACCGGTAAAATAGAAAACCTATCAAGGGCAAACCTTTGCCTTGCGCATAGTCCACTTGAGCTAGATGATGACGATCTTGACCTCCTCAAGTTGGACCACCTTTCTTGATTGCGTTGGCTCGATGAAGACTAGTTGATTGCTCCCCCATACTCCACTATGGGTGAGCCACTCTTCGGCACATCTTCACAAGTCCATTGTCACCACAATGGACGGCAAGCTTCAAGCATGATCTCTTCGTGATTCTCCACTTGAACTTGCACACCGCAACCTTGATGACGATCACCACTTGACGTCATCCTCCATGGGACATATGAGACCTTCCTTTTGATGCACGCCCGTGGAAACAAACCTAACCCCACAACGAACTCGCACATAGACCATGGGTTAGTACACAAAGCATAATGGACAATGCTTACCATACCGTGAGATCACTTGATCCCACTCGGTACATCTTCTACGCTTTGTGTGTTGATCAACTTGAATCACTCTTCGTATTTAGTCTTGATCAACCTTGTATCTTTCCAACTCTCTTCATTAAGATGATGTCTTGAAGGTAAACATGAATGTCCACACAATCTTCTTCTTCAAAACATGCTTGCAATAGGCTCATCTCTCACATGACCAATCTTTGGATAAATCCTTGAATAGCACCTTGGTCAACACATATTCTTCTTGAAACCAACAAATGGACTTCAAGAAATGCCTATGGACAAACCCTTCAATATAACTCGTGGCAACCATTAGTCCATAGAGATTGTCATCAATTACCAAAACCAAACATGGGGGCACCACATGTTCTTTCAGTTTCATGAATGGATCAATGATTGAGCATAATGGGCTAGGGATAACTTTCTTTAGCGTTGATATTTTGAAAGACATGGTTGCTTGTTAGCATGCTTGAGTATTTATATCTTCATGTCAAATTATAGACTATTGCTTTGAATCATTCAAGTCCAACATCCATGCTATAAAAGAAAAGAATATGTGATGAATATGATAGGCAGCATTCCACATCAAAAATTCTGTTTTTATCATTTACCTACTCGACGACGAGCAGGAATTAAGCTTGGGGATGCTGATACGTCTCCAACGTATCTATACTTTTTTATTGTTCCATGTTGTTATATTATCAATCTTGGATGTTTTTATATACATTTACAGCAATTATATATCATTTTTGGAGACTAACCTATTAACTTAGTGCCCAGTGCCAGTTGCTGTTTTCTGCCCTGTTTTTGTTTTACAGAAAATCAATACCAAACGAAGTCCAAATGCCATGAAACTTTTTGGAGATTTTTTTCTGGACAAGATAAACACTAGAAGCTTCGGGAGAAGACCATACGCCAGAGGAGCTGGCCACGAGCCACCAGGGCGCGCCTGGGGGGGGGGGGGCATGCGCGCCCTGGTGCCTCGTGGCCCCACCTCAGCTCCGTTTGACCTAATTCCACCACTATAAATTCAGGAAAAATCAGAAACCCTCAGGGGAGTCCACGAAATACTTTTTCCGCCCCCGCAAGTTTTTGTTCTCAAGAGATCCCATCTGGAGGCCTTCTCCGGTACTCCGCCGGAGGGGGAATCGATCACGGAGGGGCTCTACATCAACCTTGCTGCCCTTCCGATGATGCGTGAGTAGTTTACCACAGACCTTCGGGTCCATAGGCAGTAGCTAGATGGCTTCTTCTCTCTTTTTGATCTTCAATACAGTGTTCTCCTCGATGTTCTTGGAGTTCTATCCGATGTAATCACTTTTTGCGGTGTGTTTGTTGGGATCCGATGAATTGTGAGTTTATGATCAGATTATCCATGAATATTATTTGAGTCTTCTCTGATCTCTTTTATGCATGATTATTATAGCTTCGTATTTCTTCTCCGATCTATTGATTTGGTTTGGCCAACTAAATTGATTTATCTTGCCATGGGAAAATGTGCTTTGTAATGGGTTCGATCTTGCGGTGCTTAATCCCAGTGACAGAAAGGGACATGACACGTATGTATCATTGCTATTAAGGGTAAAAAGATGGGGTTTATTCATACGTGAGTTTATCTTGTCTACATCATGTCATCGTTCTTAAGGCGTTACTCCGTTCTTTATGGACTTAATACACTAGATGCATGCTGGATAGCGGTCGATGTGTGGAGTAATAGTAGTAGATGCAGGCAGGAGTCGGTCTACTTGTCTCGGACATGATGCCTATATACATGATCATTGCCTTGGATATCGTCATGATTATTTGTTTTTCTATCAATTGCCCAACAGTAATTTGTCTACCCACCGTATGCTATTTCCTCGAGAGAAGCCTCTAGTAAAAACTATGGCCCCGGGGTCTATCTAAATCATATTACTAAAACCCTAAAAATATTGCTGCCATTTTCTTTTATTTATTTTATTTTGTATTTTTGTTTCAATCTATCTATCTATTACATACAATTTAATCTTGCAATTTACCGCCGAGGGATTGACAACCCCTCGTTTGCGTTGGGTGCAAGGATTTGTTGTTTGTGTGCAGGTGCTGCTAACGAGGTGTTGCGTGATTCTCCTACTGGTTCGATAACCTTGGTTTCATAACTAAGGGAAATACTTATCTCTACTGTGCTGCATCATCCCTTCCTCTTCGGGGAAAATACCAACGCAAGCTACAAGTAGCAGTTGCCGTCGTTCCTTCGAGGCGGCGGCGACGGCAGAGCAGCGTTAGCGTGAGGGTTGGCCTGTCGAGGTTGGTCACGCTAGCCCTGCCGGAAGTTGCCATTGTCGTTGCGGTCTCCCCAGCGGTTGCCGTTGCGGCCGCCTCCGCGGCCGGCACCGCGATCGTTGCGGTCGCCGTGGCGGCCCAGGCGCTCGTCGCGAAGTAGCTTGAGCTCGTGGCAGTCCTCAATGTTGTGGAAGTGCACGTTGTGGTAGGCGCAAAGAGGGCATCTGTCCTTCTTGGGTTCGTCGCGCTTGCGGCCGCGCTTCTGCTCGGCCTCCGCCGCAAGCACGGCAGGGCCCTTGCACTTGGCGTCCTTGTTCTTGGCCTTGGCGGCGTTTGGCGCCGCGTCGGGGTCATTGTGGGCGAAGAGACGACCTTCTTCGGCCTTGGCGCACCTGTCGGCGAGATCGAACAGCTCAACCACAGAGTCAAGCTCGTCGTTGATGGCGAGCTTCTCGCGCATCCGGATGTCCGCGACGCCGGAGGAGAATGCGGAGATGATGGCGGCGTCAGAAGCGCGCGGCATCTTGTTGCGCACTTGGCTGAAGTGCTAGATGTACTTGCGGAGGGTCTCGTCAGGGCGTTGGCGCACGGCGTGCAAGTCGTTGAGCGTGAGGGAGCGCTCGTGCGTGCCCTTGACGTTGCCGATGAATTGGCGGTAGAGCTCGGCCCACGAAGAGATAGACGCTTCGGGGAGGTTCATGAGCCATGAGCGCGGGCCGTCCTTGAGGGCCATGGGGAACCAGTTCGCCATGACCTTGTCGTCACCGTTCGCCGCCTCGATGCTCAGGGCATAGAGTTGCAGGAACTCCGCGGGGTTGGGGGTGCCGTCGTAGCGAGGAGGTAGGTCCGGCTTGAACTTGGTTGGCCACACCACGCGGCGCAAATCACGAGTGAAGGCGCGGCAGCCCCCGCAGCTAGAGGGGACGCCGCCAGCGAGGGCGGCACGGTTCTGGCGGCCGGTCGATGCGACCTCCTGGACGGTCCGGTCCTGGCGCTGGCGCTGCTGCTTGAGGAGCACGCGCACGTCGGGCGATGCGCGCCGGACGATCTGGCAGCTGGCCTCGCCGTGGTCCGGTGAGGACGCGCCGCGGGACGGCTCTCGCGCCCGCATGTCGCGATGGCGCCTGGCGACTTCGTTGGATGAAGGAGGCGGCGGAGGCGCACCATGCGCCACTTCCCCGGCGCGGCGGAGGGTGGAGCGAGTGAGAGGGCGCCGGGGCGTCTCCAACGCCGTTGACGAGCTCGGTGATGCGGGCGAGCCAGGCGTCCTAGCCGGCGTCAGTGGGGTAGTAGCGCAGGAGATCACACGCCATGAGCAGCGCGGCCTGCGGGCCCGGCGCGTCGCGGCGGGCGAGTGAGGAGGCCGTGGCGGTGTGGTCGTCCGGCTGCACGGACGGGTGGAGGGAGGAAGCCTGCTGCTCCCTCGCTGCAGGGTCGGTGGGGGCGGCGGCGGCGCGGCGACGACGGTTGTCGCGGGCAACCGGCTCCGTTTGGGCCACCCTGACCGCCCTGCGCTCGACGCGCTCGCGGCGAGCGACGGCCATGGCGATGAGGAAGCGAACGGAACGGAAGCTAGCCCCCTACCTGGCGCGCCAAATGTCGGAATCGGGGCTCCGGGGACCCTGGTTCGAGCACTGGGGGCAAGCTCGCTCCTACCGGCTCAACGTCGACCACGGCGAGGCTACGGCAAGAGCGTGCTAGCACGGGGCACGACAGAGGACACAACAGCTACCCAGGTTCGGGCCACCTTGCGGTGTAAAACCCTACTCCTGCTTGTGTTTGGGATTATTGTGGTAAGGCAGCTCTCGCGTACAAGGTAGGAGACAATGGAACCGATCCCTTTCTACGGTGGCTGCACTGCCCCTTGTATAGCCGCCTTGTTCCTCTTCCCCCGAAAATGTTGGCGGGAAGGGTAGCCACACACAACGGCAATTTGAAGGAGGGCAGGCGTCCTGGCTTATCCTAACAAAAGACGGTCTTCGCCTGCAAAAGTGTTATCCATGACGCGCCGGTGGGCTCGGGGATGACCTCCGCCCTGCGCGCCTTGCTGTCTTGGTCTTCTTTCACCAAACGAGCAGTCTTGGGACATGCTTTGGGGAAGGGCAGCTGGTGCTGCCCCTTTAGCACCAAAGAGGAAATCCTCTCTGTCCGCGCCTGCTGGTACGGCTCCTGCCGCTGCTCGTCACCACGCGCATCACCCACATGGGGGGCGCAGGACCGCGCGGCTGGCGTCAGGCTCGGGTAGTCTCGGGTGGCCGCCTCGGGGGGGCGCCTCGGGAGGCCTCCCGCAGCCGCTGCTGCTGCTAAGTCCTGGTGGTCCGCTCCGTGCGGAGGGGTCCTCGTGAGGCTGGCGCCTCGCGAGATGTCTTCGCTTCGCAGTGCCCGTGACTGGGCCGCCTCTTGGGCCTTCGCCCGGCGTTGCTTCCTGCGCTGCAGGCAGACGGGCCGTGGTACCCCAGTTCCCACTGGCCCGACAAAGCCAAAATGAAATCAATGTCCGAGCGTGACGGATGGGTTCGGATCAGCAGAATGCGTCCTGCTCCAAGCGGAATGCGTCCTGCTCATTCTGCTCCGCCTGCATCCGGGCTGCCTCCTCCGCCTACATCCGGGCGCACGATTCGCTGCCGCTGCCGCCCTCGCCGCCTCGTACTCCCTACGGTCGTTGATCTCCTTCTTCTTGTCCGCAAGCCACTTCTTTGCATGCTCATCCAAGATGGTTTCGACCGCCAACATGATCTTCGCATCCTCCGCATCCCGTGCGAGTTGCAACCTCTCCTTTTGAAGCTCCATCTCACCAAATGTCTTGGCCTTCTCGAGTTCCCATTTGATCGCCGCCTCTTGCTTCTCCAACTCGATCTTCTCCCTCTCAATTTGGAGCTTCTTCTCCGCCGTATTCCAGTCCCACTCCATCCTCTCCTTTTGCGCATCCAACATGAGCTTGTACCTCTCCTCTTTCTTGTTCTCCCTTGCCGAAAAAATGCCCGTCCATGTGGACGACATTTTTGTAGCCGCGGCGTCACGGGAGGCCCTTGCCTTCTCCCACTTGTTTCCCATGACTTGTCGGTTATCCTTTGGCACGGTGGCTCTTCCATTCGTGACGACAACATTGTCCAACCCAATGGATTGGTGGGAGCTTGAGCCATCATTCCTCTTGTTACCGGACTTTAGATCGGCCACAAGTTGGTTCCACTTCGGCTTGCCATTCAATAGGATCCAACAATGGCTAAAAGCAAACAGCTTCTTCTCCACCTCGTGATACAAAGTGGCCACCACCGCCGTCTAGCAAACAACATATGTATGAGCACGAGAATGCAAACACAACAAGCATATGCAAATGACTAGAAGATGAAGCAATTGAGCTTACGTGAGTTGCCACCCCCATCCCACTTTGAGGGTGTTTGGTCACTTGTGAGTAGTCGCCGACGTACTTGTTCAGTTCCCCTTGAATGATCCCCCATCGATGTTGTAGAGATGCCACATTGCGGGTGGTCACGATAGAATGCGGCTCCACATACTCCTCTTGTTCGTGATACTCCTTCCAAATCTTCTCCCAATACGTGTTCCCCTTTTGCTCGGTGCCGCATATTGGATCCATTGTTGTGGCCAACCAAGCTTTGACCAACAAGATGTCCTCATATCTTGAGAATGCCGGACCTCTTGCCTTCGCCGTCTTGGCCTTCTTCTTCTTCTTGCTCGGATTGGGATCAGATGTTGTCCCAACTTCAAATGCGGTGGTGTCCTCCAATTCATACTCTAGTTCGGTCGGATCTTCATTGTCGTTGATCATGCTCGACAAGAACACCTCCTACATGGTTTGCAAGCGTGCGAAATGAACTTGTGGTTGTGTACGCATATAATTGATCGGACAGGAGCAAAGAAAACGTACTGAATCTTGTTCTGTCATTCCATCGAGCATGTCGAGGGCAGCCCGGGCGCCGCCGGTGACCGTGCTCATCCGCGACCGAACAAGCTACGGCGAGTCACATACGTCAACAGTGGGCATCTGTGTCGGCGAAAAGCTGTCCGGAATGGTCCAGCCGGCCATTGAATCCTCCTCCTCTGTCCCAACGGGGTCGGACAGCGTAATCCGCGTTGGCGCACGGATGGATGGGGTGCGGGGGTCCGGGCGCGCCGGGGGAGACAGCTGGTCGACCATGTCCGAACCTCCCTGCGATGCCACCGCCGCCTCCCTCTTTCGCTGCCGGCGTCGCCGCAACTTTCGGGCGACGTTCTCCGCCTTGCAAGACGGAGCCGAAGAAGGGACGCCGACGAACGAGGCGGACTGCGTCTCCATCGCCGCGGTCGGGGACAGGCTGGACGACATCTCCGGCGGTGGATCAGGACCGGTGGTGAGGATGGGGAGCAAGGGTGGACGACGGCGATGGCTCGGGCGCGGGAAAGGTTGGAGGGCGGCGGGAGAAGGAGGAAGGGTTTGATGGATTTGTTGCAATTTGGGGTGGTGTCGGGCTGTCGGGTCCGACGTGGCGGGCGTGCACGGGCGCCCCGATATCCGCTCCATATTTGGGTGGGATATGAGGGGTGCCAGTCAGCCCGGGCGTTTGAGACACGTTTAAGGAGCCCGTCTGGGTCAAAATTTCATGACCGATCAGTGACCGGGCAGCCCGCCCGGGCGTATGAGACGCCCGGCTGTAGGTGCTCTAAGAGTCCTACTAGGACACTAGTCCATACCCTGTCTACAGTCTACACACCATATGGTTCCAAGTCCAACCATAAGCTATAAGCTATATTGTACACTATATTCGTCACAATTCCAACCGTTTGGACACTTGTAATCTTGTACTACCTCTGTAAACAAATATTTGACCTTTTAGATCACTACGGATCACTAAAAGTAGTGATCTAAAAGATGTTATATTTGTTTATAGAGGGAGTACTTATTTTAACCTATGGTCGGCTATAGGGATCCGTCAATTGGCAAACCAATTTGGGTCGATCGATTTTCTCTGAACCGTCTGAGTAAAGCGAACAGTCAGATGGCCTTCTTCTACATCTTGTTCTTCCATGTTCATCGTCTTCCCTAAACTGCCCATGACCACTTGCCGGACCGCCTACCTCTGCCGCCCGCGATCGGCCATGCTCACGCCCTAGCCTCCGCCGCACCGCCCTCCCCTCACCACCGGCCACCATCGTGATGACGCCAGCGCACCATCAGTTTTTCCTGGTGAGCCTGCACCCCCTCCCTCCACCCCAAACCATCAACCTTCGAACTCACCGCCGGCTACAGCTCATTCCTGGCCGAGGCCTCGTCGGCTATCTCGGTGTTGCACATCGTGTGCTTCCTTCTTCCAAGAATCGACTGCCCAAATTCAAAAATCAAGAAAATCACATTTAGCTAAACTGATGAAATGATCATTTATTTTCCTATGGTGCACTCAAACATGTTCCTATACCAGCGTGTCTAGAATCTTGTGAATAGAGAGACCCTTGATTTTAGTCTTCCCAGTATGCCCTTCCTCTGGAACTCGCTCTCCCGCGCACTCTCGTCGGCCTCCCACCCCTCCGAAGCTCTGCGCGTTTTACGACCTCACGCTCCGCTCCGCCACGAGAGCACCTTCCTCTCAGCCCTCCACGCGGCCGCGCTCTGAAGCGGCCACCTCACGGACGTGTTCGCGGGCGACAGGCTCGTCTCTCCCTATGCCGCCCGTTACGCGGGCAGGGTGCTTGATGAAATGCCCGCTCGCGACGTTTGTCTCGTGGAACTCCTAGTCTTGGCTTGGCCAACAGGATGCTTGATGATGCGAGGCAGGCATTGGTTAGTATGATGGGGAGCCGGGTCCCTGTGAATGTGGAAAGCTTTTTTTTTTAGAAGATCAGGGACCTTCCCCCCAGTTCCATTGCAAGAATGAAACAAGAAATACACACATGCCAAGCATGTTCAAGAATGTGGAAAGCTTGCTCTCAGTCGTACCTGCTTGTGTGTAGAGCAGGAGCTACAGAGAAATCCATCCTATAGCTGGGTACAGAGTGGCAACTAACTACAAGCTTTTCTTGTCTGGGCTCGGGGGTGGTTAGCTGATGGTGCACTTATATGGTGGTAATTATCTTCCGCTAGGAATGAATTGTACACCATATAGCAGCATAATATTGCAAGTTCAACCCACCTGAAAAATATTGTCACTGTAATGGCAAAGGAATACGATAAGGAGTGCAGAGGCTTTTACAAGACTCTAGTGGCTGCGCTGTATGACCTGACAAGAATCTTGTTAAGATGACTTAATATTGGTTGGCGGTACCGGTCTACATATCTTTGCTTATGGCGTCTAGCCTATCAATGAAAGAGAAGGTAAGCAATTCTTAGACAACTTGTCTCTCTACATAAGTAACTTCGAGCAGTTCTGAAGTTCTGTTAAACTCTTTGTGTGTCTGATACAGTCATTGACATACTTGATGTATTCTCTGCATAGTGAAATACCTTTTGCTAGTCCCTCAACTTTGAGTAGTAATCCACCCGCAAACAAAAAAAACTTTGAGTAGTAAATGGCGATAAGCAAGAATATAATACTGATGTGCTAATAGAACAATATTGTAATCCGTAACAAAAACCATTTCCAGAGATGGTAGTACAGATGAGGTAGAGGCTGAGATCTTAATTTGTATCTGGGCAACCTTTAGATAGAAAATACTTTATGTACCACTAAACGGGAAATCCACTAAACTGTTTTCATCTATCCACATCCCAAATTTGTTACTGTTGAACCCCAACTAGCTGACCCCATTCATCCAATGAGTTTATGTCTAATAGCAATAGGTTTGAACCTCTAGCAGCCTAGTTGGCTTCAGACAAGCAGTCTGTGTCCAAATATGGTATGCCACAATTTCTGAGTCTATCTCAGCTGGAAAGAGTATATAAGTAGAAAGGGAACAGTCGCAGAAAAAAGGATCAAGTTGATAGCTTAATGTGAAGATTGCATAGGGTTTATATATACTAGTACCAAACAAACTAGCAGTTATGTATTCCCCTGAATTTCACAACATAAAGAAAAAGAAACCAGGAATATATAATTAGAGTCTAATGGGATGTAAGCGCCACAGTTTCTTCACTCACAATTAGTAGCTGATGAAGATCATTTCACCGGCAAGACTAGGCCACCATATTGTGGCACTCTTCATCACGAGATGTCTTCTAAAGACCCAAGCTACCGCTATATTATGTTAAGTCATACGAACAAGTTATACCTCAATTTTCATAGGTTCTCCTGTCCCGCAACTGCACCTCTAGCGCAACAACTTGTTCCTTGAGACGATCGATTATCATTTCCAACTCAACCTTTTCTGCTTCTCGAGCTTCAGACGCCTCTCTAATCATTTCCGTTGTTCCGACTTCCCGTCCTGGTTGGAGAATTACCTGACCTGCATTTGTGGCTCTTGAATCTCTGACCTGAGCATCTTTCACCCGCTCGAATGTCTAAGATAGTAGAGTGTTTTAGTAGAAATTACTCTCTTGGCCAGTCCATTATTTCCATATACTAGATCATTAGAAGATGCATCATTGTTTCCTACAAAATAAAAAAGGAAAAGTATGCATTAGCAATAGCTTGCTGTGACATAGAAGATCTCTCTCCATTAAAATTTATGCAGTCTTTCATGTGCGACTCCACTTCTAGATACGAGGCTGAGAAATTTACATGTGCAATTTCATTACCTTCCAAAACACTTGAGCTTTCTGTATCCACCTTCGCTCTCTGATCTTCGTCTTCTGTAACATCGTGTGTCTGCATTTCATCATCAATGGATCCTTCTAAGAAGACATCAACACTAGCGACATGAGTTACTTTATTAACTGCTCCTTGTGTGAGAGTGGTATCACTTTGGACATTAGCAAGCTCATAACCACAATTGTTTGGCACCATGATATCTTTCGACTCTGTGCAGTCCTGAGGATCTCCTACACCAGCAGGGGCAGGGAGGTCTTCAGATTTCCTAGTTCTTGGGCTAATAACTGCGACATGAAGTTGTTTCATCCTTGCGGCATTAGCAACAGCAGTAGCACATGCCGATAAGTAAGGCTTCCACCATTGTACATATTCAACTGTCATGCCCGGATCACGTTGCGGAACGAAGAAGGAAACGTCTTCAGGCCGCATCCTGTATGTCGCCCACGCGATCTTTCGACTTGAATTGGCACGGGCGATAGTCCCCGGCACGTCTTGATCGAAGCCCAGCTGCCTTGCGACACGGTGCGGACAGTACTGCTCGATGCATTGGGTGCCGACAAGTTCGCAAGGTAGCAGACACTGCGCAAAGGATTGCAACTCCTTGCTTGTTGCTACATCATGGCAGTGCGCCCAGCAGCCATCTTTGCCTTGTGGCAGAGCAAAGCTGCTGCCTCCATAAGGCCTCCATTCGAACTCCTCCGGGGACATGAGCACGGCGTGGATGTACCCAGGATCAAGTGGGTTTCTGACATTGTGCCACTTGGCAGCCCTCGGCATGCCGGGATCGTCGCCGTGGGAGGCAGTGCTTAGTATCAAAGGACGAAGCTCCGGGAATCGCTCCCAGACCCATAGCTGGAGAATGTGCAGCGGCGCACCCGCCACGAACGGCTGATGGCTGGTGCCCAAGTTTAAGTGGTGACTGAGGGCGGAGAGGTCATTGTAGATGTTGGCAAGAACGGCGGGTGCGAGGGCCGAGCACCTGCCGCGCGCCAGTCCGGCGGCGAGGGGGAACACGTCCGGTCTGACCACGTCGAATGGCGGCGCCGGAAGCACGTATCTGGTCAACCACATGGCCAGAAACGCCCCGTGCTCGAGCAATGTGGCCGCCTCGGTCTCTCCTCTGCCGGCGGCAGCGACCTCCCCCGTCGGCCGGTCGACGAATCGCTTAACCCACGGGGCAAACGAGGGTTTCTTGTTCGTGCACCTGTTCAGCGCGATCCGGACGGCTTCGAGCGCGTCCACGTCCCCGCGGAGCTCGTCCGGGAGCCGCGACCACACCGGCCTGCCCAGCAGGGGCAGGCCCCCGAGCACGGCCATGTCCTCCAGCGTCACCGTGGCCTCACCCCACGGGAAGACGAACGTGTTGGTCTCACCGGACCAGAAACCCGCAAGCTGGAGCAGTACGCCCTCGTCCCGCCGCACCCAGCCCGTGGTCGCAAGGACGCCGTCCAAGATCCCAAGTTTCCGCCACAGGCGCTCATGCTGCGGCCGAAGCCTGGCCACCCACCGCCTCCACAGCTTCGAGGAGCCGGGCCAGCCCGTCCATTCCACAGGGAGCTCGTCGCCAAGAACAGGGCCGGCATTCCGGGGCGGGGGTGGCAGAGCAGGCAGGCGAGCGCCCCCCGCGCGGGGGAGGAGGAAGTGGGCCGATCGGGCGGTGGGGCGGGAGGGATCGGCGCCGGAGATGATCGCGGTTGTGGATTCCTGGACCAGGAGGTCACGGAGCTCGTCGTCGCTGGACATTGCGGTGGGGCTCTGGGTGGGCTGGGGTTTTTGGGGCGGAGCAGAGCAAGGCGAGTGTGAGTAGGGAAAGGGTAGCAATTTTGCTCCGCAGAATGGGGGGCTCTAGTCTTACAGCAAAGTAAAAATGAATGCATATCCATAAAATCCCGGGAAGTAAATTAGCCTGTACACTTTCCTACGCGCAGGAGTAGAGATGTCAGAGATGTTGCCATATGCTGATGTAGAGCAAGGTGGGTGGGGGAGGCGCTGATGTGATGGGTGGCAGACGACGACCTCAGCTTTGACTGGTGCAAAGGTTAGGGCATGGCCAATGCATAGCCCTAGGGTGATGCCCCACATGCCATGTAGGATCGGATATTAGGAAAAGTAGGTTTGGATGGTATAGCGGGATTTTCGGCAGGAGGCGGGTGTTTGGGAAGAAAAAGTGTGGTCTGATGCATAAAGTTGAAAAGGTTGAATTGAAGAGTAGGGATGCATGTGTAGTGGGAGTCTATTTTCTATTATTTGATGAGGCCCATTAGTAGTAGCTCGCGTTGGGAAGAAAAATTAATATAGATGTCTCAAGCTACTTTTTTTCATGGGGCATATGTATCCATATGCCATCATTGTACATGCCCTTAGAGCAACTCTTTTTTTTTTTGAGATAACTGACCATTCATGCCGAATGATAGCTTAGGACAACTCCAACATGGATGACTAAACCTTACGCAGACGCAGATGTTTAGACTGAGTTATTTCAACACTTTTAGCCATTTGGTTATCAAAATTGTTCAGACCAGTCCAGATGTTCGAAATTCCGTAAATCATGATCAAACCACAGCAGATGGCTTCTGGCGTGCAGGTGGAGTCTGACTCCTCCTTTTGGCTTTGGCCGACTTTTGGGAGGCCCTCTCCCCAAGTTTCGTCTTCTGGCCGCCACCTATATATATGTGGGAGGCGGCAACCCCTAAAACACATCAAAATCCTTGAAGGTTGCCCCTGCTGTCCACACACCCCTTTTCTCTCGGTGGCGCTACTAGGCTGCTTTTCCTCCTCAAGACCAACTCTATGTTTCGTGGGGCCTTTGGGCGAACTCGATGACATGGGCCACGTTTAGATCACTAAACTAGTGATCTAAATGTTCTTATATTTCTTTAGAGAGGGAGTATATGTCTAACTTCATTTGCAAGATATAAGAGTAAATTTTCAGCCAGACATCCTCAATTTGAGATGTCTAATAATAATTGTTGGGAAATGTCATATTACAATACAAAGGCTAAAAAGATAGCAAAATGCATGAATACCTTAAATAAGAACCAAATTCTAGTGACTCCATCAACAACAATGATGCTTCTGTGCTTGAAGATAAAAAGAACTTTTTAAGGAACCCTTCTATCTTTCAATTGAGAGATTGCTTTCTTTTCTTTTTCTCCTTTTTGCAGCACACGAAAATGCTTCGGAGGCAACATTGTAAGAATAATCAACTAATAGCCTAAAATTATGAAGAAAAAAATACTACATACAATTAAAAAATTTGTACATCAGCAGTTCAACACCTTAACAATCCTATATCATGTATACTAAAATTGGGGATGGATGAATTATATACGTACTTTTGAAAGACCGAAAGGACGATGATCGATAAACTTGCGCGGTCACACCATCGTAGCCTCACGGACGATAGACGGGCCAACGACGACACGACTGGACGACGGCACTTCGCAAGACGATAAGATTGGAAGCGGCGGTAGGGCCGGCAGACTGATTCCTTGAAGGCTGCAGCAGCGGCAATAATCGGGAGGGCCGGCGGTTGAGTCATGAACAGACGAAGAAGATGAGACGAAGAAAGCGATCGCGATGGATTTTTTTAGAACTAGCGATCCCGAATTCTCCGAAATCACTAACTAAAGAGCACTCTTTGCAAAGGTCACTCCTACCCCAGGTTGCGGCAAGTGTCACATTGCATGTGCGTCACTTGTCACAACCTGTGAGTTTTTCCTTTTTTTCGTAGATTCGTTTATTCAAAACGTTTTATCTCTCAAACCGTGCGTCCAAATCTCTAACCGTATTCACCGTTGGATTCCTCGCGTCGAGATCTTCAAAACTAGATCCCATGTTGATAGGTTTCGACAAACTTCTTTTTCATGAAAAAATCGAACTGGGAGCACGTTTTTTCCCTTTCCGAGAGCCCCAACCGTGCCTCTTGCGGAAGCAAATCCATGCCTCCACGAGAAGTAAATATGTGCCTCTCGCCGAAAAAATGCGTTTTTTCCCTCTCCGAGAGGCACGACCGTGGCTCTCGCGGAAGCAAATCCGGGACTCCACGAGAAGTAAGTCTGTCGCGGAAGCAAATCCGTGCCTCCACGAGAAGTAAATTTGTGCCTCTCGCGAAAAAAAACGCGTATTTTTCCCTTTCCGAGAGGCACGATCATTTCTCTCGCGGAAGCAAATCCGTGCCTCCACGAGACGTAAATCTGTGCCTCTCGCGGAAGGAACAAAACAAAGAAAAAGAGTTCTTTCGCGCAAAAAAAATCATACTTTTTTGGGCCCAAATCCTAGGAAATACCGGGGGAAAGCCGAAAAGCCGAAAAAACCCAGAAAAAGCATCTAAAAGCCGAAAACGCGTGCAGAAAAATAAAAGAAAACAAAATCCGGAGGGAGCACTCAGAGCGCGACACGTGGCGGCGGATGAGAGCGCGCCAAGTGGCGCGCTCCCAGCCCACCCCAATTGACCCTTGGGGGGCTTCCGAAGGAGTACTCCTTGATTAGATGCTCTTCGAATTATCGATGAATGGATGCATGCGAGATGCGACGCTTGACATCATTAGCGATCAGCCAATTGGGCCAAGCCCATCATGCTGCTCGTTCCTTCTTTTTTTTCTCTATTTTTACCGGGCTATACATATACATGCATACTAAATCATGCCCCCAAGACCTGGGCCCTAGGTCGTCCCCTCTCTGGCCATACACCAGAGCCCGCCCTATTCTCCCTCTCTAGTTCTTTGTGTCGGTCCACAGAATGTTGCCAAACCTCTAGATCGGTACGCGTGGATACCTCAGAGGAGTCGTCTACCACGACTCTAGATCAGCAGATCGTCCAGTGAAATTCTCACGTCTGGTTGGTATAACCTAGTTGCGGGAATCGTCGCACTTCACCAATAATCTACTCTGCTTCCACTACGTTCTAATTTGTGAGATGGGTCACTACCCGCATATTCATAATGTTCCTGGGTGCAATCGTGTACGGTATTTTTTTAATTGCGTATCAAGTTCCCCTACACAAATAATTACAGCTATTGATTGATCAAGTTTTTTTTAACACGGTACAGACGTAAGCGCTCATATATACGCGCATACACTCACCCCCATGAACACACACACGCACACCCTACTCCTATGAGCACCTCCGAGAGACTGAGCCGGCATATCATCTTGAGATTTTACGAAGTCACCATAGGCACCTCGTAGTCGACGAGAATGTCTCCTCCCACTGAACGTGCATCGCCGGAAATTCTAAAATAAATCCAGGATAAATACGAGCACCAGGACTTGAACCCTCTTGGGCTAGGGATACCACTTGTTGGGGATATGTCCCAGCATTATAGACTCGGCAGAAGGATGACCCGGCCATAGAGCTGTAGGGCTCAGCGGGTTATCTCGCTGCTGGGCTTAGAAGACATCTGGTGGGCCGGCTTGATTGAGGCCCGGTGGGTGGGCCGGCTCAATATACGGGACAGCTTAAGGAGAAAGATACGGCAAGGAAGATGGCCTTGGAGAATAAGTAGAATAAGAGTAGGACACGGGTTAAGTTTACAACCCGAACTCTCATGTAAACTTAGGGCTCAACCTATTATATAAAGGGGAGCACCTGGGGCGGAAAGGTTAGGTTGCAATCTCTCGAGAGCTAGGTTAGCGATTCTGCATCCCTGTAATCAAGATCTAAAGCAATATAATCAAGCAGGACGTAGGCTTTTACCTCCACCGTGAGGGGCCGAACCTGGGTAAACTCGTGTCTTCTCATTCCCGATCAACCCTGTTAAGCTTCCACGATTGTGCGATGGCCTCATCACTAAGTCCTTTCACAAGGGCATCTGTCGTGTCAAAACCACGACAGTTGGCGCCCACCATGGGGCCTACGCACGGTGGAGTTGAGTTCTTAGCGGGAGCTCTCCCAGGGTTCGGGAAGTATGCGGTCGGCCAGATGACGAAGAGCCGCCGCGGAAAGCTGTACATTGACGATGCAGGCTGGGGCCCCGAGGCCGACTCGATCGAGTCAGGATACCGGGTTCCCTTTGGCAAGATCCATGTCTTCATCGCTGCTATCGGCGAATCTGGCCCCGAACCAGACATCTCCACTGACCACGTCGAGTCGGCTCGCCGCGCCAGACTAAGCCAAGCAAGACCCGGCCCACTGCAAGCCGGCCGGAAGCATGTCTTCGTAGGGTTCACCCAAGGGGTGGCCTTGTCGGAGAATTCCCTGTCCGGAGACGATACGCTTGTTCAATCTGATGGCGAGTCCTCGACGGGAGAAACCGAGTCGATCCGTCCCTTGTATGATGGGAGGCTCGGGGGATGCACTGATGAAGTTTTCCCCGAAACCCTCGAGCCACCTCAGTTCGCTGCGGTTTACATGGCAGGCAGGCAGGACCCGCCTCCCCTTCGCGACCCGGCAGATCCAGCGGCCAGGCAGAATCTCACCATCGCTGGCTCAAGAGGGGCCAGCGCGGCCGCCGCTGGCTCGCAAAGGACCGGGGCACAGGCGCTCACGGAGCTGATAAACACTCTAGAGAATCTCCTGGCCGAGCCGGTGACTGTGGAGAACGCGGCGGCGCGCAACGCAGACATCACGAAGTGCCGCGAGCATATGACCAAGATCCAGGAGGATATCAATGCTGAAAATACCTGCATGGCAGAGGCACTAGCCCGGCTTGTCGAGGAGACAAAGCGCTTGGAAGAGGAAGCCCTCTATCTGAGCCGCTGGTAGGCTGAGTCCGAATTTGTTCATCGGAGGCGGCATCAGAGCCGGCTTCCGGCCCAGATTGAGCCAACCCAGCTGTTCACTACGCCGAATGATCCGCGGGCTCCGGTGAACCCGGGGGCTGGTGTTATGTCCCTTGGAGGACCAGCACCGCGGCAGCCGGCTGAGAAGAGACAGATGGCCCAGCATCAGACGCCGGTCCCGCAGCAGCAACTGCCGCCTCGTCGGTTCCAGACCCCAATTGGACACTATTCCAACCCGGTGGACAATGTCCTGGCGGCGACTCACAACTTGGCAGCAATTCCGATTGAAGGGGACGGTCCGGCTTAGATGGAGGCCAGGAATGCCATTGAGATGCTCAAGACAGCATTAATGCAGTAGGCGAACTATTCCCACAGTCAGCACCGGCTTCACTCGACCCCTCACTAGAGCCGCACCAGGAGCCAACGCCCTGAGTCGCCGGCTGTTTCCAGTAGCACGCAGCGCCAGAGGGCTGCCCAACCCCTGACAGATCAGCAACCCCCTAGGATCCCGAATGCACAAGAGATTGTGGACACTGCTAGGGCTCTGCGAGCGTTGGAAGAGAAAAATGCGTGTGCGGCGTATAATCATCCCACGGTGCCGGACCATCCCAACACAGCTCAGACAGCTGGTCGTCTTGGTGGTCTGTCAGGTCGCATAATTGGAACTCCTTGTCTGGTTCCAGCATTGCGCGATGCACGCATGCCGCCAGATTTCAAGGGCCCTCGCAAGGTTGCTAATTATACAGCAGATCTGGAGTCGGCCCAGTGGATGGAGTTATGGGTTAGCAATGGATCTATTGGGAGCTAGTGAAGCTGTGTGTGCGCGTTATCTACCTCTCATGTTGGAGGGCCCTGCGCGTACTTGATTGAAAAACTTGCCGGCGAATTCCATCAACACCTGGCAGGAATTGAAGGAGCGCTTCATTAAAAAAATTCAGGGGACCTGCAAACGGCCAACCACGATTGTCGACCTGGAACATTGTGTTCAGCGTGAGGATGAGTCGGCACACCACTGGTCTCGCCGAGTTGCGGAAGTCATTCATTCTTCGGATGGCATCACGGCGGCTCAGGCGGTTCTTGTTCTGGAACGGACTTGTAAGTTCCAGCCCCTGGTCCATGATACGTCTCCGTCGTATCTACTTTTCCAAACACTTTTGCTCTTGTTTTGGCCCCTAATTTGCATGATTTGAATGGAACTAACCCAGTCTGACGCTGTTTTCAGCAGAATTGCCATGGTGTTGTTTTTGTGCAGAAAATATAAGTTCTTGGAATTGGATGAAGCTTTTTGGAGATTTTTTATCGAATATATAAAAAATACTAACACCAAGACCCAATGGAGGGGGGCCACCCAGTGCCCACGAGGCACCAGGGCGCGCCACCCCCCTGGTGCGCCCTGGTACCTCGTGGGGCCCACGTGGCTCCGTCTGACCTAATTCCAACGCTATAAATTCAGTTTCCAGATGAAAAAAATAAGAGAGGAAGTTTTATTGCGTTTCACGATACGGAGCCGCCGCCACCTCCTGTTCTTCATCGGGAAGCCAGATCTGGAGTCCGTTTGGGGCTCCGGAGAGGGGGATCTTCCGGCATCGTCATCATCAACCATCCTTCATCACCAATTTCATGATGCTCACCGCCGGGAGTGAGTAATTCCTTCATAGGCTTGCTGGACGGTGATGAGTTGGATGAGATTTATCATGTAATCGAGTTTGTTTTGTTAGGGCTTGATCCCTAGTATCCACTATGTTCTGAGATTGATGTTGCTATGACTTTGCTATTCTTAATGCTTGTCACTAGGACCCGAGTGCCATGATTCCAGATCTGAACCCTTTATGTTTTCATGAATATATTTGTGTTCTTGATCCGATCTTGCAAGTTATATGCACCTGCTACGTGTTATGATCTGCACACCCCAAGGTGACAATAATTGGGATTCTTTCCGGTGATTGCCGTAGTTTGAGGAGTTCATGTATTCACCATGTGTTAATGCTTTGTTCCAGTTCTCTATTAAAAGGAGGCCTTAATATCCCTTAGTATCCTTATGGACCCCGCTGCCACGGGAGGGTAGGACAAAAGATGTCATGCAAGTTCTTATCACAAGCACATATGACTATATACGGAATACATGCCTACATTACATTGATGAATTGGAGCTAGTTCTGTGTCGCCCTAGGTTATGACTGTTACATGATGAATGTTATCCAACGAATATCACCGATACAATGCCTACGAGCTTTTCACATTTTGATTCTTGCTAAGTTACTACTGTTGCTACTGCCATTACAATTGCTACTGCTACTGCTGTTACCGTTACTGCTACCGTTACTATTATTGCTACTGCTATCAAACTATCATACTACTGTGCTACTGATCACTCTGCTGCAGATATTTAGTTTCCAGGTGTGGTTGAATTGAAAACTCAACTGCTAATACTTGCAAATATTCTTTGGCTCCCCTTGTGTCTAATTAATAAATCTGGGTTGAATACTCTACACTCAAAAACTGTTGCGATCCCCTATACTTGTGGGTTATCAAGACCTTTTTCTGGCGCCGTTGCCGGGGAGCATAGCTTTATTTGCTAAGTCACTTGGGATTTATATCTGTTGATCACTATGAAGAATCTGAAAGATGCTAAGACCAAGATTGTTTCCTCTAAGACGAGGGGAGGTAAGGAACTGCCATCTTGCTCTGCACTTGATTCACCATCTGTATTGAGTAAACTTGCAACACCACAACATGCTATTAATTCTGATATGTCGCAAGTTATTGATGATACCACTTCTACCATGAATGATAATCATGATAATGCTAGTACTATGCCTGATAATGCTGTGCCACTTGGTGAATTTCTTAGTGAACAACTTGCTAAGGCTAAAGAAATTGAAAATGTTGAAACCCTTGAGAATTATGATTCACCTATTATGCCTAGCTCTCCTACTAGAGTTGAAACACCTGATGAACAATGCTTTGATAGGGAGACAGCTAGAGCCATTCTTGCTTGCAATGATAGGCATGAAGTTATAAAACTGGTTGCTGAAATGAAAGAAAAATCTATGCGGGAGAAAATGAAATGTGATCCTAAGTTTGCTACCTCCCCCATATTTATTACTGATAGATGAATTCTCTTTTGATCCTGGGTTAATTACCTTGGTTGAATCTGATCCTTTCCATGGCTATGAAACCAAAACTGTTGTGGCACATCTTACTAAGTTAAATGATATAGCCACCCTATTTGCTCATGAGGACAAAATTCGCTATTATTATATTCTTAAGTTATTTCCTTTCTCATTAAAGGGTGATGCTAAAGAATGGTATAATACTCTTGCTCCTGGATGTGTGCGTAGTCCCCAGGATATGATTTATTACTTTTCTGAAAAATATTTTCCTGCTCATAAGAAACAAGCTGCCTTACAGGAAATATTTAACTTTGTGCAAATTGAAGAAGAGAATCTCCCTCAAGCTTGGGGGAGGCTTCTCGAATTACTTAATGCATTGCCTGATTACCCTCTTAAGAAAAATGAAATACTTGATATCATCTATAATGGACTAACCGATGCTTCTAGGGACTACCTAGATAGTTGTGCGAGTTGTGTTTTCAGAGAAAGGACTATTGAACAAGCTGAGGAATTATTGAATAATATATTGAAGATTGATAATGATTGGACACTACCTGAACCACCACCTAAACCCACTTCGAAGAAGAGGGGTATTTTACATCTCAGTCCTGAAGATATGCAAGAGGCGAAGAAATGCCAGAAGGAAAAAGGTATTAAAGCTGAAGATGTTAAGAATCTACCACCTATTGAAGAAATACATGGCCTTGACAAACCGACACAGGTGGTAGAGGTAAATTCTCTTATAAAATTTGATGAAGATGATATTCCCTATAACAAACCTCCTAGCCAATGCTTATATGAATTTGACAATTATATTATTAAGCAAGATCATTTTAATGCAAATGTTGTGAAACAATTAAAACGAAATGCCTACATGATTGATCGCTCGAGTGACTTGTTATTTAGAATTGCTAATGATGTTAAAGGTGTGAGTAAACATGCATCTATGGTTCAAACTCAATTAGAACAAGTTGCTAAATCTCAAAGTGAATTGCTCAATGAAATGAATAACAATATGAATGATCATGCTGTTAGAGTAATGACTAGAGGAGGTAGAATGACTCAGGAGCCACTTTATCCTGAAGGTCACCCTAAAATAATTGAACAAGACTCTCAAAGAATTAATGTAGATGCACCTAGTCCATCTAAAAAGAAAAAGAAAAAGAAAAATGATAGGACTTTGCATACTTCTAGTGAACCCGAGTTAGAAAAACCCTTGGAGGATAGTAATGATGTTTCTATTTCTGATGCTGAAACACAATCTGGTAATAAACAACCACCTGATGATAATAATAATGATGATGCTCATGTGGATACCCAACCAGATAATGATAAAGAACCTGATAATGATGTTGAAATATAACCTGCTGTTGATCTTGATAACCCACCTACTAAAAATAAACGTTATGATAAAAAAGACTTCGTTGCTAGAAAACACGGTAAAGAAAGAGAACCATGGGTTCAGAAACCCATGCCCTTTCCTCCTAAACCAACTAAGAAAAAGGATGAGGAAGAATTCGAACGCTTTGCAGAAATGCTTAGGCCAGTCTTTTTGCGTACTCGTTTGACTGATATTATAAAAATGCCTCCCTATGATAAATATATGAAAGACATTGTCACAAATAAAAGAAAGATACCTGAAGCTGAAATTTCCACCATGCTTGCAAATTATTCTTTTAAGGATGGAGTACCTAAGAAACTAGGGGATCCAGGAATACCAACTATACCATGATCCATTAAAAGAAATTATGTCAAAACTGCTTTGTGTGATTTAGGAGCAGGTGTTAGTGTTATGCCTTTCTCTTTATACAAAAGACTTGATTTGAATAAACTCACTCCCACTGAAATATCATTGCAAATGGCTGACAAATCAACTGCCATACCTATCGGTGTTTGTGAGGATGTGCCCGTTGTAGTTGCAAACATTTCTATTCTAACAGACTTTGTTATACTTGATATGCCCGAGGATGACAACATGTCGATTATCCTTGGTAGACCCTTCTTGAATACTACAGGGGCTGTTATTGATTGCAACAAAAGCAAGGTCACTTTTCATATCAATGGTAATGAACATACGGTGCCCTTTTCGAAGAAACAATTTCAAGTAAATGGTATTCATATTATTGAAAAGACTCCGACAATTACTATTGGAAGCTTTCAAATCCCTCTTCCTACTATTAAAAGGAAATATGAAACTCTCATTATCGGGGAGATGCATATCCCCGTTGAGGTAACTTAGTGTTATACGAAAGTTCTTCGGTTTCATGTTACTCGAAAATGGTTTGTTAATAAGACCTGATCAACCTTATTAATGGATTCTTTCGGAGGGGCATGTGGTTGATGAATTTAGTAGGCACAACCTTCTGTACCCACTTTTTATTTTCTTTTATTTAAATGCAATAAAATGCCATGATTATCCTGTTTTTTGATTTATCCGTGCAATAAAAAAGTGCCCAGAAATAAAAGTGCTCAAAATGTAATAAAATTTTAACATGATTTTTTTATGTAATATTTAAGAATTTTTGGCACTGGACACATACCAGGGGGGTGCCTCAAGTGCCCACGAGGCACCAGGGCGCGCCACCCCCCCTGACGTGCCCAGGTACCTCGTGGGCCCCACAGGGACCCCCTCACTTATCCCTTCAGCTCACTTCGTCTCTTACCTCTAGCAAAAATTCCTGGTAGCTCTCTCTCTCGTGTTCTTGCTCACAAACCTGAAATTTTCGATCTCTTTGCTCGTAGCTCCGTTTCCGAAACTGTTTTGGGAGATTGCTCCTTGGTATGTGACTCCTCCATTGCTCCAATTAGTTTTTACTTTAGCGGTTTATATTTTTCATAATTAGCTGCTCTTGGTGCTACAGAAAATGAGCTTGCATGTTGAATTCTTTGAGTTCCAAGTAGTTTGAATGCTTGATATAGCCTCTAGACATCCATATGAGTAGGTGCTATCAATCTTGTGAAGTTTTATTGATATCATTTTGTGGCCCAAAAATTTTCAGAAATTGTTCTTAGGAAAATGAATATCTTCCGGAGGAGTTCCTTGAAGCGGAACGCCAAGGGAGTCCTTGGGGAGTCCTCGGACAGTGACCTCAACATTGTGCGTAGGACGGAGGTCCGGCCGTGCGAATGGCCGCACAATGCCTTCATGAATGAAGCCAGATTCTACCAAGTGTTCACGCAATTCGTTGCAAATGCTGAACTGACCGACTTCCTCGTAGATGAGTGTGACCAGCACCACATCCTTACAAATTCCTTTGTTCAAAACTTTCATTTTCTGAGTAGGCTTGAACCCCCTGAGGTGCGCTTTGATTTATATGCTGAACATTATCAGATACCTCTGGCTGAATTTTGTGAGATATGTTTGATTCCCTTTGATGGGGAAATTAGAGAGCCTCGCCCAGAGGAGTTTGAGGGTTTCCTCCAAACTTTAACTGTGGGAGAGACAAGGGGCGTGTCGAATGCCCGAGCCACTAGCTTGCAATTTCCCTCTGTTCATTATTTTGCTTTATTCTTAGGGAAATGCTTGATTGCTAGGGAGCAAGGTAGTGCGCTAGCTGCACCTGACTTTGCCATTTTACGCCGCGCACTGCATAATGGCAACACTTATAACCTGGGAGCTATCATTGCACGCCGCTTGCACACTAATAGAACTAGGGGTAAAATTCATGGTGGTATTTATGCTACTCGCTTGGCGAGACGTTTTAATGTTAACATACGCCCTCATGAATACCCGTTGCCCAGAGTTTACTTAGATCACCAGTCCATGAGGGACCACCACTTTACTGATACTCCTGAGCCTCCTCACAACATTCATTATAACTTGGTTTTTAGTGAGGATACTCAAGATATTATTCCGTTGCCTGCACCTGCTTTGTTTGATTCTCATGCCAGGAACGGATATACCGTGATGCCACCGGACATCATTGCTTACCGGAACGCGTTGGCAGCGACAGAGGAGGAGCCCCAGGATTGGGACGCTCAGGTGCCGCTGCCTCAGGACTTTCACATGGGATCGAATGGCTACTACGGATGGCCGTAGACCAAGCTAGGCAAAAGCCTAAGCTTGGGGGAGTATGTATCTCTCACCGACATTACATCCATGTTCATGCATTTCATTCCAGCTGTCGGTGTTCATACTTTTTCATTGTATAATCCATGCTAGTTTTATTTTCTCGCTTTCTTTTAGTGTGTTTGAAAATTTTGAGAAAATCCAAAAACATTTCTATCTTCTTTTCGGTTTTTCTTTCTAGTTTAATTAGTCGTAGTTTTGTAGTATTAAAAGAAAACCTAAAAAGATTTCCCGTTTCTTCTTTTGCTTGTTGGGAGTTCTCCCGTGTAAATAGTTTTATTTTCTCGTTTTTCATTTTCTTCTTTAATTTGCTTTCTTCAGAAAACTAACAACTCCAAAAATATTTCGGTGTGTTTCTTTGAAATTCTTTTCTTTTGTGGAGTCATTGTGAGGAGAAGACCACGATGAAAATGTTGAGTGGCTCTCATATGCATTATTGTTGATTTAACAAAGAGCCCATTTTACCTTGTCTTCTCCTTTGAATAAATGCTTGCAGATTCCATCTTAGTCGACGACACTCTTGCACTATTATTATTTTCATATCATTCGGTCGTGCAAGTGAAAGGCAATAATGACGATGATTTGATGAAGTGACTGTGGCAAGGAAAAGCGGGTATGAACTCAACTTGTTCTTTGTTTTTGTAAATATGTTTAACTCAGTATCCATGATTCAGCATGTTATGATTAAACATATTTATGATGACAATTAGAGATTATAGTTGCTCATGCCATGCTTAAGTAGCTAGGAGTGGATAATGATTTATCTTGAGTGTCAACATGCATTAAAATGATTGTGATTTAGTATGATGATATGGTATCCTCCTCTGAATGTTTCAAGTGGCTTGACTTGGCACATGTTCACGCATGTAGTCGATTCAAAACCAACATAGCCTTCACAATATTTATGTTCATGGTGTTTATAACCTACTCATGGTAGTATTCAATGTTGATTATTCATAATGCATGATTATGACCATTTTCGCTCTCTAGCTGGTCGCTTCTCAACCTATTTGCTAGCCTTCACCTATACTAAGTGGGAATGCTGCTTGTGCATCAAAACCCTTAAACCTAAAGTTATTCCAGATGAGTCCACTATATCTACCTATATGCGGTATTACTCTGCCGTTCTAAGTAAATTTGCATGTGCCACCTCTAAATATTCAAATGAACATCTGTTTTGTGTGCCCGTACCGCTCATGGAGTGACAGGGGGCGGTCAGTATCTTCCATGCTAAGCGGGTTATTCTCATGATGAGTGTTTATTCACTCGTCCTTGCACGAGAGGGGATGGTAATCGGGATGCCCAGTCCCATTATTAAAATTGCAAAATAATAAAACAAACTCCCCCAGAAAGTTGTTGGTATGGAGGGCACCCGAGGATTCGGCTAGCCATGGCTTGTGATTGTTGGTGGAGGGGGAGTAAACTTTACTTTATCGCTTGGGAACCGCCGCTAATGTGTTTAGCATGGAAGATATTGAAAACTCTCGGTCGTAACGTTGAAAGGAAAGGCATACCTCCCAAAATTTTATTTATCTCTGATTTAAGCTTCGAGCTCTGGCACCTCTGCAAATCCATGCTTCCCTCTGCGAAGGACCTATCTATTTACTTTTATGTTATTTTACTTTTATTGTTGAGTCATCACCTTCTCAAACAAGCACCAGACCTGAGAGCACTACTGTCATTCTCATGCATTCTGTATAGTTAATGCTGTGTGCATCATGACTGGATCTCTTCTACCATGAATTACAATGTTTAGTCGTTGCTTGAACTTTGGAGGTGCTCTACATTTATGTTTTGCGGTGTCAGAAAGGGCTAGCGAGATACCATGTTGTCATATCATATCATGATTGTTTTGACAAAGTGTTGGCATTTGAGATATCTTATTATTGCTCGCTAGTTGATTATGCCATTGATATGAGTGAATATAGTTTCTAAGAGTTATCATTTGCATGGTTAGTTATAATCTTTGCTGAAAACTTGGGCACTATTTAAGCATATATATAGATACAAGAACAAAAGAGTTTGTAAAAGTTTTTCTTTATCACTTTCAGTTTGTCAACTGAATTGCTTGAGGACAAGCAATGAGTTAAGCTTGGGGGAGTTGATACGTCTCCGTCGTATCTACTGTTCCAAACACTTTTGCTCTTGTTTTGGCCCCTAATTTGCATGATTTGAATGGAACTAACCCGGACTGACGCTGTTTTCAGCAGAATTGCCATGGTGTTGTTTTTGTGCAGAAAATCAAAGTTCTTGGAATTGGATGAAACTTTTTGGAGATTTTTTATGGAATATATAAAAATACTGACACCAAGACCCATTGGAGGGGGCCCACCCAGTGCCCACGAGGCACCATGGCGCGCCACCCCCCTGGTACCTCGTGGGGCCTATGTGGCTCCGTCTGACCTAATTCCAACGCTATAAATTCAGTTTCCAGAAGAAAAAAATAAGAGAGGAAGTTTTATTGCGTTTCACGATACGGAGCCGCCGCCACCTCCTGTTCTTCATCGGGAGGCCAGATCTGGAGTCCGTTTGGGGCTCCGGAGAGGGGGATCTACCGGCATCGTCATCATCAACCATCCTTCATCACCAATTTCATGATGCTCACCGCCGGGAGTGAGTAATTCCTTCGTAGGCTTGATGGACGGTGATGAGTTGGATGATATTTATCATGTAATCGAGTTAGTTTGTTAGGGCTTGATCCCTAGTATCCACTATGTTCTTAGATTGATGTTGCTATGACTTTGCTATGCTTAATGCTTGTCACTAGGGCCCGAGTGCCATGATTCCAGATCTGAACCCTTTATGTTTTCATGAATATATTTGTGTTCTTGATCCGATCTTGCAAGTTATATGCACCTGCTACGTGTTATGATCCGCATACCCCATGGTGACAATAATTGGGATTCTTTCCGGTGAGTGTCGTAGTTCGAGGAGTTCATGTATTCACCATGTGTTATTGCTTTGTTCCGATTCTCTATTAAAAGGAGGCCTTAATATCCCTTAGTATCCTTATGGACCCCGCTGCCACGGGAGGGTAGGACAAAAGGTGTCATGCAAGTTCTTATCACAAGCACGTATGACTATATACGGAATACATGCCTACATTACATTGATGAATTGGAGCTAGTTCTGTGTCGCCCTAGGTTATGACTGTTACATGATGAATGTTATCCAATGAATATCACCGATCCAATGCCTACGAGCTTTTCACATTTTGATTCTTGCTAAGTTACTACTGTTGCTACTGCTGTTACAATTGCTACTGCTACTGCTATTACCGTTACTACTATCGTTACTATTATTGCTACTGCTATCAAACTATCATACTACTATGCTACTGATCACTCTGCTACAGATATTTAGTTTCCAGGTGTGGTTGAATTGACAACTCAACTGCTAATACTTGCAAATATTCTTTGGCTCCCTTTGTGTCGAATCAATAAATCTGGGTTGAATACTCTACCCTCGAAAACTGTTGCGATCCCCTATACTTGTGGGTTATCAGTCCAGAAGTTAGGACAGCTCAAGAGAAAGGTCCAGGACATGGGTGATCTTATGGATGTCCTAACCCGGTATGCTGATTCAGACAATACAAAGGATCCTACGTCTGATGATGATAAATCGGGCAAGGGCAAGAAAAACGGTGGTAAGGGTCATCAGCAGAACAATGGCAATGGGCAGGCCAATAGCAACAACAAGCGCAAGAGTTATGAAGCCAGCTCTGATCTGGTGGTAAATACCAATACTAGTGGGAATAACCAGTGACGGAACAACGGTGCCAAGAAGCCTTTTGCCTGCAGCTTTGAGGAGGCCTTCAAGGGTTCATGTCCCAAACACAGTATTAATGGTAAGCCGTCTGCCCACTCATGGGAGAAATGTTATATCATGCAAGAGTTTTCCAAGCGGGTGTTTCAGAATAATCATAACGGAGGCGACAATGGTGGACACCCCGGCTACCCCGGACCCGGAAATCAGGGAGCCGGCTTTCAGGGAGCCGGCTCACAAGGGCCTTTCGCAAGCCCCGGGTTCTAGGGAAATCAAGGTCATAATGCCAGGTTTCAGGGGGCTGGTAATATGGGAGGTAGTAATCAACGTAGCCAGAGCAATCAGAATCAAGGTGGCCAGTCCGGGTTCCAGAGTAATCCAAAGCAGTTGAAAAGTGGTCAGTATCATATCTTTACCACCAGTACCTGCAAACGGGATCGGAAGGTTCAGCAGAGAGCCGCCAACCTGGTTGAGCCGGCAGTCCCATATTATCTCAACTGGTCGGAGCAGCCAGTCACTTGGAGTCGAGCAGATCACCCAGAGTTTGTGGATCACCCGGGTCATCTGGCCTTGGTGGTGGCGCCACAGGTCGGCGGGTATACATTGACAAAGGTGCTTATGGATGGCGGCAGAAGCATCAATATACTTTACTATGATACCTTCAGACGGATGAATTTATCCGAGAAACAGCTCACCCCTTCCACCACAGTTTTTCATGGCATCGTCCCTGGCAAGTCAGCTTATCCCATTGACAGAATTTCTCTGGAGGTAGCCTTTGGCGATGAACTTAATTATCGCTCGAAGTTTTTATCCTTCGAAGTGGTGAAGCTTAAAAGTCCTTATCATGCCCTCTTCGGAAGGCCGGCTTACGCGCGGTTCATGGCTCGTCCGTGCTATGTCTATCTAAAGTTAAAAATGCCGGGTCCAAGAGGAACGATTACTATTGAGGGCAACCGGCGGGTTGAGCTGGAATGCGAAGAAGGAGATGTGGCTTGTGCGGAGATGGCTTGTGCTGCCGAGGAGTTGAAATATTACAAGGATAATGTTGACCTGGCTGATAGGACTTCCCTCAAGAAGTCGACGACCGAGTCTGATCCTTTGCTCAAATTCAAGTCGGCCAAAGACACAAAACAAGTTGACTTCGTCCCGGGTGATTCATCTGAGCAGTTCACCATCGGGGAAAACATGGATCCTAAATAGGAAAGCGCGCTCATCGAGTTCATCCGTTAGAACTGGGACATCTTTGCATGGAAACCTTCTGACATGCCGGGTGTACCGAGAGAACTCGCTGAGCACTCCCTTAATGTGGATCCTAAGTTTAAACCTGTTCGATAGTATCTCCGTCGATTCAATGAGGAAAGGCGGAAGGCTATCGGCGAAGAAGTGGCTCGGCTCCTAGCTGCCGGGTTCATTGTGGAAGTGTTTCATCCTGAATGGCTAGCTAACCCGGTTCTTGTTCTGAAGAAAAATGGGACTTGACAAATGTGTGTGGATTACACGGATCTGAATAAGGCTTGTCCTAGTGATCCTTTCGCGCTGCCCCGTATTGACCAGATCATTGATGCTATGGCAGGATGTGAGTCCTTATGTTTTCTGGATACTTATTCTGGTTATCATCAAATCAAGATGAAGCAAGAGGACCAGGAAAAGACGGCTTTCATTACACCGTTTGGAGCTTTCTGCTAGACGTCCATGCCGTTTGGTCTAAAATGTGCACAGGCGACTTATCAGCGTTGCGTTCAAAATTGCTTCCACAAGAAGATTGGGCGTAATGTTCACGCATATGTTGATGATATTGTTGTTAAATCTCGGAAGAAGGGGACCCTATTGGATGATCTCAAGGAGACATTTGACAACCTCCGAATTTATCAGATGAAGCTTAACCTGGAGAAGTGTGTCTTCAGTGTTCCTGCAGGGAAGTTACTGGGATTCCTCATTTCTGAGCGTGGGATTGAGGCCAACCCGGAAAAAATCAAAGCAATCACATCCCTGGCCAAGCCGGCCAATCTCAATGTCGTCCAGAAGCTGGCCGGGCGGGTTGTGGCGTTGAGCCGGTTCATAAGCCGGCTTGGGGAAAAAGCAATCCCACTTTACCAAATGCTCCGAAAGTCAGATAATTTTGTTTGGAGCGATGCTGCAGATCAGGCTTTTGAATCTCTCAAAAAGCAGTTATCTGAACCACCCATCCTTGCTGCCCCTCAGGAGAAGGAGCCCATGCTGCTATACATTGCAGCTAACAGTAAAGCTGTCAGTGTTGCAGTTGTTGTAGAGCGCAAGGAAGCAGGCAAAGAGTATCCAGTTCAGCGCCCGGTGTATAATATCAGTGAAGTTTTAACAGAGTCCAAGTAGCGGTATCCGCATTGGCAGAAGCTGGTATATGGTGTGTTCATGGCAAGCCGGAAGTTGAAACACTATTTTCATGAGCACCCAATTACTGTGGTCAGTTCAGCACCCCTCGGCGACATTATTCAAAACAGAGAAGCTACTGGCCGGGTTGCCAAGTGGGCGATTGAGCTGGGGCCACATCATCTCAAATATATGCCGCGAACTGCTATTAAATCTTAAGCTTTGGTGGACTTCATCAATGACTGGACCGAGTTACAGGCTCTGGAGGAGAAGCCGGATACCACATATTTGTCCATTCACTTTGATGGTTCCAGGCAATTGGAAGGCTCGGGGGCTGGAGTTGTGATAACTTCCCCACGAGGTGACAAGTTTTGTTATGTTTTACGACTTATGTTTCCTTGTACTAACAATGCAGCTGAATATGAGGCTTTGCTTCATGGTCTCCGTATGGCCAAGGAGATGAATTTAAGCCGGGTCAGATGCCTGGGCGACTCAGATTTGGTGGCTCAGCAAGTTTCTGGCACCTGGGATTCCAAGGATCCTCTCATGGCGACTTATTGACGGGAGGTTACGAATATCGCTGGCTATTTCACAGGATATCAGGTGGATCATATTGATCGCCGGCTCCACGAGGCAGTGGACGCATTGTCTCGCTTGGGGTCTCAGCGGAAGCCTGTTCCGCCCAATGTTTTTCTGGATGTGTTGCACCACCCATCTGTCAAGTTACCGACGGAGGAAGGTCTTGCTGTTCCTGATCCAGAGGCGGCTCTAGTGGCCGCTGTTCATGCTATACCTGATTGGACAGTTCCTTACCTGGCTTATCTAAGCCGTGGTGAGCTGCCAGCAGAGGAGATCATTGCTCAGCAGATTATCAGGCGATCCAAGTCTATGACTATTGTCAATGGCGAGTTGCATAGACGGAGTATCACGGGTGTTTTTCAGCGTTGTGTTTCACCAGAGGAGGGCCGCGCAATTCTCAATGAAATCCACTCTAGTGATTGTGGTCATCATGTCGGCTCAAGGTCATTGGTCGCCAAGGCTTTTCGTCATGGGTTTTACTGGCTCACAGCTCATGCGGATGCAGAGGATATTGTACGCAAGTGTGATGGTTGCCAGAAGTATGCTCGTCAGGCGCATGTGCCGGTCAAGAGTTGAGGATGATTCCAATAACCTGGCCTTTTGCAGTCTGGGGGCTTGATATGGTCGGGCCCTTCAAGAAATCCAAGAATAAACATACTCATTTGCTGGTAGCTGTGGACAAGTTCACCAAGTGGGTTGAAGCAGAGCAAGTCAGTCGTTGTGATGCTGCTACAGCAGTTAAATTCCTCAAAAAACTGATCTATCGTTTTGGCTATCCACACAGCATTATTACCGATAATGGTACTAATCTTTCCAAAGGAGTCATGAAGCAATTCTGCCAACAGGAGCACATCCGGTTGGACTTAGCATCTATGGTGCATCCTTAGTCTAATGGACAGGCAGAACGAGCTAACCAAAAGTTGCTACGTGGCATCAAACCCTGGTTCATGGTGCCTTTACAACGCACACCGGGTTGCTGGGAAGAAGAGCTACCCGCACTACTTTGGAGCATACGGACTACTCCCAACAGATCAATAGGTTACACGCCGTTTTTTCTGGTCTATGGTGCAGAGGCTGTGCTGCCAAGTGACATACGTCATGATTCTCCCCGAGTTGCAGCCTATGTGGAGGCTGATAACAAACAAGCTTGCCAAGATGCTCTTGATGCTCTGGAAGAAGAACGTGAACTTGCTGCGTCCAGATCGGCAATTTATTAGCAAGATCTACGTCACTATCACAGCCGACGAGTTCGAAGCCGTACTTTTCAGGAAGGTGACTTAGTGCTCCGTCTGATACAAGACCAGACAGGCATGCATAAGCTTTCACCCCCTTGGGAAGGACCCTTCGTTATCAGCAAGAATCTCAACAACGGGTCATATTACCTGGTTGATATACGTGAAGCAGATAAGTCACATACCTCTGAGGAGGAGGGAAGCCAGCCTTGGAACATTGCGCATCTCTGGCCGTATTATGCCTAAGGCACAGATTGAGTAGTATCTTCTGTACATACCTTCATCATGTATATACATATTCTGATCAATGAAATAAAGCCGACGTCTCTGTATAAGAGAGATTGTCGTTTCACCTCAAAATTATGTGTTGAGTCTTTATTCTTTGATCAGCGGTTACTTGGGGGCTTCCAACTCATCAAGTTTAGCTTTAACATCCCTTTAACCTGGCAACATGCCAAAACATTTTCTTGGTTAAACCTGCCTACTAGCACGATGCTACTCCAAAAAGGTGACCCGGTGTACGCCCGACGAGTCAATCATAGAGTGACCCTGAACTTGTCCGAGTTAAAACACCGATTGGTCATGTGAGAGCCGGCTTTCGGAAAGCTAGGATAAACCAAAGGAGGTCCAAAGACCTGCTTCATGAAAGCAAATTAGACACGAGCCTTGAAAGTCGGTCTTTAAGTCATGCTTTATCAGCCTGCTTTTAAAATTTATGTTGTGCATTGTTCTTATTATCTTTGGCATGCATGCATACATCCATACATGGCATATATTTTATTAACGTTTTTTCTTGATTATCAAAACGGCAACATGATTGCCGGGTTATGATACCACCACTAATACTTGCAGTCCGGACTATTGGTTTTGGTGGTAAGCCGCCATCATAAACAGGGTTTTTCGGATTATGGACTTAGAAGTTACTCAAAGCCTGCTGCACAGTTGGCCTTCGGCACAGAGATTGGCTCCTGAGGCCGAGTTATTGATCCAACACCTTGATAGAAGCAAACGATGTTCCTAGCCGGCGATCAGCAAGGTTTAATAACAAAGTGCAATCATAAAGGTGTGCAATGGCACTTGCATCATCAAAGAGAGTTTCTAACAGCTATTACAAGCCACAGCAGGGCAAAACATACGGTCAAGTGCTTTCTGTTACATCGCTCAAAAGAGCTTCAAGGCTGTGAGCCGGCAAGCTGGCCTTCTGACTCATGATTTGCACCACTAGATGCCGGGTCAGCCTGCGCCGTTGAGCTTGTTTCTGTAGTCTGGAGGCCGTCCTGCAGCCATTGGATGGATCGTAACGCTTCAAAAACTGAGTCTTCCGTCATCACAGGTGAAGGGTTGACAACAGGGGCGAAGGAGTTCTTATGAGGGCGGGTTAGGTCCACAGGTTCTAGATTTGGCGGCTCCATACGCTCATTGGCTTCAGAATAGCCGGCTTGATACTTGGAGAGATCTGCCTCCTCCGTCAGAACTGTTGCAGCGACCCGGGTCTCTTTTATACACCGCAGGAAATCTTTCTTGGTAAAGGGCGTGTCATCTGTGTTATACTCCGGGTATCCGCCTATAATCTGAGCCGGGTCTAATTCAGGTACATATGCTTTGGCGCAGGCGAGCACGGCCAAAGCTCCGTGCCGACAAGCCGCCCTTTTCCACTCTTGGAACCATTGTGGCACCACAGACAACTCTTTGAGCATATCCATAATATGTGGAGGCGGTGTTTTTAAGTTCTTGGCTGCCATAATGCAGCGTGAGCCGCCTATGTACAACTGCTCTAGGAAGGTGTACACAGCTTTGAGCTTCACAAGAAGGGGGGCAACAACTTGTGTTGTTCTCCGGTCTGGTTACAGGAGAAACATAAAATGACCTGGATTTTCCCTGGCAAGTATAAACTTTGATGACAAAGGAAGTCGGGACTTACCGAAAATAGCTACACACATGGCGGTAATATGATTCTTAAGTGTGCACAATTCTTGAGATACCGGCTCCAGCTTTGCCTCCGCGTCTTCAACACGCTTTAGAAGGCCGGCTCTTTCTGCTTCAAATTTTGCCTTGGTTTTCTCCAGGGTGCTGGATACATTGAGCAAGGATTTCTGCAGATCAACAGATAAGTGTTCTGCCTTTTCCCGCTGCTTCTTTTCCTTTTTCATGGCTTTTTGGAAGTCAGCCGCCTTGGACTCAACATCATTCAACATGTCCTGCATATCAGTTTTACAAAGGTTACTGATATGGGGTGTCCCGATCTTCTCAGTAAGCGGCGGTGGTGATGATGAAGATGATAGATAACTTGTATGTCGCCGATGAACTCTCCCTCGCTTGATCCCTGATGCCAATGCAAAAGGTCTCAACCCTTTGGATATTCACAACGTCACACACTTGCGCACGTAGCCGTCGACCACGAAACGGTATAATTGCAATATACTAATTCCCAATGGAACAGCAGATTACACTCAACTTGCAGTATATGATCTCCAGATCGATACGAATTGGAGATGAGGATTCAAGACGAATGCTTACAAGCAATCTCAAGAACTAGGGTTTATCTTAAACGTGGTCTGCCTCTAACTAACCCTAAGGAAGGGTATTTATATCCTAAGATAGATCGAAGGGGTACACGGGCCGTCAGCCCCAAAGTCTGTGCGCAGGCAGCACGGTAGTACCGCTTATAGCAAGCGGTACTACCGCTCCTAAGCGGTACTTCCGCTCTAAAAATACTTAGTGCCGCTTTAGTACCGCTTGGGGTCGCTTGGATTCCAGAAGAAATTTCCTAAGCGGTACTAGGACGGTAGTACTGGGGCGGTACTACCGCTAAGCGGTACTACCACTTGTGTGGGGCGGTACTACCGCCCTGGAAATTGCAGGGTCTTCCTCCCTTCCCAGCTGCAATGCCTCCTTGCTCCCCTCCTTGCTCCCTTGTGCTATGCCTTCCTCTCCAATGTACCTAATGACACATACACACAAGGATTTAGGCAGTATAAAGCTCTCATTAAAATAAATAGCATTATCAACTAAGAGAGAATTCACCTGTTGTTCTAGTAACTTAGCACGAGCTCTTGTAATTGGACCAATCCTGATTTCATCATTGGACATCTTCTTTGTAGCAACAGGTTGTTTATCTTCATGAGGTAGAGAGGGAACCATAGTAGGGATATCCTCATCATCCTCCCCCCCTTCAAAAGGCGTCGACCCCGACGCTCCAAGGTCATCGACATCACATGGGGACAAATCAGCAACATTGAAACTATTGCTAACGCCACCAAAGTCAGCAATAGGAATATCAATCGAGTAGGCATTGTCATTTATCTTGGCTAACACCTTGTAAGGACCAGCACCACGCGGCCGAAGTTTAGAACGTCTCAACTGTGGAAACCTGTCCTTGCGAAGATGCACCCACACCATATCGCCAGGCTGGAACAAAACTTTCTTTCTTGATTGGTTTCGTGCAGCAGCAATGTTCTTGCCTTGCTTCTCAATAGCCTCCCGTGTCTTCTCATGAATCTTCTTCACATAATCTGCTCTGTTTGATGCCTCCATATCAACCCTCTCATGCAATGGAAGAGGCAGCAAATCTAGTGGTGTAATTGGTTTGAAACCATACACCACCTCAAAAGGACAAAGCTGGGTGGTAGAATGCACAGCCCTGTTATAAGCGAACTCAACAAGTGGCAAACACTCCTCCCACTCACGCAGATTTTTCTTGATCATAACTCTCAGCAATTGGGACAATGTGCGATTCACCACCTCCGTTTGACCATCAGTTTGTGGGTGACATGTAGTGCTGAACAACAACTTTGTGCCTAGCTTTCCCCACAATGTCTTCCAGAAGTAGCTCATAAACTTCACGTCCCTGTCAGAAACAATTGTCTTTGGCACTCCATGCAAGCGTACGATGTCCCTGAAAAACAGGTTAGCAATATGCGACGCATCGTCGCTTTTGTGGCATGCAATAAAATGTGCTATCTTAGAAAATCGATCCACTACCACAAATATAGAATCATGACCTCTTTTAGTGCGTGGCAAACCTAACATAAAATCCATACTTATATCTTCCCATGGTGTGGTAGGTGTAGGTAGTGGCGTATACAAACCGTGAGGCTTCAGTTTTGACTTGGACTTGTGACATGTAATGCAGCGCCGAACAAACCTGTCCATGTCGCGCCTCATCTTGGGCCAATAAAAGTGATCAGCCAGCATGAGCAATGTCTTCTCACGCCCAAAGTGACCCATCAATCCTCCTGCATGTGATTCCTGCAACAATAGCAAACGGACGGACGATTCTGGAACACAAAGTTTGTTAGCTCGAAACAAGTATCTATCATGGATGTGGTATTTCTCCCATGCATTTCGAAGCAAACATAAACAATATGGTTCAGCAAAATCATGATCAGTTGCATACAAATCACACAAACTCTCTAAACCAGGAATTTGAACATCGAGATGTGTCAAGAGCATGTTCTTCCTAGATAGAGCATCAGCAACAATGTTATCTTTTCCCTTCTTATGCTTAATGATATACGGAAAAGACTCAATAAACTCAACCCATTTAGCTAAGCGTCGATGCAGATTTGATTGAGCTTTCAAATACTTCAATGCTTCATGATCATAATGTATGATAAATTCTTTTGGCCATAGATAATGTTGCCAAATCTCAAGAACTCTAACAAGCGCATACAATTCTTTATCATAAATAGGATAATTCAGTCTAGCACCAGAAAGTTTCTCGCTGAAATAAGCAATAGGTCTACCTTCTTGCATCAACACACCACCAATACCTATACCACTAGCATCACATTCAACCTCAAATTGTTTGGAAAAATCTGGTAGTGCAAGTAATGGTGCAGAAGTAAGTAAACATTTCAGCTCGTCAAAAGCATGATCTTGGGCTACGCCCCACACAAAAGGCACACCTTTCTTTATTAATTCATTCAATGGTGCAGCAATAGTACTAAAGTCTTTCACAAAACGACGATAGAAACCAACAAGACCGTGAAAACTTCGTACTTGACTAACATTCATGGGAGTAGGCCAATTTTGAATTGCTTCAATCTTAGATGAATCTACTTCTACCCCATGCTTAGAAACAACGTATCCCAGAAATATCACTTTATCTTTGGCAAATGTGCACTTCTCAAGATTAGCATACAAGTTATTATCACGCAACACATGCAAAACCTGTCTAATATGATCACAATGTTCAGATTCATTGCGGCTGTAAATAAGTATATCATCAAAATATACAACCACAAAACGACCAATAAACTTTCGCAAAACATGATTCATTAATCTCATGAAGGTACTAGGTGCATTAGTAAGACCAAAAGGCATAACTAACCACTCATATAAACCAAATTTAGTTTTGAAAGCAGTTTTCCATTCATCGCCTTCCTTCATCCGAATTTGATGGTAACCACTACGCAAATCAATCTTAGAGAAAACAGCAGCACCACTCAATTCATCTAGCATATCCTCTAAGCGTGGAATAGGATGACGATATCGAATAGTGATGTTGTTAATAGCTCTACAATCTACGCACATGCGCCATGTACCATCTTTCTTAGGCACCAAAATAACAGGAACAACACAAGGACTAAGAGAAACACGAATATACCCTTTGTCTAGTAGTGCTTGCACTTGCTTCTGTATTTCCTTCGTTTCTTCGGGATTGGTCCTGTATGGCGCTCGGTTGGGGAGGGTGGCGCCGGGTATGAGATCAATTTGGTGCTCAATTCCACGCAATGGTGGCAGCCCCGATGGTACCTCCGCCGGAAACACATCGCCATATTCCTGCAAAACAGTAGACACACCAAGAGAAACAGATTGCGTATCATTAGAAACTAAAACCTCGCCTTTGTACATAAGCACAAGAGGCAGGGCTGTAGGATCCTCTCGAAATTCTCTCATGTCTTCTTTGGTGGCTAATATAAGCAAACTAGGCTCTCTCGCACTTTTCGTTATATTATCACACACGGCTTTTACATTGTTCTCTCGTGCAGGTGGCTGTTCGATATTCACTTCTGTTTTCTGACGAGACTCAGTGACAATTTGCTGTGGTGACATAGGCTGCAGATTTATTTTCTTGCCCTTGAACTCCAAGTGATAAGTATTGGCACGGCCATTAATACTAGCTAGGGTTTCCAATTTTGCTCCCAATGTATCCATAAATGAGACATTTGTTCAAGGAGGAACCCTTCCGGGAATGTAATTACGAATAAATGACGATCCTAGACAGCAGAGAAAGCTTGATTGGAGCTAAGAACTATTTCTAAAGGATCCCTTCCACTCTTGTGTGGAAAGATCTTTCTTCGTTCAGTCCAGTCTGCAGAAAAATTGGTGGCATTTGACATCTAAAGTTTCACCACCCCTACTACTGCCCGAAATCCTGCTTTGGTGAGCTTTCCCCAAGGTGACACCGAAGGTCTACCTCCTTTCGCTAAATCCTGTAACGGAAAGAGTTGTGGAATATCAAGCTGCTATACATGATAAGTTAAAAGATTTAATGCCTGGCAGGAATTCCCACGAAGTTCTGGCTGCGGCCGAACGTGGTCTCAAAAGTTTGAACCCCACTCGAATTCGAATTAAGGCTCGATCCGTCAAACTGAAAGATACGGCGCTCCCCCGAACTTTCAGATGATGCTTTATCAAAATTAAAAATCTGACGGGGACTCTGCGGATTTTGCATTGGAAATTCAAATATATTCCAGCTCTGCTCCCGAAAAGAGAAAGGAGACTGAGATAGGGGTTGTCCTTGGTTTTTCCAAGGAAAGGTGTTGCACATGGCGGTCATAGAGCCATGGCCGACCCAATAAAAGATGGCAAACTGTCATAGGCACCACATCAAATTCAATGGAATCCGTGTATGGTCCTATCTCAAAATTTACGCGCACCATATGACTCACCTTCATCTCACCATTGTCACTCAACCATTGTACGTAATATGGATTGGGGTGAGGTAAATATTTCAGATTTAGCTTGGCACATAACTCCTTGCTTGCAAGATTGCGGCAGCTACCTCCATCAATGATCACCCTGCAAGCTTTGTTGGGGCCAACTAGTGCTTTTGTTTGGAACAAATTGCAACGCTGTGAATCAACATGTGGCTGCACACTAAGAGCACGCTGCGAGACAACAATAGTAGGTGCTGGAGAAGCAAAAGCATCTATGCCGTCGTCACGTGTGTACCCATCGTCATCTGAAGCATATGGATCAGCATCATCTCCAGTCTCATACTCATTGTCATCGTTCACAATCATCACTTTTCTATTTGGGCACTCTCTCTTGAAGTGTCCCTTGCCTCCACATGTATGACGGAGCATATCTCTATTACGGGCTGTAGACATATTGGAACCTGAGCTAGCAGCAGGAGCAGTAGGTTGCTTTGATTGTGGAACAGTGGAGGCTGGTTTGGTTGCAGAAGAAGAGGGGCGGCTGGCAACGCCCTCACTAGGGGGCGGCTGTGTTCTGTTGGAGAACCGCCCAGCTATAGTATAACGGCCTTTAATTTGAGCTTCTTCGGCCAACTGGGACTCAGCTTCTCTTGCATGATGGAGTAGCTCGTTCATTGTATTGTATTGGTGATGTCGAACAATACCCTTAATGTTATATTTCAGCCCATGGAGAAAACGTTGCATAGTCATCTCAACAGATACTCTTACTCGAGCACGCTGCATCAACATCTCCATCTCCATGTAATATGCATCAACCGTCATGGAACCTTGCTTCAATTGTGTCAATTTATCATAAACTGTCCGCAAGTAATTAGTGGGAACAAAACGAGCTTTCATAACCGCTTTCATCTCACGCCATGTGCAAACAGGAAGTTCATTGTCATCGCGACGGGTACTCACAACGCTATCCCACCAACGCAATGCATAGCCATCAAATTCAGAAGAAGCAAGCTTGACCTTCCTATCTTCAGTATAATCATGCAAACGCCATAATTTCTCCATCTTAAGCTCCCAAGTGAGATACTCTTCGACATCAGTGGAGCCTTCAAATCTAGGAATCGTGAACTTGGGCTTGCCCAAACCATCATCCTCCTGAAGCGGTACACGCCGAGCACCACGTAGTGGTAGATGACCATGCCCTTGCAAGTCACGCCCACGGCCATGATTGCCCACCATGTTGTCATTGTCGTCATGGACACTATCAGCATCGTCATGACCGGCATGTTGGCGTTGCTCAATAGCGACACGCAGCCCATTGACTGAAGTTGTCAACTGCTGTATACTTATTTGGAGAGCATTGACTTGTGTTTGCATAGCATTGACGGTAGTGTCAGTTGCGTCCACTTTCATTTGTATAACTTGAATATCAGCCTCAATTTTTTCAGCGGATCTATCGATAACCCCTGTCAAATGAACGCGGAGAGCTTCATGGTCCTTCCAGGAAACACACTCGTCATCAGCCTTTTTCTGCAGCACATCAACATCACTAGAAGACATGATTAGTCGGTTAGTGCAAAAATCAAAATCTGGTTGGTGGCACACTCACAACTCACTCAAAACTGACAAGAAAAGGAAATCTTACCGTTCCAAAGTGAATAGCAATGCTTACCCGTTCGGATGGATGACTAATGCACGGATGTGATGAAGTGAATACCCGGGTATAAGAGCAATCACACGACAAAGCAGGGTATATGGTGGAGCTTGGTTTGGATACCTAACAACACCGAAGACAAGTCCTAGTGCTGATCGTGTGAACAAACACCCAAGGAAACACACACGGTGGAGAAAAATGTGGCAAAGCAACTATAAAAACAGGATGTGTTGCAATGCATGAGAGAGACACTAGCAATGCTCAATGTAAACAGGCACAAGATTGCTCAATTCTACTAGTGCACAATCGCAAGATAATACAAATCCAACAGTGCAATAGATAGCAACAACGTCCAGCCACTGTTTCTCTCGTTTCTTTCTTTCTCTCTGTTTTTTTTCAACTGTCAGTACGTGAACAGTACGTGAACAGTAAAAAAACCTTTTTTTTTCAGCCCAGACTTGAGCAACAAACAACGAATCTGATCTTGCCAATCTCAGATGCACTTACCAAAAATCCTAACTGAGCAGCCCGTAGAGCACAAGGATATGCTAGTCTCAATAGGAAGGTGCTACGCAAAAGAAGAAAGGCTGACTATGGTTATCAAACGGATTCAGATCAGTAATCGAAGCAACTAACAATAGAGAAAACAAACTGGAGGAACAGATCTGATCGGGGTGAAGCTAAGGTACGCAAAGAAAAGACTACGACCAGCAACTAAAACTTGGAAACGATGTTATCTAGGTGATGGCAAAAACCCTAACCCTAATCTTTTTGTGAGGCTTTTTCTGGATAGGAGTAAAAACACAACTAATCTATGGATGATTTGGTGGATGCTTACCGAGGCAACACTGGAACTCTGATACCAAGATGATATGGGGTGTCCCGATCTTCTCAATAAGCGGCGGTGGTGATGATGAAGATGATAGATAACTTGTATGTCACCGATGAACTCTCCCTCGCTTGATCCCTGATGCCAATGCAAAAGGTCTCAACCCTTTGGATATTCACAACGTCACACACTTGCGCACGTAGCCGTCGACCACGAAACGGTATAATTGCAATATACTAATTCCCAATGGAACAGCAGATTACACTCAACTTGCAGTATATGATCTCCAGATCGATACGAATTGGAGATGAGGATTCAAGACGAATGCTTACAAGCAATCTCAAGAACTAGGGTTTATCTTAAACGTGGTCTGCCTCTAACTAACCCTAAGGAAGGGTATTTATATCCTAAGATAGATCGAAGGGGTACACGGGCCGTCAGCCTCAAAGTCTGTGCGCAGGCAGCACGGTAGTATCGCTTATAGCAAGCGGTACTACCGCTCCTAAGCGGTACTTCCGCTCTAAAAATACTTAGTGCCGCTTTAGTACCGCTTGGGGTCGGTTGGATTCCAGAAGAAATTTCCTAAGCGGTACTAGGACGGTAGTACTGGGGCGGTACTACCGCTAAGCGGTACTACCACTTGTGTGGGGCGGTACTACCGCCCTGGAAACTGCAGGGTCTTCCTCCCTTCCCAGCTGCAATGCCTCCTTGCTCCCTTGTGCTATGCCTTCCTCTCCAATGTACCTAATGACACATACACACAAGGATTTAGGCAGTATAAAGCTCTCATTAAAATAAATAGCATTATCAACTAAGAGAGAATTCACCTGTTGTTCTAGTAACTTAGCACGAGCTCTTGTAATTGGACCAATCCTGATTTCATCATTGGACATCTTCTTTGCAGCAACAGGTTGTTTATCTTCATGAGGTAGAGAGGGAACCATAGTAGGGATATCCTCATCAGTTACAGAATACATGTAATAGTCCCAAGCCGCCATATTGGTCGACTCGGCCCTTGGGGGCTACATCTATCAGCGTTGTCTTAAATGCACCCAGTCGCATGAAGATACAAGTATTCCACATGGCACTTGGGGGCTAATGCATAATTTGTTCTGTATGTACACATAGAGACCTAGCTCATCATAGCATGATGAGTCGGCCCTTGGGGGCTACAGGTTGATCAAAAATCACGCAGGTGCATATAAGTCCCTGGTCATCATGATATAATGACCCGGTACTTGCGGGCTGCACATATATATAAGGATAGGGGAAAGAAATTACCTCATACTACCGCTTCAGAGATGTCACCATCGCAATTTCAGTATCCCGGCTCTCAGACAGCCAGGTCAAGACAAATTGATGCAAGGAATTGATGTCTTGGTCTTCAAATGAGTGGTAATGAAGATCCGCCTTCCCTTTATTTTTCATTGGAGATTCAGCCTTGGCAGGAATTTTTATCAAAGCAGTGGAAACTTCTGGTGGAGGGTTTTGGTTTTTGCCAGTGACTACTATCTCATCTTGGGCCAGGTCGGTGGGTTGCTCTTATATTATATTTTCTCTCTCCTGATCAGTCGGGGGAGGAGATGCGTGAGCGGGGCTTATGGCAGAGTCTTGGTGGGGTGGTGCATCTTGGATAACCGGCTCATCGGGAATGACCGGGTCGTCTATGGCAGCTTCATGAGATGGATCGTCTATCCCAAGAATAGGGTCGGAGGACCTGGCAGTGGTTTTCTTCTTGATGGCTTTAGTGCTACAAAATAGTGGGACATTTAATGGATGGAACAAAAGTAACAGACTTGAAAAGCAAGTGATGTATTTTTACCCCGGGTTCATGTTAAAAGCTAGTGCTTGAGTAGCGCTGGATTCATCTGAGGAGGGGGAGGTGATATACGCCGAGTCATCATGAGGGAGTGGTGCCTTGAAAAGACCGGCTTGTGGGAGTGAAGCAGTGGGACTGTGAGGGACTTTTGAACGAGCCCTTCGAGTGGGCGGCTCATCTGGTAACCTGCCGCCCAGTTCTCCCTCGCTGTTCCAGGTCTTCCGTTTGGAAGTTCCTGCGTGTTGCGTTTTCTTCAAAAGAAATTGTGGGTCTAAATGAGCATCTCGATGTGAAAATGGAAATTTCCGGACTGCAACCCGGTATTTCTTTCGGACGGGTATTGGTGAGTCGGAGTCTGAAGAGATCAAAGTTACCTCTTGCTCGCCGGCATGGCTAGTTTCAGCCTATTCCTGTGAAGAGGTGGCGTCAGCAAGTTGGTTAAATAGACGGCCAAGGTAGTCGAGTTCTACCTCTTGATCTTCATCATCTTCTGGGTCTTCCTCGCTATCCTCTCGAGGAGGCATTGGATCTTGAGGTTCAACTTTCCACCAGTCTGCATCTTCCTGTGTTGTGGCACCCCGATAGAGGGCCGACGCACGCCAGTCCCAGGATAAGACCTGGCGCACGTCTGAGACATGATACAGCAATTTCAGGCACAAAAATGGCTTTATTATATGATATGGAGTATTACAACACTGTTGCTTACAACAATATTACATGGCTCCAAGGCTTATCTAAATGGCAGCGGAGGTCTTGGTTCAGTGGCAACGACGTCTCTGGCTGGGCTCCACAACTCACAGGACTGGCTGGGTTATGGTCTAGCATGATGGATCTTCTCCTGCAACTGGCCACGTGCAAGGCCAGGTGAGTACTTTGAATGTACTTGCAAGACAACCAAATACATAGCATCCAAACAAGCAGATGACAAAGCAAGCCCTATGTTTTTATGAGAATGTATTCTAAACATGGCATGGAATTAACAGGAAAACATGGATCAAGCATGGCATAACATGGATCAGACATATCAACTACATATCATGGCATGGCCTAGCTACTTCTACGAGACATGGTATCCAAAATCAAACTGGAACCTACACTACACTTACGTCCCGTGAAGCATTAAAGTAATATGTGGCGACATCATTCAGTTTCACTGCCCTTCTGGGCTAACTCATGACTCACCGAGATCTCATCTCGTGATCATGTCAGAACAACATGGTGACTACTCACAATCATCCCATAGTCCAAGTTACCACATTTACTTAGCAGCACATTCTTTAACAAGTTTATAATAACAGGTTCGTCCTCTAGATCGACCAAGACTAAATAGTGTGACCTAGTGCGAACTGTGTCCAATACCGTGGACTCGGCTATTCGAATAAATTCTTACACTCTGCAGAGGTTGCGCACTTTACCCACACTATGGACACTCATCCAATGAAACTCTCCTAACCCGTGACTCCTCTATCGTACCACCGACATTCATTCCCCTTTCGGGTCATGTCCTGGGTGGCCCCTGTGTCACTCCTGACACCTGCGACCGTCGTGGCTAAACTAAACTGTCCCAAACGGGGACTCCCGGGCTAAACAAACAACTGGGCTCACAAGGTTATCGCCGCCTACCTGATCAGGGTAGCACGCGTGCATAACCTTCCCTCTTTGTGGTACCGATAAGAGAGCACAAGGTTAGACCAAGTCAAGGCCGTCCCATTCCAACAGATGTGGCTGCACAAGTAAGCTCGGTTCGGTGGCACTATGACTCGATCCCATTGATGATGGAGGAGGTTTAGTTTATAAGTTCAGTTTAACCTTTCCATCATCGTACCATCACATCAACACTTATGAGGAAGAACAATTACTTAACCACATCATATCAAAATCATAACAGCATTGACAATCATGGCATTAGATCAAATCATAGCATTAACATGATCATGGTATTAAAAATACTGTTACTAGCATGGGGAAATATGAGAGCAAGTCATGATACTATACTAGCATCTGGTACAGATGAAATAACAAGACTATGCCAGTGCAGACTAACAAATGATCTGAAATACACTATAATACACACACAGGGTGCAAGCAAGGTCATCACGCAAGTCTGGAGCTCATGATAAGAGGTTGGCTTGCCTTGGGGTAGAGGAAGACGTCGGGAAGAAATGCGATGAAACTCCGGATACGATTCGTCGGAATCGGCTTTCTCGGGAGAGGCCTATTTTAGGGAAAGGGCAAAGGTGACATTTTCAACATGTGACAACATTATGAAAATGACACCATCAGAACGGGCTCGACGCACTGAAAACGTGGGCGTTGGAATTAACTCAATCGGAGTTACGGTTGAAGAGAAACGGCCGTTCGTTCGTTAAGCAGAGAAACAGACAGAAACTGTCCATTTCAGCTCCTAACGGGTGAACGTTCACTAAATAGCCGTTTCGGCCAGTGATACGTCTCCAACGTATCTATAATTTTTTATTGTTCCATGCTGTTATATTATCAATCTTGGATGTTTTTATATGCATTTACAGCAATTATATAACATTTTTGGAGACTAACCTATTAACTTAGTGCCCAGTGCCAGTTGCTGTTTTCTGCCCTGTTTTTGTTTTACAGAAAATCAATACCAAACGAAGTCCAAATGCAATGAAACTTTTTGGAGATTTTTTTCTAGACAAGATAAACAGTAGAAGCTTCGGGAGAGGAGGTGGCCCCGAGCCACCAGGGCGCGCCTGGGGGGGGGGGCAGGCGCGCCCTGGTGCCTCGTGGGCCCACCCCAGCTCCGTTTGACCTAATTCCACCACTACAACTTCAGGAAAAAACAGAAACCCTCAGGGGAGTCCACGAAATACTTTTTCCGCCGCCGCAAGTTTCTGTTCTCGAGAGATCCCATCTCGAGGCCTTCTCCGGTACTCCGCCGGAGGGGGAATCGATCACGGAGGGGCTCTACATCAACCTTGCTGCCCTTCCGATGATGCGTGAGTAGTTTACCACAGACCTTCGGGTCCATAGTTAGTAGCTAGATGGCTTCTTCTCTCTTTTTGATCTTCAATACAATGTTCTCCTCGATGTTCTTGGAGTTCTATCCGATGTAATCACTTTTTGCGGTGTGTTTGTTGGGATCCGATGAATTGTGAGTTTATGATCAGATTATCCATGAATATATTTGAGTCTTTGCTACACTCTTTTATGCATGATTATTATAGCTTCGTATTTCTTCTCCGATCTATTGATTTGGTTTGGCCAACTAGATTGATTTATCTTGCCATGGGAAGAGGTGCTTTGTAATGGGTTCGATCTTGCGGTGCTCAATCCCAGTGATAGAAAGGGACATGACACGTATGTATCGTTGCTATTAAGGGTAAAAAGATGGGGTTTTTCATACGTGAGTTTATCTTGTCTACATCATGTCATCGTTCTTAAGGCGTTACTCCGTTCTTTATGGACTTAATACACTAGATGCATGCTGGATAGCAGTCGATGTGTGGAGTAATTGTAGTAGATGCAAGCAGGAGTCGGTCTACTTGTCTCGGACGTGATGCCTATATACATGATCATTGCCTTGGATATCGTCATGATTATTTGCTTTTCTATCAATTGCCCAACAGTAATTTGTCTACCCACCGTATGCTATTTTCTCGAGAGAAGCCTCTAGTGAAAACTATGCCCCCCGGGTCTATCTAAATCATATTACTAAAACCCTAAAAATATTGCTGCCATTTTCTTTTATTTATTTTATTTTTTATTTTTGTTTCAATCAATCTATCTATCACATACAATTTAATCTTGCAATTGACCGCCGAGGGATTGACAACCCCTCGTTTGCGTTGGGTGCAAGGATTTGTTGTTTGTGTGCAGGTGCTGCTAACAAGGTGTTGCGTGATTCTCCTACTGGTTCGATAACCTTGGTTTCATAACTAAGGGAAATACTTATCTCTACTGTGCTGAATCATCCCTTCCCCTTCGGGGATAATACCAACGCAAGCTACAAGTAGCAGCCGACGGCTGAGAAAATGAAAGCGCCTTTCAGCATTTACGCTTTCGATAACAGAAAGGGTATTTCCTTCAAATAACGCGGCAGAGTACGCTTTGTCTAGTGGGAAGCGTATTATTGAAATTACGCTTCCACTTAAACCGACGCGCGGGCCCGGCTGGGTTAACGCTTAGAGGCTTACGGGTGGGGCCCGGCTTATCTCCTTCTCTCTCTCTCCTCCCTTCTCTCCTTCCTCCCAACGCTGAGGCAGAGGAGGGCTCAGCTGCTGACGGGGCCAGCGATGGGCGACGCCAGAGAGCTCGGCGGCGTTTCCCCTGGAACCGGGGCATCTCACCGCGCCCGAGGGTGGCCGCGTAGGCGCTCGGGGATGCCTGGAGGGGAGACGGCCATGGCGACAAGGGAGGCGGTCGCGAGCGTTGGAGGATTCCCTCCGGCGAGGTCGCTCCGGCCAGAACAAGGACGGCGGCGGTTCAAGAGATCCTGGGGTGGCCACGGACGCGAACAAGGAGGAAGGGGGTTGGCCAGGGTGCCGGGATTCTTCGCGGGGCCGGCGGCAGGGCCTCGGCCGTTGCGGTGAGGAGGGAGCTCCGGGGCTCGATTGGGGAGGGCTGGAGCTGCTGGCGACCGGGGAAGGCTCGGGGAGCTCCTTAAATAGCTATGGGGAGGGGGTCTCGCGACGGTGGCCGAAGCTCCGAGATGGAGGCGCCATGACCGCATCGCAACAGGACGTCGGGGCCGGCCACAGGCTAGGAGACGAGGGAGAAGCAACCAGACGGTGCACGTGTACGCTGGGAAGCCCGTCGGCGCTCCTGGACAAGCCGGAGCCTGCCGGAGGCGAGCTCCCGAAGGATCTGGCACGCGGTGCACTGTTTTGGCGTGCTCTGCACGCAGTGACCACGTGGCCACGGCGTTGCCACGCCGCACTTCATGCCAAACCGTGTCTGGGGCGTTGTCCATCCTTCACCGAGCTGACTTGTGCAGCTGGAAGACACGGGAGAGCTCTGGTGTGACTGCACCTTGGTCAAATAACAGCTGGCAGCAAGGTGTTTGTCATGTGGTGTGGCTACCACAGTGCTCTCCTTGGCATGATCTTGGGCAGGGGTTAATCATCTACCAAGGTGGTCATTCTGGCCAAAATTCAGCTCAAATAGACCACTCTAGATGGCACCTCCTTTGCAAACTTGCACACTGACCAGAAATGGAAATGAAGATGTTGGGAAGGAATGGCTAGATGGATTTGGCTAATTTTTGGTGTAGGGTGATAATATAGTCATGAGAGCTAGCTGGAAATTTTTTAGCTCATTCTGATCATCTATGAAGGTACTTCCTTCATAGAGCTGCAATCTGAATAGAAACTTAGATAATTTACTGAGGAAAATTGACTAGATGAAATGGGCTGGTTTTTGGATTGCATGAGTGATTTACCAATGCCAATCACCCTGAAAAATTTCAGCCCAAAAAGATCAAGGGAGCAAGCACTTCCTTTGCAAATTGGAAATCTGGACAAAATTTGCAAATTGATGCTGTGCTCAAAATTTGAATTATGGAACTTGAGATTTTGATGGAAATGGTGAAGATATGGATAGGATAAGCTCCACAGATTATTTGGGATTTTTCCTAGCTACCAAAATGGTAGTTCCTTTGGAAAGGCCCCAAATTGAAATATTTGCTTTAAATAGGAAAATGCAATTTCCCTTATTTAATTGTGGCCAATATTTTTGTGAGAGCTCAATATGATCACAAAGAATATCTCCACAAGTTTTCATGAACTTTGGAGATGGGAAAATATTTTCCTGGATTTAATTCCTTCTTAGGGCAGAAAAAGGAATTAATTTTAAATGAAAAATATTAAAAAGGACTTGGCAATATCTTTGCATATCCAGGGTTTATGGATGTAGGAGTCACTGGGAAAAGTTTGGAAGTCAACAGATCAAGGAAAATGATAGCTCCTTTGCAAACACAAAGGCAGGATTTCCAGTTCCAATATTTTAGAACTAGGGTTTGAATGAGGTTAGGGGTTTTCTGACGGGTGCTTGGCTGGCACAAGAGCATGGGAAAGGCATTGAGAGGCTTAGGATTGTCTGGATTCACCTGGTCACTCACCAGATTCCAGAGAAAAAAATTGGGAGAGGAAAGCTAGGAAGGAATAACAGCACAAAAATCGATAACCCGATTTTTGGGGTGTTACATGTGTAGCAAAGATTGTTAAAGTTTCTGACAAAGTTATAGCAGTATGAACAAGATGAAGGGAAACAATAGGGATGGCTTACCGCAGGTGCCGGGTTGTTCGCATAAAAGGGAGCAAGTCCCACGAGCTTAATGGAATCCTTGGTTTCACCCAAAAGTTGGCGAATTTGAGGACGTCCTTCTGCTCGAGGTTGACCCGGCTAAATCGAAGTGAGGCTTCTGGCTCGCCTGAGTATGTGTGCATAAGCCGATTCCTCAGGCCCAGAGGTTGGATGCGCCAGTCTACCCAGGTCCGGGTCAAGTCAACACCGGTGAGGCCATGAACAGTCAAGGCATTTATCTTGGAGTATAGGGGTTCCAGAGCCTTTCTTTCTTCCTTAGAAGCGAAACCCGGGAAGGTGATGGTGGCATCAAGCCGGCTTGCCCTATAACCCGGGAGTGGGTGCTGACCGTTTGGAGAAGTGTCCTTGCAATAGAACCAAGTCCTATACCATCCTTTAGGATGGCTTGCCGGCTTGGCATCAGGGAAGGCTGAGTTTTTCCTTCGTTGAATGGTGACTCCACCAAGTTCTAGGCTTGGTCTGCTTTTGTGTTCAGTCTAGTGGTTCAAGTAGAAGAATTCTTGGAACAAGTTGATGGACGGCTCCATCTGTAGGTAAATTTCGCCGAAAACTTGGAACTGGCACAAGTTGTGGATGGAGTTGGGGCCCAAGTCTTGAGGCCTGATGTTGAAGAAGTGAAGCACATCTCGGAAGAATTTAGAGCCGGGGGGACGGAAACCTCTGTCCAGGTGGTCAGCGAATAAAATCCCTGTTCAAGAATTCATCCGATTAACCAGTTAACTTGCCGATTAATCCCTACTCATAGGGTCACCGAGTAGCCGATAAACTGATAAATCGTCCGATTAATTGATTAAATGGCCGATTAATTTGCTGATTAACCTATTAATCCCCTACTCGCCAGCCAACCGAGAAGCTACCAGTTAACGATTTCCTCAACAATGAATAAAATGATTTCTTTTTGATCCGGCTGAGGATGGATCTCTTCCTCGGGGGCTCGCCATTCAATCTCCTCTTTAGATGGCAGTAACCCGAAATCAACCAGAACCTGCAATCTGAGCTCTGACATATTGGACTTGGCCCAGTTAACAATCTTAGGCTTTGGAGCCATGGATTCAGCTACAAGGAAAGTAAAGAATGTCATAAGCCGGCAGTTCAAAAATTTGCCTGGTTGTTATAAGGCGGAAAATATAAGTCGGTGTGTTCCTGGGTTACAACCTTCAGGACAGGATAAGCCGGCAAAACTGAAGTAACGGATTTTTTACAAGTGGTGGAAGTGGTTTGGACTATGAATCGGTAAACAAGTTTCAAATGGATTGAGAAATTCCCTAGATCTAAAAATGGCTTAAAGTGAAAGAATAAAGCCTAGGTCTATTCGCAGTTTGAGATGAATCACAATGGGATCTATTCAGAGCAACGCGGTAGATCTACAATACATGGGAAATACTGCGGATCAATTCTATTAACTACAAGGCCGAAAATTGCGGGTATTCTTAGGATCTACAAGATACTAGTACGAAGAACGCAGAAGAACTTGGTAAACGGATAGCAGTGGAGGAAATGGAACTTACAGATCTGGGGGTTGAGGCTTGAGGTCTTCGGGTATTGCGGTTGCGGCTGCGTGACGGTCGATGAGCTCCGGCGACGATGGGAAAGAACAGTCGGAGCTGTCTCCGGTAGCGGTGACGAGTGCCAGAAGAGCGCGAGTGGCGTCGAAGAACAGAGGAGGAAGACGAGGGGCAAGAGTAGTAAAGGTGAAAGAGAAGGGCGCCAGCCTGTTTATAGGGGCGGTAGAACCCGAAACGGCATGCGCGGACCCCCAGACGGCGCAGTGAATAGTGGCTAAAAGGGCTCCTCGATTTTTGCGCCTGACAAGATGATACAAATCCACTCAAAGATTCGCTATGATGTCATCTCGGATTTTGCGGAGGTGGAATATGCCGTCATGGAGAAAGACGATGAGAAAACACCAAGTCTGCGGATGAAGAATGACCCGGCAAGTTAATTGAGCCGGCGAAATGTGCCTGAAAGCGAAGGATGCTGAAAGAGCCGGCTTAAGACGCAGATCTGGGAATGCAGTTTCTTCGTAGATTATTCCATTTGTTTTTCAGGTTGGAGTTTAACATGGATAAATCCAAGTCAAACTGAGGGCTAATGTTGGGGATATGTCCCAGCGTTATAGACCCGACAAAAGGATGACCCGGCCATAGAGTTGTAGGGCTCAGCGGGTTATCTCACTGCTGGGCTTAGAAGACATCCGGTGGGCCGGCTTGATTGAGGCCCGGTGGGTGGGCCGGCTCAATATACGGAACGGCTTAAGGAGAAAGATAAGGCAAGGAAAATGGCCTTGGAGAATAAGTAGAATAAGAGTAGGACACAGGTTAAGTTTACAACCCGGACTCTCATGTAAACTTAGGGCTCAACCTATTATATAAAGGGGAGCACCTGGGGCAGAAAGGTTAGGTTGCAATCTCTTGAGAGCTAGGTTAGCGATTCCGCATCCCTGTAATCGAGATCCAAAGCAATATAATCAAGCAGGACGTAGGCTTTTACCTCCACCGTGAGGGGCCGAACCTGGGTAAACTCGTGTCTTCTCGTTCCCGATCAACACCGTTAAGCTTCCACGATTTTGCGATGGCCTCATCACTAAGTCCTTTCACAAGGGCATCTGCCGTGTCAAAACCACGACACCACTGTCCACCTAACCATCCAACCATAGGTTGGTTCGCTATTGATTGATCAAGTTGTAGATGTGTGCGCGTGATGAACCTGTATGTACGCGAGTGCGACCGGATTTTGCAGCCTCTCTCTCAATACAAAATGTTGATGTTGTGCGGTCGTGCGCAATAGTTGAAGACCCTGTTTGCGAGTGCCACGGGCTGCATGCCGCCTCACAATACAGGATGGGTGTGGCCCATGGGGTCCATATGGGCTTTGACTTGGATGCTCTGATCCAACCAGTTGTTGGGCTAGACTCTCTTGCCAGGCATTTCAAAAAAAATTAAGATAGATATGGTGATTAAGCTCATGCCTCTGACAGAGCCCTGGCTCAGATGGTTTTAATGGTCTTTTTATGAATATAAGTGTAGACATATAATCTGTGAGGACTTCTATGAGCTAGCACATGCTTTTCACTCTACTAATTTGGCAAACATTAATTCATCTTTTACCACCCGGGTTCCTAAAAAAACCTATCCCTGAATCTGTAAATGATTTTAGGCCTATATCTCTTACCAGTGTTGGTCTTATTTTTTTACTAAACTTTCTACAAACAGATTTTAGGTTGAGATCTTAAGATGTATCCACAAAAAACAATATGGCTTTTCTTAGATCAAGGACTATCCAAGATTGCATTGGATGCTTCTAAACGGCCAATTGTAATTCTTAAGCTTGATTTTCAGAAAACTTTTGATTCTATTGAACATGAAATTGTTTTGGAGATTATGAGACGCAAAGGTTTCAATCAGAAGTGTATTGGCTGGGTTAAGGAATTATTATCTTCAGGTGCATCTTCTGTGTTACTGAATGGGGTCCCTGTGAGGCTGCAAAAGAGGAGTTAGACAAGGGGACCCTTTGTCTCCTCGTTTGTTTGTCTTGGCTACTGACTTGCTCCAAACTATTATGAATAATCTATAAAAGGCAGAATTATGCTTCCTATCCCCTGTCATGACACATATTTTCCCGTTCTGCAGTATGTTGATGATAAATTGATCGAGAGAGATGACAAAAGGACTAGGTAGAAGCCATACTTATAAGTATTTAATTCTTATTATGGAAAATTCTCACATACTATTGATGGAAATACACCAATGGGCCGGGAGAAGTGGGAGGGTGAAATTCAAATTATTTTTATTTTATTTGCGGGTAGAACTTCTAATCTATTCATCAATAATCATGCTAGTATAAAGAACACCAGAAATAACAAAAAATAAAATCCAGGTCTGTAGATCTTCAAATTATTATTGACCATAGTGTCCTTAGTCTTCTGTTGTCACATACCAAGGTCCTTACTACCAACAACTTTGTGGAAAGATTTCTACCAAAATCCACTAACATTTGCTAAAGATGTACATATCGGTTACACACCTCACAAGTTGTTTTATTAAGAATATATCAATGATAACACCAAGGATGATTCAAGGCATAAAAAATTGTGTGGTCGACACGAAAATAATTGGCTTGGAAACCATTCCAATTAAGTTTTTGTTTGTAAGTTTTCGATAAATGTTTCCTTCACATTTTTAAACAATTTACCTAAAAAAAGTTAATATTTTTAAACTATTTTAATATATAAATTAAAAAAACAAAAATGTAACAAGTCATACCAAATCTAGCGACGCAAGCAGAAGGTTTTTTTTTTTTGAACACAGTACAGACGCAAGCGCTCATATACACGCGCATACACTCACCCCTATGAACGCACGCACGCACACCCTACCCCTATGAGCACCTCCGAGAGACTGAGCCGGCATATCATCGTGAAATTTACGAAGTCACCGTAGGCACCTCGTCATCGACGGGAACGTCTCCTCCCACTGAATGCGCATCGCCGGAAATCCTGAAATAAATCCAGGAATAAATGCGAGCACCAGGATTTGAACCCTGGTGGGCTGGGGATACCACAGTCCCTCTAACCATCCAACCACAGGTTGGTTCGCGCAAGCAGAAGGGTTAGTTGTGTTGAAATAATGAAAGACAAGTTAAAAGGAGAAGAAGAAAACATGTCTAAGTTTTTTTTTTTTTGAGACAAGTACACTGCAGCGCGCTCCCGCCAGCCACTTGACAGCCGCGTTCCTGCACGCCCACGTCCTCCACCTCCACCAATGCGGTGACGACGGCAACCTCCTCGGCCACGCCCATGCCACCGCGCTTATATCCAGCGCGCTCGCCGTGTCCTTGCCCCTCGCCGGCGCGCTCATCCTCTCCTACGGGTGTTTGATGAAATGCCCGTTCCGGATGTTGTCTCGTGGAACTCCCTAGTCTCGGCCTTCTTGGCCAATAGGATGCTAGATGATGCGAGGCAGGCATTGGTTAGTACTCCCTCCGTCCCAAAATAAGTGTCTGGAGTATGATGGAGAGCGGGCAGCGGGGTCCCTGTGAATTGGCAAGCTTGGTCTTGGTTATGCCTGCTTCTGCCAGCCTTATAGCTGTGTACAGAGTGGCTACAAGCTTTTCTTGTCGGGGATCGGATGGTTAGCTGATGGTGCACTTGTATGGTGGTATGTAATCTTCCACTAGGAATGGATTCTACTTCATATAGCAACATAATATTACAAGTTCACCCAACATGATGTTATTGTCAAAGGAATACGATGAGGAGTGCAATTGCTAATAGAAGACTCTAGCTGTGGATGTCTGCACTGTATGACCTGACAAGAATCACATTAATAATTTTTTATTGGCGCCTACACATCTTTGCTTATGGAATCTAGCCTAGCAATTAAAGAGAAGGTAAGCATTCTCAGACAACTTATCTCTCTAGTCTCTACATAAATAACTTTGAGCAGTTCTGAAGTTCTGTTCAACTGTCTGTGTCCATACAGTCATTGCATACTCAATATTTTCTCTGCATAGTAAAGTACCTTTTGGTAGCTCCTCAATTTTGAATCGTAAATGCACCGGGGATAAGCAAGAAGATAATCCTGATGTGCTAATAGAACAATTTTGTAATCTGTAAAAATATCACGTTCAGAGATGATAGTACAGATGAGTAGGGGCTGAGATGTTCATTTGTACTATATGGGCAACCTTTAGATAGAAAATAAGCTATGTATCAGTAAACTGTTTTCAAATATCCACATCCCAAATCTGGTGAATCCTTATTAGCCGACTCCATTCATCCAATGAGCTCATGTCCTAGTAGGTTGAAACCTCTATGACAGAATTCTCGGTTTGACTACTTGGTACAGAAGTTGGCCATTGGTACATCAACTGTGAAGCATCGTTTGTTTAAATCACGACTAACTGAGGTAATCAGATTGTTTTATGTAAGTCAAAAGATCAGTTAACAAGAGCACACACATATGTATGTCTTCGTCAAATCGGTCGTTTAATGAGAAGATTGTATATCGTTTATTTATACCACCAAACAAACTAGCAGTTATGTATTCCCCTGAATTTCACAACATAAAGAAAAAGCAACCAGGAACATATAATCAGAGTTTAAGGTAGGATGTAAGAGCTGTAGTTTCTGCACTCACAATTAGCTGATGAAGATCATTTCATCGGCAAGACTAGCCCACCATATTGTGGTACTCTTCATCGGGAGATGTCTTATAAAGACCCAAGCTACCGCTATACTATATTAAGTTATACCTCAATTTTCATAGGTTCTCCTGTCCTGCAACTGCACCTCTAGTGCCACGACTTGTTTCTTAAGATGATCAATTATGCTTTCCAACTCAACCTTTTCTGCTTCTCGAGCTTCAGACGCCTCTCTAATCATTTCCGTTGTTCCGACTTCCCGTCCTGGTTGGAAAATAACTTGACCTGCATTCGTGGCTCTTGAATCTCTGACCTCAGCATCTTTCACCCGCTTGAATGGTCTAAGATAGTAGAGTGTTCTAGTAGAAATTACTCTCTTGACCAGTTCATTATTTCCATATACTAGACCATTATAAGATGCATCATTGTTTCCTACAAAAAGGAAGAGGAAAAGTATGCATTAACCTTTATACAGTCTTTAAGCGACTCCATTTCTAGATATGAGGATGAGATATTTTCATGTGCTATTTCATTACCTTCGAGAAGAGTAGAGTTTTCTCTGTCCACCTTCGCTCCCTGATCTCCCTCTTCCATTACATTGCGTGTCTGCATTTCATCAATGTATCCTTCTAAGACATCAACATTAGTTTGAACATTAATGACATGAGTTACTTTAACTGGTCCTTGTCTGAGGGTGCTATCACTTCGGGCGGTAGGAAGCTCATAATCACAATCTTTTTGCGAGATATCCTTCGACTCACTGCAGTCCTGCTCATCTCTTCTTATGGTGACCAGATGTCGTTCTTCATTTGGCTGGTCTGAGTTGGATGTTGCCATCGTCAACTTGGATAATTCCATATGAATTGCATTCGCCTCGCTATCCTTTCCGAATATTTCATCCAACTCATTATCACTGATCGCCAGGATATCTGGAAGATTTGAATACACGTCCACTCCAATTGCAGCTCCAATGCCTTTGTTGCTTCTAGCGCTCGCCGCACCCTCGACTTTACCATGTTCTGAACCGACATTCTTCTCATCATGCACAATAACGGAATTGTCGGTGACTGGCCCACACAGTGGTTTATCAACTTCACTCACCAAAACTGCCTCTGAATCAGACAAAGCTTGCTCAGCAACTTTGTGTGAAATTACCCTACGTCTACCTTTTCTTACCCATCTTGGCACCAAATCCTTCACGGTTTCAGAATTTTGCTTTGTCTCGCCATCTTTCAAAATATGTGTCTCTGTATCCTGCCTTTGCGTCTTTCGAATGACACTATTCAGCCTCTCCGCCAGCGGAATCTCGTCCTCTATATCATCTCGCAGAGTATCCCAGCCTCCAAGTGACGCTTTTTGCCACAATCTACATCACTGAGACCTTCAGCTTTCCTCTTTCTTCGACTAACTGCAACATTAGGTTGTTTCGTCCTTGCAGCATTAGCAACAGTAACAGCATCCTTCCACCATTGTGCGTATTCAACTGTCATGCCCGGATCGCGTTGCGGGACGAAGAACGAAACATTTTCAGGCTGCATCTTGTATGTCGCCCATGCCATCTTTCGACTTGAATTGGCACGGGCGACAGTCCCAGGTAAATCCTGATCGAAGCCTAGCTGCCTTGCGACACGGTGCGGACAGTACTGCTCGATGCATTGCATGCCGACGAGCTCGCAAGGTCGCAGACACTGCGCAAAGGATTGCAACTCCTTGCTTGTTGCTACATCATGGCAGTGCACCCAGCAGTCACCTTTGCCTTGTGGCAGAGCGATGCTACTGCCTCCATACGGCCTCCATTCGAACTCCTCCGGGGACATGAACACTGCATGGATGTACCCAGGATCAAGCGGCTTTCTGATATTGTGCCACTTGGCAGCCCTCGGCAAGCTGGGATCATCGCCGTGGGAGGCAGTGCTTGGTATCTCAGGACGAAGCTCCGGGAACCGCTCCCAGACCCATAGCTGGAGGATGTGCAGTGGCGCACCCGCCACGAACGGCTGATGGGTGGTGCCCAAGTTTAAGTGGTGACTGAGGGCGGAGAGGTCATTGTAGATGTTGGCAAGAACGGCGGGTGCGAGGGCCGAGCACCTGCCGCGCGCCAGTCCGGCGGCGAGGGGGAACACGTCCGGTCTGACCACCTCGAATGGCGGCGCCGGAAGCACGTATCTGCTCAACCACATGGCCAGAAACGCCCCGTGCTCGAGCAATGTGGCCGCCTCGGCCTCTGCTCTGCCGTCGCCAGCGGCACCGGCATCGGCCTCCTCTGTCGGCCGCTCGACGAATCGCTTAACCCACGGGGCAAACGCGGCTTTCCTGTTCGTGCATCTGCTCAGCCCGATCCGGACGGCTTCGAGCGCGTCCACGTCCCCGCGGAGCTCGTCCGGGAGCCGCGACCACACCGGCCTGCCCAGCAGGGGCAGGCCCCCGAGCACAGCCATGTCCTCCAGCGTCACCGTGGCCTCACCCCACGGGAAGACGAACGTGTTGGTCTCGCCGGACCAGAAGCCCGCTAGCTGGAGCAGCAGGCCCTCGTCCCGCCGCACCCAACCGGTGGTCGCAAGGACGCCGTCCAAGATCCCAACTTTCCGCCACAGGCGCTCGTGCCGGGGGCGAAGCTTGGCCACCCACCGCCTCCACAGCTCCGGGGAGCCGGGCCAGCCCGTCCACTCCACCGTGAGCTCGTCGGCAAGAACAGGGCCGGCATTGCGTGGCGGGGATGGCAGAGCGGGCATGTGAGCGCCCCCCGCGCGGGGGAGGAGGAAGTGGGCCGATCGGGCGGTGGGGCGGGAGGGATCGGCGCCGGAGACGATCGCAGTGGTGGATTCCTGGACCAGGAGGTCGCGGAGCTCATCGTCGTTGGACATTGCGGTGGGGTTCTGGGTTGGATTGGGGTTTTCACGGCAGGAGAAAGGGAACAGAGCAGAGCAAGGCTGTGTGGTGGTTCTCCGCAGAATGGGGGAAAGTGAATGCGCGTCTTGGCCAGTCAGTACTTGTCCTACGCGGAGGACGAGCTTGCACAGGAGTAGCAGCAATGTTGCCATGCCCATGCTGGGGGTGGTGGACAAGGAGGCGGGCACTGATGTTATGGGTGGCAGACGACCTCGGCTTTGGCGGGTGCAAAGCTTGATCAGCGGGACGTGTCATCGGCGGTGATATGACGATCTCATCTATGGTGCATCGATGGTCTTGAAGCAATTTTGGGCAGTGAAAATATGTCAATGCTGTAGCAAACCTACAATAGACCGGAAAGGTGACAAATTCTCAGCCATAAAACCCGTGCAGACACAAAAACTTTCAGAAGAAATACGAACGGAATCACTATAAATCCGACATCAGATTATTAGAGGCTCTTGCTTTGTTTCTCGCAGCTCCTCATCCATCAGTACAGCTGCAAACTGAATAATTGGACACTTTTATAGAGCCCACATCTCAATCACTTGTATTTCCATCTATATTTTATGACAAACAACACACAGTACGTATTTCCACCCATTTTTTTATGAGAGCCCACATCTCAATCGCTTGTATTTCCGCAGCCGGACGTTCTACGTTCGGAATATTGCCCTTGCCTACGTTACTTTCTTTCCTGATGCTAGGCCAACGATATACAACATTTTGAGATTGCTCGCAAATACAAAGTGAATGTGAATGGGAAGAAAGAAGTCGGTTTTGGTAGTTTAGATAAGTTCTAGGTGGAGTCTGACATTTCTTAGTTTGGTGATCATTGTATAGTACCACAGTGCCATAGTCCAGCCAATATCTGAAAATAAAAGTGTAATTTTTAAAAAACAAACATAAAAATAACAAGATTGTATATTTGCGTTTTCTACTTCGTGTGGACAAATCAACTAATGAGTACTCCCTCTGTAAAGAAATACAACAGTGTTTAGATCACTAAAGTAGTGATCTAAATGCTCTTATATTTCTTTACGGAGGGGGTGTAATTTATTTTGTGCTGGCCTGTTTTGTATAGTGGGCATGGGTATCTCGATGTGGAAAGGGAGGAAAGCCCTTATTTCTGTCTCAACCGAAGTAAAAAAATGTATTACCTCCGTCCCAAAAAGTGTAATTCGGGACCGAGGGAGTAGTACTCCCTCTGTCCCAAAATAAGTGTCTCAACTTTGTACTAGCTTTAGTACAAAGTTGTACTAAGGTTGAGACACTTATTTTTGGGACGGAGGGAGTATGTTATTAAGTAGGAGTGTAGTGTCAAAAGCGCTCTTATATTATGGGACGGGGGGAGTATATTTGTTTCACTTTATCATTATATTCGAGTAAGGCTATCCTTACTATTTATGCAGTGATGAATTATCCGTTGTATTTGTTTATTTAATACTCCCTCCATACCAAAATATAAGACGTTTTTGCAGTTTAAAATGAGCTGCAAAAACATCTTATATTTTGGTACAGAGGTAGTACATTATTTTTCATTGTCACACCTTTTTCTTCTACAATTTGCAATTATTCTCATGATTCCTGTATTCTGTTTAGAAGTTAGGCCTTGGGAAGATAAGTATCTCGAAGGGGGCATTATGCACAAGTTGTTCAGGGTACTGTGCTGCACTTTGCTTACATGTTCATGCTGTACAGGTGAGAGAAATAGCTACACCAATTCATCCTGCAGAAAAACCATCAAGTTGATTGTTTATGTGCTATTCTATAATCAGAATGTAGGAATATGTTACTTTTAGCATGCTTAGGGGAAGGTGGCAGGCATAGACTAATCTACTGTATGTGTTTCCATTTATAGATTTAACTGCAGACAATGGCAAGGTTATTAAGAGTTTGGATGATCTATCCACACATTACGTGGTATAAGTTATGACAAATTTCTATCAAATCGAAGCAGTGAAATTTCATAAATTCATTTATTTCCCCATTGATGTGCCCATGGTTAGTCTGTTAGTCTTAGTCCAAGTATGATATGGTTAATATGTGCTTTGCTGCAGTTGTAGCTTAGGTTAGATTTCTTAGACCAATCTATCTGGATGGTGTATTGTCACTAATTTCTGACTACTCCTAGTGGCCAGTATAGTTAAACCAAACGAAATACATGAGCTAAAATTCATTGAGAGCCATGAAATAGACACGATAAAAAAAGAGAAGATCAGACACGGTGAAAGTTTATGCAAAATACAGAAACTAATCCATGAACCTACCAACATCCCATTATCTCATCTGATACGTTGTAATGTATGGTGAAAGGCTTTCTGAGATCAGCTTCTTTGGCTTGAATAAATAGAGCGGCCGCTGAAGGAATTGTACTCTCCTCGGATGAAAAAAACAATACCGAGGCAGGAAGACCAAAAGCCCTCTACTCCACCAAGTGCCAATGAGCCCGCCTCTGCTCCACCAAGTTTTCTCTCTTTATCTACATCTGTACACCATCTAGCTAAGTAGTGTACTCTCTTAAGCCAGTGTCCACTTCATTATACTTTCCCGTTAATCTACCCCTGCATGCCATCAAGTTCTGTAATCGACACTATCCATTGTACTGTTCTTATGCTACTTGGTAAGATGCAATGAACTCCCAATAGCAAGCACATGCATCAACAAATTAAGCTACAACTTAGCCACAACGACGGGCTAATACCACGCCCCGCGCCTCCGCACTGCTAGTTAAGATCAAGACTACTAGTAGTAGTTAATTAAGCTGTCAGTTCTCCAACTTGGAAAAGAAAAAAGCTCAGTTTCTCCTATTATACTGATAAATCGCCAAGGCCTATATAAACCACGACAAACTTGATTACTCCCACCCATCTTATGATCTTTGCATCAAGGGATGATTGGAGGCAAAGGAGAAGCTACACACGCTGTACAAACGAGCTGGGCGGAGACCCCGCATCCGCACCGGCGCCACGCTGAGTTCAGGCCCATCAGTTAGCAAATTTATGGCTTAATGTGTTGTTTTTCTGTGTTTACTACTCCCTCTATTCCATAATTCTCGTCATGGTTTTAGTTCAAATTTATCATGTTTAGCTAAGTAAAGTGAAAATATATATATACAAAACTTAAACTGGCTAAGCTAGCGATTTTGGGGCTTTCGCGTGACCTTTGACGGGCTGCCGCATGTCCGCATCTATCAGGTTGCCACGTTTTGGTTCAGCGCTGATTTTTTTTTTCGCTGCCTATGGTTTACCACTCAAACTTGGACGCCATCGAAATATCTAAACCCAAGGCCCAATAGGGGGGGAGGGGGGGGGGCTGAGATGATGGGGAGCATAAGGTGCAGTACGCACGCCGCACACGCCGCATTGTGTCAGGTGCAGCTGCATCGTGATGTGGGTTCCAATCGGGTCTAGTTTGTTTGTGGAGTTAAGTTTGAGAGTTCGGTTAGATTCGTGTTTTTTTAACTCCTCAAATTTGAGAAGTTAAGGGTGTTTGAGGAGTTAAATTTTACAAGTTCGGTTAGGGATGCCCTAAGTTTCCACCTTGTTTGCCCATCTTTCCTAAGCTATGATAGACGGTCGGTCGAGCAATCATCATGTATGTGCCTTTACCAGTTATTTCTGGTGATCATCATTTCATTCGGAAACCTTCTGCCCATCATTTTGATCAACGCTCTTGCTTTGTTTCTCGCAGGTTCTCATCGATCAGCACAGCTGCAAACCGAATAACTGGACACTTTTACAGAGCCCACATCTCAATCATTTGTAATTCCATCTACTCGTATTTTTATGACAAACAACACATTGCTGAGTAAATAGGCAATTTTTTGATTAATTTAATCCACGAATAAATTACTAGCATGGCATTGACAGAAATAAACACATGCTGATATTCGGTAATGCAAGCACATACTACGCTAACAGCAGACACATCTACGTATAACGCTAGCATGGCTAAAACAGAAATCAGAAGGAGCGGGATAAACGAGTTATACCCTCCAATAGGCCAGGCAGAAGCCGCGGCGGCGGCGGCAGCAGCATCCTCGGCGGCCTTCTTCTCGGCTTCGGCGGCGGCTTTGTCGGCGTCGGTGGACATGATGATGACGAAGGCGATGTGGACGTAGAGGAACAGATGCGAGCAGTCGCGTAATCGCTCCCCAAAAACCTAATCGCCCCTCTCCCGTACAGGATCCGGGGTTTCAGAGGCCTGCTCTCCCGTCAACCGTGTACGCGGTGAACGGGATGGAGTCGCCGGCGGCAGCAGCAGCAATGGAACGGTAGTGGGCGTGGAGGCAGAGATGCGATCTGTTTTGCGTGACGGCTAGGGTTCGCAGCGCCTCACATATATAGGCGCGGCCGCGTGGAGAGACGTGGGCTGAACCCACGTCCAAGTCGGTGACAGCCCACTACCCGCCGCGTGGCTCAGCTCGGCTCAATCCCGCAACCCGCGGCGCGTCGTGACGAGGCGGGCGGCGGAGGAGGAGCGCGCGGGAACCACTTCTCTTCTCAAGCTCCAATAGCATGTGGAAGAGAATCCCTTATAAGGAGGTCCAACTCCTTCTCCACTAGCGGTATGGGACTAAACTTCCCACCACACCTAGTGCCATATACCCACATGGGCCCTTAGAGATTAATCTGAAATTGTTAGATGGGCCCTAAGCCCAACTCATATTTCAACAATCCCCCACCAGATCTCAAGGGCCCATTATGTCCTTTGTTCCAAACACTGTTTTGATATATCAGTATTTCAGTGAAGACCGGTTAAGGTTGAACTTCACCTAGAGCAAGTAGCTACACTCCTTCACAACTGAACAATGGACTGTGCCTTGAATTGTCAGTTTGGCGTAAAGAAGTTTCACCACAGGTCTTACTAGTACTAGACTGCCGAAGGCTGACCCCTCGGGTGGAGCATATTAGTCACACTCCTGGCCTATTCATGAGCTTGCTAGAGATCACCCCAATCTCATAGACTGTGACCAGCAGTCGGGCTCATATAGGTATGTTCCTCCAAAGATCGCTCTGTAGGACAGCATCTTGCTTATATATATAAGCCTTGGAACACATTAAGACAGTAGTCATCCTACCATACAGTTTCTCGAGAGTATTGCATCTCCAACGGAGTGGGTTAGTAAAATTACTCTCCTCAGTTCACCACTGGCTTGTTTGCCCAGGTCCTACTTCACGGGATCTCCGATCACATAGGTTGGGTTACTACCATGGCAACTCATGTGGGTCTCATACCCATCTCCCTCGATGCACTATCTATCACAACACGTGATAGCCCTTTAGTAAAGGGATCTGCCAGATTCTTAGCCGTTTGGATATAATCCAACGCTATCACTCCGGAGTTTCTTAATTTTCTGACAGCTTTCAATCTCATTCTTATGTGTTTGTTGGACTTCATGTTGTCCTTTGAACTCTTCACCTTGACAATAACTGTTTGATTGTCACAGTTCATAAGGATGGCCGGAACCGGCTTCTCAACCACTGGCAAGTCCATCAAAAGATCTCGAAGCCATTCTGCTTCGCCACCAGACATGTCTAATGCTGTTAATTCTGCTTCCATTGTCGATCTCGTTAAGATCGTTTGCTTGCAAGACTTCCAGGAAACAGCACCACCTCCAAGAGTAAATACATACCCAGTTATGGCCTTCATCTCATCAGCATCAGAGATCCAATTAGCATCACTATACCCTTCAAGTACCGATGGGTATCCGGTATAGTGAAGTCCATAGTTCATAGTACCTTTCAGATAGCGCATAACTCTTTCAATAGCATGCCAATGTACATCACCCGATTTGGAAACAAACCGGCTTAGTTTGCTCACAACAAACGCGATGTCAGGCCTCGTTGCGCTCGCTAGATACATGAGTGAACCAATAATTTGAGAGTATCTCAATTGATCTTTAGGTATGCCTTCGAACTTTCGAATCAGCACACTAGGATCATATGGTGTCTGAGATGGTTTGCAGTCCGAATATCCAAAACGACTCAACACCTTCTCAACATAATGGGATTGAAGAAGTGTAATCCCACCCTCATCATCTCTCAATAGCTTGATGTTCAAGATAACATCAGCCACTCCAAGGTCCTTCATCTCAAAGTTCTGAGATAAAAAGGACTTAACTTCCTCAATCACTTTGAGGCTAGTTCCAAATATTAGTATGTCATCAACATACAAGCACAGTATAACTCCTTCGCCCCCACCATAGCGATAGTATACACATGTGTCAGCTTCATTAACAAAGAAGCCAACAGATGTCAAAGTTTCATTAAATTTCTCATGCCATTACTTAGGTGCTTGTCTCAGATCATATAAAGATCTCAGCAACTTATACACCTTTCCTTCCTGACCATCTAACACAAAGCCATCAGGCTGTTGCATGTAGATTTCCTCTTTTAGCTCTCCGTTCAGGAATGCCGTCTTAACATCCATTTGGTGGGAGAGAAGACCATGCGAGGCTGCCAACGAGAGTAATACTCGAATGGTGGTCAGTCTGGCCACAGGTGAATAAGTGTCGAAGAAATCTTCTTCTTCTTTCTGGGCATAGCCCTTGGCCACAAGCCTAGCCTTGTACTTTTCAATAGTACCGTCGGGCCTAAGCTTCTTCTTGAACACCCACTTACATCCCAATGGTTTGCAACCATAGGGACGCTCAGTAATCTCCCAAGTCCCGTTAGCCATGATGGAATCCATCTCGCTACGGACCGCATCCTTCCAGTAGTCAGCTTCTGGAGATGCATACGCTTCTGAAATAGAAGTGGGAGTATCATCCACGAGGTACACAAGGAAATCATCACCAAAGGTCTTTACAGTCCTTTGTCTCTTACCCCTACCAAGGGTTTCCTCGTCATCCTCCTCAGGATTTTCATCATGTGTTTGTTCATAATATTCCATAGGAATGGCAGGCTCAGGAGTCCCCTCAGATTCCTGTCTAGAAGTGCTTTGCATATCTCTCATAGGAAAAATATCCTCGAAGAATGTAGCATCCTTAGACTCCATAATTGCACCGACCTTCTGGTCAGGTACCTCAGATTTCACTACTAGAAATCTATAGCCAACGCTATTCTTCGCGTAGCCCAAATTAATGCAGTCCACGGTCTTTGGTCCAAGCTTACGCTTTTTGGGGATCGGCACGTTGACTTTCGCCAAACAGTCCCAAGTACGCAAGTACGAGAGTGTTGTCCTTCTCTTCGCCCATTTCTCATAGGGAGTGATCTCATTATCCTTTGTTGGAACTTTATTCAGGACATGACATGATGTCAATATAGCCTCCCCCCACCATGTATTGGATAAACCCGATGTATCTAACATGGCGTTAACCAAATCAGTTAGAGTACGGTTTTTCCGTTCGGCAACCCCGTTTGACTGGGGTGAATAGGGAGGCGTCCTCTCATGAATAATACCATGTTCCGCACAAAAGGAATCAAACTCACTCGATAATACCATGTTCCACCACGATCTGACCGGACTCGTTTAATTTTCTTTTCAAGTTGATTCTCAACTTCTGCCTTATACATTTTAAAGTAGTGTAGAGCCTCATCTTTAGTACTTAACAGATACACATAGCAATATCTAGTGGAATCATCTATCAATGTCATGAAGTATTTGTTGGGGAATGTTGCATGGAAAACAAAACATTTCTACACACACGCAAGATCTATCCATGGAGATGCATAGCTACGAGAGGGGGAGTGTGTCTACGTACCCTCGTAGACCGTAAGCGGAAGCGTTAGAACAACGCGGTTGATGTCGTCGAACAACTTCACGATCCAACCGACCGAGCACCGAACGTACGGCACCTCCGCGTTCAGCACACGCTCAGCTCGGTGACGTCCTCGACTTCTTGATCCAGCAAGACGGCGAGGTAGTGGATGAGTTCCGGCAGCACGACGGCGTGGTGACGGTGATGGTGATGCTATCTCCGTAGGGCTTCGCCCAAGTACTGCGAAAATATGACCGAGGGACGGAACTGTGGAGGGGGGCGCCGCACACGGCTAAGACAATGTTGTGGCTTGTTTGGGGCGCCTCCTCGCCTCTATTTATATATGTGTAGGGGCTTGGAGTAGAAGGAATAGTGCCACGTGAACAGTACCACGTGAATAGTATCACATGAACAGTACCATGTGAATAGTACACACATGGACTTGGACTCCAAAGTCCAATCCTATTCCTACTAGGACTCTCCTTTTTTCCTTCCCTAGCTGCGTGGGCTTTTGAGGACTTGGTGCGCCTGGCCCAATAAGGCCAGGGTGCCTCCCCTTAGCCCATGCCAGCCCTTGGGACGTGGTGGACCCACTTGTGGACTTCCGGACCCCTCCGGAATCCTCCGGAACCTTCTGGAAGCTTCTCGGTACAATACCGAAAAAACCGCACCTTTTTCCGAAACCCAAAATATGACTTCCCATATATAAATCTTTACCTCTCGACCATTCCGAGACTCCTCGTGACGTCCGGGATCTCATCCGGGACTCCGAACAACATTCGGTTACCAATTCACATAACTCATATAACACTATATCGTCAACGAACGTTAAGCGTGCGGACCCTACGGGTTCAGGAATGATGTAGACATGACCGAGACGCCTCTCCGGTCAATAATCAATAGCGGAACCTGGATGCCCATATTCGTTCCTACATATTCCACGAAGATCTTATCGGTCGAACCGCAATGACAACATACGTAATTCCCTTTGTCCGTCGGTATGTTACTTGCCCGAGATTCGATCGTCGGTATCTCCATACCTAGTTCAATCTCGTTACCGGCAAGTCTCTTTACTCGTTCCGTAATACATCATCCCGTAACTAACTCCTTAGTCACTTTGCTTGCAAGCTTCTTATGATGTGCATTACCGAGAGGGCCCAGAGATACCTCTCCGAAACACGGAGTGAAAAATTCCAGTCTCGATCCATGCCAACTCAACAGACACCTTCGGAGATACCTGTAGAGCATCTTTATGATCACCCAGTTACGTTGTGACGTTTGATAGCACACAAGGTATTCCTCCGGTATCCGGGAGTTGCATGATCTCATGGTCGGAGGAACATGTATTTGACATTCAAGAAAGCAGTAGCAATAAACAGAACGATCATATGCTAAGCTAACAGATGGGTCTTGTCCATCACATCATTCTCCTAATGATGTGATCCCGTTATCAAATGACAACTCATGTCTATGGTTAGGAAACCTTAACCATCTTTGATCAACGAGCTAGTCTAGTAGAGGCTCACTAGGGACACGGTATTTGTTTATGTATTCACACATGTATTTAAGTTTCCGGTCAATACAATTCTAGCATGAATAATAAACCTTTATCATGAACAAGGAAATATAAAATAATAACAACTTTATTATTGCCTCTAGGGCATATTTCCATCAGTCTCCCACTTGCACTAGAGTCAATAATCTAGTTCACATCGCCATGTGATTAACACCCAAGAGTTCACTAGAGTCAATAATCTAGTTCACATCACCATGTGATTAACACTCAAAGAGTTCTAAGGTGTGATCATGTTTTGCTCGTGAGAGAGAATTTTAGTCAATGGGTCTGCAATATTCAGACCCATGTGTACTTTGCAAATCCTTATGTCATACTGTAGATGCTGCTATCATGCTTTACTTGGAGCTATTCCAAATGACTGCTCCATTATACGTATCCGGTTTGCTACTCAGAGATATCCAGATTGGTGTCAAAGCTTGCATCGACGTAACCCTTTACGACGAACTCTTTATCACCTCCATAATCGAGAAACATTTCCTTAGTCCTTTAGTTACTAAGGATAATTTTGACCGCTGTCCAGTGATCCACTCCTGGATCACTCTTGTACCCCCTTTGCCAGACACGTGGCAAGGCACACATTAGGTGTGGTACACAGCATGGCATACATTATAGAACCTATGGCTGAGGCATAGGGAATGACTTTCATTCTCTCTCTATCTTCTGCCGTGGTCGAGCTTTGAGTCTTACTCAACTTTACACCTTACAATACATGCAAGAACTCCTTCTTTGACTGATCCATTTTGAACTCCTTCAAAATCTTGTCAAGGTATGTACTCATTGAAAGTCTTATCAAGCGTCTTGATCTATCTCTATAGATCTTGATGCCCAATATATAAGCAGCTTCACCGAGGTCTTTCATTCAAGTATCCTTTTATTCCATCCAGAAATTCTATATCATTTCCAATCAACAATATGTCATCCACATATAATATTAGAAATGCTACAGAGCTCCCACTCACTTTCTTGTAAATACAGGCTTCACCGTAAGTCTGTACAAAACCATATGCTTTGATCACCTCATCAAAGCGTATATTCCAACTCCGAGATGCTTGCACCAGTCCATAGATGGATCGCTGGAGCTTGCACACTTTGTTAGCACCCTTAGGATCGACAAAACCTTCTGGTTGCATCATATACAACTCTTCTTTGAGAAAACCATTAAGGAATGCAGTTTTGACATCCATTTGCCAGATCATAAAGTGCGGCAATTGCTAACATGATTCGGACAGACTTAAGCATCGCTACGGGTGAGAAAGTCTCATCGTAGTCAACCCCTTGAACTTGTCGAAAACCTTTCGCGACAAGTCGAGCTTTGTAGACAGTGATATTACCATCAGCGTTTGTCTTCCTCTTAAAAATCCATTTATTCTCAATGGCTTGCCGATCATCGGGCAAGTCCACCAAAGTCCATACTTTGTTCTCATACATGGATCCTATCTCAGATTTCATGGCCTCAAGCCATTTGTCGGAATCTGGGCTCATCATAGCTTCTTCATAGTTCGTAGGTTCGCCGTTTGTCTAACAACATGACTTCCAGAATAGGATTACCGTACCACTCTGGTGCGGAACGTACTCTGGTCGACCTACGAGGTTCAGTAGTAACTTGATCTGAAGTTTCATGATCTTCACCATTATCTTCCTCTCTTATTGGTGTAGGCATCACGGGAACGGTTTTCTCTGATGAGCTACTTTCCAATTCGAGAGAAGGTACAATTACCTCATCAAGTTCTACTTTCCTCCCACTCACTTCTTTCGAGAGAAACTCCTTCTCTAGAAAGGACCCATTCTTGACAACAAAGATCTTGCCTTCGGATCTGTGGTAGAAGGTGTACCCAATTGTTTCTTTAGGGTATCCTATGAAGACACACTTCTCCGCTTTGGGTTCGAGCTTATCAGGCTGAAGCTTTTTCACATGAGCGTCGCATCCCCAAACTTTAAGAAACGACAGCTTAGGTTTCTTGCCAAACCATAGTTCATACGGTGTCGTCTCAACGGATTTAGACGGTGCCCTATTTAACGTGAATGTAGCTGTCTCTAATGCATAACCCCAAAACGATAGTGGCAAATCGGTAAGAGACATCATAGAACTCACCATATCCAATAAAGTACGGTTACGACATTCAGACACACCATTACGCTGTGGTGTTCCAGGTGGCGTGAGTTGTGAAACAATTCCATATTTTCTTAAATGAAGGCCAAACTCGTAACTCAAATATTCGCCTCCGCGATCGGATTGTAGAAACTTTATTTTCTTGTTACAATGATTCTCTACTTCACTCTGAAATTCTTTGAACTTTTCAAATGTTTCAGACTTGTGTCTCATCAAGTAGATATACCCATACCTACTCAAATCATCTGTGAAGGTTAGAAAATAACGATACCCGCCGCGTGCTTCAACATTCATCGGACCGCATACATCGGTATGTATTATTTCCAACAAATCAGTAGCTCGCTCCATTGTTCCGGAGAACGGAGTTTTAGTCATCTTGCCCATGAGGCATGGTTCGCAAGTATCAAATGATTCATAATCAAGAGATTTCAAAAGTCCATCAGCATGGAGTTTCTTCATGCGCTTTACACCAATATGACCTAAACGGCAGTGCCACAAGTATGTTGCACTATCATTATCAACTTTGCATCTTTTGGCATCAATATTATGAATATGTGTATCACTACGATCGAGATTCAACAAGAATAAACCATTCACAAGGGTGCATGATCACAAGGGATATTATTCATATAAACAGAATAACCATTATTCTCTGACTTAAATGAATAACCGTCTTGCAATAAACAATATCCAGATATAATGTTTTATGCTCAACGCAAGCACCAAATAACCATTATTTAGGTTTAATACTAATCCCGAAGGTATTACGAGCGTGTCGATATTGATCATATCAATCTTGGAGACACTTCCAACACATATCGTCACCTCGCCCTCAGCTAGTCTCCGTTATTCTGCAGCTCCTGCTTCAAGTTACTAATATTAGCAACTGAATCGGTATCAAATACCCAGACGCTGCTACGAGCACTAGTGAGGTACATATCAATAACATGTATATCAAATATACCTTTGTTCACTTTGCCATCCTTCTTATCCGCCAAATACTTGGGGCAGTTCCGCTTCCAGTGACCAGTTCCTTTGCAGTAGAAGCACTCAGTTTCAGGCTTGGATCCAACTTTGGGTTTCTTCGTGGGAGCAGCAACTTTCTTGCCGTTCTTCTTGAAGTTCCCCTTCTTTCCCTTGCCCTTTTTCTTGAAACTAGTGGTCTTGTTAACCATCAACACTTGATGCTCCTTCTTGATTTCTACCTCCGTCGATTTCAGCATCGCGAAGAGCTCGGCAATTGTCTTCTCCATCCCTTGCATATTATAGTTCATCACGAAGCCTTTATAGCTTGGTGGCAGTGACTGAAGAACTCTGTCAATAACACTCTCAACTGGAAGATCAATTCCCAGCTGAGTCAAGTGGTTGTGGTATCCAGACATTCTGAGTATGTGTTCACTGACAGAACTGTTCTCCTCCATCTTACAACTAAAGAACTTGTTGGAGATTTCATATCTCTCAACCCGGGCATTAGCTTGAAATATCAATTTTAGCTCCTGGAACATCTCATATGCTCCATGGCGTTCAAAACGCTTTTGTAGTCCCGGTTCTAAGCCGTAGATCATGGCACACTGAACTATCGAGTAGTCATCAGATCGAGCCTGCCAGGCGTTCACAACGTCTGCAGCAGCTCCTGCAGCAGGTCCATCACCTAGCGGTGCATCAAGGACATAATCCTTCTATGCAGCAATGAGGATAATCCTCAAGTTACGGACCCAGTCCGTGTAATTGCTACCATCATCTTTCAACTAAGCTTTCTCTAGGAACGTATCAAAAATCGGGGAGCTACAACGCGAGCTATTGATCTACAACATAATTTGCAAAGACTATCAGGACTAAGTTCATGATAAATTAAGTTCAATTAATCAAATTACTAATGAACTCCCACTTAAATTAACATCCCTCAAGTTAACTAAGTGATACATGATCCAAATCAACTATCCCATGTCCGATCATCACGTGAGATGGGATAGTCATCAATGGTGAACATCTCCATGTTGATCATATCTACTATATGACTCATGTTCGACCTTTCGGTCTCCAGTGTTCCGAGACCATGTCTGTACATGCTAGGCTCGTCAAGTTTAACCCAAGTATTCTGCTTGTGTAAAACTGGCTTACACCCGTTGTATGTGAACGTAGAATCTATCACACCCGATCATCACGAGGTGCTTCGAAACGACGAACTTTAGCAACGGTGCATACTCGGGGAGAACACTTTTATCTTGAAATTTAGTGAAGGGATCATCTTATAATGCTACCATCATTCTAAGCAAAATAAGATGCATAAAGGATAAACATCACATGCAATCAAAATATGTGACATGATATGGCCATCATCTTGTGCTTTTGATCTCCATCTCCAAAGCATCGTCATGATCTCCATCGTCACCGGCTCGACACCTTGATCTCCATCGTTGCGTCGTGGTCGTCTCGCCAACTATTGCTTCTACAACTATTGCTAACGCATAGCGATAAAAGTAAAGCAATTACATGGCGCTTGCATTTCATACAATAAAGAAACAACCATAAGGCTCCTGCCGGTTGCCGATAAATTACAAAACATGATCATCTCATACAATAACGTATATCACATCATGTCTTGACCATATCACACCACAGCATACCCTGCAAAAACAAGTTAGACGTCCTCTACTTTGTTGTTGCAAGTTTTACGTGGCTGCTACGGGCTTCTAGCAATAACCGTTCTTACCTACGGCACAAAACCACAACGGTGATTTATCAAGTTTGCTGTTTTAACCTTCAACAAGGACCGGCCGCAGTCAAATTCGATTCAACTAAAGTAGGAGAAACAGACACCTGCCAGCCACCTTTATGCAAAACAAGTTGCATGTCTGTCGGTGGAACCGGTCTCATGTACGTGGACATGTAAGGTTGGTCCGGGCCGCTTCATCTTACAATACCGCCGAATCAAAATAAGACGTTGGTGGTAAGCAGTATGACGATCAACGCCCACAACTCTTTGTGTTCTACTCGTGCATATCATCTACGCATAGACCTGGCTCTGATACCACTGTTGGGGAACGTTGCATGGAAAACAAAAAATTTCTACGCACACGCAAGATCTATCCATGGAGATGCATAGCTATGAGAGGGGGAGTGTGTCTACGTACCCTCGTAGACCGTAAGCGGAAGCGTTAGAACAACGCGGTTGATGTCGTCGAACAACTTCACGATCCAACCGACCGAGCACCGAACGTACGGCACCTCCGCGTTCAACACACGTTCAGCTCGGTGACGTCCTCGACTTCTTGATCCAGCAAGACGGTGAGGTAGTGGATGAGTTTCGGCAGCACGACGGCGTGGTGACGGTGATGGTGATGCTATCTCTGCAGGGCTTCGTCCAAGTACTGCGAAAATATGACCGAGTACGTAACTGTGGAGGGGGGCGCCGCACACGGCTAAGACAATGTTGTGGCTTGTTTGGGGCGCCCCCTCTTCTCTATTTATATATGTGTAGGGGCTTGGAGTAGAAGGAATAGTGCCACGTGAATAGTACCATGTGAATAGTATCACATGAACAGTACCACGTGAATAGTACACACGTGGACTTGGACTTCAAAGTCCAATCCTATTCCTACTAGGACTCTCCTTTTTTCCTTCCCTAGCTGCGTGGGCTTTTGAGGACTTGGTGCGCCTGGCCCAATAAGGCCAGGGCGCCTCCCCTTAGCCCATGCCAGCCCTTGGGACGTGGTGGACCCACTTGTGGACTTCCGAACCCCTCCGGAATCCTCCGGAACCTTCTGGAAGCTTCCCGGTACAATACCGAAAAAATCGCACCTTTTTCCGGAACCCAAAATATGACTTCCCATATATAAATCTTTACCTCTCGACCATTCCAAGACTCCTCGTGACGTCCGGGATCTCATCTGGGACTCTGAACAACGTTCGGTTACCAATTCACATAACTCATATAACACTATATCGTCAACGAACGTTAAGCGTGCGGACCCTACGGGTTCGGGAATGATGTAGACATGACCGAGACGCCTCTCCGGTCAATAATCAATAGCGGAACCTGGATGCCCATATTGGTTCCTACATCTTCCACGAAGATCTTATCGGTCGAACCGCAATGACAACATACGTAATTCCCTTTGTCCGTCGGTATGTTACTTGCCCGAGATTCGATCGTCGGTATCTCCATACCTAGTTCAATCTCGTTACCGGCAAGTCTCTTTACTCGTTCCGTAATACATCATCCCGTAACTAACTCCTTAGTCACTTTGCTTGCAAGCTTCTTATGATGTGCATTACCGAGAGGGCCCAGAGATACCTCTCCGAAACACGGAGTGACAAATCCCAGTCTCGATCCATGCCAACTCAACAGACACCTTCGGAGATACCTGTAGAGCATCTTTATGATCACCCAGTTACGTTGTGACGTTTGATAGCACACAAGGTATACCTCCGGTATCCGGGAGTTGCATGATCTCATGGTCGGAGGAACATGTATTTGACATTCAAGAAAGCAGTAGCAATAAACAGAACGATCATATGCTAAGCTAACAGATGGGTCTTGTCCATCACATCATTCTCCTAATGATGTGATCCCGTTATCAAATGACAACTCATGTCTATGGTTAGGAAACCTTAACCATCTTTGATCAACGAGCTAGTCTAGTAGAGGCTCACTAGGGACACGGTATTTGTTTATGTATTCACACATGTATTTAAGTTTCCGGTCAATACAATTCTAGCATGAATAATAAACCTTTATCATGAACAAGGAAATATAAAATAATAACAACTTTATTATTGCCTCTAGGGCATATTTCCATCAGTATTTCTTTCCACCTTTAGTCAACACACCATTCATCTCACAAAGATCAGAATGTATGAGTTCTAATGGCGCCAAGTGTCTCTCCTCCGCAGCGTTGTGAGGCTTGCGAGGTTGCTTAGCTTGCACACACGTAAGGCACTTAGAACCTTTGGCTAAAGTGAAACTCGAGATTAAATTCAGTTTTGCTAGCCGCGTCATAACACCAAAACTAATGTGACAAAGACGTGAATGCCAAACTTCAGATTCATTAACACTCAAATGAATATTGTTCACGACTTTATTACAAAAATCAGCGAGAGAAAGGCTGAACATTCCTCCGCATTCATAACCCTTTCCAACCAAAAGTCCATATTTCGTAACAACTACTTTATTAGACTCGAAGACCAACTTAAACCCTTCTCTACACAGAAGGGAGCTACTAACAAGGTTCTTCTTGATGGCGGGGACATGCTGCACGTTCTTCAGCTGCACAATCCTTCCCGAAGTAAACTTCAGATCGACCGTGCCAACACCATGAACAGAAGCACTCGCGCCATTCCCCATCAATACGGACCCGTGACCTGTGGCCTGGTAAGAAGAAAACAATGAAATGTCAGCACACACATGAACACCTGCACCTGTGTCCACCCACCAATCGGTGGACTGATAAACTGAAAATACAGTAAATAAATTACCGTACCCAGATGCACCACTTTCATTGTTGCCCACAATCATATTGGCAGACTTGGAGTCCTGCCCTGGCTTCTTGTACTTGTTTGGGCAGCTGCTAGCCCAATGTTCCTCCGAACCACAAGTAAAGCAGCCATCTCCCTTCTTGTTCTTCTTGAAGGTCTTCTTACCTTTCTTCTTAAAGTCGGTATTCTGTTGGACACCGTTCTTTCCCTTGGGCTTGTTGGAATTGAAGTTCTTCTGACGCACCATATTGGCCACAGAAGTTCCTTCGACCCCTTTTCCATGCAAGTCTTTTGCTCTCGAGTTCTGCTCAACACTCAGATGGCCGATGACATCCTCTACTGAGAATTCACGCCTCTGATGTTTCAGAGTGGTAGCAAAATTCCTCCAGGAATTAGGGAGCTTAGCGATTATACAGCCCGCGACAAATTTGCCCGGTAAATCGCACTTCAGAAGCTCAAGCTCCTTAGCGATGCATATTATCTCATGAGCCTGTTCCAATACAGAACGGTTCTCAACCATTTTGTAATCGTGGAACTGCTCTATAACATACATCTCGCTCCCAGCATCGGTGGCCCCGAATTTAGATTCGAGCGCCTCCCACAAGTCCTTGGCAACCCGCACATGTAAATATGCGTCAACCAGCTTATCTCCGATCACGCTTAGAACTGCTCCGAGGAATACGACGGTGGCCTCCCTGAACGCCTTCTCCTGTTCAAGAGCAATCGTTCCCGTGAAAGGGACACCGGCGACCCAGAACACGTTCATAGCCGTGAGCCATAAGGTGGTTCTGGTCTGCCAACGCTTAAAGTACGTACTGGTAAACTTATCCGGTTTCAGTGCACCAGCAAAACCACTAGCCAAAAAATTCCTACACATATTAGGTTTTTGGATTGCTGAGTAAATAGGCAATTTTTTGATTAATTTAATCCACGAATAAATTACTAGCATGGCATTGACAGAAATAAACACATGCTGATATTCGGTAATGCAAGCACATACTACGGTAACAGCAGACACATCTACGTATAACGCTAGCATGGCTAAAACAGAAATCAGAAGGAGCGGGATAAACGAGTTATACCCTCCAGTAGGCCAGGCAGAAGCCGCGGCGGCGGCGGCAGCAGCAGCGGCATCCTCGGCGGCCTTCTTCTCGGCTTCGGCGGCGGCTTTGTCGGCGTCGGTGGACATGATGATGACGAAGGCGATGTGGACGTAGAGGAACAGATGCGAGCAGTCGCGTAATCGCTCCCCAAAAACCTAATCGCCCCTCTCCTGTACAGGATCCGGAGAGGCGGGGTTTCGGAGGCCTGCTCTCCCGTCAACCGTGTATGCGGTGAACGGGATGGAGTCGCCGGCGGCAGCAGCAGCCCCATCTGTCAAAGACTCTCCGTTCCTGACCGGCAAAAAGAAGCGCATAGGTGTGAGCTCGGCTCAATCCCGCAACCCGCGTCGTGGCGAGGCGTGGCGTGGCGAGGCGGGCGGCGGCGGAGGAGCGCGCGGGAACCACTTCTCTTCTCAATCTCCAATAGCATGTGGAAGAGAATCCCTTATAAGGAGGTCCAACTCCTTCTCCACTAGCGGTATGTGACTAAACTTCCCACCACACCTAGTGCCATATACCCACATGGGCCCTTAGAGATTAATCTGAAATTGTTAGATGGGCCCTAAGCCCAACTCATATTTCAACACACATTGTATTTCCACCCATTTTTTATGGGAGCCCACATCGCAATCACTTGTATTTCCACTTTCCTACTGCGCCACTTTTTTTTCAGTACATCAAGTGAACCTTTCTACGATCTCTACCAGCGCCTAGCGAGCGGCTAAAAACTAGCAGGACATACGCCTTTCCTTGTACAGGTAGGCAGGCGTCGATCTCAGAGGCGATACGACTCGATTGCGCAGCACGATGGGGGGCGATACGGTGTGGCGGTTGGCCATGAACCGTCGCGGATAGTGATGGGGTTGGAGTTTATGGAGATAGCCAAATCTCTAGTGCATGCCCTGCTGAGTATGATGCCCAAAGTTTCTTCCCTTTGACTCTAACCCTGCAGCCCTGCCCACATGAACGTGAGAGAGAAGCATACAATGGTACGTACCAGGAGGAATCTTGATGAATTCTCCTTTTTTACTTCCTTGAGTAGTGGTATAAATACAAGAAAAATATTGAGTTTGCACATGAAGATGCATGTGCTTTTCCAACAGTAACGAAATCGTTTTTGTTCCCCTTACGGCTAGTAGATTATCGTTAAGAAGATGATAACAGATCCCTTCCGTGTCAGTCATAGCTATCACCATGTGATACATGCCCTCAAAAACCCACCAATCAAGCAAGGCATGTGCTTCATGTCTTGCCACCTTCCTATCAAAGTCTCCATTCATCCGTCCATCCTTGCTGCCGTAATAACCAACAGCTTAGTGCAACTTCAACGCACGATCCCAAACGGACGTCCGTTTTGTCCGGATTTCGTCCGTTTGAGAATGGCAATAGGGCCGTGTCCGTCCGGATTTGTGGATACGCCGGACGTGCGTCCAACGCGCGGCCGCATCTCGTCCGCTGGAGGCAGTGTAGAATAAAATCAAGCATAGCAAATAGTTCAAATCAAACATAGCAAATAGTTTCACATCCGAAATAATCTTTTATTACAACCCAATCAAAATTAAAAAAATATCAAATAGTCTTACAACCCACTCAAAGTTTGTGTGCGTGAAAAGAGATTAAACCGATAGATCTACTGGTTACCAATGTGAGTCCACGTGTGCTCAACCAAGTCATCCTGGAGCTGCACATGAGTTTGCCAATCACACATTTCACGATGGAATTGGACAAACTGTTGAAAGGTTGCAGGAGGTGGGTGCTCAGTCTCAACATTTTCACCCTGGAAATCAAACCCTTGGTCGTAGATGCTATCACCACGCTCATCCTCCACGATCATATTGTGCATGATCACACAAGCAGTCATCACCTCCCAAAGCTTTTGAGTGCTCCATGTCAATGTAGGATTATGAACGATACCCCATCGAGATTGAAGCACACCAAAAGCACGCTCCACATCCTTCCTAGCACTCTCCTGCATTTGGGCAAATCTCTGTCTCTTCTCTCCTTGCGGATTGGGTATGGTCTTCACAAGAGTTGACCACTGAGGATAGATTCCATTAGCTAGGTAATATCCCTTATTGTAATGGTGGCCATTGATCTCAAAGTTGACCTCTGGGGAGTGGCCTTCTGCAACCCTTGCAAACACTGGAGAATGCTGAAGCACGTTGATATCATTGTGAGAACCAGCCATGCCAAAGAATGAATGCCATATCCACAGATCTTGTGAAGCCACCGCTTCAAGTATGACAGTGTCACCTTTCACATGCACCTTGTACTGCCCGTGCCAAGCAAATGGACAGTTCTTCCACTTCCAGTGCATACAATCTATACTACCAAGAATGCCTGGAAAGCCCCTATCGGCATTGATCGCCAACAACCTCTCTGTATCAGCCGCAGTTGGCTCTCTCAGGTACTCGGGGCCGAACACTGCCACCACGGCCTTGAAGAAACTATACATTGAGAGGAGACATGTGGACTCACTCATACACACATACTCATCCACAAGATCACCAGGAATTCCATATGCAAGCATGCGAATAGCTGCAGTGCATTTCTGGTAAGAAGAGAAGCCAAGCTTGCCAAGGGCATCCTCTTTGCACTCAAAATATGGGTCATATCCTACCACTCCCTCCCGAATACGATTGAACACATGTCTCCTCATTCGGAATCGGCGACGAAATTGATGTGGTTTGAAGAGTGCGGTATTCTCAAAATAATCGGCATAGAGAAGGGCGTGACCTTTCTCCCTATTGTGGTTCAAGGCCGGAGCATGGCCGGGGATTGATCCCCTGAACCGAGGCCGCTTCCTACTAATGTGGTCATGGACGACCAATGCAGCCACCACAAGCTCTTCATCATCCGAGGACGAATCATCCGATGAACAAATGAAGTTGTGAAAGAAATACTCATCCCCGCTATCCATGGTACCTTGTGAGCAAAGCGTCGAACACCTTGTGGTCGTGGTGGAGACGCGGCCGGAAAGAGCATGTCGAGCCCCCCTCGCAGGCAGCAAAGCAAGGTGTTGGTGGGCGGGCGCCCTGTGGCAATGCTGCGCCTGCCAAAAGTTGTTGGGGTAGACGGGCGGCGCCGACGGCCGTAGCTTCTCTCCCACCGGCAACAAGGAACCACGAACGCCGGCAAAAAGCTCTTCCGAAACGCGGGCGTGAGCCAGCTATGGCGTGGCGTGGTCGTGGTTCGGACGGCCTTGATGGAAGGCGACGCAGCCGGGAACGGGGTTGGCGGCGGCGATGGCGGGGGGCGGAGGGTGGGCAGGGGAGGAGAAAAGGGCTGTGCCACCGACGGACAGGCCTGGGGAGGACAAGGGCACGCGTCCCGCCCGTCCGCGTGCGTCCGTTTCGACGCAAACGCGGCCTAAAGTTGGGCCGGGAATGGGTAGAAAGCGAATCAAAAACGGACATTGGTCCGTTTGCTCCCGCCCGTTGGGCCATGTTTTCTGTCCGTTTATCCACAAACGAACGCGACCGAACCATTTGGGGTCGTGTGTTGGAGTTGCCCTTAGCCGGCCGCCCACTGACAAAGGTGTCATCATAATTACCACCACCCTTGTAGTAAGCTGTACTCCATGTGCCCTGCTAGTAGTATATAACAATCCCCTAGGCACTATCTTCTTTCTTCCGCAGAGTGTGTGTTTGGTGAGGGGCCAACTTTGGTGGTGACCATGGAGAGGACAGGGGGGTTGCCGTCGTGGTGCGTCTTCCTGTGTCGGGCCGCCGCTTCGACCGTGGCGGCGGCGGCTCTGTTGCCGCAGTTCTACAACGCCATATTCAGCTTCGGCGACTCCTTCTCCGACACGGGCAACTTCGTCATCATCAACTCCGGCAAGCTGCCCAACATGCCCAAGTTCCCGCCGCCGTACGCGAGCTGCTCCAACGGCCGTCTCGTCATCGACTTCCTGGGTACGTACTACGTGCTCGGTCGATCGAATTCCCAGCTGAAACTGAAACTGATGGATGATTGATAGTTGAGTTATGCAGCCGAGGCGTTGGGAGTGCCGCTGCTGCCGCCGTCGGCGAACAAGGGCACTAACTTCAGCCAGGGCGTCAACTTCGCGGTGATGGGCGCCACCGCGCTGGAGCTCAAGTACTTCAGGGACAACAACGTGTGGAGCATCCCGCCGTTCAACACCTCCATGAACTGCCAGCTCGAGTGGTTCCAGGAAGTTAAGGAGACCGTCTGCTCCTCCCCGCAAGGTATGGTAATTGACTCCCAAGTCAAGGAAGGAGACCATCCATTTCCATGAGTTTTCTTGTATGTTCTCTTTTTTGAAAACAAAAAAAAAAAACGATAACGAAATGCAGAGTGCAAGGATTTCTTCGGGAAGGCGCTGTTCGTGTTCGGCGAGTTCGGCGGCAACGACTACAGCTTCGCGTGGAAGGCGGAGTGGAGCCTGGACAAGGTGAAGACGGAGATGGTGCCCAGGGTGGTGGAGGCCATGATCGGCGGCGTCGAAGCACTCCTCGACGAGGGCGCGCGGCACGTGGTTGTGCCGGGCAACCTCCCCGCCGGGTGCATCCCCATCACGCTGACCATGTACGCGTCCGAGGACCGCGGCGACTACGACCCGCGCACCGGCTGTCTCAAGAAGTTCAACAGCGTGGCCCTGTACCACAACGCCATGCTCCGCATCGCCCTCGACCAGCTCCAGCGCCGCCGCCCCGACTCCCGCATCATCTACGCCGACTACTACACCCCCTACATCCAGTTCGCCCGCACGCCTCACCTCTACGGTTAGTCTCAACTCAATCACACCCTTCTTCCTTCCTACTAGTGTGTGTGCGCGCGCGCTGTGTTCTGCTCTGTTTCGGTGAGAAAAGGAGCGCCTGACTGGCCACCTTTACGGCTGTTAGTTAGTTTCAGGCTCAGGCCGCTCAGCCTCTCCTCTTTTTGCGGTTTTATTTAGGGTGTGGCTAGGTCTCAATCGATTGAAATTTAACAAGTCTCAAGTCAAGTAAAATAACATGCAAGAGAAAATTTTCACGGATCTCAATGTAAGATCTCATGAATATGACATCGACTGACATTTAGCGAGACTGTTTTATTTATGTCCGCGATCAGACTGTTTTATTTATGTCCGCGATCGTCGCGCGAGGATCTCTTCTCGGGCCAGGGCCAGGGCAACAAGGCTGGCCGTAGATACGCTTGTGTCAGAGGTAGAGGTAGTGTTCCAATCCTAGGACAGGGGGGAGTGATGGTGTTGTAGATATTGTTGACACACGAACACGTCACGTGTACCCTCGACGCCGGGGGTGATGCACCGCAGCTCACGTCGAAGGAGGCCTGCCGGAAGCACGATACGCAAGACAATCTGGCGGGCGCTTTTAAGAACCCGAAACCCCACACGCCCGGGAGGGACCCCGTCAGGGAGTGCGGCGGCTATGGGCTGCTCTAGGTCGATTCGCTCGCCCCTAGAGCCTCGGGATTCGCAGCTCTCCAAAACGAAGAACGACGAAGAACGAGGAAGCAATAACGAGGGAGAGATAAAACTAGGGTAAAAAGATGTAGATGTGTTTGTTCGATTGTGTGTTGTTCCAATCATCCATCACCTCTTCTATTTAAGAGGGGGTTGGACTTCTCGTACAAGTTATGGATACAAATTTCCTTCCAAAGTACGAAAAACACTAGCCAAATTCGGACTCTCCAAAATCTGCCCGAATCTGCGTGCCGGCAAGCGGTAGTACCGCTTCAAACGGTAGTACCGCTCTGAGTACCGCTCTACTACCGCCTGGGCTGGTACTACCGCTCGAGTACCGCGCTACCACCGCTCGGGATACCAGAAGAATTTTCGTAAGCAGAACTTGGTGCGGTAGTAATATGCGGTAGTACCGCTCAAGCGGTAGTACCGCTGTGGAGGGCGGTAGTACCGCTCCAGAGGCCGTCTTGATGGGCTGGCTTCCATCTCCTTACGTCCATCTTGATCTCCGGTCTTCGACGAGCTGCCGCCTTCCTGGGAGTATCATCAGGGTATCTTGCCGGGTCGCCTTGCCGGGTCGTCTCCTTGCCGAGCCGTCTCCTTGCCGGATCGCCTCCTTGCCGGGCCGTCTCCTTGCCAGATCGCCTCCTTGCCGGGTCGTCTCCTTGCCGGAACGCCTCCTTGCCGGGCCGTCTCCTTGCCAGATCGCCTCCTTGCCGGGCCGTCTCCTTGCCGGAACGCCTCCTTGCCGGGCCGTCTCCTGCCTCTGTTTGGGTCTTCGGCAAGCACTCAAAACCGGCAAGCTTTTCGCTTGAGTCCACCTTTACTGCATTTTGCATCGTGCCAAAATCAGGTGTCAACACATGCCCCCTGTTTTTCGGCAAAACTTGTGTGCCGAAAAATAATTCGCATAGAGCTTGCTCTAATGACGATGTCAACACTCCATCGGCCATTTATATGTGCTTAGGGCGATAATCATATATCGGCCATGTTTGTGTTTAAGATGATAAGTATATATCTTGAAGTCGATTGCCACCATCCCGAACCGGCGTAGATGCAAAATCCTCCATCTCATCTTCATCACCCAATGTGTATATTGGACTTAAAATTTCCTCAATAAAAGGGGATGTTTCAGGTGGCGTGGATGATGTAATAAGGGCTGCATCATCCTTTTTTGGTGGCGTAGGTGCTGTTGTAGCTAGTGTAGAGACATCTGTGTTTCCTTTTTATTTAGGCCTCCACACTTGTTTTGTGGGCGCCACGGGCCGAATTTTATTGAACAATTCGTCCTTTTGCTCTTCTACTTCATGTGCCGCCTTCTCGCGGCTCCTCATACGTTGTAATCTCCTTTTTTGTGTCTTGGACAGACCGGGAGGACACCACTTAGGTTGAATATACTTGGGATCCCTAGATTCTGCTTCGCTTGGAGAATTTTTTGTTGGCCGATTAGCACCATGGCTTGAACGGCCTTGTGTAGGATAATAAAGCTTTTTGTGAGCAGGCCTTCTAGGTGTTGTCCACCCCATATGAAAAGCATAAGGAGCCATTGGGGGCTGCCTCATCCTCCATTGAAGTCTCCCATGTAATATGGCGCATAGGGGGGTGGCGACATCCATGGTGCCGGTGCCCATGACCCATATGGCCTTGCATAGTGTCGAAACTCTTGCTTCGGAGGTGATCTTGAACGTTTTGAATATGATGGCCGATTGGAGCTAGAACCGTCCGCTTGACTTGCATATTTAGATAGCAACATATCAAAAGTTGGCTTGATTCGCTTCTGCTTAGCTTCACTCCTTTTACACTTGCCAACTTCTGAATTCTTGGGCTTGATAAATTCAACATGAGTATCCTCTTGTACTTGCGGTTGCCCCCCGAATGCAGGATTTTTTATGGTGATCTTGATTACCTCTCCACCATCGGATTGCTTCTCAAGCACGACTTGCCTCCCCAAGATCTTGTCGCCATCTTTGTTCTTCCTGGGCTCACCAATGACAATATTGTCTTTATTAGCTGATTCGGCTATGTTAGGCCGAATTAACATTTTCTTCCCCTCCAAAGTCATGGTATTCATTGGGAAGGGCTGTCTATCAACTTGCATCTCAGAAAAACTCAATCGTCCGTCATTAATGGCCGATTGTATCTGTCTCCGAAAAACATTGCAATCATTAGTAGCATGAGAAAATGAATTATGATATTTGCAATAAGCACGCCGTTTCAGCTCCTCAAACGGCGGTATGGTGTGTGATATTCTAATCATCTTTTCTTGCAAGAGAGCATCAAATATTCTATCACACTTGGATATATCAAAAGTAAATTTCATCTCCTCATCACGATTCTTACGAATCGGCTTAAGAGCATTGCATGCATAGGGTTTGGCCTTTGAGGACCAAACAAATTCAGTGGTACAGACATCAACCTCATCGTCCGAATATTCATCATTATAATCAAGCATATGCATTCTAGGACGATCGGTTGTTGACCTATGAATCTCTTTACTTCGGCTTTCTTGAGCCAAAGCTTTCTGCAAGACTTGGTTAATATTTAAAAATTCATAACTTTCTAGCCTCTCCTTAATGTGAGTTTTCAAACCATTAAGGACAAGATCCGCCAAGTCTCTTTCGGTTATCACTAAGCTATAGCATCGGTTTTTTATATCTCTAAATCTTTTGACATAATCGGTGACCGATTCATCATGCTTTTGCCTAACCGATGTAAGATGCGATAACTTAAGCTCATTGTCGCCACTATAAAAATGATCATGAAACTTTTTCTCTAGTTGCGCCCATAAGAGAATTGAGCCGGGTGGCAAAGCAGCAAACCATGAAAATGCGGTGCCAGTTAAAGATAAGGGAAATAACCGCACTTTCAATTCTTCTATGGAACTTGCTTCACCCAACTGTGCTAGATACTGACTCACATGCTCCCAAGTTGTTTTTGTGCCCTCTCCACTAAATTTGACAAAATCAGGAACCTTATAACCTGGAGGGTACAAAACTGCGTCGAAGTGTTCAGGATAAGGTTTTTGATACACACGACTCTTTACTTTCGGCTCGTTTCCGAAAGTTTCTTGAAACATCTTATGCAAATCCTCCCTTAATTTGGCTAAAATTGGATCCGAGGTAGATGAAGATGCTTCTGGCAATGGCATAGGAGCAACTTGGGAACTAGCTAGTGATGCAACTTGTGGAGTAGGCGCCGAAACATAATTCGGCGGAAGACCAAACATGCTTGTATTCATAGGTGATGTGACAAAGTAATTCGGCGTAGACGCCGAATTGGGCACACTCATAATAGGATTAGGGTATGCAGGTGCGACCACAAGTTGATTGGTTTGGCTAGGATAAAAATTCATCGGCAAATTGTAATGTTGTTGCATGGGAGGTGCCGATGAAATAGGTAAAGTTGGATTAGGTTTTTCTGGGCTAATGGATACACCAACATTACCACTAGATGACGGCGGTATATTTTTCTGAGCATTGGTATTTGCCATGAAAGAATTGTACACCATCACATTACCCTTACTAACAAGACTTTCAATCACAGCCAGTTGCTCAGGAGAAAAAACTTTGCTCACAGTGATTTCATCTTGTTCATCAATGGGAGGAGGTAACCTGATTTCTCCAATCGGAGTGATGTTGCCTTGGCGGTCCTTCTTGAAACTTGAAAGAAATGCCTCCAAATCCTCCTCCTCGCGCTTCTTCTTGAGCGCCTCAAAAGCCTCTTCACGTTGTTTCTTGAGCGCTTAGTAAGCCTGGCGATGTTCCTCCGATAGCTCATCAAGACCGGGTTTAATGATGTTATCGGCGCTAACTTCTGAGGGCTGGGGAAGATTTGACATGGTTGATGATGATTCTTGATCTTTCGTCCCCAGCGGAGTCACCAAAAAGTGTGTTGACACACGAACACGTCATGTGTACCCTCGACGCCGGGGGTGATGCACCGCAGCTCACGTCGAAGGAGGCCTGCCGGAAGCGCGATACGCAAGACAATCCGGCGGGCGCTTTTAAGAACCCGAAACCCCACATGCCCGGGAGGGACCCCGTCAGGGAGTGCGGCGGCTATGGTCTGCTCTAGGTCGATTCGCTCGCCCCTAGAGCCTCGGGATTCGCAGCTCTCCAAAACGAAGAACGACGAAGAACGAGGAAGCAATAACGAGGGAGAGATAAAACTAGGGTAAAAAGATGTAGATGTGTTTGTTCGATTGTGTGTTGTTCCAATCGGCCATCACCTCTTCTATTTAAGAGGGGGTTGGACTTCCCGTACAAGTTATGGATACAGATTTCCTTCCAAAGTACGAAAAACACTAGCCAAATTCGGACTCTCCAAAATCTGCCCGAATCTGCGTGCCGGCAAGCGGTAGTACCGCTTCCGGGTACGGTAGTACCGCTTCAAACGGTAGTACCGCTCTGAGTACCGCTCTACTACCGCCTGGGCTGGTACTACCGCTCGAGTACCGCGCTACCACCGCTCGGGATACCAGAAGAATTTTCGTAAGCGGAACTTGGTGCGGTAGTAATATGCGGTAGTACCGCTCAAGCGGTAGTACCGCTGTGGAGGGCGGTAGTACCGCTCCAGAGGCCGTCTTGATGGGCTGGCTTCCATCTCCTTACGTCCATCTTGATCTCCGGTCTTCGACGAGCTGCCGCCTTCCCGAGAGTATCATCAGGGTATCTTGCCGGGTCGCCTTGCCGGGTCTTCTCCTTGCCGAGCCGTCTCCTTGCCGGATCGCCTCCTTGCCGGGCCGTCTCCTTGCCAGATCGCCTCCTTGCCGGGCCGTCTCCTTGCCGGAACGCCTCCTTACCGGGCCGTCTCCTTGCCGGGCCGTCTCCTTGCCGGAACGCCTCCTTGCCGGGCCGTCTCCTTGCCAGATCGCCTCCTTGCCGGGCCGTCTCCTTGCCGGAACGCCTCCTTGCCGGGCCGTCTCCTGCCTCTGTTTGGGTCTTCGGCAAGCACTCAAAACCGGCAAGCTTTTCGCTTGAGTCCACCTTTACTGCATTTTGCATCGTGTCAAAATCAGGTGTCAACAGATACGCCTGTGTCATAGGCCAGAGCAACATCGTTGTGACTTCACCTGGCAACACGCGACACGCACGCACTAGTGGGAGTATCTGCTAGCTTGGCACTGCGTTCCCATATATGCTCAGGCCAACTTGGCAACTGTACCGGCTTAATCTCCATCCCTTATTAGGGACAAAAATGCCATCTGCTTTAGCTCAACTGAACCCACGTACTATACCTGATCTAGTACACGGCGTGTGTTCTCGTCGCACGCTCATTCATTCCGCAAAGAGAATTTCAAGTACTCAAAACAAAAGCAGAGCAGAAAGAAGAGAAACAGAACAGAGTATTTGTGCTGCTAATCACAACTAGTAGTAGTCCAAGATAATAATGTGTTGTCAATGTAATGACGATATTTGTGGCGAGTTGCAGGGTACAAGAGGGGCGCCCTGAGGGCGTGCTGCGGCGGCGGCGGCCCCTACAACTACAACATGAGCTCGTCGTGCGGGCTGCCCGGTGCGACGGTGTGCGACGACCCCGACGCGCACGTCAGCTGGGACGGCATCCACCTCACCGAGGCGCCCTACCGCTTCATCGCCAACACCTGGCTCAAGGGCCCCTACGCGCACCCGCCCCTCACCAGCCTCCTCCGCGACGACATGGTCTATTAACTACTCCCTTTGTAAAGAAATATAAGAGCATTTAGATCACTACTTTTGTAATCCAAACGATCTTATATTTCTTTACGCGAGGGAGTATTAACTAACACATCCCATAAAAAAAACTAACTAACACATGATGTTCCATGATTAAACTACACCATACGTCCAGTGATTTCTCTACGTGTCAACCACACCTTCATACAACTAGCGGGTCTGCGTGTGCCTGTGTTGTTGTTTTTTCAATGAGAGAAAAGGAGACAGTGGGTTTGAAAGGGAGCTGATGGCACGAATGTCTCTGTGTACTTGGCAGGTTTGTGCGGGTCCTTGTATTTTCTTATTCGCTACATAGTTGTAGGCTTGTAGCTCTGGAACTGCATTTTGTGTGTTTGTGGTCTAGACGACGTTTCCTCTTGGGAAGAGAGGGTGGCGTGGGAGGTAGATTCTTGCCTGGGCCATGCTCTGGCAGCCTTGGACTGAATGTAATTACTCCTTTTTTTTCCTGTCTTTGATGTAGAGTGGAATCCATTGCTTGTTTCCTATGATAGCAGATATTGTGATGTCAGATTGAATGGTATGTACATAAATGTATCTTTCTGTGAGGTGGAGATATGGTCTGAACAGAACCTTTAAACGTAATCCGACAGTCTCATGATGTACTAGATCATCGATGGCGCGTGTTGCTGTGCCCGTCCATTTTGGCACTCGAATGTATTTTTGCCAACTTTGGCACTCTAATGTCTAGAGTTGATACAAATATATGGAGGGGTTACATTGTCCAACAAAAAAGTTGTATAACCTCTCTGTATGTTGAAGGGGTTTAGTTGTTTTCACTAAAGACTGTCTAGGATGTGTACATCTACGCAGGATTGACATTTTCCCCTTGCCCTTATTCTCACCGTCCTGGATCCACCTTTTGCTTCACCTGGGCCACCTTCTTGGCATCACTTATCTTGCACCACTTGACATTGGATTGTTTCTACTTCTTTACCTGAAAGCCAGAATTGATGCAACATTGTAAGCTTCAATGAGACACATCAATGGTGATCGTCATAATTAGTGAACGGAGTGAAGCCTGAGGCGCTCATCAAAGGCTCCTTGACTTTAGCTTTTACATGTGGAACACAAAGAAGTAACATATGATCATTAGAAGTGTGAATTCTGCCATATCAGATGTATTGACATGAATGTCATAAACAAATCGTGTTGGTCATTTGATGATACTGAGAAGTATACATATTGGAAATCACATGACAATAGCAGAATTTCCTTTTGGACAATTGGCAATTCAAGTTGCTAATGAAGATGCCTTCTTCTAAATAAAACATTAGGCATGATGACTCCCCTTGTATGGAACTATGCAAAATACAGTAACCTTCCCAATGCCTTTTTCGAACTTGAAATAACATACTTCAAGTTAGAGCATCAATACAAAGGGTAGAACAGATTAACAAATTTTATTTAATTGATTAAGCCAGAATTATATCAGCACTGGCTAACTCTAAAATACTAACCTAACAGTTCAATTTTCCTATCAGCTGTATATCACACAATTTCCAAATAACATGATCGTATACCCGATATCATTAATTAGGTGGAGCAGGTTGACATGATATTTCTGCGTTGTACATGCATCTAGCTAAGTCAAGTAGGAAAGCCTTACTTCCCAAATGCCCTAACACTTATAAATTTATAAGTAAACTGCATTGCAGAAGAATGCAAGATGATGACGTGGAAACAAGGAATGTGGAGTTTCCACACTATAATATGTCCATTGCTTCACGTAGTAATAAAATCTTCATAGCGTTTTTGAAAAAAAGAAGATGACTGCCAGTGCGTAAATATAGCCGCCACAGGATTCTAATCTGGTAGATGGGGTGGGGGGGGGGTAATGGCCTGCAACAAGGTTGGATCTTCTACTCTTGAAAACATGCGGATGCACTCCACTAAGCATCGTGCGGCAAGCCCGGATTGATGCCTCAACTGCTTTTCACTTGGCCGGCTCGCGGGGCCTTGGCAACATAGCAAGCTACTTTCTTCTAGCTGTATAATTCTTCAGCCAGCGTAAACAAGAACAATATTTTCCTCCAGGCGTATGGATAAGTGAAATGCAAAGAGCATCATTAAACACGAAACGGGTATTTGAAGAAATGCATATCACATTATTTGTTGTCACCCTGTTTTTAAGAGCCTTTTTTTTGAACAATTAAAACAGCAGGAGAGGCTCCTACTGTTGCTTTTTATAAAAGTTAACCGAAGTTAACAAGAGTTACAAATAGATTACAATGCCATGAGGCAGAACAAGTAAAAGTCACTAGCACTAGAGCTAGGGTGGATTTATAATACAAATAAATTTGAAAGCTCCTCTAGGAAGGCATTTTTGTCAGGGGGTAACCTAAAACCTAGGATTACCAAGTCTGTCTTGAGCATTCTGAGCCAGTCAAAGTGTGTAGCAATTGTTCCATCAAACACCACTTTGTTTCTTTGCTTCCAAATATTCCAAGAAGTTAAGATGGTCATCTCTTTGAAGAGTGGTTTCTGCCAGTTTGTACTTGCCCGGTCAAATCTGTTTTGAGTGGCCAAGGTATTGTTCCACTCCATCCCAACAATCTCCCAACATCTTGTGGCAAATGGGCATTCAAAGAAAAGATGATTGTTGGTTTCCAAAATTCCAGTGTTACATAGATGACATGAGTGATCTTCACCAATATTAAAGTGCCTCCTTAGTAGCATGTCTCTGGTATTAACCCTGTCTAGAAGCATAAGCCAAGAGAAAACCTTATGTCTCATGATGCATTTTGTTTTTCAGATTGAATTGATGTACTAGGGGGCAGAGACATTCCTGAACATGAATTTATAGAACTTTCTTGGTTTCAAGTTTGAGTCACCCCAGCAGAGAATCCACTCATCAGTTGCCATGGGTTCCAAAGTGATGGTAGACATCAGGTTCTGTAAATCGTCTAGCTCTGCTCTTGCTTCCATGGATAGTGGGATTTCAAAGTTCGCTGATGGTTCACTGTTATTGTTAAATTGTGCCAGTGACAGATCTTCGTTCTGAACATTGGAGAAGAGATGTTTATGCGAATCCATCAGTGGTGGTTCCCCATGCCAAACATCTTTCCAAAGAAGAACCGTGTCACCTGCAGCTGGTACACAAGTGGTAATCCCTCTGTAGATATTCATTAAGCAAAAAACATCACGCCACCAAAAGGAGCCACAGCTTGGTTTTGCATGAGGAGGAGTGTCATCGTAGTATTCGTTCTAGATAATCATCACCCAAGGCGTGTCATGCTTATGAATAAACTTATGTATATATTTGAGAAGAAGCGCCTTATTTTGTATGCGAAGATCGAGAACTCCAAGGCCCCCCCTTTTTCTTTGGGCGACATACCAGATCCCATGCCGCCAATGAGTGAGTTTTTTGCATCTCTGTCAACTACTTTTCTCCAAAGGCAGTGCCTACGAGCCCGATCAAAGATTTCAATGAGCTTGAGAGGGAGTTTGAGCACACACATGGCGAATGAAAGGAGTGAGGATAGAGCCAAATTAATTAGTTGCACTCGTTCTCCGTAGGATAAACAGATTGCCATTCCCGTAAGTCTTCTCTCGATACGATCAACCAACGGCATGAGTTCTCTCACAGTAGGTCTTGTGGTTCCAAGTGGCAGACCAAGATAGGTGAATGGCATTGTGCCCACTTGACAGCCAAGTACTTGAGCAAGATCATTTGCTTTCTCCTCTGTCACATTAATTGGCATTAATTGGGATTTTGCATAATTGATCTTAAGGCCCGTGGCTTTAGCACAAGAATCCAAAATAATTTTGATTGTCCTCAATTCGTTGCTGCTAGCCGGAAGAACAATGATTGTGTCGTCGGCATATTGAATGACCGTAAAGTTTTCCGAGGCTGGCTGGTCTATTGGGAGATTAATATGCCCTTCGGTCCATGCTTTATTAATTAGAGATTGTAATAAATCAGCTGCTAGCACGAATAACAACGGGGACAGTGGATCACCCTGTCTTACTCCACGCCGACACTTGAATTCCATACCAGGTATGCCATTGAGAACCAGAGTCTAGAATCATTTTAATCCACATGCACCATCTGTTTTTAAGCCTTGAGTGTTGGTTGCAGATCAACTTGCTTATATTGTTATGTGCAATGCTGACAACGTGGAAAATACAAAATACTACAATTAAGGGAGACTTTAGCAGATTACAAAATTATGGAACTAGAAAGCAGGCAATCACCAATACTCGGATGCAGGATCATGGAAAGAACTTTAAAAGAAAGTAGACAATCCAATACTCGAGACCTATATTCTAGGCTTCAGTGAAGGAGTGAAGGACATCATGCCGATAATGTCAAATAACCTTCTCACATAGGTGTGTCACAAATACAGGAAATAATGTTAGCTTTTGCTTCATTAGTATTCATACTCATAAAGCTCCAGAATTACATAAATGAAATGTAGGTACTAATTTCTCATATTGCTCTCCCCATGACCTGCTTGAACCAAGTATTATGTTACCTATGAATGCAGCTTTATCCCTATGATTATGGCATGGTAATTTGTATTGACAACCTTGGAGGACAATACCCAACAAAACCATAATACAATCTCTAGAATAGAAGGTGAAGCTCACATCTCACTACATGTTCTGTACAAAAGTGAAGTTCACTATATGTTCTGTAATATGTGAATTAGAATCTCAGGATTGAGCTGACAGATACAATAATATAGGAAACACCACACTGCATGATTGGAGAGGGCATAGGCAATCTAAAAAAATAGATCATCATGCACCTTCTCTACATTAAACACACATGTAAATTAGTGTTTAATGAAACAACATGGTATTTTTCTCCTACGTAGTACATTTTTTCCTCCTATGTAGTCCATTTCCTTTTGAACACATACCTGAAAATGGACCACATGATTTAGAGAAAGATAATACACCGGATTAGCAAAAGTAAACTTCCAGATGGAGTCATGGTGATATATACAACAACAGAAATTTAAGATGTTGATAGATGATACGTCTCCAATGTATCTATAATTTTTGATTGTTTCATGCTATTATAGTATCAATCTTGGATGTTTTTATATGCAATTGTATGCAATTATGTATCATTTTTTGGGACTAACCTATTAACCCAGTGCCTAGTGCCAGTTCCTGTTTTCTGGTTGTTTTTGGCTTTTCAGAGAAACAGTACCAAATGAAGTCCAAATGCCACGAAACTTTTTGGAGATTTTTTTCTAGACAAAAGAAACCTGGGAAGCTTTGAGAGGAGGCCAGAAGCCTCATGGAGGCTTCACAAGGCACTAGGGAGCGCCCCAAGGGGGGGGCGTGCCGTAGTACCTTGTGGGGCCCACGTGACTCCGTTTGACCTAATTCCACTTCTATAAATTCACAAATATTGGGAAACCCCCAGAGAGCAAGAAGAAAAAACCTTTCCACCACCGCAAGCCTCTGTTCTTCTGCGATCCCATCTGGAGGCCTTTTCCGGTACTCTGCCGGAGGGGGAATCGATCACGGAGGGCTTCTACATCAACCTTGCTGCCCTTCCGATGATGTCTGAGTAGTTTACCACAGACCTACAGGTCCATAGCTAGTAGCTAGATGGCTTCTTCTCTCTCTTTGATCTTCAATACAATGTTCTCCTCGATGTTCTTGGAGTTCTATCCGATGTAATCTTCTTTTGCGGTGTGTTTGTTGGGATCCGATGAATTGTGAGTTTATGATCAGATTATTCATGAGAAATATTTGAGTCTTCTCTGAACTCTTTTATGCATGATTGTTATAGCTTTGTATTTCTCTCCAATCTATCGTTTTAGTTTGGCCTACTAGATTGATTTATCTTGCAATGGGAGAGGTGCTTTGTGATGGGTTCAATCTTGCGGTGCTCAATCCCAGTGACAGAAAGGGACATGACACGTATTTGTATTGTTGCCATTAAGGATAAAAAGATGGGGTTTATTCATATTGCTTGAATTTTCTTCTCTACATCATGTCATCTTGCTTAAGGCGTTACTCTGTTTCATACTTAATACCCTAGATGCATGCTGGATAGCGGTCGATGGGTGGAGTAATAGTAGTAGATGCAAGCAGGAGTTGGTCTACTTGTCTCGGACGTGATGCCTATATACATGATCATTGCCATGAATCCGTCATAATTATTTGCTTTTCTATCAATTGCCCAACAGTAATTTGTTTACCCACCGTATGTTTATGTGCTCAAGAGAGAAGCCTCTAGTGAAAACTATGGTCCCCGGGTCTATCTTTATTATATAAAAAAACTAAAAATACCTTGCTGCAATTTATTTACTTTTATTTTAATTAGTAGTTTAGTTTATCTATTTACCTCAATAAGATTTAATCCTTGCAAATAACCGCTAAGAGGATTGACAACCCTCTTATTTGCGTTGGGTGCAAGTGTTTGCTCTTGTGTGTGCAGGTGCGCTTAACGGAATTTTGCTTGGTTCTCCTACTGGATTGATAACCTTGGTTCTTAACTGAGGGACATACTTATCTCTACTGTACTGCATCATCCTCTCCTCTTCAGGGAAATACCAACGCAGACTACAAGTAGCAATAGACTGTAGTGTAATTTGTTGACTCCAACACATATAGTTTTTGGTTTGCTTTTAGTTGCTTAAACTGCAGAAGAGGGGAAGAAAAATTCAGGCAAACACCAGAGGGTAAGTACAAAAGGACATGAAAATACTACCTGGAGGTTAAACAAAATATTAATAAATTTTACAACTGGAGGACTCTAATAATGTCCTTGATATCGTTTACTTCCTGGGGAATTAAGTTGCTTCTTGTACACCTGAATTAAGTAATTGTTCTATTGGTACCTTAGCACCCCTCTAGAATAGAAGAGATGCTATAAAAGTAAGTTATTTCACTTATAATATGAAATTTGGATGAAATTATAACATCAATATATTGCATCTGGAACAGAGTTGCGATCTGTCAAGTAGATGATTCAAAAGCTTTCTCCTTGCTCACTTTGGCTTTCCTTCTTTGAAAGCATAAAAACTGGAAATACATATCGATGCATCACCTATGAGTTCATCCAAATGCAAACCAAGAGAACTTAATAGGAATCAAAGAAAAATACATTGTAATCTTTTTTGCCATGATTCCGAAAGCAAATCGCATGGATGATCTCTGTTTGACAGATGTGGCCCAGTGACACAATTGATACACCATTGTAAATCCTGAAGTAAATGCCTCGTGGAGATGTGGCATGCCATTTCTGAAGTAAACAACAATGTAATTCCTGACTGATCTGCAGCAAACATGTGCTGACCAAACTTGCATATAGGAAATAGTCGATAAGAATTTACAACTAAAATGACTTCAAGCCAATTCGACTAATTTACTAAACCTAAGTATAAACTTATTAGGGGCTAAATAGGGGAGATTACACAGAAGAAGAATGCTACTTGTGATCTGCGTTGGTTTTTCCCCGAAGAGGAAGGGATGATGCAGTACAGTAGAGATAAGTATTTCCCTCAGTTATGAAACCAAGGTTATCAATCCAGTAGGAGAATCACGCAACACCTTGTTAACAGTACCTGCACACAAAAGAACAAATCCTTGCACCCAACGCAAACAAGGGGTTGTCAATCCCTTGGCGGTTAATTGCAAGATTAAATTGTATGGTAATAGATAAATAGATCGAACAAAAATACAAAATAAAATAAATAAAGTAAAAGTGCAGCAAGGTATTTTTAGGATTTTTAATATATGATAGAAGTAGACCCGGGGGCCATAGTTTTCACTAGAGGCTTCTCTCATGAAAATAGCATACGGTGGGTGAACAAATTACTGTTGGACAATTGATAGAAAAGCAAATAATCATGACGATATCCAAGGCAATGATCATGTAAATAGGCATCACGTCCGAGACAAGTAGACCGACTCCTGGCTGCATCTACTACTATTACTCCACACATCGACTGCTATCCAGCATGCATCTAGTGTATTAAGTCCATAAAGAACGGAGTAACGCCTTAAGCAAGATGACATGATGTAGACAAAGTAAACTCACGCATGAATAAACCCCATCTTTTTACCCTTAATAGAAACGATACATACGTGTCATGTCCCTTTCTGTCACTGGGATTGAGCACCGCAAGATCGAACCCATTACAAAGCACCTCTCCCATTGCAAGATAAATCAATCTAGTTGGCCAAACCAAATCAATAGATCGGAGAGAAATACGAAGCTATAATAATCATGCATAAAAGAGTTCAGAGAAGACTCAAATAATATTCATGGATAATCTGATCATAAACTCACAATTCATCGGATCCCAACAAATACACCGCAAAAAGTGATTACATCGGATAGAACTCCAAGAACATCGAGGAGAACATTGTATTGAAGATCAAAAAGACAGAAGAAGCCATCTAGCTACTAACTATGGACCCGAAGGTCTGTGGTAAACTACTCACGCATCATCGGAAGGGTAGCAAGGTTGATGGAGAGCCCCTCCGTGATCGAATCCTCCTCCGGCGGAGTACCGGAAAATGCCTCCAGATGGGATCTCTCGAGAACAGAAACTTGCGGCGGCGGAAAAAGTATTTCGTGGACTCTTCTATTGGTTTCCCGATTTTAGAGAATTTATAGTGGTGGAATTAGGTCAAACGGAGCTGTGTGGGCCCCACGAGCCACCAGGGCGTGCCCCCCCTGGGGCGCGCCGTGGTGCCTCGTTGGCCACTGCTTCATCTTCTCGTCTCCTCCCGAAGCTTCTAGTGTTTGTTATGCCCAGAAAAAAATCTCCAAAAAGTTTCATGGCATTTGGACTTCGTTTGGTACTGATATTCTGGAAAACCAAAAACAGGCAAAAAACAGCAACTGGCACTGGGCACTAAGTTAATAGGTTAGTCCCAAAAAAATGATATATAATTGCTGTAAATGTATATAAAAACATCCAAGATTGATATTATAATAGCATGGAACAATAAAAAATTATAGATACGTTGGAGACGTATCAAAGAACAAGAAAGTGCTTACTGTGCTTTAGCTTCGAGGTGGCAAAAGTCATGACATATGACATAAGAGCGACGAAGCCAGGGTAGCGGGGTCATGGGTGTGACTTGTAATAAGTTAATGACTCAAGATCGAACTTGGGCAATATCAACATGGTTAGAATTGCACTTCCTTATACCCAACATGCAGTTTTGATGCCTTTTGCACCAACACATTTTACCTGAAATATAAATTTATGGTAAGCTTCACACAAACTACAGTTGCAGACGGACTTCAACATTAACAATACTACAAATGACAGCTTCTATAGCGAGTCTATGTTGTATTCACTCAAAAAAGAAAAAAATTGTTGAATACATTGATTTCTGTAGCGAGTCTATGTTGTAACTAGCAAGACAAGGGGCTTGACAACCCTCTTGCCGTGTTGGGGACAAGTGTGTTTTGTGTGCAGGTGCCCTTCACTTTGTTAGTTTGGGGGACTCCTGAGTTAGCTTGGCTGACTCCTATTATCTGTGAACGCAATTGCATAATATTTGCAGGGGGCAAACTTAGACAAAAAATTTATTGCAACGTTGAGTCCATGAAGCCATTCTTTAGCTTTTCCTCACAAAGAGAAAGAAAATAGATGCAACCTCAAAGCTCTAGGTTCATAGTCTTTAATGTGTGTCATGTTACACAACTCAGAAAAATTATGCAAATGTATACCAGCATCACAGAAGCAGAGCCTCCAAAATGGTTTTGTTGAACCATAGAGCTAAATTGGGTTTGATCTCATATTGCTCGGCAGTGACATTAGGTTGTGTTATGGGTTCATGGATAAAGTTATTGCTTGGAGCAGCAAAGTATCCAAGGTTATGAGCCATAATAATTTTTGGGTTTTTCTAGTGACAACACTTGCAACAAAAATTAAGATGGACCAAGAACAAAAATTGAAATAAAGACTCTAACAAAAATTCTAACACAATGACTAGCAACACAATTCCTCCCTGGCAACGGCGCGAGAAAAAGGTTCGATGAGTCCCTTTGGTGATCCGGTAACAGATAGCAGAAAGGTTTCTAGCCTCTTTCCCCGAGGAGTGACCCCGATTTATCGAACCCACGAGAGGACGTGCGCTTGTGACAAGGGTTTCTACCAAGCTTTTGCTAGAGTATTATTTTCCAGTTTTTAGACCAGATTGTAATCAAGTTGCTACTAAAAACACATATAATAATATCAGTCATGGGTATGAGGACTTGATTCTTACAGTTGTGTGTTTGTGATCGGGATCATCATGATGTTAATTTGTGCTATGGAAGACACCCGTTAAGATGTGCTTGCAATGAATCGAAGTAGGGGATGTGTCCAAATTATGTCTTGACCAGAACACGCCCTGCATCAAGAGTCAGTTGTCCAACCGTAGGCCATATCCGTCGCATGTTGAACAAGTCTTGAATATTATCAGGAATTTGTGTGAAATCAAAGGCGCATTGGACAATGTTCCAAAGCAACCTAGCTATTGAACATCTCAAGAAAAGGTGGTCAATCCTCTATTCTTGCATGCAAAAAGGGCATTTCTTATCTCCATTCCAACCTCTTCTATGCAAATTATCTCTAGTTAAGATACTGTTTCTAAGCACCAGCCACATACATACTTTCACCCTAAGTGGCATTTTTGATTTCCACAGAAAAGTGTGTGGATATTTGATTCCATTTTCAATCAGATATCTATAATAGGATTTTACAGTGTATATCCCATGTTTATCCCATGTTTATTAAGTGTCCATTTAATAGTGTCTTTCTCTGTAGACAGTTCCACCTGAGCACATCACTCTTTGATGTGAGTCCACAGTTCCAGAGATTCTCCAAATAAAGTTCTTCTAAATAGGACTGAATCCAGCCCTTTATCAATCATATGTTTGAGCGATTTGTTTTTGTCAAAGCACAAATTATACAATTTGGGGAAGTTTTCTTTAAGAGGTTTGTCCCCCAACCATCTATCTTCCCAGAATCTGACACTTTCTCCGTTCCCAACCTCAAACTTACACAATGAGAGAAAGTGTTCTTTGTGTTTATTAATCTCAGACCAGAACTGGGAATCCCCCTGCCTGAGTTTTATTTTATCCAGTTTTTTGTTTTTACAATACTTATTTATGAGCACTTCCTGCCATAAAACCTCAGTATTGAACAGCTTCCACCACCATTTACATAAAAGAGCAATATTCATTAACCTGTCAAAAAAGAGAGCAATATTCATTAGTTTCAAATTTTGAATCCCCAAACCACCCATGTCTTTAGGTCTACAGACCTCACTCCATTTATTTCTGTCCTCTTCCTCTTGCCACAAGAGCCTAGCTTTGAAATAATCCATTCTTTTATTCACACCCACTGGCAGCCCATAGAGGACATCATAAAGTAAGTAATGCCAGACAAAGAAGATTGTATTAAGGTCACTCTACCAGCACTAGCAAGGAGTCTCCCTTGCCAGTTGCTACATTTCTTTTCCATTCTATCTTTAGTAGGCTTCCAATTTTTATTTCTAATTCTTTTCCTATCAACAGGCAAACCCAAATATTTCATGGGCAAAGAACCAACAGGGCAAGTAAAGATTTGTGCAAAACTACTAGCCCTGTTGACTGCATCTCCAAATAGGAATAACTCACTTTTGTGGAAATTTATTTTTAATCCAGACATTTGTTCAAACAGACAAAGTATGAATTTCAAATTGTGAGCACTAGCATAATCATCCTGCAACAGGAAGATTGTATCATCTGCATACTGTAACATGTTAATGCCATTATCAATATTCTCTTCCAAGACTCCTTTTACAAGACCATTGATTCTAGCATTATCTAACATCATAGCTAGGGCATCAACAGCTATATCAAAAAGTAAAGGTGGCATAGAATCCCCTTGTCTCAATCCTTTATGAGTAGGGAAGTATGCCCCTAAATTTTCATTCACTTTAATACATACTTTGCCCCCCCCCCTCTAATGGTATGCATAATCCAATCTATCCACTTATCAGGAAACCCTTTTAGTTTAAGTATCTGCATAACAAAAGGCCATTTCACTTTGTCATAAGCTTTCTCAAAATCTACCTTAAACAACATAGCACTTTGTTTCTTCCTATGTATATTATTAAGGGCTTCATGTAAAATAGGCACCCCTTCCATTATATACCTGCCTTTACAAAAGCATTTTGTATTGGAGATATCACCTCCCCAGCTACACCATTTAATCTATTCATAAGAACTTTAGTAAAAAAATTAAATATCACATTAAGCAAGAAAATTGGTCTAAACTTTTGAATCTGATTAGCATCTTTTGTTTTAGGCACTAGAGTGATAATTCCATAACTGAGTCTAGAAATATCTAGTTCCCCTTTATGAAAATCATCAAATAGTACCTTGATATCATCCTTAACCAAATCCTAGAAGTGCTGATAAAATCTAGCTATAAACCCATCAGGGCCAGAAGATTTGTTATGTGCCATTCAAACACAACATTTTTTATTTTCCCCATGGAAAATTCTCCTGTCAATTTCTCAGCAACCTCCACTGGGATAGTTCTAGGGTTTTCTAAATTCAAAGTAATTGCAGACCTCTATGGATGCCCAAAAAGGTCCTTGTAATATTTAGTAATATACTCTATAATTTCTTTATCTCCTTCTATTTTTCGTTCTTCCTGTTCTAAACAGGTAATTTTATTTTTCCTTCTTCTGCCATCGGCCTTAGCATGAAAATATTTAGTGTTACCATCCCCATCCAAGAGCTCATCTATTTTGCCTCTTTGTTTCCATATGGCCTCCTCCTGCTGGAGCAACCTATCTAATTGGGCTCTTAGCTCCAGTTGTTCCTGTCTATTTTTAGTTGTTAAACCATGTAATTCACAATGTTTATCAATTGCATTTAATTTTTCCAGTATATGTTTCTTAAGTTCTCTATACCAAGCATTCATATTTCTATTCCACCCTTTTAGTTGGGATCTTAGAGTTCTATGTTTTTACTGCCATTTTTCTATATTGGACCCAGTGATACTGGTCCAAACATCTGCCACTATCTTATCAATGCCCTCTCCGAGGAACCATGCATTTTCAAATCTGAAAATTGGATCAGTTTTTGGCACATCTCCAGTATCTAAAAACAGTGGAGTGTGGTCTGATTTCTCCCTAACTAGGGCACTAACCACAGAGAGGGGGTAATTTTCCTCCCAATCTATACTCAACATAGAATCCTATCTAGTTTTTCAAAGGTTGGAGCAGTTAGATTATTCGCCCAAGTGAAATGTCTCCCATGTAAATCCAACTCTCTCAAACCATCTTGCTCTATGATAGCATTAAAGACAAAACTATAGTGACTTGGAGTTCCCGGTTTATTTTTCTCTGAAGCTTTCCTAATAATAATAAAATCTCCCCCAATCAAGAGTGGGTTGATACTATTTTGCAACATTCTAGATAGCTTAGCAAGAAATTTTGCTTTCCTTTCAGGTTGTGCATCTCCATATACCAACACCAAATCCCAGATAAACCTAGTTTTCACATCCTGCACTGTCATTTTAATATCATAATCTCCTTCTTCCTGAGAGATTACATCAAGAGCAGTATAATGACTCCTAGTAAGAACCCTCCAGATTTTCCCCTGGCAGGTGTATAATGCCAGTGAAAATCCCTCCCAACACAGATGGCTTGTAGGTCATTCCTGGAGAACTGCTGACTCATAGTTTCCTGTAAACCCAGGAAATCAACTTTCCTATCCATCACAAGCTCCCTAAGAAACCTCTTAACATCTCCACCAAAACCCCTCATGTTCCAAAACACCCCGCTCATGATTTCTTTTTCTTATTCTTATTAGCTTTTTCTAGTACACTGATAGTCACAGAGGATTTCCACCCAGAAGAAGGTGGAGGTATCCCCTTGTGTTTCCCTTTTCTGTGTGAAAACAGGGTCTTTAAATGTTCCCAATCCTTATTTTCACTATCGTCTCCCTCACTATCATTACCTATCAATTCCTCAATATCATATTCCCCTGTTTCTATCACAGTATTCAACTCCTTAGTTGGATTTTTGCATTGATTGCTATTGTTGGCCAGCCACAAATCAACTCCGACTTGTTCCATATTTTTTATAAGGTTGATGCTGATAGGGAACGTTGCACGAAAATCAAAAAAAATCCTACGAAACACCCAAGATCTAATCTAGGAGATGCAAAGCAACGAGAGGGGAGTGTGTCTACATACCCTTGTAGACCGAAAGCGTTAGCATCGTAATGCGGTTGATGTAGTCATACTCTTCACGATCCAATCGCGATCCAATTCGATCTAGTGCCGAACGGATGGCACCTCCGAGATTAGCACACGTTCAGCTCGATGGCGACCTCTCCTTCTTGATCCAGCAAGAGAGGGGGAGGAGGTAGATGAGATCGGAACCAGCACGATGGTGTGGTGGTGGTGGTGGCAGCGGAATTCCGGCAAGGCTTCGCCAAACGCTGACGGAACATGGAGGAGGAGTAACGGGAGGGAGACGGGGCAAGCGTTGAAAGGGTGGCTGCCCCCTGGGCCTCCCCACTATATATAGGGGTGAGGAAGGGGCGTGCCAGCCCTAGCCCCCCTCTCAAGGCAGGCGGGCGGCGGCCAAGGGGGGAGGAGTGCCCTCCAAGCCAAGTGGAGGGCCCTCCCCTTTAGGGTTTCCCTTCCCCTAGGCGCATGGGCCAAGTAGGGGCTGATGCGCCTGGCCCAATAAGGCCAGGGCACCCCCCCCCTACAGCCCATGCTACTACTTCGGACATGGTGGAACTCTCCGAGGACTTCCAGACCCCTCCAGAACCCTCTGGAACCTTCCGGTGATTTCCCGATACAATACCGAAAAAACCAAACTTTTCCCGTAACCCCGAAAACAACATTCCTTATATAAATCTTTACCTCCAGACTATTCCGGAGCTCGTTGTGATGTCCCGGATCCCATCCGGGACTCCGAATAACCTTCGGACTTTCCGCTATTAATATCTCAATACTACCCTAGCGCTATCGAACGTTAAGCGTGCGACCCAACGGGTTCTGGAACATGTAGACATGACCGAGACACTTCTCCGGTCAATAATCAATAGCGGGATCTAGATACCCATATTGATTCCCACATGTCCAACGAAGATCTTTATCGGTTGAACCACGATGTCGAGGATTTAGTTAATCCCGTATGCAATTCCCTTTGTTCGGCGATATGTTACTTGCCCGAGATTCGATCGTCGGTATCTCCATACCTAGTTCAATCTTGTTACCGGCAAGTGTTGGAAATATGCCCTAGAGGCAATAATAAATTGGTTATTATCATATTTCCTTGTTCATGATAAATGTTTATTATTCATGCTAGAATTGTATTGACCGGAAACTTAAATACATGTGTGAATACATAGACAACACCGTGTCCCTAGTAAGCCTCTACTAGACTAGCTCGTTGATCAAAGATGGTTAAGGTTTCCTAACCATAGACATGAGTTATCATTTGATAACGGGATCACATCATTAGGAGAATGATGTGATTGACAAGACCCAACCGTAAGCTTAGCATCAGATCATTTAGTTATTTGCTACAACTTTCTTCATGTCAAGTATCTGTTCCTTAGACCATGAGATCATGCTACTCCCGGATACCGGAGGAACGCCTTGTGTGCTATAAAACACCACTTCGTAACTGGATGATCATAAAGGTGCTCTACAGGTATCTCCGATGGTGTCTGTTGGGTTGCATGGATCGAGACTGGGATTTGTCACTCCGTATGACGGAGAGGTATCTCTGGGCCCTCTCAGTAATACAGCATCGTAAAGAGCTTGCAAGCAAAGTGGTTAATGAGTTAGTCATGGGATCTTGTATTATGGAACGAGTAAAGAGACTTTCCGATAACGAGATTGAACTTGGTATGGAGATACCGACGATCGAATCTCGGGCAAGTAACATATCGCCGGACAAAGGGAATTGTATACGGGATTAACTGAATCCTCGACATCGTGGTTCAAACGATAAAGATATTCGTTGAATATGTAGGAATAAATATGGGCATCCAGGTCCCACTATTGGTTATTGACCGGAGAGGTGTCTCGGGCATGTCTACATGTTCCCAAACCCGTAGGGTCGCACGCTTAACGTTCGATAGCGCAAGGGTAGTATTGAGATATTAACAGTGGAAAGTACGAAGGTTGTTCGGAGTCCCGGATGGGATTCAGGATATCACGAGGAGCTCCGGAATGGTCCGGAGGTAAAGATTCATATATAGGAAGTCCTATTTTGGTCACCGGAAAGATTTCAGGATTTGCCGGTATTGTATCGGGAATGCTGAAAGGGTTCCGGAGGTCCACCGGGGGGTCCCACCTGCCCCGGAGGGCCACATGGGCAGCAAAGGGGGCGCACCAACCACTAGTGGGCTGGGCGCCACTTCCCCACCTAGGCCCATTTGCCTAGGGTTGGTGGGAACCCTAGATGGGGGCGCCCTCCTTGACTTGGGAGGCAAGCCACCCCCCTAGGGCCGCCGCCCCCTCCCCCTTGCCCCTATATATAGTGGGGGGTGGGAGGGCAGCTGCACGTCTCCACCCTTGCCCTCCGTTGCTCCCAACTCCTCCCACCTTTCCTCTGATACGCGCTTGGCGAAGCCCTGCCGGAATTCCGCTGCCACCACCACCACCATACCGTCATGCTGGTTCCGATCTCATCTACCTCCTCCCTCTCTCTTGATGGATCAAGAAGGAGAGGACGCCATCGGGCTAAATATGTGCTAATCTTGGAGGTGTCGTCCGTTCGGCACTAGATCGGATTGGATCGTGATTGGATCATGAAGAGTACGACTACATCAACCGTGTTACGACGCTAACGCTTTCGGTCTACAAGGGTATGTAGACACACTTCCCTCTCGTTGCTATGCATCTCCTAGATTAGATCTTGGGTGTTCGTAGGATTTTTTTTTGATTTTCATGCAACATTCCCCATCAGTGGCATCATGATCTAGGTCTATGCGTAGATGTATTTGCACGAGTAGAACACAAAGAAGTTGTGGGCGTTGATGTTCAAATTGCTTACTTCCTTTGTCTTATTTGGATTCAGCGGTATTGTGGGATGAAGTGGCTCGAACCAACCTTACTTGTCCTCGCACAAGAGACCGGTTCCACTGACTGACATGCAACTTGTATTGCATAAAAGTGGCTTTGCGGGTGTCTGTCTCTCCCACTTTAGTTGAATCCGATTTGACAAGGGCGGTCCTTTTAGATGGTTAAAAGGCTACTTGTATATCACCATTTTGGTTTTGCGTAGATAAGAACGATTCTTATAGTTTGCCCTAGCAGCCACGTAAAAATTGTAACAACAAAGTAGAGGACGTCTAACTTGTTTTTGCAGGGCATGTTGTAATGTGGTATGGTCAAAACGTGATGTGATATATGTTGATGTATGAGATGATCATGTTTTGTAATAGGTTCACGACTTGCATGCCGATGAGTACGGCAACCGGCAGGAGCCATAGGGTTGCCTTTAATTTATTGTATGACCTGCGTGTCAACTATTAAACGCCATGTAATTGCTTTACTTTATTGCTATGTGTTAGCAATAGTTATAGAAGCAATAGTTGGCGAGACAACCACGTGACGACATGATGATGGAGATCATGGTGTCATGCCGGTGACGATGGAGATCACCGGTGCTTTGGAGATGGAGATCAAAAGTACAAGATGATGATGGCCATATCATGTCACATATTGATTGCATGTGATGTTTATCTTTTTATGCATCTTATTTTTCTTAGGACGACGGTAGCATTATAAGATGATCCCTTCACTTAATTTCAAGATAAAAGTGTTCTCCCTAAAGTATGCGCCGTTGTGAAAGTTCATCATTTCGAAGCACCTCGTGATGATCGGGTGTGATAGAGTCTACGTTCGCATACAACGGGTGTAAGCCAGTTTTACACATGCAGAATACTTGGGATAAACTTGACGAGCCTAGCATGTACAGACATGGCCTCGGAACACGGAGGACCGAAAGGTCAAACATGAGTCATATAGTAGATATGATCAACATGGAGATGTTCACCATTGATGACTGCCCCATCTCACGTGATGATCGGACATGGGTCAGTTGATGTGGATCATGTAACACTTAGACAACTTGAGGGATGTTGATTTAAGTGGGAGTTCTTTAGTAATTTGGTTAACAGAACCAATTATCATGAACTTAGTCTAAATTGTCTTTGCAAATTAATGTTGTAGATCAATGGCTCGCGCTATAGCTCCCTTGAATTTTAATGCGTTCCTAGAGAAAGAAAAGTTGAAAGATGATGGAAGCAACTATGCAGACTAGGTCCGTAATTTGAGGATTATCCTCACTGCTGCACAGAAAGTTTATGTCCTTGATGCACCGCTAGGTGATCCACTCGCTCCCGCAAATCTGGACGCTATGAATGTCTGGCAAGCAAGGAATGATGACTACACGATAGTTCAGTGCACCATGCTTTACGGCTTAGAACCGGGGCTCCAAAGACGTTTTGAGCACCACGGAGCATATGAGATGTTCCAAGAGCTGAAATTGGTATTTCAAGCTCATGCCCGGGTTGAAAGGTATGACACCTCCAACAAGTTCTTTAGCTGTATGATGGAGGAGAACAGCTCCGTTAGTGAGCACGTACTCAAAATGTCTGGGTACTACAACTGCTTGAATCAGTTGGGAGTTAATCATCTGGATGAGGTAGCGATTGACAGAGTTCTCCAGTCACTGCCACCGAGCTACAAAAGCTTTGTGATGAACTATAATATGCAAGGGATGGAGAAGATGATCCCTGAGCTCTTCGCGATGCTTAAGGCCGTGGAGGTAGAAATCAAGAAAGAACATCAAGTGTTGATGGTCAACAAGACCACCAGTTTCAAGAAGAAAGGCAAGGGAAAGAAAGGGAACTTCAAGAAGAACGGCAAGCCAGTTGCCGCTCCCGTGAAGAAGCCCAAGGCTGGACCCAAACCTGAGACTGAGTGCTTCTATTGCAAGGGGAATGGTCACTGGAAGCAGAACTGCCCCAAGTACTTGGCAGATAAGAAGGCTGGCAACGTCAACAAAGGTATATTTGATATACATGTTATTGATGTGTACCTTACTAGTGCTCGTAGTAGCGCCTGGGTATTTGATACCGGTTCGGTTGCTAATATTTGTAACTCGAAACAGGAGCTGCGGAATAAACGGAGACTAGCTAAGGACGAGGTGATGATGCACGTCGGAAATGGTTCCAAGGTTGATGTGATCGCAGCCGGCATGCTCCCTCTACGTTTACCTTCGGGATTAGTTTTGAACCTGAATAATTGTTATTTGGTGCCTGCGTTGAGCATGAACATTATATCTAGATCTTGTTTATTGCGAGACGGTTATTCATTTAAGTTAGAGAATAATGGTTGTTCTATTTATATGGAAAATATTAATGTCTACTATGCAACTTTATTCTTGTAGACGTTGTTGGGCCTCCAAGTGCAGAGTTTTGTAGGACAGTAGCAAATTTCCTTCAAGTGGATGACCTAAGGTTTATCAATCCGTGGGAGGCATAGGATGAAGATGGTCTCTCTCAAACAACCCTGCAATCAAATACAAGAAATCTCTTGTGTCCCCAACACACCCAATACAATGGTAAATTGTATCGGTGCACTAGTTCGGCGAAGAGATGGTGACACAAGTGTAGTATGGATAGTAGATATAGGTTTTTGTAATCTGAAAATATAAAAACAGCAAGGTAGCAAGTGATAAAGCGGAGCACAAACGGTATAGCAATGCTTGAAAGCAAGGCCTAGGGTTCATACTTTCACTAGTGCAATCTCTCAACAGTGCTAACATAATTGAATCATATAACAATCCCTCAACGTGCGACAAGGAATCACTCCAAAGTTCCTATTAGCGGAGAACATAAGAAGAAATTGTTGTAGGGTATGAAACCACCTCAAAGTTATCCTTTCCGATCAATCTATTGAGCCATCCCTATAAGTGTCACAAACAGCCCTAGAGTTCATACTAAAATAACACCATATGATACGCATCAACCAACTCTAATGTCACCTAGATACTCCAATGTCACCACAAGTATTCGTGAGTTGATTATTCGATATGCATCAAACAACTTCAGATTCATAATATTCAATCCACACAAAGAACTTCAAAGAGTACCCCAAAGTTTCTATTGGAGAAAAGAAGATGAAAACATGCAATCAACCCCTATGCCTAGATTACCCCAATGTCACCTCGGGAATCCGCGAGTTGATCACCAAAACATACATCAAGTGACTCAATAGAATACCCCATTGTCACCACAGGTATCCACATGCAAGACATACATCAAGTGTTCTCAAATCTGAAATATTCAATCCGACAATAACGAAACCTCAAAGGGAAAGACTCAATTCATCACAAGAAGATAGAGAGGGAAGAAAAACCATATGATCCAACTATATTAACAAAGCTCGCGATACATCAAGATCATGCCAAATCAAGAACACGAGAGAGAGAGATCAAACACATAGCTACTAGTACATACCCTCAGCCCCGAGGGTGAACTACTCACTCCTCGTCATGGAGACCGCCGGGATGATGAAGATGGCCTCCGATGATGATTTCCCCCTCTGGCAGGGTGCCGGAACAGGGCTCCAGATGGTATTTCTTCGGTACAGAGGCTTGCGGTGGCGGCGTCGAAGTTCTAGGTTTATTTCTGGGGTTTCTCTATTTATAGGATTTTTCAGCGTTGGAATCACGCAAAAAGGAGCTACGAGGGCCCCACAAGGCAACATCACATGCCCCCCAGGCCGCGCCAAGATACCTTGTGGGCTCCTCGTGAGGCTTATGGTCCTTCCACAAAGCTTCGGGGGTCTCTTTTGGTCCAAACAAATCGTCAAAAAGTTTCTTCCAATTCCGAGAACTTTTATTTCTGCACAAAAAACAACACCACGGTAGTTTTGCTGAAAACAGCGTCAGTCTGGGTTAGTTCTAATCAAATCATACCAAAACCATATAGAATTGTTATAAACATGGCATGAATACTTCATAAATTATAGATACGTTGGAGACGTATCAGCATCCCCAAGCTTAATTCCTGCTCGTCCTTGAGTAGGTAAATGATAAAAGAAATAATTTATGAAGTGTGAGTGCTAGCATAGTGCATAAGTTTGATCAATGATAATTTTAATCACTTTTCCTAGCATCATAACAACAACTCTTTCTCATAAAACTCATCATGATAAAGTAGCAATAAATTCACATGTTATGGTTCAAACAATGCATTCTCTTGAAACTTAACAACCTATGTTCTTAGTCACCAAACAATTGCAATTCAACTTATGTTCAACAGAGTCTAAGTAAGAGCTTCACATACTCAATTATCATATAGTCTTCTATGATTGCTAGTACTCAAAGCATATTTTTAGAACAAATGGCATCCATCGAACACAGAGAAAGATAGGGGCTTAATGTTTTGCCTCCCAACTCATTTATCATAGAGATAATTGTCAACAATAATAAATCATGATCAAATATATTTGAATGGATATATGTGCCTGGATCTATCCCCACCACATGATGCTTGCCAACTATAGAATAGGTTGGAATAAGAAGTTGACTCAACAAAAATAAATAGCATGAAAGTAAATAACATAAAAGTAAATAGAATGCCCCTTCGCAGAGGGAAGCAGGGATTTGCAGAGGTGCCAGAGCTCATAGCTTAAAACAGAGATGAATACATTTTGAGTGGTGTGCCTTTCCTGTCAACGTCACGATCGAGAGTTCTCAATATCTTCCATGCTAAACACATTATAGGCGGTTCCCAAGCGGAAAGGTAAAGTTTACTCCCCCTCAACCATTCAAACACAAGCCATGGCTAGCCGAATCCTCGGGTGCCCTCCATACAATCAACTTTCCGGGGGAGTTTGTTTAATTATTTTGTTTTGCGGGACTGGGCATCCCAATTACCGCCCTCTCTCGTGCAATGACAAGTGAATAAACACTCATCATGAGAATAACTCGCTTAACATGGAAGATACTGACCACCCACTGCCGCTTCATGAGCGGTACGGGCACACAAAACAGATGCTTATTTGAATGATTAGAGGTGGCACATGCAAATTTACTTGGAACGGTAGAGTAATACCATATATAGGTAGGTATCGTGGACACTCATGGAAGAAACTTGGCTCAAGGATTTTGGATGCACAAGCAGTATTCCCGCTTAGTACAGAAATTTAGGCTAGCAAAAGATTCTAAACAAGCACCACATGTTGGAGGATCCTTAACAATATAACTTCTATGCAAATATACCCAAACATAACTCATTACGTTGTCTTCCTTGTCCAACTTCAACTACTTGATCAAGGTTGAAAATAATTAATGGGTATTCTCAATCATAAAAGATGTCCAAGATAATATATATGTATGTGAAATTTCTCTTCCATATACTAATCATTCATGAATTGCTTGTATGACCAATATTGTGATTGTCAAATTTCAATAGACTTTAATTTCTGAACCCAATGTGAAATATTACTAAGCATATGGAACATGGATAATTTCAGATTTATGATATTCAATTCATTCAAACATTTTCTCTTAGGATATAAGTGAAGCACAAGAATGAATGACAAACTACTCCAAAAGATATAAGTGAAGACCAATGTGTAATCAAACAATTAAGTAGCTATGTGAAGACTCTCTCCCAATAAAGATTTCAGATCTGATAATTTTATTAAAACATCAAACAAAATGAAAATAAAAGGACACTCCAAGAATATCACATATCATGTGAACAAGTAAAAACTTAGGCTAACCGATAGGTGTTGATGAAGAAAGGTGGGACACCCACCGGGGCATCCCCAAGCTTAGTTGCTTGAGACTTCTTGGAATTTTATCTTGGGGTGCCTTGGGCATCCCCAAGCTTGAGCTCTTGTGTCTCCTTAATTCCTCTCATATGATGGCTTCTCCTAAATCTTACAACTTCATCCACACAAAACTCAACAAGAACTCGTTGTCGGGGGGATGACCCCCGGGTAGGCTCGAGGAGACAAGTCACCATTTCGAAACTTTGCCAGGGGAGCGACCCCTGGCTGGCTGGAGGCCCGAACCCGGCCGGCTGGCTTGAGGCCGGAACCCAGCCGGCTGGCTGAAGTTAACCACAACGTCCCGTCGGACCTGCGCGGACGAGACGACCATGCTCTATAGTGGAGCACTGTTGATAAACAACAGACACTGTTCATAGGTCATGTGTCACCTCAAATAGTGTATAGTTTGCCATGTGGGCCACCCCTTGTCCCCTGGGCACCCCTTTATAAGGTGCACCAGGGAGGAGCTCTTCGACAGGCTCACTCACTCTCATTTCCTCTCACTCTCATTCTCATACACACTCACAAGAGAAGTGGAGAGCCCAGCGCCTCCTTCTTCCTCCTCCAGACAGCTCCAGGAGCAACCATGTACTACCATATACTCCACATATACATCAGACATGCAGGAGTAGGGGTGGTACCTCCACACAAGGGCCCCGAACCTGGGTAAACCACCGTGTACAGTTGCCCAAACCCGTCCCGGATCTCCACTGTAGCCTTGCTCTCACCTCTTTAAGCCATCCCATGGCATCTGCCGTGATCGCGCATCCCCCATGAGAATACCACGATAGTTGGCGCCCACCATGGGGCTAGCTGCTGCTGGAACCGCGGTTCGGGCGGGACCCTTTTCGTCATCACCATCGCGGCATTGCCGGCGTCTCTCCGATGGCGCTCGGGGGCTCGACATCGGCACGCCCCCGGCGCGACCGTGCGGGGCGGCGTGTCTTCCTCGTCTGCCTTCGGTCCCTGCTCCGCTCCGCCTACGTCCGCGCGCACGCCACCTCGTTCCGGCCAGCCGCGCTGCTTCACGCGTTGCTACTCGCTCCAACCCTCCTGCAGCCCCGCCTCCTGCTGGCCCCGCCTCCGACATCTCTCCGTCACCTCTGCTGCCCGCGAGGCTCCCCTGGATGCCCCCGGCCTCCTCGGGCTCCCTGCAGCTCTCCTCCGCACCGCCCGCGCGGCAACCGCGGATGCCGCGTCCCCTCATGCCCAAGTCCTTGCCTTGGCCCCGAGAGCCCACCTCGCCTCGCCGCGTCCCCTCCTCCACCCCTCTCCTCGCGCGCCAGTGGGCTCCCCGCTGCTCCGCTGCTCCCCTCCCGCGGCCGCGAGCTGCTCCAACCCAGCTCCCGCGCGCTGCTCCGAGCACCTCCCGTCGCTACTCTCTCCTTTCCCCTGAGCCACCTCTCTCTCTCCCGGGCTCCCCCGACCCTCTAGCCATGGCGCCACCACGCTCGTGCGCCCGCCGCCCCGTCGACCGCGCTCGCGCCTCCGCTCCTCCGCGCCCGTCCGCGACCCGCCGTCGCGCGCCCTCGCGCCCGGCTGCTCCGCCGGGCCTTTCCCTCCGCCGCTCTCCCCTGTGGCCTCGCTATGCTTGCGCGCGCCCCGTTGCCGCCTCCTCGCCCAAGCCCCCGGCCTCCGCGCGTTCCCGTGCGCCCGCCAGTCCTGCGTGGGCCGGCTCGCCGTCCCATCCCGGCCGGCTCTGCCTCCGGGCCGCTGCACCGGCCGCCGGCTCCGCACCCGCCGGCTCCGTCCCGCCCGTGGCCGCCTGCTCCACGCCCGCGGCCGGCTCGCCGCCCGCGCCGGTTGTATCCGGCCCACCGACCGGCCGCTGCCGCGTCCCCCGCGTGCCCACACTGCCTCCGGCCGGCCGCTGCTCCGGGCCGGCTCCCGCCCCGCGCGCCTCGCGCCTCCAAGCACCCGTGGCCGGCTGCCCTACGTAAAAAAAGAGCAGAGGGCCGGCTGCCCAAGTAAAGAAGGGCCAGCTGCTCAAGCCGGCAGACAAAAAAAAGTTGCTGCCGGATAGAGAGATGGCCAGCTGTTCCTGGTCTACCTGCGTCGCCGCCCGGCCGGCTGGCCCGTCTGCCCGCTTCGCCGCCTGGCCGGCTGGCCTGCCCGCCCGCTTTGACACCGGGCCGGCTGGAGAGCCGGCTCGGCAGCGGAGCGCCCCTCGACCGCCCGGAGGCTCGGGCCGTCTGCCGGCAGACACCTCCGACCCGTCTGCACCAAAAGCAATGTGAGCTCCCCATTCGCATATCTTTGCACCGCGCACAAAAACGGACAACCCCGAGCGACCCTCAGGGGCTATCTCCGCATTTTTTTCCAGCTACTTTACTGTTCACCCTGGCGCCAACTAGTCTCGGCCCCCGGGGGCTGGCCGTTTGGCCCGATACGTTCTTCCCCGCAGACGGCTTAGTAGTGTGCACGGTACCGAAGGCCCACTCTTCGTCTCAGCTACAGACCGGCTCCCGGCTGTCCGGCTAGCGAGAGCAAAAGCTGGAGGTCACACCACGCGAAAAATGTCCGGGGGAGAAAATTGCTTGGGCGACCCGGTCGTTTCCTTTATGAGTATCTGCTCGGTCGAATCTGCTCCCAGAGTCCGAGTATTATACACTCTACTCCGTGGCCCACTCTTCGCCTCAGCTACAGACCGGCTCCCGGCTGTCCGGCTGGCAAGAGCAAAAGCCAAAGAGCGGAGGGGACATGAAAAAGACTAAAGGGGGTTCGGACGAAACCGAGTCAGCACCCTCTGCATAAAACTTGCAATGCCAAAGCTAAATATTTGATATATCTGCACTGACTAAGTTCGTCTTTCACACGATCATTTTCGTGGGGAACCCCCCCCTCCTCGCCCGGAGGCTCGGAGGCTACACCCAGTGGGTGCGCTGGCGCGGCCCGCTGGGAAAATGCCTCACCGGCTGCAGGGCCACCGCCGGCTGCCGCCGAAATCCTCGACGCAACTGTCTGCTCCATCAACAGCGAAGACCCTCCGCCCGACTCTTCGAGTCGCCCGGAGGCTCGGAGGCTACACACAGTGGGTGCGCTGGCACGCCCCCACTGGAGAGACAGCAGAGCTCCGCGCCCACCTGCCGGCGGACTCCGCTCCGCGCCCGGCGATGCCTCACGCCCGCCTGCCGGCAGACTCTGCTCCGCACCCGGCGGCGCCTCACGCCCACCTGCTGGCGGACTCCGCTCCGCGCTCGGCGCCGCCTCGCGCCCACCTGCCGACGGACTCCGCTCCGCGCCCATCTGCTTCAACAAGCTGCAAAGACCCTCCGCCCAACTCTTCGAGTCGCCCAGAGGCTACACCCAGTGGATGCGCTGGCGCGCCCCCACTGGAGAGACAGCAGAGCTCCGCGCCCACCTGCCGGCGGACTCCGCTCCACGCCCGGCGGCACTCCGCGCCCATCTACTTCAACAAGCTGCAAAGACCCTCCGCCCGACTCTTCGAGTCGTCCGGAGGCTCGGAGGCTACACCTAGTGGGTGCGCTGGCGCGCCCCCACTGGAAGCAAGCTGCGCCGGCTGCGGCCCGCAGCCAGCTGTCACCGACGATCTCTGCTTCAACACCAGCGAACACCCTTTGCCCGACTCTTCGAGTCGCCCGAAGGCTCGGAGGCTACTGTCGTGGGGATGACCCCAGGGTAGGCTCGAGGAGACAAGTCACCATTTCGAAACTTTGCCAAGGGAGCGGCCCTTGGCTGGCTGGAGGCCCGAACCCGGCTGGCTGGCTGGAGGCCCGAACCCGGCCGGCTGGCTTGAGGCTCGAACCCGGCCGGCTGGCTTGAGGCCGGAACCCGGCCGGCTGGCTTGAGGCCGGAACCCAACCGGCTGGCTGAAGTCAACCACAACGTCCCGTCGGACCTGCGCGGACGAGACGGCCATGCTCTAGAGTGGAGCACTGTTGATAAACAGCAGACACTGTTCATACGTCATGCGTCACCTCAAATAGTGTATAGTTGGCCATGTGGGCCACCCCTTGTCCCCTGGGCACCCCTTTATAAGGTGCACCAGGGTGGAGCTCTTCGACAGGCTCACTCACTCTCATTTGCTCTCACTCTCGTTCTCATACACACTCACAGGAGAAGCGGAGAGCCCAGCGCCTCCTTCTTCCTCCTCCAGACAGCTCCAGGAGCAACCATGTACTACCATATACTCCACATATACATCAGACATGCAGGAGTAGGGGTGTTACCTCCACACGAGGGCCCCGAAACTGGGTAAACCATCATGTACAGTTGCCCAAACCCATCCCGGATCTCCAGTGTAGCCTTGCTCTCACCTCTTTGAGCCATTCCATGGCATCTGCCGTGATCGTGCATCCCTCGCGAGAATACCACGACACTCGTGACAGAAGTTAGTATAAATCCACTCAAAACCTCAACATTATCTACTGTAGCAAATCACTAAAATTATAATTAAGCATTGCATACTAAATGCCTCTGCATATTTAATACTCCTATCCACAAATAGAAACATTAAACAAGCAAACATATGCAAACAATGCAACTATAACAGCAATCTGCCAACACAGAACAGTCTGTAAAGGGGGATTTAAAATTCATACTTCCCTAACTCCAAAAATTCTGAAACACTACCACGTGACATAGAACTCATGCATGCTTACTGTGTAAAAATTTCAGATTTTCATCATGTTCTGACTATTCAGGAATATTCTGGACATAACAGAAAACTTTCTGTTTTCAAACAGCAACACATGAACTTGCAAACTGAGCATGGTAAAGGATATAATTGGCATTTTATTGAACTAAAAGATACAAAAGATGATTATTTATAACACCAATCAAATATCAGCAGAATAAAATGACACTCCAAGCAAAACTCATATTATGTGACGAATAAAAATATAGCTCCAAGTGAGGTTACCGATAGTATTGAAGACGAAAGAGGGGATGCCTTCCGGGGCATCCCCAAGCTTAGACGCTTGAGTCTTCCTTGAGTATTACCTTGGGGTGCCTTGGGCATCCCCAATATTCTCCTCATATCTATGTCTCACCCAAAACTTGAAAACTTCAATCACACAAAACTTAACGGAACTTCGTGCAATAGGTTAGTATGATAAAAATAAATCATCCACCTAGGTACTGTCAAGAAAAGATTCATAATTGTTCTCACATAATTCCTACTGTATTATATCATTTCCACAATTTATATTACTCAATATAAGCTATGGAAACACTAAAACAAGCAAACTATGCACCGAAAACAGAATCTGTCAAAAACAGAACAGAGTGTAGTGAGCTATTTAAAACCCAAACTTATGTACCTCAAAAATTTCTGAAACAATAGGACAACATAAATAATTTGTAACCAAATACTCTGTAAAAATTTCAAAATTTTCTCACACTCCAGTACAGAATAAAAATTCTAGCACTGGACTCAAAAGTTTCTGTTTTTGCACAGAATCAAATCAACTATCATCCACACTATCCCAAAGGCTTTACTTGGCACATTATTGAAACAAAAGCTATAAAACATGATTACTACAGTAGCTTAATCATGTTAACACAAGAAAAACAGTATTTATAAATATTGGGTTGTCTCCCAACAAGCGCTTTTCTTTAATGCCTTTTAGCTAGGCATGATGATTTCAATGATGCTCGCATAAGAATAAAGAATTGGAACATAAAGAGAGCATCATGAATCATATGACAAGCAAATTTAAGCCTAATCCACTTCCTATGCATAGGGATTTTTTGAGCAAATAACTTATGGCAGCAAGAATCAACTAGCATAGGAAGGTAAAACAAGTATAATTTCAAAACTTTCAACACATAGAGAGGAAACTTGATATTATTGAGATATGTAGAAGCATATATTCCTCTCTCATAATAATTTTCAGTAGCATCATGAACAAATTCAACAATATAACTTTCACATAAATCATTCTTTTCATTATCCACAAGCATAGAGTTTTTATTACTCTCCTCATAAGCAAATTTCTTCTCATTCATAATAGTGGGAGTATCATATGAAACTTGAATACTATAAATTGTTTCCACATTAAAAGAGTAATGTTCAGTAAAAGGGTATTCATAATTATGACAAGTTTTATAATAATAATCATCACTACTTTTTATAACATAAGTATCATCACAATAATCATCATAAGTAGCAACTTTGTTATCATAGTCAATTGAAACCTCTTCCAAAATAGTGTAATCATCATTAAATAAAGTCATGACCTCTCCAAATCCACTTTTATCATTATTCCAATAAGATTCAACACCCTCCAAAATAGTGGGATCATTATTACATAAAGTTGACACTCTTCCAAACCCACTTTCATCAATATAATCATCATAAATAGGAGGCGTGCTATCATCATAATAAATTTGCTCATCAAAACTTGGGGGACTAAAAATATCATCTTCATCAAACATAGCATCCCCAAGCTTGTAGCTTTGCATATCATTAGCATCATGGATATTCAAAGAAAGCATACTAACAACATTGCAATCATGCTCATCATTCAAAGGACTCACGTTAAACATTTTATTAAATTCTTCCTCTAACAATTGAGCACAACTATTGGAATCCTTATTTTCAAGAAAGACATTATATAGATGAAGTATTTGAGGCAACCTCAATTCTATTTTTTTTAGTTTTCTTTTATAAAACTAAACTAGTGAATAAAACAAGAAACTAAAAGATTCAATTGCAAGATCTAAAGATATACCTTCAAGCACTCACCTCCCCGACAACGGCGCCAGAAAAGAGCTTGATGTCTACTACGCAACATTATTCTTGTAGACGTTGTTGGGCCTCCAAGTGCAGAGTTTTGTAGGACAGTAGCAAATTTCCCTCAAGTGGATGACCTAAGGTTTATCAATCCGTGGGAGGCGTAGGATGAACATGGTCTCTCTCAAACAACCCTGCAATCAAATACAAGAAATCTCTTGTGTCCCCAACACACCCAATACAATGGTAAATTGTATAGGTGCACTAGTTCGGCGAAGAGATGGTGATACAAGTGTAGTATGGATAGTAGATATAGGTTTTTGTAATCTGAAAATATAAAAACAGCAAGGTAGCAAGTGATAAAGCGGAGCACAAACGGTATTGCAATGCTTGAAAACAAGGCCTAGGGTTCATACTTTCACTAGTGCAATCTCTCAACAGTGCTAACATAATTGAATCATATAACAATCCCTCAATGTGTGACAAAGAATCACTCCAAAGTTCCTATTAGCGGAGAACATAAGAAGAAATTGTTGTAGGGTACGAAACCACCTCAAAGTTATCCTTTCCGATCAATCTATTGAGCCATCCCTATAAGTGTCACAAACAGCCCTAGAGTTTGTACTAAAATAACACCATATGATACGCATCAACCAACTCTAATGTCACCTAGATACTCAAGTGTCACCACAAGTATCCATGAGTTGATTATTCGATATGCATCAAACAACTTCAGATTCATAATATTCAATCCACACAAAGAACTTCAAAGAGTACCCCAAAGTTTCTATTGGAGAAAAGAAGATGAAAATGTGCAATCAACCCCTATGCCTAGATTACCCCAATGTCACCTCGGGAATCTGCGAGTTGATCACCAAAACATACATCAAGTGACTCAATAGAATACCCCATTGTCACCATGGCTATCCACATGCAAGACATACATCAAGTGTTCTCAAATCTGAAATATTCAATCCGGCAATAACGAAACCTCAAAGGGAAAGACTCAATTCATCACAAGAAGATTGAGAGGGAAGAAAAACCATATGATCCAACTATATTAACAAAGCTCGCGATACATCAAGATCGTGCCAAATCAAGAACACGAGAGAGAGAGATCAAACAGATAGCTACTAGTACATACCCTCAGCCCCGAGGGTGAACTACTCCCTCCTCATCATGGAGACCGCCGAGATGATGAAGATGGCCTTCGGTGATGATTTCCTCCTCCGGTAGGGTGCCGGAATAGGGCTCCAGGTGGTATTTCTTCGGTACAGAGGCTTGCGGTGGCAGCGGCGTTGAAGTTCTAGGTTTATTTCTGGGGGTTTCTCTATTTATAGGATTTTTCAGCGTTGGAATCACGCAAAAAGGAGCTACGAGGTCCCCACAAGGCAACAACACACGCCTCCCCAGGCCGCGCCAAGATACCTTGTGGGCTCCTCGTGAGGCTTCTGGTCCTTCCACGAAGCTTCAGGGGTCTCTTTTGGTCCAAAAAAATTGTCAAAAAGTTTCGTCCAATTTCGAGAACTTTTATTTCTGCACAAAAAATAACACCACGGTAGTTCTGCTGAAAACAGCGTCAGTCCGGGTTAGTTCTAATCAAATCATACCAAAACCATATGGAATTGTTATAAACATGACATGAATACTTCATAAATTATAGATACGTTTGAGACGTATCAAATATCTTTTATGGTCATGCACCCTTGGTGAATGGTTTATTTCTGTTGAATCTCGATCGTAGTGAAACACATATTCATAATATCGATGCCAAAAGATGCAAAGTTCATGATGATAGTACCACATACTTGTGGCACTGCCATTTAGGTCATATTGGTGTAAAGCGCATGAAGAAACTCCATGCTGATGGACTTTTGGAATCTCTTGATTATGAATCATTCGAGACATGTGAACCATGCCTCATGAGCAAGATGACTAAAACCTCGTTTTCCGGAACAATGGAGCGGGCAAGTAACTTGTTGAAAATAATACATAGCGATGTATGCGGTCCGATGAGTGTTGAAGCACGCGGTGGATATCGTTATTTTCTTACCTTCACAGATGATTTGAGTAGATATGGGTATATGTACTTAATGAAACATAAGTCTGAAACATTTGAAAAGTTCAAGGAGTTTCAGAGTGAAGTGGAGAATCATTGTAATAAGAAAATTAAATTTCTATGATCTGATCGAGGAGGTGAATATTTGAGTTACAAGTTTGGTATGTGATACGTCTCCAACGTATCTATAATTTTTGATTGTTCCATGCTATTATAGTATCAATCTTGGATGTTTTTATATACATTTACAGCAATTATATATCATTTTTTGGGACTAACCTATTAACTTAGTGCCCAGTGCCAGTTGCTGTTTTTCGCCTGTTTTTGGTTTTCCAGAATATCAGTACCAAACAAAGTCCAAATGCCACGAAACTTTTTGGAGATTTTTTTCTGGACATAATAAACACTAGAAGCTTCGGGAGGGGACGAGAAGATGAAGCAGTGGCCCACGAGGCACCGCGGCGCGCCCCAGGGGGAGCGCGCCCTGGTACGTCGTGGGGCCCACACAGCTCCGTTTGACCTAAATCCACCTCTATAAATTCTTTAAAATCGGGAAACCAACAGAGGAGTCCACGAAATACTTTTTCCACCACCGCAAGTTTCTGTTCTCGAGAGATCCCATCTGGAGGCCTTTTCCGGTACTCCGCCTGAGGGGGAATCGATCACGGAGGGGCTCTACATCAACCTTGCTGCCCTTCCGATGATGCGTGAGTAGTTTACCACAGACCTTCGGGTCCATAGTTCACTACTAGAAAAAACCCTATTAGTGGCGCACCTATTTTGGCTATTAATGGCGCACTATAGGTGCGCCACTATTAACACGCCACTAGTAATAAATAGTAATGGCGCACCTCTGGTGCGCCATTACTATTCCAAATACTAGTGGCGCACCATGTGGTGCGCCATTACTATTGCTACAGGTGCGCCACTACTATTGCTACAGGTGCGCCACTACTAACCTTTAGGTGCTCCACTGGTATTCCGTCCAGGTGCGCCACTAATAGCCTTATAGGTGCGCCACTAATAGCCTTATAGGTGCGCCACTAGTAATAAAGGAAGGTGCGCCACTAATAAGGGCTGAAATGCGCCACTAGTAATGTATTTGGAAAACAAAAAAAATCCAAATTTACAGAAAACAACCTATAAGGAAAAATTATTTAAAAACAAAAAATGAAATAGAATCATATTTTTTATTATAGTAAGAATATTACAATGTCTTTACAAGTATCCAATAAAAGGAAAATTGCAAGGAAATAAAAGAAAATCCTAAAACTAATCTTCTAGTAATCTTTTCTTCTTTTTCTTCACTTTATCCCTGCAAAATGTAACAAAATAAACAGAAAGACAAACAAACTATTTATAACATGTCAATACTGTCATTTTTTATGCAGAACTAGATATGAGCATATATTTCCAGAATTACATGGTGTGAATATTGTATGAGTAAGATTACATGGTGTCAATACTGTCATTTTTTATGCAGAACTAGAACTGTTACAACCCACATCTACACCTACAGGAAGACTTAGTGGTGCTACTGTTAAGAGAAATTATTTAAGCCTCTGAACATTTTGCATGTCTTTGAACAACCGACTAATCATATGCCTGGGAGAACATTCTTAAATTCTAAACACACTGTAGAATCTCCTGATGATACAACCTTTATCTCACTGTCATTTACAATGACATAACGATGGAGGAATTTTTGCACCGGCCACCATCTCCATCTAATTAATAATAGAACAATGATGATGATCAAGAATTCAAAGAGATCAGAGGATTGAGTTAAAATAGAGAACATGTCCTGCTCCAATTAATTCATTGGATAATACAGTTTTTCTACAAAAATACTAAACTGGAAAAAGGCTCCAGCTTGGTATCAATTTTGATTCTACTCAGCACCTATAATGGTTTGCATTCTTACTCGGATAAGGTTTTGCACAAATCATTCTATTAAACACAATTACAATTGGCACATGTTCTGTAACAAAAGTCAGACAACCAACAAATAAATCTTATCTACAGTACCATAAGCATATGAGCATTTGCAAAAAAAACAAAAAAAACTTATTTACAGTACTATAAGCACATGAGGCACTGAAGTTGATAACCTGAAACAAAGTGAGCCTACAGAAGGAGGGAGTCAAACTGCCACCAAGACTGTGAAGCAAGTTCTAAAGAGAGTTTGATGCTAACAAACTTGCCAAACAAATATCAAGAAAAGAATTAACAGCTACAGTCCAATTCCTCGAACATTTCTTGCAGAAGAAAATAAAAATAAAGTTGCTAAATCATAAAATCATTGTGGCAGTATGTCTACAAAGATCAAAAAGGGAAATCTGTACGGGAAAACACTGAAGAAATCCACATCCATATCTTAAGAAAGATTTTAAGTATGCCTGGAATTAGAACCATATATTTTTCCCATAGACCTGCAAACGATTGGAGAAGGTAGAACACTAAAGAAAGGCTTCTCAGAACACTTACGCTTTCCTGAAAAAGATGACTGGAAATCACTCCAAAGATCTTTGCTCAAGAATTTTGACAGCACAAAAGCAAGAATTACATATTCTCTACATATAACTATTTTTTCAAGTACTGCAAAAATATATTTCTTAGCAGAGGATCCTGAAAATGTAGAACTTGATGCATACGCCTGCATATAGCAAAAACAATATTAAGTATAATTTTCTTGAGATGAGACTGAATATGGAAACAGAAATTCGAAAGTACAACACATGCAGATGTTATCTGGACTGAATGCTATAACTATGTGATTAACAAATGCCCTCAACCCCGAATATTATGCCAAAAAAACCATTTCATGTTGTGCACAACTTACAGTTGTTACCTAGGGATTATACTGAACTTGGTTCCTATTCCTACATCATGGAGCATGGTCATGAATGTATCTTGTTTATAAATTGATCACCAAGCACAGATTAAAAACTGCTCCTTGAATATAAGCATCATTTTCTCTGTAATTTTTCAATTAGACAAAACATGCAGTCTCATTCGGACTTGAGGCATTAATTGAATATGAAGCTACAAAAATCCAAAGGAAAAGAGTAGCAACATAACACAGTTTTAGTTGTCTGGTAATATGATGGATTTAATCTTTTTTAGACATGAAATGGATTACCTTCAGAGAACCATATACTGACGTATTGCTTGCATTCACATGTTCCTTTACTTCCGCAAGATTCTAACAAACTGCAGAAAAAATTCAACAGAGAAAGATGATATACAGGAACACTAAAAGGAGTATGGGCAAGCCTGAAAACACATAAGCATAGCAAATCAATGATATTTGTGAAGAGTGCAAAATCTGTGTGAACCACATAAGTACGGAAAGAGGAAAAAGTACTGTATATAAACCCCAATGTTGCACGCATCCTAATTGAAAGATACTGAACTGATTTTTCTCTCCACGTGCTGCGTTTCGACGTACCCCAAGAGAACACCTTGCGAGGAACATTTAATGAATTCATACACTTCTGTTGATAGGTCAGAAGAACATATAGTAAACAGAATATGCCTCGTCAGAGAAAACTGAAACTACAATAATCTTAATGACCTCTAGGACTAACTTTTACACGAGTGAAAGAGCTACATCTGCAGACATTCTACCGACAATGGCTTCATTCTTACACTAATTCTCAGGACATATTCATGATTACAACAACATTCATGTTAAGTAAACAAAGGCTAACTGCTGCTTGTTCAAATAAATAAATCGGTGATTAAAGCAAACATGGAAAAATAAAGTAGTGTAAGGAAATAACAAATTTCTTGCTAGAGAACATCATATTCTTGGGGTGCTGCTGTCATTAACTATCAGTATAATAGCAGAAATCCTTATATCGTCTCAAAATGAGCAGAAAATTAATTTATATGTTCCAGCTTATGTTCTCTTGACCAAGAGAAAATAATTATGGAGATGAAACATAATCAAATCAGCTTGAATTCTATTTATATGGTTTACATATGACAGAATCCCATTTTATATGGTCTATTTGTGCAATTGTATGGCTAATGTAAAGAACAATTATTGGCGTGGTAAGAATGTATGGTTACAAATACAGTACAATTACTGCTGTAACTGAGAAATTAAACTCATAACTGTATGCTCTCTGATGTCAATAGTTTGGTTCAGTTTATTTCTAACCATGCATTTTATTCGGAGACATTGTGCAATAAGATACTTACTCACAAAGCAAGCATCATATCAATTTTGTACTGTCCGAAATTGGTGCCTGAGTGTATTTTCAGTTCAGGGATGTGCTTGTATAGAGGTTGACCTTAGCGCATCACTCAACTAAAAGTTAATTTCAGTAAATTAAAAGAACTTTTATCTTATCTCGTTATTAGACTGCAAAACAAATGTTCCATTGATCTATTGCTTAAATCTGAATGTTTAACTGTGTCATTCTCTTTCTTGCTGAAAACACAGAGATGCAATTGTTCTTAACTAATAGTCCCTTACCCCTTCCTCTTATATAACAAACTAAATAAGAGAGAGAGAGCTCGGGATGGAGGGAGGGGAGAGGACGCACGTGAGGGGCTCGGGAGAGGTATTGGGTCGAGGTGCTCGTCCTCCTCGCCTGGAAGCACAGTCGCGGCGGCGGGGACTTGTAACGGGGTGGTTCGCATGTTCCGATGGAGCTTCTGGTGGCGTAGTAAAACGACGGCGGCGGCTGCTTTCCTCCTCCGGCGAGCTCGGACGGCGGCGACTGCTGGTGCTCCCTCCGGCGAGCTCGGACGGCGCGGCTGCTGGTACTCCCTCTGGCGAGCTCGGACGGCACGGGAGGAGGCGGATGCCTCGATCCAGAGCTCGCCGAGGCTGCAAGCGAGGCGGGGTGCTCCCCCATGCTCCCTCCGCTCCGGCGCCCAGCGCTCCATCTGCTCCACGGCGGGAACGAACAGGAGAAGCAGAGAGGGCGGGGTGGACGACGGCGGCGAGCGAGGCGGGGTGGCCGACGGGGAACGAGGCGGGGCGGGGCGGGGTGGCCGACGAGCGAGGCGGGGCGGGCGGGATGGCCGACGAGGGAGACGGGGCGGGGTGGCCGGCGGCGAGCTAGGCGGGGCGGGGCAGGGTGGGGTGACCGGCGAGTGAGGCGAGGCGGCTGCAGGGTTACCAGAGAGAGAGAGATGTGGGGATAAGGGAGAGAGAGATAAGGGGATAAGGGAGAGTGGTGGGGACGGGAGTGGTGGGGATAGCAATGGCGCACTACGTAGGGTGCGCCACACCTACCAGGGTTAGTAATGGCGCACCACACCCCGGTGCGCCATTACTAGTTTTGAAAAAAAAATTGAAAAAAAAATTGTTAGTAGTGGCGCACCGGGTGGTGGTGCGCCATTACTAGTTTTAACTAGTAATGGCGCACCACGCCCCGGTGCGCCACTGGTAAGTCTGGGGAGGGGGGTGTGCCCAGGAGAAACTTAGCAATGGCGCACCACACACCAGGTGCGCCATTAGTAATATGGACATTAATGGCGCACCCATATCTGGTGCGCCACTGCTATATAGCAGTGGCGCACCACATACATGGTGCGCCATTAATGTCCATACTAGCTATAGCCGTTTTTCTAGTAGTGGTTAGTAGCTAGATGGCTTCTTCTCTCTTTTTGATCTTCAATACAATGTTCTCCTCGATGTTCTTGGAGTTCTATCCGATGTAATCACTTTTTGCGGTGTGTTTGTTGGGATCCGATGAATTGTGCGTTTATGATCAGATTATCCATGAATATTATTTGAGTTTTCTCTAAACTCTTTTATGCATGATTATTATAGCTTCATATTTCTCTCCGATCTATTGATTTGGTTTGTCCAACTAGATTGATTTATCTTGCAACGGGAGAGGTGCTTTGTAATGGGTTCGATCTTGCGGTGCTCAATCCCAGTGACAGAAAGGGACATGACACATATGTATCATTGCTATTAAGGGTAAAAAGATGGGGTTTATTCATGTGTGAGTTTACTTTGTCTACATCATGTCATCTTGCTTAAGGCGTTACTCCGTTTTTTATGGAGTTAATACACTAGATGCATGCTGGATAGCGGTCGATGTGTGGAGTAATAGTAGTAGATGCAGGCAGGAGTCGATCTACTTGTCTCGGACGTGATGCCTATATACATGATCATTGCCTTGGATATCATCATGGTTATTTGCTTTTCTATCAATTGCACAACAGTAATTTGTTCACCCATCGTATGCTATTTTCATGAGAGAAGCCTCTAGGGAAAACTATGGCCCCCGGGTCTATCTAAATCATATATTAAAAATCCTAAAAATACCTTGCTGCACTTTTACTTTATTTATTTTATTTTGTATTTTTGTTCGCTCTATTTATCTATCATCATACAATTTAATCTTGTAGTTGACCGCCAAGGGATTGACAACCCCTTGTTTGCGTTGGGTGCAAGGATTTGTTGTTTTGTGTGCAGGTACTGCTAATGAGTTGTTGCATGATTCTCCTACTGGATTGATAACATTGGTTTCATAACTGAGGGAATTACTTATCTCTATTGTACTGCATCATCCCCTCCTCTTCGGGGAAATCCCAATGCAGCTCACAAGTAGCAGGAAGAATTTCTGGCGCCGTTGTCGGGGATACATCATCAACATCTATCAAGTACCTACGCATAAAACTCTCATCTCCTTGCATTTATTTTATTTGTCTTTGCCTCTCGTTTTCATCTCCCCCACTTCTAAAAAGTTTTTACAAAAATACAAAAATATTTTCCTTTTGCTTTACTTGTTTGCTTCATTGCTTGCTTGTTATATTGTTTGCGTAGCCACGATGTCTCAAGAAAATACAAAATTGTGTGATTTTTCTAATACTAATAATAATGATTTTATTAGGACTCCAATTGCTCATCCCGCCGCTAGTGCGGAGACTTGTGATATTAATGCCGCTTTGCTAAATCTTGTCATGAAAGAACAATTTTCTGGTAGTCCTAATGAAGATGCTGCATCCCATCTTAACACTTTCGTAGAATTGTGTGATATGCAGAAGAAAAAAGATGTGGATAATGATATTATGAAATTAAAATTATTCCCGTTCTCATTGCGGGATCGTGCAAAAATTTGGTTTTCATCTTTACCACGAAATAGTATCGATTCTTGGGATAGGTGTAAAGATACTTTTATTACCAAGTATTTTCCTCCTGCAAAAATTATTTCTCTTAGAAATCAAATTATGAATTTCGAGCAACTTGATCATGAACATGTTGCCCAATCTTGGGAGAGAATGAAATTAATGATAAGAAACTGCCCTACTCATGGTTTAAATTTGTGGATGATCATACAAAAAATTTATGCGGGATTAAATTTTGTTTCTAGAAATCTTTTAGATTTCGCCGCGGGTGGTACTTTTATGGAGATTACATTGGGGGAAGGTACTAAATTACTTGATAATATTATGGCAAATTATTCACAATGGCATACTAAAAGAGTTCCTTCTAGTAAAAAAGTGAATTATGTTGAAGAAATTAGTACTTTGAGTGATAAAGTTGATGCGCTTATGAAATTGGTTGCTAGCAAAAATACTCCTATTGATCCTAATGATGTGCCATTGTCCACCTTGATTGAGCAAAATAATGATCCCGTAGATGTGAATTTTGTCTCACGAAACAATTTCAATAATAATGCTTATAGAGGTAATTTTAATCCTAGACCGTTTCCTGGAAATTCCTCTAATAATTATGGCAATTCCTATGGTAATTCTTATAATAATAATAATAATAGGATGCCCTCTGATCTTGACAGTAATATTAAAGAATTTATTAATGCTCAAAATGTTTTCAACACTACGATAGAAGAAAAATTAAGTAAACTTGATTATATGTCTAGGAGCATTGATAGAATTATTCATGATGTGGAAAATCTTAAGACTAAAATTTTGCCACCCAAAATTGATATTAATGAATCAATTAAAGCTTTATATGTCTCCATGGATGAGAGTAAGAAAAGAACCGCTATGTTAAAAGCTAAACGAGAATTTTTAGAAAAAGCGATTCCTCCCGGTTTCTATCATAGTAATGATGAGGATATTAAAATAATTGATGTTTCATCTATTGATTCCTTGTTTAGTAATATAAAACTTGATGAAAAGGGGACTGAAGAAGAGCCAACTTTAGCTAAGAGGCGTCCCCATAATTCGGAGGGTGAAAATCATGATGAAAAAATTGATAAAAGTGGGTCTAGAGAGGTAAAAACTTTAACTAGCGATGTGCCCACTCTCTTGGATTATAAAGATTTTAATTATGATAGTTGTTCTTTGATTGAGTGCATTTCTTTGTTACAATCCATGCAAAATTCACCCAACGCTTATGAACAAAATAAGGCTTTTACCAAGCACATTGTAGAAGCAATGACGAAAGCATTAGAAGAAAAGCTAGAACTAGAAATTTCAATTCCTAGAAAATAATAGATGAGTGGGAACCCACCATTAAAGTTAAAATTAAAAATTATGAGTGCAATGCTTTATGTGATTTGGGTGCTAGTGTTTCCACAATTCCAAAATCCCTATGTGACGTGCTAGGTTTTACCAATATAGATGAATGTTCTCTTAATTTGCACCTTGCGGATTCTACTATTAAAAAGCCATTGGGAAGAATTAATGATGTTCTTATTCTTGCAAATAGAAATTATGTGCCCATTGATTTTATTGTACTTGACATTGAATGCAATCCTTCTTGCCCCATAATACTTGGTAGACCGTTCTTACGAACTATTGGTGCTATTATTGATATGAAAGAAGGTAATATAAGATTTCAATTTCCACTAAAGAAAGGGATGTAACACTTCAATAGGAAAATAATTAAAGCACCATATGAATCAATTATGAGGGCCACTTATGGAATCAACTTGAAGGATGACAATACTTGAAAACTATGCATTATGCCTAGCTAGGGACATAAAACAATAGCGCTTGTTGGGAGGCAACCCAATGAATAAAATAAATTTTTACTTTTTGTTTCTGTTCTTATGTGTTTACACAATTATGCTACTATTATTATTGTGTTTTTATGTTTTAATTAGTGTTTGTGCCAAGTAATGCCTTTGGGATGATTTGGAAGATAGTATAATTGATGCTGTTTGGAAAACAGAAAGTTTTGTGTCCAGTGCTGGAATTTTAGTTCTGTACTGGAGTGTCAGAAATATCTGAAATTTTTACACAGTATTGGTATATGAATTTACCACATTGTCCTAATTTTTCAGAATTTTTATAGTTACAGAAGTATAGCTTTTAAATAGATCTTTACAAACTGTTCTGTTTTAGACGGATTCTGTTTTTGTTGCATAGTCTGCTTATTTTGACGAATCTATGGATTGTATCGGGGGGCTATAAGCCATGGAGAAGTTGGAGTACAGTAGAATTATGCCAATATTAAATATGAATCAATTTACAACAGTACTTAAAGTTAAGGATTTATTTTGTTATACTAACGGATCTCACGAAGGTTTTGTTGAGTTTTGTGTGATTGAAGTTTTCAAGTTTTGGGTGAGATCACGATAGATGAAGGAATAAGGAGTGGCAAGAGCCTAAGCTTGGGGATGCCCAAGGCACCGCAAGGTAATATTCAAGGAAGACTCAAGCGTCTAAGCTTGGGGATGCTCCGGAAGGCATCCCCTCTTTCTTCTACCAACTATCGGTAATTTAACTTGGAGCTATTTTTTTATTCATCACATGATATGTGTTTTACTTGGAGCGTCATGTATTATATGAGTCTTTGCTTTGCTTGCTTTTTAGTTTGTCACAATCATCTTTGCTGGACACACCTATTTGAGAGACCACACGTTTATCATGATTTGTTAGAATACTCTATGTGCTTCACTTAAATTTTTTGAGCTAGGCAGTTGCTCTAGTGCTTCACTTAAATCTTTTTGAGCACGGTGGTGGCTATATTTTGAAGAAATATTTGAACTCTCATGCTTCACTTATATTATTTTGAGAGTTGATAAGATTGAAATTTTGAAGAAATATTTGAACTCTCATGCTTCACTTATATTATTTTGAGAGTTGATAAGATTAAAATTTTGAAGAAATATTTGCACTCTCATGCTTCACTTATATCTTTTTGAGAGATGATAATAGTAATGGTAATTTTCACAAGATATGAATTTGGTCCCAAAGTGATGAATATTCAAGAGGGATATAATAAAAACTTTCATATAGATCATTGGATATGATAAGTTTGATTCCTTGCAATAGTTTTGCGATATGGAGATGATAATATGTGAGTCATGTTAGTGAGTAATTATGATTTAGTAAGAATATTGGTGTTAAGGTTTGTGATTCCCTATGCATGCACATTAAGTCAATAGTTATGCAACGAAATTATATCCTACTTATGGTGCATTATTCGGTATTAGTTATGTTCAATGCATGTTTATGACCGTTTTTGCTTTTTGGTTGGTTGCTTCTCAATCTATTTGCTAGAATTCATTTGTACTAAGCGGGAATACTACTTGTGCATCCAAACTCTTTAAACCCAAGTTGTGCCAAATGAGTCCACCATATCTACCTATATGCGGTATTTCAATGCCGTTCCAAGTAAATTTGCATGTGCCAACTCTAATTTTTCATAATAATTTTCCATTTTGTGTGCCCATACAGCTCATGAAGCGGCAGGGGGTGGCCAATATTTTCCATGCTAGGTGTGTTATTCTCGCAATGAGTGTTTATTCACTTGTCATTGCACGAGAGAGTGGCCGGTAATAGGGATGCCCAGTCCCACAATGAATCAAAATTAATAATAACAAATTCCTTGGAAAGTGTTGGTATGGAGGGCACCCGTGGATACGGCTAGCCATGGATTGTGAAAGAATGGTGGAAAGGAAATAAACTTTATTTTCTGTTTGGGAACCGCCTATGATGTGTCTAGCATGGAAGATATTGGGAATTCTCGGTCGTTTTCGTTGACAGGAAAAGCATGCCTCTCAAAATTATTTTATCTCTCTAATTTAAGCTTTGAGCTCTGGCACATTTGCAAATCTCTGCTTCCCTCTGCGAAGGGCCTATCTATTTACTTTTATGCAATTTTTATTTTTATTTTGAGTCTCCATCTTCTCTTACAAAGCACCAACTAGAGAGCATTATTGTCATACTTGTGCATTGTGTGTAGATAATATTGAGTTTGTTTCATGAATGGATCAATGATTGAGCATAATGGGCTAGGGATAACTTTTTTTAGCGTTGATATTTTGAAAGACATGGTTGCTTGTTAGTATGCTTGAGTATTTATATCTTCATGACAAACGATAGACTATCGCTTTGAATCATTCAAGTCCAAATGTCCATGCTATAAAGAAAAGAATATATGATGAATATGATAGGTAGCATTCCACATCAAAAATTCTGTTTTTATCATTTACCTACTCGAGGACGAGCAGGAATTAAGCTTGGGGATGCTTGATACGTCTCCAACGTATCTATAATTTTTTATTGTCCCATGCTATTATAGTATCATGCTTGGATGTTTTTATCTACATTTACAGCAATTATATATCATTTTTTTGGGACTAACCTATTAACTTAGTGCCCAGTCCCAGTTGCTGTTTTTTGCCAGTTTTTGGTTTTCCAGAATATCAGTACCAAACGAAGTCCAAATGCCACGAAACTTTTTGGAGATTTTTTTCTGTACATAACAAACACTAGAAGCTTCGGGAGGGGACGAGAAGATGAAGCAGTGGCCCACGAGGCACCACGGCGCGCCCCGGGGGGGCGCCCTGGTACCTCGTGGGGCCCACACAGCTCCGTTTGACCTAAATCCACCTCTATAAATTCTCTAAAACAGGGAAACCAACAGAGGAGTCCACGAAATACTTTTTCCACCACCGCAAGTTTCTGTTCTCGAGAGATCCCATCTGGAGGCCTTTTCCGGTACTCCGCCTGAAGGGGAATCGATCATGGAGGGGCTCTACATCAACCTTGCTACCCTTCCAATGATGCGTGAGTAGTTTACCACAGACCTTCGGGTCCATAGTTAGTAGCTAGATGGCTTCTTCTCTCTTTTTGATCTTCAATACAATGTTCTCCTCGATGTTCTTAGAGTTCTAACCGACGTAATCACTTTTTGCGGTGTGTTTGTTGGGATCCGATGAATTGTGAGTTTATGATCAGATTATCCATGAATGTTATTTGAGTTTTCTCTGAACTCTTTTATGCATGATTGTTATAGCTTCGTATTTCTCTCCGATCTATTGATTTGGTTTGGCCAACTAGATTGATTTATCTTGCAACGGGAGAGGTGCTTTGTAATGGGTTCGATCTTGCGGTGCTCAATCCCAGTGACAGAAAGGGACATGCCACATATGTATTGTTGCTATTAAGGGTAAAAAGATGGGGTTTATTCATGCATGAGTTTACTTTGTCTACATCATGTCATCTTGCTTAAGGCGTTACTCCGTTCTTGATGGACTTAATACACTAGATGCATCCTGGATAGCGGTCGATGTGTGGAGTAATAGTAGTAGATGCAGGCAGGAGTCGGTCTACTTGTCTCGGACGTGATGCCTATATACATGATCATTGCCTTGGATATCGTCATGGTTATTTGCTTTTCTATGAATTGCCCAACAGTAATTTGTTCACCCACCGTATGCTATTTTCATGAGAGAAGCCTCTAGTGAGAACTATGGCCCCCGGGTCTATCTAAATCATATATTAAAAATCCTAAAAATACCTTGCTGCACTTTTACTTTATTTATTTTATTTTGTATTTTTGTTCGATCTATTTATCTATCACCATACAATTTAATCTTGCAGGTGACCACCAAGGGATTGACAACCCCTTGTTTGCGTTGGGTGCAACGATTTGTTGTTTTGTGTCCAGGTACTGCTAATGAGTTGTTGCGTGATTCTCCTACTGGATTGATAACCTTGGTTTCATAACTGAGGGAAATACTTATCTCTACTGTACTGCATCATCCCCTCCTCTTCGGGGAAATCCCAACGCTGCTCACAAGTAGCAGTATGCATTTAAGACAATGTGGAATTGTTTAATTCACAGCTCACGCCACCTGTGACGGTGTCCTGGGATAGGGGGTGCTAACCTAGCCGGCCCGTCTCCTCGGTTGGGCCGATGGGCCCTCGTACGTGATCAAGATGGACTCCTGAGGCTGTACATAGGAAACGTGATCAAGACTGTCTCTCCCGAAGACTTGACGTATACTCCAAGATCTCTCCTACTGCCTCTCTCCTAAGATACCGACTTTGTAACCCTAGATATCCCCCCTGGCGTGTATATATGCCAGAGGGTTTAGCCCGTAAGGGGGACATCAACGCAATATCGCTCACCTAGCCCTAGAAGTTAGACACACATTACGATCTCGAGGTAGATCAACTCTGTTTTTGATACATCTCCATCAATATAAACAGAAGCAGGACGTAGGGTTTTACCTCCATCAAGAGGGCCTGAACCTGGGTAAACATTGTCCCTCTTGTCTCTATTACCACCGATCCGAGATCCACATCTTGGGACCCCCTACCCCGAGGTCTGTCGGTTTTTACACCGACACTGGTGCTTTCATTGAGAGTTCCGCTGCGTGATCACCAGAAGGATCGATGGCTCGCCTGCAGATCAACTACGCCAACGGCCATAGGGACGTCTATGCCCCCGGCCAGCTTTTTGTCTTCGGCAGCATGGTATTTTGCGCCGACTCGACGGGTCACCTGACCTCTGTCGAGAACTATGCCCCAGGTCGGATTGTGACCTTCGGTGGCCTCGAATACACTGTGGATTTCCGTGGCGAACTCATCCTATCGGGATGGACTCCTGGCCGGATCGAGAGCTCGGCCGGTTCTGGAGGCTCGACTCCGGAACCGAAGTCTGTCATGGCGCCTCTTGAGACCCCTGACGCCACCACTCCGGCCAGTTTCTCCCCGATCGCCAGTCCGGAGATAGATTCGACTCCCACTCCCGAAATCACGCCGGTGCTAGAACTGACTTCGGCGCAGAACCTGGAAGTATGTTCAGATTCCCTTCGCACTGAAAACATATCCGGTTACACGCCGGGCGTACTTCGAGTCAGCCCTGCCTATGGCGCATCAATGAATCCTGAAGAGTTATCTCACCTCGATGAGATGCTTGACCGCATCCGGAGCATGTCCATCTCGGACGGCAAGACTTCGGTCTACAATCGGATCGGACTTAAAGCCGACGACAGGGAAATTTACATCCCACCCACCACCCACCTAGTCACCACGATCGACGATTTAACCGATGTGTTGGACTATGGTGAGGCCTCAGACATGGAGGAAGATGCTGATGGCCCCATTGAGAACACCTTGCCCCCGGTAAACGCGGGCAGGTGGACCGCCACGTCCACCTATGATGTTTACATGGTAGACACCCCCAAATCCCCTCCAAGATGTAGGTGAAGGCGCCAAAGGGGCAATAACGGGGAACCCAGTGGTAATGACGTGACAGCCAATTACGGCGACACGGAGGACGGCGATGCCGGTAACCACGAAGAGGACATTCAAGCCTCCCCAGTAAGGAACGGCACACCGGACCGACTTTCTAGGGACTCAGATCCCGATGACCTCTTTGAAGGGGCCGACGATAACTACATGCCGGAATCCGATGAGGACGAGAGCCTCGGTACCAAGGACTACATCGTCCCCGAAGACCCTTTTGAACAAGAGCGCTTCCGGCGACGCCTCGTTGCGACGGCCCGGAGCGTAAAGCGCAAGCAGCAGCAGCTGCAGGCCAATACTAATGCACTAAATGAAAAGTGGATCGAGGTGCTCTCCGTCGAGCAAGAAATGGAGAACCGGCACCATAGTGCGCCGAAATCATACCCACGTAGGCGTCTCTTGCCGGAGTTCGACGAGGAGCTCGCTGACGACCTCGACCGGCCCCCAGAGGCCGGGACAGGCCAAGACGAGAAGACCCCAGTGAACGGCCACCTCCACGCCGTTATGGCAAGGAACCTGTGGATTACCTAGATCCTCGCGATGCTAAATGTCGCATTGAGGAAAATAGGGCTCCCCCTCGGTCTATCTATGGATCAAGGGGATGCGCGCCCGCTGGGCTCGACAGCTACGATGCCTGGGTGGACAAGAACGGCCGTGCCCGAGATCAAGCCTACTCACGGCTTTCTCCCGACCTCCGACGAGACGCTCCTCGGTCCTGAGGACCGGCTCACCCAATCTGCTTCACAGACAGGGTGACGGAACATCAATTCCCGGAAGGATTTAAGCCCATCAATATAGAGTCATACGATGGCACCACGGACCCAGCAGTTTGGATTGAAGATTTCCTCCTGCACATACACATGGCCAATGGAGATGATCTCCATGCCATCAAATATCCGCCGCTCAAACTAAAGGGGCCGGCGAGGCATTGGCTTAACAGCCTCCCTCGTCACTCTATCGGCAGCTGGGAGGCCCTAGAAGATGCTTTTCGAGCAAACTTCCAGGGCACATATGTCCGACCTCCGGACGCTGATGACCTCAGCCGTGTCACCTAGCAGCCAGGCGAATCAGCCCAGAAATTCTGGAACAGGTTCCTCACCAAGAAGAACCAGATCATAGACTGCTCCGAAGCCGAGGCCATCGCCGCCTTTAAAAACAATATCCGAGATGAATGGTTGGCTCGCCAACTCGGCCAAGATAAGCCGAGGACCATGGCAGCCCTGACCTCACTAATGACTCGCTTTTGTGTGGGAGAGGACAGCTGGCTTGCCTGCAGTACTCATAACGGCGAGGCAGGCACCTCGGAAACTCGCGACGCCAATGGAAAACCCAAGCGTAATAAAAATAAGCGCAGGTATAAAAATGGCGGAAGCGACACTGAAGACACCGCGGTCAACGCAGGGTTCACCGGACCTAAATTCGGGCAGAAAAGAAAACCTTTTAAAGGGAACAAAGATGGACCTAGCCAGCTTGATAGGTTCCTAGACCGCCCATGTGGGATTCATGGTACTCAGGAAAAACCAGCAACCCACACTAATAGGAATTGCTGGGTCTTTAAACAAGCCGGCAAGATAGCGGCAGAGGGTCAGAGTAAAACCCAACACCGCAGCGAAGACGAGGATGAACCTCGGCGGCCCAATAATGGAGGCCAAAAGAAATTTCCTGATGAGGTAACAGAGGTCAATATGATCTATGTCACCCACATCCCTAAAAGGGAGAGGAAGCGTGCGCTTCGGGATGTATACGCGCTGGAGCCCGTCGCCCCGAAGTATAACCCATGGTCGGCTTACCCGATCACGTTTGACAAGCACGATCATCCGAACAGCATCAGGCATGGCGGATCAGCGGCACTCGTCCTGGACCCTATTGTTGATGGTTATCATCTGACACACGTCCTGATGGATGGTGGAAGCAGCCTCAACCTCATCTACGAGGACACGGTTCGGAAGATGGGCATCGAATCATCTCGGATCAAGCCGAGCTCCATCACCTTTAAAGGTGTCATTCCGGGCGTCGAAGCTCGCTGTACCGGAACGGTCACCCTAGAGGTAGTCTTCGGCTCACCCGAGAACTTCAGAAGCGAGGAGTTAATCTTCGATATCGTACCCTTCAGAAGTGGATACCATGCTCTCTTAGGGCGCACAACCTTCGCGCGTTTCAACGCAGTCCCGCATTACGCCTACCTCAAGCTCAAAATGCCAGGACCTAACGGCGTTATCACAGTCAACGGTAACACCGAATGTTCACTCCGGATAGAGGAACAGACCGCGGCTTTCGCAGCCGAGGTTCAAGCGTCCGAGGAGGCAGCCCGCAGCGATAAATGCGTCGCCCGCTCTTTGAAGCGTGCCCGGGCTGCACAAATCGACCTTGACCAGGTACCCCCGCACCCGAAAGAGGGATGCGGGCTCCTCGCGTGCCCTTTCTGGACTGGGCACTACGTCCCCAGAGTGCATAATTTCGCACTAAAGATTCCCTGGGACGTCGAGGAACCAGAATACTTACCCAAACGTTGGCACGGTTCAACCAAGCAAAGACGTGGCTTCGAGCCCCTGCACAGGCAAGTATCTGTAAAAGAAACAGTGAAACATGACTACGACCATGTGGCTTTAACCACAAAGCGACTTCGGCAAAACGCCTCCTCTAAAGGAGCTCAGTCAATCAAACACTTGAAGTGTATAAAGGGCCGGAAGGGCATCAACCTTCGCAAATTCTTCACCATCAATGGTGAAACATCTGGTCAACAGTTCGGAAACGCAGACGTGCGGCAGGTAACGGCCCGGATTCTTTAAAATCCATTAGCAATTATCCGCCATGTTTCTTCCTCTTTCTTCTTTACCATTTACATTGTACTCTTCCAATTACTCTCGCTGCAGCTGGGCATGTACACGATTGATATTATGAAATAAAGAAACTGTGCCCCTTCGAGGTCTCCATCATATTTCTTTAACAGCATAGCCCCTGTGGGATGAAGAGGTCCTCTAAAAAAGATGCAATTGTATAACAAGTCTGAAGTATTCGGCGTCTCGGATTTTGGCTTTATATGCATCAGTTTTGAACCTAGATTTTGGTCAATAGTTGGGTTGCCCGGCTCCTACGTGTACCCCTTACGTTTCCGATGAATTCGGCTAAGGGTGTAACGGGAGAACCACTGTGATTGCGTTGCCAGGTCAATTGGCATGGCGCCTTAGTGGAGAAAGCCGAAAACGGACTATCTAGGTATGCGTAAACTGGTCCGCCATCCAAAGACCGCGTCAAGCGATGTGACGATAGAGATCACCCGTGTTAAACGAAGGGCTTTCATTCCTAGCCGAAGTGTGCTATGGCCTAGACCTCGGCCGACCTGGCCGAACACTTCCCACACCGGGGGCTGGTCATCAGCCCCCATAGTCAAACTCCTATGACTAAGTGAAAGATATCAAGCCACTATAGTCTGATTGCCTAGTTCCTATGGGGCACCGACCGCCTCCGGGTACCGAGACGTCGGCTAAGGGTCCAGTGTGCCATCAGGAACACCCTTTGTATGACCTACACTGGGGCTGAAGCTGACGACTGGCCACTCTCATTTTAAACAGTCATATCGGGGGGGGGGATTAATTATAAAACAACACACATGGAATTTCAAGCCATTTTCAATCAACCAAAAGATAAAGTTTTACATCGTACACTCCGGCATTCCGAAGTATCATCTAGAAATACATGGTGTCTTTGTGACACATGGCTTCTGTGGTCTGAGCTCCCGCCTCTTCCTCGGCGAAGAACTACTCGGCGGTGCGCGGCTTGTCGGCAGGAGGGCCTGCGGCACATGTCTCCGCATCAACCTTGCGGAAGTGCGTCTTCACGCAAGTGTACGCCCTCCGCACCCCTTCAAAGCATGCGGACCTCTTCCAGCGATTCACGCAAGGCACGGCGTCTCACAGACGGGCCGTAAGGATGAAGAGGCTCTTCGGCACAGCAGGCCACAGGGCGATGCAGAGGTCCTGGAGCGCTAGTCTCGTCATGCGAAACAACTCCACCAGCTGCTTCACTCGATGATTCAGCAGCTGCGCGGACGGTGACCCCGGAAACTGCCCCCAGAAGGCCTTCTCCGCCTCGTGGCCTGCCAGCTGGCCGAAGTACGCCACCGCATCCGCCGCGCTCTGCGGGAGATCCGCAAAGTCCTCTGCGGAACGCCATAACTGGGTGAGCTCGACACACCCTTTGCTGCCAAACGAACACTGCAGCAAAAATATCTTACCCGTGGCGATTTTCTCCACTTGCTGGAGCACCTCGCGGTCAGCTCGGGCCGAGCTCTTGAGCTCGGAGTGGGCAAGTTGAAGCTTCTCGAGCTCCTCCTTCATTCGTTGCCCCTCCTCCTGAAGCTTGTCGCGTGCTTCGAACATGCCCTTCAGGGTCTCCTCAACCTCCAGCACCCGCGCTTGGTGCTTCTCCCCTGCTGCCTTCTCGGCGGCCCGGGCCTTCTCGGCCGCGGCGGCAGCAGCCTCCTGCTGCCGCACCTCCTTCCGAGCCCTTTCGAGCTCGGCCTTGAGTGTCTCCAGCTCCGCCAACGATGCTGTTGACAAAACAGTTTGGCCTTAGTTGTTTTCTTTAACAAAACATGTCATACCCCCTTCATCCAAAGTACAGGGGAAGTTTAAACTTGCTTACCTTGAGACTGCTCGAGTTTCTGGTTCGCCAGGATGAGCTCTTCCTGGGACCTCTCGAGTTTCCGGTTCATCTCCGCGATCTCCTCGGAGACGGAGTCTGGAACCGAGGTCGAAACCTGGCACAAAAAAAAGAAGATCCTTGTTACAAAGGGAAACATTTAAAAAACCACTAAAAGGCTCCAGGATGGCTGCCTCAAGCAGCGCCCTGGGGGCTACTTAACGGCCTCCTACTTAATCAAATGACCCCAATGCCGGTTCTTTGAAACCGACTTCGGGCTCGGGGGTTACTCACTCACTAAGCCGTTTAGAAGGCCGCACTCTTATGTCCTCGGACAAATTCGTAACTCATAAACGCTCAAATAAACAAATTAAACTGGATGCGCAGACAGAAAGCGTACCTCAAAACCTGCTACGAGGTTCTTGAAAACCTCATGCAGGCCGGCCCCTGCGGACCGGTAGCCCTGTAGCGCCGCGCCTATCAAGGCACGGTGCTCTTCCTTGATGGAGGAGCCCTTCAGGGCGTCCTCCATCTCTTCGGTCCACCCCGCACCAGCCCGACCTTGGGCAGTTGGCTGGGAAGGAGGGAGGACCTCGGATATATTCATCCGAGTATCCTCCACCTAGGGCGGCGGAGCCAAGGTAGATGTCGGCTGGGCCGATGACTGGCCCAGCCCTTCTTCGATGACCGCGGGGCGCTTCTCCCCGGGGTCTTGTTGGGCCGAGGTGTCGACCTCGGCCATGACGGCCACCTCATCGACCCCCGTCGTGTTAATGTCGGGGGCCAAGGTGGATGTTGCCTCCCCTAGCCCGTCATGCACCGGGGGAGGATCAGCGGGCTCCGGAGTCCCGCTGGTGGATGCCAACCCGCTTGAGGAACCACTGGGGATTACCCTCGGTGGGCTGCATAAGAAAAGATGCCTTTGTAAGTTTCCCCTTGATGATTTGTCATATTAACAGGCGGGATGTAAAGACGACAGCTTACCCTCGGGGCACCGGCTTCTTCCTGCCCCCAGCGAGGAGGTCTTCTCCTGAGTCGCCGGAGAGCTCGGCCCTCTCCGACGACTTGTTGGCAGCCCCGGACAAGGTTCGCCTCGGCCTCTTCGGGCCCTTCGGTGGCATGCCCACGTCGGCGTCTTCTAACGCCGACCTCTTCCCCTTAGGGGGGGGGGGGGCTCTTCCTCCTCACCCTCCTCGGTGTCGCCGTCTTGGGCGGTGGAGGTGTGGGTCTCTTCGGACCGGGTGACCGAAGTCCCCCGAGTCCGAGCACTTGACCTCCCCTTCTGGGACTTCGTCCCTTTGGGGGCCACCACATGCGGCTCCTCGGTCAGAAGTGCCGAGAGTAGGGGAGTTGGAGGCTGCTCTGGCAGTGGGGCTGGGCATCAAACTCCTTGTACCCAGGCCAACCACTTCTGCAAAACATCAAACACGATGATTCAAGTAAAAACGTTACTCCTCAGTACAATGAGCATAGGAACAATGATTGGGGGGCAGAACCACTTACCGGGGGGGGCTCATAGCCATGTTTGAGGTCGCGGTCCTCCCCTTCCTTGGGGATCTTGTCCTTGGCCAGCTTCATGAGCCTCGTCCACATGGCGGCCAAGGTGGAGCGGTAGAAGGAGGTGATGGTGTCCATGTCCTCGGGCTTTTGTGCCCACATCGGGGTAGCCCGAAGTTGGAGAGGGAGTATGCGATGGTTGAGCATGACGTTGATGATGTCGGCAAGCTCGACCTTCCCCGTGGTGGACCACCACAAGATCCTGTCCATCAGGGTCTCCACCTCTTCTGGCTTCCCCCAGGCGACACCCTTCTCCTTCCAGGACTTGAGCTTCTTGGGAGGCCCGGCTGAGAAGACCGGGACCTCGGTTTGACCAGGGTCGAGTGGCTCGGTGATGTAAAACCACTCTCTCTGCCACTCCTTCACCGTTTCGATGAAGGTGCCCTTGAACCAGGTGGCCCCCTGGTTTTTGCTGATCATGGCCCCTCCGCACTCCGCGAGATCTGAGACGCTAGACTTCGGTTTGATCCCGAAGAGCCTAAACCACAAGCCGAAGTGAGGCTTGCAGCGGAGGAAGGCCTCGCAGACCGTGATGCAGGCAGCGAGGTGGAGAACGGAGTTGGGGGCCAGGTGGTGGAAATCCAACCCGTAGTAGTACATTACCCCGCGCACAAAGGGGCGCAGCGGGAATCCCAGGCCTCGGATGAGGTGGGGGACGAAGACCACCCGCTCCCCGGTGTTGGGAGCGGGCACCAGCTGGCCAGCCGTTGGAGCGCGGGCGGCGATGGCGGGGGTCAGATACCCCACGCTACGCGGCTCTGAGATGGTCGCGGTTGTCACAATGGAGCCGCCCCAGTGCCCCTTGAGGGTGTCGGCCATGGCTGGTTGCGGAAGTTGGGCTCGCGAAAGAGAAAAGCGGGCTAGTCGGATCTGGGCGTTGGAGCTAGATGAAGCAGTAGTGGGGGGAGGATGGGAGAGTGGGCGATTGCGCTGTCCTCCCTTTTGCTCTTATAAGCCTATGAAAGGCTAAGAGTCCCCCTCACTGCGTCGATAAATTCGTTGTTGCCATCAAAAATGCCATTGAAGCATATGGGGGGAAACAAAATCTTGATGATATCCCTAAGAAAGCGGGCACGATCTCTGCCTCGAGGAGACGTGCCAGTAAAAAGGCTGCCTCGAACCACGATTTGAGGGGGAGGTAGTAACTGCTCAGCCCATCGTGGGGCAAGCCTCTTCGACAAAAGTTGTCAGGCCGGATTGGACGGTTCATACCCGAGCGACAGGCCTTCGAGGCTAAGATATCTATCCTCTTCGGACAGGGTGCAAGCTCAGATGAACCTCGGACATCCTTGTCCTATTGTGATGAATTAAGTGTAAAGGGGAACTCGTCTGTCAAGCCAAGGACTCCGGATCCGAGGTGATGTTTTCTGAAAAGTCGTCCTCGGCATAGAAGACCAGTTCGGGGGCTACTGACGGTGTCCTGGGATAGGGGGTGCTAACCTAGCCGGCCCGTCTCCTTGGTTGGGCCGATGGGCCCTCGTACATGATCAAGATGGACTCCGGAGGCTGTACACAGGAAGCGTGATCAAGACTGTCTCTCCCGAAGACTTGACGTATACTCCAAGATCTCTCCTGCCGCCTCTCTCCTAAGATACCGACTTTGTAACCCTAGATATCCTCCCTGGCATGTATATAAGCCAGAGGGTTTAGCCCGTAAGGGGGACATCAATGCAATATCGCTCACCTAGCCCTAGATGTTAGACACACATTACGATCTCGAGGTAGACCAACTCTGTATTTGATACATCTCCATCAATATAAACAGAAGCAGGACGTAGGGTTTTACCTCCATCAAGAGGGCCCGAACCTGGGTAAACATTGTCCCTCTTGTCTTTGTTACCACCGATCCGAGATCCACAGCTCGGGACCCCCTACCCCGAGGTCTGCCAGTTTTTACACAGACAACTTGGAACACCACAATGTAATGGTGTGTCCGAACATCATAATCGTACTCTATTGGATATGGTGCGTTCTATGATGTCTCTTACTGATTTGCCACTATCGTTTTGGGGTTATGCATTAGAGACAGCCGCATTCACTTTAAACAGGGCACCGTCTAAATCCATTGAGCCGACACCGTATGAATTATGGTTTGGCAAGAAACCTAAGCTGTCGTTTCTGAAAGTTTGGGGATGTGACGCTTATGTCAAGAGGCTTCAGCCTGATAAGCTCGAACCCAAAGCGGAGAAGTGCGTCTTCATAGGATACCCTAAAGAAACCATTGGGTATACCTTCTACCATAGATCCGAGGGCAAAATCTTTGTTGCCAAGAATGGGTCCTTTCTAGAGAAGGAGTTTCTCTCAAAAGAAGTAAGTGGGAGGAAAGTAAAACTTGATGAGGTAATTGTACCTTCTCCCGAATTGGAAAGTAGCACATCATAGAAAGAAGTTCCCATGATGCCTACACCATCTAGAGAGGAAGCTAATGATGATGATCATGAAACTTCGGATCAAGTTACTACTGAACTTCGTAGGTCGACCAGGGTACGTTCCGCACCAGAGTGGTACGGTAATCCTGTCCTGGAAGTCATGTTGTTAGACAACGGCGAACCTACGAACTATGAAGAAGCAATGATGAGCCCGGATTCCGACAAATGGCTTGAGGCCATGAAATCCGAGTTGGATCCATGAATGAGAACAAGGTATGGACTTTGGTGGACTTGCCCGATGACCGGCAGGCCATTGAGAATAAATGGATCTTTAAGAAGAAGACAGACGCTGATGGTAATGTCACCATCTATAAAGCTCGACTTGTCGCAAAGGGTTTCCGACAAATTCAAGGGGTTGACTACGATGAGACCTTCTCACTCGTAGTGATGCTTAAGTCTATTAGAATTATGTTAGCAATTGCCACATTTTATGATTATGAGATCTGGCAGATGGACATCAAAACAACGTTCCTTAACGGGTTTCTTATGGAAGAATTGTATATGATGCAACCGGAAGGTTTTGTCAATCCTAAGGATGCTAACAAAGTATGCAAGCTCCAGCGATCCATCTATGGACTGGTGCAAGCATCTCGGAGTTGGAATATACGCTTTGATGAGGTGATCAAAGCTTTTGGTTTTATACAAACTTATGGAGAAGCTTGTATTTACAAGAAAGTGAGTGGGAGCTCTGTAGCATTTCTAATATTATATGTGGATGACATATTGCTGATTGGAAATGATATAGAATTTCTGGAAAGCATAAAAGGTTATTTGAACAAGAGTTTTTCAATGAAAGACCTGGGTGAAGCTGCTTACATATTGGGCATCAAGATCTATAGAGATAGATCAAGATGCCTGATAGGACTTTCACAGAGCACATACCTTGACAAGATTTTGCAGAAGTTCAAAATGGACCAGTCAAAGAAAGGGTTCTTGCCTGTGTTGCAAGGTGTGAAGTTGAGTAAGACTCAAAGCTTGACCACGGCAGAAGAAAGAGAAAGGATGAAGGTCATCCCCTATGCCTCAGCCATAGGCTCTATAATGTATGCCATGTTGTGTACCAGACCTGATGTGTGCCTTGCCATAAGTCTGGCAGGGAGGTACCAAAGTGATCCAGGAGTAGATCACTGGACAGTGGTCAAGAATATCCTTAAGTACCTAAAGAGGACTAAGGACATGTTTCTCGTTTATGGAGGTGACGAAGAGCTCATCATAAAGGGTTACATCGATGCTAGCTTCAACACAGATCTGGACGACTCTAAGTCTCAAACCGGATACGTATTTATTTGGGCCATTTGCATTTTTGTCCCTAACTTGAACCACCTACTCATATATGACCCTAATTTCGAAGCCTGCTCAAATTTGCCCCTCTGCCGTTATGTGCACTTATAGAAATGCCCTTCTGTGTCGTTACCGTCCGGTCAAAGAGCTTTGACCGTCCTGAAAAAAATAGCAAAAAAAATCTGAAAAATCTAAATTTTTGTGGGATCGAAGATACTCATGTGCGCAAGGTGCGTGCAAATTTTTGTGCTGTTTGGACATTCCAGGAGCTCGTGGCGAGGAAAAACAGTAAATCTGTACGCTTGTGAACAGTAAATTTGAAATAAATAGCAAGAAAATTCAAAAAAATATGAATTTTTTGGCATCAAAGAGGCTTGGGTGCACAAGGTGCTTGCAAGTTTTTGTGATCAAATGACATGCGAGGAGCTCTAGCAAAAAAAACAAAATAGTCATTTTTTCCAAAGTTTTTTCTAGAGCCAAATTTTGTTTTTTTCTCCACGAGCTCCTACAATGTCCAAACACAACAAAAAATTGCACGCACCTTGCGGACCCGAGCCTCTTTGATGCCAAAAATTTTCATATTTTTTTGAATTTTCTTGCTATTCTTTTGAATTTACTGTTCACGGGCATACATATTTACTGTTTTTCCTTTGCCACGAGCTCCTGGAATGTCCAAACAGCACGAAAATTTGCACGCACCTTGCGAACCTGAGTATCTTTGATCCCACAAAATTTCAGATTTTTCAGATTCTTTTGGCTATTTTTTTCAGGACGGTCAAAGCCCTTTGACCGGCTTTGACCGGACGGTAACGGCACATAAGGGCATTTCTATAAGTGCACATAACAGCAGAGGGGCAAATTTGAGCAGGCTTCGAAATTAGAAGCAAATATGAGTAGTGGGTTCCAGTTAGGGACACAGATGTAAAAGTCCCTTATTTTAAATGGTGGAGCAGTCAGTTGGTGCAGTTCCAACCAAAGCGTCGTAGCGGGATCTACATGTGAAGTGGAATATATAGCTGCTTTGGAAGCAGCACAAGAAGGATTCTGGATGAAGGAGTTCATATCCGATCTAGGAGTAATACCTAGTGCATCGGATCCAATGACTATCTTCTGTGACAACACTGGAGCTATTGCCATTGCCAAGGAGCCCAGGTTTCACAAGAAGACCAAGCACATCAAGCGCTGCTTCAACTCCATTCGTAATTACATTAAGGATGAAGACATAGAACTTTGCAAAGTACATACGGATCTGAATGTTGCAGACCCGTTGACTAAACCTCTTCCACGAGCAAAACATGATCAGCACCAAGACTCCATGGGTGTGAGATTCATAACTATGTAAACTAGATTATTGACTCTAGTGCAAGTGGGAGACTGTTGGAAATATGCCCTAGAGGCAATAATAAATTGGTTATTATCATATTTCCTTGTTCATGATAAATGTTTATTATTGATGCTAGAATTGTATTCACCGGAAACTTAAATACATGTGTGAATACATAGACAACACTGTGTCCCTAGTAAGCCTCTACTAGACTAGCTCGTTGATCAAAGATGGTTAAGGTTTCCTAACCATAGACATGAGTTGTCATTTAATAATAGGGTCACATCATTAGGAGAATGATGTGATGGACAAGACCCAACTGTAAGCTTAGCATCAGATCATTTAGTTATTTGCTACAGCTTTCTTCATGTCAAGTAACTGTTCCTTAGACCATGAGATCATGCTACTCCCGGATACCGGAGGAATGCCTTGTGTGCTATCAAACATCACTTCGTAACTGGGTGATCATAAAGGTGCTCTACAGGTATCTCCGATGGTGTATGTTGGGTTGCTTGGATCGACACTGGGATTTGTCACTTCGTATGACGGAGAGGTATCTCTGGGCCCTCTCGGTAATACAACATCGTAAAGAGCTTGTAAGCAAAGTGGTTAATGAGTTAGTCACGGGATCTTGTATTACGGAATGAGTAAAGAGACTTGCCGGTAACGAGATTGAACTAGGTATGGAGATACCGACGATCGAATCTCGGGCAAGTAACATATCGCCGGACAAAGGGAATTGTATACGGTATTAAATGAATCCTCGACATCGTGGTTCAACCGATAAAGATCTTCATTGAATATGTAGGAATCAATATGGGCATCCAGGTCCCGCTATTGGTTATTGACCGGAGAGGTGTCTCGGTCATGTCTACATGTTCCCGAACCCGTAGGGTCGCACGCTTAACGTTTGATAGCGCTAGGGTAGTATTGAGATATTAACAGTGGAAAGTACGAAGGTTGTTCGAAGTCCTGGATGGGATCCAGGATATCACGAGGAGCTCCGAAATGGTCCGGAGGTAAAGATTCATATATAGGAAGTCCTATTTTGGTCACCGGAAAGATTTCAGGATTTGCCGGTATTGTATCTGGAATGCCAAAAGGGTTCCGGAGGTCCACCGGGGGGTCCCACCTGCCCCGGAGGGACACCTGGGCAGCAAAGGGGGCACACCAGCCCCTAGTGGGCTGGGCGCCACTTCCCCACCTAGGCCCATGCGCCTAGGGTTGGTGGGAACCCTAGATGTGGGCGCCCCCTTGACTTGGGAGGCAAGCCACCCCCCTAGGAGCGCCGCCCCCTCCCCCTTGCCCCTGTATATAGTGGGGGTGGGAGGGTAGTGCACGCCTCCACCCTTGCCCTGCGTCGCTCTCAACTCCTCCCACCTTTCCTCCGGTACGCGCTTGGCGAAGCCCTGCCGGAATTCCGCTGCCACCACCACCATACCGTCGTGCTGGTTCCAATCTCATCTACCTCCTCCTCCTCTCTTGCTGGATCAAGAAGGAGAGTACGCCATCAAGCTGAACGTGTGCTAATCTCAGAGGTGCCATCCGTTGGGCACTAGATCGGATTGGATCGCGATTAGATCGTGAAGAGTATGACTACATCAACTGCGTTACGACGCTAACGCTTTCGGTCTACAAGGGTATGTAGACACACTTCCCTCTCATTGATATGCATCTCCTAGATTAGATCTTGGGTGTTCGTAGGAATTTTTTTTGATTTTCATGCAACGTTCCCTCTGGAACCTTCCGGTGACTTCCCGGTACAATACCGAAAAAACCAAACTTTTCCCGTAACCCCGAAAACAACATTCCTTATATAAATCTTTACCTCTGGACTATTCCGGAGCTGCTCGTGATGTCTGGGATCCCATCCAGGACTCCGAACAACCTTCAGACTTTCCGCTATTAATATCTCAATACTACCCTAGTGCTATCGAACGTTAAGCGTGCGACCCTATGGGTTCGGGAACATGTAGACATGACCGAGACACTTCTCCGGTCAATAATCAATAGCAGGATCTGGATACCCATATTGATTCCCACATGTCCAACAAAGATATTTAACGGTTGAACCACGATGTTGAGGATTCAGTTAATCCTGTATGCAATTCCCTTTGTTCGGCGATATGTTACTTGCCCGAGATTCGCTCGTCGGTATGTCCATACCACGTTCAATCTTGTTACCGGCAAGTCTCTTTACTCGTTCCGTAATACAAGATCCCGTGACTAACTCATTAGCCACATTGCTTGCAAGCTCTTTACAATGTTGTATTACCGAGAGGGCCCAGAGATATCTCTCCGTCATAGGGAGTGACAAATCCCAATCTCGATCCATGCAACCCAACAGACACCTTCAGAGATACCTGTAGAGCACCTTTATGATCACCCAGTTATGAAGTGACGTTTGATAGCACACAAAGTATTCCTCTGGTAACCGGGAGTGACATGATCTCATGGTCTAAGGAACAAATACTTGACATGAAGAAAGTTGTAGCAAATAACTAAATGATCTGATGCTAAGATTACGGTTGGGTCTTGTCCATCACATCATTCTCCTAATGATGTGATCCCATTATCAAATGACAACTCATATCTATGGTTAGGAAACCATAACCATTTTGATCAACGAGCTAGTCTAGTAGAGGCTTACTAGGGACACTGTGTTGTCTATGTATTCACACATGTATTTAAGTTTCTGGCCAATACAATTCTAGCATGAATAATAAACATTTATCATGAACAAGGAAATATGATAATAACCAATTTATTATTGCCTCTAGGGCATATTTCCAACAGTCTCCTGATACGTCCAATTTGCATCATGATTTCCTACTGTTATTTATTATGTTTTTGATCATTATTTCACTTTATGGTACAATTCTTATGCCTTTTCTCTCTTAATTTGCAAGATTTACATGAAGAGGGAGAATGCCGGTAGCTGGAATTCTGGACCTGAAATAGCCATATCAGAGATACCTATTCTACAGAGCTCCAATTGACCTGAAATTTCACGGAGATTTTTTATTGAATATATGAACAATACTAGAGAAAAGAGATAACAGAGGGGACCCACCAGCTGCCCACAAGGCAGTAGGGCGCGGCCCCCCTGGGCGCGCCCTAGTGCCACGGGCCGCGCCCTAGTGCCTTGTGGGGCCCACAACTGGCGTCTGGCCCCCTCCTTCTGCTATATGAAGCCATTTTCCCTAGAAAAAAAATCAAGAGAAGGCTTTTGGGATGAAGCGCCGCCGTCTCGAGGCGGAACCTGGGCAGGAGCTATTTTGCTCTCCGGCGGAGCGATTCCGCCGGGGATACTTCCTTCCGGGAGGGGGAAATCGAAGCCATCGACATCACCAATGATCCTCTCATCGTGGGAGGACCAATCTTCATCAACATCTTCACCAGCACCATCTGATCTCAAACCCTAGTTCATCTCTAGTATTCAATCTTTGTCTCAAAACCTCAGATTGGTACCTGTGGGTTGCTAGTAGTGTTGATTACATCTTGTAGTTGATGCTAGTTGGTTTATTTGGTGGAAGATTATATGTTCAGATCCTTAATGCTATTCAATACCCCTCTGATCTTGAACATGAACATGATTTGTGAGTAGTCACTTTTGTTCTTGAGGACATGGGAGAAGTCTTGTCATAAGTAATCATGTGAATTTGGTATTCGTTCGATATTTTGATGATATGTATGTTGTTGCTTCCTTTAGTGGTGTCGTGTGAACATCGACTACATGACACTTCACCATCTTTGGGCCTAAGGGAAGGCATTGTGGAGTAGTAATTAGATGATGGGTTGCTAGAGTGACAGAAGCTTAAACCCTAGTTTATGCGCTATTCCGTAAGGGGCTGATTTGGATCCATATGTTTCATGCTATGGTTAGAGTTATCTTAATTCTTCTTTCGTAGTTGCGGATGCTTGCGAGAGGGGGTAATCATAAGTGGGAGGCTTGTTCAAGCAAGAACAGCACCCAAGCACCGGTCCACCCACATACCAAATTATCAAAGTAGCGAACGCGAATCAAACAAACATGATGAAAGTGACTAGATGAAATTCCCATGTGTCCTCGAGAATGCTTTGCTTATTATACGAGTTCATTCTGGCTTGTCATTTGCTATAAAAGGGATTGGTCCACCTTGCTGCACTTTATTATATTTGTTATTTGTTACTTGTTACGAATTATCTTGCTATCAAAACTATCTGTTACCGCTACTTTCAGTACTTGTAGAGAATACCTTGCTGAAAACCGCTTGTCATTTCCTTCTGCTCCTTGTTGGGTTCGACACTCTTACTTATCGAAAGGACTATGATTGATCCCCTATGCTTGTGGGTCATCAAGACTCTTTTCTGGCACCGTTGCCGGGGAGTGAAGCGCCTTTGGTGAGTGGGATTTGGTAAGGAAACATTTATATTACGTGCTGAAATTTATTGTAACTTGTCACTATGAAAAGTAATCCTTTGAGGGGCTTGTTCGGGGTATATTCACCTCGACTGGAAGAAATAAGAGTTGCTCCTCGACCTATTGAACGTACTGAAAATATTTATTATGAAATTCCTTCGGGTATGATAGAGAAATTGATAGCCAATCCTTATGCGGGAGATGGAACGGTACATCCTGATATGCACTTGATCTATGTGGATGAAATTTGTGGATTGTTTAAGCTTGCAGGTTTATCCGGAGATGGAGTTAAGAAGAAAGTATTCCCTTTATCTTTAGAGGGAAAGGCATTTACATGGTATAGGCTATGTGATGATACTGATACATGGGACTGGAACCGGTTGAAGCTGGAATTCCACCATAAATTTTATCCTATGCATTTGGTTCATCGTGATCGGAATTATATATATAATTTTTGGCCTCGTGAAGGAGAAAGTATCTCTCAAGCTTGGGGGAGGCTTAAGTATATGTTGCATACATGCCCCAATCATGAGCTCTCAAGAGAAATAATCCTTCCAAACTTTTATGCTCGGCTTTCTCATAATGATCAATCCATGCTCGATACTTCTTCTGCTGGTTCATTTATGAAGAAAACTATTGAATCCAGATGGAACCTTCTTGAAAGAATTAAACGCAATTATGAGGATTGGGAAATCGACAAAGGTAATGAGTCAGGTATAAATCTTGAGTTTGATTGTGTTAAATCTTTTATGGAAACCGATGCTTTTCGTAAGTTTAGTACTAAATATGGACTTGACTCTGAGATAGTAGCTACCTTTTGTGAATCTTTTGCTACTCATGTTGATCTCCCTAAGGAGAAATGGTTTAAATATCATCCACCTATTGAATTGAAAGAAGAACCTATTAGTGTTAAAGAAGAAACAATTGTTTACCATGTTGATCCAGTTGTGCCTACTGCTTATATTGAGAAACCTCCTTTCCCTGTTAGGATTAAGGAACATGCTAAAGCTTCAACTGTAGTCAATAAGAGTTAAATTAGAGCACCTGGACCTTCTGAGCAAATTAAAGTTGAACCTAGTGTTGTAATGGATAAGGATCTTTTGGTTGATAACATTGATGGTCATGTCATATAATTCTGTGATGAAGCAACTAGAATTGCTAAACCAGACCCTGAAGATAAAAATAAACCTGTAGTGGGCATGCCTGTTATTTTTGTTAAAATTGGAGATCATTGCTATCATGGTTTATGTGATATTGGTGCTAGTGTGAGTGCTATTCCGTTTACTCTCTATCAAGAAGTCATGAATGATATTGCACCCGTTGAGATTGAAGATATTGATGTTACTATTAAGCTTGCAAATAGAGACACTATTTCACCGCTTGGGATTGTTAGAGATGTTGAAGTCTTGTGCGGTAAGATCAAATACCCTACTGATTTTCTTGTTCTTGGATCACCACAAGATGATTTTTGTCCCATTATATTTGGTAGACCCTTCTTGAATACTGTTAATGCTAAGATTGATTGCACTAAAGAAATTGTTAGTGTTAATTTTGGTGAGATGTCTCATGAGTTTAATTTCTCTAAGTTTCGTAGACAACTTCAAGATAAAGAATTGCCTAGTAAGGATGAATTTATTGGTCTTGCTTCTATTTATGTGCCTCCTACTAATCCGCTAGAACAATATTTGCTTGAGCATGGGAATGACATGCATATGAGTGAAAGAAATGAAATAGATGAATTATTATTTAAACAAGCACCTATCCTTAAACATAATCTGCCTGTTGAAACCTTGGGAGGTCCACCTCCACCCAAGGGTGACCCTGTGTTTGAATTGAAGCAATTACCTGTTACTCTTAAATATGCTTATCTTTATGAAAAGAAGATATATCATGTTATTATTAGTGCTAACCTTTCAGAGCATGAAGAAAAGAGATTACTTAAAACTCTGAGGAAGCATCGTGCCACTATTGGATATACTCTTGATGATCTTAAGGGCATTAGTCCCACCTTATGTCAGCATAAAATTCATATGGAGCCAGATGCTAAACCCGTTGTTGATCATCAACGAAGGTTCAACCCTAAAATGAAGGATGTGGTAAGAACTGAAATATTAAAGCTTCTGGAAGGAGGTATAATTTATCCCATAGCTGATAGTAGATGGGTAAGTCCTGTTCATTGTGTTCCTAAAAAGGGAGGTATTATCGTTGTTCCTAATGATAAAAATGAACTCATCCCACAAAGAATTGTAACTAGTTATAGGATGGTAATTGACTTCAGGAAATTAAATAAAGCCACTAGAAAAGATCATTAACCCTTGCCTTTTATTGATCAAATGTTAGAAAGATTGTCTAAGCATACACACTTTTGTTTCCTAGATGGTTATTCTGGTTTCTCTCAAATACCTGTATCACCTGAAGATCAAGAGAAAATCACCTTTACTTGTCCTTTTGGAACTTATGCTTATCGTCGTATGCCTTTTGGTTTATGTAATGCACCTGCTACCTTTCAAAGATGTATGACTGCTATATTCTCTGACTTTTGTGAAAAGATTGTTGAGGTTTTCATGGATGATTTCTAGGTTTACGGAATTTCTATTGATGATTGCTTAAGCAACCTTGATCGAGTTTTGCAGAGATGTGAAGAAACTAATCTTGTCTTGAATTGGGAAAAGTGACACTTTATGGTTAATGAAGGAATAGTCCTTGGGCATAAAATTTCTAAAAGAGGTATTGAGGTTGATAAAGCTAAGGTTGATGCTATTGAGAAAATGCCATGTCCTAAAGATATCAAAGGTATAAGAAGTTTCCTTGGCCATGCTGGTTTCTATAGAAGGTTTATAAAAGACTTCTCTAAAATTTCTAGACCTCTTACCAATCTCTTGCAAAAAGATGTTCCGTTTTTTTTATGATGATTGTGTAGAAGCCTTTGAAATACTTAAGAAAGCCTTAATTTCTGCACCTATTGTTCAACCACCTGATTGGAACCTACCTTTTGAAATTATGTGTGATGCTAGTGATTATGTTGTTGGTGCTGTTCTAGGACAAAGAGTTGACAAGAAATTAAATGTTATCCATTATGCTAGTAAAACTCTAGACATCGCTCAAAGAAATTATGCTACCACTGAGAAAGAATTTTTAGCAGTTGTGTTTGCATGTGATAAATTTAGATCTTATATTGTTGATTCCAAGGTTACTGTTCACACTGATCATGCTGCTATTAAATACCTTATGGAAAAGAAAGATGCTAAGCCTAGACTTATCAGATGGGTTCTTCTGCTACAAGAATTTGATTTGCATATTGTTGATGGGAAGGGAGCTGAGAATCCCATAGCAGATAATTTGTCTAGAATGGAAAATGTTCTTGATGACCCACTTCCTATTAATGATGATTTTCCTGATGAACAATTAGCTGTGATAAATGCTTCTCGTAATACTCCTTGGTATGCAGACAATGCAAATTACATTGTTGCTAAATACATACCACCTAGCTTTACATATCAACAAAAGAAAAAGTTTTTCTTTGATTTAAGACATTACTTTTGGGATGACCCACATCTATATAAAGAAGGAGTAGATGGTATTATTAGACATTGTGTACCTGAGCATGAACAGGAACAAATCCTACGTAAGTGTCACTTCGAGGCCTATGGAGGACATCATGCGGGAGACCGAACTACACACAAGGTATTACAATCTGGTTTTTATTGGCCTACTCTTTTCAAGGATGCACGTAAGTTTGTCCTTTCTTGTGATGAATGTGAAAGAATTGGTAATGTTGGTAGATGTCAGGAAATGCCTATGAATTATTCACTTGTTATTGAACCATTTGATGTTTGGGGTTTTGATTATATGGGACCTTTTCCTAAATCCAATGGGTATACTCATATTTTAGTTGTTGTTGACTACGTTACTAAGTTGGTAGAAGCTATTCCAACTAGTAGTGTTGATCACAACACTTCTATCAAAATGCTTAAAGAAGTCATTTTCCCGAGGTTTGGAGTCCCTAGATATTTAATGACTGATGGTGGTTCACATTTTATTCATCGTCCTTTCCGTAAGTTGCTTGCTAAATATGATGTTAACCATAGAATTGCATCCCCTTACCATCCTCAGTCTAGTGGTCAAGTTGAATTAACTAATAGAGAAATAAAATTAATTTTGCAAAAGACCGTTAACAGATCTAGAAAGAATTGTTTTAAGAAACTTGATGATGCATTATGGGCTTACAGAACTGCATATAAAAATCCTATGGGTATGTCTCCGTACAAAATGGTTTATGGAAAAGCATGTCATTTACCTCTTGAATTAGAACATAAAGCTTATTGGGCAATTAAAGAACTTAATTGTGATTTTAAACTTGCCGGTGAGAAGAGGTTATTTGATATTAGCTCCTTAGATGAATGGAGAACCCAAGCCTATAATAATGCTAAGTTGTTTAAAGAAAAAGTTAAAAGGTGGCATGACAAAAGAATTCAAAAACGGGAATTCAATGTAGGTGATCATGTTCTATTATACAATTCTCATTTGAGATTCTTTGCAGGAAAACTTCTCTCTAAATGGGAAGGGTCGTATATCATCGAAGAAGTTTATCGCTCCGGAGCCATCAAAATAAACAACTCTGAAGGCACTGCTACTTGTGAGCTGCATTGGGATTTCCCCGAAGAGGAGGGGATGATGCAGTATAGTAGAGATAAATATTTCCCTCAGTTATGAAACCAAGGTTATCAATCCAATAGGAGAATCATGCAACAACTCGTTAGCAGTACCTGTACACAAAACAACAAATCCCCGCACCCAACGTGAACAAGGGGTTGTCAATCCCTTGGCGGTTAATTGTAAGATTAAATTGTATGGTGATAGATAAATAGATCGAACAAAAATACAAAATAAAATAAATAAAGTAAAAGTGCAGCAAGATGGGATTTTCAATATATAATTAAGATAGACCCGGGGGCCATAGTTTTTACTAGAGGCTTCTCTCTTGAAAATAGCATACAGTGGGTGAACAAATTACTGTTGGGCAATTGATAGAAAAGCAAATAATCATGACGATATCCAAGGCAATGATCATGTATATAGGCATCATGTCCGAGACAAGTAGACCGACTCCTACCTGCATCTACTACTATTACTCCACACATCGACCGCTATACAGCATGCATCTAGTGTATTAAGTCCATAAAGAACGGAGTAACGCCTTAAGCAAGATGACATGATGTAGATAAAGTAAACTCACGCATGAATAAACCCCATCTTTTTACCCTTAATAGCAATGATACATACGTGTCATGTCCCTTTCTGTCACTGGGATTGAGCACCGCAAGATCGAACCCATTACAAAGCACCTCTCCCATTGCAAGATAAATCAATCTAGTTGGCCAAACCAAATCAATAGATCGGAGAGAAATACGAAGCTATAATAATCATGCATAAAAGAGTTTAGAGGAAACTCAAATAATATTCATGGATAATCTGATCATAAACTCACAATTCATCGGATCCCAACAAACACACCGTAAAAAGTAATTACATCGGATAGAACTACAAGAACATCGAGGAGAACATTGTATTGAAGATCAAAAAGAGAGAAGAAGCCATCTAGCTACTAACTATGGACCCGAAGGTCTGTGGTAAACTACTCACGCATCATCGGAAGGGCAGCAAGGATGATGTAGAGCCCCTCCGTGATCGATTTCCCCTCCGGCGGAGTACCAGAAAAGGCCTCCAGATGGGATCTCTCGAGAACAGGAACTTGCAGCGGCGGAAAAAGTATTTCGTGGACTTCTTTGTTGGTTTCCTGATTTTAGAGAATTTATAGAGGTGGAATTAGGTCAAATGGAGCAGAGGTGGGCCCACGAGGCACCAGGGCGCGCCACCCCCCTGGGGAGCGCCCTGGTGGCTTGAGTCTACCTCCTCTGTCTTCTGGCCCTCTCCCGAAGCTTCTAGTGTCTCTTATGTCCAGAAAAAAAATCTCCAAAAAGTTTCGTGGCATTTGGACTTCGTTTGGTACTAATATTCTGGAAAACCAAAAACAGGCAAAAAACAACAATTGGCACTGGGCACTAAGTTAATAGGTTACTCCCAAAAAATGATATATAATTATTGTAAATGTATATAAAAAACATCCAAGATTGATACTATAATAGCATCGAACAATAAAAAATTATAGATACGTTGGAGACGTATCAAGCATCCCCAAGCTTAATTCCTGCTCGTCCTCGAGCAGGTAAATGATAAAAACAGAATTTTTGATGTGGAATGCTACCTATCATATTCATCATATATTATTTTCTTTTATAGCATGGACATTTGGACTTGAATGATTCAAAGCAATAGTCTATAGTTTGACATGAAGATATAAATACTCAAGCATACTAACAAGCAACCATGTCTTTCAAAATATCAACGCTAAAGAAAGTTATCCCTAGCCCATTATGCTCAATCATTGATCCATTCATGAAACACACTCAATATTAGCTACACACAATGCACAAGTATGACAATAGTGCTCTCTAGTTGGTGCTTTGTAAGAGAAGATTGAGACTCAAAATAAAAATAAAAATTGCATAAAAGTAAATAGATAGGCCCTTCGTAGAGGGAAGCAGAGATTTGCAAATGTGCCAGAGTTCAAGGCTTAAATTAGAGAGATAAAATTATTTTGAGTGGCATGCTTTTCCTGTCAACGAAAATGACCGAGAATTCCCAATATCTTCCATGCTAGACACATTATAGGCGGTTCCCAAACAGAAAATAAAGTTTATTTCCTTTCCACCATTCTTTCACAATCCATGGCTAGCCGTTTCCATGGGTGCCCTCCATACCAACACTTTCCAAGGAATTTGTTATTATTAATTTTGATTCATTGTGGGACTGGGCATCCCTATTACCTGCCACTCTCTCGTGCAATGACAAGTGAATAAACACTCATCATGAGAATAACACACCTAGCATGGAAAATATTGGCCACCCCCTGCCGCTTCATGAGCGGTACGGGCACACAAAACGGAAAATTATTTTGAAAATTTTAGAGTTGGCACATGCAAATTTACTTGGAACGGCATTGCAATACCGCATATAGGTAGATATGGTGGACTCATTTGGCACAACTTGGGTTTAAGGAGTTTGGATGCACAAGCAACATTCCCGCTTAGTACAAATGAAGGCTAGCAAATAGATTGAGAAGCAACCAACCAAAAAGCGAAAACGGTCATAAACATGCATTGAACATAACTAACACCGAATAATGCACCATAAGTAGGATATAATTTCATTGCATAACTATTGACTTAATGTGCATGCATAGGGAATCACAAACCTTAACACCAATATTCTTACTAAATCATAATTACACACTAACATGACTCACATATTATCATCTCCATATCGCAAAACTATTGCAAGGAATCAAACTTATCATATCCAATGATCTATATGAAAGTTTTTATTATATCCCTCTTGAATATTCATTACTTTGGGACCAAATTCATATCTTGTGCAAATTACCATTACTATTATCAACTCTCAAAAAGATATAAGTGAAGCATGAGAGTGCAAATATTTCTTCAAAATTTATCAACTCTCAAAATAGTATAAGTGAAGCATGAGAGTTCAAATATTTCTTCAAAATTTTAATCTTATCAACTCTCAAAATAATATATGTGAAGCATGAGAGTTCAAATATTTCTTCAAAATATAGCCACCACCGTGCTCGAAAAGATTTAAGTGAAGCACTAGAGCAACTGCCTAGCTCAAAAAATTTAAGTGAAGCACATAGAGTATTCTAACAAATCATGATTAATGTGTGGCTCTCTCAAATAGGTGTGTCTAGCAAAGATGATTGTGACAAACTAAAAAGCAAACAAAGCAAAGACTCATATAATACACGATGCTCCAAGTAAAACACATGTCATGTGATGAATAAAAATATAGCTCCAAGTAAAATTACCAATAGTTGGTAGAAGAAAGAGGGGATGCCTTCCGGGGCATCCCCAAGCTTAGACGCTTGAGTCTTCCTTGAATATTACCTTGGGGTGCCTTGCGCATCCCCAAGCTTAGGCTCTTGCCACTCCTTATTCCTTCATCTATCGTGATCTCACCCAAAACTTGAAAACTTCAATCACACAAAACTCAACAAAACCTTCGTGTGATCCGTTAGTATAACAAATAAATCCTTAACTCTAAGTACTGTAGTAAATTGATTCATATTTAATATTGGCATAATGCTACTGTACTCCAACTTCTCCATGGCTTATACCCCCCGATACAATCCAAAGATGATTCATCAAAATAAGCAAACTATGCAACAAAAATAGAATCTGTCTAAAACAGAACAGTCTATAAAGATCCATTTAAAATCTATACTTATGTAACTCCAAAAATTCTGAAACATTAGGACACCGTGGGCAATTCATATACCAATATTATGTAAAAATTTCAGATTTTTCTGTCGCTCCAGTATAGAATTAAAATTCCTGCACTGGACGCAAAACTTTTTGTTTTCCAAATAGCATCAATTATACTATCTTCCAAATCATCCCAAAGGCATTACTTGGCATAAACACTAATTAAAACATAAAAACACAATCATAACAGAAGCTATAATCATGCAAACACTCAAGAACAGAAGATATTGGGTTGTCTCCCAACAAGCTCTTTCTTTATAGCCATTAAGATAGGCTTGAGATTTCAATGATGCTCTCATGAAAGATAATAATTGAAACACAAAGAGAGCATCATGTAGCATGTGAAAAACACACTTAAGTCTAACATACTTCCTATGCATAGGCATTTTATAGGAAAACAAATTGTCAAGACAAGCAATATCTAGCATATGCAAATAGGAAGAATGAAGCATTAAAAATTTCAACATTACGAGAGGCAATTTAGTAACATGAAGATTTCTATAACCATATTTTCCTCTCTCATAATAATTACATGTAGGATCATAATCAAACTCAACAATATAGATATCATAAATAGTATTCTCTCTATGATCCATATGCATAAAAGTTTTATAATCTTTCAAAATAGTGGGATTATCATCAACTAAAGTCATGACCTCTCCAAACCCACTTTCATCAAAAATTCATAAGATTGAACACTCTCCAAAGTAGTGGGATCGTGATAACCTAAAGTTGACTCTCTTCCAAACCCACTTTTAATAGTATTACAAATTTTATTATCAATAACAATTCATCATGAGGCTTAAATAAATTTTCAAGATCATAAGAAGCATTATCACCCCAATCATGATCATTGCAATAAGTAGTGGACATAACAAAATTATCATCCCCAAGCTTGTAGTTTTGCATATTATTAGCACAATTCACATTAATAGAAACATCATTGCAATCATACTTTTCAATCAAGGAGCTACCATGAATCACTTTATAAATTTCTTCTTCTAACACTTCATCACAATTTTCAGATTCATGGTTTTCAAGCAAAACTTCATAGAGATAATCAAGTGCACTCAACTCACTAGCAGTTTGTTCATCATAATTGGATCTTTTGAAAAGATTAGCTAGTGGATGAGGATCCAAATCAATAGATTTTTAGCAAGCAAAGATGCAATCAAATAGAAGGCACATGGCAACACAAGCAAAGATAGCACACAAAATATTTTTATATTTTTTTGTAAAAACTTTTTAGAAGTGGGGGAGATGAAACCGAGAGGCAAAGGCAAATAAAATAAATGCAAGGAGATGAAAGTTTTATGCGTAGGTACTTGATAGTTGCTGATGATGTCTCCCCGGCAACGGCGCCAGAAATTCTTCCTGCTACTTGTGAGCTGCGTTGGGATTTCCCCGGAGAGGAGGGGATGATGCAGTACAGTAGAGATAAGTATTTCCCTCAGTTATGAAACCAAGGTTATCAATATAGTAGGAGAATCATGCAACCACTCATTAGCAGTACCTGCACACAAAACAACAAATCCCTGCACCCAACGTGAACAAGGGGTTGTCAATCCCTTGGCGGTTAATTGCAAGATTAAATTGTATGGTGATAGATAAATAGATCGAATAAAAATACAAAATAAAATAAATAAAGTAAAAGTGCAGCAAGGTATTTTTGGGATTTTCAATATATAATTAAGATAGACCCGGGGGCCATAGTTTTCACTAGGGGCTTCTCTCTAGAAAATAGCATACGGTGGGTGAACAAATTACTGTTGGGCAATTAATAGAAAATCAAATAATCATGACGATATCCAAGGCAATGATCATGTATATAGGCATCACGTCCAAGACAAGTAGACCGACTCCTGCCTGCATCTACTACTATTACTCCACACATCGACCGCTATCCAGCATGCATCTAGTGTATTAAGTCCATAAAGAACGGAGTAACGCCTTAAGCAAGATGACATGATGTAGACAAAGTAAACTCACGCATGAATAAACCCCTTCTTTTTGCCCTTAATAGCAATGATACATACGTGTCATGTCCCTTTCTATCACTAGGATTGAGCACCGCAAGATCGAACCCATTACAAAGCACCTCTCTCATTGCAAGATAAATCAATCTAGTTGTCCAAACCAAATCAATAGATCGGAGAGAAATACGAAGCTATAATAATCATGCATAAAAGAGTTCAGAGGAAACTCAAATAATATTCATGGATAATCTGATCATAAACTCACAATTCATGGGATCCCAACAAACACACCGCAAAAAGTAATTACATCGGATAGAATTCCAAGAACATCGAGGAGAACATTGTATTGAAGATCAAAAAGAGAGAAGAAGCCATCTAGCTACTAACTATGGACTCGAAGGTCTGTGGTAAATAACTCATGCATCATCGGAAGGGTAGCAAGGATGATGTAGAGCCCCTCCGTGATCGATTCCCCCTCCGGCGGAGTATCGTAAAAGGCCTCCAGATGGGATCTCTCGAGAACAAGAACTTGCGGCGGCGGAAAAAGTATTTCGTGGACTCCTCTGTTGGTTTCCCGATTTTAGAGAATTTATAGAGGTGGATGATACGTCTCCATCATATCTATAATTTTTGATTGTTTCATGCCAATATTCTACAACTTTCACATATTTTTGGCAACAATTTATATTATTTTTGGGACTAACATATTGATCCAGTGCCCAGTGCCAGTTCCTGTTTTCTGCTTTTATTTGTTTCACAGAAAATCCATATCAAACGAGGTCCAAATGCAATAAAATTTTACGGAGAATTATTTTATAATATATGTGATTTTTGGGAAGACGAATCAACGCAAGACGATGCTCATGGGCCCCATGAGGCACCAGGGCGCGCCCCAGGGGGTGGCGCACCGTGGTGCCTCATGAGCCCCTCATAAGTCGGTTGACCCCCTTCTTTCGCCGCAAGAAAGATAATATCGGGAAAAAAAATCGTGTTAAAATTTCAGCCCGATCGGAGTTACGGATCTCCGGGAATTTAAGAAACGGTGAAGGGCCAGAAAACAGGAACGCGAAACAGAAGAGAACAGAGAGAGAGATCCAATCTCGGAGGGGATCCCGCCCCTCCGGGTGCCATGGAGGCCAAGGACCAGAGGGGAAAACCTCCTCCCATCTAGGGGGAGGCCAAGCACGAAGAAGAAGGAGCCGGGCTCTCTCCCCCTCTCACCCGGTGGCGCCGGAATGCCACCGGGGGAACCATCATGACGGCGATCTACACCAACAACTTCGCCGCCGTCAACACCAACTCTCTCCCCCTCTATGCAGCGGTGTAACACCTCTTCTCCCCGCTGTAATCTCTACTTAAACATGGTGCTTAATGCTACATATTATTATCCAATGATGTGTTGCCATCCTATGATGTTTGAGTAGATTCGTTTTGTCCTATGGGTTGATTGCCGATCGTGATTGGTTTGAGTTGTATGTTTTATTTTGGTACTGTCCTATGGTGCCCTCCATGTCGCGCAAGCTTGAGGGACTCCTGCTGTAGGGTGTTGCAATACGTTCATGATTCGCTTATGGTGGGTGGCGTGAGTGATAGAAACACATACCCGAGTAAGGGGGTTGTTGCGTATGGGAGTAAAGGGGACTTGTTACTTAATGCTATGGTTGGGTTTTACCTTAATGATCTTTAGTAGTTGCGGATGCTTGCTAGAGTTCCAATCATAAGTGCATATGATCCAAGTACGGAAAGTATGTTAGCTCATGCCTCTCCCTCATATAAAATTGCAATAATGATTACCGGTCTAGTTATCGATTGCCTATGGACAAATCATTCTCTTGTGTTACAAAAACTTTCTAATAAACAACTAACTTTTATTATCTTGCAATTTACTCGTAGTTTTATTATCTCGCAATTTACTCCTAGTTTTATTCTCGTTAAGTACGTCTAGTCTTATCCTTACACCCGCAAAATAGTTTCATACTTGTTCTAGGTAAAGCGAACGTTAAGTGCGCGTAGAGTTGTATCGGTGGTCGATAGAACTTGAAGGGAATATTGATTCTACCTTTAGCTCCTCGTTGGGTTCGACACTCTTATTTATCGAAAAAGCTACAATTGATCCCCTATACTTGTGGGTTATCAAGACCTTTTTCTGGCACCGTTGCCGGGGAGCAATAGCGTGGGGTTGATATTCTCGTGTGTGCTTGTTTGCTTTATCACTAAGTAGTTTTTATTTTCTGTTTCACTAAGTAGTTTTTATTTTGTGCTCTTGTTTTCTATCTTTAGTTATGGGTAGGAAACGTAAAATACCAAAAAAATTAGTTGTACTTGCTAAACCAGTGGTTGAAGAACCACCCAAAATCTATCATACTGCTAAAGCTTTCTACTTGGATCATCTTCGATCCCTTTGTGCTCGTGCTGAAAACCCAACTAGCTTAGTTGAGGGAAAATCATTAGATGAGCATGCTTATTTTGTGCGACACCGCTTGTCTCAAAAAGGGAAACTCTTATGGCATCATATTAATACTTTGAATTACTATGCTTGGAATTTATGTGAAATACATGATTTTACTTGTTGTTCTGAAAACCCTAAAAAACACCTTCAGTACCAATGTGAGTTTAAGGATAATGGAATCTTATCTTCTTATGCCAAGGGTGTTTATAGTTATTATGAAATTGAACAAATTAAAGAATTTGTTGCTTTTAAGGGTGCATATGAAATTGCTTCTTTGATTGAAAAGTGTGATGCTACTCTTTGCAAATCTGAAAATTTTGCTATACTTAAATATTGCTATGAAAACTATGCTTCTAATGCTTATGTTAAAGAATATATTGAGGACACCTCCGCTGTCCAAGAAGAGACTAATATTTTGCATGCTCCTATGGAAGAAGAAATTGCTGAAACTGTGAGCTCATTAGATGAAAAAGATGATGAGGAGAGCGAAGAACAAAAGGAGGAAGAGCGGATTAGCTACCCGTGCCCACCTTCTAATGAGAGTAACTCTTCAACTCATACATTGTTTAATTTCCCTTCGTGCTTACCGAAGGATGAATGCTATGATGATTGCTATGATCCCTTGGATTCGTTTGAAATATCCCTTTTTTGATGAAATTGATGCTTGCTATGCTTGTGGCCTTGATGCCAATATGAATTATGCTTATGGAGATGAACTTGCTATAGTTCCTTCTGTTAAACATGAAATTGTTGCTATTGCACCTACACATGATAGTCCTATTATCTTTTTGAATTCTCCAAACTACACTATATCGGAGAAATTTGCGCTTATTAAGGATTATATTGATGGGTTGCATTTTACTACTACACATGATGATTTTGATGAATATAATATGCATGTGCTTGATGCTCCTACTTGCAATTATTATGAGAGAGGAACTACATCTCAACCTCTCTATGTTTCCAATACGATAAAATTGCAAGAAACTGTTTATGCTATGTATCGGCCTTTATTATGTGTGCATGAATTGTTCTTTTATGACATGCCGATGCATAGGAAGAGAGTTAGACTTCGTCATTACATGATATATGTTGCTTTGTGCTCACTACTAAAATACAAATCATTGTTAATTAAAATTGGCTTTGATATACCTTGGGATCTGGGTGGATCAATTACTTGAGCACTTTATGCCTAGCTTAATGGCTTTAAAGAAAGCGCTGCCAGGGAGACAACCCGGAAGTTTTAGAGAGTCATTTTATTCTGTTGTGTGCTTCTAAAAAGTTTAAAAAAAATAGAGGGGAACCTAAAACTCTACAAAAATAAAAGTGAAAGTGAGAAAGACGAGCACCGTGGAAGCGGGAGCATGCCTTGAACTTTGTTCATGCCCATGGAAACTTTGTGAATCTTTAATTACAGAAACTTTACAACAAAAATAATTATCCCCTTGTACAAATCCATTGTATTATAAAAATAATGTGCCAAGATTTACCGTTAGGATGTTTAAATTGCTTGTTTGGTATGTGCAGTGCAATAACAGAAATTTTTGCTGTAGTGCGTGAATTTAAATTTTTTACTGGAACATGAAAAAATTCTGAAATTTTTACACGGTACTGCTATGCAAATTATTTATTTTTCCTAATTTTTCAGAATTTTTTGAGTTACAGAAGTATATGTACCATCTGCATCTTTACAGACTGTCCTGTTTTCACAGATTGCTGTTATAGTTTCGTTATTTGCTTATGTTTGAAATCTAGTTGAGACCCATTGACTTGGGAGCCATAGAATTGTGATAGCATACGGTGGGTAATGTTTTATTATAATTATACAATAATGTTAGAGCAGGACATGATGGGATTTGATGTTATATGTACTAACCCTTCTAATAAAAAGTTCGGTTAAGTTTTGTGTGGATGAAGTGTTCGAAGATCGAGGAGGTATTTATATGAGAAGAATGAGGAGAGGCAAGAGCTCAAGCTTGGGGATGCCCAAGTCACCCCAAGTAAATATTCAAGGAGACTCAAGCGTCTAAGCTTGGGGATGCCCCGGAAGGCATCCCATCTTTATTCGACAATTATCGGTATGTCTCGGTTTTTGTTTTGTTCACATGATATGCGTAAATTCTTGGAGCGTCCTTTGTGTTTATTTTTCCCTTTTCTTTTATGCACCATGCTGGTATGAGATAGTCCTTGGTTGATTTATAGAATGCTCTTTGCACTTCACTTGTATCTTTTGAGTATGGCTTTATAGAATGCTTCATGTGCTTCGCTTATATCATTTGAAGTTTGGATGCATGTTTCTCTACACCTAGAAAACCGTTATTTATAGAATGCTCTTTTGCTTCACTTATATTTATTAGAGCATGGTCTTTTGTAGAAATAATTAAACTCTCTTGCTTCACTTATATCTATTCAGAGAGTCAACAGGAACTGGTCATTCACATGGTTAGTCATAAAATCCTACATAAAACTTGTAGGTCATTGAATATGATATGTTTGATTCCTTGCAATAGTTTTGCGATATAGAGATGGTAATATGTGGGAGGTACTAGTGAATGATTGTGGTTTAGTAGGAATATTGGTGTTAAGGTTTGTGATTCCCGAAGCATGCACGTATAGTCTCCGTTATGCTAAGAAGTTGGAGCATGATTTATTATTGATTGTCTTCCTTTGCGTGGAGGTCGGGGGCGCGCGATGGTTAACTCCTACCAACCTTCCCCCTAGGGGCATGCGTAGTAGTACTTTGCTTCGAGGGCTAATAAACTTTCGCAATAAGTATGTGAGTTCTTTATGACTAATGTGAGTCCATGGATTATACGCACTCTTACCTTTCCGCAATTTGCTAGCCTCTTCGGTACCGTGCATTACCCTTTCTCACCTCGAGAGTGGGTGCAAACTTCGTCGGTGCATCCAAACCCCGTGATATGATACACTCTATCACACATAAGCCTCCTTATATCTTCCTCAAAACAGCCACCATACCTACCTATTATGGCATTTCCATAGCCATTCCAAGATATATTGCCATGCAACTTCCATCATCATCATATACATGACTTGAGCATTCATTGTCCTATTGCTTTGCATTATCGTAAGATAGCTAGCATTATATTTTCATGGCTTGTCCATTTTTTGATATCTTTGCTACGCTAGATCATTGCACATACTGGTACACCGCCAGAGGCATTCATATAGAGTCATATTTTGTTCTAGTATCGAGTTGTAATTTTGAGTTGTAAGTAAATAGAAGTGTGATCATCATCATATCCATTATTAGAGCATTGTCCCAGTGAGGAAAGGATGAGGGAGACCATGATTCCCCCACAAGTCGGGATGAGACTCTGGATGAAAAAACAAAGGGGAGAAAAAAAAAGAGGCCAAAAAGAGCCCATAAAAAAGAAAAAAAAAAGAAAAAAAGGAAAAAAATGAGAGAAAAAGAGAGAAGGGGCAATGTTACTATCCTTTCCACACTTGTGCTTCAAAGTAGCACCATGTTTTTCATATAGAGAGTCTCCTATGCTTTCATTTTCATACACTAGTGGGAATTTTAATTATAGAACTTGACTTGTATATTCCGATGATGGGCTTCCTTAAATGCCCGAGGTCTTCTAGAGCAAGCAAGTTGGATGCACACCCACTTAGTTTTATTTTTGAGCTTTCATACACTTATAGCTCTTAGTTCATCCGTTGCATGGCAATCCCTACTCCTCGCATTGACATCAATTGATGGGCATCTCCATAGCCCGTTGATTAGCCGCGTCGATGTGAGACTTTCTTCCTTTTTTGTCTTCTCCATATTAATCTCTACCACCGTATTCTATTCCACCCATAGTGCTATATCCATGGCTTGCGCTCATGTATTGTGTGGGGGTTGAAAAAGCTGAAGCGCGTTAAAAAGTATGAACCAATTGCTTGGCTGACACCGGGGTTGTGCATGATATATATTTTGTGTTAAGAAGATGGAGCATGACAGGGCTATATGATTTTGTAGGGATAGCGTTCTTTAGCATTTTTATTCTGAAAGGCATGATTGTTTGTTGGGATGCCTGAGTATTGATGTCTTTATGTCAAATTATAGACTATTGCTTTGAATCACTCGTGTCTTAATATTCATGCTATGATTAAATTATATGATCAAGATTATGCTAGGTAGCATTCCACATCAAAAATTATTTTTTTATCATTTACCTACTCGAGGACGAGCAGGAATTAAGCTTGGGGATGCTGATATGTCTCCGTCGTATCTATAATTTTTGATTGTTTCATGCCAATATTCTACAACTTTCACATATTTTTGGCAACATTTTATATTATTTTTGGGACTAACATATTGATCCAGTGCCCAGTGCCAGTTCATGTTTTCTGCTTTTTTTGTTTCATAGAAAATCCATATCAAACGAAGTCCAAATGCAATAAAATTTTACGGAGAATTATTTTGGAATATATATGATTTTTGGGAAGAAGAATCAAAGCAAGACGGTGCTCGTGGGCCCCACGAGGCACCAGGGCGCGCCCCAAGGGGGTGGCGCGCCGTGGTACCTCATGAGCCCTTCGTAAGTCGGTTGACCCCCTTCTTTCGCCGCAAGAAAGATAATATCGGGAAAAAATCGTGTTAAAATTTCAGCCCGATCAGAGTTACGGATCTCCGGGAATTTAAGAAACGGTGAAGGGCCAGAAAACAGGAACGCGAAACAGAAGAGAACAAAGAGAGAGATCCAATCTCGGAGGGGCTCCCGCCCCTCCGGGTGCCATGGAGGCCAAGGACCAGAGGGGAAAACCTCCTCCCATCTAGGGGGGAGGCCAAGCATGAAGAAGAAGGAGGGGGGCTCTCTCCCCCTCTCTCCCGGTGGCGCCGGAGTGCCGCCGGGGGAACCATCGTGACGGCGATCTAGACCAACAACTTTGCCGCCGTCAACACCAACTCTCTCCCCCTCTATGCAGCGGTGTAACACCTCTTCTCCCCGCTGTAATCTCTACTTAAACATGGTGCTTAATGCTACATATTATTTTCCAATGATGTGTTGCCATCCTATGATGTTTGAGTAGATTCGTTTTGTCCTATGGGTTGATTGATGATCGTGATTGGTTTGAGTTGTATGTTTTATTTTGGTGCTGTCCTATGGTGCCCTCCGTGTCGCGCAAGCGTGAGTGACTCCTGCTGTAGGGTGTTGCAATATGTTCAGGATTCGCTTATGGTGGGTGGCGTGAGTGATAGAAACACATACCCGAGTAAGGGGGTTGTTGCGTATGGGAGTAAAGGGGACTTGTTACTTAATGCTATGGTTGGGTTTTACCTTAATGATCTTTAGTAGTTGCAGATGCTTGCTAGAGTTCCAATCATAAGTGCATATGATCCAAGTATGAAAAGTATGTTAGCTCATGCCTCTCCCTCATATAAAATTGCAATAATGATTACCGGTCTAGTTATCGATTGCCTATGGACAAATCATTCTCCTGTGTTACAAAAACTTTCTACTAAACAACTAACTTTTATTATCTTGTAATTTACTCATAGTTTTATTATCTCGCAATTTACTCCTAGTTTTATTCTTGTTAAGTACTTCTAGTCTTATCCTTACACCCGCAAAATAGTTTCATACTTGTTCTAGGTAAAGCGAACGTTAAGTGCACGTAGAGTTGTATCGGTGGTCGATAGAACTTGAAGGGAATATTAATTCTACCTTTAGCTCCTCGTTGGGTTCGACACTCGTATTTATCGAAAAAGCTACAATTGATCCCCTATACTTGTGGGTTATTAGTGGAATTAGGTCAAACGGAGCAGAGGTGGGCCCACGAGGCACCAGGGCACGCCACCCCCCCTGGGGCGCGCCCTGGTGGCTCATGGCTACCTCCTCTGTCTTCTGGCCCACTCCCGAAGCTTCTAGTGTCTCTTATGTCCAGAAAAAAAATCTCCAAAAAATTTCGTGGCATTTGGACTTCGTTTGGTACTGATATTCTGGAAAACCAAAAACAGGCAAAAAACAGCAACTGGCACTGGGCACTAAGTTAATAGGTTAGTCCCAAAAAATGATATATAATTGCTATAAATGTATATAAAAAACATCCAACATTGATACTATAATAGCATGGAACAATCAAAAATTATAGATACGTTGGAGACGTATCAGGCACTAATCCGAGAGTGGTGAATGGACAAAGAATTAAGCACTATATTTCAGGTACTCCCATTAATGTTGAAACTAATATTATTGAAACAATTACACCGGAAGAGCACATCAAAGAGTCCTTCCAGAACGCTCCAGAACCCTAAAATGGGGTAGGTATGTGATACGGTAAGTGAACCGACTCCAAAAATTCCATAAAAAATATTTCTGTCAGTTTTGGAATATTAGAAAAATTACAAAAATAAGAAATAGCCGAGGGGACCCACGTGCTGCCCACAAGGCAGAAGGGCGCGACCCCCCCTGGGGCACGCCGTGGTGCCTTGTGGGCCCCACGTGTGCCTTCCCGACTCCGTTTTCTTCCCGTATGCTTGTTTTGCAAGATAAAAATTCTTTATATATACTTCCATCTGTTTTGACCACCGCATCGCGAGTTTGTCCTTTGTTCTTGTATCGGGCTATTTTTCTGACAGATCTAGATCGCCATGGCTCCTCGAAGATTCCGCACCAAGCACCGGATTGTGCAACCATCGCCGGGCAAACGCCCCTACAGCGAGGTTTACTATGAGTGGTCGTTGGGAGAGGAAGACAATGGCAAGGAGGACAAGGTCGAGAAAGCTGCGGAAACCCAGGCCCTAGAAGGAGGGCAAGCCATCCCCATGGAGGAGACCGCAGAGAATGGAGATATCCTTCAACCCCTCTATGGTCATCTTTCCCCATCTATAATTGAAGCCCTAAGAGTCTTTGAAACAGTTTGTGCTCAGAATACATCTCTCACTCGTGAAGTTATTTTGTTGGAAGAGCAAAACACCGCCCTTCGGAGCATTAACCGTAAATTGGAGTATCTGCTAAAGCTGAACGACAAGCCCACCACTTCATCACCACCATCACCGAAGAAGGAGACTTGAGTACATGTGTATGGGCACTCCCCTTGGCTTGTGCCAAGCTTGGGGGAGGCGCCCCGGTATCGTATCACCATCACTTTCTCATCATCATTATCTATCTTAGTTCGGTCCTTAGTTATTTCGTGATTTAGAGGAATAAAGTTTCAGTATGATTTAGTTTCGAGTGCTTGCTTTGTGATCTATCTATCTATGTAATCGTGTGTGAAAGTTATATAATAAGATTAGTTTGAGTTGAGTGTTTTGCTTTTGATGAGCCAATCTTAGAAATAAAGAATAAAAAGTAAGATCATATGCTAATCCCATGGGGTGATGACTTCACATAAAAGGAGTATAATTGATAAAACTTGTTGGAAGTTGACAAACATAGCATTGGTCATTGTAGCAATTCATGAAAAAGTAATAAAGGAAGAGAGGTCTCACATATAAATACACTATCTTGGACATCTTTTATGATTGTGAGCCCTGATACGTCTCCAATGTATCTATAATTTTTGATTGTTCCATGCTGTTGTAGTATCAATCTTGGATGTTTTATATACATTTACAAGTAATTATATATCATTTTTTGGGACTAACCTATTAAATTAGTGCCAAGTGCCAGTTGCTATTTTCTGCTTGTTTTTGGCTTTTCAGAAAAACAGTACCAAATGAAGTCCAAATGCCACGAAACTTTTTGGAGATTTTTTTCTGGACAAAAGAAACATGGGAAGCTACTTTGGAGAATTATAATGTTTGCAATACTATTAAAAGTGGGTTTGGAAGAGCGTCAATTTTTGGTAATAATGATCCCACTACTTTGGAGAATTATCAATCTTATGAAATTTTTGACAAAAGTGGGTTTGGAGAGGTCATGACTTTAGTTGATGTTAATCCCACTATCTTGGAAGATTATAAATTTTGTATGCATGTGGATCATTGAGAGATTATTGTTTATGATAGCTATATTGTTGAGTTTGATTATGATCCTACATGTAATTATTATGAGAGAGAAAAATATGGTTATAGAAATCTTCATGTTACTAAATTTCCTCTCATGATGTTGAAATTATTCATGCTTCATTCTTCCTATTTGCATATGCTAGAGATTGCTTGTCTTGATAATTTGTTCTCCTATAAAATGCCTATGCATAGGAAGTATGTTAGACTTAAGTATGTTTTTCATATGCTTCATGATGCTCTCCTTGTGTTTCTATTATTATCTTTCATGAGAGTATCATTGAAATCTCAAGCCTATCTTAATGGCTATAAAGAAAGAGCTTGTTGGGAGACAAACCAATGGATAAAATAAGTTCTTGTGTGTTTAAACAATTTTAGCTTCTGTTATGAGTAAATTTTTATGTTTTAATTAGTGTTTGTGCCAAGTAATGCCTTTGGGATGATTTGGAAGATAGTATAATTGATGCTGTTTGGAAAACAGAAAGTTTTGCATCCAGTGCTGTAATTTTAGTTCTGTACTGGAGCGTCAGAAAAATCTGAAATTTTTACAAAGTATTGGTACATGAATTTCCCACGTTGTCCTAATTTTTCAGAATTTTTGGAGTTACAAAAGTATGGATTTTAAATAGATCTTTACAGACTGTTCTGTTTTAGACAGATTCTGTTTTTGTTGCATAGTTTGCTTATTTTGATGAATCTATGGATCGTATCGGGGGGTATGAGTCATGGGGAAGTTAGAGTACAGTAGCATTATGCCAATATTAAATATGAATCAATTTACAACAGTACCTAAAGTTTAAGATTTATTTGTTATACTAACGGATCTCACGAAGGTTTTGTTGAGTTTCGTGTGATTGAAGTTTTCAAGTTTTGGGTGAGAATGCGATGGACAAAGGAATAAGGAGTGGAAAGAGCCTAAGCTTGGGGATGCCCAAGGCACCCCAAGGTAATATTCAAGGAAGACTCAAGCGTCTAAGCTTGGGGATGCCCCGGAAGGCATCCCCTCTTTCGTCTACAATCTATCGGTAACTCACTTGGAGCTATATTTTTATTCATCACATGATATGTGTTTTGCTTGGAGCGTCGTGTATTATATGAGTCTTTGCTTTGTTTGCTTTTTAGTTTGTCACAATCATCTTTGTTGGACACACCTTTTTTGAGAGGGACACACATTGTTCGTGATTTTTTAGAATACTCTATGTGCTTCACTTATACCTTTTGAGCTAGGCAGTTGCTCTAGTGCTTCACTTAAATCTTTTTGAGCACGGCGGTGGCTATATTTTGAAGAAATACTTGAACACTCATGCTTAACTTATATTATTTTGAGAGTTTATAAGATTAAAATTTTGAAGAAATATTTGAACTCTCATGCTTCACTTATATCATTTTGAGAGTTGATAAATTTTGAAGAAATGTTTGCACTTTCATGCTTCACTTATATCTTTTGGAGAGTTGATAATAGTAATGGTAATTTGCACAAGATATGAATTTGGTCCCAAAGTGATGAATATTCAAGAGGGATATAATAAAAACTTGCATGAAAGATCATTGGATATGATAAGTTTGATTCCTTGCAATAGTTTTGCGATATGGAGATAATAATATGTGAGTCATGTTAGTGAGTAATTATGATTTAGTAAGAATATTGGTGTTAAGGTTTGTGATTCCCTATGCATGCACATAAAGTCAATAGTTATGCAACAAAGTTATATCCTACTTATGGTGCATTATTCGGTGTCAGTTATGTTCAATACATGTTTATGACCGTTTTCGCTTTTTGGTTGGTTGCTTCTCAATCTATTTGCTAGCCTTCATTTGTACTAAGCGGGAATACTGCTTGTGCATCCAACTCCTTAAACCCAAGTTGTGCCAAATGAGTGCACCATATCTACCTATATGCGGTATTTCCATGCCGTCCCAAGTAAATTTGCATGTGCCAACTCTAAATTTTAAAAATAATTTTCCATTTTGTGTGCCCGTACTGCTCATGAAGCGGCAGGGGGTGGCCAATATTTTCCATGCTAGGTGTGTTATTCTCACGATGAGTGTTTATTCACTTGTCATTGCACGAGAGAGTGGCTGGTAATAGGGATGCCCAGTCCCACAATGAATCAAAAATAATAATAACAAATTCCTTGGAAAGTGTTGGTATGGAGGGCACCCGTGGATACGGCTAGCCATGGATTGTGAAAGAATGGTGGAAAGGAAATAAACCTTATTTTCTGTTTGGGAACCGCCTATGATGTGTCTAGCATGGAAAATATTGGGAATTCTCAGTCGTTTTCGTTGACAGGAAAAGCATGCCTCTCAAAAATAATTTTATCTCTCTAATTTAAGCTTTGAGCTCTGGCACATTTGCAAATCGCTGCTTCCCTCTGCGAAGGGCCTATCTATTTACTTTTATGCAATTTTTATTTTTATTTTGAGTCTCCATCTTCTCTTATAAAAGCACCAACTAGAGAGCACTATTGTCATACTTGTGCATTGTGTGTAGCTAATATTGAGTGTGTTTCATGAATGGATCAATGATAGAGCATAATGGGCTAGGGATAACTTTCTTTAGCATTGATATTTTGAAAGACATGGTTGCTTGTTAGTATGCTTGAGTATTTATGTCTTCATGTCAAACTATAGACTATTGCTTTGAATCATTCAAATCCAAATGTCCATGCTACAAAGAAAAGAGTATATGATGAATATGATAGGCAGCATTCCACATCAAAAATTCTATTTTTATCATTTACCTACTCGAGGACGAGCAGGAATTAAGCTTGGGGATGCTTAATACGTCTCCAACGTATCTATAATTTTTGATTGTTCCATGCTGTTATAGCATCAATCTTGGATGTTTTATATACATTTACAAGCAATTATATATAATTTTCTGGGACTAACCTATTAACTTAGTGCCAAGTGCCAGTTGCTGTTTTCAGCTTGTTTTTGGCTTTTCAGAAAAACAGTACCAAATGAAGTCCAAATGCCACGAAACTTTTTCGAGATTTTTTTCTGGACAAAAGAAACCTGGGAAGCTTCGGGATGAGGCCAGAAGCCCCACAGGGGCTTCACAAGGCACTAGAGCGCGCCCCAGGGGGGCGCCGTACTGCCTTGTGGGGCCCACGTGACTCCTTTTGACCTAATTCCACTTCTATAAATTCACAAATATTAGGAAACCCCCAGAGAGCTAGAAGAGAAAACCTTTCCGCCACCGCAAGCCTCTGTTCTTCCATGATCCCATCTGGAGGCCTTTTCCGGTACTTTGCCGGAGGGGGAATCGATCACGGAGGGCTTCTACATCAACCTTGCTGCCCTTCCGATGATGTGTGAGTAGTTTACCATAGACCTACGGGTCCATAGCTAGTAGCTAGATGGCTTCTTCTCTCACTTTGATCTTCAATACAATGTTCTCCTCGATGTTCTTGGAGTTCTATCCGATGTAATCTTCTATTGCGGTGTGTTTGTTGGGATCCGATGAATTGTGAGTTTATGATCAGATTATTCATGAGAAATATTTGAGTCTTCTCTGAACTCTTTTATGCATGATCGTTATAGCTTTGTATTTCTCTCCGATCTATCGGTTTAGTTTGGTCCACTAGATTGATTTATCTTGCAATGGGAGAGAGGTGCTTTGTGATGGGTTCAATCTTGCGGTGTTCAATCCCAGTGACAGAAAGGGACATGACATGTATTTGTATTGTTGCCATTAAGGATAAAAAGATGGGGTTTATTCATATTGCTTGAATTTGCTTCTCTACATCATGTCATCTTGCTTAAGGCGTTACTCTGTTTCATACTTAATACCCTAGATGCATGCTGGATAGCGGTCGATGGGTGGAGTAATAGTAGTAGATGCAGGCAGGAGTCGGTCTACTTGTCTCGGACGTGATGCCTATATACATGATCATTGCCATGAATCTGTCATAATTATTTGCTTTTCTATCAATTGCCCAACAATAATTTGTTTACCCACCGTATGCTTATGTGCTCAAGAGAGAAGCCTCTAGTGAAAACTATGGTCCCCGGGTCTATCTTTATCATATAAAAAACCTAAAAATACCTTGCTGCAATTTATTTACTTTTATTTTAATTAGTAATTTAGTTTATCTATTTACCTCGATAAGATTTAATCCTTGCAAATAACCGCTAAGAGGATTGACAACCCTCTTATTCGCGTTGGGTGCAAGTGTTTGCTCTTGTGTGTGCAGGTGCGCTTTAACGATATTTTGCTTGGTTCTCCTACTGGATTGATAACCTTGGTTCTTAACTGAGGGAAATACTTATCTCTACTGTACTGCATCTCCCTTCCTCTTCAGGGAATTACCAACGCATCTCACAAGTAGCAAGCCCCCATCAAATATTCTATGATAATTAGTTGACGTTGGACAAGGAAGACAACGTAATGGGTTATGTTTGCTTATATTCACATAGAAGTTATATTGTTTTGGATCCTCTAACATGTGGTGTTTGCCCCTACCTTTGCTATCCAAAAAATCCGCACCAAGTAGAGATACTACTTGTGCATCCAAAAACCCTTAAACCCAGTTTCATGTCATGAGAGTCCATTATATCTACCTATGGATTGAATAAGATCCTTCAAGTAAGTTGTCATCGGTGCAAAGCAATAAAAATTGTTCCTAAATATGTATGAACTTTTATTGTAAGGGAAAATAAGCTTTGTGCGATCTTGTGATGGTGGAGCAATAAAAGCGACAGACTGCATAATAAAGGTCGCTATCACAAGGGGCAATATAAAGTGACGTTCCTTTACATTAAGAGCTTGCACATCCAAAAACAAAAGCGCATGACAACCTCTGCTTCCCTCTGCGAAGGGCCTATCTTTTACTTTATGTATTTACTTTCATGCAAGAGTCAATAGTATTCTTCTTTATTCCGTTTTTATATTTCTCTTTTGGCAAACATCATGTGGTGGGGATTGATCCATGCATATATATCCAGTTGAATGTAGGTGATCATGAGTTATTATTGTTGACATTACCCTTGAGATAAAAACGTTGGGAGGCGAAATTATAAGCCCCTATCTTTCTATGTGTCCGACTGAAACTTTTGCCCCATAAGTATGACGTGAGTGTCAGCAATCATAGAAGACTAAATGATAGTTGAGTATATGAACTTGCTAAGCAAAGCTCTTACATAGACTCTTTCTGATAATATGATGAATTGCAATTGCTTTAGTGACTGAGATCATAGTTTGTTAGTTTTCAATTTGGTTTATGGTTCATACTTTAACTTGTGGATGAATTGTCACTTTTTTTCATGAGAAGTTTTATGATGATATATTGTTGTTATAATAAAGATCATGATGCTCCATGTCCGTATTTTATTTTTATCGATGTCTCTCTCTCTAAACATGTGGTCATGATTATCGATTTCGACTTTTCGCTTGAGGGCAAGCGAGGTCTAAGCTTGGGAGAGTTGATACGTCCAATTTGCATCATGATTTCCTATTGTTATTTATTATGTTTTTGATCATTACTTCACTTTATGGTACAATTCTTATGCCTTTTCTCTCTTAATTTGCAAGATTTACATGAAGAGGGAGAATGCCGACAGCTGGAATTCTGGACCTGAAATAGCCATATCAGAGATACCTATTCTACAGAGCTCCAATTGACCTGAAATTTCACGGAGATTTTTTATTGAATATATGAAAAATACTGGAGAAAAGAGATAACAGAGGGGACCCACCAGCTGCCCACAAGGCAGTAGGGCGCCCTAGTGCCTTGTGGGGCCCACAGCTGGCGTCTGGCCCCCTCCTTCTGCTATATGAAGCCATTTGCCCTAGAAAAAATCAAGAGAAGGCTTTTGGGACGAAGCGCCGCCGTCTCGAGGCGGAACCTGGGCAGGAGCTATTTTGCTCTCCGGTGGAGCGATTCCGCCGGGGATACTTCCCTCCGGGAGGGGGAAATCGAAGCCATCGACATCACCAACGATCCTCTCATCGTGGGAGGACCAATCTTCATCAACATCTTCACCAGCAGCATCTCATCTAAAACCCTAGTTCATCTCTTGTATTCAATCTTTGTCTCAAAACCTCAGATTGGTACCTGTGGGTTGCTAGTAGTGTTGATTACATCTTGTAGTTGATGCTAGTTGGTTTATTTGGTGGAAGATTATATGTTCAGATCCTTAATGCTATTCAATACCCCTCTGATCTTGAACATGAACATGATTTGTGAGTAGTCACTTTTGTTCTTGAGGACATGGGAGAAGTCTTGTCATAAGTAATCATGTGAATTTGGTATTCGTTTGATATTTTTATGATATGTATGTTGTTGCTTCCTTTAGTGGTGTCGTGTGAACGTCGACTACATGACACTTCACCATCTTTGGGCCTAAGGGAAGGCATTGTGGAGTAGTAATTAGATGATGGGTTGCTAGAGTGACAGAAGCTTAAACCCTAGTTTATGCGCTATTCCGTAAGGGGCTGATTTGGATCCATATGTTTCATGCTATGGTTAGAGTTATCTTAATTCTTCTTTCGTAGTTGCGGATGCTTGCGAGAGGGGGTAATCATAAGTGAGAGGCTTGTTCAAGCAAGAACAGCACCCAAGCACCGGTCCACCCACATACCAAATTATCAAAGTAGCGAACGCGAATCAAACAAACATGATGAAAGTGACTAGATGAAATTCCCATGTGTCCTCGAGAACGCTTTGCTTATTATACGAGTTCGTTCCGGCTTGTCCTTTGCTATAAAAGGGATTGGTCCACCTTGCTGCACTTTATTATACTTGTTACTTGTTACTTGTTACAAATTATCTTGCTATCAAAACTATCTGTTACCGCTACTTTCAGTACTTGCAGAGAATACCTTGCTGAAAACCGCTTGTCATTTCCTTCTGCTCCTCGTTGGGTTCGACACTCTTACTTATCGAAAGGACTACGATTGATCCCCTATACTTGTGGGTCATCATCTCCCACTTGCACTAGAGTCAATAATCTAGTTTACATAGTTATGAATCTCACACCCATGGAGTCTTGGTGCTGATCATGTTTTGCTTGCGGAAGAGGTTTAGTCAACGGGTCTGCAACATTCAGATCCATATGTACTTTACAAAGTTCTATGTCTCCATCCTTAATGTAATTACGAATGGAGTTGAAGCGGCGCTTGATGTGCTTGGTCTTCTTGTGAAACCTGGGCTCCTTGGCAATAGCAATAGCTCTAGTGTTGTCACAAAAGATAGTCATTGGATCCGATGCACTAGGTATTACTCCCAGATCAGATATGAACTCCTTCATCCGGACTCCTTCTTGCACTGCTTCCGAAGCAGCTATATATTCCGCTTCACATGTAGATCCCGCTATGACGCTTTGCTTGGAACTGCACCAACTGACTGCTCCACCATTTAAAATAAATACGTATCCTGTTTGAGACTTAGAGTCATCCGGATCTGTGTCAAAGCTAGCATCGACGTAACCCTTTACGACGAGCTCTTAGTCACCTCCATAAACGAGAAACATGTCCTTAGTCCTCTTCAGGTACTTAAGGATATTCTTGACCGCTGTCCAGTGATCTACTCCTGGATCACTTTGGTACCTCCCTGCCAGACTGATGGCAAGGCACACATCAGGTCTGGTACACAGCATGGCATACATTATAGAGCCTATGACTGAGGCATAAGGGATGACTTTCATCCTTTCTCTTTCTTCTGCCATGGTCGGGCTTTGAGTCTTACTCAACTTCACACCTTGCAACACAGGCAAGAACCCTTTCTTTGACTGGTCCATTTTGAACTTCTTCAAAATCTTGTCAAGGTATGTGCTTTCTGAAAGTCCTATCAAACATCTCGATCTATCTCTATAGATCTTGATGCCCAATATGTAAGAAGCTTCACCCAGGTCTTTCATTGAAAAACTCTTGTTCAAATAACCCTGTATGCTTTCTAGAAATTCTATATCATTTCCAATCAACAATATGTCATCCACATATAATATTAGAAATGCCACAGAGCTCTCACTCACTTGCTTGTAAATACAAGCTTCTCCATAAGTTTGTATAAAACCAAAAGCTTTGATCACCTCATCAAAGCGTATATTCCAACTCCGAGATGCTTGCACCAGTCCATAGATGGATCGCTGGAGTTTGCATACTTTGTTAGCATCCTTAGAATCGACAAAACCTTCCGGTTGCATCATATACAACTCTTCCTTAAGAAACCCATTAAGGAACGTTGTTTTGACGTCCATCTGCCAGATCTCATAATCATAAAATGCGGCAATTGCTAACATAATTCTAACAGACTTAAGCATCGCTACGGGTGAGAAGGTCTCATCGTAGTCAACCCCTTGAATTTGTCGGAAACCCTTTGCGACAAGTCGAGCTTTATAGATGGTGACATTACCATCAGCGTATGTCTTCTTCTTAAAGATCCATTTATTCTCAATGGCCTGCCGGTCATCGGGCAAGTCCACCAAAGTCTGTACTTTGTTCTCATACATGAATCCTATCTCGGATTTCATGGTCTTAAGCCATTTGTCGGAATCCAGGCTCATCATTGCTTCTTCATAGTTCGTAGGTTCGTCGTTGTCTAACAACATGACTTCTAGGACAGGATTACCGTACCACTCTGGTGTGGAACGTACCCTGGTCGACCTACGAAGTTCAGTAGTAACTTGATCCGAAGTTTCATGATCATCATCATTAGCTTCCTCTCTGGATGGTGTAGGCATCACGGGAACTTCTTTCTGTGATGTGCTACTTTCCAATTCGGGAGAAGGTACAATTACCTCATCAAGTTCTACTTTCCTCCCACTCGCTTCTTTCGAGAGAAACTCCTTCTCTAGAAAGGACCCATTCTTGGCAACAAAGATTTTGCCCTCGGATCTGTGGTAGAAGGTATACCCAATGGTTTCTTTAGGGTATCCTATGAAGACGCACTTCTCCGCTTTGGGTTTGAGCTTATCAGGCTGAAGCCTCTTGACATAAGCGTCGCATCCCCAAACTTTAAGAAACGATAGCTTTGGTTTCTTGCCAAACCATAATTCATACGGTGTCGTCTCAACGGATTTAGACGGTGCCCTGTTTAAAGTGAATGTGGCTGTCTCTAATGCATAACCCCAAAACGATAGTGGCAAATCGGTAAGAGACATCATAGAACGTACCATATCCAATAGAGTATGATTACGACGTTCAGACACACCATTACGCTGTGGTGTTCCAGGTGGCGTGAGCTATGAAACAATTCCACATTGTCTTAAATGCATACCAAACACGTAACTAAAATATTCACCTCCACGATCAGATCGTAGAAATTTAATTTTCTTATTACGATGATTCTCTACTTCACTCTGAAACTCCTTGAACTTTTGTTTCAGACTTGTGTTTCATCAAGTAAATATACCCATATCTACTCAAATCATCTGTGAAGGTAAGAAAATAACGATATCCACCGCGTGCTTCAACACTCATCGGACCGCATACATTGGTATGTATTATTTCCAACAAGTCACTTGCCCGCTCCATTGTTCCGGAAAATGGGGTTTTAGTCATCTTGCCCATGAGGCATGGTTCACATGTCTCAAATGATTCATAATCAAGAGATTCCAAAAAGTCCATCAGCATGGAGTTTCTTCATGCACTTTACACCAATATGACCTAAGCGGCAGTGCCACAAGTATGTGGTACTATCATCATTAACTTTGCATCTTTTGGCATCGATATTTTGAATATGTGTATCACTACGATCGAGATTCAACAGAAATAAACCATTCACCAAGAGTACATGACCATAAAAGATATTATTCATATAAATAGAACAACCATTATTCTCTGACTTAAATGAATAACCGTCTCGCAATAAACAAGATCCAGATATAATGTTCATGCTTAACGCAGGCACCAAATAACAATTATTCAGGTTCAAAACTAATCCCGAAGGTAAACATAGAGGGAACGTGCCAACGGCGATCACATCAACCTTGGAACCATTTCCGACGCGCATTGTCACCTCGTCCTTAGCTACTCCCCGTTTATTCCGCAGCTCCTGTTTCAAATTACAAATATTAGCAACCGAAATAGTATCAAATACCCAGGCGCTACTACGAGCACTAGTAAGGTACACATCAATAACATGTATATCAAATATACCTTTGTTGACGTTGCCAGCCTTTTTATCTGCCAAGTACTTGGGGCAGTTCCGCTTCCAGTGACCATTCCCCTTGCAATAAAAGCACTCAGTCTCAGGTTTGGGTCCAGCCTTGGGTTTCTTCACGGGAGCGGCAACTGGCTTACCATTCTTCTTGAAGTTCCCTTTCTTTCCCTTGCCTTTCTTCTTAAAACTGGTGGTCTTGTTGACCATCAATACTTGATGATCTTTCTTGATTTCAACCTCCGCGGCCTTAAGCATCGCGAAGAGCTCAGGGATCGTCTTCTCCATCCCTTTCATATTATAGTTCATCACGAAGCCTTTGTAGCTCGGTGGCAGTGACTGGAGAACTCTGTCAATCGCTACTTCATCCGAAAGATTAACTCCCAACTGATTCAAGCGGTTGAAGTACCCCAGACATTTTGAGTATGTGCTCACTAATGGAGCCGTTCTCCTCCATCTTGCAGCTAAAGAACTTGTCGGAGTTGTCATACCTCTCGACCCGGGCGCAATGTGCCCGGGCGTGTGCCTGAAATACCAATTTCAGCTCCTGGAACATCTCATATGTTCCGTGGTGCTCAAAACGTCTTTGGAGCCCCGGTTCTAAGCCGTAAAGCATGGCGCACTGAACTATCGAGTAGTCATCAGAACGTGCCCACCAGACGTTCATAACATCTGCAGGCGCATCTTGAGGGGGTGCATCACCAAGCGGTGCATCAAGGACATACACTTTCTAGGCAACAGTGAGGATAATCCTCAGATTACGGACCCAGTCCGCATAGTTGCTAACATGATCTTTCAACTTTTCTTTCTCTAGGAACGTATTAAAATTCAGGGGAGCTACAGCGCGAGCCATTGATCTACAACATTAATTTGCAAAGACAATTAGACTAAATTCATGATAATTGGTTCTTCTAATCAAATTACTTAAGAACTCCCACTTAAATCAACATCCCTCAAGTTGTCTAAGTGTTACATGATCCACATCAACTGACCCATGTCTGATCATCACGTGAGATGGGGCAGTCATCAATGGTGAACATCTCCATGTTGATCATATCTACTATATGACTCATGTTCGACCTTTCGGCCCTCCATGTTCCGAGGCCATGTCTGTACATGCTAGGCTCGTCAAGTTTAACCCAAGTATTCTGCATGTGTAAAACTGGCTTACACCCATTGTATGCGAACATAGAGTCTATCACACCCGATCATCACGAGGTGCTTCGAAACTACAAACTTTCGCAACGGTGCATACTTTAGGGAGAACACTTTTATCTTGAAATTAAGTGAAGGGATCATCTTATAATGCTACCGTTGTCCTAAACAAAATAAGATGCATAAAAAGATAAACATCACATACAATCTATATGTGACATGATATGGCCATTATCATCTCGTGCTTTTGATCTCCATCTCCAAAGCACCGGCATGATCTCCATCGTCACCGGCATGACACCATGATCTCCATCATCATGATCTCCATTATCATGCCGTCATGTGGTTGTCTCTGCCAACTATTGCTTCTACAACTATTGCTAACGCATAGCGATAAAGTAAAGCAATTACATGGCGGTTAATAGTTGACACGCAGGTCATACAATAAATTAAAGACAACCCTATGGCTCCTGCCAGTTGCCGTACTCATCGACATGCAAGTCGTGAACCTATTACAAAACATGATCATCTCATACATCAACAAATAGCACATCACATTTTGGCCATACGACATCACAACATGCCCTGCAAAAACAAGTTAGACGTCCTCTACTTTGTTGTTGCAAATTTTACGTGGCTGCTATGGGCAACTAGCAAGAACCGTTCTTACCTATGCAAAGCCACAACGGTGATATACAAGTTGCCTTTTAACCTTCTACAAGGACCGCCCTTGTCAAATTAGATTCAACTAAAGTGAGAGAGACAGACACCCGCAAACCCACTTTTATGCAATACAAGTTGCATGTCAGTCAGTGGAACCGGTCTCTTGTGCGAGGACAAGTAAGGTTGGTCCGAGCCGCTTCATTCCACAATACCGCCAAATCCAAATAAGACAAAGGAAGTAAGCAATTTGAACATCAACGCCCACAACTTTTGTGTTCTACTCGTGCAAATACATCTACGCATAGACCTAGCTCATGATGCCACTGATAGGGAACGTTGCATGAAAATCAAAAAAATTCCTACGAAACACCCAAGATCTAATCTAGGAGATGCAAAGCAATGAGAGGGGAGTGTGTCTACATACCCTTGTAGACCGAAAGTGTTAGTGTCATAACGCGGTTGATGTAGTCGTACTCTTCACGATCCAATCGCGGTCCAATCCGATCTTGTGCCGAACGGACGGCACCTCCGAGATTAGCACACGTTCAGCTCGATGGCGACCTCTCCTTCTTGATCCAGCAAGAGAGGGGGAGGAGGTAGATGAGATCAGAACCAACACGACGGCGTGGTGGTGGTGGTGGCAGCGGAATTCCGGCAGGGCTTCGCCAAGCACTGACGGAACGTGGAGGAGGAGTAACGGGAGGGAGACGGGGCAAGCATGGAAAGGGTGGATGCCCCCTGCGCCTCCCCACTATATATAGGGGTGAGGGAGGGGTATGCTAGCCCTAGACCCCCTCCCAAGGCAGGGGACGGCGGCCAAGGGGGGAGGAGTGCCCTCCAAGCCAAGTGGAGGGCCCTCCCCTTTAGGGTTTCCCTTCCCCTAGGCGCATGGGCCAAGTAGGGGATGGTGCGCCTGGCCCAATAAGGCCAGGGCGCCCCCCTACAGCCCATGCTACTGCATGGGATGTGGTGGAACCCTCCGAGGACTTTCGGACCCCTCCGGAACCCTCTGGAACCTTCCAGTGACTTCCCGGTACAATACCGAAAAAACCGAACTTTTCCAGTAACCCCTAAAACAACATTCCTTATATAAATCTTTACCTCCGGACTATTCTGGAGCTCCTCGTGATGTCCCGGATCCCATCCGGGACTTCAAACAACCTTCGGACTTTCCGCTATTAATATCCCAATACTACCCTAGCGCTATCGAACGTTAAGCGTGCGACCCTATGGGTTCGGGAACATGTAGACATGACCGAGACACTTCTCCGGTCAATAATCAATAGCGGGATCTGGATACCCATATTGATTCCCACATGTCCAATGAAGATCTTTATCGGTTGAACCATGATGTCAAGGATTCAGTTAATCCCGTATGCAATTCCCTTTGTTCGACAATATGTTACTTGCCCGAGATTCGATCGTCAGTATCTCCATACCTAGTTCAATCTCGTTACCGGCAAGTCTCTTTACTCGTTCCGTAATACAAGATCCTGTGACTAACTCATTAGCCACATTGCTTGCAAGCTCTTTACAATGTTGTATTACCGAGAGGGCCCAGAGATATCTCTCCGTCATACGGAGTGACAAATCCCAGTCTCGATCCATGCAACCCAACAGACACCTTCGGAGATACCTGTAGAGCACCTTTATGATCACCCAGTTATGAAGTGACGTTTGATAGCACACAAAGTATTCCTCCAGTAACCGGGAGTGACATGATCTCATGGTCTAAGGAATAGATACTTGACATGAAGAAAGCTATAGCAAATAACTAAACGATCTGATGCTAAGCTTACGGTTGGGTCTTGTCCATCACATAATTCTCCTAATGATGTGATCCCGTTATCAAATGACAACTCATGTCTATGGTTAGGAAACCTTAACAATTTTGATCAACGAGCTAGTCTAGTAGAGGCTTACTAGGGACACGGTGTTGTCTATGTATTCACACATGTATTTAAGTTTCTGGTCAATACAATTCTAGTATGAATAATAAACATTTATCATGAACAAGGAAATATGATAATAACCAATTTATTATTGCCTCTAGGGCATATTTCCAACAGATGCTACGCTCAATCATATCATTTGTTTGCCTAGATCAACTCCCACTCCAGAATCAACATGTAAAAGATCACTATTAGAAGAATTTAAGATTGTAGGGATTTTTTCCTCACCATAATCATCTTTCTTAGCAGCCCTCTCCTTGGCTAGGTCTTCAATCTTCTGATCTCCCTTATCTTTGTGTCTCTCTCCTCTCCTCCCTTTATTGTCCACCAACTCACCTTTTTCTGCTTTTTTAATCTTGGTTTCAAAGGACTCTTGACTAGGGCCATAATCTACCAATTCTTCATTTCCACCTTCCTCACCATTTTGTTCACCCTCTGCTCTCTTCTCCTCCCAATCTTCATTCTCTTTTTCAAACTCTTCCCCCTGTTCCCCTCCATCATCCAAGCCCCCATCTTCTTTTTTCAGTTTGTGACCCATCCACTTCCATTTTTTCTAATTTAGCCATGTATCTGATGTTCTGTTGCAATAGCTCATGTTGCCTTTTCACTTCTCTCTCTAAGTTAGTCTTCACAATTTCCATCTCCTTTCTTTTCTTTTCTTCAATAGCCAGCTTGGCTGCTTGTCTGGCAGCAGTTTCTTCAGCCAGCTGAAGTTTGGTCAACAAATCATCTGTCCCTTCCTTTCCAGATGTGCTCACCATCTCCCCTTTGTTGTTTCCTTCTCCAATCAACTGTTTTCCCTCCGTCGGCACTAATAGCATATTCATATTGTCTTAGAGACATGCTCCCTAAAGTCATTTGAGATTTAGACTGTTCTAAACTCTTCCCTTTCTTGCCTGTGTTGTCTGATGTCCTGCCCACCCCCACATCTTCCAAATTGATGTAATCAAAGGTTTTCCTCTTGTTGTTCTCCTCAAACCTATACCATCCTTGTTCAGCAATTGACTCCGGAGTGAATTCAATGTCATACAACAGGAGCTCTTTGGTAGTAATTTCAGTCCCAGCAGGAATTTTGTGCAGATCTCTGATCCCCACTTTTATCCTTATTTCTTCCTTGACATGCATTTTTTCCACATCAGCCTCCACCACTGGTCCTAAAGCAAACCCAATTTCACACACCCCCAAGTAATGCCTTAGAGTATCAGGAACTCCAGACATATTCATCCAAACAGAATGCAGATTTCCTTTAGCCTTATCATCAGGATTCCAGAAATTCACTTCTATCTCAGCACCAGTTCCTAGCAGAGTAAATTTTCTAAAGTTTTTCAGTTCAGAAAGCTTGGCTTTTGTGGGAAACCTCATCAAGAAAGTTTTGCTGCTCTGAAATTCGGCTCTCCATTCCCAATTCCACTCAAACATGCCATGGAAACCCTGAGCAATCTGGGTTTCATTCAAATCCCCAGAGATCATACTAACTAAAGCCATGGGGTTGGCATGTTCCACAGCTGCAATTTCTTTTGTATTCTACACCAGTAAGCATCCTAACCCTTTAGCTCCATAACCCACATACTTAGCCACAAGTTTTGGTTGTTTCAACACTGTGCAGTCCTCTATTCTGTGGGAAGGTCTGGAGCACACCACACAGAATACATTTGCTTTGCAATCTTTTGTCCCATGTCCAGATCCTTTGCTTTTACCACAGAACAGGTCTTTGCTCCTCATTTCTCTGCTTTCACCCTTAGCCTCTTTGTTGTTCCCCTCTTTCTAAATCACTGCAACAGAAATTACAGAACTTGTAGCCACATTGGACATCAAGAACTGATACTGTTGAGCCATTTGTTCAGTAGGCACAAATCCAAGTTGCCCCATTCCCAGCCCAACAGGCATCATTTGTGGGAAATTTTGCATAGGCAGAGCTGAGAATTGGACAGGCATCTACTGCATACCCCCCAAATGGGGCATGCCAAATTCACTATTCCAGATATCCCTCCCTTTGCCTGTTGTATTCCTTTGTCAAACGCAACACCTGATGTCTGAACCCCTTTTCCCCGATCTGTGTGATCTTCTCCTCTATCCCCTTGATGGAAACCACTGTATCCATTTTGTCCTCTATTATTGCCAACAAAGTTTCCTCGGAAATTTCCCTCAGAGTCTCTCCCCTCAAATCTATCTGAGTTCATGTTCTCCTGCCTACTGAAATTGTTTTTTCCCTGAGATCCAGACCCTCTCCCAAAACCATCACCAAATTTGTTACCTTGCCAAGTCTTACCATCTCTTGGTTGCCAGTTCCCTTGACGCCTTGCCATTGGATCCACCTCAACTCCTTCTCCCTACCTGCCTGCTCGAACCCTATCTTCCGCCCCCGCCGACAGTGTGTCTGTGTCTGTGTGAGAGTGGAATCAGAACACTCTAGGGCAGGAATAGGGTTTTTATACCCTACCTGCCCCCCTCACCCCCCTTTCCTCTTTGTGGGCTCTGTTGGGCCAAAACCAGGGCAACTGCCCCTGAACCAGCCGAATGGGCTCTACTGTCCAACAAAGACTCTCCCTCCTAATACATACAGTTCTAGCCTTGCTTTTTTTCTTTTTGTTTGTTGTTAGGGAGCATACTATTGAACATCTATCTTTTGCATCAGGATGTTTTTCATGTTTTCTGTTTTTTGTTCTGTTATCGTTTGTAGTGGAACTCTATCCTTTTCGAGGATCGTATGTAAAAGGAAAAGGAAAAACTCATCTAATAAGCCCATTGGTGCTGTTAATTTCACATGTAAGACTATGGTACTCGGTGCCCCCAGGAATCATTTCCGGCATTGGTGGCCGTGGGGTCTGGTGAGGCCGTGGCCTCGGTGGCCAAAATCACTCTTTTGACCATTTACACAAAGATTAGCACGTTTTGACCCTGTTTTAAAAATAATTTCGGATCTGACTTTTTCCATTGCACCTGTAACGGTGGGCGCTATGCTCAACACCGTCACGCCGATCACAAGAGCGCTATGACCCTGCCAGCATGCACTAGTATTGCATCAGATCGGCCAAAAAATTATCTAAGTCCAAGAGCATAAAGCCCTGGTGTAGGGCACTATGGTCTATATCATAGCATCATGGTGAAGGGCACTATGCTGTGAAACAGAAGTAACGCTGGAAGGGCATAATGCCCCTGTCCTCGTCGTTATGGTGCTTATATGGTGTTGAGCATAGCGCCTCCGTTGCGGGCGCTAAAAAAGGTCAGATTCGAAATTATTTTTAAAACATAAACAAATTGTGCTAATCTTCGATCAAAGGGTCGAAACGGTGATTTTTGCCGCCTCGGGTAGCGGGTAGCGGCTGGAGGCGGGATGGCTGCAATTAGATTGTCCATGTGTCGCGGGCTAGATATATAGCAGAAAAATAAAGATAATTGAACGAGCGTGCGTGGTTCGCGCGCAGCCTCTGTCTGCGAATGAGCAGCGCTTTCTCCTCCGCTCACCACGCATGCACGCACGCGGAGCAAGAAAAATTGCGAATCTCCGACTCGATCGGCCATTGACGCCCTCTTCCTCCTCCTTGACCCCGTCTCCAGTTTATCTGCGCCACCCTCTCGCCCGTCTCCCTCCTTTGCCCGCCTCTCATCCCGGCCGTCTCAAGCCAGAACGCAACGGCCGGCCGCCTCAAGTCGGAACGCAACGGCCGGCCGCCGACGACCAAGCTAGCTAGGGCGGATCGGCAGTAGAGCAAACATGGGCGGGGGAGGAGGGGGCGGCAACTCGAGGGAGCTCGACCAGACGCCGACATGGGCCGTCGCCTCCGTCTGCGGCGTCATCGTCCTCATCTCCATCCTCCTCGAGATGGGCCTCCACAAAGTCGGAGAGGTCCGTCAGACCATGACCATAGCATCCATCCATGTCGCCCTGCCATGTAATTTGCTTTTGTTTGCTCCGCTCACATGTATGCAAATGCATGGTGTTCGTTCGTTGTTTCAGTTCTTCGCGCACAGGAAGAAGAAGGCCATGGTCGAAGCCCTTGAGAAGGTCAAGGCAGGTGAGGAAGAAGATCGCCGGTATTGATCACCAAGGGTTGCCTTGCCATCGATGGTCTCTGAATTTATTGACATGGATGCTGATGATGTGGTGCAGAACTGATGGTGCTGGGGTTCATCTCGCTGCTGCTGGTGTTCGGGCAGAGCTACATCATTAAGATTTGCATCTCCGAGGCTGCTGCCGACACCATGCTCCCATGCCGCCTCAAGAAGGCCACCGTCGAGGTTGAGATCGCCAAGGACGGCCACGGCGCCCCCGCGGGGGGCGCCAAGGGGGAGCACGGCGCTAAGCAGCCGGAGGAGCATTTCAGCCTCAGCACCCATCCCTTCACCGCCACCTCCTTCAGCGTCCCCCACAGGATGCTCAGTGAGGCCACCTCCTTCAGCGTCCCCCACAGGATGCTCAGTGAGGCCAACATGAACACCAAATGCCCCCCGGTCAGCACCAATCTCATCTAATCAATTAATTTGCTGATGAAGAGAGGGGGAAAAAAATCTTTGCATCCGGCAGCCAGACGAAGTCCATCCCTGAAACCGTTTCGTCAATTGCAGGGGAAGGTGTCTCTGATATCGATAAACGCGCTGCACCAGCTGCACATCTTCATCTTCTTCCTGGCCGTGTTCCATGTCTGCTACAGTGCCACCACCATGGCACTCGGCAGAGCCAAGGTCTCTCTAGAAATTTCATAGTTAATCACTGTTCTCTTCTTAATCATTAACTGATTGCCTCATTGGTGATGCATGATTTATTTTTTAACACAGTAGCTATATGTACTAAGTTGATTGTTGAATTTATAATTTAGTTAAGTCGATTTTGTGGAAGAATGAACGGTTGGAGGAGGAAGAAAGAAGGACGGCCGTTGGATCTCATCTTAATTTAATGGCCCGAAAATCAACTTACCCAAAATAAATTTTCAGGCACCTGAGGTATAGCTGCGGCCTTTTTTGAAAGAGACGGTCACCCCTCCCATTTCTGTCAGTAGAAACCAGAAAATTACAAGGTTTGTGCTTAAGCATTACAGAACAGCCAGAGAAAGGCTCAAAGCCGCTGCAGAACAACATAGTACTCCCTCCGTCCCATAATATAAGAGCGTTTTTGACTCAAAAACGCTTTTATATTATGGGACGGAGGGAGTACCTCATACTAGAAGGATAAAAGGCAATAAAAGGAGACAGGAACATGAGCTACACCCTGGAGCTCGAAATCACCTTCTCCATCCTTCAGCAAAACACCGGCATGATCCCAGCAAACCTAACTACTGGCTTCAAAAGAAACATCCTGAAGATCAGAGCAGCCTCGACTGTTGTGGCCCCCATCCTGGCGGTGCAGACAAGACCTCACTTCACTTGCTACCCGTTCTAGCAACTTTACCCCCCAGCGTAGCAGGCTTTCGTTTGTTTCCTTTTTCTGCAACATCGACCACAAGTTAATCAAACTGATGCAAGCGTCATTTCTGACATTCCAAATAGACCAGAAAACAAACTTTTTAGTGATGCCATCAATCTGATCAATCCATGAGCTCCAGATCTCATGAACCTCAACAGGTAGATCAGGTAAACTGAAGGCACACTTCAGGATGTTCCAAATGACATGAGCAACAGGGCAGGAGATAAACATATTAACCATAGTCTCCTCCTGCCCACAAAATCGACACTCACTGCTTCCAGTCCATCCCCTCCTAGTCAAAATGAGTGATGCCTGATGATCTCGCCATTAATTGATTGCAGATACGAGGATGGAAAGAGTGGGAAAAAGAAGCGGCGGGCCAAGATGAAGAAGTCACTAACGGTACATCATTTCTTCTCTCTCACACTCTTCAGAGCTACTAAAACACAAGCACACACGTTGATATTTTAATTTCCTCTGAGCTAACGGCGACGCGATTGCTGCCGCAGATCCATCGCAATTCAGGTTTACGCACGAGACGTCGTTCGTCAGGCAGCACATGAACGTCCTCAACAAGACCCCGGCGTCATTTTACATCGTAAGCTAGATTGATCAGCGAAATGTTTTCCTCCAGGCAGAGCAAAATATTTGCATCGTTTTACTGACCCAAATGCAACTCTGAGCGCAGAGCAACTTCTTCCGGCAGTTCTTCAGATCGGTCCGGAGGGCCGACTACTGCGCGTTGCGCCACAGCTTCGTCAATGTAAGTACTAAAGCACCAATCAGTTCAGTGATCTGCATGTCGGCTAGAAATCCTTCATCTGGCTGCTGAATGGTTGGAGTAATTATGGTCTTGCTGTTGCAGGTTCATTTGGCTCCTGGCAGCAAGTTTGATTTCCAGAAGTACATCAAGAGGTCTCTCGAGGATGATTTCAAGGTCATCGTCGGGATCAGGTGGACGAAAAGAACTCATTTCACCAATTTTACGGAAAAAATAGGCTTTTGTCCCGCTTTATAGATAAAGCCACACGGTCGAATGGTACAAGGTCGCATGTAAAAGGTAGGAAGCGAACAAGACCGCCACACGTCGGAGACAAAGATATGTCAAGCTACGTCAAAGCCAGCCCGAAGACACCGCCTTGCTGCGACCAGAAGGTACTCGGGCTCCAGGACGACGGCCCCAAGAGGTCACGACACATCGCGCCGTGAGTCCGACTAAGCAAACATGACTTTTCACCCCGGAACCCTTCCACGGAGAAGAGGACCCCCTAGGAGGGATGCGACGACATCCATAGGTCACTGAGTCCCCCTCCCCCCTGGTCGTGAGTTAAAGCCCACCATGGCCGGATCTAGGCCTAAATATCGAGATCTGGGCACAACCCCTACCGCCATCCACGCCGCCAAAGGAAACAACCAGCATCGTTGTTGCATTGCTTGCCAAAGAGCTAATTGTGCAACCCGCCATCGAGGTCCATGTCCACCGAAGGAATCCACCACACCCCTTCCGAAGCCCCAAAATGGCCCTAGCCCATGGCATTGTCTAATCTGGTCGGGGCTGAGATCACCGGCGACCCCCACCCATCCACGCTCGGATCTGGGTGGGGAAGGGCCTTTCAACTGAGGAACCCAACCCACGAACGGGCTAGAGGCACCACAGCCCGCTTGTCATGACAAACCCAACCTAGGCCGACGACACCGGCCCTACCCCAGTTATATGCAAGAAATGGATCTGGACGGCGCTCCCAACCATGCACTAGACAAGGTGGCCACATACCCCTTTGGTCTCGACCACCCAGCCCCTGGTTGGTGACCAACCAACGCCGGTTGAGGAAAACAACCGACAGCGACGCATCAGGCTAGGGTTAGGTTGCGGTCCTCACCCCAAATCACTGCGAGGGGACCCAGGGTAGGGAGAAGATGGACCCATCGCCGCCATGGGACTCACGGGGCTTTTTCCGACATTGTCGGACGGTCTTGCCAGGGGTGGGGAGGTGCTCCAAGAACAAGGCCGCCGCCCGTGTCGCGCAGGAAAGCAACGCGGTTTCGTTCACCTCTCTCGTTACTGATTTTATACTGCCATGTTGCTTACTAAATCTCTTTCTGGCAAATCTATACTTTATCTATATATCTATTCTATACCAATATAAAAAGAGTGAGTAGTGAAGATCCAATACAGCTCACCCGTTCAATTGTGTCTATCGAACGGTCTATGTCGCTTCGGTGGTCAGTGCTAAACAGATTCAGCACTAAACATGTTTAGCACCCTCACCTAGTTAATAGCACACCTAATATCAATGTCCGCACTAACCAAGTAATTTTATCCTACCTAATATCAACATGCAACTAATAGTTTGCCTGATATTAATGTGCAATGAAATTAATATCTTGCCTAACGGTGCATTGCAGTACACGACTATTAGTGAAAACTAAAAAAAAAAAAGTGAATCTCTTATTGTTGTGGTTTTTTTGGCAGTCCTATTCTGTGGGCGTCTGCACTCACCTTCCTGCTTATCAACATCAACGGTGGGTGAATCAACTAACTAGATTCATTGAACGAACCACTCCATGGTATTGATTCCCCCTCGACACCGAATAATTTCAGGGCTGCACACCATGCTCTGGATATCCATCATGCCGCTGGTGGTAAGTCGATCTCTCTCAACCTGATCATGCGTCACCTTCCCCTGAATTTACCATGCACCCATCCATGATTCATGGTTGATGCTACTATTTACATACATTGGTGAATGGTTTGATCGATGTGGATGTGGATGGTGGCAGATCATCCTGTTGGTGGGCACGAAGCTGCAGGGGATCATCTGCCGGATGGCGATCGACATCACGGAGCGGCACGCGGTGATCCAGGGGATCCCGCTGGTGCAGGTCAGCGACAGCTACTTCTGGTTCAGCCGCCCCCCCTTCGTCCTCTTCCTCATCCACTTCACGCTCTTCCAGAACGGCTTCCAGATCATCTACTTCCTCTGGATCCTGGTAAATTAATTAAACAGCCTCCTCCTCCATCTGGATGACGATCAATTTAACTCGATTTGGTTTGATGCGTGCAGTACGAGTACGGGATGGACTCGTGCTTCAACGACTCCAAGAAGCTCGTCTTCGCGCGGCTCTGCCTCGGGTAAACCAACCAACCAAACCACCGACTCTCGATCGATCGACGGAAATGTGCTTGATTGATACGATCTTATCTGTGTGTGGGCTGCAGGGCGGTGGTGCAGGTGCTGTGCAGCTACGTGACGCTGCCGCTCTACGCGCTGGTGTCGCAGATGGGGTCCACCATGAAGCAGTCCATCTTCGACGACCAGACATCCAAGGCGCTCAAGAGCTGGCGCGCCGGCGTCAAGAAGAAGCCGGCGACCAACTCCAAGCACGGCGGGTCGCCCTCGGGGAGCCCGCGCGCCGGCAGCCCTAAGGGCGGCGACGAAGGCAGCACCGGCATCGCGCTCACGCAGAAGCACGGCGGGGGCGACGACGGCGCGGCGTGATATATATGCGCCCGAGGATCCATGATCCAGCGGAGTGGCCGCCCATGCATGGTCCATTCGAACACGCTGTTTGATTCTTTGTACCAGTACAGTACGTAGCAGCAAACACGTACGTCTTTTCGACGAACCGGCCGGAGCTCTGCCTTTGCATTAAGAAGAAGATAATTGGCAAGTTTATAAGGGAAACTAGCCGAAAACCGATACAACGAAACACACACCAGTCCCGGGGCTGCGTACCCAACGAGCCGACTTCCCTGTCGCCCAAACGACCAAAATTGCCACCCTTCCACACAACCCGGAGCCGCCACTCCGCCTTACAAACCTCAGCAACTCACACACGTCGGCCCTGAGGCCGCACTCCACACGAGCCGACGACTCTGCCGCCCACGCAACCAGATCCGACACTCCACAGCATCGAGATGCTCTCCAGAGCCGCCGCTCCGACTTCCACGCCGGCCCCGAGGCCGCGCTCCACCTGAGCCGACGACTCTGCCGCCCTCGCGACCAGATCCGACACTCCACGACATTGTTCTCCGGAGCCGCCGCTCCGACTTCCTCACCGGCCCCGAGGCCGCGCACTCGCCTGGCCGACGATGAAACCGCAAAGCCACCCGAGCCACCACGAACTGACGAAGGACCAGACCTCCAAGGCGTCGCCCCCAAGAGGAAAGCGACGAGAACGCCGCCGACGCCCGCTCCGACCAAGGTCGAAACTTGGGTTTTCACCCGGAGAGCCCGAGACCGAGGCGACAATGGTGGTGAAGGGGCTCCACGACGCCGCCTCCAAGAAGGAAACGACGTCCTAGGACGCCGTCGACGCCGGCAACGACCAAGGTCGAGCTAGGCTTTCGCCCGGAGTTCACCAAAACCATCATCACTGCAGCCTGCCCAGCAAACCGTTCCGGACATGCCGACCGTCCTCGCCCAAGCCACGTGACCAGGCACGCTAGACAGCTCGCCGTCGCCAACCACCACCGGCTGCAGAAACCACCGCAATCCTCCTCGCTCCGCTGCAGCGCCACCAACGCAGATCCGGGCACGGAAGGACCATCTCCACCGCTGCAGAGCACCGGCGTTGTCGTGCCACTGCCCACGCAGCCACCACAGCAGCGCCACCGACGGGAGCCCCCTCGGGGCCGCCGCGCCCGCGACGCGCCAGATCCGGGCTGAGCAGCCCCAGATCCGCGCCTAGGACGCGGCCAGCCGACCACCCCATCGCCGGAGCCGTCCGCCGCCCGCAGCCGAGCACGGACACCGCCGCCTCGACCACCACCCAAGCTGCCGCTACCTCCACATGAGGCGCGCCGACGAGCCTGTCCCGGGGTCGCCGCCCCGGCCTCCTCGCGCTAGGCCGCCAACCACCACCGCGCCGGCCGGCAGGATCGACTCCCAGCGCCTCGGCAGACCGCCCCGCCACCCTGGTGACCGAAGCCGTCCTCCCCCAGCAGCCGAGCGCGGGCGCCGACGCGCACCGCTCGACCACCACCCGAGCCGCTGCCCGCCCCGCACGGAGGCCCGCTGGCGAGCTCGTCCCGGGGCCGCCGCCCCGGCCTCCTCATGCTGGACGGCGCCAGATCCTCCGCCGCAAACACCACCACCGCAGCTCGCGCACCGCAGGGAGGAAGAAGAGGAACGCCTCGCCGCCGCCATCCTCGAAAGCAGCGCGGGCTTTGCCGCCGGCTTGCTCAGGCGACGGCGAGGTGCAGAGGAGGGTGAGTGGAGGCGGCGGCTAGGGTTGCAGTCGCCACCCGAGTCGCCCGCAGGAGCGACGCGGGGCCCCACCTATCCAGTTTACATGTGTATCAGTGTATATGTACGCATCTGTGCATAGTTTACGTAGGACATGCAGGAAGGGAGGAGTTGCATATTTTTTCTTGTCATTATACTTCGACAATTTAATTTAACTAGGGTGTTGTTGTATTCATGTCGACTAATCATTTGCTAACTTGATTGAAAGGTGTAATTGCAGTTCAAACAGATATGAATGGCGTTGTCAGCACTTGGGTTATTGTACTCCTTTGGTTTGCTTATGTTTTCATTTGTATTTCCCCTCGAGCTCAAATGCATGCGTTCATAACTTCAAATTGATTGTTTTTCCATAGCTTCCAACATAATTTAATTTGAACTTCGAACTGTACATGTCTGTAGAACGTCACCTCTCCAGGATACTCTGTTTTTGAAGAATTTTTTAAACCTATGAATGATATTATTTTTTTCATGTCCGTTGTGCCTCCACAGCGTGCTGACGCTGATATTGCTGCATTTAATGGGGTTCAGTCTCACACTGCCTTCCCTTCCACGCGAACTGTGAGCTCGTCTCATAGTGACTGCGACCCTGGCTCTTCCCTCTCTCCTGGCTATCCTGTAGCCGCTGCTCTCTGCTTGAACCGCCCAGATGCTGGTGCTATTTTAGCCGATGCTCGTACTAGACCCCCCCGTGACGGTCAACTTGTCCAGAGTCATTTAACCACTGCAGATCGCGATGCGGCGTGCCTGCTCTTTTCTGATAATCCTCCTAGGCGTGCTACTGTTTTGGATGTCCGTAGTGCGGGTTTACTTCCGAGGCCGCCTGGTCCGCTGCCTTGGCTGGCTTGCGCCTACGTCCCGCCCGACGTGAGGGGCTGCATGGCGCCGGGCATGCAGCCATCCAAGGCCAGCCACGCGTCAAAGCTCGGACGGAGGCGGCCTGCTGTCATCTTGGACCTTCTCGGCCAGGGAATCCTGCCAAGGCCAGAGGGCCCTTTGCCTTGGTCAACTTCTGCTTCCCACTGGGCCTCTGGCGACGACCAGTTGCACAAGCCGCTTCAGACAAATCTGCTGCTGTTCACGGGATGTGACAACGCAGCTCCCCAAAAACTTTTGCCGCCTATCTCTCGATCCTCGAGCACTCCCACGTCGAAATCTTACGCCCGTGCCCTCTCTTCTTCTCCTTATAGCATGCATGCATCTCCTCGGCCGCCTCCAAAAGCTTTCTCTCCTCCTAAGAACGCCAACTTCATGGATCGTTGCCACAGATGCCTAGCTCTAGACCACCAGGTCAAGCAATGTCGCGACCCCATTCGTTGCAGACGATGCTGGCGCTCTGGCCACACCCAACGCCATTGCTTGGCTATTTTACCCCCCTCCAGCCCCAGCATCTCTCCCACCCCTTCTCGCATCTCTCAAACCACTTCTCCCGTGCACTCTCACTCCCCTTCTCTGCCTCCTCAACCCGCTCCTCAGCCTCTTGCCATGGCCGACTTCATCCCTGTGCCGATCGAGGTTCCCTCCTCCGAGGAGGATGAAACTCTCTCTCCCTCCAACAACTCCTCCACCGATCATGTTTTTGCCTTCCCTGAGCAAGTGGACGCCGCGGAGGTTGAAGAAGAAGAGGAGGAGGATCCTGAGGAGATTGAGTTTGAATCAGGGGAGGAATCAACTGATTCGGATTCAATCCCTTACATGCTTCCTCCCTCCCCCCCTACCCACCGTAGGAGCCACTCCAATGTGTTCATGCCTCACGTTCCTCTCGAACACTTTCAGAATCTGGCATTTGCTTATGTCAACCCTCCCCACCCCTCTCCACAAGCCATGATCCGTAGGGCCTTGCTCACTGGAGCTGGGAACCCGCAGGTGGCAATTAGGGCATCCTCTCAGGGGGCGGGGCTGGTCGTCTTTGGCTCCGCCTATGAGAGGGAAGTCTCTGTCCTTTCCAGTCCCTTCAACTGTCCTTTCAACTCTGTGCATCTGGTTCGCCACGATGACACGGACAACCGCTTCTTGTTCCACCTTGGCACTGTCTCCGCCTTGAACCTGGAGGACTTCCCCATTGAGTACTGGTTCCCCGACACCATAACAAACTCTGTTGTCCCATTCGCCTGCCCTATCCAGATTGACCCGGTGTGCCTTACGGGCGTCGACTACTCGACAGTTTTGATCTCTGTCAAAAGTCGCTCTCTCGCTGATGTTCCCCACACTATCCCGGTGCATGGCTTCTCCGGCCTAGGTGCTATCGCATCGGTCATGGTGGTGCGTTCCGAGGAGCTCCCGCCGGATCCTTCGTTCCCCGTCGACACCGACGACGACGACAACTCCAACGGTGGCGGTGGGGACAACGACCACTTCGGCGGTGAGGGTGGTGACTTTCCTGCCGGCATGGACTCAAGCTTGGCCCCGCCACCGCCGCCGCCCTCGGATCTTCATCACCCTGACCGAGTGGTGCAGCTGCCAGGAGGGATGACCATGATGGCCAACCACAAACCTCTCCGCTCGACGCTCGCCCAGTGTCCGTTGATGTCAAGCTGTTCGCCGGCTTCTACGACGTCCGTGTTATCAGGCGCAACGGCGAACGGGGTTTCTACCGCATCCCCATGCGCCCTGCTGGCTCCCCTCGCCTCTTGGTGGCTAACCTTGCTTCATGCTCGATTGGTTACCTTAACAGGGTGGACACGGTGGGTGACAAGCGGAAGCCCATGACGGACGTCGACGTGTTTTGCTCCGACTGGCGTGGGCGCTGCTTCGGTCAGGTCGTTTCCGGCGGCGACGAGGTCATGCGGGTCATTGAGCGCTTTGACTCCGGTGAACCGCTGATCCCGCTGGACGCGCCCGCGCCGGCTCTTCTTCTTCAGGATGCTCCGGCTGTCGATGATGCTCCACACACTCCTGCGGTCGCCCTGGTGGCCCCTACGTTCCCTCCCCCTGGCAAAACCTCCTTGGTATACACCAGGCGCAGTGCGCGTTTGATGGCGACGGAGCAGGCAACTCGCCTCACAATGCTCGAGAAGGCCACCTTGCTCAAGAAACAGAAGCTCGACGGAAAGCCTTCGGCTCCTTCCAAGGGCCTGCTGCCGGCTGAGGAGCTGCTCGAGCTGGCTGCGGAGGGCTCCCCTCCTCTCGCACGCAAGGAGGTGCTCCAGTTCGCTGACGCATGCGGCATCTCGGAGATCGATCTCAACAAGGTGGCGCCGGAGTTTTCCGATGTGTAACGGCCCTTTGCGTCACCGCCGGCGGCGAAGCCCTCCTCCTTGCAGCTGCGCCATCGGCTGCTGCTCTGTTAGCTTCGGTTTTTTTGCCTCGCTTCGCCATGTTCTGCCGGCTGTTTCCATAGCTTGTTCTCCTTTATGTGTTTTAAATCCCCCGGGGGATAGTACCTCTAGCCACTGTTCCTATGGCTGCTGCCACTGTAGCCATCCATCTTCTATCGCTAGTGTTTTTCTATGTAACAGTGCCTTTCTATGTAACAGTGCCTCTAATTTAACTTTCCTTCCTATCCACTTGCTGCTGTCGTTTCTCCATGGTTCCCATGAATAGACACTTAAAAATTGCTTCTTGGAATGTTAGGGGACTAGGGAGATCCAACAAATGTACTGATGTCAAAAAATGTCTTCAATCTGCTGCTGCTTCTATCTTCTGCTTACAAGAAACTAAGCTTGAACAAGTCTCAATCTTTAAGGCCAGCTCCCTCCTCCCCCCAGGCATCCGCTCTTTTCATTTTCTTCCTTCTAATGGTGCCTCAGGCGGGATCCTCACGGCATGGGACGACGCATCTCTAGAGTGCACAAGGGTCCATATGGATTGCTTTGCTATTTCATGCTGGTTTTCCCTCCGTGCCAATGGGACTTCTTTTGTCGTGACCAACGTTTATGGTCCTTGTGACCACATTAGGAAACCTGTTTTTCTCGACTCTCTCTCTTCTATATCTAGGTTGGTTAATCTGCCCTGGATGATTATGGGGGGTTTTAACCTCATTTTAAGACCATCCGATAAATCTTCGGCTAACTTTAATTCTATCGAAGCAAGCCTGTTTGCCTCGACGGTTAATTCTCTTCAACTCCAGGAGATCCCTCTTCTGGATAGGCTTTTCACCTGGTCAAACCAACAAGATAACCCGACGCTAGTTCGCCTGGATAGAGCTTTTGTTAACATAGAGTGGACCAATCTGTTTCCCGACTCCATCCTGACGTCCCTTTCGCGCACTACCTCGGACCACGTTCCCATTGTTCTCTCTGCCTCCACAGACATTCCGAAACCGACCATCTTTCGACTGAATAACCTGCTGTTATCAAACCCATCCTTCATTCAACAAATCGCCCACAATTGGACGAGCGTAGGTCCCTACCATCGATCTCTCGGTTCTGCTGGCCGAATCTGCCTTATGCTTAAGCGTACTCGTAGTATGGCTAAAAAATGGTTGGTTAACGCTAAAACTCCTAGGCGCCTTGCCTCCAACTGCTCTACCACTATTTCGGTGCTTGACAAACTTGAGGAAGGCCGCCCGCTTTCTCCCTTAGAGCTTAACCTTCGCATTGCAGTTAAACTGGCATTGCATCGTCATAACAAGTTTCTGGCTGCGTATTGCAGAAAAACAGGAACGCTTACCCCCTCCAAGTCACCTCCGGCTCCGGCCTCCGGGTCGTGGTCGAGCTCGCGGCGCCCCTCCACTTCACCTCGGCGTAGCCTCCGCCAGGTGGTGGGAAAGAGAACCGCCGTCCCCGCAGCCCGCCGCTGTCGCCTGAGACAGAGGAGAACTGGAGAGAGAGGAGGAGGAGGAACGAGTCGTCGTCGTCTCTTTTCGGTGAACGGGCTACGGCCCATTTGAAAGCCCGAAACAGCAGCGGCCCACCAGAGCTAGAGGAATAAAAACAGGTGAGGTCAGCCAGCGGGAAGGAAGAGAGAGACCCCCGAACGCGAACGAACCAGCCAATCGACCCCCATTCCCTGAAACCAGCGGCACCACCACCCACCCATGGCTTCCTTGGCGGCGAGATCCGGCCTCCGCTCCCTGGCGGCGCGCGCTAGGGCCCCCGCCCAGGCCCCGGCCGGACGCCGCATGTCCTCCTCCGCCCACGACGACGCCTGTCCGTACACCTCGCGAACCCTCCCTCTCTTTTTCCCGTGCCCCCCGATTCGATCGGCCGTTTGACGTGGATTTGGGGATTTTCTCATTTGATGATTCCTCGCAGATGAGACGGCCAAGTGGGAGAAGATCACCATCATGGGGGCCGTCACCTGCACCCTCCTGGCGGCGTGGAACCTCTCCAAGGGCCACCCCCACTTCGACGAGCCGCCGGTCAGATCTCGTGCCTCTAGTATATTTCGGGTTCTGTGGTAGCCGTGGCCTGAGTCTGATTTGCTTCTGATGTTGCAGGCCTACCCATATCTGCACATCCGCAACAAGGAGTTCCCCTGGGGTATGGGTTTTCTATCCCTTTCCTGTGCCCATTTCAATACGTACTTCTGTAATTTCCTCCTTGATTTGGCTGTTTGCGATGTGATTTTTATCAAAAGTGACATGGTTTGATTGGATGCGATATGTTTTGGGTTAAAATGGGCAATATGTGTATGCCGATTGTTCTAATGTATAGCTGCATTTCGTTTAATGGGTTTCACATTTCCTTCTAGGTAGATGGTGTGTTTCATTTATTAGTTGGATTCAGCTGTACATAACTCACTGACATACTGAATAATGTTAATGATTGGCATAGAGGTATTTTGAAATTACCTATGAGCAGTTATCCTGTTGTACTAATTTAGAAGAATTGTTTCAGTGTATACTGTAATAAGTGTTTTTTGGGGGGTGCGACATTGTTTAGGTCATTATTGTGCTCTATCCAAGTGATGTTGTTTGTCTATCCTGGAAGTCCTCAAAGAATAGTATAAATTTTACTGACCAATTGAATCATTACCTTAATTTTTGCTCTATGCCACATCAAGCAGTTTATTTGTGACTTCATGAATGACTTTTGTATGAAAGGATTCGCTTAGCTGGGTTCCCTGAATGTTTGCGAGTCTCTTTGTCACCTTAACCTATTTAATGAATTTTCATGCTTACACTTTTTAGCATTTGGGTATGAAGGTAAAGGAAGGCATATGATCAATGCATAGTTCCATGTTGGACCATAGAACTTCTTTAGAAACAAAGTGCAAAGCTCTTCTTAGCTAAACAAGTTCTTTGAATATTAACTGGAAAACTCTCCTTGCACCTTTTGATGCAAATCATTTCAACACGTGCTTTGTACACGCTGCGACTGTCTGACCACAAATTTACTGTGCTCTGTGATAGAGCTTGAATACAGATTGTACTTGCATCATGCTTTAGATGTTCATTGAGCTGTACAAAGTTACAAACTTCTGCTACAGCCTCTTGTTTTGTGGGATGTATTTCTTCAGTCTTGTAAACAATTAACCTAATCCAGTGTGTTGCTTTTTTTCTTGTTGAGCTGAGTGTGTTGCTTATTTGTGCCATTTCTGTGTGCTCAACTACTTACTGTGATTATGTGATCTATTCAGTTGCTACCCCCTGTTTCCCTCATGCCTAGCATGGGTGATGATAGAATCTAAACCTCTTGATCTGGTAGTATCGTGTTATTCCACAAGCATCATTGCATCTTTGTCAGGAACTCCTTGAAACTTCATGTAATAGATTCCATGAGGGAGAGCCATAGTAGAAAACATGACCATAAGTCCACGGTGCAACCTTTGTCATATTATGAGCATTACAGCATTGACTCAACTACTCAAGTATATTGGTTGAACTTTTTTTCCCATCAAAACATAGATTGTTAGTAGGTTAATTTAATCAGGTCTTTTACAACATAAAAAAGTTAGGCTATAAATAGTTTGCATGATTGTTATACTTTTGTGCCTGCTAAATGTTAAGCAGGGGGTTATCTTATTGGTTGCCCACTTGCACTTAGTACCAGTTTATGCTAGCGATTATGTTTTGCATATTTCTTATTCTCACATGTCTTAAAATTCTACCGTGCAGGACCCAATGGCCTGTTTGAGGTCAAGCACGACCATTGAGTACTGAATAGTGCATCATAAGAAGTCGGTGAATGCTTCAGTAAAGTTCTCTGGTTGTTCCAGTGTTTTTTTATTTTCATTGCGATCTATTTGTGGCAAGAAATAAGAAAGACAAACTCTTGTGTTGACTATCCGGAATTGACTGAATTGTGTCTACCCTTTGTTTCACATCAATGATCTATGTGAGGCGGTTGTCTTGTCTTGCCCAGTTTCACACACCGGTCATTATAATACTCCAGTGTAATGCTCTCAGCTATCTGGATGAAATTCTGCCCCAATACATACATATTCACCTCCTAATGCTTATGATATTTCTTTTTTCTTTTTTTTCCTCTTGTTTTCATCGTTGTCGAAGTGGAATATGGTTGTTTATGTGGCGAGTAAGATGACACGAGATGAGATGGCCATGTAAAACAGTTTAAGACCACACTAAACTAGCTTTGGTTCTTATAAACTATTGCTGCAGATCAAATACTGCCATGTTCATTTAGATCACTAGCTTTTGGTTCTTCTAAAGTATTGCTGCTAGCTAACCAAATGCTCAAAGGTAGTTAAGGGAATCTATCGCATCTCGTGAAGTAAACATGGCTCTGGGGCAATACATCAGATGTTTTCCAGATTATAACAAACAGAAACACAAGCCAGTACCTTCGTAGGAGAGAAGAAAAAGAAAGCAATGTACTCCCTCCGTTCCTAAATATAAGTCTTTTTAGAGATTTCAATAAGGGACTACATACGAAGCAAAATAAGTGAATCTACACTCTAAAATATATCTATATACATCCGTATGTAGTTTAGAGATTTCAATTAGGGACTACATACGGAGCAAAATAAGTGAATCTACACTCTAAAACATATCTATATACATTCGTATATAGTTTGTATTGAAATCTCTAAAAAGACTTATATTTAGAAATGGAGGGAGTAGTCTGCAAGAACGTCGTCTCTGCAGCATCTCGGTGGGCGACATTGTCATGAGTTGCCAAGCCAGAAAGTGATGCAGATCTCTGGCGCTTGTTTGCTGCCCCGGTGCGATGAACAATCTTGAAGAAATTTTCATCATCTGATGTTGTGCCCACATAGGATTCATAGGCCAGAAGAGAGAGCAGCAGCAGCAGTGCGGACAAGGATATCAGGCAAGTCCATGAAACCTGACGGAGATGAGAATGGAATGACCCGTCTGTTGTCTCCTGTAGATATGAGCGGAACTGAATTTATGGCGCTATACTGTCGCCAGAAAAGCCGGAGACCTCGTCTTGTACGTCTGTACGTACAGAACAGCGACAGGCGTTAGTGTATGTACAATGGTTGATAAGGCCGTGTTATCTTATGTCCGCCACGTAGTCTAGACAAGACAATAAAAAGTGATGTACAATGGGTTATTCTTAGTCTTGTCTCCAACAACGGTGAGACAATTGTTGCTAAGAGATCATCTCTTAATTAAGAGAAGGCAAACATTTTCTTATGGTTTTTCTCTCTTCCACCTTAACAATTATCCTATGTGGCACTCTTAGGATAGCACCATTGTACATGTCCGGATTCGGCAACACAAACGAAGCGTCCATGCGGACGCGCCCTTTGGGCATGTATAAATAGTTCATATCATCAATAAAGAATCTGGTTCATTCTCTCAATTTCATTCTAAACAACACGTTATCAACACGCTCCCGAGAGCGATTTGGCGAGAGAAAAAGCGACGGGAGGCAACGTTCTCGACACAGTCCGAGAGACCTCTCCGGACGACGGAGCGCTCGTCCATCCCGCGGCGAGGACCCTCGTACGGCGCTCAACGAAATCCAACTCGAACCCCACAACATATTGGTCTTGACTCTGTCTTTCCAGTCACACCATCCCACGTTTCAGGCTTTCAGTCACATACAAACGTGGAAATGAAACCAAATGATCTCACATCTTACAAATATAATTTTGTCCACCACATGGTAGAATCAAGCCTTGATCCCACATCTTACAGATATAGTTATGTCCATACTACATGCTGCATTGTGTTTTCTTTTCCTGAAATATTTACTTACATATACTTGCAGTATCAGCTGCATTAAGCTCAGCCACATACAAACAGGGAAACGAAGGCCCGCAGAGAACAAATGGGCACTACTTTGATCTTACATCTTACAAATACATACTATTGTCCTCATTACATCACATGCTGTACCTTATCAATTATATACTCGCTGCATCCCCGCATGGCTGTTTCTGGAAAATGCCATATCCTACGACTCTGTATCCATATCTGCATCTCCATGTTCCCACATCAGTGCTTCTTAGATGGCTATGTCTAGAAGCATAAAATTCAACAATTAGCAACAGTTATGGTGAGGAGACAAATGGAGAAGAAAAAGCAACAATGAGACAATTAGAAACATCTTATACAACTCAGTTTTATAGATGTGTTATCACTCACTCTTTACAGTACTAGCAATAGATTTTAAAAAGCCACATGTTGTAAAATGCAAAGAATATTCATAAAAGCAGTATACTTAGCTATCTTCGAATGGAGAATTTAGCTGGCATGAAGAACAAAAACATGTCCTATAACTTTTTCCATGTAACATCATCCCTTGTCATGTCAAGCAAACACCATTATGCCAAAACAATAAAGAATAGCAGAAAATTGATGCTAGGTATTCTGTCTTGAATAAAAGGATCCCGAGACAAGAAATCCAATTTATTTCTATGTGCTACAAATGTAACACGCACCAGCAGAAGGGGTCATGAACAAATGACAAAATCACAGTTATTTCAGAAAGTATGGATTCAACAGAAGTTGTTTTTATGGAGTTAAGATTAATAACAAGAACAAAACATAGATTAACAGATAAAAATATAACCAACTTTGAGGTTTCAAACTTGCCAACTGACTTACTCATTTGACATCAAATTTGGTGTTAGATAAGTTTTATCAGCGACAGTTGCTTACTCAATACAAGTTATAGGTGAAAATTTCAGAATCACAATATCTGTATTCAACCAATCTGTACAGAACATAACTAGATTAGGTTACTCTATGATATAAATACCAAGGATGAGGAATTACCTGGTGGATAGAAACTCGTGAAAGGATGACAATGTTTCATAGAACGGGTTCCATTAAGTTTCCTGGATTGCATTTGCTTAAGTTCAAGCATGTAGGCGCTGTCATTCACATAGAGGATGATCACATCGTTATCTTCATCATACCCCAGCACTTTGTCTTGCCACACCTTCCTCCTAATCTGAGGAGGGATCCCAAGAGTGCTATGCATTTCAACAGTCTTCCACAAAAGCCATGTGGCAATACCCTGAGAATTAACCACCCGCTGCCAGATCTGAAGGTTCGGGAAGAGGAATATGGCTATGGCTAGGCCACCAGCGCCGTCCTCTGGCTTGATGATCCTATAGTTGCCAGATTCATTCATACCAGGAGGCCCCATGATGACAGCTAGGCTCTGCATATCCAAGTCAAACCAAAATATGGCATTGCACGAAAGCAGCCAATAGAGTGCATTACCGATAAGGGTCGCAGGAACACTATCACCATGGAGCTCGCATGGATACTTTGTTGATATGATATTGCTCCATTCGCCAGTCTCCGAGGAAAAAACACAGGCGAGTGGTTGATAATCTCTTCTGTGGTACACCAAGACAACCTTGAAAGGGCTACAATGACAGTGGCCGTGCACATGTTCCTGGTCGCCAGCAGCACAGAGCACCGCCCCGTTGAGGATGCACGGGGACGGTGGCCCGAATTCGGCAGGAACAGGCAAGTGGCGCTCCTCGCCGGTGATGGGGGCGAACACAATAAGCTGTCTGAACACCCGGTGTAAGGCGAGTACGCGACCGCCACGGCACCCCAAAATTTCAAAGCCACGGGAGGCCATGCCGAACGGGATGTGGAAGCGCTCAGCAGGGATACGGTCGGGAGGGTACAGGATGTCCTGGTTGAACACGATCTTCCGTCGGCACTCGAAGAAGCCGAGTAGGGGCGGCTTCCAGTTCCTGCGGCGGACTTGGAACTGGCAGATGAAGTTGGGGTCGGTGGCGAGGCCTCGCCAGCGCCTGGAGACCAAGGATGCGAGCAGGCGGGACGACGGCTGTGGTGGAAGACGGAGAAGGATCTCCCAAAGCATATCCAACGGCAGCGACTCGCACGGGGCGGGAGGACGGCGGCCGTCGCTCCGCAGCGTATCGCCGTCGCCCGGCAGAGGGACAGGCGCCTCCAGCGAGGTGCGGCGGCGGCGGCGGCGACTGGGGCGGGTCACCCCCTCGCCCTCCTCGCTCGCCCCGATTTGGGAGCGGCGGCGGCGACCGGGGCGGATCAGCCCCTCGTCCTCCTCGCTCGCCCCGATTTGGGAGCGGCTACGGGGACCGGGGCGGGTCACCCCGATTTGGGAGCGGCGGCGACTGCGGCGAGCGCCGGCCATTTCGGCGGCCTCCTCGCTCGCGCCGATTTGAGAACGGCTGCGGCGGCCGCCTGGGGAAACCCCGTGGTAGGTTTTCATTCTGGTGGTGGTTTTTATTCGGTCATAGACGACTCCGGCGAGCTTTCACGGCGGCTGTTCAATCGGGCGCCGCCAAGGGGGTGGGTAGAGGGGTTAGGGTTTTCTTTTCCGTTTTTCTTTTGAGGGGTTTCTTTTCCGTTCGTTTGTTTATACGCTCGTGGCATTGGGCCCTGACAAAGTGTTGTTGAGCCCCGTTGGCCCAAGAGTCTCCCGGAGCAACCTCCGCATCTAAAGCCCACGAGGATCTCCCTCCCACGATCAATGTACACGCGACTGGATTTTCAGTTTCGTCAGTCTACAAACTATGGAGTCCTCGACCAGAATGTGTACCTTCACCGGCGGTGGTCGAGGGCCATGATCTTCCTTCCCGGTGTCCTCGACCGCCGGATGACACTGCTACCAAGTTCTTCTCTGGAGGCCCCACCTGAAGACTAGCTGCGCCGTTGTCTTGCCGGGCCAAAGACCCACAACACCCAGAAAGCAGGTTGAGACAATTGCCTCCAGGTTTGGCCTCATTCGGTTTGAAAGATTTTCATAAGAAAAACAAAGAAACAAGGATTTTTTTTATAGATTCATTCGGTTTGTAGGAAATGCGTACAGGAATTTCGTAGGAATACTATTTATTCCCTGTATTTTTAGGCCAAAAAACACTTTTACCCATCCGCATGAAAAGGAAAATACTATTTATCTCCTCTCCTTATATTACTGTTGTTTTCATTGGGTTTGTAGGAAACTATTTTAATAATGGAGGAATTGATAATGGAATATCAGAGTTTCCATGAACCCATGCCAGTTTTTTCAAGCTTCGCCCCTGCTATTGCTGTATGCGGAAAGACTCGAATAGAACCAACACACAACTAACAGATGGAAAATGGTTAAGACTTCCAACAAAGGAGACGGAGATGCAAGGTTAGTTGGATGGCACCGTGAATAAATGTCGAGGGAGAAGCATGGACCAAACATATATTGAAGTAAATACAGTTTGATTTAGTGAGAGTAATAAACAACAATACTACTACTAGCATGGATCATCCGCTGTTGCTTTCCTAATTATGCAGTAAAAGAGTCAAGATAGATAGGTGTCACTTCATATTAGCGCCACATATTGTTGGGGCCACAATGCAGTTGACTGAATTGGATCAAAGAGATCATCTAATCACAAAACTTGGTGGCGCAAGGCTCAAAATGGTTGATGGGCTTGTATGTGACGTGAGTTTGGTCAAAATGGCAAAAAAATATTGAGGCTGATTGGTTTGCTACCAACATTTGGCATTGCCAATATTTGGCAAGCCAACATTTGGCAAAATCAAAAGTTGCCAACATTTGGTAATTTTTTGTGAGGTTGGCAACGAAAATTGGTATACAACCAATCTCTAGCCAACTTTTGACATCAAACCAATTAGCCCCATTGTCACGGAATTGTGGCATCTAGGTTGTGGTTGACATGTGTCTCCATCCAGTGAATCATACTCTCTTTCTATTTAGATGTGTACGTCCACCTTGGACAACCACCAATTGTTATTGTACCCATAATCCTATATACCTAAAAAAGTTCATCCTCACTATCTTATTTATCCTAACATGCAGCATATCCACCTCATCACATATGTCTCACACATGTCACCTTTCATTTAAATGCATAGGCAAGTCATCCACATCATCAAGCACATGTAATCAATCAACTTTTCACTTTCCACCATACACGCACTCCACATCAACTATCCACTTTCCACTTTTCATCACATGCAAGTCCTCCACAACATCAAAGAACATAAAAGCCATCCAGATCATTAATTTTTATTTTTATTTTTCAACAATAAATAATTGAACTTGAATGTCACAAGACAATATAACATGCATACCCCCTCATTCACCTCTAAGTTAAATGTGATGTGGTACTATTCTCATATATTATAATTTTATTTTTGATAAGTTCGTTGCTAAAAATTTCCGTAGCAATGCGCAGGGCTTTATCTAGTTCATTACTAAAGTTGGCCACTAACCTAAAAATGCACAAGGCTCTTGCTTTCGTTTTAGAGAATTTGAATTAATGACAACGAAGGGTATCAGTATCCTATTTCTTCTAGGAGAGACGATAGTGGGAGTATCCAAGCCCTATGACCCATGGAACATTGGTCTGCAAAGATGTCTAGAGAAATTTCTCTTTTCATGGATTCATTTGGGGCTATGTAACACTTGGTTGCATGTTTTTTTTGTCTAATTCTGGTCACTTTTGGTCAACCACTACATTACCGTCCAAATGTGTTGTTTGATGTCCTTTTCTTCCTTTTTTTATGGGAACTTCCTGTAATTTTCTGGTTTTTGTTTCTCTGAATTTGCTTTGATATCAACTAAATGAGATTCAGGCTAACATGGCATGGGCCTTTTATACTATGCACATGTATGCTTCGTAGAAAAGCCCATAACATTTTCTCGGTTATAATGGGCCCTTTTGAGTTATGTAAATCAACGACTGAGGTGAACAGGTAGTATATTCTGAGATCGATATGCATCATATCATCTACTAGGAAAAAGGCAATAACAAATTTCACAATGTGATAATACACAAACCATGAAAGCGAAGCAAAACAAAATTGTATAATATATACTATAAAAATTTTAGGACGAGAAAATAACAAAAATACAAATAGGAAAATCTAGACATAATGTAACACCCCCATGTATCAGCTACAGTAATAACCTCTTGATAATGCCTAGTCTGCATGACTAACTATGCTTGATCATCATTGCATCAAATCTCATTTCAAATTCCAATTCAAATTGCAAATTCAATTATAAAGTGAAAATAAAAGTTGCTCAAATATGAAAACTAAAATGTTCATAATATTGTAAATAATTCAGAGGCAATTATAAAAATACAATCAACATTAATTAAATTAGTTAAATGAGTCTAACATCATTAATACAGAACCAAACAGCAACATTTAATCCCTTTTCATTTAAATAAAAATTAAATAAAATCATTTGCCCACCCAACCAATTTCTAGCAGTGCCAAATATTGCCTACTGATTATTGGGCTAAGTCACAGGTTTTACAAAACTCATGTAGTAGCCACACATTTTACAAAACAGAAATTAGAAAAAGATAAAAATCGAAAATAGAAAATAAAAAGAAAAGGAAAAAACCCCTGGCCCGACTGGGCCTCGGCCCAGCCAGGCCGGCCCACCCGCGCACCTCCCCTGGCCTATATGGCCTCCCAGCCACCCCCGAACCCTAGCCGATCCCCACCCACTCCTCCTCGCCCCTCTGCTCGTCCCGACGCCGCCGCCTCGCCCGACTCCGTCGCCGCGCTCGCCGCCCGTCACCGCCTCGTCCCCGTCTCCCCCTCCCCCCAAGCCGGTTCCTCGAGCCTCGCCGCCCCCGTGCCTCGACGCCGCCCGTGAGCCCTCCCCGTCTTCCCCCTTTTCTCTGTCGCCGCCGCTGCCCGTGCTCCCGCGCACCCACGCGCGGCCCGCAGTCCGCTCGCGCTCGCCGTCGCCTGCCCGTGCCTCGCCGCCTGTGCTCGCCCCGGCCTCGCCCGCGCGTTCGCTCGAGCCGCCTGCAGCCGCGCCTTGCTGCGCGCGGCCTCGCCACTGTCGCCCGCGCCTCTGCCGCCGCCACCTGCGCGCTGCTGCTGCCCTCCCGTGCGCCGCTCGCCGCCGCCTCGCGCGCCTCATCCGGCCTCGCCGCGCCGCCGCTGGCTACGGCCGCTGCGTGCGCGCGCGCGCGCTTTCGTCACCGGACGCGTCCGGTCCCCTGTGTGTGCCCACGTGCACGCGAACGCCGGACGTGTCAGGCCCCCGAACGGGCACGAGCGGACATGTCCGCCCGTGCCACTGACCACAGGGACCCACGCCACTGTTTAAAAAAAAGGAATATAATAAAATAAAAAATAAAAATAATTATTAATTAATTAATTAATTAATTAACTCTGTTTAATTAAACTAATTAAACTTAATTAACCTAATTACCTAATTAAGCTGTTAATTGGTTAATGTGACGCTGACAGGTGGGACCCACTGGTCCTGACGGCAGCCTGCACTGTTTTGGATAATTCGAAATAAATAAATAAATTAATTTCAGAAAATGATTAAAACTTTGAAAATTAATATAAAATAAACCGTAACTCGGATTAAAATAATTTATATATGAAAAACGATCAGAAAAATATGACGATTCCGAATATGCACTCCGTTCATGTGTCACGTGCCTCTAACATAGCGAACGTGGAACTTTTTGCTGATTTCAATAAATGAATAGTGCCCAACCTTAATAAAATAAATCCAATTAAATTCCTAAATAAGCTAAATCATTTAGATAGGCAGTAAAGTACCTCTGCATATCATTTAGGCATGTCATGCATCATTGTTGCATTTTTGTCATGTATTTATTGTTTCTTCTCCCCCCTTCTCTCCCGATAGCCTCCGAGATTGCCGACGACGCTGCCGTGTACGACGACGTTGCCGACGACCAGGCCCCTTCAGCAGAGCTTCTAGGCAAGCAATCCCCCTTGACGCATGCCGATATCTCCTATTCTTTCTCCCTCCTGCTTGCATTAGAAATTGCCGTTGCCTTGCTTTATCCTATTCTGATGCATAGCCTGATTTTGTCGCCTGCTACTGATACATTACCTGTTATCCCATGATGCCTAGTTAACTATGCTGTTGTTCCATCTTTGGCCCTTCGCCTTGTCCGTATGCCATGCTTGTTACCGGGCCGTGATCACTCTGGGTGTGATCGCGGAAATGCTTACACTACTGCAATACTTAAACTGTTAAAGTCGGGCTGGCCCCAAGGGTGCCCGCGAGAGAACAACATTAAAGACGGGTCGGCTCCAAGAGTACCCGCGAGTGATACCAAGTCGGAGCGACAGAAACTCTGATCGTCTCTGCGAGTTACTAAATACGCCTAACGGAACTGGGTATTTGATCTGAGTGGGTCGTCGTGCCCTATACGCACTACCACCACGTGGGATAATGGTTTATGGGGCCCTCTACGCCGTATGTATCAGCCAAAAGCTTGGTCAGACGTCCAGTTCAGCATCGCGGCACGGCAGGATCGGCGCCATCCATGATAGAGGTGGTGCCTGGATCTAACCATGTGCGCAACGACCCGGAGTGCAAAGGGGGATGGGCCCAAGAACCCTGAGCGCTTAGGATGTAGACCGGCGGGGACCTCTCTGTTGAGCTCTAGGTGGGGCTACGGTGTGTCGATCAGCCGAGGCCGGGCATGACCCGATAAAGTGTGTCCGGCCAGAGTTAATCGAGCGTGTTGGGTAACAGTAGTGCACCCCTGCAGGGAAGTGGTCTATTCGAATAGCCGTGTCCACGGTAACAGGACGCTCGGAGTTGTATCCGGATCTATGACAACTACAAACTGATGATGATACAGATTAAATTATTACTACTGCTCTCGGGATCGCTTTCTCGCGGGATAGTCGAGAAAGGATCTCAGGGAGTTGCTACCATACAACCACTATTATATGCTATTATACTCTACTCTCTTCTGATGCTGCAAGATTGCTTGAAGATGCTAGTCTTCGATAGGCTAGGCTTCTCCCCCTCTACTCTGGCAATCTGCAGTTCAGTCCAAATATATAGCCCCATTCCTTCGATACAAATGCATATTAGTATAGTTCTGATGTCAGTCTTGCGAGTACTTTGGATGAGTACTCACGGTTGCTCTGCTATTCTTTTCCCCATACCCACTTGATGATACATCAGACGAAGGAACCCAGGAGCAGGAGATCCCCGGAGTATTCTTCTACTACGTGGAGATCCCCGCCGACCAGGAGTAGTTTAGGAGGCTCCCAGGCAGGAGGCCTCGCCTCTTTCGATCAGAGTTGTTGTTTGTTTTCGCCTTCTTAAGGCACCCTTGTTTAACTTTTATATCTGTACTCAGATATCTGACGCTTTCGCTGTTGCTTGTATGTCTCGAGCTTTTGTATTCGAGCCCTCGAGGCCCCTGGCTTGTAATATAAAGCTTGTATTATTTTATTTTGTGTCTAGATTTGTGTTGTGGTATCTTCAAGTGAGTCCCTAGGCTTGATCGTGTGCATTTGCGTGTATGATTAGTGCGTGATTAAGTCGGGGGTGTCACAAGTTGGTATCAGAGCCGACTGCCTGTAGGATCACCCTTTCCAACTCCTTGGCCGAAGTTGAGTCTAGTCTCCAGAAACTGTTTTACTAACATGGCTGTGTGGCTTACGGGCCCACGTCGCCAATGGATGGGATTAGGATCTTTTATTCCTCTTCCTTACTCTGGGATTCTGCTCTCTCTTCTATTCGGGCTAGAGTTTTACTAACTCTAACATTAGGTTCTCGCGATCACATCCACCCGGAGTTCTGAATTTCCCCCCTTTCTTCAAGGTGAGGGCCAGGTTCTGCTGCACAATGCCCACGGACCGCAGGATCCTTTTATCGAGGACACCCTGTGTTGTTCCTTGCAGATTCCTCGCCCCAATAGTTTTCTCCGACGTTGATGTAGCCTTTGCTATGCCTCGTTGTTGTATCTCTCCACCGCGTGCCTGCGCCCCGCCTAGTATGTCTAGCCTTTAATTTTGCGAACTTATGCTGTCCGCGTGTAACCAACTCTGTGCATGGATCTGTATGTCTTTAATGACTACTAATTTGTATCTAATGCACTTGTTGTTCATTGCTCATGTTACGTCATGAATAGCTTCATTCAATGCAATTGCTTTTATTAAACTGCCCCTGTTGTTTTGGCAGAATGGCTGACGATCCTCCACCTCCACCCTATATTGCCGCAATGATGCAGCAGTTTGAATTGAACCGTCAACTCAACGAGAGTCTGGTAAATCGTTTGGAACGCAACGATGCTCGTCGGGAGCCTGGACCAATCTCACTGCAAGATTTTGTGTGCCTCAATCCATCCATTTTCCGCAACTCCACCAATCCTATGGATGCTGATGATTGGCTTCGTGACATTCTGTTTGAGATGGAGTCAGCTAAAGTTGCCCCTGACAGTTACGTCACCTTTGCGACATTTCACCTCAAGGGTCCAGCTGCTCAATGGTGGGAAAGCCACAGGCGTATGCTGCCTGCTGGGACAGTCACCACATGGATAGAATTCCAGTCAGCATTCCGTGCACGATATATTCCTCAAGGTCTGATGGACCAGAAGAAGAAGGAATTCCGCAAACTCATACAGGGCGAAATGACTGTGGATGCTTATCAGAGCAAATTTCTCGAATTATCTCGCTATGCTGAAGATGACGTCTGTACTGACGCTCGCAAGCAGGAGAAATTCCGTGAAGGACTGCATCCTGATATAAAGCTCGCACTTGCTGTTCATGAAGCTGCAGACTTTGCAACGCTTGTCAGCTAGTCTTTCCGAATTGAAACTGCTTTGAATGAGTACCAAGAGTCGCTCAAGTGCACTCGTGACGTTGGCTCGTCTTCGGGTCAGCCTGCTCAGAAACGTCGGGTGTGGATTCCTCATAATATCCATCACCGACCTGCTCCAGTCCCGAGGCCTTCCTATGTTGCACCTCGCCTGCCTGCACCGCCAAGACAGCTCAGTGGTCAATGTAGACAGCCCAATATTATGGCTCCTCTCCCTAATGATGGGTTATGCCACAAGTGTGGACAGTCAGGACACTTTGCGATCAACTGTCGCCAGGATCAGCCTCAGAACACATCACGTTCTTCTGTTGGTCGCAGGAAGGGCCGTCGAAAACATCCTTCTAGGAACGCTGATGCCAGACCACCTGCTAGTCAACTTATTCGTGTCAACCATGTCAAGATGGAAGAAGCTCGACAGGACACCAAAATTGTGATGGGTGCCCTTCTAGTGAATTCAATCCCAGCTTCTGTCCTCTTTGATTCTGGAGCATCGCACTCCTTCATGTCCGAAAGATTTGCGCGAAGCCATGATATGCCTTTCGACGAGATGTCCACCCCTTTAGTGATCCAGTCACCCGGGGCTAGATGGCAAACTAACATGGTAAGCCACGGTAACCACATTGTGATTGGAGGATTGGTGTTTCCCGTTTCTCTCATTGCCCTCAAGACTGCCGACATAGACATCATTCTGGGTATGGACTGGTTGAAGCCTCATAAAGCTTTCATTGACTACGCCACTGAAACAGTCCGACTCACACACCCTTCCGGCCAGACAGTCAATTACTCAGCTCGGACAGTTCAAAATGCCGAAAGCCAGATATATGCTCTGAACGCTTCACCTCTTGAGGGAATTGAGAACGTTCCAGTCGTTCGCGATTTTCCGGACGTCTTTCCAGAAGAACTTCCAGGAATACCCCTTGTTAGAGCAGTCGAGTTCGTCATCGACTTGAAACCAGGCACTACCCCTATTGCTAAACGCCCATACAAGATGCCTCCGCATGAACTTCTCGAGCTTAAGGAAGAAATCGACAAGTCACTTAAAAAGGGTTTCATCCGCCCCAGTTCCTCTGCTTGGGGAGCACCTTCGCTCTTTGTTAAGAAGAAGGATGGTACGAATCGGTTGGTTCAAGATTATCGACCTATCAACCAGGCAACAATTCAGAACAAGTACCCGCTTCCCAGAATCAACGATTTGTATGATCAGCTTGCTGGATCCTCGGTATTCTCTAAACTCGACTTAAGGTTGGGTTACCATCAGATCCGAGTTCGCAAAGAGGATATTCCGAAGACAGCCTTCGTTACTCGATATGGATCATACGAGTATACTGTTATGTCCTTCGGATTAACTAATGCTCCAGCAACGTTCTCTCGATTGATGAACTATATCTTCATGGACTACCTCGACAAGATCGTCGTGGTTTATTTGGATGATATCCATATATTTTCCAAGAATGAAGAGGAACACGCCGAACATCTTCGGCTTGAATTGGAGAAACTTCGAGAGCATCAACTATATGCCAAATACTCCAAGTGCGAGTTCTGGTTATCCGAAGTGACATATCTTGGCCACGTGATCTCCAAAGATGGCATTGCTGTTAACCCAGAACGAGTTCAAGCTATTCTTGAATGGACTCCTCCAAAGAATGTCAAGCAAGTCAGGAGTTTCCTCGGACTTGCCAGTTATTGACGCCGTTTTGTCGAGAACTTCTCCAAGATTGCCAAGCCTCTGACTGATCTGCTTCACAAAGGCGTTAAATTTGAGTGGACAGAAAAGTGCCAAGAAAGTTTTAAGACACTCAAAGATAAGTTGACATTTGCCCCAGTGCTAGCACCCCCGGATTCCAAAAAGGACTTCATGATTTACTGTGATGCATCTCGTCAAGGATTGGGCTGTGTCCTAATGCAAGAGCACAGAGTGAATGCTTATGGCTCTCGTCAATTGCGTCCCCATGAGGAAAATTATCCAGTACATGATCTCGAGCTTGCTGCAGTTATTTATGCATTGAAGTTATGGCGACATTACCTACTCGGTAATCGTTGTGAGATCTACACGGATCATAAAAGTCTGAAGTACTTGTTCACTCAACCATCTCTGAATCTCCGTCAGCAAAGATGGATGGAGGCCATTACGGACTATGACTTGGGTATTTCTTATACCCCTTGCAAGGCTAATGTAATGGCTGATGCTTTGAGCCGTAAATCCTACTGTTGTGAACTTGAGGTTCAGCTGCAGCAACCACTCCTGTATGAAGAGCTTTGAAAGCTGAACATCGAGATAGTTCCTCAAGGATATCTAAATACCTTGGTTGTTGAACCAGATCTCAAGCACAACATCAAGACAAGGCAGAAATATGACTCGAAAGTCGAGAAGATTAAGAAATACCTCTCGAAGGGAAATTCTTCATTCTACCATGTTGGTGATGATGGTGCATTGTTCTTCAAAGGCCGCCTAGTGGTCCCCAGAAAGAGATCAAACTCTCGCTCGGATGTCATGAAAGAAGCCCATGACACACCCTTGTCAATTCATCCCAGTAGTACCAAGATGTACCAAGACATTCGTCAGCGGTACTGGTGGCCTGATATGAAGCGAGACATTGCTCGTTATGTTGCTGAGTGTGACGTTTGCCGTCGCATCAAAGCAGAACACCAAAGGAATGCTGGGACTCTGCACCCCCTTGATATTCCTGAATGGAAATGGGACAAGGTCGAAATGGATTTCATTACTGGTTTTCCTAGATCTCAGAAGGGTCATGATGCTATCTTTATCGTCATTGACCAATTCTCCAAGGTTGCTCACTTTCTGCCAGTCAAGGAGACAATCACTGCTAGTTAGTTAGCAGACTTGTATGTTTCCAGAATTGTGTCACTCCACGGTGTTCCGTTGGAGATCAGTTCAGACCGTGGCAGCCTCTTTACCTCAAGATTTTGGAACAGTTTCCAAGAAGCAATGGGAACTCATCTGTCCTTCAGCACCGCATTTCACCCCCAGTCCCAGGGACAAGTTGAACGAGTCAATCAAGTGCTTGAAGATATGCTTCGAGCTTGTGTCATCTCATTCGGTAAGAAATGGGAAGAATCTCTCCCGTATGCCGAATTCTCTTACAACAATAGCTATCAGGCTAGCTTGAAGATGGCACCGTTTGAAGTTCTGTATGGACGTAAGTGTCGGACCCCTCTGAATTGGTCAGAAACTGGGGAACGATCACTCGTTGGTCCGGACATTATTCAGCAAGCCGAAGAACAAGTCCGCATTGTCCGTGAACACTTGAAAACTGCTCAGTCTCGTCAGAAGAGCAATTATGACCGAAAACACCAGGCAATGGTCTATCAACCTGGTGAACAAGCTTACCTTCGTGTTACTCCGATGAAGGGCACTCATCGATTTGGGATCAAGGGCAAGTTAGCTCCTCGCTACATCGGCCCGTTCCGTATTCTCGCCCGTCGAGGAGAAGTGGCATATCAATTGGAATTGCCGCCGAACCTTTCTCAGGTTCACGATGTTTTTCATGTGTCGCAACTCCGCCGCTGTTTCAAGGATCCGATCCGAGCAGTGGATCATGAAGTACTTGAATTGCAGGATGACTTGTCTTATAAGGAGCATCCGATCCGCAATCTTGATCAAGCTGAACGTCGAACCCGTCAGAAGACAATCAAGTTCCTTAAAGTACAGTGGTCGAATCATTCTGAAGATGAAGCCACTTGGGAACGCGAAGATCGTCTTCGTGAAGAATACCCCACTCTCTTTCAGCCTTCCTCTTAATTCTCGGGACGAGAATTTCTTTTAGAGGAGGAGAATCGTAACACCCCCATGTATCAGCTATAGTAATCACCTCTTGATAATGCCTAGTCCGCATGACTAACTATGCTTGATCATCATTGCATCAAATCTCATTTCAAATTCCAATTCAAATTGCAAATTCAATTATCAAGTGAAAATAAAAGTTGCTCAAATATGAAAACTAAAATGTTCATAATATTGTAAATAATCCAGAGGCAATTATAAAAATACAATCAACATTAATTAAATTAGTTAAATGAGTCTAACATCATCAATACAGAACCAAACAGCAACATTTAATCCCTTTTCATTTAAATAAAAATTAAATAAAATCATTTGCCCACCCAACCAATTTCTAGCAGTGCCAAATATTGCCTACTGATTATTGGGCTAAGTCACAGGTTTTACAAAACTCATGTAGTAGCCACACATTTTACAAAACAGAAATTAGAAAAAGATAAAAATCGAAAATAGAAAATAAAAAGAAAAGGAAAAAAAAACCTGGCCCGACTGGGCCTCGGCCCAGCCAGGCCGGCCCACCCGAGCGCCTCCCCTGGCCTATATGGCCTCCCAGCCACCCCCGAACCCTAGCCGATCCCCACCCACTCCTCCTCGCCCCTCTGCTCGTCCCGACGCCGCCGCCTCGCCCGACGCCGTCGCCGCGCTCGCCGCCCGTCGCCGCCTCGTCCCCGTCTCCCCCCCCAAGCCGCTTCCTCGAGCCTCGCCGCCCCCGTGCCTCGACGCCGCCCGTGAGCCCTCCCCGTCTTCCACCTTTTCTCTGTCGCCGCCGCCCGCATCGTCGCCGCCGCTGCCCGTGCTCCCGAGCGCCCACGCGCGGCCCGCAGTCCGCTCGCGCTCGCCGTCGCCTGCCCGTGCCTCGCCGCCCGCGCTCGCCCCGGCCTCGCCCGCGCATTCGCCCGAGCCGCGCCGCGCGCGGCCTCGCCGCTGTCGCCCGCGCCTCTGCCGCCGCCACCCGCGCGCTGCTGCTGCCCTCCCGCGCGCCGCTCGCCGCCGCCTCGCGCGCCTCGTCCGGCCTCGCTGCGCCGCCGCTGGTTACGACCGCTGCGTGCGCGCGCGCGCTTTCGTCACCGGACGCGTCCGGTCCCCTGTGTGTGCCCACGCGCACGCGAACGCCGGACGTGTCCGACCCTCGAACGGGCACGAGCGGACATGTCCGCCCGTGCCACTGACCACAGGGATCCACGCCACTGTTTAAAAAAAAGGAATATAATAAAATAATTAATAATTAATTAATTAATTAACTCTGTTTAATTAACCTAATTAAACTTAATTAACCTAATTACCTAATTAAACTGTTAATTAGGTTAATGTGACGCTGACAGGTGGGACCCACTGGTCCTGACGTCACAGTGATGTCATGCTGACGTCAGCCTGCACTGTTTTGGATAATTCGAAATAAATAAATTAATTAATTTCAGAAAATGATTAAAACTTTGAAAATTAATATAAAATAAACCGTAACTCGGATTAAAATAATTTATATATGAAAAACGATCAGAAAAATATGACGATTCCGAATATGCACTCCGTTCATCTGTCACGTGCCTCTAACATAGCGAACATGGAACTTTTTGACTGATTTCAATAAATGAATAGTGCCCAACCTTAATAAAATAAATCCAATTAAATTCCTAAATTAGCTAAATCATTTAGATAGGCAGTAAAGTACCTCTGCATATCATTTTGGCATGTCATGCATCGCTGTTGCATTTTTGTCATGTATTTATTGTTTTTTCTCCCCCCTTCTCTCCCGATAGCCCCCGAGATTGCCGACGACGCTGCCGTGTACGACGACGTCGCCGACGACCAGGCCCCTTCAGCAGAGCTTCCAGGCAAGCAATCCCCCTTGACGCATGCCGATATCTCCTATTCTTTCTCCCTCCTGCTTGCATTAGAAATTGCCACTGCCTTGCTTTATCCTATTCTGATGCATAGCCTGATTTTGTCGCCTGCTACTGATACATTACCTGTTATCCCATGATGCCTAGTTAACTATGCTGTTGTTCCATCTTTGGCCCTTCGCCTTGTCCGTATGCCATGCTTGTTACCGGGCCGTGATCACTCTGGGTGTGATCGCGGAAATGCTTACACTACTGCAATACTTAAACTGTTAAAGTCGGGCTGGCCCCAAGGGTGCCCGCGAGAGAACAACATTAAAGACGGGTCGGCTCCAAGAGTACCCGCGAATGATACCAAGTCGGAGCGACAGAAACTCTGATCGTCTCTGCGAGTTACTAAATACGCCTAACGGAACTGGGTATTTGATCTGAGTGGTCGTCGTGCCCTATACGCACTACCACCACGTGGGATAATGGTTTATGGAGCCCTCTACGCCGTATGTATCAGCCGAAAGCTTGGTCAGACGTCTAGTTCAGCATCGCGGCACGGCAGGATCGGCGCCATCCATGACAGAGGTTGTGCCTGGATCTAACCATGTGCGCAACGACTCGAAGTGCAAAGGGGGATGGGCCCAAGAACCCTGAGCGCTTAGGATGTAGACCGGCGGGGACCTCTCTGTTGAGCTCTAGGTGGGGCTACGGTGTGTCGATCAGCCGAGGCCGGGCATGACCCGATAAAGTGTGTCCGGCCAGAGTTAATCGAGCGTGTTGGGTAACAGTAGTGCACCCCTGCAGGGAAGTGATCTATTCGAATAGCCGTGTCCATGGTAACAGGACGCTCGGAGTTGTATCCGGATCTATGACAACTACAAACTGATGATGATACAGATTAAATTATTACTACTGCTCTCGGGATCGCTTTCTCGCGGGATAGTCGAGAAAGGATCTCAGGGAGTTGCTACCATACAACCACTATTATATGCTATTATACTCTACTCTCTTCTGATGCTGCAAGATTGCTTGAAGATGCTAGTCTTCGATAGGCTAGGCTTCTCCCCCTCTACTCTGGCAATCTGCAGTTCAGTCCAAATATATAGCCCCATTCCTTCGATACAAATGCATATTAGTATAGTTCGGATGTCAGTCTTGCGAGTACTTTGGATGAGTACTCACGGTTGCTCTGCTATTCTTTTCCCCATACCCACTTGATGATACATCAGACGAAGGAACCCAGGAGCAGGAGATCCCCGGAGTATTCTTCTACTACGTGGAGATCCCCGCCGACCAGGAGTAGTTTAGGAGGCTCCCAGGCAAGAGGCCTCGCCTCTTTCGATCAGAGTTGTTGTTTGTTTTTGCCTTCTTAAGGCACCCTTGTTTAACTTTTATATCTGTACTCAGATATCTGACGCTTTCGTTGTTGCTTGTATGTCTCGAGCTTTTGTATTCGAGCCCTCGAGGCCCCTGGCTTGTAATATAAAGCTTGTATTATTTTATTTTGTGTCTAGATTTGTGTTGTGGTATCTTCAAGTGAGTCCCTAGGCTTGATCGTGTGCATTTGCGTGTATGATTAGTGCACGATTAAGTCGGGGGCGTCACACATAAATATTGCATACACTTTGTACAAAAACTTGCACTATGTTAAAATCATCATAGATATAAGATCATTCTCAAATAAGCGAGGAAGAATATAATTGAACATAAATTTATGAAAAGAATCGAATCCATGCTATGTGAGAAATGAATACATGGAGACAACGGTAAAATCGGTTCTATTTTCTTTCCCGTGGAGATGCAACAAATTAGTTCAAATCAGCAAACATTGACAATCGAACATAAATGAATGATTGTGATTATGATTGGATGATTCAAAATAGATAGTGATGGCACACGACAAATAGATATATGAATCATCAACAGTGTCGCATGTGTACCTGTTTTTCTCTGGTCTCCCCCTCACACTATCCATATGTTGATGCCGTGTAAATAATTAGAAAAAATGTTCACTTTAATGCACCATGATGTCATGAAACACACATCTATGTTATCTTTTTCCACGCCACATCTTAATGTTGGAAATATGCCCTAGAGGCAATAATAAATTGGTTACTATCATATTTCCTTGTTCATGATAAATGTTTATTATTCATGCTAGAGTTGTGTTGAATGGAAACTTAAATACATGTGTGGATACATAAACAACACCGTGTCCCTAGTGAGCCTCTACTAGACTAGCTCGTTGATCAAAGATGGTTAAGGTTTCTTAACCATAGACATGAGTTGTCATCTATTCCTAAGACCATGAGATCATGCAACTCCCGGATACCGGAGGAATACCTTGTGTGTTATCAAACGTCACTTCGTAACTGGGTGATCATAAAGGTGCTCTACAGGTATCTCCGAAGGTGTCTGTTGGGTTGGCATGGATCAAGACTGGGATTTGTCGCTCCATGTGACGGAGAGATATCTCTGGGCCCTCTCGGTAATACAACATCACAAGAAGCTTCATGTGACTAATGAGTTTAGTCACGGGATCTTATATTACGGAACGAGTAAAGAGACTTGCCAGTAACGAGATTGAACTAGGTATGGAGATACCGACGATCGAATCTCGGGCAAGTAACATATCGTCGGACAAAGGGAATTGCATACAGGATTAACTGAATCCTCGACATCGTGGTTCAACCGATGAAGATCTTCGTGGAATATGTAGGAACCAATATGGGCATCCAGGTTCCGCTATTGGTTATTGACCTGAGAGGTGTCTCGGTCATGTCTACATACTTCTCGAACCCGCAGGGTCGCACGCTTAACGTTCGTTGACGCAAGAGTAGTATTGGTATATTTGATGTTGGTAACCGAATGTTGTTCGGAGTCCCGGATGAGATCCCAGATGTCACGAGGAGTTTCGGAATGGTCGATAGGTAAAGATTTATATATGGGAAGTTGTTTTCAGGGTTCCGAAAAAAGTTCGGGTTTTTTTCGGTATTGTATTGGGAAGCTTCTAGAAGGTTCTGAAGGAGTCCGGAAGTCCACAAAGGGTTCCACAACGTCCCATAGAGCATCATGGGCTGAAGGAGGGCGCCCTGGCCTTCATGGGCCAGGCGCACCAGCCCCTAAAGGCCCATGTGGCTAGAACATGATGGAGAAGGACTAGGAGTCCAACTCCTCCCCCTTGGCGCCAGCCCTAGGAGGAGAAGGGCTGGACTCCTAGCCCCTCCACACCTATATATTGAGGGGAGGGGGCGCACCAAAGGTACCCCATAGCCCCGCTGCCCCCTCTCTACCTCCGGACAAACTACACGCCCGCGTAGCACTTAGCGAAGCCCTGCCGGTATTCCGACTCCACCACCACCATCACCACCACGCCGTCGTGCTGGTTGTGATCCCATCTACTTCTCTGCCTTCTCTTTCTGGATCAAGGAGGAGGATACGTCACCGAGTCGCACGTGTGCTAAACTCGGAGGTGCCGTCCGTTCGGCACTAGATCGGTTGGATCGTGATTGGATCGCGAAGAGTACGACTACATCAACCGCGTTAAATATGCTTCCGCTTTTGGTCTACGAGGATACGTAGACACACTCCCCTCTCATTGATATGCATCTCCTAGATTAGATCTTGGGTGTTCGTTGGAATTTTTTTTGATTTTCATGCAACGTTCCCCATCAGTGGTATCAGAGCTAGGTCTATGCGTAGATGATATGCACGAGTAGAACACAAACATGTTATGGGCGTTGATGTTCAGATTGCTGACCTTCCTTGTCTTATTTGGATTCGGCGGTATTGTGGGATGAAGCAGCTCAGACCAACCTTACTTGTCCACGCATAAAAGACCGGTTCCACTGACTAACATGCAACTTGGATTGCATAAAAAGTGGCTGGCGGGTGTCTGTCCCTCCCACTTTAGTTGAATCTGATTTGACAAAGGCGGTCCTTGTAGAAGGTTAAAGGCAACTTGTATATCACCATTATGGTTTTGCGTAGGTAAGAACGGTTCTTGCTAGTTGCCCATAGCAGCCACGTAAAATTTGCAACAACAAAGTAGAGGGCGTCTAACTTGTTTTTGCAGGGCATGTTGTGATGTGGTATGGCCAAAACGTGATGTGATATATGTTGACGTATGATATGATTATGTTTTGTAATAGGTTCATGACTTGCATGTCGATGAGTCTGACAGGAGCCATAGGGTTGTCTTTAATTTATTGTATGACCTGCGTGTCAACTATTTACCGCCATGTAATTGCTTTACTTTGTCGCTATGCGTTAGCAATAGTCGTAGAAGCAATAGTTGGCAGATACAACTACATGACGGCACGATGATGGAGATCATGGTGTCATGCCGATGACGATGGAGATCATGCTGGTGCTTTGGAGATGGAGATCAAAAGCACGAGATGATAATGGCCATATCATGTCACATATTGATTGCATGTGATGTTTATCTTTTTATGCATCTTATTTTGCTTAGGACGACGGTAGCATTATAAGATGATCCCTTCACATAATTTCAAGATAAAAGTGTTCTCCCTAAGTATGCACCGTTGCGAAAGTTCGTCGTTTCGAAGCACCTCGTGATGATCGGGTGTGATAGACTCTACATTCGCATACAACGGGTGTAAGCCAGTTTTACACATGCGGAATACTTGGGTTAAACTTGATGAGCCTAGCATGTATAGACATGGCCTCGAAGCACGGAGGACCGAAAGGTCAAACATGAGTCATATAGTAGATATGATCAACATGGAGATGTTCACCATTGATGACTGCCCCATCTCACGTGATGATTGGACATGGGTTAGTTGATTTGGATCATGTAACACTTAGACAACTTGAGGGATGTTGATTTGAGTGGGAGTTCTTTAGTAATTTGATTAACAGAACCAATTATCATGAACTTAGTCTAATTGTCTTTGTAAATTAATGTTGTAGATCAATGGCTCGCGCTGTAGCTCCCCTGAATTTTAATGCGTTCCTAGACAAAGCTAAGTTGAAAGATGATGAAAGCAACTATGCGGACTGGGTCCCTAATTTGAGGATTATCCTCACTGCTGCACAGAAAGTATATGTCCTTGATGCACCGCTTGGTGATGCACCCCCTCAAGCGTCGCCTGCAGATGTTATAAACGTCTGGCAGGCATGTTCGGATGACTACTCGATAGTTCAGTGCGCCATGCTATACAGCTTAGAACCGGGCTCCAAAGACGTTTTGAGCACCATGGAGCATATGAGATGTTCCAGGAGCTAAAATTGGTATTTCAAGCTCATGCCCGGGTCGAGAGGTATGACGCCTCCGACAAGTTCTTTAGCTGCAAGATGGAGGAGAACAGCTCCGTTAGCGAGCACGTACTCAAGATGTCTGGGTACTTCAACCGCTTGAATCAGTTGGGAGTTAATCTTCCAGATGAAGTAGCGATTGACAGAGTTCTCCAGTCACTGCCACCGAGCTACAAAGGCTTCGTGATGAACTATAATATGAAAGGGATGGAGAAGACGATCCCTGAGCTCTTCGCGATGCTTAAGGCCACGGAGGTTGAAATCAAGAAAGAGCATCAAGTATTGATGGTCAACAAGACCACCAGTTTTAAGAAGAAAGGCAAGGGAAAGAAAGGGAACTTCAAGAAGAATGGTAAGCCAGTTGCCGCTCCCATGAAGAAACCCAAGGCTGGACCCAAACCTGAGACTGAGTGCTTTTATTGCAAGGGGAATGGTCACTGGAAGCGGAACTGCCCCAAGTACTTGGCAGATAAAAAGGCTGGCAACGTCAACAAAGGTATATTTGATATACATGTTATTGATGTGTACCTTACTAGTGCTCGTAGTAGCGCCTGGGTATTTGATACTGTTTCGGTTGCTAATATTTGTAATTTGAAATAGGAGCTGCAGAATAAACGGGGAGTAGCTAAGGACGAGGTGACAATGCGCGTCGGAAATGGTTCCAAGGTTGATGTGATCGCCGTTGGCACGTTCCCTCTATGTTTACCTTCGGGATTAGTTTTGAACCTGAATAATTGTTATTTGGTGCCTGCGTTAAGCATGAACATTATATCTGGATCTTGTTTATTGCCAGACGGTTATTCATTTAAGTCAGAGAATAATGGTTGTTCTATTTATATAAATAATATCTTTTATGGTCATGCACCCTTTTTGAATGGTTTATTCTTGTTGAATCTCGATCGTAGTGATACACATGTTCATAATATTGATGCCAAAAGATGCAAAGTTAATGATGATAGTACCACATACTTGTGGCACTGCCGCTTAGGTCATATTGGTGTAAAGCGCATGAAAAAACTCCATGTTGATGGACTTTTGGAATCTCTTGATTATGAATCATTTGAGACATGTGAACCATGCCACTTGGGCAAGATAACTAAAACCCCGTTTTCCGATACAATGGAGCGGGCAAGTGACTTGTTGGAAATAATCAAAGTTTAAAATAGCGGGCTATAGCTGCGCTATAGCCCAGCTATAGCGTTTTTTACCCTCCCAGCTACAGCTAGGCGATTTTGGTCCTCGACAGAAAAAGCCGCTAATAGCGCCGCTAATTGTCGATAGCGCTGGAAATATATAGCGTTAGCGTTTTTTTTCCCGCTGTCCCGGCCCAAAATTCCAGCCCAATTTCAATTCGCGGCAGCCCACACTCTTTTACCCTAAACCTAGCCCCCGCACCACCACCTCGTATCCCCTTTCCTCCCCCAAAAAATAGTGCTATGGAGGCTGGCGACGGCGGCGGCGGCGGCGAGTACGCAGGGATGGCGACGGCTCATTGACACCTCTCCCGGCGACACTCCCTCTGCCGGCGACGCCCCCTATGCTGGCAAAGCCCCCTTCGCAGGGGCACCTGCTTCTCCTAGCGGCCTCCTCTCTCCCGAGTACGTGCGCCCTCGACGCCTCCTTCTCTGGCGGCCCCTTTCTCAGTGACGCCCCCTCTCCAGCCATCTTCTGCAAGCATCATCCTCCTAGCCTACAATGAGTCAGCAGACCCCATCTACAGGCAAGTTTTGTCCTCAGATTTGACTTCAGATTTGCAAGTTTTGTAGCATGATAAATGAACGTATGGTTTGATCCAACTAGTGCTTCATTGTAATGGGATCTCTGTTATATGTAAAGTATTTTGTTTATATGTGCGTGCTTGCTTGTTGTCTTTGCGTGCACTGAATACCTAAATTGTGCGTACACGTACACTGAATAATTGTAGCATGAACTGTGCGTACACCCCATGGACAGGCAAGTTCTGTCCTCAGATTTGTCTTGTGCATTCCTCCATTATATGTGCGTGCTTGCTTGCTTGCTGTCACTAGAACTGCTGAATCTCTGAACTTGGAGTAACAATGAAAACTAAGAAACAATCTCTTAGCTTCTGAATGTATACGAATTCCATATATACAGCCAGGGACTTGGACTAGCTGAGTGGTGTATGTATATGATACCTGATTGTATTATTATCTTTTGTTTTTCTCATTATTTAGTAAAACCGCTAAATGAGGGCATAGCCCGCTATAGATTTGCTATAGCCTCATTTAGCTGTTGACCGAGCCGCCGCTAAATGGCGTAGCCCGCTATTTAAAACATTGGAAATAATACATACCGATGTATGCGGTCCGATGAGTGTTGAAGTACGCGGTGGATATCGTTATTTTCTTACCTTCACAGATGATTTGAGTAGATATGCGTATATTTACTTAATAAAACACAAGTCTGAAACATTTGAAAAGTTCAAGGAGTTTCAGAGCGAAGTAGAGAATCATCGTAATAAGAAAATTAAATTTCTACGATCTGATCGTGGAGGTGAATATTTGAGTTATGAGTTTGGTATGCATTTAAGACAATGTGGAATTATTTCACAGCTCACGCCACCTGGAACACCACAGCGTAATGGTGTGTCCGAATGGCGTAATCGTACTCTATTGGATATGGTGCGTTCTATGATGTCTCTTACCGATTTGCCACTATCGTTTTGGGGTTATGCGTTAGAGACAGCCGCATTCACTTTAAACAGGGCACCATCTAAATCCATTGAGACGACACCGTATGAATTATGGTTTGGTAAGAAACCTAAGTTGTCGTTTCTTAAAGTTTGGGGATACGACGCTTATGTCAAGAGGCTTCAGTCTGATAAGCTCGAACCCAAAGCGGAGAAGTGCGTCTTCATAGGATACCCTAAAGAGACCATTGGGTACGCCTTCTATCATAGATCCGAGGGCAAAATCTTTGTTGCCAAGAATGGGTCCTTTCTAGAGAAGGAATTTCTCTCGAAATAAGTGAGTGGGAGGAAAGTAGAACTTGATGAGGTAATTGCACCTTCTCTCGAATTGGAAGGTAGCACATTAAAGAAAGAAGTTCCCGTGATGTCTACACCAGCCGGAGAGGAAGCTAATGATGATGATCATGAAACTTCGGATCAAGTTACTACTGAACTTCGTAGGTCGACTAGAGTACGTTCCGCACCAAAGTGGTACGGTAATCCTGTCCTAGAAGTCATGTTGTTAGACAACGGCGAACCTACGAACTATGAAGAAGCAATGATGAGCCCGGATTCCGACAAATGGCTTGAGGCCATGAAATCCGAGATAGGATCCATGTATGAGAACAAAGTATGGACTTTGGTGGACTTGCCCGATGACCGGCAGGCCATTGAAAACAAATGGATTTTTAAGAAGAAGACAGACGCTGATGGTAATATCACCGTCTATAAAGCTCGACTTGTCGCAAAGGGTTTTCGACAAGTTCAAGGGGTTGACTACGATGAGACTTTCTCACCCGTAACGATGCTTAGTTCTGTTAGAATTATGTTAGCAATTGCCGCATTTTATGACTATGAAATCTGGCAAATGGACGTCAAAACAGCGTTCCTTAACGGGTTTCTTAAGGAAGAGTTGTATATGATGCAACCGAAAGGTTTTGTCGATCCTAAGGATGCTAACACGGTAGGCAAGCTCCAGCGATCCATCTATGGACTGGTGCAAGCATCTCGGAGTTGGAATATACGTTTTGATGAGGTGATCAAAGCTTTTGGTTTTATACAAACTACGGAGAAGCTTGTATTTACAAGAAAGTGATTGGGAGCTCTGTAGCATTTCTAATATTGTATGTGGATGACATATTGTTGATTGGAAATGATATAGAATTTCTGAAAAGCATAAAAGGTTAAATGAACAAGAGTTTTTCAATGAAAGACCTGGGTGAAGGTGCTTACATATTGGGCATCTATTATATATATATAACAGAAGTCAAACAAGCCATCACGTTCATCCACACAGATTAAATTATCAAGGCCATTAATTTTTTGATATAAACGGCTGAGATTTAAAGATGTTACGTTATATACAAATACGTACTATGTACATGCATATATTGTTTTGCACATGAGAAATCTATCGCGTTCCCTCAAAAAACAAAGAGACAAATCTGTCACGTAGATGTACCTCACAAAGAATAGTGCAATCACGATCACGTGGATGAGAAGGACACGTACATCTTAATTAGATTTGTAAAAAAAAAGATGTGTTGATTTTTGGTTAGAATTCTAAGGAAACAGAGCCAGCCGCGTTACGCATATGCTTATGGTACGTTCCTCTCCTTCCTCATGCTAAAAACACAAAAGGTATACTAGCTGCGTACGGTACACTACACAAAAAAAAACGAGCAGCCTAGGGTTTTCAATGTACAACCCTATAGGTCGTGATATTCCTCCTGCGCGGCTGCCTTCTGCTGCCTCCAACTCAACCGAAATCTATACCGGCTGCATCCGTCTCTCTCCATGTTCTTCTCCTCGGTCGACTCGGTGTTGCTGATTCCTTCTGGTGTTACATGGCAGCAACAGTCACCAATCGCCTCGCATCATCGCGGTCTAGTCCATAGACAAAATCTGATACGGATCCGATCACAAAAAAGGATGGGAGGAAGAAGATGTTGGAAATATGCCCTAGAGGCAATAATAAATTCGTTATTATCATATTTCCTTGTTCATGATAAATGTTTATTATTCATGCTAGAATTGTATTGACCGGAAACTTAAATACATGTGTGCATACATAAACTACACCCTGTCCCTAGTAAGCCTCTACTAGACTAGCTCGTTGATCAAATATGGTTATGGTTTCCTAACCATAGACATGAGTTGCCATTTGATAATGGGATCACATCATTAGGAGAATGATGTGATGGACAAGACCCAACCGTAAGCTTAGCATCAGATCATTTTAGTTATTTGCTACAGCTTTCTTCATGTCAAGTATCTGTTCCTTAGACCATGAGATCGTGCAACTCCCTGACACTGGAAGAATACTTTGTATGTATCCAAACGTCACTACTGGGTGATCATAAAGGTGCTCTACAGGTATCTCCGAAGGTGTTTGTTGGTTTGGCATGGATCGAGACTGTGATTTGTCACTCCGTATGACGGAGAGATATCTCTGGGCCCTCTCGGTAATACAACATTGTAAAAAGCTTGCAAGCAATGTGGCTAATGAGTTAGTCATGGGATCTTGTATTACGGAACGAGTAAAGAGACTTACCGGTAACGAGATTGAACTAGGTATGGAGATACCGACGATCGAATCTCGAGCAAGTAACATATCGCCGGACAAAGGGAATTGCATACAGGATTAACTGAATCCTCGACATCATGGTTCAACCGATAAAGATCTTCATTGAATATGTAGGAGTCAATATGGGTATCCAGATCCCGCTATTGGTTATTGACCGGAGAGGTGTCTCGGTCATGTCTGCATGTTCCCGAACCCGTAGGGTCGCACGCTTAACGTTCGATAGCGCTAGGGTAGTATTGAGATATTAGTAGCAGAAAGTCCGAAGGTTGTTCGGAGTCCCGGATGAGATCTCAGACATCACGAGGAGCTCCGGAATGGTCCGGAGGTAAAGATTTAGATATGGGAAGTTCTGTTTTGGCTACCGGAAAAGTTCGGGGGCATGCCGGCAAGTGTATCGGAGGCACCGAAGGGTTCCGGGGGTTCACCGGGGGGGTCCACCAGCCCCGGAGACCCACGTGAGCTGTCACTAGTAGAAAAAGGGCCTTTCGTCCATACCGGATATGGCCTTTAGTCCCGGTCGTGTTGGGGCCCGGGACAAATGTGCCCATTAGTCCCGGTTCCAACGGCTACTGACCCCGCGCGGGTACGGCAGGCTTTAGTCCCGGGTCGAACGAGACCTTTAGTTCCGGTTGGAGACACCAACCGGGACTAAAGGGGTTGCGGCAGGCTGCAGGACCTTTAGTCCCGGTTGGTGTTACCAACCGGGACTAAAGGTCCTCCAGCCCAGCGCAGCCACGTGGAGGCCTTTAGTCCCGGTTGGAGGCACCAACCGGGACTAAAGTTCTGGCACGTGGAGGTCCTCCTTTTTTTCCCTTTTACCACATTAATCCTAAAAAAATCATAACTAAATCATTCTAATTCAGAAAAATACAAATAATATATCAAAATTTGCAGAAAAATAAGTTCTATCCGAACAAGTTTTCCGTTTTGAGAATTTTTTAAAATCACAAAATTCCAAAGGGAAAATAGAGTTTTTGGTCGTTTTAGACGTTTTAGGGTTTAGGGCTAGGGTTTAGATTTCCAAGTTTAGGGTTAGGTTTTAGGGTTTGAACCTTTAGTTTTGCTGTTTAGAATAGAGTTTCAGACGTTTTAAGTCCCGGGTTTAGGGGTTTCGAGAATTTTTAAAATCACAAAATTCCAAAGGAAAAATAGAGTTTTTGGACGTTTTAGACGTTTTAGGGTTTAGGGCTAGGGTTTAGATTTCCAAGTTTAGGGTTAGGTTTTAGGGTTTGAACCTTTAGTGTTTACTGTTTAGAATAGAGTTTCGGACGTTTTAAGTCCCGGGTTTAGGGTTTTCAATTTTATTTTATTTTGAATTTTTTCAATTTTTTTCACATTTTTTGGAATTTTTGATTATTTTGAACTTTTTATATTGTTTTGGAATTTTTGATTTTTTTTAGTTTTTGGTGTTTTTTTTGAATTTTTTGAAAATTTTGAGTTTTAAAATTAATAATTGAATTCCGCATAAAGATTCTTATTTTATTACTTATTTTATTTTCATTGAAATTCAATATTATTACTTATTTTAATTTGAACTTTTTGTATTATTTTGGATTTTTTTGTTTTGTTTTTGTTTTTTGAGAATTTTTTAGTTTTTTTGAATTTTTTGCCTTTTTTGAAGTTTTTTTGAGTTTTTAAATTAATCATTGTTGTTTGTTAATCATTATTGTTTATTTTAATAATTGTTTGGAATTCAAAAAATTAAATCATGTGACATCAAGACCTAAGGGTTAATAGGATTGATAGCTTACTATTGTCAGGAAAACAACAAGTGCAGACTTGGAAACTAGGGGCGATAGAACCAGGAAGTTAAGCGTGCTGGGGCTGCAGCAGTGAGAGGATGGGTGACCAGCCGGGAAGTTAGACGATTTGGAATGAGTGCTCCACGCTGAAGCAGTGAGGAGGGGTGATTAGAGATTAAATTGTCAAATAATTCAAAGATTTGAAAATCGGAATAAAACTTAAAAACAAATCAAAAAATATTAAAAAAAATAAAAAAAAAATCCTTTAGTCCCGGTTGGTGTTACCGGTTGGTCCTTTAGTCTCGGTTGGTAACACCAACCGGGACTAAAGGTCCTCCATCCCCCGCCCCAGACAGCGGCCACGTGGAGGGCCTTTAGTCCCGGTTCGTAATGCAACCGGGACTAAAGGGGGGGGGGGGCTTTAGTCCCGATCGTTTTGTCCCAGTTCCAGAACCGGGACTAAAGGCCCTCTAGAACCGGGACTGAAGGCCCGTTTTCTACTAGTGTGTAGGGGGGCGCCCTGGCCTAGTTGGGCCAGGCGCACCAGCCCCCCACTTGGCCAATGCGCCAAAGGGGTAAAACCCTAGGGGTCGAGGCGCCCCCACTTGCCTTGGGGGTCACTCCTCCCCCCTAGGCCGCCGCCCCCTCCTTTGGAGGAGGGGCTAGGGCCGGCGCCCCCTCCCCCTCGCCCCTATATATAGTGGGGAGGGGCGCAGGGGGCTGCACACTTCCACCCGACGCCTCCCTCTCTCCCGTATACTCCTGCCCCACCTTTCTAGTACGCGCTTGGTGAAACCCTGCCAGAATTCCGCTGCCACCACCACCACCACGCTGTCGTGCTGGTTCCGATCTCATCTACCTCCTCCTCCTCTCTTGCTGGATCAAGAAGGAGAGGACGCCATCGAGCTGAACGTGTGCTAATCTCGGAGGTGCCGTCCGTTCGGCACTAGATCGGATTGGATCGTGATTGGATCGTGAAGAGTACGACTACATCAACCAGGTTACGACGCTAACGCTTTCGGTCTACAAGGGTATGTAGACACACTCCTCTCTTGTTGCTTTGCATCTCCTAGATTAGATCTTGGGTGTTCGTAGGAATTTTTTTCATTTTCATGCTACGTTCCCCATCAGAAGAAGGGTCATGTCTTGGAGATGCATCATACATGTTCATCATGGCGTATGACTATGATGCGACGAGAAACATCAGTGCAAGGACATGATGCCCACCATGCATATGCTGGTAGCAACCTGAGTTTGTTGTCAACGACTTGACAAGGGCCAAATCGACTTCTAGGTGCATTCTTTACTCCTTCTAGCATAACAGAATAAATATTTGCATCATGGCCCTTTCCTCTACCCAATTCTAATCATGTCTCCTCGGTCTAACTGCTACAACTTGGACCTGCTCGCCATGTGTTTGAGATAATATTTAAAGAAATACCTATGGAATGGTTATTTCTTTTCAATTCACTGTGGCGATTTATAGTTGATAAATGATTAATTTATATAGAAAGCCTAACATCATATTGCCCGGAGCAGTGCTAAAGGTAGTGAATTTAGGAAACACAATACATCACATATTATACACTCCCAGTAACAGTAGCTACTGTTTTGTGCAGTTTCTTTTTCCAATAGAATAAGATGCTATATGTAAGTAATTTTTGAATCTCTAGGATTATTCTATAGTTATTAAGTAACAGTAGCGTTGGTGTGTGTCTGCAGATTATTTTCTAGAAGATGCTATATACAAAATCCTTTTCATAGCAATGCCCTAGGCCAGTACAACCACTTCCTTCCGGTAGGTTCGTGTGCACACACGAGCAAAGTCCAATTTATTTGCACGTTTAAGATGGCCGCAAGCACATCTGGCTGCCAGGATAAGAAATAGTTTATCCGTCGCTGGCATTGGCATTATCCACGTTTGTTGATGTGGTTAATATTTACAGCAGATACTCCCTCATCCTCTCACTGAATGTATAGTTTTATTTTTGTAGGAATTTACGGCTGAAATTGGGGATTACATATTGCAAGCATGACTCATAGATGCTACATTATCCATGAGATTCTTCTATTTCTTAGTCGATTTCTTCAATAAATGTTTTAGAAGCATTAATTGATTAGAAGTAGAAATGTCTGGCGTTCTAAACTCTCAATTACTTTCAGATGATAAATTGTGTATGTTATCTTCCAAGACAAGATAAGAGAGAAATAGATATAACAATATAAATCTGCATAGATGACCAACATCCAGTTTCTATTCAATGCATATATACAAATAACACATTTCATAATAAAGATTTAAAGTTACGGAGTACACTTCTACCTATAATTTTTTTTCTGAAGCTTTAAAATGTTCTTTCATTCCTTTTTCTAATTGTGCTCAACGGAGGCCTTCGAGGTTTGCAAACAAAGATGAATATTGTCATTTTGCTGTGCACTATGTTTCCTTTCTAGATAGTGTGAGTACAGGTCCACCAACCAGTCTAAAAAATATTATGCATTGGTGCATGTTATTAGTTTCGGTCATTCATAATTGTACTATAATTATTTTTCAAATTTTTCCGCACAAATATTGCATCAAGAAATGTTCAAAAAAAGTTCAACCTATATACATCTATCTAAAATAGGCTAGCCCATGCGGACGCACGGGTTGGCAAGCTAACACACCCTACTGCTCGAGAAGGAATAATTAGTCTGTGGCTACTGTTTTCACTCATGCCTTCTTGCTGGAAACAGTAACAACAACAGCAGTCACCTCGGGTAATTGCTCTTACTCTATATATTTACATTTGTCTCTGTGAGGCTATTTATTGTTCAAATTTAGTATCAGGCGAGGCAGACCTCGGAACTATCTCTGATTTTCTGTACTGATGGTGTGTTGGACTCTTATTTATGAATGAACTAGATTACTATGCAGTAATAACAATAATACACTGAATCAACCCATGAGAATAACTATACTTCGCATATTAGGAAATCTGTCTGCATGTCATAGACTAGACTTGCTGTTGCGAGGAGTTGACACGTCCATTGGAGTAGTTTTCCCGCTAGAGGTGTCAGTGCCAAATCTACATAAGAACATTGGATGTGTGTGTTTTCTGCCATGCCTATTTTTTTTATATTTGATGTCCATATATAGAAAAATGCATGGTTTTAGTTTAATCATTGATTCATATACTTTATAGATTTGCACCAAATAATTATACTACTGAGTAACTTTTGCAACAGATTTATGAAAAATTGTACTGGGAGAATTTAGTTTTGCAAGATATATGTACACATTTTAGTTTCAGATGGCTATAAAGATGGACATTTGAGCCATAAAGTGCAGAGAAGGAAGTTTCCAAATACTCACAAATCAAGAATATTAAGAGCATCTTACTTTTTTTGGAATACATCCAAAGTTATTTAAGATCAACAATTCATGTTGTCTCTCCAAAAAAAATTAACAATTGATGCCAACGAGCCAAATAATTGAGCACCCCATGTAGTGATATTTTCTTCACAACTGAATCATATATTTTTGTAAATGCTAACCAGACGCCACTGGGCAGAGTGTATGTGTATACGTGCTGCAGCAAAATTTCAGTTCTTCATCAAAAATTTGTTGGTGACTATGATGATATTGTACAAACAAAAAACACAAGCGCAATATGACTGGTAATGAGGCAGCCGATTGAACAGATAACACTGTATCATTGCAAGTCATCAATTTTTAGATTTTCTCCACGAAAGATCCTAAAGGCATATTGGGAGTGAAGATTGATGAAATGAAAAAGGCAAAATAGTGAAAGCAAATCATGGTTAGGCATGGTGAGACACATGTCATGGTTCTTTTGACTTTCCGTTGTCACACAACCAAATTTTCATGAACAATTTATGAAATTACGGAAATATATGTAGCAAAACTTAATTATGTATTATGCAGACACACATTGTAGATATACTTTTGTATAAATATTGATATAGCAATGGATCAACTGAACAAAGATAGGTAGAGAAAACTACCCAAAAAAGGAAATATAGGAATTCTAGCCGCGCAAATGCGCGGGTCACCCCGCTAGTTAAAATCTATAGAGATAGAACAAGACGCCTAATAGGACTTTCACAAAGCACATACCTTGACAAGATTTTGAAGAAGTTCAAAATGGACCAGTCAAAGAAAGGGTTCTTGCCTGTGTTGCAAGGTGTGAAGTTGAGTAAGACTCAAAGCCCGACCACGGCAGAAGAAAGAGAAAGGATGCAAGTCATCCCCTATGCCTCAGCCATAGGCTCTATAATGTATGCCATGTTGTGTACCAGGCCTGATGTGTGCCTTGCCATAAGTCTAGCAGGGAGGTACCAAAGTGATCCAGGAGTAGATCACTGGACAGCGGTCAAGAATATCCTTAAGTACCTTAAGAGGACTAAGGACATGTTTCTCGTTTATGGAGGTGACGAAGAGCTCGCAGTAAAGGGTTACGTCGATGCTAGCTTCGACACAGATCCGGATGACTCTAAGTCTCAAACCGGATACGTATTTATTTTAAATGCTGGAGCAGTCAGTTGGTGCAGTTCCAAGCAAAGCGTCATAGCGGGATCTACATGTGAATCAGAATATATAGCTGCTTCGGAAGCAGCGCAAGGAGTCTGGATGAAGGAGTTCATATCCGATCTAGGAGTAATACCTAGTGCATCGGATCCAATGACTATCTTTTGTGACAACACTGGTGCCATTGCCATTGCCAAGGAGCTCAGGTTTCACAAGAAGACAAAGTACATCAAGCGCCGCTTCAACTCCATTCATAATTACATTAAGGATGGGGACATAGAACTTTGCAAAGTACATACGGATCTGAATGTGGCAGACCCGTTGACTAAACCTCTTCCACGAGCAAAACAAGATCAGCACCAAGACTCCATGGGTGTTAGATTCATTACGATGTAAACTAGATTACTGACTCTAATGCAAGTGGAAGACTGTTGGAAATATGCCCTAGAGGCAATAATAAATTGGTTATTATCATATTTCCTTGTTCATGATAAATGTTTATTATTCATGCTAGAATTGTATTGAACGAAAACTTAAATACATGTGTGGATACCTAAACAACACAGTGTCCCTAGTGAGCCTCTACTAGACTAGCTCGTTGATCAAAGATGGTTAAGGTTTCCTAACCATAGACATGAGTTGTCATTTGATAACGGGATCACATCATTAGGAGAATGATGTGACGGACAAGACCCAACCGTAAGCTTAGCATATGATTGTATCACTTAAGTTTATTGCTACAGCTTTCTTCATGTCAAGTATTTATTCCTAAGACCATGAGATCATGCAACTCCCAGATACCAGAGGAATACCTTGTGTGCTATCAAACGTCACTTCGTAACTGGGTGATCATAAAGGTGCTCTACAGGTATCTCCGAAGGTGTTTGTTGGGTTGGCATGGATCGAGACTGGGATTTGTCGCTCCGTGTGACAGAGAGATATCTCTGGGCCCTCTCGGTAATACAACATCACAAGAAGCTTCATGTGACTAATGAGTTTAGTCATGAGATCTTGTATTACGGAACGAGTAAAGAGACTTGCCAGTAACGAGATTGAACTAGGTATGGAGATACCGACGATCGAATCTCGGGAAAGTAACATATCGCCGGACAATGGGAATTGCATACAGGATTAACTGAATCCTCGACATCGTGGTTCAACCGATGAAGATCTTCGTGGAATATGTAGGAACCAATATGGGCATCCAGGTTCTGCTATTGGTTATTGAACGGAGAGGTGTCTCGGTCATGTCTACATAGTTCTCGAACCCGCAGGGTCGCACGCTTAACGTTTGTTGACGATAGAGTAGTATTGGTATATTTGATGTTGGTAACCGAATGTTGTTCGGAGTCCCGGATGAGATCCCGGACGTCACGAGGAGTTTTGGAATGGTCGATAGGTAAAGATTTATATATGGGAAGTTGTTTTCAGGGTTCCGGAAAAAGTTCGGTTTTTTTTTGGGTATTGTATCGGGAAGCTTCCAGAAGGTTCCGGAGGATTCCGGAGGAGTCCGGAAGTCCATAAAGGGTTCCACAATGTCCCATAGGCCAGCATGGGCTGAAGGGGGGCACCCAGGCCTTCATGGGCCAGGCGCACCAGCCCCTAAAGGCCCATGTGGCTAGGACATGACGGAGAAGGACTAGGAGTCCAACTCCTCCCCCTTGGCACCAGCCCTAGGGGGAGAAGGGCTGGACTCCTAGCCCCTCCACACCTATATATTGAGGGGAGGGGGCGCACCAAAGGCACACCACAGCCCCGCTGCCCCCTCTCTACCTCCGGACAAACTACACGCCCGCGTAGCACTTAGCGAAGCCCTACTGGTATTCCGACTCCACCACCACCACGCCGTCATGCTGGCTGTGATCCCATCTACTTCTCCACCTTCTCTTGATGGATCATGGAGAAGGAGACGTCACCGAGCCGCACGTGTGCTAAGCTCAGAGGTGTCGTCCGTTTGGCACTAGATCGGTTGGATCGTGATTGGATCGCGAAGAGTACGACTACATCAACCGCGTTAAATACGTTTCCGCTTTCGGTCTACGAGGGTATGTAGACACACTCCCCTCTCGTTGCTATGCATCTCCTAGATTAGATCTTGGGTGTTCATAGGATTTTTTTGATTTTCATGCAACGTTCCCATCACTTAACTCAAGCAGAACAATACCACGAGTCATTATTAATGGCCTAAAAAGAAAATAAGAAAAACTTAGGCTGGTCCAATCAAACCAAGGCCACAAGTCGAGCCAAAAAAAATTAAATATTACTAAACCTTTATACTTTTTTTACCAAATCACATTTGTAGTTTTAAATAATTTATTATTATAATTAACTAGATGATAACGCTGCTAAATATTAAGGATAATGTTCTTTGTGTATTGGTTGTAATGTCGTCGTCGCACAATGTGTATTCACTATGCTATATTTGAACCGTTTGTAATGAAATTTAAATTATTTTTTCAAACATTTTGCCACAATAATATATTTCAACCCAATCCCCCATAAACCAGACAAAATAAGAAAACACAAAATTGTATGCCTTTCATGGAAATTTTTGGTGCTTGCATGAATATGGTGTATACATATCTTTGTTGGCATCCTTAAATATCATGTTAGAATCCCTAAAGTGTATGATCTCCGGAATATCATGATAGTGATTCCTAGTTTATGACTAGGCACACACAAATAAAAATTCTAAACTATATAAAATGTTTAAGAGGATGTTGCAATGAATCATTAGCATGTTGCTTTATCCTCTTTGTTCTTGGTCAAATGTATTTGAAAGAAGATCTAAACCCTTAATTAGATTTGGCAATTCATGACGAGCAATTAGGGGGACTAATGTTTTATCAAGTGTTTAAACAAGTATTTAGACCCAAGGAGATGTAAGGAAAATAAGGTTGGAGACCCCCTAACAAAAATGGAAAACAAGATGACGTAATTATATTTCCATTCATTTTTATTTTGGGTCGTACGAAAAGCCATACTATTAAGAGTGGTGAAATGAAGTTAAAGAAATGTGATCAGGATCACATACGATTCCTTTGATGCATACATGCCTTGAGATTTTAACCGAGAAAAGGCAATACTTACCCGCAAAAAAGAAGAAGAAAAGATCCTGCTTAACATCCTTTTGTTGCATCTTTATGAAGCTCCGAAATGGCTCAGAGGGTCTGGTAAGGTCCACACCAATGAGTTTACTTTGTGTATGTCATGATTTTAACCAGATTTTTCTGCAAGTTCGAGCTATCAGATTGCTCTTGATCTCTGGATTGAGCTTCGAAGTGCCCTGAATTTCTAGCACCCCTAAAATTAGGACCATGGAAGTATGGAGACTCCGGGTTTGTCGTAGAGTGGGGTAACAGTTCGATTTTGTCGACCTATATAAGCCACCCATTCTTCTCCCGCATCACTTGACCGTTTGGTTTGGGCTTGTATCATTATTGTTGGCCGTGAGAGCTCGAATACTCCTCCCCAACGTCCCAAGTTTGAATCTAAGTGTGTGAAAAGAAATGGGAGAACTATAATCGTTATCCCACGAAGCCAAATAGTTGTTACTTTGGAGTTGTGGCTACTCCGAGACGGCTGAGCCACCCATAAACTTCCAAGTTATAGAAAAAGTGTGAGAAAGTTTGTGAAGGATTGAGGTCAACTCAAGAGAGGCTTCTAGAGAATAATTCTAGGTTAATGTGGCTGTTTGATTCTAGGTCATCTTGATATTCGCTTTGATTTTGGCATTCTCATGAAAAAAAACATGTTGTATAATGAATTATCCTTTAGTGTTATCCCTAGCAACTACTCCCTCCGTCTCAAAATAAGTGTCGTTGATTTACTACAAAGTTAGAAAGTAATACTTTGGGATGACTTAAATTAAAGGAAAAGTATATTTCTTGTCCCTCAACTCTACCGAGTTTAGAAACGGTCCCTCAACTCCAAAATCAGGAAAACCTAGTCCCCAACTGCCAAAACTGGATACTTTTCATCCTTCGAACTGCTTTGGGTGGTTTTATGCCGAGGTCGCATGGTTTTGACCATTGACATTTCATGTCATCATCTATCTCTCTCTCCACGCGGTCGCTGGTCACCACCACATCCATGTCGGCACCAAGGCTAATCATCTCGTCGTTCATCAATGAGCGCCAGTCCCAGATATTCTCACATACATTTGGCCACCCCTCACTCAGTGCTGCTCACAGGACTCCATTGAAAGGTGTTCTTGTCGTTCCCAAGGATGACGTATGGCTGGAAGTCGCTGTCGAAGGTCCTGACGCCCATGGTGGTGATCCACGGCGCAACAGAGAGCGTCGGAACACCGCTCCACTAAGCAAGTTGACACTGCCGCCGAAGACAGAATCAATAATCATCGTCGTCATTGCTACTTGTAGACCGCGTTGGTATTTCCCCAAAGAGGAGAGGATGATGTAGTACAGAAGAGATAAGTATTTCCCTCAGTTAAGAACCAAGGTTATCAATCTAGTAGGAGAACCAAGCAAAATCCCGTTAAGCGCATCTGCACACACAAAAGCAAACACTTACACCCAACGCAAATAAGAGGGTTGTCAATCCTCTTAGCTGTTATTTGCAAGGATTAATTCTGATAGTGATAGATAGATAAACTAAAATACTAAATAAGATAAAAGTAAATAAATTGCAGCAAGGTATTTTTTATTTTAATATATGATAAAAGTAGACCCAGGGGCAATAGTTTTCACTAGAGGCTTCTCTCTCGAACACATAGCATACGGTGGGTAAACAAATTACTATTGGGTAATTGATAGAAAAGCAAATAATAATGACGGATTCATGGCAATGATCATGTATATAGGCATCACGTCCAAGACAAGTAGACCGAGTCCAGCCTGCATCTACTACTATTACTCCACCCATCGACCGCTATCCAGCATGCATCTAGGGTATTATGTGTGAAACGGAGTAACGCCTTAAGCAAGATGACATGATGTAGACAAAGTAAACTCAAGCAATATGATTAAACCCCATCTTTTTATCCTTAATGGCAACAATACAAATACGTGTCATGTCCCCTTCTGTCACTGGGATTGAGCACCGCAAGATTGAACCCATCACAAAGCACCTCTCCCATTGCAAGATAAATCATTCTAGTAGGCCAAACCAAATCGATAGATCGGAGAGAGATACAAAGCTATAATAATCATGCATAAAAGAGTTCAGAGAAGACTCAAATATTTCTCATGAATAATCTGATCATAAACTCACAATTCATCGGATCCCAACAAACACACCGCAAAAGAAGATTACATCGGATAGAACTCCAAGAACATTGAGGAGAACATGGTATTGAAGATCAAAGAGAGAGAAGAAGCCATCTAGCTACTAGCTATGAACCCGTGCTACTGGTAGCTTGCGTTGGTATTTTCCCCGAAGAGGAAGGGATGATGCAGCATAGTAGAGGTAAGTATTTCCCTCAGTTATGAAACCAAGGTTATCAATCCAGTAGGAGAATCACGCAACACCTCGTTAGCAGTACCTGCACACAAACAACAAATCCTTGCACCCAACGCAAACGAGGGGTTGTCAATCCCTCGGCGGTCAATTGCAAGATTAAATTGTATGGTGATAGATAAATAGATTAAACGAAAATACAAAATAAAATAAATAAAAGAAAAGTGCAGCAAGGTATTTTTAGGGTTTTTAATATATGATTTAGATAGACCCAGGGGGCCATAGTTTTCACTAGAGGCTTCTCTCAAGAAAATAGCATACGGTGGGTAGACAAATTACTGTTGGGCAATTGATAGAAAAGCAAATAATCATGATGATATCCAAGGCAATGATCATGTATATAGGCATCACGTCCGAGACAAGTAGACCGACTCCTGCCTGCATCTACTACTATTAATCCACAGATCGACCGCTATCCAGCATGCATCTTGTGTATTAAGTCCATAAAGAACAGAGTAACGCCTTAAGCAAGATGACATGATGTAGACAAAGTAAACTCACACATGAATAAACCCCATCTTTTTACCCTTAATAGCAATGATACATACGTGTCATGTCCCTTTCTGTCACTGGGATTGAGCACCGCAAGATCGAACCCATTACAAAGCACCTCTTCCCATGGCAAGATAAATCAATCTAGTTGGCCAAACCAAATCAATAGATCGGAGAAGAAATACGAAGCTATAATAATCATGCATAAAAGAGATCAGAGAAGACTCAAATAATATTCATGGATGATCTGATCATAAACTCACAATTCATCAGATCCCAACAAACACACCGCAAAAAGTGATTACATCGGATAGAACTCCAAGAACATCGAGGAGAACATTGTATTGAAGATCAAAAAGAGAGAAGAAGCCATCTAGCTATTAACTATGGACCCGAAGGTCTATGGGAAACTACTCACGCATCATCGGAAGGGCAGCAAGGTTGATGTAGAGCCCCTCCGTGATCGATTCCCCCTCCGGCGGAGTGCCGGAAAAGGCCCCCAGTTGGGATCTCTCGAGAACAGAAGCTTGCGGCGGCGGAAAAAGTATTTCATGGACTCCTCTATTGGTTTCCCGATTTTTGGGAATTTATAGTGGTGGAGTTAGGTCAAAAGAGGCAGAGGTGGGCCCACGAGGCACCAGGGCGCGCCTGCCCCCCCCCCCCCCCAGGCGCGCCATGGTGGCTCGTGGCCACCTCTTGGGGCTTCTGGCCTTCTCCCGAAGCTTCTAGTGTTGGTTATGTCCAGAAAAAATCTCCAAAAAGTTTCGTGGCATTTGGACTTCGTTTGGTATTGATATTCTGTAAAACCAAAGACAGGCAGAAAACAGCAATTGGCACTGGGCACTAAGTTAATAGGTTAGTCCCAAAAAATGATATATAATTGCTGTAAATGTATATAAAAACATCCAAGATTGATAATATAACAGCATGGAACAATAAAAAATTATAGATACGTTGGAGACGTATCAGCATCCCCAAGCTTAATTCCTGCTCGTCCTCGAGTAGGTAAATGATAAAAACAGAATTTTTGATGTGGAATGCTGCCTATCATATTCATCATATATTATTTTCTTTTATAGCATGGACATATGGACTTGAATGATTCAAAGCAATAGTCTATAGTTTGACATGAAGATATAAATACTCAAGCATACTAACAAGCAACCATGCTTTTCAAAATATCAACGCTAAAGAAAGTTATCCCTAGCCCATTATGCTCAATCATTGATCCATTCATGAAACACACTCCATATTAGCTACATCCAATGCACAAGTATGACAATAGTGCTCTCTAGTTGGTGCTTTATAAGAGAAGATGGAGACTCAAATAAAAATAAAAATTGCATAAAAGTAAATAGATAGGCCCTTCGCAGAGGGAAGCAGAGATTTGCTAATGTGCCAGAGCTCAAGGCTTAAATTACAGAGATAAAAATTTTGGGAGGCATGCTTTTCCTGTCAACGAAAACGAACGAGAATTCCCAATATCTTCCATGCTAGATACATTATAGGCGGTTCCCAAACAGAAAATAAAGTTTATTCCTTTTCCACCATTCTTTCACAATCCATGGCTAGCCGTATCCACGGGTGCCCTCCATACCAAGACTTTCCAAGGAATTTATTGTTATCATCACATAAGATTTTTCATTTCATTTCATTTCAGGACTGGGCATCCCTATTACCTGCCACACTCTCGTGCAATGACAAGTGAATAAACACTCATCGTGAGAATAACCCACCTAGCATGGAAAATATTGGCCACCCCCTTCTGCCTCATGAGCGGTACGGGCACACAAAACAGAAAAATTATTTTAAAAATTAGAGTTGGCACATGCAAATTTACTTGGAACGGCATTGAAATACCGCATATAGGTAGATATAGTGGACTCATTTGGCACAACTTGGGTTTAAGGATTTTGGATGCACAAGCAGTATTTCCGCTTAGTACAAATGAAGGCTAGCAAATAGATTGAGAAGCAACCAACCAAAAAGCAAAAACGGTCATAAACATGCATTGAACATAACTAACACCGAATAATGCACCATAAGTAGGATATAATTTCGTTGCATAACTATTGACATGATGTGCATGCATAGGGAATCACAAACCTTTACACTAATATTCTTACTAAATCACAATTACTCACTAAAAGGACTCACATATCATCATCTCCATATCACAAAACTATTGCAAGGAATCACACTTATCATATCCAATGATCTATATGAAAGTTTTTATTATATCCTTCTTGAATATTCATCACTTTGGGACCAAATTCATATCTTGTGCAAAGTGCCATTACTATCATCAACTCTCAAAAAGATTTAAGTGAAGCATGAGAGTGCAAATATTTCTTCAAAATTTCAATCTTATCAACTCTCAAAATAATATAAGTGAAGCATGAGAGTTTATTTCTTCAAAATTTTAATCTTATCAACTCTCAAAATAATATAAGTGAAGCATGAGAGTTCATTTCTTCAAAATATAGCCACCATCGTGCTCAAAAAGATTTAAGTGAAGCACTAGAGCAACTGCCTAGCTCAAAAAATTTAAGTGAAGCACATAGAGTATTCTAACAAATTATGATGAACGTGTGGCTCTCTCAAAATAGGTGTGTTCAGCAAGGATGATTGTGACAAACTAAAAAGCAAACAAAGCAAAGACTCATATAATACAAGACGCTCCAAGTAAAACACATATCATGTGACGAATAAAAATATAGCTCCAAGTAAAATTACCGTTGGTTGGTAGAAGAAAGAGGGGATGCCTTCCGGGGCATCCCCATGCTTAGACGCTTGAGTATTCCTTGAATATTACCTTGGGGTGCCTCGGGCATCCCCAAGCTTAGGCTCTTGCCACTCCTTATTCCTTCATCCATCGTGATCTCACCCAAAACTCAACAAAACCTTCGTGAGATCCGTTAGTATAACAAAACAAATCACTACTTTAAGTACTGTTGCAAACCCATTCATATTTTATTTTTGCATTATACCTACTGTATTATAATTTCTCCATGGCTTATACCCCCCGATACAATCCATAGTTTCATCAAAATAAGCAAGTAGTGCATCAAAAACAGAATCTGTCAAAAACAGAACAGTCTGCAGAGATCTATTTAAAATCCATACTTCTGTAACTTCAAAAATTCTGAGAAATTAGGACAACGTGGGAAATTCATATACCAATACTGTGTAAAAATTTCAGATTTTTCTGACGCTCTAGTACAGAACCAAAATTCCAGCACTGGACGCAAAACTTTCTGTTTTCCAAACAACATCAATTATATTATCTTCCAAATCATCCTAAAGGCTTTACTTGGCACAAACACTAATTAAAAACACACAAAGATAATCATAACAGTAGCATAATTGTGAAAACACACAATAACAGAAACAAAAGGTAAAAAATTATTTTATTCATTGGGTTGCCTCCCAACAAGCGCTATTGTTTTATGCCCCTAGCTAGGTATAATGCATAGTTTCAAGTATTATCATCCTTCTTCTTCTTATCCAAAGATGTATTTTTATCAGAGGGTTTTTCAAAGGTAATATGAAACACATCATCCATAGAAATTTTAGCATTAGCAAGTTATCCATCCGCAAATCCCTCTTGATTACCGGCTACAATCCAAGAGTATTGTTTATTAACACTATTGAAAACTTGTTGGATTATATTCAAAGGAGGAACTTCCTTTTTAATATTTTCATCAAAGATGTGGTCATTGCGGATCAAATATCTCAACAAGTAATCATTATTATAAAGGATCTCATTTATTACCTGTTTTTCACGGTTCATACCATAAAAATCAAAGATCTCCCTAGCTTCTCGCACTATGTGATCAAATTCATTCATGAGGACAAGGGTGGCTATTTTCTTAGCTCTGGGATCTTTTATAACCGGTAACTCATAAAACAATCTTTGCAAAGTAGGATGGGTGCGAATAAATCTTCTTTCAAGTTGAAGAATAAGTGCGGAAATAGCATCGGCATAATTCCTAGTTTCTTTAAGTATAGGAGCATCATCAAAAGCCAAGGTCCCAATGCAATTAAAGAATTCTTGAATGACGCTTTTTCCTATAACATTACCATGTCCCAACACAAAAGTTTTAGCATCAAGATTGGTAGAACTTCCCATTTTAGGAGTTTTACCATCATCAGTTTCCGACATGCCAAAATTACTCATGATAACAATATTCAAGCAAGCGAACAAGCAAAAGAGAAAAAGGCAAACGGAAAATATTTTTGTATTTTTGTAAAAAAAATTGGAAGTGGGGGAGATGAAAACGAGAGGCAAATAAAATAAATGCAAGGAGATGAGAGTTTATGCGAAGGTACTTGATAGATGTTGATGATGTTTCCCCGGCAACGGCGCCAGAAATTCTTCCTGCTACTTGTAGCTTGCGTTGGTATTTTCCCCAAAGAGGAAGGGGTGATGCAGCACAATAGAGGTAAGTATTTCCCTCAGTTATGAAACCAAGGTTATCAATCCAGTAGGATAATCACGCAACACCTCGTTAGCAGTACCTGCACACAAACAACAAATCCTTGCACCCAACGCAAACGAGGGGTTGTCAATCCCTCGGCGGTCAATTGCAAGATTAAATTGTATGGTGATAGATAAATAGATTAAACCAAAATACAAAATAAAATAAATAAAAGAAAAGTGCAGCAAGGTATTTTTAGGGTTTTTAATATATGATTTAGATAGACCCGGGGGGCCATAGTTTTCACTAGAGGCTTCTCTCAAGAAAATAGCATACGGTGGGTAGACAAATTACTGTTGGGAAATTGATAGAAAAGCAAATAATCATGACGATATCCAAGGCAATGATCATGTATATAGGCATCACGTCCGAGACAAGTAGACCGACTCCTGCCTGCATCTACTACTATTACTCCACACATCGACCGCTATCCAGCATGCATCTAGTGTATTAAGTCCATAAAGAACGGAGTAACGCCTTAAGCAAGATGACATGATGTGGACAAAGTAAACTCATGCATGAATAAACCCCATCTTTTTACCCTTAATAGCAACGATACATATGTGTCATGCCCCTTTCTGTCACTGGGATTGAGCACCGCAAGATCGAACCCATTACAAAGCACCTCTTCCCATGGCAAGATAAATCAATCTAGTTGGCCAAACCAAATCAATAGATCGGAGAAGAAATACGAAGCTATAATAATCATGCATAAAAGAGATCAGAGAAGACTCAAATAATATTCATGGATAATCTGATCATAAACTCACAATTCATCGGATCCCAACAAACACACCGCAAAAAGTGATTACATCGGATAGAACTCCAAGAACATCGAGGAGAACATTGTATTGAAGATCAAAAAGAGAGAAGAAGCCATCTAGCTACTAACTATGGACCCGAAGGTCTATGGTAAACTACTCACGCATCATCAGAAGGGCAGCAAGGTTGATTTAGAGCCCCTCCGTGATTGATTCCCCCTCCGGCGGAGTGCCAAAAATGGCCCCCAGATGGGATCTCTCGAGAACAGAAGCTTGTGGCGGCGGAAAAAGTATTTCGTGGACTCCTCTGTTGGTTTCCCAATTTTTGGGAATTTATAGTGGTGGAATTAGGTCAAAAGAGCCAGAGGTGGATCCACGAGGCACCAGGGCGCGCCTGCCCCCCCCCAGGCGCGCCCTGGTGGCTCGTGGCCACCTCCTGGGGCTTCTGGCCTTCTCCCAAAGCTTCTAGTGTTGGTTATGTCCAGAAAAAATCTCCAAAAGTTTCGTGGCATTTGGACTTCGTTTGGTATTGATATTCTGTAAAACAAAAAACAGGCAGAAAACAACAACTGGCACTGGGCACTAAGTTAATAGGTTAGTCCCAAAAAATGATATATAATTGCTGGAAATATATAAAAAAAACATCCAAGATTGATAATATAACAACATGGAACAATCAAAAATTATAGATACGTTGGAGACGTATCAACCCGTAGGTCTGTGGTAAACTACATACACATCATCGGAAGGGCAGCAAGGTTGATGAAGAAGCCCTCTGTGATCGATTCCCCCTCCGGCAGAGTACCGGAAAAGGCCTCCTAATGGGATCATGGAAGAACAGAGGCTTCTGGCGGTGGAAAGGTTTTCTCTTCTGTCTCTCTGGTATATTGGGGATATTTGGGAATCTATAGCGCTGGAATTAGGTCAGGAGGGGCTACGAGGGGCCCACAAGCCTGGGGACTCGCCTTCCAGGCTTGTCGCCTCCTCGTGGCTCTTCTGGTCTTCTCCTGAAGCTTCGTGGGTCTCTTCTGGTCCAGAAAAAATTAATCCAAAGTTCTTTTCTCGTTTGGACTCTTTTTGATAAAGATTTTCTGAAAAGGCAAAAACAAGCATAAAACAACAACTGGCATTGGGCACTGGGTTAGTAGGTTAGTCCCAAAAAATGATATATAATGGCATATAATTGCATATAAAACATCCAAGATTGATAATATAATAGCATGGAACAATAAAAAATTATAGATACGTTGGAGACAAATCAAGCATCCCCAAGCTTAATTCCTGCTCGTCCTCGAGTAGGTAAATGATAAAAACATAATTTTTGATGTGGAATGCTACCTATCATGTTTCATCATGTAATCTCTCTCTTACGGTATGAATAATAAGATCCGAATGATTCAAAGCAATAGTTTATAGTTTGATATACAGACATCAATACTCAGACATACTAATAAACAATCATGTCTTTCAAAATAAAAATGCTAAAGAACGTTATCCCTACAAAATCATATAATCCTGTCATGCTCCATTGATACGTCTCTAACGTATTATGAAGTATTCATGCCATGTTTACAACAATTTTATATAGTTTTGGTATGATTTGATTAGAACTAACCCGGACTGACGCTGTTTTCAGCAGAACTTCTGTGGTGGTGTTTTTTGTGCAGAAATAAAAGTTCTCGGAATGGGCTGAAAATTTACGGTGATTTTTTGTGGACCAAAAGAGACCCCCGAAGCTTCGAGGAAGGACCAGAAGCCTCACGAGGAAGCGACAAGCCTAGGGGGCACGCCCTCCCCCCAGGGCGCGCGGAGCAGGCTTGTCGCTCCCTCATGGGCCCCCTTGACATGAAACCAACGCCAAAAATTCCTATAAATACCAAAAGCCCCAGAAAGAAACCTCGAACTTACACGTCGCTGCCGCAAGCCTCTGTACCGAAGCGATCTCATCCGGAGCCCTGTTCCGGCACTCTGCCGGAGGGGGGAATCATCACCTGAGGCCATCTTCATCATCCTGGCGGTCTCCATGACGAGGGGAAGTAGTTCACCCTCGGGGCTGAGGGTGTGTACCAGTAGCTATGTGTTTGATCTCTCTCTCTCGTGTTCTTGATTTGGCACGATCTTGATGTATTGTGAGCTTTGTTAATATAGTTGGATCATATGGTGTTTCTTCCCTCTCTATCTTCTTGTGATGGATTGAGTCTTTCCCTTTGAGGTTTCGTTATTGTTGGATTGAATATTTCAGATTTGAGAACACTTGATGTATGTCTTGCATATGGATACCCGTGGTGACAATGGGGTATTCTATTGATTCACTTGATGTATGTTTTGGTAATCAACTCGCGGATTCCCGTGACCTTGGGGTGATCTAGGCATAGGGGTTGGTTGCATGTTTTCATTATCTTTTCTTCGATAAGAAACTTTGGGGTACCCTTTAAAGTTCTTTGTGTGGATTGAATATTATGAATTTGAAGTTGTTTGATGCATATCGAATAATCAACTCACGGATACTTGTGGTGACATTGGAGTATCTAGGTGACATTAGAGTTGGTTGATGTGTATCATATGCTGTTATTTTAGTACGAACTCTAGGGCTGTTTGTGACACTTATAGGGATGGCTCAATAGATTGATCGGAAAGGATAACTTTGAGGTGGTTTCGTACCCTACAACAATTTCTTTCTTATGTTCTCCGCTAATAGGAACTTTGGAGTGATTCTTTGTCGCACGTTGAGGGATTGTTATATGATCCAATTATGTTAGCATTGTTGAGAGATTGCACTAGTGAAAGTATGAACCCTAGGCCTTCTTTTCAAGCATTGCAATACCGTTTGTGCTCCGTTTTATCACTAGCTACCTTGCTGTTTTTTTATTTTCAGATTACAAAAACCTATATCTACTATCCATACTACACTTGTATCACCATCTCTTCGCCGAACTAGTGCACCTATACAATTTACCATTGGATTGGGTGTGTTGGGGACACAAGAGATTTCTTGTATTTGGTTGTAGGGTTGTTTGAGAGAGACCATCTTCATCCTACGCCTCCCACGGATTGATAAACCTTAGGTCATCCACTTGAGGGAAATTTGCTACTGTCCTACAAAACTCTGCACTTGGAGGCCCAACAACATCTACAAGAATAAAAGTTGCGTAGTAGACATCATCCATCTTCTTAACACAAAATATTTATCATGCACTACCCCGATGACAAGCCGAGCAATTGGTTCATACTTTTTAATGCGCTTCAACTTTTTCAACCCCCATGCAATATGATACGTCCATTTTGCATCATGTTTTGCTACTATTATTTATAGCGTTTTTAATCAATATAACACTTTATGGAGCAATTCTAATGCCTTTTCTCTCTTAATATGCAAGATTTACACAAAGAGGGAGATTGCCGGCAGCTGGAATTCTGGACCTGAAAAAGCTATGTCAGAGATACCTATTCTGCACATCTCCAAATGAGCTGAAATTTTACGGAGATTTATTTTGGAATAAAAAAAATACTAGAACCAAGAAGAACCAGAGGGGGCCACCTAGGTGCGCACGAGGCACCAGGGCGCGCCACCCCCCCCCCCCCAGGCGCGCCCTGGTAGCTCGTGGGGCCCCTGGCCAGCCTCTGGCCCCCATTTTCAGGTATATAAGGCCATTTGACCTAAAACAATTAGAGAGAAGACTTTTGGGACGGTGCGCCGCCGTCTCAAGGCGGAACTTGGACAGGAGCACTTTTGCTCTCCGGCGGAGAGATTCTGCCGGGGATACTTCCCTCCGGGAGGGGGAAATCATCGCCATCGACATCACCAACGATCCTCTCATCATGGGAGGACCAATCTTCATCAACATCTTCACCAGCACCATCTCATCTCAAACCCTAGTTCATCTCTTGTATTCAATCTTTGTCTCAAAACCTCAGATTGGTACCTGTGGGTTGCTAGTAGTGTTGATTACATCTTGTAGTTGATGCTAGTTGGTTTATTTGGTGGAAGATTATATGTTCAGATCTATTATGCTATTCAATACCCCTCTGATCTTGGACATGAAGATGATTTGTGAGTAGTTACTTTTGTTCTTGAGGACATGGGAGAAGTCTTGTCATAAGTGATCATGTGAATTTGGTATTCGTTCGATATCTTGATGATATGTATGTTATTGATTCTCTTAGTGGTGTCATGTGAACGTCGACTACATGACACTTCACCATCTTTGGGCCTAAGGGAATGCATTGTGGAGTAGTAATTAGATGATGGGTTGCTAGAGTGACAGAAGCTTAAACCCTAGTTTATGCGTTATTCCATATGTTTAATGCTATGGTTAGAGTTATCTTAATTCTACTTTCGTAGTTGCGGATGCTTGCGAGAGGGGGTAATCATAAGTGAGAGGCTTGTTCAAGTAAGAACAGCACCCAAGTACCGGTCCACCCACATATCAAATTATCAAAGTAGAGAACGCGAATCAAACCAACATGATGAAAGTGACTAGATGAAATTCCCATGTGTCCTCGAGAACGCTTTGCTTACTATAAGAGATCGTTCCAGCTTGTCCTTTGCTATAAAAAGGATTGGGCCACTTTGCTGCACTCTTTGTTACTATTGCTACTTGTCACTTGTTACAAATTATCTTGCTATCAAACTACTCGTTACCGATAATTTCAGTGCTTGCAGAAATGTTGAAAACCGCTTGTCATTTCCTTCTGCTCCTCGTTGGGTTCGACACTCTTACTTATCGAAAGGACTACGATTGATCCCCTATACTTGTGGGTCATCAAGACTCTTTTCTGGTGCCGTTCCCGGGGAGTGAAGCGCCTTTGGTGAGTGGAATTTGGTAAGGAAACATTTATATTACGTGCTGAAATTTACTGTCACTTGTCACTATGGAAAGTAATCATTTGAGGGGTTTGTTCAGGGTATCTTCACCTCGACCGGAAACACAAATAGTTGCTCCTCAACCTACTGCACCTACTGAAAATATTTCATATGAAATTCCTCCGGGTATGATAGAGAAACTACTAGATAATTCTTATGCAGGAGATGGAACGGTACATCCTGATATGCACTTGATCTATGTGGATGAAATTTGTGGATTGTTTAAGCTTGCAAGTTTATCCAGAGATGGAGTTAAGAAGAAAGTATTCCCTTTATCTTTGGAGGGAAAGGCATTGACATGGTATAGGCTATGTGATGATACTGATACATGGGACTGGAACCGATTGAAACTGGAATTCCATAAGAAATTTTATCATATGCATTTGGTTCATCGTGATCGGAATTATATATATAATTTTTGGCCTCGTGAAGGAGAAAGCATCGCTCAAGCTTGGGGGAGGCTTAAGTACATGATGTACACATGCCCCAATCATGAGCTCTCAAGAAAAATTATCTTACAGAATTTTTGATGCTCGGCTTTCTCATGATAATCAAACCATGCTCGTTTCTTCTTCGACTGGCTCCTTTATGAATAAAACTATTGAATTCTAATGGGATCTTCTGGAAAGAATTAAACGCAACTCTGAAGATTGGGAACTTGACAAAGGTAATGAGTCAGGTATAATACTTGAGTTCGATTGTGTTAAATCTTTTATGGCCACCAATGCTTTTCATAAGTTTAGCACTAAATATGGACTTGACTCTGAGATAGTAGCTTCCTTTTGTGAATCATTTGCTACTCATGTTGATCTCCCTAAGGAGAAGTGGTTTAAATAGCATCCCCCTGTTAAAGAAAAGATTGAGGAACCCGTTAGTGTTAAAGAAGTAACAATTGTTTACTATGTTGATCCAGTTGTGCCTACTGCTTATATTGAGAAACCACCTTTTCCTGTTAGGATTAAGGAACATGCAAAAGTTTCAATTGTGGTTAACAAAAGTAATATTAGAGCGCCTAGAACCTCTGAACAAATTAAAGTTGAACCTAATGTTGCTATGGTTAAAGATCTCTTGGTCGATAATATAGATGGGCATGTTATTTACTTCTATAATGAAGCAGCTAGAATTGCTAAACCAGATCCTAAAGATAAAAACAGACCCATAGTAGGCATGCCTGTTGTCTCTATTAAAATAGGAGATCATTGTTATCATGGCTTATGTGATTTGGGTGCTAGTGTGAGTGCTATTTCATTTACCTTATATCAAGAAATTATGAATGATATTGCACCTGTTGAAATAGAGGACATTGATGTTATTATTAAGCTTGCAAACAGAGATACCATTACACCGCTTGGGATCGTTAGAGATGTTGAAGTCTTGTGTGGAAAAATAAAATATCTTACTAATTTTCTAGTCCTAGGTTCTCCACAAGATGACTTTTGTCCCATTATATTTGGTAGACCTTTCTTGAACACTGTTAATGCTAAGATTGATTGCGCTAAAGAAACTGTTAGTGTTGATTTTAGTGGTACATCTCATGAGTTTAATTTCTCCAAGTTTTGTAGACAACCTCATGATAAAGAATTGCCTAGTAAAGATGAAATTATTGGTCTTGCTTCTATTTCCATACCTCCTACTGATCCGATAGAAGAATATTTGCTAGACCATGAAAATGATATGCATATGAATGAAAGAAATGAAATAGATAAGATGTTCTTTGATCAACCACCTATCCTTAAACATAATTTGCCTGTTGAAACTCTTGGAGGCCCTCCTCCACCTAAGGGTGATCCTGTATTTGAATTGAAGCAATTGCCTGATACATTGAAATATGCTTATCTTGATGAAAAGAAGATATATCCTGTTATTATTAGTGCTAACCTTTCAGCGCATGAAGAAAAGAGATTACTAAAAACTCTGAGGAAGCACCGTGCTGCTATTGGATATACTCTTGATGATCTTAAGGGCATTAGTCCCACTCTATGTGAGCACAAAATTAATATGGAGCCTGATGCTAAACCAGTTGTCGACCACCAATGACGATTAAATTTTAAGATGAAAGAGGTGGTAAGAACCAAAATATTAAAGCTTCTGGAAGCAGGTATAATCTATCCCATAGCTGATAGTAGATGGGTAAGTCCCGTTCATTGTGTCCCTAAGAAAGGAGGTATCACCGTTGTTCATAATGATAAAAATGAACTCATTCCACAAAGAATTGTAACTGGTTATAGGATGGTAATTGATTTTAGAAAATTAAACAAAGCTACTAGAAAAGATCATTACCCCTTACCTTTTATTGATCAAATGTTAGAAAGATTATCTAAGCATACACACTTTTGTTTCCTAGATGGTTATTCTGGTTTTCTCAAATACCTGTATCACAACCCGATCAAGAGAAAACCACCTTTACTTGTCCTTTTGGAACTTATGCTTATAGACGTATGCCTTTTGGTTTATGCAATGCACCTGCTACCTTTCAAAGATGTATGACTGCTATATTCTCTGACTTTTGTGAAAAGATTGTTGAGGTATTCATGGATGATTTCTCCGTTTACGGAACTTCTTTTGATGATTGCTTAAGAAACCTTGATCGAGTTTTGCAGAGATGTGAAGAAACTAATTTTGTCTTGAATTGGGAGAAGTGCCACTTTTTGGTGAATGAAGGTATTGTCTTGGGGCATAAAATTTCTGAAAGAGGTATTGAAGTTGATAAAGCTAAGGTTGATGCTATTGAGAAAATGTCATGTCCTAAAGATATTAAAGGTATAAGAAGTTTCCTAGGTCATGCTGGTTTCTATAGGAGATTTATTAAAGACTTCTCTAAAATTTCTAGGCCTCTTACCAATCTTTTGCAAAAAGATGTTCCATTTATTTTTGATGATGATTGTCTAGAAGCCTTTGAAGCACTTAAGAAAGCCTTAACCACTTCACCTATTGTTCAACCACCTGATTGGAACTTACCTTTTGAAATTATGTGTGATGCTAGTGATTATGCTGTTGGTGCTATTCTAGGACAGAGAGTTGATAAAAAAATAAATGTTATCCATTATGCTAGTAAAACTCTAGACAGTGCCCAAAGAAATTATGCTACTACTGAAAAAGAATTTCTATCAGTTGTGTTTGCATGTGACAAATTCAGATCTTACATAGTTGATTCTAAAGTAACTGTTCACACCGATCATGCTGCTATTAAATATCTTATGGAAAAGAAAGATGCTAAACCTAGACTCATTAGGTGGGTTCTATTGCTACAAGAATTTGACTTGCATATTATTGATAGAAAGGGAGCTGAGAATCCCGTAGCAGATAATTTGTCTAGAATGGAAAATGTTCTTGATGACCCACTACCTTTTAATGATGATTTTCCTGATGAACAATTAGCTGTCATAAATGCTTCTCGTAATACTCCTTGGTATGCAGACTATGCTAATTATATCTTTCCTAAATACATACCACCTAGTTTCACATACCAACGAAAGAAAAAGTTCTTCTATGATTTAAGACATTACTTTTGGGATGACCCACATCTTTATAAAGAAGGAGTAGATGGTATTATTAGGCGTTGTATACCTGAGCATGAACAGGAACAAATCCTACGGAAGTGTCATTCCGAGGCTTACGGAGGACACCATGCGGGAGACAGAACTGCACATAAGGTATTACAATCTGGTTTCTATTGGCCTACTCTTTTCAAGGATGCTCGTAAGTTTGTCTTATCTTGTGATGAATGTCAACGAATTGGTAACGTTCGTAGACGTCAGGAAATGCCTATGAATTATTCACTTGCTATTGAACCATTTGATGTTTGGGGATTTGATTATATGCGACATTTTCCTAAATCAAATGGATACACTCATATTTTAGTTGCTGTTGATACATTACTAAGTGGGTAGAAGCTATTCCAACTAGTAGTGCTGATCATAACACTTCTATTAAAATGCTTAAAGAAGTCATTTTCCCAAGGTTCGGAGTCCCTAGATATTTAATGACTGATGGTGGTTCACATTTTATTCATGGTGCATTCCATAAATTGCTTGCTAAATATGATGTCAACCATAAAATTGCATCTCCCTATCACCCTCAATCTAGTGGCCAAGTAGAATTGAGCAATATAGAAATAAAATTAATTTTGCAAAAAACCGTCAATAGATCTAGAAAGAATTGGTCTAAGAAACTTGACGATGCATTATGGGCTTATAGAACTGCTTATAAAAATCCTATGGGTATGTCTCCTTATAAAATGGTTTATGGAAAAGCATGTCATTTGCCTCTTGAGTTAGAACATAAAGCATATTGGGCAATTAAAGAACTCAATTATGATTTTAAACTTGCCGGTGAAAAGAGGTTATTTGATATTAGCTCACTAGATGAATGGAGAACCCAAGCTTATGAAAATGCCAAATTGTTCAAAGAAAAGTTAAAAGATGGCATGATAGAAGAATTCAAAAACGGGAATTCAAAGTGGGTGAGCAAGTTCTATTGTACAATTCTCGTTTGAGATTCTTTGCAGGAAAACTTCTCTCTAAATGGGAAGGACCATATATTATCGAAGAAGTTTATCGCTCCGGAGCCATCAAAATAAACAACTCCAAAGGCACTAATCCGAGAGTGGTGAATGGGCAAAGAATTAAGCACTATATTTTAGGTACCCCCATTAATGTTGAAACTAATATTATTGAAACAATTGCACCGGAGGAATACATAAGAGAGACCTTCCGGAACGCTCCGGAACCCTGAAAAGGAAGAGGTACGTGATACGGTAAGTAAACCGACTCCAAAAATTCCATAAAAATATTTTCTGTCAATTTTGGTATATTAGAAAAAATACAAAAATAAGAAACAGCCGAGGGGACCCACCCGGTGCCCACGAAGCACCAGGGCGCGCCACCGCCCCCCCAGGCGCGCCCTGGTGGCTCGTGGGCCCCTCGTGAGCCTTCCCGACTCCGTTTTTCTTCTGGATTACTTGTTTTGCAAGATAAGAATTCCTTATATATACTCCCGGACGTTTTGATCACCGTATCAAAGAAATCTCCTCTGTTCTTGTTCTGTGCTATTTTTCTGACAGATCTAGATCGCCATGGCTCCCCAAAAGCTCCGTGCCAAGCACCCCATTGTGCAACCATCGCCGGACAAACGCCCCTACAGCGAGGTTTACTACGAGTTGTCGTCGAGAGAAGAAGACAATGGCAAGGAGGACAAGGTTGAGGAAGTTGCAGGAGCCCAGGCTCCGGGAGAAGGGCAAGCCATCCCCATGGAGGGGACCGCAGAGAAGGGAGATATCCTTCAACCTTTATATGATCATCTCTCCCCATCCGTAATTGAAGCCCTAAGAATCTTTGAAATAGTTAATGCTCAGAATACATCTCTCACTCGTGAAGTAATTTTGTTGGAAGAGCAAAACATCGCCCTTCGGAGCATCAACCGCAGATCGATGTATCTGCTTGAGCTGAAGGACAAGCTCGCCACTTCACCACCACCACCATCACCGAAGAAGGAGACTTGAGTACATAGGTATGGGCACTCCCCTTGGCTTGTGCCAAGCTTGGGGGGGGGGGGTACCCCGGTATAGTATCACCATCACTTTTATTATCTTTACCTACTTTTAGTTTGATCCTTAGTGATTTCGTGATCTAGTTGAATAAAAGTTTAGTATGATCTATTTTCGAGTGCTAGTTTCGTGATCTATCTGTCTATGTAATCGAGTTGAGAGATATAATAAAGAGTAGTTTGAGTTTTTGCCTCTTTACTTTCATGTTTCAATCCTAGCAATGAAAATAATGAAATAGATCATATGCTAATCTTATGGAAAGTAATGACATTACATAAAGTAAAGTATAAGTGGTAAAATTTATTAAAGGTTAACAAACCTAGCATTGGTCAATGATGCAATTCATGAAAAAATTAATAGGGAAGAGAAGATTCACATGCAAATATACTATCTTGGACATCTTTTATGATTGTGAGCCCCCATTAAGTATCTTATGCCAAATTGTTGACGTTGGACAAGGAAGACAACGTAATGAGTTATGTTTGCTTATATTCACATAGAAGTTATATTGTCATAGATCCTCCAACATGTGGTGCTTGCTCAATATCTTTGCTAGCCAAAAATCCGCACCAAGTAGAGATACTACTTGTGCATCCAAAACCCTTAAACCCAGTTTCATGTCATGAAAGTCCACTATATCTACCTATGGATTGAATAAGATCCTTCAAGTAAGTTGTCATCGGTGCAAAAAGCAATAAAAATTGCCTCTAAATATGTTTGAACTTTTATTGTAAGGGAAAATAAGCTTTGTACGAACTTGTGATGGTAAGGAAATAAAAGCGACAGACTGCATAATAAAGGTTGCTATCACAAGGGGCAATATAAACTGACATTCCTTTGCATTAAGAGCTTGTGCATCCAACAACAAAAAGCGCATGAGAACCTCTGCTTCCCTCTGCGAAGGGCCTATCTTTTACTTTTATGTATTTACTTTTTAAGCAAGAGTCAATAGTGTTCTCCACTATTCCTTTTTATTTTTCTCTTTTGAAAGCATCATGTGGTGGGGAAAGATCTAGGCATATATATCCAGTTGGATATGAGTGATCATGAGTTATTATTGTTGACATCACCCTTGAGGTGAATAAGTTGGGAGGCGAAATTATAAGCTCCTATCTTTCTATGTGTCTGGCTGAAACTTTTTGCTCCATATATATGTTGTGAGTGTTAGCAATCATAAAAGACTATATGATGGTTGAGTATGTGGACTTGCTAAAAAGCTCCTACATGAGACCCTTCCAGAAAATATGATGAATTGCAATTGCATTGTTGACTGAGAACATAATTTGTTAGTTTTCAAGAAAGTTTATGCCTTATACTTCATTGTTGTGATGAATTGTTACTTGCTCATGAGAAGTTTTATGATAATAAATATCGCTGTTATAATAATGATCATGATGCTACTAGGTCCGTATTTTATTTTTATCGACACCTCTCTCTCTAAACATGTGGACATGATTATCGATATCGGCTTTCGCTTGAGGACAAGCGAGGTCTAAGCTTGGGGGAGTTGATACATCCATTTTGCATCATGTTTTGCTACTGTTATTTATAGTGTTTTTAATCAATATAACACTTTGTGGAGCAATTCTAATGCCTTTTCTCTCTTAATATGCAAGATTTACACAAAGAGGGAGATTGCCGGCAGCTGGAATTCTGGACCTGAAAAAGCTATGTCAGAGATACCTATTCAGCACATCTCCAAATGAGCTGAAATTTTATGGAGATTTATTTTGGAATAAATAAAAAATACTGGAGCCAAGAAGTACCAGAGGGGGCCACCCAGGTGCCCACGAGGCACCAGGGCGCGCCACCCCCCCTAGGCGCGCCCTGGTGGCTCGTGGGGCCCCTGGCCAGCCTCTGCCCCCATTTTCTGGTATATAAGGCCATTTGACCTAAAAAAATTCGAGAGAAGACTTTCAGGACGGTGTGCCGCCGTCTCGAGGCAGAACTTGGGCATGAGCACTTTTGCTCTCCGGCGGAGAGATTCTGCCGGGGATACTTCCTTCCGGGAGGGGGAAATCGTCGCCACCGACATCACCAACGATCCTCTCATCGTGGGAGGACCAATCTTCATCAACATCTTCACCAGCACCATCTCATCTCAAACCCTAGTTCATCTCTTGTATTCAATCTTTGTCTCAAAACCTCAGATTGGTACCTGTGGGTTGCTAGTAGTGTTGATTACATCTTGTAGTTGATGCTAGTTGGTTTATTTGGTGGAAGATTATATGTTCAGATCTATTATGCTATTCAATACCCCTCTGATCTTGGACATGAAGATGATTTGTGGTAGTTACTTTTATTCTTGAGGACATGGGAGAAGTCTTGTCATAAGTAATCATGTGAATTTGGCATTCGTTCGATATTTTGATGATATGTATGTTGTGGATTCTCTTAGTGGTGTCATGTGAACATCGACTACATGACACTTCACCATCTTTGGGCCTAAGGGAATGCATTGTGGAGTAGTAATTATATGATGGGTTGCTAGAGTGACAGAAGCTTAAACCCCAGTTTATGCGCTATTCCGTAAGGGGCTGATTTGGATTCATATGTTTAATGCTATGGTTAGAGTTATCTTAATTCTTCTTTCATAGTCGCGGATGCTTGCGAGAGGGGGTAATCATAAGTGGGAGGCTTGTTCAAGTAAGAACAGCACCCAAGCACCGGTCCACCCACATATCAAATTATCAAAGTAGCGAACGCGAATCAAACCAACATGATGAAAGTGACTAGATGAAATTCCCATGTGTCCTCGAGAACGCTTTGCTTACTATAAGAGATCATTCCGACTTGTCCTTTGCTATAAAAAGGATTGGGCCACTTTGCTGCACTCTTTGTTACTATTGCTACTTGTCAATTGTTACAAACTATCTTGCTATCAAACTACTCGTTACCGATAATTTCGGTGCTTGCAGAAAATACCTTGCTGAAAACCGCTTGTCATTTCCTTTTGCTCCTCGTTGGGTTCGACACTCTTACTTATCGAAAGGACTACGATTGATCCCCTATACTTGTGGGTCATCATAATACATGAGCGCAAGCCATGGATATAGCACTATGGTGGAATAGAGTATGGTGGTAGAGATTAATAAGGGGAAGTAAAAAATAAGAAGATAGTCTCACATCAATGAGGCTAATCAACAGGCTATGGAGATGCCCATCAATTGATGTTAATGCGAGGAGTAGGGATTGCCATGCAACGGATGCACTAAGAGCTATAAGTGTATGAAAGCTCAACATGAAAACTAAGTGGGTGTGCATCCAACTTGCTTGCTCATGAAGACCTCGGGCATTTGAGGAAGCCCATCATCGGAATATACAAGCCAAGTTCTATAATGAAAAATTCCCACTAGTATATGAAAGCGACAAAATAGGAGACTCTCTATATGAAAAACATGGTGTTACTCTGAAGCAATATGACAATGATGATGTGTGTCATAAAAACGGAATGGTGGAAGTTGCATGGCAATATATCTCGGAATGGCTATGGAAATGCCATGATAGGTAGGTATGGTGGCTGTTCTGGGGAAGATATAAAGAGGCTTATGTGTGATAGAGCGTATCATATCACGGGGTTTGGATGCACCGGTGAAGTTTGCACCAACTCTCGATGTGAGAAAGGGCAATGTACGGTACCGAAGAGGCTAGCAAATTGCGGAAAGGTCAGAGTGCGTATAATCCATGGACTCACATTAGTCATAAAGAACTCATATACTTATTGTGAAAGTTTATTAGCCCTCGAAGCAAAGTACTACTACGCATGCCCCTAGGGGGATAGATTGGTAGGAAAAGACCATCGCTCGTCCCCGACCGCCACTCATAAGGTAGACAATCAAGAATAAATCATGCTCCAACTTCTTAGCATAATGACAGATCATACATGCATGCTTCAGGAATCACAAACCTTAACACCAATATTCTTAATAAACCACAATTATCTACTAGCACCTCCCACGGATTACCATTTTAATATCGCAAAACTATTGCAAGGAATCAAACTTATCATATTCAGCGATCTACATGAAAGTTTTTATTATATCCCCCTTGAAGACCTATCATATTAGGACCAAATTCATAACCCATGCATATTACCATTGCTAATCATTAGACTCTCAAAAAGATATAAGTGAAGCATGAGAGTGCAACTATTTCTTTAAAATATAACCACCGTCATGCTCTAAAAGATATAAGTGAAGCACTAGAGCAACTGCCTAGCTCAAAAGATATAAGTGAAGCACATAGAGTATTCTAACAAATCACGAATAATGTGTGTCCCTCTCAAAAAGGTGTGTTCAGCAAAGATTATTGTGACAAACTAAAAAGCAAACAAACTATATCACAAGACGCTCCAAGTAAAACACATATCATGTGATGAATAAAAATATAGCTCCAAGTGAGTTACCGATAGATTGTAGACGAAAGAGGGGATGCCATTCGGGGCATCCCCAAGCTTAGACGCTTGAGTCTTCCTTTAATATTACCTTGGGGTGCCTTGGGCATCCCCAAGCTTAGGCTCTTGCCGCTCCTTATTCCTTTATCCATCGTAGTCTCACCCAAAACTTGAAAACTTCAGCACACAAAACTCAACAGAAACCTCGTGAGATCCGTTAGTATAACAAACAAACCTTAAACTTTAGGTACTGTTGTAAATTGATTCATATTTAATATTGGCATAATGCTACTGTACTCCAACTTCTCCATGACTCATACCCCCCGATACGATCCATAGATTCATCAAAATAAGCAAACTATGCAACAAAAACAGAATCTATCTAAAACAGAATAGTCTGTAAAGACCTGAATTAACGTCATACTTCTGTAACTCCAAAAATTCTGAAAAATTAGGACAATGTGGGAAATTCATATATCAATATTCTGTAAACAATTCGGAAGGTTCTGACATTCCAGCGAAAAACCTAAATTCCAACACTGGACGCAAAAGTTTCTGTTTTCCAACAGCAACAATCATACTATCATCCAAATCATCCAAAGGCATTACTTGGCACAAACACTAATTAAAAGATAAAAACACAATCATAACAGAGGCTATAATTGTGTAAACACACAAAACAGAAAGTAAAAACAAAAATTTATTTTATTCATTGGGTTGCCTCCCAACAAGCGCTATTGTTTTATGCCCCTAGCGAGGCATAATGCATAGTTTCAAGTGTTGTCATCCTTCATCACCAAGTCCTTTTTAATTAAATCTTCCAAAACTTTTCTCATTAATTCTCTACTCGCATGCTCTTCCTTTCTAGTAGGTGAGCTTAGGTAATTGAAGGGTGTTGGGGATATTTCCCAGTGTGTAGACCCGGCAGGAGGATGACCCGGCTATAGAGCTGGAGGGCTCAGCGGGTTATCTCACTGCGGGGCTAAGACGATACTCAATGGGCCGGCTTGATGGAAGCCCGTTAAGAAAGGCCGGCTCAGTATACGGGCCGGCTCAAGAAGAAGACGTATGGCATGAAGGTTGCCTTGGAGATTAAGTAGAATAAGAGTAGGAGACGGGTTAAGATTACAACCCGGACTCTCATGTAACCCTAGGGCTCTATCTGTTATATAAAGGGGAGCGCCCAGGTCAGAAGGACTAAGTTGCAATCCCTCAAGAGCTAGGTTAGCGAATTCACACCCTTGTAATCGAAGTCCAAGCAATACAATCAAGCAGGACGTAGGCTATTACCTCCATCGTGAGGGTCCGAACCTGGGTAATCTCGTGTCTTCTCGTTCCCAATCAACTCCGCTAAGCGTCCACCCTTGTGCGATGGCCTCATCTCTAAGTCCTTTCACAAGGGCATCTGCCGTGACAAAACCACGACAGTTGGCGCCCACCGTGGGGCCCATGCACGGTGGAGTTGAGGTCTTAGCGGGAGCTCTCCCAGGGTTCGGGAGGTACCCGGTTGGCTTGATGACGAAGAGCCGCCGCGGGAAGTTCTACATCGACGATTCGTATTGGGGCCCTGACGCCGACTCAATCGAGTACGGGTACCGGGTCCTCTTTGGCAAGATCCATACCTTCATTGGCGTGGTCGGTGAGTCGGCCGCCGGGTTGGAGGATGTCACCGGCGTCTAGTCGGCACGCCGCGCTGGTCCGAGCCAGGCAAGACCCGGCCCGCTACAAGCCGGCCGAAAGCATGTCTTCGTAGGGTTCACCCAAGGGGTGGCCTTATGTAACATCCCCATGTAAAGGCCACAGTGATCACCTGTTGAAAGTGCCAAGTCATCATGATTAACTATGCTTGATCATCATTGCATCATATCTCAATTCAAATTCCAATTCAAGTTGCAATTCAAATTTAAAGTGAAAATAAAAGTTGTCCCAATTTGGATATAAAAATGTTCATTAAATAGAAAATAATCCATAAATATTTATTTTAAGAAAAACAACATCACCTAAAATACTTAAGTGACTCTATCAACCTAAAACAGTAACCAAACAGCACCTTTTAATCCATTTTATTTAATCAAAATTACAAATGAAATTATATTTTAGCCAAACTAATTTCTGGTGGTTGAGAATATTGCACTGTAATATTTGACCCAAGTCACCTATTTTACCTAAGTCATTTAGTGGCCTAGCTATTTGCTAAAGGAAATAATAGAGAAAAACAGAAAATAAAATAAAAAGAAAAGGAAAACAACCCCCCCCTACTGGGCCTCGGCCCAGCTGGCCACCGGGCCAACCAGGCCGGCCCACTCCCGCGCGCCTGGCCTGTATGGCCTCGCCTCCCCCACGCACCCGAACCCTAACCCAAAACCCCCACTCCTCCTCGTCCCTTCCCTCGTCCCCGACACCGCCGCCTCGCCCGACGTCGCCGCCCGTCGCCAGCGCACCTCGCTGCCCCCGACGTCGCCATCGCCTCCCCATCTCTCCCCCGACGGCGCCATCGAGCCTCGCCGCCCGAACCCCTGCAGCAGGGTGAGCTCGTCCGCCTCTGCCTCCCCTCTCCCGTGCGCTCGCCGCGCCGCCGCAGCCCCGCTCCGCCGCTCGCCAGCGCTCGCCTCCCGCTCGCGCGCCGCCGATGCTGGCCACCGCGCCGCGCTCGCCCGCGCCTCTGCCCGCGCGCTCGCCCGTTGGCTCGCTCGATAGCTAGCTAAACCGCGCGCCCGTGCGCCACCGCCGCCATTGTTGATGATGCGGTCGACTCCGGCCGCCCCTACACCTGCTGCTGCCGCCACTGGATGCGCCCGGTCGCGCTGAACTCGTAGAGCACACGCGCGCGTCCAGCCGCTGCCGGAAACGGCCGGCCGGCGACGTCCACGCTGCTCTGTTGCCGCTGCTCTGCCGCGAAGCTATTGTAGTAGCTGCTAGCTTTTCTAAAACTGCACTGGTTAGCCCCCTGAACAGCCTCAAAACAGCAACTAAACAAAGCTTAACATAGCTAAAATAAATATGTGCGAGTAGTACACTTGACAAGCTCCAACTTACTCCATTGGACCAAATTCAAATAAGGCATGGATTAATTCCTATGAAAATGACAAAAGTCTATGTTCTGTTAACTGGAAGAACTGAAAAACAGAAAAACAGAAATACTGCAATAGCACTTTTCAAACAAAGAATTGAACAAGCAAATGGACACTAACATAGATGCACTTGATACTGTCATGTAGATCACAGAAAATTGATCAAAAATGATATAAGGCACAAAGCCATAGGATGAATACAACACTAGCTATAGCCTCTGGAAAACAGCTAAGTGACGTTTAAAACTGAGGACTTAGCAGAATTCTAGAGGATTTCAGAAAATGATTAAAAACTTCGAAAAATCATATAAAAATAACCGTAACTCGGATGAAAATAATTTATATATGAAAAATGATCAGTAAAATATGAAGAATCCGAATATGCCACCCACATACCTGTCACACCCCTGTAACATACCGAACATGGAACTTTTTGCCCGAAATTGATAAATGAATAGTGCTCGACTTTAATAAAATAAATCCAAATAAATTCCAAAATTAACTAAATCATTTAGTTAGGCAGTAAATCACATCTGCATATCATTTAGGCATGTCATGCATAGTGATTGCATTTTTGCCGTGGATTTATTGTTTCTTCTCCCCCCTTCTTTCCGATAGCCTCCGAGACCGACGCTGCCCAAGAGACCGACTACACCGCTGACGACCCCGCCTTTGCCGCAGAGCAACCAGGCAAGCAACCCCCCTTGACGCATGCCGATATCTCCTATTCTTTCTTCCTCCTGCTTGCATTAGAAATTGCCGCTGCTTTGTTTTATCCTATTCTGACGCATAGTCTGTCCTTGTAACTGTTATTTGATACCTGCATGTTATCCAAACTGCTTAGTATAGGTTGGAAGGTAAACCTTCTGTGGCCTCTCTCCCTTGCTGTAGTTGCTCCGCTTTAGTACCGGTGCCCCGATCGATGTGATCGATCGGGCTGAGAACAGCACATCACTGCCTTCCCCCCTAAATTGCTCGACTCTGCAGAGCTGGCATCGAGTGTCGAGGGTGATACCTCTTATCTCACTTTCGATGATGCCTCTGTAGAATGGCTATTCGGTTGTGAGTTACCGAGGGTGATTCCTCTTTCATCACCTCCGATAAAGCTTCCGTCGTGCAACTCCTCGAGTGGGAATCCATCGAGGGTGATTCCTCGGATTCCTCCTTGATGCTACAGACACACGGGTACTTTGACTTTACCACTGCTACTGAATAAAGTCGGGTCGACCCCGAGGGGTACCCGCGAGAGATACACAGGAAAGTCGGGCGTGCCCGGAGGGCACCCGTGAGAGTTACTGTGGCGGCTGGCTGTATAGCGGTACCGCCCAGGTGGTGGTGGTAGCTCCGGACTTGTCCCGACAGCCGTCACTAATGTTAATAACGCACTAACGGATTTGGGTATTGATCTGAGTTGGCCACTGGCCTATACGCACTACCACCACGCGGGATAATGGTTTAATGGGGCCCTCGGCGCCGTACGTATCAACCGAAAGCTCTGTCAGACGTCCAGTTCAGCCTTGCGGCCGGGCGACAGCAGATACCCACAGGCACATCGTGGTGAGGCTGACCCTGCACGCAACGACCCGGAGTGCAAAGGGCGATGGGCCCAAGACCCCTGAGCACTTAGGATGTAGACCGGCGGGGACCTCTCTGCTGAGCTCTAGGTAGGGCTGCGGTGTGTCGATCAGCCGAGGCCGGGCATGACCCAGGAAAGTGTGTCCGGCCAGAGTTAATCGAGCGTGTTGGGTAACAGTAGTGCACCCCTGCAGGGAAGATTATCTATTCGAATAGCCGTGTCCACGGTAACAGGACGCTCAGTGTTGTATCCCGATCTATTACTACTTGAACTGGATACCTGTTAATTAATTGTAAGCTCCGGGATTGCTTTCTCGCGGGGAGTCGAGGAAGGATCTCAGGGCTTTGCCTCAACATGCTTGTTACACTATAATATGCTAATCTGCACTCTTCTAATGTTGCAAGACCGCTGAAGATGCTAGTCTTCGATAGGCTAGGCCTTTCTCTCTAATCTGGCATTTCTGCAGACTTTTCCACATATACAGCCACCCTTTGGAACCAATGCATACTTAGTATAGTTCTGATGTCAGTCTTGCGAGTACTTTGGATGAGTACTCACGGTTGCTTTGCTATTATTTTCCCCCATACCCGGTTGCTGCGACCAGATGGCGGAGCCCCGGAGTCAGTCGCCCCAGTCGACGACTACTACACTTCTGGAGGAGCCTACTACTACGTGGAGACCGACGACCAGGAGTAGTTTAGGAGGCTCCCACGCAGGAGGCCTGCGCCCTCTTCGATCAGAGCCGTTGATTGTTTTCTCCTTCTTAAGGCATCTTGTTTTACTTGGTGTCTATACTCAGATACTTCTGTGTTGCTTCCGCTAACGCTTGTATGCGAGCTTTGGTATTCGAGCCCTCGAGGCCCCTGGCTTGTAATATAAAGCTTGTATTATTTTATTTTGTGTTTAGAGTTGTGCTGTGATATCTTCCCGTGAGTCCTTAGGCTTGATCGTGTGCATTTGCGTGTATGATTAGTGCACGATTAAGTCGGGGGCGTCACAAGTTGGTATCAGAGCCGACTGCCTGTAGGAAGCCCCCTTCCGATTCCTTGGTCGAAGTTGAGTCTAGTCGTTGAAAAAACTATTTACTAACAGTGCTGTGGGGCTTACGGGCCCACGTTGCACATGGATGGGACTAGGATCTTTTATTCCTCTTCCTTACTCCGGGACTCTGATTTCTCTTCTTCTCGGGTTAAATGATTTTGCTAACTCTGACACTAGGTTCTCGTAATCACATTCACCCGGAGAGCTGGATTATCTGCAACTAATCCTTTTCCTTTGAACTGGTTAATCTGATAACCACCTTTTTCTTTTCCATTGGTCTGTTTAACCTTCCTTTCCAAGTTATTATATGCTTCTCACACTGTCATTTGACACTTTTGATAACAGAAATGCCATCCTTGCCCCTCGCTGATTTGTGTTATCATCGGCAACATCCTTGACTTCCTGCCAATACAGACTTGGTCATCTTTTGGTTATACCTTGAGTTACTTGCCGTTCTTGAAATTGTTCCCTGTGTACAACTCGGTCAGAAAACCCTGTTACCATTGCTGTTAACCCAGAACGAGTTCAAGCTATTCTTGAATGGACTCCTCCGAAGAATGTCAAGCAAGTCAGAAGTTTACTCAGACTCGCCAGCTATTGCCGCCGTTTTGTCGAGAACTTCTCCAAGATTGCCAAGCCCCTGACTGATCTGCTTCACAAGGGCGTTAAGTTTGAGTGGACAGACAAATGTCACGAAAGTTTCCAAACACTCAAAGACAAGCTGACATCTGCCCCAGTGCTTGCTCCTCCAGATTCTCGCAAGGACTTTGTGATTTATTGCGACGCATCTCGTCAAGGATTAGGCTGTGTCCTAATGCAAGAGCGCAAGGTGATCGCTTATGGCTCTCGACAGTTGCGCCCGCATGAAGAGAACTATCCAGTACATGATCTAGAACTAGCTGCTGTTATCTATGCATGGAAGTTGTGGCGACATTACCTCCTTGGTAATCGTTGCGAGATCTACACGGATCATAAAAGTTTGAAGTACTTGTTCACTCAGCCATCTCTGAACCTCCATCAGCAAAGATGAATGGAGGCCATTACGGACTATGATTTGGGTATTTCTTATACCCCTGGCAAGGCTAATGTAATGGCTGATGCGTTGAGCCGCAAATCTTACTGCTGTGAACTTGACGTTCAGCTACAGCAACCACTCCTGTATGAAGAGCTTCGAAAGCTAAACATCGAGTTAGTTCCTCAAGGATATCTAAATACCTTGGTTGTTGAACCAGATCTCGAGCACAACATCAAGACAAGGCAGAAATATGACTCTGAAGCCCATAAGATTAAGAAATACCTCTCCAAGGGTAATCCTTCTTTCTACCATGTTGATGATGAAGGTACATTGTTCTTCAAAGGCTGCTTAGTGGTCCCCAGAAGGCATAATCTGGACTCTCGCTCGGATGTCATGAAAGAAGCCCATGACACACCTCTATCTATTCATCCAGGTAGTACCAAGATGTACCAGGACATTCGTCAACGGTACTGGTGGCCTGATATGAAGCAAGACATTGCTCGATATGTTGCCGAGTGTGATGTTTGCCGTCGCATCAAAGCAGAACATCAAAGGCCTGCTGGAACTCTGCAACCACTTGATATTCCCGAGTGGAAATGGGACAAGGTTGAAATGGATTTCATTACTGGATTTCCCAGATCGCAGAAGGGTCATGATGCTATCTTTGTCGTCATTGACCGATTCTCCAAGGTTGCTCACTTTCTGCCAGTCAAGGAGACAATCACTGCTAGTCAGTTAGCAGACTTGTATGTTTCTAGAATCGTGTCACTCCAAGGTGTTCTGTTGGAGATCAGTTCAGATCGTGGCAGCCTCTTTACCTCAAGGTTTTGGAATAGTTTCCAAGAAGCTATGGGTACTCATCTGTCCTTCAGCACTGCCTTTCACCCTCAGTCCCAGGGACAAGTTGAACAAGTCAATCAAGTGCTTGAAGATATGCTTCGAGCTTGCGTCATCTCATTCGGTAAGAAATGGGAGGAATCTCTCCCGTATGCCGAATTCTCTTACATCAATAGCTACCAAGCTAGTCTGAAGATGGCACCCTTTGAAGTTCTCTATGGACGTAAGTGCCGAACCCCTCTGAATTGGTCAGAAACTGGGGAACGGTCACTCTTCGGTCCGGACATTATTCAACAAGCTGAAGAACAAGTCCACATTGTCCGTGAACAACTGAAAACTGCTCAGTCTCGTCAGAAGAGCAATTATGACCGTAAGCACAAGATAATGGTTTATCAACCTGGCGAACAGGCATACCTTCGTGTTACTCCGATGAAGGGCACTCATCGATTCAGAATCAAGGGCAAGTTAGCTCCTCGCTACATTGGCCCATTCCGTATTCTCGCCCGCCGAGGAGAAGTGGCACATCAGTTGCAGTTGCCGCCAAACCTATCTCAGGTGCATGATGTCTTCCACGTCTCGCAACTCCGACGCTGCTTCAAGGATCCTATCCGAGCTGTGGATCATCAAGTGCTTGAATTGCGAGAAGATCTGTCTTATCCAGAGTATCCGATCCGCATTCTCGATCTAGCTGAACATCGAACCCGTCAGAAGGCAATCAAGTTTCTCAAAGTTCAGTGGTCGAATCATTCTGAAGATGAAGCCACTTGGGAACGTGAGGACCGTCTTCGTGAAGAATACCCTGCTTTCTTTCAGCCTACCTCTTAATTCTCGGGACGAGAATTCTTGTTAGAGGAGGAGAATTGTAACATCCCCATGTAAAGGCCACAGTGATCACCTGTTGAAAGTGCCAAGTCATCATGATTAACTATGCTTGATCATCATTGCATCATATCTCAATTCAAATTCCAATTCAAATTGCAATTCAAATTTAAAGTGAAAATAAAAGTTGTCCCAATTTGGATATAAAAATGTTCATTAAATAGAAAATAATCCATAAATATTTATTTTAAGAAAAACAACATCACCTAAAATACTTAAGTGACTCTATCAACCTAAAACAGTAACCAAACAGCACCTTTTAATCCATTTTATTTAATCAAAATTACAAATGAAATTATATTTTAGCCAAACTAATTTCCGGTGGTTGAGAATATTGCACTGTAATATTTGACCCAAGTCACCTATTTTACCTAAGTCATTTACTGGCCTAGCTATTTGCTAAAGGAAATAATAGAGAAAAACAGAAAATAAAATAAAAAGAAAAGGAAAACAACCCCCCCTACTTGGCCTCGGCCCAGCTGGCCACCGGGCCAACCAGGCCGGCCCACTCCCGCGCGCCTGGCCTATATGGCCTCGCCTCCCCCTCGCACCCGAACCCTATCCCGAAACCCCCACTCCTCCTCGTCCCTTCCCTCGTCCCCGACGCCGCCGCCTCGCCCGACGTCGCCGCCCGTCGCCAGCGCGCCTCGCCGCCCCCGACGTCGCCGTCGCCTCGCCATCTCTCCCCCGACGGCGCCATCGAGCCTAGCCGCCCGAACCCCTGCAGCAGGGTGAGCTCGTCCGCCTCTGCCTCCCCTCTCCCGTGCGCTCGCCGCGCCGCCGCAGCCCCGCTCCGCCGCTCGCCAGCGCTCGCCTCCTGCTCGCGCGCCGCTGCTGCTGGCCACCGCGCCGCGCTCGCCCGCACCTCTGCCCGTGCGCTCGCCCGTTGGCTCGCTCGATAGCTAGCTAAACCGCGCGCCCGTGCGACCACCGTGCGCCACCGCCGCCATTGTTGATGCTGCGGTCGACTCCGGCCGCCCCTACACCTGCTGCTGCCGCCACTGGATGCGCCCGGTCGTGCTGAACCCGTAGAGCACACGCGCGCGTCCAGCCGCTGCCGGAAACGGCCGGCCGGCGACGTCCACGCTGCTCTGTTGCCGCTGCTCTGCCGCGAAGCTATTGTAGCAGCAACACTGTAGCGGCTCCTAGCTTTTCTAAAACTGCACTGGTTAGCCCCCTGAACAGCCTCAAAACAGCAACTAAACAAAGCTTAACATAGCTAAAATAAATATGTGCGGGTAGTACACTTGACAAGCTCCAACTTACTCCATTGGACCAAATTCAAATAAGGCATGGATTAATTCCTATGAAAATGACAAAAGTCTATGTTCTGTTAACTGGAAGAACTGAAAAACAGAAATACTGCAGTAGCACTTTTCAAACAAAGAATTGAACAAGCAAATGGACACTAACATAGATGCACTTGATACTGTCATGTAGATCACAGAAAATTGATCAAAAATGATATAAGGCACAAAGCCATAGGATGAATACAACACTAGCTATAGCCTCTGGAAAACAGCTAAGTGACGTTTAAAACTGAGGACTTAGCGGAATTATAGAGGATTTCAGAAAATGATTAAAAACTTCGGAAAATCATATAAAAATAACCGTAACTCGGATGAAAATAATTTATATATGAAAAATGATCAGAAAAATATGAAGAATCCAAATATGCCACCCACATACCTGTCACACCCCTGTAACATACCGAACATGGAACTTTTTGCCCGAAATTGATAAATGAATAGTGCGCGACTTTAATAAAATAAATCCAAATAAATTCCTAAATTCACTAAATCATTTAGTTAGGCAGTAAAACACATCTGCATATCATTTAGGCATGTCATGCATAGTGATTGCATTTTTGCCGTGGATTTATTGTTTCTTCTCCCCCCTTCTTTCCGATAGCCTCCGAGACCGACGCTGCCCAGGAGACCGACTACACCGCTGACGACCCCGCCTTTGCCGCAGAGCAACCAGGCAAGCAACCCCCCTTGACGCATGCCGATATCTCCTATTCTTTCTTCCTCCTGCTTGCATTAGAAATTGACGCTGCTTTGTTTTATCCTATTCTGATGCATAGCCTGTCCTTGTAACTGTTATTTGATACCTGCATGTTATCCAAACTGCTTAGCATAGGTTGGAAGGTAAACCTTCTGTGGCCTTTCTCCCTTGCTGTAGTTGCTCCGCTTTAGTACCGGTGCCCCGATCGATGTGATCGATCGGGCTGAGAACATCACATCACTGCCTTCCCCCCTAAATTGCTCGACTCTGCAGAGCTGGCATCGAGTGTCGAGGGTGATACCTCTTATCTCACTTTCGATGATGCCTCTGTAGAATAGCTATTCGGTTGTGAGTTATCGAGGGTGATTCCTCTTTCATCACCTCCGATAAAGCTTCCGTCGTGCAACTCCTCGAGTGGGAATCCATCGAGGGTGATTCCTCGGATTCCTCCTTGATGCTACAGACACACGGGTACTTTGACTTTACCACTGCTACTGAATAAAGTCGGGTCGACCCCGAGGGGTACCCGCGAGAGATACACAGGAAAGTCGGGCGTGCCCGGAGGGCACCCGCGAGAGTTACTGTGGCGGCTGGCTGTATAGCAGTACCGCCCAGGTTGTGGTGGTAGCTCCGGACTTGTCCCGACAGCCGTCACTAATGTTAATAACGCACTAACGGATTTGGGTATTGATCTGAGTTGGCCACTGGCCTATACGCACTACCACCACGCGGGATAATGGTTTAATGGGGCCCTCGGCGCCGTACGTATCAGCCGAAAGCTCTGTCAGACGTCCAGTTCAGACTTGCGGCCGGGCGACAGCAGATACCCTCAGGCACATCGTGGTGAGGCTGACCCTGCACGCAACGACCCGGAGTGCAAAGGGCGATGGGCCCAAGACCCCTGAGCACTTAGGATGTAGACCGGCGGGGACCTCTCTGCTGAGCTCTTGGTAGGGCTGCGGTGTGTCGATCAGCCGAGGCCGGGCATGACCCAGGAAAGTGTGTCCGGCCAGAGTTAATCGAGCGTGTTGGGTAACAGTAGTGCACTCCTGCAGGGAAGATTATCTATTCGAATAGCCGTGTCCACGGTAACAGGACGCTCAGTGTTGTATCCCGATCTATTACTACTTGAACTGGATACCTGTTAATTAATTGTAAGCTCCGGGATTGCTTTCTCGCATGGAGTCGAGGAAGGATCTCTAGGCTTTGCCTCAACATGCTTGTTAAACTATAATATGCTAATCTGCACTCTTCTAATGCTGCAAGACCGCTGAAGATGCTAGTCTTCGATAGGCTAGGCCTTTCTCTCTAATCTGGCATTTCTGCAGACTTGTCCACATATATAGCCTCCCTTTGGGACCAATGCATACTTAGTATAGTTCTGATGTCAGTCTTGCGAGTACTTTGGATGAGTACTCACGGTTGCTTTGCTATTCTTTTCCCCCATACCCGGTTGCTGCGACCAGATGGCGGAGCCCCGGAGTCAGTCGCCCCAGTCGACGACTACTACACTTCTGGAGGAGCCTACTACTACGTGGAGACCGACGACTAGGAGTAGTTTAGGAGGCTCCCAGGCAGGAGGCCTGTGCCCTCTTCGATCAGAGCCGTTGATTGTTTTCGCCTTCTTAAGGCATCTTGTTTTACTTGGTGTATGTACTCAGATACTTCTGTGTTGCTTCCGCTAACGCTTGTATGCGAGATTTTGTATTCGAGCCCTCGAGGCCCCTGGCTTGTAATATAAAGCTTGTATTATTTTATTTTGTGTTTAGAGTTGTGCTGTGATATCTTCCCGTGAATCCTTAGGCTTGATCGTGTGCATTTGCGTGTATGATTAGTGCACGATTAAGTCGGGGGCGTCACACCTTATCGGAGAACCTCCTGTCTGGAGACGATACGCTCGTTCAATATGATGGCGAATCCTCAATGGGAGAAACCGAGTCGATTCGTCCCTTGTACGATGGAAGGCTGGGGTATACTGATGAAGTCTTTCCAGAGGCCCTTGAGCTGCCTCGCTTTGCAGCGGTCTACATGGCGGGTAGACAAGATCCTGCGCGCGATCCGGTCGATCCAGCGGCTGGGCAGAACCTCACCCTAGCCGGCTCAGGGGGAGCCGGTGCGACTGCTGCCGGCTCTCAGAAAACCGGGGCACAGGTGCTTACGGACTTGATGAATACCCTCACAGCCTTGTTAGCCGAGCCGATTACTGTGGAGAACGCAGCTGCGCACAACACGGACATCACTAAGTGTCGCGAGCAGATGGCCAAGATCCAAGAGGACATCAATGCTGAGAACACCCACATGGCCGAGGCGCAGGCCCGGCTTGCCGAGGAGAGACAGCGTCTGGAGGAAGAGGCTCATTATTTAAGCCGCCGGCAGGCCGAGTCAGAGCTCGTCCACCAAAGGCGTCATCAAAGCCAGCTTCCGGCTAATATCGAGCCGACTCAGCTATTTACCACACCAGATAATCCACCGGCTCCGGTGAACCCGGGGGCTGGAGTTGTTCCCCCAGGAGGACCACTTTTGCAATAGCCGCTGCCGTCTCGCCGGTTCCAGACCCCAATTGGACACTATTCCAACCCGGTCGACAACGTGCTGGCAGCAACTCACAACTTGGCGGCAATCCCAATTGAGGGAGACAGTCCGGCTCAGGTCGAGGCCAGGAACGCCATCGCGATGCTTAAGACAGCAATGGTGCAGCAAGCCAACTATTCTCATAGCCAGCACCGGCTTCACTCAACCCCTCACCAGAGCCACACCAGGGGCCAACGCCTTGAGTCGCCGGCAGTTTCCAGCAGCGCACACCGCAGAAGGGCCGCCCAACCACTGGCGGATCAGCACCAGCCCAGGATCCCGAATGCACAGGATATTGTGGACACCGCTCAGGCTCTACGAGCGTTGGAGGAGGAAAACACACGTGCAGTGTATAACCCGCCGGCAGCACACGACTCGCCCACCGCAGCCCAGACAGCTGGCTGGCTTGGGGGCTTATCAAGCCGCATGATCGGGACTCCTTGTCTAGTCCCGGCGCTACGAGATGCATGCATGCCCCCAGATTTCAAAGGTCCACGCAAGGTTCCTAATTATACAGCGAATCTGGAGCCAACCGAGTGGATCGAGGGTTACGAGCTGGCAGTGGACCTGTTGGGAGCAAGTGAGTCAGTGTGTGCACGTTATCTGCCACTCATGTTGGAAGGTCCAGCACGCACTTGGTTGAAAAACCTACCGCTGAATTCTATCAACACATGGCAGGAACTGAAGGAGCGCTTCATCAAGAATTTCCAGGGAACCTGCAAAAGGCCAACCACAATTGTTGATCTTGAACATTGTGTTCAGCGTGAGGATGAGTCAGTGCATCATTGGGCTTGCCGGGCTGCGGAAGCTATACACAGTTCAGATAGCATCTCGGCTGCACAGGCAGTGCTCGTTCTGGAACGAAATTGCAAGTTTCAGCCCATGGTCCAGAAATTAGGGCGACTCAAGAGAAAGGCCCAAGATTTGGGCGATCTCATGGATGTCTTAACCCGGTATGCTGAGTCAGATAATACAAAGGATCCGCCGTCTGATGAGGAAAAATCCGGCAAGGGCAAGAAAAATGGTGGCAAGGGTCACCAACAGAACAATGGCAATGGGCAGAGTAACAACGGTGGTAAATGCAAAGGTTATGAAAGTGGCTCCGATCTGGTGGCAAATACAAATACGGGCAACAAAAATCAGCGTCAGAACAATGGTTCTAGGAGGCAGTCCTCCGGTAATCGCCCTCTCAGCTTCGAGGAAGCTCTCAAGAGTCCATGTCCAAAACACAGTTTCAATCGTAAGCCATCCAGCCACTCCTGGGAAAATTGCCATATCATGCAAGAGTTTTCCAAACGGATCTTCCAGAATCATCATAACGGTGGTGGCCACGGCGGACGACCCGGCAATCAGGGATCCGGCTTCTCGGGAGCCGGCTCACAAGGGCCCTTTGCAGGCCCCGGGTTCCAAGGGAACAACGGGCAGAACGTCGGGTTTCAGGGGGCTGGCAATGCAGGAGGCAGCAATCAGCGAAACAACCAGGGAAATCAGCATCAAGCCGGTCAGTCAGGGTTCCAGAGTAATCCGAAGTAGTTGAATAGTGGACAGTATCATGTCTTCACCACTAGTACCTGCAAGCGTGATAGGAAGGTGCAGCAGCGAGCCGCCAACTTGGTTGAGCCGGCAGCCCCGTACTATCTCAATTGGTCAGAACAGCCGGTCACGTGGAGCCGGGCGGATCATCCGGTACTCCTTGATCACCCTGGTCATCTAGCGTTGGTAGTGGCACCTCAAGTCGGCGGTTACACATTAACAAAAGTGCTCATGGATGGCGGCAGCAGCATTAATATATTGTATTATGATACTTTCAGACGGATGAATCTGTCTGATAAGCTGTTGACTCCGTCCTCCACAGTGTTTCATGGCATCATCCCTGGCAAATCAGCCTATCCCGTGGGTAGAGTATCCCTGGAGGTGGCCTTCGGCTCAGAGGATAACTACTGTTCTGAATTTCTGTCCTTTGAGGTAGTCAAGTTGAAAAGCCCTTACCATGCTTTATTTGGTAGGCCGGCTTATGCACGGTTCATGGCGACCATGCTACGTTTATCTGAAGTTAAAGATGCCAAGGCCGAGGGGAACCATCACAGTTGAAGGCAATCGAAAAATTGCACTCGAATGCGAGGAAGGAGATGCAACATATGCCGAGACGGCTTGTGCTGCAGAAGAATTGCGGTATTACAAGGACAACGTTGACCCGGCTGACAGGAGCTCTTTGAAGAAGCCAATGAAGGAGTCAGACCCTTTGCTCAAATTTAAGTCGGCCAGGGACACCAACCAAGTTGATTTCACCCCGGGTAATTCTGCTGAGCAGTTCACCATAGGGAAGAATATGGATCCCAAATAGAAAAGCGCGCTCATCGAGTTCATCCATGAGAACCGGGACATCTTTTCATGGAAACCTTCTAACATGCCAGGTGTACCGAGAGAACTCGCTGAGCACTCCCTCAATGTGGATCCTAAGTTTAAGCCAGTTCGCCAGTATCTTTGTCGCTTTAATGAAGAGAGACGGAAATCTATTGGTGAGGAAGTGGCCTGGCTCCTAGTTGTCGGGTTCATTATTGAAGTCTTCCATCCTGAGTGGCTAGCCAACCCGGTGCTTGTTCTGAAGAAAAACGGGACTTGCCGGATGTGTGTTGATTACACAGACCTAAATAAGGCTTGTCCTAGTGACCCCTTTGCCTTGCCCCGTATTGACCAGATCATTGATGCTACAGCGGGTTGTGAGTGTTTATGCTTTCTAGATGCTTACTCTGGTTATCATCGGATCAAGATGAAGCAGGAGGACCAGGAAAAGACGGCTTTCATCACACCCTTTGGAGCCTTTTGTTATACGACCATGCCGTTTGGTCTGAAGTGTGCACAGGCGACTTACCAGCGCTGTGTCCAAAGCTGTTTCCACAAACAGATCGGGCGGAATGTCCATGCATATGTTGATGACATTATGGTTAAATCCCGCAAGAAAGAAACCTTGTTGGAGGATCTTAAGGAAACATTTGATAATCTCCGCGTCTACCAGATGAAACTTAACCCGGAGAAATGTGTCTTCGGCGTCCTTGCAGGAAATCTACTGGGATTTTTTGTTTCTGAGCGTGGCATTGAAGCTAACCCAGAAAAGATCAAGGCAATCATGACCCTGGCCAAGCCGGCAAACCTTAACGCTGTGCAAAAGATGGCTGGGCGGGTTGCGGCGTTGAGCCGCTTCATAAGCTGGCTCGGGGAGAAGGCAATTCCACTATATCAACTACTTAGGAAATCAGACGACTTTGTTTGGAGTGATGCTGCAGATAAGGCTTTTGAAGCCCTCAAAAAACAATTGTTTGAGCCGCCTGTTCTTGCTGCTCCTCATGAGAAGGAACCTATGTTGTTATATATTGCTGCTAACAACAAGGCTGTAAGCGTTGCAGTTGTTGTAGAGCGCAAGGAGGAAGGCTAGGAATATCCAGTTCATCGCCCTGTGTATTATATCAGCGAAGTATTAACGGAGTCCAAGCAGCGATATCCGCATTGGCAGAAACTGGTCTATGGAGTGTTCATGGCTAGTCGCAAGTTGAAGCATTACTTCCACGAGCATCCAATCACTGTGGTCTGCTCAGCACCTCTTGGGGACATAATCCAGAACCGGGAAGCCACGGGCCGGGTTGCTAAGTGAGCCATCGAGCTTGGTCCACATCATCTAAAAAATGTGCCTCGCACAGCAATCAAATCTCAGGCTTTGGTGGATTTCATCAATGATTGGACAGAATTGCAGGCGCACGAAGAGAAGCCCGACATGACATATTGATCCATACATTTCGACGGCTCAAGGCAGCTCGAAGGCTCGGGGGCTGGAGTTGTGATAACTTTCCCGCGAGGAGATAAGTTCTGTTACGTTTTAAGACTTATGTTGCCATGTACTAACAATGCAGCAGAATATGAGGCATTGCTTCATGGACTCCGGATGGCCAAGGAGATGAACTTGAGCCGGGTCAGGTATTTGGGCGACTCGGATTTGGTGGCCCAATAGGTTTCTGGTACATGGTATTCCAAGGATCCCCTTATGGCGGCTTATCGGCGCACGGTCACTAATATTGCTGGACACTTCAAGGGTTATCAAGTTGATCACATTGATCGCCGGCAGAACGAGGCAGCAGATGCACTCTCTCGCTTGGGTTCTCAGCGCAAGCCGATGCCACCCAATGTTTTTCTGGAGGTTTTGCATAACCCGTCTGTCAAGTTGCCAACGGAGGAAGACTTGGCTATTCCTGACCCAGAGGCGGCTCTAGTGGCTGCTGTCCATGCTATACCTGATTGGATAATTCCTTACTTGGCTTATCTAAGCCAGGGAGAACTTCCAGCAGAAGAAATCATCGCTCGACAGATCATCAGACGATCCAAGTCTATGACTATCGTCAATGGCGAGTTGCACCGACGAAGCGTCACTGGTGTTTTTTAGCGCTGTGTTTCACCTGAAGAAGGTCATGCAATTCTCAATGAGATTCATTTTGGTGATTGTGGTCACCATGCCGGCTCAAGATCACTTGTCGCGAAAGCTTTCCGGCACGGGTTTTACTGGCTCACAGCTCACGCCGATGCAGAAGATATTGTGCGCAAGTGTGATGGTTGCCAGAAGTATGCTCGCCAGGCTCATGTGTCGGCTCAAGAGTTGAGGATTATTCCAATAACTTGGCCCTTTGCAGTCTGGGGGCTTGATATGGTTGGACCCTTTAAACGCTCTAAGAATAAACACACTCACTTATTGATAGCTGTGGACAAATTCACCAAGTGGGTGGAAGCAGAACCAGTCAGTCGTTGTGATGCTGCTATGGCTGCTAAGTTTTTAAAAAATTGATCTACCATTTCGGGTATCCACACAGTATCATCACAGACAATGGGACCAATCTTTTCAAGGGAGTCATGAAGCAGTTCTGTCAACAGGAGCACATCCGGCTTGATCTAGCATCGGTTGCGCATCCTCAGTCCAACGGGCAAGCAGAACGAGCTAACCAGGAGTTGCTGCGAGGAATAAAACCCCGGCTCATGGTGCCCTTGCAACGCACGCTGGGTTGCTGGGAAGAAGAGTTACCAGCTGTCCTTTGGAGCATACGGACTACTCCCAACAGGTCAACAGGCTATACGCTGTTTTTTCTGGTCTATGGTGTAGAAGCTGTACTTCCAAGCAATATTCGCCATGACTCCCCTCGAGTGGCGGCTTATGTAGAATCAAATAATGAGCAAGCTCGCCAAGACACTCTTGATGCTCTGTAGGAAGAACGCGAACTTGCCGCGTCCAGATCAGCAATTTATCAACAAGACCTACGTCGCTATCATAGTCGTAGAGTTCAAAGCCGTACTTTTCAGGAAGGTGACTTGGTGCTCCGTTTGATACAAGACCAGAAAGGCATGCATAAGCTTTCACCTCCTTGGGAAGGGCACTTTGTGGTCAGCAAGAATCTCAACAACGGGTCATATTACCTAGTTGATATACGTGAGGCAGATAAATCACGTACCTCTGAAGAGGAGGGAAGCCGGCCCTGGAACATTGCCCATCTCCGGCCATACTACACCTAAGTCATAGACTGGGTCATACCTTTTGTACATACCTTCCCTCATGTCTATACATATTTTGATCAATGAAATAAAGACCGGCAGCTCTGTATAAGAGAGTTTGTCGTTTCGCCTCAAAATTGTGTGTTGAGTCTTTATTGGTTGATCATTGGTTACTTGGGGGCTTCCAACTCATTGAGTTTAGCTTACAAAACCCATTAACCCGGCAAAAAGCCAAAACTTGGTTAAACCTGCCTGTCAGCAAGATGCTACTTCGAAAAGGTGACCCGGCGTATGCCTGATGAGTCAATCACAAAGGTGACCCTGAATTCATCAGAGTTAAAACGTGTGTTGGTCATGTGAGAGCCGGCTTTTAGAAAGCAAGAATAAACCAAAAGGCCAAAGCGCCTGCTTCATGCAAGCAAATCAGACTCGTGCCTAAAAAAGGCCAGTCTTTACATCGTGCTGCGTAAGCCGGCAATTTAAAATTCATGTTTTGCATTATTGTTACTTCTTGCATGCATGCATAGTCTTTGTTTTCATACATTCTGCGTTACAGTCACTTTTTTCTTTAGCTGGCAGCAAGGCTTGCCGGGTTATTTTTTCTTAACACACCACTGGTGTGAGCTCGTAATTAACGCAACTGACTCCATGCTCATATTCTGAGCAAAAAAAGACTTGTCATTTCAAGCATCAAGATTATACAAACAATAAAAAAGCAGCAAGTGCACGATGGCACTTGCACCAGCAGAAGTTTCTGATATGCAACTATTACAAGCCGCCCACTAAGCTGCGGCCACAGCAAAAGTTTCCAAGTTCAGCTGCCATAAATAAAGAGCCAGTGTTCTATGTTGTCGGGTTAGGATTTGCGCCGGAGGTTGAAGGAGCGCCATGTCCCGGCTCTTCGCGATCATCGTCATCCTCCGCCTCTTCCTGACTTGATTCACCGGTCGACCACTGGATTGAGCGCAACGCTTCAAACATTGCATCGGCTGTTATCACAGAGGAAGGGTCGACGTCAGGGGCAAAAGATAGCTTACGCGCACAAGTAAGAGCGACCGGCTGAGGGTTCGGCGGCTCAATCCGTTCGTTGCCTTCGGAGTACCCGGCCTGATACCTGGACAGATCCATCTCTTCTGCAATCGCTGTGGCGGCAACCCGGGTTTCTTTTATGCATCGCTGGAAATCCTTCTTAGTGAAAGGTGAATCATCAACATTGAATTCTGGATATCCACCGACAACTTGAGCTGGATCCAATTCCGGCACGTATGCTTTGGTACGCGCAAACACTGTCAGGGCCCCAGCACGGCAAGCCGCCTTCTTCCATTCCTCAAACCATGCAGGCACCACTGACTGTTCCTTCAGCATATCAGCGATCAACTGTGGCGGCGCCTTGGTATTTTTTGCAGCCATTATGCAGCGGGAGCCGCCTATGTAAAGTTGTTCCACAAAAGTATAGACTGCCTTCAATTTCACCAATGGCCGTTCAACAAGGTTGTGGCTCCTACGGCCTTCAAGGATAAATGCATGCAAGGTCAGTAAGGCCGGCTTAGCATATTGAACTGGTACAATTGACTAATGCTAAAGTCTTTTTACTTACCGAAGATGGCCTTGCACATGGCGGTGATATGTCCCTTCAAGCTGGACAATTCTTGTGTAACCGGCTCAAGTTTTGCCTCGGCCTCGTCAGCACGTTTGACCAGGATGGCTCTTTCTGCTTCAAATGCCGCCTCAGCATTTTTCAAAGTGCTTTTCACAAGGCGCAAAGACTTGTTAGTTTCTGAAGAAGATTCTTCAGCTCTTTCACGCAGTTTCTTCTTTTTTTTGCTTCCCTTTGGAAGTAGGCTGCTTGCGTCTCAGCATGGTTTAGCATGTCCTGCATAGCAGCACAGAGTCAGACAGTATATCATAAGTCCCGAGCCGCCATTCTTGTCGACCCGGCCCTTGAGGGCTACACTTATCATCCTTTTCTTAAATATAACAAAGTCCCATGAGGATGCAGGCACTCCGCATGGCACTTGGGGGCTAATGCATAGTTTGTTCTATGCCGCTACATGCAAAGACCCTGCACATCATATCATGATGAGCTGGCCCTTGGGGGCTACATAAAGTATGAGCATATTAAGTCAGGAGACAGAAGGCTACCTCATATTTCCGTTTAAGGGAAGTCACCATGGCAATTTCTATGTCCCGGCTCTCAGAAAGCCGGGTTCTCATAGACTGATGCAGCATGTTGATGTCTTGATCTTCAAAGGATTGGACAGGGAGAGCCGCTTTTCCTTTATCTTTAACGGGCGACTCAGCCTTGGCAGGGATCTTTGGTAAGGCTGAAGAGGTTTCCGGTGGAGCATTTTGCTGTTCGCCGGTCACCATTATTTCGTCTTGGGCCTTCTCAACAGGCTGCTCTTCAGTTAAAGTTTCCTTCTCCTGAATGACAGGAGGAGAGGCATGAGCCGGGCTCGCAGTAATGTCTTGGGGCGGCGGGTCGTTCTGAAAAGCCGGCTCGTCTAGAATATCCAGGTTAGCCGCTACGTCTTCTCAAGGAGGACCTGTTTGAACGACAGGGTCAGACGACCCGGCGGCGGTCTTCTTCCTAATGGCCTTCGCGCTATGCAAGGAACAAAGAGTCATTCGGTTAAAGGATAAAGAGCAAGAATCCATCGTGTAAAGGATAAAGAACAAAAATAGGTTGTTTACCCAGGATTGATGTTAAAGGCTGGCGCCCGAATGGCACTCGATTCGTCAGAAGAGGGAGATGTTAGATATGCCGAGTCGTTCAAAGGAAGGGGCTCTTTGAAACGACCGGCGTGCGAAAGAGAGGGAGTTGGGCTGAGAGGCGCTTCTGTATGGGCCCTTCGTGCTGGCAGCTCATTGCCTAACCCGCCGCTCAGCTCTCCTTCACTGCTTCTGGTCTTCCGTTTAGAAGTCCCTGTGTGCTGCGCTTTCTTCAAAGAAAATTGTGGGTCTAAGTGAGCATCTCGATGTGAAAATGGAACTTTTCGGACTGCAACCCGGAATTTCATTCGAACGGGTATCAGTGAGTCAGAATCTGAAGAGATCAGTGTTACCTCTGGCTCGCCAGCGTGATTGGTTTCAGCCGGTTCCTGTGAAGAGGTGGCGTCAGCAAGTTGATTAAACAAACGGCCAAAGGAGTCAAGTTCTACCTCTTGGTCTTCATCATCTTCTGGGTCCTCTTCGCTATCTTCTCGGGGAGGGGTGGGGTCTTGAAGTTCGACCTTCCACCAATCAGAGTTTTCCTGTACACTGACGGGTTGATAGTAAGGATGGCGGCTTACCGAGGGTGCCGGGTTGTTTGCATAAAAGGGAGCGAGTCCCACGATTTTAATGTCTTCTTTAGTTTCACCAAGTAGTTTCTTGGCAAACTTCAAGACATCTTTCTTCTGAAGGTTGACCCGGCTAAACCGGAGAGGGTCTTCCGGCTCACCGGAGTAAGTGTGTAAGAGCTGATTCCTGAAGCCGAGAGGCTGGATGCGCCATTCTACCCAAGTCTGGGTCAGATCCACACCGGTAAGGCCGTGAGCAATTAAGGCATTTATTCTGGAGTACAAAGGTGCCAGAGCCTCTCTTTCTTCTTTAGAAGCGAAGCCTGGGAAGACGATGGAGGCGTCGAGCCGGTTTGGCCTATAACCCGGAAGTGGATGTTGCCCGGTGGGGGAGGTATCCTTGCAGTAGAACCAAGTTGTATACCATCCCTTTGGGTGGCTTGCCGGCTTGGCATTGGGGAAGGCTGTGTTCTTCCTTCGCTGGATGGTGACTCCGCCAAGTTCCAGGCTTGGTCCGTCCTTGTGTTCTGTCTGATGATTCAAGTAGAAAAATTCTTGGAACAAGCTGATGGACGGCTCAAGCTGCAGATATACTTCACAAAATACTTGGAACTGGCACAAGTTGTGAACAGAGTTGGGGCCTATGTCTTGCGGTCTGATGTTGAAAAGGTGAAGCACATCCCGGAAGAATTTTGAGCCGGGGGGACGGAATCCTCGGTCCAGATGATCAGCAAATAGGACAATCTCATTCTGACCCGGCTGTGGGTGAATTTCTTCCTCTGGGGCCCGCCATTCAATTTCTTCCTTGGAAGGTAGCAACCCGGAGTCCGCAAAATCTTGCAACCTAAGCTCTGTCATGGAGGATTTAGCCCAGTTGACATACTTAACTTTGGGAGCCATAGCTTTAGCTGCAAGAGAAGTGTAAAAGTGTCATAAGCCGGCAATTCAAGGATTTTCCGGATTGATGTAAACAAAAATATGAGCCGGCTGCTAGAATATTTGCCGGGTCACAGGAAAGAATGCAAGTACATCCCGGGTCAAAACTCCATGCATAAGCTAAGCCCGTCTTTATGGAATGCGAAAATTACAAGTGTTGGGGTGATCCGGTCTATGGGTCGACAAACAAGTTTAGCATGAATTTGGAAGTTCTACAGATCTGAAAAATGGCCTAAAATAGGAAGATAAAACCTAGGTCTGTTCTTCAAAATAAGAAACGAGTTGAAGTGGGGATTTGTTCGGAATGAGGGAATAGATCTACGAGCACTGGAAATATGGCGGACTGATTCTACATCAAAATGAAAATCTGTGGGTGTTCTTAGATCTATGGACTGCCGATGTGATGAACCGAGAAGAACAGCGGAGGAATAGAATGGCGATGATGAGGAAAATGCTTACAGATTCAGATGGAGAAACTTGCGGTCTTCAGGAATGGCGGAGGAGGTCGCGCGAGCAGGGCCGGTTGGACTCCGGTGGCGGGGAGGAAGACCGATCAATGAAGCTTGTGGCGGCGCAGGTGAGCTCGAAGGGGCGTGGCGACGTCGGAGGAGTAGAGGAAGGAGATGGGAAGACAAAAGCAATAAAGAAGGAAGTGGGGGAGGCGTCGGTCTATTTATAGGCACGGCGGGACCCGAAACGGCATCGCGAAGCCCCAGGCGGCGCAGTGAACAGTGGCTACAAAGGCTCCTCGATTTTCGCACCTAACGAGACAATACAAATCTATTAAAGATTCCCTGTGATGTCATCCTGAATTTTGCGGAAGCGGAGCGTGATGTCATGAAATAAGACGACGGAAAAATACCAAGTTTATGAATGAGGAATGACCCGGCAAGCTGTTAAGCCAGAAAATCTGCCTCAATGTGGCATGTGCAGAAAAGACCGGCTCGAAAGAAGCAACGTCAATATATGGCTTATCGGGCAATTCTTCATTTAATTTGTTTTTCAGGTTGGAGTTTAACATGGATAAATCCAAATCAAACTGAGGGCTAATGTTGGGGATATTTCCCAATGTGTAGACCCAGTAGGAGGATGACCCGGCTATAGAGCTGGAGGGCTCAGCGGGTTATCTCACTGCGGGGCTAAGATGATACTCAATGGGCCGGCTTGATGGAGGCCTGGTAAGAAAGGCCGGCTCAGTCTACAGGCCGGCTCAAGAAGAAGACATACGGCATGAAGGTTGCCTTGGAGATTAAGTAGAATAAGAGTAGGAGACGGGTTAAGATTACGACCCGGACTCTCATGTAACCCTAGGGCTCTATCTGTTATATAAAGGGGAGCGCCCAGGTCAGAAGGACTAAGTTGCAATCCCTCGAGATCTAGGTTAGCTAATTCACACCCTTGTAATCGAGATCCAAGCAATACAATCAAGCAGGACGTGGGCTATTACCTCCATCGCGAGGGGCCGAACCTGGATAATCTTGTGTCTTCTCGTTCCCAATCAACCCCGCAAAGCTTCCACCCTTGTGCGATGGCCTCATCTCTAAGTCCTTTCACAAGGGCATCTGCCGTGACAAAACCACGACAAAGGGGCTTTGATTGGTAACTTTAACATTCATAACTTCAAACTCAGGATCATCACCATAAACATCCTCATACAAAACATGTATCTCATCATCAATAGGATCTCTAGCCGTACCCTCAAACCATTCTTCACTAAATCCCTCATCAATTCCTTTAGTAACCCACTCAAATTTATCACAATCATGGTGGTACATAGTTTTAATTATTTCGGCATATGAAACTCTCCTTCTAATATTCTCACCATAAGCAAAGTAATCTTTAGATTCCAACCTACGAATAGTATCTTTATCATGAAGAATTTCCTCTATAGGAGGATGCTCAAAATCAATTTTATAAAAGGAAAAAAATATCCCTAGCTTCTCGGATTATATAATCAAATTCATGCATAAGGATTATAGTGGCAATTTTCTTAGCCCTAGGATCATGGATGTTGGGAAACTCATAAAATATCTTTTGTAAGGCGGGGTGGAGATGTAAAAAAAAATCTAATTTAACCACAAGCATGGCAATAGCATCCACATAGCAATTTGTTTTATCAAGAATAGACCCACTAATTATTGGTATAACTCCTGCGCAATTAAAGAATTCCAGAATAATGTTCTTCCCGATAATATTACCACTTCCCACATGATAAACTTTAGTCTTAAAATTAGTGGGGGGATCAATCTCTGGAGGGTCATGATTAAGACCAAAAGAGTGTGTTTTCTCCCCAAAAGATTCACTACCACTATCCTCGCTAGCATTTTCAACCACAACTTTCTCAAGTTCAGACATGATAACAGTTTCAAGCAAAACAAGCAAACTAGCAAACGAGCAAAGAAAAATATTTTTGTGTTTTTGTAAAAAAAAATTGAAGTGAGGGAGATGAAAATGAGAGGCAAATGCAAATAAAAGGCAAATAAAATAAATGCAATTGGATGATAGTTTGTGCGAAGGTACTTGGTAATTTTGATGATGTCTCCCCGGCAACGGCGCCAGAAATTCTTCCTGCTACTTGTAAACTGCGTTGGTATTTCCCCGAAGAGGAGAGGATGATGCAGTATAGTAGAGATAAGTATTTCCCTCGGTTAAGAACTAAGGTTATCAATCCAATAGGAGAACCAAGCAAAATCCCGTTAAGCGCACCTGCACACACAAAAGCAAACACTTGCACCCAACGCAAATAAGAGGGTTGTCAATTCTCTTAGCGGTTATTTGTAAGGATTAATTCTGATAGTGATAGATAGATAAACTAAAATACTAAATAAGATAAAAGTAAATAAATTGCAACAAGGTATTTTTGATTTTAATATATGATAAAAGTAGATCCGGGGGCCATAGTTTTCACTAGAAGCTTCTCTCTCGAACACATAGCATACGGTGAGTAAGCAAATTAATGTTGGGCAATTGATAGAAAAGCAAATAATTATGGCAGATTCATGGCAATGATCATGTATATACGCATCACGTCCGAGACAAGTAGACCGACTCCTGCCTGCATCTACTACTATTACTCCACCCATCGACCGCTATCCAGCATGCATCTAGGGTATTAAGTATGAAACAGAGTAACGTCTTAAGCAAGATAACATGATGTAGACAAAGTAAACTCGAGCAATATGATTAAACCCCATCTTTTTATCCTTAATGACAACAATACAAATACGTGGCATGTCCCCTTCTGTCACTGGGATTGAGCACCGCAAGATTGAACCCATCACAAAGCACCTCTCCTATTGCAAGATAAATCAATCTAGTAGGCCAAACCAAATCAATAGAACGGAGAAAAATATAAAGCTATAATAATCATGCATAAAAGAGTTCAGAGAAGACTCAAATATTTCTCATGAATAATCTGATCATAAACTCATAATTCATCGGATCCCAACAAACACACCGTAAAAGAAGATTACATCGGATAGAACTCCAAGAACATCGAGGAGAACATGGTATTGAAGATTAAAGAGAAAGAAAAAACCATCTAGCTACTAGGTATGGACCCGTAGGTCTGTGGTAAACTACTCACACATCATCGAAAGGGCAGCAAGGTTGATGAAGAAGCCCTCCGTGATCGATTCCCCCTCCGGCAGAGTACCGAAAAAGGCCTCCAGATGGGATCGCGGAAGAATAGAGGCTTGCGGCGGTGGAAAAGTTTTCTCTTCTATCTCTTTGGTATATTGGAAATATTTGAAAATTTATAGCACTGGAATTATGTCAGGAGGGGCTATGAGGGGCCCACAAGCCTAGGGGGCGCGCCCTCCAGACTTGTCGCCTCCTCGTGACTCTTCTTGTCTTCTCCCGAAGCTTCGTGGGTCTCTTCTGGTTCAGAAAAAATTAATCCAAAGTTTTTTTCTCGTTTGGACTCTTTTTGATAATGATTTTCTGAAAAGGCAAAAAACAAGCAGAAAACAACAACTAGCACTGTGCGCTGGGTTAATAGGTTAGTCCCAAAAAATGATATATAATGGCATATAATTGCATATAAAACATCCAAGATTGATACTATAATATCATGAAACAATAAAAGATTATAAATACGTTGGAGACGTATCCGTCATCACCGATGATACGAGGACCCGACCGGTGATGGGACACATGCGAGGCTAGGGAGGAGTTCGACGCGACAAGCAGCAACCAGAAGCTCATCGGCGCATGGTTCTAGTCTGAGGGCCACCATGCCAACTACTATTGGACGCTGCCGCCGCGCGTACTAGCGCTGGTGCTGCTCGCACCTCTTGGTCTCCGCAGCGGCCGGCCGCATAGCCTCTTGCGCTCTGAACGAATGGCAGTTTATGCCGTCATGCGATGCATAGTCCCAGCGCTCGGACCAGGGCCAATTCTGAGAGAATTCCTTATTTAACACTGTCTTAAAATATGTTGCCTTATTTAACACTGAAAAAATTCCTTCCTTATTTAACACTAAGTCTAAATTTTATGCCTTTTATAACACTTTCATTCATTTTGAGACTTAACGGTGTTAAATGACACCTGAAAAGACCTATTTGCCCCTCATGTGGCAGGTGACCAAAATTTTACGTGTATGTTCGTATCCGGCCAACTCGTTTTGTGTTGGCCTTGATCCCGACCTCGACGGTGTCGTAGCCGAGTGTTTTCCGGCGTAGGCTAGCTCGAGCACTTTTCTGAGCTAACTGATTCCGTCGAGACGTAGACGGCAATGTGCACGTACACACCAAGAAACAAGCAGGCAGGTAGGTGGATCAATTGCAGTTGGACGTGTACTGCTATACGTACTAGATGAAGCTAGCTAGCAGCCGATCTCTCGCTTGATCGATTCTACGTTGGCTGGCTAGCAGCCGGCTATGCATCTACAGAACCACAACACGAATATATGATGTACCTCGGATGGTCGAATCAGCGCGATGGACGAAACCAAAGCCGGATTATGATGGCCGCCCGGCGAATTGAAATCGGCGGCGAGCGGCTGATGATGCAAATTAGGAAAGAAATTAGGATTAGGAGAAAAGGATTAAGGAGCGCCGAGCGCGCAGTCGCTGATGATGCAAAAATAAAATGTACAAGCATTTACTCCTTTTTTTTGGACCCCGATAAAATCCGAACGTTCGGATTTTAAGCATTTCATCCCGAACGTTTTTACATGGCAACTTTAGTTGACGCGAGGTGGCAACTTTAGTTGTTAAGACATGACAACTTTGTCCCAGTTCATTTTTTTGTCAGAAAATTGCCATGTTTGCCAACTTCACGTGAACTAAAGTTGTCATGAAAAACGTTCAGGTTGCCATGCTTAAAATCCGAACGTTCGGGATTTATCATTGCCGTTTTTTTTTTGCGGGAGTACAAACATTGACTCCAATATTGACGTAGTGACTTCTTGTATACTTTTCAGGTCTTTTCACGTGTAACAAAAAATTTCTTGGTGACATTCCACATGAGGGGTAAATAGGTCTTTTCAGGTGTCATTTGACACCGTTAAGGCTCAAAATGGACGAAAGTGTCATAAAGGGCATAAATTTTAGACATGGTGTTAGATAAGGAACAAAAAAATATTCAGTGTCAAATAAGGAAACATAATTTAAAACAGTGTTATATAAGGAATTTTCTCTTTTTATTAGCATCACAAAATCCCTGCGTGTGTTTCCTCCCACGAAAGAATCAATCAGCTGCTTGCCTGCTTGCTGTACTCTTCTCATTGAATAACCAATCAAGCAGTTTTCGTGTGTATTACTCGCCAGCGACGGATAGTCAGGTATACTACGTCGGCGCATGATGCGCGCTGGCATGGTACACATACACTGTCGACGACTGCGGGGCGCCGTGGCCATGGCCAGCGTCCATGGCGTCGGACCGGAATCCACGCAAGGCTCCCTGAGAAGAGAAGGTGAGGTGGACACTGAGGTGGAGAGGTCAATGGTCAAGACCATGCCACCTTATCATGAAACCACCTGAAGCAGCCCGAATGATAAAAAATAACCAGTTTTGACAGTTGGGGACTAGGTTTTCCTGATTTTGGAGTTGAGGAACCATTTGTAAACTATCGGTAGAGTTGAGGGACGAAAAATATATCTATATCTACTAATAGAGGAAATAGGTATTCTGCATCCGTCATGCTATTTGCAGAAAACACCCGATGTTTCTGGTAATCAACCCGCAGTTTAGTTTTAAGTTGGTTTTTTCGCTTTTGCAGAAAACCCCTTGATGTTTCCGGTAATCAATCTATATGCCAGTTTTAAGTCAGATTTTGGTTTTTGCAAAAAAAACCTCTGATAATTGGGTTAATCAACCCGCGGTACATATCAAATGCTTTTTACAAATATCCATATTTTTAAACCCTAACTCTAAATTTAACATGTTATATATGGAATTCAATAAGAAAAATATTTACAATCTGAGTATGATGTTATTTTACATGCTAATCATTAAAAAAATGCTATTTAGGGTGCAACCTTAATCAATAGCGCATGATCCATCTTTTTTTCATACCGATGCCGGTCCGGATTGGAAATGAACACCTCAACAAACCAGGATTGGAGATGATAGAAACCATCTATAACCACGCATGCACGCCGCGCCAAACCTCACAGGAAAAAAGCAGATTTCTCATCTTATGCCGAGAGAGAGACACCTTAGGGTTGACAATATTCAAACGTGTCCTGATTGTGTGAGCACTGAGGTTACCGTCGGTGAGGGTGGGAAGGAGAATAAGTGGCAAAACAGATGGGATGCCATGTGTTGGAACAAAGGACGTGGACCTATTGACGTCTTGATCCATGGTTATTGGGTTAGGGGAGTGTGGTGTTTTTTCTCCCGTTGCAACACACAAGCTCTTTTGCTGTTTTTCCCTAAATTTAAACTAGGAAATATGTAATAGACACAAGACATCTCATATAATGATGAAAAATTGCTTATCTTTCTTCTAATGAGCCCCCCTCTCTTATCATGCATATCCTCTCCTACAACGACACTGGATGATTCTGAATCTGCCATGCGAGGTGCGAGCGTAGTGTCCAAATCACACGTACCACTAGTGGCTAGGTCGACCAAAACGTACGTGATTAGAATGACCTTGTCGAGAGTAGCAGAACGAAGCAAAAGCCTCCGTGGACGTTGGCCCGTACGCAACACGAGAACCGTGTGAGAGTCACGGCATGAGTGCCTGCTTGACCCCTTGGTTGACGCAAATGACGCACCATGGCTCTGGCACATTAGGGCATGGCCATCGCTCCAACATGAACCGCTGCCCCGCCTATCCATGTAGGCTCGGATGGCAGACGGATGCAAAGGTACATCCCCGCGGGTGGCAGGTGCAGACTGTAGAAGAGCCGGTTGCTTAGTGGGGTAAAAGGTGAAAGTAGAAAAAAAGATGAGAGGAAAGGGGTAAAAAAGAATAGAGTAGGGCCCACTTTGATAAAAGAGTGTGGCTAGGTGTTAGTCGACTGAGACTTAACCAAGTCTCGGTTAAGTGATATACTAGTATATAAGAAGAAAAAAGAAAAAACCGAAAAGAAATTTTTTATACGAATCTTCATACAAGATCAAAGGAATATAGCATCGACTGATACATTACAAAGTCTCAGTCAACTTAGACTTAGCAAAACTGTTGATAAAATGCTACTGCAGCCTCCGTTGGACGTTGATCAATCCATTCGGTGGCTTCACCCTCAATTGATCTACATAATGGCTGGGGCAACACTTTGGTGATGCCTCCATTGTACATGCCCTTAGGCGAAACTGCATGCGTACATGAACTCGATTTTTCAGCAAGTACCACCGTGTACGCTGCTCCAACACACAAAGTTAAAAAGGAACTGGATTTCATCATCCTAAAAGAAAGGAACTGGATTTCATATGAACATCAGCGCGCGTTTCGAACATATGCTTAACTACGGTAGGAGTATTCCCCACATGCATATTGTAGACGCCATGCACGTGAACCCGCAGTGCGTACAGTGTACATACGAGCCAACAGACGTACGAACGTACGGCCCTCGTCGAGGACCACCCGGCGCGATTAATTTGCGTCGATCGATCGACAAGGCCGCCCCTTTTCGTACGTGCCCCTGGCAAGCTGAAGCTGGCAAGGCTAAGAGGAACAGCGAGGCAGGCAGCGAGGAGTACTACGTTTGCAGCTGCACCCCGACGAGGCGATCGACGGTCACCACAATTTAACAGGGAAATCGGTCTCTCGAGATGACATTCGCTTCTCGCTTTAAGTCATGAACCATCGTGGCATATAAATACAGATGCTCATGAGAAAAAGTAGTTTGAGGCATCTATATTGATTTTTTTTCCTCAACGCAAGCTACCACTAGTGGGCCTCATCAAGCAATACACATGCATGCCATGCATCTCTACTCTTCACTTCAACTTTTTCAGCTTTTTGCATCGGACAATACTTTTTCTCCCCAGGCACCCGCTTTCTGTTGAGGATCCCGCTACACCATTCGAATCTATTTCTCCTTACATTTAATCCTACGTGGCATACGGAGCATCACCCTGAGGCTATGGATTGGCCGTGCCTTAATTCCGCCCGGTGCGCGCGCGCGTGTTACCTGCTTTTCTCCGTCGATCAAGTGTGGCCCTTAGCAGGCTGTTGATCCCAGAGAAGAGTGAGCTGTCATGACTTAGACGTGTACGTAATGTGTGGCGGCCTTTGGATATTGGCAGCCGCATCAATGAGGTTTCCCCTCCTACCCGTCAAGTCTAATTTCAGGGTTGCATTGCATCGTTTTCTCCGTGATTGAATCGGCCATCAAACGCCAGCTAGCTGATTGCTGGACAGGTGATGCCGAGACAATACTTATCTACTCTGCATGCCGTAATCACCGGAAGAGTTTCGGCAACTGCCAGCGACGTACTGTACTCCGTACGTACGCCGGCAGGGAATGGTAGTGGTGGTTTTGACTAACACGGCTGGTGTTAGCGTTCACCGCGAGCCGGCTGCACGTGGTCGACCGCATGCTAGTGGTCTTCGTGTATATACCGAGTCTCGGTTAACATTGCCAAACTGTTTCATGTTTTTTCCAGGTAATGGAAAGAGGTTGAACTCTCGGCCTCAGCATTGTGACAGTTGCAAAACAGCTCGAAATTGTGACATGTCGTCACACAGAGTCTGAGACTCATGGAGATGGTGCCTCTTTAGGTACATTATATGTGATGCACGTTGCATGGAAATGTCGACGCTTCGCACAGGGAACAAGCAATGAAAGGGGCGATGGCCCAGTCAATTTAACTTATTTGAGGCTTCTACCAATCCCGGTTTTAGGAACCTTCTGGATGGTTTCCTGCCCAGTTTGAAGGTTCCAGTCTACCTTTCTTTTTTCTCCGTTGTTTTGTTGCTTTCTTCATGGCCTTTTCCCTTTTTTTCCTTCAAAGGTTTTTCTTTCTAAAGAATTTTAAAAGACCAGATTTTTGAAAAATAGATTGCTTTTCCAAAATAGTTTAGAATTCCAAATTTTGTTGGTGTTTCTCAATTTTTGTTTGAGAAAAATACTCCCTCCGTAAAGAAATAACTAAACGCTCTTATATTTCTTTACGGATGGAGTACTGTAGAATTTCAAATTTTGTTTGTGTTTCTCAAATTTTGTTTGAAAATTAAAAAATGTGTTCATGTTTTCAACAAAAAATTCAAAACTTGTTAGCCAATTCAAAATTTCATCCTTTTCCCAAAAAGTTTGGAATTCCAAAATTTATTCGCATTTTATATAAATAGAATTTCAAAAATAGGTTTCCTTTTTAAAACAAATTATATTTTTTTTAAAGTTCACTTTTCAGAAAAAAAATGTTTGAAAATCACAAAAAAACACACTTTTAAAAATTATTTTCATGTTTTTTGGGAAACTGAATGACAACTAAAGAAACTAAAAAAATGCGCCTCCGCAGCAAATTTTTTTTTTTTTTGAGAATCTGCCTCTACAGCAGCTGGCTCCTACAATACGCCATGGGCCGGCCCAGTGCCCCAATAGGGCGGTCCCTCCCCCTCCTGCGGGAGACCGACTGCTTGACGCTTTCCCTCAAAAAAAAAAAGGACTGCTTGACGCTTAACGCGTACCCCTCAAAACCAAAAAAAAAAAAAACTTACATCGTCCACGTTCTAGGGCGAGGTAGTCCGATGGATGCAAGGGATCGAGCCCTAGTCCTCCCCAATAAATAATAAACAGAATAAAGGTAGAAATGAAACGCAAAATAGAATAAAGGTTCGATTCTCTTGTGATTTGAGAGGAAAAAAAAAGAGGGGGTTATGGCGGCGATGAGGTCTACTCCGCCGTGGATGTTTGGCGAGGAGAAGGAGCGCATGGAGCGGTAGAGGACCGAGCGCGACGAGCTGTTGCTGGAGGGCCATGATCCCGACACCCTCATGGACCGCTGGGAGGATGAGCAGAAACACCGGAAGAGTAGCAGCGGGAGGCGCATCAGGTGTGTGGTTGAGAAGCATGGGGGGGGGTGTTTTACGTCAGGAAAGTGGTCGAGGACGTGGAGGAGATTCGCAAGGGGTGCGAGAAGGAGACGACGAACGGCGACGGCCAGCTTGTGCCGTCGCCGACTGTCAGACCAGGGAGGAAAAGGAGGTAGCGAACCGCGACGCACCAGGAGGCGCTTAGATCAGAGAGATGCAGGTGGGCGGAGACGTCGTCGGTGGATTTATCAGGGTCTAACAATGCATCGTATCTGGGATAAAAAAAACAACCTTACTTACACCAATATCTTTCATATGCATGGACAAGCTTGGAACAGTGGTGATTGTTTGGCATTTTTCTTCTTCTTTGGAGCATGCACGCTGACGGATTCCCTGTAAAATCCTCACGTATATCCTCTTAAATATATGAAACTGTAAACTGTTCATCATATTTCTTCCCAAATGATAAGTGTCACAGGTGTGGCATGAAGCACTTTGGTCCTGACATGTTTTACAACTAAAGTTGCCATTCGAAAAGAAAGTTGCCATGCTTGACAACTAAATTTGCCATCCTCGCGTCACTAAACTTGCCATAAAAAACGTTCGGAGTTGCACGTGTGGCACAAAGCACTCCGGCCCTGACGTTTTTTACAACTAAAGTTGCCATTCGAAAAGAAAAAAAAACAAAGCCAAAGAAAAAACTGAAAGCTACCATCCGAAAAGAAAGTTGACATGCTCGCTAACTAAAGGTGCCATTCTCGCGTCGCTAAAATTGGCATAAAAAAAATTCGGAGTTGCCATGTGTTCGTGTCACACGTGTGGCACTTATCAGGGTCCTATTTCTTTGGTTGAAGATCACGACTAGAGACAATCTTAGCAAGAGGAGCAACAAGAAACATGTAGAATGTGTATTTCGCAAATACTTAGAAATTGTTCATCATCTCCTTAACGTATGCATAGTTGTATTTTGGGTTAGATTTGTCAAACCTTTTTTTCAAACAGAGTTAAAAGCTTTGCCTTTTTCATTAATTAAGAAGAAGATAGTTGGCTCGGTTACTTGGCGGAAAACCGGGTGAAACCAATACATCCGGAGCCAAGCCCACACAACGACCCAAACAGCCAGCAAAAACCACGCAGATGGCAAGCCACAACAAGTCAATCCACGAAACCACATGCGGACTACTCCCAAAATAAAAAAACATCTGAGAAGCTAACACTTTCTAGCAACTAACATTTTGTCGGGTTGTCCCTCACAGCGGCACTTACCAATTGGTTAACATTCTTCATCTTCTTCCCATTGACAAGGCGACACAACCCTTGGGTGATTGTAGGCGCGACAATGAGGCCTTTGATCAGCTAGGTGAAGTCGTGTAGAGTGTCCTCGCCCTCATTCGCAACCATTGCAATAGCCCGCACTTCGTCGGAGGTAGCAAAAGCAAGGCCGAAATCATAGGCCACCTTGTCAAAGGAGGCCATTGCCCTAACCGATGCAAGTTGCCCATTAGACTCCATTGGAGCAACTAACCCCGAAGGCAACAACTGAGCATTGTCACCATCCTCCTCGATACCTTGGTCCATACTTTGAGTTTGTTTCTAGAGAGAGTGGGTGATTTCACCTCACTCTGTTGTTAACATGGCTAGATCTGCAATCCTTTTGTGGGATTTGGAATAGTAGGAATGGCCATATGATCTTTTAATTCTGATGATCGTTGGATCAATATTAAACATTTTTTAAGAAGGATTTTGTGCAACGTCGGAACCGGACACTACTCTGTACACAGGGAGTCAAATCAAAGCTAGAGGGCTTTGACTCACGCATCGTGGGCATCCTCAGAGCTACAATGGGGTTGTCAATGGCCACCCAACCAGCTTGATGACGGTCGGCATGGTACCACCTGCTCTTCCTTACCCGGAGAACGCCTGACACATCACACAACTACACGACGGGGCCTTGGATCGAGTGGAGATCTGAGGGCATCATATGTAGTCAGGGTGTGGATGTGAGTTGTTGCTCTGTACCCAGAATGTAATCGGTTTCTCTTTGGTGTAGTGGTAATAACCTTACCTACAACTTTTTTAGTTTCATTACATGTAGGTTTTCGTTAGTAGTCTAGACAGTTGAATCAGAAGCTCGAACTGCTTTTTGTTGTTCTGTTTCGTTTCACTTATATATTAATAAAACATGGAAAGAGAGAAATAATCTGTCTTTCAATAATATAGTATGGATGGGCTCTGTGTGGCCTTAGAGTGAAGGAGGATCTACTGCAAAGTTGATGTATGTTTCCGATATCTGATAATTCAAAATGGTGCCGAGGCTCATTTGCACCCGGTGAACAGCCGCTCTCATGCATATCAGATTGAGTTGTTTCTTAGTGGTGGAAGGTATTAATTGGTGGTGTGGACCTACTCCGGCAAAATTGGTATATTAATTTTTTATTTTTTGCATGGAACTTGGTATATTAATTTGTCTAGTTATTTACTACACTCTTGAACATAACCTAGTATTATGGTTAATATACTGTACATAATTAGTACTCCCTTTGATCGGGTTATTAGGCTCTCGTATTTTTGCCAAACTTTGACTATTTTAATAAATAATAACATATGATTTCTATAGCATGAAAAGTATGTCGTTGGATTTGTATTCGAAAGAGAATTTTCTACATATAATTATTGTGACATATAATTTATATTTTGTTAGTTAACTTTAAGTGGCGAGAGGCCCTCGTCCCCGGACCCATGACGATCACCTATTTACTCATCCTATGGAAAATCCTGCACAAATCAAGGAATTGCCGATTGCATGCAGAAAAATGAATGGCACAAAACCGAATGGGATAGAAAAAGTTAGATACGTGAAAATTATAGTAATACCGTAAGAGCCACTACAATGGTTGATAAGATAATACTTTCTTTTTAATTCCCCATCGTCTTACAAACACCAAAAGAAGAGCATATCGTACAATAGGTTATCTCTCAGTGTTATCTCTAACAATTAACATTTACGTGCTTATGAATGACTAACATTAAACTGAAAACGTGTAATTTTCGTATCTTTATTTCTAACATATCCTCACGTATCTTTTTTTTAACACGGTACAGACGCAAGCGCTCATATATACGCGCATACACTCACCCCTATGAACGCACACACGCACACCCTATCCCTATGAGCACCTCCGAGAGACTGAGCCGGTATATCATCTTGAGATTTTACGAAGTCACCGTAGGCGCCTCGTAGTCGACGGGAACGTCTCCTCCCACTGAAAGCGTATCGCTGGAATTCCTGAAATAAATCCAGGATAAATGCGAGCACCAGGACTTGAACCCTGGTGGGTTGGGAATACCACTGTCCACCTAACCATCCAACCATAGGTTTGTTCGCATATCCTCACGTGTCTATGAGAAGAGAAACCTCTCATTTATTTTGCTCTCTCATCTATCGCCCTCAACGTTGATTATAAGATAGCACTATTGCATGTCAAGGTAATATCATCGGGAGTCATACAACTTGCGCTCGATGTTCAGTTTGGTTACAAAACTTGTAAAATACGGAATTGTGGTCGCATAACTTGTCATCTCGTGCAAAGATGGTCACTTCGTTTGTATCCCGTGCTTACGTGGCATGCCAGTGGGGCTATGGCCCACTGTCAGTGACTGAAACAAATTGGTGCAAGAAATGAGAAATAAAAAGGGCATGGTCGGGGTTCAAACTCGCGACTTCATATACATGAACGCACTGGTGAACCACTCCACCAAGCACATTTTCATGCCTTTGTGGAGACACATTTACTTTTACACTGAACTCATATTTTTTTCTTGATTCTGTTTTCCCGGGTTCGGCTAGAAAAATAGGTTTCCGAAAAATAGGTTCCCGGGTTCGCGGCGATCCGGGCCAACCTGCTGGAGCACGCGCGCCAACAGCCACGGTACGCGGCGGACAACCACGCGCTGTGGACCGCATACTTCCAGCGACGCCACGCCGAGCAGATGGCGTCCACCAACGGCGGCCCGACGCCGAGGAGGCGCCACAACTCGGAGGGCCGTCGTCAATGGTGGGGCGCGCCCGGGCGGACTCTCTCCGCCGTGCTCGCGCACATTGAGGGCGGCAACGAGCCGCGGCTGGAGTACCCGGCGCCGTCCTTCTCTCGCCGCCGCGGAAGCTCCTGGATGCCGAGGCGCATGGACACGCCGTCCTCGTCGTCCTCTGGTTCCCGCTCCTCCGGGTCGACGCCGACGGCACTCGTCCCCGTCAAGCCCGAGCCGCAGGAGACGCCGCCCCGTCGGCGCAGCCGCGGCGGCAACCTCGTCATCAACGAGGGCGGCCGTGTCCCTTCCCCTCCCCGCGGCCACATCCGCCTGGTCAAGCCAAAGAAGGAGCCGGCGACGACCGTGGTGAAGCAGGAGCACGAGGCCATGGCCGCCGACCTCGAGAGCGGCCTCGCCTGGTCGCGCGCGGACTACGTGGCGCAGGAGATGGAGCGCCAGCGCCGTGCTCTGGAAGAAATCGCAGAGCGGCGCCGCGGCCGGGACGAGGGCGACGTCATCGTGCTCTCTGACAGCGACGACGAGGTCACTGCGCCGAGCCAGTCGGTCCGCAGCGGTGATCCAGGGCAGGGCTGCAGCCAGGCCGCCCCGAAGGACGGGCCGCCGAGCAACGGCGACGACGACGACGACGACGGCGACGACTACACCGTCTTCTACAACCTCCTCAGCATGAACTAGGAGTAGTTTTACGTTTTTATCTATGTAAATTCGCCTAAATATCAATGAAATCGCCTATATTTCGTCCAAATTAACTAAATTTCGTCGACTTTGGGATTTTTTTAAAAAATTGGCCGATGCCGTTGCGGTCGCGGTTGGGAATCGGTTCCCCCCACGCCGAAATTATCGCCGGCAAGCCCCCAATAGGCGCTATTTTTCGCCTAAAAGCGCCCTTGGAGGGCCGAACGGCTGGAGATGCTCTGTGCGTTTGCAGCTGCACGCCGGCGAGGCGATCGACGATGCGAGCCTGTCACCACAATTTAAGTATTTAACCACCCCGCTCGATCGGTTCGCACCGTCTCGAGCCTCCCTGCAGTGCAGCCGCCGAACTTCATGGGGAGATGGATCTCCCGAGATGCCGTTCGCTTCTCGCTAATTCCGCGCGGGGTGTGTGTGTGTGTTACGTGATTTTCTTCGTTGAGTGCGGCCATACATTAGCTGTTGATGCCAGAGATGCGTGAGCTGTCATGACTCAGACGTGTACGTAATGTGTGGCGGCGTCTGGATACTGGCAGCCGCAGCTATCAACATTGCCCTCCACTCCTCCGTCAAGTTTAATTTCGGGCTTGGTTTTCTCCGTGATTGAATCGTCCATCAAGCACCAGCTAGCTAGCTGGACCGAGACGCTAATTCTTCTCTCCTCTTCTTCACGCCGTGCGTAATCGCTGGAAAGAATATATATTCCGGCAACCATACTGGAAACGTACGCCGGCCGGAGGAAGGTAAGCAGATGCCCGTATGCTGCTGGCATAGACTAGTGGCTGGTGTTGGTGTGCACCGCGAACCGGCCGCGCGTGGATGGATGACAGCATTGGCATCCTGGTCCTCGAACCAGCCGGTTGAGATTGCCGAACTGCGACGTCTTCTTTCAGATAATGGAAAGAGGTTGAACTTTCCACCTCTGCATTCTCACAGTTGTAAAACAGCTCAGAAACTGCGACATGTCACATGGACTTTTTTTTTCACGTGGGCTTTGACACTGATAGCGCCTCTATGTTCCCTCAAAAAAAAAAAGATAGCGCCTCTATGTGGTGGTGGGGGCTGCTTTCGGTCAAAGGGGGGTGCTCATGCTCATGAGCGATTCAGTAAGACAGAAAACCAACATCGAACAAGCCTAATCCATCGTGCTGCGTTGATAAGTTGCAGATCATGTTAATGCTCAATTGCAGTCGCGGGACAACCGACCTCAAATATACTGTGTGTGCTTCACTTTGACCATGCATCAGCGAGGGTGATGTGTGGGGTGGGATGGCAACATTCTTCTTAAGTATTAGTGAGATGACACAACGTTTTTGTCTCCGTTTCAAAAACTATGCATCAACAAGGGCGTTCAAATAGCAATGCCTTGAGCTGCATTTCAATAGCTATAACCAGGGAAGATGTTCGTTGATAGGAAGCCTAATTAATGAGAAAATATACAGCACTGTTGGTAGTATACGATATGGCTCTTGTCGCGAAATCGGACATAGGGTGTTGTATTTGGCCCACAGATGTTGATTACAGTACTAAGTGAACATAAAACTTGGCGTATATGATTGGGGTACAACATAGATTGTACTCCCTCTGTAAAGAAATATAAGAGCGTTTAGATCACTAAAGTAGTGATCTAAACGCTATTATATTTGTTTACAAAGGGAGTACAATTTACGGCCTCTATATTAAAGGACCAAACGCATAGACGCATGAAGGGCCTCTTTGGTTCGGAAGATTTCTGAAACATATGGCTACGAAAAACATAAGAATTGAACGTCATGGCATGTTGAGTCGTACAGGAATTAAAAGCATAGTAATGTGTAATAGATTGTTTGGTTGCACAACAGGGAAAACACCTAGTTTTTTTAAAAGGACGGATGTTTTTTCGATAAAGGGCGGGTTTTTTTTTTAATGTAGCATAGGGGATACATGCACTATAAACACACAACCAGCCTCTGCATAACTAAGATGTACACAGGCAACACTAACACACACACACACACACAATCCTGCTAGCGAATAGCAAATTCATACAAGACCAAAGCTATGCCTGGGATGAAGAAAAAAAATGAAGTGATCAAAACAGTGAATGTGGTTTATTATAGGAACAAAGGAACATTTTCATAAGTTTTTCCTTTTGCCATGAAAATTTTCATTAGGTTGAACTCAAAGAAATTTTGTGTTTGAGATTACAATCAAAGTAGGCCATATAAAAATTCCTGTGGTGTCTATTCCTGCAATCCAAACATGTTACATAGGAAAAAATTTGAGAAACAAAATCCTACAAAAAAAATTATGAAATTTTATATTGAACCAAAGAGGCCACAAAAATGTACTCCCTCCGTCCCATAATGTAAGAAGCTAGTAAACTGTTTGGTCTGTTTGAAGTTGATTTGGCACGTAGCAAGCCCTGATCAGAACATTTTGTTGTTATCCGACACGAAGCCAAAACCTCATCTGGTAAATTCGGCGTGTGTGTTTCGAAACCCATGTACTATGGAATGGAGGGAGTATGAAAACGAAGCGGTTCTCCTTTTCGAAAGAAAGGTACAGCAGTGGTTGGCCGTGGCATGGGGCGCTCCTCTTTACCCGAAAGGAGCGGACCGGGCCGGCCCCATCCATGCCCGATCGCCAGCCAGCAGGCGCGGGAGCAGACGACAGCCGAGGAAGGAAGTCGCTGGGCGCCAATCCCAACACCACCTCCAACGCTAGGCTCACAGCCTAGCAAGGTAGCCAGCCCCACACTCCCATCGCACACCCCACTGGTGCGGTGCCTCGCTGCACGGCCGGTGGGTGACTGGTGGGCGTGCCGGATGGGCAGGGAGACCGGCCGTGCTCCTCCACCACACCTGCCATTGCCATGCACCTCCTGCGGTCCCGCTGTGCCGTGCGTTCCCTGCTGCTTCCCTTCACAAGTCCTTTTCCTTCAAAAAAAATAAGGGCCAACCTTGCTTGCGGTTGCAGGTTTTTTTTTTTTTTTTTTTTTTGAACACAGTCTTGCAGTTGCAGGGTTGCCTTGACTAGTTGCTCCTCCAGGGATCCAAAGGCCAGGCCAAGCTTTGGTTGATCTCAAAAACCACAGTTGTACTAGACAGTACTATTTGCAAAAGCAGGTCGCATGGCAATGATACCTCACAGACAAAAATGCTTTGGATTTTGGTCATCCTCTGTGGAATCACGGGTTCAAATCAGTCTCAATCGCAAATGAGTACTACTAGTTCATCCATCTTTTCACTTGTTGCAAAAGGAGTTGCGTTGTACAAAGGTCAAACTCGAAATGGAGTAGGGGTAGATCACAAAGGCTCTCGGTTTCATTCGATTCATAGAGGGAAACAGCTAGCAAAGGAGGCTAAAAGTGGAGTAGCCAACTAAAAAATCACAACCACACCACACTGCCGCTCACAAAAAAGAAAGCGATCTGAACCAACCACTACTAACCCATCGCCAAAATCGAACTACTACGGCTGCAACCAACTAAAGAACAGCTAAATTGTCTTCTAGATTCTCGGCTACTTTGTACAGCTTGCTCGCGGGAATGAGATGTTTGCCGGCCGCCGGCGGTCACCGGAGGACGTCCGACCGCAGGTGCGAGAGCTCCTTCCTGAGCTTGTGCGAGAAGAGCCTGCACGCGTCCATGCTCAGGTCCACGGCCGCCGCCAGCGCCACGAACGCCGCCGCGTCCTCGGCGCACCCGACGTGCGCCACTCCGACCTCCACCGTGGGTTTGCTGCACCGTCCCTCGCCCTCCACTGCGGCTGACATCACGAACCCTCTGTAGTTCCCCAGAGGCCACTGGCTGAAGTCGCCGCTGCCACGCGGGCTGCATCCCGGGGTGCTCCCCCGGCTCAGGGGCTGCGCGGCGGTCAGGTCGAGCGCGAACTTGCCGCCCTTGGACGCGGCGATGGTGGAGTCCGCTATGGGGACGGCGTGGTCCACGCCGGGGACGAGGAGGTCGAAGCGGTAGCCGAGGCTGTCGGACGATCCCGCCCCGCCGCGCTCGCGCCAGCACTCGAGGCGGCCCCACGGCTCCCACGCGCCGTCGCCCGCGGGCCGGAGGATGAGCCACGCGCCCGGGTTGGAGCGGCTCACGCGGTCCGTCCCCGGCGAGGCCACGAACGGCGTCACCATGGAGGCCAGCGCCACGGGGGAGCCCGAGAGGTCGTGCACCGTCACGGACCACCCCTTGCGCTCCTTCCCGGCCGCCTCCCGCTCCGTCTGCGCGACCGACCTCCGAAGGTCGCTGTTGGTGCGGCAGCCGAACTTGCAGGTGAACATGGGCTGCTTCATGCTGCCCCGGACCTGCATCACCTGGGGGCTGCACTCCGGCTCGCCGTCGAACTCGAACACGAACCGCGGGTCAGGCTCCGCGCGGACAGTGAGGCTGAGCTCCGCAGCCGCTGACCCACCCTTGCCGCCAACACCGCGCTTCCCGACGGAAATCCAGCCGCTGTGCAGCACCGCGGGCTTGGCCTCAGCGCCCTTGAGATCCAGCGAGATTGTAGCCTTCCCGAGCAGCCGCCCGGAGCTGACGCCACATGTAGTCCCCTTGCGGCCGGCGTAGACCGACACCTTGAGCGTGGCGGCCCCGCGCGAGGGGGAGAAGAGCGAGGGCTTGCGGGCGAACCACTCCAAATCGGCCTTGGAGAGGTGGAAGGCGGCGGCGAGGGCGCCGGACGGCGGCTGCTCAGCGGCGGCGTCGGAGAGGACGAGCGGGGCAGCGGCGGTCTGGCAGGCCATCTTGCCGAGCCGGATCTTGATGTAGCAGGGCGAGGTGGAGGGGTGGACGCCGGCGCCGGCGCCGGCGGCGGGCGGCGCCACCGGCATTCTGAGGGCGAGGTTGCCGACCAGCACCCGCACGAAAGGGCACGGGTCCATGGCTCCGATCGGTCAGGTGGGATGGGCGGATCCGCGGCGAGCGGAAGGGGCGAGGCGAGGGCGTGCCTTTGGCTGGGCGGGGCTGGGAGACCCGGGAGATAAGGTGGGAGGGAAGGAGAGAGATTGGCGGGTGTATATGGAACGGGGGCGGGCGGCCAGGCTGGATCCTGCTGAGCCATGGCTGTAACCGTACACCAGTCGACCCGGCTCGCGATCGTTCTGCTGCGCGCGCGCGGGGGGTCGTGGTGTCAGTGAGGGTTGGGGAAAGGGGGTGAGGAGCGGGGTGGTGTGTGTGGGGTGAAGGGCGTGGGCAGGGGGGCGAGCTGGAGCCTGGGCGGATGGATCCGAGAGTGGTTGTGCGGATGCCGCGCAGTGCCAGACGTTTTGGTTTGGTTTGGTTTCATTCCCTCTTTTTCTCGGCTGGGAGTGGGCCTATGCACGCAATGGCTGGGCCAGCCGGCAACTGGCTGGTTTGGCTGGGGTTCGTCTGTCAGTGGTAGCATAGGTACTGTATGTGGGAGGAACAATGTCTTTCTGCAAGGTTGTTGATGTATTTTACTCGTATATTCGAAAAAGAAGAAAATAGCAATGTTACAGTTAATGCTCCAAAACATTGGGTAAGTCATTGATGAAGAAAATACAAGTACGTGCCCCAGAAAATATACAATAGAATTTGTATTCGAACCAATTTTAAAGTACATGGCTTACAATGGTTAAATTTGACGTTCCAAAAATATGTTTGTGCTTTGTAAATTGGAAGGGGATAGTATCACCAAGGTTGTATATATGTTTGTTTGCATTCGTAAAAGAGAAGAGCCAATATTTATAGTTGGTAGTACACAACATTGGGAGTATTGTTGAATCCTGGGAGGAGTAAACTCACAAATTCTCTGGCCATTTCTACAAAAATAACTAAGGATGTGCAGAAATATTGATAGAAATATACATATAGCACTTCCTTGTCGCAAAGAGTTCTAATCCTAGGTTCGATGTGATATATGTCTTTTTTTTTACGGGATAATACTTGCATTACTCAAAATCAAGAATTACAGCCACGACTGACAATGTCGAGAAGTTCATTTGGACCAAACCCAAGCCACACAATTGTTCGGCATTGTGATCTTCCAGCACTTGCCAGGAAATGACTAGCATGATTTTTTGTGCGTCAAACATGAGTAATACAAGAACTACGCTCGATCAAACTTTCTTTGATCTCCTTCGTCAGAAAGACATATTTTGATCTATTGGTATCTCCACTTTGCACCATCTGGACTGCTTCCATACTGTAAGATTCAATATCAATTGGTAGGTTGCTCCACTGCGAGGCAAGCATGAGTCACTCCCGTATAACAAGAATCTCAGTCTCTAGAACATCATCACAATCAAATAAATACATGCACGAGCTGAAGATAATATTACCTGCAACGTCTCTCTCAAGATCATTCTTGTGCCGGCGAACCCATTTAACATAGACCCATATGTGTTCAACTTCACACGTCCAGCCGTCAGGGAAGACAACAGGCTAAGAACCGGACGCTTTAAGGTGGTTAGAGCTTTTGAACTAGGTGTCGTACTCATCAATTAGCTCATAATTTGTTCATCACTTGTCTAAATTTAACGAGCAGCGATTCGGTGCCTAGGCTCATCTGCACCCGCGTTGAAGAAAAAATTCAAAACAAATACTAGATTTTTTTTTAAATTCCATTTTTTTTGCATGGTAGATAATTTGGTGCGTGGGGTGCGCTCCAAATTTCAGATCATTTGGACATCTGAGTAACTCTCGGCAAAAAAAGACAAATTTGGGGTTTGTAAAAAAGTTCACTGTTCATGTATTGTTCTGACCCAATTTGTCTTTTTTGCCAAGAGCTACTCATATGTCCAAATGATCTAAAATTTGGAGCGCACCTCAAACACCAAAATTATCTACCATGAAAAAAAAATGGACTTTTTTGAATTTTTTTTGAATTTTTTTTGAATTTTTTGTGAATTTTTTCTTGACCGGGTGCAGATGAGCTTGAGCTCAGAAATGGATAATCGGCTATATTTGTACTATAGTGTTGTACGTCAACCCGCTCCGCTTACATCCCTAGTACCACATAAATCTTCAAGCTTTTATACCCTGATCTTCCTTTGGTGTTTGTGTGAATATGTGCATCCACACGTTGTGCATGAGTGCATGGTATTGTTCACATCGTGTCATCCTGCTAGCAGCCTAGCAAGACAATGTCGCTACTTCAATGACATCACTTTCATGCCACGCTTGCATCATGTCCGAATACTTGTCCATTTATTTTGCCTTGCCACATTATCTAAAAACATTTTTTGCCAAGTTATATCAACTGAGCTTAATCAAACTTTAAATGCCGCCACCATGGCTACGATAGGTGTATGTAAAACACAAATCTTTGGCAAGATCGAAATTTAGCTTGATATCTTCCAAAGTACCTAGTCAACACAAACAAAATACAGCTGTAATGACTCAAGGCATTGTCCAAAATTTAAATATGGTCGCCAATAAATTAGCGTAGTCAAGGTATGACCATGAGCCCTTGATCGCATCGGATAAGCAGTAGCCACTAGCTCAACAGCACCAGCTATAGTATACCTCCATCCACCTGGGATAATCAGTATCCTAATCACTATTTTACTACAGCCACGGGATCACAACTGTGCCAGCGTCGACTAGACTGTAGCACAAGTGCACTAGTAGAACTGTATTTCCCGCTGGCGCCGGAAGCATTTCACGTTGGGATCTCAGGTACCCGGCGTCGTCGCTTGCGGATCGCTGTCATGTGCAGCAGGGCGATAGCGTGCGGCCTGCGAGCTTGCACGAGCGCCCGCACGCCGAATGTTTTGAAGAAGAAGAAGAATCCAATGCTAGCTCCAAGCGGGCCGCATGACCCGTTCATCCATCCGTCCAAAGCTGGTGTGGGCGTGGGTGTCAGTCAGCTCACTCGCCCACTGCCATGCGCGGCTGGAATCCAGGTATCGTCGCACGGAAAACCCTTTTTACTAATCCCGATCGATCCGGCGCATTCGCGCATGTGAGAGACACAGCGCGGCAGAGTGGAGATGAACTGCACGCACGGGCGCCGGAGCAATTGGCATTAGAAAAGCGACCTGTGCGTGCCGACGTGCCGTGCCGCGCTGTCGTGTGCTGCGGCCGCACGGTGGATGGCCTGCACATATCCGTAAGCCGTCGTTAATCATTCATTTCCCCCGACGCCATAAACTAATCCGAACCACTGTATCTTCTCTCTATCGTCCACGGGTGCAGCTCGCCTCGCCCACGGAAAGTAGTGCAACTTGCGCTGGGTGGGCCCGCGTGGCAGCGAGACGGGAGGGCGGAGAACATGTGCGATCTTGACGGGTGAAGAAGGAAGGCGTGGTGGAGCGGTGCGCTGGCTGCGGCGTCGTTGGAGTCCAGGCTGGGGACAGCTGGGGGGATGGGCACAGCGGGAGGGAGGGCCCTAGGTGGCGCTATCCGCTTCCGGAATTCAGATTCCGATCTCGCCTCGCCCCGATTGGCCGATCGCGCCGGGACGGGACGGGGCCTAGTGGGTGCGCTGCGTGCTGGACTGCCTGCGCGCGCTTGTGCGCTGTGCGCCAGGGCTTCGACCACCTGTCCCAGCGGGGCGTCCGGGCCGTTCCGATTGATTTCCGTTGCGCGCTCCCGAGTCCCGACCAGTCCTGGCCATGGGCAGCCCGGCCCGGTCAGAAAAAGCCCGACCCGGCCCGGCCCGACCTTGCCCACGGACCGGGCCTGGGCCTGAGATCTAGGCCCGATGGCCGGGCACGGCCAGGCCTGAGATCTAGGCCCGATGGCCGGGCCGGGCCAGGCCTGGGCCCGCCATATTTGCTATTTACTGAAGAGGCCCGACAGGCTTTTTTGCTGATGGGCCGGGCTTGGGCCTGGATCGCCCGATGTCCGGGCCGGGCCGGGCCCGGGCCTAGCTTTTCTGCGTCGGGCTTAGTCAGGCCCGGCCCGAGTTTTGCCCAGGTATAGTCCCGACTGATGGCGAAGCTTCCCCGCCCTGCGTCCACATCCACGGCGTCGGCTGCTTCAGGCGGTGACGCTACGACACCTGTGATGTGGTATGACGGCGTGTGCGTCATATGGATGATCGTGGTCGTCTTTTCTCTCCCCCACGGGCTTGTCACGTTGCGGGAGGTGTCGTGGTTACTAGTCTGACAGTAAGTACTGAGGTACGAATTAGGAGTTGGGCCTAGCTACAGCACAGGTGTAACACTCGGATTTAGCGAGTTCAGGCCCCTCTCGGAGGAGGTAAAAGCCCTAAGTCTCGTGCCCTGAGGCTTATTTTCTCTGGGGGTATCTGATTACAATGAGTGCTTAACCCTTGCAACGGAGGGAGAGGGTGGCTTATATAGGAGTGTGCCGCTGCCTCTCAGCCACCACGTTGCCGGGCATTAATGACAATTAGTACAGCGGTTAATGGCGTTTAACACTGTTTAACACAGCCATGACTCTGACAGTTACTGGTAACGGTAACCATAACTATGCTTAAAGTCTAATTGAGGACTACTCGACCGTTGCAGCTCCACGCCGTCCGTGCGTCTCCTGTGTCCGGGTGATGATGTCTGACCGACTGGGGAGTAGACGTCCGTCCGAGTGATATCCGTGCAGGGTCTGTCGTAGTTTTGTCACGGCAGATGTCCTCGTGGAAAGGACTTAGTGGTGAGGCCACCGCAACTAGGTGGTAGCTTGAACGGGGTTGGTCGGAATCGAGAGATGCGAGTTTACCCAGGTTTGGCCCCTCACGGTGGAGGTAAAAGCCTACATCCTGCTTGATTGCCATTGATGATGATGATCTCGATTACAAGGGTACTGTTTTGCTACCTCTATCTCGAGAGCTACTAGTTTGTCTGTCTATCTCGACCTGTCCTCTTTGGGGTGCCTTGCCCCTCCTTATATAAGTTGAAGGGGCGGCTTACATGTAGAGTCCTAGTAGGATTAGGATTGGTCTACTTCCTATTACAAGCTGGATTACTAGTCCGGGTCTTGTTTTCCTTGTCAAGGAACTTTCCTCTTCTTGGACTTTCTCCGCGAGCCGGCCCATTGGGCTCCCCTTAAGCCGGCCACCTGCTGGGTCGCCCTGGGCCCTTGGTCTCTCCTTAAGCCGGCCTCCTGCCGGGTCTCGCCCTGGGCCCTGGGTCTCTCCTTAAGTCGGCCTGTTAGTTTCTTCTGTGAGCCGGCCTACAGCCGGGTCTTCCTAGCGTCACCTTGCCCTCGTCCTGACCCGGTCTGGTCTCTGGCCTATGGAGTCTTTCTCCTGGCCGGGTCAAGATACCTGTCGGGTCACCATGTCAGGGAAATATCCCCAACAGGGTCCGAGTGAATCCTTCGTAGTGCGCATCTGGTTGCACTTGTGACCCAGGGGTCTCCGAATAATACCGCGGGCCTTAGGTGGGCCCTAGATGTCACGTCCTTGTCCCTACCGGTGGTAGGCGACCCCATCATTAGCCCCCGAATCAGTTCAGGCTTTAATCATGACGAGTGGGTTGAGCTTTCGGAGGGGTCCGAGTGCTTCGGAGGCGCTCGACCTCCGCTCATCCCGCGGTTATCCTTGGGAGAAGCCGCAACGGATTGTGGACTAGAGAAATTCCGAATGATCGGATGGTGCCGATTGCTAGGCAAAACTTGGTGGCATCCGCGTGTCTCTCAGGAGAGATGGTCTTGGGGCCGAGTGGAGGCATGCCATGAAACTCGAGTGACGACGCCGACGCATGGACTGAATCTCCGGAGAGATGTGATACGTCTCCAACGTATCTATAATTTTTGATTGTTCCATGCTATTATAGTATCAATCTTGAATGTTTTTATATACATTTACAAGCAATTCAATATTATTTTTTGGGACTAACCTATTAACTTAGTGCCCAGTGCCAGTTGCTGTTTTTTGCCTGTTTTTGGTTTTCCAGAATATCAGTACCAAACGAAGTCCAAATGCCACGAAACTTTTTGGAGATTTTTTCTGAACATAAGAGACACTAGAAGCTTCGGGAGGAGGCCAGAAGCCAGAGGAGGTGGCCACGAGCCACCAGGGCGCGCCCTAGGGGGGTGGCGCGCCCTGGTGCCTCGTGGGCCGACCTCTGCTCTATTTGACCTAATTCCACCTCTATAAATTCTCTAAAATCGGGAAACCAACAGGGGAGTCCACGAAATACTTTTTCGCCGCCGCAAGTTTCTGTTCTCGAGAGATCCCATCTGGAGGCCTTTTCCGGCACTCTGCCGGAGGGGGAATCTATCACGGAGGGGCTCTCCATCAACCTTGCTGGCCTTCCGATGATGCGTGAGTAGTTTACCACAGACCTTCGGGTCCGTAGCTAGATGATTTCTTCTCTCTTTTTGATCTTCAATACAATGTTCTTCTCTATGTTCTTGGAGTTCTATCCGATGTAATCACTTTTTGCGGTGTGTTTGTTGGGCTCCGATGAATTGTGAGTTTATGATCAGATTATCCATGAATATTATTTGAGTTTTCTCTGAACTCTTTTATGCATAATTATTATAGCTTCATATTTCTCTCCGATCTATTGATTTGGTTTGGCCAACTAGATTGATTTATCTTGCAACGGGAGAGGTGCTTTGTAATGGGTTCGATCTTGCGGTGCTCAATCCCAGTGACAGAAAGGGACATGACACGTATGTATCATTGCTGTTAAGGGTAAAAAGATGGGGTTTATTCATGCGTGAGTTCACTTTGTCTACATCATGTCATCTTGCTTAAGGCGTTACTCCGTTCTTTATGAACTTAATACACTAGATGCATGCTGGATAGCGGTCGATGTGTGGAGTAATAGTAGTACATGCAGGCAGGAGTCGGTCTACTTGTCTCGGTCATGATGCCTATATACATGATCATTGCCTTGGATATCGTCATGATTATTTGCTTTTCTATCAATTGCCCAACAGTAATTTGTTCACCCACCGTATGCTATTTTCAAGAGAGAAGCCTTTAGTGAAAACTATGGCCCCCGGGTCTACTTTAATCATATATTGAAAATCCTAAAAATACCTTGCCGCACTTTTACTTTATTTATTTTATTTTGTATTTTTGTTTAATCTATCTATCTATCACCATACAATTTAATCTTGCAATTAACCGCCAAGGGATTGACAACCCCTTGTTCGCGTTGGGTGCAAGGATTTGTTGTTTTGTGTGCAGGTACTGCTACCGAGTTGTTGCGTGATTCTCCTATTGGATTGATAACCTTGATTTCATAACTGAGGGAAATACTTATCTCTACAGTACTGCATCATCCCCTCGTCTTCAGGAAAATCCCAACGCAACTCACAAGTAGCAGGAAGAATTTCTGGCGCCGTTGCCGGGGAGACATCATCAACATCTATCAAGTACCTACGCATAAACCTTCATCTCCTTGCATTTATTTTATTTGCCTTTGCCTCTCGTTTTCATCTCCCCCGCTTCTAAAAACATTTTTACAAAAATACAAAAATATTTTCCGTTTGCCTTTTTCTTGTTTGCTTCTTTACTTGCTTGTTTGCGTAGCCACGATGTCTCAAGAAAATACAAAATTGTGTGATTTTTCCAATACTGATAATAATGATTTTATTAGTACACCGATTGCTCCTCCCGCCGCTAGTGCGGAGACTTGCGATATTAATGCCGCTTTGTTAAATCTTGTCATGAAAGAACAATTTTCTGGTAGTCCTAATGAAGATGCTGCATCCCATCTTAACACTTTTGTAGAATTGTGTGATATGCAAAATAAAAAAGATGTGGATAATGATATTGTGAAATTAAAATTATTCCCGTTCGCATTGCGGGATCGTGCAAAAAATTGGTTTTCATCTTAACCACGAAATAGTATCGATTCTTGGGATAGGTGTAAAGATGCTTTTATTACCAAGTATTTTTCCCCCGCGAAATTTATTTCCCTTAGAAACCAAATTATGAATTTGAAGCAACTTGATCATGAACATGTTGCTCAATCTTGGGAAAGGATGAAATTAATGATAAGAAATTGCCCTACTCATGGTTTAAATTGTGGATGATCATACAAAATTATGCGGGATTAAATTTTGTTTCTAGAAATCTTTTAGATTCCGCCGCAGGTGGTACTTTTATGGAGATTACATTGGGAGAAGCTACTAAATTACTTGATAATATTATGGCAAATTATTCACAATGGCATACTGAAAGAGCTCCTACTAGTAAAAAGGTGAATTCTGTTGAAGAAATTAGTACTTTGAGTGATAAAGTTGATGCGCTTATGAAATTGGTTGCTAGCAAAAATACTCCTATTGATCCTAATGATGTGTCTTTATCCACCTTGATTGAGCAAAATAATGATCCCGTAGATGTGAATTTTGTCTCGCGAAACAATTTTAATAATAATGCTTATAGAGGTAATTTTAATCCTAGGCCGTTTCCTAGAAATTCCTCTAATAATTATGGCAATTCCTATGGTAATCCTTATAATAATAATAGGATGCCCTCTGTTCTTGAAAGTAATATTAAAGAATTTATTAATGCTCAAAAGGTTTTCAACACTACGATAGAAGAAAAATTAAGTAAACTTGATGATATGTCTAGGAGCATTGATAGAATTATTCATGATGTGGAAAATCTTAAGACTAGAATTTTGCCACCCAAAATTGATATTAATGAATCAATTAAAGCTTTATATGTCTCCATGGATGAGAGTAAGAAAAGAACCGCTATGCTAAAAGCTAAACGAGAATTTTTAGAAAAAGTGATTCCTCCCGGTTTCTATCGTAGTAATGATGAGGATATTAAAATGATTGGTGTTTCATATATTGATTCCTTGTTTAGCAATATAAAACTTGATGAAAAGAGGACTGAAGAAGAGTCAACTTTAGCTAGGAGGCGTCCCCATAATTCGGAGGGTGAAAATCTTGATGAAAAAATTGATAAAAGTGGGTCTGGAAAGGTAAAAACTTTAATTAGCGATGTGCCCACTCTCTTGGATTACAAAGACTTTAATTATGATAGTTGTTCTTTGATTGAGTGTATTTCTTTGTTACAATCCATGCTAAATTCACCCAATGCTTATGAACAAAATAAGGCTTTTACTAAACACATTGTAGAAGCAATGATGAAAGCGTTAGAAGAAAAGCTAGAACTAGAAATTTCAATTCCTAGAAAATTATATGATGAGTGGGAACCCACCATTAAAGTAAAAATTAAAAATTATGAGTGCAATGCTTTATGTGATTTGGGTGCTAGCATTTCCACAATTCCAAAATCCCTATGTGATATGCTAGGTTTTACCAATATAGATGAATGTTCTCTTAATTTGCATCTTGCGAATTCTACTATTAAAAAGCCATTGGGAAGAATTAATGATGTTCTTATTCTTGTAAATAGAAACTATGTGCCCATTGATTTTATTGTACTTGACATTGATTGCAATCCGTCTTGCCCCATAATACTTGGTGCTATTATTGATATGAAAGAAGGGAATATAAGATTTCAATTTCCACTAAAGAAAGGGATGGAACACTTCCCTAGGAAAAGAATTAAAGCACCCTATGAATCCATTATGAGGGACACTTATGGAATCAACTTGAAGGATGACAATACTTGAAAACTATGCATTATGCCTAGCTAGGGCATAAAACAATAGCGCTTGTTGGGAGGCAACCCAATGAATAAAATATTTTTTTTGCTTTTTATTTCTGTTCTTGTGTGTTTACACAATTATGCTACTGTTATGATTGTGTTTTTATGTTTTAATTAGTGTTTGTGCCAAGTAATGCCTTTGGGATGATTTGGATGATAGTATAATTGATGTTGTTTGGAAAACAGAAAGTTTTGCGTCCAGTGCTGAAATTTTAATTCTGTACTGGAGGGTCAGAAAAATCTGAAATTTTTTACACAGTATTGGTATATGAATTTCCCACATTGTCCTAATGTTTCAGAATTTTTGGAGTTACAGAAGTATAGCTTTTAAAAGGATCTTTACAGACTGTTCTGTTTTAGACAGATTCTGTTTTAGTTGCATAGTTTGCTTATTTTGATGAATCTATGGATCGTATCGGGGGGTATGAGTCATGGAGAAGTTGGAGTACATTAGAATTATGCCAATATTAAATATGAATCAATTTACAACAGTACTTAAAGTTAAAGATTTATTTGTTATACTAACGGATCTCACGAAGGTTTTGTTGAGTTTTGTGTGATTGAAGTTTTCAAGTTTTGGGTGAGATCACGATAGATGAAGGAATAAGAGGTGGCAAGAGCCTAAGCTTGGGGATGCCCACGGCACCCCAAGGTAATATTCAAGGAAGACTCAAGCGTCTAAGCTTGGGGATGCCCCGGAAGGCATCCCCTCTTTCTTCTACCAACTATCGGTAATTTTACTTGGAGCTATATTTTTATTCATCACATGATATGTGTTTTACTTGGAGCGTCGTGTATTATATGAGCCTTTGCTTTGTTTGCTTTTAAGTCTGTCACAATCATCTTTGCTGGACACACCTATTTGAGAGAGCCACACGTTTATCATGATTTGTTAGAATACTCTATGTGCTTCACTTAAATCTTTTGAGCTAGGCAGTTGCTCTAGTGCTTCACTTAAATCTTTTTGAGCACGGCGGTGGCTATATTTTGAAGAAATATTTGAACTCTCATGCTTCACTTACATTATTTTGAGATTTGATAAGATTAAAATTTTGAATAAATATTTGAACTCTCATGCTTCACTTATATCTTTTTGAGAGTTGATAATAGTAATGGTAATTTGCACAAGATATGAATTTGGTCCCAAAGTGATGAATATTCAAGAGGGATATAATAAAAACTTTCATGAAAGATCATTGGATATGATAAGTTTGATTCCTTGCAATAGTTTTGCGATATGGAGATGATAATATGTGAGTCATGTTAGTGAGTAATTGTGATTTAGTAAGAATATTGGTGTTAAGGTTTGTGATTCCTTATGCATGCACATAAAGTCAATAGTTATGCAACGAAATTATATCCTACTTATGGTGCATTATTCGGTGTTAGTTATGTTCAATGCATGTTTATGACCGTTTTCGTTTTTGGTTGGTCGCTTCTCAATCTATTTGCTAGCCTTCATTTGTACTAAGCGGGAATACTGCTTGTGCATCCAACCCCTTAAACCCAAGTTGTGCCAAATGAGTCCACCATATCTACCTATATGCGGTATTTCAATGCCGTTCCAAGTAAATTTGCATGTGCCAACTCTAATTTTTCAAAATAATTTTCCTTTTTATGTGCCCGTACCGCTCATGAAGCGGCAGGGGGTGGCCAATATTTTCCATGCTAGGTGTGTTATTCTCACGATGAGTGTTTATTCACTTGTCATTGCACGAGAGAGTGGCAGGTAATAGGGATGCCCAGTCCCACAATGAATCAAAAATTAATAATAACAAATTCCTTGGAAAGTGTTGGTATGGAGGGCACCCGTGGATACGGCTAGCCATGGATTGTGAAAGAGTGGTGGAAAGGAAATAAACTTTATTTTCTGTTTGGGAACCACCTATAATGTGTCTAGCATGGAAGATATTGGGAATTCTCGGTCGTTTTCGTTGACACGAAAAGCATGCCTCTCAAAATAATTTTATCTCTCTAATTTAAGCTTTGAGCTCTGGCACATTTGCAAATCTCTGCTTCCCTCTGCGAAGGGCCTATCTATTTACTTTTATGCAATTTTTATTTTTATTTTGAGTCTCCATCTTCTCTTACAAAGCACCAACTAGAGAGCACTATTGTCATACTTGTGCATTGTGTGTGGCTAATATTGAGTGTGTTTCATGAATGGATCAATGATTGAGCATAATGGGCTAGGGATAACTTTCTTTAGCATTGATATTTTGAAAGACATGGTCGCTTGTTAATATGCTTGAGTATTTATGTCTTCATGTCAAACTATAGACTATTGCTTTGAATCATTCAAGTCCAAATGTCCATGCTACAAAGAAAAGAATATATGATGAATATGATAGGTAGCATTCCACATCAAAAATTCTGTTTTTATCATTTACCTACTCGAGGACGAGCAGGAATTAAGCTTGGGGATGCTTGATACGTCTCCAACGTATCTATAATTTTTGATTGTTCCATGCTATTATAATATCAATATTGGATGTTTTTATATACATTTACAAGCAATTCTATATCATTTTTTGGGACTAACCTATTAAGTTAGTGCCCAGTGCCAGTTGCTATTTTTTTGCCTGTTTTTGGTTTTCCAGAATATCAGTACCAAACGAAGTCCAAATGCCACGAAACTTTTTGGAGATTTTTTTTCTGGACATAAGAGACACTAGAAGCTTCGGGAGGAGGTCAGAAGCCAGAGGAGGTGGCCACAAGCCACCAGGGCGCGCCCCAGGGGGGGTGGCGCGCCCTGGTGCCTCATGGGACCACCTCTGCTCCGTTTGACCTAATTCCACCTCTATAAATTCTCTAAAATCGGGAAACCAACAGTGAAGTCCATGAACTCTTTTATGCATGATTATTATAGCTTCGTATTTCTTCTCCGATCTATTGATTTGGTTTGGCCAACTAGATTGATTTATCTTGCCATGGGAAGAGGTGCTTTGTAATGGGTTTGATCTTGCGGTGCTCAATCCCAGTGACAGAAAGGGACATGACACGTATGTATCGTTGCTATTAAGGGTAAAAAGATGGGGTTTATTCATGCGTGAGTTTACTTTGTCTACATCATGTCATCTTGCTTAAGGCGTTACTCTGTTCTTTATGAACTTAATACACTAGATGCATGCTGGATAGCGGTCGATGTGTGGAGTAATAGTAGTAGATGCAGACAGGACTCGGTCTACTTGTCTCGGACATGATGCCTATATACATGATCATTGCCTTGGATATCGTCATGATTATTTGCTTTTCTATCAATTGCCCAACAGTAATTTGTTCACCCACCGTATGCTATTTTCAAGAGAGAAGCCTTTAGTGAAAACTATGGCCCCCGGGTCTACTTTAATCATATATTGAAAATCCTAAAAATACCTTGCTGCACTTTTACTTTATTTATTTTATTTTGTATTTTTGTTTAATCTATCTATCTATCACCATACAGTTTAATCTTGCAATTAACCGCCAAGGGATTGACAACCCCTTGTTCGCGTTGGGTGCAAGGATTTGTTGTTTTGTGTGCAGGTACTGCTAACGAGTTGTTGCGTGATTCTCCTACTGGATTGATAACCTTGGTTTCATAACTGAGTGAAATACTTATCTCTACTGTACTGCATCATCCCCTCCTCTTCGGGGAAATCCCAACGCAGCTCACAAGTAGCAAGATGACACTTCATATCCCGGAGTAACGCCAGCGCAGGTCAGCTCCGAGTCCAAATTTATGAGACGCACGCCTTGGAGCCTAGTGAAAGGGCCAAGTCAACCCGCGGAGGGGCGTCGAGCTCGTCCTTTCGCAATCCTGGAGGTGACTCTAGTCGGTTGTTTAACGTGTCCGAGTGCACGGTGGCCTGTGGAAGGCGGTCGGTCGGGCCGACACGCGCTTTCGGAAAGACGGGATGGACGCAATCTGTCAGGCGGATTCGCCATGGAAATCCCGGGATTCGAAATGATGTGCACGCGCGCGTGGAGGCGGTTGCGCTGCGGCTAGTGGGAAAGTGGGGCGTGATGCCTCGATTTTCGCCCGGAAATTCACCACGTGTCCTGCCTTTCCTGTGCGCGAGATTGCTACCAAAGCCGTTGATCTAGGATCCGACGGCTAAGGGCCGGTGAGTGATTCTGCCCGCAGTATAAAAGGTAGTTTCACCGCGCGGGGTCAATTCCAGATCCCCTTTTCCCCCACCCTGCCATCCGCCCCCCACGTTCTTCTCCACACTGCGCCGGAGCACTCGAAGCCATGGGGAAGGATTCCACCGCTAAGCTGGAGAGGGCGAAGAAGGCAAGGAAGATGGCGCCATTGAGTTCGGGACCGCCGGTGGGTCGCATCCCGGGGGAATGGCTCCCCTCGCGCGTTACGGTGTAGCGGCTGGAGGAGCTCGCCGAAGAGGGCCTCATTCCGGCGGATGGGTGGAGGCGGCCGGACGCGGACGAGGTCGAGCCTGTGCCGCAGGGTGACGAGCGCGTGTTGCTGGTTACCCATATTGAGCGAGGTTTCTCTATGCCTCCGCACCCTTTCTTTCGGGCTTTTTTGGATTTCTTCGGCGCGCAGCTCCACCATCTTCCTCCCAATGCCATCGTGTATTTGTCAGCTTTCGTTTCTCTTTGTGAGAATTTCATTGGTTGCCACCCGCATTGGGGCCTGTTCAAGCATATCTTCACGTGTCGCTCGATGACCGTGAAGAAGGACTCGCCGAGTGGGGAGAAGACTCATGTAACCCAGCTCTATGGAGGTCTGGGGATACAAGTGCAGGGGCGGAGCGCCTTTCCGAAGATGAGTTTTCCCGACTCGGTGAAGGGCTGGCAGGACAGCTGGTTCTACTGCAAGGACGTGCCGAGTGAGGGATCTTCGATTGGCCTTCCTCCGTACTCGGGGGCGAGAGTCGCCGCGCCTCCATCTTTGGAGGTGAGTAAAGAAGAGAAGGTGGATGTCGGAATCTTGACCGTCACCATGGTTGGAGCCTTGAATGCAGGGGTCAACGGGATGGATCTGCAGGAAACTTTCTTGATTCGGAGGATCCAGCCGCTGCAGGCCTGGGCACATCCCATGTGGATGTATGAAGGCCCAGGTGATGACACCCAAGTGCACCCGGAGGAGCTGACCGACGACGCCCTGGCCAGCAAGATCAAGGCCATCACTTCGGCTCGGGACAACCCGCGCGGCGCCAGGAGGGTGCCTCCGTATGAGAAGAACATCCAGCTGGTTGAGGTAAGAGTGTCTTGGACCAGTCGGATAGTGACCAGCCCTTCCTTGTGTTTCTAGATCTTGACTTTATGTTTCCCCCCTTTCGGAGCTTCCCGCAGATGATCTCCAACATTCCGTCGGTCAACTGGTCACCGACAGATGTGACGAGTGACACGGAGCATCAGCACTCGGATAGCAGCGATGAGGAAGAAGGGGGAAGCGAGGAGGAGGAGGAAGAGGAAAGTGATGAAGACGAGAGTGACACCGAGGAGGGCGTGGAGGCGGAGTCTTCTCCGTCTGAAGTCATTCCCTAGGAACGCCGCACCAAGGAAAAGAATGACCCGAGCGCCAGAGCGAGGGGTGCCAGAGTGCTGATACGTCTCCAACGTATCTATAATTTATGAAGTATTCATGCCATGTTTATTATAGTTTTGTATGATTTTGGTGCACTTTTATATGGCTTTTATATGATTTTTATGGACTAACATATAGACCTAGTGCCCAGTGCCAGTTGTTGTTTTCTGCTTGTTTTTGGTTTTTACAGAAAATCCATATCAAATGAAGTCCAAATGCAGCGAAACTTTTTGACGATTTTTTCTGGAAGGAAACGGACCCAGGAAGCTTCTTGGAAGCAGCAGAAGAGCCACAGGGGCCCCACGAGCCACCTGGGCGCGCCTGCCCCCCCCTCCCAGGCGCGACCTGGTGCCTCGTGGCCCCCCTGTGGCCCCTCTTCGCGTGATTCCAACGCTGAAAAATCATATATATTCAGAAACCCCCGAAAGTTAACCTAGATGAGTTTTTACCCCGCCGCAAGCCTCTGTACCTCCACGATCTATCTACAGCCCTTTTCCGGCACCCTGCCAGAGGGGGGAAAGCATCACCGGAGGCCATCTTCATCATCCCGGCGGTCTCCATGATGAGGAGGGAGTAGTTCACCCTCAGGGCTGAGGGTTTGTACCAGTAGCTATGTGTTTTATCTCTCTCTCTCTCGTGTTCTTGATTTGGCACGATCTTGATGTATCACGAGCTTTGTTAATATAGTTGGATCATATGGTGTTTCTTCCCTCTCTATCCTTGTTGTGATGAATCGAATCTTTTCCCTTTGAGGTTTCGTTATTGTCGGATTGAATATTTCAGATTTGAGAACACTTGATGTATGTCTTGCATATGAATACCCGTGGTGACAATCGGGTATTATATTGATTCACTTGATGTATGTTTTGGCACTCAACTCGCGGATTCCCGAGGTGACATTGGGGTAATCTATGCATAGGGGTTGATGCATGTTTTCATTATCTTTTCTCCGATAGAAACTTTGGGGTGCTCCTTGGAGTTCTTTGTGTGGATTGAATTTTATGATTATGAAGTTGTTTGATGCATATCGTATAATCAACTCACGGATACTTGTGGTGACATTGGAGTATCTAGGTGACACTAGAGTTGGTTGATGTGTATCATATGGTGTTATTTTAGTATGAACTCTAGGGCTGTTTGTGACACTTATAGGAATAGCTCAATAGATCGATCGGAAAGGATAACTTTAAGGTGGTTTCGTACCCTACAAACAATTTCTATCTTATGTTCTCCGCTAATAGGAACTTGGGAGTGATTCTTTATCGCACGTTGAGGGATGGTTATATGATCCAATTATATTAGCATTGTTGAGAGATTGCACTAGCGAAAGTATGAACCCTAGGCCTTGTTTCTAAGCATTGCAATACTGTTTATGCTCACTTTTGTTACTTGTTACCTTGCTGTTTTTTATTGTTCGCACTACAAAAACCTATATCTACTATCCATATTACACTTGTATCACCATCTATTCGCGAACTAGTGCACCTATACAATTTACCATTGTATTGGGTGTGTTGGGGACCCAAGAGACTCTTTGTTATTTGGTTGCAGGGTTGTTTGAGAGAGACCATCTTCATCCTACGCCTCCCACGGATTGATAAACCTTAGGTCATCCACTTGAGGGAAAATTGCTACTGTCCTACAAAACTCTGCGCTTGGAGGCCCAACACGAGTCTACAAGAATAAGTTGTGTAGTAGACATCAAGTGCCGAGTGATCCGAGGCCGACTGCTTCGGCTTCTTCGGGCGTAGCGAAGCGCCTGCGGGCGAAAGCCGTTGACTCGGCAGAGAAACAGCCCAAGCAGCCGAAGCAGATCTCCAGCAAGCCACGGAAGGCGGTGGTGCCAAGGATCAAGGTGGCGGTGCCACTAGCCTCGACGTGAGTATCCGAGAGCTAACCTCTTTTCCGTGTGGCTTTGAATGATGAGCATGATTGCAATGTTGTTAGAAGAAGAATTGTGCTCAATTCATAGAAGAAGAATTCAATAAAATGTTTGGCATAAAATCTTTGAATGATGAGCATGATTGCAATGTTGTTAGTATGCTTTCTATGAATATCCATGATGCTAGTGATATGCAAAGCCATAAGCTTGGGGATGCTATGTTTGATGAAGATGATATTTTTAGTCCCCCAAGTTTTGATGAGAAAATTTATTATGATGATTGCATGCCTCCTATCTATGATGACTATTGTGATGATATGTATGCTATAAAGAATAATGATAACTATGAAATTTGTCATCATGGTTTTAATTTTCAATTGGATTATGCCAATCAAGTATCTCATGATAGTTATTTTGTTGAGTTTGCTCCCACTATTATGATTGAGAATAAATTTGCTTATGTGGAGAGTAATAAAAATTTTATGCTTGTGGATCATGAAATGAATGATTTATGTGATAGCTATATTGTTGAATTCATTCATGATGCTACTGAAAATTATTATGAGAGAGGGAGATATGCTTATATATATTTCAACAACATCAAGTTTTCTCTCTTTATGTTGAAAGTTTTGAAGTCATGCTTGTTTTGCCTTCCTATGCTAGTTGATTCTTGCTCCCATAAATTTTTTGCTCACAAAATCCCTATGCATAGGAAGTGGGTTAGGCTTAAATGTGCTAGTCATATGATTCATGATGCTCTCTTTGTGTTTCAATTCTTTACTTTTTTGTGAGCATCATTGAAATCATCATGCCTAGCTAAAAGGCATTAAAGAAAAGCGCTTGTTGGGAGACAACCCAATATTTATACCTACTGTTTTTCTTGTGTTCACATGATTAATCTACTGTATTAATCATGTTTCATATCTTTTCTTTCAATAATGTGCCAAGTAAAGCCTTTGGGATAGTGTGGATACTTGTTGACTTGATTCTGTGCAAAAATAGAAACTTTTGCGTCCAGTGCTAGAATTTCTGTTCTGTACTCGAGCGTGAGAAAATTCTGAAATTTTTACACAGTATTGTATTACAAAGTTTTTACGTTGTCCTAATTTTTCAGAATTTTTGGAGGTATATAAGTATGGTTTTTAATCCCTCACTACATGCTGTTCTGTTTTTGACAGATTCTGTTTTTAGTGCATAGTTTTCTTGTTTTAGTGTTTCCATAGCTTATATTGAGTAATATAAATTGTTGAAATGGTATAATACAGTAGGCATTATGTGATAACAATTATGAATCTTGTCTTGACAGTACCTAAGTGGATGATTTATTTTTATCATACTAACCTATCTCACATGTTCCGTTAAGTTTTGTGTGATTGAAGTTTTCAAATTTTGGGTGAGATATCTATATGAGGAGAATAAGGAGTGGCAAGACCCTAAGGTTGGGGATGCCCAAGGCACCCCAAGGTAATATTCAAGGAAGACTCAAGCGTCTAAGCTTGGGGATGCCCCGGAAGGCATCCCCTCTTTCGTCTTCAACATTATCGGTAACCTCACTTGGAACTATATTTTTATTCGTCACATAATATGAGTTTTGCTTGGAGCGCCATTTTCTTCTGTTGATATTTGCTTGGTATTATCAATAATCATGTTTTGTAGCTTTTAGTTCAATAAAATGCCAATTATAGCCTTTACCATGCTCAGTTTGCAAGTTCATGTGTTGCTGTTTGAAAACAGAAAGTTTTCTGTTATGTCTAGAATATTCCTGAATAGTCAGAACATGATAAAAATCTGAAATTTGTATACAGTAAGCATTCATGAGTTCTCTGTCACGTGGTAATTTTTCAGAATTTGTGGAGTTAGGGAAGTATGGATTCTTATTCCCCTTTTACAGACTGTTCTGTTTTGGCAGATTGCTGTTATAGATGCATTGTTTGCATATGTTTGCGTGTTTAATGTTTCTATTTGTGAATAGGAGTATTAAATATGAAGAGGCATTTAGTATTCAATGTTTAATTATAATTTTTGTGATTTGCTACAGTAGAGAATGTTAGGGTTTTGAGTTGATTTATACTGACTTATCTCACGAGTTCTTGTTGAGTTTTGTGTGGATGAAGTTTTTAAGATTTAGGAGAAGCCATGATATGAGAGTAATTAAGGAGACACAAGATCACAAGCTTGGGGATGCCCAAGGCATCCCAATATAATATTTGAAGAAGTATCAAGCATCTAAGCTTGGGGATGCCCCGGTAGGCATCCCACCTTTCTTATCAACAATTATCGGTTAGTCTTGGTTGAGCCTAAGTTTTTGCTTATTCACATGAGTTGTGCTATTCTTGGAGTGTCCTTTTATTTTCATTTTGTTTGCTGTTTGAATAAAATACTTAAGATCTGAAATTTTTAAATGAGAGAGAGTCCTCACATAGCTACTTAATTGTTTGACTACTCATTTGATCTTCACTTATATCTTTTTGGAGTAGTTTGTTATTTACTCTTGTGCTTCACTTATATCCTATGAGTAAATTGTGAAAGAATTGAATATCATAAAGTTGAAATTATATGTGTTTCATATGCTTGTATCATGTCTAGTAGTAGCTTCACATTGGGTTTAGAAATTGAAATCTATTGAAGCTTGACAATCACAATATTGGTCATACAAGCAATTCATGAATGATTAGTATAAGGAAGAGAACTTTCACATATAAATATATTATCTTGGACATCTTTTATGATTGTGAATACCCATTAATTATTTTCAAACTTGAGCAAATTAGTTGAAGTTGGACAAGGAAGACAACGTAATGAGTTATGTTTGGGTATATTTGCATAGAAGTTATATTGTTATGGATCCTCCAACATGTGGTGCTTGCTTAGGTTCTTTTGCTAGCCAAAAAAATTGTACTAAGTAGAGATACTACTTGTGCATCCAAAAACCCTTAAACCTAGTTTCTTGCCATGAGTGTCCACCATACCTACCTATGGATTGAATAAGATCCTTCAAGTAAGTTGTCATCGGTGCAAAAAGCAATAAAAATTGCTCCTAAAATATGTATGATCTTTTATTGTAAGGGAAAATAAGCGTTGTACGAAATTGTGATGGTAAAGAAATAAAAGCGACCGACTACATAATAAAGGTTGCTATCACAAGGGGCAATATAACATGACGTTCCTTTGCATTAAGGGCATGTGTATCCAAAAAATAAAAAGTGCATGACAACCTCTGCTTCCCTCTGCGAAGGGCCTATCTTTTACTTTTATGTATTTACTTTTATGAATTTACCTTTATGCAAAGAGTCAATAAGTATTCATTCTCATTTCAACCTTAATTATTCTCTAGTTCGTAAGCATCATGTGGTGGAGAAAGATCCAGGCACATATGGCCAGTCAAATATATTTGATCACGAATTATTATTGTTGACAATTATCTCTATGATAAATAAGTTGGGAGGCGAAACATTAAGCCCCTATCTTTCTCTGTGTTCGATGGATGCCATTTGTTCTAAAAATATGCTTTGAGTACTAGCAATCATAGAAGACTATATGATAATTGAGTATGTGGAGCTCTTACTTAGACTTTGTTGAAATTAAGTTGAATTGCAATTGTTTGGTGACTAAGAACATAGTTTGTTAAGTTTCAAGAGAATGCATTGTTTGAACCATAACATGTGAATTGATTGCTACTTTATCATGATGAGTTTTATGAGAAAAAGTTGCTGTTATGATGCTAGGAAAAGTGATTGAAAATGTCATTGATCAAACTTATGCACTATGCTAGCATTCACATTTCATAAATTATTTCTTTTATCATTTACCTACTCGAGGACGAGCAGGAATTAAGCTTGGGGATGCTGATATGTCTCCAACGTATCTATAATTTATGAAGTATTCATGCCATGTTTAATATAGTTTTGTATGATTTTGGTGCACTTTTATATGGCTTTTATACGATTTTTATGGACTAACATATTGACCTAGTGCCCAGTGCCAGTTGTTGTTTTCTGCTTGTTTTTGGTTTTACAGAAAATCCATATCAAATGAAGTCCAAATGCAGCGAAACTTTTTGACGATTTTTTCTGGAAGGAAACGGACCCAGGAAGCTTCGGGGAAGCAGCAGAAGAGCCACAGGGGCCCCACGAGCCACCTGGGCGCGCCTGCCCCCCCCCCCCCAGGCGTGCCCTGGTGCCTCGTGGGCCCCCTGTGGCCCCTCTTCGCGTGATTCCAACTCTGAAAAATCATATATATTCAGAAACCCCCGAAAGTTAACCTAGACGAGTTTTTACGCCGCCGCAAGCCTCTGTACCTCCACGATCTAATCTACAGCCCTTTTCCGGCACCCTGCCGGAGGGGGGAAAGCATCACCGGAGGCCATCTTCATCATCCCGGCGGTCACCATGACGAGGAGGGAGTAGTTCACCCTCGAGGCTGAGGGTTTGTACCAGTAGCTATGTGTCTTATCTCTCTCTCTCTCTCGTGTTCTTGATTTGGCACGATCTTGATGTATCGCGAGCTTTGTTAATATAGTTGGATCATATGGTGTTTCTTCCCTCTCTATCCTTGTTGTGATGAATCGAATCTTTTCCCTTTGAGGTTTCGTTATTGTCGGATTGAATATTTCAGATTTGAGAACACTTGATGTATGTCTTGCATATGAATACCCGTGGTGACAATGGGGTATTATATTGATTCACTTGATGTATGTTTTGGCACTCAACTCGCGGATTCCCGAGGCGACATTGGGGTAATCTATGCATAGGGGTTGATGCACGTTTTCATTATCTTTTCTCCGATAGAAACTTTGGGGTGCTCCTTGGAGTTCTTTGTGTGGATTGAATATTATGATTATGAAGTTGTTTGATGCATATCGTATAATCAACTCACGGATACTTGTGGTGACACTGGAGTGTCTAGGTGACATTAGAGTTGGTTGATGTGTATCATATGGTGTTATTTTAGTACGAACTCTAGGGCTGTTTGTGACACTTATAGGAATAGCTCAATAGATTGATCGGAAAGGATAACTTTAAGGTGGTTTCGTACCCTACAAACAATTTCTATCTTATGTTCTCCGCTAATAGGAACTTGGGAGTGATTCTTTATCGCACGTTGAGGGATGGTTATATGATCCAATTATATTAGCATTGTTGAGAGATTGCACTAGCGAAAGTATGAACCCTAGGCCTTGTTTCTAAGCATTGCAATACTGTTTATGCTCACTTTTGTTACTTGCTACCTTGCTGTTTTTTATTGTTCGCACTACAAAAACCTATATCTACTATCCATACTACACTTGTATCACCATCTCTTCGCCGAACTAGTGCACCTATACAATTTACCATTGTATTGGGTGTGTTGGGGACACAAGAGACTCTTTGTTATTTGGTTGCAGGGTTGTTTGAGAGAGACCATCTTCATCCTACGCCTCCCACGGATTGATAAACCTTAGGTCATCCACTTGAGGGAAAATTGCTACTGTCCTACAAAACTCTGCGCTTGGAGGCCCAACACGAGTCTACAAGAATAAGTTGTGTAGTAGACATCAAGTGCCGAGTGATCCGAGGCCGACTGCTTCGGCTTCTTCGCGCGTAGCGAAGCGCCTGCGGGCGGAAGCCGTTGACTCGGCGGAGAAACAGCCCAAGCAGCCGAAGCAGATCTCTAGCAAGCCACGGAAGGCGGCGGTGCCAAGGATCAAGGTGGCGGTGCCACTGGCCTCGATGTGAGTATCCGAGAGCTAACCTCTTTTCCGTGTGGCTTTCATTTGCCTGGCGTGCAGTGATCTTCTGCCTTGCAGTAATGAGACGTCGACCACCTCATTGGATCCGAATGCTCCTAAGAGAAGCCGGGCAGAGGGCGACGCCGTCGACGCCGCTACTTCCAAAGGTATGATCTTGTCGATTGATGTCTGTCTTGAATCTTGTCCGAGTGGTTCGCGACCTGATGTTATCTCCCAAATGTTCGCGCAGCCCCGACTGAGGTCATCCATCTGGACAAAGATGACCAAGCCAACCTGCCGCACCCGGAGGTCACGAGCGGGCGCCGACCAGGGCGTACATCGTGATGCGGGAAGCTTCGCCCGGCCAGACGACCCGGGTTTCTCCTGCTAAGGCTGCCGGGAAGCCCGTTGGTCCAAGTTCTCTGGCGCATGCCAACTCTTCGATGGTGCTCACTGCGCCGCCTCCTGAGCCCATACCCGTGCCACACTCGGCTCCTACTACTGCTTTTGCCTTGCACAGGGTCCTCGAGGACCAGTTGGGAGCGAGTAAGGAAGCCTTGATCCAAGTGGAGGTGATGAACAATCGGCTGAGGGAAGCGTACGACGCCAGCGAGGCTCTGAGGACCAACATCTGAGTAAGTACGATTGTAAGTGTTGTTCGAAGTTTTTGTTTTGAATTTGAAACTGAACTTCCGTCAGTGGGTTTGCGCGGGGCACACCCACTGGGTGTTCGTTTTTCTCCAGTGGGGACACGCTGAGTGCACCCACTGGGTGTAGTCCCCGAGGCTCCCGTTGACTGAAGACAGTCGGCGGGAGTCTTAGAACTCTGTACTATCGTTATTTCCACTCGGGTCGACCGGAGTCTTCACTGAGTGTGTTTTTTCCGGTGGGGGCACGCTGAGTGCACCCACTGGGTGTAGTCCCCGAGACTGCTATCGATTGCGGGCAATCGGTGGGAGTCTGATAGAATCCACACATAAGCTCGCTGTTTTTTTAGCTCAACACAAGTCATTTTCCAGTGGGGGCACGCTGAGTGCACCCACTGGGTGTAGTCCCCGAGACTGCCGTCGGCGGTAGTCTTAGAGTTTTTTTATATGACACTCGGAGTGTCCTTCCTCACTCGGCAGGCCGAGTGGGAAGCTTGACAAACTATTAAGCTACGAGCTGATCGAGCTTGTCTGCCTTGAGGTCAATGATGAAGACCAGTGTGTTGTTGTCTTCGATCTTCTTCATTGCTGACTCGGTTGTAAGAGGGTACTTCAGGGTCTGATACTGGTCAAGCTTGTTCCTTCATCCGACTAACAACTTCTTTGTTTTGCGACAGAGGGCCTGCGAGCTGGGAACCCACTACGCCGACTTGGAGAAGGAGGTGGTGCAGCTCAGAGTGGACTTGGACGCGGAGAAGCACATGAGCAATCGCCTTGGGAACGAGAAGAACACCCTTGGAGGTAAGCCCCGTTGTTTGACCATTAGCCGAGTCGTGTTTTTCTTTTGATCTGAGTCAATTGCTTCTTCAGATGTCCGTGGTGAGAATGCTCAACTTGTAATGAGGCCGAGGACTTCTATTTCTTTAGACACCATGAAGCAGGCCTTGGAGGACAAGGACAAGGAGCTGGCGCTGGCGCAGAAGGAGGCCAGGAGCAAGACCAAGGCTGCTGAAGAGAAGCTGGCTTCGATCGGCAAGCTTGAGAAGGATATCGAGACCCTGAAGGCCGTCGCCGAGACAGCCAAGAATGAAGTTTCCGAGCTTAAGAAGTCCAATGTCGAATGGGAGGTGAAGCACAGCACCCAGGCAAACGTCTTCTAAGAGGAGAAGAAGAAGCTGAACGACCAGATCACCAATCTCCTTGAGAAGAAGGGTGAACTCGAGGAGTACATCCAGGAATTCGGCGAGGACATGGGCAAGAAGCTCGAAGGTAAATTGTCTCACCGATCGAATTTTGTCCGCTTTGCTCAGGAGTCTTATATCTCTGATCCCGAGTCATTTTTCACAACAGAGTTCTGCTATGACTTTGAGCTGGAAACCAACAGAGTTGAGAAAGACTTGGACCCCTCCAGGCAGATTCTCAGGGACCGTGCTGCCATGGCCATTCTCCGACAGGAGGAGCGTCTTGAGAGTGCCGTGGGGTATATCATCCGACTGCGGTCTGCCCTGTCCAAGATCGACCGGGAGCTCCTCCCGGGCGACGAGCTTCCGAATGATCTGGAGTTGATGATGACCCGGCTGAAGGACATCCCAAGCCGAGTGCAAGCCTGGAAGAAATCTGCTGCTCCCTGCGGCGCCGACGTGGCCCTCGCACTTGTCCGCGTTCATTGCAAGGACGTGGATGAAGGGAAATTGAAGTCTCTGAAGGTTGCCAACACGAAGAAGCTCAAGTTCGAGGACTTCATGGAGACGTTCATCGAGGCCGCCACTCGAATTGCAGACGGCATTGATCTGGATACCTTCATCGACCCGGCCAGTCCTCCCGCATCAGAGTGAAAAAAACATTTAAGTTCTGATTTACCTCGGAATGCCGAGTGGTTGCTGTAACCGTGAAACTTTAATGAGCCTCGGGCTCGCGTACTTCGCTTTTCGCTAGGAGAAACCCAAACGGATCGGAGTTTATTCGAATGCTTGAATTCTTATACCATTTGCCAGTGTTGTTTTCTCTAACTTAGGCGAAGGCTGGCTCACAGCTAAGCCCCCGAGTGTGGAGCGTGTCCGCACTCGGATAGTTTTTAACTTAGGCAAAGGCTGGTTCGCAGCTAAGCCCCCGAGTGTGGAGCGTGTCCGCACTCGGATAGTTTTTTACTTAGGCGAAGGCTGGTTCGCAGCTAAGCCCCTAAGTGTGGAGCGTGTCTGCACTCGGATAGTTTTTAACTTAGGCGAAGGCTGGTTCACAGCTAAGCCCCCGAGTGTGGAGCATGTCCGTACTTGGATAGTTTTTAACTTAGGCGAAGGCTGGTTCGCAGCTAAAACCCCGAGTGTGGAGCGTGCCCCCACTCGGATAGTTTTTAACTTAGGCAAAGGCTGGTTCACAGCTAAGCCCCCGAGTGTGGAGCGTGTCCGCACTCGGATAGTTTTTAACTTAGGCGAAATCTGGTTCGCAGCTAAGCCCCCGAGTGTGGAGCGTGTCCGCACTCGAATAGTTTTTAACTTAGGCGAAGGCTAGTTCGCAGCTAAGCCCCCGAGTGTGGAGCGTGTCTGCACTCAGATAGTTTTTAACTTAGGCGAAGGCTGGTTCGCAGCTAAGCCCCCGAGTGTGGAGCGTGTCCGCACTCGGATAGTTTTTAACTTAGGCGAAATCTGGTTCGCAGCTAAGCCCCCGAGTGTGGAGCGTGTCCGCACTCGGATAGTCTTTAACTTAAGCGAAATCTGGTTCACAGCTAAGCCCCCGAGTGTGGAGCGTGTCCGCACTCGGATAGTTTTTAACTTAGGCGAAGGCTGGTTCGCAGCTAAGCCCCCGAGTGTGGAGCGTGTCTGCACTCGGATAGTTTTTAACTTAGGCGAAGGCTGGTTCGCAACTAAGCCCCCGAGTGTGGAGCGTGTCTGCACTTGGATAGTTTTTAACTTAGGCGAAGGCTGGTTCACAGCTAAGCCCCCGAGTGTGGAGCGTGTCCACACTCGGATAGTTTTTAACTTAGGAGAAATCTGGTTCGTAGCTAAGCCCCCGAGTGTGGAGCGTGTCCGCACTCGGATAGTTTTTAACTTAAGCGAAATCTGGTTCGCAGCTAAGCCCCCGAGTGTGGAGCGTGTCCGTACTCGGATAGTTTTTAACTTAGGCTTAGTCTAGTTCGCAGCTAAGCCCCCGAGTGTGGAGCGTGTCTGCACTCGGATAGTTTTTAACTTATCCGAAGGCTGGTTCACAGCTAAGCCCCCGAGTGTGGAGCGTGTCCGCACTCGGATAGTTTTTAACTTAGGCGAAATCTGGTTCGCAGCTAAGCCCGTGTACCCACTGGGGGCGTGTTGTTAGATTCCGAATGCTGTTAGTCACCGGAGTGAAAACATGGTGTTGGTCCAAATTATACGAGGTACAGGAAAAGTAAGACTTTTATTCATCTAATTTCATTCGGAACAGTATTACAACGGGGAGAATTTGCGGAGCAGATCCGCATTCCAAGCTCGGGGCTCTTCCTCACTCTTGGTGAAGTTGTAGAGCCGATAGGCTCCGTTATTCAGCACTTTTGATATTGCGAAGGGTCCTTGCCACGGAGGAGCCAGCTTGTGAGGCTTCTGCTGGTCCAGTCGGAGGACCAGGTCGCTTTCCTGGAAAGCGCGTTCCCTGACGTGTCTATCATGATAGCGTCGCAGGTCTTGCTGATATGCAGTCGTCCTGATAAAAGCCAACTCACGCTCCTCATCTAGCAAGTCAAGGCCATCTTGACGTGCTTCCTCTGCCTCCACCTCCGAGTAAAGACCCACTCAGGGGGAGTTGTGGAGCAGATCACTCGGCAGAACGGCCTCCGAGCCGTACACCAAGAAGAACGGAGTGCGCTTCGTGGACCGATTTGGGGTCGTCCGCAAGCCCTAGAGGACCGACGGCAGTTCGGTGGCCCAGGCTCCCGCCGCATGATTCAGGTCACGCATGAGACGCGGCTTGAGCCTCTGGAGTATCAGTCCATTCGCCCGCTCTGCTTGTCCATTCGACTGCGGGTGAGCCACGGAGGCGTAATCGACCCGAGTGCCCTGGGAATAACAGAATTCATGGAATTCGTCTGAGTCGAAGTTCGACCCATTATCCATGATGGTGCTATGAGGAACTCCAAACCGGAAGACTATTTCCTTGATGAACTTGATCGCAGTCGAGGAGTCTAGCTTCTTTATGGGCTTCGCTTTGAATCACTTAGTGAACTTATCCACTGCGACCAACAGATGCGTGAACCCACTGGCCCCGGTCCGGAGTGGACCGACCATGTCGAGTCCCCAGACTGCGAACGGCCACGTGAGTGGGATTGTCTTCAGCACGGACGCGGGCTTGTGCTACTGATTTGCATAAAACTGACACCCAACGCAGTGGTCAACGATATCACGAGCGGCTTCGTTGGCTCTGGGCCAATAGAAACCTGCCCGAAATGCTTTGGCGACCAAGGTCCGGGAGGAAGCATGGTGACCACAAGTTCCCGAATGAATCTCCTGCAGGATCTGCTGTCCTTCCTCCGGCGTGATGCAACATTGAGTGATGCCAGTGGCGCTCTTCTTGTAAAGTTGATCCCCTATGACGGTAAAGGCTTTTGACCGGCGGACGATGTGACGGGCCTCTTCTTCGTCTTTAGGGAGCTCCTGCCTAAGCAGATAAGCAAGGTACGGCTCGGTCCACTCGGGAGTGATGACGAGGACCTCTTGAACCAGATCCAACACCGCTGGAATGTCAACTTCAGTTGGATTCGACGGGTTGCGGGGGCTCCTCCAGAAAAGGGTCTTCCTTGATTGTGGGCGAGTGCAAGTGCTCTAGGAACACATTCTTCGGGACTGCTTTCTGAGTGGAGCCAATCTTGGCCAAGTCATCAGCCGCCTGGCTTTTGATTCACGGGATGTGGTCGAGCTCTAGTCCTTCGAAGTTCTTCTCCAGCTTTCGGACGGCATTGCAGTAGCCCGTCATAGCTGGGCTCCGAATATCTCACTCCTTCATCACCTGGTTCACCACCAGGTCCGAGTCGCCGTAGACCATCAGTCGGCGGATTCCCAGGGAAATCGCCATACGCAAACCGTGCAGGAGGGCTTCGTACTCTGCCTCATTGTTCGAGGAGTCAAAGTGGATCTGAAGAACATAGCTGAGCCTGTCGACTTTGGAGGACACTAGGACGACACCAGCCCCCGAGCCATTCAGCATCTTGGAACCATCAAAGAACATAGTCCAGTGTTCGGGGACACTCGGGGCTGGTTGTTCATGTTCAATCCACTCGGCTAGGAAGTCTACGAGAGCTTGCAACTTGATAGCTTTCTTAGCTTCAAACTTGATGTCCAAAGGAAGGAGTTCGATGGCCCACTTGGCTACTCGGCCCATGGCATCTCTGTTGTTCAGGATCTCCGACAGGGGGGCATCGCTTATCACCATGACCGAGTGCTCTTGAAAGTAATGAGCCACCTTCTTCGCAGTCAAGTAAATCCCGTACACCAGCTTCTGGTAGTGTGGATATCTTTGCTTGGAAGGGGTCAGAACTTCAGAGATGTAGTAAACCATAGGCCTGCCACGGGATGAAGATAGCAAGGCTTCGAGCCCACAGTCCATAGAAATCGAAAACCCACCAACCTCCCACATCGAGTACTGCCCCGATTACTCGGGGCCCCCAGATATCTGGGATCTAGCCTATGTGCAACAATTCCCCGACGAATCGATCAGACAGTTCTGGGCCAGGTTCTTGCTGGTCAAGGACAAGATACCAAACTACCAGGACGCAGATATAATAACAGCTTTGCAGCACGGATGCAAGGATAAAGGAGTCTCGAACGCCCTCGCCCGGCGCTGTGTACAAACCATCTCGGAGTTGTCCGACCTGGTGTCTAAATTCTGCACCATCGAGGATGCCTGGATTGCCAAGAAGAGCACAGATTCGATCTGTGAGCGCAAGTTAAAGCAAGAAAGACCCACACCTCGATGTGCACCCCGCGCAGGGATCGTACCGACCAAGCAACCTCGAAAAAAGAAGAAAACCTCTGTCCTCCCAAGGACCACCCTTGATGGTCACCCGTCTTTGGACTTCTGTGTTCGACACAGCTACCCGAGGAAAGGAACTGTTGGAAGAACTATTTTCCTCGGAAGATGTTTCTTACGTTAAAAAGTAATATAACATAACTCTCTGCCTCACTCTCGTCGCTCGCACCATATAGCCGGATCGCCTCGTCTCCTAAAGCATCTGTTCCGTTCACCTCGGATAGTAGTAAGCGGACACTCCTCGGTCACTGATCGAGGAGGTAGAAGCCGATGGCTGGTTGGCAGAGTTTATATGCGCAGATTGAATAATGACGTAAAGTACTTTGACACATAGAGTCATACATTATCATTTCATTACACACGGTCTAACCCATCTATCAAGACGTCTAAGGTATACACTACTGGAATCAGAGAATTTGCCGTCTGCCGGATCTTTGCCGTTTGCTGGCTGACGACAAAGACCATCTTTGCCGTCAGCTTCCAAAAAGCAGACGGCAAAGGAGTGACTGATGGCAAAGAAGAATTTTGCCGTCTGTTCTTTCTTTGCCGTCTGCTAGCCGACGGCAAAGAACAGAGAGACAGACGGCAAAGAGGTTAGCTGGGCCCCACTGGACCGTGGAGTGGGTTAGGTCATATGGAATGCAAAGACTAGCAGACGGCAAAGTGCGGACTTAACTAACGGCCGCGCCCCCACCCCGGCCTCTCTCTCTCTCTCTGCTCTCTCCCTCCCCGACGTCTGCTAGCACGCCGCCGCCCGGCCGCCCCACCACCCCGCCGACGACCGATGCCACCGCACCACCGGCCCATCGCCCCGCCGCCCACCACCCTGCTGCCCGGCCGCTGCCCCACCGGACCACCACACGTCGGCCCCACCACCCGCCGCCACCCCGCCGCCCCACCACCTCGCCGCCCGACCGCTGTCGCCGCCCCACCGGCCCACCGCCCTGCCGCCCCACCACCGCGCCTCCCGGCCGCTGCCACCGCCCCGGAGCCCTGCGGCCCCGGATCCCCATCGCCCCCGCCCCCGCCGCCCGGCCGCCCCCTCCGGTGAGCTGTTCTTCTTTTTTCTGTTTTTTTCTTTTGTTTTTTGCTGTTTAATTAAGGTTAGTGCTAGGTTAGATTAGATATGTAGTTATTAGGTTAGTGGTAGGTTTTAGTTAATTAGTCATAATTAGAAGAAGTAGAAGAAAGATGAAAAAAAAGAAGAAGAAAAGAAGAATAAGTAGAAGAAGAGGAAAAAGGAAAAGAAGGAAGAAGAAGAAGAAGAGGAGGAGGAGGAGAAGAAAAGAAGAAGAAGAAGAAGAAGAAGAAGAAGAAGAAGAAGAAGAAGAAGAAGAAGAAGAAGAAGAAGAGGAGGAGGAGAAGAAAATAAGAAGAGGAGGAGGAGGAGGAGGAGAAGAAAAGAAGAAGAAGAAGAAGAAGAAGAAGAAGAAGAAGAAGAAGAAGAAGAAGAAGAAGAAGAAGAAGAAGAGGAGAAGAAGAAGAAGAGGAGAAGAAGAAGAAGAAGAAGAAGAAGAAGAAGAAGAAGAAGAGGAGGAGGAGGAGGAGGAGGAGAAGAAGAAAAGAAGAAGAAGAGGAGGAGGAGGAGAAGAAGAAGAAGAGGAGGAGGAGAAGAAAAGAAGAAGAAGAAGAAGAAGAGGTGTCGACGGAAAACCCCTAAATGATAACTCTTTAGGTTAGGGGTTGTTGCGGGGAACGAGCAGTGCGAATCGTTTTTTTACAACTTGGCGGTGGCATCCTGTTGTAAATATTTAGTTAGGTTGACGGAAAAAACAATAATGCTATGTTACTCATCTTTGGATTTAAATGTGCAGTTGTTTCGTCGCTGCGAGGGTCTGGTGTTTGACGACCTCCCCGTGCGTTTGACGAGCTCCCCTGCGTTCGTGGGTGAGCACAAATGACATCTCCGCCCCTTAATTTGCTCTGTTCCGGTCTTCGTGCCGATGAAACTTGCTAGCTATAGGTGTCTTCAATCATCAGTATGCGTGACCAGTATGCGTCGCCCGTTCGAAAGGGCGGCATCTATAAATATGCATGTCTTTGCATATTTATAACCGCCATCCTTTCGATTTGTCCAACGTTATCCATGGACAGCCCGAGTATGTGTAGATTGAGTTCGTGTTCCCATGCTCTGCTCCGGATCCGATGCAGAATTTCGTCAGTGCCTCCCTGTTGTTCTCTGGGTACACATCCTCTCTGTTTATTGCCGAGACGTGTATCAGGAGAACAGCGGGGAGGTGTTGCCGAAATTCTGCATCGGATCTGGAGCAGAGCATGGGAAAACGAACCCAATCTACACATACTCAGGTGGGATTAGGACCAATCTTTACCTATTAGCGTGTAGGTTGCATGGGCGTAATAAAATTGACAAACTTAATTAACTGATCAATATATATGATGAATTATATATATATTTCTTGTGTGTTTAGTAGGTAGGCAAGATGAGTGATCGTGCGTGGATGTACACCGGCCACACTAGTCAGGAAGACATGACCACTGAATGGTTAACAAAAATCAAGGGGTTTGTGAAAGCCGCATTTGCAAATGGCCAGAGAAAAACCTGGTGCCCCTGTCTTAGGTGCGACAACTTTAAAAAGAGGACAGAGGATGAAATGGGTAAACACCTACAGAAGTGGGGTTTTACGCCTGATTATATGGTGTGGACATTTCATGGTGAGTCTGCCCAACGTACCAGAGCTGAGGTGGTTCGTCGTCGCACCGACGAGCATGGTACCGGGATCGACGATATGGTGCAAGATTTTGATGATGCTCGGGATTCGGACGAGGAGATGGAGGAATCTGCAAAGGCCTTCAATGAAATGTTGGAGTCTTCAAAACGTCCTCTCCACGAGCACACTGAGCTTTGTCAGCTGGATGCCATCGCACAAGTAATGGCTCTGAAGGCTCAATTCAACTTGGGCAGAGAATGCTACGACGCGATGATGACACTATTTGGACGCTTTCTACCCAAAGGCCATGTAATGCCTGCAAACCTGTACCAGTCGGACAAAATCCTCCGTGCACTTTAGATGCCTGTGAGAACGGATGTGCCTTATTTAGGCTTGAGTATGCGGGCTTGAACTATTGTCCCATTTGCAAGTCTTCCAGGTATGTTGTGGTAGACAACGGTATGGGTGAGAAGAGGCAGACCAAAATCCCCGTTAATGTTCTTCGGTATCTCCCAATCATACCAAGACTTCAATGTCTTTTCATGGTCGAAGAGACGGCCAGACAGATGACATGGCACAAATTGGGCGAAAGAACCGAACTAGATGCAGATGGGAATCAGATGATGGTACACACATCGGATGCTTTTGCGTGGAAGAAGTTCGATGAATTATATGGGGATAAAGCGGCAGATCCAAGGCATCCTCGAGTCTGCATCGGCACGGATGGGTTCAATCCGTTTGGTATGACGACAACCCAATACAGTTGTTGGCCTGTATTTGTCATTCCACTCAATCTCCCCCCCGGACAGATTATGCAAAGAAAGAACATTTTCCTGACGTTGATAATTCCAGGGCCCAACTATCCGGGGAAGAATATGAATGTGTACATGCAGCCGCTTAAGGATGAATTGCAATAAGCTTGGGATAATGGGTTCAAGACATACGACGCCGCTAGCAAACAAAATTTCATAATGCGTGTCTGGGACATGTACTCGATGCATGACTTGCCGGCGTATGCGCTATTCGTTGGCTGGTGTGTGCATGGAAGGTTCCCGTGCCCCACATGCAAGGCAGCTCTTCAGTTTCGTTGGCTGGAGGCGGGTCGCAAGTATTCTTGCTTCGACTTGCATAGACCGTTCCTGGATCCTCGCCATAAGTTCAGAAAAGACAAGAAGAACTTCATCAAAGGTAGAGTTGTCAAAAACTCTGCACCACATGCGTTGACAGGCCAACAGATCCTGGATCAGTTAAACGCTCTCGAGCCTGATCCAGAGCGTCCAGGGTATTTCAAGGGGTATAATTCGGAACACGCCTGGACTCACAAGACATGCTTGTGGGATCTGCCTTACTTCAAAGACCTCCTTCTTCCACACAACATCGACGTGATGCACACTGAAAAGAATATCGGCGAGGCCCTTTTTGGTACATTGTTCGGCATAGAGGGGAAGCCAAAGGATAATCCTAAGGCTAGAGTCGATCAGCAGACTCTATGTGATAGACCGTTACAGAACATGCGACAACCGAAAGGAAAGAAGAACTGGACGAAGCCAAAGGCCTGCTTCAATCTTGGAAGGCCAGCTATGAGGGAAATTATCTTGTGGGTGAAAATGCAGTTGATGTTCCCCGATGGGTATGCAGCGAATCTAAAGAGGGGAGCGAGTCTTGAAAAATTCAAAATATTTGGTCTCAAGAGTGATTGGCACATATGGCTTGAGCGGGTAATGCCGGTGATGTTGCGTGGCTTTATCCCCGAGGATGAATGGCTAGTACTGGCAGAGCTGAGCTATTTCTTCCGTGTTCTTTGTGCGAAAGAACTATCGCCTGCGGTGATAGATGACATGGAAAAGTTGGCGCCGGAGTTGCTCTACAAGTTAGAGAAGATCTTTCCACCGGGCTTCTTTAATCCAATGCAGCATTTGATTTTACATCTCCCGACCGAGGCAAGATTGGGGGGGCCCGTGCAAAATCGTTGGTGCTATGCAACTGAGAGGATGCAGAAGACGCTTCGAGCAAAATGTAAAAATAAACGTACAATTGAAGCATCGATGGCCGAGGCATTCATTACTGAGGAGGCGGCAAACTTCGTGACAGCACACTACGAAGCCAAAAATCGTCATTTGCATAATCCGAAGCCTCGGTACAATGCTGGCGACCCTAAAAAAGGTGGATCCAACCTCAGCCTATTCAAAGGGAAGCTCGCGCCAGCCGGTGCTTCGAAACCAATAGAGTTGGATGTCGAAGAATGGCGGACCATTTCGTTGTATATCTTCAACAACCTAACAGAAGTGCGGCCGTACATCGAGTAAGTTGTCGGTACATTGTTTCGCAACTTCTAATTATTCCTTTGAACTGCTCTTATTCCCGGGTATTTGATTCAGTCAATACGTCGCCAAATTCTCGGATGGAGCGGTGATCCAAAAGGATTCCGTCGAAGAGTATGAGCTTCTGGCAAAGCATGGAGGCGGCTATCCCGGTTTCATCTCTTGGTTCAAACAAACGGTAATTAGCAGTAATAGACCATTTCATTACTTGGTCTAATTTGTGGCTAATGCAACAATTCTTTCGTGTTAAACTTGTAGGCTAATTCAGAGTCTATGGACGCCAAATTGAGACAAGCCGCTAATGGCTTTGACTATAAGGTCCGTTCATTTGAGAAATACGACATCAACGGGTATCGCTTTCGTACCTTTGGCAAAGAGCTATCTATGGCCGACCGAAAATCTACAAATTGTGGTGTCTCTGCTATCGGCGAAGGAGGTACCGAGTATTATGGAAGAGTTGAAGCAATTTATGAACTTCTATTCTATGGTGAAAACCCACCGAACGTCGTAGTCTTCAAATGTTATTGGTTCCAGCCGAAGGAGACTAGAAGGACTCATGAACATATAGGGCTAGTAGAAATCAAACAAAGCACCCATTTAGATGTTCCCGATGTCTATATTACGGGTCAACAGGCGACCCAAGTTTTCTATCTACCGTGGGCATGCCAAACTAATGCAAATCTGAAGGGTTGGGATGTCGTTTATGAAGTGCTGCCACGTGTTAGACCACCTCCCCCCAATGAAGAGGATTATGAACCTCATATTAACCCAGACACATATGATGGAGAATTCTTCCAAGAAACACGTCTTTCCAAAAAATGTTTCAAGAACCGCTCTACTTCACCCCAGAACATGGAAGTAGACAGCGACAGTGAATCCGACAACACCCCTGAGCCGGAACAAGAAGAGTTGGAACAAGAAGAGGTTACTGCTGCGGATGACCTGTCAATGCTTGACCGATTACAGAACGGCCTTCCACATGTTGATGCCGCCGAACCCGATGAGCACGTCATTCATGACGACACGCGTGATAGTGATGATGATGATGATGATGATCCCGGAGCATATATAGACGATCCAGACTATTATTAGTTTGTATGCATCCCAACTTAAATTATATACATATTATTATTCATGTCAGTTCTTCAATTTTTTTATGTTGTACTAATTTCGTTTACTCTTTGTCATGGCGGGTGTTGAAAGATGGTGGGCGTGGGTCCAGAGCGCGCCGCGGGTACTTCTTCGGTGGCGGCCCGCGGGAGGGGTACTTCCATTCCACCCGTACCTCTCCAGAGAGCGTTGTTAGACAGTATGGGGACACCGCCGGGCGCTTCTTCGTCGGCGTCGTTGCCCACCGGGAGAGGAGGTCGGGGAGGGAAGAAGAGAGGAGGTAGATCAGGACGCAGGGGCGGGAGAGGTAGGCAGGTTGCTGCGCCTTCCTCGCCGCCACCCCCAGCTGATTCACCCGAGCACAGGACTGCTAGGGTGGACCCGTTTGAGGTGGAGGCTACGGGGACTCCGCACCACGAGCCTCGGGTCGACGGGCCTTCGGCCCACGAGACTCCGGACCCATAGGCTTCATCCCACGACACTCCGGACCAGGCTACGTCCCAGGAGACGTCCGGATGGGTTACCTGGCGGGATCCGTCTGAGGGGCCGAGTGGCCATCCTTATGGTGGCGGGGATGATCCGTTTACTGATAGTGAGGGCGAGGTGGTTGAGGGGGCCACCTTGTACCAGCGTGGTGGTACACGGCTCCCGCCCGTGTCGGCGACCCGCGAGCTGCGGCCGGTGATTAGGCATGATGGGGAGAAGTAAGTGCATTTACTCTTTTTGTACCTTTTGCCTTCAGGTTTCTTCAAATATTTAATGCATTGGCCTTGTCATACTGCAGGGGTTGGGTACACGCCAGTGGAGTCCGCAGGCCCAACACCGTCCTTGGTGTGCTTTGCCGGCAAAACTTCCCAGGGTTTGTCACGTTGCCCGGTGAGGGTCAGCTTCCAGAGCTAGGATTGAGCTGGGAGCACTACTTGGTTGCCCCGGCCCCGCCGGACCACATGATCGATGGTGTCTTGTGCCACACGATTGCCGAGATGGTGATCAGAAGCTTTTGGGTAATTTCTCCTTTGCACAATTAAAAATTAACAATAGCTAGTTATTTTACTAATCAGTGTTGTCTCGTTTGATTGCAGACCTTCTACAAGTGTGAGGAGGGATACTGGGAGGAGGCGGCACAGGTTATCGATCACGAGTGCAGGCGCCTACTACAAAACTTACGGCACGAGGCTCGGCCGTAGGCTGTTCGAGACTACTACGCCACGCGTGGTATTAAGAAGGACAAGGCGTCGTGCCGGGCTAAGTTTCTGAAGAAGGATCAGTACATGAAGGTAATTAACTATTCTTAAGGCATTGTACTTAGTTTCCTTGATTTGATTCGTAGGCGTAGCGCTCAAATTTCTCTTTACTAACTTAGGTGCCCCCGAGATGGTGTGCGGATAAGATGGATTGTTGGGAGGCGTTGGTGGATGAGTGGTGCACAGGCCGCTGGCGAGCCGTCCATGACAATGCCAAGGACCGGCGTGCCCAAATGGTTGGTGTGCCACACCATCAAGGCAGCGCCAACTTATTTCAGTTCGGGCGGAACTGGGTATGTGGTTTGCTTCATGATTCATGCAATTCATTCTTCATGCTAGCTTGAGCCCTTTACTAATACTTTGTTCCTCTCTTTTAGGCGGGACACAATAACACGGAGGGGCCAGAGGTTTACGACCTCTATGCCATGGCCCATACTGCCTCGTACAAGAAGGTCAAGGCATTCTCTGAGGCTGACCTCGATAATCCAGAGAACTTCACCAACATCTCTTCCCACGACAAGCTCGTGAGGTACAGAGATGAGGGGAAGGCGAGGAAAGGGGAGGACTTTAACCCGAGCCAGCATCCCTTTGATCCAGAGCTGGTGATGATATCTGGTGGCGGGAGGCCCCATGGCTCGATAGCCATTGGAGATGGACTTATACGTTGTCCTCGCACTCTCCCAGAGATAAAGGCGCGCCAAACGAGCTCCTGTCCTGAGATAAGGCCTCGTCCACGGCCAGTCAATCTCGCCATCGAGGTAAGTTATACGGACTCAGATATCTTTCCTCCATTACATTGTGTGTGTGCCCATCCATGATTAAAATGCTAACGAGGAGTGGTGTTGCAGGCTGCTCTTCATAAAGAGAGAGAGACAACCCAGGCGCTTCTGGAGGAGAGGGACCGGCTGGCGGAGGAGAAGACGGCTAGGTTGTTGGAGGAGGAGAGGGCACAGAATGATGCGTCTCACCGGGCCATGTACGAGCTCCTCGTGGTAAGTTTCTTATGCATATTAGCCAAATCATGCACGTAATATGTTCGTTTCATTACTAACCTATATGACTGACTCGTCAAAACCAAATGTGCAGTCTATGTGCGAGAAGACCGGTCAGACCCCTCCGCCGATGCCGGTCATTACTAGAGCGGGAACGGTGAGTTTCATTTGAATGGTCATTAGTTACAAGTCTTAACAATTGAGTGTCATCATGCTAACGAGACTTTGCAAATGATCTTTGGTGCAGCATAACTCCGAAGCCGCATCGCACAACCCGACGAACCCCGATGCTTGACCTCCAGTAAGTTTTCTCTATTATGCCACATACTTAGCTTATTTTCCCCAAAAAAGACATACTTATATAGCTAATTATCCTCCAAAATGAAATAATTAGCTTATTTAGTCCATTTATGACATAATTAGCTTATTCGTTGCAAAAATGGCATAATAACCTTGGTTACCTTATAAATGTCATATACTTAGCTTATTATCCTCCAAAATGACATAATTACCTAAGTTAGCTCTAAAATAACCTACATTAACCTAATTTAGCTCAAAAATGGCATAATTACCTAGGTTAGCACAAAAATGACCTATACTTACCTTATTTTCCTAGGTTAGCACAAAAATGGCATACTTACCTAGGTTAGCTCTAAAATGACACAAATAAGGAATAAGATGAAGAAAAACAAGGAAGAGGAGAAAAAGAAGGAATAGAAGAAGAAGAAGAAGAAGAAAAAGAAGAAGACTAGAAGAAGAAGAAGAAGAAGAAGAAGAAGAAGAAGACTAGAAGAAGAAGACTAGAAGAAGAAGAAGAAGAAGAAGAAGAAGAAGACATAGTTAGCTAATTATCCTCCAAAATGACATAATTAGCTTATTTAGTCCATTTCTTCTTCTTCTTCTAGTCTTCTTCTTCTTCTTCTTCTTCTTCTTAGCTTATTTTCCCCCAAAAAAGACATACTTAGCTAATTATCCTCCAAAATGACATAATTAGCTTATTTAGTCCATTTATGACCTAATTAGCTTATTCGTTTAAAAAATGGCATAATAACCTTGGTAACCTCATAAATGTCATATACTTAGCTTAGTTTCCTCCAAAATGACACAATAAGCTTAGTTAGGTAAAAAATGGCATAATTACCTAGGTTAGCTCTAAAATGACACAAACAAGCAATAAGAAGAAGAAAAACAAGAGGAGAAAAAGAAAGAGAAGAAAAACTCTTCTTCTTCTTCTTCTTCTTCTTCTTCTTGTTCTTCTTCTTCTTCTTCTAGTCTTCTTCTTTTTCTTCTTCTTCTTCTTCTTCTTCTTCTTCTAGTCTTCTTCTTCTAACTTTCTTATTTCCCATTTTGCAGATTTGATTCACTTCACGGAAGCTTGCATTGATGGAGTGCTTGTGTTTACTTTTTGTTTTGATTTTATATCCATGAACAATGTGAAACTTGCTACCTATGGATGAAACTATTGTAATATGGTGAAACTTGCACATTTTGTTTTGGTATATCTGTTGGATGATCATATCCATATGGCAGGGATATAGTTTCTTATGTGTTGGATATCATATACTTGCTGTGAAACTTGCACATACTGTTTGCCCTGTGAAATATATATATATCATATATTTGATGTGAAAATGCTTGGATATAAAAAAAACAGAATAAAAAGGGGCAATACAGGCACTTTGCCGTCTGCCAGCGGACGGCAAAGGTCTTTGCCGTCAGCCAGCGGACGGCAAAGGTGCCACGTGGCAGCAACCTGTGCAAACTGGGAGTACTGGGTCTGACCCATTTGGTCATTATGCCGTCCGCTGGAAGACGGCAAAGGCGAGTGGTTCTTTGCTGTCCGCAAGCACACGGTAAAGAAAGGCGAGCGGCAGACGACAAAGAAAGGCAAGCGACAGACGACAAAGAAAGGCAAGCGACAGACGGCAAAGAAAGGCGAGTGGCAGACGGCAAAGAGCGTGGAGGAGTGACGTTATGCCACGGGTCTGCTGACGTCAGGAAGCAGACGGCAATAGGGCGAGCACGTTTGCCGTCCGCCGGCAGACGGCAAAGTCTCCCGTTAGCCACCTAACGTGGCTAACGTCTATTATTTGCCGTCCACTTTCTTTGCCGTCTGCTTGGCCAGGAAAGCTGACTGCAAAGGTCTTTGCCGCCCGCTGTACAAATGCAGACGGTAAAGAAGCTCATTACCGTAGCTTCCAGTGCCGGAAGTGTTTGCCGTCTGCGACAGACGGCAAAGACCTTTGCCGTCCGCTTTCTGGTCCTTTGCCGTCTGCCAAGGCAGACGACAAATCAGCTGATTCCTGTAGTGATAGTCCTTCTGCGAGAACCGAGCGGCAGACATGACATTCTTGTATACGAGACTAGTGGGTATTTCCTCCCCGTCTGGCCCCATTGGCCCTACCTCGGCCAGGTGTGCCGTATCAACCTCCGTATGCTGGGTCTTAACCATGGCCCAGGCCTCCCTCGCCCCTTCCCGGCAAGCAGACACCTTCCACGTCTGGATTCGGCGCCGAGCTCGCCGCATATGTTCAGCTAGGGCATCCATGTCTTCGGGAACGTGCTCCACTTCGGGCCATAACGCCTTGAAAACTACCTTCATTGATTTACGTGCACTTTCGTGCACCTCGGCCAGCCGGGTCGCCATGTCTTTGGGAGCCGGACCTCGGTCATCAAGGGGTCGGCCAGACAGCGAAGCTGGCAAAAAGCATGTATTAGCCTGCTAAACATCCCGGCTAAAACCCCCACACTCAAGTAACGATTCTTGAAATAAAACTTACCAAAAATCGTCTCAGCGGTTTGATGATTCTTGGCTTCGGCGGCAGCCAGTTGAGATTTTAAGCTCTTGATCTTGTCCGCCTGTCGGGCGTTTTCAGCCCTTAGCGCGTTAACGCCATCCACCCTTTGAGTCACCACATGTTGATTGGCCTGGCGCTGCGACTCCGTATAAAGCAAATCCTCACGGGCCTGCTTGAGATCTCTTTCAAGATGACCTAGGGCTTCCGCTGCTACATCGGATTACGCTGTCAAGAGACCTCGATAATTAAAGATTCTTATATACAAGGGAAAGCGCTTATCGTGCGCCTCTCGGGTGAACTTTTTCACCTGTTCCACCTCGGTCAAGGCAGTCTCCAACCTCCCCTTTGCCTGGGAAAGGGCCTCGGATAGCTGATCATTCCTCGCCCGTGCACTCTATCAGAAAAAAAAACAACTTCTTCAGGTTGAAATCAAGCCTCGCTACGGGCATTGTTGCCCATATCAAGCCTTAGGGGCTACTACCATGGTGGGCAGTATGGACAAACAGAGACATAAGAAATCTTCGAGATAAAATGAGCTCGGGTTGGACCTTACCCGCAACCCTTGCGACAAAACATCTAATGATTGATCAAATACCGCGCGGGTCACCCCGAGGTATGCGTCCACCGAGCTGAGAGCATTGAACTCCTGGTCCGAGAACGCTAGACTCCTCAGGGAGGTCTTTTGCCGCCGATAATTCACGACACATTGGATCTCGGACGGAGTAGCCAAGCTGGTCTCTGAGTCCTCGGGCTGGGGAACTTCTAGAGTAACTCCCGAAGAAGGACGTGCTTCGGCTTCCCTGTTTGAAGCCGCCGTCCCCTCGGCCCTCGCACTCGCTGCCGTGGAGGAAGGAAAATACTGCCTGAGAATGATCAAAGGGGTCAGAACCTGAGATAGCATTTCTACAACATACAGTAATCACAGTCACCTGATAATCGGAGGAGCACTTTCGCTTGCCTCCATGACCTCGACCTGTGCTTCTTCCGCTTCTTGCAGATGGTTCCCTTGAGGAGCCGTCTCTCCGCGTGAACGTTTCGAATGCCATCCCTTCGGAGGAGAAGTCAGGCGACCAGGGACTTGGGGACGAGGGGCTCGCTTTCGAGTAGAGGAAGAGGGTGTTACCGATGAAGCTGGCCTCGTCCCCGGCGCATCCGGGGTGACGGCTACCTTGGAGCCGTCAAGGCACTCCATATAAAATTTTCTCCCCTCATAGATAAGGGCCAGATCCTCGTCCAAGTAAAAGAGGGGGTCTTCTGCTCGTTGTTGTGTTTCCGGCTCGAGCGCCAGGCTGGTTAGAGCCTCCACCCGATGCCTCCATCTCTGCTCGAAACCAATAAAAAGATCGGTCAAATGGATTGGCTACTAAAAAAACAACTCGGGTAGGCGAAATAAAGCGGGAGGACTCACTATGTCGGTCGGATTGTAGTAGGACAGCCCATCCCGGAATTGACGTCGGGCAAAGTCCTCCGCCGTTCCTTGGTAGATACCGGCCATCACTGTCCCGAAGGCCGCTTGGTCAAAGAAACTTTGCCAGATTGATCGAGATCAGTCTTCGGTTCTGATGTATGCGCACAACGGGTGAGGGCGTAGCCGGAGTGGTTGGACTCTTCGGTCTATCGCCGGGGCCATTACATCTATTATGGTAAGGCATGTCCTTACCAGTTACTTCACCTTGGCGGCTAGCTCGGTCACCTCGGCGCCATCTTCTGGGACCATACCCTGTGGCCTCCAGCTATATCGCCTCTTTGGGGGCTCCGAAGAGAAAGGGGGAAGCCCTGGCCAAACTGGGTCTGGGAGGGGGACGTCGTCTACATAGAACCACTCTATTGGCCAGACGTCGGCATCCTCCCGAGGTGTGCCTGGCGGGTATTCTGTCCCCTCGATTCGACAGACCTCGGCTGCTCCAACCTCGTAAAGCCTTTCGGCGGAGAAACAAGGCACTACACAGAAATACCTCCTCTAGAGTCCGAAGTGCGCTTCACACCCTAGATGCATCTTGCATAGGGCGACATACCCCGCAATGTGCAAAATCGAGTTGTGGGTAAGGTGGTGGAGCTGCAGCCCATAAAACTCTAGCAGGCCTTGGAGGAAGGGGTGAATTGGAAATCCTAAAACGCGCAGCAGGAAGGAGACAAAGCATACCCGTTCATCCTTTTGAGGGGAAGGGAAATTTTCCGCGTGTACCTGCCCGTTGATGGATGTAAACTCGGGCGGGTCGCTGTCAGATCTGAATCTGGCAAGTATCCTTGTCTGGCCAGGCGCTCCAGCTGGAGGCGCGAGACGACGCAACTGCCCCAATCACCCCTGACAGGGCCATGAGGGCGCCTCGAAGAACCTGCATCGCTCGCCATGGGAAACCCTCAAGGTTGGACTTGGGAGGAAGGGCAGCATTTGTGCAGTTTGCTTGGAAGAAAATTGGGGGTTTGTGATAAATCCGCACACCTGACTTGTGAATAAAAATGGGGGGGGGGGGGAGACCGACGCTTCGACGTTTCGCCATAAGTTGACCCGCTTCCCCGTAAGACACGATTCTCAAAGATCAAAAAGCTGAGGCCACGCGTGGCGGGGCTGGGCCCACTCAGCGGGATTATCAATCTTTTCGAGGTCTGCTTGAAGCTATGCTGAGGAGATCATGCATGGAACTTGCCTGCCGAGCAAAAGACTCCGGAACCGAAGTCCAAGAGAGTCATCCTCGGCGTCGGAGACCATTTCAGGGGCTACCGATGGTGTCCTAGACTAGGGGGTACTAACCTAGTCGGCTCATATTCCTCAGGCCGGACAAGTGGGCTCTCATTCTTGTCAAGATGGACTCCGGAAGATACACGCAGGAGAAGAGGTCAAGACTGCATCTACCGAAGACTTGGCGCGTACTCCAAGACTCCTTCTGCCGCCTCCTCGCCTGGATACCGACCTTGTAACCCTAGATACCCTATCCGGCGTGTATATAAGCCGAAGGGTTTAGCCCTTAGAGAGGACCTCAACGCAATCTCATTCACCTAGCCTTAGGACTAGATCATACGATCTCGAGGTAGATCAACTCTGTACTTGATGCTTCTCCATCAATATAAACAAGAGCAGGACGTAGGGTTTTACCTCCATCAAGAGGGCCTGAACCTGGGTAAACATCGTCTCCCTGTTCCTGTTACCATCTGCCCGAGATCCACAGCTCGGGACCCCCTACCCCGAGGTCTGCCGGTTTTTACACCGACAAGCGGGCACCCCGAAAGTACACTTAGCCGGATTGAGTTTGATGCTGTATTGGCATAAGTTCGCGAAGGTTTCGGCGAGGTCAGTCAGGAGGTCGGAACTCTTCTGTGACTTGACCACGATGTCATCCATATAAGCCTCCACGTTCCAACTGATCTGCTTCTACAAGCATTTCTGTATCATGCGCATGAAAGTTGTGCCGGCATTCTTCAATCCGAATGGCATTGTGGTGTAACAGAAACACCCAAATGGGGTGATGAATGCAGTCTTTATTTCATCCGAACCATACATTCGGATCTGGTGCTACCCGGAGTACGCATCCAGAAACGACAGCCGCTCGCACCCCGCAGTAGAATCTACGATCTGATCTATACGGGGGAGAGGGAAGTGGTCCTTCGGGCAGGCCCGATTGATGTGTTTGAAGTCAATACACATCCGGAGAGATTTATCTTTCTTGGGGACTAATACGGCGTTGGCGAGCCACTCAGAGTGGTATATTTCACGGATGAACTCGGCGGCCAAGAGCCGCGCGATCTCCTCGCTAATCACCTTGTGTTTCTCCGTAGTGGAGCGTCGGAGATGCTCTTCAATAGGCTTCGCTTTCGGGTCAACTCTGAGACGATGCTTAGCCAGTCCCCTGGGAACACCCGGCATGTTAGAGGGTTTCCATGCGAAGATGTCCCAGTTCTCTTGGAGGAACTGGATGAGCTCGCTCTCCTATTTGCTGTCAAGCGTCGTCGATATGTTGGTCGGAGCAGCATTCGGGTCTTCCGGGTGAAAGTGAACCTGCTTCGAGTCGCCGGCTGACTGGAAAGTGGATTCCACAGTCGGCTTCTTGCTTTTGAGTAGATCACTCAAATCAACCGTCTTCTTGTACTCGTCTAGCTCCGCCAACGCCATCTGCTCGTCAGCGATCTGAGAGCCTTTCTGTAAGCACTCTTCAGCTATCTTCCGATTCCCTGTGATGGTGGTCACGCCCTTCGGGCCTGGCATCTTAACCTTAAGATACACGTAACATGGTCTGGCCATGAATCGTGCGTAGGCAGGCCTACCCAGGATGGCGTGATAAGCACTCTTGAAGTCCACCACCTCAAAGGTTAACCTCTCTTTTCTGAAGTTCTTTTCTCCGCCGAATACGACGTCGAGGGCAATTTGACCGAGTGACTTCACTTTTTTCCCGAGAATAACCCCGTGGAACTGCATATTGCTCTTACTCAGTCGGGACATCGGAATGCCCATAGCCTCCAGAGTATCAGCGTAAATGATGTTGAGCCCGCTGCCGCCGTCCATGAGGACTTTACGCAGTCGGACTCCTGCTACAGCTGGATCAACCACCAGCGCTTGCCGCCCGGGGGTCGGTATGTGAGCTAGGTGATCCGACTGATCAAAGGTTACAGGGGTCTGGGCCCAGTCTTGGAGCTTGGTGACAGTTGGAACTGCCATGTTGACCTCTCGGTTAATCACCTTGAGGCGACTCTTGCTTTCAATGTCAGCAAAAATCATGAGAACCTTCTCAACATGGGGGTACCCGGAGGTGCATTTATTCCCATCGTCGTCCTCGTCCTCATCCTTCCCCTCGGAGGGGTCTTGACGCATCTCTTGCTTGAGTAGCCGGCATTCCCGAGTGGTATGCTTAGGCAGGATCAAGTTGCCTTCTTCATCTTTCTTCATGTGAATCTGGCAGGGCTGATCAAGGATGTCATTTTTTGTGGCGGCTTTCTTTTTGCCGGCCCACTCCTTCTTCTGTTTTGGCGGGCCTTTGCCTTTGCTTTGGCCGGCCAGAGCCGCAACCTCCACATTGTTGGCTGCTACTTGTGAGCTGCGTTGGGATTTCCCCGAAGAGGAGGGGATGATGCAGTACAGTAGAGATAAGTATTTCCCTTAGTTATGAAACCAAGGTTATCAATCCAGTAGGAGAATCACGCAACAACTCGTTAGCAGCACCTGCACACAAAATAACAAATCCTCGCACCCAACGCGAACAAGGGGTTGTCAATCCCTTGGCGGTTAATTGCAAGATTAAATTGTATGGTGATAGATAGATAGATCGAACAGAAATACAAAATAAAATAAATAAAGTAAAATTGCAGCAAGGTATTTTTAGGATTTTCAATATAAGATAAAGGTAGACCCGGGGGCCATAGTTTTCACTAGAGGCTTCTCTCTTGAAAATAGCATACGGTGGGTGAACAAATTACTGTTGGGCAATTGATAGAAAAGCAAAAAATCATGACGATATCCGTGGCAATGATCATGTATATAGGCATCACGTCTGAGACAAGTAGACCGAAATGATTCTGCATCTACTACTATTACTCCACACATCGACCGCTATCCAGCATGCATCTAGAGTATTAAGTTCATAAAGAACGGAGTAACGCCTTAAGGAAGATGACATGATGTAGACAAAGTAAACTCACGCATGAATAAACCCCATCTTTTTACCCTTAATATCAACGATACATACGTGTCATGTCCCTTTCTGTCACTGGGATTGAGCACTGCAAGATCGAACCCATTACAAAGCACCTCTCCCATTGCAAGATAAATCAATCTAGTTGGCCAAACCAAATCAATAGATCGGAGAGAAATACGAAGCTATAACAATCATGCATAAAAGAGTTCAGAGAAAACTCAAATAATATTCATGGATAATCTGATCATAAACTCACAATTCATCGGATCCCAACAAACACACCGCAAAAAGTGATTACATCGGATAGAACTCCAAGAACATCGAGGAGAACATTGTATTGAAGATCAAAAAGAGAGAAGAAGCCATCTAGCTACTAACTATGGACCCGAAGGTCTGTGGTAAACTACTCACGCATCATCGGAAGGGCAGCAAGGTTGATGTAGAGCCCCTCCGTGATCGAATCCCACTCCGACAGAGTGCCGGAAAAGGCCTCCAGATGGGATCTCTCGAGAACAGGAACTTGCGGCGGCGGAAAAAGTATTTTGTGGACTCCTCTGTTGGTTTCCCGATTTTAGAGTATTTATAGAGGTGGAATTAGGTCAAACGGAGCAGAGGTGGGCCCACGAGGCACCAGGGCGCGCCACCCCCCCTGGAGCGTGCCCTGGTGGCTCGTGGCCACCTCCTCTATCTTCTGGCCCTCTCCCGAAGCTTCTAGTGCCTCTTATGTCCAGAAAAAATCTCCGAAAAGTTTCGTGGCATTTGGACTTCGTTTGGTACTGATATTCTGAAAAACCAAAAACAGGCAAAAAAACAGCAACTGGCACTGGGCACTAAGTTAATAGGTTAGTCCCAAAAAATGATATATAATTGCTTGTAAGTGTATATAAAACATCCAAGATTGATACTATAATAGCATGGAACAATCAAAAATTATAGATATGTTGGAGACGTATCATTGGCTGCCTCGGCTTTGCGCTTCTGCTTCTTGTTCTTGTTGTTGTCCGACTGATTCGCATCTCCTGTGCGGCCCTTGCCGCTCCTCAGTCGGTCCTCCTCTTCGCCGTTGGCGTACCGGTTGGCTATTTCCATTGCCCGACTGAGAGTAGGGATCTCAGTGCGGCCGAACTTCAGGGCCAACTCACGGTACCTGACGCCAGCCTTGAAGGCGCAGATCGCCTGGTGTTCAGAGACGTTCTCCACCGCGTTATGAAGGGTGGTCCATCGCTGGATGTACTCTCGGAGAGTTTCATTCTGCTTCTGAACGCAGTGTTGCAGTTCTGACAATCCACCCGGGCGCTTGTACGTGCCCTCGAAAGTTTTGATGAAGACTCGGGCTAGATCATCCCAACAGTATATGCTGCCGAGTGCCAACTGGTTGAGCCACGCTCTGGCTGACCCCTCAAGAATCAGTGGCAAATACTTCATAGCCACACTATCATTGCCACCGCCGATCTGAACGGCCACTTGGTAGTCGTCCAACCAAATCTCTGGCTTCGACTCGCCAATGAACTTGCTGATGCCGGCCGCCAACCTGAAGATGTGCGGGATATCAGCTGCTCGAATGTAACGGCTGAAACACTCGGGTCCGGAGGGTGCGGAACCACTCGGAACGTCGGCGTCAAGGCCTTCTCTCAGGGCCCGCCCTCTGTCAACCAAGTTCTGAGCGAGGACGGATCTCGCATTGAACTGGGGGTCCCGGAGGTTACCCGGGCGGTACGAGGGAGTCGGCCTGCGATCATTCCCGGGAGAACGCCAGCCACCGTAGGGCTGGCGCCCGTATGGGACGTCCCGCGGAGGGGGCATCCGGGTCCGATCGTAATCATCGTATCGCCGGGGCGAAATGACTCGGTCGCGCCTCCACTCCCCATGACGATCTCGGGAAGAAGGCGACGCTCGGCGTCTCCCTGAACCCAGCGGGCTATGAGCCGACTGGACAGTCTCGGTGGGCACTGATGCGATGTGGATGCGATCGCGGGACTGCGATACTGCCGCACTCTGTGACAGGGCCGTCTTCAGGAGCGCTTGGATCTGTCGGATCCCTTCTTCGGCCGCGGAATCGGAGGGCTGAATGGAATCAGCGATCCTGGTAGCCGCCACCAGGTTCTGCAGGGGAGTGTTCAGCACCTGGTACTTCTGAGGTTGATCACTTGGAAACAGCCGGCGCTTGTGCCGACTGGAACTGGGTTGTCGGCGAGTGCGATCATCCAATTCCCTCTGCAGCCGCTCTAGGCGGTCTCGTTCGGCCAGAGTGGCCAAACGCGCCGACTCCATGGCCAGGGCCTCAGGAGTCGTCCCGGTGACGGGAGTGTGCAGAGCTTGTTCGTTTATCCGCCGGAGCTCGTCACTCTGCTCCCGAGTGAGAGCCTGCGGGACGTAAGGATCGTGGTGAGGCGAACGGTCGCTCCCATGACCGTCATTGTTGTTCCCGCGCGAAGTGCCCACGTGCCCGTCACGGGTACCAGAATAACCCGGAGGGCCGCGCGGCTCTGTGCCGGCCATGAGAACCTCGGCGGTGGACTCTACGCTCTCACACTCGGACTCGCTGACAGAGTCCTCATGGAGCTCGGCGAAGATGTCTAGGGCGGGCTCGTCAGGGTCAAGAGCCGCCACATGCTCCGTTGCGGCCTGGACGGCCACCGCGTGCTTGATCCAGCGCTGGAGCCGCGAGTGTCCGGAGCGCTTGCGACGACGCCCAGCGGGAAGGACGGAAGCCACTCGGTACGGAACCGATGGCTGTCGAAGGAGAACTCTGAATGAAGATGCGCGGAAGTGCGCCGCGCCACGGATGGGCAACCACTCCACGTCCAGCGGGGCCTCCGGGAGCCACGCTGAGTCATCGGCGATGAATCTAAGAGCTCCGAAACGGATCTCGCCGCCGACTAACATGGTAATGATGGAATTTCACCTGAACTGCTGAAGTCGCTCGACGCTCAGCCCCACGGTGGGGGCCAACTGTGGTGGTTAATATTTTGACGGTAAGTACTGGGGGTACGAATGAGGAGCAGGACCTAGCTACAGCACAGGTGTAACACTCGGATTTAGCGAGTTCAGGCCCCTCTCGGAGGAGGTAAAAGCCCTACGTCTCGTGCCCTGAGGCTTGTTTTCTCTGGGGGTATCTGATTACAATGAGTGCTTAACCCTTGCAACGGAGGGAGAGGGTGGCTTATATAGGAGTGCGCCGCTGCCTCTCAGCCACCACGTTGCCGGGCATTAATGACAATTAGTACAGCGGTTAATGGTGTTTAACACTGTTTAACACAGCCATGACTCTGACAGTTACTAGTAACGGTAGCCATAACTATGCTTAAAGTCTAATTGAGGACTACTCGACCGTTGCAGCTCCACGCCGTCCGTGCGTCTCCTGTGTCCGAGTGATGATGTCTGACCGATTGGGGAGTAGACGTCCGTCCGAGTGATATCCGTGCAGGGTCCGAGTGAATCCTTCGTAGTGCGCATCCGGTTGCATTTGTGACCCAGGGGTCTCTGAATAATAGCGTGGGCCTTAGGTGGGCCCTAGATGTCAGGTCCTTGTCCCTACCGGTGGTAGGCGACACCATCAGGAGGGTTCATCTGGTCGAACAGTTTTTGTCCGGCTTCTCAAGATGGGAATGGGCCGACCTGGACCTGGCCTTGGACCTGGCCCCATGGCCCCAAGGTCAATATGTAAGACCATGGGTCGGCCCATTTCATTAGAAATTTGTGGCCTCACTGACCCATTGGGTACATGAGTCCGACCCAAAATTCAGCGAATTAATACTTATTCTCCTGAAAAAATGCCTATGGTACACCACCAAGCTGCAAGAAAGGAGTGGTCTTTACAACACCCAAAAAATTCCATGTATCCAGTCTACGAGATTGGCAGAGTTGTTCGGGGGCGGCCAGCAGTGACTAGGCATAGCGATTTGCTGGGTCGACCCGTCTGACCCATCGGGTCGCACGGTGCCGGCTCCACTGACCCGTATATGATTTAAGGCCAACCCATTTGGCCCATTGGCCTCGACCTTTTGGGTCGGGTCTGTAACCCGGCGGGCCGACCCGGCCCATTCCCATCTTGACCGGCTTCCGCTGCTGCACGAGCGATCAGACGCCCTCCTTCCTTCTCCCGCATCGCGTCGCCACCTAGGTTAGCACGTAGGCTGTGGGCGGGACTGGGTCTCTGATTCAAAAACGACGGGCACGTGTCTAGGCAATCATGCTAGTCCTGGTAGTGAGTAACTTAGACTAGCGTCATGCGTATGACACTAATCTATGTTACTACCTTTATAGTGCAAAGTAACATAGAAGTAGTATCGTATATGATTGGATTTATTAGATTGTAGACTCATTTTGCTTTGGGTTGCGTTATGTTATGGTAACATATTATGTTACTCTAAACACTTTTTTCCTCATTAACTACATGTCACATAAGCAAACTTGTCTTGAAATGCGCTAGGTTACTAGCTAAGTTACTTTCACTATGACCAGCATCAGGCAGCACACAAGTTTGCGAGTACATGACCTTTAATGAATGATACGAACACTCGTGCGTATTCGAGAAAGTTTGCGAGTGCATGACGAAAAAGATACGTAGTCACCTCGTTGCACACTTGCCATTCGTTGATCGAAGCTGCCATGCACACGAGGTATCCTGCCCGATATGCACACAACACTTGAATCGAACGGGCCTAGGAGTGCTGACCATCTGCATCGTGTGGTGGCCGCAGCGTGTCGGACGACTTTGGTGATCCTTCAGGCCTGTAGGCCAACCAGTTTAGATCAAGAGGGTAGCAGAGAAATTGTCAGCCTATGGCGACTTCTGGCAAACAAGGGCGGTAGCAGGTCAGTCACACACCAAGTACGCGTTTGGTTGCTTCATTATCTTCATCCAGACTCGTGCGGGAAGAAATTGGCATGTTTGATTGACTGGGCTGCATCTGATTCTTGACCCGCACAAAACTTAAAGCATGTCTGGGCCTGCGTCGAGAGGAACGGTCGAATCGGCCATTTCTAGCGAGGCAGGCTGAGTGGAGCCATATCGAGGGCACATGAGTGGGTCTGGTTGCACGAGATGATGCGAGTAGTATACCGACTGTATTTGCTTTCTTCTCCAAACCTGAGTAAGCTCCTTCTCTAATCTCCTTTCTTCCGTCACTTCTAATCTACACAATGATAATTCGATTTGAGATAAGCTGTATATGAAAAATATGCACATCGATGTTATGGTTCCATTTTTCCGATCGGATTGTAGTTTCATCGATCGTAAATGTTAAATTTCGTGTTCATGTTCGGAGCTATTTTGAACGAATTTTGTCAAATTCATCACGCACGATCGACAGTTTGAAATTTTCTTTGACCAGTAGTTTCATCTCATAGTTTTACACAACTTTCGTGTTGCACATTTTCTGTTTCGACAAACGTAGACGAGTCGATCTATTCTATTCCTCATGGGTTGTACACATGCATATGTAACACACCTTAATCTCCTCCACCTAGTCGTTCCTCTCGGCCTCATCTCCCGTGTCCTGCTACACCGGCGTCATCGCCGGCGTGACTCCTCTCAGCCTCCTCTCCCGCGTGCTGTTGCACTAGTGCCACCGTCGGTGTCGTTCCTCTCAACCTCCTCTCCAGCGTCCTACTACACCTGCGCGGTCGTCGTTCCTCTCTACCTTCTCTCCCATGTCCTGCTACACTAAAACCATCGTCGGCGTCGTTCCTCTCAGCCTCCTTGCTTGTGTCCTACTACACTGGCGTCGTCGCCATCATCGTTCTTTTCGGCCTCCTCCTCCGCGTCCTATTACACTGACGCCGCCATGGCGCGTGCACTGATTTTTTTTCCATCATCCTCTGCCTCAGCACCCTCCTATTCGTTACTCCACACAGACTTTCTCTGCGACGACGAAGCTAGCAACTAGTTCGCCGCGCTGCTGACGGGATCGCTCGCCCGTGACTCCATGATCGCCGTGTCGGACGCGGCGCCGCGATCACCATCCACCGCAGTCGCCGAGGCACTCTAATATAACTCTATGTGTTATGTGTAGCTGTTAACTCTTAATCATGTCCAGTGTATGCAAGCAAACACCGTGCACTAGTATGAGTACAGCCAATGCGAGCAACCAAACACAGTGCGTAAAGTCGTTGCTACGATGCTGGGACATGGGATGCAGGCAACCAATCAACATGCAAATGTTGGTTTTGCAAAGTGGCAAAAAACGATGCGAACAACCAAACGCCTCCTAAAATGCACAGATACAGATACGTGTATCAGTATCAGACCAATACAGATACGTTTTTTTTTTTTTTTGAGAAATGACCATACAGATACGTAAATTCATCATTTTGGGAAGCGCTAATATGGGGATACGTTTGAAAGTGCCTTTCTGCTCCCGAGCTCAAATGAGCTCGGTGAACAGTAAAATCAAAAAAAATCGACAAGTATTGAAAAAATTCTGATTTTTTTTGTGAGAAACATTGACAAAAGTTTTAAGTGGTTACAAAAATTCGTAATGGAATCACATTCCTGTAAGGCGTGGCAAAAAAAAAACAAATTCAGTGCTCCAAAATGCTTTTGAAAGTACCATTTTCAGAGTACCGATTTTGTTTTTTTGCCACGCCTTCAGGAATGTGATTACACAACGATTTTTTGCAAGCACTTGTAGCTTTTGTCAATGTTTGTCACAAAAAAAATTAAGATTTTTTGATTTTTTTTTCCAATTTTACTGTTCACCCGAGCTCAACTCTGCATCCGGATACGTTTTGCTATTTTTTTTTTGTTTCAGCAGAATACTGAGCTACTAGGTTGAAATCCATAGGACAGGATCTGAACAATACGGTAACATGGCTCCACAAAGCATTCTACTCTTTTTTTGCGGTACAGGACGTGACCAACGAATAATTCCACTCGTGCTTGTTCACGCAAAAATACAGAAGGACAACACAAAGCACACCTAATCCCTGGAGATGCTTAGTTTTGGTAAGTGTGATACAGGTATCGTTTGACATTTCAGCGATCAGCGATTTGACATCGTTGGCCGTCTGATCTCCCGATTGGATGCTCCATATTTTCCGCGATTAGAACAATAGGGGAGCAAAGAAATTGTTGGCCGCCGGCGAGCTCTAACCATCTGGGAGGCGGGAAAACATGGGCGGTAGCAGGACAGCCATGCATCAAATTCATATAAGATCGCGGCTGATGCACGAACCACATTGCATAAAAGGTTTAATCATTAAGCATTCTAACTTTTTCAGTATGTGACCAACGAATAATTCCACTAATGCTTGTTTTGACCCGCACCTAATACCCTGGAGAAGCTCAGTTGACAAGTGTGATAGATGACCATTTAACAATTACAGACACATTTTCTAGCTTAAGCAAAGTTGGGGCAGCTAAGGACAACTGTTCAACAAACAAAGATCATAAACAATCACACAGAGAGAATAGTAGAGCACAGCAGAGACAGATTCAAGAACAGAAGCCAGGCAAGCATATGTATGAACACGAGGAATATAAAGTTAAGCATCAAAACAAAGCATGGCCGGCCTTCGCAAAATAAAAATATAAGGATGCAGAGCAACCTTCTAATCATAATGGCACGACAGTAACAGAATTATTGGTTTCACATGCTCAAACAGCAGTCACCAACATGGTTTAAACAGCGGTCACTAACATGGTTTCACGGTTTTGTCACTCCGATTCAAACATTAATAGTAGTTCATTACATAGTTTATAGGATAAAGATCGGCCTCGATGAAGCACCACAGTTCGATGATAATTTCCTAGTCTTTGCTTCCTTTGAGGTTTCCATTCTTAACGGTACTGTTAAACAAGAGCACAAATGCAGCTATCAGTATAAAAAGATTGAGATGATGCAAAAGAAAAGGCATACAAGAAATTAGCCACACACAGACATTCAGGTATTCAGACACAATAGATATGCATCTGAGCATCTGAAAAATAATTTACCCAAACCTAAAAATTGGAGCATAAAACCTAGAGTTAATCAGATATACTCCCCCCGTTTCTAAATATAAGCCTTTTTAGATATTTCAATACGGACTACATACGGATGTATATAGACGTATTTTAGAGTGTAGATTCACTCATTTTGCTCCATATGTAGTCCATATTGGAATCTCTAAAAGGGCTTATATTTAGGAACGGAAGGAGTAGGTGGAAATGGAAACAGCATCCTTCAAAAGGTAAATCGTCTCAATTACAAAAATAAATCATAGTTATTATAGATGTATATAAACCTACTTAATAGATATTTACACAATTGCAATACATTGAATGTGTTATGCATTGAAATGGGCCGGTATGCTCGAAAACCACTTGGTAGTTGATGGTTAGTAAAAGAGTTGAAACTGGAGACAGATGCAACAGAGTGAGACTCATAGATGGGAACAACAAATAAGCGGAGCTAGTATCATGTGGCCATGCACAATTCTGTCCGTTCCAAGATGCCTTATGGTGCCTAGAAATTACACATTGATCAAACAGATACAAAACATTGCAAGGCAGAACATGAGGTGATGATTGCAAAGCTTAACAAAGTTTACTCTGGCAAGAGGAGCAACACACGCATCTATTCTGAATAAGTGAATCTAACATGCCATACAATACACTACAGTATGCAACAACACATGCTACCAGATGGTTCGCCATACCAAGAGAGGCCTTGTAGACAAAGCATATATATTATTCAATGCAAAGCATGGGGACATACACTAGCACTACTCGGCAGCCATCAAACTCAGGCACAGATTCAGGAAATCCGTAGACAGTGTGGCGGCGCATACCTTGATGAAGCCAATGTCCTTGGCGTTGCTGCGGAAGCACTGCCTGCAGCACATCAGCCCGTACTTGCGGATCAGGCCATGCGAGTTGCCGCAGACACGGCTGCAAGAAAAGATCCAAACCACCACGCGTCAAGACATAAAATCATCAAGCAATCCAAGGCGCGTGATTCTTGTGCATAGAACACGAATATATATAAGAATAAGAGCTAAGCTACGAGCTTGCGCCACGGATCTACAGGTGCGGACAGGAAGCGCCTCTTGCTACCGATCTAGGACAGGGCGGGGTACAAATTTCCAATCGATCAAGAGTAGGGAGTAGAGAGTATAATTACCAAACCCTGGATCCGGGGCCGTAGTTCTTGGGGTGCGAGTTCCAGACGTTCGAGTGTCCCATGGCGGCGGCGGCGGCGGCGCGGCTTGCAACTGTAAACCCTACCTTTTGCTCTCGCCTGGCTAGAATGAGGAGGTCGAGTCGCGAGGGCGCCGGGTTTTCTATAGGCAGACAGGCTTCACTTGCTGGGCTCTCACTTGGATCTGTTAGTACACTTGCGAAACTTTGCCGATCGATGGGCTTGCGAATACATGGGCTGGCCGCACAGCCCGGTAATTGGGGTGATCCGTTTTTTGGTGTTTTTTGTTTTTCAAACTCCAAATTTCGTAGTGTTCTTTTTTTTTCGCAAGAAAATTTTGTAGTGTTCTGTTCCCTCGGGGCAGACGAGTTTGGTGAACGCCACCCACTGCACACACGTCGTGTGATTTTAATGCTGCCTTCGAGAATCCCCGGTTTGCAACTGAAAAGATACTACCAACAAATACTAACGATGCTTAAAACTGTAAAAAAAAGGCACTTTCTAGTAGAGATTGACAGATCAATCAGGAGTCTTTAATATCTATATACCGAGCTTTTAAATCTAGGCCGATATATCAGTTTTGGGGCTCTAAGGATGTAAGTATAACATATCATGTTGTAAATATAGTTTTCACACATATCATCTGATATGAACCAAAATATCTCATCACCATATGTTAGTTTATCCTGCCGCCTGATGGTGCTTGTATCACTTTCATCGTCGTGACACAAACAACTGGTATGAAGAACCTGCCTGCTCATGTTGGTGAAGCCATACAATACTGGGATCTGCTTATAGGTGGACCCTTACCAGTGGCGGGCAGACATTTGGGTCTGCCACTGGTAATCTGGCCGCTTACCAAGGTTGGGTGCAAGGCCATGTCCGCCGCTAGTATTTGCATCAGCTCACACTAGCTGGGGGTCAAAATTATCAGTGGTGGGCATACTCTAGCGGGAAGAATATGTGCCTGTCCCTAGTAAGTTGGGGATGACTTAACAATGGGTGGCAAATACCAGTGGCAAACATTTTTCGTGTCCACCACGGGTATTTATTTATTTATTTATTTTGCCATTTTTGCAATGTTAGGGATTTAGTGTTTTATGTTTAGGATTATGGTCCCAATTTTTTCGTACATTAAAGGTGCATCTTTGGAAGTTCCATGGAATAGTTTAGCACCTTTTAGTCTTAATTTGCTATCATTAGGGCATTAGTCAAATTTCTAGGTATTTTGGATGTAAATGCACTTAACAACTTAAATATAGACAATATACCAGAAGTAATAAAATTTGACATGTCACGTGTAATGATATATGTTGAGTGTGGAAAAAGTTTCAAGGCCAATCAAGGAAACAACGGTCTCTTCATATGATCCAATTATGTTAATGTTGGTAAGAGATTGCACTAGTGAACGTATGAACCATAGGCCTTGTTTCTAAGCATTGAGACACCATTTTGCTCATTTTTTGTTATTTGCTACCTTGCTATTTTTAATTGTTAGAATATAAAAAGCTATTTCTACCATCCATATTACACATCTATCATCACCTCTTCGCCGAACTAGTGCACCTATACAACTGACAATTGTATTGGGTGTGTTGGAGACACAAGAGATTATTTGTATTTGGTTGTAGGACTGTTCGAGAGAGAACCATCTTCATCCTACACCTTCCACGGATTGATAAAATTTAGGTCATTTACTTGAGGGAAATTTACTATTGTTATAAAAAACTCTGCGCTTGCAGGCCCAACAAAGTCTACAAGAATAAAATTGTGCGTAGTAGACATCAACTTCGTTTAAATTTTTCAGAATTAAAATGACAATAAAGTATAATGTTGGTGCCCGAATTTTGGCCACCGTGTGCCTGGGACTCATGTTTTTTCCTTATATAAGGATTAAACATAGACTAAAGACCACCAATAAGATTTTTCAACCCATTTCTAGTCATTATTTCATGTATCTTCATTTCAAATTTGAATTATATCTTTAAAAGCCTATAAATGCATTTTATGGTTTCAATGTAGCAAACAGACCCCCAAAAATGCTAAATTTTGACATAATACAAATAATGGTGTATGTTGATTGTGCAAAAAAGTATAGGACTAATCGGCAAAGCAGCGGTCGCTTCACATGCAAACTGGGGTTGTTCCCTCTTGAAGCCCCGTTTCAAGGCGAACCGAGGAAACAACGGTCTCTTTGCATGCAAGCATGGTACATTCCTTCTCGAAACCTAATTTCTTACTCGGAGATGATTTTATTCCAGTAGTCTACGTGACAAAACACTAACAATTTTTTATTACTACCTTTAGGGTTCATATCATGACACCATGCTTAGTTTCAAGATTTTCGGGCTTCATTTTAATTTTTAGAATAAATATTAATAAGAATAATGTTGGTGCCCGCGTCTCGGCCACATGGCAAATGTCACGTTTTTTTTAGCATTGTATGAACATTTTTATGAATGCACGACGAACGTTTTAAAATTTTTAATATAATATTTTCCATTTCAGAAATGTAAATAAAGGTAATAAAAAAAAGGAAAAGAAAGGCATTGTACCTACCTGCGTTGGGTCGGCCAAGTAATTCGTCGCTTGAGGTGGGTGGGATTCGAACCGCGACTTCCTTGTTCATTGTACGCCATAGTAACCAACTGGCCACCCTCATCTGCTGTGTTTATTTACATCTTCTTTGTTCTTTTTTCTTTTTCTTTCTTTTTTTCTCCTTTTTGGAACGGTTTTGTTTGGTTTTTTCGTGTTCCATTTCCCTTTTTCCTATTTGTTTTCTCTTTCTTTTGCTAAATGCTCGAACTTTTTCCAATTTCTTGAATTCTTTTTTTCAAGATAGATGATCTTTTTTCAAAATCGACGATCTTTTTTTTTCAAAATGGATGAACTTTTTTCAAAGTGAATGAACTTTTTTGAAAATTGACGAACTCATTAAAAGTTGATGAATTTTTTCAAAATCAATGAACTTTTTCTAGAATCATCGAACTTTTTTGCAAAATCAATGAACTTTTTGTAAATGCAGTGAACTTTTTAAATTTCGATGATTTTTTTTCAAATTCAATTTTTTTCCAAAATTGATGAACTTTTTTTCAAATTTGATTTACTATTTTCAAAATCAATGAACTTTTTTTCAGATTAACGAACTTTTTTTGAAGTTTGTGAACTTTTTTGAATTCGTGAACTTTTTTTCAATGAGCCAACTTTTCTTTCATGTTCACAAACTTTTTTTGAAATCTGTGAACTTTCAAATTGTATTCACATTTTTTTAAAGAAAATCACGTTTTCCAAAATATTTTCAACTAATTCAAAAATCTAAGTGATACAATTATAGTATTGTGCAATTTTGTGTTTAATACCGCAGCTACAGTTTTTCTTAAACTTTCCACGCTGTTGTAAGTGACTAGAATCCACTGGCTCAAGTAGTTAGCCAAAGACGGAGAGGATTATTACGGCTTTTTTTTGTGGTTTTTCCGTGCTGTAATACGATTTGCTGCGCTGCTTATTTGTGGGCCGGCCCACCAGGTGTTGTAGTGAGCGCCAGTAGCCTTTCACGGCGCTAAAAGCGCGAAATAGGCGCTCCCTGAAGTATAGCCACGCTCCCTATATGCCCCCTTTAAGTGACAACTACTGGGGCAAACGCTTAAAGGAAACAATAATGGGCCGCTACTAGCACAACCTACTAACATGTACATTTTCCTTCTTTTCCTTTTGTTATAATCTCGAGATTTATATTATTTTTGAAATCTTGTATATCAGTTTTAAATATAAAATTGTGTATTGCAAATAAAACGTAGATGTACAAAAAACTGTTCCTATATTTGAAAAGGATGTATTTTTAGATCTTCGAAAAAGGATTTTTTTTATGGCATTGAATTGTGACACAAAGTAATGTTATGTATGTGAAACAAAATTTTAGCTACTTAGAAAGAAAATTCTATAAAATGGTAGAACAGAAACACAAAAAATGTGGAGCGACAAAAAATAGCATAATAAGGAAAAGAAGCAAGAAAAAACTAGCCCCATTTGTTTTTCCCCCACCAGCGGAACGATCTAAGCTGGGCCTATACAGCCCGGCCCTATTGCCTACATCAAAAGCCCGGAACACCTAAAATATGATTTGTAATGAAATATAGGATAATTAAAATTATTAATATAATACTTATAAATTAGGGATATACTTTTGTTTGTATTTTTTGTACACCGAACCGATTAGTGGGCGGAGCTACCCAAGATTTACTGTTAGTCGTACTTTATTTATGTTTTATGAGAGAGAGAAAAAACGTTACTTGCACAATATTTTTGCGCTTTATCTATACTTCAGTCGACTGAAAAACCATTTAGAGTCAGTCGATTTCGTTTTTTCAAATTGTGCACACACACCTATACTACCTGCATGCAGCATGCAGCCATTGCGTGCAACATGGGTGACGCTGGGGGCGATGACATTAATTGGGCGAGTTAGTGGAGAGTAATTGAGATCAATCTAACAAGCTCGTTTTAGTTTGAATTAAAAGATAATTGTATGAATTTTCTCTGTCACGTCACGTACTAGTCCGAATGTGTTTTCTATGTCTCTTCTCTGTGACTTCTTTATTGTTTTTCATTCACTTTTTCTTTGTTTGTGTCTGCGTGTGTGCGTGTGTGGGTGTGTGCGCGTGTGTGCGTGTTGAGGGAGATGACCCCATCGATGTAAAATGCAATTTATTTTTGACATGTTGAGAGCCGATTAATCTCCAGCGTTGATGTTCTGTTTTTTTTGTACATCTCGTTGATGTTCTGTTATTTGAACATAGAGTATAACATGAGTGTATAAGTGCAAATTATTTATAATTAGTGTGTACATTATTTTTGAGATCTTAGGTGTGTACCAATGCCACTGATTAATTCTTTCTTCTTAAAGGTGATGGGTTTAGTCCCACATCGGTTGTGGGAGAAGACAGAACACGATTTATAAGGGTGGGGTTATCCCCTCCTATCAGGCTAGTATTTTGGGGGAGAGGGCCCAAGGCCTCTCATAAGTCGGTATTGCTCTCCGGTTGGGCCTGTTGACGCATGTGGGTCGGAAACGCTGGTGTTAGCGGACTCGGGATTGCGTAACAATTGGTATCAGAGCCCAGGTGCCCGGAATAAATCTCGGTGAACTCACGGGTGGTCGGTCATGGTTGGTGGGCTAAAAACGCTGGTGTTAACGGGCCCATGGTGACCGATGTGTGAGGGGGAGATTGTTGGGTTTAGTCCCACATCGGTTGTGGGAGGAGAAAGAACACGATTTATAAGGGTGGGGGTATCCCTTTCTATCAGGCTAGTCTTTTGGGGGGAGAGGGCCCAAGGCTTCTCATAAGTCGGTGTTGCTTTCCTGTTGGGCTTGTTGACGCATGTGGGTCGGAATCGCTGGTGTTAGCGGACCCGGGATTGCGTAACAAAAGGGTAATGCCAATGCCACTAATTCATTTTTCCCTAGAAAACTTTATTATTTTGATTTTGTTTCAGTTCTTATTTCATTCTGTTTCTTTCTTAAGGGTAAAACTAATGTCACTAATTCATTCCTTACTAGAAAACTTTTGTTTTGCGAAAAATCCACTATTATATGTTATTCTTGCATATTATTAAAAAAAACAATTTATGTATAAATTGTGTGCAATTTTTTCATTTTTATTTTCTTTCCCTTTTAAGGGCAATACCAATGACACTAATTCATTTCATCTTACAAAACTTTTTTTTTGCGAAAGTTCCACTTTTACATGCCTATTCTTGCATATTTTAAAAAGGCGCAAATTCCATGTAAATTATGTGCAAATTTGGTTATTATTTCTTCGAGTTTCTTTTTCATTTTCTTTCTTCTTGGAGCGTAATACCAATGCCACTAATTCATTATTACTTAGAAAACTTCATTATTTTGATTTTGTTTGAGTTTTTATTTCATCTTCTTTCTTCATTAAGGGTAATACCAATGCTAGTAATTCATTTCTTGTTCGGAAACTTTTTTTTGGTGAAAATTTCACTATTATATGCTTATTCTTCTGTATTATAAAAGTGTGCAATTTCTGTGTAAATTGTGTGCTAAAGTTGTCATTATTTTTTTGATTGTTTTCATTTCCTTTTTTCTTTAACGGTAATACCAACGATACCTTCTAAAAAAGGTAATACTAATGGCACTTATTCATTTCATTTTAAAAACTTCTCTTTGCAAAAAAATCCACTATTACAAGCTTATTTTTGCATTTATAAAAATGCGCAATTTCGGTGTAAATTTTGTGCAATTTTTGTCATTATTTGTTTTATTTATTTCATTTTTTATCTTTAAGGGTAGTACCAATGACACTAATTCATTCATAGAAAACCCTGTTTTTCAAAATTCCACTAGTATATAATTATTCCTGCATATTTTTTTTTAAAAGTGCATCTTCTGTGTAAATTGTGTGCAAATCTTGTCATTATTTGTTTTTCATTTTTTTCCTTCTTAAAGTGTAATACTAATGGCATTAATGTATTTTTTTTTGAAAACTTCATTATTTTGATTTTGTTTGAATTTTTTATTCTTTATGGGTAATACTAATGGCACCAATTCATCCCGTCTTAGAGACTTTCATTTTGCAAAAAATTCTCCATTATGTGCTTATTCTTACATATTGTTAACAATCATAATTGATGCGTAAATTATGTGCAACTTATGTCATTATTTGTTTTATTTTGTTTTTTCTAAAAGGGTAAACCAATCCAATGCATTCATTCATTCTTCTTTAGAAAAATTCATTATTTTTATTTGGTTTTAGTTTCTATTTCATTTTATTTCTTCTTCTTTTAAAGGTAATATCAATGCCAATAAGTCATACTCCTTTCGCTCCATAATTATTGACGTGGTTTTAGTTCAAATTTGAATTAAAACCACGACAGTAATTATGGAACAGAGGGAGTGCTTCTTAGAAAACATTTTTTTTGCGATTTTTTTACTATTATATACTTAATCTTGCATATTATAAAAAACACAATTTCAAGCACGTACGCATGTACTAGAAGGTGATTGTGGTGCAATCTTAGCTGGAAGCATGTACTAGCAATCTTCCTGTACGTACATATTATCAGCTCATACCATGCACCAATCGGTGCTAGATCTAATCATGTCTTGTCCAGTCGGGCTCAGCTCATCTCATCTTACACATGCGTAGGACAATTCGTCATAGCACCGCTTGCTTATGAAACAGTATGAGATTAAAGAATTCAACGACTCAAGCTTTACTATTAGTTGGTGAAAGGAGAAGCATGCACCGGCCGGCGGCCGGTCCACTACTGCCCAAGGGAAGCCTCACTAGTACACAGATCGACTGAAACAAATTGTGGTCAATCGACTGACCCAAATATTGTTTTCAGTCGACTGTCCTCTAGCCGTTCCCTTTTTGCGCTTTAGCTATACTTCAGTCGACTGAAAAACCATTTAGGGTCAGTCGATTTTGTTTTTTCAAATTGTGCACACACACCTATACTACCTGCATGCAGCATGCAGCCAGGGCGTGCAACATGGGTGACACGGGGTGTTGTGGTTTTGACACGGCAGATGCTCTTGTGAAAGGACTTAGAGATGAGGTCATCGCACAAGGGTGGAAGCTTAACGGGGTTGATTGGGAACGAGAAGACACGGGATTACCCAGGTTCGGCCCCTCACTGCGGAGGTAAAAGCCTACGTCCTGCTTGATTATATTGCTGTGGATCTCGATTACAAGGATGCGAATTCGCTAACCTAGCTTTCGAGGGTTGCCGCTTAGTCTTTCTGGCCTCGACGCCCCCCTTTATATAACAGGTGGAGCCCTAGATTTACATGAGAGTCCGGGTCGTAACCTAACCCGTCTCCTACTCTTTTTCTACTTATTCTTCAAGGCAACCTTGAAGCCGTACGTCTTCTTCTTGAGCCGGCCCGTAGACTGAGCCGGCCTTTCTTACCTGGCCTCCATCAAGCCGGCCCATTGAGCATCATCTCAGCCCCACAGTGAGATAACCCGTTGAGCCCTCCAACTCTATAACCGGGTCATCCTCCTGTCGGGTCTACATGCTGGGAAATATCCCCAACATTAGCCCTCAGTTTGACTTGGATTTATCCATGTTAAACTCCAACCTGGAAAACAAATTAAATGAAGAATTATCCGATAAGCCATAACCTGATGTTACTTCTTTCGAGCCGGCCTTTTCTGCACATGCCACATTCAGGCAGAATTTCTGGCTTAACAGCTTGCCGGGTAATTCCTCATTCACACACTTGGTATTTTTCTGTCGTCTTATTCCATGACATCACGCTCCACTTCCGCAAAATCCGGGATGACATCACAGGGAATCTTGAATAGATTTGTATTGCCTCGTTAGGCGCGAAAATCGAGGAGCCTTTTTAGCCACTGTTCACTGCGCCGCCTGGGGAGTCGCGCATGCCGTTTGGGGTTCCGCCGCACCCATAAATAAACCGGCGCCTCCGCCACTTCCTTCTCTGCTACTCATCTTCCTCCTCTAACTCTCCAACGCCGCCGCGCCCTTTCGAGCTTGTCACCGCCGCTCAGCGCCGTCCGAGCTTGAGCCGACCGAGCCTTCCTCTCGTCGCCGGAGTTCATCCAGCCCTACTCGCGCGACCGCCTCCACCGCAGCTGAAGGCCGCAAAACTCATCGGAATCCGTAAGTCTCTTCCTTTTCGCCATTACTGCTCCTGTTCTTCGTCTGTTCTTCGCAGTTCATCGCATCAGTAGTTACAGATTCGAAAAACAGTCACAGATCTCCATTTGGATATTCACAGGATTAGTCCGCGGCATTTCTTGCTTTTGGTAGATCTACCATTCTATTCCAAATGAGACCCCCACTGAACTTATTTGTTTCCTCGAAGAACAGGCCTAGGTTTTCTCTCCCTATTTTTGGTCAATTTCCAGATCTGCAGAACCTGTTAGCTCACGCGAAACCTGTTTACCAACTCATGACTCAGACTATGCTCAACACTTGTAAAAAATCCTCATTATGAGATTCCCGGCTTATTTTACGCATGAAGTTTTGACCCAGGTCACCCTCACAACCCTTCTTGTGACCTGGCAAATACTCATACTGTTGGATCATGCCTTTTACTTTATGATAACCCGGAAAACTTCTGAATTGCCGGCTTACGATATTTTCTCCTTTGGATCGCAGCTGAATCAATGGCTCCAAAGCCTAAGATTGTTAACTGGGCCAAATCTAGCATGTCAGAACTTAGCCTGCAAGCCTTGGTGGACTCCGGGTTGCTGCCGGCTCAAGACACAATCGAATGGCGAGCCCCTGAGGAAGAAGCCCACCCTTAGCCAGAATAGAATGAGGTCATCATATTTGCTGAGCATGTTTCAAGGGGCTTCTGTCCTCCCGGCTCTAAGTTCTTCCGAGATGTGCTACATTTCTTCAACATCAGGCCTCAAGACCTAGCCCCCAACTCCATCTTCAATTTATGTCAGTTCCAGGTATTCTGTGAAGTTTATCTGCAACTTGAGCCGTCCATCAGCCTATTCCGGGAGTTCTTCTACTTGAACCGCCAAACAGAGTATAAGGATGGCCCAAGTGTTGAACTTGGTGGAATCTCCATCCAACGGAGGAAGAACACAATTTTTCCGGACGCCAAGCCGGCCAGCCACCCCAAAGGATGGCACAAGACTTGGTTCTACTGCAAGGATACCTCCCCCGATGGGCAACACCCACTGCCGGGTTACAGGGCAAGCCGGCTTGCCGCCAATGCAGCCTTCCCGGGTCTTGCTTCCAGGGAAGAAAGAGAAAATCTGGAGCCCCTGTATCCAAAAATGAATGCATTGATTGCCCATGGCCTCACCGGTGTCGATCTGACCCGGACTTGGGTTGAGTGGCGAATTCAGCCACTCAGTTTTAGGACCCGGCTTATGCATACCTACACCGGCCATCCAGAAGATCCACTTCGATTTAGCCGGGTTAACCCAAAGGAGAAAGACGTCCTAAAATTTGCCAAGAAACTTCTTGGTGAAACAAAGGATGATATTAAGCTCGTGGGACTCGCCCCATTTTACTCAAACAACCCGGCACCTGAGGTAAGCCGTCTTTGTCAATACTGTTGTATCCTTGTCACAATTTCATCAATCCGTCATGATACAGGAGAATGCTGACTGGTGGCGGGTTGAAGTTCAAGATCCTACTCCTCCTCGAGAAAACGACGAAGAGGACCCAGACGATGACGAAGACAATGAGGTAGAACTTGACTCTCTTGGCCGCCTTTTTAACCAGCTTGCTGATGCCAATGTAGGGGAACGCAGCAGAAAACAAAAATTTCCGGTACTGCGAGCATGCCAAGGATCATTATGGAGATGCATACAGGGTTTGATCTGATCGTTACCGACTCGTAGCGCAGCGGAAGTAGAGTCGATGTAGATCGTCGATGCAGATCCCCGCAGCTAGGATTTACAACCTCCCAACCGCGAGGATGTACTCCCTCGTCTGCCCCCGGACAGTCCCTCGGACAGCCCTTCGGGACGCGGTCGGACAGTCACTCGGACAGCCCTTCGGGAGGCACTCTCGAATAGCCCCTCGGGCAAAAAGATCGAACCTACGACCTCTCTACGGGGTTGCACACATACGGTGTCATCTATCCGGCAGGGCTTCGCCGTCCAGAACTAGTTCCCACCGGAACCCAGACAGCCTTTCGGCTCTACGAAACTATTTCGCGGGGAGGGAGAGAGAAGCCAGATCATTGCATGGCACTTGTATGTGAGCAAGAGTGAGTGTGGAGAGTGCCTCTCCACCTCTATTTATAGGAAATCCCAAGGGGTAGGGTGGAACTCAAAATACCCAAAAAACCCATCATATGGATTTTCCAAAGGGGCAAAATGGGAAGGCTAGAGGAGCTCCATGGAGGAGCTCCTCCTTGGCCGGCCACCCCCCATGTGGGCCCCCCCAAAGGGGGTTCCTTAGTCCCCATGTCCTTCTAGAAGCCTTTTGGGAAAAGCCCTAAAAGGTGGCTTTCCATAAAGTAACCAAAAAGTGCTTTTCACTATTCACAGAAACATTTTTCCGCGACCGTTAAATCCAAAAATATTTCTGTAGGTCTTAGAACATTTCCAGTACCCACTAAAATAATTTTGGACGCGTTCCGAAACAATTCCAGATTAGTGATTTTCATCTGCGAAAAGTAACCAAAGCGGTTCCGGCAGCTCCGGAACATTTTCGGGTTTTTTTCTTCGGAAAAATCCCAGAAGTTTCCAGAACAATTCTGGCACCCTCCAAGAATTTCCAGGCGTGTGCCAAAACCAATTTGACCTATTGGTATACCCTGAAACAACTTTTCAGTTTTACCGAAACTATTCCGGTGTTCTCTCTCCGGAACTTTTCTATTGTCTCCGAAACTTTTCCGGTGACTTTCTCTCAGACTCCCTGTCTAGTATTCAGCAGATAGATGACCCTTAAGCGTGTGACCCTATAGGTTCGGTGATGTATAGACGTGACCGGAACACTTTCCGATCAATGATCAACATCGGAGCCGTGGACACCCATATTGACCCCTATACCCACACGAATAAATATTCGAGTGAACCTCCAGTTGCCGTGTGCTATTCCTGTTGCTTCGCGATATGTTACAAACACCCGAGGTGAGATTTATCGGCATCCCCGTGGATCAACACGTGTCCACAATGCCAGTTACCTCATTACCGGTTTTGTTCTCTTTTCTCGTTTCCGTGTTCCGGCATCCCTGTGATCAAATCACAATGTGTCTGGCCAGACGATGATGGATACCGTAACACCGAGGGGGCCCAGAGATATCTCTCCATCGTCGGAGGAGCAAATCCCAATCTTGAGCTATCAAGTAATTGTCATACTTTTCCATGAACTCGTAAGCCGCCGTAATAGCCACCCATTTACGGATGACGTTTAACAAACCCCAAAGTTCATGAAGCAAGTGCGAAGGAACTTGATACTCTCATGGTCTAAGGAATTATGCAAACGTTAACTTTCTCTGTGTTATTAACCATTAACTTGTGACGAATGTATCTCATAGCATAACATCAATTCGGGTCGATTCAACACAAATGTTCTTCTAACATTGTGTCCCCAATGTTGTAGGCATAGTCATGCCCATGATCAGGAAAACAGAACCATCATGCAACACTTGAGCTAGTCTTAGAGGCCAGACTAGAATACATTTTACCGCTTATTATTCCACACGTGCGTATGAGTCTTCCTTCGAGCCTCGTGGTTATTGCAGACTCGAGAACCATAGCAGTTATAGCATGGAACATAAACTTAATCAGGAACATGGGGATAAATAATAACATTTATTATTGCCTCTAGGGCATATCTCCTACAGACTCCCACTTGCACTAGAGTCAATAATCTAGTCAATGCTAATGCACTTTACACCTATGGCATACCGGTGTAAAATATGCTTCGCTTGTGGTATAGCCTGATGTCCAACGGATCTGACAACTTCAGCTCCGTGTGTATGTTTGCATCTCCTCGCGTTTTCACGCTTTCACAAAATTCATACTTTGTGTGGACTTGGATTTGTATATATGTGAATCACAGGTCAAACCTTGATTCCTCAGACTGAGCTATGGAGCAACTATCTGCAATAGTGTCCCATTGACCAAAGCCATCTTGGAACCATACTAAGTTCATGAATGAACTATATGATTCAACATCTTCTTTGTCACTTCCAAAGCGTCAACATACTTAGCCTTTGTTATAGAAATCGCCACAGTAACCTGTTTGGAACAATTTCCAACTACCGTGCCACCATATCGTGTATTACACAAAACCCTTAACTTAAATCGAAAATCGCATGGAGCATTGATGAAGACTGTATCGATGTAATTACTTACAACGAGCACTTCATAATCTCTGCTTGCGAGAAAACATGTCATCAGTGCTACTTTAGTACTCAATGACATTTTTCACTGTTGTCCCATGATCAGTACTTTGATCACTTTGGTATCTATACTCACAAGAGCTTGGGAGTATCGGACATATCTGGTTGTTTTACATACCATGGAATACATGATTAATCCAAACATAAGAGTGTGTGGAATCTCCATCATATATTTTGCTCATCAGTGTTTTGGGACACCGAGTCTTGCAAAAACTCTTTCCATGTGACTTCGGCAAGAATCACTCCTTGGCGTTTTAATGCTAAACTATTTTAGCATCTTGTCAATATGTATTTTTGGCTTAGCCCTATTAGGCAATTCTTTCTCGCAAATAATTATGCCTAATATCAAGGCTACCCAGCCCAAGCACTTCATCGTAAAACTATTTTTCAATGAAGTCCTAATTCGTGTCAAGAAATTTATTTATTTTTCAATCAACAATGTGTCAAGCACACAAGGTTTTTATAAATATTATTATGCTCCCACTTACTTTCTTGTAACCACAAGCATCTTCGTTATCCTTTGATGAAATCAAACTCTTTTGACTATTTCATCAAAAACGAAGATTCCAACTCCCTTTTGCTCTCTTCTGTCCATCGCTGGAACTCTGAAGTTTGCATACTCACTAGCATCCTCTGGAATGACAAAACACCTTGGACTGTATCACATGCAAGTCCTAGGTAGCATTTCCATTTCATGGAAATCCTTTTGGCATCCATGTATCATATCTCATGATTGAAATATGTATCAATTGCTAGTTTAACCCGAACTGACTTTAAGCATCGCTACGGGGAGACAATCTCGCCGTAGTCAATTCCTTGAATTTGTTATAAGTAACAAGTCGAGCTTTATGGATAAAACATTTTTATCCGTATCAGTTTATAGTTCCATAAATATTCGTTTAGACTCTAAGTCTTCCGAAAGAGGTATCAAGATCTAATCTTGAATCATTTATATGGATACTATCTCGGATTATATTGGCATTTAGCCAATTCCGGAGTCAGGGCCCATCAACGCTTCCTTGTATATCGTAGGTATATTGTTGTCTAGCAACAATATCTCGTCTGTGCACCTGAGAGGTTTGCACGAGTTTTGCCTACGTGGTTCAGCTGCAAGTTCGACCGAAGTCCATACATCTCATGTAGAGGCTTCCGTATCAGTCGCAGTAAGAAACTCTGGAATTACTTCCAAGGTTTCTTTTCCTTGACCTGATGACGAAGATACTGTTATCTCGTCGAATTGTACTGTCCTCCCACTCACCTTTTGCAAGAACCATTTTCTTCAAAAGCATACCGTTCTTTGTGGCAAAAACTTTTTGCCTCGGTATAGTGGTGGAGGAATTCCCAATAACTTGGGACAACCTACAAAGTAGCACTTGTCTGATTTGGAATAGGTTTGTAAACATTTTACACAAGCCCCATATTCCAAATGTTAAGAAAAGATATAAGATGGTTGGGTGTACCATACCATGCCGTCATTTCAACAGACCTGATGGCACTCTTTTCAGTGTAAAAGCCGCAGTCTCTAAAGCATTACTTTAAAAGGGATAATGGCAAATTGATTTATGTCATCTTTGATCTTACCATGTCATAAATGGTTTGATTACATCTTCATGGACATTCCACTTACAGTGGTGTTCCAGGAGGTGTAAGTTATGAAACTCTTTTCAGAACTCATCAGACATTCGCTTAAACTTGTAACTCAAAAATTCCTTTTTGCAATCCAATTGCAGAAACACAATTTTCTTGTTACAATAATTTCTACTCCATTTTGAAAACCTTTTGAATGATTTCAAAAGATCCAGACTTACGTCTCATCAAGTAAATATCAATATATCTTCTTGAGTCATTTTTGAAGATAGACAAATCCACTGCTAGCAACAACATTTATCGGACTACACACATCAAAATGTATGATCACCAATAAGTTCGCCGCTCGTTCCTTATGGCCTGTGAACGGCATTTCAGTCACTTCACTTTTCAGACGAAAGTTGCAAGTGTCAGATGATTCATAATCAAATGACTTCAAAATTCATCAAAATGGAATTTCTCCATGCGGGTTTCTCCAATGTGACCAAATGCAGTGCCACACATATGTGGTATTCTTTTAGTCTTGCGACATTTAGCATCAGTGTTATGGATGTATCATATTACCATCAATATTCATAACATACATCACATCGATTATGGAAGTATGGCCTTTATGTTATTCATAATACTGAACAACAATTGTTCTTTTATGAACAACACTCTTGCAACAAACATTATGCAAACGGGCTAGAGTGTATAAAACTCTAAAATGAAATATGAAAGTAAATACAGAGGTAATTTATTATTATCAATATTCATAACATACATCTCATTCATAATGAAAGTATGGCCCTTATGTTATTCATAACAACGAACATCAAAAGTTCTCTTATGAACAACCTTCTTGCATGATACCTTATGCAATGGGCTAGAGTGTATGAAACTCCAAAAATGATTATGAAAATAAATACAGACGGTAATACACCGATGGAAGGTATAGTAACATTTACTATGTTCTCAGCGCGTATCTAAACCTCACTCCGGCAAGTCTTTTAGGCCGTAGTAGTTCTTGCATCGAGTCGCAACAGAATGCAATCGAGCGGGTATCTTTGTGATCAACTCACAATACCCAAGAATTAGTGATTAACATGTTTAATCATAATTCCCAAGAATTATATTTTTGACCAGCCTTCTATACATCAATAACTTGTATGACATTCTTACATGAGCTGGATATTCCAGTCTTCTCTCATTTTTCCTTTATACTTCTAACAGTTTAACTTTTAGTATTTCTCCTACTCTCAGAAGAAGCACCCAACTTAAGAGTGGCGTTAGCCTTGGACTTCCTAGGCATGTGAGTCATACTAACACCCTTTGGACATTTCCTTTCTCTTTCATCATATGACAGGCGTTCTTCTGGATCCCTCTCTTATCAGTCAATGCATAGTAAACACTTTACTAATAATTTGCAAAACAAACATTGCTTTGGATATCCCATATCTTTTAGCCTTTGTTTGTGTCTAAAAATAATTTTGCGTTCCATGAATAACGCATAGCTATCCCAAACTTTTGAAGTTCGAGTCTCATGGAAGCAAACATATTGCACATGACCGTAATGGAATTCTAGCTTTTGGATCGAAGGACGAGAGTCACATCATCCATAGCATTAGCGGGAGAATACCAAAAGCATGCGATAGGACAAAGTCCTTCTCGGCACTCTAGAGGACAATCCTCACATTACGTTACCAACCGTAAAGTTTCAACCAGATATTCAACAGCTATTCAATTTTAATAGGGAGGGTGGAAACGCGAGCCATTATTCTATAACTATTATGCAAATCACACTTAGACAGTGTTCATAATTAATTGCACTAAGAATTAAAAGAATTAATTCTAAAGTGCGCTCCCACTCAAATCAATATCTCTCATAATTGATTTTGAGTGATACAAGATCCAGACTTCAATTCATCGCCATAGAATCATCATCTCATGACGGGAATTTTAATCGGTAGGCCAACTTGCCGATCACATCTCTATGTGACTCTTGTTCATCTTTTGATGCGTGTGTTTCGAGCTCAGGACAATCCTGCCATGAACGTCAAGACAACCAAGTGATCTCGCTGCGAGGTCTGACCTCACCCGCCTTACACCCGTACAATCGTTCGTACCCATGCATCCATGGCGCACCCCGAAAGGAAAGATGCTGTGACGGTGCTACACTTGGGAGAACACTAACTACTTGATATTTTAAGTGAGAGATCACCCTAATAAAAAGAGACTACCGCACAATCAAAAGGGTGCAACATAAGGGATAAACATCTCAGGCAATTCATAATAGCATGATATGGTATAGCCCTTTCTGACGGAGAAGTCTTTCATTTCTTCGTCTTCGGCATTCGCGTCGGTGTTCACCTTCGCGAAGATTGCCACCACCTTGTCGATGCACCAGATAATATTGCTATCTCTATAGCTAATAAAATAATGCATTACAACAAGGTTGACACGCAGGTCATTTAAAGTGACAATCATATGGCTCCAGCCATCATGCCGAATCATGACACGCAGGTCATGTTAATTTACATTATATAGTCATCTCATACATAATCAAATTAATATGAGAACTGCTATACCACATCACATGCACATCCTGCAAAACCAAGTTAGACGCCTCTAATCGGTTTATGCAAAAATTTATTTTACGTGGCTTCTAAGGTTTCGAAACAAACCGAAGCTACCTACGTCCATCATCAAGTATGATTATTCAAGTCGCTAGATTAACTTTACGGGGTGTATGAAACACGAGATAATAAAATCTCGAGCCCCATACTGAACTTCGTCATACACATGACCCCGTAAAGATCATATCTGCATTGCCCTTTCGTCTGCGAAATTTCATCTTTCTTTTTAACTATGGTGGAATTCAATGAACTGTTAGCACTTCGTTGATCAATCAGGATCGCGGATTGCCAGAACTTTGAAACTCCACCATGCCGTTATCAAGATCAGAAATATGCAAATTTCAGGGAAGCAACAAGAACATCGGGTAACATATTTCATCTGCTACCCGCACAAATAATTTTCAGTAATAGAACTCATCTACTACAAATTATATTGTGCAACACCCATACATCCCTATGTATTCTAGATCATAACCTGCATCTACGCATAGCACGGCTCTTGATGCCACTGTAGGGGAACGCGGCAGAAAACAAAAATTTCCGGTCCTGCGAGCACGCCCAGGATCACTATGGAGATGCATATAGGGTTTGATCTGATCGTTACCGACTCGTAGCGCAGCGGAAGTAGAGTCGATGTAGATCGTCGGTGCAGATCCCCGTAGCTAGGATTTACAACCTCCCAACCATGAGGATGTACTCCCTTGTCTGCCCCCGGACAGTCCCTCGGACAGCCCTTCGGGAGGTGGTCGGACAGTCCCCCGGACGGTGTCACGGACAGCCCTTCGGGAGGCACACACAAAATCTCGGACAGTCACTCGAACAGCCCTTCGGGAGGCACTCTCGAACAGCCCCTCGGGCAAAAAGATCAAACCTACGACCTCTCTACGGGGTTGCACACATACGGTGTCATCTATCCGGCAGGGCTTCGCCGTCCAGAACTAGTTCCCACCGGAACCCAGACAGCCTTTCGGCTCTACGAAACTATTTCGCGGGGAGGGAGAGAGAAGCCAGATCATTGCATGGCACTTGTATGTGAGCAAGAGTGAGTGTGGAGAGTGCCTCTCCAACTCTATTTATAGGAAATCCCAAGGGGTAGGGTGGAACTCAAAATACCCAAAAAACCCATCATATAGATTTTCCAAAGGGGCAAAATGGGAAGGCTAGAGGAGCTCCATGGAGGAGCTCCTCCTTGGCCGGCCACCCCCCATGTGGGCCCTCCCAAAGGGGGTTCCTTACTCCCCAAGTCCTTCTAGAAGCCTTTTGGGAAAAGCCCTAAATGGTGGCTTTCCATAAAGTAACCAAAAAGTGCTTTTCACTATTCACAGAAACATTTTTCCGCGACCGCTAAATCCAAAAATATTTCTGTAGGTCTTAGAACATTTCCAGTACCTACTAAAATAATTTTGGACGTGTTCCGAAACAATTCCGGATTAGTGATTTTCATCTGCGAAAAGCAACCAAAGCGGTTCCGGCAGCTCCGGAACATTTCCGGGTTTTTTCTCCGGAAAAATCCCAGAAGTTTCCAGAACATTTCTGGCACCCTCCAAGAATTTCCAGGCGTGTGCCGAAACCAATTTGACCTAATGGTATACCCTGAAACAACTTTTCAGTTTTACCGAAACTATTCCGGTGTTCTCTCTCCGGAACTTTTCCGTTGTCTCCGAAACTTTTCCGGTGACTTTCTCTCAGACTCACTGTCTAGTATTCAGCAGATAGATGACCCTTAAGCGTGTGACCCTATAGGTTCGGTGAAGTATAGACATGACCGGAACACTTTCCGATCAATGATCAACATCGGAGCCGTGGACACCCATATTGACCCCTATACCCACACGAATAAATATTCGAGTGAACCACCAGTTGCCGTGTGCTATTCCTGTTGCTTCGTGATATGTTACAAACACCCGAGGTGAGATTTATCGGCATCCCCGTGGATCAACACTTGTCCACAATGCCAGTTACCTCGTTACCGGTTTTGTTCTCTTTTCTCGTTTCCGTGTTCCGGCATCCCTGTGATCAAATCACAATGTGTCTGGCCAGACGATGATGGATACCGTAACACCGAGAGGGCCCAGCGATATCTCTCCATCGTCGGAGGAGCAAATCCCAATCTTGAGCTATCAAGTTAGTTGTCATACTTTTCCATGAACCCGTAAGCCGCTGTAATAGCCACCCATTTACGGATGACGTTTAACAAACCCCAAAGTTCATGAAGCAAGTGCGAAGGAACTCGATACTCTCATGGTCTAAGGAATTATGCAAACGTTAACTTTCTCTGTGTTATTAACCATTAACTTGTGATGAATGTATCTCATAGCATAACATCAATTCGGGTCAATGCAACACAAATGTTCTTCTAACATTGTGTCCCCAAAGTTGCCGGCATAGTCATGCCCATGATCAGGAAAACAGAACCATCATGCAATACTTGAGCTAGTCTTAGAGGCCAGACTAGGAATACATTTTACCGCTTATTATTCCACACATGCATATGAGTCTTCCTTCGAGCCTCGTGGTTATTGCAGACTCGAGAACCATAGCAGTTATAGCATGGAACATAAAATTAATCAGGAACATGGGGATAAATAATAACATTTATTATTGCCTCTAGGGCATATCTCCTACAGCCAACTCTCACAGGAAGAAGCTGAGATCAGCCGTGCCAGTGAGCCAGAGGTAACTTTGATCTCTTCAGATTTTGACTCTCCAAAACCTGTCCAAAAGAAATCCCGGGTTGCAGTCCGTAAAGTCCGATAGAAACCCCGGGTTACCGTCCATAAAGTCCCTTTTTCACACCGAGATGCTCACTTAGATCCCCAATTTATTTTGAAGAAAACGCAGCTCGCAGGAACATCAAAAAGGAAAACCCGGAGTAGTGAAGGAGAACTAGGTGGCGGGTTACCAAACGAGCCACCAGCACGGAGAGCGCGGACAGAGGCGCCTCTCAGTCCAAGCCCCTCTTTACCTCACGCCGGACGTTTCAAAGAGCCCTTGACTTTGAACGAGTCAGCATATCAAACATCTCCCTCTTCTGACGAGTCAAGCGCCACTCAGGCGCCAGCCTTTAACATAAATCCTGGGTAAACAACCTGCTCACTCATGTTTTACTTGATGGACTCTTGCTCTTTTATCCTTTAATCAAATAACTCTTTGTTCCTTTCATAGTGCGAAGGCCATTAAGAAGAAAACCACCGCCGGGTCGTCTGACCCGGTCGTTCAAGCAGGCCCTTCTCACGAAGACGCGGTGGCTAACCCGGACATTCCGGATGAACCGGCTTTCCAGAGTGAACTGCCGCTCCAAGACACTACCGCGAGCCCGACTCATGCCTCTTCTCCTATCCTTCAGGAGAAGGAAGAGTTAGCTGAAGACCAGCCTGTTGAGAAGGCCCAAGACGAAGTAATGGTGACCGGTGAACAACAGAATGCTCCACCGAAAACCTCTTCAGTTTTAGCAAAGATCCCTACCAGGGCTGAGTCACCCGCTAAGGATAAAAGGAAGGTATCCCTCAACATTCATTCCTTTGAAGATCAGGATATCAATATGCTGCATCAGGCTATGATAACCCGGCTATCTGAGAGCCGGGATACAGAAATCGCCATGGTGACTTCCCTTAAACGGAAGTATGAGGTGACCTTCTGTCCTCTGTCTTATTATTCCCACATATATATATATATATATATATATATATATATATATATATATATATATATATATATATATATATATATATATATATATATGTAGCCCCCAAGGGCTGGCTCATCATATTATGATGGCCGGATCTCTATAAGCAGTAGTATAGATCAAATTGTGCATTAGCCCCCAAGTGCCATGCGGAATGCCCACATCCTCATGGGACTTTCTTACTTTGTGAAAACTCTGATAAATGTGGCCCCCAAGGGCCGGGTCGACCAAAATGGAGGCTCGGGACTTTCTTGCATAACTTGTAATTAGGAGATTGCCTGGCAGGATATGCTGAATCAGGTGGAAGCACAAGCATCCTTCTTCTGAAAGGAAGCAAAGAGAGAGAGAAAGCTTCGTGAAAGGGCTGAAGAATCATCCTCAGAGGCCAACAAAGCTTTGCAGATTGTAAGAAGCATACTGAAGGAATTTGAGGCAGAAAGAGCCATCCTGGCCAAACGCGCTGATGAGGCCGAGGCAAAACTTGAGCCGGTTACACAAGAGTTGTCCACCTTGAAGGGACATATCACCGCCATGTGCAAGGCCATTTTCGGTAGGTAAAAAGATTTTAGCATTAGTCAATTGTACCAGCTCATTATGCTAAGCCGGCCTTATTGACATCGCGTGCATTTATCCTTGAAGGCTGTAGAAGCCACAACCTTGTTCAGTAGCCATTGGTGAAATTGAAGGTATTTTATACCTTTGTGGAGCAGCTATACATAGGTGGCTCCCGTTGCATAATGGCCGCGAAAAATACTAAGGCGCCGCCATAGTTGACCGCTGATATGCTGAAGGAACTATCAGTGGTGCCCGCCTGGTTGGAGGAATGGAAGAAGGCGGCTTGCCGTGCTGGGGCCCTGACAGTGTTGGCGCGCACCAAAGCATACGTGCCAGAGTTGGATCCGGCTCAAGTCGTCGGCGGGTATCCAGAGTTCAATGTGGATGATTCCCCTTTCACCAAGAAGGACTTCCAGCGATGTATAAAGGAAACCCGGGTTGCCACCACAGAAATTGCGGAAGAGGCAAATTTGACCAAGTACCAGGCCGGCTATTCGAAGGATAACGAATGGATGGAGCCACCAAATCCTGAGCCGGTTGTTGCATGCGTAAGCCATCTTTTGCCCCTGACGTTGACCCTTCCTCTATGATAACAGCCGATGCCATATTTGAAGCATTGCGCTCAATCCAGTGGTCGACCAGCAAATCAAGTCAGGAAGAGGCAGAGGATGACGGTGGTCGCAAAGAGCCGGGACATGGCACTACTTCAACCTCCGACGCCAATACTAACCCGGCAACATAAAACACCGGCTCTTTATTTATAGCAGCTGAACTTGGAAACTTTTGTTGTGGCCGCAGCTTGGTGGGCGGCTTGTAATATTTGCATATCAGAAACTTCTGCTGATGCAAGTGCCATCGTACACTTGCTGATTTAGTGCTTTGTATAAACTTGATGCTTGAAATGCCAAGTCTTTCCCTGCTCATAATATGAGCTTAGAATCAGCTACGTTAATTATGGGCTCACACCAGTGGCATGTTAAGAAAAAAAATAACCCGACAAGCCTTTCCGCCGGTTAAAGAAAGAGGGGACTGTAAAGCAAAATGTATGAAAATAAAGACTATGCATGTATGCAGGAAGTAATCATAATGCAAAACATAAATTTTAAATTGCTGGCTTATGCAGCACAACGTAAAGACCGACCTCTTTTTAGGCACGAGTCTGATTTGCTTGCAGGAAGCAGGCGCTTTGGCCTTTTGGTTTATCCTCGCTTTCTGAAAGCCGGCTCTCACGTGACCAACAAACGCTTTAACTCTGATGAATTCAGGGTCACCTTTGTGATTGACTCATCAGGCGTATGCCGGGTCACCTTTTCGGAGTAGCATTTTGCTGACAGGCAGGTTTAACCAAGTTTTGGCTTTTTGCCGGGTTAAAGGGTTTTGTAAGCTAAACTCAATGAGTTGGAAGCCCCCAAGTAACTGATACGTCTCCACGTATCTATAATTTATGAAGTATTCATGCCATGTTTATTATAGTTTTGTATAATTTTGGTGCACTTTTATATGGCTTATATATGATTTTTATGGACTAACATATTGACCTAGTGCCCAGTGCCAGTTGCTGTTTTCTTCTTGTTTTTGGTTTTCCAGAAAATCCATATCAAATGAAGTCCAAATGCAGCAAAACTTTTTAACGATTTTTTCTGGAAGGAAACAGACCCAGGAAACTTTGGGGGAGCAGCAGAAGACCCACAGGGGCCCCATAAGCCACCAGGGCGTGCCACCCCCAGGCACACCCTGGTGCCTCGTGGGCCCCCTGTGGCACCTCTTTGCGTGATTCCAACGCTGAAAAATCATATATATTCAGAAACCCCCGAAAGTTAACCTAGATGAGTTTTTACGCCGCTGCAAGCCTCTGTACCTCCACGATCTCATCTATAGCCCTTTTCCGGCACCCTGCCGGAGGGGGGGAATCATCACCGGAGGCCATCTTCATCATCCCGGCGGTCTCCATGACCAGGAGGGAGTAGTTCACCCTCGGGGCTGAGGGTATGTACTAGTAGCTATGTGTTTGATCTCTCTCTCTCTCTCTCTCTCTCTCTCTCTCTCTCTCTCGTGTTCTTGATTTGGCACGATCTTGATGTATCGCGAGCTTTGTTAATATAGTTGGATCATATGGTGTTTCTCCCTCTCTATCTTGTTGTGATGAATTGAGATTTTACCTTTGAGGTTTCACTATTATCGGATTGAATACTTTTATGGATTTGAGAACACTTGATGTATGTCTTGCATATGAATACCCGTGGTGACAATGGGGTATTATATTGATTCACTTGATATATGTTTTGGCACTCAACTCGCAGATTCCCGAGGTGACATTGGGGTAATCTATGCATAGGGGTTGATGCATGTTTTCATCCTACTTGCGCCGGTAGAAATCTTGGGGCACTCTTTGAAGTTCTTTGTGTTGGATTGAATATTATGAATCTGAAAGTGTTTGATGCATATCGTATAATCAACTCACGGATACTTGTGGTGACATTGGAGTATCTAGGTGACATTAGAGTTGGTTGATGTGTATCATATGGTGTTATTTTAGTACGAACTCTAGGGCTGTTTGTGACACTTATGGGATGGCTCAATAGATTGATCGGAAATGATAATTTTGAGGTGGCTTCGTACCCTACAACAATTTCTATCTTATGTTCTCTGCTAGATAAGAACTTTGGAGTGATTCTTTGTCGCACGTTGAGGGATTGTTATATGATTCAACTATGTTAGCACTATTGAGAGATTGCACTAGTGAAAGTATGAACCCTAGGCCTTATTTTCAAGCATTGCAATACTATTTGTGCTCACTTTTGTTACTTTCTACCTTGCTGTTTTTATTTTTCAGATTATAAAAACCTATATCTACTATCCATACTACACTTGTATCACCATCTCTTCGCTGAACTAGTGCACCTACACAATTTACCATTGTATTGGGTGTGTTGGGGACACAAGAGATTTCTTGTATTTGATTGCAGGGTTGTTTGAGAGAGACCATCTTCATCCTATGCCTCACACGGATTGATAAACCTTAGGTCATAGACCTGAGGGAAAATTGCTATTGTCCTACAAAACTCTGCGCTTGAAGGCCCAACACGAGTCTACAAGAATAAGTTGTGTAGTAGACATCAAGCTCTTTTCTGGCGCCATTGCCGGGGAGGTGAGTGCTTGAAGGTATATCTTTAGATCTTGTAAACTAATAAAAAATGGAATTGAGGTTGCCTCATATTCTTCATCTTTATAATGTCTTTCTTGAAAATGATGGATCGTAAAATTGTGCTCAATTGATAGAAGAAGAATTCAATAAAATGTTTGGCATAAAATCCCTGAATGATGAGCATGATTGCAATGTTGCTAGTATGAATTCTTTGAATATCCATGATGCTAGTGATATGCAAAGCCATAAGCTTGGGGATGCTATGTTTGATGAAGATGAAATTTTTAGTCCCCCAAGTTTTGATGAGAAAATTTGTTATGATGAAACCATGCCTCCTATCTATGATGATTATATTGATGAAGGTGTATTTGGAGAGGTCATGACTTTATTTAATAATGAATCCACTATTTTGCAAGAGGTTTCAATTGACTATGACAACAAAGTTGCTATCTATGATGATTATGGTGATGACATGCATGCTATAAAGAATAATGATAACAATGAAACTTGTAATCATGATTTTATTTTTCAATTGGATTATGCCAATCAAGTATCACATGATAGTTATTTTGTTGAGTTTGCTCCCACTATTATGAATGAGAAGAGAATTGCTTATGAGGAGAGTAATAAATTTTCTATGCTTGTGGATCATGAAAAGAATTCTTTATGTGATAGTTATATTGTTGAATTCATTCATGATGCTACTGAAAATTATTATGAGAGAGGAACATATGCTTGTAGGTATTGCAATAATATCAAGTTTCCTCTCTATGTGTTGAAAATCTTGAAGTCATGCTTGTTTTGCCTTCCTATGCTAGTTGATTCTTGTTCTCATGAATTGTTTGCTCACAAAATACCTATGCATAGGAAGTGTGTTAGGCTTAAATGTGCTAGTCATGTGCTTCATGATGCTCCCATTATGTTTCAATTCTTTATTTTCATGTGAGCATCATTGAAATCATCATGCCTAGCTAAAAAGGCATTAAAGAAAAGCGCTTATTGGGAGACAACCCAATACTTATACCTTCTGTTTTTGTGTGTTCACATGATTAAGATACTGTGGTAATCATGTTTTATATGTTTTCTTTCAATAATGTGCCAAGTAAAGCCTTTGGGATAGTGTGGATACTTGTTGATTCGATTCTGTGCAAAGACAGAAACTTTTGCGTCCAGTGCTGGAATTTCTATTCTGTACTGGAGTGTGATAAAATTCTGAAATTTTTACAGAGCATTGCGTTACAAATTTTTTACTTTTTCCTAAATTTTAAGAGTTTTGGGAGGTACATAAGTATGGTTTTTAAATCGCTCACTACATGCTGTTCTGTTTTTGACAGATTCTGTTTTTGATGCATAGTTTGCTTGTTTTAGTGTTTCCATAGCTTATATTGAGCAATATAAACTGTGGAAATGATATACTACAGTAGGAATTATGTGAGAACAATTATGAATCTTGTCTTGACAGTACCTAAGTGGATGATTTATTTTTATCATACTAACCTGTCTCACAAGTTCCGTTAAGTTTTGTGTGATTGAAGTTTTCAAGTTTTGGGTGAGATATCGATATGAGGAGAATAAGGAGTGGCAAGACCCTAAGCTTGGGGATTCCCAAGGCATCCTAAGGTAATGTTCAAGGAATACCCAAGCAACTAAGCTTGGGGATGCCCCGGAAGGCATCCCCTCTTTCGTCTTCAAAATTATCGGTAACCTTACTTGGAGCTATATTTTTATTCGTCACATGATATGTGTTTTGCTTGGAACATCATTTTATTTTAGTTGGATTTGCTTGCTGTTATTTAGAATAATGTTTTGTATCTTTTAGTTCAATAAAATGCCAAATATAGCCTTTACCATGCTCAGTTTGTAAGTTCATGTGTTGCTGTTTGAAAACAAAAAGTTTTCTGTTATGTCCAGAATATTCCCGAATGGTCAGAGCATGATAAAAATCTGAAATTTTTGCAAAGTAAGAATCCATGAGTTCTCTATCATGTGGTAATTTTTCAGAATTTTTGGAGTTAGGGAAGTATGAATTCTTATTCACCCTTTACAGACTGTTCTGTTTAGACAGATTTCGGTTATAGTTGCATTGTTTGCATATGTTGCTTGTTTAATGTTTCTACTTGTGGATAGGAGTATTAAATATGCAGAGGCATTTAGTATGCAATGTTTAATTATAATTTTAGTGATTTGTTACAGTAGAGAATGTAAAGGTTTTGAGTTGATTTATACTAACTTATCTCCCGAGTTCTTGTTGAGTTTTGTGTGGATGAAGTTCTTAAGATTTAAGGACACCGTGATATGAGAGGAATTAAGGAGACACAAGAGCTCAAGCTTGGGGATGCCCAAGGCATCCCAGGATAATATTCCATGAAGTCTCAAGCATCTAAGCTTGGGGATGCCCCAGTAGGCATCTCACCTTTCTTCTTCAACAACTATCGGTCAGTTTTGGTTGAGCCTAAGTTTTTGCTTCTTCACATGATATGTGCTATTCTTGGAATGTCATTTTATTTTGTTTTCTTTTCTGTTTGAATAAAATACTTAAGATCTGAAATTTTTAAATGAGAGAGAGTCCTCACATAGCTACCTATTTACTTAACTACTCATTTGGTCTTCACTTATATCTGTTTGGAGTAGTTTGTCATTTACTCTTGATCTTCACTTATATCCTATGAGTAAATTGTTGAATAAATTGAATATCATGAAGTTGAAATAATATGAGCTTCATATGCTTGTATCATGCCTAGTAGTAGCTTCACATTGGGTTTAGAAGGTAAAATCTATTGAAGTTTGACAACCACAATATTGGTCATACAAGCAATTCATGAATGATTAGTATAAGGAAGAGAACTTTCACATATAAATATATTATCTTGGACATCTTTTATAATTGTGAATACCCATTAATTATTTTCAAACTTGAGCAAATTAGTTGAAGTTGGACAAGGAAGACAACGTAATGAGTTATGTTTGGGTATATTTGCATAGAAGTTATATTGTTATGGATCCTCCAACATGTAGTGCTTGCTTAGGATCTTTTGCTAGCCAAAAATTCGTACTAAGTAGAGATACTACTTGTGCATCCAAAAACCATTAAACCCAGTTTCTTGCCATGAGTGTCCACCATATCTACCTATGGATTGAATAAGATCCTTCAAGTAAGTTGTCATCGGTGCAAAAAGCAATAAAAATTGTTCCTAAAATATGTATGATCTTTTATTGCAAGGGAAAATAAGCATTGTACGAACTTGTGATGGTAAAGAAATAAAAGCGACGGACTGCATAATAAAGGTTGCTATCACAAGGGGTAATATAACATGACGTTCCTTTGCATTAAGGGCTTGCATATCCAAAAATAAAAAGCGCATGACAATCTCTTCTGCCCTCTACGAAGGGCCTATCTTTTACTTTATGTATTTACTTTTATGCAAGAGTCAATAGTATTACTTCTCATTTCAACCTTAATTACTCCCTAGTTGGGAAGCATCATGTGGTGGGGAAAGGTCCAGGCACATATGGCCAGTCAAATATATTTGATCATGAATTATTATTGTTGACAATTATCTCTATGATAAATAAGTTGGGAGGCGAAACATTAAGCCCCTATCTTTCTCTGTGTTCGATGGATGCTATTTGTTCTAAAAATATGCTTTGAGTACTAGCAATCATAGAAGACTAAATGATAATTGAGTATGTGGAGCTCTTACTTAGACTTTGGTGAAGATAAGTTGAATTGCAATTGTTTGGTGACTAACAACATAGGTTGTTAAGTTTCAAGAGAATGCATTGTTTGAACCATAACATGTGAATTGATTGGTACTTTATCTTGATGAGTTTTATGAGAAAAAGTTGCTGTCATGATGCTAGGAAAAGTGATTGAAACTATCATTGATCAAACTTATGCACTATGCTAGCATTCACACTTCATAAATTATTTCTTTTATCATTTACCTACTCAAGGACGAGCAGGAATTAAGCTTGGGGATGCTGATACGTCTCCAACGTATCTATAATTTATGAAGTATTCATGCCATGTTTATTATAGTTTTGTATGATTTTGGTGCACTTTTATATGACTTTTATATGATTTTTATGGACTAACATATTGACCTAGTGCCCAGTGCCAGTTGCTGTTTTCTGCTTGTTTTTGGTTTTCCAGAAGATCCATATCAAATGAAGTCCAAATACGGCGAAACTTTTTGACGATTTTTTCTGGAAGGAAACAGACCCAGGAAGCTTCGGGGGAGCAGCAGAAGACCCACAGGGGCCCCCACAAGCCACCTAGGCGCCCCCCTGGGGCGTGCCCTGGTGCCTCGTGGGCCCCCTGTGGCTCCTCTTTGCGTAATTCCAACGCCAAAAATTCCTATATATTCAGAAACCTCCAGAAATAACCCTAGAATTTGGACTCCGCCGCCGCAAGCCTCTGTACCTCCACGATCTCATCTACAGCCCTTTTCCGGCACCCTGCCGGAGGAGGAAATCATCACCGGAGGCCATCTTCATCATCCCGGCGGCCACCATGATGAGGAGGGAGTAGTTCACCCTCGAGGCTAGGGGTATGTACAAGTAGCTATGTGTTTGATCTCTCTCTCTCTCTCTCGTGTTCTTGATTTGGCACGATCTTGATGTACCGCGAGCTTTGTTAATATAGTTGGATCATATGGTGTTTTCTCCTTCTCTATCTTGTTGTGATGAATTGATTTTTACCTTTGAGGTTTCACTATTATCGGATTGAATACTTTGTTGGATTTGAGAACACTTGATGTATGTCTTGCATATGAATACCCATGGTGACAATGGGGTATTATATTGATTCACTTGATATATGTTTTGGCACTCAACTCGCGGATTCTCGAGGTGACATTGGGGTAATCTATGCATAGGGGTTGATGCACGTTTTTGTCCTATTTTCTCCGGTAGAAATCTTGGGGCACTCTTTGAAGTTCTTTGTGTTGGATTGAATATTATGAATCTGAAGTTGTTTGATGCATATCGTATAATCAACTCACGGATACTTGTGGTGACATTGGAGTATCTAGGTGACATTAGAGTTGGTTGATGTGTATCATATGGTGTTATTTTAGTACGAACTCTAGGGCTGTTTGTGACACTTATAGGGATGGCTCAATAGATTGATCGGAAAGTATAATTTTGAGGTGGTTTCGTACCCTACAACAATTTCTATCTTATGTTCTCCGCTAGATAAGAACTTTGGAGTGATTCTTTGTCGCACGTTGAGGGATTGTTATATGATTCAACTATGTTAGCACTGTTGAGAGATTGCACTAGTGAAAGTATGAACCCTAGGCCTTGTTTTCAAGCATTGCAATACCGTTTGTGCTCACTTTTGTTACTTGCTACCTTGCTGTTTTTATTTTTCAGATTATAAAAACCTATATCTACTATCCATACTACACTTGTATCACCATCTCTTCGCTGAACTAGTGCACCTATACAATTTACCATTGTATTGGGTGTGTTGGGGACACAAGAGATTTCTTGTATTTGATTGCAGGGTTGTTTGAGAGAGACCATCTTCATCCTACGCCTCTGTGATGCCCCTGCTCGACCGTGCACTAATCATACACGCAAACGTGCACGCTCGAGATCAGAGAATCATGGGAAGATATCACAACACAACTCTAAACTCAAATTTAAACATAAATCTTCATATTACAAGCCAGGGGTCACGAGGACCCGAATACATAAGTCATACAAACCATAATATCTGAGTACAGACATAGTTAGTCAAGTTTGCCTTAAGAAGGCTAGCACAAACAACGATACTGATCGAAAGGCGAAGGCCTCCTGCCTAGGGCCTTCGAACTACTCCTGGTCGGCTGGCTCAACCCAGTAGTACGTGCCTCCGGGACTCTCCTGGTAGTAAGCTCCGGCGGTGGCGTCTGGCTCCTGGGCTCCGTCATCTGGTCGCAAGTATCGGGTATGGGGGGAAAATAATATCAAAGCAACCGTGAGTACTCATCCAAAGTACTCGCAAGACTGACATCAGAACTATACTAATATGCATTGTATCAAAGGAATGGGGCTATATCTTTGGACTAAACTGCAGAATGCCAGAATAGAGGGTGGGAAGCCTAGCCTATCGAAGACTAGCATCTTGAAGCAATCTTGCAGCATCAGGAGAGAGTAGAGCAAGATAGTATAATCAATCATATTTTAGTAATGCCCTGAGATCCTTCCTCGACTTCCCTGCGAAAAAGTGATCCCGAGAGCAATAGTAACAGTTTAGTATTGTGACAGTATCCATTTGTAGTTGTAGCAGATCAAGATACAACTCTAAGCGTCCTGTTACCGTGGACACGGCTATTCGAATAGATCACTTCCCTACAGGGGTGCACTACTGTTACGCAACACGCTCGATCACATCTGGCCAGACACACTTGCTGGGTAATACCCGGCCTCGGGTGATCGACACGACGCAGTCCTACCTAGGCTCAACAGAGAGGTCAGCACGCCGGTCTAAATCCTAAGTGAGAAGGGGTCTTGGGCCATCGCCCTTTGCACTCCTGCACGTTGCGAGACTGGCCGGGGCCCAAGCGCGACTGTGGAAACACCACAGACGTAATCAGCTCACCCCAACAATCAGCCCGCATCTCTGAGCTGTGACATCTGAAGAACTTTCGGCTGATACATACGACATAGAGGGCCCCATTAAACCATTATCCCACGTGGTGGTAGTGCGTATAGGCCAGTGGCCAACTCAGATCAAATACCCAAATCCGTTAAGCATGTTTAGTAACTCGCAGAGACGAACAGGGTTCCTGTCACTCCGACTGGGTAAAGCATGACGCGCGGGTGCTCTTGGAGCCGACCCATCTTTAATATTATTCTCTCGCGGGCACCCTTGGGGCCAGCCCGACTTTAACAGTTTAAAGTATTGCAATATGTAAACATTTCCATGATCATCACCCAGAGAGATCACGGCCCGGTAACAAGCATGGCAAACGGACAAGGGTGAAGGGCCACAGATGAAACAGCAGCATAGCTAACTAAGCATCATGGGATAGCAGGTAATGTATCAGTAGCAGGCGACAAAACAGGCTATGCATCAGAATAGGAGCTATCGGAACAACAACAGAGGCAATACTAATGCAAGCATAAGAGGGAAGGAATGGGCGATATCTGATGATCAAGGGGGTTTTTCTTGCCTGGAAGCTCAGCTGAAGGGGTCTGGTCGTCGACGACGTCGTCGTACACTGCAGTGTCGTCGGCAGTCTCGGGGGCTATCGGGAGAGAAGGAGGGGGAAGAAACAATAAATACACGACAAAAATGTAACAGGGATGCATGACATGCCTAATCGATATGCAGATGTGATATATTGCCTAACCAAATGTTTTAGTTAATTTAGGAATTCATTTGGAATTATTTTACTAAGGTCATGCACTATTCATCTATCGGAAACAGGCAAAAAGTTCCATGTTCAGTATGTTAGAGGGGTGTGGCAGGTAGGTGGGTAGGATATTCGGATTCTTCACATTTTTCTAATCATTTTTCATATATAAATTATTTTCATCCGAGTTACGGTTTATTTTATATGAATTTTCAAAGTTTTAAACATTTTCTGGAATTTCTGGAATTATTTTAATTAGAATTATCCGAAACAGTAAATGGTGACGTCACCATGACGTCAATGTGACGTCAGCGGTCAAACCGGCTGACCAGAGTCAATCCTGACAGGTGGGGCCCCTCTGTCATAGACTAGACTAATTAATCAGTAGGATAAACTAACTAATTTAATTAATTAACCAGCGGGACCCACTGTCAGTGACTGATTAGGTTAACTAATTAACTAACAGATTAATTAACGTCTTAATTAACATTTTATTTATTTCAAAAATGTTTTAAACGGGCAGGGCCCGCATGTCAGTGGGCCACGGGCGCCCAGTCAGCGGTTGACCCGGTCAACCGGTCAACCCGGCCCATCTGTCAGTGGCTCAAGGCGGGCCCCGCGGCGCCCAGGTGGCACCCACGTCGGCAGACGGCGCCGGAATCACGCCGGCGACCGTTTCCGTGGCGGGAGCTCGCCGGCGAGCGTCGGGATTGCGGCACAGGCGGCCGTTCGAGGCGTTTTTGGTCGCGTTCGAAAGCTGGCGGTGGGCCGCATCGGATGGCGGCGGTGGCGTGGCCGGGGACGCAGCATAGCGACGGCGGCGAGCTCGGAAGCGGCGCCGGAGCTCGGCCGTGATCGGGCGCGTGGCTTCGGGTCAAAAACGAGCAGGCTAATCGGCTAGGGAGGGCCTATGCAGTGCGGCGAGAATGATGAGCGCGAGTCCGTGACCATTTGGTCACCGGAGGCTCACCGACGACGAGTTCGCACGGCGGCGGGCTCGGGCACATCGGGATCGGCGCCTACGGCTATGGAGATGGGCAGGGGAGTGGGGGAGACGACGCGGCAGCTCACCGTGGTTCTGTAGGCGAGCTAAGCGGGCGCGGGGAAGGCTCGGGGTGGCCGGAATCGTCGCCGGAGTCACGGCGGCCGTACGGGGAAGAAGAGCTCGGGCAGCTCGATGCCGAGGCGGGGAGCTCCACTTGACGGCTCCGGACGGGGTAGCGGTGGACGGCGGTCCTTCTTGACACGGAGGCGAGGCGAGACGGGCACGGTGGCTACGCGCTTTACGGCGGCGATGCCATGGCCGCGTCGGGTGCGGTGGGGAAACGAGGGAGAGAGGGAAAGAAGTGACGAGGGAGGAGCCAGAGGGGTGCGGGAGCTGCGGCTTTATCCACCGGGCGGGCGCGGTGTCGAGCAAGCGAGCAGGGGGGCCGGGGCGCGGCGTGCGGGCGCGGCGACAGCGAGCAGGGTGAGTAGTGCGGGAGGTGGGAGAAGGTGCGGGGTGGGCTGGGCCGCGTTGACTTTACATGGCCGGAGGAAAAGAGTGGATTCTTGATAGTGGATGCACCGATCACATGACCGGAGATAGAGACATGTTTCGTGAGCTTGCTAAAAATGATGGTCCACGCAAGTATGTGACTTTTGGAGACAACTCCAAGGGTAAGGTACTTGGCCTTGGTAAGGTGGCCATATCCAATGACAGCTCCATACAAAATGTTATGCTTGTTGAATCTCTTGGTTACAATCTTCTTTCTGTATCTAGACTAGCCGATTTTGGTTTCAATGTTCTATTTACCAAAGTAGATTGCCAAGTGTTTCGTCAAGATAATCATAATATGGTCTTTACCGGCATTCGTAGAGGTGATCTATACATTGTTGATTTCACTAAGAGAGCTCAACCTCGTACTTGTTTAATTGCTAAATCTTCTAAAGGTTCATTATGGCATAGAAGACTTGGACATGTTGGTATGCGTAACCTTGATAAACTTGTTAAAGGAGATCACATTCTTGGAGTAAAAGATGTTATATTTGACAAAGATCGACTTTGTAGTGCTTACCAAGCAGGAAAACAAGTTGGAGGAAGTCATCCCGTGAAGAACATTATGACCACGAGGAGACCACTCGAGCTACTTCATATGGATCTTTTTGGTCCCAACTCCTATAAGAGTCTTGGTGGTAACTCTTTCGGTTTGGTCATCGTTGATGATTTTTCTAGATTTACGTGGGTGTTCTTTTTTGATGACAAATCGCAGGTGCAAAAGATCTTCAAGAACTTCGCAAGAAAGGCTCAAAATCAATTTGAAATGAAGATCAAGAAGGTTTGGAGTGACAACAGAACGGAGTTCAAGAACACCAATGTGGACACCTTTCTTGATGAGGAGGTTATTTCACATGAGTTCTCCGCTACGTACACACCTCAACAAAATGGAGTTGTTGAGAGGAAGAACCGGACACTTATTGAGATGGCAAGAACGATGCTTGATGAATACAAGATGCCAAGACATTTTTGGGCGGAAGCGGTTGAAACAGCTTGTCATGCAACAAATTGACTTTACCTTCACAATCTTCTTGGTAAAACGGCATATGAACTGCTCACCGGTAACAAACCTCAAGTTGGATACTTTCGAGTATTTGGCTCAAAATGTTACATTCTTGATAAGCATCGTCGTTCAAAATTTGCTCCTAAATCTCATGAAGGTTTCCTACTCGGTTATGGATCGAACTCTCACACTTACCGTGTCCACAACAACTTCACTCGAAAAGTTAAAGAGACGGTAGATGTGAAGTTTGATGAGACTAACGTCTCACGAGTCGAGCAATTGCCACTTGATGTAGGATATCAAGAACCATCGGAAGCAATCCAAGACTTGCCCATTGGCAAGATTCGCCCCATGGAAGTAAAGGAGAGTACCTCGTCTATTCAAGTGGAAGCCCCAACTTCACGTCAAGGTGAACGACAAGTTGATATGGAGGCATCCACAAGTGGAACACGTCAAGACGATGGGAATGAGGAAGTGCAACAAGATGATCCACCTCAACCTCCTTCTCCACCTCTACAAGCAAACAACGACAACATCAACGAAGAGGAAGAAGATGATGATGATGAAGAAGCCTCACAACAACCCAAGCAAAAGCTACCTCGAGTTAGAGCAAGAGTCAACAAGAATCATCCCGTCGAACAAATACTTGGAGATGTCCAATCCGGGAGAATTACTCGCTCTAAAACTCATTTAGCTAACTTTTGTGAGCATTACTCATTCATCTCTAGTGTTGAACCTTTGAAGGTGGAAGATGCTCTCAAGGACCCCGATTGGGTGAATGCAATGCACGAAGAGCTACACAACTTTGAGAGGAACCAAGTTTGGACATTGGTCGAGAAGCCTAAGTGTCGGAGGTAAATCCGGCGGTTCTCGGGGTAGGGGGTCCCGAGCTATGGATCTCGGATCGGTGGTAACAGGAACGAAAGAGACGATGTTTACCCAGGTTCGAGCCCTCTTGATGGAGGTAAAACCCTAAGTCCTGCTCTTGTTTATATTGATGGAGATGTATCAAGTACAAGCTTGATCTACCTCGAGATCGTAAGTTGTGGTCTAAACCCTAGGGGTGATGATGAATATCATCATGATCTATCGACTAGCCTAGCCTCGGCTTATATAATATACCATAGGCCTAGGATAACAAGAGTCCTAGTCAGCTACACCGGTGGAGAGGAGTCCTTGTCTTGATCACCAAGTCTTGTGGAATCTTCCTCGTATATGTCATGGGCTGCCCGAAGTGGCCCATTAGTGAACCGCCATGGGGGTCCTTGGCCCGACCCACTGGTCGGGAGACGATGTGGTGAATACCCCCTAGTCCAGGACACCATCAGTAGCCCCCTGAACCGGTCTTCAAGTTGGGGACGCTCCTCGGCTCTTCCGAGCTGTTCTTCGTCTTGAAAGCTGGTTCAACAAATCTTCCCATCTTCGATCTTGAGAATCGCCGAGCTGAATCCGAAGAGTTCATACGTCGGGCATCCGAGGAGCCCTTTAAGTTTTCGGCCTTTATCAATGCCTTGTTATTTTTATGCCGCACCTCGGGTTCAATGTTTTTCCCCGTGCAGCGGTGTCCTCTTGCAACCGAGCTCGAACGCCGGACTGCATCCGAGGTGTCTTTTTGTAGCCGAGCTCTAACGCCGATCGGCATCCGAGGTGTCATAGATTACCTCGGTCTTGAAAAAGTTGAAGGAGTTCAGCCGAGCTTAATGCGAAAAACGCCCTCTATGGAGCCAGCCACTTGCATCCGAGCTTTACGCCGGACTGCTTCCGAGGTGGTGCACCACCTCGGCCATGAGCTGATTTTTTGTGGAATTTATTTCCAATTGGTGCAATTTATTCTCTGTCGAGATGTATAGCCAGTAGCCCTCAAGGTGTGTGTCGGCCAAAAATCCGAGATGCAGCTGAAGGAAATCATAAAACCGATGACCCAGTAGCCCCTGAGACTCAGGTCGATTCACGAAATCGGCCTGAGGATCAACTCCTAGCTCGACAGCATACTTAGGAACAGAAACACGGTGTGCATAGTCCTCGACACTCAGGTTGGGTGCGGCCGACCAACCCGAGGATCGTAATCTCTTCGGAAGCTGTTTTGCACTTAAATTTTCTGCATTGAATCGTCAATGCAGTAGCCCCCGAGCCATTGGTCGGGTGGCAACACCAGATCAGGGGATCGATGTACCCCTTTAATGGCTTATAATTGAGAAGCGCGAAGCCCAGTAGCCCCCGAGCCTTAATTTGGGCACGGGTAGCCGAATTAAGGATCGTTGTCCGGAGTAAATTGATTTTGATCACAATTTATGTGTAATGATTCTATGTATCCAAGTACTTTACATCATTAATGCTCGGATCCGCATTGTACAAAACTTTGTTGACCGACCATCGGCTTCAACCTCCTCGGTCAATAGCCAAGGAGTGTTTTCCTACTTTAGAAAGCCTTTATAAGAGCAAAGATTTACGGAAAACAAGGCAATCCGGCCATACCATTTTATAAACAAAGGTACGCGGAGAGATATGTTATATTACTATTTAACGTAAGAAACATCTTCTGGGAAAAATAGTTCCTTTATAAGTTCCTTTTCCCAGGCTGTCATGTTGACCATGATCATGAAACCTCACCTCCGATCAATGTGGGAGGAAAATATTGAGGATTTAGTTTGGGGAAAGTTCCCGAACTCTGTGGTCTTAATGAACCAAAATTTTCACTTCCGTCGTTTCCGACCAATTGTATTCTTAAGATGGCTAGCTTTCGGCTTCACCCAGTCTGAGGTACTAGCCCGGATGACCCGGAAGTAACAATCACAGAGGTGCTCCCTTTACCCCCTAGCCGAATAATCGGGAACGTAGGGTGTAAACACAGGAGCCAGGCAACCCAGCTTGGCCAAAATCTTAAGTCAAATTGATGCATATTTATGGCTTTATAACGATGATTACGGAAGGTAGCACTCGTATATTGAATACAAACGCTTTTATGCTATATGCTATTTTGACTCCTTTGTGACCGTTTATCATTTGAGAGTGGCCCATCGTCGGCTTCTACCCCTTTGTAGATGCTACGCAGTAACAAGACAACCCTTAGCCGACATCTCGGTGCCCGAAGGCGGTTGTGTTAGCGGAAACGAGGCAATCAGATATCCAGGCTTTATAAATTTCACTTAGTCATAGGAGCTTAAAGTTGGGAGGCCAGTTACTAGCCCCCGGTTAGTGTTCGGCTTCAGCCGAGGTCAAGCCATTAACACTTCGGCCAATTTTATGAAAGGCCCACGGGATAACCTCTATCGATCTATATTTTGACACAGTCATCGGATCGCTGACCAGTTTGCGCTCATTGTGACAGTCAGTTTTCGGCTTTCTCCACTGAGGTACTTGACCAATTAAATCGGAAGTACAATCGTAGTGGTTCTCCCTTTACCCTTAGCCGAACAATCGGGAACGTAAGGAGTAAGCACAGGAGCCGAGCAACCCAACTATTGACCGAAGACACAATTCGAAATTGATGCATATATAGCAATATACGAGAACGTTTTACCGAGGACTCCATGGAGTACCTTGGCTTTTGGTGGGTTCGGCTCTAGTCGCAGACCCCCGTTGATATTGCCAATGCTTTAAAGGTGTCCAGCGTTGTACTGCGAGAGTTATGCTGGAGACACACAGTAGCCCCCGAGACTCAGGTTGGGTCCGACTGACCAACCTGAGGATCGAATCTCCTCGGGAACTAGTCCAGATATCATGTGCGTTTCGCCAACGCCGAGGTGTAGGTCGACACGAAAGATGCCGAGCTGCGGGTCGGAAAACATCTCCCGAGCTGAATTATTACGCAGGGCACCTCGGTCATGAGGATGTCCTGCCTCCTGAAAGAAAAACATACAAATAGCTTAAAAGTGCCATAAGCTCGAAAAGCCAAAAAACTTATGTAAAAACTTGACGTCCGAACTAAATCAAGTTTTTTGGTGCCAATCCGAAAAGTGGTCTTAAAATTAGTTTTATCTTCCATCGTGCTTTAACATGACACATCCGATCTCAAGACTTCAAGCGGGTCAGCCTTCGGCTTCAACCTCCTATTCCCGAAGGCGGAGTGCTTCTTAGGCCAGTTTAGCGAACCAAACTCGAGCGGATTTAGAGAGAAACCAGGCTATCCGGCTATTGACCACACACTCGTGTCGAGAAAGGAGTGGTAGAAAAAGACTTTGCAACGACTTAGAAGAAAACACTTATTATAAAACAACGCATATAAATTTAAGAGCCCCTAGATAACAAGGGAAAAAGAAGTGTTTTTAACAAACAACTTTTTTGTTTAATACAAATATAATGCTTGGTCGAACCGAACAAAAATAAAAAATAAAAAAAAAGTTGAGCATGAAAGCGACTTAGCTGGTTAATGTGCTCGGTGTTGATGACGTGGTCCGAGCTTGTGGCAGGTCGAGGTTCCAGCCCCCATGCCGGTCCCGAGGTGCCCGAGCGAAGAGCTCGGCTTGATGAAGTGGTAGTACAGCACTGCCGATATGTTGAGGCGAAGCCCCCGATCCAGCCAAGATGACGAAGCTGGTCGGCTGGCGATGCCGAAGTCCCTGATCCAGCCGAGATGACGAAGTTGGTCGGCTGGTGACGCCGAAGTCCCCGATCCAGCCGAGATGATGAAGCTGGTCGGCTGGTGACGCCGAAGTCCCCGGAGTAGGTTGATAAAGAGATGACGAAGCCCCCGGTCTAGCCAAGGTGACGGAGCAGGTCGGCAAGGTGACGTTGCAGCCCCATGCCAGCCGAGGTGTCGAAGCAGGTCAGCGTGGTGGACATCGGTTTGAAGAAGCAACGGCGCGGCGGTGCCGACGCAGGTCAAAACTTGTGACGCGGTCGATGCCAGCTTGATGAAGTGACCGCACGGTGATGCCGATGTGCCAACCCCGTGCAATCCGTGGGGCAATGATGTTCTCTTGATGATTATGTGTCCTTCACAATGCCGAACTCTTGGTCGGCTCGCCGAGGTGATGATCCGAGGTGGTTTCCATCGGCTCGATGGAGCGACAACGTAGTCGATGCTATCGCAGGTCGGCAGCCGTGGAGCAACATGGTCGGGCCGATTTGACATCGGCACGACGGTGAAGATCGCCTCGGAAAAGACTCAAAATTTGTGGGCACGTGCTTGAAAACAAAACACAATACCCTATAAGAAATTCCCTTCAAAAAGGATGTCCGATAATCTGTTCATGAAAAAGATGAACTCGGGTCGGATTCGTTTTCGCGCAGAAAACATATCCGGAAATTGACGCACTCCCCGGGCTGTTCCCGGAGTTTGAACAGTCGGATCGAGCTGAAATTTTGAGGGATGGTAGATATAGGAATTCCTCAGCCGATCAACGGTTGGATCTTCCAAAGGATGTCCGAGCTGGACGCTGGACTCCTCGCCCTAAACTCATCCAGATTCACTTCCAGATTTGACAGGGCTCCGGTATATCGTAGATTGCCGGAGATTCCTCCATCGGAACGCGATGAAATTTTACAGGGTTGTTCTAGACTCAATTCCGCACAATTCCACCGAAGCAATCATAAAGGCGACGCTCGAGGAGGCTGGGGCGGCGAACACGAATCCGCTGTCCAGAAAAACTGCACAAACGCGCGAGGGCGATGTTGACGTTGAGCCCCCGAGCTCCATGGACGATTTTTCCATGATCCCGGATGAGATCGGGGTTGATGATGATGAAGACATCTGTCCGATCTTGACGATCCGAAGAGAAGCCTAGTCCTCGGTCCAGCCAAGGTGACCAGTCGGGCCGGCGATGGAGATGCCGACGTCGCAGTTGATCTGCAGGCGAGCCATTGACCCTTCGTCGATCACACAGCGAAACTCTCAATGAAAGCACCAGTGTCGGAGGTAAATCCGGCGGATCTCGGGGTAGGGGGTCCCGAGCTGTGGATCTCGGATCGGTGGTAACAGGAACGAAGGAGACGATGTTTACCCAGGTTCGGGCCCTCTTGATGGAGGTAAAACCCTACGTCCTGCTCTTTTTTATATTGATGGAGATGTATCGAGTACAAGCTTGATCTACCTCGAGATCGTAAGTTGTGGTCTAAACCCTAGGGGTGATGATGAATATCATCATGATCTATCGACTAGCCTAGCCTCGGCTTATATAATATACCAGAGGCCTAGGATAACAAGAGTCCTAGTCAGCTACGCCGGTGGAGAGGAGTCCTTGTCTTGATCACCAAGTCTTGTGGAATCTTCCTCGTATATGTCATGGGCTGCCCGAAGTGGCCCATTAGTGAACCGCCATGGGGGTCCTCGGCCCGACCCACTGGTCGGGAGACGATGTGGTGAGTACCCCCTAGTCCAGGACACCGTCACTAAGGAAGAGCAAAACATCATTGGAACCAAATGGGTGTTTTGAAATAAGCAAGATGAACATGGACAAGTTGTACGCAACAAGGCTCGTCTCGTAGCACAAGGTTACACACAAGTTGAAGGTATGGACTATGGTGAGACCTATGCCCCCGTTGCAAGACTTGAATCCATTCGCATTTTACTTGCTTATGCCAATCACCATAATATCACTCTTTACCAAATGGATATTAAAAGTGCTTTCTTAAATGGTGAAATTGAGGAGGAAGTGTATGTTAAACAACCTCCCGGCTGAGAATCCCAAGAAACCTAATCATGTGTACAAACTTCGTAAAGCTCTTTATGGTCTTAAACAAGCCCCTAGAGCTTGGTACAAATGCATGACAAAGCTCCTTCTTGACAAAGGTTTCGAAATTGGGAAGATTGATTCAACTTTGTTCACCAAGAGTGTTAATGGAGAATTATTAGTATGCCAAATTTATGTTGATGATATTATCTTTGGATCTACTAACCCCTCTTTTAGTGAAAAGTTTGGAAGGTTGATGTCAGAAAAGTTCGAGATGTCTATGATGTGTGAACTCAAATTCTTTCTTGGTTTGCAAATCAAGCAAACTAGGGAAGGTACCTTTGTTTCTCAAACAAAGTATACCAAGGACTTATTCAAGAAGTTCAACATGCAAGAGAGTAAAGGTATGAAAACTCCCATGCCCACGAGTGGACATCTTGACTTGACCAAGGATGGCAAACTGGTTGATCAAAATGTTTATCGATCTATGATTGGTTCATTGCTATATCTATGTGCCTCCCGTCCCGACATTATGCTAAGTGTGTGCATGTGTGCACGATACCAAGCGGCACCAAAAGAGTGTCACCTTAAGGCTGTGAAAAGAATTGAGAGGTACTTGTTACATACACCAAACTTTGGCATATGGTATCCCAAAGGATCTTCTTTCAATCTTGTTGGCTACTCCGATTAGGACTATGCCGGAGACAAGGTTGACAGAAAATCCACTTCGGGTACATGTCCATTTCTTGATAGATCTCTTGTGTCTTGGTCCTCCAAGAAACAAAACTCTGTATCTCTATCTACTGTCGAGGCGGAATACATTGCCGCGGGATCATGTTGTGCTCAATTACTATGGATGACACAAACTCTTAAAGACTATGGAGTGCATGTGAAACATGTACCACTACTATGTGACAATGAGAGTGCTATTAAGATTGCACACAATCCCGTACAACATTCTCGAACAAAGCATATTGAGGTTCGTCACCATTTCAGGCGAGATCATGTTGAGAAAGGTGACATTGACCTTAAACATGTTCGTACCGACAAACAATCAGCGGACATCTTTACCAAACCCCTTGATGAGAAAGTGTTTTGTCACTTGAGAAGTGAGTTGAACATCATTGATGCTTCAAACATGAACTAGAGGTTCATGTGGATGCATACAAGGGCATGAGCATTCTTGACTAATCCATGATACTTCCATGATCCTCTTATATCTTGGACATTTTGCTCCCTTGTATTGTATCTAACCTTTTGTAGGTACTTGGACAAGCTACATGTCATAAGATTGCAATACACTCTTATCATAAGCAATCTTGTACAACCCAAGTATCAACAATTGATGGTGAACAAGGAACAAGACAACCTTAAACATATCCTTTGACAAACTTTTGAGTTATGCTTCATTCCTGTCATTTTGGATATACATGTTGTTCCTTGCAAAACTAACCAATGTAGGAAGATGAACTTCAAATGATAGGATGACTCCAACTTCAATTCATGAGCATCCACTTCAAGTTCAACTAAATGATGGACATCACCACCAAATCGCAATGTAAGTTCTCACATCTTAGAGAAGCTTTACTCAAAGTCATGAGCTAAAGCAACTCACCAAGATGTGAATACATTGAAATGCTTAAAAGAAAAATGGCAACCCCATTTTGAGCTTAAACGATGAATATGACCTATGATCAAGTATTCTCACTTGACTCCTAAGTCAATGTACTCTAACATAGGTGACCTAGTCGCCGACCCTTCTAGATGAAGTTCTCTAGTGTATCTTCTGTTTGTTCTCTTCTTGCTAGAGTGCTTCTTTACACAAAAAAACTTCATCTAGACGTTTCTTTGCTTCTTTTCTATGGGACTTTTCTTTTAGTTTGCTAGCTCACTAGGCAAAGGACTTATTCGCAGCTAATTCCTTGCAAATCTTTATGAGAATTCCTTTGCCTAGTGAGCTAAGTTGACAAAATGTCCCATTGCATCAAACTCGGTTCCAACGAATTGACTCAACTCGGTGTCACCGATTCTGCTGCTCTAAGGGAATTTCTGTCAAATTTTTCCTGAGTCTATCTGCTCCAGCTCCACTCAATGATTCTTATCCTCTACATGCATCTAGAGCCACTCACTGGCTAGCTGTGTTTCTCAAGGACCAAACCCACTTGATCAATGACCTTGAAGTCCCTTCTTGGAAATTGATGTCAAAGGGGGAGAGAGGAATACATCAAAGCTTATCACTACAAACGAGATGCACCTTACAAGAGGAGAGAATGTTACATGTTTCTAAGAGGGGAGAAACATGATTAGTTTATTCCTTTGGTTGTTCTAGTTTTCTCACCCTACCTAATCCCAATATCCATGTCAGATTCAGGGGGAGAGGAAGTTCTTTAAGGGGAGACAACTATTTCTTTTGGGGACATGTCTGCTTCAAAGAAGTATTCACCTAGTGATACTCTCTTCTACATGTCATCCCAATCTTGGTTTCTTGTTGATCTTGTGTCTTTTCTTGAAAAAATTATCTTGTGTTATCTAACCTTGTTTTCTCAAGTGTATTTCTTCAGGTACTTGATCAAGAACTTCAAGGTAAGTATATGCATCACACTCATGAACATGATTGACCTCTTGCTAGTACATACTGTTTGCAAGAAGACAATTATGAACATGTGGATACCTTAATGTCATATATATATTGCTCTGATGCATATAGCCAAGATACATGTTGCATGTATATTTCCCATGAGATATCATCATGTTATATGCACCTCTTCAGGGGGAGCTCCAGGGAGTTCATACATGTTACATGTTTCCTTCAAAGCTTTCATACATACCTCTGCTATATCTGTATTTGAAGCTTTGATGTATGTTGTCATCAATTACCAAAAAGGGGGAGATTGAAAGCACATTTGCTCCCTTGGTGGTTTTGGTAATTTATGCCAACATACATGTTGTTGGACTAATGTTTTTATCTAGTGAATTTCAGACAAGTTCAACAATGGCGTGGCAGGGACAAGAGGATGTGGAACCCCTTCAAAATGCTATGGACAAGGATTGGCAAAAGATCAAGACTCTACATTTTTGGTTTAGTGATCCAAGATCACATTGAGTCCATAGGAAAGCCAATACTATTAAAAGGGGATGATGTGTTGCTTAATGGTCTTTTTGCTCAAGTGCTTAGTGACGGTACTCCTAAACCCTCAACCACTCTCTCTATCCAAATATGTCCAAAACCTACATTCCAACTCGGCCCCACCGAAATTCTCTATCCGGCCCCACCGAGTTCACCGAGACTTAGCCACTACCAAAACCCTAACAAATCGGATCCACCGATATGGATCTCGGTCCCACCGAGATGGCCTTGCCAACTCTCTGTAATCGTTTGCACTCACTTCGGTCCCACCGAGTTTTGCAAATCGGTCTCACCGAGATGGCTTGCCAAGTCTCTGTTGCCTTATTGCTTCACTTCGGTCCAATCGAGTTGATGCAATCGGTGCCACCGAGATGAGGTTTGCCCTAGCCATTGCACTTCGGTCCATCCGAGTTGTTCCTATCGGTGCCACCGAGATTCCTAAAGTTCATATCTTTTACACAGTTCGGTGCTACCGAGATTATGGTTTCGGTGCCACCGAGTTGGGTCAAAAGTATGTATCGGTTGGATTTTGTGTGGAGGCTATATATACCCCTCCACCACTTCCTTCTCAGAAAGGAGAGCCATCAGAACGTGCCTACACTTCCACCATACATTTTCTGAGAGAGAACCACCTACTCATGTGTTGAGATCAAGCTATTCCATTCCTACCATTTGAACCTTTATTTCTAGCCTTTCCCAAGTTGCTTTTCACTCAAATCCTTCTTCCACCATAGCCAAATCTGTGAGGAGTTGTTTGAGTGCTGGGAAGACTATCATTTGAAGCACAAGAGCAAGGAGTTCATCAACAACACACCGTCTATTACCTTTTGGAGAGTGGTGTCTCCTAGATTGGTTAGGTGTCACTTGGGAGCCTCTAACATGATGTGGAGTTGAACCAAGAGTTTGTAAGGGCAAGGAGATCGCCTACTTCGTGAAGATCTACCCCGAGTGAGGCTAGTCCTCCGTGGACGTAAGCCATGGTGGAATAGACAAGGTTGCTTCTTCGTGGACCCTTCGTGGGTGGAGCCCTCCGTGGAATAGCGCAGCCGTTACCCTTCGTGGGTTGAAGTCTCCATCAACGTGGACGTACGATAGCACCACCTATCGGAACCACGCCAAAAACCACCGTGTCTTCATTGCGTTTGATCTTCCATACTCTACACCTTTACTTTTCGTACTCTTGCACGCTTTACTATTTCCGCTGCTTAATCTCTAGGCATGCATGTGTAGAAAGTATTAACTTGTGCCAAAATCTGCCTAAGTTCCAAGAGAAATTAAAAACTGCTAATTTGGCTGGTTAAGGGTCTATTCACCCCCCTCTAGACCTATCTCCTCGATCCCACATTATGTTTCTTTCTTAATGGTAATACTAATGCCACTAATTCATTCCTTACTAGAAAACTTTTGTTTTGCGAAAAATCCACTATTATATGTTATTCTTGCATATTATAAAAAAGCACAATTTATGCGTAAATTGTATGCAATTTTTTTATTTTTATTTTCTTTCCTTTTTAAGGGCAATACCAATGACACTAATTCATTTCATCTTACAAATTTTTTTTTTACCAAAGTTCCACTTTTACATGCCTATTAAAAAGGCGCAAATTTGGTGTAAATTATGTGCAAATTTGGTTATTATTTCTTCGAGTTTCTTTTTCATTTTCTTTCTTCTTGGAGGGTAATACCAATGCCACTAATTCATTCTTACTTAGAAAATTTCATTATTTTGATTTTGTTTAAGTTTTTATTTCATTTTCTTTCTTCATTAAGGGTAATACCAATGCTAGTAATTCATTTCTCGTTCGGAAACTTTTTTTTGGAGAAAATTTCACTATTATATGTTTATTCTTCTGTACTATAAAAGTGTCTAATTTCTGTGTAAATTGTGTGCTAAAGCTGTCATTATTTTTTTGATTGTTTTCATTTCCTTTTTTCTTTAACGGTAATACTAATGATACCTCCCAAAAAAGGTAATACTAATGGCACTTTTTCATTTCATTTTAAAAAACTTCTCTGTGCAAAAAAAATCCACTATTACATGCTTATTTTTGCATTTATAAAAATCCGCAATTTCGATGTAAATTGTGTGCAATTTTTGTCATTATTTGTTTTAGTTATTTCAGTTTTTTTTCATCTTTAAGGTTAGTACCAATGACACTAATTCATTCATAGAAAACCCTGTTTTTCAAAATTCCACTAGTATATAATTATTCCTGCATAGTTTTTTTTAAAAGTGCATCTTCTTGGTAAATTGTGTGCAAATCTTGCCATCATTTGTTTTTCATTTTTTCCTTCTTAAAGTGTAATACTGATACGTCTCCAACGTATCTATAATTTTTGATTGTTCCATGCTATTATAGTATCAATCTTGGATGTTTTATATGTAATTATATGCCGTTATATATCATTTTTTGGGACTAACCTATTAACCCAGTGCCCAATGCCAGTTGTTGTTTTCTGCTTGTTTTTGCCGTTTCAGAAAATCATTATCAAAAAGTGTTCAAACGATAAAAAAACTTTGGATTAATTTTTTCTAGACCAGAAGAGACACAGGAAGCTTCGGGAGAAGACCAGAAGAGCCACGAGGAGGCGGCAAGCCTGGAGGGCGCGCCCCAGGGGGGTGGCCGCGCCCCCCAGGCTTGTGAGCCCCTCGTGGCACATCTTGACCTAATTCCTTCGCTATAAATTCACAAATATTCCCAAACCAACAGAGAGACAAAAGAGAAAACCTTTCCGCCGCCGCAAGCCTCTGTTCTTCCGCGATCCCATCTGGAGGCCTTTTCCGGTACTCTGCCGGAGGGGGAATCGATCACGGAGGGCTTCTACATCAACCTTGCTGCCCTTCCGATGATGTGTGAGTAGTTTACCACAGACCTACGGGTCCATAGCTAATAGCTAGATGGCTTCTTCTCTCTCTTTGATCTTCAATACCATGTTCTCCTCGATGTTCTTGGAGTTCTATCCGATGTAATCTTCTTTTGCGGTGTGTTTGTTGGGATCCGATGAATTGTGAGTTTATGATCAGATTATTTATGAGAAATATTTGAGTCTTCTCTGAACTCTTTTATGCATGATTATTATAGCTTTGTATTTCTCTCCGATCTATCGATTTGGTTTGGCCTACTAGATTGATTTATCTTGCAGTGGGAGAGGTGCTTTGTGATGGGTTCAATCTTGCGGTACTCAATCCCAGTGACAGAAGGGGACATGACACGTATTTGTATTGTTGCCATTAAGGATAAAAAGATGGGGTTTAATCATATTGCTTGAGTTTACTTTGTCTACATCATGTCATCTTGTTTAAGACGTTACTCTGTTTCATACTTAATACCCTAGATGCATGCTGGATAGCGGTCGATGGGTGGAGTAATAGTAGTAGATGCAGGCAGGAGTCGGCCTACTTGTCTCGGACGTGATGCCTATATACATGATAATTGCCATGAATCCGTCATAATTATTTGCTTTTCTATCAATTGCCCAACAGTAATTTGTTTACCCACCGTATGCTATGTGTTCGAGAGAGAAGCCTCTAGTGAAAACTATGGCCCCCGGTCTACTTTATAATATATTAAACCCTAAAAATATCTTGCTGCAATTTATTTACTTTTATTTTAATTAGTATTTTAGTTTATCTATTTATCTCTATAAGATTTAATCCTTGCAAATAACCGCTAAGAGGATTGACAACCCTCTTATTTGCGTTGGGTGCAAGTGTTTGCCCTTTTGTGTGCAGGTGCGCTTAACGGAATTTTGCTTGGTTCTCCTACTGGATTGATAATCTTGGTTCTTAACTGAGGGAAATACTTATCTCTACTGTACTGCATCATCCTCTTCACTTCGGGAAATACCAACGCAGACTAGAAGTAGCAAATACTAATGGCATTAATGTATTTAAAAAAAAACTTCATTGTTTTGATTTTGTTTTATTTTTTTATTCTTTATGGGTAATACTAATGGCACCAATTCATTCCATCTTTGAGACTTTCATTTTGCAAAAAAACCTCCATTATATGCTTATTCTTACATATTGTTAACAATCATAATTGATGTGTAAATTATGTGCAACTTATGTCATTATTTGTTTTATTTGATTTTGTTTTTTCAAATTGTGCACACACACCTATACTACCTGCATGCACCATGCAGCCGGTGCGTGCAACATGGTGACGCGGGGGGCGATGGCATTAATTGGGCGAGTTAATGGAGAGTAATTGAGATCAATCTAACAAGCTCGTTTTAGTTTGAATTAAAAGATAATTGTATGAATTTTCTCTGTCACGTCAACGTACTAGTCCGAATGTGTTTTCTATGTCTCTTCTCGGTGTCTTCTTTATTGTTTTTCATTCAGTTTTTCTTTGTTTGTGTCTGCGTGTGTGCGTGTGTGGGTGTGTGCGCGTATGTGCGTGTTGAGGGAGATGACCCCATCGATGTAAAATGCAATTTATTTTGACATGTTGAGAGCCGATTAATCTCCAGCGTTGATGTTCTGTTTTTTTCGGACATCTCGTTGATGTTCTGTTATTTGAACATAGAGTATAACATGAATGTATAAGTGCAAATTATTTATAATTAGTGTGTAAATTATTTTTGAGATCCCAGTTTATTGAGCGAAGTATAGCCGCGAGATTGCCTCCTTTTTTTTTTTTGACGGACCCTATATGCCTCCTTAAGCAACAACTAATGGGGCAAACGCTTAAAGGAAACAATAATGGGCCGCCCCCTAGCTCAACCTACTAACATGTACATTTTCCTGTTTTGCTCACACAAAAAAATGTACATTTTCCTCCTTTTTTCTTTATTATAATCTGAAGATTTATATTATTTTGAAATAATCTTTTTTTTAATATGAAATTGTGTATTGCAAATAAAATGCACATGTAAAAAAAATGTTCCTATATTTGAAAAGGATGTATTTTTGATATTCAAAAATGTTTTTTATGGCATTGAATTGTGACACAAAGTAATGTTATGTATATGAAACAAACTATTAGCTACTTAGAATAGAATCTATAAAATGGTTGAACGGAAACACAAAAAATGTGGGGTGACAAAAACAAAAGAAGGTGGGCAAAGGCAAGAGTGGCGTCGTAGGGAAGGCGTCTCTGGTTGCTTGATGGATGATCTTCGGTCTCTCGGCATGTCCTCTTGGATTGGGAGGTGCATGATGTCTTGTGTCGAGGTGTTCTTGTCGAGATTCACTTGGCGTAGTAGCAGTATTGGGGTTTGTGGATGTTCTGCATTCGGAGAGTTTTGCAGGGGCCGACTGTGCGGTTGTGGGGTTTTTTGGCATGTGAGTAGTTAGGCTGTGCTCCGTTTGTGTAGGTTTTCGCCCGGTTTTCCTTAAATTAACTGGGCAATTCTCTTCTTCTTAATTAATCGATGAGGCAAAACTTTTGCCTCCGTTTCGAAAAAAAAAATAGTGTATAATAAGGAAAAGAAGCAACAAAAAGAAAACAAATACCCCTATTTGTTTTTTCCCACCAGCGGAACTACGTAAGCTAGGACTATACAGCCCGGCCCCATGGCCTAGATCAAAAGCCCCAAAACACCTAAAATAGGAGTTGTAATGAAATATGGGATAATTAAAATGATTATAATAATACTTATAAATCAGGGATATGGAGTACTTTTGTTTGTATTTTTTACACCGAACCGATTAATGGGCAGCGCCACGCTAAATTTACTGTTAATTGTACTTTATTTATATTTTATGAGAAAAAAAGTTACTTGTATAATTTTTTTGTTCAAATAATTATATTTTTTTTAGACAATCTCGCGAAGCTTTTATTCAACCGTCACCAAGTTTACAGGGGCGAACAAAAGGTCTCCGGAGTGGCCTAACCAAACATGACGGCCAACCCCTAACTGTAAAGCATGCTTCGCTAAATTGTGAGACTCGAAATTCGAGCTCCTAAATTCATGAACAAAATTGCAATTCGAAAAAGAACTACTATAATCTATGATTTCATGTATATAATTTTTAATTTGATGATTGTGATGGCAGGCCTTGGATTATTAACTACTATAGGGCCTTGAGACGGGACCAGACGAATTCGGTAAAGTATCGTGTCCATCCCTCGTCCCTTCCCAGCATGCCCAGTTTATTACGTGCTGCATTCTCTCGGTTCCGAAAGGCGAACATCTCGCGTACCACGATTCCATGGTCAATCCATGCTCGTGATACTGATAGCCTGGAACACACGCTCCCGGTACGTTGCGGTCGCTCACAAGCAAATCCAATCCCATCCCTTGATCACGAGAAGGGAAAACCCCTCCCATCAATCCGGACCCGAGCGAATGATACAGGCGTACCACCATGGCGTGGCGTGGCCGTTGAGCTCGTCGCCATGCTGCGCCGAACCGCCTGAGACCGATACAATTCATACCCACATGCACGCCAGCTGGCCAGTGTCTTCACACTTGCCTCCTCTGCTCTGCCCTGCATTTACCATTCAAAGCTTCCAACGGCCAGAGACATGGCGGCAGCAGCCAGCAGGGGACCTAGAAGGAGTGCAGTCAGCGCTCGCACGTCAGTGCACACATGGCGTCGGCCCTGGCCGAACCCGGTAACGGACGGGCCAGCGTTCGTGCCACCCATCGATGGCTTTCGGAGTTTCGTTAGTAAATGCATGGCACACTAATGTGGAGCGGACACACTGTGCAGGTGGCGTCGTGCAACGGCGCAATTAGTAAGTAAAACGCCAGGTCGCCAGCCATGGCGCAGTAAACACGTCCCGCCATCTGCAAACGCTCGCACGATGGGAGGACATAACGCAAGGTGCTCGTGGAAAGTAGCTCGGACAGGGTCACAACTCGCAAGGCACCAAAATGACACGCTGGGTCTACAACGGCCGATCTCCGTCCGCAGAAGCCAACTGGAGCGGCCAGCGTCCACACGTACGTACGTGCTCCAAAACTCTCCTACCAACAGTTGTCTTTAATGGACTAGGCCCGTGACGACTCCCATGTTTATGAGGAGCATAGGCATTCGATTGATTGAACGCACTCCAAAACCCTCCTACCAACGGCCGTTTGTCTGTCTACAATAACATAACTCGCGCCTTGATTGACCACGCGCCAGTTACGATGGCTTGGCCGAGCGAGTGAGTGACGATCGACGGGGAGGATAGGTCCGCGCACTTAAGCACTAGGCGCCGGATGGTTACGGGCCACCACTAGTAATGGCTCGCGCGCGAGTGTGCCGAGCCGCCCCACTACGGGAAGGAACGGCACCGAGCGCATGCTCCATTGACCCGAGCCATCCGTCGTTGCCACGTACATCGCGCACGCCATCCGTCGCTTCCCGCACAAGGAGCTCGCGCACGATCGACCACCCGTCCGTCCCGGTGCGCGCTGCCCACCGTGTCCGCCGCATCGACCGGTGCGTGCACGTATATATATGAGCGTGCGTGCGCGCCCCGGGCGACTGCACTCACACCGCACCGGGAGTACCGCGGCACAGTGCGGGTCACTCGCAGCCGCGCGCACTGTCCCCTCCCTCCGTGCTCTAGCTAGTCATCATGGCCGCGCGAGCTCTGTTCGTCTCCCTCCTCCTCGCGCTCTGCTCGGCTCTCGGGGAGGGGGTCTCGGCATTGCGCAGCCGTGCCAATGGCGACGCGGTCAAGTTCGACTTCACGCCGTTCCTCATCCAGTACCAGAGCGGGCGGGTGCAGCGGCTGATGGGCACCAGCGTCGTGCCGCCGTCCGTGGACGCGCGCACCGGCGTCGCCTCCACGGACGTTGTCGTCGACCAGGGCACGGGCCTCGCCGTCAGGCTCTACCGGCCGAGCCGCCGCGGCAGGCTCCCGGTGCTGCTCTACTTCCACGGCGGCGCGTTCGTCGTCGAGTCGGCCTTCGGCCCCGTGTATCACAACTACCTCAACGTGCTCGCGGCCAGGACGGGCGTCATCGCGGTGTCGGTGAACTACCGCCTCGCGCCGGAGCACACGCTCCCGGCCGCCTACGACGACTCGTGGACGGCGCTCCAGTGGGTGCTCTCCAACGCTCCCAACGGCTCCGGCTACGGCTCGTCCTGGCTCTCCAAGCACGGCGACATGTCCCGCCTGTTCGTGGGCGGCGACAGCGCCGGCGGCAACATCGCGCACAACCTCGCAATGCGCGCGGGCCAGCAGGGCCTGCCCGGAACCAGCAGCGCGCGTATCAAGGGCGTGGCCCTGCTCGACCCGTACTTCCTGGGCGGGCACGCGAGCCCGTGGGCGGAGCGATCGTGGGGGTTCATCTGCGCGGGGCGGTACGGAGCGGAGCACCCGTACGTGGACCCGATGGCGCTGCCGGCGGACGCGTGGCGGCGGCTCGGCGCCGCGCGCGTGCTGGTGACCAAGTCGGGGCAGGACTCGCTGGGGCCATGGCAGCGCGCGTACATGGACGCGCTCCGGGGCAGCGGCTGGGGCGGGCAGGCGCGGCTGTACGAGACGGCCGGTGAGGGGCACTGCTACTTCCTCAACAACCTCGAGTCGCCCAAGGCCGCCGCGCATATGGCCACCGTCGCGGAGTTCGTCAATCACTCCTAGCTACATATAGCTCAGTCATTTATCTGGTCTGGCAGCGCGGTGATTAGACCAGTGGTAGTATGAGATAGAGAATAAGCGTAGAGTGAGAATGTGTGTTGCTGTTACCTCCGTTTCTTCTTGGAAGCAGATCGGCTTGTTTGTGACAGATGGCTTTGTCCACTGCGGCCGGAGAGTGCACGTGTACCGTGCACTCCGGCGGCCCCTTGAACTTTGGAACAGATAAGTAAGACTGGATGGAAGAGGGGCTCGATCGATCTTCGACGTGCTCGAGGTTTATAAAGGCGCAAGTTCTATGGAGCTAGCGTTAGAGCACAACGTCAACGTGTGGTGACCATGCAACCATACGACATGTCATCAATCAAAAAGAATAGAAAAAAGGATTATGAGCCTACGATATGTTGCAACGCCGCGAGACCCATGCGCCGGAATTGAAGAGGAACATAATTCAAGATTTGGCATGCAGTGGCAATTTGGGCAATCACGTACACAACGGCTTATTTACGCCAGCGTAGCTAGAGAGGAGGCATGGGGTTTACAGGTTCACTAGTCGAGCAGGAGGAGGCACCCCCGCAACCAGCGGGAGGGAGGGAGCCGCTACCCCGCCGCCTACGCCACGCGGCCTTTGGCCGGCGATGCCACTGGCGGCGGTGAGGGACGGGAGGTCGGGGCGAGGAGCCGAGCGGCGGTGCGAGGGTTTCCTCCGGAAGTCGCCTGCGGGGGCGACTCGGGAGGGGTCCTCCTTGAGATTATTCGGAGATTTACTCAGCCTATACCCGGGGCGGCTCGGGTCTCGGGATATGATACCTTCTTTTATTGATCCGGTAAAGGAACAGAAAGTATCCCGCACCTGTTTCCCCAGAGGTGGCCTGGGTTATCGAACCCACGAGAAGAAGGCTCCCTTGAAGCGATGGTTTCTAGCAAGTTTTCGTTAAAGTACCAATTTCAGCTTTTGACCGGATCAATCAAGCAAATGACGATTCAAACACTATAATAAAAATAGGTACGGGTATGAGCTCTTAATGCTTACAACCATGTATTTGCGTTGAGACCAGATATGATCTTAATTTGTGCGCTGGAAGTCACCCATCGAGATGTGCTTGTTACGAACCGAAGTGGGGGATGTGTAACATCTTGACCGGCACGAGTCCTGCATCAAGAATCACTTGTCCTACCGCACGCCCTATCCGTCGCGCGGGGTTGCCTCGATAATTAAGATTAAATAACCGGACCAGAGCTTTGGGCGTTTAATGACTACCTCTCATGAATCCCCAAGGATTGGATCCTTGTTACCGTACTAAACCTTTCTGTCACTGGTGTTCGGAATAACATTTCACGTCTTCCTTGCACTTAGCCTCACCGTTAGTTGATCTCCATGATCCTGAGTACCTGCAGGGATTAAGATCGCGGATAAGACAAGAGACATCTATGGAACAATTTTATTTCACACATACGGGATGTTAATTCAAAGCTCTTCCATTAATCCCTACAACAAATACAACGGGTTGTAAGGCCTATGCCACAACCCATACCTTACCGAACTACTCACACATGAAGATCAGATCGCAAGAAGTACATATTGAAGAACACACCTTGAAGATTGATTGATTGCAAATATGTATTACAATGGATGCCTTGTGCGATGCACGATTACAAGTATGAACTAGAGAGGAAGCACTATGGTGGAGATGGTGGCTATGGAGATGGAAATGGCGGCGGCTAGGGTTTGTGAAGGGGGATGACGATGGTTCTGTTCTGGCTTCGCTCGACGATGTTTTGTTGACATGTCGATGGGGTGCCCTTTATAAAAGGTGTTCAGGTGGACGAGGTGCCTCGGAATTCACGCCATACGAGTGCTCATATGGGCGCTCGCGGTCGTATGGAACGCCGTCTTTTGTGCTGTCTTCTCTGGTGCACCTCCTGATGATTTCTTCTATCTTCACTTCCATTCCTTTCCATGTTCACACGTGATTTCTTCCCCCTTTGGCCCATTTTCTGTGGAAACACATCAAAGAGAGGATTTATGGAATCCTTTGCATTCATTAGTCATTAGTACCAATATCGAAGCGAATATCTCAGTTTTAAAGAAATATATCGGTTTAAACAAAGGGTGAATGAGTGTAAAAATATGAGGCAACCTCAATTCCATTTTTTTTGTAGTTTTCTTTTATAAACCAAACTAGTGATAAAACAAGAAACTAAAAGATTCAATTGCAAGATCTAAAGATATACCTTCAAGCACTCACCTCCCCGGCAACGGCGCCAGAAAAGAGTTTGATGTCTACTAAACAACTTATTCTTGTAGACTCGTGTTGGGCCTCCAAGCGCAGAGTTTTGTAAGACAGTAGCAATTTTCCCTCAAGTGGATGACCTAAGATTTATCAATCCGTGAGAGGCGTAGGTTGAAGATGGTCTCTCTCAAACAACCCTGCAACCAAATACAAGAAATCTCTTGTGTCCCCAACACACCCAATACAATGGTAAATTGTATAGGTGCACTAGTTCGGCGAAGAGATGGTGATACAAGTGTAGTATGGATAGTAGATATGGGTTTTTGTAATCTGAAAATAAAAAAAACAGCAAGGTAACAAGTGACAAAAGTGAGCACAAACGGTATTGCAATGCTTGAAAACAAGGCATAGGGTTCATACTTTCACTATCGCAATCTCTCAACAATGCTAATATAATTGGATCATATAACCATCCCTCAACGTGCAATAAAGAATCACTCCCAAGTTCCTATTAGCGGAGAACATAAGATAGAAATTGTTTGTAGGATATGAAACCACCTCAAAGTTATCCTTTCCGATCGATCTATTGAGCTATTCCTATAAGTGTCACAAACAACCCTAGAGTTCGTACTAAAATAACACCATATGATACACATCAACCAACTCTAATAACACCTAGATACTCCAATGTCACCACAAGTATCCGTGAGTTGATTATTCGATATGCATCAAACAACTTCATAATCATAATCTTCAATCCACACAAAGAACTCCAAGGAGCACCCCAAAGTTTCTATCGGAGAAAAGATAATGAAAACGTGCATCAACCCCTATGCATAGATTACCCCAATGTCACCTAAGGAATCCGCGAGTTGAGTGCCAAAACATATATCAAGTGAATCAATATAATACCACATTGTCACCATGGGCATTCATATGCAAGACATACATCAAGTGTTCTCAAATCTGAAATATTCAATCCGACAATAACGAAACCTCAAAGGGAAAAGATTCGATTCATCACAACAAGGATAGAGAGGGAAGAAACACCATATGATCCAACTATATTAACAAAGCTCGCGATACATCAAGATCGTGCCATATCAAGAACACGAGAGAGAGAGAGATCAAACACATAGCTACTAGTACGTACCCTCAGCCCCGAGGGTGAACTACTCCCTCCTCATCGTGGTGGCCGCCGGGATGATGAAGATGGCCTCCGGTGATGATTCCCCCCTCCGGCAGGGTGGCGGAAAAGGGCTCCAGATGGGATCTCCTTGGTACAGAGGCTTGCGGTGGCATACAAAATCATCTAGGTTAACTTTCGGGGGTTTCTGAATATATAAGATTTTTCAGCATTGGAATCACGCAAAGAGGTGCAACAGGGGGCCCAGGAGGCACCAGGGCGTGCCTGGGGGGGTGCAGGCGTGCCCAGGTGGCTCGTGGGACCCCTGTGGCTCTTCTGCTGCTCCTCCGAAGCTTCCTGGGTCTGTTTGCTTCCAGAAAAAATCATCAAAAAGTTTCGCTGCATTTGGACTTCATTTGATATGGATTTTCTGGAAAACCAAAAACAAGCAGAAAACAACAACTGGCACTGGGCACTAGGTCGATATGTTAGTCCATAAAAATCATATAAAAGTCATATAAAAGTGCACCAAAATCATACAAAACTATAATAAACATGGCATGAATACTTCATAAATTATAGATACGTTGGAGACGTATCAGCATCCCCAAGCTTAATTCCTGCTCGTCCTCGAGTTGGAAAATTATAAAAATAATAATTTATGAAGTGTGAATGCTAGCATAGTGCATAAGTTTGATCAATGATAATTTCAATCACTTTTCCTAGCATCATAACAGCAACTTTTTCTCATAAAAGTCATCATGATAAAGTAGCAATTAAAAACAGAAATTTTGATGTGGAATGCTACCTATCATAATCATCATATAATCTTTTCTTTTGTTGCATGGACACTTGGACTTGAATGATTCAAAGCAATAGTCTATAATTTGACATGAAGACATAAATACTCAAGCATACTAACAAGCAACCATGTCTTTCAAAATATCAACGCTAAAGAAAGTTATCCCTTGCCCATTATGCTCAATCATTGATCCATTCATGAAACACACTCAATATTAGCTACACACAATGCACAAGTATGACAATAATGCTCTCTTGTTGGTGCTTTGTAAGAGAAGATGGAGACTCAAAATAAAAATAAAAATTGCATAAAAGTAAATAGATAGGCCCTTCGTAGAGGGAAGCAGAGATTTGCAAATGTGCCAGAGCTCAAAGCTTAAATTAGAGAGATAAAATTATTTTGAGAGGTATACTTTTCCTGTCAACGAAAACGACCAAGAATTACCAATATCTTCCATGCTAGACACATCATAGGCGGTTCCCAAACAGAAAATAAAGTTTATTTCCTTTCCACCATTCTTTCACAATCCATGGCTAGCCGTATCCATGGGTGCCCTCCATACCAACACTTTCCAAGGAATTTTGTTGTTATTAATTTTTGATTCATTGTGGGACTGGGCATCCCTATTACCTGCCACTCTCTCGTGCAATGACAAGTGAATAAACACTCATCGTGAGAATAACACACCTAGCATGGAAAATATTGGCCACCCCCTGCCGCTTCATGAGCGGTACGGGCACACAAAACAGAAAATTATTTTGAAAAAATTAGAGTTGGCACATGCAAATTTACTTGGAACGGCATTGAAATAGCGCATATAGGTAGATATGGTGGACTCATTTGGCACAACTTGGGTTTAAGGAGTTTGGATGCACAAGCAGTATTCCCGCTTAGTACAAATGAAGGCTAGCAAATAGATTGAGAAGCAACCAACCAAAAAGCAAAAACGGACATAAACATGCATTGAACATAACTAACACCGAATAATGCACTATAAGTAGGATATAATTTTGTTGCATAACTATTGACTTTATGTGCATGCATAGGGAATCACAAACCTTAACACTAATATTCTTACTAAATCACAATTACTCACTAACATGACTCACATATTATCATCTCCATATCGCAAAACCATTGCAAGGAATCAAACTTATCATATCCAATGATCTTTCATGAAAGTTTTTTATTATATCCCTCTTGAATATTCATCACTTTGGGACCAAATTCATATCTTAAGCATATTGCCATTACTATTGTCAACTCTCAAAATAATATAAGTGAAGCATGAGAGTGTATGACAAACTACTCCAAAAGATATAAGTGAAGATCAATGAGTAGTTAAACAATTAAGTAGCTATGTGAAGACTTTCTCCAAATAAAGCTTTCAGATCTTGATAATTTTATTAAAACAACAAACAAAATGAAAATAAAAGGACACTCCAAGAATAGCACATATCATGTGAAGAAGTAAAAACTTAGGCTAACCGATAGGTGTTGATGAAGAAAGGTGGGATGCCAACCGGGGCATCCCTAGCTTAGTTGCTTGAGACTTCTTAGAATGTTATCTTGGGGTGCCTTGGGCATCCACAAGCTTGAGCTCTTGCGTCTCCTTAATTCCTCTCATATCATGGCTTCTCCTAAATCTTAAAAACTTCATCCACACAAAACTCAACAAGAACTCGTGAGATAAGTTAGTATAAATCAACTCAAAACCTTAACATTCTCTACTGTAGAAAATCACAAAAATTATAATTTAACATTGCATACTAAATGTCTCTGCGTATTTAATACTCCTATCCTCAAATAGAATCATTAAACAAGCAAACATATGCAAACAATGCAACTATAACAGCAATCTGCCAAAACAGAACAGTCTGTAAAGGGGGATTTAAAATTCATACTTCCCTACCACCAAAAATTCTGAAAAATTACCACGTGACAGAGAACTCATGCATGCTTACTGTGTAAAAATTTCAGATTTTATCATGTTCTGACTATTCAGGAATATTCAGGACATAACAGAAAACTTTCTGTTTTTCAAACAGCAACACATAAACTTGCAAACTGAGCATGGTAAAGGCTATACTTGGCATTTTATTGAACTAAAAGATACAAAACATGATTATTGATAACACCAAGCAAATATCAACAGAAGACAATGACGCTCCAAGCAAAACTCATATTATGTGACGAATAAAAAAATAGCTCCAAGTGAGGTTACCGATAGTGTTGAAGACGAAAGAGGGGATGCCTTCCGGGGCATCCACAAGATTAGACGCTTGAGTCTTCCTTGAATATTACCTTGGGGTGCCTTGGGAATCCCCAAGCTTATGGTCTTGCTACTCCTTATTCTCCTCATATCGATATCTCACCCAAAACTTAAAAACTTCAATCACACAAAACATAACGGAACTTCGTGAGATAGGTTAGTATGATAAAACTAAATCATCCACTTAGGTACTGTCAAGACAAGATTCATAATTGTTCTAACATAATGCCTACTGTATTCTATCATTTCCACAATTTATATTGCTCAATATTAGCTATGGAAACACTAAAACAAGTAAACTATGCATCGAAAACAGAATCTGTCAAAAACAGAACAGCATATAGTGAGAGATTTAAAAACCATACTTATGTACCTCCAGAAATTATCAAAAAATAGGACAACGTAAAAAAATTGTAACCTAATACTGTGTAAAAATTTCAGAATTTTCTCACGCTCCAGTACATAATAGAAATTCCAGCACTGGACGCAAAAGTTTCTGTTTTTGCACAGAATCAAATCAACAAGCATCCACACTATCCCAAAGGCTTTACTTGGCACATTATTGAAAGAAAACATATAAAACAAGATTACTACAGTATCTTAATCATGTGGACACACAAAAACAGAAGGTATAAGTATTGGGTTGTCTCCCAACAAGCGCCTTTCTTTAATGCCTTTTTAGCTAGGCATGGTGATTTTAATGATGCTCACATAAAAGTAAAGAATTGAAAAGTAACGAGAGCATCATGAAGAATATGACTATCACATTTAAGCCTAACCCACTTCCTATGCATAGAGATTTTGTGAGCAAACAATTTATGGGAGCAAGAATCAACTAGCATAGGAAGGCAAAACAAGCATAACTTCAAAACTTTCAACACATAGAGAGGAAACTTGATATTATTGCAACACCTACAAGCATATGATCCTCTATCATAATAATTTTCAGTAGCATCATGAATGAATTCAACAATATAGCTATCACATAAAGCATTATTTTCATGATCCACAAGCATAGAAATTTTATTACTCTCCACATAAGCAAATTCCTTCTCATTCATAATAGTGGGAGCAAACTCAACAAAATAACTATCATGTGATACTTGATTGTCATAATCCAATTGAAAATTAAAATCATGATGACAAGTTTCATAGTTATCATTATTCTTTATAGCATACATGTCATCACAATAATCATCATAGATAGCAACTTTGTTGTCATAGTCAATTGAAACCTCTTCCAAAATAGTGGATTCATAAGATTCAATTAAATAAAGTCATGACCTCTCCAAATCCACTTACATAATTATTGCCATAAGATTCAACACCCTCCAAAAAAATGGGATCACTAGTACCTAGAGTTGACACTCTTCCAAACCCACTTTCATCAATATAATCATCATAAATAGGAGGCATGCTATCATCATAATAAATTTGCTCATCAAAACTTGGGGGACTAAAAATATCATCTTCATCAAACATAGCATCCCCAAGCTTATGGCTTTGCATATCATTAGCATCATGGATATTCAAAGAATTCATACTAGCAACATTGCAATCATGCTCATCATTCATGGATTTTATGCCAAACATTTTATTGAATTCTTCTTCTATCAATTGAGCACAATTTTCCGCTCCATCATTTTCAAGATAGACATTATAAAGATGAATAATATGAGGCAACCTCAATTCCATTTTTTGGTAGTTTTCTTTTATAAACCAAACTAGTGATAAAACAAGAAACTAAAAGATTCAATTGCAAGATCTAAAGATATACCTTCAAGCACTCACCTCCCCGGCAACGGCGCCAGAAAAGAGCTTGATGTCTGCTACACAACTTATTCTTGTAGACTCGTGTTGGGCCTCCAAGCGCAGAGTTTTGTAGGACAGTAGCAATTTTCCCTCAAGTGGATGACCTAAGGTTTATCAATCCGTGGGAGGCGTAGGTTGAAGATGGTCTCTCTCAAACAACCCTGCAACCAAATACAAGAAATCTCTTGTGTCTCCAACACACCCAATACAATGGTAAATTGTATAGGTGCACTAGTTCGGTGAAGAGATGGTGATACAAGTGTAGTATGGATAGTAGATATAGGTTTTGTAATCTGAAAATAAAAAAAACAGCAAGGTAACAAGTGACAAAAGTGAGCACAAACGGTATTGCAATGCTTGAAAACAAGGCCTAGGGTTCATACTTTCGCTAGTGCAATCTCTCAACAATGCTAATATAATTGGATCATATAACCATCCCTCAACGTGCAATAAAGAATCACTCCCAAGTTCCTATTAGCGGAGAACATAAGATAGAAATTGTTTGTAGGGTACGAAACCACCTCAAAGTTATCCTTTCCGATCGATCTATTGAGCTATTCCTATAAGTGTCACAAACAACCCTAGAGTTCGTACTAAAATAACATCATATGATACACATCAACCAACTCTAATGTCACCTAGATACTCCAATGTCACCACAAGTATCTGTGAGTTGATTATTTGATATGCATCAAACAACTTCATAATCATAATATTCAATCCACACAAAGAACTCCAAGGAGCACCCCAAAGTTTCTATCAGAGAAAAGATAATGAAAACGTGCATCAACCCCTATGCATAGATTACCCCAATGTCACCTCGGGAATCCGAGAGTTGAGTGCCAAAACATATATCAAGTGAATCAATATAATACCCCATTGTCACCACGGGTATTCATATGCAAGACATACATCAAGTGTTCTTAAATCTGAAATATTCAATCCGACAATAACAAAACCTCAAAGGGAAAAGATTTGATTCATCACAACAAGGATAGAGAGGGAAGAAACACCATATGATCCAACTATATTAACAAAGCTCGCGATACATCAAGATCGTGCCATATCAAGAACACGAGAGAGAAAGATCAAACACATAGCTACTAGTACATACCCTCAGCCCCGAGGGTGAACCACTCCATCCTCATCATGGTGGCCGCCGGGATGATGAAGATGGCCTCCGGTGATGATTCCCCCCTCCGGCAGGGTGCCGGAAAAGGGCTCCAGATGGGATCTCCTTGGTATAGAGGCTTGCGGCGGTGTAAAAACTCATCTAGGTTAACTTTTGGGTGTTTCTGAATATATATGATTTTTCAGCGTTGGAATCAGGCAAAGAGGAGCCACAGGGGGCCCACGAGGCACCAGGGCGCGCCTGGGGGGCAGGCGCGCCCAGGTGGCTCATGGGGCCCCTGTGGCTCTTCTACTACTCCTCCGAAGCTTCCTGGGTCTGTTTCCTCCAGAAAAAATCGTCAAAAAGTTTCGCTGCATTTGGACTTCATTTGATATGGATTTTCTGGAAAACCAAAAACAAGCCGAAAATAGCAACTGGCAGTGGGCACTAGGTCAATATGTTAGTCCATAAAAATCTTATAAAACTCATATAAAAGTGCACCAAAATCATACAAAACTATAATAAACATGGCATGAATACTTCATAAATTATAGATACGTTGGAGACGTATCACAATACAATAGAGATAAGTAATTCCCTCAGTTAAGAACCAAGGTTATCAATCCAGTAGGAGAACCAAGCAAAATTCCGTTAAGTGCACCTGCACACACAAGAGTAAACACTTGCACCCAACGCAAATAAGAGGGTTGTCAATCCTCTTAGTGGTTATTTGCAAGGATTAAATCTTATCGAGGTAAATAGATAAACTAAACTACTAATAAAAGTAAATAAATTGCAGCAAGGTATTTTTAGGTTTTTTATATAATAAAGATAGACTCGGGGACCATAGTTTTCACTAGAGACTTCTCTCTTGAGCACATAAACATGCGGTGGGTAAACAAATTACTGTTGGGCAATTGATAGAAAAGCAAATAATTATGACAGATTCATGGCAATGATCATGTATATAGGCACCACGTCCGAGACAAGTAGACCGACTCCTGCCTGCTTCTACTTCTATTACTCCACCCATCAACCGCTATCCAGCATGCATCTAGGGTATTAAGTATGAAACAAAGTAACGCCTTAAGCAAGATGGCATGATGTAGAGAAGCAAATTCAAGCAATATGAATAAACCCCATCTTTTTATCCTTAATGGCAACAATACAAATACGTATCATGTCCCTTTCTGTCACTGGAATTGAGCACCGCAAGATTGAACCCATCACAAAGCACCTCTCCCATTGCAAGATAAATCAATCTAGTAGGCCAAACTAAACTGATAGATCAGAGAGAAATACAAAGCTATAACAATCATGCATAAAAGAGTTCAGAGAAGACTCAAATATTTCTCATGAATAATCTGATCATAAACTCACAATTCATCGGATCCCAACAAACACACCGCAAAAGAAGATTACATCGGATAGAACTCCAAGAACATCGAGGAGAACATTGTATTGAAGATCAAAGAGAGAGAAGAAGCCATATAGCTAATAGCTATGGACCCGTAGGTCTGTGGTAAACTACTCACACAACATCGGAAGGGCAGCAAGGTTGATGTAGAAGCCCTCCGTGATCGATTCCCCCTCCGGCAGAGTACCGGAAAAGGCCTCCAGATGGGATCGCGGAAGAACAGAGGCTTGCGGCAGCGGAAAGGTTTTGTCTTCTGGCTCTCTGGGGGTTTCCCAATATTTGTGAATTTATAGAAATGGAATTAGGTCAAATGGAGTCACGTGGGCCCCACAAGGTAGCACGGCGCCCCCCCCCCGGGGCGCGCCCTAGTGCCTTGTGAAGCCTCCATGAGGCTTCTGGGCTCCTCCCGAAGCTTCCCAAGTTTCTTTTGTCCAGAAAAAAATCTCCAAAAAGTTGTGTGGCATTTGGACTTCATTTGGTACTGTTTCTCTGAAAAGCCAAAAACAAGAAGAAAACAGCAACTGGCACTAGGCACTGGGTTAATAGGTTAGTGTAACACCCCTCTGTAATGAGCAACAGTGATCCAAAATCATTATGCTAAGTCACTGTGATTAGCAATGCTTGATCAAAGTGGATTCATATCTCATTTCAAATTCCACCACTGAATTCAATTCAAATCATAAGTGAAATTTGAAGTTGCTAAAAAATTGTTGAAAAATAGTTCATCATTTAGCAAAAATTCCCAAACAAATATTTGTTCAGGAAAACAACATCACCATCAAGCTAAATGTGGACTAGGGCAATTATTACAGTGCAAAAACAGCAATTCAAATGCTTTTCCATTTTTGAAAAATTCAAATGGATTCAAAAATTGCCCAAACTTTTTGTGGCAGTGCAGAATAATGCAATGTAATTTTGTGGACAAGTTCCACATTTTACTAAATGCATTTGGCAGCTCTTTTATTTTGCAATCCTCTCTGTAAAAAAGAAAAGCAGAAAAGAAATGGAAAAAGGCTGAAGTCTACTATGCATATGGGCTTAAGTTTGAATAGTGCCAGGCCCAGCCCACCTCTCTCCTTCTCTCACCTCTCGCCTCGCTGTCGCCCGCGCCATGGCCAAAGCGCGGTGGCTCCGGCCGCTGGCCGCCACCTGCCACTGCAGGCCCTTGGAGGGGATAAGGCCGACCCCGTCCACTTCCCCTGGACGCCTCTGCCACTTCTCCCCCTCTCTCTCTCTCGCTCTCGCGCTCCCTTTCTTCCTCTCCAGTACATCGCCGTCACCGCGCCGCCGAGATCCCGCGGCCACCGGCGTCCCCGTGCCCGGAAATCATGTATGGGAGGATCGCCGTCCACCGCTACGTCGTCTACGCCATCGAACGAGAGCCGGGGAGTTCTACCTCGAGCGGATCGAGCCCGTCTTCTTCCTTGGCCGCGGCTTCTTCTCCGGCGAACTCCGGCGATCTCGGCTACTACTAACCTCCCGACGGGCCTCCTTGCGCCTACACAGTGAGCACAACACGTTCCCCCTCTGCCTCCCCCTCGTTTTGCGACGTCTAGCTCTGTTGCCGTTGATGGCCGAGCTCAGCTCCGCCGTGCGGCTCGCCGCCGTCGCTTCCGTCGTTGTCATGGCCGTCCGAGCACGCCGTTGTGCTCGGGGTACTCCAGAGGTGCGGCCTGGCCTATCTAACTATTCGCGAGCGCGCCGTTTCGCCGTTTCCGAGAAGCACCCGATAGCGCCGCCGCCTGCCGCCGTCGTAGCGCTCTGCTCCGGCCACCCCAGCCGATGAAACCACCGCGGTTGGACGCGGCTCGGCCTCCTCGTTCAAACGCGACAATCCCCGAGCCAAATGGTCGCCAGAGCTCGATTTCCGGTGAGGTGGTACACTCACAGGCATACCCTACCTGCTGGAACAATCATCACCTGGGTGGAGTTCCAAGCTGCTTTCCGTGCCCGTTACATTCCGCAAGGAGTTATGGACCAGAAGAAGCGTGAGTTCCGCAATCTCTCTCAGGGCAGCAAGTCTGTAGAAGCTTATCAGCGGGAGTTTCTTGAACTATCCTGCTATGCTGAAGAGGATATTGCTACTGATGCCCGCAGACAGGAGAAGTTCTGCGAAGGGCTCAACCCAGATATCAAGCTTGCACTGCTAGTCCAAGATTTCGCTGACTTCGCCACCTTGGTGAACAAGGCCATCCAGGTTGAGACTGGTCTGAAGGATCATAAGGACGCGCTCAAGCGCACCTGTGAAGCGGGCGCATCTTCGGGCACGTCTTCCCAGAAGCGCCGTATCTGGATTCCTCACAGCATGTACCGTCCAAATGTACCTGCTCCAAGGCCGTCGTATGCTGCACCCCGTCTGCCTCCTCCACCACCGAGGCAGCCGAGACCTCAAGCCCCAATGCTTCGAGCTCCTGCTCCCCGTCCCGACAATGGACTCTGCTTCAAGTGTGGCCATCCAGGTCACCGTGCCAGAGACTGCTTCCAGAACCAGAATCAGCTTATGCTTCCGCCAGCTGGCCGTGGTAACTATCAGCCCCGCAACAACAATGTTAGGCCTTCATATGGTTGTGGACAGGCTTATCATGTCAACATGGCTGAAACTCAAGACCAACCAGAAACTGTGATGGGTACTGTTCTTGTTAATTCAGTACCAGCTTCTGTTTTGTTTGATTCAGGAGCATCGTATTCTTTCATATCCGAAGAGTTTGCATTCATGCATGGCATTAAACATGAAAATTTACACCTGCCGTTAGTGGTTAACACTCCCGCGGGTCATTGTCGAACCTCTATGCTCAGCCCCGATGTTACCATTGAAATTGAAGGGTTGGAATTCCATGCTTTTCCCATTATTTTGAAGTCTTCCAAGGTTGACCTCATTCTGGGAATGGATTGGTTGAAGGCTCACACCGCCTTAATCAATTGTGCCACCAAAGCCGTCCAACTCCTGCACCCCTCTGATGAGATAGTAAACTACCAGGCTCATTTGGTTCATAATGCCGAGGCTCAGATTTATGCACTGAATGCGTTGAACGCTTCACCTCTTGAGGGGATCGAAAACGTTCCAGTCGTTCGTGACTTCCAAGATGTCTTTCCGGAAGAACTCCCAGGAGTACCCCCTGTTAGAGCTGTCGAGTTTGTCATCGACTTGAAACTAGGCACTACCCCTATTGCGAAGTGTCCTTACAAGATGCCTCCACATGAACTCCTTGAGCTTAAGGAGGAACTCGACAAGTCACTTCGTAAAGGTTTCATTCGTCCAAGTTCCTCTGCCTGGGGAGCACCTTCTCTCTTTGTCAAGAAGAAAGATGGTACAAACCGATTGGTCCAAGATTACCGACCTATCAACCAGGCAACCATTCAGAACAAATATCCGCTTCCTCGGATCAACGATCTGTATGATCAGCTTGCTGGATCCTCGGTATTCTCTAAACTCGACTTGAGGTTGGGTTATCATCAAATCCGAGTCTGCGAAGAGGATATCCCCAAGACTGCCTTCGTTACTCGCTATGGTTCATACGAGTACACCGTCATGTCATTCGGCTTAACTAATGCTCCAGCAACATTCTCCCGCCTAATGAATTATATCTTCATGGATTACCTCGACAAGTTCATCATGGTTTATCTGGATGATATCCTGGTATATTCCAAGAATAAGGAAGAACATGCTGAACATTTTCGTCTTGTTCTGGAAAAGCTTCGAGAGCACCAACTATATGCCAAGTATTCCAAGTGTGAATTCTGGTTATCTGAAGTAACCTACCTTGGTCATGTAATTACCAAGGATGGCATTGCTGTCAACCCAGAGCGAGTTCAGGCTATTCTTGACTGGACTCCCCCGAAGAATGTTAAGCAAGTCAGAAGTTTTCTCGGACTCGCAAGCTATTGCCGTCGATTTGTCGAGAACTTCTCAAAGATTTCCAAGCCTCTGACTAATCTGCTTCACAAAGGTGTTAAGTTTGAGTGGACAGATAAATGTCAGGAAAGTTTCCAGACTCTCAAGGACAAGCTGACCTCTGCTTCAGTGCTTGATCCTCCGGATTCTCGCAAAGACTTTGTGATTTATTGCGATGCTTCTCGTCAAGGTTTAGGCTGTGTCCTGATGCAAGAGCGTAGAGTAATTGCTTATGCCTCGCGACAGTTGCGTCCTCATGAAGAGAACTACCCAGTGCATGATCTTGAACTTGCTGCAGTGATATATGCATTGAAGCTGTGGCGACATTACCTCCTTGGTAATCGATGTGAGATATACACTGATCACCAAAGTCTGAAGTATTTGTTTACTCAACCGGGTCTCAATCTCCGCCAACAGCGATGGTCGGAAACAATTACAGACTATGACTGTGGTATTTCTTATACCCCTGGCAAAGCTAATGTGATGGCCGATGCCTTGAGCCGCAAGTCCTATAGTAACAACCTTATGGTTCAGCGAGCTCAACCCCATCTTTATGAAGAACTGTGCAAGTTGAACCTTCATATCATTCCACAGGGTTCTCTTAATACCCTTGTGCTGCAGCCAGATCTTCAGAAAGTTGTTAAATCTGCGCAAGCTAAAGATGCTGAAGTTGATCAGATGAAAAGAGATCTTTACCTTGAAAAGTTCAGAGATTTCTCGCTTGCTGAAGACGGAACCTTGTATTTCAGAGATCGCATTGTGGTACCTCGGTTCGAGCTTATGACCGCAAAGTTATGAAGGAAGCACATGATACACCACTGTCAATTCATCCGGGTAGCACCAAGATGTATCGTGACCTTCGTCAAAGGTACTGGTGGTCCAAAATGAAGCAAGATATTGCTCGATATGTTGCCGAATGTGACGTTTGCCGTCGCGTGAAAGCAGAACATCAGAAGCCTACTGAAATTCTGCAACTGCTCCCTATTCCTGAATGGAAGTGGGACAAAGTGCAAATGGATCTTATCACTGGTCTTCCCAGGTCACAAAAGGGTCATGATGCTATTCTTGTCGTCATCGATCAACTCTCCAAAGTTGCACACTTTCTGCTAGTCAAGGAGACGATCACTGCTAGTCAGTTAGCGGAATTGTATATCTCCAGAATTGTATCACTCCACGGTATTCCGAAGGAGATCAGTTCAGACCGTGGTAGCCTATTCACCTCTAAGTTCTGGGCAAGTTTCCAAGAAGCTATGGGAACTCATATAACCTCGAGTTCAGCTTATCACCCCCAGTCCCAAGGCCAAGTTCAACGAGTTAATCAAGTGCTTGAAGATATGCTGCGTGCTTGTGTCATTTCATTTGGCAAGAAGTGGGAGGAATCTCTCCCGTATGCTGAATTTTCATACAACAACAGCTATCAAGCAAGCTTGAAAATGGCACCCTTCGAGGTACTTTATGGACGTAAGTGTCGGACCCCTCTGAATTGGTCAGAAACTGGGGAACGGCCATTCATCGGTCCGGATATTATCCAACACGCCGAAGAGCAAGTCCGTATTGTTCGAGAAAATCTCAAGGCGGCTCAGTCTCGCCAGAAGAGCAATTACGATCGTAAACACTGGGGATCGATCTATCAACCTGGTGAGCAAGCTTATCTGCGTGTCACTCCTATGAAGGGCACTCATTGATTCGGAATCAAGGGCAAGTTAGCTCCTCGCTACATTAGTCTTTTTCGCATTCTTGCCAGACGTGGACATGTGGCATATAAATTGGAGTTGCCGCCGCAATTCTCTCACATCCACGACGTCTTCCACGTGTCGCAACTTCGCCGTTGCTTCAAGGAATCTCCGCACCGAGCGGTGGATCATGAATTGCTCGATTTGCAAGATGATCTATCTTATAAAGAGAATCATATCCGCATTCCTGATCAAGCTGAACGTCGGACCCGTCAGAAGACAACCAAGTTTCTTAAAGTGCAGTGGTCGAATCATACTGAAGATGAAACCACTTGGGAACGCGAGGATCGTCTTCGCTAGGAATATCCCGATCTCTTCCCTTCTACCTCCTAAATTCTCGGGATGAGAATTTCTTTTAGAGGAGGAGAATTGTAACACCCTTCTGCAATGAGCAACATTGATCCATAATCATTATGCTAAGTCACTGTGATTTGCAATGCTTGATCAAAGTGGATTCATATCTCATTTCAAATTCCACCACTGAATTCAATTCAAATCGTAAGTGAAATTTGAAGTTGCTAAAAAATTGCTGAAAAATAGTTCATCATTTAGCAAAAATTCCAAAACAAATATTTGTTCAGGAAAACAACATCACCATCAAGCTAAATGTGGACTAGGGCAATTCAAATATTTGTTCAGCAAAAACAGCAATTCAAATGCTTTTCCATTTTTGAAAAATTCAAATGGATTCAAAAATTGCACAAACTTTTTGTGGAAGTGCAGAATAATGCAATGTAATTTTGTGGACATGTGCCACATTTTACTAAATGCATTTGGCAGCTCTTTTATTTTGCAATCCTCTCTGTAAAAAAGAAAAGCAGAAAAGAAATGGAAAAAGGCTGAAGTCTACCGTGCATATGGGCTTAAGTTTGAATAGTGCCAGGCCCAGCCCACCTCTCTCCTTCTCTCACCTCTCGCCTCGCTGTCACCCGCGCCATGGCTAGAGTGAGGTGGCTCCGGCCGCTTGCCGCCACCTGCCGCCACAGGCCTTCGGAGGGGATAAGGCCAACCCCGTTCACTCCCCCTGGACGCCTCTGCCACTTCTCCCCCCTCTCTCTCTCTTGCTCTCGCGCTCCCTTTCTTCCTCTCCAGTACATCGCCGTCGCCGCGCCGCCGAGATCCCGTGGCCACCGGCGTCCCCTTGCCCGGAAATCATGTCTGGGAGGATCGCCGTCCACCGCTACGTCCTCTACGTCATCGAACAAGAGCCGGGGAGCTCTACCTCGAGCGGATCGAGCCCGTCTTCTTCCTCGGCCGCGGCTTCTTCTCCGGCGAACTCCGGCGATCTCGGCTGCTACTAACCTCTCGACGGGCCTCCTTGCGCCTACACGATGAGCACCGCACGTTTCCCCTCTGCCTCCCCTTCGTTTTGCGGCGTCTAGCTCTGCTGCCATTGATGGCCGAGCTCAGCTCCACCGTGCGACTCGCCGCCGTTGCTTCCGTCGTTGTCATGGTCGTCCGAGCACGCCGTTCTGCTCAAGGCACTCTAGAGGTGCGGCCTGGCCTATCTAACCATTCGCGGGTGCGCCGTTTCGCCATTTCCGAGAAGCACCCGAGAGCGCCGCCGCCTGCCGCCGTCGTAGCGCTCTGCTCCGGCCACCCCAGCCAGCGAAACCACCGCGGTTGGACGCGGCTCGGCCTCCTCGTTCGAACGCGCCAATTTCCGAGCCAAATGGTCACCGGAGCTCGATTTCCGGCGAGGTCCCGAACGCGCCGCCGTGTTCTGTGGTCGCCGGCAGCTAAACGCCGGCCGCCGCTGACGTGGCTGGCCTGGGGCCACCACTGGGTCACTGACCAGTGGGTCCGCGGCTCGGTTGACCACGTTGACCGGTCAACCCTGCTGACTGGGCACTCTGTGCCACTGACATGCGGGCCCCACCGCTATTTAAATAGTTTTATAAATTAAGTTAATCTGTTAATCTAATCTGACACTGACAGATTGGGTCCACGTGCTAATTAACCTCTAATTAGTTTAAATAGTCTCTGTTTAGTACTGTGACACCGACATGAGGGACCCAGCTGTCAGGTTTGACCTGGAACAGCTGGGGTTGACTTGCTGACATCATGCTGACTTAATGCTGACGCAGTAAAACCTTTTCTGTTATTTCTAACTTAAATTAAATCCAGGAATTTCAGAAAAATGTTTAAAACTTTGAAAATTCATAGAAAATAAACCGTAGCTCGGATCGAAAAGTTTTCTACATGAAAGTTGATCAGAAAAACGAGATGAATCCGAATATGTGGTCAAAATGCTTGACCATCACTCCTAACTATCTGAACATGGAACCTTCCCCTCCGGTTCAGTATACCGATAACTGCCTAAACGCCGGGAAAATATCCCAGGTATTTTCCCGCTTCGTCTGCAACGTGTAGCCTTGCATTAGGTCACCACCAACACTGCATATTGCCATGCCATACATTGTGTTGCCTTTGTTTGCTTTTATTTATTGTTTCTTCCCCCTCTTCTCTCCGGTAGACCCCGAGACCGACACAGCTCTGGAGTACGACCACACCGTCGACGACCCCTCTTTTGCCGCAGAGCTTCCAGGCAAGCAAACCCCCTTGAACATGCCTATATCGCCTATTCTTTCTCCCTCATGCTTGCATTAGAATTGCTACAGTTATTGTTCTGAATACCTATTCTGACGCATAGCCTGTTTTTGTAAACTACTATTGATACCTTACCTGCTATCCCAAATGCTTAGTGTAGGTTGTTAGTGAACCATCTGTGGCGCCTCATCCTTGTCCTAGTTGCCCCGCTTTGTTATCCATGTCCCGATCGCTGTGATCAACGGGCTGAGACCAGCACATCACCGCACACCCCCTAAGTTGTACGACTCTGCAGAGTTACCATCGAGTGTCGAGGGTGATACCTCTTACCCCACTTCTGATGTTGCCTCTGTAGTATAGCTAGACGGTCGTGGGTTACCGGGGGTGATTCCTCTTTCACCACCTCCGATGAAGCTTCTGTCGTGCAACCCCTCAAGTGTGAATCTATCGAGGGTGATTCCTCCGGGTTCACCTTGACGGATACATCGAGTGGGAATCCAACGAGGGTGATTCCTCGGATTCCTCCTTGATGTGTGATACGTCTCCAACGTATCTATAATTTATGAAGTATTCATGCCATGTTTATTATAGTTTTTGATGATTTTGGTGCACTTTTATATGGCTTTTATATGATTTTCATGGACTAACTTATTGACCTAGTGCCCAATGCCAGTTGTTGTTTTCTGCTTGTTTTGGTTTTCAAGAAAATCTATATCAAATGAAGTCCAAATGCAGCGAAACTTTTTGACAATTTTTTCTGGAACATAAGAGACACTAGAAGCTTCAAGAGGAGGCCAGAAGACCCACAGGGGCTCCACGAGCCACCAGGGCACGCCACCCCCCAGGCGCGCCCTGGTGCCTCGTGGGCCCCCTGTGGCCCTTCTTCGTGTGATTCCAATGCCAAAAAATCATATATATTCAGAAACCCCCGAAAGTAAACCTAGATGAGTTTTTACGCCGCCGCAAGCCTCTGTACCTCCACGATCTAATCTACAGCCCTTTTTCGGCACCCTGTCGAAGGGGGGGAATCATCACCGGAGGCCATCTTCATCATCCCGGTGGTCTCCATGACGAGGAGGGAGTAGTTTACCCTCGGGGCTGAGGGTATGTACTAGTAGCTATGTGTTTGATCTCTCTCTCGTGTTCTTGATATGGCACAATCTTGATGTATCGCGAGCTTTGTTAATATAGTTGGATCATATGGTGTTTCTTCCCTCTCTATCCTTGTTGTGATGAATCGAATCTTTTCCCTTTGAGGTTTCGTTATTGTCGGATTGAATATTTCAGATTTGAGAACACTTGATGTATGTTTTGGCACTCAACTCGCGGATTCCCGAGGTGACATTGGGGTAATCTATGCATAGGGGTTGATGCACGTTTTCATTATCTTTTCTCTGATAGAAACTTTGGGGTGCTCCTTGGAGTTCTTTGTGTGGATTGAATATTATGACTATGAAGTTGTTTGATGCATATCGTATAATGAACTCACGGATACTTGTGGTGACATTGGAGTATCTAGGTGACATTAGAGTTGCTTGATGTGTATCATATGGTGTTATTTTAGTACGAACTCTAGGGCTGTTTGTGACACTTATAGGAATAGCTCAATAGATCGATCGGAAAGGATAACTTTAAGGTGGTTTTGTACCCTACAAAGAATTTCTATCTTATGTTCTCCGCTAATAGGAACTTGGGAGTGATTCTTTATCGCACGTTGAGGGATGGTTATATGATCCAATTATGTTAGCATTGTTGAGAGATTGCACTAGTGAAAGTATGAACCCTACGCCTTGTTTTCAAGCATTGCAATACCGTTTGTGCTCCGTTTTATCACTTGCTACCTTGCTGTTTTTATATTTTCAGATTATAAAAACCTATATCTACTATCCATACTAAACTTTTATCACCATCTCTTCGTCGAACTAGTGCACCTATACAATTTACCATTGTATTGGGTGTGTAGGGGACACAAGAGATTTCTTGTATTTGGTTGCAGGGTTGTTTGAGAGATACCATCTTCAACCTATGCCTCCCACGGATTGATAAACCTTAGGTCATCCACTTGAGGGAAAATTGCTACTTTCCTACAAAACTCTGCGCTTGGAGGGCCAACACGAGTCTACAAGAATAAGTTGTGTAGTAGACATCAAGCTCTTTTCTGGCGCCGTTGCCGGGGAGGTGAGTGCTTGAAAGTATATCTTTAGATCTTGCAATTGAATCATTTAGTTTCTTGTTTTATCACTAGTTTGGTTTTATAAAAAGAAAACTACAAAAAAATGGAATTGAGGTTGCCTCATATTATTCGTCTTTATAATGTTTTTCTTGAAAATGATGGATCGGAAAATTATGCTCAATTGATAGAAGAAGAATTCAATAAAATGTTTGGCATAAAATCTTTGAATGATGAGCATGGTTGCAATGTTGTTAGTATGAATTCTATGAATATCCAAAATACTAAAGATGATTGCACTAGTCAAGACAAAAATGTTTCTTATAAGCATGTCAATTTTTGTGAAGTGCATAAAGTTTGTGAAGACATGCCTTATAGGGATGATAGATTTTGTAAGAAGCATAAACATGATAGAACCAATTTTTTGTTCAAAGTGATAGATGAATTTGCTACAAAATTATGCTCTCTTCATCCCATTACTTGTGAACTTTGCAATAAAGTTGGTCACCTTAATTTTCAATGCATACTTTTTCATGATCGAATCATGGCTAAATATTGTAATGACTTGACCGCCCTTGAACTATATAATGAGCTTTATATATTTTTGGGGTGTGAGGAATTGTCACATAAAAATAGTTGGTTTGAAGTATTCATTCTCACAGACAACATTGGAACTAATCTAGAGGAAATCTATATGTTTTGTGTGGTAAATTGCAATGAGAATGCTTATATTGCCAACTATAGAAAGACGGGAAAACCAATAGAATATAAAAGGAACACTAATGAAAGGGTAAAGATTTCCACTTTCCCTCCTATTGTCTCTCATGATGAAACATGTGACGAGGAGGAGCTTCCTATTCAACCAATCTCATCAATAAGAAGCTCGAAAAAATTGATTAAACCCACACATGATGTGGTGAAGAAGAAGAAAAGAAGAAAGAGTAGAGGTAAAAAGGTATCCCTCCCAAATAATGTTGCTCCTATTATTGTTGTGCCTCATGAGAGTGAATCAAAAATAATTGTGGAAGATGGTAGACTTGATGATGATATTGCTTCTTTTTCTTATGGTACAATGTCCGAAGGAACTATTGAGGATGATTTTATTATGCCTATTACTCATTATGATGATTATGATTGGGAGAATAATGATACTTCTTACAATCTTGAAAATCTTTTTGGCACCAACTTAGAAAATTGTGATGATAATAATTGTTATACCATTGGTGCTATTCATACTATTGATGATAATAGTGATTATGCTAATGATATGACAAACCACAAGCTTGGGGATGCTATGTTTGATGCGAATGACATGTTTGAGAATTTATTTGCTACAATTAATGTTTGTCCCAAGCTTGGGGATGCTATGCTTAATGAAGATGATCTTTTTAGTCCCTCTACTTTGAATGATCAAATTTGCTATGATGATTGCATGCCTCCTACTTATGATGATTATTGTGATGATACTTATGTTATAAAAAGTAGTGATGATTATATTTATAAAACTCGTCATAATTATGATTACCCTTTTTCTAAACATTACTCTTTTAATGTGGAAACAATTTATAGTATTCGAGTTTCATATGATACTCCTACTTTTATGAATGAGAAGAAATTTGCTTATGTGGAGAGTAATAAAAATTCTATGCTTGTGAATCATGAAAAGAATGCTTCATGTGATAGCTATATTGTTGAATTTCTTCATGATGCTACTGAAAATTATTTTGAAAGAGGAATATATGCTTCTACATATTTCAGCAACATCAAGTTTCCTCTCTTTATGTTGAAAGTTTTGAAGTCATGCTTGTTTTGCCTTCCTATGCTAGTTGATTGTTGCTCCCATAAACTATTTTCTCACAAAATCCCTATGCATAGGAAGTGGATTAGGCTTAAATGTGCTAGTCATATGCTTCATGATGCTCTCTTTGTGTTTCAATTCCTTACTTTTATGTGAGCATCATTGAAATCATCATGCCTAGCTAAAAGGCATTAAAGAAAAGCGCTTGTTGGGAGACAACCCAATACTTATACCTTATGTTTTTGTGTGTCCACATGATTAAGCTACTGTGTTAATCATGTTTTATATGTTTTCTTTCAATAATGTGCCAAGTAAAGCCTTTGGGATAGTGTGGATGCTTGTTGATTTGTTTCTGTGCAAAAACAGAAACTTTTGCGTCCAGTGCTGGAATTTCTATTCTGTACTGGAGCGTGAGAAAATTCTGAAATTTTTACACAGTATTGGGTTGCAAATAGTTTACGTTGTCCTAATATTTCAGAATTTTTGGAGGTATACTAGTATGATTTTTAAATCGCTCACTACACGCTGATCTGTTTTTGATAGATTCTGTTTTCGGTGCATAGTTTGCTTGTTTTAGTGTTTCCATAGCTTATATTGAGTAATATAATTTGTGGAAATGATAGAATACAGTAGGAATTATGTGAGAACAACTATGAATCTTGTCTTGACAGTACCTAAGTGGATGATTTATTTTTTATCATACTAACATATCTCACAAGTTCCGTTAAGTTTTGTGTGATTGAAGTTTTCATGTTTTGGGTGAGATATCGATATGAGGAGAATAAGGAGTGGCAAGACCCTAAGATTGGGGATGCCCAAGTCACTCCAAGTTAATATTCAAGGAATACCCAAGCGTCTAAGCTTGGGGATGCTCCGGAAGGCATCCCCTCTTTCGTCTTCAACATTATCGGTAACCTTACATGGAGCTATATTTTTATTCGTCACATAATATGAGTTTTGCTTGGAGCATAATTTTCTTCTGTTGATATTTGCTTGATGTTATCAAGAATCATGTTTTTCATCTTTTAGTTCAATAAAATGCCAATTATAGCCTTTACCATGCTCAGTTTGCAAGTTTATGTGTTGCTGTTTGAAAACAGAAAGTTTTCTGTTATGTCCAGAATATTCCTGAATAGTCAGAACATGATAAAAATCTGAAATTTTTACACAGTAAGCATGCATGAGTTATCTGTCACGTGGTAATATTTCAGAATTTTTGGAGTTAGGAAAGTATGGATTCTTATTCCCCTTTTACAGACTGTTCTGTTTTGGCAGATTGCTGATATAGTTGCATTGTTTGCATATGTTTGCGTGTTTAATGCTTCTATTTGTGGATAGGAGTATTAAATATGAAGAGGCATTTAGTATGCAATATTTAATTATAATTTTTGTGATTTTCTACCGTAGAGAATGTTAAGGTTTTGAGTTGATTTATACTAACTTATCTCACGAGTTCTTGTTGAGTTTTATGTGGATGAAGTTTTTAAGATTTAGAGAAACCGTGATATGAGAGGCATTAAGGAGACATAAGAGCTCAAGCTTGGGGATGCCCAAGGCATCCCAAATTAATATTTCAAGAAGTCTCAAGCATCTAAGCTTGGGGATGCCCCGGTAGGCATCCCACCTTTCTTCATCAACAATTATCGGTTAGTTTTGGTTGAGCCTAAGTTGTTGCTTCTTCATATGATATGTGCTATCCTTGGAATGTCATTTTATTTTGTTTTCTTTGCTGTTTGAATAAAATACTTAAGATCTGAAATTTTTAAATGAGAGAGAGTCCTCACATAGCTACTTAATTACTTAACTACTCATTTGATCGTCACTTATATCTTTTTGGAGTAGTTTGTCATTTACTCTTGTGCTTCGCTTATATCCTATGAGTAAATTGTTGAAATAAATTGAATATCATAAAGTTGAAATTTATATGCTTCATATGCTTGACCCATGGGGAGTAGTGACTTCACATACAAGAAGTATAAGTGGTAAAATTTATTGAAAGTTAACAAACATAGCATTGGTCACTTGAACAATTCATGAAAGAATTTTGAAGGAAGAGAAATTTCACATATAAATATACTATCTTGGACATCTTCTATGATTGTGAGCCCCCATTAATTATTTTCAAGCTTGATCAAGTAGTTGACGTTGGACAAGGAAGACAACGTAATGAGTTATGTTTGTTTATATTCACATAGAAGTTATATTGTCATGGATCCTCTAACATGTGGTGCTTGCTTAGGATCTTTTGCTAGCCAAAAATTCGTACTAAGTAGAGATACTACTTGTGCATCCAAAAACCCATAAACCCAGTTTCTTGCCATGAGTGTCCACCATATCTACCTATGGATTGAATAAGATCCTTCAAGTAAGTTGTCATTGGTGCAAAAAGCAATAAAAATTGCTCCTAAAATATGTATGATATTTTATTGTAAGGGAAAATAAGCATTGTACGAACTTGTGATGGTAAAGAAATAAAAGCGATGGACTGCATAATAAAGGTTGCTATCACAAGGGGCAATATAACGTGACGTTCCTTTGCATTAAGGGCTTGTGCATCCAACAACAAAAAGCGCATGACAACCTCTGCTTCCCTCTGCGAAGGGCCTATCTTTTACTTTTCTGTATTTACTTTTATGCAAGAGTCATTAATGTTCATCCCCATTCCGCTCTATTTATTCTTTAGTTGGAAAGCATTATGTGGTAGGGAAAGATCCAGGCACATATATCCAGTTGAATATAGATGATCATGAGTTATTATTGTTGACATTATCCCTGAGATAAATAAGTTGGGAGGCGAAACATTAAGCCCCTATCTTCCTATGTGTTTGACTGAAATGGTTTGTTCTAAAAATACGCTTTGAGTGTCAGCAATCATGGAAGACTAAAAGATGGTTGAGTATGTGGAATTTGCTATATCAAAGCTCTTACATAGACCCTTCCTAAAAATAAGATGAATTGCAATTGATTGATGACTGAGAACATAGTTTGTTAGTTTTCAAGAAAGTTTATGGCCTATACTTTAAACATGTGAATAGCTTGCTACTTGACCATGAGAAGTTTTATGAGATGAGCTACTGATTATGATATATATTGATGCTAGAAAAAGTGATTGAAATTATCATTGATCAAACTTATGCACTATGCTAGCATTCACACTTCATAAATTATTTCTTTTATCATTTACCTACTCGAGGACGAGCAGGAAATAAGCTTGGGGATGCTGATACGTCTCCAACGTATCTATAATTTATGAACTATTCATGCCATGTTTATTATAGTTTTTTATGATTTTGGTGCACTTTTATATGGCTTTTATATGATTTTCATGGACTAACATATTGACCTAGTGCCCAGTGCCAGTTGCTGTTTTTTGCTTGTTTTTGGTTTTCCAGAAAATCTATATCAAATGAAGTCCAAATGCAGCGAAACTTTTTGACGATTTTTTCTGGAACATAAGAGACACTAGAAGCTTCGGGAGGAGGCCAGAAGACCCACAGGGGCTCCACGAGCCACCAGGGCGCACCCCCCCCAGGCATGCCCTGGTGCCTCGTGGGCCCCCTGTGGCCCTTCTTCGCGTGATTCCAACGCCAAAAAATCATATATATTCAGAAACCCCCGAAAGTTAACCTAGATGAGTTTTTACGCCACCGCAAGCCTCTGTACCTCCATGATCTAATCTACAGCCCTTTTTCGGCACCCTGCCGGAGGGGTGGAATCATCACCGGAGGCCATCTTCATCATCCCGGCGGTCTCCGTGACGAGGAGGGAGTAGTTCACCCTCGGGGCTGAGGGTATGTACTAGTTGCTATGAGTTTGATCTCTCTCTCTCTCTCTCTCGTGTTCTTGATATGGCACGATCTTGATGTATCGCGAGCTTTGTTAATATTGTTGGATCATATGGTGTTTCTTCCCTCTCTATCCTTGTTGTGATGAATTGAATCTTTTCCCTTTGAGGTTTCGTTATTGTCGGATTGAATATTTCAGATTTGAGAACACTTGATGTATGTTTTGGCACTCAACTCGCGGATTCCCGAGGTGACATTGGGGTAATCTATGCATAGGGGTTGATGCACGTTTTCACTATCTTTTCTCCGAAAGAAACTTTGGGGAGCTCCTTGGAGTTCTTTGTGTGGATTGAATATTATGATTATGAAGTTGTTTGATGCATATCATATAATCAACTCACGGATACTTGTGGTGACATTGGAGTATCTAGGTGACATTAGAGTTGGTTGATGTGTATCATATGGTGTTATTTAAGTACGAACTCTAGGGCTGTTTGTGACACTTATAGGAATAGCTCAATAGATCGATCGGAAAGGATAACTTTAAGGTGGTTTCGTACCCTACAAACAATTTCTATCTTATGTTCTCCGCTAATAGGAACTTGGGAGTGATTCTTTATCGCACGTTGAGGGATGGTTATATGATCCAATTATGTTAGCATTGTTGAGAGATTGCACTAGTGAAAGTATGAACCCTAGGCCTTGTTTTCAAGCATTGCAATACCGTTTGTGCTCCGTTTTATCACTTGCTACCTTGCTGTTTTTATATTTTCAGATTACAAAAACCTATATCTACTATCCATACTACACTTTTATCACAATCTCTTCGCCGAACTTGTGCACCTATACAATTTACCATTGTATTGGGTGTGTTGGGGACACAAGAGATTTCATGTATTTGGTTGCAGGGTTGTTTGAGAGATACCATCTTCAACCTATGCCTCCCACGGATTGATAAACCTTAGGTCATCCACTTGAGGGAAAATTGCTACTGTCCTACAAAACTCTGCGCTTGGAGGCCCAACACGAGTATACAAGAATAAGTTGTGTAGTAGACATCAATGTGTTGGACACACGGTTACCATGTATTTGATTTCAGTCCCTGATTAAAGTCGGGTCGACCCCGAGGGGTACCCGCGAGAGTTGTGATGACGGGTTAACCATGAGGGTACCCGTGGTGTAATTACGAGGCGTGGCTGGGCAGGCAGATTGCCTCAGGAGAAGGAGGAGAGGAATCGGGCCTGGCCCTTGCCGCAAGTCCTCGAGACGGGGCGACTGGACCACAGAACTTGGATCGCTGATTGTCACCGCGAGCTCCCATCACACTAATGGGTTAGTATATGTGATCTGAGTAGGCCTCTGGCCTTTTCGCACTAACCACCATGCGGGAATAGTATGGGCACTCAGCGTCGTATGTATCAGCCGAAGTTCTTCAGACGTCAGCAGTTGAGCGGCCCACGCCCGGGTTGGACCGTGATGGCCTGCGTGTGTATACGGGGGCTAGGTCTGCTCCCGGCCATCCTCGCAACGCGCAGGAGTGCAAAGGGCGATGGGCCCAAGACCCCTGAGCGCTTAGGGTGTAGACCGGCGTGCTGGCCTCTCTGTTGAACCTAGGTAGGGCTACGATGTGTCGATCAGCCGAGGCCGGGCATGGACCAAGCAAGTGTGTCCGGCCAGAGTTAATCGAGCGTGATGGGTAAGTTGGTGCACCCCTGCAGGGAAGTATATCTATTCGAATAGCCGTGTCCACGGTAACAGGACGCTCGGAAAGTATCCCGATCTACTACAACTAGAACTGGATACTTGTTCTTAATAATATGTTAGCTCCGGGATTGCTTTCTCGCAGGGAGTCGAGGAAGGATCTCGGGGCGTTGCTACTACTTATACTTACTACTACATTTATGTACTAATCTACACTCTTCAAATGCTGCAAGACGCTGAAGATGCTAGTCTTCGATAGGCTAGGCCTTTCTCTCTACTCTAGCATTTCTGCAGTCTAGTCCACAGTTACAGCCTTCTTTGAAACCAATGCATAAATAGAATAGTTCTGATGTAAGTCTTGCGAGTACTTTGGATGAGTACTCACGGTTGCTTTGCTTCCCCTTTTTTCCCCATACCCAATTGCCGCGAGCAGATGACGGAGCCCCGGAGTCAGCTGCCCCAGCCGACGACTACTACTACCCTACCGGTGGAGCCTACTACTACGTGGAGACCGACGACCAGGAGTAGATAGGAGGCACCCAGGCAGGAGGCTTGCGCCTTTTCGTTCCAGTGTCATTGTTTTGCCCAGCCTTTTTAAGGCATATCTGTTTAACTTTTATGTCTGTACTCAGATATCTGATGCTTCCGCTGATGCTTGTATGACTCGAGCTTATGTATTCGAGCCCTCGAGGCCCCTGGCTTGTAATATAAAGCTTGTATGACTTTTATTTGTGTTTAGAGTTGTGCTGTGATATCTTCAAGTGAGTCCTTAGGCTTGATCGTGTGCATTTGCGTGTATGATTAGTGCACGATTAAGTCAGGGGCGTCACAAGTTGGTATCAGAGCCAGGTTGCCTATAGGATTCCCCCTTTCCAACTCCTTGGCCGAAGTTGAGTCTAGTCTTTAAAAAACTGTTTTACTAACATGGCTGTGTGGCTTACGGGCCCACGTCGCCAATGGGTGGTATTAGGATCTTTTATTCCTCTTCCTTACTCTGGGACTCTGATTTCTCTTCTATTCGGGTTAAAGATTTTGCTAACTCTAACATGAGGTTCTTGTAATCACATTCACCCGGAGAGCTGGATTATCTGCAAACATTTCTTTCCAATGCTATCATATGTTTCTCACACTGTCATTTGACAACTTGCACTCATTGTTTCAAATGCGTCCCGCAAGACAGCTGGTACGCCAGACTATGGCTGTTGATGCGACTGGGTTCCCTGCTATTTTGGTCGATCTCTTGACCAGGCTGGGATATCGCTGGTACCCCGAGTACACAGTTTACAAGGACTACCGCGAGTTCAACCAGGAGTAGTACCATGTTGTGGTTCGTATCTTTGACCGGCAGAACAACTCCATCACTGAGTTGCACACCTTTCATGGTGTTGGAGTGACTGTCGACATGGCCGTCCATGATGCTGCCTATACTGCTATTGCCCGTCTCCGTGGAGAGCACAATCGCTTGGAGGAGACTGCTTTCAGATATATCCCATATGCCCCCGTTGGGGACGAGACTGGATACTATACTGCTGTCTGTACTCCTTACGTGTTGCGTCGCTATGACCCGCAGGTTTTGGTACAGTACACTCAGGCTTTGGATCGCACTGCCCGAGCTCTTGCTATCGAGTTGTACGCCACTCGTGCTCGTCTTTACGACGCTCTGACACAATTGCTGCCAGCAGTCAGTGCGAGGATACATCCAGAGTATATTCTTTACCCGCGCAGGACGGAGATGCCACCAGGTCTTGAGTGGCCTGCTGTTGGAGGTTGTACTCCTCCACGTGGTCCTCTTCTTCCAGTTCGGGACCAGGTTCTGCACCAGAGTGTTCACGGAGCGCGGGATCCTTCTATCGAGGGTACCCTGCGTCGTCACCTGCAACTGCCTGGCTTTAGTGGTTTTCTCCGACGTTGATGTAGCTATCGCTATGTCCCGTTGTTGTATCCCTCCACCGCGTGCCTGCGTGCCGCCTAGATGTCTAGCTTTCCTTTTTCGTTGTTGTAACGCTGGCTTGTAACCGAATCTATGTATGGATCTGTATGTCATGTTTGACTATGATGTTGTATCTATTGCACTTCCATTTGTTGTGCGAGTTACTTCATGAATGATTCCATACAATTGCAATACTCGTTGCTAAACTACCCCTGTTGAATTTTAGCAGGATGGTTAGACCAGCAGGTCATGGCCGTGGTGCCAACAATCCACCACCGCCCGACTATATGGCTGCAATGATGCAACAATTTGAAATGCACCATCAGTTCATGCAAGGACTTATGGATCAGTTTCCTCGTCCGAATGCCAATCAGCAGCCAGCCGCAATAACCTTGCAAGAGTTTGTGCGTCTCAATCCGACTATCTTCCGCAACTCAGTTCAGCCGCTTGACGCTGATGACTGGCTCCGCGACGTCACTTTCGAGATGGAGTCTGCGAATGTGGCCCCTGCTAGCTATGTCACTTTTGCATCATACTTTCTGAAGGGTCCCGTAGCCCAATGGTGGGACACTCACATGCATACCCTACCTGCTGGAACAATCATCACCTGGGTGGAGTTCCAAGCTGCTTTCCGTGCCCGTTACATTCTGCAAGGAGTTATGGACCGGAAGAAGCATGAGTTCCGCAATCTCTCTCAGGGCAGCAAGTCTGTAGAAGCTTATCAGCGGGAGTTTCTTATACTATCCCGCTATGCTGAAGAGGATATTGCTACTGATGCCCGCAGACAGGAGAAGTTCTGCGAAGGGCTCAACCCAGATATCAAGCTTGCACTGCTAGTCCAAGATTTCGCTGACTTCGCCACCTTGGTGAACAAGGCCATCCAGGTTGAGACTGGTCTGAAGGATCATAAGGACGCGCTCAAGCGCACCCGTGAAGCGGGCTCATCTTCGGGGTCGTCTTCCCAGAAGCGCCGTATCTGGATTCCTCACAGCATGTACCGTCCAAATGTTCACACCGCCTTAATCTGGGAATGGATTGGTTGAAGGCTCACACCGCCTTAATAAATTGTGCCACCAAAGCCGTCCAACTCCTGCACCCCTCGGATGAGATAGCAAACTACCAGGCTCATCTGGTTCATAATGCTAAGGCTCAGATTTATGCACTGAATGCGTTGAACACTTCACCTCTTGAGGGGATCGAAAACGTTCCAGTCGTTCGTGACTTCCAAGATGTCTTTCCGGAAGAACTCCCAGGAGTACACCCTGTTAGAGCTGTCGAGTTTGTCATCGACTTGAAACCAGGCACTACCCCTATTTTGAAGCATCCTTACAAGATGCCTTCGCATGAACTCCTTGAGCTTAAGGAGGAACTCGACAAGTCACTTCATAAAGGTTTCATTCGTCCAAGTTCCTCTGCCTGGGGAGCACCTTCTCTCTTTGTCAAGAAGAAAGATGGTACAAACCGATTGGTCCAAGATTACTGACCTATCAACCAGGCAACCATTCAGAACAAATATCCGCTTCCTCGGATCAACGATCTATATGATCAGCTTGCTGGATCCTCGGAATTCTCTAAACTCGACTTGAGGTTGGGTTATCATCAAATCCGAGTCCGCGAAGAGGATATCCCCAAGACTGCCTTCGTTACTCGCTATGGTTCATACGAGTACACCGTCATGTCATTCGGCTTAACTAATGCTCCAGCAACATTCTCCCGCCTAATGAATTATATCTTCATGGATTACCTCGACAAGTTCATCGTGGTTTATCTGGATGATATCCTGGTATATTCCAAGAATAAGGAAGAACATGCTGAACATTTTCATCTTGTTCTGGAAAAGCTTCGAGAACACCAACTATATGCCAAGTATTCCAAGTGTGAATTCTGGTTATCTGAAGTAACCTACCTTGGTCATGCAATTTCCAAGGATGGCATTGCTGTCAACCCAGAGCGAGTTTAGGCTATTCTTGACTGGACTCCCCCGAAGAATGTTAAGCAAGTCAGAAGTTTTCTCGGACTCGCAAGCTATTGCCGTCGATTTGTCGAGAACTTCTCAAAGATTGCCAAGCCTCTGACTAATCTGCTTCGCAAAGGCGTTAAGTTTGAGTGGACAGATAAATGTCAGGAAAGTTTCCAGACTCTCAAGGACAAGCTGACCTCTGCTCCAGTGCTTGCTCCTCCGGATTCTCGCAAAGACTTTGTGATTTATTGTGATGCTTCTCGTCAAGGTTTAGGCTGTGTCGTGATGCAAGAGCGCAGAGTAATTGCTTATGCCTCGCAACAGTTGCGTCCTCATGAAGAGAACTACCCAGTGCATGATCTTGAACTTGCTGCAGTGATATATGCATTGAAGCTATGGCGACATTGCCTCGTTGGTAATCGATGTGAGATATACACTGATCACCAAAGTCTGAAGTATTTGTTTACTCAACCGGATCTCAATCTTCGCCAACAGCGATGGTTGGAAACAATTACAGACTATGACTGTGGTATTTCTTATACCCCTGGCAAAGCTAATGTGATGGCTGATGCCTTGAGCCGCAAGTCCTATTGTAACAACCTTATGGTTCAGCGAGCTCAACCCCATCTTTATGAAGAACTGCGCAAGTTGAACCTTCATATCATTCCACAGGGTTCTCTTAATACCCTTGTGCTGCAGCCAGATCTTGAGAAAGCTATTAAATCTGCACAAGCTAAAGATGCTGAAGTTGATCAGATGAAAAGAGATCTTCACCTTGAATAGTTCAAAGATTTCTCGCTTGCTGAAGACGGAATCTTGTATTTCAGAGATCGCATTGTGGTACCTTGGTTCGAGGTTATGACCGACAAAGTTATGAAGGAAGCACATGATACACCATTGTCAATTCATCCGGGTAGCACCAAGATGTATCGTGACCTTCGTCAAAGGTACTGGTGGTCCAAAATGAAGCAGGATATTGCTCGATATGTTGCCGAATGTGACATTTGCCGTCGCGTGAAAGTAGAACATCAGAAGCCTGCTGAAATTCTGCAACTGCTCCCTATTCCTGACTGGAAGTGGGACAAAGTGCAAATGGATCTTATCACTGGTCTTCCCAGGTCACAAAAGGGTCATGATGCTATTCTTGTCGTCATCGATCAACTCTCAAAAGTTGCACACTTTCTGCCAGTCAAGGAGACGATCACTGCTAGTCAGTTAGCGGAATTGTATATCTCCAGAATTGTATCACTCCACGGTATTCCGAAGGAGATCAGTTCAGACCGTGGTAGCCTATTCACCTCTAAGTTCTGGGCAAGTTTCCAAGAAGCTATGGGAACTCATATTACCTGGAGTTCAGCTTATCACCCCCAGTCCCAAGGCCAAGTTGAACGAGTTAATCAAGTGCTTGAAGATATGTTGCGTGCTTGTGTCATTTCATTTGGCAAGAAGTGGGAGGAATCTCTCTCGTATGCTGAATTTTCATACAACAACAGCTATCAAGCAAGATTGAAAATGGCACCCTTCGAGGTACTTTATGGACGTAAGTGTCGGACCCTCTGAATTGGTCAGAAACTGGGGAACGGCCGTTCATTGGTCCGGATATTATCCCACACGCCGAAGAGCAAGTCCGTATTGTTCGAGAAAATCTCAAGGCGGCTCAGTCTCGCCAGAAGAGCAATTACGATCGTAAACACTGGGGATCGATCTATCAACCTGGTGAGCAAGCTTATCTGCGTGTCACTCCTATGAAGGGCACTCATTGATTCGGAATCAAGGGCAAGTTAGCTCCTCGCTACATTGGTCCTTTTCGCATTCTTGCCAGATGTGGACATGTGGCATATAAATTGGAGTTGCCACCAATATTCTCTCACATCCACGACGTCTTCCATGTGTCGCAACTTCGCCGTTGCTTCAAGGAATCTCCGCACCGAGCGGTGGATCATGAATTGCTCGATTTGCAAGATGATCTATCTTATAAAGAACATCATATCCGCATTCTCGATCAAACTGAACGTCGGACCCGTCAGAAGACAACCAAGTTTCTAAAAGTGCAGTGGTCGAATCATACTGAAGATGAAGCCACTTGGGAACGCGAGGATCGTCTTCGCGAGGAATATCCCGATCTCTTCCCTTCTACCTCCTAAATTCTCGGGATGAGAATTTCTTTTAGAGGAGGAGAATTGTAACATCCCTCTGTAATGAGCAACAATGATCCATAATCATTATGCTAAGTCACTATGATTTGCAATGCTTGATCAAAGTGGATTCATATCTCATTTCAAATTCCACCACTGAATTCAATTCAAGTCATAAGTGAAATTTGAAGTTGCTCAAAAATTGCTGAAAAATAGTTCATCATTTAGCAAAAATTCCAAAACAAATATTTGTTCAGGAAAACAACATCACCATCAAGCTAAATGTGGACTAGGGCAATTATTACAGTGCAAAAACAGCAATTCAAATGCTTTTCCACTTTTGAAAAATTCAAATGGATTCAAAAATTGCCCAAACATTTTGTGGAAGTGCAGAATAATGCAATGTAATTTTGTGGACATGTTCCACATTTTTCTAAATGCATTTGGCAGCTCTTTTATTTTGCAATCCTCTCTGTGAAAAAGAAAAGCAGAAAAGAAATCGAAAAAGGCTGAAGTCTACTGTGCATATGGGCTTAAGTTTGAATAGTGCCAGGCCCAGCCCACCTCTCTCCTTCTCTCACCTCTCGCCTCGCTGTCGCCCGCGCCATGGCCAGAGCGAGGTGGCTCCGGCCGCTGGCCGCCACCTGCCGCCGCAGGCCCTCGGAGGGGATAAGGCCGACCCCGTCCACTTCCCCTGGACGCCTCTGCCACTTCTCCCCCTCTCTCTCTCTCGCTCTCGCGCTCCCTTTCTTCCTCGCCAGTACGTCGCCGTCACCGCGCCACCGAGATCCCGCGGCCACCAGCGTCCCCGTGCCCGGAAATCATGTCTGGGAGGATCGTCGTCCACCGCTACGTCGTCTACGTCATCGAAAGAGAGCCGGGAAGCTCTACCTCGAGCGGATCGAGCCCGTCTTCTTCCTCGGCCGCGGCTTCTTCTCCGGCGAACTCCGGTGATCTCGGCTGCTACTAACCTCTCGACGGGCCTCCTTGCGCCTACACGGTGAGCACCGCACGTTTCCCCTCTGCCTCCCCTTCATTTTGCGGCGTCTAGCTCTGCCACCGTTGATGGCCGAGCTCAGCTCCGCCGTGCGGCACACCGCCGTCGCTTCCGTCGTTGTCATGGCCGTCCGAGCACGCCGTTGTGCTCAGGGCACTCCAGAGGTGCGGCCTGGCCTATCTAACCGTTCGCGCGCGTGCCGTTTCGCCGTTTCCGAGAAGCACCCAAGAGCACCGCCGCCTATCGCCGTCGTAGCGCTCTGCTCCGGCCACCCCAACCGGCGAAACCACCGCAGTTGGACGCAGCTCGGCCTCCTCGTTCGAACGCGCCAATCCCCGAGCCAAATGGTCGCCGGAGCTCGATTTCCGGCGAGGTCCCGAACGCGCCGCCGCGTTCTGTGGTCGCCGGCGGCTAAACTCCGGCCGCTGCCGATGTGGCTGGCCTGGGGCCACCACTGGGTCACTGACCAGTGGGTCCCGCGGCTCGGTTGACCGCGTTCACCGGTCAACCCTGCTGACTGGGCACTCTGTGCCACTGATATGCGGGCCCCACCGCTATTTAATTAGTTTTATAAATTAAGTTAATCTGTTAATCTAATATGACACTGACAGATTATGCCCACGTGCTAATTAACCTCTAATTACTTTAATTAGTCTCTGTTTAGTACTCTGACACCGACATGAGGGACCCAGCTGTCAGGTTTGACCTGGAACAGCTGGGGTTGACTTGCTGACTTAATGCTGACGCAGTAAAACCTTTTCAATTATTTCTAACTTAAAATAATTCCAGGAATTTCAGAAAAATGTTTAAAACTTTGAAAATTCGTAGAAAATAAACCATAGCTCGGATCGAAAAGTTTTCTACATGAAAGTTGATCAGAAAAACGAGACGAATCCGAACATGTGGTCAAAATGCTTGACCATCACTCCTAACTATCTGAACATGGAGCCTTCCCCGCTGGTTCAGTATACCGATAAATGCCTAAATGCCGGAAAAATATCCCAAGTATTTTCCCGCTTCGTCTGCAACGTGTCGCCTTGCATTAGGTCACCACCAACACTGCATATTGCCATGCCATACATTGTGTTGCCTTTGTTTGCTTTTATTTATTGTTTCTTCCCCCTCTTCTCTCCGGTAGACCCCGAGACCGACGCAGCTCTGGAGTACGACCACACCGTCGACGACCCCTCTTTTGCCGCAGAGCTTCCAGGCAAGCAAACCCCCTTGAACATGCCTATATCGCCTATTCTTTCTCCCTCATGCTTGCATTAGAATTGCTACAGTTATTGTTCTGTATACCTATTCTGATGCATAGCCTGTTTTTGTAAACTACTATTGATACCTTACCTGCTATCCCAAATGCTTAGTGTAGGTTGTTAGTGAACCATCTGTGGCGCCTCATCCTTGTCCTAGTTGCCCCGCTTTGTTATCCGTGTCCCGATCGCTGTGATCGACGTGCTGAGACCAGCACATCACCGCACACCCCCTAAGTTGTACAACTCTGCAGAGTTACCATAGAGTGTCGAGGGTGATACCTCTTACCCCACTTCTGATGTTGCCTCTGTAGTATAGCTAGACGGTCGTGGGTTACCGAGGGTTCTTCCTCTTTCACCACCTCCGATGAAGCTTTTGTCCAGCAACCCCTCAAGTGTGAATCTATCGAGGGTGATTCCTCCGGGTTCACCTTGACGGATACATCGAGTGGGAATCCAACGAGGGTGATTCCTCGGATTCCTCCTTGATGTGTGATACGTCTCCAACATATCTATAATTTATGAAGTATTCATGCCATGTTTATTATAGTTTTTTATGATTTTGGTGCACTTTTATATGGCTTTTATATGATTTTCGTGGACTAACATATTGACCTAGTGCCCAGTGCCAGTTGCTGTTTTCTACTTGTTTTTGGTTTTCCAGAAAATCTATATCAAATGAAGTCCAAATGCAGCGAAACTTTTTGACGATTTTTTCTGGAACATAAGAGACACTAGAAGCTTCGAGAGGAGGCCAGAAGACCCACAGGGTCTCCACGAGCCACCAGGGCGCGCCACCCCCCCAAGCGCGCCCTGGTGCCTCGTGGGCCCCCTGTGGCCCTTTTTCGCGTGATTCCAACGCCAAAAAATGATATATATTCAGAAACCCCTGAAAGTAAACCTAGATGAGTTTTTACGCCGCCGCAAGCCTCTGTACCTCCACGATCTAATCTACAGCCCTTTTCCGGCACCCTGCCGGAGGGGGGGAATCATCACCGGAGGCCATCTTCATCATCCCGGCGGTCTCCATGACGAGGAGGGAGTAGTTCACCCTCGGGGCTGAGGGTATGTACTAGTAGCTATGTATTTGATCTTTCTCTCTCTCGTGTTCTTGATATGGCACGATCTTGATGTATCGCGAGCTTTGTTAGTATAGTTGGATCATATGGTGTTTCTTCCCTCTCTATCCTTGTTGTGATGAATCGAATCTTTTTCCTTTGAGGTTTCGTTATTGTCGGATTGAATATTTCATATTTGAGAACACTTGATGTATGTTTTGGCACTCAACTCGCGGATTCCCGAGGTGACATTGGGGTAATCTATGCATAGAGGTTAATGCACGTTTTCATTATCTTTTCCCCGATAGAAACTTTGGGGTGCTCCTTGGAGTTCTTTGTGTGGATTGAATATTATGATTATGAAGTTGTTTGATGCATATCATATAATCAACTCACGGATACTTGTGGTGACATTGGAGTATCTAGGTGACATTAGAGTTGGTTGATGTGTATCATATGGTGTTATTTAAGTACGAACTCTAGGGCTGTTTGTGACACTTATAGGAATAGCTCAATAGATCGATCGAAAAGGATAACTTTAAGGTGGTTTTGTACCCTACAAACAATTTCTATCTTATGTTCTCCGCTAATAGGAACTTGGGAGTGATTCTTTATCACGCGTTGAGGGATGGTTATATGATCCAATTATGTTAGCATTGTTGAGAGATTGCACTAGTGAAAGTATGAACCCTAGGCCTTGTTTTCAAGCATTGCAATACCGTTTGTGCTCCGTTTTATCACTTGCTACCTTGCTGTTTTTATATTTTCACATTACAAAAACCTATATCTACTATCCATACTACACTTTTATCACCATCTCTTCGTCGAACTAGTGCACCTATACAATTTACCATTGTATTGGGTGTGTAGGGGACACAAGAGATTTCTTGTATTTGGTTGCAGGGTTGTTTGAGAGATACCATCTTCAACCTACGCCTCCCACGGATTGATAAACCATAGGTCATCCACTTGAGGGAAAATTGCTACTGTCCTACAAAACTCTGCGCTTGGAGGCCCAACACGAGTCTACAAGAATGATTTGTGTAGTAGACATCAAGCTCTTTTCTGGCGCCGTTGCGGGGGAGGTGAGTGCTTGAAGGTATATATTTAGATCTTGCAATTGAATCTTTTAGTTTCTTGTTTTATCACTAGTTTGGTTTTATAAAAAGAAAACTACAAAAAAATGGAATTGAGGTTGCCTCATATTATTCGTCTTTACAATGTTTTTCTTGAAAATGATGGATCGGAAAATTGTGCTCAATTGATAGAAGAAGAATTCAATAAAATGTTTGGCATAAAATCTTTAAATGATGAGCATGGTTGCAATGTTGTTAGTATGAATTCTATGAATATCCAAAATACTAAAGATGATTGCACTAGTCAAGACAAAAATGTTTCTTATAAGCATGTCAATTTTTGTGGAGTGCATAAAGTTTGTGAAGACATGCCTTATAGGGATGATAGATTTTGTCAGAAGCATAAACATGATAGAACCAATTTTTTGCTCAAAGTGATAGATGAATTTGCTACAAAATTATGCTCTCTTCATCCCATTACTTGTGAACTTTGCAATAAAGTTGGTCACCTTAATTTTCAATGCATACTTTTTCATGATCGAATCATGGCTAAATATTGTAATGACTTGACCGCCCTTGAACTATATAATGAGGTTTATCTATTTTTGGGGTGTGAGGAATTGTCACATAAAAATAGTTGGTTTGAAGTATTCATTCTCACAGACAACATTGGAACTAATCTAGAGGAAATCTATATGTTTTGTGTGGTAAATTGCAATGAGAATGCTTATATTGCCAACTATAGAAAGACGGGAAAACCAATAGAATATAAAAGGAACACTAATGAAAGGGTAAAGATTTCCACTTTCCCTCCTATTGTCTCTCATGATGAAACAGGTGAAGAGGAGGAGCTTCCTATTCAACCAATCTCATCAATAAGAAGCTCGAAAAAATTGATTAAACCCACACATGATGTGGTGAACAAGAAGAAAAGAAGAAAGAGTAGAGGTAAAAATGTATCCCTCCCAAATAATGTTGCTCCTATTATTGTTGTGCCTCATGAGAGTGAATCAAAAATAATTGTGGAAGATGGTAGACTTGATGATGATATTGCTTCTTTGTCTTATGGTACAATGTCCGAAGGAACTATTGAGGATGGTTTTATTATGCCTATTACTCATTATGATAATTATGATTGGGAGAATAATGATACTTCTTACAATCTTGAAAATCTTTTTGGCACCAACTTAGAAAATTGTGATGATAATAATTGTTATACCATTGGTGCTATTCATACTATTGATGATAATAGTGATTACGCTAATGATATGCCAAGCCACAAGCTTGGGGATGCTATGTTTGATGAGAATGACATGTTTGAGAATTTATTTGCTACAATTAATGTTTGTCCCAAGCTTGGGGATGCTATGCTTAATGAAGATGATCTTTTTAGTCCCCCTACTTTGAATGATCAAATTTGCTATGATGATTGCATGCCTCCTACTTATGATGATTATTGTGATGATACTTATGTTATAAAAAGTAGTGATGATTATATTTATAAAACTCATCATAATTATGATTACTCTTTTTCTGAACATTACTATTTTAATGTGGAAACAATTTATAGTATTCGAGTTTCATATGATACTCCTACTTTTATGAATGAGAAGATATTTGCTTATGTGGAGAGTAATAAAAACTCTATGCTTGTGAATCATGAAAAGAATGCTTCATGTGATAGCTATATTGTTGAATTTATTCATGATGCTACTAAAAATTATTTTGAGAGAGGAATATATGCTTCTACATATTTCCACAACATCAAGTTTCCTCTCTTTATGTTGAAAGTTTTGAAGTCATGCTTGTTTTGCCTTCCTATGCTAGTTGATTCTTGCTCACATAAACTATTTGCTCACAAAATCCCTATGCATAGGAAGTGGATTAGGCTTAAATGTGCTAGTCATATGCTTCATGATGCTCTCTTTGTGTTTCAATTCCTTACTTTTATGTGAGCATCATTGAAATCATCATGCCTAGTTAAAAGGCATTAAAGAAAAGCGCTTGTTGGGAGACAACCCAATACTTATACCTTATGTTTTTGTGTGTCCACATGATTAAGCTACTGTGGTAATCATGTTTTATATGTTTTCTTTCAATAATGTGCCAAGTAAAGCCTTTGGGATAGTGTGGATGCTTGTTGATTTGATTCTGTGCAAAAACAGAAACTTTTGCGTCCAGTGCTGGAATTTCTATTCTGTACTGGAGCGTGAAAAATTCTGAAATTTTTACACAGTATTGGGTTACAAATTTTTTACGTTTTCCTAATTTTTCAGAATTTTTGGAGGTACAGTAGTATGATTTTTAAATCGTTCACTACACGCTGTTCTGTTTTTGTTAGATTCTGTTTTCGGTGCATAGTTTGCTTGTTTTAGTGTTTCCATAGCTTATATTGAGTAATATAAATTGGGGAAATGATAGAATACAGTAGGAATTATGTGAGAACAACTATGAATCTTGTCTTGACAGTACCTAAGTGGATGATTTATTTTTTATCATACTAACATATCTCACAAGTTCCGTTAAGTTTTGTGTGATTGAAGTTTTCAAGTTTTGGGTGAGATATCGATATGAAGGGAATAAGGAGTGGCAAGACCCTAAGCTTGTGGATGCCCAAGGCACCCCAAGGTAATATTCAAGGAATACCCAAGCGTCTAAGCTTGGGGATGCTCCGGAATAATTCAAATGGACTAGGGCAATTATTACAGTGCAAAAACACCAATTCAACTGCTTTTCCATTTTTGAAAAATTCAAATGGATTCAAAAATTGCCAAAACTTTTTGTGGAAGTGCATAATAATGCAATGTAATTTTGTGGACATGTTCCATATTTTACTAAATGCATTTGGCAGCTCTTTTATTTTGCAATCCTCTCTGTAAAAAAGAAAAGCAGAAAAGAAATGGAAAAAGGCTGAAGTCTACTGTGCATATGGGATTAAGTTTGAATAGTGCCAGGCCCAGCCCACCTCTCTCCTTCTCTCACCTCTCGCCTCGCTGTCGCCCACGCCTTGGCCAGAGTGAGGTGGCTCCGGCCGCTGGCCGCCACCTGCCGCCGCAGGCCCTCGGAGGGGATAAGGCCGACCCCGTCCACTCCCCCTGGACGCCTCTGCCACTTCTCCCCTCTCTCTCTCACTCTCTCTCGCTCTCGCGCTCCCTTTCTTCCTCTCCAACACATCACCGTCGCTGCGCCGCCGAGATCCCGCGGCCACCAGCGTCCCCGTGCCCGGAAATCATGTCTGGGAGGATCGCCGTCCACCGCTACGTCGTCTACGCCATCGAACGAGAGCCGGGGACCTCTACCTCGAGCGTATCGAACCCGTCTTCTTCCTCGGCCGCGGCTTCTTCTCCGGCGAACTCCGGCGATCTCGGATTTTACTAACCTCTCGACGGGCCTTCTTGCGCCTACATGGTGAGCACCGCACGTTTCCCCTCTGCCTCCCCTTCGTTTTGCGGCGTCTAGCTCTGCCGCCGTTGATGGCCGAGCTCACCTCCGCCGTGCGGCTCGCCGCCGTCGCTTCCGTCGTTGTCATGGCCGTCCGAGCACGCCGTTGTGCTCGAGGCACTCTAGAGGTGCGGCCTGGCCTATCTAACCGTTCGCGCGCGCGCCGTTTCGCCGTTTCCGAGAAGCACCCGAGAGCGCCGCCGCCTCCGCCGTCATAGCGCTCTGCTCCGGCCACCCTAGCCGGCGAAACCACCGTGGTTGGACGCGGCTCGGCCTCCTCGTTCGAACGCGCCAATCCCCGAGCCAAATAGTCGCCGGAGCTCGATTTCCGGCGAGGTCCCGAACGCGCCACCGCGTTCTGTGGTCGCCGGCTGCTAAACGCTGGCCGCCGCCGATGTGGCTGGTCTGGGGCCACCACTGGGTCACTGACCAGTGGGTCCCGCGGCTCGGTTGACCGCGTTGACCGGTCAACCCTGCTGACTGGGAACTCTGTGCCACTGACATGCGGGCCCCACCGCTATTTAATTAGTTTTATAAATTAAGTTAATCTGTTAATCTAATCTGACACTGACACAGGGAGCCCACGCGCTAATTAACCTCTAATTAGTTTAATTAGTCTCTGTTTAGTACTGTGACACCGACATGAGGGACCCAGCTGTCAGGTTTGACATGGAACAGCTGGGGTTGACTTGCTGACATCATGATGACTTAATGCTGACGCAGTAAAACCTTTTCTGTTATTTCTAATTTAAATTAATTCCAGGAATTTCAGAAAAATGTTTAAAACTTTGAAAATTCGTAGAAAATAAACCGTAGCTAGGATCGAAAAGTTTTCTACATGAAAGTTGATCAGAAAAACGAGACGAATCCGAATATGTCTAAACATGGAACCTTCCCCTCCAGTTCAGTATACCGATAACTGCCTAAACGTCGGGAAAATATCCCAGGTATTTTCCCGCTTCGTCTGCAACGTGTAGCCTTGCATTAGGTCACCACCAACCCTGCATATTGCCATGCCATACATTGTGTTACCTTTGTTTGCTTTTATTTATTGTTTCTTCCCCCTCTTCTCTCCGGTAGACCCCGAGACCGACGCAGCTCCGGAGTACGACCACACCGTCGACGACCCCTCTTTTGCCACAGAGCTTCCAGGCAAGCAAACCCCCTTGAACATGCCTATATCGCCTATTCTTTCTCCCTCATGCTTGCATTAGAATTGCTACAGTTATTGTTCCGAATACCTATTCTGATGCATAGCCTGTTTTTGTAAACTGCTATTGATACCTTACCTGCTATCCCAAATGCTTAGTGTAGGTTGTTAGTGAACCATCTGTGGCCCCTTATCCTTGTCCTAGTTGCCCCGCTTTGTTATCCGTGTCCCGATCGCTGTGATCGACGGGATGAGACCAACACATCACCGCACACCCCCTAAGTTGTACGACTCTGCAGAGTTACCATCAAGTGTCGAGGGTGATACCTCTTACCCCACTTCTGATGTTGCCTCTGTAGTATCGCTAGACGGTCGTGGGTTCCGAGGGCGATTCCTCTTTCACCACCTCCGATGAAGCTTTTGTCGTGCAACCCCTCAAGTGTGAATCTATCAAGGGTGATTCCTCCGGGTTCACCTTGACGGATACATCGAGTGGGAATCCCACGAGGGTGATTCCTCGGATTCCTCCTTGATGTGTTGGACACACGGTTACCATGTATTTGATTTCAGTCCCTGATTAAAGTCGGGTTGACCCCGAGGGGTACCCGCGAGAGTTGTGATGACGGGTTGACCATGAGGGTACCCACGGTGTAATTACGAGGCGCGGTCGGGCAGGCAGATTGCCTCAGGAGAGGGAGGAGAGGAATCGGGCCTGACCCTTGCCGCAAGTCCTCGAGACGGGGCGACTGGACCACAGAACGTGGACCGCTGATTGTCACCACGAGCTCCCAACACACTAATGGGTTAGGATATGTGATCTGAGTAGGCCTCTGGCCTTTTCGCACTAACCACCACGCGGGAATAGTATGGGCACTCGGCGTCGTATGTATCAGCCGAAGTTCTTCAGAAGTCAGCAGTTGAGCGACACGCGCCCGGGTTGGACCGCGACGCCTGCGTGTGTATACAGGGGCTAGGTCTGCTCCCGGCCGTCCTCGCAACGCGCAGGAGTGCAAAGGGCGATGGACCCAAGACCCCTGAGCGCTTAGGGTGTAGACCGGCGTGCTGGCCTCTCTGTTGAACCTAGGTAGGGGCTACGACGTGTCGATCAGCCGAGGCCGGGCATGGACCAAGCAAGTGTGTCCGGCCAGAGTTAATCGAGCGTGATGGGTAAGTTGGTGCACCCCTGCAGGGAAGTATATCTATTTGAATAGCCGTGTCCACGGTAACAGGACGCTCGGAAAGTATCCCGATCTACTACAACTAGAACTGGATACTTGTTCTTAATAATATGTTAGCTCCGGGATTGCTTTCTCGCAGGGAGTCGAGGAAGGATCTCGGGGCGTTGCTACTACTTATACTTACTACTATATTTATGTACTAATCTACACTCTTCTAATGCTGCAAGACGCTGAAGATGCTAGTCTTCGATAGGCTAGGCCTTTCTCTCTACTCTGGAATTTCTGCAGTCTAGTCCACAGTTACAGCCTTCTTTGAAACCAATGCATAAATAGAATAGTTCTGATGTAAGTCTTGCGAGTACTTTGGATGACTACTCACGGTTGCTTTGCTTCCCCTTTTTCCCCATACCCGATTGCTGCGACCAGATGACGGAGCCCCGGAGTCAGCTGCCCCAGCCGACGACTACTACTACCCTACCGGTGGAGCCTACTACTACGTGGAGACCGACGACCAGGAGTAGATAGGAGGCACCCAGGCAGGAGGCCTGCGCCTTTTCGTTCCAGTGTCGTTGTTTTGCCCAACCTTCTTAAGGCATATCTGTTTAACTTTTATGTCTGTACTCAGATATCTGATGCTTCCGCTGATGCTTGTATGACTCGAGCTTATGTATTCGAGCCCTCGAGGCCCCTGACTTGTAATATAAAGCTTGTATGACTTTTATTTGTGTTTAGAGTTGTGTTGTGATATCTTCAAGTGAGTCCTTAGGCTTGATCGTGTGCATTTGCGTGTATGATTAGTGCACGATTAAGTCGGGGGCGTCACAGTTAGTCCCAAAAAATGATATATATAATTGTATATAATTGCATATAAAAACATCCAAGATTGATACTATAATAGCATGGAACAATAAAAAATTATAGATATGTTGGAGACATATCAAGCATCCGCAAGCTTAATTCATGCTCGTCCTCGAGTAGGTAAATGATAAAAACAGAATTTTTGATGTGGAATGCTACCTATCATGTTTCATCATGTAATCTCTCTTACGGTATGAATAATAAGATCCAAATGATTCAAAGCAATAGTCTATAATTTGATATAAAGACATCAATACTCAGGCATACTAGCAAACAATCATGTCTTTCAAAATAAAAATGCTAATGAACGTTATCCCTACAAAATCATATAATCCTATCATGCTCCATCTTCTTCACACAAAGTATTTATCATGAACCACCCCGGTTTTAGCCAAGCAATTGGTTCATACTTTTTAACGCTTCAGCTTTTTCAACTCCTACTCAATACATGAGCGCAAGCCATGGATATAGCACTATGGGTGGAATAGAGTATGGTGATAGAGATAAATAGGAGAAGTCAAAAATGAAGAAAGTCTCACATCAACCAGGCTAATCAATGGGCTATGGAGATGCCCATCAATTGATGTCAATCCGAGGAGTAGGGATTGCCATGCAACGGATGCACTAAGAGCTATAAGTGTATGAAAGCTCAACATGAAAACTAAGTGGGTGTGCATCCAACTTGCTTGCTCAAGAAGACCTCGGGCATTTGAGGAAGCCCATCATCGGAATATACAAGCCAAGTTCTATAATGAAAAATTCCCACCAGTATGTGAAAGTGACAAAATAGGAGACTCTCTATATGAAAAACATGGTGCTATTCTGAAGCACAAGTGTGGAAAAAGATAGTAACATTGCCCCTTCTCTCTTTTTCTCTCATTTATTTTTTTACCCTTTTTTTCCTTGTATATTTTTTTCTTCTCTTTTTTTCATGGCTCTTTTTCGCCTCTTTTTTCTATATGTTTTTCTCTTTTTTTTTCTTTCTTTTTTGTCCGGAGTCTCATCCCGACTTGTGGGGGAATCATAGCCACCATCATCCTTTCCTCACTGGGACAATGCTCTAATAATGATGATCATCACACCTCTATTTACTTACAACTCAAAATTACAACTTGATACTAGAACAAAAATATGACTCTATATGAATGCCTTTGGAAGTGTACCAGGATGTGCAATGATGCTAGCGTAACATGTATAACAATGAGAAATGGTGGCTGAGCCACAAATACTATGTCAGCTATATGATCATGCAAAGCAATATGACAATGACAATGTATGTCGCAAAAACGGAACGGTGGAAGTTGCATGGCAATATATCTCGGAATGGCTATGGAAATGCCATGATAGGTAGGTATGGTGGCTGTTTTAAGGAAGATATAAAGAGGCTTATGTGTGATAGAGCGTATCATATCACGGGGTTTGGATGCACCGGCGAAGTTTTCACCAACTCTCGATGTGAGAAAGGGCAATGCACGGTACCGAAGAGGCTAGCAAATTGCGGAAGGGTGAGAGTGCGTATAATCCATGGACTCACATTAGTCATAAAGAACTCACATACTTATTGTGAAAGTTTATTAGCCCTCGAAACAAACTACTACTACGCATGCCCCTAGGGGGGAGGTTGGTAGGAGTTAACCATCGCGCGCCCCCGACCGCCACACAAAGGAAGACAATCAAGAATAAATCATGCTCCAACTTCTTAGCATAACGACAGATCATACGTGCATGCTTCGGGAATCACAAACCTTAACACAATTATTCTTACTAAACCACAATTATTTACTAATACCTCCTCCATATTACCATCTTAATATCGCAAAACTATTGCAAGGAATCAAATTTATCATATTCAGTGATCTACATGAAAGTTTTTATTATATCCCTAATGAATACCTATCATATCAGGACCAAATTCATAACCCGTGCATATTACCATTGCTATCATGAGACTCTCAAAAAGTTATAAGTGAAGCATGAGAGTGCAACTATTTTTTTAAAATATCATCACCGCCGTGCTCTAAAAGATATAAGTGAAGCACTAGAGCAACTGCTTAGCTCAAAAGATATAACTGAAGCACATAGAGTATTCTAACAAATCACGAATAATGTGTGTCCCTCTCAAAAAGGTGTGTTCAGCAAAGATGATTGTGACAAACTAAAAAGGCAAACAAAAGCAAACAAACTATTTCACAAGAGACTCCAAGTAAAACACATATCATGTGATGAATAAAAATATAGCTCCAAGTGAGTTACCGATAGATTGTAGACGAAAGAGGGGATTCTTTCCGGGGCATCCCCAAGCTTAGACGCTTGAGCCTTCCTTGGATATTACCTTGGGGTGCCTTGGGAATCCCCAAGCTTAGGCTCTTGCCGCTCCTTATTCCTTTGTCCATCATAGTCTCACCCAAAACTTGAAAACTTCAGCACACAAAACTCAACAGAAACCTCGTGAGATCCGTTAGTATAACAAACAAATCTTTAACTTTAGGTACTGTTGTAAATTGATTCATATGTAATATTGGAATAATTCTACTGTACTCCAACTTCTCCATGACTCATACCCCGCGATACGATCCATAGATTCATCAAAATAAGCAAACAATGCAATAAAAACAGAATCTGTCTAAAACAGAATAGTCTATAAGATCTATTTAAAAGCCATACTTCTGTAACTCCAAAAATTCTGAAAAATTAGGACAACGTGGGAAATTCATATACCAATACGTTTTTAAATTTTCATATTTTTCTGACGCTCCAGTACAGAATTAAAATTCCAGCATTGGACGCAAAACTTTCTGTTTTCCAAACAGCATCAATCATACTATCTTCCAAATCATCCCAAAGGCATTACTTGGCACAAACACTAATTAAAACATAAAAAAAATATCATAACAGAAGCTATAATTATGCAAACACTCAATTACAGTAGGTAAAAGCAAAATTTTATTTTATTCATTGGGTTGCCTCCCAACAAGCGCTATTGTTTTATGCCCTTAGCTAGGCATAATGCATAGTTTCAAGTGTTGTCATCCTTGGTTTCCAACTCCTCAATCACACATCCATTTTTTCTAGTAGATTTAACATAGGAGTTTCTCATCATCATGCTACTAGGCACAAAATCAAGAATCTTATTTTTATGGATAGGTTCCTTAACTATATCAATGAAATTGGGGTGCACGCTATCATTTTAAGATCCTCGCTCCGTTTACTAGAAGTATCACCCTTGACCTTAGGAACATATATAAACTTGCAGTTTTTATTTGGAGGAGTCCTATCAATGTTTTTAGTGGAGGAAAAAGCGGAACCCAAGTTGTTGATAATTTCTTCTAGCTTATCAATTCTAGCGGAGCTTCGGTCTATCCTTTCGTTAATTATTGGTTCATTTTCCTTTAAAGTTTTCAAAGCAAACCCCACCTTAGAATTGAATTGAGTAATATGATTGTGGACCTTCTTATCTAAATTTTCAAGATGTTCGATAGTAGGAATTTTATTTTCTATAGCTTCCAACCTTTGCAAAACATGCTCCAAAGTCAATGTCGTTTCATTAATAATGATAGGGGGTGAACCCACTAAATTTCCCATAGCATTGAGAGCATCCGAAGTGGGACACATCAAGAAATTCCCTCCGGTAATAGTGTCAAGAACAAATCTATACCAAGTAGTGATTCCCAAATAAAAATTTCGAAGAAAAACGGTAGTGGGTTGCTTACGAGTTGATCTATTTTGAGCATTGCAAATCCTATACCAAGCATCTTTTAAATTCTCTCCTCCCCTTTGTTTAAAATTAAGTACTTCATTTTCAGGGGTGGTAGTAACGAGCGAAGAACTAGCCATAATGGTAAAGCAAGCAAGCAAACAAGCAAGCAAATAAAATCTTTTTGTGTTTTTGTAAAAAATGTTTTAGAAGTGGGGGAGATGAAAACGAGAGGCAAATGCAAATAAAAGGTAAATAAAGTAAATGCAAGTGAATGATAATTTGTGCGAAGGTACTTGGTAATTTTGATGATGTCTCCCCGGCAACGGCGCCAGAAATTCTTCCTGCTACTTGTAGTCTGCGTTGGTATTTCCCCGAAGAGGAGAGGATCATGCAGTACAGTAGAGATAAGTATTTCCCTCAATTAAGAACCAAGGTTATCAATCCAATAGGAGAACCAAGCAAAATTCCATTAAGCGCACCTGCACACACAAGAGTAAACACTTGCACCCAACACAAATAAGAGGGTTGTCAATCCTCTTAGCGGTTATTTGCAAGGATTAAATCTTATCGAGGTAAATAGATAAACTAAACTACTAATAAAAGTAAATAAATTGCAGCAAGGTATTTTTAGGTTTTTTATATAATAAAGACAGACTCGGGGACCATAGTTTTCACTAGAGGCTTCTCCCTTAAGCACATAAACATGCGGTGGGTAAACAAATTACTGTTGGGCAATTGATAGAAAAGCAAATAATTATGACGGATTCATGGCAATGATCATGTATATAGGCATCACGTCCGAGATAAGTAGATCGACTCCTGCCTGCATCTACTACTATTACTCCACCCATCGACCGCTATCCAGCATGCATCTAGTATTAAGTATGAAACAGAGTAACGCCTTAAGCAAGATGACATGATGTAGAGAAGCAAATTCAAGAAATATGAATAAACCCCATCTTTTTATCCTTAATGGCAACAATACAAATACGTGTCATGTCCCTTTCTGTCACTGGGATTGAGCACCGCAAGATTGAACCCATCACAAAGCACCTCTCTCATTGCAAGATAAATCAATCTAGTAGGCCAAACTAAACCGATAGATCGGAGAGAAATACAAAGCTATAACAATCATGCATAAAAGAGTTCAGAGAAGACTCAAATATTTCTCATGAATAATCTGATCATAAACTCACAATTCATCGGATCCCAACAAACACACCGCAAAAGAAGATTACATCGGATAGAACTCCAAGAACATCGAGGAGAACATTGTATTGAAGATCAAAGAGAGAGAAGAAGCCATATAGCTAATAGCTATGGACCCGTAGGTCTGTGGTAAACTACTCACACAACATCGGAAGGGCAGCAAGGTTGATGTAGAAGCCCTCCGTGATCGATTCCCCCTCCGGCAGAGTACCGGAAAAGGCCTCCAGATGGGATCGCGGAAGAACAGAGGCTTGCGGCAGCGGAAAGGTTTTGTCTTCTGGCTCTCTGGGGGTTTCCCAATATTTGTGAATTTATAGAAATGGAATTAGGTCAAATGGAGTCACGTGGGCCCCACAAGGTAGCACGGCGCCCCCCCCCCCCCCCGGGGCGCGCCCTAGTGCCTTGTGAAGCCTCCATGAGGCTTCTGGCCTCCTCCCGAAGCTTCCCAGGTTTCTTTTGTCCAGAAAAAAATCTCCAAAAAGTTTCGTGGCATTTGGACTTCATTTGGTACTGTTTCTCTGAAAAGCCAAAAACAAGCAGAAAACAGCAACTGGCACTAGGCACTGGGTTAATAGGTTAGTCCCAAAAAAATGATATATAATTGTATATAATTGCATATAAAAACATCCAAGATTGATACTATAATAGCATGGAACAATAAAAAACTATAGATACGTTGGAGACGAATCACCTACACACACAAAAGCAAACACTTGCACCCAACGCGAATAAGAGGGTTGTCAATCCTCTTAGCGGTTACTTGCAAGGATTAAGTCTGATAGAGATAAATTGATAAAGTAAATTACGAAACTAAATAAAAGTAAATAAATTGTAGTAAGGTATTTTTATGTTTTTTTATATGATAAAGATAGACCCGGGGGCCATAATTTTCACTAGAGGCTTCTCTCTCGAGCGGAGAAACATACGGTGGATAAACAAATTACTGTTGGGCAATTGATAGAAAAGCAAATAATTATGACGGATTCATGGCAATGATCATGTATATAGGCATCACGTCCGAGACAAGTAGACCGACTCCTGCCTGCATCTACTACTATTACTCCACTCATCGACCGCTATCCAGCATACATCTAGAGTATTAAGTTAATAAAAACAGAGTAACGCCTTAAGCAAGATGACATGATGTAGAGAACCAAATTCAAGCAATATGAATAAACCCCATCTTTTTATCCTTAATGGCAACAATACAAATACGTGTCATGTCCCTTTCTGTCACTGGGATTGAGCACCGCAAGATTGAACCCATCACAAAGCACCTCTCCCATTGAAAGATAAATCAATCTAGTTGGCCAAACCAAATCGATAGATCAGAGAGAAATACAAAGCTATATTTAATCATGCATAAAAGAGTTCAGAGAAGACTCAAATATTTCTCATGAATAATCTGATCATAAACTCATAATTCATCGGATCCCAACAAACACACCGCAAAAGAAGATTACATCGAATAGAACTCCAAGAACATCAAGGAGAACATGGTATTGAAGATCAAAGAGAGAGAAGAAGCCATCTAGCTACTAGCTATGGACCCGCAGGTCTGTGGTAAACTACTCACATATCATCGGAAGGGCAGCAAGGTTGATGTAGAAGCCCTCCGTGATCGATTCCCCCTCCGGCAGAGTACCGGAAAAGGCCTCGAGATGGGATCGCGGAAGAACAGAGGCTTGCGGCGGCGGAAAGGTTTTCTCTTCTGGCTCCCTAATGGTTTCCGAATATTTGTGAATTTATAGGAGTGGAATTAGGTCAAACGGAGCCACGAGGGTCCCACAAGGCATCAAGGCGCGCCCCCCTGGGGCCCTGTTGCCTTGTGGAGGCTTCGTGAACCTTCTGGCCTCCTCTCCAAGTCTCCAGGGTCTCTTTTGTCCAGAAAAAAATCTCCAAAAAGTTTCGTGGCATTTGGACTTCGTTTGGTACTGATTCTCTGAAAAGCCAAAAACAAGCAGAAAACAGCAACTGGCACTGGGCACTAGATTAATAGGTTAGTCCCAAAAAATGATATATAATTGCATATAATTGCATATAAAAACATCCAAGATTGATACTATAATAGCATGGAACAATCAAAAATTATAGATACGTTGGAGACGTATCACGCGGCGCTACATGGTAGCTCGGCGGTTCCGGCCACGGCGACGACCGGCTTCTCAGGTGTCGGCTCGTCTGCAGGCGGACCGTATTAGCCTCCGCCTCCTCCCTTCGTCGCACGTTTGTTCTCTTCGCCGGAGGGCTGTTCCTCTCCCAATCGTCATCCACCTTTGAGGGACAATTCCGCCGCCAGGAGGGCCGCATAATCACCCTTGCCTCCCGTCGGTTGGTGGTGTGCCACCGGGTAGCTCGTCCAATGCCCGGGAGCGGCAGGGCGGGGCGGTGGCAGTGAGATTTGGCCGGTCGAGGGGGTTTCGGGGCTAGAGGGCTCCCAGGGGTGGGAAAGGAGGGACCTTCCCGCTCGTCTCTTTGGTCGTCGTAGTTGCGCGTCTCGGGTTTGAGTGGTGTCGGGGTCTTGGAGTCCGGGATGGTGGCCTTGGTGGTGGTAGTCGCGGTGCTCGTGGGCGAAGCTCACGGCTAGGGTGTGGACTGGTTGCCAAGGTCATGCGGGCGGCATGGTTGTCTGTGCAGCGTCCGATGGCGGTGGTGCGGTGAGCGGTGGCTTGGTGCACTCCGTCTGGGAGATGCAGAGGGCGTGCCAGGGTGAAAACCCATTCTGGCTATGCCAGGTCGACGGCGGCGGTGCCTATGGTGTCATCCCCTTCTTGGAGGCGTCGTTGCAGCTCTTCTTCGTCTCCCTTGATGCTCCGGGGGAAACCCCGATCCCTGGATCGGGCGGTGGAGGATCACGGTGTCGTTTCCTTCCTGAAGGCGTCGTCTTGGAGCTCCCGGTTTGTCATGGACGGCTTCTCTGCGTAGCTGTTCTTATCACCCTTGTATCTTGCGTTGTGCATTATGGTGCCGAGTGGGGTGTGTTGAGTTGTATGATCACTGGTCATTGCTTTATATATAAAGCAGGGTGCAAGGCTTTTTCGGTAGGTTCACTATTTCCCCATGACGTTCGCACACGATTAGCTTTATAAGGTGTTTGACAAAAAAACTCTTACAAGGCTGGTCACAACAAAATAAGACACCACAAAAATAGGACAACCAATGGTGCCATGGCGCATAATTGGACGCCCTCAACTTACCTCGAGCAAAAGTGTAAGAGAGAATGAACCACCACTAGAAGGCACGACGGCCGACGAAAAAACAATGAATGCACCTCCTGAATAAAACCATTGGACTTTGCCTCCATTTCCCCACCAAACCGCCGTCGGGGAGCATTTTCTGTCCTCAGGAGCGCCAACCCTATCGGCGAGTAGAAAGGCATTGATGAACTCAACAACGTAGTTGCATGTAAAAAGAGGAGGCTGACGAGCCCGCCAACCGCCAGAGCCATTGGTATTCTTGGAGACGATCCAAGCTCGCCCAAAGAACGTCCTGGGGATTGGGTACTTGCACCCACCAACGGTGCTTCCAAGAGGGACACGCCGCCCACTCGCCGTCGTCGTGGAGTCTGAGAAGTCAAACTATAGTTTTCACCTAGAGCGGTGGCAAGGGGTGAGTTGTTAACCAAGACAGCACCCCTATCGGGGACTCAACACCCGCAGGCGCCGCCAATGACGGCACCGGTGAGCCGTGCTTTCGCTCGGTACCACCCTTGCATCTCACCTAGGCGCCCCAAGCCACTAAACTCAGAACGAGAAGGATGATGGTACTGAAAACCACCAGTAGTATCGATAGGGTGGTGTGCAGGACCAGAATTACCAGAGGGGATCACACACGAGGAGTTTACCCGGGTTTGGAACCTCATCATGGAGGTAATACCCTACTCATGCTTTGAATTTGGTTGATGGGGGAAACGTCTCGTATGAGGGGAGCAACTCCAACAGTTCCCTTAAAAATCTTCCCGTAAAAGCGTTTTTTTCACCTTCCCGTAAAAGATAGGGGGAAGTTTTTTAAAGTAACTTTTGTCAATTCCCCTAATCTTCTTCCCCTAAATGCATTTTTTTACTTTTAATTAAACAAAAAAGTAGATCATTGGTAGGACCCACCGGCCAGTGACACCGGTGGGCAGTGCGGTGGCCGGCGAGGCCGTGGCGGCGGGCAGCGGTGGCGTGGCCGACAACAAGTGTGTGGCGGCGGGCGCGAGCAGCGGCGCGGGAGGACCGTGGCGGCGTGGACGCGGGCGAGGCGGCGACGGGCAACAACGGCGTTGGCGGGCTTGCGGTGGGCGACGTCGGCGGGCAAGGCAGCGGGCGCGAGCAGCGGCGGCAAGGGCGCGGCGACGGTGCTGGTGAGGCGGCGGCACGGGCGAGGTGGTGGCGGGCGACGTCGTGGGCGAGGCGGCGGTAGCGGGCGGCGTTACGGTACGGGCAGCGGAGGCGCGGCGACTTTCTGGCGAAGTTTCGACAGGGCGGCCGCGTTGCGAGGGGCTACGCGCGAAAGTTTCAGGCGGTTGTAATCCCGCCAAAAAGATAAGGGAAGGCCATCTTCCCGTAAATTAGCGGGGAGAAGGGACCTCTTTTACGGGATCCTCTAAAGATAAAGCCAGTTTACGGGAACTGTTGGAGAGATTTTTTGGCCCCAACTTCCCGTAAACGGCGGTTATTTTAGAGATATGAGAACTGTTGGAGTTGCTCTTACAATGTATGTGGTGATAATGCTTTCGAGACTATGATAGTGATGTCAGATGACTCGAACTACCCCCGGCCTCGCCTTATACGGGAGGACGAGGTGTAGGGTTACACGTTTTACTAACTAACGTAGAGTCCAGATCAGACAAGGGGCTTCTTGACTTGCATGCCAAGGGGAGAATCTTTCGGAAGGACGGCTTCCTGCGGGGCGAGGGGCCTTGGCCTGTTGGGCCATGAGGTCGGACCAGTGATCGACTTGCGCCCGGACACCTCCAGTGGCATGTACCGTCCATAGCCCCTGAGCTAGTCTGGAGTTCCGTCTAGTTTTTAGTTGAAGCTTCGTCTTGAACCGCCGTGACGAAGTCTTGATAGGCTCCTCTTTAAGCTTGTGGCCGGTAGCTCTGCTAACTTCTCAACCTCCCTAGCAAACCACCGGAAAGTACGGCTTCCGTGATTCCGGCCTCAGCCGAAACCAATATTAGTGAAGGTTCTGGACGTCGCCACTCCCAGCTGTCTAATCCGGGTCATGTTCCATCGCCATCATTACACTTTGTTTCTCGCACCTGGGATCCACCCGGTAGGCAGATCCATTGCGACCTTTAAGGCATGGGTTTCGTGCTATGCAGGCCAAAAAATAAATATAGACTACCAAACGGATCAATTTTACATCGTGTGGGCCTGTTTGGACCTAATGCAGACAACCAAATGCGTTCGTGGTTGTGTGGCTATGATAAAGCACCTCAAGGGGATCTATATGGGCACTAGCAAAGCTATTATTCAAGAGATCAAAGGTGAACATGCGAGATTTAGTGGAAGTCCATATTAAGTACGAGAGAAGGAGACGCTACTGAAGGCCGTCGCACAGGCTATTCCAGTATATGCCATGTCTGTTTTCAATATATCGAAGAACATTTGTAAGGCTATCGGTGATGCTATTGCTACTTTCTGGTGGGGTGGCTCTAGAGAAAAGAGGAAGATACATTGGAGGGCTTGGTGAAAGATGTGTGTCCCAAAATCTGATGGGGGCATGGGGTTTCGAGATCTACATTGTTTTTACAAGGCAATGTTGGCAAAGCAGTGTTGCAGATTGTTGTCTGAACTGGAAACCTTATGTGCTCAGGTTCTGCGTGCGAAATACTTTCCAGATAGGAATTTGATGAAAGCAACCTTGAAGAAAGGTTCATCTTTCACTTGGCAAAGTATCATGGCGGGTTTGAAAACTTTTAAACAGGATGCAATATGGCGACCAGGAGATGGTGCATCTATCAATATCTGGGAGGATCAATGGATTCCAGGAACGTATGATCGCAAGATCATGACCCCGCAAGGACAGTGCTTACTACAGAAAGTCCAAGACTTAACTGACCCGATCTCAGGGGAGTGGGATGAACAACTGATAAATGACAATTTCTGGCCTATTGACGCAGCGAGAATTTTGCGCATTCCTTTGTCGTCACACGGTTAGCCAGATTTCATTACATGGACTTTCACAAAGTCAGGCTGCTTCACAGTTAATTCGGCGTATCGTGAAGCGTGGAAATCCGAGTACAGAACAAGGGCCCATATCAATGAGAGTGAAGGAAGAAGTGATTCACATCCAGTGCGGAAGTTTTTATGGGGGAGATCAGTACCTCCTAAGGTACACATTTTTAATTGGAGGGCTTTACATGGCTTTATTCCTTGTCTTCTATTGTAACAGACTTGATCTTAGTTTAATAAACGTTGTTGAAGTTCAAAAAAAAAAGTTTGAGAGAAGGGAGAACAATCGGGAGGTACATGAGCTACCAAAAAGTTTCTGTTACCTTAGAATATGGGGCGCCACGTGTGGCTGCTGAATTCCCCTGACATTATTTTGTACTCCATAGTATCTATTTTGCTGAATCCCCCACGGGTAACACCTCTCAAAAGAAAAAAAATCTAGCTAACCGAGGGTTAGTCGGTTCTGGGGCGTAGCATTATTGGTTTTCCCCTACCTCGCCTCACCCAGAAATCACCACGAAGCCCAATAACCGTCTTCCACCCCGCTTCCCCATGGCAAACCCTCGCGGCCGCCGTGAAAGTGGCGGACGTGACCGCGCTGACAACCTCCACCTCTGCCCGAGCCACCCAGCGGTACACTTCGATGTTCCCACAGCCGCCGGGCGACAGATCTTCTCCGTCCATGGCCGTGGGCAGAGCAAACAGATCGTTTCTCCGCGCGGACACAGCCGGCACCGACTCACCGAAGTCCGTTCCGATTCCGGGCCAGTGATTGCTGTCTTCGCAGGCAGGGATGGGAAGTACTTCACGGACTATGGTTCTCAAGGCATGCAGGTCCGAGGCATGAACGAACTCATGGACGAATTATTGTTTCACATGACACGACATGAGCGGGGTGCAAACCATCAGTGTCGCTTGTTCCACTCCAGCCATGAGGGGGATGCAAAACTGCTGCAACAATCGGATGTCTTGATCTTGGGGGACTTCCTCGACGCCACAGCATTGGAGGAACCGTCCAGAACTGACACCATCTGGGTTCGGGTGGAACGTGAATGGTCACTGGAATTTTATACGAGGATGGATCATGAGGGGTCTCTCCACACATATCCTCATATGGGTGGACCGTTTCGTAGCTTAGACGAAGTTTGCGGTGCCATCGATCGCTATCTTTCCGACCGCCTGGATCCAAAAATGCACTTGGAGTGTACTCTGGAGAAGGCTATATGGCGAGAGCTTTACTGGCCAGACGGCACGAGGAAGAATCGTTTGAAATCAGTGCCAATTGATGATAGCCGTCGTTGGGAGCTCCAGTTGGTTCAAGCTTTGACGGACAAGTACAACGACGACCACAATCTTTTGGGGGATCTCGCGTATGAGCTCCAAAATGTTGTGTGCTACCGATATTTTCATGATGGCGATAGTGATGGGAGGTACTACCATATCAATTTCACAGCAAAGACCAAAGGAGCTTGTGGTTTTAACTGCGGCGTCGACAATCTGTTGTTCTTCGCTGAAGCTATCCAGAAAGGGCGTGATGAGTTGGTGGTCAGCTGTATCTGCAGGGTTGATCCTTCTGATAATGAAAATGGCCACTGCTATGCTTGTTCAAGTGATGTGAAACACCCCAAGGCTGACACGTACATTGGTGGTCAATCTGAAAGTGGTTGCTTGAGGGGCATGTTTCGTTTCGATGGGCCGAAGGAAGATTTGGGACATACTGACGCCGAACTGGAAGCTGAGGAGGCCTCCGTAAGACGTATGTATAAGGCTTTGGCTGATCCACATTTTATAGAGACATTCATGGCACCAATGGAGAATATCTTTCCCTCTGAGGTGAAGTACTCCGGGTGCTCGAGTGAAGACTAAGAAGGGCGTTAGAGTGGAAAATACCAGGAGTCGGTCCCTTACATTTGTTGCAAGTTGTGACTGAGTTGCCAAGTTGTAGGCCTAATTTACATGATAAATTTCGTGTTGCTAAGATACCAAGTGCATACATGTGGTTGAACTATTTATAACAAGCTGCACAGCTTCTTAAAAAAAACGAGGGTTAGTCGGTCAGAAGTAGTAATTCGGTGGATTGGGCGTTTCCAGTCTCAGGGAACTAAATATTTTCTTGTTAACTTCTTGGCTCAGAAAATATCACCTGAAGAATCATAAATTGTGGAAACCAGATATGTTCTACTGTTCAGAGGCAAACACCTCCCCTTTTTAGAAAAAGATTTGTGGGCTAGTAGAGAAGCTAAAATGGGATATCACTAGCTGTTGTGGTCTATTAAGTTCTAGGATGACCAATGCCTAGGAGATGCTAGCCATGCTATCTTGTGTTATAATTTATATATTATCTGTAATGAGCAGAAGAAATCGGCTGACGAGGCATGAGATGGAAACAATTGAGCCTAACTTTCAAAAGGAAGTTTGGAGCTCATGTTATGTCTAAATGGGAGGAGCCAGTAGCTCTGGCCTCTGATTTAAAACCTGTAGGTAGAAATGACTCTTTGATTTGGAGGCTGAATTCCAATGGGATTTATGTAGTGAAATCACTCTAAAGCAAATTTTGTTCCAGCAGTGTGCCAATTAAACATCCGGCCCCGGGTGCATGTTTTCTTGTGGTTATTAAGCCCCAATCAACTTCTCACCACGGACAAGCTGTCTAATAGGCAAAACATAGTTGACAAATCCTGTAACTTCTGTTTCGGAGAAGGAAACGGTGTGTGGCCAAACATTGGGCGTCAGAACTATCCGCTAGTATGGTTTGTAAAACTGGCAGTTTTTTTGACGGAAATCGACGAGGAGTCTCATTGTTTAAAAAAAAACATGTCAATGTAAATCTATCCTCTGAACAGGTGGCAACGTTTCGGTTTAGTAATAAGAAGAGCGTGATTATCAGTATGGTTTCCACTGCTTCACCGTGGGCTTTGTGGAATTAAGGAATGATATCCATTTCGGCAAGTGTATGCAACTGGATTGGTATGCAGGTAGTTTGGCAGAAAGCTGTTTCGTGTGATCAGGGATTGACATGGAATGGAGGCTGCTGTGCCCAGCAAAGAAACTGCGAAGTTGGAGGCACTCCTGTGGATGCTGCTGCTGCTGGAACAGAAGAGCCGCGAGCTAATCAAAGATTGGAGCGTGAAGAGGAAGCTTAAGATCTTTCAAGAAGGTTTTCGTGGTCGCCTGGGATTGATGATGTTGCATTTGATTTTATTTTTGCCGATGTTCTCCTTTCCTGGGTCGAGTCAGGTTTGCTGCTGCTGCAGTGTGATGTGATTCTACATCGGTATGAGCTTGTAATGAAGCACGTAAAACGGTGATGTTTCGTTCAATGAAATGGAACACAAGTGCGGCCTGTGTATTATTATGGCTCTAAAGGGAAATCGGTCACTGCTGGTACCGAATAACAGTATTTGTGCGGAAATATTATCATCTTGGTCCCATGGTCTAGTGGTTAGGACATTGGACTCTGAATCCAGTAACCCGAGTTCAAGTCTCGGTGGGACCTTATTTTTTGCATTTTCTCTTCTTCTTTTTTTGCATACAATCAACCCACCTTTTTTGCATTTTCTATCTTCTTTTTTTGCATGCAGTCAGAGATGTAATTAAAGATGGCCGGTTTTTAGCTCAATATCAGCTCCGCGCTAGATATCAACTCTCCTGTAGTTACTGTGAAAAAAAAAAGCTCACTTCTGTGGTTGAAGGCACTGCGAGTTGCAGAATACCATGTTGAACAAGTAAAAAATTGTACTGTACTCCAGAATGGCAAGTAGTAAATCGCAAAAAAAAAAAAAAGGCAAGTAGGTATGCTTACCAAAACTACTGGCCACTTGCAGCGCCGTTTATTCCCAGATTACAGATTTTATTCTCAGTTTAAGTTACAGAAAACTGTCTCACTGAAAGGGGTGGGAGATAAAGAAAGCCTACTCCTTGTATACACAGTTTTTTCACCTACTAGGGCAGCAAAATATGCACATCAGATGATGGATTATACACATCCGAGATTAACAACAACAAAAAGTCTCAGCTCATGTAAGGTATAGCTAATCTATGGTGATCCTACACAACAGCTCTGTCTTCCAGCTCTACTGGATCCGGGAGCATCTCCCGCGAAGCCTTCGTGAACGAGAAGGAATTTTCCTCCTCGTCGCTTCCTTCGGATTTTGCTGACTGCCTACAGGTAAGTACTTTCCCTGATGCTTGTACCCCGGAGTACCGGTACGAGTGCCCATGGAAAGCAGAACGCCAAGAGCTCCGGGATGAGGTACTTGTGAGCCGAGCTGAACTGGGGCTCGAGAAGAGCTCTTCCCGCACCACCCCTAGCGGGTTCTCCAGCGCTTTCAAGATGTACCGAGCGAGAGGTCGCCTGGAGGGCTTTGGATTCAGGCATGTCTTCGCGACAATGGAGACTGCCCATACTTCTTCTAGGTGGTCTTCGTCCACAACAAGTGAAGGGTCTACAATATTTGTGACACTCTCCTTGTCATGGGTTTCAATGTAATCTAAAGTGCTTGCCAACCACTCCTCTGAGTCGGTGTCGTTTGAGCCACTCACACCAAATTTCCCGGTGATTAGCTCAAGTAGCACCTTTCCAAAGCAGTAAACATCATATGTGCGGCTAGCAGGTGGACCTGTTAGGCGAAGAACATGCATAAAAATTTGCTCATCAGAATTATTATGCACGTGCTGTACAGTATAAAACTACTGGAAAAGAGAGTTATGAAGAAGCTTTACACACCTGACATGTTCTTGTCGAGAGACCTGCCATAAAAAAAGAGAGACAGATACAGATGTCAGCCAAAGAGCCCTGATATTTTATATACTCAAACAAATATCAAGTTTTCAAAAAAAAAATGTGGACGATCCATCTTGTGTTTGGGAGATGATGTGGAAGTTTCATTACGGCATTACCTCATAGAGATAAGGTGTAAATTACAGTGATATGTTACACTAACTGGAAAAAACAGCTATTTGTCATCATATTTATTCAATAGCGTTGACTTGTACCGGTCACTATCTTGATGCAAACTGTTCGATAGGATATACCAAACAGCTCTTAACAAGTAACTTGTTTTCGATGTAACAGGGATGAGGAACCACCAACATGTACGATAAATAGTCTAATTGAGTGTGCAGTAACACATTCTTGGAGGAAATAGTGTGGTTACAGTGCTTGTAGAAACAAAATACAGTAGTCGTCCCCAGTTCATAAGCTTTATTTTGAGTATTCAACTAAGGATAAACTGTAGTGACCAAGTAAATACGTCATTACTTTTACTCTCGGTTGAAAGTGATATTCGCGAAAAAAAACTATGCTGATGAGATACTCATACTATAACCATTTAGGTCACTAGAGTTTCTTTTAAGAGTAGCATGCTAACTATAGTAGAAGATGACATAGAGGTCTTACTTTGATGATCTCAACATCCGAGAGAAGAAACTCCTGCTTCCATCACTTGGTTGAAGGCAAATTTCATTCAAACTTCCAAGGCACACTTCAAATTTGTCATCAAGAAGAACACTGCTTGCTTGGATATCTCTACAAATATTATGATGTGATCACAAATGAATAAGAACAAATACTGACTGAAAATATTAAAAAAATCATGTCAAAAAAATCGAAGAAATTGAGCAACACGCATCAACTCAGATTTGGATGGTCAAATTGCAACACCATGACAGAGGGACACAAGGCTTAGTCAAGCAGAAAACAAATAAATGATTTAATCAACTTCTGCATGCTGCTTATAACTATTCCTTGTTTTTTCCAATGCATTTGCACATGTAAAGAAACCATATGCGTGTAGGCTGTTGTTCAGCCCAAAGCTAGTGTTGCAGTTTGGAGTATTTTCTTTCTTTTGTTGCTGTCTTTTTTTTATTGGGCGTAAGCCTTGTAACTTTTTGTTTTCCCATCTTAATGCAAAAGCAGAGCACCTGTTAGTTCCCTACTTCCCTTAATAAAATTCTAAACGAAAATGTCTATGAAAATTCCAAAGCATGTTAGAATTAATACCATTGATATGAAGCCAATGCATCTAGGGAATATATAAGATAATATTTACTATATATTAAGCATGGCATCTGGTGTCCTCACTTCTAAATGTTGGTCGACAAAATGCTTATACATATTATTTTTGTTCCAGAAATGGTTCTTGGACATGCATCGAGTGAAATGTGCAACTACAACCATTTTTAGATGCCTACATAGGTAATATTATTTCCTTCTGTCACTGTCTCACTTGTGATCTCTAGTAAAACTTCTTCATTAAAATGCCATGATTTATTGAGCTGCACAGAATCAGAAATTTCCACATTCTTATCATGATGTTAATGCTGAAACTAGCTTACCACAGCTATGAGATGTTTTATACAATAAATTTTTCTATAACTGCCATACTCCAAAAAATAGTGCATGGCATGCATAACCATACCTGTGAACCAATGGTGGACTACATTCATCGTGAAGGAAGCACAGGGCCTCAGCTACACCAATTGCAATCTTCAGTCTTGTTATCCAATCCAATGAAGATAACCCCACTTCAGCATCCGCTGGCTTCCTGTGCAGTGCAGTTGTCAAATCTCCCTTTGACATGTACTTGTACACTAGCAATTCCTCGTCATCCTTGACCAAATGCCCCAGCAATGGAACAATCCTGGCATGGGATTTTTTGACAAGAAAGCTTAATTCCACTATGTTCTTCTTACTGCTCTTCACATCGACCTTTTTTACGACAACATTTAAGCCACTCTCTAAGACACCACGATAGATGTCCCCGGAGCGCCCATGCTTGACAAGGTTATCATCTCCAAAGCCTCCGGTCACATGGTGCAACTGCTCATAGGTGAGCTCATCCACGACGACAGGCAAACCCTTGGGTGGACTGTTAGCTGCCCGGGATGGTGACATCACCATCGGATTCACACTGCTGCTCTTGCGGCCAGAGCGGATGCCGTCGTCGTTCTGCTCCAGCCCTCTTCCTCTAGGCCTCCTTCTCCCCCTCCTCACCAAGCAAAACACCAGTGCTGCAAGTAAAAGGACAACCACAATAGCTGCAGCTCCAAGAACTCCAGCTAGTACATGTTTCCACCTGACGCCTTTCTTGCCCGGTGATGGTGATGCTTGTGGTGGTTCTGGCAATGGCAATCCATTCCTCTTAAAGAAATCCTCGCAATCACCAGGGCTGCGCTGGCCTTGTACGCCTGGCAAGCAATTCATCTTGATGTAGACTGTTCCCTCAGAGCCATTCTCAAATCCAGTGGTGGCCGCTTGGCCAAAGTAATTGCTCGACACATCGACCACCTGAAACCTCTTCTTGAGGGACCCCAGGCCATCGCCAATCGCACCGTAGAGTGAATTCCCCGAAGCGTTAAACAGAGCTCCAGCTATGTCACCGGCAGAGGCAGACACGTTGGGAAGCTCCCCGGTGAGGTTGTTGTTGGAAAGATCAAGGATCTGGAGAGCCTTACTGGAGAAAACCGACGCCGGAATCCGGCCGGAGAGGCTGTTACCGGCTAGAACGAGCGTGGTCAGGTTCCCGGACATGCCGAGGTAGCGGGGCAGCTCGCCATCGACGCCGACGGAGCGGAGGTCCAGGACGGCGAGCGACGGCGGGAGGCCGCGGCCGAACCAGGCCGGGATCCGGCCGGGGAGCGGGAACCCGGAGGCGTTGAACTCCTCGAGCGCCGGGAGCCCGCGCAGCACGTCGACGGCGAAGGCGGCGCTGCGTGCCCCCGCGCGGGTGCGGCGGAGCCCGCCGAGGCGGATCCCCGAGACGCGGCCGGCGCTGCAGGCCACGCCGGCCCAGGCGGCGCAGGGGTCGGCCTTGGCCGGCCAGTCCCGCGCGCGCAGGCCCAGGGACGCGCGCAGCCCGTAGAGCGCCTGGAGGTCCTGACGCAGGAGCGGCTGCGCCCGAGCGAGCGGCAGCAGCAGCGGCGCGAGCGCGAGCAGCAGCAAGCGGAGGAGGAGGAGGGCGCGGCGCGGAAGCATGGGGGAGGAGGTGGTGGAGCGGAGCAGAGTGGGGTGGGGTGGGGTGGGGGTGTGTGCGGTAGCGGTGGCTACGGGAGGTGGTGTCTCATGGCGCGCCCATGGCGGAGGAAGTGGTGCGCGCAAGGTCTTCGGCGCTTTGGGTGGCCCGGCCTCCGCCTCCGCGTCCAATTTCCTCGCCGGTCAGCGTCTGGGGAAGCAGCGAGTTGACCACGGGGAGCACGGGGAGACGCCAGGCCGAGTGGGAGGGCCGTCGCTCACTTCCATGCGGGCCCCACCAGAGGTTCCTTCCACCAGCGGGTGCTGGCGGTGGGGCCCGGGAGGTGGTGGCGGCGCGGGAGGGGAGGTGGTGGGGTCTGATTGGATCGAGAGCTCATCATTTGCCGCGGGCGTACGTGCGCGTTCGTGGCGCTGACCTGTGGGGCCCTGTCCTGGCCGCGTATTAAGGAATGTTCTCACCTGTAGTGGTATCTTTTCTTTTTGAAAAGTATAAAAAAGGGGATAATTTAGGTTGCCGTCATTTTCGAATCTCCGGGAGCCAAAAGAAAAACACGATGGGATGGGTTCCTCACCGATTTCATCATATTCTATTCCAGATGCGTGCATCCAAGGAGAGCATGGTGGTGTCATATCGAATAAACGTGCCAGTGCGTCGACTGAACTCATCATGTACTCCTCCTATCTTGCTCCATCAAGCCTTTCACGAAGTTCCATACGGAAAAAAAATGTATACCGTGTACATGGTGATAGAAATTAAAACGTACTAGTAGTATTCTCTAAACAAAAAATATAACGTACTCCAGTGATGCACCTGCGTCAGACTCTTCTACTACTTCAGGTAAATCAGCAGAATCGCCAAAGGAAAGCAACATCACGGCAGCAGATGAGATCCGATTTGCATGTGGAAAATCAGTGGAAGAAAAGATGACTAGTACTCCGTTGCCGCACGGTTGCCCCTGTTTTAGTGTTTTAGTCCGTCGACTAGCTTGCTTAATTTCTTCGTCGTCGTTCTCGTTCGCCACCCGTTGCTGTCCCCATCGCGTCGTGTCGTACGTGGAACGATCCATCCACACGTTGCACGGTCCAAATCTCCGGGGTGTCGAGCGAGCGAGCCAGTCATTGGCGGCTAGTCAAGCAATGCCGACAGGTGATTTGGGGTAAACCAAGTATTATTTTTTTTGGCGGGTGGGATAATCGTAAACCAATTATCTACAGGGGCGGAGCCAGAAAATTTGGCCATTAGGTTCACTCCATGACTCGTGAGAACTTACTACTAGTATGTGAAGTGTAAAGTACAATTTTAAATTATCTTACAACAAAATTATAGCACCCAAAAACAACATAATGAATAGAAATATGGTATCATATATCACACATTGTGTTGCATTAAAAACTGGAGAGTGCAAGACATACCCGTTCAATAAAATTATAAAATCACTTGTTTACATATTATAAATAGAGTAGTATCAGATAACTTTGTAGCTCCACGTGTAGCTTCTCATCTTCCTTAAACACTAAAAAACGACAAGTTAGTTTGACAAGTTTAGAATAAGTACTAACAAGAGAAATAATATTGTAAAGGCACTCACATTTTAGAGTGTCCCCTTTCGATCTTTCATCGCCTTAAAAAGATTAAACACTGCATCATTGGTAATGGTAGAAAATATATCTTTCTCCACATAGCAGATTAGACAATCACTCATGAATTGATCACCCATTTTGTAGCGTTATGAAAGCTATTAACATTACCCTTACCCTCATGAGTATCTAGTCTGCTTTTCTTGTTCCAACCGTTCCAGCCGTTAATTGCAAATGCATCACTTCCAGCTTGTCCCTCATTGTAATCCCTGAAAAGGTAGCAACACAAACAAAAGGCCTTATGCACTTTGTCACTATACTCAAGCCAACGATCATTCATTAAACCAATCTGGATTAAATCTCCGTTGAGTATCACCAATCTCCCTCTGCGGGTAATCAAAATTAGATGGTGGCCTGTAAGGTCCCCTCGTTAAATATCTGCGCCTAATCTCATCTTGCTTTTTTGGATTTCTTGTGTACTCTGAAATTCTCTTCCGATCTGCTGGATCATAAGGTAACTCATCTAAATTAATTTATGTATGAATAGTAGGCTTCGGGAGACTAGCTGCAGTGACATTTGATGCACTTAGCCTACGTCTAGTGGGTGACCTTGATGTGCCTGTATCATTATCTCGATCTGGTGACCGAGATTTCTTCGAAAAATACCGCTCCATAGCCTAGATCAATCAAAGTTCATGGAGAAAAATGAATCAAAAAACTAGGGCAAAACAGTCACTGCCGTACTGGTGTTTTAGGGTAGATAAAACATACAAAAAAGGAGAGGAGATGCGGCTATATAATCTAATTACCTCAAATTTTGGGTTTCAGTATTGCCGATCTGCAGCAGTCTACTTGCCGCGGGCGTGCGGCGGCGGCAGAGGCGTCAAGCGACACGAACAAGCGAGATGGGAATTAGAGAAACGAATAGATGAACGATGAAAAAAAACAGTCTTCGACAAGGCGTGCCGCGTGCGGCTGCGTGCGCTTTTCTGGTAACTCACGCACTCACGGTTCTGGTAAAACGATTACGTGGGCTTTTGCCTTTTGGGCCCTTTCTTCCACGTACGTGAGGTGTGTTGGGGTCAGCCGAAATATTTTATTGGGTTCACATCAGTCAAACACGTATATATACCCACGTACGAGGCAAGATCCATTGGGTTCAGTTGAACCCAATAGCTATACGCTGGCTCCGCCGCTGATTATCTATGAGAAGCTTCGTATATCGCATCGCCATCGCCAGTTCGGATTACCTTGAGATGGGCGCCACACCCACACAGTGCAAGACGACACCGCTCGAGACATCCGCCGGTGACTCCTATCTTGTGCGTCTAGCTGGCTAGCTGCCTGGAATTTCCAACGCAACTCGTCTGTCCCGTTCTGAATCTTCGTAAGTATTTTTAAGTATGATGGATACTTCTCGTGCTCGATGGGATCGATAAGCCGTAGAACTGTCGTGGACCGGTGTTGTGGATACACGACAGTGCAGTACGTGCGTACACACGTATGCACGCTAGTACGTACAGATCGTGTTGTCCTGCGATGCGTGTGCATATCCGTCGATCTATCGCAACGTGGAGGCTAGCGATCGATTATAATGAAAATTACGTGCGTAGGCGTCACTGTCAGTGTCATCGATCATGACGGACGAACAGTATGTCTAGCCGCTGGCTACTCTACTTGATCATCATTCTGAATGTCGTTGACTCCTCCGCTATGGGCAATGACTTCGCATAATCATCATACGCATATATGGAGCAGATGCTACATCGACATCTACTTAATTATATGGCCTGGTCCCTTGGGCATCATGACACACACGATCGAGCCTGTCCACAGCCTACACTCGTTCAAGAACGCATTGGAGAATTGGTCAGAGCAATGCGCCACTTCCAAGATTAGATGAGCAGCCGAGCACCCCAAGAACAAGTGATCAGTTGACTCATCCTGAGAGCAAAACACACAATTTTTATCACCAGTCCCCCCTCTACGAAGTTGAGTGTCTCTGGTCAATATGCTATTTTTTAGCACAAGCCAATAAAAACACTCTAATTTACCGGAAGATATCATTTGCTCTGAATGAACACCCCAAGGGTTCTTCTAAACTTCAAACAAAGAAAGTTACTCAACGACACCTTGTCCACAATGACATTCTACGAAAAGGTGGTAGAGTACAGGGAATTAAACCTAACAGCAGAAGTTTCAGCACCAAACCCATAAGTGGTACTCTTTCCATCATGTACCTCTCTTCTACAAAAATAACAGAAGAGGGTTTAAGGGCATCTCCAACGCCGACCCTCAAACCTCCCGCATCCGTTCGGACCGTGCTGTCCAGACTGCAGAAGCCATCCAACACGGGCCAGTATCGGTTCGCAGGGCGGTCCGGACGCGTTTTCTTCCGCAAAGCGGAGACAAACGTGGGGGGCTTTGCGGGAGTCCGGACACGCGAAACACCCGCTTCTGACCGCCCTGGCCAACCCAAACCCCCTCCTCCCTCCCGCGCCCGCTTCCCGCCCGTCGCCAGCTGCCCGCATTCATGCTGCTGTCGAGCACGCCGCTGCACATTGAAGACGGCTCAGGGCGGACGCGACCTCTCACTGCCTCCGTCACTGAAGCGGCGCGCCGGCCGAGGGCGCCGCCCGCTGCACGCCCGGCTGAACACGCCTCCTCGCCGTGTTCCAGACGCCTCCATTAAACCCGTGTGGAAGCCGAGAAACCTACTCTGGCCACACTTCCGTTCACGAGCGGGCCGGCATTAAACACAACGTCGGGCAAGCTCCTCCCGTTTGTCCGCTATTTAAAGGAGGCCAGACGCCGGGGAAGAACGCACCACTCCACCGCTCCCCATCTCATCCTTCCACCATTTTCTCCACCCTTTCGATGGCACCCGACGAGCAGGAAGAGCAGTTCTCCGGCATAAAAGCCGGCTGGGTGGCCCGCCGAGCCCGTCGGATACGAGCGAGGCAGGCCCCTGCTCCACCTCCCTCGCCGAGCCCGATGGAGCAAGTTGCCGCCCCAAGCCGGCGCGTGCTTCTGCAAGTCGCCGCTCCAAGCCAGCTCGCGGAGGAGTGGAGAGTTGCTCCAGGCCGGCACGGAGAGTTGCTCCATGTCGCTGTCGTGGACGATGCCGCGTCGTACCGCATCTCCCATGCCTGCGACCGCGTCATCCGCCGTCGACGCGCGCGTAGCCGCGCCCTAGCGGCAGAGAAAGAAGCCGGCTCCGCGGAGATCGATGAGTCGGTGGCCAGCACGTCTGCGCCAGCCTCCATCATCGAGGAGAAGTAGAACACGGGAGGCCAAAGCCGCTTGGGTCCCATGAAGGCCACCGCCGAGGCGACGCCGGCGTACATAGCCGGTGTCTTACCCTCTCGTAGGCCACCGTTGTCCCCCTACCCAAGAACCAACCCTGGTCCGTGCAGCATAGGGACCCTTCCCTTCCGGCTGAAGCATCAGCCGGCGGTTCCACTCCGATGACCGGTGGGGAAGCGAGCCGTCCTTTGCGCTGAAGCATATATCTCCGGGCCTCACGGCTGCGGGACATGGGGACGACAATGGAGATCCGCCGCGGCCGGCAGTAGACTAGTAAGGGTATCCATGTCGTCAGAATGGATACCCGCCTGCGCCAGCCGTAGACTAGTTTATTCTGTAGTCCGGTCGTTTTTAGTTTAAAAAAAATGTGTCCAAAATGTAAACATTTTCGTCCGGTTATATGAAATCTGTCATGTTTATATGAAATCCGGCCGTGTTTGCATGAATTTCATCCGATTTGTTAAGAGTGTTTGAAATGTATGCGGTTAGCGTTGGATGATAGCCCTTTTTTCTTAACAGCCTGGGTCAAGGTTTGCTTCTCAAGATATTTTCTCTTGAGATCTTGCGAAACCCCCTATTCAATTTCTAATTTTCAAATCCACTTCCCTAAACGGGCAACCTTAATGATTTCAAGATTTAGGACACCCAACCCCCCGTGTTCTTCGGGAGACAGACTGTTTCCCATTTTTTAACAAGGTGGCACTTTCTATGATCAGCATCCTCCTGCCAAACTAGTATCTTCCTAAAATGATCACACTCATTCAGCACAGCATTAGACAAACCCGTAGAAAGAGAGTGTATCCTAAAGAGTTAATTACACCCGCAGTACGTAAACTTGAAGGGAGATAACAAAACCATACATAATCTTGAAAACCCCAGAAAACTAGTACACTAACTCTGGTTCGGATAACAAATTCATACAAATTTGTCCATGAGTTGACACGTGTCATTGTTTCTTTACCCAAAAACCACTAAAACTAATGGAATTTGTACGATGAGAGCCTTGGACTAAAATCCCAAATCAACCGCCGTGTTGGTCGCAGCAGAGGGTGGCTGCACAACTGGAACCCAACAGTGGTCGAGCAAACTCAATAGCAGCAGTGTGCCACTACCGTTGACCGATGATGCCGCAACCAGGATGTGTAGTAACGATAAGAAGTGGTAGCTTCCATAGGAGCAGTAAGAAGGCCTCCGTGCAGGAGCCCCCAGGTCAGCCCAACTCCACTTCTTGGCATGCAGTATGGTGGGCACGTCGTCGAGGCACTGGGGGGGGGGGGGGGGGGCGTGGAGTTGGGCTGACCTGGAGGCCGTGCCTCGCCGGCGGTGCACAGTGACGTGTACGACACGGGTGTTCATATCACTAAGAACGCTTGAGAGACAAGCAAGTAAACAAACATCAGCAGAGCCAAAAGAAAAGCTATCTCCTCGTTATGGCTGGGCTATGACCTATGAACGAACGATCAGAACACCCCACTAGAGATTAGTTAGTTTAATTAGCTGACTCGTTCTAATCCCTCGACAGAGGAACCTGAGTTCTTAGAGCATCTCGACTCGTTTGCCCCCTCCCCCCCAGGAGCCATTTTTTCAGCCGGTTGGGGTTGTGCCGGCGAAAATTTTGGCATGGGGGGCAAAAGTTTCCCAGCCGTGGGCGAGCTGGAGGCATGCACGGGCGAGCTGGCGCGGGCAGGCGCGGGTCTCCAGGAGGCATGCACGTGGGTGGGCCTGGGAGGAAAAGAGACGAGAGAGAGAGGAGAGAGGAGAGAGGGAGTGGGAGGCTGACAGTGGGCCTGTTGCGTGTAAATAATAGCGCCGGCGCCCCCGGCTGCCCCCCAGCTCCCTGGGTTTGGGGTGGGATCGCCGGATGTAATTTTGGCCAAATCCGGCGCTAATCGAGCTCGTGGGGGCGCGGCTGGGCCATTTTTTCGACGCCGGCGCCGAAAAAGGCGCCCTGGGGGGCTTCCTGGGGGGACGGGTGGAGATGCTCTTACCTCTCAGCAGGGAAGCCTGCACAAGGCTAGAGGGCGCATCGTCGTGCTGCCCGTATTCATGTACGCTATGGAAGGCGTGTTGGCATCCCGCACTCGAACCTGTGTGTGGCGTGCATCCGGTACGTGCATATCTTCCGGCACCGCTGTCTCGTCTATGACCGCGCCTACTGCCGCTGCTGCATGAGCAACATGGTGTAGGGGCGCAAGTACAGCCACCGCTACATCCACAAAGCAGGCCAGGCCACCACCGCCGCCCTGCGACCAACATAGCAATATATTTGATTTTAGGACGAAGATCTCGTCGTACAATGTCCATTATTTTAAGGGGGTTGGGGTAAAAAGAAACAACGACACGTGTGGGCGTGTGGACAGACTTGTATGGGTTTGTTACCCGAACGAGAGTTAGGGCCCGTTCGGCACTCCACCAGCTCCTAGAATCTGCGGAGTGGCTGTTTGCTAGCTCCAAGAATTTGAACTACAGCTCCGTCCGCTCCGGAGCGGAGCCGTGGAGCGGAGTGACACCGAACGCTCCCTTAGTGTACCACTTTTATGAGGTTTTCAAGATTATGTATGATTTTGTTATCTCATTGCAAGTTTATGTACTGCTGGTGTAATTAACTCTATCCTAAAGTTTGTTGCTTAAGGTTGCATTAAGCAGAGTCAATCTACCCCATGTCCTTAAGCTTCAGTTGATCTAATCTGACCCTGTGTTGTTACGTGCCCGGCCCGGCCCGGCCGCGCACAGAGGCTTCCTGTAATTAAGTGTGGCACTACAAGAGAGCATTGGCTCAGTGGTTGGGCATGCGGTTGTGCAGCCTAACGACCGGAGTTCAATTCCTAGAATTGACAGGTGATGCAGAGGGGTTTTCCCCCATTTATTGAGGATCAAGTTTGGTGTGTGATGGAACCACTTATCAAAAAATATCTTGATACTCATTTAAAAAATTCTGAGGACCATGTTTATCTTGGTACTCATACTAAAATGGCCGTATGCATCCCTAGTTGGTGCAGAGGCCGGGGAAGTGAAATTCTCCTCCAATTTTTATAGGGTCTAAGCTAACTGACGCCCGAATCAAGGTCTAACCGCTTGCGTCGCCTCCAGGAGGGCGGCTCGGGCGCCCTAGCCGCCGCCGCCCTCGCCCTCCCTCCTCCTCTGCTTCCCCGTCGCCGCCGGAGGAGGCCGGCGAGCGAAGCTCGCCCGGCAAACGGCGGACGGCGGGCCCTCCTCCTTTCTTCACGAGGGGATCCTCTGGCTGAGATGCGACGGTGCCCCTGGGCGTACGGCATGGAGGCGGAGTTGGTGCGCTCGGGCGGCGGCCCGATGGGATCCCGGCGGCGCTGCGGGGGCTGGCGGCGGCGGATCTGGGGTTTCCCACCCAAGATCGGTTCTCCTCCGGGTGGTCAGGCTCGGGCGCGTCCGGCGGCCCTAAGCGGTGGTGGGTGCACGCGTTGGCTGTCCTCCTTCACCGATGTGATTGGGGGCGGCCGGAGGCGTTGGCGTGGTGCCGGATCCGAACAAGGTGGTGGCGTCGTCCCCTTCGTCAGGGATGACGGCCAGGTGGGGGGTCCTTGTGGCGGCGCCGGTGGCGGCGGATCTTGGGATCCCGCTCCCGGGGACGTCGCAGGACGCGGCGGCCCGTGCACGAGAGATGGAGTTTCTTCGAACAGATCTGGGTGAAAACTTGCTTTCGGCTACTGCCAAGGCCGGCGGTGGCTGCGCTGTCTGCGTCGTTCCCTTCTTGAAGGCATCGCCGTGGAGAAGTTCAAGGCCACTCTCTGCTACCTCCGGGGGAAACCCTAGATCAGTAGATCAGATGACGGCGGCGCTCTGGTGTCGTTTCCCCTTTGGGGGCGTCATTCATGGAGGTACACACGGGCTCGAGGGAACAGAGGACGGCTTCTTTGGTGGAGTGGTGCTTCATCTTACACATTGATGGCGGCGGATCTCGACGGCATGGCGCTGTGAAGACTCGGAGTCCGATGCGCGGAGATGGACTCGCGTAGGAGAAGGATGCTGTCTGGCGTCATGGTGGCGTCGATGGCATAGAGGCCTGGCAAGGTCGGTGCATTAGTTTCTGCTCTGAAGATGGATTGGTGGAAGATGACGGCGACGACACAAAGAGTGCGTCGGACCAGTTTGTGCCTCAAACCCAGTATGTGGCTTGGTTGGGGCCTCTGTCTTTAGATGTTAGGCATTTGTGCGATGTCTGTTTGGTATTAGGCTCGGACTATCGGCACCCCTTCATCAGGTGGATATGAATAGCGACAGTTGTTGCTAATATAGTGGCTTCAGACTACCTAATGTACTAGTTTGTAAGGTATTTGTGAATAATTAATAAAATGGCTGCATGCATCGTCCAGATACAGAGGCCGGCGGTAATCCTCCTTTTCAAAAAAAAAAAAAAAAACTACGGGCACGTACAACTGACCTCGTGTGTTGGGTTCAGCCGTGCTGTTACGTACTGTGTGGTGTAATTGTCGGCTTGTCGCTTCGAGGCCACGCCTTCTCGATCAATTTCCACCGACGGCGAGGACACACTGCCGGCGGCGGCGGTAACGATGGGCTCGATCATATCTGCGTAGGTATACTTATTATTACGTACGTGCTGATCCCGTGCGCTCGTACGCACAGCTGGCCAAACGCGGTGGCCGGTGAGCAATTGCTACCTCATGGTCGATCGAGGAGCTGGTTAGTGTTGCCTGAGAGCTGTGCTGAACGCCGGGGGCGAGGAATCATCTCCTGCCGGTGCCGGTGCCGGTGGGTGGCTCGACGGGGCGACCTGGGACGAGATCGCCTCCAGCACCGGCGTTGCTTGATACCCGGCCGGGGGAATATATGCTCACGCTGTGCTGTGCTCCGTGGCAAATCCAGATGTGATCTTCGCGAGGGGGTGGCGGTACGGACGGGTGTACGGACGAAGCATCACTTGTGTTATTCTGGGCGACCGACCCTACCTCGAAGCCTCCAATTGGCAAGTGCTCCCTTGTTTACCCGATCCTGTCACTCGGGGTGCTTCGGCGTTGTGCATGTGCGCTTCGGTATCCGCCCGAGCTGCACGATGAGCAGGCCATTTCTTCGGCTCCTCTCAATCAAACTCAGGAGGGATGGGCTTGCTGCCTGGTACCTCTGCTCTTGCCTGCTAACCCGGCCCGTTCTCAAGTCCTCTCCGCTGCTACAGTTCTTGGAGGCGACTAGTAGGCGATTTCGAGAGGAGTTGCCCTCGTCGGCGTGCCCGGCTGTCCGCCGTGGCTCAGGTGCCCGTCTTGGGCTCCGGAGGTGCGGCGGACCACGGCTCTACGCTGGCGAGTGGCTTGTAGTGCTATGTAATATAGCTTTGTGTTTCCTGTTGAAGCTGGCGAGGCGGCGGCGGCAGCTTCAAATCGGAATAAGTTCCTCCCGGCTTGGTTCCCGCTCCGGTAGTGCGAGCTCCGTCACCGTCGGCAAGCTTGTGGAGGTGTTGTCTGGTGGATTTATTCTGCTGGATGGATGTACAGGAGCTTCGTGGCATGTTTCTCCGATCTGGATCCAGTTCTCCAGATCCTTTTGCTACGGGCAGCCGGCAGCTGTGGTGTTGTGGTGGGCATGGCGGACGGAGCTGGTGCTTCTTGCTGGTGTTGGCTGGCGACAGCGGCAGCTTCATGGTCTGAGGAGCACGGGGATTGTCCCCGGCCGATGTGCGGGAATCCGTCTTCAGTTCTCATCCGTCGGGATGGGACTCTTAAGCGGCTCACAAAGCCCGCTGCGGCGGTGGCAGAGTTCGAGCTGGCGCGATGGAGGTCAACGATGAACAGGGACCCAGGGACTTGGGTGCTATTTCTTTTTCCTTAGGGGTGCTTTGTTTGTTTTGGTGGGACAGCTGTTCCTGTGTTGTCTGCGGTGACCGTATGTGGCTGTGTACTCGTATTTGTACTGTTTCTGTTTGCTATACATGAATACGAGTGCCTTTCTCAAAATAAAAAAAGTGCCAGTGCCATTCTACTCGTCAGTAGTCAGTGGTCACCACAAAAATATTTACGCACGTAAAGAATCACCAGCTGCTTACAGCCCAGGACTCCAGGGTTCACGTGTTGGCAAAGACATTGGACCCCTCAGCACCGGCGAGGCCATGCAAAAGCAGGCAAAAATCACTGTTTTGACCCGTGGACGAAACAATATCATAAAATGAACCGTTGACGAAAAAATTTCACTCGGCTGACTCTTTTGTGTAGCGCCCGACAGCTAAGCGCCACACTACACTGTGCAGCGCCTGACTGACAGGCGCTATACGCCTGGCCATCGTCGCACCCCGGGCTGCCTGAAAAATGCTAAGTCAGTGTGTAACGCCTGAGATCTAGGCGCTGCACTATATAGTGTAGCCTGTTTCAGGCAGCCTGGGATGCGACGCTGGCTAGGCGTGTAGTGCCTGAGAGCCAGGCGCTGCACAGTGTAGTGTGGCGCCTAGCTGTCGGACGCTACACAAAAGGGTCAGCCGTGTGAAAAAAATTCGTCAACGGTTCATTTTGTGATATTGTTTCGTTCACAGGTCAAATTTGTCGTTTTTGCCGCAAAAGCAAAACTGTATTATCTCCTGCGTACCGTACCTCCTGCCTCGCCCTGAAGCACTTGACGGTACGTACGTTATTGCCACCGCAGACAGTAGCAGCACACACAGGACCGACGAAGTATCACCGTCGCCGACGAGCGGCGCGAAAGCCAATGCACATGCACCCCACAAGCACGGGACGGCCGGAAGCATCCGTGTGCCAGCACATGAGGAGGGGCCGGAATAAAAGTACGGCCGGCGAGGGAGAAAAGGAGCTCGCTAGATTCCACCGGGGTATAGCTCATGATTCGGCCGGGGTTCGGTTCGATTAGCTCAATGATCCCACAATGTCCAGTTGCTTCTTCCGGCGAACGATTAGAATAATAACGGCATCGTGTGGAATGGCGCCAAACGGGCGTCGTCAACCAACCACCTCATCGCCAACTTGCCGCCTCCGGTCCGCTCCGGTGGTGGCCTCCCCGTGATCATTGTCTGCGCTCAGTAGTAGCCCCGCTCGCTGGGCCAGGCTCTCTCTCCCTCTGGCCCCGGTGGCCGTACGCCCCTGCACACGAGTTGTAAGCGAGATTAAGTGGATAAATCCAAACCAATAAAGCTACATCTACGAAAGAAACTACGTAGGTGTAGCAAAGCTCAAATCCAAATGCACGAGTCTTTGACAGATGCTACTACTAGTACTACTGGTTATCCTATTAGGGTTCCTGAAATCAAATCAAAAAAGAAAAAAAAAGTAACAAGGGTTACCGAAGCATTTCGTTCACCGGCTTCCGTTTGGGGTCCGCACGGACAAAAACACGGCCCAACACGCCGACGCAAACGGACGGTTGTCTATTTTCATGTCACAGCTCAAATTTGGTCTGGATTTGCATCCGTGCGGACATGCCATGGACGCCCGCGGCGTCCTTCCCTAGCCCGCTTGTCCATGACACACCATTTCTATTCCCACATTTCTTCTCCCCAAAACCACCTGACCTCCCGCCCTACAGCCATGGCCGACGAACCCGCCTCCGTCCCCGTCGTGGTTACCCGCGACGTGGCCTCGAAGAAGCCGAAAAGGAGCTCACCCCGGAGCAGAGAGCGGTCGAGACGGCAAAGCGGGACAACCGGAGGAGGAAGGAGAAGGCAAAAGAAGACGCCTCCAACGTCGTGCGGCTGCCGTGACCGCCGCTGCGGACACCGAGGCCATCGCCGCCAAAGCCACGCAACACACCGTCCTCTAGCCAGGGTACCGCGAGACGGCCCTTCTCGTCGTCGCCGCCGCGGTGGCCATCACGGGGTCGGCAGCGGCCCGCCCAGGCTACTGGAGTCGCCGTGCATGTCAACATCGCCCGGATATACGGGTACCTTCCCGGACACGACCCGGCAACGTCCCGCTTCTCCATGTCACCATGGGACGGCTCGCCGGAAATAGGTGACTCCATGTCGGTCGTCCCTGTGGCGCCTCCCATTGATCTCAACGCCACACATGTGGCCGACCAGTCCACCGTGACGCAAAGGAAGCGCCCGCGGGCGATCTTCCTGGGCAACTTTCCCGTTGCCCGCAACCTATTTGATGATATGTCGGCCCCGACGCCGGACTACCCGAGGTACTACAAGGATGTCATGGATGAGATGGTCAATGAGGGTGGCCAAGGGTATGATGCCGGCGTGACTCAAGGCCAAGAGACCCACGGCCAAGAAACTCAAGACCAAGGCACACAAGGTCAAGATGGAGTCGACGTCGATGGAGAGCCATTGTTTGAGGAAGAGCTAATTGATCAAGCCCGGTCACAAAGGATGCGGCAAAGCGTGAGGACGGGAGCATAGATGGAGGATGAGGACAAGTTGCCTTTGCGATGGTTGGATGACAATTGGACAAGATTCCAAAATCGACACCAAGCAAAAAGGGACAATATTTTGGAAGAGGGTTCATGATTACTTCCATGAACGTAGGAAGTTTGAGCCCTACAAATTTGAAAGTGACCGCGGTGATGTGTCACTTCAAAAGAGGTGGGGCTTCATCCAATTGGAGTGCAACAAATTTTGTGGCTCCCATGAGAATGTCGCTGGCCAGCCCATGAGTGGCATTGGCGTCAAAGACACAGTATGTTTTCCTTCCCTTGATCATATGAGCGTATATCGTCCTCTCATGCAGATACATATATCTTGTTGGTTTCATCTCTCTATGTATGTGTTTCAAGTTTTGGACACCTTTAAGGTCCAACTTGGGGGCAAGTCATTCACCTTGAGCCATTGTTGGACGAAAATCAACGAGCACCCAAAGTGAAAAAAAAGATCCAAATCTAAAATGCTAAGGTCGTATTATTCAAAACCTCATCATCACACCCCCTCTCCCCCACTTCACACCTCAGAATGCACCGTTGCCAATGCCTTAAGCCACTCAGCCATACCTCCAAGTTGTTGATCGAAATTGGATGTGTCGGGTTGGTTGCCCGAACTACTACGTAAGCCATAGTGCATGTTTTCTTTAATAGGAAAGAACCCCCCATGTTCTAGTGATTATGATGCACTGGGATCATACAAAAAACGAATCAGTTTAGACAGTCCCTTGTGGCTGTGATGGACCCAAGTGAAAGTGAGAAGATGCCGAGGGGGAAGACTAATTCCAAGGTGAATGCAAAGCGTGATGCTTCGACACTCGCCTTGCAAGGGGTTCATGACCCAAAACGAGGTGTGAATTGAGAAGAGGGAAGAGAGGAAGCGCCAAGAGAAAGAGGAGGCAATGAAGACCTTCTGTGACATATTAAAGAAGAAGCTCGAGATCGATGAGACCAATGTCCGGTCAAGAGCCAAGGAGTTAGTGCTCGCACTAATCTCGAAGCAAGAAAAAGGTCTGGTTTGAGAAGAAGCAAAAGTTAATGCTCGAGCGAGATGCGTGATCATCTTATGTTTGTTCGTTTTGCATAACTATGCCCGAGATGCATGAACCATGGCCGAGACGCGATTATTTTGGCGCAATGTTGTATGTCGGCATGACATATGGGACTATGTAAAAAATCTATCTTTATATTGCTATCTACTTGCAATGTTTGATGATGAAAATATGTTTGTTGAAAGAAAAACGTCCGAGGAAGACCAAATGGGGCGGCCGGTTGGACGCACTGCCCAGAAAAGTGCGGACAAGGGGCCGACGCCACCCCTACTAACGACCCAAACGGGCAAAAAACAGACACATTGCGTGTTCGTTTGGGTCGGCGTGTTGGAGTTGCTCTAAAGGAAGGTGCAAGTGTATTACGGAGCGAAGAAGCTTTAGATAAAGGTAAATAAAACTGGGAGCGAAGAAGCTTTAGATAAAGGTAGATGAAACCGTAGATTGGAAGGCGTACGTCACTCACCCGTATTAACAAAGCGTGGTAACGGAGTTTCTGCTCGTGAGCTCAAATTCTCTCATGAATGGTAGAATAATAAAATAGTACTTTAATCTGATTTTTTTGGCAACAAACATTGACAAATGGTCTATAAACATGCAAATTTTTGTGAAGAAAAAACATTCCTAAATACTCTGGACAAAACAAACAAAATCGAAGTATTTTTTAAAGCATTTTGCAGCATTTTTTTCTCAGAACATTACGAAAGATTTTTCTTCATGAAAATTTGCACGCATGTACACAATTCGCCAATGTTTGTCGTAAAAAATATTCAGATTCTTTTATTTTGTTTTCAATTTCTTCGATTGCACTGTTTATCAAGGGGGTGCATTTGAACTCTTTTTTTTTTTTTTGCGGGTAAAGGGGTGCATTTGAACTCGCGAGCAAAAAGAACTCTTTCGATATACATGCATGAAAAGCACTGCACTGTGCATAACTAAAGGCCGTATGGCGAGTAGGCGGACTGCTCTTAAAATCCTGACACGCCATGGTCGATCTACAGCATGCGCGGAGGGTGGCCATCTCGTCGTTGTTGGCTCACTGCTCATTTGACCTTTTGAATTTCGTTTTCAGGGCGGCTGTGCTTCGCTCCATGTCTACAATCCTGCATGTTCTGAAATCGGGGCATGAATGGACACGCACGTACGCTCTGTTTGTTGTTGAGGCCATTAACTATCCACAGATCGATTTTCGTTCAAATAAGTCCGCGAGTTGATTTCAAATTAACCTAAACGGGGTGGTATTATATATGCTGCAGTTCATCGATCGATGGCGTTGTTGGCTCCATATGCACTTGACTTTTGAATCCCGTGTCGAGCAATTGTTTGATGCGTCCAAGATCTGAGGAGTCGACACAAACGTAACGCCGAGCAGTTGGGAATTTAGTACTGCTCCATTTCCACAGACCATTTCAAACTACTCGAGTTTGAATCTCAAAGGGCGCGATCAGTGGAGCATCACTTCACTGGACCGCAATCAAAAGTCTACAGTCCTGCTCTAGTATGCATCAGCTTCACCAGGAAATCCCCACTTGCTCGTGGTGGGTGCGACACACACATTTCATTTGAAATCAGCGACCCAAAGGAAAATAAAATCAATATAGAAAATTTAAAACGAATAGTATTTCTGAATCGGATCAAAGTCCCAATTATTAGTTTGTTCCATGCACCTAGACCGATCTAGAGGGAAAGAAAGGGCAAAAAACACATATTTGACCTAAGTGGCAAACTAATTCACAAAGTGAACTTAGTTTGAAATTTTTTCACAAAATGATCGTTTTAGGTGGCGCCCTACAGACGGGCGCTGCACTACACTGTGCAGCGCCTGATTATTAGGCGCTGCAACCCCGGCCAGCGTGGCAGCGCGGGGCCAGGCGCTGCCAGCGTGGCAGCCGTGCAGCGCCTAAGGTCTAGGCGCCACACAGCGCAATGTGCAGCGCCTAGCTCTTAGGCGCTGCACATTGACTTAAACACTTAGGCTGGCCCCACCCCACCCAAACACAATCTCAGCGCCCCCCTCTCTCCCCCTCTCAAATCCTTGTAAAATCTAGAAAATCTGGAGTTTTTGTCCGTGGATTTCGAAGCCAACCCCTCCCTTAAGGTAATCTCCTCCGATCCACTCGTTTTCATCCATATGAATTGTCACATTTGCTCACATTAGCTAGTTTGAGGAAACCCTAGTTTTTGCTTGGATTTGGAAATTTGTGTGTATATATGTGGGGAAACCCTAGTTTTGGCTAGGGTTAGGCTTTCTACTATGGTAGGGTTAGGGTTATGTGTGTTGTTATGTTGGGGTTAGTGTTAGGGTTATGCTAGTGTTAGGGTTGTGGTTATTGTTAAGTGGGGGTTAGGGATATTGTTTCATAACTATGTTGGGGCTTATGTATTTTGTGCAAATATTCGGTTGAGTACTTATTTGATATATGTTTGTTTTTGATTGTTGTAGGGATGGGAAGAACATGTGTTTATGTTCATCACGTGGATAAAGAGGCCTTTTTGAAAGGCAATGTTGAGCCGAACCCGGATGAGCTTGACATGGTGTTTGAGAGTAGTCCTAGCTATGCTGATGTCTTGGAACAAGTGAGGAAGGATTTGAATTGGATGAACCCAAGTGACATTGTTGAGTTGGAGGGAAGGCATAATGTTGGTTTTGGAATGCACATCCGTTGGAAGACAATGCGTGTGAACTCCGAGCAACGTTGGCTTGCATACAAGGAGACGGTTGCCGAATCTCTAGACAAGGCTCTTGAGTTATTTGCCTCCAAGAAGGTTGAGTCTAGTTTGCATTTGGACTTGAACCGGAACCCCTCCCCGTTGGTTGCTAGTACTCCCCCACCCATGAACGAAGATCAAATGAGTGAACCTCATTTGACGCAACAAGTTTGGCCAACATTGAGCCCGATTTCAAACAACCAAAACGAAGCTTTTCAAGAGGATCATGATGATTACGAGGAGGATGACAACGAAGTTGATCTCCATGACAACAATGTGGGTGATCTCGACCAATATCATGTGCAAGAGACAATGGACCAATCCATCCCTTTTTCCCGTGCATATGCATCGGAGTCGGATGACGATGGTCCCGATGAAGAAGTTGATGAGGAGGGGTTCACGGCGAAGGAGGCCGAAGCATTTAAGAAGGTATTCCGGCGGGATCACAAGACACCATTGTTCAAGGATCTTAGTCTCGCGGATGAAGCCGTTGTAGATGGTGGCAAATGTATATCTCTTGGAGCTAGGCCAAGTTCTCACCGTGACTTGGAAGACGGCAAGAACGGGATATATCCCGGTTATGAGTTTGGATCATTCTTGGAATTGAAGATGTGGCTAGACAACTACTCGGTTACGCATTATCGTCCACATAGAGTGGCCAACTCGGACGTCAATGTGCGTTACACGGTTAAATGTGAAGTGCCAAAATGTCCATGGATTGTGCGTGCAAGGCCATGGAAAGGAGGTCCCACTTGGCGCATAGTGAGTTGTGTACCAAGTCACATGTGCCGACAAAAGAATGCAGAGGGCAAGCTTGTGTCCCAAGAACACAGACAACTCACGTCGGAGTTCATCGCTTACAGGTTTTCCAACCAAATATCCACACTTTCAACAATGAGCATTAAGAGTGTCATTGACCTTGTGAAAGCCATCTTTCATTACCCGGTGAAGTACGACAAGGCATGGAAGGCGAAGCAAGCCGCATTCAAGATGTTGTATGGCAATTGGGAGGAAGCATACAACCGAATCCCTAGGTTGTTGGGAGCTATGGCCGCCACAAACCCAGGCATGCTTCACGTGGTCGAGCCTCATGGGCACCAAACATTGATTCATAACGGGAGGACCGTACGAGTATTTGGCCGTGCATTTTGGGCTTTTGAGCAATGCGTGAGGGCTTTTGAGCATTGTCGGCCGGTCATCGCCATTGATGGCACGTTCTTGACCGGACAATATAAGGGCACTCTTTTGGTTGCAATAGCAAGTGATGCCAACAATCGGGTGTTGCCTTTGGCTTTCGCTTTGGTTGAGGTGGAGAACAATGATAACTGGGAGTGGTTCCTGCGTCAATTGAGAACAAGGGTATTATCTGCTGAAAGGGAAATTTGTGTCATATCGGATCGCCATCCAGGAATTCTAAATGCGGTGGTGGTTGATATTCCCGGACATTCTAAGTTGCACCATCGATGGTGCATGAGGCACTTTTGTGCAAACTTTTATAGGGCATGTGGTATCAAGGAGTTGGCCGATGATCTTCAAGATTGTTGTCTCGCTTTCTCCGACAAGCGGTTCACCAACTTGTACAATGCATTGGTCACACACAAGAAACTTGATCCCGGTGGTCTTGATTTTCTCAATAATAACATTGTACAAACAAATAAGTGGGCACGTGCTTTCGATGAAGATGGCCGGAGGTACGGTCAAATGACAAGCAACATGGCAGAATGCTTCAATAGGGTGCTCAAGGGTGTACGTGCATTACCCGTGACGGCAATAGTTCAATACACATTTGACAAGATGAATGCGTACTTTCTAAAGCACTCAATGAAAACGGATAAGCAGATTGCTGGTGAGAACAAGGAAAAGCACAAGTACAATTTCCCACCAAAGGTTGAAGAATGGTTGGAATTCCAATCACGGAAGGCAGACTCCCAAGAAGCTGTACTATATGACGACAACGATTGGATGTATGAAGTGAAAGAGCCTGGAGGAACCACAAACGATGGCCACCAACACGGAGCCCGGGCTTTCAAGGTCTCCCTAACACGGTGTGATTGCACTTGCATGAGGCCATCGTTGCTTCATCTCCCATGCTCGCACTTGTTAAACGCAGCTCGTGTTAGGCATGTGGACGTCAATCACCCGCTTACCGTGCGGGAGTCCGAGTTCTCAATCATGACGGTAAAGAATACATGGGCTCCCCGGTTTCAGCCATACTTGGACCAATCACAATGGCCGGAGTATCATGGAGTTCAACTGTGGCCCGACCCGGAATTGAAGGTCATTAGACGGGGAAGACGTAAGACAAAGCGTCTTAGAGGTGACATGGACGGATGGGGCCGTGGTGGCGGTCGAGAAACCGGCACCGGCCAATTCCAAGAGCCTCGTGAGGAATCCCGTTGTGGGGGGTGCAATGATAGGGGACACAACACAAGAACTTGTACCAAAGCAAGAAAGAGATCAAAGAAAAATAATGCAAGCACAAGCCAAGCAAATGGTAGCCAACCAAGTCAACCAAGTAGTAGCCAACCAGGCCAAACAAGTGCCCAAGTGCCAAACCAACCAAATCCACCAAGGCAACGAGGAACTAGGCAACAAAGAGGGAGTCAACTAGGTCTTAGAAGAGGCCGTGGTGGCGGTGGTGGTAGAGGCCGTGGTGATGGTCTTGGCCGTGATGATGGTAGAGGCCGTGGTGGTGGTCTAGGCCGTGGTGGTGGTCTAGGCCGTGGTGGTGGTAGAGGCCGTGGTGGTGGTCTAGGCCGTGGTGATGATCTAGCCCGTGGTGGTGGTACAGGCCGTGGTGATGGTCTTGGCCTTGCCGGCCGTGGTAGTGGAGGAATGTTTTCTTGGCTCAGTGGACCATTGCCGTATGTGACTTACTATTATCTTGTTATTTATGTTGTGATTGTCATTTTACATTGTGTTACTAACTATTAAGTTGTCATCTTCATAGGTATGGCGTCATCCCAACCCAACAAAGCAACAATGAAGGGGGTGGATGACACGGAGGGGGAAGGTGAGATGCCGAGGTGGTGGGAGTCGACTTGAAGAAGAAGTGTCAAGAGAGGAAAATGGAGGAGGAAGAAGAGCATTTTGGGCTTTATGTGCTATGACTCAAATATGTAATGTATATGACTTTGTGATTTGGGCTACTCTATGTATTATAACTCCTCTACGTGTGTATGACTTTGTGAGCTTGTCCAACTGTATGTGCTATGTCTCCTTTTTGTGTTTGGATTACTATATGTGTGTATGAGATAATTTTGCGAACCACAAAACCAAAAAAGCAAATGAAATCTGAAAACAGCAGAAAGTGCAGCGCCTGAAAGTTGGGCGCTGCACTGTGTAGTGCAGCGCCTATCTGTTAGGCGCTGCACTATGACTTAGTGAATTTTCGGTAGGGAAACTTACTGGAACCATTCTGTTGCTCTCTGGATAGCCAGGTCCAGATGTGCAGCGCCTAAGGGAGAGGCGCTGCATTACACAGTGCAGCGCCTCTCCCTTAGGCGCTGCACATCTGGACCTGGCTATCCAGACAGCAACAGAATGGTTCCAGAAGCGTTCCAGTAGGTTTTCCATATGTGCAGCGCCTAAGAGCTAGGCGCCACACAGTGTAATGTGCAGCGCCTATTTATTAGGCGCTGCACATTGACTTATTTATTTAGGCAGCCCCCACCCAACTCCCACCCACCCCCCACCCCACACACCCCTCCCCACAAAGAAGCTGAAGCTCAGTGCCTCCTCTCTGCCCCCCTCTCTCCCCCTTTCAAATCCGGAGTGGTTGTCCGTGGATTTCGAAGGCAACCCCTCCCTTAAGGTAATCTCCTCCGATCCCCTTCTTTTCATCCAAAGGGGCTGTCCACATTAGCTAAAATCTTGCTATTTGGCCTAACCCTAGTTTTTGCTTGGATTTAGAAATTTGTGTGTATATATGTGGGGAAACCCTAGTTTTGGCTAGGGTTAGGCATTTGAATGTGTTGATGCATTTATCTCTATACATGTCAATGTGTTGAAATTTATGGGGAAACCCTAGTTTTGTAGGCATGGCTTCATCCGGTTCCATGACGAGGCCACCGTGTGCTAACCAAGAAGACATGCCGAACAAGTGGGAGAACGCATCTTTGGACAAGGTGAAGGAGAAAGATGTGAAGATCCCGCCATGTTGGTGTGGAGATGTTTGCAAGGTGAAGGTGTCCACCGACCGAAAGAAGTCATGGACCGAAGGGAGGAGATATTTTGTATGCCCCAACTATGCTTATGATCGTGCGCTTCCAACTAACGCCTATGACGAACCACCGGTATGGTAGAGAAGTAACATTTTACTCTCAAATGTGTGTCAACACTAACGAAAATTTTGTATGCAGTCACCGCCTCCTCTGTGCAAGTACTTCACGTGGATAGATCATGAAGTGCCAGAAGATGTCCAAAAGGACCAATATCAAGATTGTCTTAGGCGCCAGCGGCGGTTCGAAGAACAACTTCGAAGAGGCTTGGAGGAAGAGCGTCGTCAAAAGGAGAGGATGGAGCGGAAGAAACGAGAGGAGGAGAGGGCACGCCAAGCAAAACTTGCTCGTGAGGAGGAGAGGGCAAGAAAGCTTGCAAAGGCTCGCGAGGCGCAAGAGGAGGATGAGGGACGTGACAAGAAGGGGAAATGGCCTCGCTCCACTCAGTAGGGACTTCGCTTCGGTGCACTCGTCATGGAACCGGATGTACCCATGCCGTATTTGTCATGAACTATCTTCTAGGGCAAGAAGCCATTTCTCGTGAACTATCTCGTAGTAGGCCTAAATTTGCCATTTGTAATGAATGTGTCGTGGACTATCTCGTAGTAGACCTTATTTGTCATTTCTAATGAATGTGTCGTGGACTATCTTGTAGACTTAATTTGGTTAGGTTTAGACATTTGAAATTGTTGTGATGTTGGAATCGTAAAAAAAATTGCAAAGCTTCTGCTGCTCTATACTGTCCAGCTGTGCAGCGCCCAGTAATCAGGCGCTGCACTATAACTGTGTGACGCCTCAGACTAGGGCGCTGCACAGTGCAGTGCAGCGCCTGGAGGCTAGGCGCTGCACACTGACTTACGTTTTTTTTGGCCAAAAACCTGCTGCAAACCTTCTGTTGTGACAACAATTTTAATTCAGTTGAACATCACAGCAATAAAAATAACATCACAGCAATAACAATAACTTGAACATCACAAAAATTTGAACTAACACAAATCACATAACCTCACAAGTTCATAAAAACACAAGTACGACACTATTAAGAGTTCACCGACATATCACATAACCTCACAAGTTCATAACCCCACAAGTAGCACACTACTAAGAGTTCACGACAACGACTACTTCCTTGCACGCGTGCTCTTGCTGCCACACCTGTTCGCTAACTTCTTCCTCTTGGGTGGAGAAGGCAGTGCTTCCTCTTCCTCTTCTTCCTCGTCCGCCTCATCATCCAAGCTCGCCATCCGCGAGCTCCCTTCGACCACCACTGGGTTGCCTCTGTTGTCAAAGTCGCTGGGCGTGAACCGTCTCCTGGCCCGCCTAGGCTTCAGCATGTATGCGGACCGAACTTGAGCGTCCGCCAAAGTCATGTCATCTTGAAGATCATCAACCTATCACACAATAAACAATATGGTAAAGACCGGCGTCGTGATCAAGTGAGAAATACATCCTAAAGATTTTGACATACCTCTTGGGTGAGAGCACCCTCATCATCCTGATAAGCAGCTGAGGAAGTCACATCGTCACCGTCATGGTGAGATGCGGGGTCTGATGGTGTACCAGACCTAGATGCAGATGGTTCATCATATTCTGGGTCACGGCAACCGAGAATGTTCGACAACCGCCTTAGCTTCTTGGCCTGATTCTGTAACATGAACAAGTGTATAAGATACCAAACTCCACAACAAATGTAACAAGGACACCTGAATGCGATATGTACCTTCAAGAATTTTCGTAGTGGACCATCTTCATTGCCATCATCTGTTGTCTTCTCCAGAATAGACTGGCTTTCGTCAGCTGCTGTCTTGATCTGGTTGCGCTGTGGATGAGAACGAAGTAACTCGTTAGCCATTCAAACATGTGCAATACATCCAACGAGAAAGTAAAGAAGGGAACACTTTACCACATAGTTAATGATCGGAGCAGTAGGGACTCCTAGCCCTTCCCTGACTTGTTTGTTGTACTGCTGCTTCGATAGATCCTCGAAGTTTGCGGGGTCTTCAAGAATATCCTCATTGTATGCCGGAGGGCATACCTCAACTCGAGTATTTTGTAGAAACCATCGTAGGTAGTTATCGAAAGCAAGTGGGTCATGCTCACGAAGATGGGTGCCTGCACTTCGACGAGCTTCCTCCACACTAAGATGGAACTGGGTAACATACGAGTGATGATGCTTGTCCCAGTCCTTTATCTTTCGTTGCTTTTTCCTGTCCAACCTGCATGGTACAAAACCAAACATTAGCACCATCAAAAAGGAGTGGCGATGCTAAGTCAATACGGTTCATACTCTCTTACCTATGAAGTGCTTTGTCCGTGTCCTTCCATTCCGGCGGGTGAGGCTGGAACAGACCAAACTGACGATGAACGCGATGTGGCAAATGAAACTCAACCGCCCAGTTGCATATCAGTGGGCACCGCATAAGCCAAAGATCCCGATCCCGCAAGCACATCGGGTTGAGGACAAACTCGGGGGTGACCCCTAATGCGTCATTGGCGCCGTATGGCTGCCATTCCACCTATCAAATAGAACAGCAGCGCAACATTGATAACTAGTTTTCAGGCAAGCATGAGAAATGACTGATGTAATGTCCTCGTTACCTGCTCAGGTGTAATCGTGTCCAACTCGGCGATGTACTTTTGGTACATGAGGTTGACATATTGGATCTCATCGGATACCACGTCCCACTTGTAAGCCCAAGTGGGGAGCCGTGAAGCGTCAACTTCATCCCAAGTATTAAACCTGACTTTCTTCGGGCGTCCAACAGGCAGACGCTCCCAGCTCCATACAGTCAGTAGAAGCAGATTACCACCAATACATGCCTTGGCCGTGGTCCTGCAACACGCTTCGTCCAGCTGCATAGGGCAAGAAAACAATGTTAACTTGACAGCAAGGTTGCATTGCTAATGAAGAAATGAATTAATAACAAAACAAACCAACTACCTGTCAGTACAAGTAGGCAAGAGCCGCTGAACCCCAGCTCCATCTGCTCTCGAAGACGGTCAACGCCTTCAGCCACATCCATGGAGCGTTCTTGCCTGTGGCGTCAGGAAACAAAGTCCTCGAGACAACGTACCACATATACGCACGAGCATGTGTCTGGACCACATCATCAGTGGCATCCGCAGGGCAATGCGCAAAGTTATTTTGAATCCACGTGAAAGGGGCTCCGGCTGCTTTCCTTTCCTTCTTCTTCCTCTCTTGTCCCTCCTCTTCATCAGCCTCGGCCTCAGCCTCGGTAGGAGCCATACCGATAAGAGCCGTCATCTGCGCGCGCCACCCATCAGAATCGGTGCTCATACAGAGAGGCCTCCCATCGATAGGAAGACTGGTGATCAAGGAGACATCCTGGAGCGTCACGGTCATCTCGCCAGTCCGAAGATGGAAACTGTGCGTCTCCGGCCTCCACCGATCAGCAAGAGAGGACACCAGTGGAGCGTTCAGGTTCGGCGTCGACCGGCTGACCAGCTGAATCCACGGGAGGAGTCCAGCCTGCTGGATGTACGGTGTGTACCGCTCATCGTAGGGCATGGCAGCACCAGAGACCCCGTGATACCGAATCTTCAGAGGCTCAAGCTTCTGCAAAAACACAAGTCATGAGAAATATTAGGGCATGTCAATTTCAACCAAAGGCAAATTTGCAAAATATTAAGAACACTCATTATTACCATCCCCCTTTCGCGCATCATGTAGGACCGGTGTTGCGTGTCATAGACATCGTCCAGAAGCCAAACCATCCTACAAAGTTCAAACAATAAACCTATATGAGTTCATCTCAAATATCGGTATAAACTATATGAGTTCATCTACAAGAATCTCAACATCTCCTTCTCACACAATGAATAAATGATTTGCAATACTCTTTTGAAAAATACTCTTATATATCTCCTATGTCATATGTGTTCATCTCAACATCACATATTTCAAATAAACTCAACATCTCATATATATCTAAAAACAACTCAACATCTCATAATTATCTACAAAACTCATGATTTGCAATACTCTTTTGAAAAATACTCTTATATATCTCCTAGGGTTTCACTAACAATAATCATGCATTGTGAACTAATCAACAATACTAGGGTAGTAATCAATAATCTAGGGTTTCACTAACAATGTGAACTCATGCATTGTGAACTAATGCATTGTGAACTAAACAATCTAGGGTTTCACTAACAATAATTATCTCCTATGTCATATGCATTGTGAACTCATGCATTGTGAACTAAACAACAATCTAGGGTTTCACTAACAATAATCATTGCAAATCCAACAACATAGGGGAACTCATTGCAAATCCAAAACTAGAACAAATCTGAGAAAGGATGAGATTTTAAGGGTAGAACGAAGGGGATCGGAGGAGATTACCTTCTAGGAGGGATTGGAGAAGGAATCCATGGAGGGAAACACCAGATCAGCAAGTTTTTGGAGAGGGGGTTGAGAGGGGGAGAGGAGGGAGCCGCCGCCGCGCCCTCTCTGTTTCTTCTCTGGAAGAAATTTCGAATGGGGTGGGGGGGTGGGGAGGGCCAGGGGCTACGGTTACTAAGTTGCAGTGCAGCGCCTAAGAGCTAGGCGCTGCACATTGCACTGTGTGGCGCCTAGATCTTAGGCGCTGCACGGCTGCCACGCTGGCCGCGCCTGGCCCCGCGCTGCCACGCTGGCCGGGGATGCAACGCCTAATCCGAAGGCGCTGCACAGTGTAGTGCAGCGCCCTGATGTAAGGCGCCACCCAAAACGGTCATTTTGTGAAAAAATTTCAAACTCAGGTCAGTTTGTGAATTAGTTTGCCACTTAGGTCAAATATGTGTTTTTTGCCGGAAAGAAAGAGTCAGCTCGTGCATAAAAGCGCAAGGTACAGGCAGATTAACGTTAGAGAAAAATTCCTTTTTCTTTGTTATTAATCACTGTTCACTCGCTGTCTAAATGGCGACAGGTTCACTAATGTTTTTCTTGACTAATTAGCGCCTCCGATCCAAGAAATCAACGGGGAAATAAAACTGTACCGTTTTGCTCTGGTGGTACACCGAGACTGTAGCTGCCGGTGGTTTAAGAAAAGAGGTCGACGTGGCAACCGACGTGGAAACCATTTTATAATGCAGAGACGGAAAGATATTTTTCTTTCGTTATCTAAAGATTAGCATGGACATATAGATCAAGGTCGACGGATTTGATGCTTCGTTCTGATTAATACACACGCGCTTATGCATGCACGGTCGCCAACTTAGTTTGCTCAATTAGTTGTACGTTACTGCTGCTTTTATACACCGTTCAAGGAGGGATGCACGCTACTGCTTAATTGAGTATACGGCCTTCTAATTGTTGCTTGTACAGTCGTATTGGAGAGTTATTACAAATTTACAATCAGTGTTTCACCCGATCATTTTCGTTGATTAATCCTGTGTTTTTAGAGGAAAAACTTATATATTATATTATTTTGAAATTTGGATTAACCTATTACTACTGAAGAAAACAAACTCCCAATAAGATCATCAAAACATATACAACTAACAATCTACATAAAGTTTCTGAATTTGCTCAATTAGTTATACGTTACTGCTGTTTTTTTAAACAGTCGCTGAGCCTGAAAAGACGGACCAAGGTTTTCACTAGAAGCCCTAACATGGAAAGGAAATCCACAACAATGCACCAAGAGGGAAGCGATACCCACACGCATCGCCAGCGCCGAAACGTGGAGCTTTCGCTCGGATCCTCACTCAGGACACACGAGTTATCGTGATCTCCAAATTAACACGAAAGGAGGATTGCCGCCACCAGCACATGGCCTTCATATAATGACCAGGGAGCCGCCACCGCCGAAGACACGGTGACACCAATATCACCCGTCGCCCACCCCTCGCTACCCATATAGCCAAGACGAGAGCCACCACCGCAGAGCCAACTGCGCAGCCTCACCACCCAGTGTTGTCGCCCCGACACCAATGCTCCCGCACCCCCACCACGCAAACTAACGACATATCTGTCAGTAGTGTGACGCCCTCGACTCAATCGTGCACTAATCATACACGCAAATGTACACGATCAAGCCTAAGGACTCACGGGAAGATATCACAACACAACTCTAAACACAAATAAAAGTCATACAAGCTTTATATTACAAGCCAGGGGCCTCGAGGGCTCGAATACATAAGCTCGCGAACAAGCGTTAGCGTAAGCAACAACAATATCTGAGTACAGACATAAGTTAAACAAGTCTGCCTTAAGAAGGCTGAGCAAAACAATGACACTGGATCGAAAAGGCGCAGGCCTCCTGAAAGGATCGATATGGTTGACTAGAGGGGGGGGTGAATAGGCAACTACCAATTTTTAGCTTTTCTTAATAAATTAGGGTTAGCAACAAAATAGGTTGTCTAGATATGCAACTAGGTGAGCAACCTATATGATGCTAACAATCACAACACAAGCAAGTAAGGGATACAAAACAAGTAAAGCAAGCAAAATGTAAAGGTAAGAAATAACCACAAGTGGAGCCGGTGAAGACGAGGATGTGTTACCGAAGTTCCTTCCCTTTGAGAGGAAGTACGTCTCCGTTGGAGTGGTGTGGAGGCACAATGCTCCCCAAGAAGCCACTAAGGCCACCGTATTCTCCTCACGCCCTCACACAATGCGAGGTGCCGTGATTCCACTAGTGGTGCCCTTGAAGGCGGCGACCGAACCTTTACAAACAAGGTTGGGGCAATCTCCACAACTTAATTGGAGGCTCCCAACACCACCACGGAGCTTCACCACAATGGAATGTGGCTCCGAGGTGACCTCTTCCGTCTAGGATGCTCAAACACCCAAGAGTAACAAGATCCGCAAGGGATTAGTGGGGGAAATCAAATATCTCTTGGTGGAAGTGTAGATCGAGGCCCTCTCCTCCAAACCCTAGAACATCAACAAGTTTTGTTGGCTAGGGAGAGAGATAGGGCAAAGATGGAGCTTGGGGGCAACAATGGAGATAGAGGATAAGAGGTAAAAGCTGGTTGGAGAAGAAGACCCACTTTATATAGTGGGGATAGAATCCAACCGTTACCTGTGCTCAGCCCGCACACACAAGCGGTACTACCGCTCCGGAGAGCGGCAGTCCCAAATACTGAGCGGTAGTACCGCACTGAGCGGTACTACCGTGCCCACAAAGCGGTACTACCGCTATGGGCCACAGAACAGCAGAGACCAAGGAGTAGAGCGGTACTGGAGCAGCCGCACCGCAAAGCGGTACTACCGCTCAACTACCGCTCTACTACCGCGAGAAGAAAACAGGATACCAGAAGAATTTCAGCAAGCGGTACTGAAGCGGTACTAGAAAGCGGAAGTACCGCATTGCGGTACTACCGCACTACTACCGCTCTACTACCGTAAGAAGAAACAGGATACCAGAAGAAAATCCCCCAAGCGGTACTAGCTGCGGTAGATCACAGCGGTACTACCGCATAAGCGGTACTACCGTGGTACCGAGCGGTACTACCGCTTGGGTGACAGGAAAACTGCCAGACAAGATCTCCAAGTTGCCGGAAGGGAATGTGGGTGCATATGGGGTTCTGTACGTGTTGATTCCACCCATACCTTTCCAAAGCGGACCCCCTCTTAATAGTACGGTTTTCCTACGACTCAATACCACCGAAAAAGAAACGCAAGAAAAACACCGTCTTTATAAAAGCTCCGAGGGGCATCAATCGTCTTGTGCCAAGTGATGGAATATCTGAAATGCTCAATGCACACGATTAGTCCGCAAAAGTATTGTCATCAATCACCAAAACCACTAAGGGAGAAATATGCCCTAACAATCTCCCCCTTTTTGGTGAATTGGTGACAACACGGGATTTGCACAATTAATAAAACGAGATAATAAGCAAACCCAACATCTACAAAATATAGACGGGCTCCCCCTAGCTGTGTGCACTATTTAGGTATGCTTTTGGATTGCAAAGCACACACACTAGGATCAACACTCCCCCTATATTTTATATACCAGGCATTACTTGCAACAAACATAATATAAGCACTAAGTATGGTTGCAAGCAAGTGTAAGAGAGCATGAAGATAAAGGGCAACATAATAACCATAGCTCCACACACAGATAATATGACATAGTAAGATAGATAAGGTAGCGTATGTCTCACACCATACAGGAACATAGTCTCATGGTCTCAACACAAAGCAAATAAGATAAAAGAGTTCACAAGCATAAAAACCAACGCAAATAAAACACGAGCTTGTGACTCGACAACACCCTGCAAAAGCAAATCCCCGGTCCTAAACTCTCTCCCCCTTTGGCATCAAGACGCCAAAAAGGTAAAGAGTGACACTAAAGCGACCCGAGGTGGTAGTACTACTCAGCATCCTCATCAGACTCCGCGGTCGCGTCCTCATCCGTCTCCTCGAGGATCTCGTTATCATCAGCAATATCACCAGCAGTAGACGAAGTAGCACGGGTAGAGCGAGTAGCACGAGCAGGTGGAGGTGCAGAAGTAGCACCAGTAGAGTCATCTGAATCTGTCCAGCGGCAGTGACCTGAGATCCACCTCTCCTCTGACGTGATCCTGTCCTCTGAGCCACTGGCGACCTCGAGGCCAATCTTCCTCATGATGGCCTTGTCTCGACTGCGAGACATCTTCTGTGCTACATGTGCCTTGTACTGACCCTGTGCCTCGATACAGAACAGTTTCTTCATCTTCTTCTTGAGCTTGGCAGCCCATGAGGGCTGCTCAGAGGCTGGCACATAGTCAGGCTCTGCTGACCCATCTGACGCTGCAAAGGGAAACTCAACCTCAGGAGCCGGTGCAGGACCCCAGCGCTCCTTCTGCCTCAGCTTAATCTCCTCGTGAGAGACCAAAGGGCCGGTCTCAAGCAACTCACCAGGGAACTGCCTCTCCCAAGTGTCCATAATGAGCTTGTAGATCATAGGGGCATAGATAGGTACCTTCCGGCCATACACGGTAGAACCGAGCTCAGTCCACATCACATGTGACACATCCAGAACCGTGGTCTTACCCTTCTCCTTCTCGCACATGAGGAGCATGTCAACCAGATGACCATGCACCATGTCAAAGTTTCCCACCCTAGGGAAAAGAGAGTGCCTGAAAATGCGATGCATAATGTCCAGAAACGAATTCAGCTCCTTAACATCTCCCTTGGCAGTCTTCCTAATGGTGGTGTACCGGAGCAACTTGGACTTGTGAGCCGGAGACTGACGCAGGTGAGGGCGAAGACCAAGAGAGTTGTGCAGACCATCATCACCATAGCCCAAACTGTTCATGAAAGTCTTCCAGGTGGTCTGCATCCGCCTGCCAAGTGTCATCCAAGTGAGGGTCCTGTCGTCATCAGTGCCGAAGAACACTGTGGCGTAGAACTGTGCCACCAACTCAGGGTCAAAGTCAAGGTTGAAAGTGACGATCTTGACAATGTCAAACTGCTCACATAGGGCAAGAGCTTCTCGAAAGTACTCTGGGTCATTCTGCATGTGTTCAATATTCACTGACTTGGTCTTGACAAACAAGTTCTTCTTGCCCTTGATCACATCATGATAGACCAATGCCTGATCTTTGTTCTAGAACGGCCTACCCACCAAACATGGATCTTGAGGTTGAGTGTAGGGATTTTGCTCACGGTAGGCCCAGTACTCATTGGAATTCAACTCGGACACAGACTTGGCCTTCTCCTTCTTCTTCTTAGCAACGGTTTTCTTGATTAACTGCCTGGTAGGTGCTGGTTGAGCCTCTTCTTCTTTACTTGCAGAACTGTCATCGCTGGCCAGTTGAGTGCGTCCACGCTTCGGGTTCTTGCGACGAGCCACATAAGGACCGGAGCCACTACCACCTGAACCAGACACACAAACACGAGGGAAAGCAGGTGTAAAAGCAATGCATAAGCCAAGAAATAAGAGTGAGGGAGAGGAACCAGTTGTAATGATTCAGAAGAGGTGGATCTCAAACGGTAGTACCGGCCTGACAGCGGTAGTACCGCCTGGGGGGGCGAGCGGTAGTACCGCTGGTCAGTGGGCGGTAGTACCGCGCAAGCGGTAGTACCGTCCATGACCTAGCGGTAGTACCGCTGTCTGCACAGGCGCACAACCGTGTCAGATCCGGTAGTACCGGAGATCCAAACCTTCGAAATCGAGACAAACAGTTCCTATCCTCCTATCTAGCAGTCATTCTACATCCTACTCAAGCCTCGATTTGGACATAAATCGAAGAAACGCCATGCATTGCCCTAAGTCGAAGATTCAAAAACTAGAACCAATGGAGAGAAGAACGGGGGCAATACCGGGTTCCATAGCGAGAGGAGATGGTGGGGATCGAGTCCACCGGTCGGAAATGCAGAAGACGGCACGGAACCGGCATGCCGGGGGCGGCGGCCGGAGCAGTTGAAGTAGCCTGCGAGGGGAGGAGTCGTGAGGAGGAAGAGGGCGAATGGGTATGGGGAGTTTTAAACTTCCTGTACCCGTTCACTTATTCCTCCCGCAGACTACAGAGCGGTAGTACCGCGGGACATGGCAGTAGTACCGCTAGAAGCGGTAGTACCGTTCTGATCCCGGCGGTAGTACCGCCCGAGTACTTAGCACGGCAAGAGGCCGGAAGTACCCACCCCAGCGGTAGTACCGTTTGGCTGGGAGCGGTAGTACCGTTTGAAACGGTAGTACCGTCCCCATCCAGCGGTAGTACCGCTTGCACGCAACAAAAACTGCAAGATACAAATTTGGAACAGCGGCTTATGCAGTTCTGAGATGTATGTAGGTGAGAGGGCTTGGGTTGGAGACTCGAAAACCAGCAAATGGGAATGGACACTCCAAAGTTCAAAAGACAATAAAGCGGAGAGCAAACTTGGAGTGGACCAAAACACAACAAGACCAAAAAGACTAGAAAAAAAAGCAATAAAAAACACAAGAGAGCCAAACCCTCCCAAAAGAGAGGGTCGGTGGCCGAAGCCACCTTTGTTTGAGTCGAATGGTTTGGCACCGCGAAGATTTTAACCTTGGGCCCAATACCAAAACTCATCTTTGAAGCACAAGTACCATCAAAAATGGCTAATGTGAAAGATTTGGTCAATTTATGCATAATAGGGGGAGGGAGAGTTCATTGAGAGAACAACACTCCCCCTATGTCCATGCCTACATCTAGAACAAGATAGTCATGATGAATGTGGTGGGGTGTGACGAGATTCAAGACACGTTGCTCGAATCGATGATATTTAGCTCATGCCTTAACTCGCGAAATCTTGCTTCATCCAATGGCTTCGTGAAAATATCCGCTAGTTGCTCTTGAGTTCCTACATGAATAATATCAATCTCTCCCCGCTTGACGTGATCCCGGATGAAATGATGATGAATCTCAATGTGCTTCGTCTTGCTATGTTGCACCGGATTGTAGGAGATCATGATTGCACTTTCATTGTCACAGAAAAGAGGCACTTTGTCACAAGTGACACCGTAATCCTTTAAAGTTTGCCTCATCCATAACAATTGTGCACAACAACTTGCGGCAGCTACATACTCAGCCTCGGTGGTGGAGAGAGACACACAATTTTGCTTCTTCGAAGACCAACTCACCAAAGAGCGACCAAGGAATTGGCACCCTCCGGAAGTTGACTTCCTATCCACACGGTCTCCCGCCCAATCTGAGTCCGAATATCCCATGAGATCAAAACTTGCTCCTTTGGGGTACCATAAGCCAAAGTTTGGGGTATGAGCCAAATATCGAAAGATTCGCTTGACCGCCACAAAGTGACTTTCCTTAGGCGCGGCTTGAAACCGTGCACACATTCCCACACTCAACATGATATCCGGTCTAGATGCACAAAGGTAAAGCAAGGAGCCAATCATGGAACGATATACCTTTTGATCCACCGCTTTACCATTGGGATCGATGTCGAGTTGGCACTTGGTAGGCATTGGAGTCTTGGCCGGTTTGACATCTTTTAGCTTGAATCTCTTGAGCATGTCTTGGGTGTATTTGGCTTGGTTGATGAAGGTTCCTTCTCTTCTTTGCTTGACTTCGAACCCAAGAAAGAACTTCAACTCTCCCATCATAGACATCTCAAACTTCTCGGTCATTAGTGCGGCAAACTCATCATTGAAAGCTTTGTTAGGAGAACCAAAGATAATATCATCAACATATAGTTGGCATATGAACAAATCCCCTTTAACCCTCTTAGTAAAAAGAGTGGGATCGATTTTCCCAATTTCAAACCCACGGTCTTGCAACAACTCGGTAAGGTGCTCATACCACGCACGTGGGGCTTGTTTAAGGCCATAGAGTGCCTTATCGAGCTTGTATACATGATTGGGGAACTTGGGATCCTCGAACCCCGGGGGTTGTTTGACATACACCAACTCATTAAGAGGACCATTAAGAAATGCACTCTTCACATCCATTTGTTGCAACTTAAAATCATGATGAGAAGCATATGCAAGCAACATACGAATAGATTCAAGACGAGCAACGGGAGCAAAGGTTTCACCGTAGTCGATACCCTCGACTTGGGAGTAGCCTTGTGCCACCAATCTTGCCTTGTTTCGAGTGACAACACCGTTAGTATCTTGCTTGTTCTTGAAGATCCATTTGGTTCCAATGACATTATGATTCTCCGTTGGCCTTGGCACCAATGTCCACACTTTGTTGCGCTTGAAGTTGTTGAGTTCATCATGCATGGCTTCAAGCCAATCCGTGTCCTCGAGCGCCTCATGTACCTTTTGGGGTTCAACACACGAAACAAACGCGTGATGCTCACAAAAGTTTGATAATTGTTTACGAGTGGTTACCCCTTTCTTTAAGCTTCCATAGACATTTTCCAAGACATGTCCTTTTTTCTTGAGTTTGGAAGCAATCTTGGCGGCACGACGCTCCAATAGCTCCTCCGGAGTCACTTGAGGAGGATCATCTCGAGCGTCATCTTGAGCTTGCTCTTGATCATGAGCTTGCCCTTGATCTTGAGCTTGCTCGATGTTGTGATCTTGATCTTGGGCATCATTTGGTGCATCACCATCATCTTGAGGTTGATCTTGCCCTTGATCTTGATCACTTGGTTGAGGGCCTTCGGTTTGTTCTTCGGAAGCGTGTGGGTCTTGTGTCGGTGATGGTTCCACTTGCGTAGAACATTGTCCTTCTCCTTCCACCACAAGGGGTTCCTCAATGGGTAGGATTTGGCCCACACCCATTCTTCTTATGGCTTGAGGAGGAATTTCATCACCTACATCACAAAGACCACTTTGCTCCACTTGGGAGCCATTATTCTCGTCAAACTCCACGTTACACGTCTCCTCAATGAGTCCATTGGACTTGTTGAGAACACGGTAAGCATGAGAGTTTGTAGCATAACCAACAAATATGCCCTCTTGAGCTCTAGAATCAAATTTAGACAGGCGAACACCTTTCTTGAGAATGAAACACTTACAACCGAACACCTGGAAGTACGTGAGGTTGGGCTTGTTGCCGGTAAGAATTTCATATGGAGTCTTGTTCAAGCCTTTGCGGAGGTAGAGCCGATTGGATGCATGACAAGCGGTGTTGATGGCTTCGGCCCAAAAGTTGTATGGAGACTTGAACTCCGCCATCATGGTCCTTGCCGCGTCCATCAACGTCCGGTTCTTCCTCTCCGCTACACCATTTTGTTGAGGGGTATAAGGTGCGGAATATTGATGCTTGATCCCCTCATCACCAAGAAACTCATCCAAGGTGTAGTTCTTGAACTCGGTGCCGTTGTCTCTTCTAATGATCAATATCTTTGCATCATGTTGACGTTGAGCTTCATTTGCAAAGTCGATCACGGTTTGTTGGGTCTCGCTCTTCCTCTTGAAGAAATATACCCAAGTGTATCTTGAATAATCATCCACAATCACCAAGCAATACTTTCTTCCCCCAAGACTGTCAAACGTTGGAGGACCAAAGAGATCCATGTGAAGGAGCTCCAAGGACCTCTTCGAAGAGATAATGGTCTTGGGTCGGTGAGCCGTCTCATGTAACTTCCCTTCGATACAAGCACTGCAAGCACGATCTTTGACAAAACTAACATTTGTTAGTCCTCGGATGTGGTCCCCTTTGAGGAGACTTTGCAAAGATCTCATATTGACGTGGGCTAAACGGCGATGCCAAAGCCATCCCAAGTCAACTTTAGCCATTAGGCAAGTCGCGGTCTTAGTGGGTCGCTCCGAGAAGTTAACCACATAGAGACCGTTCTCGACATGCCCAACAAAAGCTACTTTAAGAGTCTTGCTCCACAAAAGGGCCACGGTATCAATATCAAAGAACGTTGCAAAGCCCATAATAGCAAGTTGACGAACGGAAAGTAAATTGTATGCAAGGGTCTCAACAAGCATGACCTTCTCAATGGACAAGTCCGGTGAGATGACCACCTTGCCGAGACCCAATACCTTTGACATTGAAGCATCACCATATTGGACTTGGGTGGGCATAGATGAATTTGCTTGAACGTCCACCACCAAGTCCTTGCTTCCGGTCATATGATTTGTCGCTCCACTATCAAGCAACCATGACACCCCACCGGAAGCAAACTCCTACATAAGATCAATGCTTGGTTTTAGGTACCCATTCTTGAATGGGTCCTTTCATGTTAGTAACAAGGGTCTTAGGAACCCAAATGAACCATTCAATGTACTCATAAGAAGAACCAACAAATTTGGCATAAACATGCCCATCACTAGCACGGCATAAAACATAAGAAGGGTTAAAATCGCCGGCTTTGTTGGGATGAGTGGTCTTGCCCCTATTGACATTAACACCCACCGCCTCGTTCTTCTTCTTCTTAGGAGCACCCTCTCCCTCTTTCACAAATGTATCTTTGAGAGGGAGAGCTAGCTTGGTCTTGCTCTTCTTGTTTGACTTCTTCTTCTTCTTCGACTTGGGTGCAAATCCAAGTCCCTCCTTTGCCACAACTTCCTTTTGATTGCTCAAAAGTTCGTTGAGATTTTTCTCACCTTGTATGCACGCGACAAGGCCTTTCTCAATTTGCTCTTTCAACTTGGCATTCTCCTCAACAAGATGTGCATGCTCACAACAAGGGTTAGTTGCACGAGCATTATCAATTAAAACAAAAGGAGGACAAGTAGCAATTTCTTTAGTTAGCTTCACTTGGAGTTGATCATGAGACTCCTTGAGTGTAGCATGAGCACTTTTCAAGGCCTTGTGAGCCTTGTCAAGTAAATCAAACTCCTCTTCGAGTCTAGCATGGCCAACCCCAAGTTCAGCCTTCTCAGTTTTAAGCACTTGAGCAAGAACAATAGCATGATCACGATCTTTCTTTAATTTAGCAAGATCTAGATTGTGTGTCTCCTCAAGAGCCACTCTATGACCTTGCTCTTCCTCAAGAGCAATAGAAAGATCGGCAATCTCATCGGCATAATCTCTACTATGCCCTTCCAACTTAAAGATGGTCTCTTCATGAGATTCTATGATATCATTGGCCTCACCTAATTGTTCCAAGAGAGCCACAAAGTGCTTCTTGGTCTCACCTTTGAGCTTGGCCATGAACTTGTCAAACTCATTTTCCTCCACCTTTGCCTCCTCACTTTCTTCCACACAATTCATCAAGGAAGGAGTGGAAGAAATGCTAGTTTTGATGTTTTAGGTTACCTTGTTAGTGGCCTTGGCCATGAGGCACTTGTGGGTGGTAATGGAGTTCTCGTTGGGGGAGTCGAAGAGGGACACCTTTGGTGATGGAGAGGTGGCGATGGCAACGGAGGCCATAGCAACCCCTTCACCACTAGCATCTGCATCATCATCGGAGTCGTACTCTTCTTGCACCACCAAACTCTTTTGAGGCACCTTCTTCGCGAAGTTATTGCTCTTGCTTGGGAATGACTTGGATTTGTCCTTGCGAATAAGCTTCCCTCCATTGTCTTCCCTCTTCTCATACGGGCAATCGGCGACGAAGTGACTCACATTACCACAGTTGTAGCAAGTCCTCACACGTTGACCTTTGCCTTTAGAGCCATTAGTCTTGTTTCTTGAAAAGTTGGGCTTGGAGTTTCTTTTGTTGCCCCAAAATTGTCTTGACGCAAGAGCCATGTGCTCGTGGTAAGCATATTTGGTGTCTTCGGGGCAATCTTCATCCTCATATTCTTCTTCTTCTTCCTCTTCATGAACTACCTTGGCCTTCAAAGCAAGGTTGGGCTTCTTTGAGCGTTGAACACGAGCAAGTGCGTTGTCGGCGGTCTTGTTCAAAATGTTCATAGCAATAAACTCATCCAACACATCACTGGAGGACAAGGTGTGGAAGTCCGGTCTTTGATGAATCACGGAGGACATGCTCTTGTTGTAAGGCATAATGGCCTTGAGGAATTTGCGCTTGATCCAATTGTCATCCGTGTCCTTGCTCCCGTGATCTCGGAGTGAGACCGCAAGAGTAGTCAATCTCCGGTAAAGCTCACGAGGATCTTCATCTTCATTCATAACAAACTCATCGGCCTCATCAAGAATAACCTCAAAGTTGGAGCGTTGAATGCTCGAGCTTCCCTTGTACAATGAATTGATATGCTCCCATGCATCTTTGGCAAGAGTGAATGGGCGCAAATGAGGAAGCTCTTCGGGAGGCATGGCGGCTTGAAGAATGAACAAGGCGGATGCGTTGAGTTGGTTGTCCACTTCTTCTCTTGGGGACAAGTTGCTTGGGTCATGCGGATAATAGCCTTGTTCAATGATTCTCCAAAGTTGAGTTGAGCTATAATTCAAATGAGACTTAATATGAAACACCCAATTAGCGAAGTTAGTAAAATCAAGCTTAGGAGGAGGACCATGATTGTTTATATGAGGTGAGGGGACCGGTCCTCCATAGACCGGGGGAGGGGGAACCGACGCGTGCGTTCCCGTCCCATTCTTACCATGAGGGGAAGATGTTTGAGAGTCTTTAGCCGCTTCCTTGCCGGAATTGACCTCCGATGCCGGTGCGGTGGGATTAACCACAAGCAACGGATCGGGAGTGGACTTCAACCCCTCAAGGAGTTCTTTAAGCATGGACTTGACCTCGGCCGTCATAGACGTCTTAAGTGAAGCCATAGCTTCGTTTAAGACATCTCGGGTGACCGTGTTCATCTCCACAGCCTCGGGCACTTCCTCAACCCGTTCCCCGTCGTCAACCATACTCTTCGGGTGGTGAAACCCTTAATAAAGAGACGAGGCTCTGATACCAATTGAAAGGATCGATGTGGTTGACTAGAGGGGGGGTGAATAGGCAACTACCAATTTTTAGCTTTTCTTAATAAATTAGGGTTAGCAACAAAATAGGTTGTCTAGATATGCAACTAGGTGAGCAACCTATATGATGCTAACAATCACAACACAAGCAAGTAAGGGATAAAAAACAAGTAAAGCAAGCAAAATGTAAAGGTAAGAAATAACCACAAGTGGAGCCGGTGAAGACGAGGATGTGTTACCGAAGTTCCTTCCCTTTGAGAGGAAGTACGTCTCCGTTGGAGCGGTGTGGAGGCACAATGCTCCCCAAGAAGCCACTAAGGCCACCGTATTCTCCTCACGCCCTCACACAATGCGAGGTGCCTGATTCCACTAGTGGTGCCCCTGAAGGCGGCGACCGAACCTTTACAAACAAGGTTAGGGCAATCTCCACAACTTAATTGGAGGCTCCCAACACCACCACGGAGCTTCACCACAATGGAATGTGGCTCCGAGGTGACCTCTTCCGTCTAGGATGCTCAAACACCCAAGAGTAACAAGATCCGCAAGGGATTAGTGGGGGAAATCAAATATCTCTTGGTGGAAGTGTAGATCGAGGCCCTCTCCTCCAAACCCTAGAACATCAACAAGTTTTGTTGGCTAGGGAGAGAGATAGGGCAAAGATGGAGCTTGGGGGCAACAATGGAGATAGAGGATAAGAGGTAAAAGCTGGTTGGAGAAGAAGACCCACTTTATATAGTGGGGATAGAATCCAACCGTTACCTATGCTCAGCCCGCACACACAAGCGGTACTACCGCTCCGGAGAGCGGTACTACCGCTTGAGCGGTAGTCCCAAATACTGAGCGGTAGTACCGCACTGAGCGGTACTACCGTGCCCATAAAGCGGTACTACCGCTATGGGCCGCAGAACAGCAGAGACCAGGGAGTAGAGCGGTACTGGAGCAGCCGCACCGCAGAGCGGTACTACCGCTCTACTACCGCGAGAAGAAAATAGGATACCAGAAGAATTTCAGCAAGCGGTACTGAAGCGGTACTAGAAAGCGGAAGTACCGCATTGCGGTACTACCGCACTACTACCGCTCTACTACCGCAAGAAGAAACAGGATACCAGAAGAAAATCTCCTAAGCGGTACTAGCTGCGGTAGACCACAGCGGTACTACCGCATAAGCGGTACTACCGTGGTACCGAGCGGTACTACCGCTTGGGTGACAGGAAAACTGCCAGACAAGATCTCCAAGTTGCCGGAAGGGAATGTGGGTGCATATGGGGTTGTGTACATGTTGATTCCACCCATACCTTTCCAAAGCGGACCCCCTCTTAATAGTACGGTTTTCCTACGACTCAATACCACCGAAAAAGAAACGCAAGAAAAACACCGTCTTTATAAAAGCTCCGAGGGGCATCAATCGTCTTGTGCCAAGTGATGGAATATCTGAAATGCTCAATGCACACGATTAGTCCGCAAAAGTATTGTCATCAATCACCAAAACCACTAAGGGAGAAATATGCCCTAACACCTCCTGCCTGGGAGCCTCCTATCTACTCCTGGTCGTCGGTCTCCACGTAGTAGTAAGCGCGACCGGAGGGGTAGTAGTAGTCGTCGACTGGGGCAGCTGGCTCCGGGGCTCCGTCATCTGGTCGCAGCAATCGGGTATGGGGAAAAAGGGAAGCAAAACAACCATGAGTACTCATCCAAAGTACTCGCAAGACTTACATCAGATCTATTCTATTTATGCATCGGTATCAATGGGAAGGCTGTATCTGTGGACTAGACTGCAAAATTGCCAGAATAGAGGGGAAGGCCTAGCCTATCGAAGACTAGCAACTTGCAACATCTTGAAGCATTAGAAGAGTGTAGATTAGTACATAAATATAGCAGTAGCAACAAGTATAATAGTAGCTATGCCCAGAGATCCTTCCTCGACTCCCTGCGAGAAAGCGATCCCGGAGCTAACATATTTAATTAAGTTCACAAGTATCCAGTTCTAATTGTAGTAGATCGGGATACTTTCCGAGCGTCCTGTTACCGTGGACACCGCTATTCGAATAGATATACTTCCCTGCAGGGGTGCACCAACTTACCCAACACGCTCTATTAACTCTGGCCGAACACACTTTTCCTCGTCATGCCCGGCCTCGGCTGATCAACACGTCGTAGCCCTACCTAGGTTCAACAGAGAGGCCAGCACGTCGGTCTACACCCTAAGCGCTAAGGGGTCTTTGGCCCATCGCCCTTTGCACTCCTGCGCGTTGCGTGAGCGGCCGGGACCAGACCTAGCCCCTGTATACACACGTAGGCTTTCGCGGTCCACCCGGGCGCGCGCCGCTCAATCATTGACGTCTGAAGAACTTCGGCTGATACATATGACGCCGAGTGCCCATACTATTCTCGCGTGGTGGTTAGTGCGAAAAGGCCAGAGGCCTACTCAGATCACATATCCTAACCCATTAGTGTGTTGGGAGCTCGCGGTGACGATCAGTGCTCCATGATCTGTGGTCCTGTCGCCCCGTCTCGAGGACTTGCGGCAAGGGCCAGGCCCAATTCCTCTCCTCCCTCTCCTGAGGCAATCTGCCTGCCCGGCCGCGCCTCGTTATTATACCGTGGGAACCCTCATGGTCAACCCGACATCACATTTCTCGCGGGTACCCCTCGGGGCCAACCCGACTTTAATCAGTGACTGAAATAAATGCATAGTATCCATGTATCCATAACATCAAGGAGGAATCCGAGGAATCACCCTCGTTGGATTCCCACTCGATGTATCCATCAAGGTGAACCTGAAGGAATCACCCTCGATGGGTTCACACTTGAGGGGTTGTACGACAGAGACTTCATCGGAGGTGGTGAAAGAGGAATCACCCTCGGTAACCCACAACCGACTAGCTACGCTACAGAGATATCATCAGGAGTGAGTTAAGAGGCATCACCCTCGTCACTCGATAGTGGCTCTGCAGAGTCGTACAACGAAGGGGGTGTGTGGTGATGTGTCGGTCTCAGCCCATCGATCACATCGATCGGGGCACTGGTAATAAAGCGGGGCAACACGGACAAGGATGAGGGGCCACATATGTTTCACTAACCAGCCTATACTAAGCATTTAGGATAACAGGAATGGTATCAACAGCAGGTACAAGAACAGGCTATGCATCAGAATAGGAGCAATCAAAACAGTAGCAAATTCTAATGCAAGCATGCGGGAGAAAGAATGGGTGATATAGGCATGTTCAAGTGGGTTTGCTTGCCTGAAAGCTCTGCTGAAAAGGTCTGGTCGTCAGGGGTGTAGTCGTACTCGGCAGCAGCGTCGGTCTCGGGGTCTACCGAAGAGAAGAGGGGGAATAAACAATAAATAAAAGCAAACAAATGCAACACAGATGCATGGCATGGCAGTATGTTGTGCTGGGGGGTGAGCTAATGCAGCACTACATGTTGCAGACGGAGCGGGAAAATATCTGGGGATATTTTCCCAGCTTTAGGCATCTGTCAGACAGATTAACCCGAGGGAAAGGTTCCATGTTTGCAGTGTTGTGAGCATGTGACAGCTACATGGAGGGCATATTCGGATTCGGCTCGTTTTTCTGATCAACTTTCATGTAGAAAACTTTTTCATCCGAGCTACGGTTTATTTTCTACGATTTTTCAAAGTTTTTAGTAATTTTTCTAAAATTCCTGGAATTAATTTTAATTCGAAAATACCAGAAAATACATTATTGCGTCAGCATGAGGTCAGCAGTCAACCCAGCCTGTCTAGGTCAAACCTGACGGCTGGGACCCACATCTCATACACAGAGGGCTAATCTGTGATTAATTAAACTAAACAGTGGTTAATTAGAGGGTGGGGCCCCACTGTCAGTGACTAAGTAGATTAATAGATTAAGCTAATTATAAAAACGTTAATTTAACACGTGGGGCCGCCTGTCAGTGACTGGGGTTGCCCAGTCAGCACGTTGACTGGTCAACCCAGTCAACTAGGCCCCTGGGGCCCACTGGTCAGTGACCCAGGGGTGCCACGTGGCGGCCAGGTCAGCAGTGCCGGCGTTTAAACGCCGGCGACCTCGTTTTGCGGTGGAGGCGCACAGGCGCGCGTCGGAAAACCGCTATGGCGAGCCATTTGGCGCGCGCGATAGCGCGTTCGAACGAGCGGACGAAGCCGCATCGAACCGTGGCGGTGGCGTCGCCGGAGATGGCCAGAGTCGACGGCGGCGAGCTCGCAAGCGGACGCCGGAGTACGGGCGAGATCGGGTTCAGCGCTGCGGGGCACGGCAAGCGGTGTGGCTCGGTGCGTTGGGCTCCTACGCGCGCGCTGAGCACAGTGCCGTGCTCGGTTGAGCTCGACGGCGAGTGTGGCCACGGCGGCGAGCTCGACGGCGGCGATGGGTTCGCCCAAGGTGGGACAGCTAGCTAGGGGGCGCGCGCGAGCAAACGGAGAGGGGGAGAAGAGAGAGGAGCTCACCGGGGAGGCGCAAGGGGGCCTGGTGACAGCTTAGGAGCAGCAGGCTCGCCGGAATCGACGACGAACACCGGCGATCCGAGGAGGAAGAAGACGGCGTGGGCGAGGCTGCGGCGGCTCCCGGCTTGCGTTCGTTGGTGTAGTCGACGTAGCGGACGGCAGCAAACCTCTACGACATGGCGGCGAGGTGTGGGATGGACGTTGGCCACGAGAACGACGGCGAGCGGCGACGGATGCGCTCGGGTGCGACGGAGAGCGAGGGAGAGAGGCGATGGAGGAAGGGGATAAGGACGGGCGCGAGTCCCAGGAGGCCAGCGCGGCGTTCTTATCCCCCCCGCAGCCCCTGTAGTAGCGCGGGCGCGGCGAGCGGGTGCGGTGGCGACGGCGTCGGCATCGGGCGCGCGCGCGCGCTGACACGGGGAGGAGGGAGATGATAACCCACAAGTATAGGGGATCGTAACAGTTTTCGAGGGTAGAGTATTCAACCCAAATTTATTGATTCGACACAAGGGGAGCCAAAGAATATTTGCAAGTATGAGCAGTTGAGTTGTCAATTCAACCACACCTGGAGACTTTATATCTGCAGCAGAGTGATCAGTAGCACAGTAATATGGTAGTTTGATAGCAGTAGTAATAATAGTAGCAGTGATAGTAACGGTAGCAGCAATAGTAGTAGCAATTGTGACAGTAGTAGCAACAGTAGTAACTTAGCAAAGAACAATATGTGAAAAGCTCGTAGGCATTGGATCAGTGATTATGTTGGATAACATTCATCATGTAACAGTCATAACCTAGAGCGACACAAAACTAGCTCCAATTCATCAATATAATGTAGGCATGTATTCCGTATATAGTCATACGTGCTTGCGATAAGAACTTGCATGACATATTTTGTCCTACCCTCCCGTGGCAGCGGGGTCCATAAGGAAACTAAGGGATATTAAGGCCTCCTTTTAATAGAGAACCGGAACAAAGCATAGCACTTAGTGAATACATGAACTCCTCAAACTATGGCAATCACTGGAAAGAATCCCAATTATTGTCACCTTGGGGTATGCGGATCATAACACATAGTAGGTGCGTATAACTTGCAAGATCGGATCAAGAACACAAATATATTCATGAAAACATAAAGGGTTCAGATCTGAAATCATGGCACTCGGGCCCTAGTGACAAGCATTAAGCATAGCAAAGTTATAGCAACATCAATCTCAGAACATAGTGGATACTAGGGATCAAGCCCTAACAAAACTAACTCGATTACATGATAAATCTCATCCAACTCATCACCGTCCAGCAAGCCTACGAAGGAATTACTCACTCCCGGCGGTGAGCATCATGAAATTGGTGATGAAGGATGGTTGATGATGACAATGCCGGAAGATCCCCCTCTCCGGAGCCCTGAACGGACTCCAGATATGGCATCCGGATGAAGAACAGGAGGTGGCGGCGGTTCCGTATCGTGAAACGCAATAAAACTTCCTCTCTTATTTTTTCTCTCTGGAATTGTGAATTTATAGGCCTGAGATTAGGGTCAGCGGAGCCACGTGGGCCCCACAAGCCACCAGGGCGCGCCAGGGGGGGTGGCGCGCCCTGGTGCCTCGTGGGCAGCAGGTGGCCCCCCTCAAGTAGGTATTGGCTCCAGTATTTTTTATTTATTCCATAAAAAATCTCCAAAAAGTTTCATCCAATTCCAAGAACTTTTATTTCTGCCCAAAAAACAACACCATGGTAGTTCTGCTGAAAACAACGTCAGTCCGGGTTAGTTTCATTCAAATCATGCAAATTAGAGTCCAAAACAAGAGCAAAAGTGTTTGGAAAAGTAGATACAACGGAGACGTATCAACTCCCCCAAGCTTAACTCATTGCTTGTCCTCAAGCAATTCAGTTGACAAACTGAAAGTGATAAAGAAAAACTTTTACGAACTCTTTTGTTCTTGAATCTATATATATGCTTAAATAGTACCCAAGTTTTCAGTAAAGACCATGACTAACCATGCAAATGATAACTCTTAGAAATTATATTCACTCATATCAATGGCATAATCAACTAGCGAGCAAGAATAAGATATCTCAAATGCTAACACTTTGTCAAAACAATCATGATATAATATGACAACATGGTATCTCGCTAGCCCTTTCTGAGACCGCAAAACATAAATGCAGAGCACCTCCAAAGTTCAAGCAGTGACTAAACATTGTAATTCATTTTAGAAGAGATCCAGTCATAATGCACATAACATTAACTATACACAATGCATGAGAATGACAATAGCGCTCTCAGGTCTGGTGCTTATTTGAGAAGGTGATGACTCAACAATAAAAGTAAAATAACATAAAAGTAAATAGATAGGCCCTTCGCAGAGGGAAGCATAGATTTGCAGAGGTGCGAGAGCTCGAAGCTTAAATCAGAGATAAATATAATTTTTGGGAGGTATGCCTTTCCTGTCAACGTCACGACCGAGAGTTTTCAATATCTTCCATGCTAAACACATTAGCGGCGGTTCCCAAGCGATAAAGTAAAGTTTACTCCCCCTCCACCAACAAACACAAGCCATGGCTAGCCGAATCCTCGAGTGCCCTCCATACCAACAACTTTTCGAGGGAGTTTGTTTTATTATTTTGCAATTTTAATTATGGGACTGGGCATCCCGATTACCAGCCCCTCTCGTGCAAGGACAAGTGAATAAGCACTTATCATGAGAATAACCCGCTTAGCATGGAAGATACTGACTGCCCCCTGTCGCTCAATGAGCGGTACGGGCAGACAAAACAGATGTTCATTTGAATATTTAGAGGTGGCACATGCAAATTTACTTAGAACGGCAGAGTAATACCGCATATAGGTAGATATAGTGGACTCATCTAGAATAACTTTGGTTTAAGGGTTTTGATGCACAAGCAGTATTCCCTCTTAGTACAGGCAAAGGCTAGCAAAAAGGTTGAGAAGCGACCAGCTAGAGAGCGAAAATGGTCATAATCATGCATTATGAATAATCAACATTGAATACTAGCATGAGTAGGATATAAGCACCATGAACATAAATATCGTGGAGTCTATGTTGGTTTTGAATCAACTACATGCGTGAACATGTGCCAAGTCAAGCCACTCGAAACATTCAGAGGAGGATACCATATCATCATACTACATCACAAAAAGTTTTAATGCATGTTGGCACCCAAGATAAATCATTATCCACTCCTAGCTACTTAAGCATGGCATGAGCAAGTATGATCTCTAATTGTCATCATAGACATGTTTAATCATAATATGTTGAATCATGGATACTGAATTAAACATATTTACAAAAACAAAAACAAGTTGAGTTCATAACCGCTTTTCCTTGACACAATCACTTCATCAAATTATCGTCATTATTGCCTTTCACTTGCACGACCAAATGATATGAAAATAAAAATAGTGCAAGTGTGCTGTGGACTAAGCTGGAATCTGCAAGCATTTTATTCAAAGGAGGATACAAGGTAATATGGGCTCTTTGTTAGATCAACAGTAATGCATATGAGAGCCACTCAATATTTTCATCATGGTCTTCTCCTTACAATGACTCAACAATAAAAAAATTCAGAGAAACACACTGAAATATTTTTGGAGTTTTTTGTTTTTTTTGTTTTGAAGGATGCAAATTAAAGAAGACAAAACAAAAACGAGAAAAACTATGTACACGGGAAAGCTTCCAACAAGCAAAAAAAGAAATGGGAAATATTTTTGGGTTTTCTTTTAATACTACAACTAATTAAGCTAGAAAGAAAAACCGAAAAGAAACGGGAAATATTTTTGGATTTTCTCAAAGTTTTTCAAACACACAAGAAGAAAGCGAGAAAATAAAACTAACATGGATTATACAATGAAGAAGTATGAACACCAACAACTGAAATGAAATGTGTGATCATGAATGTAATGTCGGTGAGAGATACGTACTCCCCCAAGCTTAGGCATTTGCCTAGCTTGGTCATCACCATCCGTGGTCTGGGTAATAGTCAAAGTGATAGCTCGTGGAGGCTCGCTGAGCATCAAGAAAGTGGTGGTCCCTCATAGACTGGTGATCTAAGTAAACTCTGGGCAACAAGTAATCATGTGGGCGTATGTTGACATTGAAACATCTCGCTAGGCGAGTAGCATAAATACCACCATGAATTTTACCCTTAGTCCTATTAGTGTGCAGGCGGCGTGCAATGATAGCTCCCAGGTTATAAGTGTTGTCACTATAGAGTGCACGGCGTACAATGGCAAAGTCAGGTGCACATAGCGCACCACCTTGCTCTCTAGCAGTCAAGCATTTTCCTATGAATAGAGCAAAATAATGAATGGAGGGAAACTGCAAGCTAGTGGCTCAGGCTCTCGACACGCCCCTTGTCTCTCCCACAGTTAAAGTGTGGAGGAATCCCTCAAACTCCTCCGGTCGAGGCTCTCTTATTTCCCCATCAAAAGGGATCAAGCATATCTCACAAAACTCAGCCAGAGGTATCTGATGATGTTCAACATATAAATCAAAGCGCACCTCAGGGGGTTCAAGCCTATTCAGAAAATGAAAGTTTTGCACAAAGGAATTTGTAAGGATGTGGTGCTGGTCACACTCATCTGCGAGCAAGTCGGTCAGTCCGGCATTAGTAACAAATTGCGCGAACTCTTGGTAGAATCCGGCTTTGTTCATGAAGGCATTGTGCGGCCATTCGCACGGCCGGACCTCCGTCCTACGCGGAATGTTGAGGTCGCTGTCCGAGGAGTCCCCAAGGACTCCCTTGGCGGTCCGCTTCAAAGAACTCCTCCGGAAGATATTCATTTTCCTAAGAACAAATTTTTGAAAATTTTTGGGCCACAAAATGATATCAATAAAACTTCACAAAATTGATAGCAACTACTCATATGGATGTCTAGAGGCTATATCACGCATTCAAACTACTTGGAACTCAAAGAATTCAACATGCAAGCTCATTTTCAGTAGCACCAAGAGCAGCTAATTATGCAAAATATAATCCACTAGAGCAAAAACTAATTGGAGCAATGGAGGAGTCACATACCAAGTAGCAATCTCCCAAAACAGTTTCGGAAACGGAGCTCCGAGCAAAGAGATCGAAAATCTCAGGTTTGGGAGCAAGAACACGAGAGAGAGAGCTACCAGGAATTTTTGCTAGAGGTAAGAGATGAAGTGGGCTGAAGGGATAAGTGAGGGGGTCCCTGTGGGGCCCACAAGCCACCAGGGCACGCCAGGGGAGGGGGGATGGCACGCCCTGGTGCCTCGTGGGCACCTGGGGCATCGCCCTGGTATGTTTTCAGTGCCAAAAATTCTTAAATATTCTATAAAAATTCATGTCAAAATTTTATTCCATTCTGAGCACTTTTATTTTTGGGCCATTTTTTTATTGCACGGATAATTCAGAAAACAGGGTAATCATGGCATTTTATTTCATTAAACCATAAGTAACAGAAAATAAAAAGTGGGTACAGAAGGTTGTGCTTACTAAATTCATCGACCACATGCCTCTCAAAAAGAATCCATTAATAAGGTTGATCAAGTCTTATTAACAATTCATTTCCGAGTAACATGAAACCGAAGAACCTTCGTATAACACTAAGTTACCTCAACGGGAATATGCATTTCCCCAATTATAAGTGTTTCATATTTCTTTTTGACAGTAGGAAGAGGGACTTGAAAACTTCCAATAGTAATTGTCGGAGTCTTCTCAATAATATGAATACCGTTTACTTGGAATTGTTTCTTCGGAAAGTGCACCGTATGTTCATTACCATTGATATGAAAAGTGACCTTGTTTTTGTTGCAATCAATAACAGCCCCTGCAGTATTCAAAAAGGGTCTACCAAGGATAATCGACATATTGTCGTCCTCGGACATATCAAGTATAACAAAGTCTGTTAGGATAGTAACATTTGCAACTACAACGGTCACATCCTCACAAACACCGATAGGTATGGCAGCTGATTTGTCAGCCATTTGCAATGATATTTCAATGGGAGTGAGTTTATTCAAATCAAGTCTTTTATATAAAGAGAAGGGCATAACACTAACACCGGCTCCTAAATCACAAGCAGTTTTGACATAATTTCTTTTAATGGAACATGGTATAGTTGGTATTCCTGGATCTCCTAGTTTCTTAGGCACTCCATCCTTAAAAGAATAATTTGCAAGCATGGTAGAAATTTCAGCTTCAGGTATCTTTCTTTTATTTGTGACAATGTCTTTCATATATTTGGCATAAGGGGCCATCTTTAAAATATCAGTCAAATGAGTACGCAAAAACACTGGCCTAAGCATTTCAGCAAAGCGTTCAAATTCTTCCTCATCTTTTTTCTTAGATGGTTTAGGAGGAAAGGGCATGGGTTTTTGGACCCATGGTTCTCTTTCTTTACCATGTTTTCTAGCAACGAAGTCTCTTTTATCATAATGTTTATTTTTAGAAGGTGGGTTATCAAGATCAACAGCAGGTTCTATTTCAACATCATTATCAAGTTCTTTATCATTATCTGGTTGGGTATCCACATGAGCATCATCATTATTATTATCATCAGGTGAATGTTCATTACCAGATTGAGTTTCAGCATCGGAAATAGAAACATAATTACTATCCTCCAAGGGTTTTTCTACCTCGGGTTCACTAGAAGTATGCAAAGTCCTATCATTTTTCTTTTTCTTTTTCTTTTTAGATGTACTAGGTGCATCAACATTAGTTCTGTGAGAGTCTTGTTCAATTCTTTTTGGGTGACCTTCAGGATAAAGTGGCTCCTGAGTCATTCTACCTCCTCTAGTCACTACTCTAACATCATGATCATTCATATTGTTATTCATTTCATTGAGCAATTCACTTTGAGATTTGGCAACTTGTTCTAATTGGGTTTGAACCATAGATGCATGTTTACATACACCTTTAACATCATTAGCAATTCTAAATAACAAGTCACTCAAGCGATCAATCATATAGGCATTTCGTTTCAATTGTTTCATAACATTTGCATTGAAATGATCTTGCTTAATAATATAATTTTCAAATTCATACAAGCATTGACTAGGAGGTTTGTTATAAGGGATATCACCTTCATCAAAATTTATAAGAGAATTTACCTCTACTACCTATGGCGGTGTGTCAAGACCATGTATTTCTTCAATAGGTGGTAGATTCTTAACATCTTCAGCTTTAATAACTTTTTCCTTCATACATTTCTTTGCTTCTTGCATATCTTCAGGACTGAGAAATAAAATACCCCTCTTCTTCGGAGTGGGTTTAGGCGGTGGTTCTGGAAGTGTCCAATTATTATCATTCTTCAATATATTATTCAATAGTTCCTCAGCTTGTTCAATGGCCCGTTCCCTGAAAACACAACTCGCACAACTATCTAGGTAGTCCCTAGAAGCATCGGTTAGTCCATTATAGAAGATATCAAGTATTTCATTCTTCTTAAGAAGATGGTCAGGCAAAGCATTAAGTAATTGGAGAAGCCTCCCCCAGGCTTGAGGGAGATTCTCTTCTTTGATTTGCACAAAGTTAAATATTTCCTGTAAAGCAGTTTGTTTCTTATGAGCAGGAAAATATTTTTTAGAGAAGTAATAAATCATATCCTGGGGACTACGCACACATCCAGGAGCAAGAGTATTATACCATTCCTTAGCATCACCCTTTAATGAGAAAGGAAACAACTTAAGAATATAGTAATAGCGATTTTTTTCCTCATGAGCGAATAGGGTGGCTATATCATTTAATTTAGTAAGATGTGCCACAACGGTTTCAGTTTCATAGCCATGGAAAGGATCAGATTCAACCAAAGTAATCAACTCAGGATCGACAGAGAATTCATAATCCTTATCAGTAACAAATATGGGAGAGTTAGCAAACTTAGGATCATATTTCATTCTCTCCCTCATAGATTTTTCTTCCATTTCAGCAAGCAATTTTATAACTTCATCTCTATCATTACAAGCAAGAATGTTTCTAGCCGTCTCCCTATCAAAGCAATGTTCATCAGGTGTTTCAACTCTAGTAGGAGAGCTAGGCATAATAGGTGAATCATAATTCTCAAGAGTTTCAGCATTTTCAATTTCTTTAGCTTTAGCAATTTGTTCAGCAAGAAATTCACCAAGTGGCACAGCATTATCAAGCATAGTACTAGCATCATCATGAGTATCATTCATAGCAGAAGTAGTATCATCAATAACTTGCGACATATCAGAATTAATAGCAGGTGGTGGTGTTGCAAGTTTACTCAAAACAGAAGGTGAATCAAGTGCAGAGCTAGATGGCAGTTCCTTACCTCGCCTCGTCTTAGAGGGAACAATCTTGGTCTTAGCGTCTTTCAGATTCTTCATAGTGATCAACAGATATAAATCCCAAGTGACTCAGCAAATAAAGCTATGCTCCCCGGCAACGGCGCCAGAAAAATGTATTGATAACCCACAAGTATAGGGGATCGCAACAGTTTTCGAGGGTAGAGTATTCAACCCAAATTTATTGATTCGACACATGGGGAGCCAAAGAATATTTGCAAGTATTAGCAGTTGAGTTGTTAATTCAACCACACCTGGAGACTAAATATCTTCAGCAGAGTGATCAGTAGCACAGTAATATGGTAGTTTGATAGCAGCAGCAATAATAGTAGCAGTGATAGTAATGGTTGCAGCAATAGTAGTAGCAATTGTGACAGTAGTAGCAATAGTAGTAACTTAGCAAAGAACAATATGTGAAAAGCTCGTAGGCATTGGATCGGTGATTATGTTGGATAACATTCATCATGTAACAGTCATAACCTAGAGCGACACAGAACTAGCTCCAATTCATCAATATAATGTAGGCATGTATTCCGTATATAGTCATACGTCCTTGCGATAAGAACTTGCATGACATCTTTTGTCCTACCCTCCCGTGGCAGCGGGGTCCATAAGGAAACTAAGGGATATTAAGGCCTCCTTTTAATAGAGAACCGGAACAAAGCATTAGCAATTAGTGAATACATGAACTCCTCAAACTATGGCAATCACCGGAAAGAATCCCAATTATTGTCACCTTGGGGTATGCGGATCATAACACATAGCAGGTGCGTATAACTTGCAAGATCGGATCAAGAACACAAATATATTCATGAAAACATAAAGGGTTCAGATCTGAAATCATGGCACTCGGGCCCTAGTGACAAGCATTAAGCATAGCAAAGTCATAGCAACATCAATCTCAGAACATAGTGGATACTAGGGATCAAGCCCTAACAAAACTAACTCGATTACATGATAAATCTCATCCAACTCATCACCGTCCAGCAAGCCTACGAAGGAATTACTCACTCCCAGCGGTGAGCATCATGAAATTGGTGATGAAGGATGGTTGATGATGACGATGCCGGAAGATCCCCCTCTCCGGAGCCCTGAACGGACTCCAGATCTGGCCTCCCGATGAAGAACAGGAGGTGGCGGCGGCTCCGTATCGTGAAACGCAATAAAACTTCCTCTCTTATTTTTTTCTCTGGAATTGTCAATTTATAGGCCTGAGATTAGGGTCAGCGGAGCCACGTGGGCCCCACAAGCCACCAGGGCGCGCCAGGGGGGGTGGCTCGCCCTAGTGCCTTGTGGGCAGCAGGTGGCCCCCCTCCAGTAGGTATTGGCTCAAGCATTTTTTATTTATTCCATAAAAAATCTCCAAAAAGTTTCATCCAATTCCAAGAACTTTTATTTCTGCACAAAAAACAACACCATGGTAGTTCTGCTAAAAACAACGTCAGTCCGGGTTAGTTTCATTCAAATCATCCAAATTAGAGTCCAAAACAAGAGCAAAAGTATTTGGAAAAGTAGATACGATGGAGACGTATCAGGAGACGATGAGGGGGCTGCTGCGCTGGGCCTGCACACTGTGCACTAAGGCCCAGTGCACAGTGACCCTTTTATTTTTCCCTATTTCTTTTTCTGTTTTCTTTTTACAGAGAGGTTTGCAATTAATTTGAGCTGCCAAATGCCTTTTGTAAAATGTGAGAATTAGCCACATAAATACAATGCAATATACTGCACTACCACAAAAAGTTTGGGCAAAGTTTGAATCCATTTGAATTTTTCATAAATGGAAAGGCATTTAAATTGCTTTCTTTTGGCACTGTTTTAAATGCCATAGCTCATTTTAGCAAATAGGTGATGTTGTTTTCCTGAAAATAAAATTGTTTTGGAATATTTGCTTAATGATGAACTATTTTTCAGCAATTTTTGTGCAACTTCAAATTTCACTCATAATTTGAATTGAATTTGGTGGTGGAATTTGAAATGAGATATGAATCCACTGTGATCAAGCATTGCAATTCAACTTGACTGAGCATCAACAAGATGGATTACTGTAGCTCATTACGCAGGGGTGTTACAATTCTCCTCCTCTAAAAGAAATTCTCGTCCCGAGAATTCAGGAGGTAGAAGGAAAAAGATCAGGATATTCCTCGCGAAGACGATCCTCGCGTTCCCAAGTGGCTTGATCTTCAGTATGATTTAACCACTGCACTTTAAGGAACTTGGTTGTCTTCTGACGGGTTCGACGTTCAACTTGATCGAGAATGCGGATCAGATGCTCTTTATAAGATAGGTCATCTTGCAATTCGAGCAATTCATGATCCACTTCGCGGTGCGGATCCTTAAAGCAACGGCGAAGTTGCGACACATGGAAGACATCGTGGATGTGAGAGAATTGAGGCGGCAGCTCCAATTTATAAGCCACATGTCCACGTCTGGCGAGAATGCGAAAGGGACCAATGTAGCGCGGAGCTAACTTGCCCTTGATTCCGAAGCGGCGAGTGCCCTTCATAGGAGTGACACGCAGATAAGCTTGCTCGCCAGGTTGGTAAATCGATCCCAGTGTTTACGATCATAATTGTTCTTCTAGCGAGACTGGGTCGCCTTGAGATTTTCTCGGACAATACAGACTTGCTCTTCAGCGTGTTGGATAATATCCGGACCAATGAGCGGCCGTTCCCCAGTTTCTGACCAGTTCAGAGGGGTTTAACACTTACGTCCATATAGTACCTCGAAGGGGGCCATCTACAAGCTAGCTTGATAGCTGTTGTTGTATGAGAATTCAGCATACGGGAGAGATTCCTCCCACTTCTTGCCAAATGAGATGACACAAGCACGCAGCATATCTTCAAGCACTTGATTCACTCGTTCAACTTGGCCTTGGGACAGGGGCTGATAAGCTGAGCTCCAGGTTATATGAGTTCCCATAGCTTCTTGGAAACTTGCCCAGAACTTGGAGGTGAATAGGCTGCCACGGTCTGAACTGATCTCCTTCGGAATACCGTGGAGTGTTACAATTCTGGAGATATATAACTTTGCTAACTGACTAGCAGTGATCGTCTCCTTGACTGTCAGAAAATGTGTAACTTTAGAGATTTGATCGATGACGACAAGAATGGCATCATGCCCCTTTTGTGACCTGGGAAGACCAGTGATAAGATCCATTTGAACCTTGTCGCACTTCCACTCAGGGATAGGGAGTGGTTGTAGAATTCCAGCAGGTTTCTGATGTTCTGCCTTAACGCGACGGCAAACGTCACATTCGGCAACATAGCGAGCAATGTCCTGCTTCATTTTAGACCACCAGTACCTTTGACAGAGATCACGATACATCTTGGTGCTATCCGGATGAATAGACAGTGGTGTATCATGTGCCTCCTTCATAACTTTGTTGGTCATAAGTTCAAACCGGGGTACTACAATGCGATTCCTGAAGTATAAAGTTCCATCTTCGGCAAGTGAGAATTCTCTGGCCTTTTCAAGGACAAGATCCCTTTTCATCTGATCAACTTCAGCATCTTTTGCTTGCGCCGACTTAACAGCTTTCTCAAGATCTGGCTGTAAAACAAGGGTATTGAGAAAACCCTGTGGAACGATATGAAGGTTCAACTTGCGAAGTTCTTCATAAAGAAGGGGTTGATCTCGCTGAACCATGAGGTTGTTACAATAGGACTTGCGGCTCAAGGCATCGGCCATCACATTAGCTTTGCCAGGGGTATAAGAAATACCGCAGTCATAGTCTGTAATTGTTTCCAACCATCGTTGTTGGCGGAGATTGAGATCCGGCTGAGTAAACAAATACTTCAGACTCTAATGATCCGTGTATATCTCACATCAATTACCGAGGAGGTAATGTCGCCATAACTTCAGTGCATATATAACCACAGCAAGTTCGAGATCATGCACTGGGTAGTTCTCTTCGTGAGGACGCAATTGTCGTGAGGCATAAGCAATCACTCCGCGCTCTTGCATCAGGACACAGCCTAATCCTTAACGAGAGGCGTCGCAATAGATGACGAATTCCTTGCGAGAATCCGGAGGAGCAAGCACTGGTGCAGAAGTCAGCTTGTGCTTGAGTGTCTAGAAACTTTGCTGACATTTATCTGTCCACTCAAACTTAATGCCTTTGTGAAGCAGATTAGTCAGAGGCTTGGCAATCTTGGAGAAGTTCTGGACAAATCGACGGCAATAGCTTGCGAGTCCGAGAAAACTTGACTTGCTTGACATTCTTTTGGAGGAGTCCAGTCAAGAATAGCTTGAACTCGTTCTGGGTTGACAGCAATACCATCCTTGGAACTCACATGACCAAGGTAGGTCACTTCGGATAACCAGAATTCACACTTGGAATACTTGGCATATAGCTGATGCTATCGAAGCTTTTCCAGAACAAGACGAAGATGTTCAGCATGTTCTTCCTTATTCTTGGAATATACCAGAATATCATCCAGATAAACCACGACGAATTTATCGAGGTAATCCATGAAGATATAATTCATCAATCGGGAGAACATTGCTGGGGCATTAGTTAAGCCGAATGACATGACGGTGTACTCGTATGAGCCATACCGAGTAATGAAGGCGGTCTTGGGAATATCCTCTTCGCGGACTCGGATCTGGTGATAACCCAACCTCAAGTCGAGTTTAGAGAATACCGATGATCCAGCAAGTTGATCATACAGATCATTGATCCGAGGAAGCAGATATTTGTTCTGAATGGTTGCTTGGTTGATAGGTCGATAATCTTTGACCAACCGGTTCGTACCATCTTTCTTCTTAACAAAGAGAGAAGGTGCTCCCTAGGCAGAGGAACTTGGGCGAATGAATCCCTTACGAAGTGACTTGTCGATTTCCTCCTTAAGCTCAAGGAGTTCATGCGGCGGCATCTTATAAGGACGCTTCGCAATAGGAGTTGTGCCTGGTTTCAAGTCGATGACAAACTCGACAGCTCTAACAGGGGGTACTCCTAGAAGTTCTTCTAGAAAGACATCTTAGAAGTCGCGAATGACTGGAACATTTTTGATCCCCTCAAGAGGAGAAGCGTTCAATGCATTCAGGGCATAAATTTGAGCCTCGGCATTTTGAACGAGATGAGCATGGTAGTTTACTATCTCATCCGATGGGTGCAGGAGTTGGACGGCTTTAGTGGCACAATTGATTAAGGCGGTATGGGCCTTCAACCAATCCATTCCCAGAATTAGGTCAACTTTGGAAGACTTTAAAATAATGGGAAAAGCATGGAAGTCCAACCCTTCAATTTCAATGGTAACATCGGGGCTGAACATGGAGGTTCGACATTGGCCCGCGGGAGTGTTAACCACTAGCGATTGGTGTAGCTCTTCGCACTTAATGTCATGCATGCGTGCAAAATTTTCTGATATGAAAGAATGCGATGCTCCTGAATCAAACAAAACAGAAGCTAGTACTGAATTAACAGGAAGTGTACCCATCACAGTAGCTGGTTGGTCTTGATCTTCAGTCATGTTGACATGATAAGCCTGACCACGACCATAAGAAGACCTAGCATTAATGTTGCAAGGCTGATTGTTACCACGGCCAATACCACGGCCAACAGATGGAAGTGCCAACTGATTCTGATTCTGAGGACATTCTTTGGCACGGTGACCTGGACGACCACACGTGAAGCACAGCCCATCATTGGGACGGGGAGCAGGAGCTCGAAGTGGTGCAACTTGAGGTCTCATTTGCCTCGGAGGTGGAGGAGGCAGACGAGGTGCAACATAGGACGGCCTTGGAGCAGGAACAGTCAGATGGTACATGCTGTAAGGAATCCATATACGGCGCTTCTGCGAGGACGAGCCCGAAGATGAGCCCGCTTCACGGGTGCGCTTGAGTGCATCCTTGTGATCCTTCAGACCAGTCTCAACCTGAATGGCCTTGTTCACCAAGGTGGCGAAGTTGGCGAAGTCTTGGACTAAGAGTGCGAGCTTGATATCTGGGTTGAGCCCTTCACGGAACTTCTCCTGTCTGCGGGCATCAGTAGCAATATCTTCTTTAGCATAGCGAGACAGATCAAGGAACTCCTGCTGATAGACCTCCACAGTCTTGCTGCCCTGAGTGAGATTGCGAAACTCACATTTCTTCCAGTCCATGACTCCCTGGGGAATGTAACAGGCACGAAAAGTAGCCTGGAACTCCACCCAGGTGATGATAGTTCCAACAGCTAGGGTACGCCTATGACTGTCCCACCATTGAGCTGCGGGTCCCTTCAGGAAGTAGGATGCGAAAGTAACATAGCTGGTAGGGGCAACATTAGCAGACTCCATCTCATAAGTGATATCGCGGAGCCAGTCATCAGCGTCAAGCGGCTGAACTGAGTTGCGGAAGACGGTTGGGTTGAGGCGCACGAACTCTTGCAAGGTTATTGGGGCTGGCTGCTGGTTGGCATTTGGATGAGGAAACTGATCCATAAGCCCTTGCATGAACTGGCGGTGCGTTTCAAATTATTGCATCATTGCAGCCATATAGTTGGGCGGTGTTGGATGGTTGTCACAACGGCCACGACCTGCGGGTCTAGCCATCCTGCTAAAATCAACAGGGGGTAGTTTAGCAACGAGCATTTACAGGTGTATGGAATCATTCATGAAGTAACATGCACAACAAATTGAGTGCAATAGATACAACATCATAGTCAAACATGAAATACAGATCCATACATAGATTCGGTTACAAACCAGTGGTACAAGTTCGGAAAGGAAAAGCTAGATACACTAGGCGGCACACAGGCACGCGGTGGAGGGATACAACAACGGGACATAGCGATAGCTACATCAACGTCGGAGAAAACCACTGAAGCCAGGCAGCTACAGGTGACGACGTAGGGTACCCTCGATACAAGGATCCTGCGCTCCATGAACACTCTGGTGCAGAACCTGGTCCCGAACTGGAAGAAGAGGACCACGTGGAGGAGTACAACCTCCAACGGCAGGCCACTCAAGACCTGGTGGCATCTCCGTCCTGCGCGCGTAAAGGATGTACTGAGCATGTATCCCTGCACTGACTGCTGGCAACAACTGTGTCAGAGCGTCATAAAGACGAGCACGAGTGGCGTACAACTCGACAGCAAGAGCTCGGGCAGTGCGGTCCAGAGCCTCAGTGTACTGTACCAAAACCTGCGGGTCATAACGACGTCACACGTAAGGGGTACAGACATCAGTGTAATATCCACTCTCATCCCCAGCAGGGGCATACGTGATATATCTGAAAGCAGTCTCCTCCAACCGACTGTGCTCTCCACGGAGACGGGCAATAGCAGTATAGGCAGCGTCATGGACTGCCATGTCGACAGTCACTCCAACATCATGGAAGGTGTGCAACTCAGTGATGGAGTTGTTCTGCCGATCAAAGATACGGACCACAGCGTGGTACTGCTCCTGGTTGAACTCGTGGTAGTCCTCGTAAACAGTGTACTTGGGGTACCAGCGATATCCCAGCCTAGTCAAAAGGTCGACCAGGATAGCAGGGAACCCAGTCGCATCAACAGCCATGGTGTGGCGTACGAGCTGTCTTGCGGGACGCATCTGAAACAACAAAGTGCAGGATGTCAAAAGACAGTGTGAAAAGCATAAGATAACTTTGAAAGGAATGATTGCAGATAATCCAGCTCTCCAGGTGAATGTGAACACGAGAACCTAGAGTTAGAGTCAGTAAAATCTTTTAACCCGAATAGAAGAGAGATCAGAGTCCCAGAGTAAGGAAGAGGAATAAGAGATCCTAAACCCATCCATTGGCGGATTCCCGAGGTGACATTGGGGTAATCTATGCATAGGGGTTGATGCACGTTTTCATTATCTTTTCTCCGATAGAAACTTTGGGGTGCTCCTTGAAGTTCTTTGTGTGGATTGAATATTATGATTATGAAGTTGTTTGATGCATATCATATAATCAACTCACGGATACTTGTGGTGACATTGGAGTATCTAGGTGACATTAGAGTTGGTTGATGTGTGTCATATGGTGTTATTTTAATACGAACTCTAGGGCTGTTTGTGACACTTATAGGAATAGCTCAATAGATCGATCGGAAAGGATAACTTTGAGGTGGTTTTGCACCCTACAAACAATTTCTATCTTATGCTCTCCGGTAATAGGAACTTGGGAGTGATTGTTTATCGCACGTTGAGGGATGATTATATGATCCAATTATGTTAACATTGTTGAGAGATTGCACTAGTGAAAGTATGAACCCTAGGCCTTGTTTTTAAGCATTGCAATACCGTTTGTGCTCACTTTTGTTACTAGTTACCTTGCTGTTTTTTATATTTTCAGATTACAAAAACCTATATCCATTATCCATACTACACTTGTATCACCATCTCTTCGCCGAACTAGTGCACCTATACAATTTGCCATTGTATTGGGTGTGTTGGGGACACAAGAGACTCTTTGTTATTTGGTTGCAGGGTTGTTTGAGAGATATCATCTTCATCCTACGCCTCCCACGGATTGATAAACCTTAGGTCATCCACTTGAGGGAAAATTGCTACTGTCCTACAAAACTCTGCGCTTGGAGGCCCAACACGAGTCTACAAGAATAAGGTTGCGTAGTAGACATCACACAGTAGAGGTAAGTATTTCCCTCAGTTATGAAACCAAGGTTATCAATCCAGTAGGAGAATCATGCAACACCTCGTTAGCAGTACCTGCACACAAACAACAAATCCTTGCACCCAACGCAAACGAGGGGTTGTCAATCCCTCGGCGGTCAATTGCAAGATTAAATTGTATGGTGATAGATAGATATATTAAACAAAAATGCAAAATAAAATAAATAAAAGAAAAGTGCAGCAAGGTATTTTTAGGGTTTTTAATAGATGATTTAGATAGACCCGGGGGCCATAGTTTTCACTAGAGGCTTCTCTCAAGAAAATAGCATACGGTGGGTAGACAAATTACTGTTGGGCAATTGATAGAAAAGCAAATAGTCATGACGATATCCAAGACAATGATCATGTATATAGGCATCACGTCCGAGACAAGTAGACCGACTCCTGCCTACATCTACTACTATTACTCCACACATCGACCGCTATCCAGCATGCATCTAGAGTATTAAGTTAATAAAAACAGAGTAACGCCTTATGCAAGATGATATGATGTAGACAAAGTAAACTCATGCATGAATAACCCCCATCTTTTTACCCTTAATAGCAGCGATACATACGTGTCATGTCCCTTTCTGTCACTGGGATTGAGCACCGCAAGATCGAACCCATTACAAAGCACATCTTCCCATGGCAAGATAAATCAATCTAGTTGGCCAAACCAAATCAATAGATCGGAGAAGAAATACGAAGCTATAATAATCATGCATAAAAGAGATCAGAGAAGACTCAAATAATATTCATGGATAATCTGATCATAAACTCACAATTCATCGGATCCCAACAAACACACCACAAAAAGTGATTACATCGGATAGAACACCAAGAACATCGAGGAGAACATTGTATTGAAGATCAAAAAGAGAGAAGAAGCCATCTAGCTACTAACTATGGACCCAAAGGTCTGTGGTAAACTACTCACGCATCATCGGAAGGGCAGCAAGGTTGATGTAGAGCCCCTCCGTGATCGATTCCCCCTCCGGCGGAGTACCAGAAATGGCCCCAGATGGGATCTCTCGAGCACAGAAGCTTGCGGCGGCGGAAAAAGTATTTCGTGGACTCCCCTGGTGGTTTCCAGATTTTTGGGAATTTATAGTGGTGGAATTAGGTCAAACGGAGCTGAGGTGGGCCCACGAGGCACCAGGGCGCGCCTGCCCCCCAGGCGCGCCCTGGTGGCTCGTGGCCACCTCCTCTGGCGTCTGGTCTTCTCCCGAAGCTTCTAGTGTTGGTATTGTCCAGAAAAAAAATCTCCAAATAGTTTCGTGGCATTTGGACTTCGTTTGGTATTGATATTCTGTAAACCAAAAAACAGGCAGAAAACAAGAACTGGCACTGGGCACTAAGTTAATAGGTTAGTCCCAAAAAATGATATATAATTGCTGTAAATGCATATAAAAATATCCAAGATTGATAATATAACAGCATGGAACAATAAAAAATTATAGATACGTTGGAGACGTATCACGCGCCGCTCAATCGCTGACGTATGAAGAACTTCGGCTGATACATACGACGTCGAGTGCCCATACTATTCTCGCGTGGTGGTTAGTGCGAAAAGGCCAGAGGCCTACTCAGATCACATATCCTAACCCATTAGTGTGTTGGGAGCTCGCGGTGACGATCAGTGCTCCACGATCAGTGGTCCCATCGCCCCGTCTCGAGGACTTGCGGCAAGGGCCAGGCCCAATTCCTCTCCTCCCTCTCCTGAGGCAATCTGCCTGCCCGGCCGCGCCTCGTTATTATACCGCGGGTACCCTCATGGTCAACCCGACATCACATTTCTCGCGGGTACCCCTCGGGGCCGACCCGACTTTAATCAGTGACTGAAATAAATGCATAGTATCTGTGTGTCCATAACATCAAGAAGGAATCCGAGGAATCACCCTCGTTGGATTCCCACTCGATGTATCCATCAAGGTGAACCCGGAGGAATCACCCTCGATGGGTTCACACTTGAGGGGTTGTACGACATAGACTTCATCGGAGGTGGTGAAATAGGAATCACCCTCGGTAACCCACAACCGACTAGCTACGCTACAGAGATATCATCAGGAGTGAGTTAAGAGGCATCACCCTCGTCACTCGATAGTGGCTCTGCAGAGTCGTACAACGAAGGGGGTTTGCGGTGATGTGTCGGTCTCAGCCCATCGATCACATCGATCGGGGCACTGGTAATAAAGCGGGGCAATAAGGACAAGGATGAGGGGCCACATATGTTTCACTAACCAACCTATACTAAGCATTTAGGATAACAGGAATGGTATCAAACAGCAGGTACAAGAACAGACTATGCATCAGAATAGGAGCAATCAAAACAGTAGCAAATTCTAATGCAAGCATGAGGGAGAAAGAATAGGTGATATAGGCATGTTCAAGGGGGTTTGCTTGCCTGGAAGCTCTGCTGAAAAGGTCTGGTCGTCAGGGGTGTAGTCGTACTCGGCAGCAGCGTCGGTCTCGGGGTCTACTGGACAGAAGAGGGGGAAGAAACAATAAATAAAAGCAAACAAATGTAACAGAGATGCATGGCATGGCAGTATGCTGTGCTGGGGGTGAGCTAATGCAGCACTACATGTTGCAGACGGAGCGGGAAAATATCTGGGGATATTTTCCCGGCTTTAGGCATCTGTCAGACAGATGAACCGGAGGGGAAGGTTCCATGTTTGCAGTGTTGTGAGCATATGACAGCTACATTGAGGGCATATTTGAATTCGGCTCGTTTTTCTGATCAACTTTCATGTAGAAAACTTTTTCATCCGAGCTACGGTTTATTTTCTATGATTTTTCAAAGTTTTTAGCAATTTTTTTGAAATTCCTGGAATTAATTTTAATTCGAAAATACCAGAAAATACATTATTGCGTCAGCAGTCAACCCAGCCGGTCCAGGTCAAACCTGACGGCTGGGACCCATGTCATACACATAGGGCTAATCTATGATTAATTAAACTAAACAGTGGTTAATTAGGGGGTGGGGCCCCACTGTCAGTGACTAATTAGATTAACAGATTAAGCTAATTATAAAAACATTAATTAAATGCGTGGGGCCCGCCTGTCAGTGACTGGGGTTGCCCAGTCAGCATGTTGACTGGTCAACCCAGTCAACTGGGCCCTTGGGGCCCACTGGTCAGTGACCCAGGGGTGCCCACGGGGCGGCCAGGTCAGCGGCACCGGCGTTTAAACGCCGGCGACCTCGTTTTGCGGCGGAGGCGCACGGGCGCGTGTCGGAAAACCGCTACGGCGAGCCATTTGGCGCGCGCGATAGCGCGTTCGAACGAGCGGACGAAGCCGCGTCGAACCGTGGCGGTGGCGACGCCGGAGATGGCCGGAGTCGACGGCGGCGAGCTCGCGAGCGGACGCCGGAGTACGGGCGAGATCGGGTTCGGCGCTGCGGGGCACGGCAAGCGGCGTGGCTCGGTGCGTTGGGCTCCTACGCGCGCGCTGAGCACGTTGCCGTGCTTGGTTGAGCTCGACGGCGAGTGTGGCGACGGCGGCGATGGGTTCGGCCAAGGTGGGGCAGCTAGCTAGGGGGCGCGCGCGAGCAAACGGAGGCGCAAGGGGGCCCGGTGACAGCTTAGGAGCAGCAGGCTCGCCGGAATCGACGACGAACGCCGGCGATCCGAGGAGGAAGAAGACGGCGTGGGCGAGGCTGCGGCGGCTCCCGGCTTGCGTTCGTCGGTGTAGTCGACGTAGCGGACGGCGGCGAACCTCTACGACATGGCGGCGAGGCGTGGGATGGACGGTGGCCACGAGAACGACGGCGAGCGGCGACGGATGCGCTCGGGTGCGACGGAGAGCGAGGGAGAGAGGCGATGGAGGAAGGGGATAAGGACGGGCGCGAGTCCCAGGGGGCCAGCGCTGCGTTCTTATCCCCCCGCAGCCCCTGTAGCGGCGCAGGCGCGGCGAGCGGGTGCGGTGGCTATGGCGTCGGCGTCGGGCACGCGTGCGCGCGCTGACACGGGGAGGAGGGAGACTATGAGGGGGCTGCTGGGCTGGGCCTGCACACTGTGCACTAAGGCCCAGTGCATAGTGGCCCTTTTCCTTTTCCCTATTTCTTTTTCTGTTTTCTTTTTACAGAGAGGTTTGCAATTAATTTGAGCTGCCAAATGCTTTTTGTAAAATGTGAGAATTAGCCACATAAATACAATGCAATATACTGCACTGCCACAAAAAGTTTGGGCAAAGTTTGAATCCATTTAAATTTTTCATAAATGGAAAGGCATTTAAATTGCTTCTTTTGGCACTATTTTAAATGCCATAGCTCATTTTAGCAAATAGGTGATGCTGTTTTCCTGAACAAAAAATTGTTTTGGAATATTTGCTAAATGATGAACTATTTTTCAGCAATTTTTGTGCAACTTCAAATTTCACTCATAATTTGAATTGAATTTGGTGGTGGAATTTGAAATGAGATATGAATCCACTGTGATCAAGCATTTCAATTTAACTTGACTTAGTATTAACAAGATGGATTACTGTAGCTCATTACACAGGGGTGTTACAAGTAGTTAGAGGAGGGATGAAAAGGCGCCTCCTTTCCCATCCCTCATAGCCCAGCTACCCCTACCGGATAGATAGGAGTAGGGCCCGCCCCAACGAGCAAGCGATAGATCTGCCTGACGACCAAGAGGTTGGGAAGGTGCAACCCACCTATTCGTGCGCCCATGACCCCGAGGCCACTAGTCCATAGTCAGCGCCGGAAAGGGAGGTTGTAGCAACCGGCTCGAGGTCCGACGCAAGAAGCTAGAAGAGGCGCGACACCGCGAGATCTACCGCCCAAGAAGCTTCAGCACGGGGGAGGATGGGAAAAGGGGTGGCAGCAGTAGGGATTGCTAGACGCCCCTGAGCCGCCCAGTGCGAGACGACATGACTTTTTTTTTCTCGTGCCCCCTAGAGATACATTTCTTTAGGGCATCTCCAATGCGGTGCCACAAATCGGACTCACTACACGTCCACGGATACGAGATCCGACCATCCAACTACATGCTCGAAATGTCCATGCACATTTCAAACATAAATTGAAAGAAAAGGATAAATTTCATGCAAACCGGGCACATTTTCATTTAAATCGGACAAAGTTCGACATATTACAACTAAAATAAATAAATAAAAACTAGAAAAACTAAGCGAGGTACTGAACGGTAACCTCGTACGCATGCACGCCTTGGCCGACAAGACCTTCGTTGTCGTCCGCTCCGTCGCCTGTTTCGTCGGGGTCATCATTGTCATGGTCCTTCCAGTGGCGAAAGGGCGCATAAGGGCTGCTGAAGCCCCGATTGGCCGTCGCCTGCGCCCGGCTTCCTCCGCCGCCGCGCGAATGGCCGCATCGGTCGTGGACGCCGCCCTCCCCTTGCCCTGCCCTTGCCGGCGAGGAGGGCGGCGACCCGCAGCGACTCAACCACGCCTACCTTGATGAGCTGGTTTGGGGGTGCACGGCCGACTCCCCACTCTAGCTAGCTAGCATCGCACTGTTCCGCATCGTGCATTGAGCTGGACCAGAATGCCTTTGGGCACTCGTGCACATCGACCCTTTCTTCATCCCATTTGGCTGCATTGCGCACTCCACACCACATAGCGTACGCACACAGTAGCGTCCAAGTTTTTTTTTTTGACAGATACAGTAGCGTCCAAGTTTACCTGGCAGGCAGGGAAAGGATAGGAGAGGGGCTCGCTGAGGCTGAGCTGAGCTGTGCGCGTGCTTGTGTGTGGCGCAGGGCGGTGCAGGACGGTACCGCAGGTACGGCGTCGTGGACCGGACCGGACGGAGGCGACGCGCGAGCGCAAGCGCAAGCAAAGGCATCGGACCGTTGGCCAGGGACCCAGGGAGAGGCGTGGCCACCCCCCCCCCCCCCCCCCCCCCCTCCCCTCTCTCCCCTTCCGTTCCGTGTCGCCTTCTCCAGCTGCCGCCGATTAATTATTCTCCCCCCATTAAACCACCACCTCCACCTCCGCCTCTTCTTCCTCCCCCCTTCATCTAACCCCTCCTCCCCTGAATCCTCTTCGGTACGCCTGCCTGCGGCCTCGTCGTGCCACCCACCAAATCATACACACGCACACGCTCGACCTGTGGCCGAGCTGCCATTTTTCTGCGGATGGAGTAACCGCTGTTCCTTCCCCGGGCGGCGATTTCGGGAGCGTTTTGCTGCGCAGCGGGCACGGCTCCGCGGAGTCGCATTTTGGCGGAGGGAGCCGGCCTCCGGCGGCATTTCTGGTCGAGTCCCCGGCATTCGGCTGTGTTGGCCGGCGGCGGCGTCTGCGGCTCGGGCTGGTTTGGTGGTGGACCGGTGAGCAGGGAGGCCACTGCAGCGGTAGCGGGCTCCTTTTCGCGGGACCCCTTTTCGCCGCCGCCGCGGCAGCTGGTGGTGGTGCTGGTGCGGTGGGGATGCGCCTCGCCTTTTTGCCGCCCCCGTGTGGCGTGATTCCGAAGCGTCGTGGGCGCGGCCGCCTTGGCTTGTGCTAGACTAGCATCGCATATTCTGGGCGAAGGAAGGGAGGTCGGCTGGGGGCCAAACCCCAAAAGGAAGGTTCCGCGCAATGCCCACCATCCGGGCTCCGGCTTCCAGGCAGACGGCCACGCTGCAGGTACATCTTCCGGACTGATCCATTTCGATTTAACTGCAATTCTGTTCCATTGCCTAATCACTATGTTGCTTTGCGCGCGCGTGTGATCCTGCTGTATCTACTTGCAGGTGGCTGTCAAGTGCAGGCCACTGACCGACAACGAGCGGCGGCGCTCGCGGCACATCATACAAGTCATTGACGACAAGGTAAACATTCAGAGGCCTTGCTTGATTTGGCTGGGTCATGAACTAGTGGTTTGTGTCATGGGTGGTTAGAATTTTGCCATGGATGGTAATGGTATATTGGTATGGTAGCAAAGTAGTAATAAGGTTGTGCTTGTATGTTTCTCCAGAATGTGGCTGTGTTGGACCCTGATATCTCCAAGGGGTACCTGGACCTCATCCAAAACCGGACCAAGGAGAAGAGATACAGCTTCGATCACGTGTACGCGCCTGGATGCTCCAATACGGTACGCAAGCTTATATAGTACTCCCTCCTTCCCAAAATAAATGTCTCAACTTTATACTAACTTTAATACAAAGTTGTATTAAAGTTAAGACACTTATTTTGGGACGGAGGGAGTAGCTCATTAGCTTGTGCTGCTCTAACCTTGAATTGCTTGGCTTGCTTTTGACAATGGGCTCATGTGCTGATTACAGTAAGTGTCTTAAATCTGCACTGAAGCTTGGGAGTTCCTAGATTGGTCATGCCTTGCATTTTAGGAAATGCTACTTCAGAAAGCGAAACCACAACCAACCCCTTTGGTTTGTTAATTGCCAAAACTAGGAGTTGCTCATGCTTTGGATAGCTCTAGGTTGTAACGATACTATTGGCATGTGCAAAACGCCAATTCAGTCTGGAGCAAAACAAAGCCTTGGCTGTATTTGTTACTGTTAGGTATGCTACCTAACGCATATACGTCTGGTTTCAGGGAAAAGGACTGAAGTTTAGAGAAATAATTTTCAAAACTCATTTTTTTTTATCAGAGCCCTGGACTGGAGCCTGGGGCATTTGTTGCACTTTATCTTCATCACTTACCCTGTAAAGTATAAACTGTAATTAAGTGCAACTAGCTGGGCGACCGTTTTTTAGCCACGGTCTTCGTAGTTCGTCTACAGTGGCTCTCCCTGATACAGTTCACTAGTCCGTCTACAACCATGTTTTTATGTTTTAACCCAGTGCCACTTATTTCTGCTCCGGGGTCACCCCTTTTAGAAAAAAAACACTTGTTTCTGCTCCGGGGTTACCCCTTTCAGAAAGAAAAAAACCACTTGTTTCTGCTGTGTTAACGTTTGAAAAATCTGTAGGTTAGTTGTAGTCACTGCTTTTATTTACATCGTACATTTTTGTGTGACAATTTGTTGTGTCCTGCAACTGGGAGATCATGCGAGCACCAAGTGGCTGGAAGTTATTAGATACATAACTAGTCCTACTTATGAGCTGGTCTGAGTCCAGGCTATAAACCCCTAGCACCTTATCCTGACAAACACGTGTATGTATTAATAACTCGTAAAGCCAAACAGATCTGTCAACAATGTTTAAATCACTATTAGGATTTGATTTCATGTGAATACTTATTTTGATTTGTTTTAGCAAGTCGTGTAACATCGTACATCGTGTTGAAAAAGTTAATGATGTATTGCTGGACCTTGTCAGAATCATTCTTGTAACAAACATTACATAAAATGTTGAAGCAATCAAAGTTCTATGATCAGGCCATGTTACACTGCCATATATAGATGCTGGAAATGTGTATATGCCTAATCAGATCTCTTGCCCGGTTAGATACTAAAACTAATGTGCTTTTATTCAGAAATAGTCTTATTTGTTCAAACATATAGCTGTATTTCCTGTACAACTATAACAGCTCAACAACTCTAAACATAGCTGACGAAGTTCCACCGTTTTGTCAAGGTCTGCAAATACTGCATATATTTGTTTTTTCCGTTAATTAATGTGGGATTTTGTAATCCTATTGCAATAATATGTAATAGGTTGGACTAAGAGCATCTCCAACAGCAGACCAAAAATTTGGTGACCAAAAACTGGTTTTAGGGGTGGAGAGAGAAGGTTTTTGGTCACCAGAAAATCTTGTGCTTTTCCAGAAAATCAAAAACGGGTGACCAAAAATTTGAGAACCACATGAAACATGACGATCTGACGGTGGGGAGGCCGGGAGGCAGATCCGACTGCGGGAAGGAGCTCGGCGGGGACGGCGGAATCCGGCGGCGGGGAAGTTCGGGGATGGCGGCGGGAGCTCGGGGACAATGACATGGTGCTCGGGGACGACGACGCGGTGCTCGGGGACTGGGGTGGGGGTGGATCCGGCGGTGTAGAGCGCGGTGGGACGAACGGAATGGGCGGGACCGGGCAGCGGCGGGGGCGGGGCAGGAGTGGTGATGGCGGCAGCCGGCAACCGGAAGGCGGGGTGAGGTGGCGGTGAAAGTTTACCGACCGGCGATTGGGTTCCTGCCGCAGTAGTTTTGGTTTTTAATCAGCTGCTAGCGGTGACCCAAATATACGTCACTTGTAGCAATTTTTTGGTCAGGATCAAAAGTTCGCCATATAGGCATTGGTCTGCTGTTGGAGCCGTTTTTTAGCCCCAAAAGACCAAAAGCAGTTACCTTTGATCAAAAAACGCAGCTGTGACCATATGGGTTATTTTATCTCCAACAGCGTTTTTTGGTCTGCTGTTGGAGATGCTCTAACTGATACTCCCTCTGTAAAGGAATATAGGAGTATAACTTATTACCTCTTTACGGAGGGAGTACATAGGTACATACATATAACTTATTACCTCTTTCTACATGTAATTATTTTATCTATTACATTATTTTGTGAGTATTGTGTTTCAACGCAACCCAGCAAGTTCAGTAGCCTAAAATGCATTTATCTGCAAACTGAGGCTAATATGTTTATGTCTTGATATTAGAGTCCGTACTTTTAAGGTTATTATCACTGAATATATGGAAACTGCGAGAATGAGAACCATATGGATGTGTATGGATTTAAGACATGGGAACAAATGCTGTGTTCTTGTCATTCATGTTTTACACTATAAAATCTTACGATTTTAATTTGATATAAGTGCATTCATTTTACAGGATGTTTATAAGAATATTTCTCCCACAGTTTTGGGTGTAGTTCAAGGCCTTAATGTGACAGTCTTCGCTTATGGCTCTACTGGAAGGTATGCATTCACTGGAATAATTTTGCTACTGATAAGCAGACTGCTTATCTTTAGCCATCATCAAATATGTACCGCCTTACACTCACTGTTCTGAAGGATCTCATAAGTTGCTATCATTAAAATGTGGTGTAAATTTTATAAGTTTTTTAACTTTAAGGAAATGGATGATATACTGTCCAAACATTTCTTCAGATGTGATCATCGAATTAACGCATTATATTTTCCTGAATTCCTCTAATTCAGAATTTTCTCATGGGTACCATGACTGGTAAGCTTACCTCTTAGTCATGCGATTGAGGGTTAAAAAGTGATTAAATGCTTGTCGACTCCAGATTGTATTTACTTCACACTTAGTCAGTTGCCGTCCCAATTTAATGATTGTTCAAACGGTTTAGCTATTTCTAAGTCACCGTCCTGGTCTGTTTGATGGTAAGACTTTAGGATTTGTGCATGTGCAAACGTGATGAAAAAATCTTGGATCTTACGGCTATAAGTAGTTGACTGTTCAAAATGCTAAAATTAAACTGTTCCCAGTTGCTATGGGAGGTTACTTTGTTTCTTTTGTTTCATTCTTTCCAAAACTTCCCTGGCGAAGAACTGATATACTATTTATTCAGTAAAGGTGTTTTTGCTATACTTGGCGAAGATCTGAAGTTGTTCCATATGTATATTAATATATGCCCTGCTGTATGTGATTCTACAGTGGCAAAACATATACGATGGTTGGAAGCCGGAATGATCCTGGTCTTATGGTTCTTAGCTTCCGCACAATCTTTGATCAAATAAAAAAAGATGATAGTTCAGATACATTTGAAGTCTCATGTTCATATCTGGAAGTATACAATGAGGTAATGTGCAAATTATTGTGTTGATAATTAAAATATTGTCAGTCCTAATATATGTGTTGCATATAAGCTGTGAAATAATTGTCGGTTTTCTGAATTCCAGGTTATCTATGATTTGCTTGAGAAATCCTCGGGTCACCTAGAGCTTCGTGAGGATCCCGAGCATGGCATAATAGTCGCTGGTTTAAGAAGAATTAAGGTTTACAACTCTTCCTTCCTTACAGTATTTATTTTTCATGGTAATAAGATAAATGTGTTGGCTGCTAGTGTTAATTCTGGCCTTCTTTTGTGTTATTTGCTTTTTTTGTCTGTTACTCTTAACATTTCTAATTATTATTTTGCACATAATGTTATCTGCATAATACTCTTAACATTTCTAATTATTTCGAGTAGCTGATAAGTTGACAATGAAAGGACATGAGTAGATATTCTTGTTGTGCTTTTAAGCTGCAATATTTTCTGAGTATTCTATAGGAAAAGCTGGCAATAAATTTTTAAAATGTTTATTTTATCCAGTTTCTTTTTACAAAGATATTCGGTTTGGTCCTTGGTTTTGTATGAAGCCTTCTTTCTTATGTTTTTGTCTAATTCTGTTGCAACATTCAGATATTGCATGTCATGCCATATTCTGAAAGCATGCCTGTTGATTCCCATCAGTTTTGGCATAAACTAAATTTGGATGTTTAAACTCTTATTTTGCTAGGTCCATTCAGCAGATAAGATCCTTGAACTCTTGAACATAGGCAACAGCCGACGCAAGACAGAGAGCACGGAAGCAAATGCAACTTCTTCACGGTAAAAATTTTTTGGTTCCACTTTAAAAGTTCATGCTTCCATTTTATTTTCTCCCTCCGATCCAAATTAATTGTCGCAGCTTTAGTACAAGACTGGAGGGAGTACCTTTTAAATGAATACGTCTTAGTAAAACTTAAATACTGCTATTTAAGGTTACCTAATATCTTTAATCTGCTAAATTATTGAGTCTAGCAATACAGTTACGATAGGTTAATAGTGCCTGCATTTTTTTTACATTATTCTCACATAGAAAATACTTTTGCTCTCCTTGTCAAGTTCACACGCTGTACTGGAGATTACTGTAAGACGCAAGCAGAAAGGAAAATATGGTAGTCAAGTTCTTCGTGGAAAGCTTGCCTTGGTTGATCTTGCGGGCAGGTAATAACTTTTCTTTTGGGGTTGCTGCTTTTCTTTTCACTCTGTCAGCAAAAGTAAGCTGAAAACAATTTTCTTTGAGCAGTGAGAGGGCTTCTGAAACGAACAATTTTGGCCAAAAGCTTAGAGATGGAGCAAATATTAACAAGTCACTTCTAGCGTTAGCAAATTGCATCAATGCCCTCGGCAAGCAAAATAAGAAAGGTCTAGCATATGTTCCATATCGCAACAGGTATGTCAGGTGGACATTATACTATCAGAACCGATTTTGTCCATTCTAGTTATGTGACAGTGGCTATTTACAGCAAATTAACTCGAATTCTGAAGGATGGTCTCTCTGGTAATTCTCGAACTGTTATGATTGCCACAATATCACCAGCTGATGATCAGTATCATCACACTACCAATACACTCAAGTATGCGGATCGTGCTAAGGAGATAAAAACACATGTTCATGTAAGGGGTCATTTCTTTCGGTTGAGTGCACACACAACGATATATTATTTCTGTTGGTTCATCTTTTTTTCTGAATCATAGATGCTAAAGTTCTATTATTTTGATGTTTGTTCTTTCTCCTGTATAGAAAAATATTGGAACTATCGACAATCATGTTGAAGACTACCAGAGGATGATAGAGAATCTCCAGGTTTGCCTTAACGGGGAAACAAGTAAATTTCTACAGTTTTACCTAATTGTTGGCCACAGTAAAAATACTGAAGTGTGTCGCATTGTCACTTTGTAGGGTGAGGTCTCTCAGTTGAAAAAAGAATTAGCTGATAAGGAGCATCAGTTAAGTGTAAAACCTACTGAAAAGGCTGCAGATAATGAGCTATCTTGGCTAAATGTCTTGAGCCAGGAAACTGGTGAGAATGTTCAGGAACGCATAAATCTACAGAAAGCACTGTTTGAACTTGAAGAAACCAACAAGCGTAACCGGATGGAGCTCCAACATCTTGACGGCGCAATCGCAAGACCGCAGGTTGGTAACTTGACTGATCAATTTTTTGAGAACTCTTTATCAAACAGACTGTAGCAGCTCTTTCCTACATCTATTGTCACAACAGATCTCTGAGAAATTCCACCCTATGTACAGTGCACTGATGGTTTTGTATTCAGGTGAATGAGAAGGATTATACAGTTTTGCAAGCCTTAACATCAAGGAGGCAAGTTATTCTTGACAACATCCGTGACAATGATGAAGCTGGTGCTGGCTACAGAAAGGTACAGGTGAAGGTTTTCTTTTGCTCTATTACTTTGAAGCAAACTTACATGGTTATCCCTTTTCCCGTAGGATATTGAACTGAATGAGAGTCGCAGGCGTCAGCTCCAAGATATGATCGAGGAGGCTACCAGTAACAATGGGAACAGGACTTACCTGCAGATTCTCAGCCAATACAGGCTTCTTGTGAGTAATCCCCAAAGCTTTAGCATGTTTTCCATCCAGAATATGGTATCCCACAAGCTGCTTATGTATGATGAATCCTCTAGGGAATGAACAATGCTGAGCTTCAAATTGAGATGGCTATGCGGGACCAAGTAATACATAATCAGAGGGAATCTCTAAGGAGCCTATGGAACATTCTCTATGGAACAGGGCTAAACCAGAAACAGATTCTGAAGTTGGCTGCTAAGCAAGGCTTAACTGTAGAAGGCTGTCCTTTGCCTAGCTCGAGCCCTGATGTTGCTATGCCCCATGGAAGGCTACCACCATTCATGACGTTTCCTAGTCCACAGTCACAGTCTTCTTCTTCTCCATCTAGTTGCTTTTTCCAACAAGGTTTCAGCACCATGTCTGTTCTCAAAAATCAACACGAGACGCCTACCATCTGTAGGCAGGAACATCTCAGCTCTTACTACATGATGTCTGGCTGCTCGCCTTATGCTGGTGATGGAAAACAATGGGCAAGTGGAGTGTCAACGCCATACCATTCTAACCCAGAAACGAAAAGCGAGCGATCGCCCTGCAGCGGTGAACGTTGCACCCCATATTCTGGAATTGAAGATTTCAGCCGGCAAAGGAAGGTAATTGCCTATCTCTCTCTTTGCTACTGGCAAATTGCACTCCATATTCTGGAGTTGGCTCACTGAGTTCCAACTTGCTCCAGTAACCACATGATGAATCTCCCATTAAGGACATCTGGTACAGTCTAAGTGGCAACATTTTAATCATGACATGAACTATGATTTTCCTTTTTTCAGGATTCGTGCTCTAGAGAAAGATAAAGAGGAAGGACACCAAGATTCAACAAGACACACGAGTCATGACTCACCGAGTCACCGAGTCAATGCACACAACCAGCTGACATGGCTATAATACAAGCCTGATGCCTGCAATCTGATTTGATCCTGTGTGCACATCTTCTGGCGACACCGGCCTCGGCCGAGTTCCTGGTAGTTTAGGCCAAGCTGTTGCCATGCCCTAGGTCATGTTCATGGTCATTTTGGTGCCTCTGGATCTCTGACATGGCTCGCTCCACTCTTGTACAGTAGTTGTTAGTCTCTCCTGTAGTCAGTCCTGCTGCACACTGTCTCCTGTTAGTCTGTTCCATTGTATAGTGTATCTGTTGGGGCTGAATCTGCCTTTTGGGCCAAGAATCCTGTAAATTTGCTGCGGTCTTAACCCTTCTCGTCAAGTAAAGCCCTATTCGCCCACTTTGTTTTTTAAAGCGAAACCGCAAACTGGGCCTGAATAAATGAGAGCTTTCGAGACCGTTGCTGAAAACACCGATGAAATGAGCAGCGAGCAGTTTTTTTTTTTTTTTTTTTTTTGACAATGATGAGAAGCGAGCAGTTACCATTGACATCACCGCTGGAGACTTGGAGGTGAATATGATGTCTGATGAGGACTGCGCTACGCCGTAGCGCAGTGGTGGTGGTCGCCAGTGGGCACCCCACCCACCCGGGTTCGATCCCCTGACGGGACGAATTTCCGGACTGTCTCACCTCGCGGTACTGTTCACTAGGAACAGTATTAATAAAATTTCACAGGTACCTCACGACGTCTTCGAGCCACAGGCGAGAACGACGTGCCCGCCCTCTCTGGAGGGCACGTCGTCCCCGGAGTTCTGGACTTTGGAAGTCTCACAAGGCGTATGGAGATATAGGTTGTAGGTCTAGTTTAGACGCATAGTCGGGGCGTGTGTTGTGTTGTGGTGTGGTGTGCGTGTGTGTGGTGTGTGTCTGTGCGTCCGGTCAGATGCTACAGCTTGTATACTCAGTTAAGGCTAAAAAAAAAAGAATATGATGTCTGATGATTGAGCTCAAGGACGGACAGGATAGCATATGCTGGGCCTGGGCGTAGGACGGATGGGGCATGTGTTGCGCATGGGCCAGCACCACTATAACTACATCTACTGTTGGACCGGGGCCGGTGGGGATCTCATCCCATCCCATCTGCGGATGGATGGATGGATGCAGATGATTCATTCATTCATTGATTTCGCCCCCCCTGGACTGACGCCCGTCACCCACTCTCGAGACCACATTCATTCATTCATGCCGGAGCCGGATGGTCCCTGCATCTGCATGCGCTGCTCTCCTGCCGTCAAGCTGCTACGATACGAGCCCACAACTCCACATCGATGGATAGAGAGTTATTCATTCATGCAGTGCAGTGCAAGAGAAGAGAAACATTTTCGATGTCTGAATGCAACGCGCGCGGCAGCGGCTGAATCTGCACGGCAGCGCACATCGCATCGCCATTACGCTCGGCACGTCGACACGACGGACAGCTAGCTACCCGACCTGGGGCTGGGGCTGGGCCTCGGCCTAGGGTATAGCCAGCCAGCCACCACCCCGTGTGGGCTACTCGTTATAGCCTGTTTGGTCGAACAAGCAAAAGTGCTGCTGCTGCTGCCGTGCGTCTTGTTTGTCATGGTGATGAAAGGGAAAATGTTTCACGGAATGGCTCGAGACGGTCTCTGCTTCGAGTGCGACCAACGATCGAACTTTGATGTTTCTTTCAGCTATCCATCCCGCCCACGGGCAGAAGCACAAGCGTGCAAGTCGTGACCCACTGAACCCGGCCGGAGTAGCAACCAAGCCAAAACGCCACAGGCAAGGCACGGCTCGGCGCGCTCGGCGCTGTTTTGGGCGCAGAAACTCGCGGCGTTTAAGCGGGATCCTATCCTACACATGGAAATACTCCAGTGCAACTGTCGTGGCCGCCGCCGCCGCTGGATCAGTACTTTTTTTTTTTGAGGGAAGGCCATCATGGCTAGCTTTATTAAAACTCAAATAATGTTTACATCGTCTACGAGCTTACTGACAATAAAGTCAGGGAGCTCGTCCAACCAACTAAATGAAGTCTTATTACAATAACTGAAATGAGCTAGCACATGAGCCGCTTGATTACAAGATCTATAACAATGCTTATAAACGACCTTCCCAATTGAAGTACTAGTGTCCACACATTCTGCGAATATTGCCGCTGCCGAGTCCCACCATATGGTTTGTCCATCACAGTAATTGATTACTTGCAAAGAGTCTGATTCAGCTTCTACCCGGTTACACCCAAAGGAGTTAGCAAAAATCAGCCCATCTCGCATGGCCAACGCTTCTGTTGTTATTGCATCCACCGCGATAGGTATAAATTTGCATTGGGCTCCCAAAAAGTTACCTTTGTCATCACGCAGGATAGCCGCCGTAGCACCAACCCCTTCGTTCGAGTAGTACGCCACATCAACATTTAACTTAATGACCGAGGGTCCGGCTTACACCACTTTGCTTCAGGGGAATTTCTCACCAGCGATGTAGCCCTCTGATGGTTGCTTGAGATTGATAACACAGAGAGTGCCCACCTCCAAGGAGGAGGAATTGATTTATTGTGTGTCACTTTTCTATGGATCCACCGAAGGTACCAGCCCCCAACGGCTATTACTTGTTTGAAGTTAAGTATTGGGTGCATCTCAACCTGCTGGTCCGGCAATGATAAGATAAATTCCAAGATCGCAGACACCGATCAGTACTAGTAGTAGTTTGTTTTGCATTTCCTTTCCTTTTTGGTCCTTTTGTTTTCTTGTTTGGGTTGGTTGGCTGGGTTTCTACCTTGCGTCCATCCCCGGTACTGTAATACACAAAGGCACGCATTTTCATTTTTATGGGTGCTGCCGGAAGAAAAAAGCTTCATACAAGCAAACAAACAGTGCAAAGTTGCTTTGGTGAGTGGTGACTAGTAGCTGGTACCAGCTGTCTTGTCTATAGTTTCTACTCCCTCAATTCCTAAATATAATATCTTGTAGGGATTCGACTATAGACTACATACGGAACAAAATGAGTGAATCTACATTCTAAAGTATGTCTATATACATCCGTATGTAGTTCATAGTGAAATCTCTAAAAGGTCTTATATTTAAAAACGGAGGGAGTAGCATGGAGCTGCCTGTGCATGGGGGCTGGGGCGGTAATAAGAACATCGTGATCGATTAGGCAAACAAAGATGGCTGGTCCCATCTGGTAGGAGTATCTCTCTCTGTGTGGTTGTGCGTGTGAGTGTGAATTTTCAAAGAGATAGACGACGGCTTTGCACGGGGTACAGGGCGCGGCCAACTCGGAGCTTGCAACTTCGCTGGTACGAGTAGTGATCCCACTGAGCATATGTATATACTGGACACAAAAAACACTACGCTACCGCCATTTGTTTACTTGGCTCTAGGTCTAGGCTATATAATAGAACTATCCCACGCCCTAATCTAGGACATAATTGATCATTACTACTACGTTGAAAAACTTTGGCCGAGCACCAGTATATCAAGCCCAATCTAATTAGTCAGCTCCATCCATTCAACGGAGCTTAATTCCAGAACTTTGATGGGAGTACTCCATTAAGTGAGAAGAAACCATACTGTACCACGACAATCAAAGATTTGATGGGAGTACGTGACCGTGGAGCCTCCCTTGGAACCATGCATCCACGGTCGCCTCTTGCATGAGCATGGAGAATCTCCATCCTCCCTTTGTTTCTTTTCACCTGCTCCAAAGCGCCTCCCTCACATGGGCGTGGGGTAAAGAAAAGAGCCTTGCCCTTTCTTTCTCCCTTCTTTTACCAAGGCACAGAGACCTTGAAATTTTTTACACTTGCATTATTGACTAATTGATCACGCATGATTTTGTAGGGCCTTTGTTAAGATCCCACTTTCACCTCGACACATGCAGTTTGGGGAGGGGCACTTATCACCATCATCATCATTGGTGTCTGCTCTTAACCTCAGCCAGCGATCGATAAAGCTGTGGTTATTGCTGAATAAAGAACGCAAAAACCTTGGCTTCTCTCTACTAGCCTCACTTTTGTCAGTAACTTTGCGCAAAAGAGGCTGTTGGTGCTTAGCCGCTTAATCATTCTTGCCTGCATCTATTCAAACACAAGCAAGCAGGGCAGGCAGGGCTGACGAGAAAAGCACGCGCCACCCTCGTCATCAAGCATTCAGATCAGACGCATCCCGTGCTGTCACTGCTGCCAGTTTGTTTCAGTGACCCTTAACCTCGCAGTAACTACACCATGCCTGCACTGTAAACACTGGATCTAAACTGCTGCATGCAGCACGTAGTACAGCATACACGGCATGCATTGCGTCATGCAGTCAAATAGGCGTTGTTTTTTCTCACCGGACGGGTCCGTCCTCCACTGGTGTCCAGTCCTCTTATCCTCTCCTCTCCAATGGCGAAGCTCTGAGGAGGAGTAGAGGAGAACGGCCGAGGCTGGAAATTTCCTCGGAATCACGCGAGTGAAAGCAGCGGGTGGTGGTGCTGTGCTGGGGGCCAGTGCAGTACAAGGGCAAGACAATCGCAAGAATTTGACCGTCCTGGCATCTAGCGCCGAGCGGGCGGGCGGTGGGTCCCGCGGCGTCAGACACGGGACCGAGGGGCGCGCAGTAGAAAACAATGATACGCCCGCCACCAACAGCGACAGCGAGTGAGTGAGCCTGCGTACCAGTACCATCGCCGCTGTGAGTGATCCGCAGTAAAAGGAAAACTACTGTAGGAAAGTGAAGGTCGAATGATTACTGTCCAAGCAGAAGTAGTACTACACGATTACTAGTAGTAATGACTAAACTAAACTTACTGTACTAACACTGGGGTTCGCAAAGTACTACGCGCAGTAAATTCTTGGCGACGGGGGCGATCAAGGCGGCGTACCACCACGGCTGAACAATCAGCAATGAAGGCGAATGTCCACTGTCAAGCTTAACTGAAGCTACTACGATTGTTAAGTACTCCGTGCGGTAAATACCTGTGGATGCGTGATGATCACTGTGTGTCTGTACCTCTGGGTCGGCTGGCTGGCTGAGGCTGACACCGCGGGTTAATTCGCGCAGTCCTTTGCCTGCGGGATTAGCTGCGGTTTTCTGAGAAGGGAATTGATGGCACGGTTTTGTTTACTGTTCTGTTCACCCATGGCGAGTCGAGTCAGCGTTGTTGGTGAAGTTGTAAAGCTGCTCTCAATGCAGGGGGAGTATATTACGTACGCAGTACGGTACACTGTATCGCAGCTGGTATGGTATACGACCCCCGAATCTGTACAAAAATACTCCGGTACAGTACAGAGAGCAGGACAAGGGAGTAGTACTGTACCGGAGGCATTGATCGGCCGCCATTGACTCCGACTATTCCTCGGGTCAGAGTTACCGGTGAGGCTTCCGATCCGATTGATTAAATCCGCAGCCGAAATCCGAATCGGCGACGTACGACCTAGGGCATCGAGACCAGGAATCCGAGGATACAGCCGACACGTAGCTGTAATGTGTAAACCTCCAAAACACACGGGCCAGGGGAAAAAACGACAAAATTGACTTGAGGACGAAAAGAATTCACAAACTGAACTCTGTTTGAAAAAATTTCACCCAGCTGACCCTTTTGTGCAGCGCCCGACAGTTAGGCGCTGCACTCCACTGTGCAGCGTCTAACACTCAGGCGCTGCACGCTTGGCCAGCGTGGCACCCCTAGCCCAGGCCCTGCCCACACCCAGCCTGTGCAGGGCCTAGCCCACAGGCGCCACACATGAGATGTGCAGCGCCTGATAGCTAGGCGCCACACTTGTAATGTGCAGCGCCTAGCCGTTAGGCGCTGCACATTCTGTTACATGTAGGCTGGTCCCCCCTCCCCTCCCCCCTCCCACACACACCCCAACCCCCAACACCTCTCTCTCCCTCTCAAATCCTTCTCCAAATCTTCCAAATCTGAAGATTTTTTCTGTGGATTTCCAACTCAATCCCTCCCTCAAGGTAATCTCCTCCGATCCCCTCGTTTTCATCCAAAAAATGCTCACATTTGCTCATTTGTTGCTAGTTTAGGGAAACCCTAGTTTTTTATGGATGTTGAAATTTGTATGTAGATATGAGATGTTTGTTTGCCAATTTGCTAGGGTTAGGCTTCTTAGTATGTTAGGGTTAGGGTTATGAGTGTTGTTATGTTGGGGTTAGGGTTAGGGTTGTTAGTATGTTAGCATTATGCTTATGGTTATTGTTTAGTGGGGGTTAGGGTTATTGTTTCATATACATGTTAGGGCTTTGTATTTTGTGTTAATCTTCGGATGAGTACTTATGGAATCTATATTACGTTGTGTTGTTTTAATTATTCTAGGGATGAGAAGAACATCTGTTTATGTTCATCATGTGGACAAAGACGCCTTTTTGAAAGGCAATATTGAACCGGACCCGGATGAGCTTGACATGGTGTTTGAGAGTACTCATAGCTGTGCCGAGGTCTTGGAACAAGTTAGGAAAGATTTGAATTGGATGGACCCAAGTGATATCGTTGAGTTGGAGGGAAGGCATAATGTGGGTTTTGGAATGCACATCCGTTGGAAGACCATGCGTGCGAACTCCGAGCAACGTTGGGTTGCATACAAGGAGACAGTGGCCGAATCACTAGACAAGGCTCTTGAGTTATTTGCTACGAAGAAGGTTGAGTCTAGTTTGCATTTGGACTTGAACCGGAACGCCTCCCCACCCATGAACCAAGATGAAATGAGTGAATCTCCTTTGACTCAACAAGTGAGGCCAACATTAAGCCCGATTTCAAACAACAAAAATGAAGCTTTGCAAGAGGAGAATGATGAGTATGAGGACGATGACAATGAAGTTGATCTCCATGACAACAATGTGGGTGATCTCGACAAATATCATGTGCAAGAGACAATGGACCATTCCATCCCTTATTCCCGTGGCTATGCATCGGAATCGGATGACGAAGGTCCCGATGAAGAAGTTGATGAGGAGGGGTTCACGGTGAAGGAGGCCGAAGCTTTCGAGAAGGTATTCGAGCGGGATCATCGGACACCATTGTTCAAGGATGTTAGTCTCGCGGATGAAGCCGTGGTGGACGGCGGCAAAGGTGTATGTCTTGGAGTTAGGCCATCTTCTCACCGGGATTTGGAAGACGGCAAGAACCGGATTATAACCGGGTCGAAATTCGGAACCTTGTTGGAATTGAAGATGTGGCTGGACAACTACTCGGTCACGCATTATCGTCCACACAAGGTGGTTCACTCCGACGTCAATGTGCGTTACACGGTTGCATGTGAGGCTGACCGATTTCCATGGATTGTGCGTGCAAGACCATGGAAAGGAGGGCCCACTTGGCACGTAGTTAGTTGTGTACCAAGTCACATGTGCCGAGGCAAGAAGGTGGATGGCAAGATTGTGTCCCAAGACCATAGACATTTCACGTGCGAGTTCATCGCTTACAGGGTTTCCAACACAATATCCACACTTCCAATCATGAGCATTCAGAGCGTCATGGACCTTGTGAAAGCCATCTTTCATTACAAGGTGAAATACGGCAAGGCATGGAAGGCGAAGCAAGGCGCAATCAAGATTGTATGGTAATTGAGATGAAGCATATAACCGAATCCCTAGGTTGTTGTTAGCTATGGCCGCCACTAACCCGGGCATGGTTCATGTGGTCGAGCCTCATGGGCAAAAAACAACGATTCACGACGGAAGGACCGTGCGAATATTTGGCCGTGCATTTTGGGCGTTCGAGCAATGCGTGAGGGCTTTCGAACACTGTCGGCCGGTCATCGCCATTGATGGCACGTTCTTGACCGGACAATACATGGGCACCTTGTTGGTTGCAATAGCAAGTGATGCCAATAACCGGGTGTTGCCTTTGGCTTTTTCTTTGGTTGAGGTGGAGAACAATGATAACTGGGAGTGGTTCTTGCGTCTTTTGAGAACCAAGGTATTACCGGCTCAAAGGAAAATTTGTGTCATATCGGATCGCCATCAAGGAATTCTTAACGCGGTGGACATTGACATTCCCGGGCATGCTCCGTTGCACCATCGATGGTGCATGAGGCACTTTTGTTCAAACTTCTATAGGGCATGTGGCCTTAAGGAGTTGGCCGATGATCTTCAAGATTGTTGTCTCGCTTTCTCCGGCAAGCGGTTCGCCAACTTGTACAACAAATTGCTCACACACAAAAAACTTGATCCCGGGGGTCTTGACTTTCTCAATAGGAACATTGAAGAAAGGAATAAGTGGGCACGTGCTTTTGATGAAGATGGCCGGAGGTATGGTCAAAGACAAGCAACATGGCCGAATGCTTCAATAGGGTGCTCAAGGGTGTACGTGCATTACCCGTGACGGCAATAGTTCAATACACATTCGACAAGATGAATGCGTACTTTCTAATGCACTCAATGGAAACGGATAAGCAGATTGCGGGTGAGAACAAGAAGAAGTACAAGTACAAGTTCCCACCAAAGGTTGATGAATGGTTGGAATTTCAATCACGGAAGGCGGACTCCCAAGAAGCTATATTATATAACGACGACGATTGGTTGTTCGAAGTGAAAGAGCCAGGAGGAACCACAAACGATGGCCGCCAAAACGGAGGACGGGCTTTCAAGGTCTCCCTAACACGGTGTGATTGCTCTTGCCAGAGGCCATTGTTGCTTCATCTCCCATGCTCGCACTTGTATACCGCAGCTCGCGTTAGGAGTGTGGACGTCAATCACCCGCTCATCGTGAGGGAGTCCGAGTTCTCAATCATGACGGTTAAGAATACATGGGCTCCCCGATTTCACCCATACTTCGACCAATCACAATGGCCGGAGTACCATGGAGTTCAACTATGGCCCGATCCGGAATTGAAGGTCGTTAAACGGGGAAGACGTAAGGCAAAGCGTTTTAGAGGTGACATGGATGGATGGGGCCATGGTGGCGGTCGAGAATCGGGCAACGGCCAATTCCAAGAGCCTCGTGAGAGATCCCGTTGTGGTGACTGCAAAGGTGGGGGACACAACACAAGAACTTATACCAAACCAAGAAAGAGATCAAAGAAAAATGATGCAAGCACAAGCCAACAAGGAGATACACATGTTCCTAGCCAACGAGGGCCAAGCCAAGCAAATAGTGGTGAACATGGTCATACGCAACAAGGGCCAAGCCAAGCAAGTGGTAGCCAACCAAGTGTTAGTCAACAAGTGCAAAACCAACCAAAAAAGAGATCAAAGAAAAATGATGCAAGCACAAGGCAACAAGGAGATACACAAGTTCCTAGCCAATGAGGGCCAAGCCAAGCAAATAGTAGTGAACATGGTCATACGCAACAAGGGCCAAGCCAAGCAAGTGGTAGCCAACCAAGTGCTAGTCAACAAGTGCCAAACCAACCAAGTAGTAGCCAACAAGGGGCAAGCCAATGAGGAACTAGGCAACAAAGAGGGAGGGAACTAGGTCTTACAAGAGGCCGTGGTGGTGGTAGAGGCCATGGTGGTGGTAGAGGCCGTGGTGGTGGTCTTGGACTTGGCGGTGGTAGAGGCCGTGGTGGTGGACTTGGCCTTGGTGGTGGTCTCGGCCAAGGTGGTGGTAGAGGAATGTTTGGATACCTAGATGAACCTTTTCCGTACGTGGCTTACTACCTATTTTGTTGCAGTATACATGTTTTTCATACTTTGTTCTTGTCCTTACTAACTATTATTTTGCAATTTACATGTTTTTTAATATGTTCTTCTTGTCCTTACTAACTATTATGTTCTAATTTTTATAGGTATGGCGGCTTCTCAACCCAACAAACCAACAATGAAGGGGGTGGAGGAGAAGGATGGGGAAGGTGAGATGGCGGGGTGGTGGGAGAAGGCTGCGAGGAAGCTGAGAGAGGAGGATGCAGCCGCACTAGAGAAGAAGAAGCAACATGAGTTCGAAGAGAAGATGAATGAAAAAGAGAGAGGGATATTTGAGGATATCACGAGGAGGGACAAGTTGAGGATTGCATGTGAGAAGGCAGCTGCGCAACGGCAAAAGGATTTTGAAGAAAAATGCAAGAAACTTTGGGCTTTTGAGAAGGAAAAGAAAGAGAGGGAGCATAAGCTATTCATAAAGAAGGTGGTTCATGAGTCTCATCTCATAAGGAAAAGGGAGGAGGAAGAAGAAGAGGAGAGGAAGAAGAAGAAGGGAAAGGGACCTTGCTCGACACAATAGAGCAATGTGACCTTGTTGTCTACTACGCTATGATCTTCGATTTGGTTGTCGACCAAAGTTTGTAGTATTATGTGCTATCACAATTCTATGTGTACTTCCATGTCTGCCAACCTCCTCTATGTGTTCTACTATGTCCTATGGACTCCTCCATGTGCTACGACTCTTGTAACTCTACTACGATGTGCTATGACTCCTCTATGTCTACTAATATGTGGCATGGACTACTCTATGTGTATTTGTGCTATGTGTTGTGGACTAATCTACGTGTATTTGTGCTATGTGCTTCTTGATATAGGATTTGAATCCGAAAATGTATTTTTTTTTCAGTTTTCTAAAAAAGCCAACCATGCAGCACCTGATTGCTAGGCGCTGCACTAAATAGTGTGACGCCTACAGGCGTCACACTGTTTAGTGCCGCGCCTGAGGCAAAGGCGTTGCACACACAGACAAAAATTTGGTGGAAAACCTACTGGAACCTATCTGTTGCTGATATCCTGATGTGCAACGCCTAGGTGTCAGGCGTCACACTACACAGTGTGACGCCTGACACCTAGGTGTTGCACATCTGGATATCAGCAAGAGAAATGTTCCAGTAGGTTTTCCACCAATTTTTTGTCTAACTGTGGGTGCAACGCCTTTGCCTCAGGCGCTGCACTACATAGTGTCACCCCTGTCCCCTAGGCGTTGCACTGTGTAGTGCAGCGCCTGAGTCAAAGGCGTCACTCTTCTGTTCACTGCAGAAACAACAGATTTCCTGTTCATTTCTTTTTCATCCAATATTTGTATTGATAATATATAACATGGATCTAACATAAAGCAATTTGGTCATACATTGACAATTTCAACATCACTTCAAGTTCAACATCACTTCAAGCAGAAGTAGCACATTACTAAGAGTTCATCAACATCCTCTCAACATCTTACATAACCTCACAAGTTCATCAACCAAATAAAACGATGACATTACTAAGAGTTCATCAACATTACTAAGAGTCCACTCCCTCAATCCGTTGCCGGCGGTGGTGAGCGGTATGGCAAGGGATCCACCGGCTCCGGGGGCGGCGGGGTGTGGGTAGGCATCAGACCTATGATGCAATCCCATCTCTCTGCACGGCTCCGATCTGTTGACTTCGCTTCCTGCTTTGCCCAATGGACGAACGCTACTGGCGGCTCGGATGGATGCGGCATCCTGCGCTTCTCCTCCCTGTTGCCCTCGAAGTAAATTCTCCAGGCGAGATTCAGCAATTCTCGATCTGCACGATCCTTGCACTCCCGAGCATGTCTCCTGGCGACGGAATTCAGATCTGACCCCTCTTCCACCTCCTCCTCTGCTTCCTTCCACTCCCTCACGCACAGCGTCCATTAGAGAGCGTCGTCTCTGATCTGCATCGCCCGCTCCCTCCAGCGCTGCGCCCTGGTCTCCGCTTGGGCCTCCGCCGAGATCGAATCGAGCCGCTGCAGGGGATCTGGAAACGCCTGGTAAACCAGAGGCAGCGGGATTCGGTACCCCCCCTAACCCAATGGCACCCCGGTAGATCTGGAGGCGTGGGCCATGGGGAGGGGTATGCCAGAAGGAGATGGTCGGAGAAGCGGCGACGGAGGAGGTGCTGGCGGCGGCGGTGGCGGTGGCGGCTGCGTAAGACAAACAATCAAAGCATACCAATAATCATCACAAAACACATATGCATCCAAAACAATATAAGGTTCCATAATGGTTTCATCTGACTCATCTCAAAAACATCTCAACATGTAGGGTTCCGGAACGAAAGCATCCTTGTCAATACAAATCTAGGATTTCATCTCACTCATCTAAAAAAACATCAACACAAACATCTCAATATGTATAGGGTTCATCTCAACAATCTAGATTTTCACTATGGAAGCATATATTGTCAATACAAATCAACTAAACTAGGGTTACAAAATGATTACAAATCATCTACAAATCCTAGATCCCACAAATCTATTTCAAAATTTACATGCAAATTTCTAATCCAACCAAATAAGGGTTCCACAAATCTGAAAAGTACATAACATTTTCTGGATATAAAGAAGGGGATCGAAGGAGGATACCTTCTAGGATGGATTGGTGAAGAAATGCACGCAACAAATCGTCAGATCTGAAGATTTTGGGAGAGAGGATTGAGAGGGGGAGAGGAGGAAGCCGCCGCCGCGCTCTGTTCTGTAACTGGAAGGAATGGGGTGGGGTGGGGGAGGGCCAGCGCGCGGCCGTTTCAAAGTCACAGTGCAGCGCCTAAGAGCTAGGCGCTGCACATTAATGTTGGTACAGCGCCTTTGGCTAAGGCGCTGCACTTCCCAGTGTGACGCCTGACACTCAGGCGTTGCACTGTGCAGTGCAGCGCCTCAGCCAAAGGTGCTGCACCAACACTTAGACATAATTTTGGACGAAAACCTACTGGAACGTTTATGTTGCTGATATCCAGATGTGCAACGCCTAGGTGCCACGCGCTGCACTACACAGTGTAACGCCTGACACCTATGCGTTGCACATCTGGATATCAGCAACAGAAAGGTTCCAGTAGGTTTTCATCCTAAATTTTGTCTAAGTGTGTGTGCAACGCCCTTGCGTCAGGCGCTGCACTAATCAGTGTGACGCCTGGACCTCAGGCGCTGCACTGTGTAATGCAGCGCCTGACGCCAAGGCGCTGCACATCTGATATCTGCAGAAGCAGATCAGTTTCATTGCACATCTGATATCTGCAGAAGCAGATCAGTTTCATATCAACAATATGACAATTTCACTAGTTCTACATCTCACATAAAACAGTAAGGATCAACAATATGACAGTTTGGGATCTAAGACATCTCACATAAAACATAACAGTTTGTGATTTAAGACACGTCACTACAAGTTTGACAGAAGACAAGATTGTTACAAGTTCAACAAAGACTTAACGCCACTTCAAGTTCAACAAAGACAAATGTTCACAAAGAAACCGACGACTAGTTCTATTTCGTAAGAAAACGACGGCGACTAGTTCATTCAGCGCATTGTATTGCCGCCTCTTCCCCTCTTGCTGGTTATCTTCTTCCTCCTGGGACGAGCAACCGGCTCCGGTGCCTCCTCCTCCTCATCGTTCACATCATCATCCTCCAAGCTCGCCATCCGCGAGCTCCCAGCGAGCGCCCTCTTGCCTCTAGTGTTGTAGTCTTCGGGCGTGTAGCGTTTGAATCCCTTCCTAGGCTTCAACATGTATTGTGAACGAACTTGATAGTCCTGCAATGTCGTGTCATCGTCAACGTATCATACAAGCAAATGATATGGTAAAGAACGTGAGTCATAACGAAATGACCAATGCATCAAAGATATGAATATGTGCTATTGTCATACCTCTTGGGTGACCACACCCTCATCCTCCAAATGAGCTGTCGAGGTAGTCTCATCCTCCAGATGAGCCCCATGGTCAGATGGTGTAGCGGACCTAGACAGCTCTGGTTCTAAATATTCGGGGTCATGGCAACCGATAAGGTTGGCCAACCGCCTTAACCTTTGGCCCTGACGCTGTAACATGGACAAGTGAATGAGATATCCAACTTTGCTACATATGTAACATGAACAACTTAATGAGATATGTACCTTCATGAATGATCGAAGTGCACCTTCCTCATTGCCTTGTCCAACCGGGGTTGTGTCCAGAATATTCTGGGTTTCATCAGCTGCTTTCTTGATCTGCTTGCGCTGTTCACGGGAATGAAATAAACATGTTAGGCAAGTAAAGTTATGTAATAGGGCCAACGGGAACGCGAAGAGGGGAACACATTACTACAAAGTTGATCACTGGATCATGAGGGACTCGGGTGCCTTCCCTAACATATTTGTTGTATTCGGTCTGGGCTAGCTCATCAAAGACGGTGGGTTCTTCCAAAATCTCATCATCATACGCCGGCTTCAATATCTCCACACGAGTATTTGCAAGAAACCATTTAAGGTAGTTGTTGAAGGCGAACGGGCAGTGCTCACAAAGCTGGGATCATGCAGTCGACTGAGCTCGCTCCACACTTAGCTCGAACATGGTGACATACTTCTTATGATGTTTGTCCCAGTCCTTGATCTTTCGCGGCTTTTTCCTATCCAACCTGCATGTTAACAAACCAAATTTTAGGACCATCAAAAAGGACTTGAAGATGCTAAGTGCACAAGGGTCATTCTCTCTTACCTGTGAAGCATTTTGTCCGTGTCCTCCCATTCCGGTGGGTGACCCTGGAACAGACCAAACTGGCGGAACACACGATGTGGCATGTGAAGCTCAACCACCCAGTTGCATATGAGCGGGCACCGCATAAGCCAAAGATGCCTATCCTGCAAGCACATCGGATTCAGGATGAATTCTCCTGCATCACCTAGTCTATCCTTGGCGCCATATGGCTCCCATTCCACCTGGAACATAGCACAACAACGCAACATTGATATCGAGTTTTCATAAAAGCACAAGAATGAGTGATGTAATGTCAATGTTTACCTGCTCAGCCGTAATCGTGTCCAACTCGTTGGTGTACTGCCTATACATGAGAGTGACATCGCTCGTCATCTCGGATACCACATCCCACTTGTAAGCCCAAGTGGGGAACCGTAGTTCGTCCTCTTTGTCGTCCCATTCATTGAACTTGACGTCCTTCGGGCGTCCGACCGGCAGGCGCTCCCAGCTCCATACCGAGAGTACGAGCATACAACCACCAATACATCCGTCCTTCGAGATCCTACAACAAGCATCATCCAACTGCACATAAAGGAAAACATGGTTCACTCAAGAGAAAGATTGCATTCATAATGTAGAAATGAAGTGAAAAACAAACAACTGACTACCTGTCGGTACAAGTAGGCCAGTGCCGCCGAAACCCAAGTCCATTTGTTGTCGAAGACGGTCAACGCCTTAAGCCACATCCATGGAGCGTTCTTGCCAGTGGCATCGGCAAACAAAGTCCTGGAGATAACGTACCACATGTAGACACGAGCATATATCTAGATCACATTATCATTAGCACCTTGAAGGCAATGCGCAAAGTTTGCTACAATCCACGTGAAAGGAGCTCCGGCTGCGACTCTCTCCTTCCTCTTCTCTCCCTCTTCTACCTGAGCCTCTGGAGGAGCCATACCGATAAGGGCCTCCATCTGCTGGCGCCACCCATTAGAATCGGTGCTCATACAGAGAGGCTTCCCCTTGATAGGAAGACCGGTGATCAAGGCGACATCCTGGAGCGTCACAGTCATCTCCCCGGTTCGAAGATGGAAACTGTGCATCTTCGTCCTCCACCGATCAACAAGCATGGTGATTGCTGCAGCATTCAGGTTCGGCGTCGACCGGCTGACCAGCTGAATGAACGGGAGGAGTCCTGTCTGCCTGATGTACGGTGTGTACCGCTCATCGTAAGGCATGACAGCACCAGAGACTCCGTGAGACCGAATCTTCAGAGGTTGAAGGAACTGCAAACACGCAAATTAGATGATTACATATAGGCATGCCTATTTGAACTAGACACATATTTCAAAATACCAACTACTATGATTATTACCTGTTTCTTCTCCGACATCATGTAGGCCTGGTATTGAACATCATAGTAATCTTCGAGAAGCCAAACCATCCTACAATTTTGAAACAGTAAACATACATGACAAAACTAAAACACTTCCTATTCATTATTTCACATGCGAGCATTTTTCATGTATACATACTAAAACACTAGGTACTAAAAGAAATTTAAACACTAGAGTTCAAATGTGACTTCCTAAAACACTTCCTATGTGACTTCTTTTCCATATATACTCAGCAACAAAACATGCGCAAACTAGGGTTAAATACTAATGTAATACTCAACAATAATGCTCAACAACCAAATATGACTTCCTATGTGACTTCTTTTCCATATATACGTACAAATTTGTATGGAACCAAGATTGACAATACAAATCAACAACATTAGGGTTCCAAAAAGATTGCATATCATCTCGAAATCCTAAATCACACAACACTATTTCAATGTATCATATAAATTTCTAATCCAACCAAATCAAGGGTTTCACCCTAACTTGCAAACATATCTGAAAACAAAGTGAATGATTTTATGGATACAAAGAAGGGGATCGGAGGAATTTACCTTGTATGAGGAATGAGGAAATAAATCCACGGCCCAAACCTTCAGATCGGAAGAATTTTGGAGAGGGGATAGAGAGGGGGAGAGCAGATGGCCGCCACCGTGCTGGGGGGTTCGGTTACTGGAACGAACTAATGGGGGGTTCGGATGGGGGTGGCGGGCTGTGGCGGTTTAAGTCATTGTGCAGCTCCTAAGATCTAGGCGCTGCACACGGTAGTGTAGCGCCTAGTTCCAAGGCGCTGCACTGCTCGGTACGAGGCCCAACTGTGCCACGCTGGCAAGGCGTGCAGCGCCGGAGAGTTAGGCGCTGCACAGTGGAGTGCAGTGCCTGACTATCGGGCGCTGCACAAAAGGGTCAGCTGGCTGAAATTTTTTCAAACACAGTTCAGTTTGTGAATTCTTTTCATCCTCAGGTCAGTTTTGTCGTTTTTGCCCGGGCCAGGGGAGTGAAACCGGCGATTTTCCTCGTGCCAGCGGTGTTCTCCGGTCGCTGGGATAGTGGGATCGAGATTATACGGACAGGACGAGTTGTTGCCGCGAACACAACGGGGGATTTGGCCGGTATATACGCCATTGAAGGCAGGCGACGTGCATAAGTGCATTGAGTTGCATGTGGGTGGTCCAGGCGACAAGATTCGCACCTCCGCTCCGGCCGCGAGGGAGGACCATGCGCCGCGCCCGCATGCCTGCTACGATTCCGAGGGGTAGAACTCGCTGTGCAACCAAGCGTGCCACCCATCGCGCGAGGTTTGCCGTTCACCGATGGACGCTACTACTTTACCTACACTGTTTTTTCCTCCTTGCACTCAGTTGGGCCTGACGAAGCAGATGCGGTACATGTTGTGCATGTTGTTTGTTGTAGGCAACTGCACAGTGCTTGATGTTTGGTTAGGGCATCTCCAACGGCAACCCGCAAATTTTCTCCCGCATCCATCCGCAGACACGGATGCGGGAGGCCGCCATCCAACCATAGCCGCATACATCCAGCCAACAATTCGAACTAACCGGACGAAATTCATTCAAACACGACCGGATTTCATATAAACAAGACATATTTCATATAAACATGACGGATTTCATATAAAAATGGCGGATTTCATTACATTTACATCAACTAAGCGGTGCTACTCCGGCTCTGGAGCTATAATTAATACCTATTTAAATGGTCACCGGCGCCCGTTCCCGGTGTCCGGCCATGAACCCAGAGAACCGAAGCTTCGCTTTTCCAGCTCCGCCTCAGCGCTCTCCAGCTCTGCCTCCGTAACCTCTGCCTCCGGAGCCCCGGGAAGTGAAGTTGTCTGCCTCCACGTCGCTGCCAAGCGGCTAATCGGCCGACGATGTTCAGCCTACCAAGCTTGGCGTCGACGGGAGGGGAGGAGCGGTGGCCTTCTTGGGACCCGAGCGGCGGCGACCTACCGTGCACTACTCTTCCTCGCTGCCGGCGGCGCTCGCGGACGTGCCGGCTTCGTGGTCGTGGCGGCGGGGCGCGGCCTCGGCGTTGTCCACCTCCTCGTCGTCGGTCTCGCCGAACACCGCCTCACCCGCCTCGTCGCACTCCTTGGACGCAACCGCCGCCTCCGCCACCCGCTGCCGGTACCGCCAGCGGGAGAGGCGGATCTCGCGGTAGGACTCGAGCAGCACCTCCTGCTCCGCCAGGTCCACGTCCGGCGCGACCGCCCTGTCGACGCCGAGCTGCTCCTCCGCCTGCAAGTGCTCCTGGAGGAGGTGGTGGTTGTAGGCGGCGTCGTCCTGTGATTCCCGGAACTGCTCCTCCCGCATCATGTCCATGTAATGGGCACGGGCCTCGCCGATGGTCATGGTGCAGTCCACCGGCGAGGGTGGCGTGGCAGAGAAGGAGGGTGCCACGGCGGAGGAGGAAGAGGAGGGTAGCGCCTGGTGTAAGTGCATCAAGTGCCCCCTTAGTGGTTATGGAGTATTGAAGACAAATAAGTTAAGGGACTAATGAGTTTGTGAGTGTACACAGGTGAGAATAGTCGCTGAAGACTTGGTTTAACCACAGAAGACGACCCCTAAAAATGTATTTCTTCAAGTGAAGAATTTGGTACGGCCTATGAAGAATTTGATGTGAAGACTTGGAAGCTTGAAGACTTTGTTTTCATAGTTTCTTTTCTTCTTATTTGAGTCATAGGAAAAACCGTACTGTCAAAGGGGGTCAAGGTGAAACATATTTCATAGTTCAAAGCGATGCTCAAAACTAAACAAACCTAAGCCGCTTCGAGTGAAGCCTTTGGAAATCTCCGGAACAGCTGACGAATTTGACAGTGATAGTGATGAGGTTCATCTGGTCTCTGACGAATTTGGTCAGGCTGAGGAGTTAGGATTTCGCCAGTGCGATCTGCCTATCGTGAGGAAATAGAGTGCCCTGACGAAATTGAGAGCTTAATTTCCGACCGTTGCTGCGCCGCGTGCGAGCTGTCGAGTGGATTCTTATCCTGACAACGGTCATGTCTGAGAAGGGCATTTATGACATTTCATGTCAGGTTGCCTCCTGGCTATAAATAGCCACCCCCTACAACCACTAGTTGGTTGGCTGCTCTAGAGAGAACTTGACACTTGTCATTTGAGAGCAACCCTTCCTCTGACGACTTTGTGAGAACCCAAGTGAGGAAAAACCCAACCAGAGCCAAAGTGACTGAGCATCACTGAAGAAGTTGATCTGTGTGATCCGACGCTTGTTACCTTTGAGGGTTGTCATTCCTCCAGACGGTTAGGCGTCATGTTCTGAGCACCCAAGAGTAATTGTGGTGTGCCGGTGAACAAGTCTGTGAAGGTTTTTGAAGTCTACCTTGAAGACTTACCACGAGTGATTAGGCGAGGTCAAAGTGATCTTAGCTCTAAGAGGAATACGGTGAGGACTAAGTGTCCTCCGAGGTAAGACTCAGCCGCCTCAACCAGACGTACAGTTGATACAACAACTGGAACTGGTCTATCAAATCGTTGTGTCTTCATCGAACCCAACTGGTTTCAAATTCCTCACCCCTTTACCTTTACGCATTTTCGCTGCTAAAGAACTTGTGCTCTACTTTTCTGATGAATTTGAACTGAGGACCTTCATTATGTTGTATTTCATTCTTCAGTTCATCTTCCTCATGCATGTCTGCTTGTATGACTACTTGTTCTTCACTTGTATGTATTTCCTTTGCATGCTAGTTACATCTGTGTCGATCTAGTTTCGCTCCTGTTTCTATTTTGTCACTCTGATTTTCGTCAAAATCTTCGGAGTTTGACGAATTTCTAAAAATCTCCCATTCACCCCCCTCTGGGAGTTAACCTGCGCTTTCAATTGGTATGAGAGCAAGGTACTCCCTTGTTTTGTGAGATTTTGGTTTAACCACCTGGAGTTTTAGTTATGTCGACCGTAGGTATGATCAAGGTATCCGCTGCGTGCCCCATCTTCGATGGCACAGACTATCCCTACTGGAAGAACAAGATGCGAATGTATCTTGAGGCTAGTGATAACGATCACTGGTTCGTCGTTGAGAATGGAGTGCCTACTGTGGCTCCAAGCATCAACGCCACTGACGTGAAGCGATTCAAGCAACTGGAGTCACAAGCAAAGAATATCATATGTGGTCATCTGAATAAAGGCCAGTATGGTAGAGTGAGTGCTTTGTAAACTTCAAAGCTTATCTGGGACCGGCTCTCCAAAGTCAATGAGGGAGTCTCCACTCAACGTGACTCCCGAGTTGATGTTCTGCACAATCTCTTCAATCGCTTCAAGAGGCTCGACAATGAAAATGTGCAGCAAACCTTCGACCGCCTTACTGATATCTCCAATGAGCTTTAGGCTCTTGGTGCTGCTGACATCACCGATCATGAGGTGGTGAAAAAATTGCTGAGGTCTCTGGACAGTTCCTTCGACACCTTGGCACTGATGATACAAGAGCGCCCTGACTACAAGTCACTAGATCCTGCTGACATTCTTGAGAGACTCAACACACATGAATTTCAGCAAGCAGAGAAGAGAGATATGTATGGACCCAACTATGGTCGTCCTCGCGCTCTGAAGGCAAAAGCAGAAGCCAAGGCTATCTCTTCATCTGAAGAAGAAGAGGAATATGAGAGCAGTTCTGATGGTGCAGAGGAAATTGGCAGAGAACTGGCAATGCTCGGGAAGAAGTTCCAGAAGTTTTCCAAGAAGAACCGCTTTGTAAAATCTTCAAAGTATGACTCGAAGAACACTGGAGAAGCGTCTGCTCGAGACTACAAGAGAACCTGCCACAAATGCAAGAAGCCAGGCCACTACATCGCCGACTGCCCTGTATGGCTAAAGAAGAAGAAGAAGAGCAGAGATGACGACTCTTAATACAAGAAGAAGAAGTCCTCAAAGTCTTCATCAAAATCTTCATCGCGCAAGAAAAGCAGTTCTAGCAGAGCTCGTGCATTCATTGGGAAGGAAATGGATTCTGAGGAAGAATCTGATGATCAGCAAGTGATACGTCTCCAACGTATCTATAATTTATGAAGTATTCATGCCATGTTTATTATAGTTTTGTATGATTTTGGTGCACTTTTATATGGATTTTATATGATTTTCATGGACTAACATATTGACCTAGTGCCTAGTGCCAGTTGCTGTTTTCTGCTTGTTTTTGGTTTTCCAGAAAATCCATATCAAGTGAAATCCAAATGCAGCGAAGATGATTTTTTCTGGAACATAAGATACACTAGAAGCTTCGGGAGGTGGCCAGAAGACCCACAGGGGCCCCACGAGCCACCAGGGCGCGCCACCCCCCCAGGCGCGCCCTGGTGCCTCGTGGGCCTCTGTGGCCCTTGGGAGTGATTCTTTATCGCACGTTGAGGGATGGTTATATGATCCAATTATGTTAGCATTGTTGAGAGATTGCACTAGTGAAAGTATGAACCCTAGGCCTTGTTTTTAAGCATTGCAATACCGTTTGTGCTCATTTTTGTTACTTGCTACCTTGCTGTTTTTATATTTTCAGATTGCAAAAACCTGTATCTACTATCCATACTACACTTTTATCACCATGTCTTCGCCGAACTAGTGCACCTATACAATTTACCATTGTATTGGGTGTGTTGGGGACACAAGAGATTTCTTGTATTTGGTTGCAGGATTGTTTGAGAGATACCATCTTCAACCTACGCCTCCCACGGATTGATAAACCTTAGGTCATCCACTTGAGGGAAAATTGCTACTGTCCTACAAAACTCTGCGCTTGGAGGCCCAACACGAGTCTACAAGAATAAGTTGTGTAGTAGACATCAGCAAGCTGAGGAATCTGAGGAGGAATCAGACACTGGTGTGGCGAGCCTTGCACTCGCTACTGAGTACGTCAGCAAGTCCATCTTCAACCCTGAGAATAATGGTATCTCCACCAACAATGATGACTGTGCTGATAACTACACTCCACCTATTGCTTCATGGCAAGAGGTGCAAAGGTAACCTCACGAGAAGCTTACTTTGAAACTTCCAGTGATGACGACTCTGAGTGTGAAGCTAAACCAAGCTATAAAAACTTGCTAAAATTGCAACTGAGCAACGACATGCCATGGAAAAGATTCAAAAACTGCTAGACAAAAGCGATGACCTGTTGGACAAGGAAATGGATCGTAGTCAAGCTTTGTTTGAGGATCTCAGAAGGCTTAAGTCTCAATATGACGAACTTGAAAGTCGTCATGTGTCCCTCTCAGCCGAACATGAGAAGTTGTCCTATGAATTTCTTCAAAGGAAGCAATATCTCGAGAAGCTGAGAGCGTCTCATGATGATCTTCAAAAAGAATATGATTCACTCCTCGCTCAACAGATCAGTACCGCTCAGGAAGATTTTGATGCACCATGCCTGAAATGCCTTGAATGTGATAATGCCAATTCTTCAGCTGAATGTTCAAATGCTTTTGTACTTTCAATTGCTTCAGCTGCTACGATGGCCACTAACCCCTCACTTGAGGAAGCCACCGGTGATACTGATGAAAATGTAGGGCTGAAGGAATTGTATGTCACTGGCATGTACAAAAGCCTCAAAGGGCATCAAACCCCGTGTGACGTGCTCAAAAAGTAAATTCTTCACAGAAACCCTAGGAAAGAGGGTATTACTTTTGAGACAAAGCTCAATGCTGATGGTTCGTATTGGAAACCTGAGCAGTATCCCAAAACCACATGGGTTGCTGCAAAGGGACCTCCAATAGATCCATCTACTCTATCTGGCTATACTTGTGATTCTTCATATTCTTCAGATGAGTCATTTGACTCCAACTATAAGCTATTCAAAAATCAGAATGGTGAAGTCTTTGCCAGATTCATTTGTACTAACTGCAGGAACGGTCCACCTGTGAAGAAAATCTGGGTTCCTAAAAGCCTTCTGGAAAATCTTCAGGTGAATGTCATCATGACGCCACCAATGAAGAAGAAACCTCCCAGGGCAAATTCTTCACAGGGATCAAAGTCGTCAAATGGACGAAGATCGACTTATGGTCGTGCTAATGCCTATGTTTCGTAGGGAAACAAACAGCATGTTGATGAATATGAGCATTATTCTTCAAACCACTTTGTTCACAAATCATCGAAGAATTTCTCTGCTTATTCATTCAATTACTATAACCCTCCTATGAAAAGGAACACATATTTTGCAATGCCTAAGTTCTCCATTAATGCACTTCGCTACATTGCTTCTCAGCCACCCATACAGATGTGGGTGGTTAAGAAGAAGAACTAATCTCTTCTGCAGGGTCAGGTCTTCAGACAACTGAAATGTCTGATGAATTTGCTGAAGACCTGACAAAGTGCCTGTTGGGATGCAGGCTAATCACGATGAAATGAATAACTCATTTCACACATCCCTTATGCTGCTAAATACTATTCCTTGATGAAATTGTCTGACGAAATTGATCATCATCATATTCTTCACTTTGAAGTATATGAATTTCTAAGTCAGACTAATGCTTCTACAGGATGATACACCTTCAGCCACTGAATGGGTCTTGGATAGTGGCTGCACGAATCACATGACTGGAGATAGGAATCTCCTCACTGATGCTCCCCTTACTCTGTCTCATCTGAAGCATATCACATACGCTGACAAAGGAAAAAGCAAGGTATTGGGTCTAGGTAAGGTTGCTATCTCAAAGGATCGACACATGGAAAAGGTGATGCTTGTCGAGTCCCTTGGATACAAGCTCATGTCTGTCTCAATGCTTTGTGATCTTGATATGATTGTCATCTTTGGCAAATATAGATGCATTGTGCTGTTGGAATCTGACAAATCCAAAGTCTTCGAAGGCTTTAGGAAAGGTGAGTTGTATATTGTAGATTTCTCACTAGGTCCTCAGCCTGCCACGTGTCTACTTGCAAAAGCTTCAGAGTGCTGGCTATGGCATCGATATCTTGGACACACTGGCATGAGGAATTTGAGCACACTCGTCAAGAAGAAGCACATCATTGGCATCGAAGGCGTCAAATTCGTCAAAGATCATTTGTGTGGTGCTTGTGAGTCTAGAAAGATGACCAGATCCAAGCATACGGCTAAGACAATCATGACCACTACTCGTCCCTTTGAATTACTTCATATGGATTTGTTTGGTCCCACACATTATGCCACACTAACCAATGCAGCATCTCTCGACGGATTCGTCATTGTTGATGACTACTCTCGTTACACCTGGGTGCACATCATTTCCTACAAGACTGAAGTTCAGGATGTCTTCAGACGATTCTCCAATCGGGCCATGACGAATTATGGTCTCAAGATCAAGCACATCAGGAGTGACAACGGCACTGAATTCAAGAACACAGGCCTCGACGGCTATCTTGATGAACTTGGTATCACTCATGAGCTCTCTGCTCCCTACACGCCTCAGCAGAAAAGAGTCGTCGAGCGCAAGAACAGAACCCTCATCGAGATGGTGCGTACTATGCTTGATGAATACAAGACACCTCGTCATTTCTGGCCTGAAGCAATTGACACTACATGTCACATCATCAACCGGGTATATCTTCACAAATTCCTCAAGAAGACCTCATATGAGCTCCTCACTGACAAGAAACCCAATGTGAGTTATTTCGTCTTCGGTGCTAAATGCTGGATTAGAGATCCTCATCACAGTTCTAAATTTGCACCGAAAGCACATGAAGGTTTTATTCTTGGTTACGGAAAGGACTCGCACACCTACAGAGTCTTCAACTTCTTCCACCACATGGTTGTTGAAACTGTAGACATGCGGTTCGATGAAACTAACGGCTCGCAAAGAGAGCACCTGCCTCCTGTGCTAGATGAAAATCCTCCTGAGGAATCTATCAAGCTTATGGGCACTGGTGAAATTGTGCCCAGTGAAGAAATAGCTGATGAAGAAGTACTTATCCCTCATCATGAAGAAACTACTAATCCTGAAGAAAATGATGCTGAGGAATCTGCACAGCAATAACAACAGCAAGGCCCTCGTCCAGCACATCCTCGAGTGGCAAATGAAGTGCAGATTGAGAAGATCCTCGACAACATCAATGCACCTGGTCCCCTCACTCGCTCAAGAGCTTCACATTTAGCAAACTTTTGTGGGCATTACGCATTTTTCTCTATTTCAGATCCCACCAAAGTTGATGAAGCATTTCTGGAACCTGAATGGATTCAAGCCATGCAAGATGAATTACATGAGTTCGAGCTCAACAATGTGTGGGAGCTTGTCAAGCGTCCCGATCCACGCAAGCCCAATATCATCGACACTAAGTGGATCTACCACAACAAACAAGAAGAAAATGGCCAAGTGGTGAGGAATAAGGCCCGTCTTGTAGCTCAAGGCTACACACACGTTGAGGGTATTGATTTCGATGAAACATTTGCACATGTTGCTAGGCTTGAAGCCATTCGTATACTGCTTGCATATGCTAACTGATACGTCTCCAACGTATCTATAATTTATGAAGTATTCATGCCATGTTTACAACAATTTTATATGGTTTTGGTATGATTTGATTAGAACTAACCCGGACTGACGCTGTTTTCAGCAGAACTACCATGGTGTTGTTTTTTGTGCAGAAATAAAAGTTCTCCAAATGCAGCGAAACTTTTTGATGATTTTTTTGGAACAAAAGAGAACCAGGAAGCTTCGTGGGAGGACCAGAAGAGCCACGAGGTGCCCACGAGGCACTAGCGCGCGCCAGGGGGGTATGGCGCCGTGGTGCCTCGTGGGCCCATCTTCGCGTGATTCCAACGCCAAAAAATCCTATAAATAGAGAAACCCCTAGAAATAACCCTAGATTTTGGACTCCGCCGCCGCAAGCCTCTGTACCTTCGAAATACCATCTGGAGCCCTGTTCTGGCACCCTGCCGGAGGGGGAAATCATCACCGGAGGCCATCTTCATCATCCTGGCAGTCTGCATGACGAGGAGGGAGTAGTTCACCCTCGAGGCTAGGGGTATGTACAAGTAGCTATGTGTTTGATCTCTCTCTCTCTCTCTCTTGTGTTCTTGATATGGCACGATCTTGATGTATCGCGAGCTTTGTTAATATAGTTGGATCATATGGTGTTTCTTCCCTCTCTATCTTTGTTGTGATGAATCGAATCTTTTTCCTTCGAGGTTTCATTATTGTCGGATTGAATATTTCAGATTTGAGAACACTTGATGTACGTCTTGCATATGGATACCCGTGGTGACAATGGGGTATTATATTGATTCACTTGATGTATGTTTTGGCACTCAACTCACGGATTCCCGAGGTGACATTGGGGTAATCTATGCATAGGGGTTGATGCATGTTTTCATTGTCTTTTCTCCGATAGAAACTTTGGGGTGCTCCTTGAAGTTCTTTGTGTGGATTGAATATTATGAATCTGAAGTTGTTTGATGCATATCGAATAATCAACTCACGGATACTTGTGGTGACATTGGAGTATCTAGGTGACATTAGAGTTGGTTGATGTGTATCATATGGTGTTATTTTAGTACAAACTCTAGGGCCGTTTGTGACACTTATAGGGATGGCTCAATAGATTGATCGGAAAGGATAACTTTGAGGTCGTTTCATACCCTACAACAATTTCTATCTTATGTTCTCCGCTAATAGGAACTTTGGAGTGATTCTTCGTCGCACATTGAGGGATGGTTATATGATTCAATTATGTTAGCACTGTTGAGAGATTGCACTAGTGAAAGTATGAACCCTAGGCCTTGTTTTCAAGCATTGCAATACCGTTTGTGCTCACTTTTGTCACTTGCTACCTTGCTGTTTTTTTTCAGATTACAAAAACCTATGTCTACTATCCATACTACACTTGTATCACCATGTGACGCCCCCGACTTAATCGTGCACTAATCATACACGCAAATGCACACGATCAAGCCTAAGGACTCACGGGAAGATATCACAACACAACTCTAGACACAAAAATAAATTAATACAAGCTTTATATTACAAGCCAGGGGCCTTGGGGGCTCTAATACATAAGCTCGAGGCATACAAGCATCAGCGGAAACAATAGTATCTGAGTACAGACACAAAGTTAAACAAGGGTGCCTTAAGAAGGCCAGCATAACAGCGACACTGATCAAAAAGGCGAAGGCCTCCTGCCTAGGGCCTCCGAACTACTCCTGGTCGGCGTGGCTCAACATAGTAGAAGGTGCCTCCGGGATCTCCTGCTCCCGGGCTCCGTCGTCTGATCGCAGCGACCGGGAAGGGGAAAAGAAGTAGCAAAGCAACCGTGAGTACTCATCCAAAGTACTCGCAAGACTGACATCAGAACTATACTAAATATGCATCGGTATCAAAGGAATGGGGCTATATCTTTGGACTAAATTGCAGAAATGCCAGAACAGAGGGGGAAAGGCCTAGCCTATCAAAGACTAGCATCTTGAAGCAATCTTGCAGCATCAGAAGAGAGTAGAGTTCTGTAACATATAATAGCAAACATATATAGTAGTAATGCCCTGAGATCCTTCCTCGACTACCCTACGAGAAAGTGATCCCGAGAGCAGTAGTATCAGTTATCATTTTAACAGTATCCATTCATAGTTGTAGCAGATCAGGATACAACTCCGAGCATCCTGTTACCGTGGACACAGCTATTCGAATAGATAACTTCCCTGCAGGGGTGCACTACTGTTACCCAACACGCTCGATTAACTCTGGCCGGACACACTTTTGCGGGTCATGCCCAGCCTCGGCTGATCGACACGACGCAGTCCTACCTAGGCTCAACAGAGAGGTCCCCGCCGGTCTACATCCTAAGTGCTCAGGGTTCTTGGGCCCATCCCCCCTTGCACTCCGGGTCGTTGCGCACATGGTTAGATCCAGGCACCACCTCTATCCTGGATGGCGCTGATCCTGCCGTGCCGCACTGCTGAACTGGACGTCTGACAAAGCTTCCGGCTGATACATACGGCGTAGAGGGCCCCATTAAACCATTATCCCACGTGGTGGTAGTGCGTATAGGCCAGTGGCCAACTCAGATCAAATACCCAAATCCGTTAGGCGTGTTTAGTATCTCGCAGAGACGAACAGGGTTCCTGTCGCTCTGACTAGTTATCTCGCGGAACACGACCAGGGACCAGGCCCACCTCTCATCAAGGTAGTCTCCGCCTGCCGTGTCGTTCCGACTACAGTGCAAGTTCCGCGTCGGCTGTCGAAACAAGTCCCGAGCTACCACCACATCGGGTGGTACCGCTAACAGCCAACCGTCACAGGACTCTCTCGCAGGTACCCTTGGGTTCGACCCGTCTAGTTTCATCTCCTCGCGGGCACTCTTGGAGCCGGCCCGACTTTAACAATTTAAGGTATTGCAGTAATGTAAACAGTTCCGTGATCATCACCCAGAGAGATCACGGCCCGATAACAAGCATGGCAAACGAACAAGGGTGAAGGGCCACAGAAGAAACGATAGCCTAGCTAACTAAGCATCATGGGACAACAGGTAGGTAGAAACAGCAGGCGACAAAATCAGGCTATGCATCAGAATAGGACCTATCGGAACAACAACAGAAGCAATTCTAATGCAAGCATAAGGGAAAAGGAGTGGGCGATATCTGGATGATCAAGGGGGTTTTGCTTGCCTGGAAGCTCTGCTCAAGGGATCTGGTCGTCGGCGACGTAGTCATACGCAGCAGTGTCGTCGGCAGTCTCGGGGTCTATCGGAGAAGAAGGAGGGGGAAGAAACAATAAATACACGGCAAACAATATGCAACGCAAATGCATGGCATGGCAATATGCTGTGCTGGGGGTGACCTAACGCAGCGTTACACGTGGCAGATGGAGCGAAAACTTAACTGAATTGTTTTCCCGGTTTCGGACATCTGTCAGACAGATAAACCGGAGGGGAAGGTTCCATGTTTGCAGTGCTGGAGGCTTCTGACAGGTATGTGGATGGCATAATCGGATTCTTCACATTTTTCTAATCGTTTTTCATATATAAATTATTTTCATCCGAGTTACGGTTTATTTTATATGATTTTTCAAAGTTTTAATCATTTTCTGGAATTTCTGGAATTATTAAATTCAAATTATCCGAAACAGTATTTGATGACGTCAGCATGACGTCACTGTGACATCAGCGGTTAAACCCAGCTGGCCAGGGTCAAACCTGACCAGTGGGTCCCACATGTCATACACAGTGGCTTAACAGAGTCTAATTAAACTAATTTAGAGATTAATTAGCAGTTAGGCCCCACATGTCAGTGACTATATTAATTAACTAATTAAGTTGTAATTATAAAAGTTAACTAAATGGGTGGGGCCTACGTGTCATTGACTGGGTCCAGTGGGACCCGCGTGTCAGCGAGTTCATTTAACTAACCAATTATTTTAGCCCTAACTAACCCGTGTGGGGCCCGGTGTCAGTGGGTGATTAGTGGTGGCTGTTAGTGGCTAATGACGCGGCCACCTCGGCCATGACAACATTTAGCCGCCGGCAGCTACAGCGCGCTGCGGAGACTCGCCGGAGTTGCGCTTGAACGCGCTCCCGGCCACCATTTGGCTCAGGAGAGGGCGCTACGGGACGGCAGCGATGCGGCGCAACCAAAGGGGCCAGCAGCCGTAGCTAGGAGTGGCCGGAGCGAGGTCAACGACGACGCCCGTGCGACGGCGTCGGGCGGCGCTATTCGGGAATGGTGCTAGGGGTCGCGGCCGAGGCCAGGAAGAGGGACGGGAGGTGCGCGAGCTCACCTCGGAGCGGGTGACGTGCTCGGACGCGTCGGGGAGGAGCTGAAGACGGCGGATCGGCGACGATGGCGTGCGGCGACTCCGAGCTCGAGCGCGTGATCCAGCGGTGCGGTGACTCCGAGCTCGAGCGCGTCCACGTAGTCGACGTAGACGACGCAGGCGGTGCTCCCAGTGCCTTGGTTGGTCGTGGGGGAGGCTGGTGGCCGCGGTAATGGCGAGGCGGCGGCGACGGTGTTCGGGCAGACGAGGCAGAGAGGGAGAACTACGTGCGAGGGGGAAAAGGGGAAAATTAGGGTTCGCGGGAAGAGAGCGAGGGACTCGGGGGCGTCCTTATCCACCGAGGGGAGCCGCAGTGGCGAGGGGGCTCGGCGGAATGGCCATGGCACGTGGCCTTGTGCAGCAGTGGCGCGAGGTAGGGGAAGGCCGTGGGAAATGGGCTGGGCCGCACTGTAGGGCTGTTGGGTCCAAGTGCACAGTGAGAACTTTCCATTTTTCCTTTTCTTTTATGTTTTATTCTTTTCACCTCTGTTTTGCAAATTGATAGGCCACAAAAATACTTTTGTAAAATATGAGTGTTGTCCACCTAAATACTAGGCAATATTTAACTCTGCCAGAAATTTGTTGGGGTATTATTTGAATTGGCTCGAATTTTATATAAATAGAAATGGACTTAATAGTGCTGTTTTGTCACTGTTTTTGGTTGTTAGAGACCTTTAACTAATTCAATTAATGTTGACTTTATTTTTATAATTGCCTTGGGAATATTTTCAATATTATGAACATTTTAGTTTCCAAATTGGAACAACTTTATTTTCAATTTATATTTGAATTTCAATTTGAGTTGGAATTTGAAATGAGATATGATGCAAATGATGATCAAGCACTGTTAAACATGGTGACTTGGCATTATCAAAAGGTGATCACTGTAGCTTAAGTACATGGGGTGTTACACGCCATCACTTCGCCGAACTAGTGCACCTATACAATTTGCCATTGTATTGGGTGTGTTGGGGACACAAGAGATTTCTTGTATTTGGTTGCAGGGTTGTTTGAGAGAGACCATCTTCATCCTACACCTCCCACGGATTGATAAACCTTAGGTCATCCACTTGAGGGAAATTTGCTACTGTCCTATAAAACTCTGCGCTTGGAGGCCCAAGACGAGTCTACAAGAATAAGTTGTGTAGTAGACATCAAGCTCTTTTCTGGTGCCGTTGCCGGGGAGGTGAGTGCTTGAAGGTATATCTTTAAATCTTGCAATCTAATCTTTTAGTTTCTTGTTTTATCACTAGTTTGGTTTATAAAAGAAAACTACAAAAAAATATGGAATTGAGGTTGCCTCATATTATTCGTCTTTATAATGTCTTTCTTGAAAATGATGGAGCGGAAAATTGTGCTCAATTGATAGAAGAAGAATTCAATAAAATGTTTGGCATAAAATCTTTGAATGATGTGCATGATTGCAATGTTGTTAGTATGAATTCTATGAATATCCAAAATACTAAAGATATGCAAAGCCACAAGCTTGGGGATGCTATGTTTGATGAAGATGATATTTTTAGTCCCCCAAGTTTTGATGAGAAAATTTATTATGATGATTGCATGCCTCCTATCTATGATGATTATTGCGATGACATGTATTCTATAACGAATAATGATAAATATGAAACTTTTCATCATGATTTTAATTTTCAATTGGATCATGCCAATCAAGTATCTCATCATAGTTATTTTGTTGAGTTCGCTCCCACTATTATGAATGAGAAGAAAATTGCTTATGTGGAGAGTAGTAAAATTTCTAGGCTTTTGGATCATGAAAAGAATGCTTAATGTGATAGCTATATTGTTGAATTCATTCATGATGCTACTGAAAATTATTATGAGAGAGGATCATATGCTTGTAGGTGTTGCAATAATATCAAGTTTCCTCTCTATGTGTTGAAAGTTTTTAAGTTATGCTTGTTTTGCCTTCCTATGCTAGTTTATTCTTGCTCCCATAAATTGTTGCTCACAAAATCCCTATGCATAGGAAGTGGTTTAGGCTTAAATGTGCTAGTCATATGCTTCATGATGCTCTCTTTGTGTTTCAATTCTTTACTTTTATGTTAGCATCATTGAAATCATCATGCCTAGCTAAAAAGGCATTAAAGAAATGCTTGTTGGGAGACAACCCAACATTTACCCCTACTATTTTTTTTTGTGTTCACATGATTAAGCTACTGTGGTAATCTTGTTTTATATGTTTTCTTTCAATAATGTGCCAAGTGAAGCCTTTGGGATAGTGTGGATACTTGTTGATTCGATTCTGTGCAAAAACATAAACTTTGGTGTCCAGTGCTGGAATATCTATTCTGTACTGGAGTTTGAGAAAATTCTGAAATTTTTACAGAGAATTGGGTTACAAATTGTTTACGTTTTCCTAACGTTTCAGAATTTTTGGAGGTACATAAGTATGGTTTTTAAATCGCTCACTACATGATGTTCTGTTTTTGACAGATTCTGTTTTCGGTGCATAGTTTGCTTGTTTTAGTGTTTCCATAGCTTATATTATGAGATATAAATTGTGTAAATGATAGAATACAGTAGGTATTATGTGAGAACAATTATGAATCTTGTCTTGACAATACCTAAGTGGATGATTTATTTTTATCATACTAACCTATCTCACAAGTTCCATTAATTTTTTTGTGATTGAAGTTTTCAAGTTTTGGGTGAGATATCGATATGAGTAGAATAAGGAGTGACAAGACCCTAATCTTAGGGATGCCCAAGGCACCCCAAGGTAATGTTCAAGGAAGACCCAAGCAACTAAGCTTGGGGATGCCCCGGAAGGCATCCCCTCTTTCGTCTTCAACACTATCGGTAACCTCACTTGGAGCTATATTTTTATTCGTCACACAATATGAGTTTTGCTTGGAGAATCATTTTCTTCTATTAATATTTGCTTGGTGTTATCAATAACCATGTTTTGTATCTTTTAGTTCAATAAAATGCCAATTATAGTCTTTACCATGCTCAGTTTGCAAGTTCATGTGTTGCTGTTTGAAAACAGAAAGTTTTCTGTTATGTCCAGAATATTACTGAATAGTCAGAATATGATAAAAATCTGAAATTTTTAAAAAGTAAGCATGCATGAGCTGTCTATCACGTGGTAATTTTTCAGAATTTTTGGAGTTAGGGAATTATGGATTTTTATTCCCCTTTTACAGACTGTTCTGTTTTGGCAGATTGCTGTTATAGTTGCATTGTTTGCATAAGTTTGTGTGTTTAATGTTTCTATTTGTGGATAGGAGTATTAAATATGCAGAGGCGTTTAGTATACAATGTTTAATTATAATTTTTGTGATTTTCTACAGTAGAGAATGTTAAGGTTTTGAGTTGATTTATACTAACTTATCTCACGAGTTCTTGTGGAGTTTTGTGTGGATGAAGTTTTTAAGATTTAGGGAAACCGTGATATGAGAGTAATTAAGGATACACAAAAGCTCGAGCTTGGGGATGCCCAAGGCATCCCAAGTATTTATTCTAAGAAGTCTCAAGCAAGTAAGCTTGGGGATGCCCCGGTTGGCATCCCACCTTTCTTCATCAACACCTATCGGTTAGCCTAAGTTTTTGCTTCTTCACATGAGATGTGCTATTCTTGGAATGTCATTTTATTTTGTTTTCCTTGCTGTTTGAATAAAATACTTAAGATCTGAAATTTTTAAATGAGAGAGAGTCCTCACATAGCTACCTATTTACTTAACTAATTTGATCTTCACTTATATCTTTTTGGAGTAGTTTGTCATTTACTCTTGTGCTTCACTTATATCCTATGAGTAAATTGTTGAAATGAATTAAATATCATAAAGTTGAAATTTATATGCTTCATGTGCTTGTCCCATGGGGAGTAGTGACTTCACATACAGGAAGTATAAGTGGTAAAATTTATTGAAAGTTGACAAACATAGCATTGGTCACTTGAACAATTCATGAAAGAATTTTGAAGGAAGAGAAATTTCACATATAAATATACTATCTTGGACATCTTCTATGATTGTGAGCCCCCATTAATTATTTTCAAGCTTGATCAAGTAGCTGACGTTCGACAAGGAAGACAACTTAATGAGTTATGTTTGTTTATATTCACATAGAAGTTATATTGTCATGGATCCTCTAACATGTGGTGCGTGCTTAGGATCTTTTGCTAGCCAAAAATCCGTACTAAGTAGATATACTACTTGTGCATCCAAAAACCCTTAAACCCAGTTTCTTGCCATGAGTGTCCACCATATCTACCTATGGATTGAATAAGATCCTTCAAGTAAGTTGTCATCGGTGCAAAAAGCAATAAAAATTGCTCCTAAAATATGTATGATCTTTTATTGCAAGGGAAAATAAGCGTTGTACGAACTTGTGATGGTAAAGAAATAAAAGCGACGGACTGCATAATAAAGGTTGCTATCACAAGGGGCAATATAACGTGACGTTCCTTTGCATTAAGGGCTTGTGCATCCAACAACAAAAAGCACATGACAACCTCTGCTTCCCTCTGCGAAGGGCATATCTTTTACTTTTATGCATTTACTTTTATGCAAGAGTCAATATTATTTCTTCTCGTTTCAACCTCAATTATTCTCTAGTTGGCAAGCATCATGTGGTAGGGAATGATCCAGGCACATATATCCAGTTGAATATAAGTGATCATGAGTTATTGTTGTTGACATTATCCATGAGATAAATAAGTTGGGAGGCAAAACATTAAGCCCCTATCTTCCTATGTGTTTGACTGAAATGGTTTGTTCTAAAAATATGCTTTGAGTGTCAGCAATCATGGAAGACTAAATGATAGTTGAGTATGTGGAATTTGCTAGATCAAAGCTCTTACATAGACCTTTCCTGAAAATAAGATGAATTGCAATTGTTTGATGACTGAGAACATAGTTTGTCAGTTTTCAAGAAAGTTTATGGTTTATACTTTAACATGTGAATAGCTTGCTACTTGATCATGAGAAGTTTTATGAGATGAGTTACTATTTATGATATATAATGATGCTACAAAAAGTGATTGCAATTATCGTTGATCAAACTTATGCACTATGCTAGCATTCACACTTCATAAATTATTTCTTTTATCATTTACCTACTCGAGGACGAGCAGGAATTAAGCTTGGGGATGCTGATACGTCTCCAACGTATCTATAATTTATGAAGTATTCATGCCATGTTTATTATAGTTTTGTATGATTTTGGTGCACTTTTATATGGCTTTTATATGATTTTTATGGACTAACATATTGACCTAGTGCCCAGTGCCAGTTGCTGTTTTCTGCTTGTTTTTGGTTTTCCAGAAAATCCATATCAAACAAAGTCCAAATGCAGCGAAACTTTTTGACGATTTTTTCTGGAAGGAAACAGACTCAGGAAGCTTTGGAGGAGCAGCAGAAGAGCCACAGGGGCCCCACGAGCCACCTGGGCGCGCCTGCCCCTCCCCCCAGGCGCGCCCTGGTGCCTCGTGGGCCCCCTGTGGCACCTCTTTGCATGATTCCAACGCTGAAAAATAATATATATTCAGAAACCCCCGAAAGTTATCCTAGATGAGTTTTTACGCCACCGCAAGCCTCTATACCTCCACGATCTAATCTACAGCCCTTTTCCGGCACCCTGCCAGAGGGGGGAATCATCACCGGAGGCCATCTTCATCATCCCGGCGGTCTCCATGACGAGGAGGGAGTAGTTCACCCTCGGGGCTGAGGGTTTGTACCAGTAGCTATTTGTTTTATCTATCTCTCTCGTGTTCTTGATTTGGCACAATCTTGATGTATCGCGAGCTTTGTTAATATAGTTGGATCATATGGTGTTTCTTCCCTCTCTATCCTTGTTGTGATGAATCAAATCTTTTCCCTTTGAAGTTTCGTTATTGTCGGATTGAATATTCAGATTTGAGAACACTTGATGTATGTCTTGCATATGAATACCCGTGGTGACAATGGGGTATTATTTTGATTCACTTGATGTATGTTTTGGCACTCAACTCGCGGATTCCCGAGGTGACATTGGGGTAATCTATGCATAGGGGTTGATGCACGTTTTCATTATCTTTTCTCCGATAGAAACTTTGGGGTGCTCCTTGAAGTTCTTTGTGTGGATTGAATATTATGATTATGAAGTTGTTTGATGCATATCATATAATCAACTCACGGATACTTGTGGTGACATTGGAGTATCTAGGTGACATTAGAGTTGGTTGATGTGTGTCATATGGTGTTATTTTAGTACGAACTCTAGGGCTGTTTGTGACACTTGTAGGAATAGCTCAATAGATCGATCGGAAAGGATAACTTTGAGGTGGTTTTGTACCCTACAAACAATTTCTATCTTATGCTCTCCGGTAATAGGAACTTGGGAGTGATTGTTTATCGCACGTTGAGGGATGATTATATGATCCAATTATGTTAACATTGTTGAGAGATTGCACTAGTGAAAGTATGAACCCTAGGCCTTGTTTTTAAGCATTGCAATACCGTTTGTGCTCACTTTTGTTACTAGTTACCTTGCTGTTTTTTATATTTTCAGATTACAAAAACCTATATCCATTATCCATACTATACTTGTATCACCATCTCTTCGCCGAACTAGTGCACCTATACAATTTGCCATTGTATTGGGTGTGTTGGGGACACAAGAGACTCTTTGTTATTTGGTTGCAGGGTTGTTTGAGAGATACCATCTTCATCCTACGCCTCCCACGGATTGATAAACCTTAGGTCATCCACTTGAGGGAAAATTGCTACTGTCCTACAAAACTCTGCGCTTGGAGGCCCAACACGAGTCTACAAGAATAAGGTTGCGTAGTAGACATCACACAGTAGAGGTAAGTATTTCCCTCAGTTATGAAACCAAGGTTATCAATCCAGTAGGAGAATCATGCAACACCTCATTAGCAGTACCTGCACACAAACAACAAATCCTTGCACCCAACACAAATGAGGGGTTGTCAATCCCTCGGCGGTCAATTGCAAGATTAAATTGTATGGTGATAGATAGATATATTAAATAAAAATGCAAAATAAAATAAATAAAAGAAAAGTGCAGCAAGGTATTTTTAGGGTTTTTAATATATGATTTAGATAGACCCGGGGGCCATAGTTTTCACTAGAGGCTTCTCTCAAGAAAATAGCATACGGTGGGTAGACAAATTACTGTTGGGCAATTGATAGAAAAGCAAATAGTCATGACGATATCCAAGGCAATGATCATGTATATAGGCATCACGTCCGAGACAAGTAGACCGACTCCTGCCTGCATCTACTACTATTACTCCACACATCGACCACTATCCAGCATGCATCTAGTGTATTAAGTCCATAAAGAATGGAGTTACGCCTTAAGCAAGATGATATGATGTAGACAAAGTAAACTCATGCATGAATAAACCCCATCTTTTTACCCTTAATAGCAACGATACATACTTGTCATGTCCCTTTCTGTCACTGGGATTGAGCACCGCAAGATCGAACCCATTACAAAGCACCTCTTCCCATGGCAAGATAAATCAATCTAGTTGGCCAAACCAAATCAATAGATCGGAGAAGAAATACGAAGCTGTAATAATCATGCATAAAAGAGATCAGAGAAGACTCAAATAATATTCATGGATAATCTGATCATAAACTCACAATTCATCGGATCCCAACAAACACACCACAAAAAGTGATTACATCGGATAGAACTCCAAGAACATCGAGGAGAACATTGTATTAAAGATCAAAAAGAGAGAAGAAGCCATCTAGCTACTAACTATGGACCCGAAGGTCTATGGTAAACTACTCACGCATCATCGGAAGGGCAGCAAGGTTGTTGTAGAGCCCCTCCGTGATCGATGCCCCCTCCGGCGGAGTGCCGGAAAAGGCCCCCAGATGGGATCTCTCGAGAACAGAAGCTTGCGGCGGCGAAAAAAGTATTTCGTGGACTCCTCTGTTGGTTTCCCGATTTTTGGGAATTTATAGTGGTGGAATTAGGTCAAAAGAGGCAGAGGTGGGCCCACGAGGCACCAGGGCGTGCCTGCCTCCCCCCAGGCGCGCCCTGGTGGCTCGTGGCCACCTCCTGGGGCTTCTGGCCTTCTCCCGAAGCTTCTAGTGTTGGTTATGTCCAAAAAAAATCTCCAAAAAGTTTTGTGGCATTTGGACTTCGTTTGGTATTGATATTCTGTAAAATCAAAAACAGGCAGAAAACAACAACTAGCACTGGGCACTAAGTTAATAGGTTAGTCCCAAAAAATGGTATATAATTGTTGTAAATGTATATAAAAACATCCAAGATTGATAATATAACAGCATGGAACAATCAAAAGTTATAGATACGTTGGAGACGTATCAACCCTCTCCCCTCTATGCTAAACTCAAACCAATCTGTTCACAATCTCTTCATATGCGTTCTACTTGACACCGTTCAAAGTCTTCACTGTGTCCTTGTCAGCTGAAGGAATTGCAAACACTATTTAAAAATTCTCTAATCAATTTTTGGCGGTTGCCAAAGTAACCTCATCCCGCGCATCGACGCGTGAATAAGCGCACTCAAAATGCATGTGTGACGCGTGTCGTAGAAATGCGAAGAGCCAGGGGCTTATCCGTCCAAAAGTTTCAGACCACTCAGTTTTCACCGCGCCTATATAATGGCTTGACCTCGTCAAACCTAAGTTCATTCACTCTCGCGCCCCTGTCGCTCTCAAAACCCTAGCGCCGCCGCTGGAATTCATCGTCGCCAGAGAGGAAGAGCGTCACTGCCTCGACTTCTTTATCGTCGTACTCGCGCCGGCTGCAGATTTCTTCACCTCCGCCGCCGTTAGCTGTCTTTCGTCGCCAAGTTAGGGCACGAAAGATCTGAACCGACGATTTCCATCAACTCATTGTCCAGTTCATCGAGTTCATCCTTGGGGTAATTAAAATTTATTTTTACTGCCCAAGTTTGATCTTGTTACTGCATCAAATTCTTCAAGTGTTGTTTTTACCACTTCTTTCCAAATCTTCAGCACTTCCTTCTGGTCAGTCTTGGTTATTTCACCTAAGTTACTCTCAACTCTTAGATTCCTTAGTTGTGCAAGTTGCTTCAATCTGTACAGCCCAGGAATCAGAGTCAAGAACACTTAGTGAATTTCTTCAAGACGATAAGGGTCATATTCTTCAACTAGGTTTAATTTTGAAAATCTCTGAGAACGCATGTGACTCTTCCCAATTTCCTCGCAACTATACTCTGTTCACAGGTACCCATGTCTGCAGACGAATCTCTTGGTTCTCATCAAATTAATTCATTTACAGCATTGCTTGAGGAAAATCTCCAGACTTCTTCAGAAACATCAAAAGTTCAAACCCCTCAGTTGAAGAATATGGCAGATGGAAAAAAGCCTCAGAAGGAAGGCAAGAGAAAAAAAGGAACATACAACATTCGAAATCCCTGATGACATTTATGCTGGATACTGCACACCTGATGAAAACATTCATGGCAAGGAAACAAAGGAACAACGCAAGACGCGCATGCAGAAAATCAAACGCATGTGGGCTTACGAATGGAGGGCATACAGATGTGTGACTCCAAAGTATATGAAGGAATTCGCTGTGTAGCCCCCATGCGCCAGGCCACCTCTAGCTCCCGGTCAAACCACAGATCCAACGAGCATTAGATCAGGTGAAGAATTTCCCAAAGAGTGGGCAAGGCGTCAAGCCGCCTTACAGAGGCAGGCCAAGAAGGCTGTTGAAGAATTCAACAGGGCATCAAAAGCTTCACAAGATGTTGGTGCAGGCTCCAGTGCCAGTGCACCTAAGAAATCAATGCAGAAGAAGCCGGCTCAAAAGCCTAAGCCCTCAGCTGATGTGCCCTCACGGCCAAAAGCTTCAGCTCCAAAATCTTCAATGGCAAAATCTTCTGCAAAGCCCTCAGAGCTCAAGCCGTCATCATCAAAGGCCTGAATACCCAAGGCACCTATTGCTCTAACTACTTCAGCACCTCCGCCAGCCACAGAGTCGTCAATGGCTGCTGCAAGAGCTTCAACGCCGGTTGTGCTGGCATCATGTCAACGAACCGAAGGCTTTCAAACAGCCACAATCGCTGCATCAAGTGCCTCGGCGTCTGGGCATATTTCTTCAAATGTGCCCCTGCTGAAGAAAAAGGTCACTGCTGGCCGTGGTACAAGGCCCAGGCCAAAGAGCAAGGTCGTAGTGCCTCGGGCTGATGAACAGGGCATGGCAGATGAAGGCAAACTTGCAGAGTATGTTCAGAGAAGAATGGAGGAGACCGCTTGTGCCAAGAACACCACAGTTCCCTCATTTCTGAGTCCGAAGAAGATTCTTGACTTCATTGATATTTGGTGTCAAAAACTGTGGCACCCCGGCTCAGAGTCACCGGAGCACCCCGTATTCCAGCCCAGAGATCAAGTCTCCTGGAATACAACACTGCTTGGCATAGAACAAATCAGTTCTTTATTACAAATAGATGGGGTACAAGGGTTTGAGATATTACAAAGGGTTGCCTCAGCAAAGCTACGCTTGCTACGAAAATTCTATGCTAGCAGCGGCTCAAATCCTGGCAGCAGAATTACGGCATCGAAATGGACTCCACTCCGCAGGGACTCTGGCTAGGGACACGTCCTAGCTTGCAATGCGAACACCTCCACTATGCAAACATGGCAGCACCTGCAAACTGGTATGACACGCCAGGTGAGTACTTTGAATGTACTCGCAAGCTCGCAACAATCAAGAGCATCAAGGCATAACAATGTCATAGCAATCATGACTAACTCAGGTTTTAAATGCTACTAAAAAAAGGTGGAAGAAAATAACATGCTATTGCTACCTCTATCAAGTTTGTTACCATTACCGAATCACTTTTCCCTGAGTCACACGAGTGAACCACACACTCTCGTGACCAACTCATGGCCACCTCAAGAACACATGACAATCATCCCCGAGAATCATCCTCAGCAAATATCAGGGGATCTCAACAATCGGTCATCTAACCATACTGGGACGAGTTCTTCCATCATTAACACGTCATTCCTTCATTGGTGTTGATCAGACAGTGTGACTTAGTATGAACTGTGTCCAATACCGTGGACGCGGCTATTCGAATAGATTCTTACACTCTGCAGAGGTTGCGCACTTTACCCACACTATGAAGCTCCTGGCCCCGTAACTCGGTACACTTCCCTTTTTCGGGCGGACCGGTGCTGCTCCAACGAAACTTGCCTAACCCGTGACTCCTCCACAGTACCACCGACAATCATCCTCCCCCGGAGTCCTGCCCTGGGCGGCCCCTGTGTCACCCCGTGACACCTGCCACCGTCGTGGCCAACCAATTGTCCCAAACGGGGACTTGAGCTCAAAAACCAAACTGGGCTCACAAGGTTATCGTCGTCTACCTGATTAGGGCAGCACGCACGCATAACCTTCCCTCTTTGGTGGTACCGATAAAAGAGCACGATGTTAGACCAAGCCAAGGCCGTCCCATTCCGGCAGGTGTGGCTGCACTGGAAAGTTCGGTTCAGTGGCACTTGATCAATGATGAAGGATTTTATCCCCGAATAAACATAGTCATCACTGATACTCCGATATACAAATGATCCAAGTTATCGCAACAATCCACTAGAAATCCAATGAGCATCATGATCAATTTCTACTACTTGATCCCATATATGCAGTGCCGGAGGTTTCACAAAGTAATCATAGACGGCAATCCCACAGTCCGACAACATTCCGACATAAACTGGAAATCTCCTACTAATCCAAAATCTCATCATCATCGAGACAGTAACTTATCCAAAATTTCCAAGGCATTACATGAATTAATCTATTCATAAATAAATCACATTTGGCATTAAAATAATTAATTAAACTATGATATTGCAATGCAATTATGCAAATGAGAGTTGTGGCTTGCCTTGTACCAACAGAGTGCGGGAATACTCCTGGCCTTCACCAACTAGGCAGAACAAATCTGAAAAACATTTTTGAAAGCATTTTTCAAATAACACATAAATCATTTTTCTTTTAACCAGAAATTCTAGACAGCAAAGAAAAATCCCAAATTTTTACAGCAAGTAGAGGAGCTCATAAGAGAAATAATGCAAAAAGAATGAACTCATTTGGACTTATGGTTTAGAAGTTATAGCTGGTCAAAGTTTAGTCAAATCTGGATTTAAAATGAATTTAAACAGAAAACTGGAAAATCCCAGGGAGGCCACGTCGAAGACGTAAACTAGCCGGGAGCCTCCCCTTACGTACCGGTTCGGGCGCGCATGGAGTCACTGACCAGCGGGGCCCGCCTGTCATATTTGAACAGAGAGAGAGAGGGAACAGAGGACGGCGGCTCACCGGCGACGGTTGCCGGCGATAGCGACTGCGGCGAGCTCCGGGGACGGCGGGGATGGAACGAGCGGACGATGGTGAGCACTTCGGTACCCGCAGCTTATCGGGAGATGGCCGGACGGCGTCGCCCCCTTCGTCTCAGGCGGCGGCGCTCTTCGGGGGTCGACGGATCCGGCGACTCCGGCGAGCACTCGGGCTAGGAAAGGGCTGGGACGAGTCAGTGGAGCTTCACAAGCTCACTGATGGTCTTGGTTGGGCTTGGAGTGGACGGAGGCGAGCGGACGGAGCCGGGGTAGAGTGGCAGAGCTCTTCACCGGAGATGGGGAAGGAGAGCTCTCCGGCTTGCCCTGGCGCTGCTGGTGGCGATTGAGAGAGGGAGAGAGCGATGGGTGAGGAGAGACGAGGCCGGGAGGGCCTTTTATAGGTGGGCGGAGGGTGGCCGAGCTGGATCCCGCCACGAGTGAGCTGGCATGGCAAGGACGGCGAGCTGGCCGTCGTGGAGCGAGGTGAAGTGACGAGAGAGGTTAGGGGAGTTAAGAGCAAGGCGACGGCGCGCCGGGAAGCTGCCAGCCAGCTCATCCCCGTACGGCCACTGTGCTGCCCGTGTGCGCACTTGGCCATGAGCGGTGGCGAGTTCGCCGGAGGGGGTAGAAGAGTCCAGGCTGGCCAGGTGGACGGCGGCGACGACGTCGGCATACTAGGACAAGGAGAGGCATCGAGAGGTGACCGAAACGAGCGTGTCCGACGCGGGCGGCGTGCAGAGCACGGTTTTGGCTCGGCCAGACGTTTGGGCACCTCGTGCACTGGCGCACGCGGCGCACTCTGGCCTACCCAGTCATGTCCGTGTGCTAGTCCCTCCTTCCAGAGGCCTCCTGGTGCAGTTGGTTTGACAAGAGCTAGTCTGGCCAGCTGGCTAGGTTCGAGGAAAGTTTCTGGATAGAAACTTGTGCAGCAAGTTGAGGTAAAATGGCTAGGGCTTTGGGAGTGAGAGTTTGCCATACTGAAATGCAGTAGGAAGGAGCACATGCTGGGAAAAATTCAAACAAAATGGATCACTGTAGAGCATGGTTGCTTCACAACTGCCTCTTTGGTCCAGAAATCTTGCAGAGGATGTTGCACTCATGTGGATGGGTTTCTGAAGCTGAAACTTGGTATTTGTGGGTTATTTCAGGATGCCAACATGCCATAAAAATTTCAGTCCAATTGGATTAGTGTACAGGGTACTTCCTTCACAACACTTCCCACTGGACAGAAACTTGGAAGAGTTTTGTAGAGAAATTGGCTGAATGAAATGGGCCCAAAATTTGTGGAGACTGATAATATGGGTAGGAGAATGTCCTGGATTAATTTCAGAATTTTTGAAATAATATAAAATATAGTTGCTTCACAAACTGAAATTTTGACCAGAATCAAGGATTGGCTGCTGTGCTCACCATGAGGAGTAAATCTTGAATATTTTCACATATCCAAGGTTCACATGATGCAAAGGATTTATGAGAATTTTCTTGGGATTTTTGGAAGAACAGAAATATAGGTTGCTTCACAACCTAGAGCTCAAAGGGTTATTCCTTTAATGGAAAAAGGAATATTGGGTTTGAATAAAATTGAGATTGAGCAAGAGTGGAAGTGACATGACTTGAGAGAAGTTTTTGAGAGCCCGGGTCACTTGGGAAAGGAAATCAAAAGAAATTCCCAAGTTTTAAGTCCATGGAGCCATTCGGAAACGAAACCAAGCCAAATCTCAAATAAAATTTCAAACAAATTTTGAAAAGAAAGACTGGGAAAAACCAGGGTGTCAAAAAAACCAGATACTTCACTTGATGATTTGAATCTACCGCCAGGACCAAGCCATGTCTTGTCTGCTTTCGTCCTCAATGAGAGGCACAAGATTGATAAAGCTAAACTTGTGAGAAAAGAGATGACGAAAAAGCAGAAGGAGCTCAAGTACAACATGCTCACCATATCCCCTGAACAGCTAGTTGTGATGCAAACAGAAATTCAGCGTCTGTCTGAGGAATATGATCGACAGGCTGAGCACTGCTATGGAGTGAAGGACAGATTCATCACCGCCTCTAACAAGGTGGTTGATGAACATAACAGAAAGGAGGCTGCAAAGTTTGGCCAAGCACCTCCATCAAGTTCCTCAGCTCCTCCGCAACCTCCTCAAGCCAGTGAAACCATACCTTCACCTCCTCCGCAAGACCAAGCCAGGGTAACTGCATCAGTTGTGCCTGAAGAACCTGCCAGGGCAATCTCATCGGTTGTTCCTGAAGAAAATACCAGAGCAACTGCAACAGTTGCGTCTGAAGAAATTGCTCCACCCAGCACCTCAGTGGCAATGACAGATCAGTCTTCAGCTTTGAAGCTCATTACATTTCCTTCTGCATCAGAAGTGAAGAAGACTAAGACTGCTGAAAAGAGAAAGGCATCAGAACCCCATGCCACAGAGAATGTGAAGAAGTTGAAGACGGCACCAATGTCTTCAACTGTCCCAATTGATGCCATTCCAATCTCGTCAGCACCCCCAACAAGAAACATGGAAGAGTTCCAGATTGTTCCCTTTGGTGTGGATTATATAATCCTACCTGAAGACGATGCTGATACCCACTCTGCTGCTTGCACAGAGCAGGTGGATGAAGAAATCGAAGTTGAAGTACAATCTTCACTTCCCTTGGTATCATCGCCCTCAGTGTTGATGACTGAAGGACCAACGGCTTCGCATCAAAGCCAGGAAGAAACTGATGAGGACGTGGATGTGGGTTCCACTACCCCAGTGATACATGATGACTTCTAGGATGCCACACACCCAAACTCACCCCTCACCACTCCCCTCACTCAAGTGCCTCAGTCACCAGCTGTCACTGAGGAGATTCAAACTGCGTCTGAAATTCAACAACCATTGCTCCAGACAATCAGTGAAGAAATTCCTGTTGCATCAGCTGAAAATATTGTGCAACCAATGGTCACTGATGACATTGCACCACCACCTCCTCAGACAGAAGATCCAGCTCCCTCAGCCGATTCAGAAACAGTATCGGAAGCAACAGCTGAGGAAGTTGCCAAATCTCTGGCCCTCACAGATCCCAATGATTCAACAGGCTCACCAAGGCCCATTCTGGATCTGAGGCCAAGGAAAATAAATCTTCAGCCTGCGCCCTCAATGCCTAGAGCTGGCAAAAGCGCCAGAAGGCCCAAATTTGATAATGCTGCCTTCTTCGAAGAGAAGGATTTCTTCATCGGCGAGTCTCCATATGACTCGGCCAAGATAAGGTGTCAAAGATTCTGGACAAACACTCAGATAAATTACTACTCCTCGCTGCTCTTTGACAAAAACAAAGTATTCCCTCATCATCATATTCCTCACGTTGATATGGAATCGTTGCCTTGCTTCACGCCAGTCTTGGCTGTTCTTCAAGAAGCTGGCCTACTCAGTTTCGTCACAGATGTGTGTGATTGGAATGAAGAGCTTATTCTTTAGTTTTATGCCACTCTGCATCTGTCAGGAGAAGTTGATGACATTCACTCATGGGCGATTGACTGGATGAGTGAGAATACACACTACAAGGCTCCATCTGATGAATTACTTCGAGCCCTTCCCATTGATCTGCCCTCTGCCGATGCAAGGAAAATCTATGAAGAACCTGAGTTACCACATCATCTGATGAATGTGATGATGACACCGCTGGATGAAGGAGAAGCACCGAGAACCACCTTCCTTGTGAAGGATCTACTTTTTGTGCCACGTACCATGTATCGGATCTTGGCCAAAACCCTCAGTCCCATCAAAGGCCACAATTCTGAGACTGAAGAAGTTGTTGGCATCATGAAGAATCTGCTATTCAATATCATTCATGGGATTCCCATTGACATCCATGATTTCTTCATGAGGACTTTGGCGACTGTTGCTCAATCACCGTTTGAATTGAAACCTTATGCACCTTGGATCATGAAATTCATCAGAACAAGGTCTTCAATCAACTATCAAGCAGATTGTCAAAATCACCTTTCCTTCATGCCAGATGTGGAAATTCTTCCCAGCACAATTGCTTCAGTTCCTAGCAAAGGCAAGACTGTAATTGATGAAGGAGTTCGACCTCTTGATCGCCAATTTCGTCAGCCCGTCTCACAATCCACAGGATATGACTCGTCAAGTCAAGACACTGACGCAAATGCCACTAAGCAAAAGCCTCAAGGTGAAGCTCCCCGTGTGATGACTGATCGTGAGCTTCTTATTAGCCTTCATCAGAAAGTGGATCGCAACCATGACTGGGTTAAGCGCCAGTTACACGCCATATTGGGCAATATGACTGTGACGCAAAACTCTGTGCGCAAAAATCATTGTTATCTACTGAGATCTTTGACAGAAGTTGGGCCATTCTCTCACATTTGAAGACCCCTGAAGAACTTGAAGAAATGAAATTTCAAATGAACTTTGATTGGGCCAGTCCGCCCAAGAAGAAGTTCAAGAAGGTTCAAGTTCCTCCAATGGTTCCCAGCTCATTGTCTCCCTCTCGAGCTACTAACGAATTTGAGGACATTGAAGACACTGCAGCAGGCCCTTCTTCAACCCGCGACCCTGACGACAATGCTGGCGCTCCCTCGACTGCTTCATGATCACCTTCTTCAGGGCGCGTTAGTCCTAAGTTTCGTCTCCTTTTGGTCATATGATTACAAAGGGGGAGAAATTTGAGTGTTAAGTCTTCAAGCGGGTCATATAATACTATGGGGTGGTTTATTTTGTGAAGTTGCAACTCTTGTGTTCATTCGATTTGCTCGTTGATGAGTTGTAACTTAAACTGTTGGTGGTCTGACCCTTCTCTGTGATGATTTATCTGCATGCATGTTTATGCTCTCATTCCTCAATATTATGTGTGCATGCATGCTGCATTTCGTCAGACATCAATTTTCATCATGCATTCATATACTTCAATATCTTATGATCATGCATGATCGGATTCCAAGATATAGGGGGAGATCTCCAAAAGCAAATTCTTCATATGCACATCTTCAGGGGGAGCTCCTCAATATCTTGTAACCAATGTCTTCATATTTAGTACTTACACTTCCACTATTTTATTCCCATTGAAAACTTAACTGATTTGTCATCAATCACCAAAAAGGGGGAGATTGTAAGTGCATCAAGTGCCCCCTTAGTGGTTTTGGAGTATTGAAGACAAATAAGTTAAGGGACTAATGAGTTTGTGAGTGTACACAGGTAAGAATAGTCCCTGAAGACTTGGTTTAACCACGGAAGACGACCCCTAAAAATATATTTCTTCAAGTGAAGAATTTGGTATGGCCTATGAAGAATTTGATTTGAAGACTTGGAAGCTTGAAGACTTTGTTTTCATAGTTTTTTTCTTCTTATTTGAGTCATAAGAAAAACCATACTGTCAAAGGGGGTCAAGGTGAAACATATTTCATACTTCAAAGCGATGCTCAAAACTAAACAAACCTAAGCCGCTGCGAGTGAAGCCTTTGGAAATCTCCGGACAGCTGGCGAATTTGACAGTGACGGTGCCGAGGTTCATCTGGTCTCTATCAAATTTGGTCAGGCTGAGGAGTTAGGATTTCACCAGTGCGATCTGCCTATCGTGAGGAAATAGAGTGCCCCGACGAAATTGAGAGCTTAATTTTTGACCGTTGTCGTGCCACGTGCCTGCTGTCGTGTGGATTCTTATCTTGACAATGGTCTTGTCTGAGAAGGGCATTTATGACATTTCATGTCGGGTTGCCTCCTGGCTATAAATAGCCGCCCCCCACAACCAGTAGTTGGTTGGCTGCTCTAGAGAGAACTTGACACTTGTCATTTGAGAGCAAGCCTTCCTCTGATGACTTTGTGAGAACCCAAGTGAGGAAAAACCCAACCAGAGCCAAATTGACTGAGCATCACTGAATAAGTTGAGCTGTGTGATCCGACGCTTGTTACCTTTGAGGACTGTCATTCCTCCAGACGGTTAGGCGTCATGTTCTGAGTACCCAAGAGTAATTGTGGTGTGCCGGTGAACAAGTCTGTGAAGGTTTTGGAAGTCTACCTTGAAGACTTACCACGAGTGATTGGGCGAGGTCTAAGTGACCTTAGCTCAAGAGGAATATGGTGAGGACTAAGTGTCCTCCGAGGTAAGACTCAGCCGCCTCAACCAGACGTACAGTTGATACAGCAACTGGAACTGGTCTACCAAATCGCTGTGTCTTCATCGAACCCAACTGGTTTCAAATTCCTCACCACTTTACCTTTGCGCATTTCCGCTGCTGAAGAAATTGTGCTCTACTTTTCCGATGAATTTGAACTAAGGACCTTCATTAGTTTGTATATCATTTCTTCAGTTCATCTTCCTCATGCATGTCTGCTTGTATGACTACTTGTTCTTCACTTGTATATATTTCCTTTGCATGCTAGTTACATCTGTGTCGATCTAGTTTCACTCCTATTTCTATTTCGTCACTCTGATTTTTGTCAAAATCTTCGGAGTTTGACGAATTTCTAAAAATCTCCCATTCACCCCCCCTCTGGGAGTTAACCTGCGCTTTCACCTGGTCGTCGTCGGCCGCATCCTCCATTGGGACGTTGTTGTCCTCCGGCTGCCTGCCGGCCAGCCAGCCGGCAGCAATGGCGGCCATCTCCTTCTTCTGGTCCGGCGTCAGCCCGTCCTAGAGAGCTTTGGCAGGGGAGGAATCCATGGTGGGAATGGTGCAAAGAGAGATCGGAGGCTGATGACTGCGGCTATGGCCGAGGCAGTGGTTTATATAGCAATGGTGGGCGACAGACGGACGGACGGGTGGCGTCGGAGGAGAAGCCTCGGCAACCGCGTGTCATCAATGTGGGCGGCAGATGGACGAACAGGCGGTCGTCATGTCGTTTGAGCGCACAATAGTCGCCTGCACCGGGAAGCGGCGCGGGCGGCGCTTTCTCGGACGGCACGCCGCTTCAATGCCGATGCTAGTGAGCGGTTGTGTCCGCTCTGGCCAGGTATGAATGCGGGCACTGACACTCTGGAGCGGTGCTGACCGTTTCAGGCGGGAAGCACGCACGGGAGGGAGGCATGGTTTTGGGTGGGCCAGGGCGGTCATAAGCGGGCGTAGTAGCGTGTCCGGACTCCCGCAAAGCCCCCCCACGCTTGTCTCCGGTTTGCAGGAGAAATCACGTCCAGACCGCACCGCGGATCGATACAGGACCGCGTTGGATGGCTTCCGCGGTCCGGACAGCGTGGTCTGGACGGTTGCGGGAGGATTGCGGGTCGGCGTTGGAGATGCCCTTAGATGCAACACATGTTGTCTCATAACCTCCTTCCGAAATGGTGAGATTACGAGCACACTCACAAGCATGGAATAAATAAATAGGCATATCATAAATTATTAAACCCGAGTCATAAACACATAGCTAAACACTTAACGGCCACGACAAAGCCTGAAACAATCCACGCAAAAGTCTTAGGTGCAGACATAACTTCCTAGGCATCCATAGCAAAGGCATTATCGTGTTTCTTGCACTTGGTCACCAACTCGACACCCCCGTCATTGAAGAGGATCATCTTGAGGGTGTCATCAGTCACTTGCTTGAAGGTGACAAGGTACCCTATCCCGATCTAGTGATGGTGACGAAGGGGGGCCAACCCTGATCAAGGGTGAGCCTGCCGTTATCATCCGGACCATCACCCTCCAGGCGCAGCCGATGCTCGTCTTTAGCTTTAATTCCTCTGGGTTGCGGCGAAGTGCTTGGTGAACTCCAGTGGCATCGGTAGGCACTCCAGCTTGGGTGCGAGGATGATCTTGCAGAAGCGGGTTGGTCAGGCCTCCTCATGAAAATGGTCGCAGTTCTTCGTTCGCTTGGGGCGCTGCCGAGCTACACCACCGCCTTGCCCTTTTTGTTGCCCACAACGACCTCCTCGCCCTTGGAGTTCTGCGAAGAAGCCTAGTCGATCGGCATTATGAACAACATGAATGAAGGTTAAGGAAGGACAAATGCAACACACATATGAGCAAGATCAATGAGGTATGCAGAATTGTTTGACCATAATTACCATAGCTGATGATCAAGATCAGCATTCATTCATCCCACCAACCCACCCCAAAGCCCATATTTATTTACCACCGCAATCCACTACCTCTTCCAACCATCTATGTCTCTCTCTATCTTCTACTGTCTCCTCTTTCATAGCTTTGTCTCTCTGTCTCACCACCTCTCCATTGCCATGAACCCCATACCCAACCCTTCCCACTTAACATTGGATGGAGGTTCATTCCTCCTTGGGTGCTCTCTTGGTGACCACACAAAGTTCACGAAGACCATGGAGGTGTGTTCTCAGTTCAACAACATTGACGACATGCATAAAGAGGCAGGCGTTGTGCAGTTGAAGGCAGCGAAGGAGGAGTTGAAGAGGTTGTATCCTGACCCAGCCAAAGGCGCTATGTCATTGGACATACTGTGCTTGGCTAAGTCAGTGGATCCAGGTTAGAGAGCCAAATGGGCCAAGTACAACCTTGTCATGGCTCCTCATGACCAATCTGTCGTAGTGGTGGCGCCAACCTTCTCAAAATCAGGGGTTAGGGTTGCACCTTCACCACTGTCCTCGACAATCATATTGTATAAAATGACACAACATCTCATCATTGGCCACAAAGTCTCTAATTCCCACATCATTGCAGCTCTAGAAACAATACCTCAACGAGCTTGGAGCACTCCGAATGTCCTCTCCACATCGTTCCTAGCTGCTTCTTGCATTGTTGCAAAGTGGCTTTGTTTCTTGCCACGGGGATCAGATATGGCCTTCACAAACGCCACCCACTTAGGATAGATACCAACGGTAAGGTTATAGTTGTGCCCACTGACTGTGTAGTTGCACGATGGTGCTTCCCCAATACAAAGTCTCTTGAACAACGGAGATCGCTGGAGCACACTGATTTTATTGTGAGAACCAGGCATGCCAAATTAACAAGTCCCTCAGTGCCACACCTTCTAGTATGATGGTGGCCTCTTTGGTGTGACCTTGGTGACGGTGTCTTGGATTAGTGGGTGCTGACCACGTCGGCCCCATCCTAGTGGGCCGGACCGAGGACTCTTGGATCATCAACGAATGGATCAAGACTGCGATGCCCCTAGGCATGCTCGAGATAGAATCCTCCGAAGACTTGGCGCATACTCCAAGGCACGTTTGTGTTGAAAATATGCCCTAGAGGCAATAATATTGTATTATTATTATATTTCCATGTTTATAATTAAGAGTTTATATTCTATGCTATAACTTCTATGATCCTAGAATATGCGATTCAGTGGAAAACTCATATGCACATGTGGAATGATAAATGGTAAAACCTGATTCCTAGTCTCGCCTCTAAGACTAGCTCAAGTGATGTTTGTGATCATGTTTTCCAGATCTTGGGATATCGTTAAGTGTAACGATAGTCCCAAAACAACTTTGAGAATATGACGTTGGAAGAACGATCATATTGAATTGACCCAAACTTGCACTACTGCAGACGACCGCTAACGCGACACATGAATCACAGACCCGGCGACCAAACTGTGTGCGATGCATGAATCGCAAATGGTGTCGTAATAAAACCGTCACCAATAAGACGAACTGTGTGCGATGGCGGAGACATCAAGCACGATTCAGATTAGAGACACGTGTGCGATACATGGCACACAGCTGATCCATACGAACTGTTTGCGATGAGCCAGAACAACAGAAACGGGCAGCCAGTTCGAGGTGTGTGCGATACACGACATATAGTTCACTCGGATGAACTGTTTGTGATTAGCCAACACAACAAAAACGGTCAGAGAGATCAAGGTGTGTGCGATACACGGCATGCAGTTCACTCGGATGAACTGTTTGCGATTACCCAACATAACAGAGATGGTTGAACTTAACAAGATGTGTGTGATACGCGGCAAACAGGTCAGTAATCCAAAATGTGTGGGAAGACGGATAACAACATGGACGATTCCTGCTAATAACCCGTGTGTGTTGTGGGCAAATGCTTGCTTTTATACAATTGTCAGCGATTGATGAAATCATCACCGACGGGTTCCTTAGTTTAGTCCGTCTGCGATGTAATTTGCTTTGTCTACAGAAGAACAACATATATAACCAAATTAAACATCCAATTACATAGGTGACTATACAAAACATTCACACACACCTCAATAAACAATTACATGCATTCTAAACTAGGAGAAACAATCATCTAATCATCTACTTCTTGTGACGTTGCCGCCACTGCTCTGTGGCTCGATCCCTCACCTGGGGCAAGACTGATACATCTCCAACGTATCTATAATTTATGAAGTATTCATGCCATGTTTATAACAATTTTATATGGTTTTGGTATGCTTTGATTAGAACTAACCCGGACTGCCGCTGTTTTCAGCAGAACTACCGTGGTGTTGTTTTTTGTGCAGAAATAAAGTTCTCGGAATGGGCTAAAAATTTACGGTGATTTTTTATGGACCAAAGGAGACCCCCGAAGCTTTGTGAAAGGACCACAAGAGCCACGAGGATGCGACAAGCCTGGGGGGCGCGCCGGGCAGGCATGTCGCTCCCTCGTGGGCCCCCTGGCATGAATCCAATGCTGAAAATTCTTATAAATACCAAAAACCCCAGAAAGAAACCTAGAACTCCCACGCCGCCACCGCAGGCCTCTGTATCGAAGCAATCTCGTCTGAGGGGTGAACCTGAGATGAAAACAGATAGAGAGATCCAATCTCGGAGGGGCTCTTGCCCCTCCGTGTGCCATGGAGGCGAAGGACCAGAGGGGTGAACCTCTCCCCATCTAGGAGGGAGGCCATGGAGGAGAAGTCGGAGGGGGAACCTCTCTTCCCCTCACTCTCGGTGGCACCGGAGTGCCGCCGGGGGATCCATCGCCGCGGTGATCGTCTTCATCACCTCCCTCATCTCTTTTCAGCGGTCCACTCTCCCGCACCCTGCTGTAATCCCCTACTTGAATATGGTGCTTTATGCCACATATTATTATCCAATGATGTGTTGCCATCCTATGATGTTTGAGTAGATTTCTTTTGTTTTTTGGGTTGATTGATGATCTTGATTGGTTTGAGTTGTTGCTACTTGTAATCTGCGTTGGTATTTCCCCGAAGAGGAGAGGATAATGCAGTACAGTAGAGATAAGTATTTCCCTCAGTTAAGAACCAAGGTTATCAATCCAGTAGGAGAACCAAGCAAAATTCCTTTAAGCGCACCTGCACACACAAGAGCAAACACTTGCACCCAACGCAAATAAGAGGGTTGTCAATCCTCTTAGTGGTTATTTGCAAGGATTAAATCTTATCGAGGTAAATAAATAAACTAAACTGCTAATTAAAATAAAAGTAAATAAATTGCAGCAAGGTATTTTTAGGTTTTTTATATAATAAAGATAAACCCGGGTACCATAGTTTTCACTAGAGGCTTCTCTCTTGAGCACATAAACATACGGTGGGTAAACAAATTACTGTTGGGCAATTGGTAGAAAAGCAAATAATTATGACGGATTCATGGCAATGATCATGTATATAGGCATCATGTCTGAGACAAGTAGACCGACTCCTGCCTGCATCTACTACTATTACTCCACCCATCGACCGCTATCCAGCATGCATCTAGGGTATTAAGTATGAAACAGAGTAACGCCTTAAGCAAGATGACATGATGTAGATAAGCAAATTCAAGCAATATGAATAAACCCTTTTTATCCTTAATGGCAACAATACAAATACGTGTCATGTCCCTTTCTGTCACTGGGATTGAGCACCGCAAGATTGAACCCATCACAAAGCACCTCTCCCATTGCAAGATAATTCAATCTAGTAGGCCAAACTAAACCGATAGATCATGCATAACAGAGTTCAGAGAAGACTCAAATATTTCTCATGAATAATCTGATCATAAACTCACAATTCATCGGATCCCAACAAACACACCGCAAAAGAAGATTACATCGGATAGAACTCCAAGAACATCGAGGAGAACATGGTATTGATGATTAAAGAGAGAGAAGAAGCCATCTATCTACTAGCTATGGACCCGTAGGTCTGTGGTAAACTACTCACACATCATCGGAAGGGCAGCAAGGTTGATGTAGAAGCCCTCCGTGATCGATTCCCCCTCCGGCAGAGTACCGGAAAAGGCCTCCAGATGGGATCGTGGAAGAACAGAGGCTTGCGGCGGCGGAAAGGTTTTCTCTTCTGGCTCTCTGGGGATTTCCCAATATTTGTGAATTTATAGAAGTGGAATTAGGTCAAACGGAGTCACGTGGGCCCCACAAGGTACCACGGCGCGCCCCCCCTGGGGCGCACCCTAGTGCCTTGTGAAGCCTCCGTGAGGCTTCTGGCCTCCTCCCGAAGCTTCCCAGGTTTATTTTGTCCAAAAAAAATCTCCAAAAAGTTTTGTGGCATTTGGGCTTCATTTGGTACCGTTTCTCTGAAAAGCCAAAAACAAGCAGAAAACAGCAACTGGCACTAGGCACTAGGTTAATAGGTTAGTCCCAAAAAATGATATATAAATGCATACAATTGCATATAAAAACATCCAAGATTGATACTATAATAGCATGGAACAATCAAAAATTATAGATACGTTGGAGACGTATCATGCATCCCCAAGCTTAATTCCTGCTCGTCCTCGAGTAGGTAAATGATAAAAACAGAATTTTTGATGTGGAATGCTACCTATCATGTTTCATCATGTAATCTCTCTCTTACGGTATGAATAATAAGATCCAAATGATTCAAAGCAATAGTCTATAATTTGATATAAAGACATCAATACTCAGGCATACTAGCAAACAATCATGTGTTTCAAAATAAAAATGCTAAAGAACGTTATCCCTACAAAATCATATAATCCTGTCATGCTTCATCTTCTTCACACAAAGTATTTATCATGAACAACCCTGGTTTTAGCCAAGCAATTGGTTCATACTTTTTAACGCGCTTCAGCTTTTTCAACCCCCACTCAATACATGAGCTCAAGCCATGGATATAGCACTATGAGTGGAATAGAGTATGGTGATAGAGATAAAAGGAGAAGTCAAAAATAGAGAAAGTCTCACATCAATGAGGCTAATCAACGGGCTATGGAGATGCCCATCAATTGATGTCAATGCGAGGAGTAGGGATTGCCATGCAACGGATGTACTAAGAGCTATAAGTGTATGAAATCTCAACATGAAAACTAAGTGGGTGTGCATCCAACTTGCTTGCTCATGAAGACCTCGGGCATTTGAGGAAGCCCATCATCGGAATATACAAGCCAAGTTCTATAATGAAAAATTCTCACTAGTATATGAAAGTGACAAAATAGGAGACTATCTATATGAAAAACATGGTGCTACTCTGAAGCACAAGTGTGTAAAAAGATAGTAACATTGCCCCTTCTCTCTTTTTCTCTCATTTATTTTTTTCTTTTTCTTTTCTTTTTTTTCTTTATTTTTTTTCTCTCCTTTTTTTTCATGGCTCCTTTTCGCCTCTTTTTTTTCTATATTTTTTTTTCGTCCGGAGTCTCATCCCGACTTGTGGGGGAATCATAGCCACCATCATCCTTTCCTCACAGGGACAATGCTCTAATAATGATGATCATCACACCTCTATTTACTTACAACTCAAAATTACAACTCGATACTAGAATAAAAATATGACTCTATATGAATGCCTCTGGCAGTGTACCAGGATGTGCAATGATGCTAGCGTAACATGTATAAAAATGATGAATGGTGGCTGAGCCACAAATACTATGGCAGCTATATGATCATGCAAAGCAATATGACAATGATGATGTGTGTCATAAAAGCGGAACGGTGGAAGCTGCATGGCAATATATCTCGGAATGGCTATGGAAATGCCATGATAGGTACGTATGGAGGCTGTTTTGAGGAAGATATAAAGAGGCTTATGTGTGATAGAGCGTATCATATCACGGGGTTTGGATGCACCGGCGAAGTTTGCTCCAACTCTCGGTGTGAGAAAGGGCAATGCATGGTACCGAAGAGGCTAGCAAATTGCGGAAAGGTGAGAGTGCGTATAATCCATGGACTCACATTAGTCATAAAGAACTCACATACTTATTGCGAAAGTTTATTAGCCCTCGAAGCAAAGTACTACTACGCATGCCGCTAGGGGGGAGGTTGGTAGGAGTTAACCATCGCGCGCCCCCGACCGCCACACAAAGGAAGACAATCAATAATAATTCATGCTCCAACTTCTTAGCATAACGACAGACCATACGTGCATGCTTCGGGAATCACAAACCTTAACACAATTATTCTTACTAAACCACAATTATCTACTAATACCTCCCACATATTACCATCTCAATATCGCAAAACTATTGCAAGGAATCAAATTTATCATATTCAGTGATCTACATGAAAGTTTTTATTATATCCCTCTTGAATACCTATCATATCAGGACCAAATTCATAACCCATGCATATTACCATTGCTATCATGAGACTCTCAAAAAGATATAAGTGAAGCATGAGAGTGCAACTATTTCTTTAAAATATCATCACCGCCGTGCTCTAAAAGATATAAGTGAAGCTCTAGAGCAACTGCCTAGCTCAAAAGATATAAGTGAAGCACATAGAGTATTCTAACAAATCACGAATAATGTGTGTCCCTCTCAAAAAGGAGTGTTTAGCAAAAATTATTGTGACAAACTAAAAAGGAAACAAACTATTTTACAAGACGCTCCAAGTAAAACACATATCATGTTATGAATAAAAATATAGCTCCAAGTGAGTTACCGATAGATTGTAGACGAAAGAAGGGATGACTTCCAAGGCATCCCCAAGCTTAGACGCTTGAGTTTTCCTTGAATATTACCTTGGGGTGCCTTGGGCATCCAAAAGCTTAGGCTCTTGTCACTCCTTATTCCTTTGTCCATCGTAGTCTCACCCAAAACTTGAAAACTTCAGCACACAAAACTCAACAGAAACCTCGTGAGATCCGTTAGCATAACAAACAAATCTTAAACTTTAGGTACAGTAGTAAATTGATTCATATTTAATATTGGCATAACTCTACTGTACTCCAACTTCTCCATGACTCATACCCACTGATACGATCCATAGATTCATCAAAATAAGCAAACTATGCAATAATAACAGAATCTGTCTAAAACAGAACAGTCTGTAAAGATCTATTTAAAATCCATAACTATGTAACTCCAAAAATTCTGAAAAATTAGGACAACGTGGGCAATTCATATACCAATAATGTGTAAAAAATTCAGATTTTTCTGACGCTCCAGTACAGAATTAAAACTCCAGCACTGAACGCAAAACTTTCTGTTTTCCAAACAGCATCAATTATACCAAACCATCCCAAAGGCATTACTTGGCACAAACACTAATTAAAACATAAAAACATAATCATAATAGAAGCTTGAATCATGCAAACACTCAAGAACAAGCAGAATAAAATTTATTGGGTTGTCTCCCAACAAGCTCTTTCTTTATAGCCATTAAGATAGGCTTGAGATTTCAATGATGCTCTCATGAATGATAATAATTGAAGCACAAAAAGAGCATCATAAAATATGTGACAAATACATTTAAGTCTAACATACTTCCTATGCATAGGCATTTTATAAGCAAACAAATTATCAATACAAGCAATATCTAGCATGTGCAAATAGGAAGAATGAAGCATTAACATAACGAGAGGCAATTTAGTAACATGAAGATTTCTACAACCATATTTTCCTCTCTCATAATAATTACATATAGGATCATAATCAAATTCAACAATATAGCTATCATATAAAATATTCTCTTCATGATCCACATGCATACAAGTTTTATAATCTTCCAAGATAGTGGGATTAACATCAACTAAAGTCATGACCTCTCCGAACCCGCTTTTATCCAAAAATTCATAAAATTGAACACTCTCCAAAGTAGTGGGCTCATTATTACCTAAAGTTGATGCTCTTCCAAACCCACTTTTAATAGTATTGCAAATTTTATTATCAATAACATATTCATCATGAGGCTTAAATAAATTTTCAAGATCATAAGAAGCATTATCACCCCAATCATGATCATTGCAATAAGTAGTGCACATAACAAAATTTTCATCCCCAAGCTTGTAGCTTTGCTTATTATTAGCACAATTCACATTAATAGAGTTTATAGTAACATAATTGCAATAATGCTTTTCAATCAAGGAGCTATCATGAATCACTTTATAAATTTCTTCTTCTAACACTTCATCACAATTTTCAGATTCATGATTTTCAAGCAAAACTTCATAAAGAAAATCAAGAACACTCAAATCACTAGTAATTGGTTCATTATAATTGGATCTTTTGAAAAGATTAGCAAGTGGATGAGGATCCATAGTGATCTTAAATTTTTGTTTTACTTTCTGTTCTTGAGTGTTAACATGGCAATAAAAGCAAGCAAGCAAATAAAATATTTTTGTGTTTTTGTAAAAAAAAAATAGAAGTGGGGGAGGTAAAACGAGAGGCAAATGCAAATAAAAGGTAAATAAAGTAAATGCAAGTGAATGATAATTTGTGCGAAGGTACTTAGTAATTTTGATGATGTCTCCCCGGCAACGACGCCAGAAATTCTTCCTGCTACTTGTAATCTGCGTTGGTATTTCCCCGAAGAGGAGAGGATGATGCAGTACAGTAGAGATAAGTATTTCCCTCAGTTAAGAACCAAGGTTATCAATCCAGTAGGAGAACCAAGCAAAATTCCTTTAAGCGCACCTGCACACACAAGAGCAAACACTTGCACCCAACGCAAATAAGAGGGTTGTCAATTCTCTTAGCGGTTATTTGCAAGGATTAAATCTTATCGAGGTAAATAAATAAACTAAACTACTAATTAAAATAAAAGTAAATAAATTGCAGCAAGGTATTTTTAGGTTTTTTATATAATAAAGATAGACCCGGGGACCATAGTTTTCACTAGAGGCTTCTCTCATGAGCACATAAACATACGGTGGGTAAACAAATTACTGTTGGGCAATTGATAGAAAAGCAAATAATTATGAAGGATTCATGTCAATGATCATGTGTATATGCATCACGTCCGAGACAAGTAGACCGACTCCTGCCTGCATCTACTACTATTACTCCACCCGGACTGATGCAGTTTTCAGCAGAACAACCGTGGTGTTGTTTTTTGTGCAGAAATAAAAGTTCTCGGAATGGGCTGAAAATTTACGGTGATTTTTTATGGACCAAAAGAGACCCCTAAAGCTTCGTGGAAGGACCAGCAGAGCCACAAGGACGTGACAAGCCTGGCGGGCGAGCCCTCCCCTCCAGGGCGCGCCGGGCAGGCTTGTCGCTCCCTCGTGGGCCCTCCTGGCGTGAATCCAATGCTGAAAATTCTTATAAATACCAAAAACCCCAGAAAGAAACCTAGAACTCCCACGCCACTACCGCAAGCCTCTGTATCGAAGCGATCTCATCTGAGGGGTGAACGAGAGAAGAAAACAGAGTGAGAGATCCAATCCCGGAGGGGCTCCCGCCCCTCCGGGTGCCATGGAGGCCAAGACCAGAGGGGAGAACCTCTCTCCATCTAGGGGGGAGGCCATGGAGGAGCAAGCCAGAGGGGGAACCTCTCTTCCCCTCACTCTCGGTGGCGCCGAAGTGCCGCCGGGGGAACCATCGCCGTGGTGATCGTCTTCATCAACATCACCGTCTTCATCACCTCCCTCATCTATTTTCAGTGTACCACTCTCCCGTACCCCGCTGTAATCCCCTACTTGAACATGGTGCTTTATGCCGCATATTATTATCCAATGATGTGTTGCTATCTTATGATGTTTGAGTAGATTTCTTTTGTCCTTTGGGGGATTCCCGCTGTAGGGTTTTGCAATACGTTCATGATTCTCTTATAGTGGGCGGCTAGAGTGACAGAAGCTTACACCTGAGTAAGGGGTTGTTGTGTATGGGAGTAAAGGGGACTTGATACTTAATGCTATGGTTTGGTTTATCTTAATGATTTCTAGTAGTTGCGGATGCTTGCTAGAGGTCCAATCATAAGTTCATATGATCCAAGTACGGAAAGTATGTTAGCTCATGACTCTCGCTCATACAAAATTGGAATAATGATTACCGATCTTGTTATCAGTTGCCTAGGACAATTCCGCACACCGATCCATCATTATTTCACACTCGCTATTTGTAATATATTGTGATATAGTCTAACTTTATTTAGGCAGCACCTATTTTTATGTTTTAGTTCTCCGATATCATGCAAAGCTATCTCCTTTATACCCACAACAAAGTTTTATTTCTCGTTTCTAGATAAAAGCAAACGATCGGCGTACGTAGAGTCGTATCAGTGGCAGATAGGACTTGAGAGAATATTAATCTTACCTTTACCTCCTTGTGGGTTCGACATTCCATACTTACCACTTCCATCTTTGGAAATTGCTACGATGATTCATTGCACTTGGGGATTATCAAGGACGAAGGCACTTCCTCGTGTCAACGATCCGCCTGTACATCTCGTAGCTTGTGTACGCGTGCTTGGCCGCGTACTTGATGTGTTCTTCATCCAGTCTCCGCACCCAGGCCTCGTGCCAGGCATCCTTGTTCTTGTTGCACTCATCCTTCATGTCTCTGTAGTAGGGGTCGATGATGGCCACAGTGAGGTCAACCAGGGAGTCCTTCTCCTTCTTTCTGCCCCAGACCCTGTACTGGCCTTGGATGTCGACAAGCTTCTGGCAGGCCAAGCCAGTCGTCTCGAGCAGCTTTATTTCATTGAAGGTGTCCACCGTAGCGAACCTGTAGTCGAGGCTGTTGATAAACCTGGTGAAACGCTCGCAAGGCCTTGTGCCAGGGAGTAGTGGTAGACGAGGACGTGATGGCGCACGCACAATCGGGGGACGGCAACCTTCTGATCATACCCGACACGACCGCCGGTGAACTCGAGGTCGAAGCTGACCACTTGGTACTTGTCATCAGCAAGCAACTGCTCCATAGTGTGGATGGAGCTCTCCACCGAGACTGGCTCATTAGTGTACACCACCGAGAGGTCCTTCCCCCTCACGTGGGTGTCCACTACGTGAGGCGTGGTGAACTGCCGCCGGTCGTCGTCGTCAGCCGCTGGGAGCGCCATTGGAGCCACTAGATATCCTCTCTGTATGTGTCGTCGTGGGTGTGCTTATTGTGTCGTGGGGCGCGAGAGATGAAGGTAAATGGCCGCGGGAATAAATGAGGGCCGGGTGGCCGGGATTCTCGGCACATCCGCATGGCAGTTTTTGCCGCACGTAACTGCGTCGTGGCGCCGCGTCCGGTGTAACCGCATGCATATGGCACCCTGAACGTACGTGATCATGCGCCGGCCCAAAACGCTTGCAGCGTGCGCGGAGGGACGCGAGTAGAGCACGCCGCGGCCGCCTCAACCGCGAGCAACCACACGGATAGAGCAATTGAACACGCAGGGAATGGCCGTCTACAAGCCGACCGGCAGTTGCGAGCCGGCGGTGTGATGTGAAACTACGTCATGTTCCACATCACACAGTGGGCGAACAATCGTTCGCGACGCTGCGTAGAGAGCGGCCGTGTGCTAGGTAATTAAATCACAACCGTTTTTTTATTAACCGTATGTGTACGTGTCATTTAGTCCTCCTCTCGCACGTCTTGTCACCGCGCCGCCATAGAAGGCTTCGAGCGCAAGCTTGAGCACTGCACAAGCATTCTTTTGGCCAAACGTTAGCTCGAAGAGGCGCCAATGAATGGTCGGTGAGCTCGTTCCCGCGCGCCGAACCGCGCAAACTTCCTGCCCGACTCGGGAAAATCCCCCAAAACCCCAGTGCTTACCGGCCTGCTATATAAATAGTCATGGCCGGCGAGTCGGCATCTCATTTTCCCCTCCCTCCCCGTAGCTTATCTCGTCTGCTTCTCCCACCATCGCCAATGGCACCGGTCCGTCGTCGTCGCTCAACCACTCCGTTGTCATCCGAGGACAACTTCAGCTGGGAGGCTACACCGCGGCGGCGGCGCAGTCCTCGGTGGCGTGTACTGCGCGTGGCGTCCCTGTTGGGTGTGCGCACAACACCCGCCACACGCTCCACCGCTGCTACCCAACGGCAGCTGTTGCCGGCCGCCGTTGCCGCCACCCCACTGTCAACCGTTGTGGCCGCCACACCGCCACCAGGGCCATCGCTCGCTCCGACACCACGGCCCGAAGGCGGGTGGTGGCCGTCGTGGCCGCCACCCCACCGTCGGCCGCCGTGGCCATCACCCGCTCCGCCACCGCGGCCCGAAGTCGGAAGGTGGCCGCCACCCCACAGTCGGCCGCCGTGGCCGCCTCCCCACCGTCGACCGCTGGGGTCATCACCCGCTCTGCCACCGCGGCCCGAAGGCGGGAGGTGTAGGCCCGCATGTGCCTCAGCGACCTTGCCGCGCGCTACATCGAGTTCCTGCAGGAGGAGGAGGAGTGCCTGGTCGAGCACGCAAAGAGTCTTACTGCCGCCGTGGCCACAGCAGATGCCGCCGCAGTGGCGCTGAATGGGGAGATCTACGAGGAGTCCCGCCGCTTCGAGAGGGATCGTCTGGAGCGGCAGAGGGCGTTCGAGTTGGGCGTCGCTAAAGGTGCAGCAACGGCAGGCGCCGGATTCCACTTCTCCAGCTCGTCGGTAGGCTCCTCCTCCTCTGCCTCTTACTGAGCGCGCTCGGCAGAGGAGAGGCTGCTGGAAGTAGTACAAAGCCCCTCCGTAGTAGTAGTATTTAGGAGCTATTTTGTTCAGTTCATCTGACCATAGATATGGTTGAACTGTACTACCTACTTAAAATTAGCTAGTATATATAGTTGAACTAGCTATTTCCGTATATGGTTGGCAACAATTGGGTCAAAGTTTGATTGGTTCAGCTGTCGAGTTGAACTGTTTGTATAAAGAATGACTGCTTAATCTATGAATGAAATCTATGCTTACTGAATTTCATTTGCAAAAGTTAGATAGTACTAGTGATTTTTAGTTGCAAAATTTGACAAATGGCAGTATTTTTTTTAGGATCACAAATGGCAGTGTTACAAGGTTGACAAATGGCAATGTTACTAGATTGCAAAATGACAAATTTTCCAATTTGACAAATGGCAAATATACCCAATATGACAGATGCAAATCTTACCACATTGTTTGTACGTCGTTGCACACGGGTCATCATGCAAAATCATTTGCGATGAAGCGATGCACAAAACCTGCGTGCCACATTTTCCCTGGGCTTAGCTGCGAAGGAACGCAACACTCGCTTTGCATACGGGTGTTCAGTCTAAAACGTTTGCGATGAAGTGATTCACAAAACCTGCGCGCCACATTTTCCCTTGGCTTAGCTGCGAAGGAACCCAGCTCTCGCTTTGCATACGGGTGTTCAGTCTGAAACATTTGCGATGAGTGTTTTATTCAGAGAAAAACATTGATGATTTTTTTAACTTTGATAAGTCTGTACATTCAGAGAAAAATGATAAGTTAATCAAAACCATAGATTTAATTCAGTGACAATGTGATTTTACATTCATACGACCGAGATACAATATTAAAGAAAAAAAACAATTGCGGCGGCGGAGGCGTGCTGTGCCGGCGTTGTCGTCCTCCGGGACATCGTTGTTCAAGTCTTCAAGCCATCCCAGAATGTTCTGGACTTGCAAATCCAAGAGCCGTTCGTCGCGCAATCGACGGGCGCGTGGCGGGGGGACGGCGACTCGCGCGCTACGAGGTAGCGGTCGACGGCGGCATCCCATGACGCTGAGGGAGGGCAGCGGGTGCAGGCGCGCGCATGGGCACGGGCGCGGTGGGTGCAGGCAAGCGCACGGGGACCGGCGCCTTGGTGGGTGCTGGGGCGCGCATGAGCACAGGCGGGGGCGCTGGCACGTACACGAGCTCGCGCGGGTCCGCGGGGACCTCGCTGACGCCCGCGGCTTCCAGCGCTGCGATGGTACTCGGCGACTAGCCCGTCAATGCCACGGGGATTGTCGCTGGCACGGGCGCGAGGATCGGAGCTGGGACGGGTGCGGAGGCGGCATCCGCCGCGGCCAGCTCGTTCAGGGCCATGTCCCTGAGGTCCCATTCCTCCTGATTTTCTATTTCCTCCGTCTCGGAGTCGACTTCACCAAACCGGAAGACTAGTGGCAGATGATCCTTGTTTGCCATGGCATAGGTGGAGCTCTGGAAGATAGGATTCGGGCGAGAGGGGAATGGGAGGCGAAGAGAGACCAGTAAGGCTGCCTATTAAATAGCGTCTCGGGCGCCATTAATGGAGAGGTTGAGAGCGAGGTGGGCGGTGATGGAGGTCAAAGGGCTCGCTTCCCGATGAGCCTACGCAGCATACTGGTCGCACGCCTCCCGGTGAGCCTGCGCAGCAGAGGACTGGTCGCACGCCTCCTGGTCAGCCTGCGCCACGGACTTCGCTCGCACGGCACCTCCTTGCCAATAAAAAAGTGGGACGCATGGTGGCACGTAAATGGTCAGTAGAACGCCCATGATTTAAATAATACTGTACAACCGCTTGTGATGATAACGTGATAGCTATTTGTTCCAAAATGGCTATGTTGGCTGTGGCTGTTAGTGTCTGCGCCCTTTATCATATTGGACAATTTTTTTTACCAAAGCATGTTGGTGCCATTTCATGACACCATGCCAAGTCTCATGAATTTCAGACGAGTTTTGGATTTACAGAAATTTAAAACCAAGTTTCTCAATGTTTGCGGCCGAGCCACGAAACCTGGGTGTTTGAAATTCATTCCCATTTCTTGCATGGGACATAAACATCCACCCAAAGACACATATATGATTTTTCAACCCATTTTGGTGCACCGGAGCATGTGCATGTAGTTCAAATTTGAATTATGCACATAAAATGCCTACAAAACTCAGTTAATGTATAAAATGTCCAAATGAACCCCGAATAATTCCAAAATTTAACACGACACTCCAAATGGTCTATGTTGCCTCTAGAAAAAAAATCAAGGCAAGAGGAGGCAACGAATGTCGTTTCGTCCACAAAGGTGACACGTTCCCTACTGTAACCACGAGGCTTCTTGTGAGAAGCATTGTTTGTGAGAAGCTTATACTAAAACCTGCCCCAAATGGGACAAAAAATTTACCATGGCATGTTGGTGCCACTTCATGAAAGCATGCCAAGTTTCATGAATTTCAGACGAGTTTTGGATTTACTAGAATTTCAAAACCAAGTATCTCAACGTTTGCGGCCGAGCCACGATGCTGAGGTGTTTGAAATTCATTCCCATTTCTTGCATCGGACCTAAGCATGCACCCAAGGACACACATATGATTTTTTTCACCCATTTTGGTGCACCGGAGCATGTACCTGTAGTTCAAATTTGAATTATGCACATAAAATGCCTAGAAAACTCAGTTAATGTATAAAAATGTCCAAACGAACCCCGAATAATTCCAAATTTTAACACGACACTCCGATTGGTCTATGTTGCATCTGGAAAAAAAATCAAGGCGGGAAGAGGCAACGATTGTCGTTTCATCCACAAAGGTGACATGTTCCCTACCGGAACCATGAGGCTTCTTGTGGGAAGCTTGATACGTCTCCAACGTATCTATAATTTTTTATTGTTCCATGCTATTATAGTATCAATCTTGGATGTTTTATATGCAATTATATGCCATTATATATCATTTTTTGGGAGTAACCTATTAACCCAGTGCCCAGTGCCAGTTGCTGTTTTCTGCTTGTTTTTGCCTTTTCAGAAAATCAATATCAAAAAGTGTCCAAATGAGAAAAAAAACTTTGGATTAATTTTTTCTGGACCAGAAGAGACCCACGAAGCTTCAGGAGAAGACCAGAAGAGCCACGAGGAGGCGGCAAGCCTGGAGGGCACGCCCAGGGGGGTAGGGCGCCCCCCAGGCTTGTGGGCCCCTCGTGGCACCTCTTGACCTAATTCCGGTGCTATAAATTCCCAAATATTCCAAAACCAATAGAGAGATAGAAGAGAAAACCTTTCCGCCGCCGCAAGCCTCTGTTCTTCCACGATCCCATCTGGAGGCCTTTTCCGGTACTCTGCCGGAGGGGGAATCGATCACGGAGGGCTTCTTCATCAACCTTGCTGCCCTTCCGATGATGTGTGAGTAGTTTACCACAGACCTACGTGTCCATAGCTAGTAGCTAGATGGCTTCTTCTCTCTCTTTGATCTTCAATACCATGTTCTCCTCGATGTTCTTGGAGTTCTATCCGATGTAATCTTCTTTTGCGGTGTGTTTGTTGGGATCCAATGAATTGTGAGTTTATGATCAGATTATTCATGAGAAATAGTTGAGTCTTCTCTGAACTCTTTTATGCATGATTATTATAGCTTTGTATTTCTCTCCGATCTATCGATTTGGTTTGGCCTACTAGATTGATTTATCTTGCAATGGGAGAGGTGCTTTGTGATGGGTTCAATCTTGCGGTGCTCAATCCTAGTGACAGAAGGGCACATGACACATATTTGTATTGTTGCCATTAAGGATAAAAAGATGGGGTTTAATCATATTGCTTGAGTTTACTTTGTCTACATCATGTCATCTTGCTTAAGGCGTTACTCTGTTTCATACTTAATACCCTAGATGCATGCTGGATAGCTGTCGATGGGTGGAGTAATAGTAGTAGATGCAGGCAGGAGTTGGTCTACTTGTCTCGGACGTGATGCCTATGTACATGATCATTGCCATGAATCCGTCATAATTATTTGCTTTTCTATCAATTGCCCAACAGTAATTTGTCTACCCACCGTATGCTATGTGTTCGAGAGAGAAGCCTCTAGTGAAAACTATGGTCCCCAAGTCTACTTTATCAAATATAAAAAACCTAAAAATACCTTGCTGCAATTTATTTACTTTTATTTTATTTAGTATTTTAGTTTATCTATTTATCTCTATAAGATTTAATACTTGCAAATAACCGCTAAGAGGATTGACAACCCTCTTATTTGCGTTGGGTGCAAGTGTTTGCTCTTGTGTGTGCAGGTGCGCTTAACGGAATTTTGCTTGGTTCTCCTACTGGATTGATAACCTTGGTTCTTAACTGAGGGAAATACTTATCTCTACTGTACTGCATCATCCTCTCCTCTTCGGGGAAATACCAACGCAGACTACAAGTAGCAAAGCTCTGGTTTGTGAGAATCTTATACCAAAACCTGCCCCAAATGGGGCAAAATTTTTACCGTAGCATGTTGGTGCCATTCCATGATAGCATGCCAAGTTTCATGAATTCCAGACGAGTTTTGGATTTACTAGAATTTCAAAACCAAGTATCTCAACGTTTGCGGTGGAGCCACGATGCCGAGGTGTTTGAAATTCATCCCCATTTCTTGCATTGGACCTAAGCATGCACCCAAGGACACACATATGATTTTTCAACCCATTTCGGTGCACCGGAGCATGTGCCTGTAGTTCAAATTTGAATTATGCACATGAAATGCCTAGAAAACTCAGTTAATGTATAAAAATGTCCAAACGAACCCTGAATAATTCCAAATTTTAACACGACACTCCTATTGGCCCTTGTTGCCTCTAGAAAAAAATTGAAGGCAAGAAGAGGCAACGAATGCCGTTTCGTCCACAAAGGTGACATGTTCCCTACCGGAACCATGAGGCTTCTTGTGGGAAGCTCTGGTTTGTGAGAGCTTATACCAAAACCTGCCCCAAATGGAACAAATTTTTACCACAGCATGTTGGTGCCATTCTATGATAGCATGCCAAGTTTCATGAATTTCAGACGAGTTTTGGATACTAGAATTTCAAAACCAAGTATCTCAACGTTTGCGATGGAGCCACGATGCTGAGGTGTTTGAAATTCATTCTCATTTCTTGCATGGGACCTAAGCATGCACCCAAGGACACATATAAGATTTTTGAACCCATTTTGGTGCACCGGAGCATGTGCCTGTAGTTCAAATTTGAATTATGCACATAAAATGTCTAGAAAACTCAGTTAATGTATAAAAATGTCCAAACGAAACCCGAATAATTCCAAATTTTAACACGACACTCCTAATGATGTATGTTCACTGCAGATAAATGTTCTAGCAATTCAAACACCGTCCTTTGTTGCTGTTGCCCCATTCCGTATTTCAAATCAAGACGAAAAATCAAGTACATCACACACTGTTTATTATCACCAACCGTGTGAGACACAGTACAAAATATCTTCGAGCACCGTCATATATGGCTTACGCGAGAAGGTTCGTCGGCTACAGTCCACATACAGCGCGTCAAGCAAACTAGCTCCCCAAATATCATTTCACTATTCAATCGCCGCCGGTCAAAGATGGGGATGTGGACCCGCGTCATGAGGGCAACTTTGGCGGCCCACTCCGGCGAGAGCGCGGCCGCAGCCGCCATGAGCGTGCTCACAACTTGCATGAGCGCGGCCGCAATCTGCGACCGGGCGGCTGCGGCAGCCGAACGGTCGCTACTGCAGCTTAGATGGCGGCAACAACATCTGCGACGGGGATAGCAAATGGCGAGAGCGGGACATCAGTTGTCCGTTCCGCGGCCGCCCTAATGGAGGCCTCCCACGCCCATGTCGAGGCCGCCCACGCCCAGCTCCTGGCAGTCACCGCCCAAATCGCACGAAGCTTCTCCGACAACGGTCGGCAACCCACGGCCGAAGAGTTGGCAATAGCCGAGAGCGTTCGAGCAGCCGTCCGTTTGTTCGCGGCATACCTTGTCGCGATGGAGCCCGTCCAAGCCCAGACCGCGGCCGCCCACGCCCAGCTCGTGGCGGCCTTTTCCAAAGAGATGGCGGACGCGGATGGTGAGATGCTTGCCGAGTATGGTGCGATGGATGCCATGGAGCACCGTCCCCAGGAGATCGTCGGGCGCGAGCTGGACATGGAGGAGGCGGCGGAGTAGTAGTCTTTGTTTAGAGCGTCGGTCTTTTGTTAGAATAATGTTTAGGTCAGCTAAGCTCTGTTTAATTGCTGAACTTGCTCGATTAAGAAGTGTGGGTGTGTTGTAGGCTATTTTGTGTACCCAAATTATGCAATGACGTGGACGACCACTGTAACTAGGGAAATTCAAACCAAAATTTGCATGTTCAAACTCATCACACACAGGGTAAGCCATATGAATCATTTGTGATGTTCAGATATCATACATAGTGCTGAATAAGGGACCGTGTCTGATGACACTTTGCACGATAGTTTTTCCCTGCAGGGAGCGAAAATTTTCGGCGTCCGCGAAAATATCTACCTCCCATGCCCCCCTCCTCCTTACCAAAAGCCACATTTCCCCTATTTTCACCTTCCATTCCAAGTTCAAACCTTCACTGCTTGCTTGCAGCGCCGCCGCCTTGCCGGCGCCGCTCCTTCCTGCTGCTCGGCCTCGTCCATTTAGTCAGGTAATCCACACCCGACCCCCATCCTCCACCTCCTTCTACATCCCACATGCCCCGACCGCCGGCGCGACACCTACAACCCAAATCACCAACCCATCCTCCAAATAAGCGCCGCCCTAAGCCATGGTGCACGCAGTATAGCCAGGAGCTCAAGGAGCATTTGGCAGCGGAGAAGCAAATCGCGGCCGCACGCGCAGATGAGGTCGCGATGGCTGCCATGCGTGCCGACCCCCAGATCTTGGAGGAGCACCTTGCCGTCGAGACCACCGTCGACACAGCGCGCACGGACGCCGCCACGCGGTTGGCTGCTTTAAACCACAGTTCATGGCATTTTCTCGAGGCCACCGTCGGTGCCTTTGACGAAGACTATGAGGTGTTTTCTCAGCGTGCCCGTGCTTACCTCAACTCCAGAGCCAGCAGGTTGGTGCCCGGAGCGGCTCAGGCGACTCACCACTGCTTTAAACAACAAGATCTTTGTCTGCACAATGAAGAAGACATCAGTGAACTACAGGATGGTACTAACTCTTATACCTTGTGTTTTGCGTGAGTTGTGGTGTGGGAGGGAGGGATAGCTCCTTTTCATGTTGCAGCGCTAGCTATCAAGTTGCAGTGTGTTACTGGGTGCTTGTAAAAAGACTTTGTGATTTCGGTTAAATGAAATAGGTGAGCGAGCTCTCTTTTTTGAAAAAAAAACTCTTATACCTTATTAGAAGATATTTATGCATATCTTTGTTTTCAGGCCTTTCCAAAGTAGTTCACAGATGATTACCTCTCAAACCACATGTATGATCAAGAGGCGAGGAAGGTGTTCATACAACACCCATGGTACAATATTGAAGTCTTCCTCAAGAGGACAAAGGATGGGCGGTCAATCATCCACAGGCACTGGCCTAAAGTTGCAAGGACCTTCAACATCATTGAAGGCTCAATATTCGCCTTCCGCTTCAGCAGTTTTCCAGATGAGATCATCTGTCTATCTACTGTCTATGATGCTAATTTTCAAAGGTTTTAGATGTTGCATGTGAAACTTGGTTCTGTTGTGTAATGTGGTAGCTAGCTATATGGCTATATGGTGTAAGTAAGTGCTGAAGCTATATGATGTTGTACTCTGATGTATTTCAATTATGAAATCCTGGTTCCGTAATACGAAAATGAAATATATTGTGTGTTTAATATGAAATGTCAATTTGATTACTAAATGGATTAATAATAATAGGCCAATTAGCCTGCTTATTGGGTTTTTCTAGTGCAAACGATTATTGAGACAACACTGTGGGCGATGATCTCAGACAACCCACATAGTTTCTAGGAAGTAAACGTGTTGGATCAATGAACAATCACACATGACTTTCTCTGGACAACTGTTTGCGTTAGGCCACCTTGCACAAACGTTTTCCACATAAAAAGTGTGTGTGATGGACAACCTATGCCACACAGTTTCTTCTAGGCACCGTGCGTGATGCATTCAATAACACAAACGATAAAATTATTACTATCGTCTGCAATGGCAACGCTATCACAGACGATATGATGCGGAAAATTGTGTGTGATGTACGCACGAACGGAAACGTTTGTCTGGGATTCACTGTGTGTGATGTATATATGAACGGAAACGTTTGTGTGTGATGTATATACGAACGGAAACGTTTGTCTGGGATTCACTGTGTGGGATGTTTATACGAACGGAAACGTTTTTCTTGGATTCACTGTGTGGGATGTACATATGAACGGAAACGATTGGGCCAGTATAATTGTCTGCGATGCCTCGCCCGATCGGACACGAGCTCTTTTTGCTCCGCGTGTGTGACCGGAGGCCCTATCGCCGACGGTTTCTGGGTCGTGTGGGAAGGACCCCGCCTATCGCACACACAGGCAAGGCGACGGTTTAAAACTCTGTCGCGGAAAGGGGGTAAAACCGTTTGTATAGCAGCTCGTTGTACTAGTGTTGTTTGTTATACTTTGAGATACTATCGTCACAAGTCAATCGTTATAACATAGAGAGTTAACGTATGCTTTAGTTCCTTATACCATGAGAGTATTATAGTCACTTCTTACCGTACGATGGACTTTGGGGTTGCTCAAACGTCATCTGTAGCACAGTGATCATAACGACAACTTACAGGTTCATCGAAAATTTTGACAAGGGGCTAGATAGCTCAAGAGTGGGATTTGCTCCTCCGACGATGGAGAGATTCTTAGGGCCCTCTTGGTGTGAAGACATCCATCATCGTCTGGCCAGACACAGGTGACTAGGTCACAGGGATGCCGAAACATGTCAACGAGAAAGAAGAACAAAACCGGTAACGAGGAGACCGATATATTGAGCATGAAAATGACTCAAGAGGATACCGATATATCTCACATCGGGTTTTGTTAAGTATCACGAAGCAAAGGGAATAGCACATGATAACCAAAGGTTCACTCGAATGTCATTTGTGTAGGGATCAATACGGATGTCCACGGTTCCGCTATTGGTCATTGAACGAAAGGGGTTTTGTTCATGTCTATGTTTTACCGAACCTACAGGGTCACAAGCTTAAGGGAATCACAATCTACTGAGTTTTATTGATGTAAGAGTTATGAGAAAATGTTTATGAAATAGTTTCATTAGTATTAGAAATAGGGTCGATAGAAATCGGAAGCGTTTTGGAGTTACCAGAAGAGTTTTGGGATTTACTGGGTAATACCGGGAATTTATATATAGGTGGTAAATGTTTTCGGGGATGTTAAATTAATAATAAAAGGTTCTAATACTCCCTCTGGTCCTTTTTACTCCGCGTATTAGATTTGTATCAAGTCAAACTTTATAAAGTTTGACCAAATTTATATTAAAAAATATCAACATCTACAATATCAAATATATATATTATGAAACTACATTTCATAATGAATCTAAAAATATAGGTTTAGCATTGTGAATGTTGATACTTTTTTCTGTAAGTTTGGTCAAAGTAAAGGTAGTTTGACTTTGGACAAAATTTATGTGCAGACTAAAAAGGACCGGAGGGAGTATTAATTGGGAGGCTTTTATAATTAATTAAATATCAATGGGCCAAGGAAAATACAAAAGACCAAGTGGTGGGATGTTATTGGGCCCTACGGCCCAATAACAGAAGGAGGCGCCCCCTAACTTATTGGACAAGCTAGAGGGGCCGAATTGGATTGGGGGAGGACTCCCCCTCCCCTTCCTCCAACCTATATATATTTGAGGATTTGGCCCTTGGAGATACACAAGTTTTGCAGCCTCCTCTTGTTCTAGTTCTAGTTCTAATTTGGAGTTGATCTAATTAGACCTAGACCTAGATCTCTCTAATCCTCATAATAGAGAAGCACTGTGCGGTTCTCTTCTTCTCTCTCTAATTCTCCGGCGACGATTAGCTCTGAACGGCGAAGCGTTGTCGGATTTTGAAGCCCGAACGCTTGCAATCTGTAGAGAGGTCATGCTTTCGCTTCGGTTCGAGGGATCGTTCGTGAACTGTTCGAGGGACTTCAGTACGATCTACACCAACTCTTCTTCCGCTGCAACTCGAAGTTTGTGACGATCCGATCTAAACTGTTAATGCATCTTCATAGTGTTCCTGGTTTGATCGTAGGACGATTTTTTTGTTTTCTACTATGTATCCCAATAGTGGCATCATGAGCGGTTCTATGAGTAGATGCAGGTTTCGATATAAATCACATGTGGATGTACGCCGGTGCGAGGCGCGCGGCTATAAAAATCCACTAATAGGCGCCTGACGGGCATGCCGGTGACGCGACTTCCGTATGAGAAACTGCGCGGGGCGTACTCCCCATATTGTGAAGGCGCGACGTGACCACGATGTGACTACTCATGCATGCGGACGCGCACATGGCCAATTGTGAGAGCGTCACGTGGCACGGGGGTGTCCCACACGTCAGTAACAGCGACGGGTAACAGTCAACTCCCTTGACCAACGGCAAACACCTATTTGGGCATTGGTGAGGGTGGGTGGCGCGATGGAGAGGAAAAATGAGCAAAAGTAGTTGGCTTTGGCAAAATTGAGCACAACTTTGCAACCAGGCACAAAAATAGAAAACCAAAAAGAAAAAAAATCGTATGCATCAGTACGTTACGGAATGGAGGGACAAAAACAGGTTGAAAATGCAGCGTTGTTGGTGAGCTTATGAAGCTGCTCTAAATGCAGGGGGATATATTACGTACAGTATACCGTATAGCAGTTAGTATACTACGCTGAAGCTGTATACTGCAAAGAAAAGATACAGAGAGTAGGACAAGGAAGTACTGTACCGGAGGCATTGATCGGCCGCCATTGACTCCTACGATTCCTCGGGTCAGAGTTACCAGTGAGATTTCCCATCCGATTTAATAAATTTGCTCCCTAAAACAGAGATTTATTAAATTCGCCCTGAATACGGCCAGCCAACCGAAATCAAACATACGGCATTTCAAGAATCCAAGGATACATGTACGTAGCTGTGCTCGTTAATGTTAATGATGTAGTGTTAACTTCCTCCCAACGAAAATGTTCACCAGGTGATTTTCTTTATGCACAAATCTACTGTATTTACTAGAGGTTGCAAATGATGGAGTCGTTACTCGTGCGAACGCACAAATATAGTATATTCCCATCCGATTTATTAAATTCACCCTGAATACAGTCAGCCAGCCGAAATCTGAATTGACGTACGACATACGGCATTCCAAGAATCCAAGGAACGTGCATGTAGTTGTGGCCATTAATGTTGTAGTGTTAACCTTCTCCCAACTAAAATGTTCACCAGGTGATTTTCCTCGTGCACAAATCTATTGTATTTGCTAGAATTTGCAAATGATGGAGGCGTTGTTGGTGCGAACGCACAATCTACTGTATTCCCATCTGATTTATTAAATTCGCCCTGAATACGGCAACCAACCGAAATCCAAATCGACATACGGCATTCCAAGAATCCAAGGATACGTGCACGTAGGTGTCACCGTTAATTTTTTTTTTTTTGAGTGGTCACCGTTAATGTTGTAGTGTTAACTTCCTCCCAACCAAAATGTCCACCAGGTGATTTTTCTCATGCACAAATCTATTGTATTTGCTATAGTTTACAAATGATGGAGGCGTTGTTGGTGCGAACGCACAAATCTACCGTATTCCCATCTGATTTATTAAATTCGCCCTGAATGCAGCAGCCAACCAAAATCCGAATTGACGTACGACATACGGCATTCCAAGAATCCAAGGATACGTGCACGTAGGTGTGGATGTTAATGTTGTAGTGTTAGCATCCTCCCAACCAAAATGTTCACCAGGTGGTTTTCCTCGTGCACAAATCTACTGTATTTGCTAGATTTTGCAAATGATGAAGGCGTTGTTGGTGTGCGAACGAACACAGGCTAGGTGCATTGCATTGCATGCGGCCATGGCGGACAAGATCTGTCCTCTGTCCTCTGTTCCAGCCGCACGCGATGGGGAGCGAGGGAGGGCTGGAGTGGAGTTGTGTTTATGCGAGGGCAAGTATTTGTTCCAGTTATTATATTACTCTGTTGTATAAGAGTATACCCCGCGTGCCACAAAAACCTTATTAAAAGAAATGCATAAATACTTGGTATAAACAACTAAAAGTAATAGAAAGCAAATGTAAGTTTAAAATAAAATAAAAACGTGAAGCGTATAAAAAAAATAAAAAGAACTTGTGAGTTGGAGTTAAAAGAGTGTCATCTCTAAGAAAATGTGAAGGATGAACAACATAGGTATGTTGCAGTCGTCTAACACATATGTTGTCAGTACAAGATGTAATACAAAATAACAACTTAGACTAATATGCATGAATTGATGGTGTGGCAGCATTGCATGTATTGAGTAATGCAAAAGGTGTAACTTATAACTTAGATGCATGACTTGTTGCTTATGTGACACATTTGCATGCTAGAAAAATAATAATGGGTTGTAGTTATTTAGAAATATAGGATCATTGCAACACACACCACCATAATATTTTTAACAAAGGAAAAGATTTATGTTTTTTATTAACACAACCATCGTGGAATCACTGATAAACCTTTCCACCAACACAGATATCATGCACGCCGACGAGAAACAAAATATTCGTTGAGGTTGCCACGAGTGTTATGGGCATCACCCGCTGCGTGAACAAGCGACCCTAATTTCACCATGGACAACCACAAAGGGAGCCATGTCTGCAATTGTTGCACGGAGCCCATGATATCCCATGCTAACGACACCCTACAACCATAGACGACTCCGGCTTTGGGACGAGCTTTGCAAGAGAAATATATTGGGCTTACGCTGACCGAGTTCTTCACAACTTACCACCAAAGGCCCGTCTTTGTCCTCGCTGGACTCGCTTGACCGCAACTCCAACTTCTGAGTGACACGATGAAGCACAAAATAACCAATCGGACACGCCGACAAGATGACTACCGAAACACGAGTCATGACCCAAACTGTGCGTAAAGCCATCATGATTACCAAACCGCTTGCAAGCTGCTCAAATAACAGTCCCAACAAACAGCCACCATCCACTACTCCCTTCGGCTGTAGTACACTCCGAGACGATGCCGCCAACAAGGATAAAGACATAACAACACCCCCATCATCTAATCTTGGATCTGAGCCCTCTCCCACCGAGTCGGCCACGGGAGGACAAGAGAAGCACGATACACGACAACGTTTTAAAAAAAAGCCCACAACACTTGCGGGCCTTGCCCTCGCCTGTTTCGACAAGGCTGCAATAAGGATTTATCTGGGAGGTGCTCAACTTGTCGCCTTGGCCCCAATGGGATGGGCTGTGGTAGATTTCGGGGGTGCGCATCATGGTACGCCAGTATGGGCACTACTAGGAAATACCTTGTAGATAGATGCTTAGCAGTACCGCGGGATAGCTAGCGGGCGCTGCTGCTATTTAGCTGTAGCGCGGGACAAGAAACATCGCTACATGTATAAGTTAGTAGCAGCGCGGCCCTGGGGCCGCGCTACTACTATGTGGCCCCCATCGTGTCCCCCGAGGCTGGCCACAGTAGCAGCGCGGGCTGCAGAACACACGCTACAACTAACTATGTATCAGTAGCACGGTCTTTAGTACCCGCGCTGCTACTGTTTATACACGGGCCCAGCTCCCAGGCACCGCCTAGCAGTAGCGTTGATTGTTTACACCGCGCTACAGATAGTGAAAAACACAATATATGTTCAACATAAAACAAGTTTCATGCTTTACTAGATGAACTTGGATTTTGGGAAAGCATATAGTCTAGCTCAAAACTTTCCAACATTTTTAATCTACAAACATCCAAAATGACAAGTCTTTATTTCAATCACTTAACAACTGCCATGGTCTAAATTTGCTACCCAACTGCAATACAAGAGACTTTTCGTCCATTAAAATGTTGGAAATATGTAGATTTGGCTCTTTTCCCTATTGGGAGTTGTCTAATGATCATGTGGCAGGGTTTTTCTCTCAGGTGGTGGCCCAATGAGCATGTTTATCGAAATCAGGAAAATGGGTGAAATCATTAAAACAATCAAGTAATAAGAAGACGAATGAGGGAAAGCATATATAAAAATTAATGATGTTTACAAGAATACATAAACTGTGCCTAAGAAATTAAAAGTTTATGTTTAAATAGTCTCAAACAAAAAATGTTTACAAGTTTTTTTTTAAAAAAAATAGGACTTCGTGGAACGATTTAGAACCCCAAAACTATATACGTAGTAGTTTATGTGAAAAGTTGCCGAAAACCATTGTAACGTTAAGAACAAAATAAATTACTTATATATTTTTTGAATTGCACAGAGTTGCAGGTTTTTCCCAACTATTTTTGTATTGATGGGCTTTTCTATTTCCAAGAAATTGCAAGTTGTACGAAATGTCTACTCTTGTCCAAACTTAACCGACTTTTTTCTTGTTCATTAGGTTATTGCGTGTGCCAAACCGCCACCACATTTATAATACCTAAATAGCTGATTCTCACTAACTCTAATTCTCTCAACATGCATCCCTCCACATCACCAAATGTGTCATGTCATCATCCACTAAAACTGTTTTGTGGCACATGCATACCCCCAATTTAATTGTTCCATCTTCAATGGTCCAGCATACATGCATACTATTTATTCACACACAATTACTTTAAAAAATAATAACTTTTGATTTAGATCATTTCATTCATACAAATTTTATCCAAAATTAATCTTTAAAATCCCGCTGCAACGCGCGGGGAAATCACCTAGTTGTCATTATAATCCGTTTTTAGTGGGCAAATGACAATATTTAGACAATTTTGGTGCTTTGAGTAATATTTTCTAGTAATAACTAATAAAATCTTGAGTTTTTTTTCCTTGATGGCTAAGACACGAGTAAATTGCATAAAACCACCATTTTGAGGGCTAGGTTTGCGAAAAACACTAGGATACAGTTTCTCTGCAGAAAGCACCACTTCTTGTGTAATCTTTTTACAAAAAACACTGATCGGCGGATCATGCTCATTTAAGTGCGTTTATGATAGATAGGTCCCACTTTTCGCTGACGTGGCATAACGTTTTACCAAAGACAGTGCTAGATGCGTAAAAAGCGAAAACACCCCCAACTTTTCCCTTGTGTCGCCCAGGCCCTCCCCCTGTCCAGCCACCACAGTCTGCCGCCGCCGCGCTCCCGCCCCTGCCTGGCCGCGCTCCCGCCTCTGCCCGGCCGCGCCCGCTTCTGCCCGGCCGCCCCGCACTCCCTCCCACCCTCAAGCACCGGCCGCCAGCCGCCGCTCGGGATCCCACCGCCGCCCGCCGCCTCCTGCTGCCGCTCGGGATCCCACAGCCGCCCGCCGCCTCCTGCCGCCGCTCGGGATCCCACCGCCGCCCGCCGCCTCCTGCCGCCGTTCGGGATCCCACCGCCGCCCGCCGCCTCCAGCTGCCGCTCGGGATCCCACCGCCGCCCGCCGCCAATCGTTGCTCCTGCTGGAGCTTCGCCTTGCCCGCACGAGCGGGCCGCTCCGAAGGAGATGCCGAGCACATGGCACCGGCGGATCCCTCCCATGGCACCGCTACAGAGCAAGCCGCCGTGACATCTTCGGCCGCCCGTGGCGACGCCGGTAGCCTGTCTCGAGCAGCGCCGCGACCTCCCTAGGATGCAGGAGAGCGCCACCGTCCCGCCCCCCCATCTCCACTCCGCCTCCTCGCGCTGGACTACGCAGTCACCTCGGCCAGCCGCTCCGCTGCCCTCCCCGTCGCTAGCTAAAAGACGAACAGGAGGAGAGAGCGGAACACACACAGCAGGAGGGGTGTATGTATAAAATTGTAGGGACTACTTTGTAATTTTAGATTAGGACCGAACATGCACGAAAAATTACGCCACGTAGGCAAAAAAACGGGTCCCATCTGTCATAAACGCGATCAACAGAGCCAAATCCGCCGATCAGTGTTTTTTGTAAAAAGATTACACAAGAAGTGGTGCTTTTTGCAGAGAAACTGTATCCTAGTGTTTTTCGCAAACCTAGCCCTCAAAGTGGTGGTTTTATGCAATTTACTCCTAAGACACGGACAATTTTGTCTAGCCGTGTATAATCAGTTGTTTAGTTTCCTCAGCATAGATTCTCGCTAGTAGAAGAGGCTGTAAATCCACTCTACACGTTGGACTCAAAATTCTTACCGCGCTTGCTGCGTTTGAAATAGTGTTCCCCCATCGGAAATGACAGCTCTCGTGTGCCACACCACCACGGGAGCACGCACGGTGCACACCGCTAGAGACGAATCCTCGAACCAAATCAACACATGAAATGAATATAGATTGTTCTCTACGAGGAAATCGCAGCATTATAATAAGAAACAGATTGAAAAGAAACCATTGGTTGGGTCAAACTGGCCATGTCTCTCTGCTGCTGCGTCCGAGGCCCCGAGCCGAGCCGAGCCCGAGACCACGTTATAAAACCCACCCAACCCAATCCCCCAAAACCAGAAGCAGAGGGAAACCGAGCACACCACACCACGCCACGCCTCCCCACACCCTGCCAAACCAAAGCCAAAAAGATCACATTTTTCTACGAGCCCCCTGCACCCTCGTGTCCAAAGCCAGGCGCGAGACCACCCTCCCGTCTCACACTCCCCCTTGTCTCCACTCTCCGGGTCTCGCCGGGAGCGTGAGCCCCCTCCCCCACCCTCTCCTCCCCTGCGAGAGCAAACCAAACCAAAACCCCAATGCATCTCCGCCTCCTCCCCCCGCTCCTCCTCCTCCTCCTCCTCATCGGCCTAGGCGCGGCGGATGGCGACGCGGACGCGCTGCTGGCGGCCAAGGCGGCGCTGACGGACCCCACGGGCGCGCTGGAGTCCTGGGCGGTGGCGGCGGGCAACGGGACGGGCGGCGGCTACGCGCACTGCGCGTGGGCGGGCGTGTCGTGCGGCGCGCGCGGCGCCGTCGTGGGGCTGGCCCTCGGCGGCTTCAACCTCTCCGGCGCGCTCCCGCCGGCGCTGTCCCGCCTGCGCGGCCTCCTCCGCCTCGACGTCGGCGCCAACGCGCTCTCCGGGCCCGTCCCGGCCGCGCTCGGCCACCTCCGCTTCCTCACCCACCTCAACCTCTCCAACAACGCCTTCAACGGCTCCCTCCCCCCCGCCCTCGCGCGCCTCCGGGGCCTCCGCGTGCTCGACCTCTACAACAACAACCTCACCAGCCCGCTCCCGCTCGAGGTCGCGCAGATGCCCATGCTCCGCCACCTCCACCTCGGCGGCAACTTCTTCTCCGGCGAGATTCCCCCCGAGTACGGCCGGTGGACGCGGCTGCAGTACCTCGCCCTCTCCGGCAACGAGCTGTCTGGCAAGATACCGCCGGAGCTCGGGAACCTCACCAGCCTCAGGGAGCTCTACATTGGCTACTACAACGCCTACTCCGGTGGGGTCCCGCCGGAGATGGGCAACCTCACCGACCTCGTGCGCCTGGACGCCGCCAACTGCGGCCTCTCCGGTAAAATCCCGCCCGAGCTCGGCAAGCTGCAGAAACTCGACACGCTGTTCCTGCAGGTGAACGGCCTCACCGGGGCCATACCGTCGGAGCTGGGCAACCTTGAGAGCCTCAGCTCCTTGGACCTCTCCAACAATGCGCTCGCCGGCGAGATACCGCCGAGCTTCTCCCAGCTCAAGAACATGACGCTGCTCAACCTGTTCCGGAACAAGCTGCGCGGTGACATCCCCGACTTCGTCGGCGACCTGCCAAGCCTCGAGGTGCTGCAGCTTTGGGAGAACAACTTCACCGGCAGCGTCCCCCGCCGCCTCGGCGGCAACAACCGCCTCCAGCTGGTCGACCTCTCCTCCAACAGGCTCACCGGCACGCTGCCGCCGGACCTCTGCGCCGGGGGCAAGCTGCATACGCTCATCGCCCTCGGCAACTCCTTGTTCGGCTCCATCCCTGACTCCCTCGGCCAGTGCAAATCCTTGAGCCGTATCCGTCTCGGGGAGAACTACTTGAACGGCTCCATTCCCAAGGGGCTCTTCGAGTTGCAGAAGCTCACTCAGGTCGAGCTGCAAGACAACCTCCTCACCGGCGACTTCCCTGCTGTGGTTGGCCCCGCTGCGCCTAATCTGGGGGAGATCAACCTGTCCAACAATCAGCTCACCGGTGCATTGCCGGCATCTATTGGGAACTTCTCTGGTGTTCAGAAGCTGCTACTTGATCGCAACTCATTTTCCGGTGTGTTGCCTGCCGAGGTTGGGCGGCTGCAGCAGCTGTCAAAGGCCGACCTTAGCGGCAATGCGATCGAGGGAGGTGTGCCGCCGGAGATTGGGAAATGTCGGCTGCTCACTTACTTGGACCTGAGCCGGAACAACCTCTCTGGGGAGATACCTCCGGCCATCTCTGGAATGAGGATACTGAACTACCTCAACTTGTCCAAGAACCACCTTGATGGAGAGATACCTCCATCCATCTCCACAATGCAGAGCTTGACGGCGGTCGACTTCTCATACAACAACTTGTCCGGGCTTGTTCCGGGGACCGGCCAGTTCAGCTACTTCAATGCCACATCTTTCGTTGGCAATCCAAGCCTGTGTGGACCATACCTTGGTCCATGCCGCCCTGGCATTGCCGATGGTGGTCACACCACCAAAGGCCATGGAGGGCTCTCTAATACTATCAAGCTGCTCATTGTGTTAGGCTTGCTTCTTTGCTCCATTATATTTGCTGCTGCGGCAATTCTGAAGGCGCGGTCGTTGAAGAAAGCCAGTGATGCACGTATGTGGAAACTCACTGCATTCCAGCGCCTTGATTTCACCTGTGATGATGTGCTGGATTCCCTGAAAGAGGAGAACATTATTGGCAAAGGTGGGGCTGGAACTGTGTACAAGGGATCAATGCCCAATGGTGATCATGTGGCTGTGAAGAGGCTCTCTGCAATGGTCCGTGGCTCATCACATGATCATGGATTCTCAGCAGAGATACAAACACTTGGGAGGATTCGGCATCGCCATATTGTGCGCCTGCTAGGCTTCTGCTCAAACAATGAGACCAACCTGCTGGTGTATGAGTATATGCCCAATGGTAGTCTCGGGGAGCTTCTCCATGGCAAGAAGGGCGAACACCTGCACTGGGACACTCGGTACAAGATTGCAATTGAAGCTGCCAAGGGGCTATGCTACCTGCACCATGATTGTTCACCGCTGATACTTCACCGTGATGTCAAGTCGAACAATATACTTCTTGACTCTGACTTTGAAGCTCATGTGGCCGACTTCGGGCTGGCGAAATTCTTGCAGGACACCGGCGCATCAGAATGCATGTCCGCCATTGCTGGTTCATATGGCTACATTGCTCCAGGTATTAAAACATGTGTTCTTTTAATTAAGTTCAGTCTGACTATTCTCAAAATGCATATATAATGTTGATTTGATGAGTACTTTAATGCTTCTTGCATAGGCTTGTTAGAAAACTGTACTATGCCTATGCCCTAAGCAACTGTTTACTGTTAGGATTTTCACTTCACACTTGGTAGTTGTTTTGATGAGTATTCCAATGCTTACTGACACTGGTCAAGTTATGAGAGTTTACTTCCCAAGCCCAATCATGCAAATTGCTATCAAGATGTAGTTATTAAAACTTGAAACATTGAGGCATTCTTTGATTAGTTCTGAATGACATCTGTAAACCTAACGTCCCTTTTTAGAACCACCTCATTACAATCAGTCCATAAGAGGCTTTTGATTCACGAAAGCTGGCATTCCTTGTGTATGTATATTTAGGTTCAGTTACTTCAATTCTATATCTTCTACTCTTCACTTGATGTTCCTGTAGCTGCCAAAAAACATAAACGCATTACTTTCTAACTAATCAATCTCGCATTACTCTGTCATCTGTGGCTTTCCAGAATATGCATACACCCTCAAGGTCGACGAGAAGAGCGATGTCTACAGCTTCGGTGTGGTGCTTCTGGAGCTCGTCACCGGGCGGAAGCCTGTAGGGGAGTTTGGCGACGGCGTCGACATTGTCCAGTGGGTCAAGATGATGACGGGCCCAAACAAGGAGCAGGTGATGAAGATCCTGGACCCGAGGCTGTCGACCGTTCCGGTGCACGAGGTAATGCACGTCTTCTACGTCGCCTTGCTGTGCACCGAGGAGCACAGCGTGCAGCGCCCGACAATGCGGGAGGTCGTGCAGATCCTGAGCGAGCTCCCAAAGCCAGCCACCAACCAAGATGGAGAAGAAGAGCTTCCTCTCTCCGGCGAAGGTCCTGAATCCAACCCTCCTGCTCCAACCAGCTCCACTGAAGCTCCGACCGGCGACGCGAAAGATCATCATCATCATCAGCATACGAGCTCAGAGTCGTCCCCTCCTCCTGATCTCATCAGCATCTGATCATCCAATTCCATCCGTTGCGAAAACATGCGGGCTTGTTCGATCGTGCAAGCTTAGGCCTGAATCTAGGGTTTGTTGAGTGAAAGACTTTGTTGCTGTTGTGCTGTACATATCCAAGCTGCTTTGGTGGTGGGGTGTCCAAGAGCTTCCAGTTTGGTGTGTGTGTGTTTGGTGCTTTGCTTTGCTGCTTGTAGCCGTAGGGATCATGTAGTAGTGGAGCTTTTGATGATCTTTCCTTGTGCAATGTAGTAGTAGTAGTATCAGTAGCCATCTAAATGTCAAGCTCCTTTCCTGTCCATCCGGTCCAGTCAAGCATGAGAATCTAAATCTTTGTTGTGGAACCATGGTCCTCTTTAAAGTGGCTTCTGTTGATCTGCAAATGTTTGCAGTAGGAGTACCACTTCACCACCATTGCTGCTGTCAAAGAAAAGCGCTTTCTGCCTTCTGAAGAAAATGATAATTGCAAAGCGCTTTTGTGCTGCCAAAGCGTTCGATTGATGCTGCTCCCTTTTTGACTTTGTTTGACAATCAAAGAATTCTTGTTGATCCAAGCCGGTTCACGAATGTCAAACGATGCTTTGCCCTTGGCGTAACGCCAAGCAGCAGCATCTGATCAGATCAGCACTAGTGCACCAGTAGAGTCTAAACTAATGTCAGACGATTCGCTGCCTGAGGCCCCATCTAATGATGATCGATGGATGATGATGATGCGCCTCGGCTCCCCCCTGACCCTGTGGCTGTGGGGATGGGGGTTAATCATGCTGCACAGGCGCACGGCCGCTGCGACGTCGTCAGGCCGGATGATGGTTGATGGGGGCACGCACCGCCGTTGAACGGGACGGCGAACGGCCGGGCGGCGTGCGTTTCCACGGCCCAGCTCCCTCGTTTCCTGCCTCCTCTGATCTGATCTCATCTATCCTGCTTTTGCTCAGGTGCACTTCGAACGGAAAATCAATCTAGGGGTGTCGATCGAGTTTCTCTACGTACCGTGAACTACCCTTGCCCTCGGCCTCCGTCGCTACGCCGGCGAGATCGCCCGGCCGGCCGGCCCCTGCCGCCGCCGTTTTCCAGATTGAACTGTTTGTTCCTGACAAAAACACATACTCCTATATACTACCTTACCAGCGTGTTTGGTTTGGAGGAATTAGAGATGGAGAATGAGAGTTGAGGGGTGAGGAGATTAAAAGTTCACTGTTTGATTAAAGGGAATTGGAGTTTAAGTGGGAAGGGGACTGGGAGTTGAGAAAGCCAATTCCCACCGATTTTTTCTCAGGGGTACCCTGTTAATTCGTAAGCAGAGTTCTATCCCACGCCAATTTCCATCATATGCCAAACAAGGAAATGAGAGTAAAAATCTACTTTTCATGTCTAATCCCTTTGTAAACACCCTTGTGCAAACTCCCATTCCTCTGCCCGAGTGTTTATCAAACAGGCTGTACGTACTTTGGTAGTACGCCACGGCCAATTCCTCTAAAAAATAATAATAATGTCACGGCGAAAAAAACATTCGAAATTGCCGTCCTTCTCTGGATAGCATCGCCGTTAACTTAAAAGAAATAGTACTAATAATTGCGTGATAATGATAATACCAGGAGGCAAAAGGAGAGTGAGAGTAGGTGGACAGTGCGATCGATGGTGCATTTGTACCGGGCCACTGTTGCCGCTTGGTTCGGTCCCGTTGCGTTGGATGCGTCCAAGAGAATGGTCACATCCACAACCAGACGAGACGAGACGAGACGACGGCACTCCAATCTGGATCGCACGGCGCTGTGTTTGTGTTGGCCACTCCTGCATGCCCATCCATCCAATTATTGGCCTGGCCTCAGCCTCAGGTAAACTAAGAGCATCTCCAGCCGTTCGGCCCCCAGGGCGTTTTTCGGGCGTCCCCGGCGCTATTTTCGGCGTGGGGGGCAACCGATTGCCAGCCGCAAACGCAACAGCAGAAATTTAAAACGCTCAAACTCGACAAAATTCAGTCAATTTGGACGAAATATAGGCGATTTCATTGATATTTTGACGATTTGAAAAAAAAACATAGATAAAAACATAAAAAACTACGCCTAGTTCATGCCGAGGAGGTTGTAGAAGACGGTGTAGTCATCCCCGGCGTCGTCGTCGTCGCCGTCGCTCGGCGGCCCGTCCTTCGGGGCGGCCTGGCTGCAGCCCTGCCCTGGATCGCCGCTGCGGACCGGCTTGCTCGGCGCAGTGACTGATGGGGATATGTACCTAGGGTAGGGTCATAGGCCTGACCTGCATACCCTACCTAAGGACATCACATCGGAGAACTTAAGGATTACAAGATTACAAGGAAGACTCCGACTGAAATCACCATGGTGTATGAGTCACTCGACAGCATCCACTCGGAGTCTCCTCCCTCCACTCGACGGTCAACCACTCGGTCGCATGGTCCACTCGGACGACAGCAGTCCAACCGCCAGAGACAATTACCACCGTCATTATGGCTGAAACGGTCGGCCATTAGTACGCAATTGAACCTGTCTTTATGACTTGTAACTCCCGGGCAGCGGACTCTATATAAGCCGCACGGGGCTTCTCATTCGGGGGGACTTCTTCTCCCTCCAGGGACTCATTTCCTCCAACCCTCTCACACACCCTGTAACCCCGTGTTCATACGCAGAGACAAGAACCCTCTCCGGAGGACAGGACGTAGGGCTTATTACTCTTCCGAGAGGGGCCCGAACCTGCTAAAAATACTCGTGTCACCCATATGCATCTCGGTAGATCATGCTCCTTTACCCTACCCCCTTCGTACTGTCGGAGTCGTTCCCACGACAGTGACCTCCTCGTCGCTGTCGGAGAGTACGATGACGCTACCCTCGTCGCGGCCGCGGCGCCGCTCGGCGATTTCCTCCAGAGCACGCCGCTGGCGCTTCATCTCCTGCGCCATGTAGTCCGCGCGCGACCAAGCGAGGCCGCTCTCGAGGTCGGCGGCCATGTCCTCGTGCTCTTGCTTCACCGCGGTCGCCGGCTCCCTTTTCGGCTTCACGAGGCGAATGTGGCCGCGGGGAGGGGAAGGGACGCGGCGGCCCTCGTTTATGACGAGGTTGCCGCCGCGGCTGCTCCTGCGGCTCGGGCTTGACGGGGACGAGTGGTGCCGCCGACCCAGAGGAGTGGGAGTGGGAGCCAGAGGACGACGAGGACGACGGGTCCTTGCGCCTCGGCAACCAGGAGCTTCCGCGGCGGCGAGAGAAGGACGACGTCGGGTACTCCAGCCGTGGCTCGTTGCCTCCCTCGATGTGCGCAAGGACGGCGGAGAGAGTTCGCCCGGGCGCGCCCCACCATTGACGGCGGCCCTCCGAGTTGTGGCGCCCCCTCGGCGTCGGGCCGCCGTTGGTAGACGCCAGCTGCTCGGCGTGGCGTCGCCGAAAGTACGCGGTCCACAGCGCGTGGTTGTCCGGCGCGAAGCGTTGTTCTTCGCGCGCGGACTCCGGCATGGCGGCCCGAATCGCCTCGATCTCGGCGGGGCATTCCGCGTCGGAGGGCGGCGGAGGCACGGGGACGCCGCCGGCGCTCAGCCGCCATGCACCCGGTACGCGCATATCAGGCGGCGTCGGGTAGTTCGCCTCCTGGAGCAGCCGAGCTTCCCACTCGTGCAGCCAGCGGCGGCCGAAGCCGTTGGCCGCCGTCCCGTCGCCAGGAAACCTCTCCGCCATGGCGCTTCCCCTCGAACTTTTGGGCGAGAAGGGTGAGGAGAAGAGAAGGTCGGCGCTGGAGCGGTGTAGGCGAAGAGTGTGCGACGAGCGGCGGCGAAGGTCGGCTTTTATAGCGGCGACAGGGCGGGAGCGGTGTAGACGCGTGGCGGGAAAGGGCGGGGACGCGCGGCGGGAAAGGGCGGTGGCTCGCCATCACTGCGCCACCGGTCCTTCATCAATGGAAGGCTGACCGGCGACAGCATTGAATCGCGCGGGAGCCGAGGCGAGGCGATGAGGACGACGAAGTACACTCGCTGGGCCCCATTTTTCTTTCCCCCGGCGATCCCGGTCGCCCCCAGCGTGCTGGGTTCGGCCTGGGTCCGCCGGCGCCAATTTCGGCCCAAACCGGCGAAATTTGGGCTCCTGGGGGCGCGACTGGGCCATTTTTTTGCGCCGGCGGTAAAAAGGCGCCTTGGGGGGCCTGTTGGGGGTGCGGGTGGATATGCTCTAATCTTACGAAACTTCATTTCCACCGCGTGTCCTACTTTGATGAATCTTTCAAAAATGATATTATGAGTATTCCTATTGTTAATGCTGATATTGAGGATACTATTTGTTGGACTCACACTCCAAATGCAGATTGTACTACAAAGAGTGCCTACAAAGCTTTGATGCAGGAGATTCAAGATAGCTCTTTGGGAAGACAACCTCTCAATTTGGACCAGGAAATTGCTATCCTAAAACAGGTTTGGAAAAATAAAACTTTAGCCCCTAGAGTTAAAACTTTTGCTTGGAGGCTGATCAGAAGAGCTATTGCTACAGGATTAAGAGCTTCTAGATACTCTAAACACATTAAAAAGGAATGTTCTAGATGTGGTCAGATTGAAACAGATATGCACCTCTTTTTTCAATGTAGTTTCGCTAGATTAATTTGGTTTAGTTTTGGATTAAAAACTGATATGCTGAACTCCAATCTATATCCTGCTGATATTATTCATATGATTTGCTCTTGTCAACAATCTGAATTAAATTTAGACATTATTTTCACTACTCTTTGGAACATTTGGAAAGCCAGGAATGATCTTCGTTTCAATAAAAGAAAATGGAGTCCTACACAGGTTCTTCATGCTACAAGAGCAATGCTTAATGCAGATTTGATGGAGGAAAAGGAGGAAAAGGTCACATCCCCTGAAGATTGCAATCCTACTCCTTATAAAAATATGCATACACAACCTGCAGGTGTCTTGGCTTATGTTGATGCTTCTTTTAATCCTTTGGTGGCAAAGGATGAAGCTTCATTCGGAGTATATCTCAATAATACAATCACCAAGCACACCATATTCATTCAAGCGGCTGCTACAAATGTGCAATCTGTTTTGCAGGCGGAAGCAATGTTATTATTTCTTGCTGCATCGGCTGTCAAGGCATTGGGTTGGAGAACTGTTTCTTTTTATTCTGATTGCATGGTATTGGTGGAAGCAGCGGAAGCAAGGAATTTACTGGTAAAATCTGGACATTGGAAGATCAGACCGGTGCTTGCAGATTTTTTCAATACTACTGCTGATCTCAACTCCTTCAATGTTTGCCATATTTCTAGATCTCAAAATCCTATTGCTCATAATCTAGCGAAGAAAGCTTTTTCTATCAGATCTTTCCCTTCTTGCACTTTTCTATGTAGCAAGGCTTCTCGATGTAAATGCAATATGGCTTTGAAAGCCATATCTTTTCCTTTGGGAAAACTACTATCTGTACACTGTTTAGGCTGTTAGGCCAACTCCAGCACGCGACCCCATCCCGTCCGCCCTAGTCCGTTTGGGGTTAAACGGACGAATAGCGCGGCCCAACGCGCGGCCCCAAACGGACAAATGTCCGGTTTTCGTCCGTTTTCGACCCATTCCCGGCCCAAACATGCGCCGCGTTTGGGGTGAAATGGGCAGCGCACGGACGGGCGGGACGCACGCCCTTGTCCTCCCCGTGGCCCGCCTGTCGGGGACACTAGCGCTTCATTCACCTCCAACGCCTCCACCCGCCCTCCCCGCCCCACCCCGCCGCCGGCGCCGCCACTATTTTCGGTTCGCCTCCTCACTGCTCACCCCCCGGCCGTCCATACCAAACCACGTCTCGCCATGGCCGCCACCACGCCCGCGCTTTCGTAGGAGTTTTGGCCGTCGTTTGGAGGAGTTTTGGCCGTCGCCGTCGTATCCGGTGCCAGAGGGGATACGACCGCCGGCGACGCCTATCGACCACGGCAGCTTCCGTCGGGTGCTCCAGGGCGACCTGTAGCCGGCCGCCAAACGCCCCTGCTGCATCGAGGTGATCTTCGCGGCCTCTTCACCACCGCGACCGCAAGGTGTTTGACACTTTGCGCACAAAGGTATGGACAGTGGAGATGAATTTTTCTTCAACCACTTCATTTGTTCATCGGATGATTCATCCTCGGATGACGAAGATCTTGTGGTGGCTGCACTGGTCGTTCACGACCACATTGAAAGGCAGTGGCCTCGATACAGGGGGTCAGTCCCTGGCCGTGCTCCCAACCTGAATCGCAACACAGAGAGAGAGAGGCCACGCCATGCTCTATGCCGATTACTTTGAGAATACCGCGCTCTTCAAACCAGAGAAATTCCGTCGCCGTTTTCGTATGGCAAGGCATGTGTTCAATCGTATCTGAGAGGGAGTGGTTCGTCATGACCCATTCTTCGAGTGCAAAACGGATGCCCTTGGCAAGCTTGGATTCTCCTCTTATCAGAAATGCACCACGGCCATCCGCATGCTTGCATATGGAATTCCAGGCGATCTTGTGGATGAGTACGTGCGCATGAGTGAGTCCACATGTCTGCTGTCAATGTACAACTTCTGCAAGGCCGTGGTGGTAGTGTTTGGCCCTGAGTACTTGAGGCACCCAAATGCCGCTGATACAGAAAGGCTGTTGGCGATCAACGCCGATAGAGGCTTTCCAGGCATGCGTCCAAGGTGAGAAGAGACAGAGATTTGCTCAAATGCAAGAGAGTGCTAGAAAGGATGTGGAGCGTGCTTTTGGTGTGCTTCAATCCCGATAGGGTATCGTTCGAAACCCTGCACTGACATGGGATGAAGGGAAGCTTTGGGAGGTGATGACTGCTTGTGTGATCATGCACAACGTGATCGTCGAGGACGAGCGTGATAACAACATCTTCGACCAAGGATTTGATTTTCAAGGTGAAAATGTTGAGCCCCTGCACCAAGAACCGGCCACGTTTGAACAGTTTACCCAATTCCATCGTGAAATGCGTGATTGGCACACTCACTTGGAGCTTCAAAATGACTTGGTTGAGCACATGTGGAATTACATTGGCAACCAATAGATGTATTGCTTCATTATGTTTATTCAAGACAATTTCGATTTGGTTGTAAAACTATTTTATTCGAGACAATTTCGATTGGGTTGTAAAACTAATTTTATTCGAGAGAATTAATATTTGGACGTGCAAACTTGTTTTAAACATTGATGAATATGAATATATGGGCATATTGGCCGTGGCGGACAGGATGCGGCCAAAGGATGCGTCCGCGCGTTGGGCGCACGGCCACCGCATCCCAGGAAAGGCCCGGACACGACCCCATTGCCCTACCCAAACGGACAGAATCCGAGCAAAACGGACGTCCGTTTGGGGTCGTGCGCTGGAGTTGGCCTTAATGAATAATAAGTGAGCCCTCTATGAGGGCTATGGTTTGCCAAAAAAAAAAGAGAGATCGGGCGGTGATCAAGGTAAGGTTTTGGCTCATGGGCTCATGGCAACGCTCACTCACTCCTAGTCCTAGACCCTGGTTCTGGTTCTGGACTTCTGGTTCTACTAGTACCAGTGCTCCAACCACAGCCTATCACCCAAAAAAAAAAAAAGTAGTAGCCTATCGCTTGGTGCTGCTGTCTCCTGTGGAGCGAGCAAGCAAGCGAGCAGTGGCACCCAGAGCCATTATTGCGGCGCAACACTACTCCAACCACCGCTTTTATCTCTCTCTCTCTCTCTTGTTGGTGGCTGGTCAGGTCAGAGATCAGACGGGCTCTGCCTTTCCCACTGTTCACCCCAAGCTTGTGTATTTACGTGCACGGTTTATTACACCCTCAGCTGCGGCTGTGCCGAGCCAAAATAGGAAAAAACATCCTCTCACCACGGTCACTCACACAGCTAGTAGTAGTAGTGCATTGCCCATAGGCTCTGTCTCGCAGTTTCTGCCTTGTCGCTCACTCTGGTTCATGGCCCGCCGGAGTCGACAGCGGCCAGTGCGAGCTTAATCTGTGTCGTCTGTGTTCGCACATGAACACATCACCGTGTACCCTCGACGCCGGGGGTGATGCACCGCAGCTCACATCGAAGGAGACCCGTCCGGAAATGCGGTACGCAAGCAATCCAGCGGACGCTTTTGCAGACCTGAAACCCCACGTGTCCGGGAGGGACCCCGTCTGGACGCGCGGCGGCTATGGGCTGCCCTAGGTCGACCTGATCGCCCCTAGGGTCTCGTGGATCGCTGCCCTCCCAGAAGAAGAACGAACGAAGAACGAGGAAGAAGAAAAACAAGGGAGAAGGTAAAAGATGATAGATTGATTTGTCGATTGTGTGTTGTTCAATCGGCCGTCACTTCTCATCTATTTATGAGGCGGCTGGACTTTCCGTACAAGAAAATGACTCCAAATCACGTCCAAATCTTTCCAAAATTAACCGAACTCGGATTTAGGTAAGTCTGGGACATCAGTTCGGTTTTAGGTCCCACAAGCCACAAACGACCTCGGATGAAGATGAGCCCAAAAGCAAATTTGACCGTTTCGACGAGACGAACAATTTTCATGTTGAACGTTTTTCGATCGAGATCATCTTCAAGGCCGAATCGCCCCTGCAATCATCAGATCCATGGAGATGCACAATATCGGTTCGGACCGGACTGTCCGCTTGACCAGACCAGACAGTCCGATCACAATTTCCGGACAGTCCGGTCGCAACAGGAGGCTTTGGGCATCCGGTCATCTTCATAGTTTCCGCAGCATTGCACTGTTTTGGGTGTATCTCTCGCATACGAAGTCAGATGAAGACGATGTTTATATCAAAATCATTTGTTTCGACGAGACGAAGAACTTTCATGTTGAAACTTTTTTCCATCCGAGGTGATCTTAATTATGTTTCATGCCATTTCATAATCTGATGTCAACACGGGCATCTCTGAAATTGTCATACTTTTTGCATCCGAGCTCCGTTTTGGACTATCTTTGTATCCAACTATCCATCTTGATCTTCTCGAAGAGAGCCATCCAATGGTGACTTCCAATCAGAAATTTGACTTCATCTTGCTACAACTTCAAGCCACTCTTTGCCACTCTTTGCGATTATGCCATTTTCGAGCGTCAACACATGCCCCCTTTTTTCGGCAAAACTTGCATGCCGAAAAATAACTCGTACCGAGTTTGTTCAGAGGACGATGTCAACACTCCATCGGCCATTTTGCATGTGCTTAGGACGATAAGTATATATCGGCCATCGCTTGTGTAAATTTTTTGATGCAAACTTGGGTGAAACCTTCTCGACTTCATTAATCCGACGATAAACTTCCATAGATATGCATGTCAAAGCCATCCGCCAAACTATATTATCCACCCTTCTGCTAGGATCTTGCAGATAATTAACAATGAACTTTCTCCAATCCTTGCTTTAGCCTGTATGAAAATTTCATTAGTGGCCGAAGCGGTGGACTTCAGTTCGGCCGTACCTATGTTGACGAGACGAAGCATCGGCTATTGTGTGACGCCCCTGCTCGACCGTGCACTAATCATACACGCAAATGCACACGATCGAGATCAGAGACTCACGGGAAGATATCACAACACAACTCTAAACACAAGTAAAAGTCATACAAGCTTTATATTACAAGCCAGGGGCCTCGAGGGCTCGAATACATAAGCTCGAGTCATACAAACATCAGCGGAAGCAACAATATCTGAGTACAGACACAAAGTTAAACAAGTTGCCTTAAGAAGGCTAGCATAACAACGACACTAATCGAAAAGGCGCATGCCTCCTGCCTGGGAGCCTCCAAATCTACTCCTGGTCGTCGGCGGTCTCCACGTAGTAGTAGGCTCCACCGAAAGTGTAGCAGTCATCGACTGGGGCAGCTGACTCCAGGGATCCATCACCTGGTCGCAACAATCAGGTATGGGAGAAAAGAGCGGCAAAGCAACCGTGAGTACTCATCCAAAGTACTCGCAAGACTGACATCAGAACTATTCTATGTATGCATCGGTATCAAAGGAATGGGGCTATATCTTTGGACTAAACTGCAGAAATGACAGAATTAGGGAGAAAGGCCTAGCCTATCGAAGACTAGCATCTTCAGCGGTCTTGCAGCATTAGAAGAGTGTAGATTAGCATAATATAAAGTAACAATCATGTAGAAACAAAGCCCAGAGATCCATCCTCGACTCCCTGCGAGAAAGCAATCCCGGAGCTTACAATTAATTAACATTTATCCAGTTCAAGTAGTAGAAGATCGGGATACAACACTGAGCGTCCTGTTACCGTGGACACGGCTATTCGAATAGATAACTTCCCTGCAGGGGTGCACTACTGTTACCCAACACGCTCGATTAACTCTGGCCGGACACACTTTTCCGGGTCAAGCCCGGCCTCGGCTGATCGACACACCGCAGCCCTACCTAGAGCTCAGCAGAGAGGTCCCCGCCGGTCTACATCCTAAGTGCTCAGGGTTCTTGGGCCCATCGCCCTTTGCACTCCGGGTCGTTGTGCGCAGGGTTAGATCCAGGCACCACCTCTGTCATGGATGGCGCCGATCCTGTCGTGCCACAATGCTGAACTGGACGTCTGACAAAGCTTTCGGCTGATACATACGGCGTAGAGGGCCCCATAAACCATTATCCCACGTGGTGGTAGTGCGTATAGGGCCAACGACCCACTCAGATCAAATACCCAAATCCGTTAGCGAATTATTAGGAGCTCGCGGTGATGATCAGTACTCCTGTCGTCCCGTCTCGAGGAAGTGCAACAAGGGCCAGGCCCATCTCTCTCTAGGGCGGTCTCTGCCTGCCCGGCCGCGCCTCGTAATTATCTCGCGGGTACCCTCATGGTCAACCCGACTTTGCATCTCTCGCGGGTACCCCTCGGGGTCGACCCGACTTTATTCAGTAAATGTAGTAAAATCCCGGTAATTGTGTGTTCAGAACATCAAGGAGGAATCCGAGGAATCACCCTTGTTGGATTCCTACTCGAGGTACCCGTCAGGGCGAACCCGGAGGAATCACCCTCGATGGTATTCACACTTGCGGGGTTGCACGACGGAAGCCTCATCGGAGGTGGAGGAAGAGGAATCACCCTCGGTAATCCACGTCCGACTAGCTGTGCTACAAAGGCATCATCGGGAGTGAGTTAAGAGGTATCACCCTCGTCACTCGAGGATAACTCTGTAGAGTCGAACAACTTAGGGGGTGTGCGGTGCTGTGCTGGTCTCAGCCCGTCGATCACATCGACCGGGCATTAGTAACTAAGCGGGGCAACTAGAGCAAGGAAGAGGGGCCACCAATGGATTATCAACCAAACTATACTAAGTATCTCGGATAACAGGCAGGTATCAATAACAGTTACAAAAATAGGCTATGCAGCAGAATAGGATAAAACAAAGCAGTAGCAATTTCTAATGCAAGCAGGAGGGAGAAGGAATAGGTGATATAGGCATGCGTCAAGGGGGGGTTGCTTGCCCGGAAGCTCTGCTGAAAGGGGCTGGTCATCAGGGGCGTAGTCGTACCCGGCAGCAGCGTCGGTCTCGGGGTCTACCAGAGAGGAGAGGGGGAAAGAAACAATAAATACAAGCAACAAATACAATCATAGATGCATGGCATGGCAGCACGCTATTCGAGGAGTGCCCTAATGCAGTACTACGCAAGTTAGTCGGAGCGGGAAACATCTGGAGATGTTTTACCAGCTCCGGGCATTTTATCGGACAGATGAATCGAAGGGGAAAGTTCCATGTTCACCATGCTAGAGAGGGCTGACTGGTATGTGGGTGGCATATTCGGATTCTTCATATTTTTCTGATCGTTTTTCATATATAAATTATTTTCATCCGAGTTACGGTTTATTTTATATGATTTTTCAAAGTTTTACTGAATTTTTGGAATTATTTTAATTATTTAAATTCGAATTACCCGAAACAGTGTAAGGTGACGTCAGCATGACGTCAGCGGGTCAAACCCGGCTGACCAGGTCAAACCTGACCAGTGGGTCCCACTGGTCAGTGACACAGCTAATTAATCAGAGGTTAATTTAACTAATTAACCTAATTAGCTAGTGGGCCCATATGTCAGTGTCAGATTAGTAATTAGATTAATTTAAAAAAACTTAATTAGACTAATTAAGCGGGTGGGACCCGCATGTCAGTGGCCCACGGGTGCCCAGTCAGCAGTTGACTGGGTCAACCCAGTCAACTGGGGCCCGTGGGGCCCAGCGTCAGTGGCTCTGGGGTGGGACCCAGAGGTGCCACGTCGGCGGTCGGCGCCGGAGACGCGCCGGCGACCATTCCCGCGGCGGAGCGTCACCGGAGTTCGCCAGAAAAACGCTACGGGGCACGGGAAGGGGTGCCGCTGGGCTCTTTCGAACGAGCGAACCGAGCCGCATCGTTTGGCGGTGGTGCCGTGGCCGGAGGAGCTCCGTAGCGACGACGGCGAGCTCATCGGCGGGCGGCCGGAATCGGGCGCGAGAGGAAACGGCGAGGCAGTGCGTTTGCGAGCGAACTAAGTGGTCAGGGGGACCCTACGCGGCGTTGCGAGTGCGGTGGTGGTACGCACGGGACCCAATGGTCACCGTGGTTATGCCGGCGACGAGCGCGGCGGCAGAGCATTCGGCTAAGGCGGCAATCGACGGCTACGGTGGCGGAATCGCACGGGAGAGAGAGGGGAAAGAAGCGCGGGCTCACCGTGAGCCTGCAGGTGAGCAACGTGGGCGCGGGGGAGGCTCGACGGTGCCGGAAATGGCGCCGAATCGACGGCGGCCGTAGGAGGAAAAGGAGGGCGTCGACGGCGATGTGACGGCATAGAGGTCGAGCTCGAGGTCGGGGACGAAGTAGTCGATGACGGCGAGTCGACCTGGCACGGTGACGAGGCGAGGAGACAACGGGGACCACGAGATCGACGGCGGCGACGAGGGGAGCTCTTGGGCGAGCTGGAATGCGAGCAAGGGAGAGAGCGAGGGGGGATCTGGGGGTGGCTAGGGTTTGCGGGGGAGAGAGAGAGGCTCAGGTGGCCTTATCCGCTCGAGGGAGCCGCGGGATGGCCGACAGCGAGGCCATCGGCGTTCAGACGGCCATGGCGCGCGCGGCCTTCCCCGTTCTGGCGCGAGGAAGAATAAAGGCCGGCGTGGGCCGGGCCAGGCTGTACTGTACACTCAAAGCCCAGCGCGCCAGTAAGTCTTTACCATTTTCTCTTTCTTTTTCTGTTTTTTTGTTTTCAGTTCTGTTTTGCTAAATGTTTGGCCCCAACTTGAGTTTAGTAAAACATGTGACTTAGCTCAATAATTACAGTGCAATATTAACCACTACCAGAAATTGATTTGGTGACCAGATGATTTCATTTAAATTTTTGTTAAATAAAACAGGATTAAATATTGCTGTTTGGTACTGTTTTGATAATGTTAGAGTCATCTGAGTAATTTAGGTGATGTTGTTTTTCTTAACATAATTAGTTATGGATTATTTGCTATTCGATGAACATTTTTGTTTCCAAATTGGAACAACTTTTATTTTCACTTTAAATTTGAATTTCAATTTGAATTGGAATTTGAAATGATATATGATTCTAATGTGATCAAGCATTGTAATTAATGATGACTTGGCATGATTAGCAGATGATCACTGTGCTTACTACATGGGGTTGTCACAATTCTCCTCCTCTAAAAGAAATTCTCGTCCCGAGAATTAAGAGGTGGAAAGGAGAAGGTCAGGGTATTCATACCAAGGAAGCTTGGCATGGGCCCGCGGGAGAATTTTCCATTAACGGATTGCGCAACGGTTCTCATCTAATGTCATGCGTGAATGCAAAGGATTTTAGCGTAAATTGAATGTGATGCTCCCGAATCAATTAAAACAGAAGGTGGTATTGAGTGAACAAGGATAATACCGTTCATAGTAGCAAGCTGATCTTGAGCTTCATTCAGTTCAACGTGGTAAGCTTGACCATGACCATAAGAAGGCCTGACATTATTGTTGCGAGGCTGATTGTTACCACGGCCAGCAGAGGGAAGTGCAAGCTGATTCTGATTCTGAGGACATTCTTTGGAACGGTGACCTGGACGGCCACACTTGAAGCAGAGCCCATCATTGGGACGGGGAGCAGGAGCTCGAAGCAGTGGAAGCTGAGATCTTGGCTGCCCCGACGGTGTAGGAGGTGCAGCTGGATGGTACATGCTATTTGGAATCCAGATACGGCGCTTCTGCGATGACGAGCCCGAAGATGAGCCAACGTCATGGTGGCGCTTGATGGCATTCTTGTGTTCCATCTGAGCGGTCTCAACCTGGATAGCCTTGTTCACGAGGGTGGCAAAGTCGGTGAAGTCATGAACAGCAAGTGCAAGCTTGAGGTCTGGGTTGAGTCCATTACGGAATTTCTCTTGCCTGCGGGCATCAGTGGCAATGTCTTCCTCAGCATAGCGAGATAATTCAAGGAATTCCCGCTGATAAGCTTCGACAGTTTTATTGCCCTGAGTGAGGTTACGAAACTCTGTTTTCTTCCTGTCCATGATTCCCTGAGGAATGTAGCGGGCACGGAAAGCAGTCTGAAACTCGATCCAGGTAACGACTGTCCCAGTAGGTAGTGAACGCCTGTGGGTGTCCCACCATTGAGTAGCTGGACCCTTCAAGAAGTATGACGCAAAGGTGACGAGGCTGTCAGGGGCAACATTGGCAGATTCCATCTCGAAGGAGATGTCGTGAAGCCAGTCATCAGCGTCCAGTGGCTGTTCAGAGTTGTGGAAAACAGTAGGGGTGAGACGCACAAACTCCTGCAGAGTTATTGGAGCAGGTTGCTGATCCTGAGCATTCTAGTTCTGGTTTGGGAACCGAGCCATGATTCCAACCATGAACTGGCGGTTCAGCTCGAATTGTTGCATCATAGCTGCCATATAGTCTGGCGGGGGTGGATCGTTGGCAGCACTGCCACGACCATGACCAGCTGGTCTAACCATCATGTTCAGAGACAGCATGATGTAACACGACAATGGACAAGTCCTGCAATAGATTCATAACAGTAGTCAATTAAGACATACAGATCCATACACAAGGTTGGTTACATACGGACAACATAAGTTCGAAAATTCAAACGGCTAGACATACTAGGCGGCGCGCAGGCACGCGATAGGGAATACAACAACGGGACATAGCAAAGGCTACATCAACGTCGGGGAATACCACGGAAACCAGGTAACTGCAGGTGCGGACGATGAGTGTCCACAGCGGAAAGGTCCCGCACTCCGTGATTACTCTGATGCAAAACCCGATCTCGAACTGGAAGGAGAGGTCCACGTGTGGGGGTGCGACCTCCAACAGCAGGCCAATCGATACCTGCAGGCATCTGAGTCCTGCGCGGGTAAAGGATGTACTCTGGCTGTATCCCTGCCCAAACAGCTGGCAGCAACTGTGTCATAGCCTCGTAGAGACGTGCACGAGTGGCAAACAACTCGACGGCAAGAGCCCGGGCAGTGTGATCCAGAGCCTGAGTGCACTGAATCAAAACCTGCGGGTCGTAACGACGTCGCTCGTAAGGGGCACAAACAGCTGTGTTGTATCTGGTATCCTCTCCAGCAGGGGTATACGGGATGTATCGGAACTCAGAGTCATCCAATCGACTATGCTCACCACGAAGATGTGCGACAGTAGAATGGGCAGCATCATGGACTGCCATATCAATCGTCACGCCGATACCTTGAAAAGTGTGCAACTTAGTGTCGGAGTCGTCCCGTTGATCAAAGATACGAACATCGGCATGGTACTGCTCCTGATTAAACTCGCGGAAATCCTCGTAAACCATGTACTCGGGGTACCAGCGGTAGCCCAATCTGGTCAGGAGAGTGATCAGGATAGCTGGAAAACCAGTCGCATCACGAGCACAAGTCCGAAGTACAAGCTGCGTCGTGGGACGCGGCGGGAACAAGCGATCCATCTGAAACAGAGGAGATGGCAGTGAGTGAATTCTTGCATCGTGCATTCAAGAAAGTAACTTATAGAAAACCAAAGCTCCGGGTGGATGTGATCACGAGAACCTAGAGTCAGAGTTAGTAAAATTTAACCCGAATAGAAGAGAGAGTAGAATCCTAGAGTAAAGGTGCGGAATAAAAGATCCTAATACCACCCAGTGGCGACGTGGGCCCGTAAGCCACACAGCCATGTTAGTAAAATAGTTTTTCAAAGACTAGACTCAACTTCGGCCAAGGAGTTGGAAATGGGGCTACCAACAGGCAGTCAGCTCTGATACCAACTTGTGACGCCCCTGCGCGACCGTGCACTAATCATACACGCAAATGCACACGATCGAGATCAGAGACTCACGAGAAGATATCACAACACAACTCTAAACACAAGTAAAAGTCATACAAGCTTTATATTACAAGCCAGGGGCCTCGAGGGCTCGAATACATAAGCTCGAGTCATACAAACATCAGCGGAAGCAACAGTATCTGAATACAGGCACAAAGTTAAACAAGTTGCCTTAAGAAGGCTAGCATAACAACGACACTGATCGAAAAGGCGCAGGCCTCCTGCCTGGGAGCCTCCGAATCTACTCCTGGTCGTCGGCGGTCTCCACGTAGTAGTAGGCTCCACCGGAAGTGTAGCAGTCGTCGACTGGGGCAGCTGACTCCTGGGATCCATCACCTGGCCGCAGCAATCGGGTATGGGAGAAAAGAGCGGCAAAGCAACCGTGAGTCCTCATCCAAGGTACTCGCAAGACTGACATTAGAACTATTCTAGGTATGCATCAGTATCAAAGGAATGGGGCTATATCTTTGGACTAAACTGCAGAAATGACAGAATTTGGGAGAAAGGCCTAGCCTATCGAAGACTAGCATCTTCAGCGGTCTTGCAGCATTAGAAGAGTGTAGATTAGCATAATATAAAGTAACAATCATGTAGAAACAAAGCCCAGAGATCCTTCCTCAACTCCCTGCGAGAAAGCAATCCCGGAGCTTACAATTAATTAACATTTATCCAGTTCAAGTAGTAGAAGATCGGGATACAACACTGAGCGTCATGTTACCGTGGACACGGCTATTCGAATAGATAACTTCCCTGCAGGGGTGCACTACTGTTACCCAACACGCTCGATTAACTCTGGCCAGACACACTTTTTCAGGTCATGCCCAGCCTCGGCTGATCGACACACCGCAGCCCTACCCAGAGCTCAGCAGAGAGGTCCCCGCCAGTCTACATCCTAAGTGCTCAGGGTTATTGGGCCCATCGCCCTTTGCACTCCGGGTCGTTGTGCGCAGGGTTAGATCCAGGCACCACCTCTGTCATGGATGGCGCCGATCCTGCCGTGCCACAATGCTGAACTGGACGTCTGACAAAGCTTTCGGCTGATACATACGGCGTAGAGGGCCCCATAAACCATTATCCCACGTGGTGGTAGTGCGTATAGGGCCAACGACCCACTCAGATCAAATACCCAAATCCGTTAGCGAATTATTAGGAGCTCGCGGTGATGATCAGTACTCCTGTCGTCCCGTCTCGAGGAAGTGCAACAAGGGCCAGGCCCATCTCTCTCTAGGGCGGTCTCTGCCTGCCCGGCCGCGCCTCGTAATTATCTCGCGGGTACCCTCATGGTCAACCCGACTTTGCATCTCTCGCGGGTACCCCTCGGGGTCGACCCGACTTTATTCAGTAAATGTAGTAAAATCCCGGTAATTGTGTGTTCAGAACATCAAGGAGGAATCCGAGGAATCACCCTTGTTGGATTCCTACTCGAGGTACCCGTCAGGGCGAACCCGGAGGAATCACCCTCGATGGTATTCACACTTGCGGGGTTGCACGACAGAAGCCTCATCGGAGGTGGAGGAAGAGGAATCACCCTCGGTAATCCACGTCCGACTAGCTGTGCTACAAAGGCATCATCGGGAGTGAGTTAAGAGGTATCACTGTGACGCCCCCGACTTAATCGTGCACTAACCATACACGCAAATGCACACGATCAAGCCTAGGGACTCACTTGAAGATATCACAACACAACTCTAGACACAAAATAAAATAATTCAAGCTTTATATTACAAGCCAGGGCCTCGAGGGCTCGAATACATAAGCTCGAGTCATACAAGCATCAGCGGAAACCAAAGTATCTGAGTACAGACACAAAGTTAAACAAAGATGCCTTAAGAAGGCGAAAACAAGCAACATCATCTGATCGAAAGAGGCAAGGCCTCCTGCCTGGGAGCCTCCTAAACTACTCCTGGTCGTCGGCGTTCTCCACGTAGTAGTAGGCTCCACCGGAAGCGTAGCAGCAGTCGTCGGCGGTAGCAGCTGACTCCTGGGATCCGTCATCTGGTCACAGCAATCGGGTAGGGGAAAAGAAGTAGCAAAGCAACCGTGAGTACTCATCCAAAGTACTCGCAAGACTGACATCAGAACTATACTAATTATGCATCATTATCAAAGGAAGGCTGTATATGTGGACTGGACAGCAGAAATGCCAGAATAGAGAGAAGGCCTAGCCTATCGAAGACTAGCACCTTCAGGGTCTTGCAGCATAAGAAGAGTGCAGATTAGCATATTATTAGATAACAAGCATGTGGGAGCAAAGCCCAGAGATCCTTCCTCGACTCCCTGCGAGAAAGCAATCCCGGAGCTTACAATTAATGAACATGTATCCAGTTCAAGTAGTAATAGATCGGGATACAACACTGAGCGTCCTGTTACCGTGGACACGGCTATTCGAATAGATAACTTCCCTGCAGGGGTGCACTACTGTTACCCAGCACGCTCGATTACATCTGGCCGGACACACTTGCTGGGTAATGCCTGGCCTCGGGTAATCGACACGACGTAGTCCTACCTAGGCTAAGCAGAGAGGTCCCCGCCGGTCTACATCCTAAGTGCTTAGGGGTCTTGGGCCCATCGCCCTTTGCACTCCGGGTCGTTGTGTGCAGGGTTAGATCCTGGCACCACCTCTGTCATGGATGGCGCCGATCCTGCCGTGCCACAATGCTGAACTGGATGTCTGACAAAGCTTTCGGCTGATACATACGACGTACAGTGTCCCATAACCATTATCCCACGTGGTGGTAGTGAGTATAGGGCCAACGACCCACTCAGATCAATACCCAAATCCGTTAACGTGTTATTAGGAGCTCGCGGTGACGATCAGTACTCCCGTCGCCCCGTCTCGAGGAAGTGCAACAAGGGCCAGGCCCATCCCTCTCTAGAGCGGTCTCCGCCTGCCCGGTCGCGCCTCGTAATTATCTCGCGGGTACCCTCACGGTCAACCCGACTTCACATCTCTCGCGGGTACCCCTCGGGGTCGACCCGACTTTTCCCAGGGATGGTAGTAAAAGTAAAGTATCCATGTGTTCATCACAGCAAAAGGTAATCCGAGGAATCACCCTCGATGGATTCCTACTCGATGTATCCGACAAGGTGAATCCGGAGGAATTACCCTCGATGGCATTCACACTGGCGGGGTTGTATGACAAAAGCTTCTCCGGAGGTGGAGGGAGAGGTATCACCCTCAGTAACCCACGTCCGACTAGCTATACTATAGAGACATCATCGGGAGTGAGTTAAGAGGTATCACCCTCGTCACTCGAGGACAACTCTGAAGAGTCGAACAACTTAGGGGGTGCGCGGTGTTGTGCTGGTCTTAGCCTGATGATCATATCGATCGGGGCTCTAGTAGCTAAGCGGGGAAACTAGAACAAGGGAGGGGCCACAGATGGGTTTTCATCCAGCCTATACTAAGCATTTTGGATAACAGGCAAAGTATCAACAGAAGTTACAATAAATAGGCTATGCATCAGAATAGGATAAAACAATAGCAGCAGCAAAGTCTAATGCAAGCAGGAGGGAGAAGGAAATAGGTGATATAGGCATGCGTCAAGGGGGGTTTGCTTGCCTGGTTGCTCTGCGGCAAAGGCGGGGTCGTCAGCGGTGTAGTCGGTCTCCTGGGCAGCGTCGGTCTCGGAGGCTATCGGATAGAAAGAGGGGGGAGAAGAAACAATAAATCCACGGCAAAAATGCAATCACTATGCATGACATGCCTAAATGATATGCAGAGGTGTTTTACTGCCTAACTAAATGTTTTAGTTAATTTAGGAATTTATTAGGATTTATTTTATTAAAGTCGAGCACTATTCATTTATCGAAATCAGTCAAAAAGTTCCATGTTCACCTAGCTAGGAGTGTTGGACACACATTTTGATTACATATTCAGATTCTTCATATTTTTCTGATCATTTTTCATATATAAATTATTTTCATCTGACTTACGGATTAATTTATATGATTTTTCAAAGTTTTAATGATTTTCTGGAATTATATTAATTAATTAAATCCGAATTATCCAGAATAGTAAAAGGTGACGTCAGCATTACGTATTGCTGACGTCGGCAGTCAACAGAGGCTGACCAGAGTCAACCCTGACCAGTGGGTCCCACTGGTCAGTGACTGGACTAATTAAACATAGTTAATTTAATTAAACTAATCCTAATTATCTAGCGGGACCCACCTGTCAGTGTCTATTTTAATTATAGATTAAGTTTAAACTTAAATTAGAGTTAATTAGGTGCTGGGGCCCTCATGTCAGTGACAGCGGTTGACCAGTTAGCTGGGTTGACTGGTCAACCCAGTCAACCGGGCCCCACCGGGCCCACAGTCAGTGACCCGTAAGGGGCCACGTCGGCGCCACGTCGGCCGGCCGACGTTTAAACGCCGGCGCGCGCTCCGACGACCACCGAAGACGGCGGCGACGCGCGGAAACGGCGCACAGAGGGCCATTCGGCCCGCGGTTTCGTCCTACGGGACGGGCGCGACGCGCCGCGTCTGATGGTGGCCGTGAAAGGCACGGAGTTGGCCGGAGTCGACCGCTACATCGACGGCAGCGGGCGGCGCGTTCGGGCGGAGCTCGAGATCGGCGCTACGGGGCTCGGTAGAGCGCGTGGATGGGTGCATTGGGCCCGCACGGACGTGCTGAGCACGAACCCGAGCTCATTTGAGCTCGACGGGCAGCGAGGGCACGGCTATGAGCTCGTCGGCGGCGAGGTGTTCGGGCGCGGCAAATGCTGCGACTACGGCTACGGGGAGAGGCCGGAGAGAGTGGGGTTGGACGCGACTGCTCATCGTGAGCCTGCAGGTGTGCGAAAGCGAGCTCGGGGAGGATCAACGACGATGAATTGGCGCCGGAGACGAAGATGGTCGTAGGAGGAAGAAGGGGTCATCAGGCTCGCGGTGGTGGCTCCCGTCTCGCTCCGGTTGGCGTAGGGGAAGTAGCCGAGGACGGCGCATCGTTGTGGCACGGTGAGGCGGCGGAGGGGTGATGGAGGCCATGGGATCGAGCGGAGGACGGCGGCGACGCTTTCAGGCGAGGAGGGGAATGAGAGAGGCGAGGCGCGTGGGGGCGAGTGGGGTAGCTAGGGCTTCGGGGAGGACGAGAGGCGCACAGGGGAGGCCTTATCGGCGTTGGGGAGCCGGCGGATGGCCGACAGCGCGACGGGCGGCGTCGGATGCGCGCGCACGGCGACAGCTGCCCGAGGAGGACGAAGGCGCGGTTGGGCTGGGCTGCGCTACACTGTGCACTCGAGGCCCACTCGCACAGTGCACTGGATCCTTTTTCTTTTTCTATTTGATGTTTTTCTGTTTTATTTCTGTTTTGCAAATAGATAGGCCACTAAATGACTTTTATAAAATGTGTGGCTTGGTTCAAATATTACAGTGCATTATTACCTAACACCAGAAATTGGTTTGGATAAAATATAATTTCATTTGTAATTCTATTAATTAAAATGGTATTAAAATGTTGCTGTTTGCTACTATTTTAGGTTAATAGAGTCACTTAAATATTCCAATAAATGTTGATCTTATTTTTATAATTGCTTATGGATTATTTGCCAAATTATGAACTATTTAGGTCTACCGTTTGGATAACTTTTAATTTTGACTTTGTTTTAAATTTGAATTTGAATTTGGATTATCCTCTAATTGTTTTTTATAAGGCTTAATGATGATGACTTGGCATGACTAATTGGCATAACTACTGTTGGTAATCTGGGGATGTCACAATCACCCTCGTCACTCGAGGATAACTCTGTAGAGTCGAACAACTTAGGGGGTGTGCGGTGCTGTGCTGGTCTCAGCCCGTCGATCACATCGATCGGGCATTAGTAACTAAGCGGGGCAACTAGAGCAAGGAAGAGGGGCCACCGATGGATTATCAACCAAACTATACTAAGTATCTCGGATAACAGGCAGGTATCAATAACAGTTACAAAAATAGGCTATGCAGCAGAATAGGATAAAACAGAGCAGTAGCAATTTCTAATGCAAGCAGGAGGGAGAAGGAATAGGTGATATAGGCATGCGTCAAGATGGGGTTGCTTGCCTGGAAGCTCTGCTGAAAGGGGCTGGTCGTCAGGGGCGTAGTTGTACCCGGCAGCAGGGTCGGTCTCGGGGTCTACCGGAGAGAAGAGGGGAAAGAAACAATAAATACAAGCAACAAATACAATCATAGATGCATGGCATGGCAACACGCTATTCGAGGAGTGCCCTATTGCAGTACTACGCAAGTTAGTCGGAGCGGGAAACATCTGGAGGTGTTTTACCAGCTCCGGGCATTTATCAGACAGGTGAATCAGAGGGGAAAGTTCCATGTTCACCATGCTAGAGAGGGCTGACTGGTTTGTGGGTGACATATTCGGATTCTTCATATTTTTCTGATCGTTTTTCATATATAAATTATTTTCATCCGAGTTACGGTTTATTTTATATGATTTTTCAAAGTTGTACTGAATTTCTGGAATTATTTTAATTATTTAAATCCGAAACAGTGTAAGGTGACGTCAGCATGACGTCAGTGTGACGTCAGCGGGTCAAACCCGGCTGACCAGGTCAAACCTGACCAATGGGTCCCACTGGTCAGTGACACAGCTAATTAATCAGAGGTTAATTTAACTAATTAACCTAATTAGCTAGTGGGGCCCATATGTCAGTGTCAGATTAGTAATTAGATTAATTAAAAAAACCTAATTAGACTAATTAAGCGGGTGGGACCCGCATGTCAGTGGCCCACGGGTGCCTAGTCAGCAGTTGACTGGGTCAACACAGTCAACTGGGGCCCGTGGGGCCCAGCGTCAGTGGCTCTGGGGTGGGACCCAGAGGTGCCACGTCGGCGGTCGACGCCGGAGACGCGCCGACGACCATTCCCGTGGCGGAGCGTCGCCGGAGTTCGGCAGAAAAAGGCTACGGGGCACGGGAAGGGGTGCGGCTGGGCTCTTTCGAACGAGCGAACCGAGCCGCATCGTTTGGCGGTGGTGCCGTGGCCGGAGGAGCTCCGTAGCGACGACGGCGAGCTCATCGGCGGGCGGCCGGAATCGGGCGCGAGAGGAAACGGCGAGGCAGTGCGTTTGCGAGCGAACTAAGTGGTCAGGGGGACCCTACGCGGCGTTGCGAGTGCGGTGGTGGTACGCACGGGACCCAATGGTCACCGTGGTTACGCCGGCGACTAGTGCGGCGGCGGAGCGTTCGGCTAAGGCGGAAATCAACGGCTACGGCGGCGGAATCGCACGGGAGAGAGAGGGGAAAGAAGCGCGGGCTCACCGTGAGCCTGCAGGTGAGCAACGTGGGCGCGAGGGAGGCTCGACGGTGCCGGAAATGGCGGCGAATCGACGGCGGCTGTAGGAGGAAGTGAAGGGCGTCGACAGCGATGTGACGGCGTAGAGGTCGAGCTCGAGGTCGGGGACGAAGTAGTCGATGACGGCGAGTCGACCTGGCACGGTGACGAGGCGAGGAGACGACGGGGACCACGAGATCGACAGCGGCGACGAGGGGAGCTCTCGGGCGAGCTCGAATGCGAGCAAGGGAGAGAGCGAGGCGGATCTGGGGGTGGCTAGGGTTTGCGAGGGAGAGAGAGAGGCTCGGGGTGGCCTTATCCGCTCGAGGGAGCCGCGGGATGGCCGACAGCGAGGCCATCAGCGTTCGGACGGCCATGGCGCGCGCGGCCTTCCCCGTTCTGGCGCGAGGAGGGAGAAAGGCCGGCGTGGGCCGGGCCAGGCTATACTGTACACTCAAAGCCCAGCGCGCCAGTAAGTCTATACCATTTTCTCTTTCTTTTTTCCGTTTTTCTGTTTTCAGTTCTGTTTTGCTAAATTTTTGGCCCCAACTTGAGTTTAGTAAAACATGTGACTTAGCTCAATATTTACAGTGCAATATTAACCACTACCAGAAATTGATTTGGTGACCAGATGATTTCATTTAAATTTTTGTTAAATAAAACAGGATTAAATATTGCTGTTTGGTACTGTTTTGATAATGTTAGAGTCATCTAGGTAATTTAGGTGATGTTGTTTTTCTTGACATAATTAGTTATGGATTATTTGCTATTCGATGAACATTTTTGTTTCCAAATTGGAACAACTTTTATTTTCACTTTAAATTTGAATTTCAATTTGAATTGGAATTTGAAATGATACATGATTCTAATGTGATCAAGCATTGTAATTAATGATGACTTGGCATGATTAGCAGATGATCACTGTGCTTACTACATGGGGATGTCACAATTCTCCTCCTCTAAAAGAAATTCTCGTCCCGAGAATTAAGAGGTAGAAAGGAGAAGGTCAGGGTATTCATACCAAGGAAGCTTGGCATGGGCCCGCGGGAGAATTTTCCATTAACAGATTGCGCAACGGTTCTCATCTAATATCATGCATGAATGCAAAGGATTTTAGCGTAAATTGAATGCGCTGCTCCCGAATCAATTAAAACAGGAGGTGGTATTGAGTGAACAAGGATAATACCGTTCATAGTAGCAAGCTGATCTTGAGCTTCATTCAGTTCAACGTGGTAAGCTTGACCACGACCATAAGAAGGCCTGACATTATTGTTGCGAGGCTGATTGTTACCACGGCCAGCAGAGGGAAGTGCAAGCTGATTCTGATTCTGAGGGCATTCTCTGGAACGGTGACCTGGACGGCCACACTTGAAGCAGAGCCCATCATTGGGACGGGGAGCAGGAACTCGAAGCAGTGGAAGCTGAGATCTTGGCTGCCCCGGCGGTGGAGGAGGTGCAGCTGGATGGTACATGCTATTTGGAATCCAGATACGGTGCTTCTGCGATGACGGGCCCGAAGATGAGTCAACGTCATGGTGGCGCTTGATGGCATTCTTGTGTTCCATCTGAGCGGTCTCAACCTGGATAGCCTTGTTCACGAGGGTGGCAAAGTCGGTGAAGTCATGAAAAGCAAGTGCAAGCTTGAGGTCTGGGTGGAGTCCATTACGGAATTTCTCTTGCCTGCGGGCATCAGTGGCAATGTCTTCCTCAGCATAGCGAACTAAGTGGTCAGGGGGACCCTACGCGGCGTTGCGAGTGCGGTGGTGGTACGCACGGGACCCAATGGTCACCGTGGTTACGCCGGCGACGAGCGCGGCGGTGGAGCGTTCGGCTAAGGCGGCAATCGACGGATACGGCGGCGGAATCGCACGGGAGAGAGAGGGGAAAGAAGCGCGGGCTCACCGTGAGCCTGCAGGTGAGCAACGTGGGCGCGGGGGAGGCTCGACGGTGCCGGAAATGGCGGCGAATCAATGGCGGCCGTAGGAGGAAGAGGAGGGCGTCGACGGCGATGTGACGACGTAGAGGTCGAGGTCGAGGTCGGGGACGAAGTAGTCGATGACGGCGAGTCGACCTGGCACGGTGACGAGGCAAGGAGACAACGGGGACCGCGAGATCGACGGCGGCGACGAGGGGAGCTCTCGGGCGAGCTCGAATGCGAGCAAGGGAGAGAGCGAGGGGGGATCTGGGGGTGGCTAGGGTTTGCAAGGGAGAGAGAGAGGCTCGGGGTGGCCTTATCCGCTCGGGGGAGCCGCGGGATATCCGACAGCGACGCCATCAGCGTTCGGACGGCCATGGCGCGACGGCCTTCCCCGTTCTGGCGCGAGGAGGGAGAAAGGCCGGCGTGGGCCGGGCCAGGCTGTACTGTACACTCAAAGCCCAGCGCGCTAGTAAGTCTTTACCATTTTCTCTTTCTTTTTCTGTTTTTCTGTTTTCAGTTCTGTTTTGCTAAATGTTTGGCCCCAACTTGAGTTTAGTAAAACATGTGACTTAGCTCAATAATTACTGTGCAATATTAACCACTACCAGAAATTGATTTGGTGACCAGATGATTTCATTTAAATTTTTGTTAAATAAAACAGGATTAAATATTGCTGTTTGGTACTGTTTTGATAATGTTAGAGTCATCTAGGTAATTTAGGTGATGTTGTTCTTCTTAACATAATTAGTTATGGATTATTTGCTATTCGATGAACATTTTTGTTTCCAAATTGGAACAACTTTTATTTTCACTTTAAATTTGAATTTCAATTTGAATTTCAATTTGAATTTCAATTTGAATTGGAATTTGAAATGATATATGATTCTAATGTGATCTAGCATTGTAATTAATGATGACTTGGCATGATTAGCAGATGATCACTGTGCTTACTACATGGGGATGTCACATATTGATAGATATGCAATACACTATGATTAACATGGTACCCGGATGCTTGTTGTGCCAACTTTCTCCAATTGTCATGTCTAGATATAAGAAAATTTGAAAGTAACCCAAGGAGAATATTGTTGGGGAACGTTGCATGGAAAACAAAAAAATTCTACGCACACGCAAGATCTATCCATGGAGACGCATAGCTACGAGAGGGGGAGTGTATCTACGTACCCTCGTAGACCGTAAGCGGAAGTGTTAGAACAATGCGGTTGATGTCGTCGAACAACTTCACGATCCAACCGACCGAGCACCGAACGTACGGCACCTCCGCGTTCAGCACACGTTCAGCTCGGTGACGTCCTCGACTTCTTGTTCCAGCAAGACGGCGAGGTAGTGGATGAGTTCCGGCAGCACGATGGCGTGGTGACGGTGATGGTGATGCTATCTCCGCAGGGCTTCGCCCAAGCACTGCGAAAATATGACCGAGGGACGGAACTGTGGAGGGGGGCGCCGCACACGGCTAAGACAATGTTGTGTCCTCTGGGGCGCCCCCTCTCCTCTATTTATATATGTGTAGGGGCTTGGAGTAGAAGGAATAGTGCCACGTGAATAGTAACCGTGAATAGTACACACGTGGATTTGGACTCCAAAGTCCAATCCTATTCCTACTAGGACTCTCCCTTTTTTCCTTCCCTAGCTGCGTGGGCTTTTGAGGACTTGATACCCACTCCTGCACTCCCGCCGCCGGTGCCTGGCATCTCCCCCATCTCCGACCGCCGCATCTTGGCTGCACTCCTCACATCTCCCCCATCACTGACTGCCGCATCAGAGGAGGAGCACGCATTCGTCCGTCCACTCGTCGTCGCTCCGTCGTTGATCGCAAAGGAGAGGACCAGAGGAGGAGAGCGCATCCATCCATCGCACCATGGCTGCACGCAGAGGAGAGGACCAGAGGCGGAGTGCCCAAATTCGGTTTAAACCGAAAACCGAACCGAATGATCGGTTAACCGATTTTTCGGTTAGCTGGTTTTGCATGTCAATTTCGGATTCCAGTTTCACTAACGAACAGCAGAAACCGGAATTTCAGTTTTCGAACGCCCAGGCCTAGTCATATCCTACCATTCCCTCACGAATACGATTGAACACATGTCTCCTCATTCGGAATCGGCGACAAAATTGATGTGGTTTGAAGAGTGCGGTATTCTCAAAGTAATCGGAATAGAGATGGGCGTGGCCTTTCTCCCTATTGCGGTTCAAGGCCGGAGCATGGCTGGGGATTGATCCCCTAAACCGAGGCCGCTTCCTACTAATGTGGTCATGGATGACCAATGCAGCCACCACAAGCTCTTCATCATCCAAGGACGAATCATCCGATGAACAAATAAAGTTGTGAAAGAAATTCTCATCCAAGCTATCCATGGTACCTTGTGAGCAAAGTTCAAGAAGGCTCTACTAGGCGCTCGCCTAGGCGCGCTTAAGCTCTGGGCGTTGGCATAGCGCCTCGCTTTGGCCCTAGGCGCTCAGAAAAGCGCCCGGCGAGGTCCTTTGGCAAGAAATCGCGTTTCTCAGGCAGGGAATCAATCTCCCCAGCCAGGATTTGACCTCCCCAGCGAGGTTCCATCCTCCCCGACGAGGATTCAACCAATCCAGTGAGAAATCGACTGATTCCGGCGAGGGATCGAGCATCTCTGGTGAGGAATCGACTGATTCCGGCGAGGGATCGAGCATCTCCGACGAGAAATCGAGCTTCACTGGCTGACTGGTTCCCATGTGCAGCAAGGGAGAGAGGAAGGAGAGAGGCGGCGTGAGGAGGACCCCGAACTTTCTGTCGACTGTGCACGTATGGGAGGCTTTAGTAGGAGAATGGGATAGATGGGCCAGTGGTTTAATGGGCCAGGTCAGCCCATCTACCTCATTTCTTCATGCTACAGTGGAAACGCCTAGGCGCGCCTAGGCAACGCATCAGCGGGCTATGCGCGAGTAGGTCCCAAAACGCATAAGTAACGCCCAACGCCTTCTTGAACTTTGCTTGTGAGCAAAGCGTCAAACACCTTGTGGTCGTGGTGGAGACGCGGCCGGAAAGAGCACGTCGAGCCCCCCTCGCAGGCAGCAAAGCAAGGTGTTGGTGGGCGGGCACCCTGCGCCAGTGCTGCGCCTGCCGGAAGTTGTTGGGGTAGACGGGCGGCGCCGGTGGCCGTAGCTTCTCTCCCACCGGCAACAAGGAGCCACAAATGCCGGCAAAAAGCTCTTTCGAAACGCGGGCGTGGGGCGGCTATGGCGTGCCGTGGTCATGGTTCGGACGGCCTTGATGGAAGGCGGCGCGACCGGGCACGGGGGGTGGCGGCGGCGATGGCGGGGGGCGGAGGGAGGGCAGGGGAGGAGAAAAGGGGTTGTGCCACCGACGGGCGGGCCAGGGGAGGACAAGGGCACGCGTCCCGCCCGTCCGTGCGCGTATGTTTGGCCGCAAACGCGGCCCAAAGTTGGGCCGGGAATGGGTCGAAAGCGGGTTGAAAGCGGGCCGAAAGCGGACCGACGGGCGGGCCAGGGGAGGACTGGGCACCCGACGGGCGGGCCAGGGGAGGACATTGGTCCATTTGTTCACGCGCGTTGGGCCGCATGTTCTGTACGTTTACCCCAAATGGACGCGGCCGGATAATTTGGGGTCGTGCGTTGGAGTTGCCCTTAGCCAAAGCAAGAGCATACAGGAGCACACGGCTCTGGCCTCTGGTGTGGAGTGTGTCACAACAGCGGTGTTTTCGAATTCGTGCCCGTGGTGGTGTGCCGTTGGTCTGGGACCGTGCCTGGGCCATCTATCCGACGCCGCGGTCTCGGCGGTAGCAGGCTCTGCAGCCGCGTGCATCCTCCTGCTCGATGATTAGGCACGCACGTAAAGAAGGTCGCCGGCCCGGCACAGCGCGCGGCGAGCGCCACTGAACTGAACTGAAGCAGAGCATCACTGGCTGCCGCCGGAGAGCGGAGGCCGGACGGAGATCGAGGCATTGCTAGTTCACCATACGCCGCCGGGGAAACGAAAGCCAGCCTAGGCCTAGTTAAGTGTACTGAACTGGGACAGGCACGTTCAAGTGGAAGCTATGATCGGCAAAGTGGTGCACGGCCAGCCCTAATAATTTTCTGGATAACTGAATGCAGGAGCGTAAAGTGCAACGCCACGGAACGCTACGAACGGGGAGATCCGAAAATTCTTCAGCATTTTCCCACCTACTCTTTGCAGCATGCATCCCAACCATTGTGATCTGAATTCCAGTCCTCGTGAAACATGAAAGCTGACAGGAAATGGCCAGGGAGGTTGGCGTGTGTTTGGATGGCGGCTTTTTGTTCATGAACAAAACTTTGGTGTTTGTTTGAAGGTACAATTACATTTCAGCCCCTTCGTGTCGTTTCTGTCAAGTCAAAGTCCTTTGAGCGTTTCCAAGACAATTAAACGACATTTTTGCCGCTCTCTGCATATGTTACTTACATGTTTGGCCGACTGTTTAGCATAGGCCGACAAGCTTCTCGTCTATTGTTTGTTTGAAGGGGTCTTGTTGGGTCATCCGTGATGAAGTCCGAGTCTCTTCCTCGGGGAGAGGTGGTGATTATGACATTGTAGGTAACCTCATCGGTGTCCTTTCCTCGACGGTGTGTGTGGATCTTTTGGGTAGCCAGGTCGGCCAGGGTGCCCTATCTTATCGGCATCTTACATTAGTTTTCGTCTGAGTTTTCACAAATTAAGCGGACAACTCTCTTCTACCTTTATTAATGAACTGGGGGCCTAAGGGACACGACTTCAAAAGTTTTTTTTGTCTCAAGCATCGGCAATGCCGACTAATTCACCATTCTAGAAGAGTTTGATGTAAGTCGAGTCTTCTTTGTTAATAAAGATTTTTGTGATCACTGATGGCCAATCAACAAGCTATTTACTAATAGGGTTTGGGGACAATCAATTGGCTCTACAACAATTCTTGACTTTATACAATGTGGTTCGTAGGAAAGATGCCTTTGTGGAATCGGTCTTGGGACAATTCCTTCAAACATTAAATTCCGTAGGGTTTTGGCCAGAGATCAGCTGATCCAGACGAGGTTTTGGCTCTCGGTAACGCTCACTCGTAGACCCTGCTTCTAGTAGCCTGCCGAACGCTTGCTGATTTTGTGGCTGTGCCTGGCTAAAACAGGAAAACAATAATTCTCACCACGGTCACAGTTTCTGCCTTGTCGCTCAATCTGATTCATGGCGGGAGACAAGAGCTAGATGCAGTAACTCCATGCACAGAGATATTCATGTTGGATCTGCCAGGATCTTTATAGCTAAGTTTGAGCCACTAATACAATTAGGAGATGGTTTACCTTGATCACATGATCAACCCGTCTCCTTCCTTCAGTTTTCACCACCAAGAACTTGATCTAGTAGCTGTGATAATCCTCTTCCCAGTACTCCAGTGCAGGCTTGATCAGCAGCCTTTTTCTTTAGAAGAGAGAGAGAGAGAGAGAGAGAGAGAGAGAGCAAAGTAAATGTTTGTGTGTGTTCATGAGCAGCAACAGTAGCAACTTCAACTTAGCCGCCGTAGCTGCTTCTTCTTCTCCTCTCTTTATTCATAAATTTGCACTGTGCACTGGGGGGGGGCACACCATGAGTTGGCTGATGAGCTGCCCCTGATCAGGGCAGCTCATCAGAGTAGGTAGGCACTGTAGCCACCGCCTACTGTAGCAGCTTTACTGTAGCAGATATTTTCCACTTTAAGCTTTAATCCTTAATCTTTTAATCTTAGGACATAATAGCTACAGTTTAGTCTTTAAGATCAAAATATCCAATATTCTCCCCCTTGATCGTAAGGCTAAACTTTATAAGCCCACTTCTTTAACAAAATGGCATACGAGATAAAAGGATTGCAACGGTCAGTTATTACCGTAGAACCCAGTTACTACAATATACCACCTTATCTCGAAATGGAACTTCTTTAACTTAGGAGCTCCATAATCTAAATTCTTACTTATTACTTGTGAGCTCATTCCTTTGTTGGAACTTATACAGAGCCAATAAGATACAATGGTCAATTAAGTACCATTGATCTAATTGACCACAGTACATCATTCCATCGAAGAAACAACCCCCCTTAGGTTTGTGGGGAGATGGTGTTGCTATGGTCCCAAGAGTGCAGTTTCTCTTCATATATTCTTGTGCGTATCCTTATGCGCGTGCTTTTGAAAAGAAGAGAAATATGTTTTGTTTCCAGAATCATAAATTTGTCCCTTAATAATAGGCTGCCATTTAGTCTTTATGCCGGCAACATCAGTAGGCAAGCCTCTTTAAATATGATGCTTAGCTTTAATATTTTAGCATTGCACTTATGAACTGAACATCAAAACATTAAACTTTAATTAATGCTCAACACTTATGCCTTAGATTTAATACTTATTTGTTGAGCCCTAAACTTAACTCATCAAGGCCTTGAACATGTTTGATTCTGGAATTAATCTTTCACGATGTCTTAGGTCTGACAGGTACCCTTTGACATGTTACTTGAATAATCTGCACTCTTACATAATAAGTTCCGGGATGAATTTCTTAAGAAAACTCTTTATTCTTAAATTTATATGGATCAGGGACATGAATCCATATCTTAAAAGCTTAGGGATTAAAGCATGCCACAACTTTAATTTGCATTCTTAACGATGCCTTAAGGAGATTGGGTAGAGCCATTCCACAATATGGCTCCCCCGCAAGGGTGAAACCTTTTGTGGATAAAACTTTCATAAATTCACACCTTGCCAAAACCTTAGCGGTCCACAACTTGGTGGTCACCACATATATTTAAACATGAACATGCAATCCCTTAGTGTGATATACATCACATCATCACTTTAGCGCTTATGCCAGCAAGGCAAAGGTTTTCTTAATAATTTTCCAGGGGTCCAGTCCTGGACTTATGTCTGCCAGTTATCCCGGTTTCATAACCTTAAAAGGGCACATAATAACTTAAGCATTAGTGACAACATGAGGAAAACTTATTGCCCTTTGAGGGAGTAGACATAAAACTTTAGAATGAACTTTAATACTCCCCTTTATGGACCAATCTCAGTGAATCTTTAAAACGTGAAATCACTAAGATTAACTTACTACCCCAAGGGAAAACCTCAGGTCCTATGCAATATCCCTATTGCTTATGGTCAATAAACATAATATTAACCAATCATGAATTCCTTATTGAACTTATTTCTTATTGAGCTTTGTATCACTGTCAGATACTAATTGTTTTAAAACCAAATAGTCATCATAAGCAATTCCTCATTATGTAAAAGGAAAAACTTTATGAAATTTCCATCTCTAAAATCTTAAATTTGGTGACCATATGTCACCTTTTCATAATTTATTCCCTCAAACTCCCATTCACATTAAATCTTTTCCAACAAGTCTTTTAACAAGACATGTTGCTTGGAACTTAAGAGGAACTTTGCCAAGAATTACCTTGGCTATTTGGGAGTTAGGAATAGCTCCCTTTTGATATCAATAATGGAGCTCTTAATTGCCTTAAAGCCCTTATGATTTAACTGTTCTCCCTTTAGTTTTTTTTATTAACTCTATTTCAGAGTAACATAATTCTCATCCTCCTCCTTTGAAGCTTTAGGAGGATCATTATGGAGAACATAATTAAATCTTTTATCTTGCTTAGGAGAGAAAAAGAAAAAAAAATCATGCAAGATTTATCACTTAATATGACATAAACATTAGAAGGAACATAATGATTAATCTTATGGCATTAACATTAAAAGGCAATTTAACTGTTCCTTATCACCATAATCATCATGCACTGGGGTGATAATAATAATAATGCCCTTAAGAGATGGAAACTCAAATGAAAACTTAAGAAAATTTGACTAGAAGTGATACTTAACAAAAGCTCAACTTTCATTCATAATTCTTAGCCATAATTCCATAATTCTTAGCATTACTTAAAAAACAGAAAGTAAGAAGTGGAATTTAAATTAAACATACCAACATACCTCAGTTCAATTCCTCCCCCTCGAAATGTGGACGGAGTTATTGCTTAACATTTCGATGAACTTCCATAATGAATATTCCACTTTTAGGGGAGAAGTCAATAAAATCAACAACATGAATCACATTATAGGAATGGAAGATAAAGAACTTTATTCAGTGCTAATGGAAAGCTTCCAATAGCCTTAACATTAGCCTCCATTCCAACTTTAAAACTTCACCTCAAAACATTCTGGTCCATGAGGCCATAATAATATCATACTTATAGTATCCAATTTTCTTATGGATACAAATTCTTTTTGACCTTAATTCTAGTCCACTTTATAAACTTTATTGTGGATAACATAATAAAGTGAACTCAAAAGCTCTGTAAATTCATCATGGCTCAAGCCTTAAATCTTGACTATTTTATGATCAACATGATCTCATAAGATTTGAAGAAGCTTTTCAAACTGCATCATTAATGCCAGGAATAACTTTATTATAACTGAACTAGGGAATTACTCCCCAGATTCTTACTGGCATACTCCCCCAGATCTTTACTGGGTTTTGCTCCCAACTGATATTAATAAACAAGAATCCATTGGATTCTTGTCAATACTTCAGTGATTAAAGACTTCTTTAATGGGAGCTCATCAAATTTTTATTATGCATGACCTCATGAAACAATGATATATTCGTAAACTTAAATCATTACTCATGAAAAGCATTAAATCAGCCAAAGAACTTATGACTGAATTGAAAACATTAGCAATAGGGATAATAAAAGTGTATGATCACAAACTTTTACCGTGATCATGTAAACATTAATCTTTAGGGAATGGCACATGTATCCAATCAACTTTGGTCAGAATGAATTCACGTGCCATAACTTATCCCAAAATAGCATTAAGTCTCCAACCAAAGTTTCCCTTTCGTTCCACCTTAATTGGAGACAACTTAGTCGAAAGACAACTTTAATGAGTATGATCACAGAAGCTTAAAGTTTCATGAATTAATTGATCTGGGAATTAAATAAATGTCTTATGGCTATAATGAAAACTTAATGAATTTATATATATATATAGCCATGAACCACAACATTAATCAGAGGCACTTAATTGCGGGAGCATACAAGTTAATTGTAAGCATAAGTTTACAACAACTTAATAATCAATTAATTGGTTTATATCCTTTATACAATTCCCCAATAGTACCTTAATATTTGTGGCCTGTTTCAAATTGTCCGAAAGCCTTATACATTAGTATTCTTTCCTAGATCATAAACTTAATTTTGTTGGTCTAATCCACATCAGCTTTGGCCAGAAGTGTACTAGAACAACAAAATTTTGTGATCAAGTATTCATTAATCAGCTTTGGCCAGAATAATAAATACCAGTCACACTTTATTGCCTCTTATTGTTCAAACTTTTCACTGATCTAGCTCACATCAGCTTTGGCCAGAAGTGAGCAAGAGCAGCAAAATTTTGTAGCCAGATATTCATCAACCAGCTTTGGCTAGGATGATAAACATCAGCCACACTTAATTGAAATTATGTCTCTTTATTCTTTCTTTTATTGAACTAGTCCACATCAACTTTGGTCAGAAGTGGACAAGAACAATAAAATTCTGCAGTCATGTGCTCACCAGTCAGCTTTGACTAGAATGGTAAACACAGACCACACTTCATTAGTCAGAGACATTTAATAAAATAACCTCATTGAATATGCATGGCTTAAGGACAAAAACTTCTTTAGTGGGCAATTAATTATGACAATCCATGGTTTGGTTAAAATGTAACCATGAAAAGTCAACATTAGATTTTCCTTATGCCCAAAACTTTAATCATAACTCAGATCAAAGGCCACTTAATTTCTTCAGGTAAATCAACCATTAATTAAATTTTGGGGAACAACTTATCATAAAGGCCTATTTCAAAATCAACACATTATATGTTGAGCAACAACCTTTAGTTATTTTGGGGCTATAACCATGATTGACATAATTGCTCATAAAGAGCATAAAAGCCCCAACTTAATTTGATTGCTCAAAAATTATTTAATTGAGGCCACATTAAAATTTAAAACTTAAAGCTCTCTAATAAGAGACTGATTAGAGAAGCCTGTCATAAACTTCAATAGATTACCATTATTCTAAAATTAAGACATGATAAAATGCCTTGAAATAAATAATCATGAGATAACTGCCTTAGAAAACATTAAAGATAATATAATACCATGATTGTCTTTATTTTGATCATATAAAAAAAATTGCGGTTTAAATGCCTATCAAACAACTTTGGTCAGAATGACAAAGCATAAAACCACACTTTAATTTGAGGATTCATTAAACTTTATTTCGCAGCGGAAACATTATGCCATAATGATCATAATAATATTCAACATCAAAATAAAATGCCATAAAGAGGGAATTAACTAAGCATAATTAATTTACAGCATAAATAATTTAAACATCGCATGACCTGACATATTAAAATATAACAGGAATTAAAATACCTAAAGAATTAAAATGCCAAAATAACCATAATAATTTATGCATTAAATTTAGCCCTAAAAATGTACACTTTATCAGATAAATTCAACCATTATTAGGAAAAATACTTGGAATTTTCCCAAGTTATTTCTGCCCATAACAAAACTTTGCCTAGAAACATAAGAGGTTTTTTTTTTCTGGGCAAAAAATATTTGCTGCTGAGCTGGGCCAGCCAGCCCAGCCAGCTCCCCCTGCCCCTCTAGTCGCTGCTGTTTTGGGCCACAACGGCCTGCCGGCCCGGCCAAAACAGCCAGCCGCGGTGGCCAAAACGGCCACAACCCGCAGCCGTTCTCCCCAAACCCTAACCTCATTTCCCCCTCGCCCGATCCCCTTTCTCCTCCCACACCACAGCAGCGAGCGCACGCGGGAGAGAGAGAGAGGGCGAAAAGCGGCGGCGATGCCGACCGCAACGGAGAGGAGACGACGGCGTCGGTGAGCTCCTCTCGCCGGGGTCCCGTGCGGCTCCAGCCTGCACGAGGCTCCGTCGAGTGGGGCTTGCCAGCGCATCCCCGCACCGCAGCTGCGTGCACGCAGGCGTCAGGTTCAGCGCAGCGCCACCCCTACCTCGACAATGGACGCGCGAGGAGAGCAGCAGTCGCAGCTGGCACAGTGGGTGGCCAGGCGGCTCGGGCTCGAGCCCAGCCAAGCCTGCCGGCGTAAGAGGAGGCCACGGCGACGCTTCACGACGGCAACAACCACTTCAGCCTCCAGGTAAGTTCCCACTGCGTCTATCTTCATCATTAGGATTAGGATTTGCCCCGAATTGGGGAAATTTTCATAGCTTTAGGGTTAGGGTTCATCTGAATTTGGGGATTTTTTATGCACTAGGGTTTCGGCAATTGGGGATTTCATAAGGTTTTGCTTCAATTGAATCAATCCCCATCTCAATTAGGCTTTAACCGAAACCATAATTCCAATTCCAAGAGGAATTGCATAATTTTTATTAGCTAGGGTTTCAATATTGGGGAAAAGACATTAGTATACATGCTTAATTTGCATATTCCCCTTTGATTTAGAACATGAACTGAAACCACAAGCTACTTTAATAGAGAGGAAAACAGGGGATTTTGATCCTAGGGTTTCCAGAAAAAATTAGGGATTTTGATATATGCTTTAAATCCCTTAAGTTAAACATCAAAGTGGAAACCTTAGGCATTACTTAATCTGCTAGGGCTAGAAGCATAAGAAATTTAGGGCCAAATAAAAAATCAAGCCTTGATATACATAAGAGCAGCTTGAACCTTTAGCTTAAATGCAACAGATCAAAACTGATATGTCCCTTTATAGGGTTCAAACAAATTCAAGCCATGCTTAAATATTAAGGACAACTTGATCTTAAGCATAAACAGGAAGAACCCTTTGATCTTTAATATAAACTTGATGGATCAAACAAAACTGAGTTATATGGGCTCAAACTTGATACTACATGGCTCTGGTGCCATTGTTGGATCTGCCAGGATCTTTATAGCTAAGTTTGAGCCACTAATACAATTAGGAGATGGTTTACCTTGATCACATGATCAACCCATCTCCTTCCTTCAGTTTTCACCACCAAGAACTTGATCTAGTAGCTGTGATAGTCCTCTTCCCAGTACTCCAGTGCAGGCTTGATCAGCAGCCTTTTTCTTTAGAGAGAGAGAGAGAGAGAGCAAAGTAAATGTGTGTGTGTGTTCATGAGCAGCAACAGCAACAACTTCAACTTAGCCGCCGTAGCTGCTTCTTCTTCTCCTCTCTTTATTCATAATTTTGCACTGTGCACTGGGGGGGGGGGGGGGGGCACACCATGAGTTGGCTGATGAGCTGCCCCTGATCAGGGCAGCTCATCAGAGTAGGCAGGCACTGTAGCTACCGCCTACTGTAGCAGTTTTACTGTAGCAGATATTTTCCACTTTAAGCTTTAATCCTTAATCTTTTAATCTTAGGACATAATAGCTACAGTTTAGTCTTTAAGATCAAAATATCCAACAATTCAGTGTCCTATATTTTGAAACGAAGGGGGTACTAATTTGCTTCTCTAGCAGACAGACAGACAAAGTACACGGGCCGGTTAGGTTCTGAGCTAACAAGGGTCAGTCCAAAACACGATGATGATGCGATGCGGCCAGCGCGCTAATTCAGTGCGTTCTGTGCACAACACGGGAGTTGGTGAATCAGAAGATAAAGCAAAGATGAGGCGGAAGTCAGCGTGCAACTGCCTGCGTCTGCGCGTCTGGGATGCAAATGGTCGAGTGACCAGCAGAGACGGGCTCGTCTCCTCGTCGGACTGAGCTTCAGTGCCGTAACTGCAGGTGCAGTTGGGCCAGTGTCATGTGGGCCTACGGCACCGAAGCAGCGTCCCTCCTCGTCTTTAGCTGTCAGGGCATGTACAACGGTGGCATACGGATACAGATGCCCCATGAGAAAAAGTAGCTTGAGGCATCTACATTGATATTTTCTTCTCGATGCAAGCTACCACCAGTGGGCCTCATCAAAGAATAGAAAATAAAGACTCTCACTAGTCACTACACATGCATCTCTACTCTACACTTCAACTTTTTCAGTTTTATGCACCGGACCACACTTTTTCTCCCCAAGCACCCGCCTCCTGTTGAGTATCCCGCTACATCATTCGAATCTATTTCTCCTGACATCCGATCCCACGTGGCATACGGGGCATCATCCTGAGGCTATGCATTGGCCATGCCCTCAGTGGACATGGTAGTAGCTACTACCATGGTACGTAGCGTGGGGGCTCCGTTGCTGCCCCTGTTGTTGTGGTGGTGCAGGCCGCTGCTTCTTTTTTTCTGAACAGGACGTCCGTCCGTCCTCTTAGCCGAAACAAGGGCTACACAGCACAGGTGCTCTGGAGTGTAGCAACAATGGTGCACCGCGCAGGAAGGGATCAGATCACGCTCTCGCGCGCGCACGCTCGCCACTGTTCGTCTGTCCCTGCTCTCGAGAATTAATGGGGTCCGTGCCCGGGTCGTCTGACTGACCACGCTGTCGCGGCGGTAGCGGGTTCTGCAGCCGCGTGCGTGCGTGTGTCCTGATGCCGGATGATTGGGCACGCACGTAAAGAAGGCCCAGTTCATGTCGCCGGCACGGCGGCGACTGGCGAGGGCCACTGAACTGAAGGGGAGAGCGGAGAGCGGAGGCCGGAGATGGAGGCATCGCCAAACGCTGCTGGGGAAACGAAGGCGAGCCTAGCTAGGAGTACTGAACTGACACGGACGCGTTCAAGTGGTGGAAGCTATGATGATCAGGCAAAGTGTACGCTCTGGCGCACCACCACCAATAGCACAGCAAAAGGAACTGCAAGGAAATCCTGAGATGGAATAAAGCATGCCGCATTTTCCAGCTGAACTATGAAAGCCAGCTCACCTTCTCTTCTTTCCGCACGCAGTCATGTAGCACCACGGCTTCCAAACGTCCCAACCATTGTGGTCTGAATGCCAATCCTCAGGAAACCTTCAAGCTGAGTAGCTGACAGGAAACGGTATCAAGGGATTTGAGCTCCATCCGCCACTCACACAGGAAGGCCTCGTTTGGCACAAGGGGGGCGGAGGGGTTTTGAGGGGATTATCCCCGCGGGGGCAGAAAACCCCAAAATTCCCCATGGGTTCATTTAGTACACAGGGTTTGCGATGGACAAACCCCTCCGAACCACCGAAATCCCTCCCGATCCACGGGGTTTTGAAGCATCGAGGGGGGACTCGTGGAACTTGGTGGAACGCACAGAACTAGCGAGGCGGAAACAAGGCGACGCTGCCCGCCGGCTCCTCGACCGTCTCGACGCCGGCGTCCCTCATCCAGCAAGCCGAACTTATCCCCGGAGGTAATCCTCACCGTCCCTTCCTCTCCTCCATATAGGCACAACATACTCCACTCTCCCTCTCCCATGAGTCAGAGACAACAAGGTGACGGCGGCGGCGGCGGCGCATCGATCCCGCGCGAGCTCGAGGGCGATGGCGCTGTAACGAACGACTCCGGTGCCCCTTCCCTCGTTCTCCTCCCCCCCCCCCCCCCCCCCCCCCCCCCCCCCCCCGCCCCCCCCTCTCCCCCGTCCTTCGTTTTTAGGTAAGGTTCTTGGTCTGGTTATTGATGCGCCCAATGCTTTCTGCTACTGTTAATGTCCAAGGTCTGGATCTGGTGCGATTCATAATTTATTGGGGAAACTTGTGGCTAGTTAGCTCATTTGTGGCTGAGGGCAATTCACTCTTTTTAGTTCAGGATTTGAGCAAACTATAGGATAGTTTTGTGGTGTTTGATAGGAGTAGGACTAAGAGCATCTGAATCTTTACTTCTGAATTTCATGTCATGTTCATCGGTGTGTGCCTTCAGTAACCAAATGTTTCTGTTGATTTTAATCTACTCCAAGCACCACATTTGATTTACTAATCTGGTCACATTGCTCAGAGCAGCTTGCATGTTTGATCAGTTATTTTCTGCAATCAGTGATCAGGTTGGCTCCAGTTTTGTTCTGATTATGGCCAAGAAGAGTGGTTCAGTTCTGTCTTAGTTTGATCACTGTAGAGTGGTAAAGTTTAAATAGAGAAAATGATACCAGTGTTACATATTTGGCTAATGATATTTATGTTCCGATTGAGAGGAACGCCAAAGTGGCTGGCATTCCTACCTCATGAGTAGGACGAACATGAACATGGCGGTTGGTTCATAACGTGTCGTGGGCACAGAAAACGTTGGGATGCACTCCTCACAAAATGTGCTCAACTACAAAATTGGACGTTCTCTGCTTCGTATTTTCATAGATTATGGTGCACTGGTACATAAACATGGTTTATTAGTTACTCGTCGTATACCTAAAATCGTAGCACGATCTGGCGTTATGTAGTGTTCAATGTTCAGCAAGCAAAGGAAATAGTGAAATTAAAGTTACAATGATTTTTCTGTTCTGAAAAGAGCTACAGAGAGTCGAGAATGTCAACTTTTCATTGTACTAATATTGCTTCAGTTTAAACTATCCCACATGATTACATACTTTTACATCTCCAAGAAATAGAATAACTCTGAAATCCTAGAATATTTGTGAATGATCAGTTTGTTTTGTTGACAGAATAATGGTCGGAGGTGCTTCTGCTGAACCACATTTGCGAATGAGCATAGAACTGCAGAGTTATTTGTTAACATTCAGCTACAGAATTATTTTGTGTAACATTTAGATCATCTCACTTCACTGTTTCGTGACTGTTGGTCTCTTCCTCTACCATTCTGACTTGTCATGCTTTGTAATTTCCAGCTATATTTTCAACTGGAAATAGAAAAGAGTTACTTACTTGCCTTTGATGTACTCATATATGCTTATGTTCATGGCCTATCCCAGTTGTATGTCCTTTGCTTATGTTGCCATCTTTCCGTAATGAGCTTATTTATAGAAGTAAATTGTATTTTCAGTGAGAGCGTTATGTCCCTGTATGCTTTTAATTTTTTTTGTCTCTTTATATGCCCTGGTGCTTAGTGATATGATTCTAGTGGTGATTCTGTTAATACCTGGTAGGGTTAGACATACATCTATATGAGTTGGTTACATTGCTGCTTTTGCTCAACAAAATATCTGATCAGCATAATCAAAGGATATAAGGGGAGTTAGTTACATTGTAAAGGTTGGATTTTTAGATGTTTTGCACTATCTTATGTCAATATGGTAAACCCTGCCTACCAAACATAAGTTTTATACAAAGGGGGTTGTGGATGGAGGGGTTTTGGGGATTCAAGGGGATTTGAGAGGATTGGGTGGAAGAGGGGGATTCACCAAATCCCCTGAAATCCCCACCCCCTTGGGGGCTTGAAAACCACTTGTGCCAAACAAGGCCGAAAGCATTTCAGAGTTTTACAGTGGGGTTTATTCCTCAAAGTTGGGCCGAATCGGGTACAACCCTCCAAGCAGCTCTGCAACACGGAAGCCGATTTTGTTTTGAGGGGAGATGCCAGCGACCTGCAAGGCAGCGATGAATGCAGCTGAAGAGCTGACGAGTGAACAGGAGGCCGTGGTTGTCGACAAACAGAAGACGGCTACATATGGCCAATCAACAAGCTATTTAATAGAGTTGGGGGACATTCAATTGACTCTACAATTCTTGACTTTATACAAACTTTGTGGAATCGGTTCTAGGGACAACTTCAAACATTAATTCCGTAGGATTTTGGCCAGAGATCAACTGATCAAGCGAGGTTTTGGCTCTCGGTGACGCTCACTCACTCGTAGACCCTGGCACCCTGCTGCCTGCTTCTAGTAGCCTACCGAGCGCTTGCTGATTTTGTGGCTCTGCCTGGCTAAAGCTGGAAAAAATAATTCTCACCACGGTCACAGTTTCTGCCTTGTAGCTCACTCTGATTCATGGCCGGAGACAACAGCCAGCCAGTCAGTGCAAGGTTACAAATCTGTCCATGTCCTCTGATGCCATGATGTGCGCGCGCGCGCACGAGATGAACCTAGGATGAGCTAGGTGGGCAGGTAGTGGTTCAGTCCATGTGCCAATGATCTACGAGTACTATATTGCATCTCTTGCTGACAGACAGAGCACACCGGCCGGTTAGGTTTTGAGCTAACAAGGGTCAGCCCGAAGCAAGGTGATGATGCGGCCAACGCTAAGTGCGCTCTGCGCACAACACCGGAGTTGGTGAATCAGAAGATAAAGCTAAGCTGAAGCGGAAGTCAGCGTGCACCCGCCAGCGTCTGGGCGTCTGGGGTGCAAATGGTCCAGCGACCAGAAGAGACGGGGCCGAGGACGTCGTCGTCGTCTTTACCGGTCAGTGGGCCGGCTCACGTGGTAGTAGCTAGTACCATAGTATGGTACGTACCATAGGACCGGGGCCTCCATTGTTGTGGTGGTGCAGTCTTCTTTGTCTGAAGAAGAAGACGTCCGTCCACTTATATTAGCCGAAGCAAGGGCCTACAGGAGCACACGGCTCTGGAGTGGAATGTAGCAACAGCGGTGCAGCACAGTCAGTCACATAGGAACCAAATACTGCATGTGAGGGACCGTTGCTCGGATCAGGTCACGCTCTCGATCGCGCAGGCTCGCCGTGTTCCTGTTGGTGCCCGTGGTGCCGTGCCGTGGGCACGGGCCTGTGTCTGGGCCATCTATCTGATGCCGCTGTCTCGGCGGTAGCAGGCTCTGCAGCCCCGCGCGCGCGTGCGTGCGTCCTCATGCTCCATGACTGGGCACGCACGTAAAGAGGAGGCCCAGTTCATGTCCCCGGCACAACGGCGAGCGCCACTGAGCTGGAGCGGAGCATGATTGGTTGCCGCCGGAGAGCGGAGGCCGGGGATCGAGGCATTGGCTACACGCCGCTGGGGAAACGAAAGCGACTAGGCGAGCCTAGCTAAGAGTACTCTGGATACCACAATTGAGATTTGAGACAGACACGTTCAAGTGGAAGCTATAATCAGGCAAAGTGCACTCGCAGACGCGCGGCCAGCCCTGGTAATTTGCTGGATTCTGGAGCGTAAAGTGCAACACCACCGATACCACAGGAGAAGGGAAGAAAAATGGGAATGCTACAAATGAGTGGTGCTAGAAGACTGGAGCAGAGATTTGGTGGGTCAAGTAATATTGCAGAGTGAGATCGCCGTGCCTGTGCGGCAGCGTTACAGTAGCACACACAGAGAAGAGGGAAGCATTTCAGATCAAGGCTGGGCCGAATTGGGTACAAGCCTCCATCGCGTGATCACTTCCCAGTTTCAGTTTGCATGTCCCGCAGCGGCCCACTGTCCCTAATCACGAGTACTTTGGTCAAATCTGCAACGAGACCATTTCCTTCTTCTTCCTTTTTATTTGCAACAAAGGGAACACTTTTTTTTCGTAACTACTAGTAAACGGTGTAATCAGAACCCTGGCGGAGCTATGTGTATGACTGTGGCCCCCCAAGCCTGGGATCTTTTGTGAAGAATTTTTATTATGATGGCATAGATTGAGAAAAATAGGGACTTTTGCCCCTTCATGAAGCCATATTTTGCCATTGCCCCCCCTCCCCCCCCCCCCCCCCCCCCCCAAAAATGATCCTGTGCTAGCTCCGCCATTGAATCAGAACAGATGTTAGTAGCCGATACCGCTGAATCAATTTGCTGCACAAACAAAATCGCATTGAAACAACTGCATCCCTGTCGAGTACACGAAAAAATACAGTTAAATCAACTGCAAGAAAGAAATGCAGTTGAATCAATCAATCCTTCTTTATTTCTAAAACTGGCTCATAATGCAACATTCACGTTAAGCCATGTCAATCTCAAAGACCAGTCGCATGATTGTATTAAGAATCAATAAAGTCCATTAGATCTTGGCGGTTTGACCTATGAATAGTCATGTCCTTCGTTGAAAAGACAATTCTTTGGTGAAAAGACGACTCTTCGTGAAAAATTGTCTATCACATCTCTTGGTGGAAAGAAATCTCCATGAGCTGCTCCTCCGCCACCCGGTGCTCCTCCTTCTCAGCTAGTGCCCGCTCATACTCCCTCCTTGCCTCCTCCCACAAGAGGATGCGGATGTGGCCGACGTTGTTGGCCTCGTCTTCCTCCGCCAACGACTCCTCTTCCTATTCCTCCGCGTCGTCCTCCTCATCCTTTCCTTCGTCATAACAACCTCTTCCTTCGACTTCTTCATGGCCGCCGCGAATTGCGCCTCATCGCTCTCGTTGTTGTCGTCGGAGCTCAGCGAGTCGACAAGCACGACGTCCGCCGCCGGCACACCCCACCTCAACTACCACGAGAAGGCATACTCATGGGTAGGAAGGTCCTGAACCATGGCGGAAATTGAGCGGCGTGACGACAGCAACGATGATTTGAGGCGTCAACTGCAGTGATTTTGGCGAAAACAAGTGGCGACGGGCGGGTGGGAGGGGGGATCAGACGATGCTACGGCGGTTGAGCCCTTATTTTGAGTGAGAAGGAGGAGACGAGAGGTTTACGAAGAAACACACAACCTGCTCAAATTTGCTCTGGAAGTTAAACATTTGAGGAGTAGGGGGAGAGGGTAGCTACGGTATAACTTCCTTAAAAGGAATCTTGTGAGGAGTTAAAGAAATTTGAGGCAATGATTAGACATGCTATAATCTCGCGTAACCCTCCATCTTGTCTACAAAAGAGATGGCGCTCCTTTTCATTTCGGGACAAATATGTAAGACAACCAAAGCAACGATTCTATGAAGTTTCTTATACGATCACACACGCACGCACGCACAAAGGGTTCGTAAACGAATATCTAAACACACACACTAATTTATACAAGTGGCATAATTTATTATGTGGAGCTTGCAATTATGTTCCTTTTATTTTTCTCATATTTTTCATCTATTTTAATGCTAATTGTCAAAAAGGAAAACTAAACTAAACTTCTAATACAAACTATAGTTTAAATTTAGCAAAATCATTTTTATGACAAACCTATCTATAACAAAAAAAAATCAAATTTTAATGTTTAGCAATACGTGTACAATTATGCTAACTAAGAAAAAAGTAACTAAATTGTGTGTCAATAAAATAAATTAAAATATAAAGGTTAAAATTTAGTATAAAAGTTTCTTACATCGTCCCAAGCATGAGCCATGTCAAACGGAGAAGCAAAGCTTGTTTTCAAAAGAGCTAACATCTGAGGTGCGGATAAAATTGCACATCAAATTTGTAAATACTATGGTGTGCTGTAGAGGACATATGGCCATGCCTAAATAGCAATCACGGAGTCTCCAACGCCATTAACATATTGCGCTCGATCTCTTTATTTCATTTGGCACCAATGTAATTAGTGAGTTAATGATGCTTGCAGCTTCTATATTTTGGTGGAACTTTGTAACTACTCCGTTGAAAACAAGGTGGAAGTAGGTTCTCACCTCAAGAACTACCGCAAACAATAAAAAAACTCTTTATGTACCCAATGTCGAGGTACAATTTTTGTTAATGAGATTATACAAATGTATGTATTGAGATAACAAAAATACATTTTAATGAATTGTTGCAATATATGTAAATGAAATATATGTTGAAGAAATTTTAGAGATAGTTGTTAGTGAAAAATATGTTAATGAAATAATCATTATTTTTAAAAAAAGATTTCAGATATGTTCATTATTTCAAATAGTACTATGAGAAACTTTCATTACTTCAAAAATGTGATTTCCAATTGTATGATTATTTGAAGAAAAGAATGATCCCAATTATTTCATTACTTCGAGAAAGTGTTCAACTTTGTCATTATTTGAAAGAAAATAAATCCAACTTTCTCATTATTTCAAAAAGCGGTCTAAAAAGGATTGCGTTGTTTCAAAATAAGTGATATGACCTATATATATTTTTTTTTCCAAAAAAGGGTCTAAAAAGTTTGTGTTATTTAAAGTAAGTGTTCTCAACTTTAAACTATTTTCGTATTATTATTTAAAATGTTGATCTTTGGAAGCTTTTAATTATTTCAAAAAGTGATTTCAACTAGTTCATTATTTAAAAATATATTTAAACCTTTACTATTTCAGAAAAAAATACCACATTTTTTGGAATTAATGTGACGACCTCTGCTCGACCGTGCACTAATCATACACGCAAACGTGCACGCACGAGATCAGAGACTCACGGGAAGATATCACAACACAACTCTAAACTCAAATTAAGCATAAATCTTCATATTACAAACCAGGGGTCACGGGGACCCGAATACGTAAGTCATACACACAAAAAATATCTGGGTACATACATAGTTAGTCAAGTCTGCCTTAAGAAGGCTAGCACAAACAGCGACACTGATCGAAAGGCGAAGGCCTCCTGCCTAGGGCCTCCGAACTACTCCTGGTCGTCGGGGATCTCCACGTCATAGTAGGCTCCTCCGGGGATCTCCTGCTCCTGGGCTCCGTCGTCTGATCGCAGCAACCGGGTATGGGGAAAAGAGATAGCAAAGCAACCGTTAGTACTCATCCAAAGTACTCGCAAGACTGACATCAGAACTATACTAATTATGCATCGATATCAAAGGAATGGGGCTATATCTTTGGACTAAACTGCAGAAATGCCGGAATAGAGGGGGAGAGGCCTAGCCTATCGAAGACTAGCATCTTGAAGCATTTCTTGCAGCATAAGAAGAGAGTAGAGCAAGATAATATATAATCAATCATATTTTTAGTAATGCCCTGGGATCCTTCCTCGACTTACCTGTGAGAAAGTAATCCCGAGAGCAGTAGTAACAGTTTAATATTGTGACAGTATCCATTTGTAGTTGTAGCAGATCAAGATACAACTCTGAGCGTCCTGTTACCGTGGACATGACTATTCGAATAGATAACTTCTTTGCAGGGGTGCACTACTGTTACCCAACACGCTCGATCACATCTGGCCGGACACACTTGCTGGGTAATGCCTGGCCTCGGGTGATCAACACGACGCGGTCCTACCTAAGCTCAGCAGAGAGGTCAACACGCCGGTCTAAATCCTAAGTGCGAAGGGGTCTTGGGCCATCGCCCTTTGCACTCCTGCACGTTGCGAGGGTGGTCGGGGCCCAGGCGCGACACTGAATACACCAGTGACGTAACCAGCCCACCCCAACAATCACCCCGTTGTTGGGGAACGTTGCATGGAAAACAAAACAAATTCTACGCACACGCAAGATCTATCCATGGAGATGCATAGCTACGAGAGGGGGAGTGTGTCTACGTACCCTCGTAGACCGTAAGCGGAAGCGTTAGAACAATGCGGTTGATGTCGTCGAACAACTTCACGATCCAACCGACCGAGCACCGAACATACGGCACCTCCGCGTTCAGCACACATTCAGCTCGGTGACGTCCTCGACTTCTTGATCCAGCAAGACGACGAGGTAGTGGATGAGTTCTGGCAGCACGATGGCGTGGTGACGGTGATGGTGATACTATCTCCGCAGGGCTTCGCTCAAGTACTGCGAAAATATGACCGAGGGACGGAACTGTGGAGGGGGGCGCCGCACACGGCTAAGACAATGTTGTGTCTTGTTTGGGGCGCCCCCTCTCCTCTATTTATATATGTGTAGGGGCTTGGAGTAGAAGGAATAGTGCCACGTGAACAGTACCACGTGAACAGTACCACGTGAATAGTACACACGTGGACTTGGACTCTAAAGTCCAATCCTATTCCTACTAGGACTCTCCCTTTTTCCTTCCCTAGCTGCGTGGGCTTTTGAGGACTTGGTGTGCCTGGCCCAATAAGGCCAGAGCGCCTCCCCTTAGCCCATGCCAGCCCTTGGGACGTGGTGGACCCACTTGTGGACTTCCGGACCCCTCCAGAATCCTCCGGAACCTTCTGGAAGCTTCCCGGTACAATACCGAAAAAACTGCACCTTTTTTCCGGAACCCAAAATATGACTTCCCATATATAAATCTTTACCTCTCGACCATTCCGAGACTCCTCGTGACGTCCGGGATCTCATCCGGGACTCCGAACAATATTCGGTTACCAATTCACATAACTCATATAACACTATATCGTCAACGAACATTAAGCGTGCGGACCCTACGGGTTTGGGAATGATGTAGACATGACTGAGACGCCTCTCCGGTCAATAATCAATAGCGGAACCTGGATGCTCATATTGGTTCCTACATATTCCACGAAGATCTTATCGGTCGAACCGCAATGACAACATACGTAATTCCCTTTGTCCGTCGGTATGTTACTTGCCCGAGATTCGATCGTCGGTATCTCCATACCTAGTTCAATCTCGTTACCGGCAAGTCTCTTTACTCGTTCCGTAATACATCATCCCGTAACTAACTCCTTAGTCACTTTGCTTGCAAGCTTCTTATGATGTGCATTACCGAGAGGGCCCAGAGATACCTCTCCGAAACACGGAGTGACAAATCCCAGTCTCGATCCATGCCAACTCAACAGACACCTTCGGAGATACCTGTAGAGCATCTTTATGATCACCCAGTTACGTTGTGACGTTTGATAGCACACAAGGTATTCCTCCGGTATCCGGGAGTTGCATGATCTCATGGTCGGAGGAACATGTATTTGACATTCAAGAAAGCAGTAGCAATAAACAGAACGATCATATGCTAAGCTAATAGATGGGTCTTGTCCATCACATCATTCTCCTAATGATGTGATCCCGTTATCAAATGACAACTCATGTCTATGGTTAGGAAACCTTAACCATCTTTGATCAACGATCTAGTCTAGTAGAGGCTCACTAGGGACACGGTATTTGTTTATGTATTCACACATGTATTTAAGTTTCCGGTCAATACAATTCTAGCATGAATAATAAACCTTTATCATGAACAAGGAAATATAAAATAATAACAACTTTATTATTGCCTCTAGGGCATATTTCCATCACCCGCATCTCTGAGCTGTGACGTCTGAAGAGCTTTCGGCTGATACATACGACGTAGAGGGTCCCATAACCATAATCCTACGTGGTGGTAGTGCGTATAGGGCCAACGACCCACTCAAATCAAATACCCAAATCCGTTAGGCGTGTTTAGTAACTCGCAGAGACGAGCAGGGTTCCTGTCGCTCCGACTTGGTAACACATGACGCGCGGGTGCTCTTGGAGCCGACCCATCTTTAATGTTATTCTCTCGCGGGCACCCTTGGGGCCAGCCCGACTTTAACAGTTTAAAGTATTGCAAAATGTAAACATTTCTGTGATCATCACCCAGAGTGATCACGGCCCGATAACAAGCATGGCAAACGGACAAGGGTGAAGGGCCACATATGAGACATATCATACCTAACTAAGCATTATAGGATAGCAGGTGATGTATCAATAGCAGGCGACGAAAACAGGCTATGCATCAGAATAGGAGCTATCGGGATATCAACAGAAACAATTCTAATGCAAGCATAAGGGAAAAGGAATGGGCGATATCTGGATGATCAAGGGGGTTTTGCTTGCCTGGAAGCTCTGCTGAAGGGGTCTGGTCGTCGACGACGTAGTCGTACTCTGCAGTGTCGTCGGCTGTCTCGGGGTCTATCGGGAGAGAAGGAGGGGGAAGAAACCATAAATACACGACAAACAATGCAACAGCGATGCATGACATGCCTAAATGATATACAGAGGTGATATATTTCCCATCTAACTGCTTTAGATAATTTAGGAATTTATTTAGATTTATTTTATTAAGGTCATGCACTATTCATTTATCGAAAACGGGCAAAAAGTTCCATGTTCGGTATGTTAGAGGGGTGTAACAGGTATGTGGGTGGCATAATCGGATTCTTCATATTTTTCTGATCGTTTTTCATATATAAATTATTTTCATCTGAGTTACGGTTTATTTTATATGATTTTTCAAAGTTTTATTCATTTTCTGGAATTTCTGGAATTATTTAATTAGAATTATCCGAAACAGTAATAGGTGACATCAGCATGACGGCACAGTGACGTCAGCAGTCAAATCCGGCTGGGCTAGGTCAAACCTGACCAGTGGGTCCCACTGGTCAGTGACACAGTAGTTAAACAGGGATTAAATTTAACTGACTAAGGTTAATTAGGCGGTGGGGCTTACTGTCAGCGTCAGACTAATTAACTTAATTAGGATTAATAGATTAATTAGCGTTTATTTTATTTATTTAAAATTGTTGGAAATATGCCCTAGAGGCAATAATAAATTGGTTATTATTATATTTCCTTGTTCATGATAATCGTTTATTATCCATGCTATAATTGTATTGATTGGAAACTCAAATACATGTGTGGGTACATAGACAACACTGTGTCCCTAGTAAGCCTCTAGTTGACTAGCTCGTTGATCAAAGATGGTTAAGGTTTCCTAGCCATTGACATGAGATGTCATTTGATAACGGGATCACATCATTAGGAGAATGATGTGATGGACAAGACCCAAACTGTAAACGTAGCATTTGATCGTGTCAGTTTATTGCTATTGTTTTCTGCATGTCAAGTATCTGTTCCTTTGACCATGAGATCATGCAACTCACTGACACCGGAGGAATACCTTGTGTGTATCAAACGTCGCAACGTAACTGGGTGACTATAAAGGTGCTCTACAGGTATCTCCGAGGGTGTCTGTTGGGTTGGCATGGATCAAGACTGGGATTTGTTACTCCGTATGACGGAGAGGTATCTCAGGGCCCACTCGGTAATACAACATCACATTGAGCCTTGCAAGCAAAGTGACTAAAGAGTTAGCCACAGGATCTTGTATTACGGAACGAGTAAAGAGACTTGCCGGTAACGAGATTGAACTAGGTATAGTGATACCGACGATCGAATCTCGGGCAAGTAACATACCGAAGAACAAAGGGAACAGCATACGGGATTAACTGAATCCTTGACATAGAGGTTCGACCGATAAAGATCTTCGTAGAATATGTAGGAGCCAATATGGGCATCCAGGTCCCGCTATTGGTTATTGGCCGTAGAGGTGTCTCGGTCATGTCTACATAGTTCTCGAACCCGCAGGGTCTACACACTTAACGTTTGGTGACGATTAGTATAATTGAGTTATTATGTTGGTGACCGAAAGTTGTTCGGAGTCTCGGATAAGATCCCGGACATGACGAGGATCTCCGGAATAGTCCGGAGGTAAAGATTGATATATGTGATAATAGTGTTTTGATCTCTGGAAGGGTTCCGGAGTTCACCGGAAGGGATTCCGGATGTTTACCGAAGTGTTCGGGTGCAGCAACACTTTATATGAGCCAAAGGGATAAAGCCCACAAGGTATTGGAAAGTGCAAAAGTAGTTTTGCTGCCGCGTAAGCGGTACTACCGCTTGGTGAAGCGGTACTACCGCCCGAGCGGTACTACCGCTTGTGTGAAGCGGTACTACCGCCCAAGCGGTACTACCGCTTGTGTGAAGCGGTACTACCGCTTGTGAGCGGCTGTGCACGATTCGGCAGGGTCCGAATTGGACTCTTTTCCTGCGGGCCAAACCGACCTTGTGCGGGCAAAACCGACCCGGAGGAGGCTTTTACTCCAAGTTTAGACCCCAAGGCTCAACATATAAATAGAGGGGCAGGGCTAGCACACGGGATACATCAGGATTTCCCAAGCCGTGTGCCGGCAACCCTAGCCCTCTAGTTCCTCCGTCATAATCTCCGTGGTGCTTGGCGAAGCCCTGCAGAGATTGTTCCTCACCACCATCACCACGCCGTCGTGCTGCTGGAACTCAACCACTACTTCACCATCGCTCGCTGGATCGAGGAGGTGAAGGCGTCATCAAGCCGTACGTGTGTTGAACGCGGAGGTGCCGTCCGTTCGGCACTAGATTGGAAGGATCGTGATTGGATCGCGGGACGCTCGGCGATTTGGATCGCGAAGACGTTCGACTACATCAACCGCGTTTATTAACGCTTCCGCTTAGCGATCTACAAGGGTATGTAGATTCACTCTCCCTCTCGTAGATGCTCATCACCATGGATAGATCTTATGTGTGCGTAGGAAAATTTTTGTTTCCCATGCAACGTTCCCCAACAGTGGTATCAGAGCTAGGTCTATGCGTAGATGAGATCTCGAGTAGAACACAAACGAGTTGTGGGCGTGGGTGTATACATATTGCTTGCCGTTACTAGTTGATACTTGATTCAGCGGCATTGTGAGATGAAGCGGCCCGGACCGACATTACGCGTACGCTTACGCGAGACTGGTTTCACCGCTGCGTGCACTTGTTGCATAAAGGTGACTGGCGGGTGTCTGTCTCTCTCACTTTAGTTGAATCGGTTCAATGAAGAGGGTTCTTTTAGAAGATCAAAAAGCAATCACTACACCACGTTGTGGTTTTGCGTAGGTAAGAATCGTTCTTGCTAGATACCCGTAGCAGCCACGTAAAATTTGCAACAACAATTAGAGGACGTCTAACTTGTTTTTGCAGGGTATGTTGTGATGTGATATGGCCAATTACATGATGAGATATATGTGATGTATGAGATGATCATGTATTGTATATAATATCACGACTTGCATGTCGATGAGTACGGCAACTGGCAGGAGCCATAGAGTTGTCTTTAATTATTGTATGACCTGCGTGTCAATCATTAAGCGCTATGTAATGCTTTACTTTATCGCTAAACGTTAGCTATAGTCGTGGAAGCAACAGTCGGCGCGACAACCTTATGGCGACACGTTGATGGAGATCAAGATGATGGAGATCATGGTGTCATGCCGGTGACGATGGAGATCATGCCGGTGCTTTGGAGATGGAGATCAAAAGCACAAGTTCATGGCCATATCATGTCACTTATGATTTGCATGTGATGTTAATCCTTTTATGCATCTTATTTTGCTTAGGACGACGGTAGCATTATAAGGTGATCCCTCACTTAAATTTCAAGATAAATTGTGTTCTCCCCAAGTGTGCACCGTTGCGAAAGTTCGTCGTTTCGAGACACGCCGTGATGATCGGGTGTGATAGACTCTACGTTCGCATACAACGGGTGTAAGCCATGTTACACGTGCGGAACACTCGGGTTAAACTTGACGAGCCTAGCATGTACAGACATGGCCTCGGAACACAAGAGACCGAAAGGTCGAACATGAGTCATATAGTAGATATGATCAACATGAAGATGTTCACCATTGAAACCACCTCAACTCACGTGATGATCGGACTTGAGTTGGTGGATTTGGATCATGTTACACTCGAATGATCGGAGGGATGTCAATTTGAGTGGGAGTTTTTAAGTAATATGATTAACTAAACTCATTATCTAAGAACAATAGTCTAAGTTGTCTTTGCTATATTTATGTTGTAGATCATGGCTCGCGCAGTAGCACCCCTGAATTTTAATGCGTTCCTAGAGAAAGCTAAGTTGAAAGATGATGGAAGTAACTTTGTGGACTGGGCCCGTAATCTAAGGATTATCCTTACGGCTTCCCAGAAGGCTTATGTCCTTGATGCACCGCTTGGTGATCCACCCGCTCCAGTTGAGTCTCTAGACGTTGTGAACGCCTGGCAGGCTCGTTCTGATGATTACTCAATAGTTCAATGTGCAATGTTGTATGGCTTAGAACCGGGACTTCAAAGACGTTTTGAACGTCATGGAGCATATGAGATGTTCCAGGAGTTGAAGTTTATCTTTCAGAAGAATGCCCGGATCGAGAGATATGAGATCTCCGATAAGTTCTATGCTTGCAAGATGGAGGAGAACGGGTCTATCAGTGATCACGTGCTCAGAATGTCTGGGTACTCCACCCGTCTGGCTGAGTTAGGGATGCCCCTTCCGCCAGAGGCTATCACTGACAGAGTTCTTCAATCATTGCCACCTAGCTACAAGAGCTTCGTGTTGAACTATAACATGCACGGGATGAACAAGTCAGTCGCCGAGCTGTTTGCGATGCTGAAAGCCGCTGAGTCTGAAATTCAGAAGGAGCATCAAGTGTTGATGGTCAATAAAACCACTAGTTTCAAGAAAAATGGCAAGGGTAAGAAGGGTAACTCCAAGCAGAGTGGCAAAGCAGTTGCTCCTCTCGTGAAGAAACCCAAGGCTGGACCCAAACCAGAAACTGTGTGTTTTCATTGCAAGGGAACTGGACACTGGAAGCGGAATTGCCCCAAGTATTTGGCTGACAAGAAGGCGGCCAACAACAAACAAGGTATATATGATATACATGTTATTGATGTGTACCTTACCAACTCTCGTTGTAGTGCCTGGGTATTTGATACCGGTGCGGTTGCTCATGTTTGCAACTCAAAACAGGAACTGCGGAATAGACGGAGGCTGGCAAAGGACGAAGTGACGATGCGCGTGGGAAATGGTTCCAAGGTTGATGTGATCGCCGTCGGCACGCTCGCTCTTCGATTACCGTCGGGATTAGTGATGAACCTAAATAAGTGTTATTTGGTGCCTGCGTTAAGCATGAACATTATATCTGGATCTTGTTTATTGCGAGACGGTTACTCATTTAAATCAGAGAATAATGGTTGTTCTATTTATATGAGTAATATCTTTTATGGTCATGCACCCGATGTGAGGGGTTTATTCTTATTGAATCTCGATAGTAATGATACACATGTTCATAACATTGATGCCAAAAGATGTAGAATTGATAATGATAATACCACTTTCTTGTGGCACTGCCGTTTAGGTCATATTGGCGTAAAACGCATGAAGAAGCTCCATGCTGATGGACTTTTGGAGTCACTTGATTTTGAATCACTTGACACATGTGAGCCATGCCTCATGGGCAAGATGACTAAAACGCCGTTCTCTGGAACAATGGAACGGGCAAGTGACTTATTGGAAATCATACATACTGATGTGTGCGGTCCGATGAGTATTGAAGCGCGCAGTGGTTATCGTTACTTTCTCACCTTCACTGATGACTTAAGTAGATATGGGTATATTTACTTAATGAAACACAAGTCTGAAACATTTGAAAAGTTCAAACAATTTCAGAGTGAAGTTGAGAATCATCGTAACAAGAAGATTAAATTCCTACGATCTGATCGAGGGGGAGAATATCTGAGTTATGAGTTTGGCAGTCACTTAAGACAGTGTGGAATTGTTTCACAATTAACACCGCTTGGAACACCACAGCGTAATGGTGTGTCCGAACGTCGTAATCGAACCTTATTGGATATGGTGCGATCTATGATGTCTCTTGCCGATTTGCCACTATCGTTTTGGGGTTATGCATTAGAGACAGCTGCATTCACTTTAAATAGGGCACCATCGAAATCCGTTGAGACGACACCATATGAACTTTGGTTTGGCAAGAAGCCAAAGCTGTCGTTTCTTAAAGTTTGGGGATGTGATGCTTATGTCAAAAAGCTTCAGCCTGAAAAGCTGGAACCCAAAGCGGAGAAATGCGTCTTCATAGGATACCCAAAAGAGACAGTTGGGTATACCTTCTACCTCAGATCCGAAGGCAAAGTGTTTGTCGCTAAAAACGGAACATTTCTTGAGAAAGAGTTTCTCTCGAAAGAATTGAGTGGGAGGAAGATAGAACTTGATGAGGTTGTTGAACCTTTACTTCAACCTGAGAGTAGCGCAGCGCAGAAAATTGTTTCTGTGGAGCCTACATTAGCTGAAGAGGAAGTTAATGATGATGATCATGAAGCTTTGGATCAAGTTGCTATCGAACCTCGTAGGTCGACAAGGACGCGTACTGCTCCTGAGTGGTACGGCAACCCTGTCTTAGAGGTCATGTTGTTAAACAACGATGAACCTACGAGCTATGGAGAAGCGATGATGGGCCCGGATTCCGAGAAGTGGTTAGAGGCCATGAAATCCGAGATGGGATCCATGTATGAAAACAAAGTATGGACTTTGGAAGTATTACCTGAAGGGCGTAAGGCCATTCAGAACAAATGGATCTTTAAGAGGAAGACGGACGCGGACGGTAATGTCACCGTCTATAAAGCTCGACTTGTGGCAAAGGGTTTTTCACAAGTTCAAGGAGTTGACTACGATGAGACCTTCTCACCCGTAGCGATGCTTAAGTCCGTCAGAATCATGTTAGCAATAGCTGCCTTTTTCGATTATGAAATTTGGCAGATGGATGTCAAAACAGCGTTCCTTAACGGTTTCCTTAAGGAAGAGTTGTATATGATGCAACCAGAAGGTTTTGTCGATCCAGAGAATGCTGACAAAGTTTGCAAACTCCAGCGATCCATTTATGGACTGGTGCAAGCATCTCGGAGTTGGAATCTTCGTTTTGATGAGGTGATCAAAGCGTTCGAGTTTATACAAGTTTACGGAGAAGCTTGTATTTACAAGAAAGTGAGTGGGAGCTCTATAGCGTTTCTAATATTATATGTGGATGACATATTGCTGATTGGAAACAATATAGAAATGCTGGAAAGCGTAAAGGAATATTTTGAACAAGAGTTTTTCAATGAAGGACCTAGGAGAAGCTGCTTTCATATTAGGCATCAAGATCTATAGAGATAGATCAAGACGTTTAATAGGACTTTCACAAAGCACATACCTTGATAAGATTTTGAAGAAGTTCAAAATGGATCAGTCCAAGAAGGGGTTCTTGCCTGTTTTGCAAGGTGTGAAGTTGAGTAAGACTCAATGCCCAGTGACTGCAGAAGATAGAGAAAAGATGAGTGTCATCCCCTATGCTTCAGCCATAGGCTCTATCATGTATGCAATGCTGTGCACAAGACCCGATGTCAGCCTTGCCATAAGTATGGTCGGAAGGTTTCAAAGTGATCCAGGAATGGAACACTGGACGGCGGTCAAGAATATCCTGAAGTACCTGAAAAGGACTAAGGACATGTTTCTCGTTTATGAAGGTGATCAAGAGCTCGTCGTAAAGGGTTACGTCGATGCAAGCTTTGACACTGATCCGGATGACTCTAAGTCGCAAACCGGATACGTATTTATTCTTAATGGGGGTGCGGTTAGCTGGTGCAGTTCCAAGCAAAGCGTGGTAGCAGATTCTACATGCGAAGCGGAGTACATCGCTGCCTCGGAGGCGGCGAAGGAAAGTGTCTGGATGAAGGAGTTCATGACAGATCTTGGAGTAGTGCCTAGTGCACTTAACCCAATGACTCTGTTTTGTGATAATACTGGTGCCATTGCTCTAGCCAAGGAACCAAGATTTCACAAGAGGACCAGACACATAAAACGACGTTTCAATTCCATCCGCGATTACATCAAGGAGGACGACATAAATATTTGCAAAGTACACACGGATCTAAATGTTGCAGATCCGTTGACTAAACCTCTTCCAAGGGCTAAACATGAACAACACCAGAACTGCATGGGTGTTCGATTCATTACAATGTAAATCACATAGTGATGTGAACTAGATTATTGACTCTAGTGCAAGTGGGAGACTGTTGGAAATATGCCCTAGAGGCAATAATAAATTGGTTATTATTATATTTCCTTGTTCATGATAATCGTTTATTATCCATGCTATAATTGTATTGATTGGAAACTCAAATACATGTGTGGGTACATAGACAACACTGTGTCCCTAGTAAGCCTCTAGTTGACTAGCTCGTTGATCAAAGATGGTTAAGGTTTCCTAGCCATTGACATGAGATGTCATTTGATAACGGGATCACATCATTAGGAGAATGATGTGATGGACAAGACCCAAACTGTAAACGTAGCATTTGATCGTGTCAGTTTATTGCTATTGTTTTCTGCATGTCAAGTATCTGTTCCTTTGACCATGAGATCATGCAACTCACTGACACCGGAGGAATACCTTGTGTGTATCAAACGTCGCAACGTAACTGGGTGACTATAAAGGTGCTCTACAGGTATCTCCGAGGGTGTCTGTTGGGTTGGCATGGATCAAGACTGGGATTTGTTACTCCGTATGACGGAGAGGTATCTCAGGGCCCACTCGGTAATACAACATCACATTGAGCCTTGCAAGCAAAGTGACTAAAGAGTTAGCCACAGGATCTTGTATTACGGAACGAGTAAAGAGACTTGCCGGTAACGAGATTGAACTAGGTATAGTGATACCGACGATCGAATCTCGGGCAAGTAACATACCGAAGAACAAAGGGAACAGCATACGGGATTAACTGAATCCTTGACATAGAGGTTCGACCGATAAAGATCTTCGTAGAATATGTAGGAGCCAATATGGGCATCCAGGTCCCGCTATTGGTTATTGGCCGTAGAGGTGTCTCGGTCATGTCTACATAGTTCTCGAACCCGCAGGGTCTACACACTTAACGTTTGGTGACGATTAGTATAATTGAGTTATTATGTTGGTGACCGAAAGTTGTTCGGAGTCTCGGATAAGATCCCGGACATGACGAGGATCTCCGGAATAGTCCGGAGGTAAAGATTGATATATGTGATAATAGTGTTTTGATCTCTGGAAGGGTTCCGGAGTTCACCGGAAGGGATTCCGGATGTTTACCGAAGTGTTCGGGTGCAGCAACACTTTATATGAGCCAAAGGGATAAAGCCCACAAGGTATTGGAAAGTGCAAAAGTAGTTTTGCTGCCGCGTAAGCGGTACTACCGCTTGGTGAAGCGGTACTACCGCCCGAGCGGTACTACCGCTTGTGTGAAGCGGTACTACCGCCCAAGCGGTACTACCGCTTGTGTGAAGCGGTACTACCGCTTGTGAGCGGCTGTGCACGATTCGGCAGGGTCCGAATTGGACTCTTTTCCTGCGGGCCAAACCGACCTTGTGCGGGCAAAACCGACCCGGAGGAGGCTTTTACTCCAAGTTTAGACCCCAAGGCTCAACATATAAATAGAGGGGCAGGGCTAGCACACGGGATACATCAGGATTTCCCAAGCCGTGTGCCGGCAACCCTAGCCCTCTAGTTCCTCCGTCATAATCTCCGTGGTGCTTGGCGAAGCCCTGCAGAGATTGTTCCTCACCACCATCACCACGCCGTCGTGCTGCTGGAACTCAACCACTACTTCACCATCGCTCGCTGGATCGAGGAGGTGAAGGCGTCATCAAGCCGTACGTGTGTTGAACGCGGAGGTGCCGTCCGTTCGGCACTAGATTGGAAGGATCGTGATTGGATCGCGGGACGCTCGGCGATTTGGATCGCGAAGACGTTCGACTACATCAACCGCGTTTATTAACGCTTCCGCTTAGCGATCTACAAGGGTATGTAGATTCACTCTCCCTCTCGTAGATGCTCATCACCATGGATAGATCTTATGTGTGCGTAGGAAAATTTTTGTTTCCCATGCAACGTTCCCCAACAAAAATGTTTAAATTAGTGGGGCCCGCATGTCAGTGACACGGGTCTGCCCAGTCAGCGGTTGACCCGGTCAACTAGGCCCGCGGGGCCCAGCAGTCAGCGTCACAGGGGCCGCCACGTCGGACGCTGGCACCGGAGAGCGCTCCGGCGAGCCCGAGCGCGGCGGCGAACTCCGGCGAGCTCGGATTTGCTCTACGGTGCATCATTTCGCGCGGGCTTTGGCTCTCTGGAACGAGGACTCGGCCGCGCGTCGGATGGTGGCGGTCTCGGCGGCTGGGGTGGCCGGAACAGGGTAGTGCGACGACGACGGGCGACGGCGGTTACGGGTGGCGATTGGGGATGGCGTTGCAGCGCGGTAGCGAGCGAACCAACGGGCTAGGCGAGGCCTACGCGGTGCGGCGAATCTAACGGGCACGAGCCCGTGACCAAATGGTCGCCGGAGACTCGCCAGCGACGAGCTCTGCGGCGATAGGTTCGGCCGAGAAGAATGCGGCGGCTACGGCGCGGAGGAGAGCTCAGGGAGAGGGGGAGAGGGACACGGTGCTCACTGGGGTCCCGTAAACGTGCAAAGGCGGGCTCGGGGAAGTGCAATGACGACGAATCGAGGCGGCGAAGTCCGGCGCCCGTAGGTTGAAGATGAGCTCGTCGGCGTCGATGTGGGGGCTCCGAGCTCCAACCAGTTGGCGTAGCCGACGTAGGCGAGGGAGGGGAAGCCGGTGGACAGTTCGGGGCGGCGAGGGGAGTGCGGTGGCCGTGCGGTTTACAACGGCGACGCCATGGTGCCGTTCGGGTGTGGGAGGAGAGCAATGTAGAGAGAGAGAGGTAGCTAGGGTTCGTCCACGGGGTCGAGGGGGGTCTTTATCCACGCGGGGAGCCGCCGGATGGTCGACAGCAGCCGCATCCGCGCGTGGATGGCTGCGCGCGCACGGCCGCACGCCATGGCTTTGGCCTGGCGCGAGGAAGGAGAAGGCCTCGGCGGGCTGGGCCGATTTGCACTGTGCACTCAAGGCCCAGCGCGCCCTCTCCCTTTTCCTTTTTCTTTTCTGTTTTCTGTTTTCTTTTCTGTTTTGTAAAATATCTGGCTACAATTTGGCTTTTGTAAAATATGTAACTTAGCTCAATAATTACAATGCAATATTAACTACTACCAAAAATTGGTTTGAAGATAATACGATTTCATTTGTAATTTTATTAATTAAAATGGGATTAAATGCTGCTGTTTGGTACTGTTTTGATGATGTTAGAGTCATCTAGGTAATTTAGGTGATGTTGTTTTTCTTAACATAATTAGTTATGGATTATTTGCTATTTAATGAACATTTTAGTTTCCAAATTGGAACAACTTTTATTTTCAATTTATATTTGAATTTCAATTTGAATTGGAATTTGAAATGAGATATGATGCAAATGATGACCAAGCACAGTTAATCATGATGACTTGGCATTATCAAAAGGGTGTTTACTGTTGGTAATACATGGGGTGTTACAATTAAGTTCACATATGTTTCAATTACAATACTCAATTTCAGAAAACATTTACCACGTAGTTTTATAAAATATTTAACACAAATTTCTGTTATTCCTCTCGACTTCAAAAAAACATTTCACATATATTTCAATGAGATAAACACACCATTCGTCAGTGAACTCCCGCGAGATGAGCACATTGGTCACACAAGTGTCAAAACGTGGAAAACGGGTCACTTTGGTTCGTTTTATGAGCAAACGGGCCACTCCCGTCTCTTTAGCCGTTGGCGCTGCCCACGTGGCGTTGTGAGTCAACGGTGGCTCGGTGTACATTCACAAGAAAGCCCCTGGAAAGAATAACATATTCATTACCGACCCCCGACCGACCGCCCCCCACCCCCGACCGTGCGACATGACGGCGGCTGGGTGCCCGTCGGCGGCAACGTCAAGCCCGTTGGCTGCCTCCGTAGGTTGCGGCGGCAGAGAGGATGGCGAGGTAGCCGCCCCCCTACAGTAGCCGCGCCGGCTGACGGCGGCGACGAATCTGCAGACGCTGACGGCGGCGGTGAGTGTGGTGAAGCCACCGCCGGCGTGGTTGATGCCGGCGCACGCGCAGGCACTGAACAGGTTCCTGGGCGACGATTTCCCTGGGATGATGCTCCCGAGTATGGTAAGATCTTCTCTTCTCTTCCCCTTCCTTTGTGCCTCTCGACAATATTTGCTAGGGTTTTAAAATTGGGGATTTTTTGTTAGAGAATTGGATGAATTTAGGTTCAAATAAGTGTTTAGGGTTTAGTTGCCACTGGAGACGTTTGTAGTTGTCAGTAAATAGATTAATTTGTAGTTTTTCTTGCAATGCAGGTGATTGCAGTGATTTATTTAGCTTAGTAATACATCACAATGGATGGTTCTGTGGTGTTGGATCGAACCGTGTTTACATGCAGGAATCAATTGATGTTTTTGATGGTTGTGACAAGGGTACATTATGTTGTGCTCTGGTGGATTGGATGATCAAGCAACTAGGATATGATGTGCCAGCCATGGGGTTTCAAGTGTACTGGCTGCATCCTGGCAGAACAGTTGTGGATGGATTGAAGCAAATGAATTTTGAGTCCCATGCATCAGCAATGCCAGAATCAGCTTGTGCAGAAGGTGGCCACAAAGTGCATGTGTATATTGATCATGACAATGTTCTTGAGAAACAACTTTGGGATGATGTGCTTGTGCAGCCAGTTGAGCTACCTAAAGTAATTAGTCCTTGCAAAAAGGAATTTGAGTCAGAGCACATACCAGCTAGGAATTGTATGCCTACATTCAGTGAGCACATGTTCAACATGATGTCAGGTGGATATGAAGAGTTGTGCAACGACAATACATCCATGTCTGCCAGGAGGAAGTTGAGTACTAATTTTGTGAAAGAAGAATTTGTCATGAAAGAGAAGGGGAAGGAGAATTTGTTTCCTGAGGTTTTAGAACAAGATGAATTTGCTGTTGAGCAAGAAGAGGTAAATGCTGATGTGGAAGAAGAGGAGTTTGTTGCTGAGGAACAAGAGGAACTTGCTTCTGATGAAGATGAGGAATTTGGTGGTGAGAGTGAAGAGGAGGACCTTAGATATGAATCGGACTCTAGTATTGATCCAGATTTTGCAGATTCTGACTATGATTTTGAAGCTGGAGATGACACTTTGTTTGATGAAAATGTTGACACTTCTGTCCCAGATGACATAATTGCTGCAACTAGGAAAGTGGTGAAAAAAGATGCAAATGATGAAGATCCAGATGTTGTTGATACAGAGAAAATAGATCTCCCAGATAGTGAAGACAGGCAAAAATTTGATTTCCCTGCTTTCAACAAATTGACAAACATGGAAGACCCAGTTTTTAAACTTGGGACGGTTTTTTCAAACCCTGCTGAACTAAGGTCTGCATTGTCCATGTACATAGTGAAGAATAGAGTAAAAATTAAGAATACAAGGAACAATTCTACTAGAATTGAAGCAAAGTGTGTTGAAGGCTGTCCTTGGAGAATGATTGTTGTTAAAGACAGTAGAGTTGAATGCATGCTGATAAAAACATATGTTGCAGAGCATACTTGTGAGAGGGTGTGGGAAGTGAAAGAAATGACAGCTCCATTGCTAGCTGAAAAGTTTGTTGAAGAATTCGGAGATGACCCAAAGATGAGTTTGACTGCTTTTCAAAACAAAGTGCAGAAGAAGTACAACATGAAGCCCAATAGATTTAAGTTAGCAAGAGCTAGGTTATCATGTTTGAAAAAGATCAGAGGAGATGAGGAGGCCCAGTATGGACAGCTTTGGGACTATGGACATGAGCTAAGGAGAGCTAACCCAGGCACAACTTTCTATTTGAAGAGGATGGGTGAAACTTTGAGCACTTTATACTTATGTCTGGATGCATGCAAAAGAGGATGGGTACTTGGATTCAGGCCCATAATTTGTCTAGATGGAACTCACATAAGGACCAAATATGGTGGACAGATTCTGACAGCAATTGGAGTAGATCCCAATGATTGCATATACCCAATTGCACTAGCTGTTGTAGAGGTGGAGTGCCATGCTTCATGGAAGTGGTTTCTTACTACTTTGGAAACAGACCTAAACATCATCAACACATCAACTATCACTATAATGAGTGATAAACAGAAGGTGTGCTCAAAACAAAAATTCTGTGTTGTGTTGTGTTTGTAATATAGCTCATTGTGTCTTAACATAATATATATTCTGTGTTGTGTTGCAGGGTTTAATGAAAGCAGTTAGAGAATTATTCCCTGACTCTGAACATAGGTTTTGTGTCAGACATCTGTACCAGAACCTGAACTAGCTCCACAAGGGAGAGACAGTGAAGAACCACCTGTGGGCATGTGCCAGGTCAAGCAACACTACAAGGTGGCAGCAAAACATGGAGAGGTTCAAGGTTGATTGTCCTAAAGCACATGCTTGGTTAGATGAAAAGAAGCCTTCTGACTACTGCAGAGCTTTCTTCAGTGATTTTGTCAAGTGTGACATACTTACAAATAATTCATGTGAAGTTTTCAACGAGTAATTATCTACTACTAATCTTTACTACTTCTCAATACTTCTGCTTATTAAATGTCTATTACTAATGTTTAGTACTGCTCCATTAGGTGGATATTAGAAGCTAGAGAGTTGCCTATCCTGTCTATGTTAGAGAACATTGCTTGCAAGATAGGCACAAGATATAACAAAATGCAGAAAGAGGCATAGAAGTGGACTGGTCAGATTTGTCCAAAGATAAGACAGAAAGTTCAGAAAAATGCAGATTATGCAGCAAATTGCTTTGCTACTGAATATGGAAAGTCAACTTTCAAGTTTTGAGCAATGATGTTACTTACATTGTAGAGCTAAACATGAGAGCTTGCACTTGCAGAAGATGGCAGCTAACTGCTATTCCATGCAACCATGCAATAACTTGTTGCAGACATGAGAGAATAAAACCTGAACAAATGGTATCTAGCTGCTATTCTCTTAATGCTTTTATGCAAGCTTATGGTCCAGTGGTGAGGCATGTTAGAGATAAGTCTGAATGGGAGCATGTTAATGCCCCAGTAGTGAAACCACCCTTCTATGAGAAGGTTGTTGGTAGACCATCAAGCAAAAAAAGAAGAAAAACTCCTAAAGAAAATGAGGATGGTACAAAGTTGAGCAAACATGGGGTCACTATTCATTGTGGATATTGTGGAAATGTAGGTCATAACAGGAAAGGATGCCCTAGATTGAAAGAGATTGCAAGGGCAGAAGCAGCACAAGCAGCAGAATCAACACAAGCTCAAGCAGCAGAAGAACCAGCAGAGGTGCAAGATCAAGCAAGACCAAAGAGAAAGAGAAGAAGAACTATGCAAGAGCAAGTGGGCATGCCAATCTCCATGCCAAACCCAAACAGAGGTCCCACAATGGTTGATGAAAATGGAGATGCTGATATTCCTGAGATACTAGAGGTAATATGCAGCACACTATTTCATGTTTTGATCAGTTTGCAGAAGAAGTACTAACACAGTGTTTAATGTTTTCATCAGCACATTGATCATGTAGAACTAGATCCCAGGAAAGATCCTTCCAATATGAAAGAATCTATGATATCTCAGCTGGGCCGTGAGGTGAATTCATAAAATGCAATACTTGAGAATCTGCTTTTGTTATGTATTTCATGTTTTGATCAGTTATGTATTTTATATATTGCAGGCACCAAAAATTGTCTATGAAGATATTGAGCCTTTCCCTATGGAATCTGCTTTTGTTGCACAATATAGAGCAAATATTCCACCACCTAGGACAAGCACAGTTACAGCTGATGTTTTGAGAGGTCAAGCAAGGGATAGGTATGGAAGAAGAACAGCAGCTAGAGCTACAGCTAATGCAGTGAATAGGAGGGGTGCAAATCAAGGAAGAGAAAGAGGCAGCACTAGCAACACACCTGGCACAAGCAATAGTGCAACAGCAGGAACTTCAGGTGATGGAGGCTTTCAATTTCTTCTGTTTGGAGAGAGAGGAGGAAGAGCAGGAAGAAGAGGAGGAATAGGAGGAGGAAGAGGAGGGAGAAGAGGAGGAAGAGGAGGCAGAAGAGGAGGAAGAGGAAGAAGCATGGCAGAAGAGGAGGAAGAGGAGATCAACAACACACAATCAGCACCACAAGACTGATATCATGCTTTGTAATTCAGTGTTGTCCTTGTTTCTTTGACTAAACTTCTACTTTGGTTTGTGCTATCTTAAGATTGAAACACATTAAGTGCTTTTGTTAGTGTTGTGTTCTGGTACAACTAATTCTCTTTTGTATGGGCTCTGCAAGATATTGTTCTCTCATTTCAGTGGCATATACCGTGAACTACTTTCTTTCACAGCACATGCATACTGCATATAGGTTGACAGCACAACATCTGAACTAGTTCCTTTCACAGAAAGTGCACACTGCATATAAATCACATATAATAAGTTCACACCACAACATACTGCATATAGCAGGTCTGGATACAAGAAAATGGTTACATCAGGTCTGGATACAACCAATTCTGGGTACATTGTTCTTACACACAAAGGCTACATTGCCACAGTACAAACACAACAGATACATAGATCAGATGCTGCATCTACATCTTGAACAGACCACCTGCACAACCATCTGTCCCTGGACCTGCAAATTCATGCCCACCACCAATGTATGCCCTCTCTGCCCCATCAACTGTACCAGGATAGCAAGTGAAAGTGTGACAACGAGCACTGTTGGATTCATCGTCGTAATCGTAAGCAGACGGCAACTCTGTTAACATAGGGCTCTGATCTATAACCTTCAGAATATGGATCTTCACAACATGCAGAACTGTTGGCTTCTCGAGTTTTAGGTGACTGGAAGGTGGTGAAATTGGCCCTTCAGAGTCAGAGGTTGGATAATCTTGCCGTAGGTCAGGTTCTGGCAGCTCCACTTCATATAACTTGGGCACTTTATTAGGATTTTTCATCCACACTTCAACAACGACGAAACATCGATCAGTGGGCTTCACCATCTTAACGAGATCGCCGCCGAGACTGCTAACAAGCTTGGCAACAAACTCAACCTCCCATGCTTCTTGCGACAGCCCATCAAAGCTCAACCTAGTCAAAAACTTCAAAGACGACGCCTCGCCACCCATCCCACGCTGCCAACGGCTAAACTGGATCATCTCTCCGCCGGCGGTAAGCTTACGGGAGTGGTAGATGAGCACCCGAGTGCAGTCCTCGCCGGACCGGAACCGTACAAGAAAATCCGCCGAAGGTGAACATACCTCAACCATGACGTCGTCGCGGGAGAGGCCGCATTGCGACTCCAAAGCAGCAACCACCTGTGCCGGCGACACGGGAGGCCGGTGCCCTTCCACTCTACCCACCAGCGCACGACCGTGCAACTTCTCCTCCACCCGGTACATCCCAGTCGTGCGCTGGAGCACACACCGACCGAACTCAGGCCTCAACTCCGGCTCGTCGCGCCTCTAGCTCTCCGCCGGGAAGAAGACACTCCCTTCCCTGTTCTCCGGCCGCCAGCTCTCTCCCTCGAACTGGTCCATCTCGAGCTAGGTGACGGCTGTGGCAGATCGAGAGAGAGGATGAAGTGAGAAGAAATGCTAGGGTTTGGCACGAATCGGGTTGGATTGGGGATTTTGACAGAGGAGGGGATGCAATATTTGCAAAAAAAAAAAACCAACCCAAAATATTATAGGGGCCGCATTGCATAAAAAACATCCCTCCCCCGCGAACTTAACTACAGGACAAAAAACTGACAGTGGGCCCCGAGCTGAGTCAGCCAGCCACGTCGGCCCCGTCACGGCTCGAAACGGGATATTGACCCATTCGCTCATAAAATAAACCAAACTGACCACTTTTCAACATTTTGACACTTGTGTGACCAATGTGCTCATCTCGCGGGAGTTCACTGACGAATGGTGCGTTTATCTCTATTTCAATTATGCACTCATTTTCAAACAATATTTAAAATAGATTTCAGTTATATCACTCAACTAGAAAAAGTAACCTATATTTTTGTTGATTGAAATGACATTGAAACAATGAAATTTAAACAACTTTAAAACATATTCAACATTGATCTTGTTCTAAGTGTCTTTGGCGTGAATAGTTCAAATCTCTATATACTACTTAAAAATAAGTAGCATTCCTTTTCCTGCCGGGCAGAACTCTTCGTCAACCGATTCCCCCTCTCCCACCAAGTCCCTCCATTCATCCAGCCATTTTCCCCCACCACACCATATCCGACCGTGCCTTCCAAGTACGCCGCTCAATCACATTAATTTACTTACCTTTTGCAGCAGTACATCAACTCCACCTTAACTAACTTACCTTGTAAAGTAACATAGAATTACGCTGCTCAATTTCATAGCACCTTCCCGTGCACCGCTCAATCACATTAAATCGCTTACCATGCATGACCCAGGCGATCAAATTATTATGTTAAAAATATATTTGACTACCGTGGCGACGCACAGGCACGTACCTATGACCATATTAATTGTCTTTGTATTAAATCAGCGATGATTAATATGGATAGGAGGGAGTACATAATTTCAATCTAGAAGTTATGAATGATCCGAATATTGAAAGAAAATAAAGTGCATGACTGGAGAGATTGGGGGGTGGGGGGTGGGGGGGGGGGGGGGGGGGATGTGGTATGATCATGATGGAGCATCACCGTTAGAAACCACTTAATGTGGAACTTTTATTTTCACTTTATTTCCAACTATATATTTTATCGTGAATTTTGAATGGCTTGCCTACTCAGTAAGGACCGGGCACATCCAGAGAATGGATTTCTTGCTCCCGAGCTCCATGGATCTCAGTTTACAAAATGAAAAGCATATTTTTTTCTACTTTTTTAAAGATACACAAGTGTATAGAGATGCATACTACATCTATGTAAATTGTCATGATGAAATACGTTTCGATATGAGCTCCACAAAAAAATAGACTTTTATAGTGAACAGTGCATATGTACGTTTCAGAATTATTTTTTCAAAATATGATTATTATTTTTTGTATTTTTCAAGAATCTGAGCTTACAGAACATTTTGCAACTTTGTTTTTCGTTTGTAGTTTTAAAAAATCTGGGCTCAATGGAGCCCGGGAGCCAAAAGCAATTTGCGGCTCGTCCACTCCTAGTGGGCAGATATAGCATGTCCTGAGGCTGTAAACATGTTCGGTCCAGCTATTCACAAAAGTATATGTTCTTGTCTAGTACGAGTACATGATTTATATTCCACGATGGGGGAAAAGGCTCAGTGCAGCTAAAGGAGTACTAGTACTGTCTTGCACATGCAGGGGTGGCTTTACAGGTATTGGAGCACTATATCACACTCTTTCTTTAGTCTTTGCATATCTGTATAGGTCGGGGGCGATCCATTCGTACGATCTCACTTGTTCATGAACGACACGCCCTTCTGAATGCTCTCGCTCAGCTCCTTCTTCGCCTTCTCCAGGCCAGCTCTGCAAGGAGACATCAGGCAAAGCGATTACTTTGGGAGAGAGAGAAGTTTGTAATGATTTGCAGGCACCTGGGTATGGAAGCGACTAATTGAGTAGAGCTGATGTACCTCTCGAAGTCATTTAGTGGCCCAAGAGGGAGAATCTCCTCGGCTCCACCGCGACCTAACCTCACTTTTGATGCGAAGAACGGCAGCTCTGTCACCTAATGCAAGACAATTTGGGCGAAAATCATGAGATTCGGTGCTGTGGGGGATGTGTATAAAGATCTGGTGTGACTAAAAATACCTCAGATGCGACATATGAACACTCCACGATGCCAGCATCACCGCGCATTCCTCGCAGGCACGCGTCGGCGAATTTTGCGGCAGCAAAAGCCTGAGGGGTTTCTTTGTATGTTAGTGTTGGGTATAACTTGACTCATGTACTAATCATGCAAAGTAGGCAGCATAACCTACCATTGACAAAGTTGCAGAGCCTGCTCCAGCCTTTGCCTGAATCGTAGGTGAAAAGAGGATGTGAAACTCAAATGGAGAACAGAAAATAAACTCAAACTTGAACAGTGGAAGTTTCAGATACAGAAAACCAAAAGGATACGAAACTATGTAACTGTGCGCAGTACTACATCGTTGAGTACTGCAGAAACTTCATTCATGCTTACCTAATAGGGTTTGTATTACATTTCCTAAAATATCTCGATCCACTCAACGTCTACTATCAGTGCTGGTAATTGGGTCTACTAACTGTAAATCCTTCAGAAACTACCAACGCTGATTCATAGAGGGCATGGATAAGGATATGCATCTGGTAGCTCATAGAATATCACTATGCCAAGGATGAAATTACAGCTAGATCCACACAACACAATAATGTCCGTTTACTGTCACTCTTTAAGTCCAGTTAAAAAAACGCCAGTGTTTAAGCGATTCTACTTCAGAAAAAATATTGAGGTGCGGTCTTGCTATCTGCACTTTGTGCATACATACTACAATAAATGTTCAATCGAAGTCAATACATTTGCTGGCTTAATGCAGCACTAGAAAACTAGAACCTGACATGGCTACATGAGGGCATTGCTTTTCAATGTATAATAAGCACGACAACATTGAGCTGTACGATTGGATGGCCTTCTTTTGTTTTGCTCAGACACACTTGTTAACTCTGGACTGTAATCATGAGGACCCCATCAACTACTTATATAACTATCATATAAAAAAAGTGTATGATACCATTAAAAAATGGGTAGCACTGAAATATTTCCCCACAAAACAATATCGCTTCTGCGGGATTTGTGAATTGTAAATTAGGTGTGCCTTTCATCTGTCCACTACCTAACAATCATTCACAAATGCATAGCCAGAGTCTTAAAAAAAATGAAATGAAGAACCGACAGGGAAGGCTTCAACCTACTAAATGTAAAGAGCATCATACCTCCACAACTTCTGTACCACCATTCTGTATGCGGTTAGTCAAATAGCTGATTTCATCTGGAGTGAATGAGCATGGGGGGCTGACCTGCAGAGAGGTTGGTTTCAAATTAGCAATTGATATTCATAGAAGCTAGAGATTTTTTTTCTTAATGAGAAATATTACATTCCCAATGTGATGACAGCACCATAAGATACCTGTGACAGGAGGGGTAATATAGTGACCCCTGCATGCCCGCCAACAACTGGAACATTGACTTCTCTTGGATCAACTCCAAGCACTTCCGCCTGCAAAAAAGCAACAAAGAGGAGCAGTGAATCAGAAAGAGCCATAAGCAATCTAGTAGAGTATGTAAAGCTGCAATCTAGTAGAGTATGTAAAGCTGTTTAAGAAAAGACATTCAAGATAGTTTCCTTATGCTACATACCACAAAGGTGTTAGCCCTTGCTACATCAAGTGTTGTCACTCCAAGGAGACGCTTGGGACAGTAAGTTCCAGCTCGCTTGAAAACCTCCGCAGCGATGGGGACGGTTGAGTTCACAGGGTTGCTGATCAAATTCACAATTGCATTGGGACAGCTCTTGGCAACGCCTTCACAAATCGAGCGAACGATCCCAGCATTTTTGTTGAACAGATCATCCCTTGTCATTCCTGGTTTTCTTGGGAGGCCGGCAGGGATGATGACAAGATCCATTCCTGTAAGTGCTGCCTCAAGCTGTTGTTGGCCAAGGAAGCCACGCACCTGAAAGTTATACCTAACACAGTTATTTATCACATCAGTATCTATGGGTCAAAGACAGAACAAATCTCTAATTGATTTGAACAGTCTGAAAATACTAGACTGCAAATGTTACCTGCATAAAAAAACTTTAGAGACAACGAGATCGTTTTTCATTCTCTTTTCTTTTCAATTTGCAGCCAATTTAGATTTTTTGTGAAAATGCTTCACGTCATTTCTTTCAGACTATCAATAGTCAATAAGGCAATAACAAAGCTTGGACTGCACCTATCATTTGCCATACATGAACTAAAGGAACAAATAAAAGGAGTTTCTGAAGAATAAACAGTCCGTACTTCTTTTCCATATAAGGCATGCTATTGTCAAGGCTTCAGATATTTTGGGGACTCCACTAGGCTAACCGCACAACAAGAAATCAGTATAGTATATGAGATGTCAAATTGCTGGTGCGCCAGAAACTGCACATAATTGAGAGGCCATTACTTAACACTTCCAGGTGTTTTCTGAAGAATAACAGGGTTTTTCTTTTTCCAACATAAGACAAACTATTGTTAAGGCTTCAGATATTTTGGAAACTTCACTAGGCCGATTACACAAGGAGAAACCAGTAAGGTATCAGATGTCAGATTGCTGGTGCACCAGAAACTGCACATGATTGAGAGGTCATTATCTAACAGTTCCAGGCTGCTGAACCTGCAATCATATCCCCAATCGGTCACAGTTTAGGTAGGGAGCGTGAGGAGCGGTTAAGAATAAGAATCCCCCATCAGATGTCACCCCAAGTGGCTGCAAAAGCATCGGAACACACCAGCTAGAAAGCTAACAACAACGAGGCAAGCCACCAACCAAATCGATCCGTGCTCACGACGGCATCCTCCTGATCGACATCACTATGATTAGAGCATAACGTCCGTCGCTAGCACCTGATTGATTCATCGCGGAGGAGAACAGATAGGTCGGGTTAGTTACCACGGCGCTGGTGTCCATGTGGCTGACGTCGGCGGTGACCCCCGGAGTGTTGACGACGTCGTAGAGGTGGAGCACGGAGACGAGCGGGTTCATCTTCATGAGCAGTGACAGCGACTGACCGATCCCCCCGGCCGCGCCCACCACCGCCACCTTGAACCCCGGCGCGCCGCCCTTGGCCCGGCACGCCGCGGGCCTCAGCGCCGCGCCCTCCTCCATCTGCGCACGCACAGGATCAGTCACATCAGACAGTTCTCACCAGTGGGCAGGCAGCAGCGGTGGGGACTGAGGAATTGAGGAGCGCACCTGCGGGCGTGTCGGGTTGAGGTGCGCGGCGACGCGGGCGATGCGGTGCGAGGGGGAGGTGGCGTCGGGATGCATGGCGGCGGCTCGGCGACGGGGAGGAAGGAGGAGGAGGATCTGGGCAGTGGGGGTTTATGGGTGGGGGCGAGAGAGCGGTGGAGGGCTTTGGAGGGTTGCGGGGTGCGTTATCCGGTGGGCTGTGGCTCGGAGGGGGCGGAGGAATCGGGAGGCGGTGGTGAGGCGAGGTGGCGCCCCGTCCGGAGAAGCTCATCTCTTTTCTCCGCCACTGCTACTCGCTGGGTCAAAGGCGCGGCAGCGTCACCCCCACGGTTGGGTTCGGTGCCATCGACATCGAGTGGCTGGCTGGGGGACTGGGATGGGAAGGGAGACTCGCGCCGGTCTGCCCGTTGGTGGCCTGGCTTTGCACCCGTTCCGGCCGGCAGGCCGGCTCCCGGCTGATGCGAGTGTGAACTGTGAGGTGTATTAGAGTATCTTCAACAGATGCGCTAAATAAATCGTGCGCTGAAAAAAACTGCTATATAGCGCGCGCTGTCGAAAGTAACGTTCCAACAGCCGCGCTATAATCCCGCGCGCGGTAAAAAGGCGCCAGCGTGCTGGGAAAAGCTGCATTGCGCGCTGTTTATTTGATGCGCCCGCTCGCGCGCTGGACAAGCAAATCGTGTGTGCGAATCTCACCAACCGCCGGATCTGAAACCTCCTGGCGCTGGCGCCTCCGCCCGCACCTTCCCCCATTCGCTCCGGAGACCCGTCGGCGCTTCCCCCGTCTATCCCCAGCTCGCCGCCGCTTCCCCTGCTTCTCCCGGTGGCCGCCGCTGCTTCCTCCACCTTCTCTCCTCGCCGCCGCCCCTCGAGCGCACCGTTCCTCCGATGAACAACGCCCGGCGGCCGTTTGCAGCTCGGCGCCCACAAGGTGTTTGACAAAACACTTGCAAGGTATATATTGCTTCTAACTTTATATTTGTAGATGAATTTAGTGCATGGTGTTTGTAGTTTTAAATTAGTTTAAATTCAATTTTGTAGATGAGTTCGTCCTACGATTCTTTCGATGAAGAATTTGATCTTCAAGAGGAGGAGGACGTCACAATGATACTAGCTATCCACGTCAATAAAAAGCCGAAGCATGGTGGTTCGGTTTTCGGTCGTCAGAAATTGTGGAGGGAAATGATCGATGCCCACAACAGATTGATGAGGAACTATTTTGTGGAGAATCCCACATACCCCGAGTCCTACTTTCGGCGCCGTTTTAGGATGAGCATCGATTTGTTTAAACACATTGCGGAGAAACTGGCGAGTCATGATCGGGTTTTTCAGCAAAGGAGGAATGCCGCCGGAGAACTCGGGCATAGCACCTTCCAAAAGGTGACCGCCGCTTTGCGTATGTTGGCATACGGTATTCCGGCGGATCTAGTTGATGACCACTTGGCCATGGGTGAGAGTCAAGCCATCATGTGTGTCAAGCGCTTCGCAGTTGGAATTGTGCAAGTGTTTGGTCCGGAATATTTGAGAGCTCCCAATGCTAAAGACACCGCAAGGCTTTTGTAGGTCAACAAAGCTCACGGGTTCCCAGGTATGCTTGGCTCAATAGATTGCATGCATTGGAGTTGGAAGAACTGTCCTGCGGCATGGCATGGACAATTCCACGGCCACAAAAAGGGTTCCACTATAATCCTTGAAGCGGTGGCCGATCATGAGACTTGAATTTGGCATGCTTTTTTCGGAATGCCTGGATCTTGTAATGACATCAATGTTCTTCAACGGTCACCACTCATGAATAGGATTGCAAATGGTGAAACTCTACCGGTGGAGTTTGTAGCAAATGGCCATACATACAACTATGGCTACTATCTTGCGGATGGCATCTACCCAAGGTGGCAAACATTTGTGAAGCCGTTGAAGGCACCGCAAGGTAAGAAAAATCTTGATTTCCACAATGCTCAAGCGGCGGCTAGGAAAGATGTGGAGAGAGCTTTTGGGATTTTGCAAGCCCAATTTGCTATTGTGAGAGGACCGGCTAGATTTTGGGATCAAAAGATCCTTTGGTACATCATGAACGCTTGTGTGGTCATGCAAAACATGATCATCGAGAATGAGCGTGGGCAAGATTTAGACAATTCTCAGTATGAGTTGATGGGACATGCCGTGCGAGTGCGGAGGAGGGCTGCGAGGGTGGCCCGCTTTGTTGCCTCCTATCATGCCATTCGACGTGCCGAAACGCATGATGAGCTTCAAAAGGATCTAGTCGAGGAGTTGTGGTCATGGAATGGGCAACAAAACTAGTTTGATGTTGTATGTTTGTTGTATTGTTGACTATTTGTTGTATTGTTCATGATCTATTTGTTGTATTAAAGATAAACTATTTGTTTGGGTTGTAATAATAATTGAACTATTTATTGTTGATTTATTTTGTGTGTGTTTGATCTTCTTGGTTCTATGTTTGAGTGGGAAATGTTGTTTGTGCTGGGCACGCGCGCTGGAATTTAGCGCGCCTGCTGGAGCGCTATCTGCGGCGCGCAATATTATAGCGCTTCTGGTAAAGCAAAACACCAGCCCAGCGCGCTAAAACGCTATTTCAGCGCTGCAAAAAAAATTTAGCGCCCCGCGCTACCGCGCGTCTGTTGGAGGTGCTCTATATGGGAGCGAGTCAGGAAAGTGAATTATTGGGGTCATTTGTAGCTGCCACTTGCCGAACTGGCAACAATTTCAATGGGAAGGGTGGAAATGCAAAAACTAGAAAAAAAAACATAATTATGGTGTCATGCTCTCTTTTTTGCGGGGTTAAAAGGGATTTCATTGCTTAATGGGTTACATGTTCATTCCTACAAAGCATAGGAACATCTGCAGGTCCAGAGCGCAACCACAGTACGGCCCTTGGCACGACCAAAAGCAGCTAGGTAGTGACTAATAGTGATTTGACACCTATTTACATGAGCAATGGTTACATCCCTTTCGGCAAAGAACCTCTTCACTACATTAACTATCATCACATGCAGCGCTCACCGGCAGTGTAGACAATTGGGAGCAAATATCAAACCCTCCTGGCATGCAAGAAGCTCGACTTGAAGTGCCCCAGAGCAATGCAAGATGGAGCGGCATGCAGAGAAGATGATGCTGCCCTTGCTATCTCGGAGTATCATTCCTGCTGCCGCTTCTCCCGTGGCTTAAATATACGATCCATCAATGATGAGCTTTACGCGGCCAATAGGAGGAGGAGCCCAACAGGCTGTAGGAGGAGGCGGTGCTGGAGTATGAGTACTGGGCGACATGACCCAGCAAGTGATAGTACCATCTTCCCTTTTATCACGTCACCAACAGGAAATTGTTGTATGCAGCGGAGGGATTTCTCAGAGTTGATGAGAAAGCGTCGAGATGCTTCAACCGGGGGAGGAGGTTTGTTGTGAACGACCTCGTTTCGGACATGCCAGCTTCTCCATAGCACCATGAGTACACGCATGTGTTCATCATCCTATAACTCGTGCAACAACTCAAAGAGCCACTCAGGCCCCTTATTCCTCCTTGCCCTGATGTTCGGCAGCTGCCACTGCTCCGCCATGGCCTGCCATAGAGCTACAGCTCTTGGGCACCTACAGAAAGTATGGAACGTGTCCTCCGGTTCCGTCGCACAGAGCGGACATTAGTTGGCTCAAGATGGCGGGTGTGATTATTCGCCCACGTAGCAAGAGAATTCGAGGAACAAATAATATATTCATCATGAGGCCCAAATATTTTTTCAAGATCATAAGAAGCATCATAATTATCACCCCAATCATGATCATTAGCACAGTTGACCTTCATATAATTAATACTAACATCATTGTAATCATGCTTTTTATTCAATGAACCATCATGAATCATTTTATAAATTTCTTCTTTTAACACTTCATCACAATTCTCAGATTCACGATTTTCAAGAAAAACTTCACAAAGATAATGAAGTGCACTCAACTTCATCTTTTCTTTTATAGCAATAGCATTTTCATCACTAGCAATTGGTTTATCATAGTTGGAATTTTTGAAAAGATTAGCTAGTGGATGAGAATCCTTATGTCTTTTATTTTATTTTATTGAGTCAACATGATGGCAACAAAAACAGAGATAGTAACACAATTTTTTTTCATTTTTTAGAGAAGTGGAGGGAGATGAAAAAGAGAAGGCAAATAAAAGACAAATAGCAAAAGCAAGTAGAACAGGTAAATGATAAATGTGTGTGAAGGAACCTGGACTTGTTTGGTGAAGTCTCCCCGGCAACGGCGCCAGAAATTCTTCTGCTACTTGTGATAGGCGTTTGGATTTCCCCGAAGAGGAAGGGTGATGTAGTATAGTAGCAAATAGTATTTCCCTTAGTTAAGAACCAAGGTTTATCGAACCAGTAGGAGACACAAAGCAAACAAGATAAACGGTGCCTGCACACACACAAAGCAAATACTTGCACCCAACGCGGACAAGAGGGTTGTCAATCCCCTTGTACTCGTTAATTGCAAGGATCAAATCCGATAGTGGTAGATAGATAATATAAAAAAGAAAATAAAAGATAATAAATTACAGCAAGTATTTTTAGGGTTTTAGTAAATATAAAGTGAATGGACCCGGGGCCATAGCGTTCACTAGAGGCATCTCTCTCATGAGCATAGTACGGTGGGTATACAAATTACTGTTGGGCAATTGATAGAATAGTGCATAGTTATGATGATATTCATGGCATGATCAATACATAGGCATTACATCTGAGGCAAGTAGACCGTTAATCTTACTAAATCTACTACTATCACTCCACCCCTCGACCGCTATCCAGCATGCATCTTGATGTATTAAGTCCATAACAAACAGAGTAATGCTTGGAGCATGATGACATGATGTAGACAAAGTAAATTTAATTAATATAATTGAACCCCATCGTTTTACCCTTAGTAGCAATAATACAAATATGTGCCTTGCAACTCCTCCTGTCATAGAGTAAGGACACCGCAAGATTGAACCTACTACAAAGCACCTCTCCCACTAAAGCTAAATCAATCTAATTGGCCAAAGAGGACGGATAGATCGGAGAGAAATACAAGGCTATAAAATCACACGTAATAAATCTTAGAAACGACTCAATTACTTTCAATGAATAATCTGATCATAAACCCACAATTCATCGGATCCCAACAAACACACCGCAAAGATTACATCGAATAGATCTCCGAAGAGATCATTGTATTGAAGATCAAAGAGAGAGAGAGAGAGAGAGAGAGAGAGAGAGAGAGAGAGAGCCATTTAGCTACTGCTATGGACCCGTAGGTCCTGTGGGAACTACTCACACATCATCATGGAGGCAGCAAGGTTGATGAAGATGGCCTCTGCTACTTGTAGACTACGTTGGTATTTTCTCCGAAGAGGAGAGGATGATGCAGTATAGTAGAGATAAGTATTTCCCTCAGTTAAGAACCAAGGTTATCAATCCAGTAGGAGAACCACACAAAACCCTTTAGCAGCACTTGCACACACAAAAGCAAACACTTGCACCCAACGCAAATAAGAGGGTTGTCAATCCTCTTAGCGGTTATTTGCAAGGATTAATTCTGATAGTGATAGATAGAAATATAAAATAGTAAATAAAATAAAAGTAAATAAATTGCAGTAAGGTTATTTTTTGGATTTTAATATATGATAAAGATAGACCCGAGGGCCATAGTTTTCACTAGAGGCTTCTCTCTTGAGCGCAGAACATACGGTGGGTAAACAAATTACTGTTGGGCAATTGATAGAAAAGCAAATAATTATGACGGAATCATGGCAATGATCATGTATATAGGCATCACGTCCGAGACAAGTAGACCGACTCCTGCCTGCATCTACTACTATTACTCCACCCATCGACCGCTATCCAGCATGCATCTAGGGTATTAAGTATAAAACAGAGTAACGCCTTAAGCAAGATGACATGATGTAGACAAAGTAAACTCAAGCAATATGATTAAACCCCATATTTTTATCCTTAATGGCAACAATACAAATACGTGTCTTGTCCCTTTCTGTCACTGGGATTAAGCACCGCAAAATTGAACCCATCACAAAGCACCTCCCCCATTGCAAGATAAACCAATCTTGTTGGCCAAACCAAATCGATAGATCGGAGAGAAATACAAAGCTATAACAATCATGCATAAAAGAGTTCAGAGAAGACTCAAATATTTCTCATGAATAATCTGATCATAAACTCACAATTCATTGGATCCCAACAAACACACTGCAAAAGAAGATTACATCGGATAGAACTCCAAGAACATCGAGGAGAACATGGTATTGAAGATCAAAGAGAGAGAAGAAGCCATCTAGCTACTAGCTTTGGACCCGTAGGTCTGTGGTAAACTACTCACACATCATCGAAAGGGCAGCAAGGTTGATGTAGAAGCCCTTCGTGATCGATTCCCCCTCCGGCAGAGTATCGCAAAAGGCCTCCAGATGGGATCGCCGAAGAACATAGGCTTGCGGCGGTGTAAAAGTTATTCGGGGTGGCTCTCTGTTGGCTTCCGAATATTTGAGAATTTATAGAAGTGGAATTAGGTCAAAAGGAGCCACGAGGGGCCCACAAGGCATCAGGGCGCCCCCTCCCCCCCGGGGTCGCGCCCTGTTGCCTTGTGGCTTCCTCGTGAGGCTTCTGGCTTCCTCCCGAAGCTTCCAGGGTCCCTTTTGTCCAAAAAAACCGTCAAAAAGTTTCGTGGCATTTGGACTTCGTTTGGTACTGATTTCCTGAAAAACCAAAAACAAGCAGAAAACAGCAACTGACACTGGGCAGTAGGTTAATAAGTTAGTCCCAAAAATGATATATAATTGCATATAAAAACATCCAAGATTGATACTATAATAACATGGAACAATCAAAAATTATAGATACGTTGGAGACGTATCAAGCATCCCCAAGCTTAATTCCTGCTCGTCCTCGAGTAGGTAAATGATAAAAATAGAATTTTTGATGTGGAATGCTTCCTAACATGTTTCATCATGTAATCTCTCTTACGGTATGAATATTAAGAAATGAGTGATTCAAAGCAATAGTCTATAATTTGGTATAAAGACATCAATACTCAGGCATACTAACAAACAATCATGCCTTTCAAAATAAAAATGCTAAAGAAAGTTATCCCTACAAAATCATATAATCCTGTCATGCTCCATCTTCTTAACACAAAGTATTTATCATGCACTACCCCGATGACAAGCCGAGCAATTGGTTCATACTTTTTAACACGCTTCAGCTTTTTCAACCCCCAAGCAATACATGAGCGCAAGCCATGGATATTGTCGTGGTTACTAGTCTGACAGTGAGTACGGGGGATACGTAAGAGGAGCAGAGCCTAGCTACAGCGCAGGTGTAACACTCGGATTTAGCGAGTTCAGGCCCCTCTCGGAGGAGGTAATAGCCCTACGCCTTGTGCCCTGAGGCTTGCTTTCTCTGGGGGTATATGATTACAATGAGTGCTTAACCCCAGCGACGGAGGGAGAGGGCGGTTTATATAGATGTCCACCGCAGCCCCTCAGCCACCACATCGCGGGGTAATTATGACATTAACTACAGCAGTTACAGGTGCTTAACACGGCTATGACTACAGCAGTTACAGGTAACGGTAGACATAACAACACTTTAAGCCTAATTGAAGACCACTTGACCGTTCCAGTTCCCACGCTGTCCCGGCGCCTCCATTGTCCGAGTGATGACAACCGGCCGACTGGAGGGTGGATGTCCGAGTGTTATCCTCGCAAGGTCCGAGTGGATCTCCCATGGTATGTATCCGACTATAATCGTGACCCTAGGGTCTCCGAATGATGACGTGGGCCTTAGGCGGGCCCTAGATGTCAGGTCTTTGTCCCTACCAGGGGTAGGTGACCCCATCATTAGCCCCCGAATCGGTTGAGGCTTCACAGGACGAATTGGTCGAGCCTTCGGAGCAATCCGAGTGTTCCGGGGGCACTCGGTGTCCGCTCTCCCATGATTGCCCTTAGGAGGAGCTGCTACTTGTGAGCTGCGTTGGGATTTTCCCAAAGAGGAGAGGATGATGCAGTACAGTAGAGATAAGTATTTCCCTCAGTTAAGAACCAAGGTTATCAATCCAGTAGGAGAACCAAGCAAAATTCCGTTAAAGCGCACCTACACACACAAGAGCAAACACTTGCACCCAACGCAAATAAGAGGGTTGTCAATCCTCTTAGCGGTTATTTGCAAGGATTAAATCTTATCGAGGTAAATAGATAAACTAAACTACTTATTAAAATAAAAGTAAATAAATTGCAGCAAGGTATTTTTAGGTTTTTTATATAATAAACTAATAAAGATAGACCCGAGGACCATAGTTTTCACTAGAGGCTTCTCTCTTGAGCACATAAGCATACGGTGGGTAAACAAATTACTGTTGGGCAATTGATAGAAAAGCAAATAATTATGACGGATTCATGGCAATGATCATGTATATAGGCATCACGTCCGAGACAAGTAGACTAACTCCTGCCTGCATCTACCACTATTACTCCACCCATCGACCGCTATCCAGCATGCATCTAGGGTATTAAGTATGAAACAGAGTAACGCCTTAAGCAAGATGACATGATGTAGAGAAGCAAATTCAAGCAATATGAATAAACCCCATCTTTTTATCCTTAATGGCAACAATACAAATACATGTCATGTCCCTTTCTGTCACTGGGATTGAGCACCGCAAGATTGAACCCATCACAAAGCACCTCTCCCATTGCAAGATAAATCAATCTAGTGGGCCAAACTAAACCGATAGATCGGAGAGAAATACGAAGCTATAACACTCATGCATAAAAGAGTTTAGAGAAGACTCAAATATTTCTCATGAATAATCTGATCATAAACTCATAATTCATCGGATCCCAACAAACACACCGCAAAAGAAGATTACATCGGATAGAACTCCAAGAACATCGAGGAGAACATTGTATTGAAGATCAAAGAGAGAGAAGAAGCCATCTAGCTACTAGATATGGACCCGTAGGTCTGTGGTAAACTACTCACACATCATCGGAAGGGCGGCAAGGTTGATGTAGAAGCCCTCTGTGATCGATTCCCCCTCCGGCAGTGTACCGGAAAAGGCCTCCAGATGGGATCATGGAAGAACAGAGGTTTGCGGCGGCGAAAAGGTTTTATCTTCTGGCTCTCTAGGGGTTTCCCAATATTTGTGAATTTATAGAAGTGGAATTAGGTCAAAAGGAGTCACATGGGCCCCATAAGGTACCACGCCCCCCCGGGGCGCGCCCTAGTGCCTTGTGAAGCCCCTGTGGGGCTTCTGGCCTCCTCCCGAAGCTTCCCAGGTTTATTTTGTCCAGAAAAAAATCTCCAAAAAGTTTCATGGCATTTGGACTTCATTTGGTACTGTTTCTCTGAAAAGCCAAAAACAAGCAGAAAACAGCAACTGGCACTGGGCACTAAGTTAATAGGTTAGTCCCAAAAAATGATATATAACTGCTTGTAAATGTATATAAAACATCCAAGATTGATACTATAACAGCATGGAACAATCAAAAATTATAGATACGTTGGAGACGTATCAGGAGCCGCAGCGGATTCTGGATTTGAGGTTTCCTGAGTGATCAGGTAGTGTTGATTGCTGGGCAAAATTCGGTGGCATTCGCATGTCTCTCGGGAGAGATGGACTTGAGGCCCGAGTGAGGCATGCCATGAAACTCGAGTGGCGACGCCGACGCGTGGGCTGACTCTCCGGAGAGATGCCACTCCATATCCCTGGGGAACACTAGCGCGGGCCAGCTCTGAGTCTGAATTTACGAGACACGTTCCTTGGAGCCTAATGGAAGGGCCAAGTTGATCCGCGGGGGAGCGTCGAGCTCTTCCTTTCATGATCCTGGAGCGGGCTCCAGTCGGGTGTTTAACGTGTCCGAGTGCACGGGGGCCTGCGGAAGGCGGTCGGTCGGACCGACGGGTGTTTCTTAGGAAACGATGCAAGCGCAATTTGTCAGGCCGATTCGTTGCGGGATTTCCGAGATTCGAAATCAGGCGTGTGCGCGCAGAAGCGGTTACGCCGTGGCTAGTGGGGAAAGTGGGGCATGGCGCCTCGATTTTTGCCCTAACCGCTGACACGTGTCCCGTCTTATCTGCGGGCGCATCCGGCGCGGGCACAGTCCGACCCAGGGATTCGCTGCTGAGATCACGCCTGACGAGTTTTTACCCGTGGTATAAAGCCGATGCGGGCTAGGGTAAATCGTAGATCTCCTCCCACCCCCCGCATCATCTGCTCTCTTCTCCCTCTCGCTTCTCCACTCCGAGCTCCCGAGCACTCGCGGCCATGGTGAAGGAGACGACAGCCAGGCTGGAGAGGGCGAAGAAGGTCGGGAAGGGCGCGTCCTCGAGCGGCGGCGCGATAGCCGGCCACACCCAGGGAGACTGGGGCTGGAGGGCGAGGGATTGATCCCCGCAGGCGGCTGGAGGCTGCCCGAGGAGGGAGAGATCGAGCCCGCCCCGCACGCCAACGAGCGAGTCCTCCTCGTCACCCACGTTGAGCGAGGTTTCTCGATGCCCCCACACCCCTTCTTCCATGAATTCTTGGACTTCTTCGGGGCGCAGCTCCACCACCTTCCGCCGAATGCGGTGGTTTACTTGGCAGCATTTGTTTCGCTGTGTGAAAACTTCATTGGTTGTTACCCCCATTGGGGGCTGTTCAAGCACATTTTCACTTGTCGGTCGATGACGGTGAAGGACTCGCCCAGGGGTGCGAAGACCAGCATGATGCAGCAGTGCGGCGGGTTGGGGATCCAACTCAGGGGGCACTCGGCCTTCCCCAAAATGAGCTTCCCCGACTCTGTCAAAGGCTGGCAGGATAGCTGGTTCTATTGCAAAGACGTCCCGAATGAAGGGAGCCCTATTGGGCTGCCGCCGTACTCGGCCGCGCGGGTCGCTGCTCCACCATCTCTTACAGTCGCCAAGGAGGAGAAGGTGGATGTGGGCATCTTGGTGGATGCTCTGGTGGGAGTGGTGCGGGCAGGAGTTGACGGGATGGATCTACTGGAGGCGTTCCTCAGTCGGCGGATCCAGCCGCTGCAGGACAGGGTGCACCCCATGTGGATGTACCAGGGGCCGAGTGATCCCACTCGGGTGCACCCCAGCGTCTTGTCGGCGAAGGCCCTCGAGGGCAAAATCAAGGCGATCACCTCTGCGTGCGACAACCCACGAGGGGCCAGGAGGGTTCCCCCCTTATGATCTTGACAACCAGCCCATTGACGTAAGTTTGTACTCCATCCGAGTGTTCCATATGGCAATTCTTTCGCGTATGTTTGTATCTTGATGAGTGATGTCGTCTTGCAGAGTTTCCAGAAGATGCTTTCGCAGGTGCCAGCCGTCGATCACGACCCGGAGGACGTGAAGAGTGACACGGAGCACCAGCACCCAGAAGACAGCGATGAGGAGGAAGAGGACAGCGACGAGGACGAGGAAGAGAGTGGCAAAGACGTGAGTGACACGGAGGAGGGCGAGGAGGCCGAGTCTTCCCCGTCCGAGAACGTTCCTCGGGAGCGCCGCACCAAGGAGAGGAACGACCCAAGTCCCAAAGCGAAGAGCACTCGGGTGCCGAGTGATTCGAGGCTGACTGCTTCGGCCTCTTCACGCGGAGTGAAGCGCCTGAGGGCGGAGGCTGCTGACTTGGCAGAGAAACAGCCGAAGCAAGTCACGGCCAGGGCCCGTAAGGCGGCGGTGCCGAAGATCAAAGTGGCGGCGCCACTAGCTTCAACGTAAGCACTTGAGACTAGCTCTCTCTCCTGCGTAATTTCTATCTGTTTGAGTTACTAAGTGTTCTCCTGTCTTGCAGCAATGAGACTTCGACAACTTCTCCAGACCCGGACGTTCCGAAGCGAGGCCAGACTGAAGGCGATGTTGCCGATGCTACTACTTCCAAGGGTAAGGTTTTCCTGACTGTCGCTCGACTTGAGCTTCGACCGAGTGGTTTATAACTTGACATTATCTCCCGAATGTTCTTACAGCCCCGACCGAAGTCATCCACCTGGACGAGGATGATAAGGCCGAACCACCGAACCCAGAGGTCGACAAGGTGGTGCCGACTGGCACGGACATCGTAATGCGGGAGGCTTCGCCCGGCCAGAAGACTTGAGTTTCACCTGCCAAGGCCGCCAGGGAGCCCGCTGGCCCGAGTCCTCCAGCGCAGGCTAGCTCTTCGCTGATGCTTACGGCGCCGCCTCCTGAACCTACACCCGTGCAGCACTCGGCTCCTGCCACTGTTTTCGCCCTCCATAGGGTCCCAGAGGACAAGGTGGGGGCGAGCAAGGAGGCCTTGGTCCAAGTGGAGGTGATGAACAGCCGGCTGAAGGACGCGTACGACGCCAGCGAGGCTCTGAGGACCAACGTCCGAGTAAGTACCATTGTAAGTGTTGTTCGAAGTTTTTGTTTTGGATTTGAAACCGAACTTCCGTCAGTGGGTTTGCACGGGGCACACCCACTGGGTGTCTGTTTTTCTCCAGTGAGGGCACGCTGAGTGCACCCACTGGGTGTAGTCCCCGAGGCTCCCGTTGACTAGAGACAGTCGGCAGGAGTCTTAGAACTCTGTAGCGTCGTTATGTCCACTCGGCTTGACCAGAGTCTATGCCAAGTGTGCTTTCTCCGGTGGGGGCACGCTGAGTGCACCCACTGGGTGTAGTCCCCGAGACTGCCATCGATTGCGGGCAATCGGTGGGAGTCTGATAGAACTCACACACAAGCTCTTTTTTTAGCTCAACACAAGTCACTTTCCAGTGGGGGCACGCTGAGTGCACCCACTGGGTGTAGTCCCCGAGACTGCCGTCGACTGGAAGCAGTTGGCGGAAGTCTTGGAGTTGTTTATTCGATTGCACTCGGAGTGCGACCTCCCACTCGGCTGGCTGAGTGGAAGGCTTGGTAGACTAGAAAGCTTCAAACTGGTCGAGCTTTGTCTACCTTGAGGTCGACTGTGAAGGTCAGAATATTGTTGCCTTTGATCTTCTTCATTGCCGACTCAGTGGTAAGAGGGTATTTCAGGATCTGGTATTGATCGAGCTTGTTCCTCCTTGAAGGAGGTAGCTTGTTATTCCGACTGACTGACCATACTCATTGTTTTGCCACAGAGGGTTTGCAAGCTGGGCTCTCACTATGCTGCCTTGGAGAAGGAAGTGTTGCAACTCCAAGTGGACTTGGACGCGGAGAAGCACAAGAGCGGCCGTCTGGAAAAGGAGAAGAACGCCCTGGGAGGTACGTTCCACCGCTCTATTGTTCGCCAAGTCATATTTTCTTTTGATCCGAGTCAATTCACTTCAACAGATGTTCGTGGCGAGAACGCCCAACTCGTAATGAGGCTGAGGACTTCCATTTCTTTAGACACCATGAAGCAAGCCTTGGAGAACAAGGACAAGGAGCTAGCGCTGGCGCAGAAGGAGGCTAGGAGCAAGACCAAGGCTGCCGAAGAGAAGCTGGCTTCAGCCGGCAATCTTGAGAAGGAGATCGAGACCCTGAAGGCTGCCGCCGAGATTGCCAAGAACGAGGTTTCTGAGCTTAAGAAGTCCAACGCTGAGTGGGAAGTGAAGCACAACACTCAGGCGAACATCTTCGAAGAGGAGAAGAAGAAGCTGAACGACCAGATCGCCAAGCTCCTTGAGAAGAAGGTGCACTTGAGGAGTACGTTCAAGAATTCAGCGAGGGCATGGGCAAGAAGCTTGAAGGTAAGCCGTCTCGCCGACTGAATTTTGTCTGCTTTGCTCAAGAGTTCTATATCTCTGATCCCGAGTCATTTTTCACAACAGAGTTTTGCTATGACTTTGAGCTGGAGACCGACAGGGTCGAGAAAGACTTGGACCCCTCCAGGCTGATTCTCAACGACCACGCCGCCTTGTCCATTCTCCGATTGGAAGAGCGTCTTGAGAGTGCAGTAGGGTATATCGTCCGGCTGCGGTCAGCCCTGTCCAAGATAGATCAACAACTACTCCCCGACGAAGAGCTTCAGAATGACGTGGAGTCCATGATGACTCGGCTGAAGGACATCCCAAGCCGCGTGCAAGCCTGGAAGAAGTCCGCTGCTCGCTGCGGTGCTGACGTGGCCCTTGCACTCATCCGCGTCCACTGCAAGGACGTGGACAAGGAAAAGTTGAAGTCGTTGAAGGTCGCCAACAGGAAGAAGCTCAAGTTCGAGGACTTCATGGAGACGTTCATCGAGGCCGCAACTCAGATCGCAGACGGCATTGACCTGGACACCTTCGTCGAGCCGGCCAATCCTCCCGTGGCGGAGTGAAAAACTTTTAAGTCTTGATTTGCCTCGGAATGCCGAGTGGTTGCTGTAACCGTTAAACTTTGAACGAGCCTCGGGCTCGCATACTTCGCTTTTGTTAGGAAAACTCGAACGGATCAGAGTTTACTTGAACGCTTGAATGCTTACACCGTTCGCCAGTGTTATTATTTTTCTAACTTGGGCGAAGACTGGTTCGCAGCTAAGCCCCCGAGTGTGGAGCGTGTCCGCACTCGGATAGTTTTTAACTTAGGCGAAATCTGGTTCGCAGCTAAGCCCCCGAGTGTGGAGCGTGTCCGCACTCGGATAGTTTTTAACTTAGGCGAAATCTGGTTCGCAGCTAAGCCCCCGAGTGTGGAGCGTGTCCGCACTCGGATAGTTTTTAACTTAGGCGAAATCTGGTTCGCAGCTAAACCCCCGAGTGTGGAGCGTATCCACACTCGGATAGTTTTTTAACTTAAGCGAAATCTGGTTCGCAGCTAAGTCGCCGAGTGTGAAGCGTGTCCGCACTCAGATAGTTTTTTAACTTAGGTGAAATCTGGTTCGCAGCTAAGCCCCCGAGTGTGGAGCGTGTCCGCACTCGGATAGTTTTTAACTTAGGCAAAATCTGGTTCGCAGCTAAGCCCCCGAGTGTGGAGCATGTCCGCACTTGAATAGTTTTTAATTTAGGCGAAATCTGGTTTGCAGCTAAGCCCCTGAGTGTGGACCGTGTCCGCACTCGGATAGTTTTTAACTTAGGCAAAATCTGGTTCGCAGCTAAGTCACCCACTGGGGGCGTATTGTTAGATTCCGAATGTTGTTAGTCACCGGAGTGAAAACATGGCGTTTGATCCAAATTAGATGAAATACAGGAAAAGTAAGACTTTTATTCATCTAATTTCATTCGGAATACTATTACAATGGGGAGAAATTTATTCTAAGTAAAGAATTTGTGGAGCAGATCCGCGTTCCAAGCTCGGGGCTCTTCCTCACTCTTGGTGAAGTTGTAGAGCCGATAGGCTCCGTTATTCAGCACTTTTGATATCGCGTAGGGTCCCTGCCATGGAGGCGCCAGCTTGTGAGGCTTCTGCTGATCCAGTCGGAGGACCAGGTCGCCTTCTTGGAAAGCGCGTCCCCTGACGTGTCTATCATGATAGCGGCGCAGGTCTTGCTGATATGCGGTCGTCCTAATCAGAGCCAACTCGCGCTCTTCCTCCAGCAGGTCGAGGCCATCTTGACGCGCTTCCTCTGCCTCCGCCTCCGAGTAGAGATCCACTCGGGGGGAGTTGTGGAGCAGATCACTCGGCAGAACGGCCTCCGAGCAATACACCAAGAAGAATGGAGTGCGCTTCGTGGACCAGTTTGGGGTCGTCCGCAAGCCCCAGAGGACCGACGGCAGTTCGGTGACCCAAGCTCCTGCTGCATGCTTTAGGTCACGCATGAGACGCGGCTTGAGCCCCTGGAGTATCAGTCCATTCGCCCGCTCTGCTTGTTCATTCGACTGTGGGTGAGCCACGAAAGCGTAATCGGCCCAACTGCCCTGAGAATAACAGAACTCGCGGAATTCGTCCGAGTCAAAGTTCGACCCATTATCCATGATGATGTTGTGAGGGACTCCAAACCTGAAGATTATTTCCTTGATGAACTTGATCGCAGTTGAGGAGTCTAGCTTCTTTATGGGCTTCGCTTCGATCCACTTGGTGAACTCATCCACTGCGACCAACAGATGCGTGAACCCGCTGGCCCCGGTCCGGAGTGGACCGACCATATCGAGTCCCCAGACCGCGAATGGCCACGCGAGTGGGATCGTCTTCAGCGCGGACGCTGGCTTGTGTGACTGATTTGCATAAAATTGACACCCGACGCAGTGGTCAACGATATCACGCGCGGCTTCGTTGGCTCTGGGCCAATAGAAACCCACCCGGAATGCTTTGGCGACCAAGGTCCGAGAACAAGCATGGTGGCCACAAGTTCCCAAATGAATCTCCTGCAGGATCTGCTGTCCTTCCTCTGGCGTGATGCAACGCTGAGTGATGCCAGTGACGCTCTTCTTGTAAAGTTGATCCCCCATGACGGTAAAGGCTTTAGATCGGCGGACGATCTGACGGGCCTCTTCTTCATCTTTCGGGAGCTCTTGCCTAATCAGATACGCGAGGTACGGCTCGGTCCAGTCGGGAGTGATGATGAGCACCTCTTGGACAAGATCTACCACTGCTAGGATGTCAACTTCAGTTGGATTCGATGGTCCGACTGGTTGTGGGGGCTCCTCCACAAAAGGGTCTTCCTGGATTGTGGGCGAGTGCAAGTGCTCCAGGAACACATTCTTCGGGACTGGCTTCCGAGTGGAACCGATCTTGGCTAAGTCATCAGCTGCTTGATTCTTGATACGGGGGATATGGTGGAGCTCCAGACCTTCAAAGTTTTTTTCTAGTTTTCGGACGGCATTGCAGTAGCCTGTCATAGCTGGGCTCCGGATATCCCACTCCTTCATCACCTGGTTCACCGCTAGGTCCGAGTCACCGTAGACCATCAGTCAGCGGATTCCCAGGGAGATCGCCATACGCAACCCGTGCAGGAGGGCTTCATACTCAGCCTCATTGTTTGAGGAGTCGAAGTGAATCTGAAGAACATAGCTGAGTCTGTCGCCTTTGGGGGACACTAGGACAACACCAGCCCCCGAACCATTCAGCATCTTGGAACCATCGAAGAACATAGTCCAGTGTTCGGGAACACTCGGGGCTGGCTGTTCCTGTTCAATCCACTCGGCCAGGAAATCTACCAGAGCTTGTGACTTGATGGCTTTCTTAGCTTCAAACTTGATGTCCAAAGGAAGAAGTTCGATAGCCCACTTGGCCACTCAGCCCGTGGCATCTCTGTTGTTCAGGATCTCCGACAGGGGGGCATCGCTTATCACCGTGACCGAGTGCTCTTGGAAGTAATGAGCCACCTTCTTCGCAGTCAGGTAAATCCCGTATACCAACTTCTGGTAGTGTGGATATCTTTGCTTGGAAGGGGTCAGAACTTCAGAGATGTAATAAACTGGCCTCTGAACCTTGTAGGCTTTGCCTTGTTCTTCCCGTTCCACGGTGAGCACAGTGCTAACAACTTGGCATGTAGCCACGATGTACAAGAGCAAGGGCTCTTGGCTGCCCGGAGCAGCAAGCACCGGCTGGGTGGAAAGCAGGGCTTTGAGTTCCTGGAACGCGGCCTGCGCTTCTGTCGTCCACTCGAACTTTTCTGATTTCTTCATGAGTCGGTAGAGTGGCAGGGCCTTCTCTCCGAGTCATGAGATGAATCTACTCGGGGCTGCCAGACAGCCCGTGAGCTTCTGAACATCGTGCAAATGTTGCGGCTGCTTCATTCGGACTATCGCGCCGATCTTTTCGGGGTTAGCGTCGATCCCTCGTTCGGAAACAAGGAAGCCGAGTAACTTGCCGGCGGGCACCCCGAAAGTACACTTAGCCGAATTGAGCTTGATGTCGTCTTGGCGTAAGTTCGCGAAGGTTTCGGCGAGGTCAGTCAGGAGGGCGGAACTCTTCCGTGACTTGACCACGATGTCATCCATATAAGCTTCCACGTTCCGACTGATTTGTTTCTGCAAGCATTTTTGGATCATGCGCATGAAAGTTGCGCCAGCATTCTTCAACCCGAATGGCATTGTGGTGTAACAGAAACACCCGAATGGGGTGATGAATGCAGTCTTTATTGCATCCGGACCATACATTCGGATCTGGTGGTACCCAGAGTATGCATCCAGAAACGATAAGCGCTCGCACCCCGCAGTAGAGTCTACGATCTGATCTATGCGGGGAAGAGGGAAGTGGTCCTTCAGGCAGGCCCGATTGATGTGTTTGAAGTCAATACACATTCGGAGAGACTTATCTTTCTTGGGGACTAACACGGCGTCGGCGAGCCACTCGGAGTGGTATATTTCACGGATGAACTTGGCGGCCAAGAGTCGCGTGATCTCCTGGCCAATCGCCTTGCGTTTCTCCATAGTGGAGCATCGGAGATGCTCTTTGACAGGCTTCGCTTTTGGGTCCACTCTGAGATGATGCTCAGCCAGTCCCCTGGGAACACCCGGCATGTCAGAGGGTTTCCATGCGAAGATGTCCCAGTTCTCACGGAGGAACTGGATGAGCTCGCTTTCCTATTTGCTGTCGAGCGTCGTTGATATATTGGTCGGGGCGGCGTTTGGGTCCTCTGGGTGAATGTGAACTTGCTCCGAGTCGCCAGCCGACTGGAAAGCGGATTCCACAGTCGGCTTCTTGCTCTTGAGCAGATCACTCGAATCGGCCGTCTTCTTGTACTCGTCTAACTCCGCCAATGCCATCTGCTCGTCAGCAATCTGAGAGCCTTTCTGCAAGCACTCTTCAGCTATCTTCCGATTCCCTATGATGGTGATCACGCCTTTCGGGCCTGGCATCTTAAGCTTAAGATACACGTAACATGGTCGGGCCATGAACCGTGCGTAGGCAGGCCTACCCAGGATGGCGTGATAAGCACTCTTGAAGTCCACCACCTCAAAGGTCAACCTCTCCTTTCTGAAGTTCTTTTCCCCACCGAATACTACGTCGAGGGCAATTTACCCGAGTGACTTCGCCTTTTTCCCGGGAATAACCCCGTGGAACTGCATGTTGCTCTTACTCAGTCGGGACGTCGGAATGCCCATCGCCTCCAGAGTATCAGCGTAGATGATGTTGAGCCCGCTGCCATCGTCCATCAGGACTTTACGCAGTCGGACTCCTCCGACAGCAGGATCGACCACCAGCGCTTGCCGCCCGGGGGTTGGTATGTGAGCTGGGTGATCCGAATGATCGAAGGTGACAGGGGTCTGGACCCAGTCCAAGAGCTTGGTGACAGTCGGAACTGCCATGTTGACCTCTCGGTTTATCACTTTGAGGCGACTCTTGCTTTCTATGTCAGCAAAAATCATGAGAACCTTCTCGACATGGGGGTACCCGGAGGTGCCTTTATCCCCATCGTTGCCCTCGTCTTCGTCCTTCCCCTCGGAGGGGTCTTGACGTATCTCTTGCTTGAGTAGCCGGCATTCCCGAGTGGTATGCTTCGGCAGGATCAAGTTGCCCTCTTCCAGGGCCGGCCCTGGAGGGGGGCGAACGGGGCAGCCGCCCCGGGCCCCCAAAACTCAGGGGCCCCGTCCCAGGTATGCATACGTAGTGTTAGGGCCCTGATTTAGAACGAAAAAAAAGTGAAGCCCATGTATACGCAGGCCACAAGCAGAGACGAACGTAGAAAGGAATACTCGTTTCCCGTAGATTCTTCTCGAAAGAAAAAAAGATTGTTTCCTATAGATCAGAGGACCCTGATTGCGATCGTTCCCTTGATCCCTTCCTTCTTTTGCGGTTTTGCCTGTTCGTCTTCGAGTTCAACAGTTCCACAACGCTTCCTCACGAACGAGAACGACTACGCCAAGTACGACTACATCTCCTCGCGCCCTCTGACCTCCCCTGTACTGTTCTAGTGTTCTTCCTATTTCTTTTCTAATCTGAATTCTCGAATCTCGATCGATTGAACCGGGAGAATTGTCGCATTGTCCGGCGCTCGAATCATTGGGCACAGAATAAAATTATGGCCAGATTAGATTAGAGAGAAGGTACTCCCTAGATTTTCTGTAATTTATCTAATATCTACATAGCTTTGTCCTAATTATAGAAGCTAATTGTTCCTTTTAATGTCAGCACCATCATGTCAGGCTCAGGTCAGAAATATCCATCCAGCAGTGGTAAAAGAAATAGGAAGAATGAGGTAGAGGAGATGAAAGGATAATTGAGAGGATCCCTTCGTAAATATTTTAAGAGAGATACAAGCACTTCAAGAAATCCAGACGAATTAGCGATGACCAAACTAATGCTAGTCAAGGAGATAATTGTCCTACTCCAAAAGAAGACGATGTTGCCATCAACATAGATGATACCAATGTGAGTGATCCTGAGCACATATTTAATTCATCTGCACCAAAATCTGCTAGTGTTGATGAGGAACCAGTTATTACTATGGACATTTATGATACAAGCAATTGGGGTAATCTTGATAATAAAGCGTGGGACATATTGGTGGATAAGGGGCCTGAAAGGGAAGGAGAAAGTACTAAATATCCTTTGGATGAAAATTCACGACATTTTTGTGTAGCCATTACTCAAGAAAAATGAGCAATGGAGAGGTCCGTGAAAGAAAATGTTTATTTTTTCTGAACACATGAATAAGGTGTTTTTGGATGCACTTGACTGTTTTCGTGATATAGAAAATGGTTACTTTTTAAGGTATTATGTAATACATTATTTGATATGCACACAGATTTAATTTGGATCGATGCACTTGACTGCTTTCGTAGATACAAATTTATATCGACTTATGTTGATTACTATTTTAAACATTTATACTAAGGGCCCCGAAGGGCCTCGGATTATAGTTTCGCCCCGGGCCCCTGAAATCTCAAGACCGGCCCTGCCCTCTTCATCTTTCTTCGTGTGAATCTGACAGGGCTGATCAAGGATGCCATTTTTCGGGGCGGCTTTCTTTTTGCCGGCCCACTCTTTCTTCTGCTTCGGCGGGCCCTTGCCTTTGCTTTGGCTGGCCAGAGCTGCAGCCTCCGCATTGTTGGCCGCCTCGGCTTTGCGCTTCTGCTTCTTGTTCTTGTTGTGGTCCGATTGATTCGCATCTCCAGTGCGGCCCTTGCCGCTTCTCAGCCGGTCTTCCTCTTCGCCGTTGGCATACCGGGTGGCTATTTCCATCGCCCGACTGAGAGTCGGGATTTCAGTGCGACTGAACTTCAGGGCCAACTCACGGTACCTGACGCCGGCCTTGAAGGCGCAGATCGCCTGGTGCTCAGTGACGTTTTCCACCGTGTTATGAAGAGTAGTCCATCACTGGATGTACTCTCAGAGAGTTTCATTCTGCTTCTGGACACAATGTTGTAGCTCTGACAATCCACCCGGGCGCTTGTACGTGCCCTCGAAAGTCTTGATGAAGACCCGGGCCAAATCATCCCAACAGTAAATACTGTCGGGTGCCAACTAGTTGAGCCACGCCCTGGCAAACCCTTTGAGCATAAGCGGCAGATGTTTCATAGCCACACTGTCGTTGCCACCGCCGATCTGAATGGCCACTCGGTAGTCCTCCAACCAAATCTCTGGCTTCGACTCGCCAGTGAACTTGCTGATGCCGGCCGCTAACCTGAAGTTATGTGGGATATCCGCCGCTCGAATGTAACGGCTGAAACACTCAGGTCCGGAGGGTACGGAACCACTCGGGACGTCGACGTCGAGGCCTTCTCTCAGGGACCATCCTCTATCAACCAAGTTTTGGGCGAGGACAGACCTCGCGTTGAACTAGGGGTCCCGGAGGTTACCCGGACGGTACGAGGGACTTGGCCTGTGATCGATACCGGGAGAACGCCTGTCACCATAGGGCTGGCGCTCGTATGGAACGTCCCGTGGAGGGGGCATCTGGGTCCGATCGTAATCGTCGTATTATCGGGGCGAAACGACTCGGTCGCTCCTCCGCTCCCCGTGATGGTCTCGGGAAGAGGGCGACGCTCGGCGTCTTCCTGAACCCAGCGGGCTATGAGCCGACTGGACAGTCTCGGCGCGCACCGATGCGCTGTGGATGCGCTTGCGGGACTGTGACACTGCCGCGTTCTTTGACAGAGTTGTCTTCAGGAGCGCTTGGATCTGCCGGATCCCTTCCCCAGCCGCAGAATCGGAGGGCTGAATGGAATCAGCGATCCTAGTAGCCGCCGCCAGGTTCTGCAGGGGAGTGTTCAGCACCTGGTACTTACGAGGTTGATCACTCGAGAACAACCGGCGCTTGTGCCGACTGGAACTAGGTTGTTGGCGAGCGCGGTCGTCCAACTCCCTCTGCAGCCGCTCTAAGCGGTCTCGTTCGGCCAGAGTGGCCAAATGCGCCGACTCCATGGCCAGGGCCTCGGGGGTCGTCCCGGTGACGAGAGTGTGTAGAGCTTGTTCGTTTATCCGCTACAGCTCGTCACTCTGCTCTCGAGTCAGAGCCTGCGGGATGTAAGGATCGTGGTGAGGTGAACGGTTGTTCCCATGATCGTCGTTGTTGTTCCTGCGTGAAGTGCCCACGTGCCCGTCGCGGGCACCGGAATAACCCGGAGGGCCACGCGTCTCTGTGCCGGCCATGAGAACCTCGGCGGTGGACTCTACGCTCTCACACTCAGACTTGCTGACAGAGTCCTTGTGGAGCTGAGTGGAGAGGTCTAGGGTGGGCTCATGAGGGTCAAGAGCCGCCACATGCTGCACGGCGGCCTGGGCGGCCACCGTGTGTCTGACCCAGCACTGGAGCTGCGAGCGTCCGGAGCGCTTGCGACGACGTCCAGTGGGAAGGACGGAAGCCACTCGGTACGGAACCGATGGCTGGCGGAGGAGAAGTCTGAATGAAGATGCGCGGAAGTGCGCCGCGCCACGGATGGGCAGCGACTCCACGTCCAGCGGGGCTTCAGGGAGTCACGCTGAGTCATCGACGATGAAGCTAAGAGCTCCGAAACGGATCTCGCCGCCGACTAACATGGTGATGACGAAATTTCACCTGAACTGCTAAAGTCGCTAGAAGCTCTGCCCCATGGTGGGCGCCAACTATCGTGGTTACTAGTCTGACAGTGAGTACGGGGGGTACGTAAGAGGAGCAGAGCCTAGCTACAGCGCAGGTGTAACACTCAGATTTAGCGAGTTCAGGCCCCTCTCGGAGGAGGTAATAGCCCTACGTCTCGTGCCCTGAGGCTTGCTTTCTCTGGGGGTATCTGATTACAATGAGTGCTTAACCCCAGCGACGGAGGGAGAGGGCGGTTTATATAGATGTCCACCGCAGCCCCTCAGCCACCACATTATGGGGTAATTATGACATTAACTATAGCAGTTACAGGTGCTTAACACGGCTATGACTACAACAGTTACAGGTAACGGCAGACATAACAGCACTTTAAGCCCAATTGAAGACCACTTGACCGTTGCAGTTCCCACGCTGTCCCGGCGCCTCCATTGTCCGAGTGATGACGACCGGCCGACTGGAGGGTGGACGTCTGAGTGTTATCCTCGCAAGGTCCGAGTGGATCTCCCATGGTATGTATCCGACAGTAATCGCGACCCTGGGGTCTCCGAATGATGACATGGGCCTTAGGTGGGCCCTAGATGTCAGGTCTTTGTCCCTACCAGGGGTAGGTGACCCCATCAGATATAGCACTATGGGTGGAATAGAATGTGGTATAGAGATTCATTAGGGGAAGTCAAAAATAAGAAGATAGTCTCACATCGATGATACGTCCCAAACGTATCTACTTTTCCAAACACTTTTGCTCTAGTTTGGACTCTAATTTGCATGATTTGAATGGAACTAACCCGGACTGACGCTGGTTTTAGCGGAATTGCCATGGTGTTGTTTTTGTGCAGAAATAAAAGTTCTCGGATGGACCTGAAAATTTACGGAGAATTATTTCAGAATATATAAAAAATACTGGCGCAAAGATCCGCCAGAGGGGGGGGCACCAGGCGCCACAAGCCTGGGGGGCGCGACCACCCCCTAGGGCGCGCCTAGTAGGCTTGTGGGCCCCTGGCAACTCCGTTTGACCTAACTCCAATGCTATAAGTACCTATTCATGGAGAGAAAAATCAGAGAAAAAGAATCATCGCGTTTTACGAGACGAAGCCGCCGCCACCTCCTGTTCTTCATCGAGAGGGCTGATCTGGAGTCCGTTCGGGGCTCCGGAGAGGGGGATTCGACGCCGTCGTCATCATCAACCATCCTCCATCACCAATTTCATGATGCTCACCGCCGTGTGTGAGTAATTTCCTCGTAGTCTTGCTGGGCGGTGATGGGTTGGATGAGATTTCTCATGTAATCGAGTCAATTTGTTAGGGCTTTGATCCCTAGTATCCACTATGTTCTAAGATTGATGTTGCTATGACTTTGCTATGCTTAATGCTTGTCACTAGGGCCCGAGTGCCATGATTTCAGATCTGAACCCTCTATGTTTTCATGAATATATTTGAGTTCTTGATCCTATCTTGCAAGTTATATGCACCTGTTACGTGTCATGATCCGCATACCCCAAGGTGACAATAATTAGGATTCTTTCCGGTGATTGCCGTAGTTTGAGGAGTTCATGTATTCACTATGTGTTAATGCTTTGTTCCGGTTCTCTATTAGAAGGAGGCCTTAATATCCTTAGTTTCCTTAAGGACCCCGCTGCCATGGGAGGGTAGGACAAAAGATGTCATGCAAGTTCTTACTATAAGCACGTATGACTATATACGGAATACATGCCTACATTACATTGATGAATTGGAGCTATTGTGTATCGCCCTAGGTTGTGACTGTTACATGATGAATGTCATCCAACATAATTATCCATCATTGATCCAATGCCTACGCTTTTTTCATATTGATCTTTGCTAAGTTACTTTCATTGCTGCTGCTGTTACAATCACTACAAAATTGCTTCTGTTATTGTTACTACTGTTACTACTGCTCTTGAAACTATCATACTACTGTGCTACTAAATACTTTGCTGCAGATATTTAGTTCTCCAGGTGTGGTTGAATTGACAACTCAACTGCTAATACTCGCAAATATTCTTTGGCTCCCCTTGTATCGAATCAATAAATCTGGGTGAAATACTACCCGTGAAAACTGTTGCGATCCCCTATACTTGTGGGTTATCAAGACCTTTTTCTAGCGCCGTTGCCGGGGAGCATAGCTCTATTTGTTGAGTCACTTGGGATTTATATCTGTTGATCACTATGAAGAATTTGAAAGACGCTAAGACCAAGATCATCCCCTCTATGACTAGAGGAGGTAAGGAACTGCCATCACACTCTGCACTTGATTCACCTTCTGTTTTGAGTAGGCTTGCGACACCACCACCTGTTATTCATTCTGATATGTCGCAAGTTATTTATGATACTACTTCTGCTATGAATGATACTTATGATGATGCTAGTACTATGCTTGATAATACTGTGCCACTTGGTGAATTTCTTGATGAACAAATTGCTAAAGCTAAAGAAACTGAAAATGTTGAAACTCTTGAAAATTATGATTCACCTATTATGCCTGGCTCTCCTACTAGAGTTGAAATGCCTGAAACATCTGATGTACATGTTTTTGATAGAGAGACAGCTAGGGCAATTCTTGCTTGTAATGATAGAAATGAGGTTATAAAATTGCTTGCTGAGTTGAAAGAAAAATCTATGAGGGAGAGAATGAAATATGATCCTAAGTTTGCTACTTCTCCCATATTTGTTACTGATAAGGATTATGAATTCTCTGTCGATCCTGAGTTAATTACTTTGGTTGAATTGATCCTTTTCATGGTTATGAAACTGAAACTGTTGTGGCACATCTTACTAAGTTGAATGATATTGCCACCTGATGTCTACTACACAACTTATTCTTGTAGACTCGTGTTGGGCCTCCAAGCGCAGAGTTTTGTAGGACAGTAGCAATTTTCCCTCAAGTGGGTGACCTAAGGTTTATCAATCCATGGGACGCGTAGGATGAAGATGGTCTCTCTCAAACAACCCTGCAACCAAATACAAGAAATCTCTTGTGCCCCCAACACACCCAATACAATGGCAAATTGTATAGGTGTGCTAGTTCGGCGAAGAGATGGTGATACAAGTGTAGTATGGATAGTAGATATAGGTTTTTCTAATCTGAAAATATAAAAACAACAAGGTAGCAAGTGATAAAACGGAGCACAAACGGTATTTCAATGCTTAGAAACAAGGCCTATGGTTCATACTTTCGCTAGTGCAATCTCTCAACAATGCTAACATAATTGAATCATATAACAATCCCTCAACGTGCGACAAAGAATCACTCCAAAGTTCTTATCTAGCGGAGAACATAAGATGAAATTGTGCTACTTGTGAGCTGCGTTGCTAATTCCCTGAAGAGGAAGGGAGATGCAGTACAGTAGAGATAAGTATTTCCCTCAGTTATGAAACCAAGGTTATCAATCCAGTAGGAGAATCACGTAACACCTCGTTAGCAGCACCTGCACACAAAACAACAAATCTTTGCACCCAACGCAAACAAGGGGTTGTCAATCCCTCGGCGGTTAATTGCAAGATTAAATTGTATGTGATAGATAGATAGATTGAACTAAAATATAAAATAAAATAAATAAAGTAAAAGTGCAGCAAGGTATTTTTAGGGTTTTTAATATATGATTTAGATAGACCCGGGGGCCATAGTTTTCACTAGAGGCTTCTCTCAAGAAAATAGCATACGGTGGGTAAACAAATTACTGTTGGGCAATTGATAGAAAAGCAAATAATCATGACGATATCCAAGGCAATGATCATGTATATAGGCATCATGTCCGAGACAAGTAGACCGACTCCTGCCTGCATCTACTACTATTACTCCACACATCAACCGCTATCCAGCATGCATCTAGTGTATTAAGTCCATAAAGAACGGAGTAACGCCTTAAGCAAGATGACATGATGTAGACAAAGTAAACTCACGCATGAATAAACCCCATCTTTTTACCCTTAATAGCAACGATACATACGTGTCATGTCCCTTTCTGTCACTGGGATTGAGCACCGCAAGATCGAACCCATTACAAAGTACCTCTCCCATTGCAAGATAAATCAATCTAGTTGGCCAAACCAAATCAATAGATCGGAGAGAAATACGAAGCTATAACAATCATGCATAAAAGAGTTCAGAAAAAACTCAAATAATATTCATGGATAATCTGATCATAAACTCACAATTTATCGGATCCCAACAAACACACCGCAAAAAGTGATTACATCGGATAGAACTCCAAGAACATCGAGGAGAACATTGTATTGAAGATAAAAAAGAGAGAAGAAGCCATCTAGCTACTAACTATGGACCCGAAGGTCTGTGGTAAACTACTCACGCATCATCGGAAGGGCAGCAAGGTTGATGTAGAGCCACTCCATGATCGATTCCCCCTCCGGCGGAGTACCGGAAAAGGCCTCCAGATGGGATCTCTCCAGAACAGAAGCTTGCGGCGGTGGAAAAAGTATTTCGTGGACTCCTCTGTTGGTTTCCCGATTTTAGAGAATTTATAGTGGTGGAATTAGGTCAAACGGAGCTGTGTGGGCCCCACAAGCCACCAGGGCGTGCCCCCCTGGGGCGCGCCCTGGTGCCTCGTGGGCCACTGCTTCATCTTCTGGCCCTCTCCCGAAGCTTCCAGTGCTTGTTATGTCCAGAAAAAAATCTCCAAAAAGTTTCGTGGCAATTGGACTTCGTTTGGTACTGATATTCTGGAAAACCAAAAACAGGCAAAAAACAGCAACTGGCACTGGGCACTAAGTTAATAAGCTAGTCCCAAAAAATGATATATAATTGCTGTAAATATATATTAAACATCCAAGATTGATAATATAATAGCATGGAACAATAAAAAATTAAAGATACGTTGGAGACGTATCAGCATCCCCAAGCTTAATTCCTGCTCGTCCTCGAGTAGGCAAATGATAAAAACAGAATTTTTGATGTGGAATGCTACCTATCATATTCATCATATATTCTTTTATTTTATAGCATGGACATTTGGACTTGAATGATTCAAAGCAATAGTCTATAATTTGACATGAAGATATAAATACTCAAGCATGCTAAAAGCAACCATGTCTTTCAAAATATCAACGCTAAAGAAAGTTATCCCTAGCCCATTATGCTCAATCATTGATCCATTCATGTAACACGCTCAATATTATCTACACACAATGCACAAGTATGACAATAGTGCTCTCTAGTTGGTGCTTTGTAAGAGAAGATGGAGAGTCAAAATAAAAATAAAAATTGCATAAAAGTAAATAGATAGGCCCTTCGCAGAGGGAAGCGGAGATTTGCAAATGTGCCAGAGCTCAAAGCTTAAATTGGAGAGATGAAATTATTTTGAGAGGCATGCTTTTCCTGTCAACGAAAACGACCGAGAATCCCAATATCTTCCATGCTAGACACATCATAGGCGGTTCCCAAACAGAAAGTAAAGTTTATTTCCTTTCCACCATTCTTTCACAATCTATGGCTAGCCATATCCACGGGTGCCCTCCATACCAACACTTTCCAAGGAGTTTTGTTATTATTAATTTTTGATTCATTGTGGGACTGGGCATCCCTATTACCAGCCACTCTCTTGTGCAATGACAAGTGAATAAACACTCATCGTGAGAATAACACACCTAGCATGGAAAATATTGGCCACCCCCTGCTGCTTCATGAGCGGTACGGACACACAAAACGGAAAATTACTTTGAAAATTAGAGTTGGCACACGCAAATTTACTTGGAACGGTATCGAAATACCGCATATAGGTAGATATGGTGGACTCATTTGTCACAACTTGGGTTTAAGGAGTTTGGATGCACAAGCAATATTTCCGGTTAGTACAAATGAAGGCTAGCAAATAGATTGAGAAGCAACCAACCAAAAAGAGAAAACGATCATAAACATGCATTGAACATAACTAACACCGAATAATGCACCATAAGTAGGATATAATTTCGTTGCATAACTATTGACTTAATGTGCATGCATAGGGAATCACAAACCTTAACACTAATATTCTTACTAAATCACAATTACTCACTAACATGACTCACATATTATCATCTCCATATCGCAAAACTATTGCAAAGAATCACACTTATCATATCCAATGATCTATATGAAAGTTTTTATTATATCCCTCTTGAATTTTCATCACTTTGGGACCAAATTCATATCTTGTGCAAATTACCATTACTGTTATCAACTCTCAAAAAGATATAAGTGAAGCATGAGAGTGAAAATATTTCTTCAAAATTTTAATCTTATCAACTCTCAAAATAATATAAATGAAGCATGAGATTTCAAATATTTCTTCAAAATATAGCCACCACCGTGCTCAAAAAGATTTAAGTGAAGCACTAGAGCAACTGCCTAGCTCAAAAAATTTAAGTGAAGCACATAGAGTATTCTAACAAATCATGATGAACGTGTGGCTCTCTCAAATAGGTGTGTCCAGCAAGGATGATTGTGACAAACTAAAAAGCAAACAAAGCAAAGACACATATAATACACGACGCTCCAAGCAAAACACATATCATGTGACGAATAAAAATATAGCTCCAAGTAAAATTACCGATGGTTGGTAGAAGAAAGAGGGGATGCCTTCCGGGGCATCCCCAAGCTTAGACGCTTGAGTCTTCCTTGAATATTACCTTGGGGTGCCTCGGGCATCCCCAAGCTTAGGCTCTTGCCACTCCTTATTCCTTCATCCATCGTGATCTCACCCAAAACTTGAAAACTTCAATCACACAAAACTCAACAAAACCTTCGTGAGATCCGTTAGTATAACAAAACATATCACTACTTTAAGTACTGTTGCAAACCCATTCATATTTTATTTTTGCATTATACCTACTGTATTATAACTTCTCCATGGCTTATACCCCCCGATACAATCCATAGTTTCATCAAAACAAGCAAGCAGTGCATCAAAAACAGAATCTGTCAAAAACAGAACAGTCTGTAGAGATCTATTTAAAATCTATACTTTTGTAACTCCAAAAATTCTGAAAAATGAGGACAACGTGGGAAATTCATATACCAATACTGTGTAGAAATTTCAGATTTTTCTAACGGTCCAGTACAGAACCAAAATTCCAGCACTGGACGCAAAACTTTCTGTTTTTTCAAACAGCATCAATTATACTATCTTCCAAATCATCCCAAAGGCTTTACTTGGCACAAACACTAAGTAAAACACAAAAACACAATCATAACAGTAGAATAAATGTGAAAACACACAATAACATAAACAAAATGTAAAAAATTATTTATTGGGTTGCCTCCCAACAAGCGCTATTGTTTTATGCCCCTAGCTAGGCATAATGCATAGTTTCAAGTATTGTCATCTTTGGTTTCCAATTCCTCAATCACACACCCATTTTTTCTAATAGATTTAATGTAGGTATTTCTCATCATCACACTTATAGGCACAAAATCAAGAATTTTACTTTTGCGAATAGGTTCCTTAATTATATCAATGAAATTGGTGTGCACGCTAATCATTTTAAGATCCTCATTTCCCTTACTAGAAGTAGCACCATTGGTTTTAGGAACATATATGAACTTGCAATTTTTGTTGGGAGGAGTTCTATCAATATTCTTAACGGAGGAAAAAGCTGACCCCAAATTATTAAGAATTTCTTCTATCTTATCGATTCTAGCGGGGCTTTGTTCTATTCTTTCATTAACTACCGGTTCCTTCTCTTTTAAGGTTTTCAATGCGATTCCTACCTTAGAACCAAATTGAGTGATATGATTATGAATTTTTTTATCTAAATTCTCAGGATGTTCAATAGTAGACATTTTACTTTCAATAGCCTCTAACCTTTGCATAACATGTTCCAAAGTCAAAGTTGTTTCATTAACAGTGATAGGTGGTGATCCCACTAAATTTCCCATAGCATTGAAAGCATCCATAGAGGGAAACATCAAGAAATTCCCTCCGGTAATAGTATCAAGTATGAATCTATACCAAGTAGTAATACCCACATAAAAATTGCGAAGAAGGATTGTGGTGGATTGCTTACGAGTTGATCTATTATGAGCATCACAAATCCTATACCAAGCATCTTTTAAATTCTCTCCTCCCCTTTGTTTAAAATTAAGTACTTCATTTTCAGGGGTAATAGTAATGAGCGAAGAACTAGTCATAGTGATAAAGCAAGCAATCAAACAAGCAAAAGGCAAACGGAAAATATTTTTGTATTTTTGTAAAAACTTTTTAGAAGTGGGGGAGATGAAAACGAGAGGCAAAGGCAAATAAAATAAATGGAAGGAGATGACAGTTTTATGCGTAGGTACTTGATAGATATTGATGATGTCTCCCCGGTAACGGTGCCAGAAATTCTTCCTGCTACTTGTGAGCTATGTTGGTAATTCCCTCAAGAGGAAGGGAGATGCAGTACAGTAGAGATAAGTATTTCCCTCAGTTATGAAACCAAGGTTATCAATCCAGTAGGAGAATCACGCAACACCTCGTTAGCCGCACCTGCACACAAAACAACAAATCCTTGCACCCAACGAAAACAAGGGGTTGTCAATCCCTCGGCGGTTAATTGCAAGATTAAATTGTATGTGATAGATAGATAGATTGAGCTAAAATATAAAATAAAATAAATAAAGTAAAAGTGCAGCAAGGTATTTTTAGGGTTTTTAATATATGATTTAGATAGACCCGGGGGCCATAGTTTTCACTAGAGGCTTCTCTCAAGAAAATAGCATACGGTGGGTAAACAAATTACTGTTGGGCAATTGATAGAAAAGCAAATAATCATGACAATATCCAAGGCAATGATCATGTATATAGGCATCACGTCCGAGACAAGTAGACCGACTCCTGCCTGCATCTACTACTATTACTCCACACATCAACCGCTATCCAGCATGCATCTAGTGTATTAAGTCCATAAAGAACGGAGTAACGCCTTAAGCAAGATGACATGATGTAGACAAAGTAAAATCACGCATGAATAAACCCCATCTTTTCACCCTTAATAGCAACAATACATACATGTCATGTCCCTTTCTGTCACTGGGATTGAGCACCGCAAGATCGAACCCATTACAAAGCACCTCTCCCATTGCAAGATAAATCAATCTAGTTGGCCAAACCAAATCAATAGATCGGAGAGAAATACGAAGCTATAACAATCATGCATAAAAGAGTTCAGAGAAAACTCAAATAATATTCATGGATAATCTGATCATAAACTCACAATTCATCGGATCCCAACAAACACACCGCAAAAAGTGATTACATCAGATAGAACTCCAAGAACATCGAGGAGAACATTGTATTGAAGATCAAAAAGAGAGAAGAAGCCATCTAGCTACTAACTAAGGACCCGAAGGTCTATGGTAAACTACTCACGCATCATCGGAAGGGCAGCAAGGTTGATGTAGAGCCCCTCCGTGATCGATTCCCCCTCCGGCGGAGTACCGGAAAAGGCCTCCAGATGGGATCTCTCGAGAACAGAAGCTTGCGGCGGCGAAAAAAGTATTTCGTGGACTCCTCTATTGGTTTCCCGATTTTAGAAAATTTATAGTGGTAAAATTAGGTCAAACGGAGCTGTGTCGGCCCCACAAGCCACCAGGGCACGCCCCCCCCCCTAGGGCGTGCCCTGGTGCCTCGTGGGCCACTGCTTCATCTTCTAGCCCTCTCCTGAAGCTTCCAGTGCTTGTTATGTCCAGAAAAAAAATCTCCAAAAAGTTTCGTGGCATTTGGACTTCGTTTGGTACTGATATTCTGGAAAACCAAAAACAGGCAAAAAACAACAACTGACACTGGGCACTAAGTTAATAAGTTAGTCCCAAAAAATGATATATAATTGCTGTAAATGTATATAAAAACATCCAAGATTGATAATATAATAGCATGGAACAATCAAAAATTATAGATACGTTGGAGACATATCAAATTGTTTGTAGGGTATGAAACCACCTGAAAGTTATCCTTTCCGATCAATCTATTGAGCTATTCCTATAAGTTTCACAAACAGACCTAGAGTTCGTACTAGAATAACACCATATGATACACATCAACCAACCCTAATGTCGCCTAGATACTTCAATGTCACCACAAGTATCCATGAGTTGATTATACGATATGCATCAAGCAACTTCAGATTCATAATATTCAGTCCATCACAAAGAACTTCAAAGAGTGCCCCAAGATTTCTGCCAGAGAAAGTAGGACGAAAACGTGCATCAACCCCTATGCATAGATTACCCCCCTGTCACCTCGGGAATCCGCGAGTTGAGTGCCAAAACATATATCAAGTGAATCAATATAATACCCCATTGTCACCACGGGTATTCATATGCAAGACATACATCAAGTGTTCTCAAATCCAACAAAGTATTCAATCCGATAATAATGAAACCTCAAAGGTAAAAACTCAATTCATCACAACAAGATAGAGAGGGAGAAACACCATATGATCCAACTATATTAACAAAGCTCGCGGTACATCAAGATCATGCCAAATCAAGAACACGAGAGAGAGAGAGATAAAACACATAGCTACTGGTACAAACCCTCAGCACGAGGGTGAACTACTCCCTCCACGTCATGGAGACCGCCGGGATGATGAAGATGGCCTCCGGTGATGATTTCCCCCTCCGGCAGGGTGCCAGAAAATGGCTGTAGATGAGATCGTGGAGGTATAGAGACTTGCGGCGGCGGAGTCAAAGTTCTAGGGTTATTTCTGGGGGTTTCTCTATTTATAAGAATTTTTGGCGTTGGAATCACGCGAAGATGGGCCACAGGGGGTCCATGAGGCACCAGGGCGCACCCAGGTGGCTTGTGGGGCCCCTGTGGGTCTTCTGCTGCTCCCCCAAAGCTTTCTGGGTCTGTTTCCTTTCAGAAAAAATCATCAAAAAGTTTCGCTGCATTTGGACTTCATTTGATATGGATTTTCTGGAAAACTAAAAACAAGCAGAAAACAGCAACTAGCACTGGGCACTAGGTCAATATGTTAGTCCATAAAAATCATATAAAAGTGCACCAAAATCATATAAAACTATAATAAACATGGCATGAATACTTCATAAATTATAGATACGTTGGAGACGTATCAGCATCCCCAAGCTTAATTCCTGCTCGTCCTCGAGTAGGTAAATGATAAAAGAAATAATTTATGAAGTGTGAATGCTAGCATAGTGCATAAGTTTGATCAATGATAATTTCAATCACTTTTCCTAGCATCATGACAGCAACTTTTTCTCATAAAACTCACCAAGATAAAGTAGCAATCAATTCACATGTTATGGTTCAAACAATGCATTCTCTTGAAACTTAACAACCTATGTTCTTAGTCACCAAACAATTGCAATTCAACTTATCTTCAACAAAGTCTAAGTAAGAGCTCCACATACTCAATTATCATTTAGTCTTCTATGATTGATAGTACTCAAAGCATATTTTTAGAACAAATATCATCCATCGAACACAGAGAAAGATAGGGGCTTAATGTTTTGCCTCCCAACTTATTTATCATAGAGATAATTGTCAAAAATAATAATTCATGGTCAAATATATTTGACTGGCCATATGTGCCTGGATCTTTCCCCACCACATGATGCTTGCCAACTAGAGAATAATTAAGGTTGAAATGAGAAGTAATACTATTGACTCTTGCATAAAAGTAAATACATAAAGTAAAAGATAGGCCCTTCGCAGAGGGAAGCAGAGGTTGTCATGCGCTTTTTATTTTTGGATGTGCAAGCCCTTAATGCAAAGGAACGTCACGTTATATTGCCCCTTGTGATAGCAACCTTTATTATGCAGTCCGTCGCTTTTATTTCTTTACCATCACAAGTTCGTACAACGCTTATTTTCCCTTGCAATAAAAGATCATACATATTTTAGGAGCAATTTTTATTGCTTTTTGCACCGATGACAACTTACTTGAAGGATCTTATTCAATCCATAGGTAGATATGGTGGACACTCATGGAAAGAAACTGAGTTTAAGGGTTTTTGGATGCACAAGTAGTATCTCTACTTAGTACGAATTTTTGGCTAGCAAAATATCCTAAGCAAGCACTACATGTTGGAGGATCCATAACAATATAACTTCTATGCAAATATACCCAAACATAACTCATTACGTTGTCTTGTCCAACTTCAACTAATTTGCTCAAGTTTGAAAATAATTAATGGGTATTCACAATCATAAAGGATGTCCAAGATAATATATTTATATGTGAAAGTTCTCTTCCTTACACTAATCATTCATGAATTGCTTGTATGACTAATATTGTGATTGTCAAACTTCAATAGATTTTGCTTTCTAAACCCAATGTGAAGCTACTACTAGGTATGATACAAGCATATGAAGCACATACAATTTCAACTTTATGATATTCAACTCATTCAACAATTTACTCTTAGGATATAAGTGAAGAACGAGAGTAAATGACAAACTACTCCAAAAAGATATAAGTGAAGATCAAATGAGTAGTTAAGTAAATAGGTAGCTATGTGAGGACTCTCTCTCATTTAAAAATTTCAGATCTTAAGTATTTTGTTCAAACAGCAAAGAAAACAAAATAAAATGACATTTCAAGAATAGCACATATCATGTGAAGAAGCAAAAACTTAGGCTCAACCGATAGGTGTTGATGAAGAAAGGTGGGATGCCAACCGGGGCATCCCCAAGCTTAGTTGCTTGAGACTTCTTGGAATGTTATCTTGGGGTGCCTTGGGCATCCCCAAGCTTGAGCTCTTGTGTCTCCTTAATTCCTCTCATATCATGGCTTCTCCTAAATCTTAAAAACTTCATCCACACAAAACTCAACAAGAACTCGTGAGATAAGTTAGTATAAATCAACTCAAAACCTTTACATTCTCTACTGTAACAAATCACTAAAATTATAATTGAACATTGCATACTAAATGCCTCTGCATATTTAATACTCCTATCCACAAATAGAAACATTAAACAAGCAACATATGCAAACAATGCAACTATAACCGAAATCTGTCTAAACAGAACAGTCTGTAAAGGGTGAATAAGAATTCATACTTCCCTAACTCCAAAAATTCTGGAAAATTACCACGTGACAGAGAACTCATGCATGCTTACTGTGTAAAAATTTCAGATTTTTATCATGTTCTCACTATTCAGTAATATTCTGGACATAACAGAAAACTTTATGCTTTCAAACAGCAACACATGAACTTGCAAATTGAGCATGGTAAAGGCTATAATTGGCATTTTATTGAACTAAAAGATACAAAACATGATTATTGATAATAGAAAGCAGATATCAACAAAATAAAATGACGCTCCAAGCAAAACACATATCATGTGACGAATAAAAATATAGCTCCAAGTAAGGTTACCGATAATGTTGAAGACGAAAGAGGGGATGCCTTCCGGGGCATCCCCAAGCTTAGACGCTTGAGTCTTCCTTGAGTATTACCTTGGGGTGCCTTGGGCATCCCCAAGCTTAGGGTCATGCCACTCCTTATTCTCCTCATATCGATATCTCACCCAAAACTTGAAAACTTCAATCATAAAACTTAACGGATCTTGTGAGATAGGTTAGTATGATAGAAATAAATCATCCACTTAGGTACTGTCAAGACAAGTTTCATAATTGTTATCACATAATGCCTACTATATTATATCATTTGCACAATTTATATTACTCAATATAAGCTATGGAAACACTAAAACAAGCAAACTATGCACTGAAAACAGAATCTGTCAAAAACAGAACAGCATGTAGTGAGCGATTTAAAAACCATACTTGTGCACCTCCAAAAATTCTGAAAAATTAGGAAAACGTAAAAACTTTGTAACCCAATGCTCTGTAAAAATTTCATAATTTTCTCACGCTCCAGTACAGAATAGAAATTCCAGCACTGGAAGCAAAAGTTTCTGTTTTTGCACAGAATCGAATCAACAAGTATCCACACTATCCCAAAGGCTTTACTTGGCACATTATTGAAAGAAAACATATAAAACATGATTACCACAGTAGATTAATCATGTGAACACAAAAAAACAGTAGGGGTAAATGTTGGGTTGTCTCCCAACAAGCGCTTTTCTTTAATGCCTTTTTAGCTAGGCATGATGATTTCAATGATGCTCGCATAAAAGTAAAGAATTGAAACACAAAGAGAGCATCATGAATCATATGACAAGCACATTTAAGCCTAAACCACTTCCTATGCATAGGGATTTTGTGAGCAAACAATTTATGGGAGCAAGAATCAACTAGCATAGGAAGGCAAAACAAGCATAACTTCAAAACTTTCAACACATAGAGAGGATACTTGATATTATTGCAACACCTACAAGCATATGATCCTCTATCATAATAATTTTCAGTAGAATCATGAATGAATTCAACAATATAACTATCACATAAAGCATTCTTTTCATGACCTACAAGCATAGAAATTTTATTACTCTCCACATAAGCAAATTTGTTCTCATCAATAATAGTGGGAGCAAATTCAACCAAATAACTATCATGAGATACTTGATTGGCATAATCCAATTGAAAATTAAAATCATGATGACAAGTTTCATGGTTATCATTATTCTTTATATCATACATGTCATCACAATAATCATCATAGATAGCGACTTTGTTGTCATAATCAATTGAAATCTCTTCCAAAATAGTGGATTCGTTACTAAATAAAGTCATGACCTCTCCAAATCCACATTCATGATTATTGCCATAAGATTCAACACCCTCAAAAATAGTGGGATCATTAGTACCTAGAGTTGACACTCTTCCAAACCCACTTTCATCAATATAATCATCATAAATAGGAGGCATGCTATTATCATAATAAATTTTCTCATCAAAACTTGGGGGACTAAAAATATCATCTTCATCAAATATAGCATCCCCAAGCTTATGGCTTTGCATATCACTAGCATCATGGATATTCATAGAAAGCATACTAACAACATTGCAATCATGCTCATCATTCAAAGTACTCACATTAAACATTTTATTAAATTCTTCCTCTAGCAACTGAGCACAATTTTCCAATCCATCATTTTCAACAAAGATATTATATAGATGAAGTATGTGAGTCAACCTCAATTCCATTTTTTTGTAGTTTTATTTTATGAACCAAACTAGTGATAAAACAAGAAACTAATAGATTCAATTGCAAGATCTAAAGATATACCTTCAAGCACTCACCTCCCCGGCAACGGCGCCAGAAAAGAGCTTGATGTCTACTACACAACTTATTCTTGTAGACTCGTGTTGGGCCTCCAAGCACAGAGTTTTGTAGGACAGTAGCAATTTTCCCTCAAGTGGATGACCTAAGGTTTATCAATCCATGGGAGGCATAGGATGAATATGGTCTCTCTCAAACAACCCTGCAATCAAATACAAGAAATCTCTTGTGTCCCCAACACACCCAATACAATGGCAAATTGTATAGGTGCACTAGTTCGGCGAAGAAATGGTGATACAAGTGTAGTATGGATAGTAGATATATGTTTTTGTAATCTGAAAATATAAAAATAGCAAGGTAGCAAGTGATAAAATGGAGCACAAACGGCATTGCAATGCTTAGAAACAAGGCCTAGGGTTCATACTTTCGCTAGTGCAATCTCTCAACAATGCTAACATAATTGATTCATATAACAATCCCTCAACGTGCGACAAAGAATCACTCCAAAGTTCTTATCTAGTGGAGAACATAAGATGAAATTGTTTGTAGGGTACGAAACCACCTCAAAGTTATCCTTTCCGATCAATCTATTGCTCTATTCCTATAAGTGTCACAAACAACCCTAGAGTTCGTACTAGAATAACACCATATGATACACATCAACCAACCCTAATGTCACCTAGATACTCCAATGTCACCACAAGTATCCATGAGTTGATTATACAATATGCATCAAACAACTTCAGATTCATAATATTCAGTCCAACACAAAGAACTTCAAAGAGTGCCCCAAGATTTCTACCGAAGAAAGTAGGACAAAAACGTGCATCAACCCCTATGCATAGATTACCCCAATGTCACCTCGGGAATCCACGAGTTGAGTGCCAAAACATATATCAAGTGAATCAATATAATACCCCATTGTCACCACGGGTATTCATATGCAAGACATACATCAAGTGTTCTCAAATCCAACAAAGTATTCAATCCGATAATAATGAAACCTCAAAGGTAAAAACTCAATTCATCACAACTAGATAGAGAGGGAGAAACACCATATGATACAACTATATTAACAAAGCTCGCGGTACATCAAGATCGTGCCAAATCAAGAACACGAGAGAGAGAGAGAGAGATAAAACACATAGCTACTGGTACAAACCCTCAGCCCCGAGGGTGAACTACTCCCTCCTCGTCATGGAGACCGCCGGGATGATGAAGATGGCCTCCGGTGATGATTTCCACCTCCGGCAGGGTGCCAGAAAAGGGCTGTAGATGAGATCATGTAGGTACAGAGGCTTGCGGCGGCGGAGTCGAAGTTCTAGGGTTATTTTTGGGGGTTTCTCTATTTATAAGAATTTTTGGCGTTGGAATCACGCGAAGAGGGGCCACAGGGGGCCCATGAGGCACCAGGGCGCACCTAGGGGGGTGGGCGCGCCCAGGTGGCTTGTGGGGCCCCTGTGGGTCTTCTGCTGCTCACCTGAAGCTTCCTGGGTCTGTTTCCTTCCAGAAAAAATCGTCAAAAAGTTTCGCTGCATTTGGACTTCATTTGATATGGATTTTCTGGAAAACCAAAAACAAGCAGAAAACAACAACTGGCACTGGGCACTAGGTCAATATGTTAGTCCATAAAAATCATATAAAAGCCATACAAAAGTGCACCAAAATCATACAAAACTATAATAAACATGGCATGAATACTTCATAAATTATAGATACGTTGGAGACGTATCACCACCTATTTGCTCATGAGGAAAAAATTCGCTATTACTATATTCTTAAGTTGTTTCCTTTCTCATTAAAGGGTGATGCTAAGAAATGGTTTAATACTCTTGCTCCTGGTTGTGTGCGTAGTCCCCAGGATATGATATATTACTTCTCTGAAAAGTATTTTCCTGCTCATAAGAAACAAATTACCTTACAGGAAATGTTTTACTTTGTGTAAATTGAAGAAGAGAATCTCCCTCAAGCTTGGGGGTGGCTTCTCCAATTACTTAATGCTTTGCCTGATCATCCTCTTAAGAAAAATGAAATACTTGATATCTTTTATAATGGACTAACCGATGCTTCTAGGGACTACCTAGATAGTTGTGCTGGTTGTGTTTTCAGGGAATGAACTGTTGGACAGGCTGAAGTACTATTGAATAATATATTGAGAAATGCCGATGATTGGACATTTCCTGAACCACCACCTAAGCCAACTCCGAAGAAGAGAGGTATTCTATTCCTCAGTCCAGAAGATATGCAAGAAGCTAAGAAATCTATGAAGGAAAAAGGTATAAAAGCTGAAGATGTTAAGAATTTACCACCTATTGAAGAAATACATGGGCTCGACACCTCGACATAGGTAGTGGAGGTAAACTCTCTCACTAGATTTGATGAAGGTGATATTCCGTATAATAAATTTGCTAGTCAATGCCTGTATGAGTTTGATAATTACATCATTAAACAGGAACACTTTAATATGTATGTTAGCAATCAACTAAAACGGAATGCCATCATGATTGAACGCTTGAGTGATTTGATGTTTAGAACTGCTAATGATGTTAAATGCTTGAGTAAACATGCTTCTATGGTTCAGACTCAGTTAGAACAAATTGCTAAGTCACAAAATGATTTGCTTGATGAAATGAATAATAAAAAGAATGATCCTGCTATTAGAGTTGTTACTAGAGGAGGTAGCATGACTCAGGATCCTCTATATCCTGAAGGTCATCCTAAAAGAATTGAACAAGATTCTCAAAGAAATAATATTGATGCACCTAGTCCACCTAAGAAGAAAAAGAAAAAGAAAAATGATAGGACTTTGCCTGCTCCTAGTGAACCTGAGATAGAAAAACCTCCTGAGAATCATAATGATGTTTCTATTTCTGATGCTGAGACACAATCTGGTAATGAACATACACCTAGTGATAATGATAATGATAAGGATAACGATAATGATAATGATGATGTTCATGTTGATGCTCAACCAGATAATGATGTAGAAATAGAACCTGCTGTTGATCTTGATAACCCACCTCCTAAGAATAAAAGATATGATAAGAGAGACTTTGTTGCTAGAAAACATGGAAAGGAGAGAGAACCATGGGTTCAAAAACCTATGCCTTTACCTACTAAACCATCTAAAAACAAGGATGATGAAGATTTTGAGCGCTTTGTTGAAATGCTTAGACCTGTCTTTTTGCGCACTCGCTTGATTGATATGTTGAAAATGTCTCTCTATGCTAAATACATGAAAGATATTGTCACAAGTAAAAGAAAGATACCTGAAGCTGAAATTTCCACCATGCTTGCTAATTATTCTTTTAAGGGTGGAATACCTAAGAAATTAGGAGATCCAGGAATACCCACTATACCATGCTCTATTAAAAGAAATTATGTTAAAACCACTCTATGTGATTTGGGAGCCGGTGTTAGTGTTATGCCTTTCTGTTTATATAGAAGACTTGATTTGAATAAGATCACGCCTACTGAAATATCGTTGCAAATGGCTGATAAATCCACTGCTATACCTATTGGAATTTACGAGGATGTTCCCGTTGTAGTTGCAAATGTTACTATCTTGACACACTTTGTTATACTTGATATGCCCGAGGATGACAACATGTCGATTATCCTTGGAAGACCCTTCTTGAATACTGCAGTGGCTGCTATTGATTGCAACAAAAGCAAGGTTACTTTTCATGTCAATGGTAATGAGCATACGGTTTATTTTCCGAAGAAACAAAGTTCGGTGAATGGTATCAATTGTATTGAAAAGGTTTCGACAATCACTATTGGGGAATTCAAATTTCCTCTTCCTACTGTCAAAAAGAAATATGAAATTCTTATTGTTGGGGAGATGCATATCCCCATTGAGGTAACTTAGTGTTATACGAAAATTCTTCGGTTTCATGCCATTCGGAAATAGTTTGGTAATAAGACTTGATCAACCTTATTAATGGATTCTTTTTTACGGGCATGTGGTCGATGAATTTAGTAAGCACAACTTTCTGTATCCACCTTTTACTCTCTATTATTTTTAGTAGAATAAAATAAAATGCCATGATTATCCCGTTTTCTGAATTTTCCGTGCAATAAAAAATGGCCCAAAAATAAAAGTCCTCATAATGCCATGAAAATTTAGTATGATTTTTTCCAGAATATTTAAGATTTTTTGGCACTGAACACACCCCAGGGGGTGCACCTGTGAGCCACAAGCCCACAGGGCGCGGCCACCCCCCTGGGCACGCCCAGCAGGCTTGTGGGTCCCACAGGGACCCACTCACTTATGCCAGCCACCCATCTCCTTCTTCTTCCTCCAGAAAAAATCAAACTTGCTCCCAAGCCCGTGTTCTTGCTCATTTTGCTGTGATTTTCGATCTCCTTGCTCGGAACTCCGTTTCCAAAACTGTTTTGAGGAATTACTCCTTGGTATGTGACTCCTTCAATGCTCCAATTAGTTTTTGCTCTAGTGCTTTATACTTTGCAAATTTTTGCTGCTGTGGTGACCGTGTTTACGAGCTTGCATGTTGAATTTGTATGGTCCAAAGTAGTTTTGATGCATGATATAGCTTCTACATACATGTGGGAGTAGTTGGTATCAATTTTGTTGAGTTTCGTTCACTTTTATTTTGAGTCACCAAAAATTTCAGAAATTTTTCAGAGAAGAAGAAAATGTTTAGGAAGATTTTCCATGGTGGTTCCTCGAGCAAGAGTGCTCCTAGGCCCGCAATACGCGAGCAAGATACCGAACCACCGCGAGAGGCCGCGGTGCTACCATGCGAGTGGCCGTCAGATGCCTTCATGACTCGAGCCGGCATCAAAGAAGAGTTTGATATGTACGTGCGCAACGCCGAGCTCACGGAGTTCCTGGCAGACAGGTGCCGGCAATACTATGACCTCACTGATTCCTTTGTGCGAAGATTCTTGTATGTATATCAGCGCACCTCCCATGATATTATTTTCAACCTATATGAAAATCCTTTTCGCATGTCTGTTGAAGAATTTAGTGAAGCATGCAAAATTCCATCCTGGGGGACTTGCACTGAACCTCATAAATCCGATTGCAATGAATTTCTCATGAACATCACTAAGGGTGAAACTAGGGGCTTCACACAAGCTACTATGGGGAGCATTCATTTTCCTGCTATACATTATTTTGCTCTGTTCATTGGTAGATGCATCAATGGTAAACAGGACCCTAGTCATTTATGTGCACCTGAATTGAGCATCCTTAAAAGTGCAGTGCTAGGAGATAGACGTTTTAACATGGGGGCTATTGTTGCACGTCGTTTACATAACAATGCCCTAGTTGGTGATTTCTTTGGTGGAATCTATGCCACTCGCTTAGCTGCCTATCTTGGTGTGCCCATTAAACAAAATGACACCCTTTTGCCACCTAGTTTTCTTGATTATGATGCTATGGAACGCCACCAGTTCCTTGAGAGGGGTCTTCCTCCATTCAGATACAGGATAATCTTTAACAGGCGTCGTGTTTCCATATTGTTTTGCCTGCTCCTGCCTTCTTTGATTTCCAGGGAAAACATAGACATTTTATACTTGAGGAGGAGGCTGAGGAGTACGAGAGGGCGGCAGCGAGCGAGCGCCTTAACGAGGCAGCCCGCCAAGCCGCGGTAGCCGCATTTCAGTACAACCCGAACTACCATCACGGCCATTATCCAGGCCAGAACTGGCCGTAGACCAACTTAGGCCAAAAGCCTAAGCTTGGGGGAGTACGTATTTCTCACCGACATTACATTCATGTTCACACATTCATTCCAGTTGTCGGTGTTCATCCTTTTTCATTGTATCATCCATGTTAGTTTTATTTTTCGCTATCTTTTGAGTGTTTGAAAAACTTTCAAAAATCCAAAAAAAATAGTTGTACTTTCTTTCTTGCTTAGTTAATTCGTAGCAGTAAAAGAAAACCCAAAAAGATTTCTCGTTTCTTCTTTTACTTGTTGGGAGCTTTCCCGTGTAAATATTTTTTCTCGTTTTTCGTTTTTCCTTTGTTAATTTGCTTTCTTCAGAAAAACCAAAAACTCCAAAAATATTTCAGTGTGTTTTTTTGAATTTCTTTTCTTTTCGTTGAGTTGTTGCAAGGAGAAGACCACGATGAAAATGTTGAGTGGCTTCCATATGCTTTATTGTTGATCTAACAAAGATCCACTATTATTTTGTCTTCTCCTCTGAATAAATGTTTGCAGATTCCAGCTTAGTCCACGGCACTCTTGCACCATTATTATTATCACATCATTCGGTCGTGCAAGTGAAAGGCAATAATGACGATATTTGATGAAGTGATTGCGGTGAAGAAAAGCTGGTATGAACTCTTCTTGTTTTTGTCTTTGTAAATATGTTTAGCTCAGTATTCATGATTCAGCATTATTATGAGTAAACATGTTTGTGATGACAATTAGAGATTATAGTTGCTCATGCCATGCTTAAATAGCTAGGAGTGGATAATGATTTATCTTGAGTGTCAACATGCATTAAAATGGTTGTGATGTAGTATGTTAGCATGGTATCCTCCTCTGAGTAATTCGAGTGGCTTGACTTGGCACATGTTCATACATGTAGTTGAATCAAAACCAACATGGCCTCCATGATATTTATGTTCAGGGTGTTGATATTCTACTCATGCTCGTGTTCAGTGTTAATTATTCGCAATGCATGTCTATGACCGTTTTTGCTCTCTAGCTGGCCGCTTCTCAATCTATTTGCTAGCCTTTGCCTGTACTAAGCGGGAATACTGCTTGTGCATCCAAATCCTTAAACCAAAGTTGTTCCAGATGAGTCCAATATATCTACCTATATGCGGTATTACTCTATCGTTCCAAGTAAATTTGCAAGTGCCACCTCTAAATATTCAAACGAACATCTGTTTTGTGTGCCTGTACCACTCATGGAGCGACAGGGGGCGGTCAGTATCTTCCACGCTAAGCGGGTTACTCTCAGATTAGTGTTTATTCACTTGTCATTGCACGAGAGAGGATGGTAATTGGGATGCCCAGTCCTATTGCTCAAATCGTTATATAATGCAAACAAACTCCCCCGAAAAGTTGTTGGTATGGAGGGCACCCGTGAATTCGGCTAGCCATGGCTTGTGTTCGTACGGTGGAGGGGGAGTAAACTTTACCTTTCTGCTTGGGAACCGCCTATAATTTGTTTAGCATGGAAGATATTGAAAACTCTCGGTCGTGACGTTGACAGGAAAAGCATACCTCCCCAAATTATTTTTATCTCTAATTTAAGCTTCGAGCTCTGGCACCGCTGCAAATCCATGCTTCCCTCTGCGAAGGGCCTATCCATTTACTTTTATGTTATTTTATTTTTATTGTTGAGTCATCACCCTCTCATTTAAGCACCAGTTGGAGAGCACTATTGTCATTTTTATGCATTGAGTATAGTTAATGTTGGGTGTGACCATGACTGGATATCCTCTACCCTGAATTACAATGTTTAGTCGTTGCTTGAATCTCAGAGGTGCTTTGCATTTATGTTTTGCGGTCTCAGAAAGGGCTAGCGAGATACCATGTTATCATATTATATCATGATTGTTTTGACAAAGTGTTGGTATCCGAGATATCTTACTATTGCTCGCTAGTTGGTTATGTTTTTGCCATGAGTAAATATGAGACCTAAGTGTTATCATCAATATGGTTAGTTCATAATCTTTGCTGAAAACTTGGATGCTAGTTAAGTATATATACAGACAACAAGAACAAAAGAGTTTGTAAAAGTTTTTCTTTATCACTTTCAGTTTGTCAACTGAATTGCTTGAGGACAAGCAATAAGTTAAGCTTGGGGGAGTTGATACGTCCCAAACTATTGGGGATGTTTACCAGCATGGAGACCCGGCAGGGTGTTAACCCGGCCAAAACACGAGCTTAGCGGGTCAACTCACCGCGGGGTTGACGACTCTGTGTGGGCCGGCTTAACGAGGCCTGGTAAGGATAGGCCGGCTTAAACAGTGGGCCGGCTCATGACAAGATAGATGACAAGAAGACCGTCTTGGAGAACAAGTAGGAAAGAGTAGGAGGCGGGTCAGAGAACGACCCGGACTCTCATGTAATCTAGGGTTCCACCTGCATATATAAAGGGGAACACCTATACGAAAAAGACTAAATTGCAATCTCCTCGAGAGCTAGGTTAGCGAATCCGCATCCTTGTAATCGAGATCTACAACAATATAATCAAGCAGGACGTAGGCTTTTACCTCCACCGTGAGGGCCCGAACCTGGGTAACCCGGCGTCTTCTCGTTCCCAATCAACCCCGTTAAGCTTCCACACTTGTGCGATGGCCCCATCTCTAAGTCCTTTCACAAGGGCATCTGCCGTGTTAAAACCACAACAGTTGGCGCCCACCTTGGGGCTCACGCACGGTGGAGTTGAGTTCTTAGCGGGATCTCTCCCAGGGTTCGGGAAGTACGCGGTTGGCATAATGACCAAGAGCCGCCACGGGAAGTTCTACATCGACGATTCATACTGGGGCCCCGACGCCGACTCAGTCGAGTACGGGTACCGGGTCCCCTTCGGCAAGATTCACACCTTCATTGGCGTGGTCGGTGAGCCGGCCACTGGGTTGGAGAATATCGCCGGTGTCGAATCGGCACACCGTGTGGTCAGCACCGGGCGAGACTCGGCCCGCGTCAAGCCGGTCCAAGCCATGTCTTCGTGGGTTTCACCCAAGGGGTGGCCTTGTCGGAGAACTCCCTGTCTCAGGACGACACGCTCATCCAATCTGATGGCGAGTCCTTGATGGGAGAAACCGAGTCAATCCTACCTCTGCACGCTGGGGGGCTCGGGCACGCCAACGACGTCTTTCCAGAGAGCTCGGATCCGCCTTGCTTCGCGGTGGTGTACATGGCGGGAAGGCAAGATCCGGTGCGAGACCCGGCCAATCCAGCGGCGGGGCAAAATAACATCCTTATCCGCTCAGGAGGAGCCGGCGCGTCGGGCTCCGGCTCTCAGAAAACCGGGACTCAGGCGCTCGCGGACTTGATGACTACGCTAGCAGCCCTGTTGGCCGAGCCGGTCACCGCAGAGAACGCGGCGGCGCACAACACGGAGATCACGAAGTGTCGCGAGCAGATGGCCAAGATCCAAGAGGAAATCAACGCGGAGAACGCTCGTTTGATGCAGGAACAGGCCCGACTTGCCGATGAGAGGCAGCGCTTGGAAGAAGAGGCACATTACCTGAACCTCCGTCAGGCCGAGTCGGAGCTCGTTCACAGGAGGCGTCATCAGAGCCGGCTTCCGGCTAGTCTTGAGCCGACTCAGCTTTTCACCACACCACCGGCTCCGACGAACCCGGGGGCTGGAGTCATCGCCACGGGAGAGCCGCCTTTGCAACAGCCGGTCCAGTAGCGGGAGCCGGCACAGCATCGCACACCGGAGCGGCAACAGCAGTCACCGTCTCGCCGGTTCCAGACCCCAATTGGACACTACTCTAACCCGGTGGATAACATGCTGGCAGCGACCCACAACTTGGCAGCTATTCCAATCGAGGGGGACGACCCGATTCAGACCGAGGCCAGGAACGCCATTGCGATACTCAAAACAGTCGTGGTGCAGCAAGCCAACTATTCGCATAGCCAGCATCGGCTTCACTCGACCCCTCATCAGAGCCGCACTAGGAGTCAACGCCCTGGGTCGCCAGCGGTCTCCAGCAGCGCACACCGTAGGAGAGCCGCCCAGCCGCTGGCGGAGCAGCGCCAGCCCGGGATCCCGCAAGACGTTGCAGACGCCGCTCGGATTCTGCGGGCTTGGGAAGAAGCAAACGCGCGTGCAGGGCACAACCCGCCGGCGCGAGCTGACCCACCGCTGGATGTCAACCCTCCGCCGAATGTTAACTCGCCCGTTGCGACCCAGACAGACGGCCGACTCGGGAGCTCTTCTAGCCGCATGATTGGAACTCCCTGTTTGGTACCAGCGCTGCGAGAAGCGCGCATTCCCCCTGATTTCAAAGGGCCTCGCAAGGTCCCTAATTATACAACGAATCTGGAACCCACCGAGTGGATCGATAGTTATGAGCTGGCAATGGACTTGTTGGGTTCAAGTGAGTCAGTATGCGCGTGTTACCTCCCTCTGATGCTGGAAGGCCCTGCACGCACCTGGATGAAAAACCTATCGGCGAATTCTGTCAACACATGGCAGGAACTGAAGGAGCGCTTCATCAAGAATTTCCTGGGAACCTGTAAAAGGCCAACCACGATTGTTGATCTTGAGCGTTGTGTCCAGCGCGAGGATGAGTCGGCGCATCACTGGGCTCGCCGGGTTGCGGAAGTCATACACAGTTCAGACAGCATCTCGGCGGCTCAGGCAGTGCTCGTTTTGGAGCGAACGTGCAAGTTCCAGTCCCTGGTCCACAAGCTTGGGTGACTCAAGCGAAAGGTCCAGGACATGGGAGACCTCATGGATGTCTTAACCCGGTATGCGGAGTCAGATAACACCAAGGATCCGCTGTCGGACGAGGAGAAGTCTGACAAGGGGAAGAAGGCCGGTGGCAAGGGTCAGCAGCATAACAACAGTAATGGTCAGAACAACAATGGTGGTAAACATAAGGGTCATGACGGTAGTTCCGATCTGGTGGCAAACACAAACACAGAGAATAAAGGTCAACGGCAGAATGACGGTTCGAGGAGGCAGACTGGAAATCGCCCTCTCACTTACGAGGAAGCTCTCAAGGCTCCTTGTCCGAAGCATAGTTATAATGGTAAGCCGTCCAGTCACTCCTGGGAAAATTGCTATCTCATGCAAGAGTGTGCCAAGCGCGTCTTCCAGAATCATCATAATGGAGGCGGCGCGGGCGGACCACCCGCCAGCCAGGGACCCGGCTTCTCGGGCGCCGGCTTACAAGGGCCCTTCACGGGACCCGGCTTCCAAGGGAACAGTGGTCAAGGCGGCGGGTTCCAGGGGGCTGGTAACGCTGGAGGCGGCAATCAGCGAAACAACCAGGGAAATCAGCATCAGGCTGGTGCAGCAGGGTTTCAGAGTAACCCGAAACAGCTAAATAGCGGGCAGTATCACGTTTTCACCACTAGCACCTGCAAACGGGATCGGAAGGTACAGCGACAAGCCGCCCACGTGGTTGAGCCGGCGGCTCCTTACTACCTCAACTGGTCTGAGCAGCTAGTTACCTGGAGCAGGGAAGATCACCCTGTCCTTGTCGATCACCCTGGCCACCTGGCTCTGGTGGTTGCACCGCAAGTCGGCGGTTACACCCTGACTAAGGTACTCATGGACGGAGGCAGCAGCATCAACATTCTGTATTATGACACGTTCAGGCGGATGAATCTGTCCGATAAGCAGTTAACTCCATCCTCTACAGTCTTCCACGGCATTGTTCCTGGCAAATCGGCCTATCCCATGGGAAGAATTTCCCTGGAGGTGGCCTTTGGCTCAGAGGATAACTGGCGTTCTGAGTTCCTGTCTTTTGAGGTGGTTAAGCTTAAGAGCCCATACCACGCCTTATTTGGCCGGCCGGCTTACGCGCGGTTCATGGCGCGGCCATGTTACGTCTACCTGAAGATGAAGATGCCAGGACCGAGGGGAACAATCACAGTGGAAGGAAACCGCAAGATTGCACTCGAGTGCGAGGAAGGAGATGCCGCTTATGCTGAGTCGGCTTGCGCTGCGGAGGAGTTGCGGTATTACAAGGACAACGTTGACCCGACTGACAGGACATCCCTGAAGAAGCCCACTACGGAGTCAGACCCCCTGCTCAAGTTTAAGTCAGCCAGAGACACAAAGCAAGTTGATTTCACCCCAGGCAATTCTTCTGAGCAGTTCACCATCGGGGCGAATATGGATCCCAAATAGGAAAGAGCGCTCATCGAGTTCATCCGTGAGAACCGGGACATCTTTGCATGGAAACCTTCTGACATGCCAGGTGTATTGAGAGAACTCGCTGAGCACTCCCTTAATGCGGATCCCAAGTTCAAGCCAGTCTGCCAGTATCTCCGTCGTTTTAATGAGGAAAGGCGGAAAGCTATTGGTGAAGAAGTGGCCCGGCTCCTAGCTGCCGGGTTCATCGTCGAAGTCTTCCATCCTGAATGGCTAGCTAACCCAGTGCTTGTTCTGAAGAAAAACAGGACCTGGCGGATGTGTGTTGATTACACAGACCTGAACAAGGCTTGTCCTAGTGACCCTTTTGCCTTGCCCCGTATTGACCAGATCATTGATGCTACAGCTGGTTGTGAGAGCTTATGTTTCCTGGATGCTTACTCTGGCTATCATCAGATCAAAATGAAGTTGGAAGACCAGGAAAAGACGGCTTTCATCACACCCTTTGGGGCCTTCTACTATACAACCATGCCGTTTGGTCTGAAGTGTGCACAGACGACTTACCAGCGTTGTGTCCAGAGCTGTTTTCACAAACAGATCGGGCAAAACGTGCATGCTTATGTTGATGACATTGTGGTCAAATCCCAGAAGAAAGAAACTCTGCTGGAGGATCTCAAGGAAACGTTTGACAATCTCCGCATCTACAAGATGAAGCTTAACCCGGAGAAGTGTGTTTTTGGTGTCCCTGCAGGAAAACTTCTGGGATTTCTTGTTTCCGAGCGTGGCATTGAGGCTAACCCGAAAAAGATTAAGGCAATCACAACTCTGGCTAAGCCGGCCAGACTGAATGATGTGCAAAGGCTGGCTGGGCGGGTCGCAGCGTTAAGCCGGTTCATAAGCCGGCTTGGAGAAAAGGCCATTCCATTGTACCAGTTGCTTAAGAAATCAGATGACTTTGTCTGGAGTGATGCTGCAGATCAGGCTTTTGAGGCCCTCAAGAAACAGTTATCTGAGCCGCCAGTCCTTGCTGCCCCTCGGTAGAAGGAGCCGATGTTGCTATATATTGCCGCTAATAACAAGGCTGTAAGTGTGGCAGTCGTGGTAGAGCGCAAGGAAGATGGTAAGGAGTATCCAGTCCAGCACCCTGTGTATTATGTCAGTGAGGTATTAACCGAGTCCAAGTAGCGGTATCCACATTGGCAGAAGCTGGTCTACGAAGTATTTATGGCTAGCCGCAAGCTGAAGCATTACTTCCACGAGCATCCGATCACCGTGGTCAGCTCAGCACCTCTTCGGGATATAATCCAGAACCGGGAGGCGACATGCCGGGTTGCTAAGTGGGCTATCGAGCTCGGTCCGCACCATCTCAAATACGTGCCTCGCACAGCAATCAAATCTCAGGCATTGGTGGACTTTATTAATGATTGGACAGAGTTGCAGGCTCCCGAGGAGAAGCCCGACACAACATACTGGTCCATACACTTTGACGGCTCAAGGCAGCTTGAAGGCTCGGGGGCTGGAGTTGTGATTACTTCCCCACGAGGAGACAAATTCTGTTATGTTTTGAGACTTATGTTCCCATGTACTAACAATGCAGCGGAATATGAGGCTTTACTTCATGGGCTCCGGATCGCCAAGGAGATGAACCTGAGCCGGGTCAGGTGTTTGGGCGACTCAGACTTGGTGGCCTAGCAGGTTTCTGGTACTTGGGACTCCAAGGATCCCCTTATGGCGGCTTATCGGCACGCGGTCACGAATATTGCTGGACACTTCAAAGGTTAGCAAGTTGATCACATTGATCGCAGGCAGAACGAGGCAGCAGACACACTCTCTCGCTTGGGCTCGCAGCGCAAGCCGGTGCCACTCAATGTGTTCCTAGACGTTCTGCACAACCTGTCTGTCAAGTTACCAACAGAGGAGGACTTAGCTGTTCCTGACCCGGAGGCGGCTCTTGTGGCTGCTGTCCATGCAATCCCTGATTGGACGGTCCCCTACTTGGCTTATCTAAGCCGGGGAGAACTGCCAACAGAGGAACTGCTTGCTCGGCAGATTATTAGACGATCCAAGTCTATGACTATTGTCAATGGCGAGCTACACCGATGAAGTATCACTGGTGTTTTTCAGCGTTGTGTTTCACCTGAGGAAGGCCGCGCGATTCTCAATGAGATTCACTCTGGCGATTGTGGACACCATGTTGGCTCAAGGTCACTAGTCGCAAAGGCTTTCCGGCACGGTTTTTACTGGCTCACGGCTCATGCTGATGCAGAAGACATTGTCCGTAAGTGTGATGGTTGCCAGAAATATGCTCACCAGGCCCATGTGCCGGCTCAAGAATTACGGATGATCCCGATCACTTGGTCGTTCGCGTTCTGGGGGCTTGACATGGTAGGGCCCTTCAAACGTTCTAAGAACAAACATACACACCTACTGGTGGCTGTGGACAAGTTTACCAAGTGGGTGGAAGCAGAGCCGGTCAGTAACTGCGACGTGGCTACAGCTGTCAAGTTTCTGAAAAAGCTGATATTCCGATTTGGCTACCCACACAGCATCATTACAGACAATGGGACCAATCTGTCCAAGGGAGCCATGGAACAGCTATGTCAACAAGAGCACATCCAGCCCTTTCTGTAAGTAGGTAGTTAAGAATGAGATGAGGAGGGCGAGTTAAGAGTAGAATAAGAGGATACAAGTACTTACAGAAGGCACAGGGTTTGTCAAGCAGAAGGGTGCTAGCCCGGTTTTGTTGCACTTCTCTTGAGGTTCTCCCAGTAGTATTTTGGTGGCTTTATTGATGTCACTCATAGATAAATTGACTTGGCTGAAGCGTTGAACATCAGCCGGCTCACCAGTATAGTTACACATCAAGTCGCCCCTCTGGCTAAGGGGCTGGATTCACCAGCTTACCCAGCACCGGGTCAGGTCGACCCCGGTAAGGCCATTGGCAACCAAGGCCCTTATCTTCGAATAAATAGGGGCAATTTGCTTGCATTCCTCTGTTGATGGCCAACCCGAAAAGGCCACCGTTGCATCAAGCTGGTCCAGTTTGTAACCCGGCAGGGGGTTTTCATTTTGAGGGGCAGTGCTTTTGCAGTAGAACCAGGTCTTGTTCCAGCCCTTGGGATGACTCGCCAAATTGGCCTCGGGAAAAGGAGTGTTTCTTCGCCTTTGAATAGAGACGCCGCCAAGTTCTATGCTGGGGCCATCAGTGAACTCAGTCTGATGGTTGATGTAGAAAAACTCTCAGAAAAGAAGGACAGTTGGAGCTGTTTGAAGATATACTTCGCAGAAAACTTGAAATTGGCATAAATTTGTGATTGAGTTGGGGCCAAGATCCTGTGGTCGGAGGTCGAAAAAGTTAAGGACGTCGCGGAAGAATTTTGACCCGGGCGGCCGAAATCCCTAATGAAGATGATCTGCGAAAACCACTACTTCGTCTTGCCTAGGTTGGGGGGTGCTTTCTTCTTCAGGCGCCCGCCAACTGATTGTTGCTTGAGCAGGTAAGAGGCCTTGCCCCATGAGCTCGTTCAACATCAGGGTTGAGACCTGCGATCTGACCCAGTTGCAGGATTTGTTGGTCTTGGGGGCCATGGAGACTTCGGATTTAAACTGCAGGACAATAATGATAAGCCGGCTGGTTAACCTCATGAGGTGTAACCCGACAAAGTAATGAGGCGATCATGGTTGCTAAAAGTCATGACCCGGGTTATATAAGTCGCCGAAAGCAATAATAAGCCGGCGTGACAATGAGCCGGCGCCAGTGGTGCAGCGGTGTTTTGGATTTTCCCGAAGTGTTGAGTTAGCTGTGAACAAGAATCTAACGGAGCAGTTGAACTTGCGGATCTGAAAATACCACAGAAAAGAAATTTTAAAAGACATAAGCATGGATGGTTACTAGGGCCCGTGGTCAATGCAAGTCTGTGAAGGCCAATACAGAGATTCAGATGCAAAAAATGGTATTACCGCAGTAAATAAAATGCCTACACGGATCATCTCATTGATTTTGGATCTACTAAATGAGAGGAGAAGGATGAACATGAAGAACACTGATGAACTACAGAGAATGGGAGCCATAGATCTAAAAAGGCAAGGGTTTGGACGTACCTGATTGCGGCGAATGCGGCGGCGGTGTTTTTGATGAGCTCCGGCGACGATGGGGCGACGGAGAAGGCGCGCTCGAGGTTGTCGGAGAGCTTGAGGGTGGCGGCGCTTCGGGTCTGACAAGCGCGGGCGCGAGGAAGAAGAAGAGCCCAAGGTAAAAAGTGCTAGTGGGGAATGAGCTGGCCTCTTATAGGCGCAGTAAAAGTTAAAACAGCGGGGGCGGAACCCCGGGCGGCGCAGTAATTTTCGGCTGTGAGCTCCTCGATTCTCGCGCCTGACAGGACGATACATACCCACTCAAAGATTCGAGGTGATGTCATCCCAGATTTTGCGGAAGTGGATTCTGACGTCATGAGGGAAAAAGAGCTGAAAATGTCTAAGTCTGAACCTGAAGAGAAAACCCGCCGATCCATTTAACCCGACAAATTGAGCTGGCCTAGGATGGTGTTCTAAAAGGCCGGCTTGGAGAGTATTACTGATGTTTTGCTTTTTCAGGTTGAAGTTTAACGTGAATAAATTCAAGTCAAACTGAGGGCTAATGTTGGGGATGTTTACCAGCATGGAGACCCGGCAGGGTGTTAACCCGGCCAAAACGCGAGCTTAGCGGGTCAACTCACCGCGGGGCTGACGACTCTGTGTGGGCCGGCTTAACGAGGCCTGGTAAGGATAGGCCGGCTTAAACAGTGGGTCGGCTCACGACAAGATAGATGACAAGAAGGCCGTCTTGGAGAACAAGTAGGAAAGAGTAGGAGGCGGGTCAGAGAACGACCCGGACTCTCATGTAATCTAGGGTTCCACCTGCATATATAAAGGGGAACACATATACGAAAAAGACTAAGTTGCAATCTCCTCGAGAGCTAGGTTAGCGAATCCGCATCCTTGTAATCGAGATCTACAGCAATATAATCAAGCAGGACGTAGGCTTTTACCTCCACCGTGAGGGGCCGAACCTGGGTAACCCGGCGTCTTCTCGTTCCCAATCAACCCCGTTAAGCTTCCACACTTGTGCGATGGCCCCATCTCTAAGTCCTTTCACAAGGGCATCTGCCGTGTTAAAACCACGACACAAACGTATCTACTTTTCCAAACACTTTTGCTCTAGTTTGGACTCTAATTTGCATGATTTGAATGGAACTAACCCGGATTGACGCTGTTTTCAGCAGAATTGCCATGGTGTTGTTTTTGTGCAGAAATAAAAGTTCTCGGATGGACCTGAAAATTTACGGAGAATTATTTCAGAATATATAAAAAATACTGACGCAAAGATCCACCAGAGGGGGGGCCACCAGGCACCACAAGCCTGGGGGGCGCGGCCACCCCCCAGGGCGCGCCTAGCAGGCTTGTGGGCCCCTGGCAACTCCGTTTGACCTAACTCCAATGCTATAAGTACCTATTCATGGAGAAAAAAATCAGAGAAAAAGAATCATCGCATTTTACGAGACGGAGCCGCCGCCACCTCCTGTTCTTCATCGGGAGGGCTGATCTGGAGTCCGTTCGGGGCTCCGGAGAGGGGGATTCGACGCCGTCGTCATCATCAACCATCCTCCATCACCAATTTCATGATGCTCACCGCCGTGTGTGAGTAATTTCTTCGTAGGCTTGCTGGACGGTGATGGGTTGGATGAGATTTACCATGTAATCGAGTCAATTTGTTAGGGCTTTGATCCCTAGTATCCACTATGTTCTGAGATTGATGTTGCTATGACTTTGCTATGCTTAATGCTTGTCACTAGGGCCCGAGTGCCATGATTTCAGATCTGAACCCTCTATGTTTTCATGAATATATTTGAGTTCTTGATCCTATCTTGCAAGTTATATGCACCTGTTACGTGTCATGATCCGCATACCCCAAGGTGACAATAATTGGGATTCTTTCCGGTGATTGCCGTAGTTTGAGGAGTTCATGTATTCACTATGTGTTATTGCTTTGTTCTGGTTCTCTATTAAAAGGAGGCCTTAATATCCCTTAGTTTCCTTAAGGACCCCGCAGCCATGGGAGGGTAGGACAAAAGATGTCATGCAAGTTCTTACTATAAGCACGTATGACTATATACGGAATACATGCCTACATTACATTGATGAATTGGAGCTATTGTGTATCGCCCTAGGTTGTGACTGTTACATGATGAATGTCATCCAACATAATTATCCATCACTGATCCAATGCCTACGCTTTTCGCATATTGATCTTTGCTAAGTTACTTTCGTTGCTGCTGCTGTTACAATCACTACAAAACTGCTTCTGTTACTGTTACTAATGTTACTACTTCTCTTGAAACTATCATACTACTGTGCAACTAAACACTTTGCTGCAGATATTTAGTTCTCCGGGTGTGGTTGAATTGACAACTCAACTGCTAATACTCGCAAATATTCTTTGGCTCACCTTGTGTCGAATCAATAAATCTGGGTGAAATACTACCCGCGAAAACTGTTGCGATCCCCTATACTTGTGGGTTATCAATCGACGCGGCTAATCAACGGGCTATGGAGATGCCCATCAATTGATGTCAATGTGAGGAGTAGGGATTGCCATGCAACGGATGCACTAAGAGCTATAAGTGTATGAAAGCTCAACATGAAAACTAAGTGGGTGTGCATCCAACTTGCTTGCTCAAGAAGACCCCGGGCATTTGAGGAAGCCCATCATCGGAATATACAAGCCAAGTTCTATAATGAAAAATTCCCACTAGTATGTGAAAGTGACAAAATAGGAGACTCTCTATATGAAAAACATGGTGCTACTTTGAAGCACAAGTATGGAAAAGGATAGTAACACTACCCCTTCTCTCTTTTTCTCTCATTTCATTTTTCTTTCTTTCTTTTTTTTCTCTTTTTTTCGTGGGCTCTTTTTGGCCTCTTTTTTTGTCCTCACTGGGACAATGCTCTAATAATGATGATCATCATACTTCTATTTACTTACAACTCAAAAGAAAAAATTACAACTCAAAACTAGAACAAAATATGACTCTATATGAATGCCTCTGGCGGTGTACCAGGATGTGCAATGATACTAGCGTAACATGTATAAAAATGATGAACGGTGGCTGAGCCACAAATACTATGTCAGCTATATGATCATGCAAAGCAATATGACAATGATGATGTGTGTCATAAAAACGGAACGGTGGAAGTTGCATGGCAATATATCTCGGAGTGGCTATGGAAATGCCATAATAGGTAGGTATGGTGGCTGTTTTGAGGAAGATATAAGGAGGCTTATGTGTGATACAGCGTATCATATCACGGGGTTTGGATGCACCGGCGAAGTTTGCACCAACTCTCGATGTGAGAAAGGGCAATGCACGGTACCGAAGAGGCTAGCAAATTGCGGAAAGGTGAGAGTGCGTATAATCCATGGACTCACATTAGTCATAAAGAACTCACATACTTATTGCGAAAATTTATTAGCCCTCAAAGCAAAGTACTACTACGCATGCCCCTAGGGGGATAGATTGGTAGGAAAAGACCATCGCTCGTCCCCGACCGCCACTCATAAGGTAGTCAATCAATAATAAATCATGCTCCAACTTCTTAGCATAACGACAGACCATACGTGCATGCTTCGGGAATCACAAACCTTAACACCAATATTCTTACTAAACCACAATTATCTACTAGAACCTCCCCCATATTACCATCTTAATATCGCAAAACTATTGCAAGGAATCAAACTTATCATATTCAGTGATCTACATGAAAGTTTTTATTATACCCCTCTTGAATACCTATCATATTAGGACCAATTTCATAACCCGTGCATATTACCATTGCTATTCATTGGACTCTCAAAAAGATATAAGTAAAGCATGAGAGTGCAACTATTTCTTTAAAATATAACCACCGCCGTGCTCTAAAAGATATAAGTGAAGCACTAGAGCAACTGCCTAGCTCAAAAGATATAAGTGAAGCACATAGAGTATTCTAACAAATCACGAATAATGTGTGTCCCTCTCAAAAAGGTGTGTTCAGCAAAGATGATTGTGACAAACTAACAAGCAAACAAAAGCAAGCAAACTATAGCACAAGACGCTCCAAGTAAAACACATATCATGTGTTGAATAAAAATATAGCTCCAAGTGAGTTACCGATAGATTGTAGACGAAAGAGGGGATGCCATCCGGGGCATCCCCAAGCTTAGACGCTTGAGTTTTCCTTGAATATTACCTTGGGGTGCCTTGGTCATCCCCAAGCTTAGGCTCTTGCCGCTCCTTATTCCTATATCCATCGTAGTCTCACACAAAACTTGAAAACTTCAGCACACAAAACTCAACAGAAACCTCGTGAGATCCGTTAGTATCACAAATAAATTTTAAACTTTAGGTACTGTTGCAAATTGATTCATGTTTAATATTGGCATAATGCTACTGTACTCCAACTTCTCCATGACTCATACCCCCCGATACGATCCATAGATTCATCAAAATAAGCAAACTATGCAACAAAAACATAATCTGTCTAAAACAGAACAGTCTGTAAAGATCTATTTAGAAGCCATACTTCTGTAACTCCAAAAAATCTGAAAACTTAGGACAACATAAACAATGCATATACCAATACAGTGTAAAAATTTCAGATTTTTCTGACGCTCCAGTACAGAAATCAAATACTGGACGCAAAACTTTCTATTTTCCAAACAACATCAATTATACTATCATCCAAATCATCCCAAAGGCATTACTTGGCACAAACACTAATTAAAACATAAAAACACAATCATAATAGAGGCTATAATTGTGCAAACACACAAGAATAGAAAGTAAAACAAAAAATTATTTTATTCATTGGGTTGCCTCCCAACAAGCGCTATTGTTTTATGCCCCTAGCTAGGCATAATGCATAGTTTCAAGTGTTATCATCCTTGGTTTCCATATCCTCAATTACACAACCACTCTTTCTAGGAGATTTATCTTGGAGGTTTCTTATCATCACGCTCCTAGGCACAAAATTAAGAACTTTTCTTTTATAGATAGGTTCCTTTATTATATCAATGAAATTTGGATGCACGCTAATCATTTTAAGATCCTCGTTTCCCTTGCTAGAAGTGGCACCCTTAGTCTTAGGAACATACATGAATTTGTAATTTTTATTAGGAGGAGTCCTATCAATAGTTTTAACGGAGGAAAAGGCGGAACCCAAATTATTAATAATTTCCTCTTGCTTATCGATTCTAGTGGGACTTTGTTCTATCCTCTCGTTAATTATTGGCTCCTTTTCCTTTAAAGTTTTTAATGTAATTCCCATCTTGGAACCAATTTGAGTAATGTGATTATGAACCTTTTTGTCTAAATTCTCAAGATGTTCAATAGTAGATATTTTGTTTTCAATAGCTTCTAGCCTTTACATAACATGTTCCAAAGTCAATGCTGTTTCATTAATAATGATAGGTGGTGATCCAACTAAATTTCCCATAGCATTGAAAGCATCCATAGAGGGACACATCAAGAAATTCCCTCCAGTAATAGTATATAGCACAAATCTATACCAAGTAGTAATTCCCACATAAAAATTACGAAGAAGAACAATGGGGGATTGCTTACGAGTTAATCTATTTTGAGCATCGCAAATCCTATACCAAGCATCTTTTAAATTCTCTCCTCCCCTTTCTTTAAAGTTAAGCACTTCATATTCAGGGGTATAAGTAACGAGCGAAGAACTAGCCATAGTGGTGAAGCAAAATAACGAGCGAGCAAACTAGCAAACAAACAAACGAAAATATTTTTGTGTTTTTGTAAAAAAATTAGAAGTGGGGGAGATGAAAACGAGAGGCAAATACAAATAAAATAAATGCAAGTGGATGATAGTTTGTGCGAAGGTACTTGATAATTTTGGTGATGTCTCCCCGGCAACAGTGCCAGAAATTCTTCCTGCTACTTGTAGACTGCGTTGGTATTTTCCCCGAAGCGGAGAGGATGATGCAGTATAGTAGAGATAAGTATTTCCCTCAGTTAAGAACCAAGGTTATCAATCCAGTAGGAGAACCACACAAAACCGTTTAGCAGCACCTGCACACACAAAAGCAAACACTTGCACCCAACGCAAATAAGAGGGTTGTCAATCCTCTTAGCAGTTATTTGCAAGGATTAATTCTGATAGTGATAGATAGAAATATAAAATACTAAATAAAATAAAAGTAAATAAATTGCAGCAAGGTATTTTTTTTGGATTTTAATATATGATAAAGATAGACCCGGGGGCCATAGTTTTCACTAGAGGCTTCTCTCTTGAGCGCAGAACATACGGTGGGTAAACAAATTACTGTTGGGCAATTGATAGAAAAGCAAATAATTATGACGGATTCATGGCAATGATCATGTATATAGGCATCATGTCCGAGACAAGTAGACCGACTCCTGCCTGCATCTACTACTATTACTCCACCCATCGACCGCTATCCAGCATGCATCTAGGGTATTAAGTATAAAACAGAGTATGTAACGCCTTAAGCAAGATGACATGATGTAGACAAAGTAAACTCAAGCAATATTATTAAATCCCATCTTTTTATCCTTAATGGCAACAATACAAATACGTGTCATGTCCCTTTCTGTCACTGGGATTGAGCATCGCAAGATTGAACCCATCACAAAGCACCTCTCCCATTGCAAGATAAACCAATCTAGTTGGCCGAACCAAATCGATAGATCGGAGAGAAATATAAAGCTATAACAATCATGCATAAAAGAGTTCAGAGAAGACTCAAATATTTCTCATGAATAATCTGATCATAAACTCACAATTCATCGGATCCCAACAAACACACCGCAAAAGAAGATTAAATCGGATAGAACTCTAAGAACATCGAGGAGAACATGGTATTGAAGATCAAAGAAAGAAAAGAAGCCATCTAGCTACTAGCTATGGACCCGTAGGTCTGTGGTAAACTACTCACACATCATCGAAAGGGCAGCAAGGTTGATGTAGAAGCCCTCCGTGATCGATTCCCCCTCCGGCAGAGTACCGGAAAAGGCCTCCAGATGGGATCGCGGAAGAACAGAGGCTTGCGGCGGCGTAAAAGTTATTCGGGGTGGCTCTTTGTTGGTTTCTGGATATTTGAGAATTTATAGAAGTGGAATTAGGTCAAAAGGAGCCACGAGGGGCCCACAAGGCATTAGGGCGTCCCCTAGGGCCGCGCCCTGTTGCCTTGTGGCTTCCTCGTGAGGCTTTTGGCTTCCTCCCGAAGCTTCCAGGGTCTCTTTTGTCCAAAAAAATCGTCAAAAAGTTTCGTGGCATTTGGACTTCGTTTGGTACTGATTTTCTGAAAAACAAAAAACAAGCAGAAAACAACAACTGGCACTGGGCACTAGGTTAATAGGTTAGTCCCAAAAAATGATATATAATTGCATATAAAAACATCCAAGATTGATACTATAATAGCATGGAACAATAAAAAATTATAGATATGTTGGAGACGTATCAGCCTCCATGATCGATTCCCCCTCCGGCAGAGTACCGGCGGAGGCCTCCAGATGGGATCGCGGAAGAACAGAGACTTGCGGCAATGATAAAATTGTTTCGGGTCTTGCTCTGGGTGTTTCTAGAATTTAGGGAATTTATAACGCCGGAATTAGGTCAAACGGACCCTCGAGGGCCCCACAAGCTCAGGTGGCGCGCCCCTTGAGCTTGTGGGCCCCTGGTAGGTCTTCTGGCCCTTCCCAAAGCTTCTAGGGTCTCTTCTGGTCCATAAAAAATCACCGTAAAGTTTCATCGTATTTCATTTGGTATGGTTTTTCTGTGAAACAAAGAAATAGGCAAAAAACATGAACTGGCACTGGGCACTAAGTTAATAGGTTAGTTCTCAAAAATGATATAAATGGCATATAAAACATACAATATTGATAATATAATAGCATGAAACAATAAAAAATTATAGATACGTTGAAGACGTATCAAGCATCCGCAACTACAAGAAAGGAATTAAGATAAATCTAACCATATCATGAAACATATGGATCCAGATCAGCCCCTTACAGGATAGAGCATAAACTAGGGTTTAAGCTTCTGTTACTCTCGCAACCCGTCATCTACTTACTATTCCCACAATGCCTTCCCCTAGGCCCAAGCATGGTAATGTGTCGTGTAATCGACGTTCACACGACACCACTAGAAGAAGAACAACATAACGCATCATCAAAACATTGAACGAAAACCAACTCCTCAAGAACAAATGGAATTACTCACAAATCATATTCATGTTCATGATCAAAGGAGAAAAATATATGATTAACAATCTAAACATATAATCTTCCACCAACTAGCATCAACTAGACAACTACAAGATGTAATCAACACTACTTGCAACCCACAGGTATCAATCTGAGGTTTGAGACAAAGATTGGATACAAAAGATGAACTAGGGTTTGGAGATGAGATTGTGCTGGTGAAGATGTTGATGGAGATGAGTCCTCCCATGATGAGAGGAGCGTTGGTGATGGCGATGGCTTCAATTTCCCCCTCCGGGACGGAAGTATCCCCGGCGGAATCTCTTTGCCGGAAAGCAAAAGTGCTCCTGCCCAGGTTCCGCCTTAGACAGCGGCGCTTCGTCCCGAAAGTTTTCTTCTAAATTTTTTTCTAGGGCAATTGGCTTCACATAGTAGAAGATGGGCTTCAGAGGCCTTCTATTGGCCCCACAAGCTCTCATGGCATGCCCCGGGGGGGCTCCACCTGAGCTTGTGGGCCTTTGGTGGGTCCTCTCCAGTATCTTTTTATTCCAGTATTTTTTATATATTCAAAAATAAATCTCCGTATGTTTTCAGGTCATTTGGAGCTCCGGAGAATAGCCATCTCTGTTGTAGCTCTTTTAAGGTCCAGAATTTCAGTTGCCGGCAAACTCCCTCTCATGATGTATCTTGCAATTTAAGAGATAAAAGACATTAGAATTGCATCTAAAAGTGAAATATAGCTTTAAAACAATGAAAATAACAGTAGGAAAACATGGTGCAAAATGCACGAATCAATGACACTTCACCATCTTTGGGCCTAGCGGAGGCATTGTGGAATTAGTTTGTAGATGATGGGTTGCGGGAGTGGCTGAAACCTAAACCCCAGTTTATGAATTTTTCCGTAAGGGGTTGTTTTGGATCCATATTTTTCATGCTATGGTTAGATTTATCTTAATTACTTCTTTTGTATTTGCGGATGCTTGCATGGAGGGTATAACCATAAGTAGGTTGTTTGTCAAGTAAGAACAACACCTTAGCTCCGGTCCACTCAAATAACAAATTATCATGGCAATGAACGCAAGTCAATGAATCATGGTGAAAGTAACTTGACAATGTTCCCGTGTGTCTTCAAGAGGGTTTTAATCACTATAAGAAGTTCCTCCGGCTTGTCCTTAGCAATAATAAGGATTGGACCGCCTTGCTGCACCTTGTTAATTTGGTTACTTATTACTTGCTATCAATCATTTCGCTATCATAGTTGCTATCACAACTATCTTACAACACTTGCAGAGAATACCTTGCTGAAAACCTCTTATCGATTCCTCTTGCCTTGGGCACCTTTTTCTTCTTTTTCTTGTTGGGATTAGGGTTTGATGTTGCGCCAACTTCAAACGTAGGACAATTTGGATCCCCCAAGTCATAGTCCATTTGGGTCAGATCTTGATTATCATTGATCATGTCTGACATTATATTCTCCTAAAATTATTACGATTTCAGATAAACTAAGGTTTAGGTAACTAATTGCAATGACATATGCAAAAGCAATGATCGGAACTGAGTAAAAAAAGGTACCGAGTCCTGTTGTGTAATTTCGTCAAATAGGACGTGGGCAGACTGGGCGTTGCCGATGTCCGTGCTTGTGCGCGTCCGCTGGAGATGCGGCGAGTGAAAGACATCATCCGCGCCCTCTGCATTGGCGGAAAACATTCCGAAATGCCCTCCCAATCGGCTGCTGGACCGTCCTCAGACCCGACCTAGTCGGACGGTGAGATTCTTGTCGGCGGCTAGATGGATGGCGTTAGGGGGCCGGGCGCGGCGGCCGGGGGGGGGGTGCTCCTCGAGGTCCACATCCGCTCCCTGCGACGCCGCTTCCCTCGCCCGTTGCGTCCTTCGCCGGTCCCTCCGGTCGACGTTCTTCGTCTTGCATGCTGGAGCCATGGACGGGACACCCACAGACGACACCAAAGCGGTGTGGCGACGGTGTGGGACGGGCTGGTTGACATCTAGGGCGGCGGATGGGGGACGACGACGAGGATGGGGGAGCAAGGGTGGACGACGATGATGGTTCGGACGCAGGAAAATGGTGGACGATCGCAGGAGGAAGGCGGTGTGTTTGGTGGACTTTATCCAGAGAGACGCCAATTGAAGCCACGACTATGGACATTTCTATATGGCACTTGTGGAAAGCGCGCAATGATGCAAGGAATGCCAAAGGATCCTGCATCCTCGTCACGTGGCCGAGAATAGTATTGCGTATGTGGAATTGATTGTGCAGGTTTGTTTCAAAACCGTTGAATCTAACATGCGTGTCCAACCAAACCCATAAGTGTCTCGATGGGTACCGCCGCCAGCAGATACAACCATGGTCAATGTTGACGCTGCACTTTTCCTGTCTTTGCGGCGAATGTGAGTCGGCGTGGTGATCTGAAACCATAACAGTACATGCATATTGGCTTGCCATGAGCGCATTGAGGAGGTCACACCACCAGAATTAGCCGAGGCACTGGTGCTCCGTCGCGCGGTCGCTCTCACCCGTCAAGAAGTGTTCCAGAAGGCCATCTTCGCTTCAGATTGTCTCCCCATCATTGAGAGGATTCATTCTCAAAAGGCAGATCGCTCGAGCATTGGAACGGTAGTCTTCGATATCAAGGTTTTAGGCGGGTAGCTTCTCATCTAGCCTCTTTGGTCATGTTAATCGCTTATCGAATGTCGCGGCTCATACTTTACCGCAACTGTGTGTTTCTTCTCATGATTCTATCGTGCACAACGTAACTTCGAAGTGTATCCGGGAAACTCTTTGTAATTATTTTTGATCAATAAAGAGCAGCATTTTTCTTAAAAGGGAAACCGAGCTCGCAATTGTATCGAGCCTAGCCTAAATTATTAAGAGCATCTCCACTAGCCCCCCCAACAGGCCCCCCAGGCCCCTTTTTTATTGCCGGCTCGAAAAAAACGGCCCAGTCGCGCCCCAAGGAGCCCAAATTTCGCCGGCTAAGGTCGAAATTGGCGCCGGCGGACCCAAGCCGAACCCAGCGCGCTGGGGGCCGACCGGGGGCGCCGGGGGAAAGCAAAAACGCGCCAAAACTTCCCGCGCCAGATTCCCACCCCGTGGACCCACCGAGTCAGCGACTGCATCGTCGTCCTCATCTCATCGCCTCGGCTCCCGCGTGAATCAATGCCAAGGCTGCCGCCGGTCAGCCTTCCATTGATCACGGGCGGCGCAGTGAAGGCGAGCCGCCGCGCGTCCCGCCCCTTCCCGCCACGCGTCCGCACTGCTGCTGCCCCCTCGCCGCTATAAAAGCCGCCTTCGTCGCCGCTGGCCGCACGCTCACCTCGCCACAGCCATCTCGCCGCCGAACACCTTCTCTCCTTCGCCGCCCTTATTCTCGCCCTCTCTCCTTCCTCTCTCCTTTCCCCGTCAAGCCCGACCGATGGCGGAGAGGTTCCCCGGCGACGGAGCGGCGGCCAACGGCTTCGGCCGCCGCCATCTGCACGAGTGGGAGGCGCGCCTTCTCCACGAGGCCAACATGCCGGGCTCGTGGAGGCTCAACGCCGAAGGCGTCCCCGTGCCCCCGCCACCATCCGACGCGGAACGCCGCGGCGAGATAGCGCGGATCCGGGCGTCCTTGCCGGAGGAAGCGCGGCAGCAGCCGAAGTACTCCCCCGACAACGCACCTTTGTGGACGGCGTACTTCCAGCGCCGCCACGCCGACCAGCTCGCCTCCACCAACGGCGCTCCGGCGCCAAGGGGGCGACACAACTCCGACGGCCGCCGTCAGTGGTAGGGCGCCCCCGGGCGCACGCTCCACGCCGTTCTCGAGTACATCGATGGCGGCAACGAGCCGCCGTTGGAGTACCCGGCGCCGACGTCCTCGCGCTGGAGGAGCGGGAGCTCGTGGCTGCCGAGGCGCATGGTGGCCACAAGCTCCTCGTCCTCCGGCTCTCGCTCCTCCGGCACGCCGACGCCGCTCACCCCCGTCAAGCCCGAGCCCCAGGAAACGCCGGAGCGCCGTCGCAGCCGCGGTGACAACCTCGTCATAAGCGAGGGCCGCCGCCAACCTTCTTCTCCCCGCGGTCATCTTCGCCTGGTCAGGCCGAAGAAGGAGCCGACGACGCCGCCCGTGGTCGTCAAGCAGGAGCACGTGGAGATGGCCGCCGACCTCAAAACTGGCCTGAAGTGGGCGCGCGACGACTACGTGCGGGAGGAGATGGAGCGCCAACGACGCGCTCTGGAGGAGATCGCCGAGCGACGCCGCGGCCGCGAGAAGGGCGGCGTCATTGTCCTCGACAGCGACGAGGAAGAGTCGCCGGCTCCGACCAACCCCGTCCGCAGCGGCGATCCAGGGCAGGGCTGCAACAAGGACGGCGGCGTGCAGGACGACGGCGACGACGACGACGGCGGCGGCGACTACACCGCCTTCTACAAGCTCCTCGGCATGAACTAGGCTTGGGGCGGCGGTGGCGGCGTAGTTTTTTTTAGTTTTATGTATGTCTTTAAATTTGTACAAATATGAATGAAACCGCCTAAATTTCGTCCAAAATCGAGTCGTTTTCGTCGAATTTGAGCCAATTTTGCATTTGAAAAACGGCGTCTGGGCTGCCAACTTGGGGCGGCGGTTGGGAAGCCGAGCGCCTCCACGGCGAAAATATCGCCGGATAACCCCCATGAGGCGCTATTTCAGGGCCTGGGGGGGCCGAACGGCTGGAGATGCTCTAAGGATGGTGCTGTCATAGGTTTGATATACATACTCCAGCGAAGAAATGCGTGTGTTCAAAAAAAAAAAGGTGCTTGCTGTAATAAAAGAGAAACAAAAAACAAAAAACAAGTGGGTGTCCACCGCAGGATCATTCATGGGCGGCCCGTGCCCTGTCAAACGTCCGTCGGCCGCTGCACCTGCACCAGAAGAGATATTTTCCCAAGGGCAGCACCGTCTTTTCCCAGTGACCGGCCGCGGCGCACATTTACGAATTTCAAATTTTGAATCCCGTCGGCGACCGGAGCCAACGTTCCCTTGCCGTCCCGCAGAATCCATCCTCCCTGACCCCCACCCTCCACTCCACCGATCCCCTACACCCGACCCCCAGTGACACGCGGGCCACGCCACCTCGGTCCCACATGTCCGCGAGCCGTCGCCGCGCCCCACCTTCGCCCGCGCACCAACCAGAGGCCGGCCAGGCTGGCGGCGTGGGCCACCGCCGCGGCCCGCCCGCCTAACGCCAGCGGAACGGCCGTTAGGTTAAACCGGGGGCCGCCTATAAAGGGGCCGAGGGGGCCGAGCGGAGGAGCCACTACACATCCGGCGTCTTCACAAACGCCGGCTCGCTCTCGCTCCGTCTCCCTCCCCCGCTCCGCGCCCTCCGCCGCCAGATCCCGTCGAGCCCCCGCCCCCGCGTCGAAGATGAGGGAGTGCATCTCGATCCACATCGGGCAGGCCGGCATCCAGGTCGGCAACGCGTGCTGGGAACTTTACTGCCTCGAGCACGGCATCCAGGTTCGTCCCCATCTCCTCTTTCGCGCGTCCAGATTTCGAAATCGTATGTGTTCTCTACTCGATTGGTTGTAGAAGGTTTCCCGTAGCGGGGCTTGTGGATCTGGGTTGCGATTCGGGTTGTGTGGTGAAATGTTTTGTGGTTCAGTTGTCAGATCTTCTCTGGTTTGGGGCATTTAGGCTGAAATTGGTGCGCGATTTGAACTGTGATGGGATAACTGGATTCGCGTTCCGTTTTGTTTATTTGTTTTCACGCGAGAATGTGACAATTAGTGTTTGATCTGTTCCCCATATTGATTCGAGCGGTCCTTCTTAATCGTCAGGAACATGAGCTGTTCGTAGGTCCTGATTTAAGCCTTCGATCTGTGATGTTTAGTCATTTCGTGCTGTAGTTTAGATCTGATATGCAATTGGAGGCTGGGGATCGAGTTGTTTCAGGAGACATGAATACACTTCTGTACTCCCTCCGTAAAGAAATATAAGAGCACTCTTATATTTGTTTACAGAGGGAATACTTGTTTAGCTGCCACTTTTGTGTGAAATTTCAGATCTAGTTAGGCCATTATCATGCTTTACTTGGTCAGTTTTGATGTGTTGTGATACTGTGGTCTGCATCCCAACTAAACACCTCATTGTTGCCTGCTGCAGCCTGATGGCCAGACGTCCGGTGACAAGACCATCGGAGGTGGTGATGACGCCTTCAACACCTTCTTCAGCGAGACCGGAGCCGGCAAGTACGTGCCCCGTGCGGTCTTCGTCGATCTCGAGCCCACCGTGATTGACGAGGTCCGCACCAGCGCCTACCGCCAGCTCTTCCACCCCGAGCAGCTCATCAGCGGCAAGGAGGACGCCGCCAACAACTTCGCCCGTGGTCACTACACAAGTAATTCCCCCAAACCCGTCACTGCTTCATTACAGTTAGCACCGATCTCTCAAGCATGTTTGATTTGCTCATGCCTTGTTTGCTCCCGTCCCCTGCAGTCGGCAAGGAGATTGTGGATCTCTGCCTCGACCGCATCCGCAAGCTGGCCGACAACTGCACTGGCCTGCAGGGTTTCCTGGTCTTCAACGCCGTCGGCGGTGGAACCGGGTCTGGGCTCGGGTCGCTCCTCCTCGAGCGCCTGTCCGTAGACTATGGAAAGAAGTCCAAGCTCGGGTTCACCGTGTACCCATCCCCTCAGGTGTCGACCTCTGTGGTCGAGCCATACAACAGTGTGCTGTCCACCCACTCCCTGCTGGAGCACACCGATGTCTCCATCCTGCTCGACAACGAGGCCATCTACGACATCTGCAGGCGCTCCCTGGACATCGAGAGGCCCACCTACACCAACCTGAACCGCCTCGTCTCTCAGGTACTGACCACCTGCCATTGCCCAAGTCTTTCATCTGGATCGAAGTATTTCTTTGCTGTGCCTGTACTAGTACTGTTGTGCAATGTGTGATGTGAGACTGAGACTTTGGAACTTGTGCTGCTTGTCTGTGTGTAGGTGATCTCATCGCTGACCACCTCCCTGAGGTTCGATGGTGCCCTGAACGTGGACGTGACCGAGTTCCAGACCAACCTGGTCCCGTACCCGAGGATCCACTTCATGCTCTCGTCCTACGCGCCGGTCATCTCGGCGGAGAAGGCGTACCACGAGCAGCTGTCGGTGTCGGAGATAACCAACAGCGCGTTCGAGCCGTCGTCCATGATGGCCAAGTGCGACCCTCGCCACGGCAAGTACATGGCGTGCTGCCTCATGTACCGGGGCGACGTGGTGCCCAAGGACGTGAACGCGGCGGTGGCCACCATCAAGACCAAGCGCACCATCCAGTTCGTGGACTGGTGCCCCACGGGGTTCAAGTGCGGCATCAACTACCAGCCGCCCACCGTGGTGCCAGGCGGCGACCTGGCCAAGGTGCAGAGGGCCGTCTGCATGATCTCCAACTCCACCAGCGTTGTCGAGGTCTTCTCCCGCATCGACCACAAGTTCGACCTCATGTACGCCAAGCGCGCCTTCGTGCACTGGTACGTCGGCGAGGGCATGGAGGAGGGCGAGTTCTCTGAGGCCCGCGAGGACCTGGCCGCCCTGGAGAAGGACTACGAGGAGGTCGGCGCAGAGGGCGGCGACGACGAGGATGGCGAGGAGGACGACGACTACTGATCTGCTCGTCCGCTCGACGGAGGATCCGTCTCCTCTGCCGCCTATCTTTAATTAACTACAAAAATGTTGCTGTGCTGTCGTCCTGTTTTGGAAACTTGTGTGTTGGGTTGTTAAGCCATCGGTGTTTTCTATATTGCTGTTGAACTGCATCATTAGTACTTCGTGGAACAAGTGTCTCGCTTAATTGATGTTCTGTCCCGCTTGATTCGAGTGTTTCTTGAGTGTTTCTTGCCAACCTGTCTTGCTCCGTTCCCGTGGCCATTTTTAGGAACATTGACGACCTGTCTCGAGCTACATGCGCAACTGATCTGATTGCGGAGAAATCACCTGCCTGATTGAGCCAATCTGTAAAGCCGGAAAGCCGACCTGCTGCCCTACTTGCGGAGAAAATAGATGGTTCTATGAATTACCTTCGCCAGAAAGCCGACTGGTGCCACCATAAGCCAGTCCATATGCATCTGTCTCCTACCATCCATGTTGAACCGCGGGAAACGGTGAGGTTTTTTGTATGGCCTAGTTGATGGCCCATTTTCTAACGAGAACATTCACGCTTAATTAAAATGTTATTGGGTTCCCTAAAACGAAATGTTGTTGTAAAGCTTCGATTTGATGTGTTCTTTCGAAAAAACAGAAGTTACGCAGTACGAGTACAAAACATCACATGAAAAATCCTAATCTTTGAGCATTCTTCGTAAGTTATTTCAAATAAAGGCTTACCGTGACCCATAGATCTCAGAATATGTTTTTCATCTCGCAGAACAAGGCATCTTATAAGTTCAACCAAAGAATCCCAAAACACCAAAATTGCCGACCTAGTCCTGGCTGAACCTCTCAAATCATAACTTCTATCTTCACCCCCATATATTTTGGTGTTTTGGGATTGATGTATTTTGTTTTTTTAACACTCATATATATTAATTAATGAATTTTTTTATTACAATCACTCATTACAGCATACATCACGCAAGGCGGAAAACTAAACTCCGCCAATCCCATGTGCCACTTCCTTGGCCCGTCGATTAATTTTAGACACCTTAAACCCTTTGAAAAGCTTGGTTATGGTCCGCGTCTTCTTCAGATCAACAAAAGAGAACCTGATAAGTTTGTTATTTGTAAGAGAAGAAGCCACAATAGAGCAACCAGTCTTCTCATGAAGAGTATACCAATATAGGGCAAGGCAGACCCGCAATTCCGCTTCAACAACACTAGTGCATAGTCCAAAAAAATTCCCACGACGATATGATGCCCTCTCCACATGAGTCTGTGGCAACAACTCCCACACTTACAACGCTAATACTCTCGACAAAACTGACATCAACATTAATCTTAATATCATCAGAAGGGGGAGGCTGTCATCGCACCTGGGTTCTCAATAAAGTAGCGACAAGGCTAACCCCAGACACCCCCCTTTCCTTTGTGGTTCGCCACCACATCATCAATTGGTTGACAAGACAAAAATACGACCAATATTTTTCACAAAAGATGCAAAGGCCGAGACAGAACCCTTCCCCTTACCAAAAATTAAATCATCTCTTAGATTCCAAGCTCTCCAGAAAATGAACATGATTTGCTCACGTTGCGGCGAACTCAACTAATCCAGCAGAATAAGCAACCAGTCCCGTCCCGTATCCTTGAAGATCTCTTCCCTAGGGATATTCCACGTCTTCTCTTATAGCCATACGCACCCTAGCCTTAGGGCAATTGACTAGAGCATGAAAGGTGCTTTCATCTTCCACACCACAAATAGAACACATACATAAAAGAACTTGATGGTGCGTAACTCCATTAACTTGGACTGCCAAGTTGTTAGTCATGGCTCGCCAGGCAAATATTTTGATCATCTAAGGAACATTGACCTTCCAAATGGTATTCCAAAGCCTCCTTCCCCATTCTCAACGTCACTAGATTGCCCTAAATCTTCCTTGCATCCTTAAAACTCAACGCTAAATTGTACACACTATTTTTTTTACTGAGAATAGACCATTCTTCTCATAGTGCTAGGCAATAAAATCGCCATCCCCCGATGACTGATTGCACATCTTTAGAGCATCTCCAACAGGCGCCCAAAAAATGCCTCACGCGCTAAAAAGCATTGTTTTTGTGCGCCGGAGACAAAAAACAGCGCTCCAGCAGAAACTGTAAAATAGAGCGCGCACAAAAAACTTTAGCGCACGGGTGTGCGCGCGGGCTGCTGGGCTGCAAATTTGGGGTGCCGGATTGTGCGCGCGGGCTGCTGCAGGTGGGGCCGCCGGATTGGGCGCCGTGTTTTTGTGCATCTGGAAAATCTCTTCGTCGCTCCCGCGCGCAAAAAGACTATTTTGGCGCTGTAAAAGAATTATACCGCGCTGAGGCGAAGCGCGCCTGTTGGAGATGCTCTTAGGTATACTACATGTGTGTAAATTTTCACGATGATATGAAAATATGGCTTTCGTTTATTTTCTAGAAAAAAGCTCCCTGGAGCTCGAGCACACAAACATCGCACTCGTATTAAATACTACTACTAGTAGTTTTGAGCAGTATCAAATGATACTTTTGAGCAGAAGTGAAAAACAAGAAATCTGCACCTACAGACACAACATGACCACAACAAATTCACATGGTCACAAGATTTTACTTGTTCAGCATGAGCTAGTCCTCTTAAACGGTGACAACATTGACTTCCGGTGAAAGATGCACTAGTAGAAAACCTACCTTTGATCCGGAGCATTAGTCCCGGCCGGGTTTGGGCCCGGGACTAATGTGATCATTAGTCCCGGTTCCAACGGCTAGGAGCGGACGGGGGCACGACCCCCTTTAGTCCCGGTTCAATTGGGACCTCTAGTTCCGGTTGGTGATACCAACCGGGACTAAAGGGGTGGCGGCAGGCTGGGGCCCCTGCGAGCACCTTTAGTCCCGGTTGGTATCACCAACCGGGACTAGAGATGGACCTTTAGTCCCGGTTTGTATAACCAACCGGGACTAAAGATCTCCCTATATATAGATGCTTCGTCCAGCCCGAGCCCAAGCTCTCATTTCTCTCCTCTCTGTTTCCTTCCCCTAGCTCGAGCTCATCCTCCATCATTGCCAAGATTTGTCAAGATTGGAGGCACCCCATCTATTCAAGGGTTCTAAAAGGTTAGCAACTTCATCCTTTCATCTATCATTGCTAGTTTAGCTCGTTTCATGCTCTAAGTATAGTGATTTGTGGGTTTTAGTTTGGGAGTAATTATGTGGGAGTTTATTTGATTTATATGCAATTTGAGCTCAATTAACTTCTTAGTTTGCATATGTGTAGGTGTGGTTTACTTAGTGCCTTCCCGTCCCCATCCTCACCGCCGTCGATCGCCCGCAACGTCCCGTCGCCGGCACCACCTTGGTGAGCCTCTTGTTCTTATCTTTTTTGTAAAAAAAAATCTTATTTGTATGATTTAGATAGCTACTTGTATAATTTTTTTACTTGTATGATTGTTTGTTATACATAGTGCCATGGTTTTGATATCCGTCCCCGTCGGCCCTCGTCCGGTTTATGATTCGGATGTGGTATATTATCTTTTATAACTATTTGTTGCATTTCGTGTTTATGACAATTATGCCCATCAAGTTGACATAGATATTTTTTATCTAGGAGGTATGTGAACCTGAAATTGCAACCAACCCTCTTGTCGAGAAGTTAAATTTAGTTGAAAAAGAAAACGAGTATTTGAAAGAAAAATTGAAAAGAATTGAAGAAGAGAAGATGAAATTGGAGTTGTATGTTGCTGATGTCGTCGATGATCACAAGATCAAGATGGATGCAATGCGCTTGAAGATTAGAAAGATTAGAAAATATGCCGTTAATAAAGAGGCTTGGTATCATTATGCTGTTGGATCAATTATTACCTTAGTTGCGATTTTGATCGCATTTGTTGTTGCATTTAAATGCTTTAGCTAGATAGTTGTATGTTGTTTTATGAGAATAAGTGTGTATGAACTTTATGTATGAACTTGTATTAATTTGGTCTTTTCGATGTTGTGTAATGAAGATGAGCCGGCAATGGATGTACGATGACCGACGCTCTCCCCAGTTCATTAATGGCGTGCATAGTTTTCTGTGTGCGGCTGAGGCAAACAAGCAGAAAGGTTTTATGTGTTGTCCATGTGGTGTCTGTAAGAATGATAGGAATTACTCTACCTCAAAAGTCCTTTACAGCCACCTGCTTCAGTCCAGTTTCATGTCCGGCTATAACTGTTGGACCAAGCACGGAGAAAGAGGGGTTATAATGGAAGAGAATGAATAAGAAGAGGATGATGACAACTATCCTAGGTTCCCTGAATACGATGGTACTACAATGGGGGAAGAAGCTGAAGAAGAGGCATCAGATGAGCCCGCTGATGATCTTGGTCGGGCCATTGCTGATGCAAAGAGAAACTGCGCAAGTGAAAAGGATAAGTTGAAGTTGCAGCGCATGTTAGAGGATCACAAAAAATTATTGTACCCAAATTGCGAAGATGACAAGAAAAATCTGGGTACCACACTGGAATTGCTGCAATGGAAGGCAGAGAATAGTGTATCTGACAAGGGATTTGAAAAGTTGCTGAAAATGTTAAAGAAGATGCTTCCAAAGGACAACGAATTGCCCGACAGTACGTACGAAGAAAAGAAGGCTGTCTGCCCTCTAGGATTAGAGGTGCAGAAGATACATGCATGCCCTAATGACTGCATCCTCTACCGCGGTGAGGAGTACAAGAATTTGAATGCATGCCCGGTATGCGGTGCATTGCGCTATAAGATCAGCCGCGATGACCCTGGTGATGTTGAGGGCGAGCGCCCCAGGAAGAGGGTTCTTTCCAAGGTGATGTGGTATGCTCCTATAATACCACAGTTGAAACGTTTGTTCCAAATCAAAGAGCAAGCCAAGTTGTTGCGATGGCACAAAGAAGACCGTAAGAAAGACGGGATGTTGAGAGTACCCGCTGATGGGTCGCAGTGGAGAAAAATCGAGAGAAAGTGGCCGGAGTTTGCAGCTGACGCAAGGAACTTATGGTTTGGTATAAGTGCAGATGGCATTAATCCTTTTGGGGAGCAGAGCAGCAATCATAGCACCTGGCCTGTGACTCTATGTATTTATAACCTTCCTCCTTGGTTGTGCATGAAGCGGAAGTTCATTATGATGCCAGTGCTCATCCAAGGCCCTAAGCAACCCGGCAACGACATTGATGTGTACCTAAGGCCATTAGTTGAAGAACTTTTACAGTTGTGGGATATAAAAGGTGTACGTGTGTGGGATGAGCACAAACAGCAGGAATTTGACCTACGAGCGTTGCTGTTTGTAACCATCAATGATTGGCCTGCTCTTAGTAACCTTTCAGGATAGACAAACAAGAGATACAATGCATGCACGCACTGTTTAATGAGACTGAAAGTATATATTTGGATATAAATGTAAAAAGAATGTGTACCTGGGACATCGTCGATTTCTTCCGATCAAGCATCTCTTAAGAAAGAAAGGCAAGCATTTCAAAGATGATACAAATCACCGGAAGAAGCCTGACCACCGTACTGGTGATCATATACTTGATATGGTCAAGGATTTAAAAGTAATCTTTGGAAAGGGTCCTGGCGGACAATCTGTTCCGAATGACGCTGACGGACACGCACCCATGTGGAAGAAGAAATCTATATTTTGGGACCTACCCTATTGGAAAGTCCTAGAGGTCCGCTCTGCAATCGACGTGATGCACGTGACGAAGAATCTTTGCGTGAACCTGCTAGGCTTCTTGGGCGTGCATGGGAAGACAAAAGATAAACCGGAGACACGGGAGGACCAGCAACGTATGCACGAAAAAGACGGCATGCCTGCTCAGTATGAAGGTCCCGCCTGGCTTCTCGTCGAATATAAAGGGAATAATAAATATGACAGAGAAAAAATTCCAAAACCTAAAGTCTCATGACTGCCACGTGATTATGACGCAATTACTTCCGGTTGCATTGAGGGGACTTCTACCGAAAAATGTTCGATTAGCCATTGTGAAGCTATGTGCATTCCTCAATGCAATTTCTCAGAAGGTAATCGATCCAAAAATCCTACCAAGGTTACAGAATGATTTGATCCAATGTCTTGTCAGTTTCGAGTTGGTGTTCCCACCATCCTTCTTCAATATTTTGACGCACGTCCTAGTTCACCTAGTCGAAGAGATTACCATTCTGGGTCCTGTATTTCTACACAATATGTTCCCGTTTGAGAGGTTCATGAGAGTCTTAAAGAAATATGTTCATAACCGTGCTAGGCCAGAAGGAAGCATCTCTAAGGGCCATGAAACAGAGGAGGTTATTGAGTTTTGTGTTGACTTTATTCCTGACCTTAAGCCGATTGGTGTTCCTGAATCGCGACATGAGGGGAGACTGAGTGGAAAAGGTACGCTAGTAAAGGATTCAGTAATATGTATGGACGTACATTCTTTCACTCAAGCACACTACATAGTTCTACAAAATTCCACCTTGGTGGCTCCGTATATCGAGGAACACATGGATATTGTACGCTCCAAGAACCCGGAGCAGTCTGACCCCTGGATTAAACGTACACACATGGCGACTTTCGGCGGTTGGTTGCAAACACCTATTTCAAATATCCTAAAAATTCCCAAATTGAACATACTGATAAAACACACTAATATTAAACAGCAGGAAACCAAAGTCAAAAGGATTAAAGTGAAAACAAAACCAAAGTCAAAACAATACTATTTTTTGCAATAAACCTAATTTAAAATAAACTAAAAATAAATCACTAGATGCTACTGTATAAACAAAACAATAAGAAAACAGTAGCAAAAATAATTACTCAAAAACCTATTTTTAAATAAAAAATATTCCCAAAATAGTGTTTGAAGCAAATTTGAGCAAATTCAAATTTAAACAACTCAATTTTGAAAACTAAGTGCACCAACAGAAACTTCATAATTTGGTGAACCCAATGCAAAAAGAATCACTCAATTCGGATCTATAAACTAAAAGATATTCAATTTCTAAAACAGAAACAAAATCTGAAAATAAAATAGAACAGAAAAAGGCTAAAACACTACTGGTCGGGCACTGGACACATGACGGCTCCTGATTCGCTACGGGTGCGGGCGATCTAAAACTACAGGCGGACGGCCGATCCACAAAAGAAAACGATTCGCGTTATTTGACTTTAGTCCCGGTTGCAACTAGACCTGGGCATAGGCAGCCCGGCCCGGTCGGCCCGACTCGACCCGGCTCGAAAATCCTGGCTGGGCCGGGCCAAAGTGTGTCCTCGGGCCGGGCTCGGGCCTGTATTTGTGAGCCCGACAGTCGGGCCGGGCCGGGCTCGGGCCTACTAAATGCACGATTTAAGCCGTGGCCGGGCAGGGCCGTTCGGGCCGGGCCGGGCTTTTCCTGCTTCGGGCCGGGCTCGGGCCTAAATCTACGGCCCGACAGTCGGGCCGGGCCGGGCTCGGGCCTGGGTATTTAGCGTCGGGCTTTTTTCGGCCCGACCCGAAGCCCGGCCCGGCCCGAGAAATGTCCAGGTCTAGTTGCAACCACCAACCGGGACTAAAGGTTCCTTCTCCCGCGCTTAATTTGGGCCGCCGAAAAGAGACCTTTAGTCCCGGTTCATGGCTGGAGCCGGGACTAAAGGTCGCGGCTATATAACTCAATCGTGTCCCGGTGCCAGCCACCGCCCGGGAGAAGGAACAGAACCACGCCGCCAGGCTGCCGGATTTCACCGCCGTTCCGTCGTCGTTCTCCGGCGATCCGCACCGCCGCCCCGCCTCGGCCACCTCCCGCCTCGGCCACCTCTCGCCCCGGCCTCCTCGTCCCCTGGCCGCAGCTCCGACGGCCCTCGCCCCTGCCCCACGGCCGGCCCTGCTCGGCTGCTGCTCCGGCTCGCCGTCGCCGGCCCCAGCCAGGCCGGCAATCCTCTGCTGCTGCTCCGGAGCCCCTAAGGTAATCCTGGTGCTCTGCTCGCGCACTGCAATCCTGGCGCTCTGCTCGCGCAATCCTGGTGCTCTGCTCGCGCACTGGACGTGATCACCAGCCGTTCAACGAAATGCCAATGGCATCTAGGGGGACCCAAATGAACTACAAATTAGCAGGATTGTGCTCCTGGGCATGAGAGGGGTGATGGACAAGCTGGTTTGGGGAGAGGGGCTAGTGTTAACTGCAGTTTAGAAAGGTGTCCAAATTCTGTCATGCTCACCAGGTGCTTGATGAAATGAATAGGTGACCTAGGGATTTCTGTTGGCTGTGAAAATTGGCAGTATGATGTCTCATTGGATGCTAAAGATGATAGTGAAATTGGTTTTATAAAAGGAAACTTGCTAGTGCAAATTTGGAGGAATTTCAGTTCTGTACCAGAACTGCAGGGAATTATTTGATGGATTTAAGAGATACAAATGGAGATGATCTTCTGGACTTAAGGGTTTCATTGGAGGTACTATGAGGTGGAAAAATTTCAAAATTTATGGAGCAAGGAAAATTAGGGTTGTAGTTCAATGCTCAAGTTGGACCAGAATTGAAAAGATGGTGTTGTGGTCAAAATTTTCAAAAGACTTGGATGGGTTTTTGCACAAAAGTGATGTATAGGCCTAAGAGAGTCTCCCATAATTTTGTGGCATTGTTTTAAAATTTATTAAAAATAGTTCTAGTGCAACAGGAGGATTTTAAAGTTTGAAAATGCAACTAAAAGAATTATTTTTGGGGGCAAATTATTATTATGGAAATAATTCCTACTGATATTTAAAAAGCAATAACAGGGTTGGGCAAATAATTTTTAGAGTAATTTTATTTCTGTTAACTGTAGTTTTAAAACAGAACTAGAATTTGCATGACTAGTGATAAAAAAATTGTTTTATTTTTATTTGAAAGTTTTTCTCTTAAGTTGTAAAACTAATATTTTTCTAAGTAATTAAAATTTATTTAGATATATTAGTGATATGACTTAGTTTCTTATTAACTTTAGCATTAGAATAGCTTTTTAATTATTTCTTTTTGCTAGTAAATAATTTAGTTAATTACTTTCTGTTAAGTTAGTTGTTTTAAAATTTCTTTTCTGTTAAGACTTTAATTAGGACAGAAAGTTAATTGTATGGTGTAGTTTAGCACTATAGTTTTCCTTTGTGTGATTTGGTGTTTTCTTTGGTTTTTGTCTTGGTTTTCTTTGATTGTTTTATTGATTGTTTTATTATTAGTTTTACTTGCTGTTATGATTATTAGGATGAATTCCTCATTGTGTGTAATTTTTTTGATTCGTTAGACCATCCGGAGTGCGAAGCTTGTTATTACGAGTCTTTGGAGTTTCAAGCTCACCAGGAAGGCAAGTCACTTTGATCATTGTTTTACCTATGTTTTATTAGCATTAGTTACCACCTTTCCACCATGCAAGCTTGTTGAATGCATTCTAATTGTTTTATCTTTCTTCTGGATTAGTTAAGCTATGGACGATAGCGACAGAGACCATGAAGAGGATATCATGTTCGACATGATACGCTCCTCCCAAAACCCAGAGAATAAACCAAATGACGGCTCACAATATCTGAACGAGTCCGGTGAGGGACTTGAGGAAGAACCAAGAGACGAAGGGCAAACAAACAATGATGGCGAAGAAAATGTTCTCCAATTAACAAAGTCCGGCGAGGTATATATATATTAGGCCTCTGGTGATCATTAGATGTATTAATTGATTTGTATATATATATTAACGAATCTTTCTTCTTTTAGCCCTCTGGATCGAGCAAATCTTCTACAAGGGTACGAGGCCGGGCCAAAAAGTTGGCCGATGGCATAAAGTACAACATCGATGAAATCGCAGCAGATGGCGAACCGATTGCTCCTGCACAGAATGCCCGTAAATTTATAAGTCAACGCGGAGTTATTGTTAGGGACAACATCCCGATCACTATTCAAGAATGGAATAAGCCAAAGGAAGATCGAGAAGTTAGTTATGTGGATGAAAGATCGAAAAATTTGCTTTGGGATACGCTCATGTCACATTTCAACCTGCCAGAGGGTTTCACAGATGGCCAACGGTTGAAAGTCAAGCAGTTTGCTCTTAAGAAGATGGCCACACAATTCCAGAGCTGGAAGAAAAGATTATGGAGCGAGTATATCAAGGCAAAAAAGAAGACTCCAGAATTCACTGGAGCACTAGAGAAGATAAAAGATCACTAGGACGCATTTGTGGAGTACAAGGAATCGGATGAAGCTCTGGAAAGGTCGAGAAAAAACAAGATAAATGCTGAGAAAAAAGAGTATCACCATGTTCTGGGGCCAGGTGGCTACAAGAGTGGCGTGCCTAAGTGGGAAGGAGCTGAGGCCAAGATGATTGCTGAAGGGGTCACTCCAAAAACAGCGGGTTGGCCCGAGAGGTCCAGGAATTGGTTTTATGCGCATGGGGGAAAGTTGGACCCAGCGACAGGGGAGATTATTGAAAAGGCATCTCTTAAAACAGCCTCAGACGCTTTACTTCAAGCAATAGAAGATGTTCAAAAGGGGGTGTTCCAGCCCGAGAGAGAGAACGACGAGCTTACACGCGCCCTCGGGAATCCTGAACACGGAGGACGAACACGAGGCAAAGGCGTTGTTCCGTGGGTTCAGGGGTTTTCGGAGTGGAACGACACTTATAGAAGCCGTGCGAGAAAAAAGAAGCAGGATGCAGACCGGCTTCAAAAGGTAGAATCAAAGAACGCGGAGTTGGAACGTATTTTAATGCGGCAACAGGAGCAGATCGACACAATTAGCCAGCAAAGGGCATCTCATCGGCAGGAGCAAGCAGATCCATCATTGGATAGTACCGTCCCATCTATGCGGAAAAGCAGCGTGGGTTCCACGGGGGTCCCGGCCGATGATGCACTGCTGGCTCGCTACCCCGTGGATGATATCAAAGAGACGACAAGTTGTGAGCTACACATGAAAATGAAGAACATATCCATGAAGGTGGCGGCCGGCTTTGCTTTACCGAATGCACCTGAAGCAACCATCCATGGCAATCCGATTCCAGTTGGCTATGCTCGTGTCGGGGTGGATGAAGTTCTGTCGGGATATGACTCACTAGAGCTTGACATTCCTGGAGGTCAAGGGGAGCAGACACTGGGAGAAGTCATACGTGGTCTCATTGTATGGAGAAAGGATTGCATCGTGTTTCCAAACTCGGCGCCAAGGCCACCGACTCCTCCGAGTAGCAATACACATGTAAGTCCGCCGCGTCAGCCGACTCCACCCCACCTCGAGACGGAGCCCAGCGCGAGTCCGCCATATCGATCTCCGCCGCGTCAGCCGACTCCACCCCTTATGTCCTAGCAGCAGGGCCACAAGCGGAAGAGAGCACCAAAGAAGAAACCCGAGCCTCTTGCCAAAAAGAAGTTAGCTTACGAGATGACTGAGGAGGAAACCAGATCGGTCGTGGCTTCCGAAGTGAAGTCCCATTTTGCACCGAAACCGCCCCCGCCGCCAAAGGAGATAATACCTGCGAAAATCATACATCACTTTGTGGATCTTCTAGAGCGACCCCCGACACATGTGGAGAATAGGCCATCAGACTATGAACGCTGTATTAGCAAGTCATATCATGATCAAATGCAACAGTCGAAAAGTACAAGTAGTAATAAAAGCGGGAAAACAGTTCCCCAGCTCGGAGAACAGGCAATGCAATCGATCCCCCCGCTCAAGGTGATTACCGATAACGCGCTAACCGACGCTGCTAGAGAGATGGGTATCACTGTTGAACAACTCCTAGGCACCGAGGAACTCCCCATGGGTGATCTAGTATGGAAATATGTCCCCGGGAACCCTCTGGTCAGACCTGAGCAGGTCGAGCATCTACCAACACAAATGCGAAGATTGCATGAGTGGTACATGAAAGAAGTAGCGAACGGGCGACAGACGCTCAGCGTGAAAGTCAAGGAAGAGCATTACTTCTATGAAAACGAGATAATCATTGAGCTTTCAAAAAAATTTCAGTTATACAATCAAGCCGCACTCGACAAATCTATCGTCAGTTGCTATTGTCTGTAAGTGATTTCTTTTTGTAATTTAAGTCTCTAGCTCAGCTCGTTCATTGCTTGTAATTATCCTCACTATATTCTTTTGTATGCTATTATGCAGAATGAAGATTCTCCTATGCCAAAAAGAGGGAATCTTTGACATTGGGTTCGTTGACCCATATATCATTCATGAACTAAGTATAAAAGACTTCCCCGATGACACAGAGGAGAACTTGCTAAGGTTTTTGAAGGCACAAAATACCAAAACAGATATACTATTTCCTTACAACTTCAAGTGAGTGTTACTGTCTTGTACTACAAATTCTATTTTTTGCTTACTCGATGTTAAGTGTAGTTCATGAGTTATGCATGCCTGCTTATATAAATCGTGTGCGCAGGTTCCACTGGATCCCGCTAAACATTAAAGTTGACGCTGGAACTGTTGAAATCATGGAATCACTACGTAGAGACTCTCAAGAATACACCAGCTTGATTTTGATGCTCGACAGGTAATTACAATCAGCATCGCACTATATCGGCCTCTTTCGTTCATTTCCTGATATCAAGTAATTAATAACTCCTTTATTCATTTTCTTTGCCGGGCAGGGTTTGGAAACGGTTCATCAAAGAGGTTGTCGGTGAATGGAAACCGAAGCTGTCATGGCGACGGATCAAGGTAATTAAGTACTACTAGCTAGGTCCGCGCACCTCTTTAATTCTAGTATCAATACCATTATCATGCTTGATTATTATCTGATTGAATTCTATTCTCGCAAAGTGCATGAGGCAGGAACAGGGGACTAATTTATGTGCATACTACGTTTGCGAGAACATTCGCATAACGACCGAATGACGCAGAGATGTAAGACAACTACAGGTACGTAAGCACTATTCACAATTTTTTTTAATGATCTAATATATATACACACAACTAATATATTCATATTGATCTCCTTCTTTAAAGATGCAAGAGATGCGGGATAGACTCCTACCAAAGAACCGCATACGAGCAATTCAAGAGAAAGTTGCGGGATTTTTGCTTACGGAGGTCATATCTGAAAAAGGAGAATACCATTGCACCTAATGCCTGCATATAATGATCTGCAAATTGTAGGAGAAATTGTATATACCAAATTGTATATTTATATGTGTATGGTCGTACGAGAAATTATATGATATATGTATGGTCGTACGAGAAATTATATTATATATGCATAACGTGTACAGTATGTAGTAGCGTAAAATATGTTTGAAATGAAAAAGAATTGAATGGAAAACACAAAATGAAAAGGAAAAATAAACCATAAAGCCTAAAACCCTAAACCCCTAAACCCCGAAAACCATAAACCCCTAAACCCTTAGTCCCGGTTGGTGTCACCAACCGGGACTAAAGGTCCCCCAGCCCCCGGGCTAGCACGCGGCCACGTGGAGGGCCTTTAGTCCCGGGTCGTGGCCAACCGGGACTAAAGGGTGGGAGCCTTTAGTCCCGATTTAATTTTCCCGGTTGGTGACCCAGGACTAAAGGCCTTTTCCAACCGGGACTAAAGGCCGTTTCTCTACTAGTGATGGTCTGGTGCGCCGGATGACTCCTGGGTGCCACGCGTATGGCTGGGACATTTCTTGGTGTCATTGGTCTACTTGCCATGTACCAGCCATGGTGTCGACTTGAGCCGTCGTTCTAAAAAAAAACTTGCCATGTACCACTGGCTCACGATCGTGGCTGGTAATTTCGAGGTGAATTTGTTTAAAAACACAAAATACAACATAGAAAAATGCACATACGCACAGTATCATCACACACACCCACCGATAGGAAACTCCTCTAAAAAAACACCAATAAAAAACCAGAGTTTATCGAAAGTACAGAGCACCTCAAAAATACGGAATACATCGAGGTCTCTAACCACCGAACGACCATTACCACCGCCAAAACGAGCCGCTGACGCGCCACTATCACATTCCCCTACCGGAGTAGCTTGACCTTGTCGATGACAGCCGGGAACTTCATGCACCTACCCCTAAGGACCAAAGTTGGAGCCACAGTCGTTTCCATTGAACCCTTGAATAGATCTAAAGCAATTGACACCAAATATCGCCGTCGAACACGCACGACGAGAAAGGCTAACCTCGTCGTCCCAAGGTGACAACATAAATCTATGCCGGAGCTCCGTCGACTACGTCTAGATGGACGAACCCGAGGAGGATCTGAGTCAGGAAGACAAACTCGAAGAAGAGACGCTGCCATTCGCTCGAGCGCCGCACTTGCGAGGAGTAAAAAACCCTAACCTGAACTACTAGTCGGAGCGAAGGCACCGAGATTCTCCTCCCAGCCACCGGCGCCGGAGCAGCATGCAGAGGAGAGGCGAATCCACTGGCTCACTGACGCAGTCTGGAGGGGAGAGTTGCCCTAGTCGCAGAGGGAAAGGGGAGAAAATGCGAACCGAGACACGGGTGGATTAGAGGTGTAATCATCCTCATACAACCACATATTGACTATCGGGGTGATTTTTTTTTGTTCTTCCTTCTCCACGTTGTATACTAGCACAACTTATTTAGCAATTGTATATATCTTGGTCAATGTAGAAAACATTAGCATTTTTTTTTGAGTTGGAATAGCTGAAATTTATTAAACAATCTCAACTAATTCCGAGCCTACCAGCGTGACAACACACGCCGGCGGGACATGGAACTAGGTTTTACAAAGCTTATTCGTACAACCTTTCCTAGCTAAAACATGGGCGACTTTGTTTGCTGAACGACGCATCCAGCAAACCTTGGACTCCGCGAAGTCCTGATGAAGCTCTTTGACCTCTTCAACAATCTGACCATTCGCAGAAAGATCTCTATCTACACTTTTTAATTTGTGGACACCGGTCTGAGAATCCGACTCCAAAATAAGCCTCCGAATTCCCATTTCCTTCGGTAGTTGGATGGCACGCCGGCACGCCAACAGTTCAGCTCGTTCCGGATCAGTGGTAGAGGCAAAAAAATGGCATGTCCCCGCAAGGGAAACTCCATGATGGTCCCTAAGGACCTCTCCTCCACCCCCATTGTCATTCGTTTTTGCCATAGAGCCATCCTCATTAGCCTTGACCCAGCCTATCTCAGATTCTCAGGTGGTTTCCATTCATCCACATGTCGCACCTTGATCACCTGGTCCTTAGCATGGATCGATTTTTCACTCGTCAGACAGGTGCACAACTCTGTCCTTGATCAGTCGTGGCTCCTCTAGGCGCCCTCCATCTTTCTGCGTTATTTCTCGAGAGCCACATCTCATGTATACCTCTAAACACTAGCTCCTTTTCACTCTCACATGCAGAACCGAGCCATTCCAGCAGCTTGGCCCGGAGGGGCTCCCAGTCCTGTACTCCCTCCGGTCCTTTCTACTCCGCGCATTAGATTTGTGTTGAGTCAAAGTTTGCAAAGTTTGACCAAAGTTATTATATTAGAAAATGTCAATATCTACAATATCAAATATATATTTTGTGAAACTAAATTTCGTAATGAATCTAAAACTATTGATTTGACATTGCGAATGTTGATACTTTTTTCTATAAGTTTGGTCAAAGTAGAGATACTTTGACTTCAGACAAAACTTATATGCCGACTAAAAAGGACCGAAAGAAGTACCTCCTTCGGCATCTGAGTGCGGCCACTTCCTCTCTCATCAGCTTCCAGAACTGTGATGCATGGGGGCACGTCCAGAAGCGGTGGACAAGAGTTTCCTCTCGGCCGCACCCAACACAGTGCACCCCATCCTTATAATACTCCTCCTAGCGAGTTCTGAGCGAATCGCCAAGCCATTTGCCAACAGCCTCCACATGTGTATCTTGACCTTGTTCGGCACATCAGCGCTCCTAAGATTGAGCCAACATCTATGATTACCAACCGACGACGAACTACCCGCCAGTGCGGTGTACGTTCTCTTGTTCGAGACTCGCAGGTGATAAGCATTAATTGAGAGCAAATCTACATTGGAGCAAGGTGTAAAAGTATTTACACAAATATAACATTCAACTATTTATATGTCTGCTTCTGATTGTGTACATGATGTCACACGTGTTATGCCCTTATGCTTACTAGAACTTAGGTTTGCATACTTGTATATATCTTTTTTTGCGAGAAGGCCAACGCCATATATTAAAGCTATCTAATCCTTACAAAAACAGAAAATTGACACAAGGTCTTGGTTAAATTGACGTTCTCCCCCCTCTAGGGATGGCAATTTTATCCATGGATCTGGATACCCGACCCGGTTGGGCAAGGGTATGGAGCACATTTCTGCCCATGGATCCGTGGATCTGGATATCCGCGAATAGCCGGGTTGGGCACGGTTATAATTTCTGCTCCATGGATATCCAATGGATACCCGTATGACATGTGGGCCCATATGCCAGTGACATAGACTAAGCGAATGTATAAACCCCAAGTCGCCGTGGTCACAGAACGTCAAAGCCCAGCGCCCTAGCCCATGTTCCCTAATCCCCCACAAGGCCACAACCCAACTAACCTAATCTAATCTGGCTGCCTCCCGAGTCCCGATCTCATTGATCCCCTGCACGGTGGCGCTCTGGCAAGTCCCGATCCCTCCCCTGCGCGGCAAAGCTCTCCCCATTCCTCCTGAGTCCCTACACCCAACAATCATCACCCAGGCGCCTCTCCCTGGTCGGCCACCCCATATCGGCGACCGACAGGGGGCGACAACCGGTGACCGGTAGCCAGTATCGGCGGCCGCTAGGTAGCGACAACTCCAATCTCTATGACCCTCATCCTGCCGCCCCACTCCCTCTCTTCCTTCCCCAACCGGCGACCGGTCTCCTCCTGACCAAGCTGCGTGTTGTCTTCGTCTGAGCAGGAGTTAACCATCAATGAAAGGGGCAAGGGCAACAATGGTGGCAACCATGGGAAGGGCAGGGGCGGGACTCTTATCACCCTGCGGAGGAGTATGCATGGTCGGCAACCAGAAGAGGAGTTGTCGTGCACCGGCGAGCAACAAGGTGTCTATGGCAGCACCATTATCACTGAAAAAGGTTATTGCCATAGTTATTGAAACTCGGTGCTCTCCTTCCCTGTGATCTATGTGAGGTTTTATGTAAACTAGCATAAAATGTGTTCTGTTGCATTTGTAGAATTTACTTTCTTATTAAATTTTGTCATGAACTAGCTTTATTATTAGTATTTTTGCTAGAATTGGAATTTTTTTACTAACCATCACTCTTGTACAATTTACTTTTCTTATTAAAGTTTGTCATAGACTAGCTTTATTATCAACATCTTTGCTATAATTGGAAACAATATACTGACCATTACTATGTAGAATTTACATTTCTTATTAAAAGATTTCATGAACTAGCTTTATTGTCAAGAAGTAGCTTTATTATGAGTTGTCATTGTGTGTGTCGACAATGTCTGAACAGTGTACTTGCTGCCTACTTATGCTTGTAGCTTATGTTGTCATTTCTAAATGAACGAGGATGAGCTAATTTGATCTCTGGGAAGGCTTCATGCTGATTTTTTCTATGCCCATGGAGCTCCATGGGTATCTAGGTATCCAGTGGGTTTGGGCATGGGCACAAGTTGTGCCATGGATACTTTATTGGACGGGCAAAGGGCAGGAAGATGGGTCATGGGTTGGATTTGGACCAGCTCCACCCGCCCCAAACCCGATCCATTGCCATCCCTACCCCCCTCCTACACTGGTTGGCTGCACGCTGTGAGGAAATTTTGATGCCGCCTATGAATCTCTAGTCCCAACCGAAGCCGCATAGGCCCTCTGGGGACGCCAACCAGCACCGCCGAAGCGAGGACAAGACAGGAAGACCTTATTCCACACCGCCACCGTCATCACCTTGCCACTGCCAGTCAGGCACACAGACTCCATAGGGAAAGCTAGACAACCAAAACTACATGGCCAACCCCAGTGGCGATTCCACTAGTGAGGCTTCAATAGGCTTAAGCCTACCCTCCAAAATCCTATTTAAGCTAAGCATACCACTTGACAAGTATAATCTGGTGCTTTATATACAACAATTGCAATGCATTTGCTAATTAGGCTTAGGGACTTTATGTTTTAAGCCTACCCTCCAATGTCATGCTAGATTCGCCACTGGCCAACCCCCACCTCCTCAGCGCCGGAAGGCACCCGGAGGCGAGGGGAACCGGCGACGACAGCGGCGTGCAAGCAAGGAACCCTAGCTCCCTCGTGAGAGGGGGGATTTGCAAGACAAATGTACCGTTATTTTCTATTGAAGCTTTGACACTGTAGTTCCACTCAGTTTGCGGTTGCTAAAATACGACGTACTGAAACATGAGATCTAAAATGGTCCGACAATAGATTGGATGGTATCCTAGTTAACAATGTTCCGTCCTGGGTGGTGAATTTTGTAATGAACGATTGTAATAACTCTGTTAGTTAATTAATATATAAGGTGGTTTTCAAAAAAAATAAAAAATGGTTCGCCAATATATTGAAGTTCTGACTTTGCATTTGTCGTTCCGAGTTTATTCTTCTTGTGTAATTTAGAAACACATGTTCACCCATCACTATTTGTGTATTTTCCTTCTCCAAAATAATGTCGTTACAACCTTTTTATGAGATATAAACCCAACATATCATAGTGAAAGCAAGGGCATGGCAGCGCGCTAGCGCCGCCTTCGGGAGCAAGATGAGTGGGCCCATTACGCCGGGACATTCTTGTGTCGTTGCCTATTGGTCAACTTTTCTTTTTGTGTGGATGAAAAGTCTGGTCAACATGTAAACTGGTTCGGTTATAACCAAGGTGTGATTTTTTTTCTCATTAATTCTCCACGCTTCATACAAAGCAGCGCAGTTTTATTGCACTGTCAAAAAAGGTAAGGGTTCATTAGCAACTGTGAGTTCAATTAAACTGTCCAGGTGTGGCATAGCAAAATCCCCGGCTGCTCTATACTCATCCTATCCCCCGCAGGCCGCAGTCCACAGCACTCTCTCTCCTCGCCCCTCCTCAGCCCACACGCCTCCGACCGCGCGCCGGACGCACCGCCGCAACAGGAGGAGCGTCGTCGGCGACCTCCCCAACGCCGCCAGCCCGCCACCCGCCTCCATGGGGTGAGCAGTCTAATCCATGCCGCCTCTCGTGATCTCGTCTGCTTCTCTCGGTAGGCGGCCAGGGCTTCTCGTCGCCGTCGTCGGTGCGGCTTAGGGTTCGGGAATGCTTCGATTCGGGAACGGGGCCTCACCTACTATGCGATCACGGTGTGCTTTTGATGTGCTTGCGATTTAGACGGGGTAGCTTAGCTCCTCAGCCTTGAATTTGATGCTCCTCCTTTGGCATTCATGCCCCGATTCTGTGACGGGTCTCGATCTAGTGCGATTACGGTGTGGGTTTGAAGTACTTGTTTCTTCCTTGATAAGCATGCTCGGATTAGGTAGCGGAATTTTCCTCTAGAACTGTGGTTACGGGCTGGTTAGCGGATTAGACGGAGGAATCCACTGGTTTGGTAATTAGGAGGATTCGGAGCAATGGAGTCGAATTGTTGGTTATTTGGACTGCCTGTTGGGTTGAAATCGTCAGTTCTGAATCTACACAGGATCCTACATTTTTTTGGCGTGATCCTTTCTATTTCAGGGCACTAGTGGACTCCATGGACGCCTGTGGGTTGTTCCTGAAATGTTGTAGCACGTAGATTATTGGTATTCATGAAATGTTGCCAGTTTTGTGACAATTTAGCACCCTAGGGACTGTAAAATGCCACAACATTGTAGCATGTGGCCTGTAGGTCGTCGATCTTCTGGAAATGTTGCATTTATGAAAAACACTGCTTGTTTTGTGCTTTTTTTTTGTAACATTAGGGATTGTAAAATGCTACAAAATTGTAGCTACCCATAAATTGTCAGTAATCATGAACCACTGTTTGATTGGTGCTTGCTGAACAATTTAGTTGAACTAAGAGTTTCTCCTCTGTCATGCATGCATGCTCCGATTAGTTAGCAGGATATTCCTATACTGTGATTATGGTGTGGTTAGCGAATTTGACGGAGGAATCACCTGATTTGGTAACCGTTGGTATTAGGTAATTACGAGGATTTGGAGTAATCTTGAGTTTTTTGGTTATTTGCACTGGTTGTTGGCTTGTACTAATTGCCAGTTCTGAATGCACACACAAGATCCTACATTTGCTTGGCATGATCCTTTCCATTCTCAGAGCACTGGTTGACTCCATAGACTGTAAAATGTTAGTGCAAGATTATGGCCTGTTGGTTTTGATGTTCCTGACATGCAGATGCCGTAGCCTGTAAATTGTTGGTATTCATGAAGTGCTGATTGCTCCTTAGGGACTGTAAAATGCCACGACATTGTTGCCTGTGCCCTGTGGGTTTTGTTGATAATCCTGAAATGTTGTAGCCTGTAGAATACTGTATTCATGAAAAATGCCGCTTGTTTTCTGTTTCTTAAGCACCTTAGGGAATGTAAAATGCCACAACACTGTAGCATATAGATAAATTGTCATGAATTACTTCTTGATTGGTGATTGCTGAACACACTAGGGACCGAATGGTCTGTGACCTTTTATATATGTGAAGTGCTAGGGATTTGAACAGACTGGTCACGACTGTTATACTTAATTGAATAGTCATTGCTGACATGTTCTGATTTACCTCTCATAGTGGACTTCAATGCACCTTTGACTGTTTACAATATTCAGGGAATGTCTCCTATGTAATGACACTGCTATATAATTGCTTATAGCTTCTGTTGGAGAGTGGTGGCGTTCATTTTTGTGGTTTTGTCACTCTTTTCAAGTGGGTCTACTCATCAGTCTAGTTTCCGCAATCTTTTCTATCACGATAAAATGGTGGACTAAATATTCTAGCTATGTCGAGAGCTGTTTGAGGATCAATTTCATATGGCTGTAGCATCTTATCCCTTTGTTCAGATGAATTAATCTCAGCATCATGGATACCAGCTGGAGCATATTTATGTATATATGCTTATGCTGCCATGATGCATTTGCTTGTGTTGGGTTTCAAGTTATAGATCCGTGTCTCATAGATAATTGAATATTTGCCAGCATTTGATTCAAGTTAATGATCTCTTTGTTGGTGGCGTTGCAGTAAGAACTGCAACAGGAAGGAGAAGCGGCCCGGGCTGTCGGAGAAGCAGGCCAGGGTGCGCAATGTGGTGAGCATGGGATACGACCCGAGTGGGAGGATGAGGCCCTTGACAAGATGGCAGAATGTGAGCGCCGCTCCGCTTAAATCTGAGAATAGTTTGATACCTGAACCATAACTCAACCAAACTCACGTGAGCTAGCTTGACACTTGAACCTAAACTAAACCCACGTGAGCTATCTTGACACCCAACCAAAACCAAACCTGCTGGGAATTTTAACCAAACTGAACTAAACCAAGCCTTCAACCATGGGTTGAAACTGTTTACATAAATGGGTTAAGAACCGTTTGACATAGTGAAGCAACAAAGCACTATATTAACAGTGAACCAAAAAACAACAAGCACATTGAACCAATTTACTGCTTCACCCAACTGGAGTTTAACAATGACATCTCAAACTGAATATACATTACAAAGGACTCATATTCAGAATTGAGCATCAAGTCAGCCTCTGATGAAATGAAATTAACAAAGAAACGGCACACAAGTAACTAGAGCATCAGGAATCCACATCATCTAAACAAAGATGGGCTATCAAACAGACAATCTATGTAACAAGCTTGGCCATAACTGGCCGCAGCAGCCGCTAGTACTCGGCGCAGAAGTTCACATCCTTCATGAAAAAGATCATCACGCTGGCCGCGGCACAAGCACCCGAGAACATGAGAATGGCCACGACCTGCAAAATAACATGGACATCATTTCACTTAGAAAACACTTGCTTATCACCGGAAGCCTAGAATATATATCAACGAAAAACAGGGTGCTGGCAACTCCTGTTACAGGTTTTGGTGGATTTATTACGTGCTAGATGAAATGAACACACATTCCTACAAGAACAGAGGAAGAAATAGGGCAACAAGACCCAGCTGTGTTCCAGCCAACAAATTCAATGAACTTATGATATGCCTATGGACTGGCTGATTCATCGCTCCTTTATTCATCACTCACTTCTTCTTGTCAAGAGTGTCATATCAAACCAAAGTCCAATAGTTCTACAGATTTATGTCCAATCACTATAACGATAAAAAAGGAGCAAGGCAAAGGCCAATCGATGATCAGGATCATATTTTTACCTTTTCTTGGTTTCAATTTTTTAGCTGCGTCCTTACTGTCCATCTCCTGCAAACGAAACAAAGAATTAATTTAAAGGCATATGAACACTTCTATACTGCAAGTTTTATATATCACATTTTACACAAGTAGTAGAACCAAAATGTAAGCGGTTAACTCACCCTCCTTTGGTTTGAACAACCAATCTTTAGCACAAACAAGCACTTCTAGCATATCAGGGTTCAAAGAGCTTCTCTTGTCGCCAAGTATCCTCTTACCACAACTGAAGGCTGATTCAGATGCCACTGTGCTCAAAGGAATTGCAAGAAAGTCACGGGCCATAGATGCCAATATAGGAAACTTTTCGGCATGCCTCTTCCACCAACCCAAGACATCAAAGTCAGCACCGTCCTCCTCGGATGCTTCTTCCAAGTATGCATCAAGCTCGGATTTGTGTACACGTGACCTCCAACGAGACTTGTGCTGGGCAAACTCTTCTTCCAACTTCCTTTTCCCTGCAATAGGTGATCCAAAAGTGGTATTGCCTTGACTAGAAGGTGTCGAGTGTGCAATGCTTGTCGCTGCAAGTAGCTCATATTCCTTGACATACTTTCTCACCCATTCTAAAGCAATCTCCACAGCAGGTTGAGCAATTTTCAGGCCCTTACGCTAGCTGCAACAAACAGCAACTGTATCTTTTTCCCCCTAGATAATGCATTTTTATCTCTGGATTAATTTTAGTCAAACATTCCCTACAATAGCTAGGAAGAAAAGAGCATTCTATGCACTAGAAAAGGGGCAGACGTGACTACATATGGACAAGAACTAATATCAGTTTTCTAAACTAGCATGGTTTGGCTAACTGGCCATAAAACCTTAACAATATGCAGGGGATGAATCAAGAAAAATGTTCTTGCCAGCATATTCTGCTTACTTTCAGAACAACATCGTATTCTCCAAACAAAAATAAACATATGAAAATTAATACTCTGCACTGTCAAAATTCAGAGAGTAATATTTTCTTGACGGGTAATTCAGACAGTAATTGGCTATATTGGTGCAGTACCATATACGAGTATATAGTAAAACAAACAAACATCCTCTTTCAGACTGATTGTAGAGCAAGCAATTAAGTACAGTATCTCCAGTAATTTTAAGCCCACACTGAATTTTACACCAAGAAGAGGGGGATAAATCCCGCCTCCGCCCAAATCTACGGTCTCTCAACTCCGCATCTGCCGTTCCCCCCGAGTGGGGTTAAGAACCAACAAAGCATGTGACAAATCGCTCACAAAATCGAAACTAAACACAAAAAGCAAATCGCGAGATTGATCTCAGAACTCGGAAGAAGGACAGTGGCAGGATTCAAATCTTTAAGTCTTGGATCATCAACATCAACATGTTGGTGTGACACCATCCAAATCATCAGAGTAATGAAGAATGCAGATCAAGAGGAGATGAGAGGTGACATTACCTTACTGCTTGGGGAAGCCGTGGACAGAGGAGAGGAGGAGCAGTAGTAGCAAGCTTGGGCTGGAGGACGGCGCCGTCGGCGAACTCGAGGCGGGGGCACCGGCTGCTCCTCCTCGTTGATGGGGGAGGGGAGGCGAGGGGCTGGAGGAGGGTACGCGGCGAGGTCGAGGGCGGAGACGAACCCTAGCCGCCACACGCACTACGGGAAGGATCCTGTCGAGCGCTGCATCCTCACGCGCGTCGCCTCGGGTCGATCCCCTCTAGCGCTCTCGTCGCGAGGGAGAGCGCGAGGAGGAGCTCTAGGAACCGCTCGCGTCGGCGAGGCGGCGCTGCCGTCCGAGGAGGTGGTTGGCGGCCGGCGGCGGTGGAGGCCTGGAGGCTGGAGGGAGTCAGGGAGAGGAAGGAATCGGGGTCTGGGCTCTCGGCTGGGCGAGGAACCGGTTCCGACCTACAGTTTGCACCCGTATTAGACCAAACTTTTTAAGCCCATAACCAACTGTACCCGAATTAGTTTTTCTACATACCCAAAACCAAACCAAACTAAAAAAACTCAGCCCCAAAAAAACTGAACCGATCAAAACCAAAAGAAAAACCAAACCGTTTTACCCGGTTATTTAAAAACTGTTCTCAGATTTAGGGCCGCTGAGAAAGCCGCTCTTCGTCGGGCAGCCATGGCCACCTCCCGCCACCAGCACGTCCCCCCGCCGGGAGCTCCTGCCATCCCGCCCGCTGCACCACCAGCCATGGCTCCACTGGAGGCCGATCCCGCCCTTGCCCCCCCTGCACCACCCGCCATGGCATCACTGGAGGACGGTCCCGCACTTGGCCCCCCTGCACCACCCGCCATTGCTCCACTGGAGGCCGGTCCCGCCCTTGGTCCCCCTGCAGAGCATGCCATAGCCCCGCCTGCAGTGCCAGCGGCGGATGGTGCCCCCGTTGTGTAAAGACCACCACTGTGACGGTACTTGTTCAAGCCGTAGTAATTCGTATAGTCTGAGGTTCTACGGTTATGTCCTGTGAAGAGACGGCAATGTAGAGTAGGATGCTACTTGGTGAAACGTGGAGGGACTTCTCGGTTTGCTTTTCTGTTATCTGATAATACCGCCTGGATGCTAAGAAGAAGGCTGTGACAGCAGTTCACAGTTGGTCACATCTGTATGATAGGCCAGAAGCCTTGAACCTTGGTCCATTTCTAGGAACGAAATCGGATGCAGCGCTTGCACTGCGATATCACATTTTACTAATTGAATCTTGCATTGGTTTGTAGAAACAAAAGCTGGTGTTATTACTGCATGATATGATATCAATGCATGCTTGGATTTAAACATTCATCAAGTTTTTGCAAAGAAGATTTTCCACATCTACGCTGGGTCCACATGTTTGCATGATGTTTGTGTGTGCAAAGTTTGATTTCTTTTTATTAGTTCGACGGTTGATGCATGCTAGCTACTCCTAGTTGGGAAGGTGCAGAATCGTCTTAAATCTGGTGTTGAATCCTTCATGGTGAGGAAATAGATATGCATACCTTTGTAGTTTCTAAATCTTGTTTTCTGCAGTATTTGTCCATTGATGTATATTTGTACACGGACTTTGGAATGTTTCGTCACAGATTTTTCGCTTCCCCCCTTCAGCAGTGAGGTGATGTTCTTTTTATAAACATCTCCTCCCATCTATGGAAAAAGTTGTTTCGGGAGGTTATTTAAACCTAACCAGAAAGATGAATGACAATAAAGATTCCAATGTGGATCTCGGATCCGGCTCAGGGAGAGATGTAACTTAATTGATTCCTTCCACGTTGCTGCAAGAATGCTTCGTTGGGTTTTGTTTTCCTGGTTGTGAATGCTTTAGTGTATTAGCTTTCAGATTGTAATTTCATTATTGCTAATAGTATGCTTAGTATATGTGCAGATTGCATTTTTGGTAATGGACCATGTGAAGAAATTATGCATGAAACATTCAATTGTACTTGATTTGATTGTAGAAACTGAACCATGAAATGGTGAAAAAAGATTGCAAAGATATTTATGCATGTAAATGTCACATAAATTTGCATAAAACGCTCCATTGGCCTTATTTGAATGGTCAAACAGAACAATGTAATGGTGATGTACTGATGTTGAATGTTTGCTGGTCCATGAAGTGGTACACATGCTTAACATTTTTTTTTCGAAAACTGAATTTCATTAAATCATCATATCGAGCTGATACAACCATACTAAGTGAATACTCGACCTCTCTATATCATGATGCACACAACTAACCTGTTCAAAACACACACAAAAAAAGTAAGGATGAAAAAAAAGTAAAGAAGCAAAAAAGAAAGATGCCTAGGTTTCTGGAGGGTATGTCCAAAGATCACACCACCATCCATGATGGGAGAAAACCTCTCCAACCGGGTAGACATGTATGTAAAGAGATCCATGTCCTCCGGCCTCTGCAGGATAGACCACACAATTAGTCAACATGTACATGCATGAATAACCACCACGAAATATGAAACAACTGTTTTGTTAAAAAACACATCATTCCTGGATAGATAGAGAGCCCAACATAAGACTACCACCCTATGGGAATAATTCATTTTAAATGTCCGTAACCAGTTGTCGAGCATATTACGTACACTACGAGGGAGGGGGGGTAAAGGTTTGGAGCTACCTGCATTGTTGACCACACAACCCCGAACAACTTAAGATGTACCAAAGCTCAAGATGTACTAGAGTCATCGACTTGAGCTTCTCCCGAAGAAATTTTTGGTCCCGAAGCAAATCGTGAAGAAGCTACTCCTCAAGCAAATCAAGAAGATACCAATCAACAAATGCTTCAGAGGCTAAATGGATCTCACCATCAAAGGTTCTCGAAGCAAGTGCAAGTTGAAAAAAAACATCAATGACATCAATGCTCCAGGTCCACACACTCGAACCCTTGCTCTTTTAGCTAACTTCTGCATGCATTTTCGTTTGTGTCTATCCTAGAACCAACAAAAATTGAGTAAGCACTCGGAGAACCTTAATGGATAGTAGCAATGAAAGAAGAATTGCAACAAAGTTGGGGCATTGGTCAAAATACCAGATTCAGCAGAGCACAATATCATCTGCACCAAATGAATATTCCGCGACAAGCAAGATGAAGATGGTCAAGTTGTGAGGAATAAAGCTCAACCTGTAGAGCAAGGCTACACTCAGGTCAAAGTACTGATTTTGGTGAGCCATATGCACTAGTTGCACGTCTCAAAGCAATTTGAATCTTACTTGCTTACGCTAACTATCATAATACTGCTTTATCAAATGAATGTGGAAAGAGCAACCTCCAGGTTTTGAAGACTTGAAGAATCGAGATAAAGCTTACACGCTATGGGGTCAAAAAAAGTTTACAAGCTTCACAAAGCACTCTATGGCCTCAAGCAAGCTCCTCGAGCTGGGTATGATTGCCTCAAGTGCTTTCTGAAGGCAAAGGGTTCCAAAGGATCTGCTGATTACACTCTATTCACTAAGTCATATGATGGTAATTTATTTGTGTGCCAAATATATGTGGAAGATATTATCTACGGTTGTACTAACCAATGTTACAACAAAGAATTTTGTAAGATAATGGACAAAGAATATGCTATGTCCATGATAGGAGAACTCAAGTTTTTCCTCGGTCTTCAAGTCTGGTAGCAGAAGAATCAAAATGTCATCTCTCAGGAGAAATACCTCAAGGATTGCATGAAGAAATTTGGCATGGAGAATGCCAAAGGCATCAACGCACCGATGCCTACCAATGGTAACCTTGACTCCAGTGAAAAAGGTAAACTGTTTGATGAGAAGGCATATCACTCCCTTATTGGTTATCTTCTATATCTACGTGCAACTTGGTTTGACATCATGTGTAGTGTTTGCATGTGTGCATGATTTCAAGCCACGCTGAAGGACAATGTTGGTTATATAGATAAAATCCAAGTGCATGTATACAACTGCAAGTTAAGACCATAAGTGTAACAGCCCAGGACCAAGACCTATGCTATTGTTGTGATTTGCTCATGTTGCATGCTATGATGGTTGTGTTATTTTGTTTTGCATCATGTCATCATCTTGCATATGTTGTGGTGATTGTTTTCTTCCATGTGAATTGTGCTTTGCGACTCCTTCCCCTCACCTTCATCTTGCCTCATGCCTCTTGCTCTTGCCACCAAACCAATTCCCAAGTTCAAAACCCCATGCTAAGTTTTCTATTCTTCCTTTTGTATCCAATAAATTCAAGTGGCATTTTCCAGCTTCATAAAAATGTCCACTATATTCCCAAAATCCCTAAACCATGCCAAGACCCACTACTATAATTTCTAGCTCATTTGGAAGTGCTTCGGTTGGACTATGAATTTAAAAACAAGTTTGAATCAATTCCAAACTTGTTTGAATTTATTGTCTCTAAAAATTGTCAAAGTATTTTATTCAAATTGCAAATATTCCCAACTTTCTAGAAATATTTTTATCTCAGCCAAAAACCTCTGCAAACTCCCTGTGCATTTCTCTCTTTTGTTCTGTTTTAATTAAATGGAAAAGAATATTGACAGGAGAGAGAGAGAGAGAGAGAGAGAGGAACCAGTGTGGCCCAGCAGCAGCCAAGCGCACAGCCCAGCCCAGCCAGCCTCTAGTGCCGCGGCCCAACTCACCTGCCCGCGCGCCCCTTTCTCACCCAGTCACCCACGCACCCACTCGCCCGTACGCCCACGTGGCGCCTGCGGCCCCACTCGTCAGCCTCTGGCTACATCGCCCGCGCACCCAGCCTTTTCGTCCAGCTCCAGCCGCGTCCATGGGGACCGCGTGCGCCCGACGCCGAGCACGCACGCCGTCGCCGCCCCAGCCCCTATAAAACCCCTTTCGGCGTCCAAGCCCCTCCTAGGGTTTCCCTCTCCCATCCGCCGCCGCCAGGTGAGTTTAACCACCATAGCCGTCGCCCCCACCCTATCCCGAGCATGTCCGAGAGCGCGAGCTCGTCGCTGATGACCCACAAGTATAGGGGATCAATCGTAGACCTTTAGATAAGTAAGAGTGTCGAACCCAACGAGGAGCAGAAGGAAATGATAAGCGGTTTTCAGCAAGCACTGAAAGTAGCGGTAACTGATAGTTTTGTAGTAAGATAATTCGTAACAAGCAACAAGTAACAAGTGTAACAAAGTGCAGCAAGGTGGCCCAATCCTTTTTATAGCAAGGGACAAGCCGGAACGATCTCTTATATAAAGCAGAGCGTTCTCGAGGACACATGAGAATTCTCATCTAGTCACTTTTATCATGTTTATTTGATTCGTGTTCGCTACTTTGATAATTTGATATGTGGGTGGACCGGTGCTTGGGTGCTGTTCTTACTTGAACAAGCCTCCCACTTATGATCACCCCCTCTCGCAAGCATCCACAACTACGAAATAAGAATTAAAATAAATCTAACCATAGCATGAAACATATGGATCCAAACCAGCCCCTTACGGAGTAGAGCATAAACTAGGGTTTAAGCTTATGTCACTCTAGCAACCCATCATCTAATTACTACTCCACAATGCCTTCCCTTAGGCCCAAATATGGTGAAGTGTCATGTAGTCGATGTTCACACGACACCACTAAAGGAAGCAACAACATACATATCATCAAAATATAGAACGAATACCAAATTCACATGATTACTTATGACAAGACTTCTCCCATGTCCTCAAAAACAAACGTAACTACTCACAAATCATATTCATGTTCAAGATCAGAGGGATATTGAATAGCATCAAGGATCTGAAAATATAATCTTCCACCAAATAAACCAACTAGTATCAACTACAAGATGTAATCAACACTACTAGCAACCCATAGGTACCAATCTGAGGTTTTGGGACAAAGATTGAATACAAGAGATGAACTAGGGCTTGAGATGAGATGGTACTAGTGAAGATGTTGATGAAGATTGGTCCTCCCACGATGAGAGGATCGTTGGTGATGTCGATGGCTTCGATTTCCCCCTCCCAGAGGGAAGTATCCCCGGCGGAATCGCTCCACCGGAGAGCAAAAGTGCTCATGCCCAGGTTCCGCCTCGAGACGGCGGCGCTTCGTCCCGAAAGTCTTCGCTTGATTTTTTCTAGGGCAAATGACTTCATATAGCAGAAGGAGGGGGCCAGAGGCCAGCCATGGGCCCCACAAGCTCAGGGGCACGCCCTGGGGGGTAGGGCGCGCCCCCTAGGCTTGTGGCTTCCTGATGGGTCCCCTTCTGGTATTTATTCTGCCAATATTTTTTATATATTCCAAAATAATTCTTCGTAAATTTTTAGGTCATTTGGAGTTGTGCAGAATAACCATCTCTGTTGTAGCCCTTTCCGGTCCAGAATTCCAGCTGCCGACAATCTCCCTCTTCGTGTGAAACATGCAAAATAAGAGAGAAAAGGCATACGAATTGTATCATAAAGTGAAATAATGACCCAAAACATAATAAATAACAGTAGGAAAACATGATGCAAAATGGACGTATCAACTCCCCCAAGCTTAGACCTCGCTTGTCCTCAATTGAAAACCGAAATCGATAATCATGACCACATATTTAGAGAGAGAGGTGTAGATAAAACAAAATACGGACATGAAAGCATCATGATCATTATCATAACAGTAATATATCATCATAAAACTTCTCATGAATAAGTGACAATTCATCCACAAGACAAAGTATGAACCATAAACCATATTGAAAACTAACAAACTATGATCTCGGTCACTGATGCAATTGCAATTCATCATATTATTAGAAAGAGTCTATGTAAGAACTTTGTTTAGCAAGTTCACATACTCAACTATCATTTAGTCTTCTATGATTGCTGACACTCACGGCATACTTATGGAGCAAAATTTTCAGTCAGACACATAGAAAGATAGGGGCTTATAATTTCGCCTCCCAACTTATTTACCTCAAGGGTAATGTCAACAATAATAACTCATGATCACCTACATCCAACTGGATATATATGCCTGGATCTTTCCCCATCACATGATGCTTGCCAAGAGAGAAAATAAAAATGGAATAGAGGAGAATACTATTGACTCTTGCATAAAAGTAAATACATAAAGTAAAGGATAAGCCCTTCACAGAGGGAAGCAGAGGTTGTCATGCGCTTTTTATTTTTGAATGTGCAATCTCTTAATGTAAAGGAACGTCACTTTATATTGCCCCTTGTGATAGCAACCTTTATTATGCAGTCTGTCGCTTTTATTTCTTCACCATCACAAGTTCGTACAAAGCTTATTTTCCCTTACAATAAAAGTTCATACATATGTAGAGGCAATTTTTATTGCTTTTGCACCGATGACAACTTACTTGAAGGATCTTATTCAATCCATAGGTAGATATGGTGGACTCTCATGACATGAAACTGGGTTCAAGGGTTTTTGGATGCACAAGTAGTATCTCTACTTAGTACGAAATTTTGGCTAGCAAAAGATAGGGAGCAAGCACCACATGTTAGAGGATCCAAGACAATATAGCTTCTATGTGAATATAAGCAAACATAACTCATTACGTTGTCTTCCTTGTCCAACGTCGACTATTTGACATAGAATATTTAATGGGGGCTCACAATCATAAAAGATGTCCAAGATAGTATATTTATATGTGAGACCTCTCTTTCTTTATTACTTTCTCATGGATTGCAACAATGACCAATGCTATGTTTGCTAACTCCCAACGAGTTTCATCAATTATACTTCTTTTATGTGAAGTCATCACTCCCCATGGGATTAGCATATGATCTCCTTTTTATTCTCTTTATTTTATTTCTAAGATTGGATCAACAAAAGTAAAACAACTCAACTAAAACTACTCTTTATTATATAACCCTCACACTCGATTACATAAATAGATAGATCACAAAGCAAGCACTCGAAACTAAATCATACTAAAAATTTATTCTTATAAATCACGAAATAACTAAGGATCGAACTAAGATAGATAATTATGATAAAAGTGATGGTGATACGATACCGGGGCACCTCCCCCAAACTTGGCACAAGCCAAGGGTGGTGCCCATACCCGTATACTCAAGTCTCCTTCTTCGGTGATGGTGGTGATGATGTAGTAGGCTTGTCCTTCGTAATGTTCATCAAGATCTCCTTTAAACTCTGAATTTCTCGGAGCACATGGCGAATGATCTCAGCATTCTTTTGCACTTCGGCCATAATGTGTTTATTCTCTGGACCCCAAGAATTTTTTCCTGCATCACTTTCACTTGGACGAGAGATGTCCCAATTGGAAGGTATGTGCACACGGGGAGTATTCTCAATCCCGTAATTATGAAAGTTGTTCCGATGTAACCTGTGTAAGGGCCTCCTAGGGACAAGACCTTCTTGTACCTCTTGACTTCTTTGGTTGCTTGTCGTCCCCATGGCTTGATGGGGGTTTGGTGAAGTGGAGATGCCAGCTAGGGTGCCTCTTTCCGAAGCCGGAGGGTGGACTTCAAGAGAATCTCCCTCATATTCTTCCATGGCAACCCCCTCGACCTCCTCTCTCCTGAGTTCTATCTGCAACAACCAAGCATCATCTCCCACGTTGTTGGAGGAAGAAGAAGACATGATGCCTGACCTTGGGGAATCTGGCAGAAAACAACACGAAACAAGAACAAAGGAGAAACTTGCGATACGGTGGTCAAAACATCCGAAAGTATATATAATGAATTTTTTTCGTGCAGGACAAGTAATATGGAAGAAAAGCGGAGTCAGGAAAGTCCACGGGGGAGCCACAAGCTCGGTAGGTGCGCCCTGGGGGGTAGGACGCCCCCCAGGCTTGTCGCTCCCTCGTGCACTTTTTGGACTGTTTATTATTTTTCTAATTTTCTATATATTCCGAAACGAACAAAAAGTGCTTTTATGGAATTTTTGGAGTCGGTTTACTTACCGTACCACATACCTACTCCTTTTCAGGGTTCTAGGGCGTTCCGGAAAGTTTCTTCTATGTGCTCCTCCGGTGTCATTGTTTGAATAATATTAGTTTCAACATTAATGGGCGTACCTGAGATATAATGTTTAATTCTTTGCCCATTAACCACTCTCGGATTAGTGCCTTCGGAGTTGTTTATCTTGATAGCTCCGGAGCAATAAACTTCTTCGATGATGTATGGACCTTCCCATTTAGAGAGAAGTTTTCCTGCAAAGAATCTTAAATGAGAATTGTATAATAGAATGTGATCACCTACTTTGAATTCCTGTTTTTGAATTATCTCTTAAATTTTTCTTTAAACAACTTGGCATTTTCATAAGCTTGTGTTCTCCATTCATCTAAAGAGCTAATATCAAATAACCTCTTTTCACCGACAAGTTTAAAATCGTAGTTGAGTTCTTTAATGGCCCAGTAAGCTTTATGTTATAACTCAAGAGGTAAATGACATGCTTTTCCATATACCATCTTATATGGAGACATACCCATAGGATTTTTATAAGCAATTATGTATGCCCATAATGCATCATCAAGTTTCTTAGAACAATTCTTTCTGGATCTATTAACGGTCTTTTGATAAAGGTATTTGAGAGAAACCAGAATATCCATCTAGGAAGCAAAAATGTGTATGTTTAGATAATCTTTCTAAAATTTGATCAATAAAAGGCAAGGGGTAATGATCTTTCCTAGTAGCTTTATTTAATTTCCTGAAATCAATTACCATCCTATAACCAGTTACAATTCTTTGTGGGATAAGTTCATTTTTATCATTAGGGACAACGATAATACCTCCTTTCTTAGGGACACAGTGAACATGACTTACCCATCTACTATCAGCTATAGGATAAATTATACCTGCCTCCAGAAGCTTTAATATTTCAGTTCTTACCACATCCTTCATTTTAGGATTAATCTTCTTTGATGATCAACAACTGGTTTAGCATCTGGCTCAATATGAATTTTGTGCTAACATAGAGTGGGACTAATGCCCTTAAGATCATCAAGAGTATACCCAATAGCTGCACGGTGCTTCCTCAGAGTTTGAAGTAATCTCTTTTCTTCATGCTCTGAAAGGTTAGCACTGATAATAACAGGATATATCTTCTTTTCATCAAGATAGCATATTTAAGTGTATCAGGTAGTTTCTTTAATTCAAACACAGGGTCACTCTTAGGTGGAAGAGGATCTCCCAAAGTGTCAACACACAAATTATGTTTAAGAATAGGTGCTTGTTTAAAGAATATTTCATCTATTTCATTTCTTTCATTCATATGCATATCATTTTCATGGTCTAACAAGTATTGTTCTAAAGGATCAGTAGGAGGTACAACAATAGAAGCAAGACCAATAATTTCATCTTTACTAGACAATTCTTTCTCATGTGGTTGTCTACGAAACTTTAAGAAATTAAATTCATGAGATACATCGCCAAACTTAACTCTAACCTTTTCTTTAGCACAATCAATTTCAGCATTAACGATATTCAAGAAAGGTCTACCAAATATAATGGGACAAAAATTATCTTGTTGTGATCGAAGGACTAAGAAATCAGTAGGGTATTTGATCTTACCACACAAAACTTCAACATCTCTAATAATCCCAAGTGGTGTAATAGTATCTCTATTTGCAAGCTTAATAGTAACATCTATATCTTCAATCTCAACAGGTGCAATATCGTTCATAACTTCTTGATATAAAGAGAAAGGAATAGCGCTCACACTAGCACCCATATCACATAAACCATGATAGAAATGATCTCCTATTTTAACAGAAACAACCGACATGCCAACTACTGACTTATTCTTATCCAACATATCTTGTTCGTTTCTAACAGGTTTAGCAATTCTAGCAGCCTCTTCGCAAAAGTAAATAACATGCCCATCAATATTATCAACCAATAGATCTTTTACCATTGCAATATTAGGTTCAACTTTAATTTTTTCAGAAGGTTGAGGTGTTTTAATATTACTTTTATTAACGACAGTCGTAGCTTTAGCATGTTCCTTTATCCTAACAGGGAAATGAGGTTTCTCAATATAAGCAGTAGGCACAACTGGGTCAATATTGTAAACAATTGTTTCTTCTTTAACACTAACAGACTCTTCATTTAATTCAATAGGTGGATGAAACTTAAACCATTTCTCCTTAGGGAGATCAACATGAGCAGCAAATGATTCACAAAAGGTAGCTACTATCTCAGAGTCAAGTCCATATTTAGTACTAAACTTATGAAAAGCATCAATTTCCATAAAAGATTTAACACAATCAAACTCAAGATTTATACCTGACTCTTTACCTTTGTCGATTTCCCAATCTTCAGAGTTGCGTTTAATTCTTTCCAGAAGATCCCATTTGAATTCAATAGTCCTCTTCATAAAGGAACCAGTAGAAGAAGTATCGAGCATGGATTGATCATTATGAGAAAGCCGAGCATAAAAGTTTTGAATAATTATTTCTCTTGGGAGCTCATGATTGGGGCATGTGTGCATCATATATTTAAGGCTCCCCCAAGCTTGAGCGATACTTTCTCCTTCACGAGGCCACAAAATGGCTAAGTACTCCTGGGAGTACGTACTCCCACTGCTCATATACAACATAGATGAATCTTTTATACCTCTTTATTATTTTTAATATACTTCATTAATAATTACTAGATACCCCAAAATGAGTTTCACGAACAAAATCATATGAGTCTACATATTTTTAAAGGTTTAGGTATATACTGATTTGTTCGTACATGAAAAAGGTATATTACAAAAAGTACGTTGCAAATGATATTTTTTCCACAAAACTCGTATTGATGTATCTTAGAATATTTAATGAAGTATATTAAAAATTATAAATAGGTATAATCAATGTGTATATGAGGTATATTGAAGATGTGAGTACATAAACCCAGGAGTACAGAAAAGTAGTCCTATATATATATATATATATATATATATATATATATATATATATATATATATATATATATAAAATTCCGATCACGATGAACCAAATTCATAGGATAAAACTTCTGGTGAAATTCCAGCTTCAACCGGTTCCAATCCCATGTTCCAGTTGATGGGGAACGTTGCATGAAAATCAAAAAAAATCCTACGAAACACCCAAGATCTAATCTAGGAGATGCATAGCAACGAGAGGGGAGTGTGTCTACATACCCTTGTAGACCGAAAGCGGAAGCGTATAAAACATGGTTGATGTAGTCGTACTCTTCACGATCCAACTGATCTAGCGCCGAACGGACGGCGCCTCAGAATTTAGCACACGTGCGGCTCGGTGACGTCTCCTCCTCCTTGATCCAGCAAGAGAAGGGGGGGGGAGTAGATGGGATCTCAAACAGCACGATGGCGTGGTGGAGATGGTAGTGGTGGTGCTCCGGCAGGGCTTCGCCAAGCCGTACCGGGAGGAGATATGGTGGTAGGAAGGGAGAGGGGCTGCGCCAGGGTTATAGGGTGCGGCTCCCCTCCTCTCCCTCCACTATATATAGGGGCAAGGGCAGGGGGGTGCTACTTGTAGACTGCGTTGGTATTTCCCCGAAGAGGAGAGGAAGATGCAGTATAGTAGAGATAAGTATTTCCCTCAGTTAAGAACCAAGGTTATCAATCCAGTAGGGGAACCACACAAAACCCCTTTAGCAGCACCTACACACACAAAAGCAAACACTTGCACCCAACGCAAATAAGAGGGTTGTCAATCCTCTTAGCGGTTATTTGCAAGGACTAATTCTGATAGTGATAGATAAAAAGTAAATTGCAAAATAAAATAAAATTAAGTAAATTGCAGGAAAGTATTTTTGGATTTTAATATATGATAAAGATAGACCCGGGGGCCATAGTTTTCACTAGAGGCTTCTCTCTCGAGCGCAGAACATACAGTGGGTAAACAAATTATTGTTGGGCAATTGATAGAAAAGCAAATAATTATGATGGATTCATGGCAATGATCATGTATATAGGCATCACGTCCGAGACAAGTAGACCGACTCCTGCCTACATCTACTACTATTACTCCACCCATCGACCGCTATCCAGCATGCATCTAGGGTATTAAGTATAAAACAGAGTAACGCCTTAAGCAAGATGACATGATGTAGACAAAGTAAACTCAAGCAATATGATTAAACCCATCTTTTTATCCTTAATGGCAACAATACAAATACGTGTCATGTCCCTTTCTATCACTGGGATTGAGCACCGCAAGATTGAACCCATCACAAAGCACCTCTCCCATTGCAAGATAAACCAATCTAGTTGGCCAAACCAAATCGATAGATCGGAGAGAAATACAAAGCTATAACAATTATGCATAAAAGAGCTCAGAGAAGACTCAAATATTTCTCATGAATAATCTGATCATAAACTCACAATTCATCGGATCCCAACAAACACACCGCAAAAGAAGATTACATCGGATAGAACTCCAAGAACATCGAGGAGAACATGGTATTGAAGATCAAAGAGAGAGAAGAAGCCATCTATCTACTAGCTATGGACCCATAAGTCTGTGGTAAACTACTCACACATCATCGGAAGGGTAGCAAGGTTGATGAAGAAGCCCTCCGTGATCGATTCCCCCTCCGGCAGAGTACTCTAAAAGGCCTCCAGATGGGATCGCGGAAGAACAGAGGCTTGCGGCAGCGTATAAGTTATTCGGGGTGGCTCTCTGTTGGTTTCCAAATATTTGAGAATTTACAGAAGTGGAATTAGGTCAAAAGGAGCCACGAGGGCCCCACAAGGCATCAGGGCGCGCCCCCCTAGGGCCGCACCCTGTTGCCTTGTGGCCTCCTCGTGAGGCTTCTGGCATCCTCCCGAAGCTTCCAGGGTCTCTTTTGTCCAGAAAAAAATCGTCAAAAAGTTTCGTGGCATTTGGACTTCGTTTGGTACTGTTTTCCTGAAAAAACCAAAAACAAGCAGAAAACAACAACTAACACTGGGCACTAGGCTAATAGGTTAGTCCCAAAAAATGATATATAATTGCATATAAAAACATCCAAGATTGATACTCTAATAGCATGTAACAATCAAAAATTATAGATACGTTGGAGACGTATCAAGCATCGCCAAGTTAATTCCTGCTCGTCCTCGAGTAGGTAAATGATAAAAAAAAATTTTTGATGTGGAATGCTACCTAACATGTTTCATCATGCAATCTCTCTTACGGTATGAATAATAAGATCCGAATGATTCAAAGCAATAGTCTATAGTTTGATATAAAGACATGAATACTCAGGCATACTAACAAACAATCATGCCTTTCATAATAAAAATGCTAAAGAAAGTTATCCCTACAAAATCATATAATCCTGTCATGCTCCATCTTCTTAACAAAAAATATTTATCATGAACAACCCCGGTTTTAGCCAAGCAATTGGTTCATACTTTTTGACGCGCTTCAACTTTTTCAACCCCCACGCAATACATGAGCGCAAGCCATGGATATAGCACTATGAGTGGAATAGAATGTGGTTTAGAGATTAATAAGGGGAAGTCAAAAATAAGAAGATAGTCTCACATCGATGCGGCTAATCAACGGGCTATGGAGATGCTGCTACTTGTAGACTGCGTTGGTATTTCCCCGAAGAGGAGAGGATGATGCGGTATAGTAGAGATAAGTATTTCCCTCAGTTAAGAACCAAGGTTATCAATCTAGTAGGAGAACCTGTGAGATCGAGGAGATAGGGCTAGAGGGGGGTGAATAGACTCCTAACCAGCCAAAGGTGCAGTTTTTGATTTCTCTTGAAACTTAGGCAGATTTTGGCACAAGTTAAGATCACTCCAATACTTTCTACACATGCATATCTAGAGATTGAGCAGCAGAAATAGTAAAGCATGCAAGAGTATGGAAAGTAAAGGGGTAGAGTATGGAAGATCAAACGCAATGAAGACACAGTGGTTTTTGGCGTGGTTCCGATAGGTGGTGCTATCGTACGTCCACGTTGATGGAGACTTCAACCCACGAAGGGTAACGACTGCGCAAGTCCACGGAGGGCTCCACCCACGAAGGGTCCACGAAGAAGCAACCTTGTCTATTCCACCATGGCTTATGTCCACGAAGGACTAGCCTCACTCGGGGTAGATCTTCACGAAGTAGGCAATCTCCTTGCCCTTACAAACTCCTTGGTTCAACTCCACATCAGGTTGGAGGCTCCCAAGTGACACCTAACCAATCTAGGAGACACCACTCTCCAAAAGGTAATAGACGGTGTGTTGTTGATGAACTCCTTGCTCTTGTGCTTCAAATGATAGTCTTCCCAGCACTCAAACAACTCCTCATAGATTTGGCTATGGTGGAAGAAGGATTTGAGTGGAAAGCAACTTGGGATAGGCTAGAAATCAAGATTCAAATGGTAGGAATGGAATATATTGATCTCAACACATGAGTAGGTGGTTTTCTCTCAGAAAATGTATGGTGGAAGTGTAGGCACGTTCTGATGGCTCTCCTTACTGAGAAGGAGGTGGTGGAGGGGTATATATAGCCTCCACACAAAATCCAACCGTTACACACTTTTGACCCAACTCGGTGGCACCGAAACAATAATCTCGGTAGCACCGAAGTGTGTAAAAGATATGAACTTTAGGAATCTTGGTGGGACCGATACGAACAACTCGGATGGACCGAAGTGCAATGGCTAGGGCAATCCTCATCTCGGTGGCACCGATTGCATCAACTCGGTAGGACCGAAGTGAAGCAATAAGGCAACAGAGACTTGGCAAGCCATCTCGGTGAGACCGATTTGCATAACTCGGTGAGACCGAAGTGAATGCAACCGATTACAGAGAGTTGGCAGGGCCATCTCGGTGAGACCGAGATCCATTTCGGTGGATCCGATTTGTTAGGGTTTTGGCAGCGGCTAAGTCTTGGATGAACTCGGTGGGGCCGGATAGGAAATATCGGTGGGGCCGAGTTGGACTGTAGGTTCTGGACATATTTGGGTAGAGAGAGTGGTTGAGGGTTTAGGAATACTGTCACTAAGCACTTGAGCAAAAGGACCATTAAGCAACACCTCATCCCCTTTTAATAGCATTGGCTTTCCTATGGACTCAATGTGATCTTGGATCACTAAACCAAAAATGTAGAGTCTTGATCTTTTGCCAATCCTTGTCCTTAGCATTTTGAAGGGGGTTCCACGTCCTCTTGTCCGTGCCATGCCATTGTTAAACTTGTCTGAAATTCACTAGATAAAAGCATTAGTCCAACAACATGTATGTTGGCATAAATTACCAAAACGACCAAGGGAGCAAATGTGCTTTCAATCTCCCCCTTTTTGGTAATTGATGACAACATACATCAAAGCTTCAAATACAGATATAGCAGAGGTATGTATGAAAGCTTTGAAGGAAACATGTAACATATATGAGCTCCCTGGAGCTCCCCCTGAAGATGTGCATAACATGATAATATCTCATGGGAAATATACATGCAACATATATCTTGGCTATATGCATCAGAGCAAACATATATATCATATAGGGTCCACATGTCCATGATTGTCTCCTTGCAAACATTATATACTAGCAAGAGATCAATCATGTACATGAGCGTGATGCATATACTTACCTTGAAGTTCTTGATCAAGTACCTGAAGAAATACACTTGAGAAAACAGGGTTAGATAACACAAGATAATTTCTTCAAGAAAAGACACAAGATCAACAAGAAACCAAGATTGGGATGACATGTAGAAGAGAGTATCACTAGGTGAATACTTCTTTGAAGCAGACATGTCCCCAAAAGAAATAGTTGTCTCCCCTTAAGAAACTTCCTCTCCCCCTTAATCTGACATTGGATATTGGGAGTAGGTAGGGAGAGAAAACTAGAACAACCAAAGAACAAACTAATCATGTTTCTCCCCTCTTAGAAACATGTAACATTAACCTTCTCTCCTCTTGTAAGGTGCATCTCTTTGTAGTGATAAGCTTTGATGTATTCCTCTCTCCCCCTTTGACATCAATTTCCAAGAAGGGACTTCAAGGTTATTGAAGAAGTGGGTTTGGTCCTTGAGAAACACATCTAGATGCAAGTAGAGGGTAAGAATCATTGAGTGGAGCTGGAGCAGAAAAACTCAGGAAAAATTTGACAGAAAGTTCCTTAGGGCAGCAAAATCGGTGACACCGAGTTGAAGCAAATCGGTGAAACCGAGTTTGATGCTATGGAACATTTTGTCAACTCAGCTCACTAGGCAAAGGAAATCTCACAAAGATTTGCAAGGAATTACCTGCAAAACAAGCTAAGAGAAAGAAACAGAAAAGAAGCAAAGAAACGTCTAAATGAAGAGTTTTTTTTGAGAACTTCATCTAGATGGGTCGGCGACTAGGTCACCTATGTTAGAGTATATTGACTTAGGAGTCAAGTGAGAGCACTTGATCATAGGTCATGCTCATCGTTTAAGCTCAAAATGGGGTTGCCATTTTTTCCTTTAAGCATGTCAATGTATTCACATCTTGTTGAGTTTCTTTAGCTCATGTCTTTGAGTAAAGCTTCTCTAAGATGTGAGAACTTACATTGGGATTTTGGTGGTGAAGTCCATCATGTAGTTGAACGTGATGTAGATGCTCATGAGTTGAAGTTGGGAGCTATCCTATCATTTGTAGTTCATCTTCCTACATGGGTTAGTTTTGCAAGGAACAACATGTATATCCAAAATGACAAGAATGAAGCATATCTCAAAAGTTGGTCAAAGGATATTTTTAGGTTGTCTTGTTCCTTGATCCACCATCATTTGTTGATACTTGGGTCATACAAGATTGCTCAAGATTAGAGTGAGATGCAATCTTGGGTCATGAAGCTTGTCCAAGTACCTACAAAAGGTTAGATACAATACAAGGGAGCAAAATGTCCAAGATATAATATGATCATGAAAGGTATCATGGATTAGTCAAGAATGCTCATGCCCTTGTATGCATCCACATGAACCTCTAGTTCACGTTTGAAGCATCAATGATGTTCAACTCACTTCTCAAGTGACAAAACAATTTCTCATCAAGGGGTTTGGTAAAGATGTCCACCAATTGCTTGTCGGTACGAACATGTTTAAGGTCAATGTCACCTTTCTCAACATGATCTCGAATGAAGTGGTGACGAAACTCAATATGCTTAGTTCGGGAATGTTGTACGGGATTGTGTGCAATCTTAATAGCACTCTCATTATCACATAGTAATGGTACGTGTCTCACATGCACACCATAGTCTTTAAGAGTTTGTGTCATCCATAGTAATTGAGCACAACATGATCCCGCGGCAATGTATTCTGCTTCGGCAGTAGATAGAGATATGGAATTTTGTTTCTTGGAGGACCAAGACACAAGAGATCTACCAAGAAATTGACATGTACCCGAAGTGGATTTTCTGTCAACCTTGTCTCCGGCATAGTCCGAATCGGAGTAGCCAACAAGATTGAAAGAAGATCCTTTGGGATACCATATGCCAAAATTTGGTGTATGTATCAAGTATCTCACAATTCTTTTCACCGCCTTAAGATGACACTCTTTTGGTGCCGCTTGGAATCGTGCACACATGCACACACTTAGCATAATGTCAGGACGGGAGGCACATAGATACATCAATGAACCAATCATAGATCGATAAACCTTTTGATCAACCGGTTTGCCATCCTTGGTCAAGTCAAGATGTCCACTCATGGGCATGGGAGTTTTCATACCTTTACTCTCTTGCATGTTGAACTTCTTGAATAAGTCCTTGGTATACTTTGTTTGAGAAACAAAGGTACCCTCCTTAGTTTGCTTGATTTGCAAACCAAGAAAGAATTTGAGTTCACACATCATAGACATCTCGAATTTTTCCGACATCAACCTTCCAAACTTTTCACTAAAAGAGGGGTTAGTAGATCCAAAGATTATATCATCAACATAAATTTGGCATACAAATAATTCTCCATTAACCTTCTTAGTGAACAAAGTTGAATCAATCTTCCCAATCTCAAAATCTTTTTCAAGAAGAAACTTTGTCAAGCATTTGTACAAAGATCTAGGGGCTTGTTTAAGACCATAAAGAGCTTTACGAAGTTTGTACACATGATTAGGTTTCTTGGGATTCTCAAAGCCGGGAGGTTATTTAACATACACTTCCTCCTCAATTTCACCATTCAAGAAAGCACTTTTAATATCCATTTGGTAAAGAGTGATATCATGCTGATTGGCATAAGCGAGTAAAATGCGGATGGACTCAAGTCTTGCGACGGGGGCATAGGTCTCACCATAGTCCATACCTTCGACTTGTGTGTACCCTTGTGCTACGAGACGAGCCTTGTTGCGTACAACTTGTCCATCTTCATCTTGCTTATTCCGGAACACCCATTTGGTTCCAATGATGTTTTGCTCTTCCTTAGGCTTCTCGACCAATGTCCACACTTGGTTCCTCTCAAAGTTGTGTAGCTCTTCGTGCATTGCATTCACCCAATCGGGGTCCTTGAGAGCATCTTCTACCTTCAAGGGTTCAACACTAGAGATAAATGAGTAATGCTCACAAAAATTAGCTAAACGAGATTTAGAGCGAGTGATTCTCCCGGTTTGGATATCTCCAAGTATTTGTTCGACGGGATGATCCTTGTCGATTCTTGCTCTAACTCGAGGTAGCTTTTTCTTGGGTTGTGGTGAGGCTTCCTCATCATTATCATCTTCTTCTTCTTCGTTGATGTTGTCGTTGTTTGCTTGTGGAGGTGGAGAAGGAGGTTGAGGTGGATCATCTTGTTGCACTTCCTCATTCCCATCGTCTTGACGTGTTCCACTTGTGGATGCCTCCGTATCAACTTGTCGTTCACCTTGATGCGAAGTTGGGGCTTCCACTTGAATAGATGAGGTACTCTCCTTTAATTCCACGGGGCGAATCTTGCCAATGGGTAGATTCTTGATTGCTTTCGATGGTTCTTGATCTCCTACATCAAGTGGCAATTGCTCGACTTGTGAGCCGTTAGTCTCATCAAACTTCACATCTACTGTCTCTTCAACTTTTCGAGTGAAGTTGTTGTAGACACGGTAAGTGTGAGAGTTCGATCCATAACCAAGTAGGAAACCTTCATGAGATTTAGGAGCAAATTTTGAACGACGATGCTTATCAAGAATGTAACATTTTGAGCCAAATACTTGAAAGTATCCAACTTGTGGTTTGTTACCGGTGAGCAGTTCATATGCCGTTTTACCAAGAAGCTTGTGAAGGTAAAGTCGATTTGTTGCATGACAAGCTGTTTCAACTGCTTCCGCCCAAAAGTGTCTTGGTGTCTTGTATTCATCAAGCATTGTTCTTGCCATCTCAATAAGTGTCCGGTTCTTCCTCTCAACAACTCCATTTTGTTGAGGTGTGTACGTAGCCGAGAACTCATGTGAAATACCCTCCTCATCAAGAAAGGTGTCCACATTTGTGTTCTTGAACTCCGTTCCGTTGTCACTCCGAACCTTCTTGATCTTCACTTCAAATTGGTTTTGAGCTTTTCTTGCGAAGTTCTTGAAGATCTTTTGTACCTGCGATTTGTCATCAAGAAAGAACACCCACGTAAATCTAGAAAAATCATCAACAATGACCAAACCGAAAGAGTTACCACCAAGACTCTTATAGGAGTTGGGACCAAAAAGATCCATATGAAGTAACTCGAGTGGTCTTCTTGTGGTCATACTGTTCTTCACGGGATGGCTTCCTCCAACTTGTTTTCCTGCTTGGCAAGCACTACAAAGTCGATCTTTGTCAAATATAACATCTTTTACTCCAAGAATGTGATCTCCTTTAACAAGTTTATCAAGATTATGCATACCAACATGTCCAAGTCTTCTATGCCATAACCAACCTTTAGAAGATTTAGCAATTAAGCATGTACGAGGTTGGGCTCTCTTAGTGAAATCAACAATGTATAAATCACCTCTACGAATGCCGGTAAACACCATATTATGATTATGTTGGCGAAACACTTGGCAATCTACTTTGGTAAATAGAACATTGAAGCCAAAATCAGCTAGTCTAGATACGGAAAGAAGATTGTAACCAAGAGATTCAACAAGCATAACATTTTGTATGGAGCTATCATTGGATATGGCCACCTTACCAAGGCCAAGTACCTTACCCTTGGAGTTGTCTCCAAAAGTCACATACTTGCGTGGACCATCATTTTTAGTAAGCTCACGAAACATGTCTCTATCTCCGGTCATGTGATTGGTACATCCACTATCAAGAATCCACTCTTTTCCTCCGGCCATGTAATCTCGAAGATTTCCCATAAGACTAAGATTCCTCATGGTTTTCTCAAACTCAATGTCAAAGTCTTCGTCCTCATCACAGTAGCCATGCTCAACATCATCATCATCATGCGTGTGATCATTACCTAGGGTAATAGATTCATTAGTTTCATGATCATGACAATGTTCAATTTTATGGATTCTAATGGTTTCCATGATAATGTTGCTAATGGTTCTAACATCTCCTTTGGCACGCATAAGATCACGAAGCTCAAACAAGCAATCATCAAACTTAGGATCACGAGGACTCATCTTGTGAAAGGCAACAAACTTAAGAAGAATTTTATCGAGACTCTTTAAAGAGTAATCAGGATATCGCTTTTCTAAATCATGCCATAGAGTATAAGCACATGCAAAGTTTCGCATACAACCAAGCATGATCTTAGGTAATCCTCTAATGATAAGATTGACGGTTCTAAGATTACGAAGCATGTCAATTTCCTCTTCATGAGTAGGATGCAAGGGATCAATAGGGGGCACATAAGGATTATGAATATACTTGCTCAAGTTAAATTCATCAAAGATGTCAAGCATTTCATCCTTCCAAAAATTATAATACTCCCCATCGAGAATAGGCACTCTACGTCTAAGACTCCCCAACGTAGACACATCCATATCCCTCCAATGGTGATGAAACCAAAGCAATGGAGACCAAAGCTCTGATACCAATTGTGAGATCGAGGAGATAGGTCTAGAGGGGGGTGAATAGACTCCTAACCGGCCAAAGGTGCAGTTTTTGTTTTCTCTTGAAACTTAGGCAGATTTTGGCACAAGTTAAGATCACTCCAATACTTTCTACACATGCATATCTAGAGATTGAGCAGCGGAAATAGTAAAGCATGCAAGAGTACGGAAAGTAAAGGGGTAGAGTATGGAAGATCAAACGCAATGAAGACATGGTGGTTTTTGGCGTGGTTCCGATAGGTGGTGCTATCGTACGTCCACGTTGATGGAGACTTCAACCCACGAAGGGTAACGGCTGCGCGAGTCCATGGAGGGCTCCACCCACGAAGGGTCCACAAAGAAGCAACCTTGTCTATTCCACCATGGCTTACGTCCACGAAGGACTAGCCTCACTCGGGGTAGATCTTCACGAAGTAGGCGATCTCCTTGCCCTTAAAAACTCCTTGGTTCAACTCCACATCAGGTTGAAGGCTCCCAAGTGACACCTAACCGATCTAGGAGACACCACTCTCCAAAAGGTAATAGACGGTGTGTTGTTGATGAACTCCTTGCTCTTGTGCTTCAAATGATAGTCTTCCCAGCACTCAAACAACTCCTCACAGATTTGGCTATGGTGGAAGAAGGATTTGAGTGGAAAGCAACTTGGGATAGGCTAGAAATCAAGATTCAAATGGTAGGAATGGAATATCTTGATCTCAACACATGAGTAGGTGGTTTTCTCTCAGAAAATGTATGGTGGAAGTGTAGGCACGTTCTGATGGCTCTCCTTACTGAGAAGGAGGTGGTGGAGGGGTATATATAGCCTCCACACAAAATCCAACCGTTACACACTTTTGACCCAACTCGGTGGCACCGAAACAATAATCTCGGTAGCACCGAACTGTGTAAAAGATATGAACTTTAGGAATCTTGGTGGGACCGATACGAACAACTCGGATGGACCGAAGTGCAATGGCTAGGGCAATCCTCATCTCGGTGGCACCGATTGCATCAACTCGGTAGGACCGAAGTGAAGCAATAAGGCAACAGAGACTTGGCAAGCCATCTCGGTGAGACCGATTTGCATAACTCGGTGAGACCGAAGTGAATGCAACCGATTACAGAGAGTTGGCAGGGCCATCTCGGTGAGACCGAGATCCATTTCGGTGGATCCGATTTGTTAGGGTTTTGGCAGCGGCTAAGTCTTGGATGAACTCGGTGGGGCCGGATAGGAAATATCGGTGAGGCCGAGTTGGACTGTAGGTTCTGGACATATTTGGGTAGAGAGAGTGGTTGAGGGTTTAGGAATACTGTCACTAAGCACTTGAGCAAAAGGACCATTAAGCAACACCTCATCCCCTTTTAATAGTATTGGCTTTCCTATGGACTCAATGTGATCTTGGATCACTAAACCAAAAATGTAGAGTCTTGATCTTTTGCCAATCCTTGTCGTTAGCATTTTGAAGGGGGTTCCACTTCCTCTTGTCCATGCCACGCCATTGTTGAACTTGTCTAAAATTCACTAGATAAAAGCATTAGTCCAACAACATGTATGTTGGCATAAATTACCAAAACCACCAAGGGAGCAAATGTGCTTTCAGAACCACGCAAAATCCTTTAGCAGTACCGACACACACAAAAGCAATCACTTGCACCCAACACAAATAAGAGGGTTGTCAATCCTCCTAGCAGTTATTTGCAAGGATTAATTCTGAAAGTGATAGATAGAAATATAAATTGCAAAATAAAATAAAAGTAAATAAATTGCAGCATGGTATTTTTGGGTTTTAATATATGATAAAGATAGACCCGGGGGCCATAGTTTTCACTAGAGGCTTCTCTCTCGAACACATAGCATACGGTGGGTAAACAAATTACTGTTGGGCAATTGATAGAAAAGCAAATAATTATGACGGATTCATGGCAATGATCATGTATATAGGCATCACGTCCGAGACAAGTAGACCGACTCCTGCCTGCATCTACTACTATTACTCCACCCATCGACCGCTATCCAGCATGCATCTAGGGTATTAAGTATGAAACAGAGTAACACTTTAAGCAAGATGACACGATGTAGACAAAGTAAACTCAAGCAATATGAGTAAACCCCATCTTTTTATCCTTAATGGCAACAATACAAATACGTGTCATGTCCCTTTCTGTCACTGGGATTGAGCACCGCAAGATTGAACCCATCACAAAGCACCTCTCCCATTGCAAGATAAACCAATCTAGTTGGCCAAACCAAATCGATAGATCGGAGAGAAATACAAAGCTATAACAATCATGCATAAAAGAGTTCAGAGAAGACTCAAATATTTCTCATGAATAATCTGATCATAAACTCACAATTCATCGGATCCCAACAAACACACCGCAAAAGAAGATTACATCGGATAGAACTCCAAGAACATCGAGGCGAACATGTTATTGAAGATCAAAGAGAGAGAAGAAGCCATCTAGCTACTAGCTATGGACCCGTAGGTCTGTGGTAAACTACTCACACATCATCGGAAGGGCAGCAAGGTTGATGTAGAAGCCCTTCGTGATCGATTCCCCCTCCGGCAGAGTACCGGAAAAGGCCTCTAGATGGTATCGTGGAAGAACAGAGGCTTGCGGCGGCGTAAAAGTTATTCAGGGTGGCCCTCTGTTGGTTTCCGAATATTTGAGCATTTATAGAAGTGGAATTAGGTCAAAAGGAGCCACGAGGGGCCCACAAGGCATCAGGGCCCCCTCGGGCCGCGCCCTGTTGCCTTGTGGAGGCCTCGTGAAGCTTCTGGCCCCCTCTCCAAGTCTCCAGGGTCTCTTTTGTCCAGAAAAAAATTGTCAAAAAGTTTCGTGGCATTTGGACTTCGTTTGGTACTGATTTCCTGAAAAACCAAAAACAAGCAGAAAACAGCAACTGGCACTGGGCACTAGGTTAATAGGTAGTCCCAAAAAATGATATATAAATGTATATAATTGCATTTAAAAACATCCAAGATTGATACTATAATAGCATGGAATATAATTAAAAATTATAGATACATTGGAGACGTATCAAGCATCCCCAAGCTTAATTCCTGCTCGTCCTCGAGTAGGTAAATGATAAAAACAGAATTTTTTATGTGGAATGCTACCTAACATGTTTCATCATGTAATCTCTCTTACGGTATGAACAATAAGATCCGAATGATTCAAAGCAATAGTCTATAATTTGATATAAAGACATAAATACTCAGGCATACTAACAAACAATCATGCCTTTCAAAATAAAAATGCTAAAGAAAGTTATCCCTACAACATCATATAATCCTGTCATGCTCCATCTTCTTAACACAAACTATTTATCATGCACAACCCCGGTTTTAGCCAAGCAATTTCTTCATACTTTTTAACGCGCTTCTACTTTTTCAACCCCCACGCAATACATGAGCGCAAGCCATGGATATAGCACTATGGGTGGAATAGAGTGTGGTGGTAGAGATTAATAAGGGGAAGTCAAAAATAAGAAGATAGTCTCACATCAACGCGGCTAATCAACAGGCTATGGAGATGCCCATGAATTGATATCAATGCAAGGAGTAGGGATTGCCATGCAACGGATGCACTAAGAGCTATAAGTGTATGAAAGTTTGGGAGGCAACAGTTCAAAGGAAATTAGGGTTCCTTTGTAACCGCAAGAATTAGGGTTTCCTCTCCGGTAACTCGGGAACTAGGGTTTTGACGGCACAACCCTAAGAAAGTATTGTTGGTGGCCAGGTAAGATTGAAGAGCCTCTGGTTTGATAGGAAAGGCAAGGATAAATGACCATCTTCATATACCCAAGAGCGAGAGAAAATCCGATAACATCGAAAAAAAAAGACGGGAGTCTAATCCCGCGAAGGAAAAAAAACAAGGAGCGAAAACCAGGGTGTCACAAACCTACCCCCCTTAAGAAAATCTCGTCCTCGAGATTTCTAGGCTTACTTCCCGGCTAAGGGGAACATACCCGTGTGTGACTTGGATCCATCAGTTGTCTCTGGTCTTTGTTGGTTCACTGGCCTTCTAATTGCCTCTTCTGATGGCTCAGGTGCTGTCTTTTCCAACGACTGCATTGAATCCTTCTCTTTCCTGTCAGGCAAACCCTTTGTCCTGGTAGTTTGTTGCCTAGGCTTGGTGAGTAGCTCATAGTACCGACAAGTAGTTTGGTTTCCAAGACCTGGCGCTAGCTGCTTCGGGTTTTATTGCGATATTCCGTACCCTGACTGTCACGGGTGAGGCATCCTTTCCTGGTACAAGGCTCATGTGATCTTATGGTCTCGAGTGACTAGGGGTAGCTTTCTTTCTGCCTTGTCAGAATGCTCAATCTGACTCTGGGTTCCGTACTGATGTTTCCTTCTGTCTTATGCATACTGACTTTGTCCTTAGGTGATCCACAATCCAAGGAACAACATGACCGAACTATTACCGCCGTATCCCCAACTGAAATGTCAGGCGTGATCACAAAGTAATCGTAGACACTAATCTCCTACTCCAATGACACCGTGGCATCTACAAACCGTCGATGCCGAAGTGTATGTGCTTTTAGCTATTCTATCTGAATGTCTTATTTCCAAGTGAACTCAGACTGTCAAACCTTGTCAATTGCTAAGGTGGCTCTGCCATATATAGCCTCTGTAGTCCTTGTTATGACCACTGAGCTGAACATAGTATGGCTAGCATCCGGTGTATCTTTCGGAGCATAGCCTCCTATCTTAGTTGATGGCCCGTATTCATGATGAGTGCGACAGGCTCACCTGTAACCGCAAATAGTGCATTGTTGTAACCGCATATGCAAGAGTCTGACAAGGATTGATAATATCACCTTGTCTGTGAAGCCTTATTTTATTGGCCTTCGCGAAGGTGGTTTGTCCGAAACTTCTTTATTATTGGTGTTCCTTTTGGGGACCTGTCATGACCTGCCAACATGGCTCCTTGGTCATATCCCAACTTGTCGGGCTGATACTCACAACCTTTTATTGCATATCTCGTAGGGATTGCAGTGTTCACATCCTTCTTTGAAGTATGGGTCCGACGTTTCTCTAAATACAGTCATTCCCGTGTACGAGTGGCTCGCATGAACTGATCAACTAGACTGCATACTCATAGCATATGCAGGGGTAGGATGAATCCATTGGGTTTTGAGGCAGACGTGTGTCCGGACTAGCTCGTGCTTCTGACAAGATTGTTGTGGGCATGATGGCATGCTGAAGAAGGCTGAATACCTTATGCTCGAAGCTTCTACCAGGGTAGTGTGTTGAAGAAGGCTGGTTATCGTACCTTAGAAGCTTTCCCTCATGTGGCCTACTGCGGAAGGTCAGGTGCCTTATGCTGGAAGCTTTCCGCGGTAGCACGCTGAGGAAGATGGGAGCGCCGTACCCCAGAAGATTTCCCCTAGTGGTGTAGCGAGGAAGATTGGGAGTCTTGCATTGTAAGCTCCTCCCGATAACTTGCGGAAGAAGGCTGGGTTCCTCATACCAAAAGCCTTGCACTGTGATGCGCAGTCGGGCCTATGGCCGGTTTTGGCTTCTTTACAAAGTATCCAAAATTTACCCATAGTGGGGCCACCACTTGGTATAGGCCATACCTCGACTAAAGATATTTCATTGGTCATGCACATCGCTTGTCCTTCTCCTGGTCTGATCGTTGCTGCTGTAAAGATTGCGCAACTAATGCAGGTCTTCATGTTGACAATTAATCCGGGCTACCAGATGTTGCGAATAGTATGCAGCTGGTGGATATTTCCATTCGGTTTAGCTGAACTTCCAGTTATTTGAAATTCTCATTGATTCTGGGCAGCCGTGAACCTACCCAAGTATTCTTCGCAAACCTTGTTCCTTTTGCCCAGAAAGTTTTGTATATGCGCTGGTGAACTCCAAAATATGCTTCAAAATTTGTATTAACATATCAGAGTTTTATTGTTGCTCTCGGCACATTCACCCTCTTGGAATATATCTTCCGCGGGTAATAAAGGATTCTTGAGTCTATTGAGAAAAGACCCAAAGTTGACACCACTGACTGGAATAATCCTTGTGTCGATAACGGAATCACTTATCCCTGTTAGTGTCCATTGCTGACAACTCATCTGACTGCTTCTTAGATGTTATCTATTCTGAGGCAAACTCCCTCGGGTATATTCTGGCCTTGTCTGTTGCACGCAGATTCTGCTTCTGACCCATCCTTTATTCTTGACAGATCCGGTGTTGCTGCTTTGAATATTAGGCAGTTGACTTGAACTAACTGAGTTTGGACTATTGGGTATTATCCAAGTTGTACGATGATCTTCTTACGGATGGATCCAGTCGGAGTGAAGGAATGGAACCGACAACAGAAGCAAGAATCGGGAAAAACCAAATATAGTAAAAAGGCAAATAAAGCTCAAATTTTGCGGACTTTATACACGTGGCCAATGATTCACTAGTATGACTAACCTAGTGCACTCGATGTGCCTCTAAGGATTTAGAAGCAAACCACCCAATGCTCCTGGTAGCAATTGGGGTCAAGCTCCTACTACTTCCTTAGGGAACCTCAAACTCGACGCATGACCATAGCCAAAGTGGCTTAGTCAATAGTCCTTAGGTTGAGGGGGAAAAGATGGAACTTATATGCGTTTCCCAAAGGAAACTGGATTTAAGAAGAGAAATGCCATGGTTAGCAAGCAAGGTGGGGATATCTGGTTCACCTAGGGGTTCAGGGCTCACGGGTCGTTGCCTGGTGCGGACATTTCCCACCGGAAGCAAAGGCCATGAGAGTTGAGGTATGATGGGGGCAAAAACCTATGGTATTGCCTTTTGATCAATATTAGCCATGCCAGTTTGGCAAAGATGGCTGAAATCCATCTGGGCTTTCTACTGAGCAAGAGGCAATGAAGTCCAGCTAGGGTAACCTACAGTCAGCCTGGCTGCTCTAATACCATCCGTTGTGGCGCCCCGCTTGAATACCACTGTAGCCAGACGGTCGCCGCACACACCAGCCCAGGAAATCACTCTGGCGTGCACGTTTACAACAAGTATCATGAACATAGGCACAACTATAATAAGAATGTATTTATTAGCCATTCTGGCTGGAATGAATACATCATGGTTACAAAGGTGAAATAGTAGAAAAATACTAGCTAAGGCAGCACGGACTTGGAGAGGCTCCAATCCACAGGGATCTGACTGGGTTAGCCCTCTAGCTTGAGAACGCTCCTGCTCCTCGACGGATCCTTAGTTGAACCTGGCCACGTTGAAGGCCACTGAGTACTTTTGAATGTACTCGCAAGCAAACCAAACCAACATATACACCAAGCAGAGCAATCCATGGCATTCAAGCATGCATTTGTTATCCTATCAATATTAACTATCATATTATGGCACAATTATCTAGCAATATTAATCATTGTATCATGGCAGGGTGATCTAGCATGCTGATTACCAAAGTATCCACAACACGACGAAGATAAAACATATCAAGTAAAGGCATCCATACTTCGACTATTCTCATGATTCAATCCAATTCTTGCGGTCATCCGACCATCTTTATCATTGCCATTCCATGGCTATCATTTCATATACCTGACATCATCCGATGTCCATGCATCTGTACTATAAGTCTGGTAAAGCTTACCTTATCTGGTTCGCTCTTAGCAATCATTCGGTTAACTCCTCCAGACTCGACACAAACCAAATAGTGTGACCTAGTACGAACTGTGTCCCATGACCGAGGACGCGGCTATTCGAATAGATTTACACTCTGCAAAGGTCGCGCACTTTACCCACACTATGGAGCTCCCGGCCTCGTACTTTAGTACCTGTTCCCATTCGGGTGGACCGGTGCTGCTCCAACAAAACCTGTCTATTGCCTGGCACTCTTACGGTCCCACCGACATTCATACCCCTTCCGGGTCCTGTCCTGGGTGGCCCCTGTGTCACTCCTGACACCTGCCATCGTTGTGGCCAAACAAAACTGTCCCAAACGGGGACCCACACACAAATAACCTGGCCTCACAAGGTTATCGTCGCCTACCTGATCAGGGTAGCACGCACGCATAACCTTCCCTCTTTGGAGGTACCGAAAAGAGGCAAAACAATAGACCAAGTCAAGGCCGTCCCATACCGACAAGTGTGGCTGCACTTGGAAAGTTCGGTTCAGTGGCACTATGACTCGATCCAGCCAACGGAGGAGGTTGTTATTATCAAGTCACATTTCTTAACATTGCAATAACAGTTACAATGCATGATGTAACAACTATGGAAACATAACAACCTATCTTCATATAATATCACAATGAGTCATTAGTGAAACAATGTTTAAATGGCAAGTTTATCACTTTACAAGTTTTAGCTGTAGGTTATGACCATCTGAACCCTTGCATGAAACCGGCAAATAAATCAGCAGTCACCAGAACGGTCTGTACAACTCAGATCTGGGACATTACTGGAATAACTCAACCCCGGTTCAAGATGGCTGAAAAGCAGCTCAGAGCATGAGACGGTGTTGATAAAAAGAAGGTAGCAGTTCCCTAAGACGGCCGGAAAGCAGCTCAGAGCATGGGGTTACTGCTACAAAAAGAAAGTCAACAGCTGCCCGAGACGGCCGAAAAGCAGCTCAGAACACGGGCTAGTTTTTGAAAAGAGAAATATAAAGTTTGCATCCACCCCGGACAGCCGGAAGCAGCTCAGAACACAGGCGTGGTGCCGTCACCAAAGAGAAGGCAAGCAAGGGCTCATCAGAATCGCATACCGCTTACTACTACGCATACGAGCATAAGCATATCCATTTACATGCAAGTACTTACACATACAAGAACAACATGGAAGCAATGATTTAGGGCATATATCAGATGGTCGACTTGCCTGGGGGCTGAGGAATGCACCGGAAAGGAGTGCAATCTTCTCACGGAAAGATTCGCGGGAAAAGTTTCTCTCTCGGAGGGGCTGAATATAGGGCAGGGGTAATGTGGTCATTTTTAGAATGTGTAATCATTATGAAAGTGATACCATCGGAACGGGCTCGACGAATAGAGAGTGTGGGCTTTGGAATCACCTGAATCGGAGTTACGGTTGCGAAGTTGTGGCCGTTCGTTCGTTAGGCAGAAAAACAAACAGTAACTGTGCTTTTCTGCTCTTAACGGACGAACGTCCGCAATGTAACTATTTTGGTAGACGGCTGAGAACGAAAGCGCCCTCCACGAAATACGCCTTTAGTGAATAGAAAGCGCATCCTGGTCGGAGGCCGCGACGGAATACGTTTCACCGAAAGGAATACGTACTTTCAGAAAGTACGCTTCCACTTAACCAGCGCGGGCCCGAGCCACAGCCACTTACAGCCGGGCCCCACCGGCTTTCCCTCTCTCCTCCTCACCCCTCTTCTTCTACCTCGCAACAGGACAGGGGAGTGGCTCAGCTCCGGCCGTTGGGGTTGCTCCGGTGGGCGCGGGCTCGCGGGGATGGTGGGGATGGAAGCGGCGCTTCAAGGCGAGCCCGTAGGTACCCGCGGCGGAGGCGGGGGTGGTCTGTGGTGGTCGGACGATGGGTGGAGGCGGACGGCAGCGTCGGGCGAGGGCGGACCCGCGGCCACGGTGCATCGACAGACGGGGAGAAGGGCTGTGGAGCTCCGCCTTGCTCAAGAAAGTCCTCTGGTGGGTGGAGTTGGTGCGGGGAGGCTTCGAGCAACTCGAATTTGAGTGGACCAAAACGGCTGCAGTGGCGGCCGTGGGGCGGAATTGGGCACCGGGCTCGCTCCTTCGAGCTAAGGGAGAATTGGGAGGGGAGGAGATTGTCGTGTGAGCTCCAGGGGGCTCGGGGTGGCTGCTTATATAGCCGTCCGGGGCCATCGGATAGGCACGGCCGCTCGGGTGAGCTGGCCGGCGCCCTGTTGCTCGCGGCGAGCTGGCCGTGGACGCGAGTGTTGCTGACCTGACGAGCTTCAGAGTGAGGCGACAGGGGCCATCGGATAGGCCGTGGACGCGAGCGTTGCCGACCTGACGAGCATCAGAGGAAGGAAGAGGCCAACGGGAGGGAGGGGACAGGAGGAAGACGACGGCGGTCACGGGCACGCACTGTGCCACGGCAGAGCTGGCCCGCCGGGGAAAATCCGAAGGGGGAAGGTGCTGGAGAGGGGGCACGCGGACGTTAGGGAGCTAGTCGGCACATTCGGACAAGCGGGGACCGGCCGGAGGTGACCTCCCGAGGGGTGCCGTGCGCAGAGCGCGCACTTCCGCACGCCGTCCACTTGGTCACCACGCGTACAGCGCTCTCTGGCATGCCTCCGCTTGTCACACCTTGTCAACTAGACTCCTCACTGCTCATATAGATGAGATATGGTACTGGAGGGACCAGGAAAGGTCCAGGTTGATCGAGAGGATCCAGAACAGCTTCTGGAGGGAAATTTGGAGGAGTCACTGAGGTGAAATGGTTTGGTAAATGGAGCTAAGCTATTGCCACACTGAAATGTAGTAGGAAGGTGTAGATGCTGGCAAAATTTGAAGTCATTTGGACCTTGTTTGCATGCACTTCCTTCACAATGCAAAATTTGGTCCAGAAACTAGATTTTGAAGCTGTGCTCAAATGGCTGAATGGATTGGGCTGAAATTTGGTGTAGGGAAGTCTTATAGAAGTATGGAGGTACTGGTAAAATTTTATACCATTTGGGTATACCAAAGTGGTACTTCCTTCACAGTGCTTCTCTCAGGACAGAATATTGGGAAAATTGCTCGGGAATATTAGAGGAATGGTTTGAGCTGATTTTTTGGTTTTCAGGATTGATTTATCAGGGTTAAACACCCTGCAAAATTTCAGCTCAAAATGATCAAGGGACCAAGCACTTCCTTTGCAAATTGCCCAACTGGACAGAATTTGCAAATGGATGCTTTACTCAAAATTTGAACTATGGAATTTGGGTTCTTGATGAAAATGGTGAAGATATGGATAGGATAAGCTCCACAAATTATTTGGGATTTTTCCTGGCTACCAAAATGGTAGTTTTTTTTAGAAAGTGCCCAAATTGCAATATTGACTTTAAATAGGAAAATGCAATTTCCCTTATATAATTATGGCCAATATTTTTATGGGAGCTCAATATGATCACAAAGAATATCTCCACAAGTTTTCATGAACTTTAGAGATGGATAGATATTTTCCTGGATTTAATTCCTTCTTAAGGCAGAAAAAGGAATTAATTTTAAATGAAAAATATTGCAAAGGACTTAGCAATATTTTTGCATATCTAGGGTTGATAAGTATAGGAGAGTCTCTGGGAAAAAGTTTGGGGGGCAACAGATCAAAGGAAATTAGGGTTCCTTTGTAACCGCAAGAATTAGGGATTCCTCTCCGGTAACTCGGGAACTAGGGTTTTGACGGCACAACCCTGAGAAAGTATTGTTGGTGGCCAGGTAAGATTGAAGAGCCTCTGGTTTGATAGGAAAGGCAAGGCTAAATGACCATCTTCATATACCCACGAGCGAGAGAAAATCCGATAACATCGAAAAAAAAGACGGGAGTCTAATCTCGCGAAGGAAAGAAAACAAGGAGCGAAAACCAGGGTGTCACAAACCTACCCCCCTTAAGAAAATCTCATCCTCGAGATTTCTGGGCTTACTTCCCTTCTAAGGGGGACATACCCGTGTGTGACTTGGATCCATCAGTTATCTCTGGTCTTCATTGGTTCACTGGCCTTCTAATTGCCTCTTCTGATGGCTCAGGTGTCGTCTTTTCCAACGACCGCATTGAATCCTTCTCTTTCCTGTCAGGCAAACCCTTTGTCCTGGTAGTTTGTTGCCTAGGCTTGGTGAGTAGCTCATAGTACCAACAAGTAGTTTGGTTTCCAAGACCTGGCGCTAGCTGCTTCGGGTTTTATTGCAATATTCCGTACCCTGACTGTCACGGGTGAGGCATCCTTTCCTGGTACAAGGCTCATGTGATCTTATGGTCTCGAGTGACTAGGGGTAGCTTTCTTTCTGCCTTGTTAGAATGCTCAGTCTGACTCTGGGTTCCGTACTGATGTTTCCTTCTATCTTAAGCATACTGACTTTGTCCTTAGGTGATCCACAATCCAAGGAACAACATGACCAAACTATTACCGCTGTATCCCCAACTGAAATGCCAGGCGTGATCACAAAGTAATCATAGACAGTAATCTCCTACTCCAATGACACCATGGCATCTACGAACCGTCGATGCCGACGTGTATGTGCTTTTAGCTATTCTATCTGAATGTCTTATTTCCAAGTGAACTCAGACTGTCAAACCTTGTCAATTACTAAGGTGGCTCTGCCATATATAGCCTCTGCAGTCCTTGTTATGACCACTGAGCTGAACATAGTATGGCTAGCATCCGGTGTATCTTTCGGAGCATAGCCTCCTATCTTAGTTGATGGCCCGTATTCATGATGAGTGCGGCAGGCTCACCTGTAACCGCAAATAGTGCATTGTTGTAACCGCGTATGCAAGAATCTGACAAGGATTGATAATATCACCTTGTCTGTGAAGCCTTATTTTATTGACCATCGCGAAGGTGGTTTGTCTAAAACTTCTTTATTCTTGGGGTTCCTTTTGGGGACCTGTCATGACCTGCCAACATGGCTCCTTGGTCATATCCCAAGTTGTCGGGCTGATACTCACAACCTTTTCTTGTATATCTTGTAGGGATTGCGGTGTTCACATCCTTCTTTGAAGTATGGGGCCGACGTTTCTCTAAACACAATCATCCCCGTGTACGAGTGGCTCGCATGAACTGATCAACTAGACTGCATACTCACATCATATGCAGGGGTAGGAGGAATCCATTGGGTTTTGAGGCAGACATGTGTCCGGACTAGCTCGTGCTTCTGACAAGATTGTTGTGGGCACGATGGCATGCTGAAGAAGGCTGAATACCTTATGCTCGAAGTTTCTACCAGGGTAGTGTGCCGAAGAAGGCTGGGTATCGTACCTCAGAAGCTTTCCCTCATGTGGCCTACTGCGGAAGGTCAGGTGCCTTATGCTGGAAGCTTTCCGCGGTAGCACGCTGAGGAAGATGGGAGTGCCGTACCCCAGAAGATTTCCCCCTAGTGGCGTAGCGAGGAAGATTGGGAGTCTTGCATCGTAAGCTCCTCCCGATAACTTGCAGAAGAAGGCTGGGTTCCTCGTACCAAATGCCTTGCACTGTGATACGCAGTCGGACCTGTGGCCGGTTCTGGCTTCCTTACGAAGTATCCAAAATTTACCCATAGTGGGGCCACCACTTGGTATAGGCCATACCTTGACTAAAGATATTTCGTTGGTCATGCACATCACTTGTCCTTCTGCAGGTCTGATCGTTGCTGCTGTAAAGATTGCGCAACTAATGCAGGTCTTCATGTTGACAATTAATCCGGGCTACCAGATGTTGCGAATAGTTCGCAGCTGGTGGATATTTCCATTCGGTTTAGCTAAACTTCCAGGTATTTGAAATTCTCAGGGTTAACCACCCTGCAAAATTTTAGCTCAAAATGATCAAGGGACCAAGCACTTCCTTTGCAAATTGCCCAACTAGACAGAATTTGCAAATGGATGCTTTATTCAAAATTTGAACTATGGAATTTGGGTTCTTGATGAAAATGGTGAAGATATGAATAGGATAAGCTCAACAAATTATTTGGGATTTTTCCTGGCTCCCAAAATGGTAGTTCCTTTAGAAAGTGCCCAAATTGCAATATTGACTTTAAATAGGAAATGCAATTTCCCTTATTTAATTATGGCCAATATTTTTATGGCAGCTCGATATGATCACAAAGAATATTTCCACAAGTTTTCATGAACTTTAGAGATGGATAGATATTTTCCTGGATTTAATTCCTTCTTAGCGTAGAAAAAGGAATTGATTTTAAATGGAAAATATTGCAAAGGACTTAGCAATATTTTTGCATATCCAGGGTTGATAAGTATAGGAGAGTCTCTGGGAAAAGTTTGGGAGGCAACAGATCAAAGGAAATTAGGGTTCCTTTGTAACCGCAAGAATTAGGGTTTCCTCTCCGGTAACTCGGGAAGTAGGATTTTGAAGGCACAACCCTGAGAAAGTATTGTTGGTGGCCAGGTAAGATTGAAGAGCCTCTGGTTTGATAGGAAAGGCAAGGCTAAATGACCATCTTCATATACCCAAGAGCGAGAGAAAATCCGATAACATCGGAAAAAAAGGCGGGAGTTTAATCCCGCGAAGGAAAAAAAACAAGGAGCGAAAACCAGGGTGTCACAATGTATAACAATGATGAACGGTGGCTGAGCCACAAATATTATGTCAGCTATATGATCATGCAAAGCAATATGACAATGATTATGTATGTCATAAAAACGGAACAGTGGAAGTTGCATGGCAATATATCTCGGAATGGCTATGGAAATGACATGATAGGTAGGTATGGTGGCTGTTTTGAGGAAGATATAAGGAGGCTTATGTGTGATAGAGCGTATCATATCACGGGGTTTGGATGCACCGGCGAAGTTTGCACCAACTCTCGATGTGAGAAAGGGCAATGCACGGTACCGAAGAGGCTAGCAAATTGTGGAAGGGTGAGAGTGCGTATAATCCATGGACTCACATTAGTCATAAAGAACTCACATACTTATTGCGAAAGTTTATTAGCCCTCGAAGCAAAGTACTACTATGCATGCCCCGAGAGGGATAGATTGGTAGGACAAGGTCCATCGCTCGTCCCCGACCGCCACTCATAAGGTAGACAATCAATAATAAATCATGCTCCAACTTCTTAGCATAACGATAGATCATACGTGAATGCTTCGGGAATCAAAACCTTAACACAATTATTCTTACTAAACCACAATTATCTACTAATACCTCCCCCATATTACCATCTTAATATCGCAAAACTATTGCAAGGAATCAAATTTATCATATTCAGTGATCTACATGAAAGTTTTTATTATATCCCTCTTGAATTCCTATCATATCAGGACCAAATTCATAACCCATGCATATTACCATTGCTATCATAAGACTCTCAAAAATATATAAGTGAAGCATGAGAGTGCAACTATTTCTTTAAAATATAACCACCGTCGTGCTCTAACAGATATAAGTGAAGCACTAGAGCAACTGCCTAGCTCAAAAGATATAAGTGAAGCACATAGAGTATTCTAACAAATCACGAATAATGTGTGTCCCTCTCAAAAAGGTGTGTTCAGCAAAGATGATTGTGACAAACTAAAAAGCAAACAAAAGCAAACAAACTATTTCACAAGACGCTCCAAGTAAAACACATATCATGTGATGAATAAAAATATAGCTCCAAGTGAGTTACCAATAGATTGTAAACGAAAGAGGGGATACCTTCCGGGGCATCCCCAAGCTTAGACGCTTGAGTCTTCCTTGAATATTACCTTGGTGTGCCTTGGGCATCCCCAAGCTTAGGCTCTTTCTGCTCCTTATTCCTTTATCCATCGTAGTCTCACCCAAAACTTGAAAACTCCAGCACACAAAACTCAACAGAAACCTCGTGAGATCCGTTAGTATAAAAAATAAATCTTTAACTCTAGGTACTGTTGTAAATTAATTCATATTTAATATTGGCATAATGCTACTGTACTCCAACTTCTCCATGACTCATACCCCCCGATACGATCCATAGATTCATCAAAATAAGCAAACTATGCAACAAAAACAGAATCTGTCTAAAACAGAACAGTCTGTAAAGACCTATTTAAAAGCCATACTTCTGTAACTACAAAAATTCTGAAAAATTAGGACAACGTAAAAAATTCATATACCAATACTTTGTAATTTTTTTAGATTTTCTGACGCTACAGTACAGAATTAAAAATTCAGCACTGGGCGCAAAACTTTCTGTTTTCCAAACAACATCAATTATACAATCACCAACATCATCCCAAAGGCATTACTTGGCACAAACACTAATTAAAACATAAAAATACAATCATAACATAAGCTATAATTGTGCAAACACTCAAAACCAGAAGGTAAAAGCAAAAATTTATTTTATTCATTGGGTTGCCTCCCAACAAGCGCTATTGTTTTATGCCCCTAGCTAGGCATAATGCATAGTTTCATGTGTTGTCATCCTTGGTGTCCAACTCCTCAATCACACATCCATTTTTTCTAGTATATTTAACATAGATGTTTCTCATCATCACACTTCTAGGCACAAAATCAAGAATTTTACTTTTATGAATAGGTTCCTTAATTATATCAATGAAATTGGGGTGCATGCTAATCATTTTAAGATCTTCCTTCCCTTTACTAGAAGTGGTACCCTTGACTTTGGGAACATATATGAACTTGCAATTTTTATTAGCAGAAGTTCTATCAATATTTTTAGCGGAAGAAAAAGCGGAACCCAAGTTGTTGATAATTTCTTCCAACTTATCAATTCTAGCGGAGCTTTGGCCTATCCTTTCGTTAATTATTGGCTCCTTTTCCTTTAGAGTTTTCAAAGCAATCCCCACCTTAGAACCAAATTGAGTAATATGATTATGGACCTTTTTATCTAAATTTTCAAGATGTTCAATAGTAGGCATTTTGTTTTCTATAACTTCTAGCCTTTGCATAACATGCTCCAAAGTCAATGCCGTTTCATTAATAATGATAGGGGTGAACCCACTAAATTTCCCATAGCATTGAAAGCATCCGAAGTGGGACACATCAAGAAATTCCCTCCGGTAATAGTGTCAAGAACAAATCTATACCAAGTAGTAATTCCCACATAATTTTTTTGAAGAAGAACGGTAGTGGATTGCTTACGAGTTGATCTATTTTGAGCATCGCAAATCCTATACCAAGCATCTTTTAAATTCTCTCCTACCCTTTGTTTAAAATTAAGTACTTCATTTTCAGGAGTAGTAGTGACGAGCGAAGAACTAGCCATAATTGAGAAGCAAACAAGCAAACAAGCAATTTTTTTTTGTGTTTTTGCAAAAAAAATTAGAAGTGGGGGAGATGAAAACGAGAGGCAAATGAAAATAAAAGGTAAATGGAGTAAATGCAAGTGAATGATAATTTGTGCGAAGGTACTTGGTAATTTTGAGGATGTCTCCTCGGCAACGGCGCCAGAAATTCTTCCTGCTACTTGTAGTCTGCGTTGGTATTTCCCCGAAGAGGAGAGGATGGTGCAGCACAATAGAGATAAGTATTTCCCTCAGTTAAGAACCAAGGTTATCAATCCAGTAGGAGAACCAAGCAAAATTCTGTTAAAGCGCACCTGCACACACAAGAGCAAACACTTGCACCCAACGCAAATAAGAGGGTTGTCAATCCTCTTAGCGGTTATCAGCAAGGATTAAATCGTATCGAGGTAAATAGATAAACTAAAATACTAATTAAAATAAAAGTAAATAAATTGCAGCAAGGTATTTTTGGGTTTTTAATATGATAAAGATAGACCCGGGGTCCATAGTTTTCACTTGAGGCTTCTCTCTTGAGCACATAAACATACGGTGGGTAAACAAATTACTGTTGGGCAATTGATAGAAAAGCAAATAATTATGACGGATTCATGGCAATGATCATGTATATAGGCATCACGTTCGAGACAAGTAGACCGACTCCTGCCTGCATCTACTACTATTACTCCACTCATTGACCGCTATCCAGCATGCATCTAGAGTATTAAGTTAATAAAAACAGAGTAACACCTTAAGCAAGATGACATGATGTAGAGAAGCAAATTCAAGCAATATGAATAAACCCCATCTTTTTATCCTTAATGGAAACAATACAAATACGTGTCATGTCCCCTTCTGTCACTGGGGTTGAGCACCGCAAGATTGAACCCATCACAAAACACCTCTCCCATTGCAAGATAAATCAATCTAGTATGCCAAACCAAACCGACAGATCAGAGAGAAATACAAAGCTATAACAATCATGCATAAAAGAGTTCAGAGAAGACTCAAATATTTCTCATGAATAATCTGATCATAAACTCACAATTCATCGGATCCCAACAAACACACCGCAAAAGAAGATTACATAGGATAGAACTCCAAGAACATCAAGGAGAACATTGTATTGAAGATCAAAGAGAGAGAAGAAGCCATCTAGCTACTAGCTATGGACCCATAGGTCTGTGGTAAACTATTCACACATCATCGGAAGGGCAGCAAGGTTGATGTAGAAGCACTCCATGATTGATTCCCCCTCCGGCAGAGTACCGGAAAAGGCCTCCAGATGGGATCGCGGAAGAACAGAGGCTTGAGGCGGCGGAAAGGTTTTCTCTTCTGGCTCTCTGGGGGTTTCCCAATATTTGTGAATTTATAGAAGTGGAATTAGGTCAAACGGAGTCACGTGGGCCCCAAAAGGCAACACGGCGCCCCCCGAGGCACGCCCTGTTGCCTTGTGAAGCCTCCGTGAGGCTTCTGGCCTCCTCCCGAAGCTTCCAAGGTTTCTTTTGTCCAGAAAAAAATCTCCAAAAAGTTTCGTGGCATTTGGACTTCATTTGGTACTGTTTCTCTGAAAAGCCAAAAACAAGCAGAAAACAGCAACTGGCATTGGGCACTAGGTTAATAGGTTAGTCCCAAAAAATGATATATAAATGCATACAAGTGCATATAGAAACATCGAAGATTGATACTATAATAGCATGGAACAATCAAAAATTATAGATACGTTGGAGACGTATCAGTGTGCATCCAACTTGCTTGCTCATGAAGACCTCGGGCATTTGAGGAAGCCCATCATCGGAATATACAAGCCAAGTTCTATAATGAAAAATTCCCATTAGTATATGAAAGTGACAAAATAGGAGACTCTCTATATGAAAAACATGGTGCTACTTTCAAGCACAAGTATGGAAAAGGATAGTAACACTACCCCTTCTCTCTTTTTCTCTCATTTTATTTTTTTTCTTTTTTCTTTTCTAATTTTTCCCTTTTTTCGTGGGCTCTTTTTGGCCTCTTTTTTCCTTTTTGTCCTCACTGGGACAATGCTCTAATAATGATGATCATCATATTTCTATTTACTTACAACTCAAAAGAAATTTACAACTCGAAACTAAAACAAAAAATATGACTCTATACGAATGCCTCTGGCAGTGTACCAGGATGTGCAATGATACTAGCGTAACATGTATAAAAATAATGAACGGTGGCTGAGCCACAAATACTATGTCAGCTATATGATCATGCAAAGCAATATGACAATGATGATGTGTGTCATAAAAAACGGAACGGTGGAAGTTGCATGGCAAAATATCTCGGAATGGCTATGGAAATGCCATGATAGGTAGGTATGGTGGCTGTTTTGAGGAAGATATAAGGAGGCTTATGTGTGATAGAGCGTATCATATCACGGGGTTTGGATGCACCGGCGAAGTTTGCACCAACTCTCGATGTGAGAAAGGGCAATGCACGGTACCGAAGAGTCTAGCAAATTGCGGAAAGGTGAGAGTGCGTATAATCCATGTACTCACATTAGTCATAAAGAACTCATATACTTATTGCGAAAGTTTATTAGCCCTCGAAGCAAAGTACTAGTACGCATGCCCCTAGGGGGAGGTTGGTAGGAGTTAACCATCGCACGCCCCCAACCGCCACACAAAAGAAGACAATCAATAATAAATCATGCTCCAACTTCTTAGCATAACGACAGATCATACGTGCATGCTTCGGGAATCACAAACCTTAACACCAATATTCTTACTAAACCACAATTATCTACTAGCACTTCCCACATATTACCATCTTAATATCGCAAAACTATTTCAAGGAATCAAACTTATCATATTCAGTGATCTACATGAAAGTTTTTATTATATCCCTCTTGAATACCTATCATATTAGGACCAAATTCATAACCCGTGCATAATACCATTGCTATTCATTAGACTCTCAAAAAGATATAAGTGAAGCATGAGAGTGCAACTATTTCTTTAAAATATAAACACCGCCGTGCTCTAAAAGATATAAGTGAAGCACTAGAGCAACTACCTAGCTCAAAAGATATAAGTGAAGCACATAGAGTATTCTAACAAATCATGAATAATGTGTGTCCCTCTCAAAAAGGTGTGTTCATAAAAGTTGATTGTGACAAACTAAAAAGCAAACAAACTATAGCACAAGACGCTCCAAGTAAAACACATATCATGTGATGAATAAAAATATAGTTCCAAGTGAGTTACCGATAGATTGTAGACGAAAGAGAGGATGCCTTCCGGGGCATCCCCAAGCTTAGACGCTTGAGTCTTCATTGAATATTACCTTGGGGTGCCTTGGGCATCCCCAAGCTTAGGCTCTTGCCGCTCCTTATTCCTTTATCCATCGTAGTCTTACCCAAAACTTGAAAACTTCAGCACACAAAACTCAACAGAAACCTCGTGAGATCCGTTAGTATAACAAACAAATCTTAAACTTTAGGTAATGTTGTAAATTGATTCATATTTAATATTTCCATAATGCTACTATACTCCAACTTCTCCATGACTCATACCCCCCGATACAATCCATAGATTCATCAAAATAAGCAAACTATGCAACAAAAACAGAATCTTTCTAAAACAGAACAGTCTGTAAAGATCTATTTAGAAGCTATACTTCTGTAACTCCAAAAATTCTTAAAAAGTAGGACAACGTAAAAAATTCATATACCAATACTTTTTAAAAATTTCAGATTTTTATGACACACCAGTACAGAATCAAAAATCAAATACTGGACGCAAAACTTTCTGTTTTCCAAACAGCATCAATTATACTATCATCCAAATCATCCCAAAGGCATTGCTTGGCACAAACACTATTTAAAAGATAAAAACACAATCATAACAGATGCTATAATTGTGTAAACACACAAGAACATAAAGTGAAACAAAAAAAATTATTTTATTCATTGGGTTGCCTCTCAACAAGCGTTATTGTTTTATGCCCCTAGCTAGGCATAATGCATAGTTTCAAGTGTTGTCCTCCTTCAAATTAATTCCATAGGTGGACCTCATAATAGATTCATATGGTGGCTTAATTCTCTTTCTAGGGAAGTGTTCCATACCTTTCTTTAATGGAAATTGAAATCTTATATTACCTTCTTTCATATCAATAATAGCACCTATGGTTCGTAGGAAAGGCCTACCAAGTATTATAGGACAAGAAGGGTTGCATTCAATATCAAGAACAATAAAATCCATGGGCACATAATTTCTATTAGCAAGAATAAGCACATCATTTATTCTACCCAATGGTTTTTTAATAGTGGAATCCGCAAGATGCAAATTAAGGGAACAAGGATCCATATCGGTGGGACCTAGCACATCACACAAAGATTTTGGTATAGTGGAGACGCTAGCACCAAGATCACATAAAGCATTACATTCATAATCTTTAATTTTGACTTTAATAGTAGGTTCCCATTCATCTTGTAATTTTCTAGGAATTGAAACTTCCAACTCAAGTTTTTCTTCATGAGCTTTCATCATAGCTTCTACAATATGTTTAGTAAAAGCTTTATTTTGTTCATATGCATTAGGTGAATTAATCATGGATTGCAACAAGGAAAGTTGACTTTCCAAACCCACTTTTTTCATTTTTATCATTAAGATCATCACCCTCCAAATGATTGGGACGCCTTCTAGCTAAAGTTGACTCATCTTCAGTCCCTTTTCCATCAAGTTTCATGTTACTAAATAGGGAATCAATAGGTGAGACGCCAATCATTTTAATATCTTCATCATTACTAGATTGTGACTCAGGTTTAGCAGCCATCTTATTCGGTAGACTTGTTTGTTTATCTGAAATCTTTCCTAGCAAATTTTCAGTATTAGCAAGTTGAGCCTGAAGCTTGGATACTTCTAGATTGACATCTTCAAGTTGTTTATTAATAGCATCCAACAAGATAGAGCGCTCCTCAAGCTCTTCGGAGAATAATTTATTTTGCTCATATTGTGAGGACATAAAGCTCTTAGTGACATTTTCAATTTCAGACAATCTTTTGTTATAGAAACTATCACAAAATTCCTCTAGCGACATAATGACAGAGCAAGCAAACTAGCAAACAAGCAAACGAAAATATTTTTGTGTTTTTGTAAAATTGTTTTAGAAGTGGGGGAGATGAAAACGAGAGGCAAATGCAAATAAAAAGGAAAATAAAATAAATGCAAGTGGAGGATAGTTTGTGCGAAGGTACTTGATAAATTTTGGTGATGTCTCCCCGGCAACAGCGCCAAAAATTCTTCCTGCTACTTGTAGACGGCGTTGGTATTTCCCCGAAGAGGAGAGGATGATGCAGTATAGTAGAGATAAGTTAAGAACCAAGGTTATCAATCCAGTAGGAGAACCACGCAAAATCCTTTAGCAGCACCTACACACACAAAAGCAAACACTTGCACCCAACGCAAATAAGAGGATTGTCAATCCTCCAAGCGGTTATTTACAAGGATTAACTCTGATAGTGATAGATAGAAATATAAATTGCAAAATAAAATAAAAGTAAATAAATTGCAGCAAGGTATTTTTGGGTTTTAATATATGATAAAGATAGACCCGGGGGCCATATTTTCACTTGAGGCTTCTCTCTCGAACACATAGCATACGGTGGGTAAACAAATTACTGTTGGGCAATTGATAGAAAAGCAAATAATTATGACGGATTCATGGAAATGATCATGTATATAGGCATCACATCCGAGACAAGTAGACCGACTCCTGCCTGCATCTACTACTATTACTCCACCCATCGACCGCTATCCAGCATGCATCTAGGGTATTAAGTATGAAACATAGTAACTCTTTAAGCAAGATGACATGATGTAGACAAAGTAAACTCAAGCAATATGATTAAACCCCATCTTTTTATCCTTAATGGCAACAATACAAATACGTGTCATGTCCCTTTCTGTCACTGGGATTGAGCACCGCAAGATTGAACCCATCACAAAGCACCTCTCCCATTGCAAGATAAACCAACCTAGTTGGCCAAACCAAATCGATAGATCCGACAGAAATACAAATCTATAACAATCATGCATAAAAGAGTTCAGAGAAGACTCAAATATTTCTCATGAATAATCTGATCATAAACTCACAATTCATCGGATCCCAACAAACACACCACAAAAGAAGATTACATCGGATAGAACTCCAAGAACATCGAGGAGAACATGGTATTGAAGATCAAAGAGATAGAAGAAGCCATCTAGCTACTAGCTATGGACCCGTAGGTCTGTGGTAAACTACTCACACATCATCGGAAGGGCAGCAAGGTTGATGTAGAAGCCCACCGTGATCGATTCCCCCTCCGGCAGAGTACCGGAAAAGGCCTCTAGATGGGATCGCGGAAGAACAGAGGCTTGCGGCGGCGTAAAAGTTATTCGGGGTGGCTCTCTGTTGGTTTCCGAATATTTGAGAATTTATAGAAGTGGAATTAGGTCAAAAGGAGCCACGAGGGGACCACAAGGCATCAGGAGACGTATCAGATGCCCATCAATTGATGTCAATGCGAGGAGTAGGGATTGCCATGCAACGAATGCACTAAGAGCTATAAGTGTATGAAAGCTCAGCATGAAAACTAAGTGGGTGTGCATCCAACTTGCTTGCTCAAGAAGACCTCGGGCATACGAGAAAGCCCATCATCGGAATATACAAGCCAAGTTCTATAATGAAAAATTCCCACTAGTATATGAAAGTGACAAAATAGGAGACTCTAAATATGAAAAACATGGTGCTACTTTGAAGCACAAGTATGGAAAAGGATAGTAACACTGCCCCTTCTCTCTTTTTCTCTCATTTTTTTTCATGGGCTCTTTTTGGCCTCTCTTTTTTATTTCCTCACTGGGACAATGCTCTAATAATGATGATCATCATACTCCTATTTACATACAACTCAAAAGAAAATTACAACTCAAAACTAGAACAAATAAGACTCTATATGAATGCCTCTGACAGTGTACCAGGATGTGCAATGATACTAGCGTAACATGTATAAAAAATGATGAACGGTGGCTGAGCCACAAATACTATGTCAACTACATGATCATGCAAAGCAATATGACAATGATAATGTGTGTCATAAAAATGGAACGGTGGAAGTTGCATGGCAATATATCTCGGAATGGCTATGGAAATGCCATGATAGGTAGGTATTGTGGCTGTTTTGAGGAAGATATAAGGAGGCTTATGTGTGATAGAACATATCATATCACGGGGTTTGGATGCACCGGCGAAGTTTGCACCAACTCTCGATGTGAGAAAGGGCAATGCACGGTACCGGAGAGGCTAGCAAATTGCGGAAAGGTGAGAGTGCGTATAATCCATGGACTCACATTAGTCATAAAGAACTCACATACTTATTGCGAAAGTTTATTAGCCCTCGAAGCAAAGTACTACTATGCATGCCCCTAGGGGGGAGGTTGGTAGGAGTTAACCATCGCGCGCCCCCGACCGCCACACAAATGAAGTCAATCAATAATAAATCATGCTCCAACTTCTTAGCATAACGACAGATCATATGTGCATGCTTCGGGAATCACAAACCTTAACACAAATATTCTTACTAAACCACAATTATCTACTAGTACCTCCCACATATTACCGTCTTAATATCGCAAAACTATTGCAAGGAATCAAACTTATCATATTCAGTGATCTACTTGAAAGTTTTTATTATATCCCTCTTGAATACCTATCATATCAAGACCAACTTCATAACCCGTGCATATTACTATTGCTATTCATTAGACTCTCAAAAATATATAACTTAAGGATGAGAGTGCAACTATTTCTTTAAAATATAACCACCGCCGTGCTCTAAAAGATATAAGTGAAGCACTAGAGCAACTGCCTAGCTCAGAAGATATAAGTGAAGCACATAGAGTATTCTAACAAATCACGAATAATGTGTGTCCCTCTCAAAAAGGTGTGTTCAGCAAAGATGATTGTGACAAACTAAAAAGCAAACAAAATCAAGCAAACTATATCACAAGACGCTCCAAGTAAAACACATATCATGTGATGAATAAAAATATAGCTCCAAGTGAGTTACCGGTAGATTGTAGACGAAAGAGGGGATGCCATCCGGGGCATCCCCAAGCTTAGACACTTGAGTCTTCCTTGAATATTACCTTGGGGTGCCTTGGGCATCCCCAAGCTTAGGCTCTTGCCGCTCCTTATTCCTTTATCCATCGTAGTCTCACCCAAAACTTGAAAACTTCAGCACACAAAACTCGACAGAAACCTCGTGAGATCCGTTAGTATAATAAATAAATCTTAAACTTTAATTACTGTTGTAAATTTATTCATATTTAATATCGTCATAATGCTACTGTACTCCAACTTCTCCATGACTCATACCCCCCGATACGATACATAGATTCATCAAAATAAGCAAACTATGCAACAAAAACAGAACCTGTCTAAAACAGAACAGTCTGTAAAGATCTATTTAGAAGCCATACTTATGTAACTCCAAAAATTCTGGAAAATTAGGGAAACGTAAACAATTCATATATAAATACTGTGTAAAAATTTCATATTTTTATGATGCTCCAGTACAGAAATAAAAATTAAATACTGGACGCAAAACTTTCTGTTTTCCAAACAGCATCAATTATACTATCATTCAAATCATCCCAAAAGCATTACTTGGCACAAACACTAATTAAAACATAAAAACACAATCATAACATAGGCTACAATTGTGTAAACACACAAGAACAGAAAGTAAAACAAAATTTTATTTTATTTATTGGGTTGTCTCCCAACAAGCTCTTTCTTTATAGCCATTAAGATAGGCTTGAGATTTCAATGATGCTCTCATGAAAGATAATAATTGAAACATAAAGAGAGCATCATGTAGCATGTGAAAAACACATTTAAGTCTAACATACTTCCTATGCATAGGCATTTTATAGGAAAACAAATTATCAAGACAAGCAATAGCTAGCATATGCAAATAGGAAGAATGAAGCATTAAAAAATTTAGCACAAAGAGAGGTAATTTAGTGACATGAAAGTTTCTACAACCATATTTTCCTCTCACATAATAATTACATGTAGGATCATAATCAAACTCAACAATATAGCCATCATATAAAATTTTATCTTCATGATCCACATACATAAAAGTTTTATAATCTTCCAAGATAGTGGGATTAACATCAACTAAAGTCATGACCTCTCCAAACCCACTTTTATCAAAAAATTCATAAGATTGAACACTCTCCAAATATGTGGGATTATTTTTACCTAAAGTTGACACTCTTCCAAACCCACTTTCAATATTATTGTAAATATTATTATCAATAACATATTCATCATGAGGCTTAAATAGATTTTCAAGATCATAAAAAGCATTATCACCCCAATCATGATCATTGCAATAAGTAGTGGACATGACAAAATTATCATCCCCAAGCTTGTATATTTGTGTATCATTAGCACAATTGAGACTAATAGAATTTATAATAAAATTATTGCAACCATGCTTTTCATTCAAGGAGCTATCATGAATCACTTTATAAATTTCTTCTTTCAACACTTCATCACAATTTTCAGATTCATGATTTTCAAGCAAAACTTCATAGAGATAATCAAGTGCACTCAACTCACTAGCAATTTGTTCATCATAATTGGATCTTTTGAAAAGATTAGCTAGTGGATGAGGATCCATATCAATAGATTTTTAGCAAGCGAAGATGCAAGCAAATAGAAGGCACATGGCAACAAAAGCAAAGATAGCACACACAAAAAATTTGTATTTTTTTTGTAAAATTGTTTTAGAAGTGCGGGGGATGAAAACGAGAGGCAAATGCAAATAAAAAGCAAATGAAAATAAATGCAAGTGGATGATAGTTTATGCGAAGGTACTTGATAAATTTTGGTGATGTCTCCCCGGCAACGGCACCAGAAATTCTTCCTGCTACTTGTAGACTGCGTTGGTATTTCCCCGAAGAGGAGAGGATGATGCAGTATAGTAGAGATAAGTATTTTCCTCGGTTAAGAACCAAGGTTATCAATCCAGTAGGAGAACCACACAAAACCCCTTTAGCAGCACCTACACACACAAAAGCAAACACTTGCTCCCAACGCAAATAAGAGGGTTGTCAATCCTCTTAGCGGTTATTTGCAAGGATTAATTCTGATACTGATAGATAAAAAGTAAATTGCAAAATAAAATAAAAGTAAGTAAATTGTAGCAAAGTATATGATAAAGATAGACCCGGGGGCCATAGTTTTCAATAGAGGCTTCTCTCTCGAGCGCAGAACATACGATGGGTAAACAAATTACTATGGGGCAATTGATGGAAAAGCAAATAATTATGACGGATTCATGGCAATGATCATGTATATAGGCCTCACGTCCGAGACAAGTAGACCGACTCCTGCCTGCATCTACTACTATTACTCCACCCATCGACCGCTATCCAGCATGCATCTAGGGTATTAAGTATAAAACAGAGTAACGCCTTAAGCAAGATGACATGATGTAGACAAAGTAAACTCAAGCAATATGATTAAACCCATCTTTTTATCCTTAATGGCAACAATACAAATACGTGTCATGTCCCTTTCTGTCACTGGGATTGAGCACCACAAGATTGAACCCATCACAAAGCACCTCTCCCATTGCAAGATAAACCAATCTAGTTGGCCAAACCAAATCGATAGATCGAAGAGAAATACAAAGCTATAACAATCTTGCATAAAAGAGTTCAGAGAAGACTCAAATATTTCTCACGAATAATCTGATCATAAACTCACAATTCATCGGATCCCAACAAACACACTGCAAAAGAAGATTACATCGGATAGAACTCCAAGAACATCGAGGAGAACATGGTATTGAAGATCAAAGAGAGAGAAGAAGCCATCTAGCTACTAGCTATGGACCCGTAGGTCTGTGGTAAACTACTCACACATCATCGGAAGGGCAGCAAGGTTGATGAAGAAGCCCTCCGTGATCGATTCCCCCTCCGGCAGAGTACTGGAAAAGGCCTCCAGATGGGATCGCGGAAGAACCCAGGCTTGCGGCGGCGTATAAGTTATTCGGGGTGGCTCTCTGTTGGTTTCGAAATATTTGAGAATTTACAGAAGTGGAATTAGGTCAAAAGGAGCCACGAGGGGCCCACAAGGCATCAGGGCGCGCCCCCCTTGGGCCGCGCCCTGTTGCCTTATGGCCTCCTCGTGAGGCTTCTGGCATCCCGCCGAAGCTTCCAGGGTCTCTTTTGTCCAGAAAAAATCGTCAAAAAGTGTTGTGGCATTTGGACTTCGTTTGGTATTGTTTTCCTGAAAAACCAAAAACAAGCAGAAAACAGCAACTGACACTGGGCACTAGGCTAATAGGTTAGTCCCAAAAAATGATATATAATTGCATATGAAAACATCCAAGATTGATACTATAATAGCATGTAACAATCAAAAATTATAGATACGTCGGTGACGTATCAGGGGGACGCAGCCCTTAGCCCCTCCTCCAAGGAGGGGTGCGGCTAAGGGGGGGAGGAGTCCCTCTCCCGTACGATAGATGGGATTTCTCCCTTCCACTTCAGGGACTCTTTCCCCCCAAGCCACATGGACTCTCGGGGGCTGGTGCGCCTGGCCCATTAAGGACAGGGCATCACCCCTCAGCCCATGGTGGCCCTGGGGGTGGTGGGACCCACTGGTGGTCCCCCGAAACCCTTCAGTGGCCCTCGGTAGACTGCCGGCATATCCCCGAACTTTTTCGGTACCCCGAATATGACTTCCTATATATCAATCTTTACCTCCGGACCATTACGGAACTCCTCGTGATGTTCGCGATCTCATCCGGGACTCCGAACAACATTCGGTCACCAACATACATATCCCAATACTACTCTAGCGTCAACGAACGTTAAGCGTGCGACCCTGCGGGTTCGAGAACTATGTAGACATGACCGAGACACCTTTCCGGTCAATAACCAATAGCGGAACCTGGATGCCCATATTGGTTCCTACATATTCCACGAAGATCTTTTATCGGTTGAACCACGATGTCGAGGATTCAGTTAATCCCGTATGCAATTCCCATTGTCCAGTGATATGTTACTTGCCTGAGATTCGATCGTCGGTATCTCCATACCTAGTTCAATCTCATTACCAGAAAGTCTCTTTACTTGTTCCGTAATACAAGATCCCGTGACTAACTCATTAGCCACATTGCTTGCAAGCTCTTTATGATGTTGTATTACTGAGAGGGCCCAGAGATATCTCTCCATCATACGGAGTGACAAATCCCAGTCTCGATCCATGCCAACCCAACAGACACCTTCGGAGATACCTGTAGAGCATCTTTATGATCACCCAGTTACGAAGTGACGTTTGATTGCACACAAGGTATTCCTCTGGTATCCAGGAGTTGCATGATCTCATGGTCTTAGGAATAGATACTTGACATGAAGAAAGTTGTAGCAATAAACTTAAGTGATACGATCAAATGCTAAGCTTACGGTTGGGTCTTGTCCATCACATCATTCTCCTAATGATGTGATCCCGTTATCAAATGAAAACTCATGTCTATGGTTAGGAAACCTTAACCATCTTTGATCAACGAGCTAGTCTAGTAGAGGCTCACTAGGGACACAGTGTTGTTTATGTATCCACACATGTCTTTAAGTTTCCGGTCAATACAATTCTAGCATGAATAATAAACATTTATCATGAACAAGGAAATATGATAATAACCAATTTATTATTGCCTCTAGGGCATATTTCCAACACCAGTATCATCCAATAGCCTATACCATGTCAATACCTTTCCCTCCAAAGATAAAGGGAATACCTTCTTCTTAACTCCATCCTCGGATAAACCTACAAGCTTAAACAATCCACAAATTTCATCTATATATATCAAGTGCATATCAGGATGTACCTTTCCATCTCCTGCATAAGGATTAGCCAGCAGTTTCTCTATCATACCCAAAGGAATTTCATAATAAATATTTTCAGTAGGTTCAGTAGGTTGAGGGGCAACTCTTAATGCTTCCGTTGGAGGTGAAGATACCCCGAACAAACCCCTCAAAGGATTACTTTCCATAGTGACAACTGACAGTAAATTTTAGCACGTAATAAAAGTGTTTCCTTACCAAATTCCACTTACCAAAGGCTCTTCACTCCCCGGCAACGGTGCCAGAAAAGAGTCTTGATAACCCACAAATATAGGGGATCAATCCTAGTCCTTTCGATAAGTAAGAGTGTCAAACCCAACGAGGAGCAGAAGGAAATAATAAGCGGTTTTCACCAAGGTGTTTTCTGCAAGCACTGAAAGTAGCGGTAACTGATAGTTTTGTAATAAGATAATTCATAACAAGCAACAAGTAACAAGTGTAACAAAGTGCAGCAAGGTGGCCCAATCCTTTTTATAGCAAAGGACAAACCAGAGTGATCTCTTATATAAAGCAAAGCGTTCTCGAGGACACATGGGAATTCTCATCTAGTCACTTTCATCATGTTTATTTGATTCGCGTTCGCTACTTTGATAATTTGATATGTGGGTGGACCGGTGCTTGGGTGCTGTTCTTACTTGAACAAGCCTCCCACTTATGATTACCCCCTCTCGCAAGCATCCGCAACTACGAAAGAAGAATTAAGATAAATCTAACCATAGCATGAAACATATGGATCCAAATCAGCCCCTTACGGAGTAGCGCATAAACTAGGGTTTAAGCTTCTGTCACTCTAGCAACCCATCATCTAATTACTACTCCACAATGCCTTCCCTTAGGCCCAAATATGGTGAAGTATCATGTAGTCGATGTTCACACGACACCACTAAAGGAAGCAACAACATACATATCATCAAAATATAGAACGAATACCAAATTCACATGATTACTTATGACAAGACTTCTCCCATGTCCTCAAGAAAAAACGTAACTACTCACAAATCATATTCATGTTCAAGATCAGAGGGATATTGAATAGCATCAAGGATCTGAACATATAATCTTCCACCAAATAAACCAACTAGCATCAACTACAAAATGTAATCAACACTACTAGCAACCCACAGGTACCAGTCTGAGGTTTTGGGACAAAGATTGAATACAAGAGATGAACTAGAGTTTGAGATGAGATGGTGCTAGTGAAGATGTTGATGAAGATTGGTCCTCCCATGATGAGAGGATCGTTGGTGATGTTAATGGCTTCGATTTCCCCCTCCCGGAGGGAAGTATCCCCGGCGGAATCGCTCCACCGGAGAGCAAAAGCGTTCCTACCCAGGTTCCGCCTCGAGACGGCGGCGCTTCATCCCGAAAGTCTTCGCTTGATTTTGTCTAGGGCAAATGGCTTCATATAGAAGAAGGAGGGGGCCAGAGGCCAGCCAGGGGCCCCACAAGCTCGGGGGGCGCGTCCCCAGGCTTGTGGCTTCCTGATGGGTCCCCTCCTGGTATTTCTTCCGCCAATATTTTTTGTATGTTCCAAAATAATTCTCCGTAAATTTTTAGGTCATTTGGAGTTGTGCAGAATAACTATCTCTATTGTAGCCCTTTCCGGTCCAGAATTCCAGCTGCCGGCAATCTCCCTCTTCATGTGAAACTTGCAAAATAAGAGAGAAAAGGCATAAGAATTGTATCATAAAGTGAAATAATGACCGAAAACATAATAGATAACAGTAGGAAAACATGATGCAAAATGGACGTATCAGTCGCCGATGTGCTCTCCGTCGAAGCTAGCCACCGCCACCTTGTCCAAGAGGATCACCAATTTCATCTTCTTCCCTGACGTCCTCTACTTCGACCGGCAATGCCAAGCACGATCGACCCCGTCCTCTTCTTCCCCTTCGGCAGCCGATCTACTTCCCCGTCGCCGTGATCGACTATGTCCACCTCTCGCCGAGCCGAGCACCCGAGCGTGTTCGTGGTGAGCATGTGCGCCTTCCCATGCCTCCCCCCTCGATTGCATCCTGCTTCACGCGATTCTATGCGAGCCCGAGAGCTCTTCCATCGGACCTCGCCACCGGCGAGTGTTCCGTCGTTGTTTCGTTGTATGCGTGTGTCTGGAGTGTTCATCTCATCGCCTAGGTTCGATTCTAGCTTAGAAGCATCGCGTTTGCCCTCGGGTTCGCCGCGTTCGAGTTTGTCGCTGCCGCCTCTGTTACGCGTCGCTGATGATGCCTTCGTCATCATTTGGTGCCGTGCAAGTCATGCGCATGTGCAGTTTTCGTTTGCGAATGGATTGCACCCCTCTGCCGTATCTTTTGGTCACCGGAGGCTACTCCAGCGAGGCCGTCCGCCATGTTGTGCGCCAAGAGTCTTTTCGTCAAACACCTCCCGTGCACCAACATTTTGCTGCACCGCATTGCTACTGTGTCTCGCTGATCTGCGGGTCCCTCCTGTCGGGGCTAGTTCTTCCACTTAAGACAGTGCGCCTCCTCTGTTTCGAACGCATGCAACTACTCCCTCCTTTCCGGTTTACAGGGCTCATCTCTAAAATTTTGTTTTTCCGTTTTATAAGTCTCAAATTTAATACTTACCATCACATGTTTGGATTTCGGGGTGCATTAAATCACCCAATGCAAGTATCAAGAGAAAACTCACCAATGCATGTAGAAGTTCATGGACATTTAGTGGTCATGCATGCATGCGTTGTAATTAATGCATCGGTAAACATAACTTTTTGAGGAAAATGAGCGTACTAATTAAGTACTTATGCAAACTATGAAATTTATTCCACCACTCACCATCTACCTTGGTTGTAGAGATTTTGAAATTGAGCCCTATAAACCGGAAAGGAGGGAGTAGCTCAGCTGGCTATGCCCTCTCGCTTGTAATGCGAAGACGCGGGTTCGAATCCCGAGCGGGGTAGTGGTATTTAGCCCCCTTTTTGCCTCTCTTTGGGTCGCTGACGCGTGGGACCCCTTGGCCCACCTGTCATCCGCACATACACTCACACCCGGCCACTAGGGCTGATTTCAGTCCTGGGCCGCTGCACTGTGTTGCTTCTGGCCCGCCTGTTTTTTTTCTTCCCTGTGGATTTAGCTATTTTTTTCCAGTGCATGCATATTATAGAAATGCCCCTGTTTTAAACTATTAATAATTAAATAACCCTACATCGAAATGAAACATGTCATATATGAAACTTGAGTTGAATTTCATGTAGTTTCATAATATTCAACTTTCATCCATGATAAAAATGATTAAGTTGTTGTTTGCATGTATTTTGCACAAACGCCATGCTAAAACGATTTATTTCATAACTTAATAAGCGTAGCTCCGAATTAAATAAATTATGTATGCAAATTGACTAGAAAAATGTGCAGAATAACACAGTGCACTTTCTTTTGCTATTTAACAACTATAAAATTATGTTTTAGACAGAACAGAACCAAAATCAAAATTTGCATATGGAGATTTTTCGGAATTGTTACGTGTTGTTTCCGGCCTCATTTAAAATTGCCTAGATAGATAGTCTACTTATGCTTCACCTCTTGCCATGTTTAACAACATTTAATATTGATGAGTAGCATAAACGAGAGTGAACTAAATAAATTGATTGCAGAGTTTCGTCAATATGCAAATCGTTGCATATTGAGCTTCACTTAATGTGTAGTGATTGTTTGCACTTTGCCATGCCATGCATCTTTAATCTTGACATGCATCATACTTGGTTGTCCATCATGCCATGTTTATGCTTGTTTGTTTACCATGTCGTTTGCTTCTTTCCAGTTGTGCTTCTTCCTGATAGTTCCGGTTACATTCCGGAGTTGTGAGGATTCGTTCAACTACGCTTGTTCGACTACTTCATGGATTTGGTCTTCTTCCAAGTGGCATTCCAGGCAAGATGATCATTACCTTGGACATCTTTACTAACTTTGCTTTGCTAGATGTCTCGATGCTATCGTTCGGTCTCGCTACCTACCACTTGTTTGTCAAGCCTCCCAATTGCCATGATAAGCCTCTAACCTCCACCATCCTAGCAAACCGTTGTTTGGCTATGTTACCGCTTTGCTCAGCCCCTCTTATAACGTTGCTACTTGCAGGTGCAGTTGCAGGTTGTTCCATGTTGGGACATGGATATCATGGGATATCACAATATCTCTCTATTTAATTAATGCATCTATATACTTGGTAATGTGTGGAAGGCTCGGCCTTTTGCCTGGTGTTTTGTTTCACTCATGTCGCCCAAGTTTCCGTTATACCGGTGTTATGTTCCTTGATGAGCGCTTCTAACACATTTGGTGGTTTATGGGCCCCCCTTGATAATTCGTCTTTGAATAAAACTCTTCCAGCAAGGCCCAACATTGGTTTTAAAATTTGCCAACATAATAATACTAAATTAATTAATTAACTCATAGGGGCTGATCACCTCGCGGATTCTTTATTCCACATAATACAGGGGGGAATGCTGATGGTGCTGGTCCAAAACGGGCGATGTCCAGCGTCCCCTGGGCAACCGAGGTCTCAGCTAACCCGACGTCTTGCCCATCCGGTCGTGTCCTGAGAATGAGATACGTTCGGCTCCTATCGGGATCGTCAACATGCCGGGAGGTCTTGCTGGATTGTCTTACCTTAGTCGAATTTCTTTTGCACCGGGATTCTGAGGATACTTCGGGCTATCCCGATGTTGAGGTTTTTCAATGCAGCTTGTGGTAATTTATCATGGACGAGTTGGAGCACCCTTGCAGGGTTAAATCTTTCAGAAAGTCGTGCCCGCGGTTATGTGGTGACTTGGAAATTTATAATATCCGAGAGAACTTGACACTAAATCTAATTAAAATACACCAACCGTGTGCGTAGCCGCGATCGTCTCTTTTCGAGGGAGTTCAGGAAGGGAACACTGTGGGGTTATGAATGAATCGTAAGTAGGTGTTCAGAATCACTTCTTGATCATTTCTAGATCACATCCGTTTATGCGTAGATTTACTCTTCTTATTCTTGTACTCGTAAATTAGCAAGATATAAATGCTTAGTGCTTGCTGCAACCGAGTGAAGTCTATTTTGAACCCTGAGGTTGTAGGGTGCGACGTAAATGAACCCTCATGTCTAAATCCCTGAATTTGATACCCTATATTCAACAATCCCAGTTAATGTAGACCCTGAATCCGTTTGGTGCACCGGGAACATGAAGATCCTGGCCGGGATCATTCGCTACTGTCACTAATTACATTGGCCCACCTGTCGTGTCCATCCTCTATCCCAATCCTCCCCAGATGTGTGTATTTGTGGAGGCGGAAACGGCGCCGCCTCGCGGCCAAGGGGGAGCGGGAGGTTCGCCATGTGCATCTCGCGGCCCACCGTGCCTGCTGGCCGTTGCAGCTCACCACCGCCTGCTCGTGTGTGGCCTGATACCATCCGCGTAGAGAGGAATCGCGCCTTGCTCTGCAGGTGACCACCGCGTTGTATACCTGGTCGAGCGCCACGCCGGACTGGACACACGCCGCTGTCATCATCGTGTAGTGGTAAAATTTGCTGTTTTGACCCTTTTGGGATAGTTTAGCCGGATCTGACCCCCCTCCGAATTTTTTTCGGGATCTGACCCTTTTGCTACCGCCATAAGTCTTGGCGGTAGCCCAATACATGATACCGCCATGGTCTTAGGCGGTAGACCTGTGACGGCCGTTAACGGCCGCCTACGTGGCAAAGGGACCTACCGCCATTTCCCCTGGCGGTAGGGTGCCCTAACCTACCGCCAAGGACCTCGGCGGTAGGCCTCTATACAGGATAAGGTGGTGGGGTGGGGGTTGTGGTCCCCCACCCACTCATTCACCCCCATTCCCCATTCTCCTTCGAGCTCAAGTCTCTCCTTCCCTCTTCTCCTCACACAAGGCCTTCTCAAATCTCTCTCATTTGCTTGAGATTTGTCCGGTGGATCCGGAGCACTTTCATCATCCAAGGTACCTCCCTCACTCCCCTCATTTTGGTTGGTTGGAATCATGTATTTTGGTTGCATTGCTCACTTTGTTGCATACCCTAGTTCATGATTTTGTTGTGGTGAAATCAATGTATATGATGCATTTAGGGTAATGTTTGTGCTTTGACTATGTATTGTGTGACTAGCATCGACGGGTACCAAGATCTAGCATTTAGGGTTTTGTTAGGGGTTAGGGTTAGGGTTAAGGTTATGGTTAGGGTTATGGTTAAGGTTATGCCTATGATGACCGTTATAGTTACCCCTCGAATTGTTGGATGGGACCGATCGTTTTCTTTGAGACTTCTGCCGAGGCGGCAGCGAAGCTTGAACGCGAACTCATTGAGGAAAAGATGACGGAGTGGGTCGACTCCGTCGATGCGGTGAATGCGGCTTCAAGGGACTTTTCAAAGTACTATGTATGCGAGTACGACAATAGCGAGAAGGTGATCGAAGATAAAGAGAAAAACATAAACAAGCTCAGGAGGAAGGAGAAACGTCATAGACGTGATCTTTCAAGGCAAATTGTATTGCGCACAACAAGGGAGGAATATCCTTAGCTGGACTTGAAAAACCCTGGCCAGATCATTGACTGGGTAGTTAGGCAGGCATCATCGCCGATACCGAGGCAAGCTTCCCATTGGGGTTGGGTCCTTGAAAGAAGGGATGTCATTTTTTGCAACCCGGAACCGTACGACAGAGACATTGTGTTGATGGCCGAATAAAAAGGGTTTGAACTACATGATGTCATAGAGTCATTTGAACTATAATGGCATGTACCCTTTATCATTTTCTTTGTACTTTAGTTGAACTCCTCCTTATGTTTTATGTAACCTTTGTCATTTAAAGTCCTTGAGAACTTCGTGTCGTATGTCATTTTAAGTAAGTTATGTTGTGTGTTTGTTGTTTGTCATTTGATTTAAGTTATCTTTTTGTTTATGTCATTTGAAGTTACCTAACATAACATTCATGTAGGATGGAAAACAAGTCAAGTTTGCAGATATTATATGAGAAGTGTGAAGAAAACCGACGCCTTAGTATGATGAGGGAGCTTGAACAATGGATTAAGAGTGTTGAGGAGGCAAATGCGGTTATGAGGGATTTCAGCAAGTATCAGGTTTGTGAGTACCCTGAAGAGCTCGTGAAAGAAAAAGAGAAGATTCTTGATGAGGTGCAGAAGAAGGAAGATGATTGTAAACACTCTTTGGCAATGGAGATAGGGTTCTCCGTAAGCATTGATGAATTCCGCGAGCTCGACTTGTCAAGACCCGGGCAAGTTATTGGATGGGCAATCAAACAGGGAGTGTCTGAGAACCCGAATCGACGTGCTCGATGGGCGTGGTTCCGCGACGTGAAGGATGTGCTGATCCATTGGGCTGGACCCAATGATATTCGACTCAGGCCAAATCCAGAGCGTGATGCACAAATTGAGCGTATGAAAACGTTCAGGAGATATTTCCCGGTGTAGAAGACTTGTCATTTGGACCAATGCTCTAAGTCATTTAAATTTGGTAGATGGAACTTGACGTAATGATGTGATGTTATTTATGCATGTCCTTGGTATTTGAACATGTCGGAGTTTGTTGATGTAATGCTTAAGGTTCGCATGTATGTTACACTGTTGAAAAATAAGGAAAAGTGCTACCCTACCGCCAGGGACCTCAGTGGTAGGGTAGCTAACCCTACCGCAGAAAACTGCTTCATTTTCGTTACAGCAATTCTGCTACCCTACCGCCATGGGCCTCGGCGGTAGGTTAGGTAACCCTACCGTAGAAAACAACTTGATTTTCGTTCCAGCAGTTTTGCCACGTTTGTGAGGTACATTACCGCCAGGGAACTTGGTGGTAGGTGTGGAAACAGAGCATTGCTCTGTTGTTTTTTTTGCCTTCAACCTCATCCACAAGATCACAACACACATTCATCATAGTTCACGACAAAGACTCACAACAAAGTTCATCATAAACTTGGGTCTACCTCATCACAAAGTTCGCAAATGAAATACATAGTTCATGACAAAGATTCGCAAATGAAATACATAGTTCGGTAATGCAAGACAAGTTCATCAATAGCCGCGAAAGTGAAGGCCCTATTGGGTCGTACGAGGCCATTTCCCTTTCTTGTCACGTGCCTCATCTTCTGCTTGAGCATCGCGAGCCCTTGCAAGCTTTCTTGCCCTCTCCTCTTCACGACCAACCTTCTCTTTGCGTGCCCTCTCCTCCTCCCGCTTCTTCTGCTCCATCTTCTCCTTCTGCCGACGTTCTTCATCCTCGGCTATTTGCAATGCTTCTTCAAACAGCCGCTGCCTCCTAAGACAATCTCGATATTGGTCCTTTTGAACATCTTCCGACACATCTTGATCTATCCATGTGAAGTACTTGCAAAGAGGAGGCGGTGACTACATAAGGAAAACATGTTTGTTGTTAGTAAAATATGAGTTGGGGTTCAAACAAAATGAGTTGGACTTTAAACAAATGAGTTGTAACACATACCGGTGGTAAGTCGTATGCGTTAGTTGGAAGCGCACGGTCATGTGCATAATTTGGACACACAAATAATCTTCTCCCTTCCGTCCATGACTTCTTCCGGTCCGTGGACACCTTCACCTTGCAAACATCTCCACACCAACATGATGGGGTTTTCACATTTTTCTCCTTCACCTTGTCCAAGGTTGCGTTCCCCCACTTGGTAGGCATGTCCTCTCGGTCAGCACAAGGCGGCCTCGTCATGGAATTGGATGAAGCCATGCCTACAAAAAGCAATAGTTAGTTGCTAGTAAAACATATGAAGAAATGAAAATGTATGGAGGCGGCAATAAGCAAAATACAATTCAACCATCCGGATTTAACAAAACGTCAATAGGCCTTCCTCTATCAATTCTTCGCGTCCTATTAGCACCGGAATCACGACCACCTCGGCGGCCGGCTCCTCTAAGACTCGTCCATCCTCCACGCCCACCACTAGTGCCTCCTCTAAGACTCCTCCGTCCTCCACGGCCACCACTCCTACCTCCATGTGCGACAACGGAACCTCCTTGACGCCCACCCGTTTGAGTAGTGCTCGCGTTGCCATCGGTCCTTGGCCTTTTCGTGCATCTTCTAACATTGTGTCCTGCGTCGTCACATTGTCCACAATGGTTGATGTCCGGTGGCTCCATGAAATGACCGCTACCAAATTGTTTCATTCCGGTGTATCCAGCAAGATCATCCATGTCACTTCTAAACCTCTTCTTTCTTATTCTTCCCTTGGTAGGCACCATGAGTTCGGTATCGGGAATGATATGAGGGCCATCATACTCAGGCCACTGTGACTGATCGAGGAAAGGACGGAACCGAGGCGCCCATATCAACCTCGTTGTTTCCAATGTGAATTGATGCAACCGCACAGTAGTACCATCAGAAACGTTCAATTTTCTCGCCCTTGCCGCGGTCATCAAATGCGAACAAGGCCAATGGTACTTATGAGGCCTCTCGCACTGACACCACCGGTTTTTGAGGCGCACCTCGTACGCCACACCACCGTACGTCACACCATCGCGTGTCGTGCCACCCGGCTAGTCGACTTGATAGATCATTTCTTTTTTGTTGAAACTAATGATTTGTTGGTGTGAAAACTTGCGTGCCTGATGCTTCAACCAATCTTGAACCCTGAAAGGATAGTCCATCTTTTCACCTATCCAATCGGCGGTGGTTGGGGAATGCCTTAGGAAATACTCGTTGAGCTTGAAGAAAGTATATTTCACTATTGCAGTCACCGGTAATGAACGGACACCCTTGAGCACATTGTTGAAGCATTCCACCATGTTGCTCGTCATGTCTCCGTATCTCAAACCTCCTTCGTCGTAAGCACGTGCCCACTTATGCTTCTCCGGAAGATGCCTTGTCAAGAATTCTGCCCCCCTTTGTTCTTATCCAACGCCTTCAAGAGTTTGTCATAGCGGCTTTTGAATGTGTCGGTGTTGAATGCCACGCAAACATGGGTAAGGTCTTTGCAAAACTCTTTGCTCTTGCATGCCCGGTAAAAGTTTGCCACGAAGTGCCTCGTGCACCAACGGTGTTGCAGCTTTGGTAAGCCTGGAATATCAACATCTATTGCTTTGAGAATCCCATGATGCCGATCCGATATGATGCATACTTCTCTCTTGCCAATCACCTGGGTCCTAACATGGTGCATAAACCACTCCCAGTTGTCATCATGCTCGGAAGGAACCAAGGCAAATGCCACCGGCAACACGTTATCGTTCGACGAGTGGGCCATTGCAACCATCAATGTGCCCTTATATTTGCCGGTCAAGAAAGTGCCATCAATAGACAAGACAGGCCGACTATGCCTAAATGCCTCGATGCATTGGCCAAAGCTCCAGAAAGCACGGTGAAACACTCCGTCAATTGACTCCACCCTATGACGCATGCCCGGGTTCCGATGAGCAATGGCACCCAACATTCTCGGAAGAATATTGTAAGCGCCCGCATAATCACCATGCAACATCCTAATAGCGTTCGCCTTGGCCATCCACACCTTCCCATACTTGACCTCGTACCCGAATCGTTCAAGGACCGTACTCATGAGTAACTTCACCTTCACGGTTGGATCGTGGGATATCTCATTCAACAATTTGTAGCCTAGATACTCAGACATGAGTTGACGGTGTCCCTTGCTTCGGTCGGCTTTGTCCGGTGGTATGCACTCGTGAGTGGCCACACAACTCGACAACACCCATTGCCCGGTTTCAAGAATTTTTCTTCCACGGACCTTCCATGGGCAACCTTCTTTGTCACATTTGATTGTGTAGCGCAACTTTTGGTTGGAATGACCAAAAACAAATGGCCGATGGTTCCTAATGGCGTAATCACTCAAACATATCTTGAACTCTTCCAAGCACCCAAATTTGATCCCTTTCTTCAAATGAGCATTCTCGTCCTCATTCTTGGGGACTGGATCACCAACCTTCTGGCAAGGTGATGGTTCAACCAACCCCAATCTCATGCCACCGTCAACAACGGCATTGTCGGCAAGACTAAGATCACGAAACAATGAGGGTCCTCTTTCCTTGCCCGTCACCTTTTTGAAGATTTGATTTTCATGCGCCGTGAATCCATCCTCGTCCAATTCTTCCTCCGGACCCTCGTCATCCGAGAAATACCGACACATACAGCTATAAGGGAGGTTACGGTCCATGTCTTGTTGGCACACAATGACATCCAAATTACCAATGGGATTGTAATGGATCTCTCCTTCCGCGTAAGCATCATCTTGAGCAATATCATCTTCATCAACATGAGCAATAGCTTCATCTCGAACTACTATGGCCCTATCATTGATGTCCTCTTCATTTGGTTGGCTACTTGTTGGTTTGCTAGAAGAATTGTGGACATACACCTCGACACTGGCACCATGTATTGGGGACGATGCATTTCGGTTCAAGTCAAGTTCTAGCCGCGGAACTTCAACCTTTGTGGCAAATAATTCAAGTGACTTGTCTTGTGATCCCTCTACTCTTTCCTTGTACACATTCCAATGCAATTGGGAGGTGATTGTCATACTCTTTAATCGGGACTTTACTCCCACTCCAACATCATATCTCCCAATAAGCTTAACCTTATCAATTGGGTCAACCCAATGTAAAACGCTTCTCACTTTGACGACAACATGCTCATAGCTCGGACTTGTTTCAAAAACCATGAGCTCTTCCCCTTCATCGGCATTTCCATTCATAAATGCCGCCTTGTCCAAATAATGAACATTAACGAGTTTATCCATCTAAGAACAATGGAAAAATTAGTCATCCATGGACCGGGCAATTCATACGGATTAACTATCAAAACTATGCATACTTTGGTATGAAGTGCATTCACACAACAAGACAAACATAGCATAGCCTTAATCATAACCTTAACCCTAACCCTAACCCTACCCCTAACCCCTAACAAAACCACTAACCCTAGCACAAGATCTTGCTTCCCCCAACTATGGTAGGCACACAATACATGTTCAAAGCACAAACATAGCCCTCAATGCATCATATTGATTGATTTGACAACAACAAGAGCAAGAACTAGGGTTTGCAACAAAGTGAGCAAAGCAAGCAAAATAGGTGATTCCAACCAATCAAATGAAGGGGGAGTGGAAGAGGTACCTTGAGTGATGAAAATGCTCCGGATCCACCGGACAAATCTCAAGCTACCAAGAAGTATTAAGTGGGTGTTTTGGTGGGGGAGAGAGGGGGGGAGAGGATGAGCTCGGGGGAAGAAGCTGATTGGGGGTGAATGGGTGGGTGTGGGGCCCACCAATTCACCCCCACCACCTTTTCCACTATCTGGACCCTACCGCCAAGGTCCTTGGCGGTAGGATGGGTACATCTACCGCCGGGCCCTTTGGCGGTAGGTCCCTTTACCACGTAGGATAAAGCAGACGGCCGTCAAGTGACCGTCGAAGGCCTACCGCCATAGGGATTGGCGGTAAGGTGTGCTAGGCTACCGCCGTCAGATCCTGAAATTTTTCTTGGGGGGGGGGGGGGGGGGGGCAAATCCGGCTAAACTTCTCAAAAAGGGTCAAAACACGAAAATTTACCTCGTGTAGTCGCCGCACCGTCCGTGGTTTTCTCCAAGACCGAGGTCACCGCCTGCCGCCTCTGCGCCCTCCTATCACTTCACGGGGTCGTCAGATGAGCTGCAGTAGATCACTGGCGTGATGGCTCTCTTGGCGAGTGCGCTCACCACATGATCTGCTTCACCAGCGTTTGCACGGCCGAGTCCTTTGTCTCCTTCCCCTGCTGGATGTCACCCACAAGATCACCAATAAGTCATGATTAGTCTGACGAATCAAAGAAGTTTCCGTCGTACACTCAATCAAAGAATCAAGCAGAGCTCGTGCATGTGCATCTTCATGCCGCAATGCAATCCCGATCAGCTCGGCTGCTACTTTTTGCAACGCCGGCCATCACCTCGACATAGCAAAATTTGGCAGCGAGCCCTCCGGCGCCTTGCACAGTGTTGGTGCGTACGAAGTAGGCCGCGTACTTGCCGTACGGAGACGTGAGGGACAGCACGAGTGGACCAGCAGTGTCCTGTACATCATTGTGCGGCCAGGGGGCATGGATAGACCGATGAACGCGTACAAGGCGACACACCCCCTGCCGAGACCACCGCGTCGCTGCTGCCCATGGAGGACCTCCTCGCGCGCGACCTGATGCACGCGGGCGAGCGACCGCCGCACCATGCTTGCTGCCGTGCACGCAGCCTTCTTCCGACTGGCACTCGAGTCCTCCGGTGAGAACAGATTTGACGGCGTCGGAGGGCAGTGCCATTGCGGGCGAGGCTGTAGGGCGCTGCCGCGGAGGATGGAGAGCCGGAGCTTGTGACAGGACACGGCGGACGTGTCCCCGATGTCTGCGGTCTGCTGGGAGCGGCGCGACTTGATGCGCGCGGCGGGCGACCGGCGTCGTGCTTGCAGCCGCGCACGTAGCCTATTTCCAAGCGGCTCGGCGGCCCGGGAAGAGGCGCGGGAGAGGTACGGTGGCCTGCGGTCTGGTGCGGCAGTGGACGCACGGAAGATGTTTGAGAAAATTCCAGAGCAAGAGGGAGGTGTACTTGCCACACAAGCATGTAGGCCCATGTGGTCAGTGAGAGAAACAAGCAATCCCGGTCGGGTTTGTACTTCCAAACAGGTCAGGATCGGTTTAGGGTTACAATTGACCTGGATCGATAAGTACAGGGTATCAACTTCACGGATTCAGAGGTTAGGGTTTGTTTGCGTCATGTCCTACAACCTTAAGGTTTAAAATAGACTTCACTCTGCTGCAACCTCACCACTTAATCATTCCATACCCATTAAGCTTTGCTAGTTTTCATACCCATGATAATGAGATTGCTGAGTCCCATAAAGGCTCACGGATTACTACAACAACAGGTGCAGGTACAGGTAAAGCGATACTTTGACGTGAGAGTGATGCTTGTTCTATTTGGAGTTCTTCTTCTTCTTCTTCAACGATCATAGGATGGGTTCCCGGTTGGCAACCTGGGATTAGCAGGGTGGACGTCGTTCTTCTTTCGTTTGATTTCATCCGTAGTCAGATCCTGCTCTTCAGTATGATGATTGCTATGTATTGATGTATTGAGATATTCATGTTGTAGCTTGTGGCGAGTGTAAGCCAACTATATCTTGTATTCTCTTCTATTCAGTTGATGGTATTTTGTAATGATGTCCACCTTGCTTAGCGACCCGATATGCGTTTTTATCCCTATCGAGATTCTCAAGTCTGGATCGGGCTAGAGCCGCATATTGGGCGTTACAATAAGCCATGGCTTATTTTGCTAATATTGCTTTCTCTCTTAGAACTGTGTGTATTTAGTCTGGGAAACTAGAACTCTTAGTGGCAACAGCTTGCAAGAATCATCTTTCAATCAGCAATTCTTCATATGGGTTCGATACCCAGGGTCACCTCTGGGAAAAAGGCAGGTACTATCTATATTCGAAATCGGATCAAAGGTAATCACCACACTTCTCCAAATCATCACCAATATTTCGGCTGTAAAAGGGCGGCAATTCTTTTACCTCTCGGGCATATTGTCGAGCACTTGGTGGCCATGGACCTCAGTTGCGGTGGCCGTGGCCGAACATGCTGGAGGAGGGGGGAAGGGGTGGCCAAAGAAGTGCTACCAGACACTGGACATGGAGGAGGCGGCGACATGGACACCTTCTTCTTCGTCTTCTTCTTCTTCTGCACCGTCACCTCGGTGAGGGCCTTCCCAGCCTCTGCCGGCTTCCTCGTCCACTTGCTGTTGACCGTTGCAAGCGGATGGTGAGCGGTCGTCATCGCGCCACTACGACGTTGCCACTAGCCTTTGTTGACGGCACAGCGGCCCGCACCACGTTTTGGGTACCGAGCCGCTTCCTTCATGCGGGCAGTGGCGCATGGGTCGATTCCGGCGGCGTAGCGCTGGCGGGAGTGGCCAGCGGGGTTGCGGAAGAGTCCCGCGGCTCCATTCCGCCAGAATCGGGTCCTCCGGTGACAAGGGCGGTGACTTTGTGCACTGATGGCAGAAAGTGGAGACAGCCCTGGGCGGGATTAGGGAGGAGAGAAATTTTACTGGAGAGTGAAACCGACCGCTTATATTTGAGAGAGAAGAGCTATTTTTTTGGCCCAACTCCTCAAAATTTTGAGCTAACCAAATAAGGGATCGGTAGGTTTGGTTAATTCCTCAAAACCAAATTTTTTGGGGAGTTAACCGATTATAAGGGATTGATTAGAGATGCTCCAACTGCTTGGGATGAGATGCACACGGTTTTTTATGGGCTTGCCGAAACTTTATTGATCAATATGAATGTTTAGTGAGATACAAGGTGGTTCATGAGGATTGGAAAGCCACACATGGCGCCCGTGATCAAGCGAAGTAGAGTATTTGGCTAGGCTACGAGCTTCATGATTTGATTCTCCACCTTCAAAGATAACATCGCAACTCGTGAAGTTTGTCATCCTGGCAACAATTTCTCTGATGACTGTAATGTAAGGACCTCCTGTTCCTTCCTTGATGTTATCAACAATTGGCTTACAGTCGCATGCAAGAACGACTCTAGGCAGGTAAAGGTCTTCAAGCAATACTCGTACTTCAAGGCAGGCAAGGGCGTCCAAAGTTGTCGGTTCGGTTACGCCCAGGAAAACCATTGTCGACCAAGGAATCTTCCATCTTGATCTTTGCACACCGTCGCTGCAGCACCAATCTCCCCATTCCGGGAAAGCCCACCATCGACATGTATCTTAGCATGATTAGCAGGAGGTGGCTTCCATGAATTAGACCTTGCAACAGATTGAGAACCCCAATGAGGAACGTTTCTAAGAATCACCATGATACAATCAAGCTCAGCAATGTACCTCTCAACAAATAAGAGATGCGTACAACTAGGAGAAGACGCGTGTGCACTATATCATGTTATTGGGCCTCGCCCCATTTCCTGCTCTAGCAAGCGACCCCTTGCCTTGTTCCGACGGGGAATCCTATTCCCCGCGTACGATGAGGGGTAGAGAGCAAATGTGCACCCGTGGGATGTGAGCCCCTGCGCTATAGGGTCGGCCATTCCGGTTTTTCTCCTTGCAAGTTTTGGGAAGGTTCTAGATCTTTCCCTGAACTGTTTTCTTTCTTTCTTTCTTTGTTGATTATTTTTTATTTTTCTCCTTTTTAAAATCCACAAACTTTTTTCAAACTCGTAATGTTATTTTAATCCGCGGATGTTTTTTCAAATTCATGAACTTTTTTAAAAATATTTGTGAACCATAAAGTAAAAAGAATGGAAATTCTTGAACAAAATTTCAAATTCTTGAAATGTTTTTATGATTTTTTAAAACCACAAATAATTTTTAAAATTTGTAAAATGTTTTTATGATTTTTTAAAACCACAAATAATTTTTAAAATTTGTAAAATGTTTTCATGATTTTTTTGCAAACCACAATTTTTTTTTAAAATTCACAAAAATTATTAAATTCCTGAACTTTGAAATAGGGGAACAATTTTAAAATTCATGATTTTTTTTTTGAAATCTGAGAGCATTTTTCAAATTAGTGATTTTTTGAATTTGTGAACCTTTTTGAAATTCGAAACATTTTTTAAATTAGTGAACATGTTTTAAAATTCTTGATATTTTTTTGAATTCCGAAACATTTTTTCGAAAGTTTTTATCATTTTCTAAAATCCCAAATTGTTTTAAAAAATTAAAAGTAGAAAGTAAAAATAATAAAAAATAAAAAAACGAAAGGAAACAAACTGGGGCGCTGCTACTTGTGATTTTCCCCGAACAAGCCCTAGTAGGTTTCCACCCGCCGCCGTCCCGATTCTTCTCTCTTTCTCTCGTCTAGGTTTCCATCCATCGGAGAAGGCAGATGGGTTCCATGGGAGGAACTCCAACAAGTTAACTCCCCTCGTGGGTTCGCCCCGCTGTTTTTTTCAGGATCGGCCGATGGTTCCGCGGTTGGGTGCTCTGTTAGCAGGGATGGGAATTTCTCTCTCTCTATATATATATATTGTAGTTTCACTGATTACACGGAGTTTTTTATATAATAATTTTGTGTACAACGGTAGATTTTTGAACCTGCTAATTGCAAAACAATTGGGTTTTGCTCCAGTTTATGTTCTTATTTCGGAATAGCTGGCGAGCTCTTCTAGTTTGAGTCGGATTAGGGACAACCCCCTCCGTTTCCGATTAGGAGGGGGGTTGCTTACCGGAGCAGCAACTGCATATAAATAAGACAGACCATCTCGACAGAAAAAAAATACAAACGCGCATTGGTTTTCTCCCAAGAATCACCCGTGAGATTCGAAGTGCAGAAGACCCATTGGGTTCGTCATGGAGCTACATAATAATGGTTCGCCCTGCCAAGTAAGTTCAAATTTACATGTTACTTGTTATAACGTGGTATGTCGAGAATCATTCATACTTTGGTTATCTATAAGCTCCTACGTGCAATGCGCTTGTACCTGACTAGTATATATATGTTTGTAACTCGTCTATGTCGGGCACTTCTGAATTTATTTACTCAGTACTAAATAAAATGCAGCAATCAGAGGAGGAAGACAGACTCAGTGCACTGACTGATGATATTTTGCTGTCTATCTTGATGAAATCTGGCCTAATTACAGCTGCAAGGACAAGTGTACTCTCTACACGTTGGAGAAAAGCTGCCTTGGTATCTGCCTGAGCTCAACATTGATGTCAAGGATTTCCTACCTGTTCCACACCCAGATCCAATTGAGACAAATGACATGCATGAAGCGATGGTGTCCCTTACCAATGCAGCCAGGAGCTTCTTTGGTAAACCTCAAAGAGAGTCTACCGTCACAAACCTGCAGCTTAAGCTCTGCTCGATCAGCGCGTTCTCAAGTGACATTGGCCCACTAGTGTGTGATGCGATTGACAGTGGCTTGTTGAAAGATTTGGACCTTACGATTCTCGATGAGACGAAACCGTGTGACTGTTATGATCCTTATATGCTACAGCTTGCCAACGACACGGATTGTTTTTTTTTTTGACGGAACCTCGTCAGAGGGCCAGGAGCTCTGGCATTGCATTATAGAAGAAGAGAATTGATCCAGTTTATAAGGAAAACCGGATAGAAAACCAAACAAAATGGCCCGGTTTATGAGGAAAACTAGGCCGAAAACCGCACAAGCAACGAAGCCTCATCGACCACTCGACCCAAGGCCACAATCGCAACAAAACACACACATCCTGGCTCCGGAGCCGCCGCTCCGACATCCCCCGCCCGCTCGCGAGCCGTAGCGCCGCACGGCCTGGTCGCCTTGTAGCCCTTGCTACACGAGACGACCGCCCGCAGACCACGAACGCTGCGCCAAACATCCGGGGCCGCCGCCCCGACTTCCAGCCAGACCGACCTCTCAGATCGCGTCGACCGAGCCGACGAACTCGCTACCCTTGCAGCACCAGGTCGCCACTCATGCCATGCAAAGCCACGTCCCTACCCCATTGGGCCGCAACTGCATTGCCGTCCGAGGCCGCCACCTCGGCGTACATCCACCGTCCGGAGCCGCCGCTCCGCCATCCACCGCCTCGGCATCCCACCGGAAAAAAACGAAAGCCACAAGCGCCAACCGGACCTCGTCTCCAAAAAATGACGCCTCCAAGGAGGATACACGACGTCAAGAAAACGTCGCCGCCATTCGATCCAGCAAACTAAATCTGGGTTTTCACCCGGAAGACGAGGACCCATTGGTTGGAGGTGGGTCGGGGCTCCTCGACGACGCCATCAAGATGGAAACGACGCGACAGAGCGCCGCCGTCGCCGGCACCGACCAAGTCGGGCAAACTCTCGTCCAGAGCACCGCAAAAACCACCGTCACCGGACTGCCGCTAGGACAGTCCACCACGCTGCAAACCTTCGAAAGATCCAAGGAGCCGACGCCCTCACCCCCAAGCACCACCGGCCATGCCACTGCCGCCCACACAGCCGGGGACACGGACGTCAGATCCACCTCGACCCGGAGCCGCCGCTCCGGCAACCACGAGCAGGCCACCACCACGCTCCCTGACCACCACTCTGCAGCACTCACGGCCAGAGCAAGCAGAGCACTCACCGCCCCGGAGGCCAGGGACCACCCCCTGCGACCACCACAACACAACCCCCTATGCGGCGCCGCCGGGCCGCCATCCAGCAGCTGCGGCACGCCGCCACCACCGCAGCTCGACAAGCCGGACGAGCAGCCGCCGCCACGCAATGCAATGCCGCTGCAGCCACCCGCCTGGGCGCCCCCACCGACGAATCAAGCATCTGGCGCCAGATCCGCGGCGGACGGGCCCAGCACCGCCATGCCCGACCCCCTGCCGAGGGAGGAGGAGAGAAACGGCGCCGCCACCATGCCCGGGGCCGCCGCCCCGGCTTGCCTGCGCCGACGAGACGCCGCCGCCGCTCGTCGCATAGCGTCGTCCAGGGCCGCCGCTACGCGCCTCGCGAGGAGATCTCCCCGACGCCGCCGTACGCCGAACGGGCTTTGCCCGTCGGTATCACCTGGCGGCGGCGAGGGGAGCTGGGGTGGAGGTGGAGGACGGGGGCGGCGGCGGCTAGGGTTTCGCCCGTGCCGCCCCCCCCGGGAGCGACGCGAGCGCTTTTGTGTTTCTTTTCAATGCCTACCCTAATGTGTTACATTGCCTCACGAGACTTTCTTTGCACAATGTGTGTTTTTTCAACTTGGACATGCACCATCTCCTGTTTGACCGTTGCACACAATTGAAGTATCTAAGTCTCTTTCATTGTGACGCTGGTCGTGGCTTTCTGTGGAAGATAGATGCACCAAACTCAAAACTCCGTGTTCTGGAGCTCGACACGTGTTGCTTTGAGAGAATTGAGTTGGTCTGCCTTCCGAAACTGGAGAAGCTCCACTGGGATACTTGGGAATCTGAAAATGCACCATTGTCTTTTGATTCTGTTCCTTCTCTTGGAGAATTACACCTTGCAAATGGGTCTGAACTTAATCAGAATGTGATCAAATTAAGTGAACTTCTATGTGGCACCACGGGCATACATACTCTAACACAGGATTTTATAGGAGAAAATGTAAGTACTAGTTGAAGTTTTCTATTCGCCATGTTTTCACAGTTATCCTAGTGACATCGTAGATCTGTTTCTTTGTAATAGGTAATGACATGGCGGTGTTTGGTAATTCCCACTCTGCACGTGTGTCGGTGTGTGTGTGTTTATGTTTTCTGTACGAGTAAATTTCGTGGAACTACACCTATCGGGTAGAAACTATTATGAAACAAAACCTTTGGTATAAGCTTTCGGACAACTACGCATAGGTTGGCAAATGCGTAAGAAAGCTACATTTTAACGAAACCCTGCTCTATTCTATGGTAAATCGGCGTGTGTTTTTTTTGGTAAGAGACACATCATGATGTAGAAGTTTATCCTAGTAAAAAGTTTAGTTAAATTGTATTTTATTTTGGTACATTCACAATTGAAGTGTGACTTTTTGAAAAAAGAATGTGTCCCAATTGATTCAATCATTTCTTAGAATGGAGCTCTCTCACCAAATACATTTCGCCAATATGTCAGTGATTTTGTACTTCTGTGACATATTTTTTAACTATGTAGTTTTACGTTTGCACATCCTATAATCCAAATTTATTTATCTTTGGTCAGCTTTGGATGCAACCTGAAATGAAGCAACTCAGCTCTGCATTCAGCAAGCTCAGGATGCTGTCCATTCTTGGTATCTTTGTTGAATTCGACCTTATATGGACGACAGCCCTTCTTGAGGCAGCCCCCTCTGTTTAAATATTACAAATTCAGGTGAGTTGTGTCGTTTCTGTCTCAGAACGTTTTGCCAGCTTCAGTAATGAGTATGTTTTTCCCATTTCAAAAATACTTTTATGATCTTCATAATCTCATATTCAACTTGTATGTTATGCTGTTTTTTTTTTTTTTTTTGCATTATGTACATTGAACATCTGCTGAACCTAAAAATTTAAACTACAAGTCTATATCTATATAACTATTGCTAATGCAAATGCAGGTATGGGACCATTTATGCGATATCGATGGCCAGGTCAGACTGCGGTCCTTCCCTGAAAGGAGCCCTCAGTGGGAGATGGACTGCCGCGGCTCCAAGAACCTTCTACTGAGAGAGCTCCAAATTATTTGTTTTATGCCGCTAAAGCAGCAGCTGGCATTCATAAGGGCTATGCTGGAGCGAGCATCCAACTTGCAGAAAATAATTTTGAGAGATGAGTCATGTGAGTCATGTGATGCCCTAGGGTCGCCGCCTTGTTCTTCTGCAGAGCGTCTTTTTCCAGAGAGCAAGGATGAGCAGGAAAGGGTGGTCAGGCGAATTACAGATGGTGTGATCTTCTCAGGCCAAGTAATTTTTGATGATCGTAAGAAGCTGTAGATAGATACCTGCTTTCTGATGGCTTTTTCTATTCAGAGGCAAATTGTTTTCCATATTTAAGAAGCTGTCGAAAAAAAAATGAATGCTCACTGTAGTTGCAGATGGCTTGTTAATTCGTGTTGAACGAATTATTAATAAATGTATGCACGATGCAAGCCAATCTTCTGCTATTTTTATCTGTCTTCATAATTTGTGCCCTGTAAGGTGTCTCCTTAGAGACAACATCGTACTGGACTTTCTTAATTCAATGATACTTCTATCACGTTGATACCAACCAAAGGTCCATAATCCCCAACTCATAACACAATTTCGGCGTATATCGCTCTGGTCAGTAGCTTACAAGATCGTAGCAAAACCAATTACAAACAGAATGAGAGAGTGCATGGACGAGATCATTAGCGAAAAGCAAAGTGCGTTTGTTCCCGGCCGTCCGATCACGGATAGTGTCGTGGTTGCCTGTGGAAGTATCACTAGTGCAGAATCAGCCTTTAGTCCCGGTTCGTAAGGGCCTTTAGTCCCGGTTCAACAACCGGCACTAAAGGGTCGCGACTAAAGCCCCCCCCTAGTCCCGGTTCGTCACGACCCGGAACCAAAGGCCCACCACGTGGCACGAGCCCGCGCCGGGGGCTGGGGGGCCTTTAGTCCCGGTTGGTAACACCAACCGGGACTAAAAGGTATAGGGGTTTAGGGGTTTATGTTTTATTTTTCCTTTTAATTTTGTGTTTTCAATTTAATTCTTTTTTTTTTTTGCGAGAAATTCTTTTTGGGATATATACTGTACACGTCATGCATATATAAATAGAATTTCTCATAGCCAATCATATATATATCATAGAATTTCTCGTACGACCATATGCGCATACACATATATATATACACTTTCTCCTACAATATTGCAGATAATTACATGCATGCAAAAGCAGGATTTTTGGGATGTATGACCTGGTCAACCAAAAGTCCCACAATTTGTAAACCAAAAATCTCGTAATTTATTCAATCGTGTAATGGTATGCTCTTTTGGGATGTATGACCTGGTCAACCAAAAATCCCGCAATTTCCTCTTAAAGTGCTCGTATGCGGTCCGTTGGTAGGAGCTTTGCCCGCATCTCCCTCAGCTTTAAAGAAGGAGATCAAGATGAATATATTAGTTATGTGTATATATATTAGATCATGATAAAAAAATTGTGGATAGTGTTCTGGCAAACGTACCCAAAGTTGTCTTTCAGATCTGCTCCATTCGGACGTCATAATGCGAATGTTCTCGCAAACGTAGTATGCACATAAATTATTCCGCGACGCCTGACTCATGCACTTTACGATAATAGAATTCAATCAGATAATAATTAATCAAGCATGATAATGGTATTGAAACTAGAATTAAAGAGATGCGCGGACACGTAGCTAGTACTACTTAATTACGTACCCTGGGTCGCACCCATTTCAGCTCTTGTTTCCATGCGCCTGGGACCTCTTTGATGAAGCTTTGCCAAACCCTGCCCGGCAAAGAAAATGAATAAAGGAGTTATTAATTAGTTGATATCAGGAAATGAAATAAAGAGCTGGCTGACATAGTGCGATAATGATTGAAATTACCTGTCGATCACCCCCTTCACGATTAAGTACTCTTTAGGTTCTTTAAGTAGTGAGTCCAGTACTTGAACTTTTCCCTCGTCAACTTGAATGATTAGCAGGATCCTGTGGAAACTGCATGCGCACACGTTTGTATAATTAAGCGGGCATGTGCATAACTCATCAACTACACTTATTAACATCTAGTAAGCAAAATAGAATTTGTAGTACAAGACAGTAACACTAACCCAAAGTTGTAAGGAAGTACTATTTCTGGTTGGGTATTTAGTTGCTTCAAAAACTCTAGCAAGTACTTCTCTGTCTCTTTTGGGTGACGTGACCACACCTCTTCATTAATGGTATTTGGGTCAATGAACCCAATGCCATAGCGTCCATCTCTTTTCATTTCATAAATCTTCATTCTGCATAATACCACAGAAAAGAATATAGTGAGGATAATTACAGGCAACGAACGAGCACAACTAGAGACTTAAATTACAGAAAGAAATCACTTACAGACAATAGCAACTGACGAGAGATTTGTCGAGTGCGTCTTGATTGAATAACTGAAACAATTCTTGAAACTCAACCCACAAATCTTTTGCATGGAAGTAATGCTCTTCCTTGACTTTCACCATGAGGGAATCTCGCCCCTTCTTGACTTCTCTCAGGTACCAGTCATGCAAATGGCGCATTCTCGTTGATAGATTCTCGACCTCCCTGACCAGATCTTGGCCGGGGACATATTTCCATGCTACTTCGTGATCTTGAATCTTGGGGAGTTCCTCGATGCCTAGGAGTTGTTCAACAGTGACACCGGCGTCTCTAGCCATCTGTCTATGAGCGTCGGTTATTACCGGCTGATCGGCGGTACTCACACCATGTGATTGTACAATGAGCGGGGGGATCGATTGCACTGCCTGTTCTCCCAGCTGGGGAACAGTTTTCCCGCATTTACTACTCCTTGCTTGGCTCGAGCTTGACTCCTTATCTTTTTGTGCCACACATAACTTCTTAATACAATGCTCATAGTCTGAGTCCGTCCTCTTCACAGCCGGTTGAGCATTATCAATAAAGTGTTGTATGACTTCATCAGGTATTTTCTCCTTCGGCGGGGGCTGTTTCGGTGCAAAATGGGCCTTCACTTGGGCAGCCACTTCGGCCTTGTTTTCCTCGATAGTCATCTCGTAAGCCAACTTCTTTTTGGCAGGAGGAGAGGCTTTCTTGCTTGGTGCTCTCTTCTGCTTTGGAGAAGGCTGACACGCCCGAGATCGATATGGCGGACTCGCGCTGATGGGCTCCGTCTCGGGGTGGGGTGGTGGAGACGGCTGACGCGGTGGCGGACTAGCGCCGCGCTGCGTCTCGGGCAGGGTTGGAGTCGGCTGACGCGGTGGCGGACTTGGAGGAGGAGTCGGTGGCCTTGGAAAGACGATGCAATCCTTTCTCCATAGAATGATACGATGTATGACCTCTCCCAGTGTGCGCTCCTCGTCACCTCCAGGAATGTCAAGCAGTAGCTCGTAATATCCTGACATCACTTCATCAACCCCGACACGAGCATAGCCAGCTGGAATCGGATTGCAATGGAAGTTTGCTTCAGGGGGATTTGTTAAAGCATAGCCGTCCGCCACCTTCATGGATATGTTCTTCACTTTCATGTGTAGCTCACAAGGTGTCGTATGTTTGATATCATCCACAGGGTATCTATCCAGCAGTGCATCATCGGTCGGGGTGGAACCCACGCTGCTTTTTGGCATAGATGGGACGGTTGTATCCAATGCTGGATCTGCTTGCTGTTGCCGCTGAGACGCCCTTTCCTGGCTAAGTGAGTCGATCTGCTCCTGCTGCCTTAGGTAAGCGCGTTCCAACTCCGCGTGCTTTGATTCCATCAGTTGAAGGCGGTCTGTTGCCTGCTTCCTCTGCTCCTCCTCCTGCTTCTTCTGCTCCTCCTCCTGCTGCTTCTTTCTCGCACGGCTTCTGTAAGTGGCGTTCCAATCCGCAAACCCCTCAAACCACGGAACAACGCCTTTGCCTCGTGTTCGTCCCGGGTGTTCAGGATTGTTCAGGGCGCACGTAAGCTCGTCATTCTCTCTATCGGGCTTGTACTTTCCCGTTCGAGCATCTTGTATTGCAACAAGTAAAGCGTCGGAGGCTTCTTTAAGACTTGCCCGCTCCATAACCAGCCCTATCTCTGGGTCCAACTTCCCCCCATGCGCATAAAACCAAGTCCTGCACCTGGGGGGCCAACTCAATGTAACTGGAGTGACCCCTGCAGCAATCATCTGTTCCTCAGCGAGATCCCACTTAGGCCGGCCGACCTGGTAGCCACCTGGCCCCAGAGTATGGTGCCACTTTTTTTTCGCAGCATTAATCTTGTTTATTCTCGACCGTTCCTTAGCTTCTTTCGATTCCTTGAACTGCACGAAAGCGTCCCAGTGATCTTTTGCCTTCTCCAGTGTTCCCTTGAATGCTGGAGTCTTCTTTCCGTCTGCTTGGTACTTGGCCCATATTCTTTTCTTATGGTTGTTGAATGCTATCGCCATCTTCTTAAGAGCACTCTTCTTGACTTTCTCCCGTTCTTCATCTGTCAAATGATCTGGTAGGGTGAAATGTGCCATGAGCGATTCCCAAAGCAAATCTTTTGCTCTTCCGTCGACAAAAGTAACTCCTTCATCTCCCTTTGCTGGCTTATTCCATTCTTGAACGGAGATCGGGATTTGGTCCCTGACAATAACTCCGCATTGATGAGTAAATTTGTCCGCATTCTTTTTAGGAGCAAGCGGTTTGCCATTTTCTTTGATGGCATCGATGTTGTACTTTATGCCAGCCTGCAACCTTCTGGTCGGGCCTCGTACTGCCCTGCTTGTAGAAGATTTGCTCGATCCGGAGGGCTAAAAGAAGAAAGATTGATTCGTTAATATATATAAATCAATTAATACATGTAATGATCACCAGAGGCCTTATATATATATACCTCGCCGGTCTTTGTTATTTGAAGAACATTTCCTTCGTCGTCATTGTTGTGGCCTTCGTCTCTTCGTTCGTCTTCATCAAATATTAATACTCCCTCACCGGAATTATTAAGATATTGTGAGCCGTCATCTTCGGGTTCATTCTCATCTGGGCTCGAGGAGCGTATGATGTCGAACATGGTCTCTTCTCCGTCTCTGTCGGTCTTGTCCATACTTATATTAACTAATCCAGAAGAAAGAAAAAACAATTTAGTATTCAAATTAGAATGCAATCAATAAGGAAAAACTGAATCATAGTAGATAATATGCATCTCGAATAATCCAGATAATATGCATCATCAAATATAATCTCGAATACATCGTCTTGAATATTATCGAATATAATCTCGAATACATCTCGATTATTAATTATCACTAATACATCTCGAATATTATCATATAACATCACTAGCTAATACAGATCGAATATTATCGAATAATCTAGTTCACTCGCGGTTCCTGAGGCGCGGGCGGTGGACACCCAAAGAGAAGGAACCATCACAGGATCATAGCTCGGGTGAGATCCTTGAAGAACCTGCCAGGTATCGGAGAACCTGACGTCCAACGCAACCATGTAGCGACGGACGTGCTCGTCCTCCTCCCTGACATGGCGACGTACCACCTCCGCGGGGGCCGACTGCCTCCGCACCGAAAGTGGTCCACGCGACCGCCACCAAAGAAGCTCCGGGTCGACGACGGGAGCCCGGTTCCTCACCAAGTTGCGCGCCCCGGAAGGTAGCACCTCCCAGTGCCAGCCCGACGGAGCCCAGTCCCGGACATGGCGCCTCTCAAGCAGGTTCTCGCCACCGAGTCGACGACGAGGATGCGGGCCGGGCATCGTAGACGTCGAGAACAAATTCTATGCAAATTTAACATTTTTTAAATGCTTGATTGTGATTTTTGTAATTCTTTTTCACTTGATTTTGCAAATACATGACAAACTTTTGCAAATACAACATTAAGATATTAACATTAAAATATTTTTAATACATGGTCAACTTTCTATGCAAATTTTTTCTATGCTTGGTCAAAATTCCTTCTATATATACTATGATACAACATTAAAAGTATAAAAAACTAAAAAACATTCATCTAACATTTCTATATCTAACATTCATCTAACATTTCTATAACTAAAAGTATAAAAAACTAAAAAACATTCATCTCTAACATTTCTATAACTAAAAAACAGAAAAACAGAAAAGAATTACATATCCATATCTAACATTCATCTAACAAAAATTACATATCTATTCTATCACCATTTCTATGAACATATCTAACATTCATCTAACAGTTCCAAAAAATGAAAAAAAGGAAAAAAAGAGGGCTCACAGCGAGGAGGAGGAGGGGATCGGGGTGGGCAGGGCGTCGGCGAGGAGCGGGGGCGGCGAGGGCTCGAAGAGGAGGGTCGGCGAGGAGGTCCGGCCGTCGACGAGGATCGGTGGCGCGGCGCGCGATGCTCGGGGAGGCGCGGGCGGCGTCGGGGCTCGGGGAGGAGGGCGCGGGCGGCATCAGGGATCGGGGAGGAGGCGCGGGCGGCCTGCGTCAGGGGCGGCGACGAGCTCTAGCGTCGGGGGAGGCGAGACGGCGTCGGGGCAGGCGACGGCGGCAGCCTGGCGGCGTCCTCTGTAGTGGTCGGCGTCGAGAGAAGCAGAGAACTCTGAAAATTTTCAAGTGTTGTATATATATATGCGGAGACCTTTAGTCCCGGTTGGAGCCACCAACCGGGACTAAAGGTGAATTTTCACCAGGCCAAGCGGCGGGAAGCCAGGCCTTTAGTCCCGGTTGGTGGCTCCAACCGCGACTAAAGGGGAGCCTTTAGTCCCGGTTGGAGCCACCAACCGGGACTAAAGGTCTGGTGCTCGCGCAGGCGCGGTGCAGGGCAAGTTTAGTCCCACCTCGCTTGGCGAGAGGCGCCCGCACCAGTTTATAAGCCCCGCCGCGGCATCTCCTTCGAGCTCCTCTCTAAAGCAGGCCTTGTGGGCCTACCGAACCTGTCCTGCCCTGTGGTCCCTACTGGGCCGTGCGGGCCTGCATCCTGGCCCAACTAGTAGTTGGGTTTCTAGTCGTATGCAGGCCGTGGCGGCCCAGTAGGCGGGCTTTTTTTAATTTATTTATTTTTCAGTTTTTTTGTTTTCTACTTTACTTATTTTCTTTTGTTTCTGAGTTGTTTTTTTGATTTATTAGAGTTTTTGAGTGAATCTTTTTGCTTTAGGTCACAAAAATTATAAACTTTCTGTTAGTGCCAGTAGTTTTCAAATTTGAATAGTTTAAATTTGAATTATTTGAAATTTGTGTGAATCACTAGTTTGTGAATAACTTTATTTTAAAAATAGATTTTTGAGTGATTCTTTTTCCTGCTGTTTAATATTAGTGTGTTTTATCATTATATTCAATTTGGTTATTTTTATGTTATTTTAAATGGGTGTTTTAAGTTTAAAAAAATGAAATGCCTTTGTAACAGATGAGTTTTCGTCCGAAAGCCTGATACTTCGAAAGAGATTGTCCAGTTTGTACACGAAGTGCATCCAGTTTTTGCCGTAACCCTTTCAACTTTTTAGCACATGCTATGTGGGTGAAATGATGATACCATGCCAAGTTTCAACCTTTTCAGAGTTCATTTGTAGTGCTTTTCAATTTCAGGGTCATTTAGCTCAAAAAAGTCATGTAATTGCATGAAAAATAGCGAATGAAGTCAGAAAGGGTTGAAAATTGATGATGTGGCTTTGAATGGTGCATGTTGAACTCACAAAATGTCTAGAGTTGAAATAAGTTTAAAAAAATGAAATGCCTTTGTAACAGATGAGTTTTCGTCCGAAAGCCTGATACTTCGAAAGAGATTGTCCAGTTTGTACACGAAGTGCATCCAATTTTTGCCGTAACCCTCTAAACTTTTTAGCACATACTATGTGGGTGAAATGATGATACCATGCCAACTTTCAACCTTTTCAGAGTTCATTTGTAGTGCTTTTCAATTTCAACGTCATTTAGCTCAAAAAATCAGTAAATGCATCAAAAATAGCGAATGAAGTAAGAAAGGGTTGAAAATTGATGATGTGGCTTTGAATGGTGCATGTTGAACTCACAAAAAGTCTGGAGTTGAAATAAGTTTAAAAAAAATGAAATGCCTTTGTAACAGATGAGTTTTCGTCCGAAAGCCTGATACTTCGAAAGAGATTGTCCAGTTTGTACACGAAGTGCATCCAGTTTTTGCCATAACCCTCTCAACTTTTTAGCACATGCTATGTGGGTGAAATGATGATACCATGCCAACTTTCAACCTTTTCAGAGTTCATTTGTAGTGCTTTTCAATTTCAACGTCATTTAGCTCAAAAAAATCAGTAAGTGCATCAAAAATAGCGAATGAAGTAAGAAAGGGTTGAAAATTGATGATGTGGCTTTCAAATGCCTTAAAGATATATTTCTTCGCCATTCAAATGCCAAAACACATATATACCCTAACTATTACAAAGATTCCATCCGATTTGTCCGAAGTGGGACTTTCGAGATAAGTCCGGAAACTCACTAGAGAAGAAAGTGATGACGGTGAAGCCGGTCACATCCCAGAGTGGGATCTTTGGGTATAAAACTTTTTCTTCGCGTGTGTCCCTTTGCGCCGTAACCATGGACAATCTTCATCATTTAACAGGATGCTTGGGGTCAATCTTCACTGTGAAGGGAGCAATTTCATGAAACTTTTCATAATCTTCTGACATGTCTGTCTTGTCCTCCACTCCCACGATATTTCTTTTCCCTGAAAGAACTATGTGGCACTTTGGCTCATTGTATGATGTATTCGCTTCCTTATCTTTTCTTTTTCTCGGCTTGGTAGACATGTCCTTCACATAGAAAACCTGTGCCACATCATTGGCTAGGACGAATGGTTCGTCTGCGTACCCAAGATTGTTGAGATCCACTATTGTCATTCCGTACCGTGGGTCTTCCTTTACGCCGCCTCCTGACAGATTGACCCATTTGCAGCGAAACAAAGGGACCTTCAATTCACGTCCATAGTCAAGTTCCCATATCTCCTCTATGTAACCATAATATGTGTCCTTTGGCCTATTGGTGTTTGCTGCATCAAAGCGGACACCACTTTTTTGGTTGGTGCTCTTTTTATCTTGGGCGATCGTGTAAAATGTATTCCCATTTATCTCGTACCCTTTGAAAGTCAATATAGTCGAAGATGGTAACTTGGACAACAAGTACAACTCATCTCCAACACCGTCGTCATGCATGAGACGTGTCTGCAACCAACCGCCGAAAGTCCCCGTGTGTTCACGTGTAATCCAGTCGTCAGACTGCTCTGGGTGTTTGGAGCGTAGAATATTCTTGTGTTCGTCGATATACGGACCCACCAAGCTGGAATTTTGTAGAACTGTGTAGTGTGCTTGCACCCAAGAATGCCCGTCCATACATATTACATGGTCCTTTCCTAGCGTGCCTTTTCCACCAAGTCTGCCCTCATGCTGCGATTCGGGAACACTAATCGGCTTAAGGTCAGGAATAAAGTCAACACAAAACTCAATGACCTCCTCTATTTCATGGCCCTTGGAGATGCTTCCTTCTGGCCTAGCACGGTTATGAACATATTTCTTTAAGACTCCCATGAACCTCTCAAAGGGGAACATATTGTGTAGAAATACAGGACCCAGAATGGCAATCTCTTCGACCAGGTGAACTAGGACGTGCGTCATGATATTGAAGAAGGATGGTGGGAACACCAACTCGAAACTGACAAGACATTGCACCAAATCATTCTGTAACCTTGGTAGGATTTCCGGATCGATTACCTTCTGAGAGATTGCATTGAGGAATGCACATAGCTTCACAATGGCTAATCGAACGTTGTCCGGTAGAAGCCCCCTCAATGCAACCGGAAGCAGTTGCGTCATAATCACGTGGTAGTCATGGGACTTTAGGATCTGGAACTTTTTCTCTGCCATATTTATTATTCCCTTTATATTCGACGAGAAGCCAGACGGGACCTTCATACCAAGTAGGCATTCAAACAAGATTTCCTTCTTTTCTTTGGTAAGAGCGTAGCTGGCAGGACCCTGATACTGCTTTGGATGCATGCCGTCTTTTTCGTGCATACGTTGCTGGTCCTCCCGTGCCTCCGGTGTATCTTTTGTCTTCCCATACACGCCCAAGAAGCCTAGCAGGTTCACGCAAAGATTCTTTGTCACATGCATCACGTCGATTGTAGAGCGGACCTCTAGTTCTTTCCAATATGGTAGGTCCCAAAATATAGATTTCTTCTTCCACATGGGTGCGTGTCCGTCAGCGTCATTCGGAACAGATTGTCTGCCAGGACCCTTTCCAAAGATTACTTTTAAATCCTTGACCATATCAAGTATATCATGACCAGTACGGTGGCGAGGCTTCTTCCGGTGATCTGCCTCACCTTTGAAATGCTTGCCTTTCTTTCTTAAGACATGATTGATCTGAAGAAATCGATGATGTCCCAGGTACACATTCTTCTTACATTTATCCAAATATATGCTGTCGGTATCATCTAAACAGTGCGTGCATGCGTGGTATCCCTTGTTTGTCTGTCCTGAAAGGTTACTAAGAGCAGGCCTATCATTGATGGTTACAAACAGCAACGCTCGCAGGTCAAATTCCTGCTGTTTGTGCTCATCCCACACACGTACACCTTCTATACTCCACAGCTGTAAAAGTTCTTCAACCAATGGCCTTAGGTACACATCAATGTCGTTGCCGGGTTGCTTGGGGCCTTGGATGAGCACTGGCATCATAATGAACTTCCGCTTCATGCACAACCAAGGAGGAAGGTTATAGATACATAGAGTCACAGGCCAGGTGCTATGATTGCTGCTCTGCTCCCCGAAAGGATTAATGCCATCTGCACTTAAACCAAACCATACGTTCCTTGCGTCATCTGCAAAGTCCTTCCACTTTCTCTCCATTTTTCTCCACTGCGATCCGTCAGCGGGTACTCTCAACTTCCCGTCTTTCTTACGGTCTTCTTTGTGCCATCGCATCAACTTAGCATGCTCTTTGTTTTGGAACAAACGTTTCAACCGTGGTATTATAGGAGCATACCACATCACCTTGGCAGGAATCTTCTTTTTGGGGCGCTCGCCCTCAACATCACCAGGGTCATCGCGGCTGATCTTATAGCGCAATGCACCGCATACCGGGCATGCATTCAAATCCTCGTACTCACCGCGGTAGAGGATGCAGTCATTAGGGCATGCATGTATCTTCTGCACCTCTAATCCTAGAGGGTAGACAACCTTCTTTGCTTCGTACGTACTATCGGGCAATTCGTTGTCCTTTGGAAGCTTCTTCTTTAACATTATCAACAACTTTTCAAATCCCTTGTCAGATACACCATTCTCTGCCTTCCATTGCAGCAATTCCAGTGTGGTACCCAGCCTTTTCTTGTCATCTTCTCAATTTGGGTACAACAATTTCTTGTGATCCTCTAACATGCGCTGCAACTTCAGCTTCTCCTTTTCACTTGCGCAGTTTCTCTTTGCATCGGCAATGGCCTGACCAAGATCATCAGCGGGCTCATCTGATGCCTCTTCTTCAGCTTCTTCCCCCATTGCCGGCTCAGCTTCTTCCCCCATTGTTGTACCATCGTATTCAGGGAACCCATGGCCAGGATAGCTGTCATCATCCTCTTCTTCATCATTCTCTTCCATTAGGACCCCTCTTTCTCCGTGCTCGGTCCAACAGTTATAGCCGGACATGAAACCGGACGTAAACAGGTGGACGTGAATGGTTCTTGAGTTAGAGTAATTGTGATCATTCTTACAGACAGCACATGGACAACACATAAAACCATCCGCCCGCTTGTTTGCCTCAGTCGCAACCAGAAAAGTACGCACGCCATTAATGAACTGGGGAGAGCATCGGTCATCGTACATCCATTGCCGGCTCATCTTCATTACACAACACCGAAAAGACCAAATTAATACAAGTTCATACATATAGTTCATACACACTTATTCTCATAAAACAACATACAAACACTCTAGCTAAAGCATTTAAATGCAACAACAAATGCGATCAAGATCGCAACTAAGGTAACAATTGATCCAACATCATAGTGATACCAAGCCTCTTGATTAACGACATATTTTTTAAATTTTCTAATCTTCAAGCGCATTGCATCCATCTTGATCTTGTGATCATCGACGACATCGGCAACATACAACTCCAGTTTCGTCTTCTCTTCTTCAATTCTTTTCAATTTTTCTTTCAAATACTCGTTTTCTTTTTCAACTAAATTTAACTTCTCGACAAGAGGGTCGGTTGCAATTTCCGGTTCACATACCTCCTAGATAAAAATATCTATGTCAACTTGATGGGCATAATTGTCATAAACGCGAAATGCAACAAATAGTTATAAAAGAGAATATATATACCACATCCGAATCATAAACCGGACGAGGGCCGACGGGGACGGATATCAAAGTCATGGCACTATGTATAACAAACAATCATACATGTAAGAAAATTATACAATTAACTATCTAAATCATACAAATAAGATTTTTTTTATAAAAAGGATAAGAACAAGAGGCTCACCAAGGTGTGGTGCCGGTGACGGGACGGTGCGGGCGATCGACGGTGGTTAGGACGGGGACGGGAAGGCACTAAGTAAACCACACCTACACATATGCAAACTAAGAAGTTAATTTGAGCTCAAATTGCATATAAATCAAATAAACTACCACATATAAATACTCCCAAACTAAAACCCACAAATCACTATACTTATAGAGCATTGCAAGAGCTAATCTAGCAATGAGAGATGAAAGGACAAAGTTGCTAACCTTTGTGAACACTTGGATGGATGGGGTGCCTCCAAATCTTGACAAATTTTGGCAAAAATGGAGGATGAGCTCGAGGAAGAGGGGAAGAACAGAGAGGAGAGGAAAGGGGAAGAACAGAGAGCTCGGGCTGGACGAAGGGTTTATATAGGAGCATCTTTAGTCCCGGTTCGTTACACAAACCGGGACTAAAGGTGAGCCTCTAGTACCGGTTCGTGACACGAACCGGGACTAAAGGTGATCGTGGGGCCCCAGCCTGACACCAGCCTGCCACCACCCCTTTAGTCCCGATTCGTGTCACTAACCGGTACTAGAAGTTGAACACGAACCGGGACTAATGATGCCCGCCCCCCTAGCCGTTGGAACCGGGACTAATGATGCCCGCCCCCCTAGCCGTTGGAACCGGGACTAATGGTCACATTAGTACCGGTCCGTTTCCAAACCGGGACTAATGGGGCTCACGTAAAGTCCTTTTTCTACTAGTGTATATACATGCAATGAGGAGACGGAGAAAGGGGAAGAACTTTTGCAGCACGGTGAAACTTGATATGATGAAAGCTTATGATAGGATAGAGTGGCACTTTATGGAGGCTATTCTATTGAAGCTCAGTTTCAACGCAAGTATTTGATTATGAAGTGTGTTTCTTCAGTCAGGTTTGCAGTCAGAGTGAATGCTGAACCATTGCCCTTTTTTTACTCCTTCACGGGGGCTACGTCAAGGAGATCACATGCCACTTTTTATTTTCCTCTTGTGTGCAGAAGGATTTACCTCTCTTCTAAACTTTGGAGGAAATTAAGTAGATATGGGAATTCGAGACAGTCCAAGGTCACCACGGGTCAACCCCATGTTATTTGCGGATGATAGCCTCATTTTCATCGATGCCAATATGCAAAGTGTGTCTCGACTCAATGAAATTCACATGATCTATGCTCAGTGTTCAGGGCAGTGTGTTAACAGGGACAAGAGCGCAATTTTCTCAGCCCAAATACGCCTGCATCCCGACGTATTCATGTGAAACAAATGCTCGGTATAAGCAATCCTTCAGTGAATGGTACCTTGGGTTTCCGATGGCAGTGGGAAGGAACACGAGTGGTACCTTTGATCACATTGACGAGCGAATATGTGTGAAATTCAAGGCTGGTCAGATAGGTTTTCGGCTTGTGCAGGTAGAGAGAGACTTACGAAGTCTGCCATTCAGTCAATGCGAACTTATTAAATGAGCTGCTTTCTCGACAAAAAAAGGTTTGTTCCAAATGGTCTTCATTTATGGCGAGATACTGATGGGCTAGATCTCTTGATAAGCGACTTTGCATTGGTTAGCTTGGGACAAGTTTGTGACACCAAAAGTGAAAGGCGGGATGGGGTTCGCGACTTACAATTACAAACATTTCACTTGGCGTTGCTCGGGAAGCATGGATGGAGATTCATCACAAATCTGGATTCCTTGTGTGCTAGGGTTATGAAAGGGAAGTACTTCTGTGACACCGATTTCATGTATGCAAATGCCCCTTTGTCTTCCTCAACGATATGGCGTACGATCATTGCTGGAAGGAAGGCCCTTCATCTCGGGCTGATCAGCCCCACCATATCAGTCTAGAATAATGAGTGGATTCATGAGACTATTTCCATCTCATTGACGGTGTCCTGGACTAAGGGGTGCTAGCCACGTGTAACACTCCTGTGTAAATGAGCTACAGTGATCTCCATGTTAATGCTAAACTACTTTGTTTTGCAAAGAATGATCACAGTAGAATCATATCTCATTTCAAACTCCTTCACTGAATTCAAATTAAATTTGCAAGTGAAATTTAAAGTTGCACAAAAGTTGCTGCAAAATAGTTCATCATTTAGCAAATATTCCATAACAATTATTTGTTAAGGAAAACAACATCACCTATTTGCTTAAATGGGCTATAGCAATTAAAACAGTGCCAAATCAGCATATTTAAATGCTTTTCCATTTATGAAAAATTCAAATCAATTCAAACCTCTCCTAAACTTTCCGTGACAGTGCCAAATATTGCAATGTAATTATGTGGCCAAGTCCCATATTTTACAAAATTCATTTGGCAGCTCAAAGAAATGCAAACAGCTTCTGTAATAGAAAATAGAAAAGAAAATAGGCAAAGGCCACTGTGCACTGGGCCTTAGTGCACAGTGACTGGCCCAGCCGACCCAGCCTAGCCTCCCGCGCGGTCATCGTCCTCCTCGCCTCCGTGTCGCCATGTCCGTGGCCGCGCGCGCGCTCGCCGGCCAAAGGTCGACACGGCGACGCTACAACGCCGCCGAGAGGATAAGGCCTCCACCCAGCCCTCCCTATCCACTTTCCCCCTCTCCCTCTCGCTCTCCGCCTCGATTTGGAGAAGCGCCTGACGCGGCCACGCCGTCGCCGCGTCGACTCCGCGGCCACAGGCCTCCCCGCGCCGCACCAGCGTGTCATGAAGACGTGCCGGCCTCGTCTACGTCGACTACGCCGACGAACGCAAGCAGGGAGGTAGCACAGCGCCGGATCGCCGTCGTCTTCTTCCTCGGGCACCGCCGGCGTTCCTCTTCGACTCCGACGCCCTCTGCTGCTCCCGGCTCTCAACGAGCCTTTCTTGCGCTCCACGGTGAGCTCCCGCTCGAAAACCCTCATTTCCCAGCTCATTTCCGTGCCCGTAGCCTAGCTAGCCATCGCGTCCGAAGCTCCTCGCCGCTGTTCGCTCCGCCGCCGCGGCCACCGCAGGCTTAGCTCATGTCCGAGCACGTAGTCGTGCTCCTGGGCTCCCCAGGAACCCAACGAGCCCTTCGGCTCGTAGTGCCGTGCCCCTAGCCTCGCCTTCATCATCGCCCGATTTCGGCCGCCGCCTGCCGTTGTTGCTCCGGTCAACTCCGGCCACCCCAGCCTCCGCAACCGCCACCAAACGACGCGGCGTCGAACGCCCGATCCAACGCGCCAAGCCGCACGCGAAATGGTGCCCTGTGGGCATTTTCCGACGAGGTCCCGAGCGCCCCGCCGCGATTTTGGTCGCCGGCGGCGAGACGCCAGCGTCGCTGACCTGGCATCGCCTGGGGCCCACCCCTTGGTCACTGCCAGTGGGTCCCACGGGCCCCGTTGACTGGGTTGACCTGGTCAACTGTGCTGACTGGGCAGCCCCAGTCTATGACATGTGGCCCCCACGTGCTTAATTAATTATTTTTATAAATAAACTTAATCTGTTAATTAATATGACACTGACAAGTGGGTCCCACTAGCTAAATAATCTAATTAGTTAAATTAATCTACTGTTTAATTGTTTCAGTCTATGACAGGTAGGCCCCACCTGGTCAGTTTGACCAGTCAAAGTCCACAGTTGACTACTGACTGGGCAGTCAACTGGGCCCCACTGTCAGCCCCTGTTACAAATGGCTGGGTACACTTCTGGCTGTATCTAGCATTTATCCATTTATTTTCCAAATTAAAATTAAATAAGAAAATTCCAGAAATTGTTTAAAACTTTGAAAAATCATATAAATTCAACCGTAGCTCAGAAGAAAATGTTTTCTATATGAAAAATGATCAAAAAAATAAGACGAATCCGAATATGCCATCCACATACCTGTCACATGCCTCCAACACTGCAAACATGGAACCTTCCCCTCCGGATCGTCTGTCCGATAATTGCCTAAAGCCAGATATTTTCCCGCACCGTCTGTAACGTGTAGCACTGCATTAGGTCATCCCTAGCACAGCATATTGCCATGTCATACATTGTGCTGCATTTGTTTGCTTTGTATTTATTGTTTCTTGCCCCTCTTCTCTCCGGTAGACTCTGACACTGACGCTGCTCCCGAGTACGACTACGCTCCTGACGTCCAGCCCCTCTCAGCAGAGCTTCCAGGCAAGCAAAACCCCCTTGATCATTCCTATATCACCCATTCTTTCTCTCCCGTACTTGCATTACATTTTGCTACTATTATTCGATAGCTCATATTCTGACGCATAGCCTGATTTCGTAACCTGCTGTTGATACTTTACTTGTTGTCCTATATGCTTAGTATAGGCTAGTTAGTGATCCATCAGAGGCCCTACACCCTTGTCTGTGTTGCCAGGCTTTACTACCGGAAGATTCGATCAAGGTGATCGACGTGCAGAGACCGACACATCACCGCACACCCCCTTAGTTGTACGACTCTGCAGAGCTACTATCGAGTGCCGAGGGTGATACCTCCTACCTCACTCCTGATGATATCTCTATAGCATAGCTAGTCGGTTGTGGGTTACCGAGGGTGATTCCTCTTTCACCACCTCCGATGATGCCTCTGTCGTGCAGCCCCTCAAGTGTGAACCCATCGATGGTGATTCCTCCAAGTTCACCTTGACGATTACATCGAGTGGGAATCCATCGAGGGTGATTCCTCGGATTTTCCCCTTGATGTTACGGACACACTGTCACCTTACACTGTTCTCCGTTTACTGTTACTGCGGGATTGAAGGGACATGCGGTACCACCCCGGTAGAGGTGGACCTGAGTTCCCGACAGTCTCTGGATAAGTCGGGTTAACCAGGAGGGTACCCGCGAGATAATTACGCGGCACGGCCGGGCAGGCAGAGACCGCCCTAGAGAGGGATGGGCCTGGCCCTTGCCGTAAGTCCGCGAGACGGGGCGACAGGAGCACTGATCGTCATCGCGAGCTCCCAACACACTAATGGATTTGGATATATGATCTGAGTAGGCCTCTGGCCTTTTCGCACTGACCACCACGCGGGAATAAAAGTGGGCACTCGGCGTCGTACGATTCTTCCGAAAGCTCTTCAGACGTCAGCAGTTGAGCGGTGCACGCTGGGTTGGACGGTAACCGCCTGCGCTTGTATTAAGGGGGTGGGTCTGCTCCCGGCCGCGTACGCAACGCGCAGGAGTGTTTAGGACGATTGGCCCATGACCCCTTCACACTTAGGATTTAGACCGGCGTGCTGGCCTCTCTGTTGAGTCTAGGTAGAACTACGGTGTGTCGATCAGCCGAGGCCGGGCATGACCCGATAAAAGTGTGTCCGGCCGGAGTTAATCGAGTGTGTTGGGTAAGTTGGTGCACCCCTGCAGGGAAGTTATCTATTCGAATAGTCGTGTCCACGGTAACAGGACGCTCGAAGTTGTATCCCGATCTACTACAACTAGACCTGGATACTTGAGATTCTAAATTGATATGATGGCTCCGGGATCGCTTTCTCGCAGGGAGTCGAGGAAGGATCTCTGGGCATTATTAATATATATTTGTTATTACATGTTATGTTATTCTACTCTCTTCTGTTGCTGCAAGACGCTGCAAGAAGCTAGTCTTCGATAGGCTAGGCCTTCCCCTCTATTATGGCATTTCTGCAGTATAGTCCACAAATACAGCCCCTTCCCTTTGATACCGATGCATACTTAGCATAGATCTGATGTAAGTCTTGCGAGTACTTTGGATGAGTACTCATGGTTGCTTTGCTACTCCTTTTTTCCCCTACCCGATTGCTGCGATCAGATGACGGAGTCCCGGAGACAGCTGATCCCGCCGATGACTATTACTACCCCGACGGAGCCTACTACTACGTGGAGACCGACGACCAGGAGTAGATAGGAGGCTCCCAGGCAGGAGGCCTGCGCCTTTTCGATCTAGTTGTCGTCGTTTTGCTCAGCCTTCTTAAGGCAAACTTGTCTAATTATGTCTGTACTCAGATATTGTTGCTTCCGCTGACTTTGTTTTCGAGCCTTTGTGGCCTGGCTTGTAATATAAAGCTGTATGACTTTAATTTGTGTCTAGAGTTGTGTTGTGATATCTTCCCGTGAGTCTCTGATCTTGATCGTGGGCATTTGCGTGTATGATTAGTGCACGGTCGAGTCGGGGGCGTCACACCACGTCGGCTCACAGTCATGGGCCGGGCCGAGGAACCCAAGACAACCGAAGAATGGGCCATGTTCACCATGACCCTTGGCGTACTCAAGATATGGAATCCTCCGAAGACTTGGCGCACACTTCACGACATGTTCAAATCACCGGCAAGCTTATCACGAGATGTAACCGACCTATTGTAACCCTAGGTACCCCCGGCCCCTATATAAGCTGAGGGTTTAGCTCGTAGGGTTAAGTTAGATACATTCATACGATCTCGAGGTAGATCATCCTATACTCTGTACTCCATCACAATCAATACAATAAAAGCAAGACGTAGGGTTTTACCCTCTTTTAGAGGGCCTGAACCTGGGTAAACACCTGTCTCTTGTTCGTCCTGTTACCATCTAGCCAAGATCACCAGCTCGGGACCCACTACCCGAGATCTGCCGGATTTAACCCCGACACTCACCAATGCTCAAGTCAACGAACATGACAATTGTACATATAAGTGAGCTAATTGACATGGCAAATTGGATGTGGAAGAGTGATCTTGCCCGAGAAACTTTTCTAAAACCAGATGCAAATGCTATTCTCAATATACCTTTGCGGTCTGGTGGTGGCGAAAATAGTTTGGCCTGAGCTTATGAGAAATCGGTCATCTACACAGTGAAATCTGCAGTGTACCGTGCTTTGATGATCCAGAAAGAGCGGTTAGCTCAAGGAGAAGGGATGGCTACAGGAACCTCAAAGTCTTATGAACATGTGTGGAATGCTCTATGGAAACTTAAGGTCGTGCCAGAAGTCAGGGTTTTCTAGTGGAGGGTGCTCAATGGAATTGTGTCGGATGAGTACTCGCTGCACCGGCGTCATATAAAGGATGATAGTCTTTGCAAAATTTGCATGGCAAAAGAAGAGGATCTCATGTATGCTTTGGTCCATTGCTCGTATGCTAAGAAATTTTGGGATGAAGCTCAGGTCTGGTTCAACTTCCGAGTCCCACTTCACCCATACAATTCGGCACGAGATATCCTATGCGACCCACGTTTTCAGGAGCAGACAAGAGCCAAGATAATTTCGGTAATGCGGTCCATCTGACACTCGAGGAATCGATTGACACATGACAAGGAGCAGTCTGGTCCGATGATTTCTATGCGCTCAATCAGAGAAGCACTTGTAATCCTGGAACTCCCAAGTGAGCAGGCTCTGATTATGCCTGGTCATGGTTGGCGCCCCTAGAATCAGGCATCATAAAAATCAATACTGACGGTGCCACTTGGCCCCCCAGAAGCAGGATTACGCGATGACTACTGTCACACGCCGACTTGCCTCGTCGTAGACCTCCTGAGCTACTGCCCACTTGGTGATCTTTTTTTCTCTCTCTTTAATGATTTTTTGGGCGTGTTTGTGCTGATGCGCCAGGCGCCTGCATAACCTATTGTCCCTTTGCTGCATTTAAACTTGTTGTATCAACGTGGTGATTGCTTTATTATTTATAAAGCGAGAAGAAAGCTTGTTTCATTATTAAGTGGACTCTCCTATATTTTGAATTCACACATTGCCCAAACATTTGTCCAGAACTCCAGATGATCTTCAGAAGATGGCTGCAGCAACTGATAAAACCAGCAAGTCAAGTTGATTTCGATGCTTTTATGTACCCAATCACCTTTCGTACTTCATTCTTGTCACATACCAACCTAAGGATTTAGGACTGCGAGATACTACTATGAAAGAGTAAAATGTGCATTGAAGATCATTTTTCTTTACTGAACTGAACCTAGTGAAGTTTCCACTGTCTACTGAAAGTCGCTTTTAGTTGAACAGCTCACATGCCCTCAAATAGCTTGTAATCTACTTGAACATAATTTATTATCCCTAGTTTCATGTATTTCGTCCTGGTGCTGTTTATGCCAACCTTGTATTGCTTTCATCAGAGAGAAAACAAAAAAGCTAAACATGGTAACTGTACCAGTTGTCATCACAGCTGATCCTCGCAGAGATAATGTGGAGCAACTTCGTGACTATGCTAATTAATGGTACGTTCTCCACGCACTTTACATCGCTTGATGATCCCTTAAGTTTCTTGTATCTTGTCCTAGGCTCACGCAGTGCTGGAGGCCTGGAGCGCGGCCGCTTAGTCGCCGGCGTCGTCCTCCCGCACCGCCCGCCGCACCAGCGCGACCGCTTGATCCTTCATGGCGCCGTACGTCGCCAACCTCGGCCGATCGCTATGACCACGCCGAGTTGCAGTTGGGAGAGCAGGGAGGAGGAACGAGAACGCGACGGACCCGTGTTGTGCGGTGGCTTCAAGCTCGGCTCGTCCCTACATGTCACAGGCAGCGACCGGAACGAAAGGGAGATACTGGGCCATGGTGTTTTTGTCGGGCCTGTTGAAGCCCAAACCAACGAGAGGCGGATAGCCTGGTTTGGCTGGTCGCCCGAGCGCAGCAGAGTTTCCCTGCTCTTTCGTTTCGTTCCGTTTAGTACCACCTCGCTCGTGGAGGGGGGAGAGACGGCCGAGGTAGCTATAAAAGGAGGGGAGGGCAACATTGAAACCCATACCTTTCTCGGCCTTTTGGTTAAAATCAAGTGTAGTATCTGTTTTTATCAGTTTAATATCTGATATGTGGGCCATGTGTCCACAATTTATGGGGAAGGATCCATCACAGTGGCTTGCCATTGGGGCCCTCAAGTGTCGCCTCGGCGTTGCACTACAGCCCAAACACTCAAGTGTCGCATCGGCGTTGCACTACAGCCCAGGCAGGCGCACCCCAACCAAATCAAAGTTCAAACATTCATGCCCCTTGAAAATGCATATAAATTTTCGTGGACAGACTCTTGCTTTGAACAATCTGGAGCGCTCTTGGTTGGCCTCACGTTTCTAACTTGATTGAGCAAGGACAAGAAGTGTCACACTGAAGGTAAGATCAGGTTACCAAGCTGAGGTGTTTGTGTTTGCTTTTATGTCAGTACCCTTCTAATGACAGGTTGTTGATTTTCTTGCCGTCTCGAGTCAAACTGGCCTGATGATGGGGAAAATTAGAACACCGCCATTCTGAACTTGTTGCAGCTTATGATGGAGCAAAGCTAAGATTAAGAACATTGATGTATTAACTCTCATCCTTTTTTAGTGGTTAATTGCCACCAAAACAAATAAGTAAAAGAATCTCAGCATTTGTTTTTTTCAAGCGCTTCCATTATCCACTAAACTTGTTTTCCTTTTTGTAGGTGCATGAGTACAGAACTAATGTGTCAGTAATGTCGAAGAACAGAGATCTGTATCATTTGCATTGAACGTAATCTTGTATCGTAGTTATACATTTTACACGTGCATGCTTAGGAATAATGACGAGGATCAAAGCCATTAAATAAGATGTACAACGCTGTATCGTGAATGTATGATCAGCGTCAGAGGATGCTATCATCTCCTTGTTTTCCTGACTATGTCTGTCATGAATTCCACATGCACATCCTTTTCCCTGACCAATCTTCTACAATTGGAGAATAGAGTAAGTGCTCTGAAGAAAGAACCATCAGTACCCACTGCAGCCATTGGTGGGTGATTCAAGCTTCTGAGCCATAACGGAAACTCATGATCAAAAAGGACTTCTCTAGCATTGGATGGCAAAAAACTCTCTGAAACTCTCGCAAAGGACATATACGGTCGATTTGAGGGCCTGCGTCGGAGATGCCCTGACAACCATATCATCATATATGTTATTTCCACCATAGTTGCATTCAGCAAAACTTATTTATCTAGAAAATCTAAATTTGCAAATTTAATGTATGTTCGCCCCTTTATAACACGCGAGCAATTATCTAGTAAGAGCATCTCCAACGCTGTGCATCAAAACAGACACATCAAACGTCCACCGACACATTCGGACGTGTCCACAGACAACAGATAGGGGCCGGTACATTTGAGCTTGAAATTCTTCATCGCCGCATGTTGTTCACCCAGATGGGCTCCCCTTTGAGCTTCATCCAACAATATGTCAACGTGAAGGGCTTGTCGTCCGTCCTTTGGTACATCACCGCAGCACATGCGGGCTATACAATGACGTGATCATCAAGTTGCAACATTGAGTGAATCAAAGAGTTGACCAACATGTAGAGCAATAAGAAGCAAAACTTACTATCTCCATGATTTATGCGCCCGTTGGCCAACACGACAATGTTTGAAATGGTGTATCGCTGGTGGAGTAGCGACTTCGCATTGCGATCATGGATCACATCCAAATTGTGGGGCGTCTACTGCTTATGCTCGTGAAACCAAGAATGCACATGTTGACAAAATATTATACCCTATTGCTTCATGCCTACAAACCCCACACTTGTGGCCAACCACGCGTCACACACCAATGCATCCTCTCTCTCACCTAGTACCCTCCTCAATCATGCTTGCTTCATGTTAAGAAGAAAAAGTCAAAAAAAAATTCAATGATATTTGGCCGAACACTTGCCGACATGGTGTCCGCCATGGACGGCATCGGCAGGAGGCAGATAGCTGGGTTGTGGACGGATCCAGGGTGCAACTGTGGGTAAGTACAAGACGTCCGAGTGGAGCAGCGGAGGTTCGGCAAGAACTGGGCGGTGGCCGGAGTGCTGTAGAGGCCGCGGCGGTCTGGTGGGGGGAGAGTGGGGAAAAGGGCTCCGGAAGGGGGGGTTTAGATGGGCCGGGTGTGTCGGAGTCTAATGTTGCAGGCGTTTGGACTCTCTCAAACCTCCCACAAGTTTGGTTCCAGTTTGAAAAAAAAAAACGAATGTACGGACTGGTCCACAGACGTTTGATGCACTGCGTTGCATGGCAACGTTTCCTGGACCGGATCCACACACACAACTCACGAAACAAGAAAGTTGAAACAGCACAACGTCGCCAGTGGATCTGTGGCCGCAAAAGAAACCATGATCTATACATCATCATCCGCCCTCAGCCAACGAAGGAGCTGACGCGGACGACACGCTGTTATCCGCACAAGCACAAGTTTCCATCGTCGACATCTGGTTCCGGTGCATTCTCTCTCGCCCTTGTCATTTCGCTTTCCAACTTGAAAGTTTTGCCTGCACACACACACACACAAAAACACACGAGACAGCCGTCAGTTCTTGGCTTCTTGCATGCCGCTGTTGATCGTCATGGCCCGGCGGCGGGTCCGGATGTGGGCTGCAGCCGTCGCCACGGGTGTGCTCGTCGTCATCGTCGTTGGTGCTTCTCCTGCGGCGGCGGTGGTCGAGGAGAAGCTGATGGTGGACATGACTCTCGTCCCGGGCGCCGCGTCGACGGGAGCAGGCAAGTCCACGTCCCCTTGAACATATCCTCTTTTCTCCCGCCGGCGGCATATTGTCTATGAAGTGCATTTGCATTATGGAGTACCAATGGTGGCATGGCGTCTGTGTTCCACTGCAGTGTGCCTCGACGGGAGCCCGCCGGCGTACCACCTCCACCAGGGCTCCGGCGCCGGCGCTGGCGGCTGGCTGCTCCAGTTCGAGGGTGGCGGGTGGTGCAACGACGAGCGGTCGTGCGCCCAGAGAGCCCGCACGCCCCTAGGTTCCAGCAGCCTCATGAACAGGCTCGAGGTGTTCTCCGGATTGCTCAGCAACGATCCCGCCATGAACCCAGTTACCCAGGTACCTCAGCTCATTCCCTGAATCGTTTTTCATTCAGCAACAAAGAAAACGAACACACACTTCAGAATTCTTCAGTTTCGTGCGTGAACCAAACAGTCACAATAATCCGGTAGGTAGCACTACCAACAACCAAGCTAGCTAGGTCCATGGTGAATTCAAGCTAATGGTCCTGCAAGGATCAATTGTTAGCCCACATCTGCATCGGGTTTTCAGGCCACTTGCAAAAAAAATTGGTCCACAAAATAAACGTTTTTCATCAATCCTCGTCATTATCAGGGAATTTTTGACACGGCATTTTCCAACAATTCGAGCAGATTTTTACAACTGGAATCGAGTGAAAATGCGATACTGCGACGGCGGCTCCTTCACGGGCGATTCAGAGTTCAGAAATGCTGTAAGTATGCTTGCATTATTTCCTGTTGCTGCATGCGTTCAACAGAAGTTTGCTGCTCACTGCTTGGTGTCTGCCTCTACATATGCAGTCTTCAGTCATCTACATGAGAGGCCAGAAGATATGGGATGCAATCATCACCGATCTCTTCCAGAAAGGCCTCGCGAAAGCCGAAAAGGTTCATCAGATCTCATCAGTGACAACCTATATAACCTTCTGCATATTGACAACAATTAAGTCGGTCATGGTTTTGAGCAAGTTCTGAATCCTTCAGGTGCTGCTCTCAGGCTGCTCAGCAGGAGGTCTAGCTACATTCTTCCATTGCAACGACCTCGAGGAGCGTCTCCGAGGTGTTGCCACGGTGAAATGCATGAGCGATGCAGGGTTTTTCCTTGATGTGTAAGTTGGAGCAAATCAAGCAAGAAAAAAATACTTCTGGAATGTTGATATTTTTTGTCAAGTGTGTTGAAAGGGCTTGGCCATTTTGCAGGGACGACATTTCTGGCCACAGCACCGTCAGGTCTTTCTTTAGCGGCGTAGTCGCTTTGCAGGTTTTTTCACTAGAAACCTCTCTTCCCACACTAAATTGGGAGTCTTTATCATACGATGTTTTAAAGCTTTTAAAAATGTTTATGTTTTCCAATTTTCAACTTTCATCTAGGGGGCTCAGAAGAATTTGAACAAAGAGTGTTCCGATTCGACTGTAAAATCTTATCAGGTGAGGACTCTTGGATTCTTACTCCGCCTTGAGAGCAGTGAACTGCATTTTTACACCGCCTTGTGCTAACCATGCACAACTTGCCACCATTTGCGTGCAGTGCTTTTTCCCTCAATATGCGCTTCGGAGCATCAGAGCCCCCTATTTCATCCTGAATTCAGCTTACGACGTATATCAGGTAAAACAAGACATTATACTACTTGATACTATTATTTTCAGCATCTGATCACTAGTAAGTACACATACTTGACATTTTTTGGACAGTTCTATCAAAATTTTGTGCCTCCTTCGTCTGATCATGGAGGTCAATGGAGTCGCTGTAAGGCGGCCCTTAGCGCATGCAGCTCATCCCAAATCGCAACTCTCCAAGGTTTCATTTTTTTGCTTTATACGGATCTGTGAAATGCACATTAAACCAACACTTGGTTAACTTATTGCCTTAAGCAAATTCAACCAAGTAATTGTCCTCCCTAGAGTATTTAGCTTCAGATTACTTGTATGGTGCAGTCTCCTACATATATTCTCTTAAAAGAAGATCCTAGATTCAAGTTGCTGCACTGAAGACATTTCTGAATTTGTCTCCAGGCCTGAGAAGCGCAATGTTAACGGCCCTGAAACCGTTTGAAGGCGAACCGAAGGTGGGGATGTTCATCAATTCCTGCTTTTCACATTGCCAGAGCGAGTCGCAGGACACATGGTTTGCACCAAATTCTCCAAGACTACACAACAAGGTAGTACTAATAATTACTTACTCATATAAGAATAAGCTGTACTCGTGTATGTGAGCTTCTACCAATGGGTAGTGTTTGCACTAACATCTTTTTGTTTCAGACAATTGCGAAGCTGGTTCGTGATTGGTACTTTGAAAGGGGTGCCACCTCCCAGGAAATTGACTGCCCCTACCCTTGTGACTCGACTTGTCACAACATTATACGTACCATTTAACTAGGTTAGGCCACTGAGTTTTAGGGATTATGTATTTGTGAGTGGCTAGAAATTTTATACAAAATCAGTAGAGGTGCATCATGTTAAAACTTGTGTACTTGTAATTCATGAGATAATATGACCAAATGTCTTATGCACAAAGAATGCACACTAGTATGGAACACGTGAGCATTGATGGATCAAAACCCGCTACCGCTGATGGGTGCCGACAGTCAATAAGTTTTTTGTTTCTGCGTAGTCTTTGGTACAGGAGAAGGAAAGAAAAGGAAAAAGGAAAAGGAATGCTTTCATTGAGAGTTGAACTCAAGACCTCCCGCTTACTAAACGGGTGCTCTAACCAACTGAGCTATGAAAGCTCTTGTTGGCAGATTAAATATGTTAGCAAATACAGTAATGGGAAGTATTGGGATAAAGTAGAGTTATATCCCAAACAACAAAGGTGGAAAGTTGAACTAACTCGGAAGTACTGGGTAAAACCAGTTGCTCAGAAGTATCACAGTACATAGAGCATCTCTTAACTGAGAATGTGTAGAATGGGTTGAGAAGTCGATCACAGCTTGGATGTACCAGATAGAAAATCTACGGTGGTACCGGGACCTATATTGTGACCACATAAAGAAGTAAACTGAGAGGGCTTGAAAGTGCTGGATAAAATGTTTTACTCGAAGGTGTCGCGGAACTAACGGATAAATGTCTCAAATGCATAGGCTCAGTAGCACTGGAATAGAAAGGTGCGGCGGTTCCAACGCGATAAAAGGCTGGATTTAAACTCTATGAAGCAGTAACCCTAAGTGATCAGTAGTACCATAAAAAAAGTTCGGAAGTACCGGATCTTAGAGATACTGGTAATTGAGGTGGCTAGAGTAGATTTTTGAGAACTTTGGGATTAGGGTATTTCATGAAGTTTCATACCAAAGTAATGTTGCTTGTGCTCCTCTTGATAGTACGATTGTCTCACACTCAATGCGAATTTTTGATTCATCAAAAGCCTATAAAAAAATCCCTTCGTTTCTTTTTTACTTCACATATTAGCTTTATCTTGAGTCAAACTTTATAAAGTTTGACCAACTTACAAAAATATCAACATCTATAATACCAAATAAGTACAATACAAAAATAGATTCATGAATGGATCTAATTATATTTATTGGGTATTGTGAATTTTGATAAATTTTCTATAAATTAGTTAAACTTTAGAAAAATTGATTCAAGTCAAAACTAATATGCGAAGTAAAAAAGAAATGGAGGGTGTACATTCTAAGAGCTTGAGGTAGACAACATCATTAAAAGTTGCGGGTAGGGGTCACCATTGATGTTCCACTTATGGCCAAGGGACTAAATCTGAAATAAACTCAAACATTACTCCTCCCAATGGTTATGTCATAAATCACCAAAACAAATTAGGCATATCCAATAGACACACTTTCACTTACGTTGATGACTTCAGGAATTGAAGTGAGTCCTTGGTTCGGGCCCTGCAAGGGAGGGACGGCAAGAGAAGAGGAAGATCATATCTCAACCTAGTGCCATGGCATGAGAAGAGGGCATACTTCTATCAAACAAGTGCCCCCCCCCCCCCCCCCCCCCACCCTCTAGATGGGATGTGGTGCCTCTCTATTTATATATAGGAAAAGGTTCAACATATTTACACCCTTTGCCGCTAAGCAAGTTATGGTAGTGCCCTTGGCCCTCTTCACACGGCGAAGGAGGAAGGGTTAAACAATTACAGTAATATCACATGGCATCTAGTGTATTTTCTTTAGGGCATAAGGATAATGCAATGATACATTTTTCCCGTGACTTCTAGGTATGAGGGATTTTAGTGTAGAATACAAGTTTGCCATTGAGATTCCCTTCTCTCTCCCTCTCTCTCTCCCCCCACCCCCTCTCATATGTAGGAGGTTCTTGGACTTTTGGAGCTATTATGGTCCTCATTGATAAATTCTTTCTGGCCTCGAGCTGGGCTTAAATACCATGATATGATCCCAGAGTTGGATTTTTGAACTGGGATGTTCAGACTTGATTTATGGGCTAAGGTGACCCTAGGTGTTGGAGACTCAGTCTTGAAATGATGAAGTGACTCGTGCCATCACACATTCAACCTTGTGCTAATGTTTTGACGATACCTTTTTTTTTAATTATTTTGGCTAAGGACTTCAAGTACATCCTATGCTCCAAGGTAAGCACATAAGTATGAATCAGATATGTTAAAGTACTTATTGACTTAATGTTCCATGTCATTTCATAGCGGGGCATGAATACCATCCACCGACAAAAATTCAAAATGAACACAATCAAATAGACTTTGATTAGGTCATTTGTAGAACACTCTTCTCAGACTAGGTTAGGATTTCCAGACAAGATAGCACAAACACCGCACTAACGATAACATCCTGGGTGGAGGAGGCGATGCCACTACACAAAGTGGCAATGGCAACAACGAGCCTCTTTTCTTGGCTTGCTTCCCCGTGGTCGAGATTGCACTCCCAGACATGTGCGACACGCCAGGTGGAAGTCGTGGAGAGACGAGACGAATCAGAAGTGAGTCAGGGAAAGAGAGAAGGTCACCTTATACAAGGGCAATCCACTAATTACAAGTCTAGTTGTGGCCTAACTTATTTGCCAAATTTGAACGGCCCAAGACTATGGGAGACCAGAGTCAACTCATCTGGCACACTATGGGAGACCAGAGTTAGACGATCCATTTACCAGGAGATCACCAGAAATACATATGTCCACCATGGTAAGTGGAGTAAATTGCAAAAAACCACCACAATTGTGCAAAATTCATCAAACACCCACCAAAATGCATGTTTTCTGGTGGTTTTTTTCTGAAGCATTGAAAACTTCGACCCAATTGTGGTGGTTTTTTGCAATTTACTCTGGTAAGTGGCACGTGGGGCTAGAAACACAAAACAAGTCTAAAAACTCTTGTGCTAACCTTTTTTTTGTGTGTGAACTCTTGTACTTACTTTGCCACAACCGCGAAATCATAAAAGCAGCATGGTCTATGTGAATGAAATTATTACACGTATACAAACTGCAAACCATATCGGTGAAGTTCAGGGCAAAAAGATTGCTGAAACAGTATGCTTTTGGCACACATAATAAGAAAGAAAAAGGAATGCTTTCATTGATAGTTGAACTCAAGACCTCCCGCTTACTAAACGGGTGCTCTAACCAACTGAGCTATGAAAGCTTTCGGTACAAAAATAATAGTTCGGTTACATGTCTGTAACTTACGTTGCCACCATACAGAAGCCCTCGTACTATCTCTTTTGCATAATTGACTCCAAGATCTCAACTGATCTCCAAGTGATACCTTGTGTTTATGGCTGCGTTGTCAGATTGTGCAGCACACCTTCTGAAGCAAACACTTTCCTAGTCGTGATCCCGGTGTTCTTCCTACACCGTTCTCCAAGTGACAAGTACTCCCTCCGTTCATAAATATAAGATGCTCTAACATTTTCAGAATCCAATGTATAGACACGTTTTAGTATATTTGTTCACTCATTTCAGTTCTTATGTAATCTATATTGAAAGATCCAAAACATCTTATAATTCGGAACGGAGGTAGTAGTCCATTATTGATGCTACACACGCCTTCACATTCACAAAAGGTCAGGGCAGGCACGCGAAACCAGATACGAGTTCAGTCCGGTTTATAGCCGCCGTTGGTCACCATCCATATCAAACGCAACGTATTGACAAGAAAATGGAAACTCTCCAGCCAGAATATTTTGTTCGTAATGTAATCAAAGTCGAAAACAGTGTGATAACTGCAACAACAAAAAAACATGCCGTGCACCTTTACCCTGGAGCATAGTACAACAGATAGAGCCCAGGCACAAAAACCTGGCTTTCAGGTTATGATACAATCATACAAGTTTGCTTATTTATCGGCTAGCTGAGCAAAATAGGAGACGGCAGATCCAACTTTATGGCGACAGGGAGGAAATCAACGGTAAAGAGCCTCAGCCTTCAAGTTCTCAGCAATCTCGGTCTCCCAGCGATCGCCGTTCTCGAGCAGTTTCTCCTTATCATATAGCAGCTCCTGCACCATGGCAGAAAAAGTTGTGTGTTTGGTTCCCCGGAAATATGTGGAGGTGCAACATCATACGATGGAATCAACTAGTTTACCTCGTGAGTTTCGGTAGAGAACTCAAAGTTAGGGCCTTCGACAATAGCATCAACAGGGCAAGCTTCCTGGCAGAACCCACAGTAGATGCATTTGGTCATGTCAATATCGTATCTGCAAAATAGAACAAAATATGAATCATCAGAATGGAGCTTATCAGATTATGAGTCGTAGATCAAAGTGTCATACTTTACAGTTAACGCCATTAGATTACCTTGTGGTTCGGCGACTGCCATCTTCACGTTCTTCTGCCTCAATAGTAATTGCCTGTGCTGGGCATATCTGATCACATGTGATGCCATGTGAGCAAAAATCATACTTATGCATCAATAACTACCACTTGAACTAGTATGAGAAACATCCAACATTCAAGCATCTAAAGCCAATCACAGAGTTTTGCACTACTATACATGAGATTTTTCAAGTTCTGAAACTAATTAAAGGCCAAGACTTCAATAACTTTGATTGGTGAGAATGTTACACAATACAGCAAGCTACTTCCAGAAATTATCAGTGTTCAACAAAGTTTATGGTAAATCTAGCATGGTACTAGTGGACACAAGGGGGGCTCACAGATTTTAGCTTTGTATGTTCAATTGCAAAATAATAAATCTACATATGATGCTTCTTCAAGAATTTCTCAAGTCCCATATGTGCACTAGTTCCATAGACCATACCAGTCACCATAATAGATTGAAGAAGCATGAGGCCTAAGAAATTTGAGCTGCAAATATTTTTCTAAAAAAGGAGTAAAGGACCAACAAGATGGAAAGCCGCAATGCTTTTGCTGCCAGTGATTTAGAGCTCAAAGTTCTAACTTCTAACACCGTCCACAATCTTACAGACTCAAGAGGTTGCACTATCAGGGTTTCAACCCTGGAGTTGTGAACTCTTTTAGGATCGGTTCCCAGTCAGTAACCAGTAATTTCCTAGGTAGTTTTGTTTTGTCCGTTACCCTCCCAGAATGACAGACGTCTGTTTGATTCATGTCCATAATTACTGCCATCAAGTGTACTTCATATTGTAATTTAGACTTCAAATTAAATGTTACAAGACCAGGATATGTTCTCCTTGTACCCACTGGAAAAAGTGATCAATGCTGGGATTTGAAAACCTACCTACAACTGCGGACCTATTTGAAATACCCACAAAACATCAATCTCAACATTTTACTCCACAAACGCTAACTACAAGGTCTACTACCAACAAGAACAAAATCATAATGCACTGCTTATAGCTCCACACGAGTAAGGGATCAAACTTCTCTTAAAACTGTAATCAATTTCAGTCAGATATACTCCAAAGGGAACCAATTGTGCAAAGTAAATAATAGAAAAGATAAGATGACCCTAAGAACTCATAATTTAATATGCAAAACATGGCATCACTGTTATAACATTGCATCGAGTAGTATTACTGGTGCAAACATCAAATTTTCATATAAGGATGGCCTGCTATTACTATGGACCATTTAGAACTCAATTTCATTCGGCAGAAGATAAATTCATATGGTTTGCTAACTAATCCACTACTATTGCAAGATTTAAGAGAACACAACTTACAGCTTCACATAGTTTACAGGCAATGCAACGCTCTTCCCCAGTATCATAACGTCTGAGAGCATGCTCCCCTCGGAAACGGGGGCTCAAAGGGCCCTTCTCAAATGGATAGTTAATCTACAAGGAGTCAAGATAAAAGAACAGTCAACAGAAGCAAGCACGACAATAAGACTAATAGCATGTGTGAAATTCGCCACTTAACTGTAACTTTCCTCTCGAAGAAGTACTTGAGCGTCAGCATCAAACCACGGACCATTTCAGTCAAAAACAATGTATTGATACTCCTTTCAAACACTGAAGAAAGAGCATTAAAATGAGAGGTGAACCAGTATCCTAAGAGCAACAAGGAAAATAGTCAACATACAATTGTATGCCCATATAAAAAACATATACTCACCAGCACTCCAATCTTTGGCGAGCTCTTTCGCAAGCTGTTCTTTCTCCTCGTCCTCTGATCATTAAAGAGGACAGCACTTTCAGAGCACAGTAGCATCTCACAAATTTAAATTCAATATGCAACTATGCACACACAAATCATAGCATGGAATTAGTGTTCGAAAGAATAAGGCCAATTAGAAGTCGATACTATAGTCCATCATCATCAGCAAATGGCTTTTAATTGTAAAGAAAATGTTCTCCTAAAACCAACCGGAGGCAGCGTGGCACAATTTTTTAGCACTTCATATTGGGTGTCAGGCATCAGTGTGCAACTAATTAATACTCCCTCCGTCCCATAATATAAGACTCTTATATTATGGGACGGAGGGAGTATAACCGAAGATCTGTTCCAAAGAGTTTCAAGTACAACCCTAATTCCTCACTCACACGCTACCGTATGCACCACAGGACATAGAAAATCAATCACTTTGAACACACGGAATGCCTTGAAATGATAAGACAGAACCGACGCAGCCCGAACAGCATTACGAGTAAATAACAATACCGAACAGCTCAGTAAGAAAAGGGGGAGAGGGCGGAGACCTTTGAACCTCTTGGGCGCCCCCGCGTCCATGTAGGTCCGGAGGTGGCCCTGCATCGCCGTCGCGGACGGGCCGAGACGCGCCTGAAACACCGGCAAACCACGGAATCAGACGCACGACAACGCAAGCAGGAGAGCGGAGCGGCATGGCTCGATCTGGAAGCGGGAGGGTGGACGGCGGAGATCTAGGAGAGCGACAGCGGGCAGGGGATGCGGCGGAGGGGTAGAAGGGCTGCTCACCGTCTGCCTAGCGCGGAGGGCCAGCGCTGCCTGCCGGGCTAGGAGCGCCGCCATGGTGGCGTCGTCGGCGACGAGGAGACGGTGGGTTCGGATCGAAAGGGGGGTTGAGGTGGGCTGTGCACTGTGGTCTCTAGTTAGTGGCTCGGGGATGTCCGGGTGTGGAGAAAGAGGAACTTGCAAGTGGGCTGGGCTGGGCTGGGCTGGGAAGTGCAGCACTGCCCAGACAGGGCCTTCTGTGTGTTCAAGGCAGGCACTAGAGGAGGCACAGAGAACAAAAACTAGAGGAGGTACAGAGACCCCTCAAAAAAAAAAAGGAGGTACAGAGAACATCTCCTCAAAAAAAAAAAAGCGCAGAGAACATGGAGAACACTATAGGTAATAAAAATTACAACCAGTTTCATGGACTATCTAGCGATGACTACAAGCACTGGAGCAAGCGAAAGGCGCGCCGCCGTCATTGTCCCTCCCTCACCGGAGCCGGACAAACCTTGTTGCTGGCCATTCATAATAAAGAAATTTGCTACACAAGTACATTAATTATCATGCTACAGAAGAAAGAAGTGTCATGTTACAACAGAAGAGAAAAATGCCTAAGACAAAACCATTGGCATATAGACCCTACAAAAAGATTAACCCATAGACATATAGGGAACTCAACTTCAATGCTACTACCAACAGCTCGAGCACGAGGAGTTCTTGCGGGGACATCAAAGGAGGATAGGAGTTTAAGGCGGTCGAAGGAGATTTCCAAATCATGCAGTTGGGATGCTTTTGGTAGGTTGCATATACCTTAGCCAGGCCCCGGGGATGCAATTTTGGGCTGTTTGGATGCTTGGCTTGCATGGAATCTTGACCGGCGGGGAACTTAAATCACCTCTGGGCCTGACTCTGAAGGAATGCTTGAATCGACCGTTTCCAGCGAGCCAGGCCCGAGCGATGCAAGCAAGCTCACATGGGTGAAGGAGACTGCACGCACGGGGACACTCGGGAGACGTCGCGTTGGTTCCTGAAGCGGCGGCATATATCCCCTCATCCTTCTCTCACCCCTCACTCTCCCCTCCCTCTCCACTCTCTCACTGGCGGCGGCGATCACATGATCTGGTTGGCGTCTACCACCGGCTTCACCATCCCTCAACCAAGCGTTCATCAATGGCGGTAAGCCCTCGATCCCTTGTGAGAGATCGATCTAGGCATCGATTACACTTATCGCATTCAATTTACCCATGGATTATACTGTTCGCTCACGGGATTTAGGCATCGATTGAAGCTCTAGGCTTCGATGTGGGACCGAACAAAGAGTATCCGATTAGGGATTTGAGGAATGTGAATGGGATTTCGAAGGATTTCCACTAACAGGGGGTTAAATCGACCATAATCCACTTACGTCAATTCAAATCCAATGCAATCGAACAAGGACTATAGCATAGGCGCTCCGAGCGACGTGTAGGTTGACACTTGTACTCGTCGACCTCCGGCAGATCGCGGAGCAGCTAGGCTCAGGAACCCTGGCCACCATCTTGACCTCTGCCACCTCTTCCTCACCATCGTCGTCCTGGTAAGTAGGAGCTATGACAAACTTGTATTTGGCCCATCTAGCTCTCTGACTTGGATCAGCCGATCAGGCCTCCTCCATCGCCGACAGCAGTATGTCCACTGACATAGCGCCTTTGTCTGGGTCAGGCTATAACGCCTTCTTCTCGGTCTCTGTCACCTTCGAAAGCACAACTCTTGCCTCCTCGACCATCTCATCCATGGTCTTGAACCAAGAGAACACCTCCATCATCTTCACAAAATTCTTGTGGTCCCCGAGCGAGCACCCAAGGATGAGTGTCGGAAAGTGCTAGTTATCGACTAGAGGGGGGTGAATAGGCGATTTTTATGATAGGCTTCGAAAACAGGCAATGTCTTCGAAGTAAGCGGAAGCAGGACAAGATCTAACAACGATTATGAATAAGATGAACAGATATGGCAGGCATAAACATCATACATACATGCATGCATGCATGCGTTGAACATAGACATAAGAATCATGAAGACAAATGGGTAAACAGATGAATGGCTTCAGGGAATATCTTCAAACACAGGCAAGCAAGCAAAGTCTTCACAGTATGAAACAATAAGTAAGGAAGTGAGAGGATAGAACCAGAAGCTCGGGGAAGACAAAGATTTGTTTGATCAGTTCCAACTGTTGTGACAGTTGTACGTCTGGTTAGGGAGGCTGAGATTGAACTCAGAAGACCACGTCTTCACCTTATTCCCCTTGAGCTAAGACCCGCAGATCTCGCCAATCACTCTGGTAAGTCTTCAAGGTAGACTTCCAAACCTTCACAGACTTCGTTCACCGGCAATCCACAATGACTCTTGGATGCTCAGAACACGACGCCTAACCGGCCGGAAGATCACAGTCTTCAAGTGTAATAAGTCTTTGGTTCACTCGGAACATAATGTCTTCAGTGATGATCAATCACTTTGGGCTCTGGGTATTTTGGGTTTGTCCTCGCAAGGATTCTCTCTCAAAGGCTTCGGAGGTGGGTTGCTCTCAAACGACAAAAGCCGTGCACAATCTTGGAGCAGTCACCAACTTATGGTGGAGGGGGTGGCTATTTATAGCCAGGGGCATCCCAACATGATTTGTCCGAAATGACCCTAGGTCATTGAGGAACTGACATGTGTCACAACGGTCGGATTTCAAACACACGCGACAACTTGACTTGGGCTACAAGTAAAGCTGACTCAACCAACTCTGGAAGAGATTTTCTCTCATTTGTCTTCGCTCGAAGACATAGGTATTTAGGTTGAGCATCACGTCAGTTTCTGACTTTGTTTACCTCGACCCCACTTAACAGTACGGTGGATCCTATGACTCAAGAAAGAAGAAAATGAAACTACCAAAAGACTAAGTCTTCGCGTTCCATTGGCTTCAAGTGAATGTCTTCGTCAATCATTATCTTTAACACGAATGTCTTCGTGAACCACCATTGTCTTCAATGTCTTCATACATTTTTAGGGGTCATCTTTGATGGGTAAACCGAATCAATAGGGATTTCTACCTATGTTCTCCTGTGAATCTCACAAACACATTAGTCCCTCAACCAAGTTTGTCGTCAATACTCCAAAACCAACAAGGGGTGGCACAAGATGCACTTACAATCTCCCCCTTTTTGGTGATTTATGACAAACTGGTTGAAGTTTTCAACGGGGATAATAGTATGTGAAAGTTAAGGAACAAGGTGTTTGGCTTCATGAAGTTGTAGGGGCTCCCCCCTGAAGATGTGCATATAAGTAATTTGCTTTTGAATGCAAATGCACATGGCAGGTTTCACTTTGTGGAGATCTCCCTCTTTTCATGAAGTCACAACATGGTGCATACTGATAACCCACAAGTATAGGGGATCACAACAGTTTTCGCGGGTAGTATTTCACCCAGATTTATTGATTCGACACAAGGGGAGCCAATGAATATTTGTGAGTATTAGCAGTTGAGTTGTCAATTCAACCACACTTGGAGAACTAAATATCTGCAGCAAAGTGTTTAGTTGCACAGTAGTATAATAGTTTCAATAGCAGTAGTAACGGTAGCAATAGTAACAGAGACAGCAAGAGTAGCAGTTTTGGAGTGATTGTAACAGCAGCAGCAACAAAGGTAACTTAGTAGAGATCAATATGAGAAAGTCATAGGCATTAGATCGGTGATGGATAATTATGTTGGATGACATTCATCATATAACAGTCACAACCTAGGGCGATACACAATAGCTCCAATTCATCAATGTAATGTAGGCATGTATTCCGTATATAGTCATACGTGCTTATAATAAGAACTTGCATGACATCTTTTGTCCTACCCTCCCGTGGCAGCGGGGTCCATAAGGAAATCTAAGGGATATTAAGGCCTCCTTTTAATAGAGAACCGGAACAAAGCATTAACACATAGTGAATACATGAACTCCTCAAACTACGGTAATCACCGGAAAGAATCCCAATTATTGTCACCTTGGGGTATGCGGATCATAACACGTAATAGGTGCATATAACTTGCAAGATAGGATCAAGAACACAAATATATTCATGAAAACATAAAGGGTTCAGATCTGAAATCATGGCACTCAGGCCCTAGTGACAAGCATTAAGCATAGCAAAGTCATAGCAACATCAATCTCAGAACATAGTGGATACTAGGGATCAAAGCCCTAACAAATTGACTCGATTACATGATAAATCTCATCCAATCCCATCACTGTCCAGCAAGCCTACGGAGAAATTACTCACACACGGCAGTGAGCATCATGAAATTGGTGATGGAGGATGGTTGATGATGACGACGGCATCAAATCCCCCTCTCTCCGGAGCCCCGAACGGACTCCAGATTAGCCCTCCCGATGAAGAACATGAGGTGGCGGTGGCTTCGTATCGTAAAACGTGATGATTCTTTCTCTCTGATTTTTTTTAGACAAATAGGTACTTATAGCGTTGGAGTTAGGGTTGTCGGAGCTGCCAGGGGCCCACAAGCCTGCTAAGCGCGCCCTGGGGGTGGGCGCGCCCAGTGGCGAATCTAGAAAGAAAATGGAGGGTGGGCTCAAAGTTTACGCCGAGAAAACTAAACGCTCATTTGAAGCAAAAACGGCTATCTCCTAATCCTTTTGTGCAAATAAACTGAAATTTTCCCATATTACTACTGGAAATATGTAGTATTTACTAGATTTTTTGAAAAACATCAAATTTTGAAAAAAAAAATTGAATCTGTTAAGCGAGATAGCCATTATCCCCAAATCTACTCGTCCAAATAAGCTCAAATTTTCCCAGATTACTACTGGAAACATGTAGTATTTACTAGATTTTTTTTGGATTTTTTGAAAAATATCAAATTTTGAACAAAAATTTGAATCTGTTCACTATAATAGCCATTATCTCCAAACCCATCAGGAATACTTTTGAATATCCTTTTTTCACAGTAGCATACCATTAAATCATTGAGCCAATTATCTGATATCTTATTGCGCAAATCTATTTTGATGATCTTCATTGCTGAAAATATTCGCTCGACCGATGAAGTTGCCACTGGAAGAATCAATGTCAACTCGATGAGGCGATATACCAATTGGAAAGTTCTATGTGTTTGTTGTTTGAACCATCAACCGAGCAAGGGTAGAAACATTTGAAGTGGGGTTAGTATTCTCATTTGAAGTGGGATTGGTGCTCTCATCAACCGAGGGATTATTGCTCTCATTTGTTAGATTATGGGGGATTATGTTCTCAATGAGGGTAGGTTCAACAATAGCATTGATTGGGGCAACATTGGATTTAGGAACAATAGGATGTGTATTTGAACTGCTTGCAAACCAACTATGCAAAGTCGTCTTTCTCTTCATTTCTAAAAAAAATGAAACAAGGATAGAAATTAGTTCATGGATTAGTTATAACTAGAACTAAACTAGCTACTGATTAGAACTAAACTAGCTAGTAGCTACTGCCTAAGAAATTAAATAGAGAGTCAAAACAGAGAGTCAAAACTACTTGCGCGGTCGACCGGTCCTCCTGTTGGACGGCAGCGGAGGCTCGCGGAAGTCGAGCGATGGGCGACGGCGGAGCCCGCACCACAGAGGGTCCTGCCGCCCTGGGCGATGACGCCGACGAGCTCCCCGGCAGGCGGCAGCCCGGCTCCCTCGGTGGCGGACTTCCTCGGTTGATGACGGTGCCCGGCTGGGAGGCGGCGCCAGGAGGGGAGGCGGCGTCCGGCGTCCTTCGGGGAGGCGGCGTCCGGCGGCTAGGTTTGGTGCCTGGCTGGCTGCTGCCCGTGCGCTGCTCGTGCGCGTGGTGGCTCAGTAGTCACGGTTTTGCTTAGATGGGCTGGCTGCTGGGCCAGTTTTTTGGGGCTGGGCCTTACAAATATGAAGCCTAGTAGTTAAAAAAAATCACGAATTGGGAGGGTAGGCTGAAGCCTATCGAAGCCTCCCTGGTGGATTCGCCACTGGGTGCGCCCCCTGGGCTTGTGGCGCCTGGGTGGCCCCCCTCCAGTGGATCTTTTCGCCAGTATTTTTTATATATTCTGAAATAATTCTCCGTAAATTTTCAGGTCCATCCGAGAACTTTTATTTCTGCACAAAAATAGCACCATGGCAATTCTGCTGAAAACATGGTCAGTCCGGGTTAGTTCCATTCAAATCATGCAAATTAGAGTCCAAAACCAGAGCAAAAGTGTTTGGAAAAGTAGATACGTTTGGGACGTATCAACTCCCCCAAGCTTAACTCATTGCTTGTCCTCAAGCAATTCAGTTGACAAACTAAAAGTGACAAAGAAAAACTTTTACAAACTCTTTTGTTCTTGTTGTCTGTATATATACTTAACTGGCATCCAAGTTTTCAGCAAAGATTATGAACTAACCACATGAATGATAACACTTAGGTCTCACATTTACTCATGGCAATAACATAACCAACTAGCGAGCAATAATAAGATATCTCGGAAGCCAACACTTTGTCAAAATAATCATGATATGATATGATAACATGGTATCTCGCTAGCCCTTTCTGAGACCGCAAAACATAAATGCAGAGCACCTCTGAGGTTCAAGCAGCGACTAAACATTGTAATTCAGGGTAGAGGATATCCAGTCGTGGTCATACCCAACATTAACTATACTCAATGCATAAAAATGATATTAGTGCTCTCCAACTGGTGCTTGAATGAGAGGGTGATGACTCAAATAAAAGTAAAATAACATAAAAGTAAATGGATAGGCCCTTCGCAGAGGGAAGCATGGATTTGAAGCGGTGCCAGAGCTCGAGGCTTAAATCAGGGATTAAAACAATTTTGAGAGGTATGCCTTTCCTGTTAACGTTACGACCGAGAATTTTCAATATCTTCCATGCTAAAAACATTATAGGAGGTTCCCAAGCGGAAAGGTAAAGTTTACTCCCCCTCCACCATACCAACACAGGCCATGGCTAGCCGAATCCACGGGTGCCCTTGCTACTTGTAGACTGCGTTGGTATTTCCCCGAAGAGGAGAGGATGATGCAGTATAGTAGAGATAAGTATTTCCCTCAGTTAAGAACCAAGGTTATCAATCCAGTAGGAGAACCAAGCAAAATCCCGTTAAACGCACCTGCACACACAAAAGCAAACACTTGCACCCAACGCAAATAAGAGGGTTGTCAATCCTCTTAGCGGTTATTTGCAAGGATTAATTCTGATAGTGATACATAGATAAACTAAAATACTAAATAAAATAAAAGTAAATAAATTGTAGCAAGGTATTTTTAGGTTTTTTACATATGATAAAGTAGACCCGGGGGCCATAGTTTTCACTAGAGGCTTCTCTCTCGAACACATAGCATACAGTGGGTAAACAAATTACTGTTGGGCAATTGGTAGAAAAGCAAATAATTATGACGGATTCATGGCAATGATCATGTATATAGGCATCACGTCCGAGACAAGTAGAACGACTCCTGCCTGCATCTACTACTATTACTCCACCCATCGACCGCTATCCAGCATGCATCTAGGGTATTAAGTATGAAACAGAGTAACGCCTTAAGCAAGATGACATGATGTAGACAAAGTAAATTCAAGCAATATGATTAAACCCCATCTTTTTATCCTTAGTGGTAACAATACAAATACGTGTCATGTTCCCTTCTGTCACTGGGATGGAGCACCGCAAGATTGAACCCATCACAAAGCACCTCTCCCATTGCAAGATAAATCAATCTAGTAGGCCAAACCAAATCGATAGATTGGAGAGAAATACGAAGCTATAATAATCATGCATAAAAGAGTTCAGAGAAGACTCAAATATTTCTCATGAATAATCTGATCATAAACTCACAATTCATCGGATCCCAACAAACACACCGCAAAAGAAGATTACATCGGATAGAACTCCAAGAACATCGAGGAGAACATGGTATTGAAGATCAAAGAGAGAGAAGAAGCCATCTAGCTATGGACCCGTAGGTCTATGGTAAACTACTCACACATCATCGGAAGGGCAGCAAGGTTGATGAAGAAGCCCTCCGTGATCGATTCCCCCTCCGGCAGAGTACCGGAAAAGGCCTCCAGATGGGATCGCGGAAGAACAGAGGCTTGCGGCGGCGGAAAGCTTTTTTCCTCTGTCTCTCTGGTATATTGGGAATATTTGGGAATTTATAGCGCTGGAATTAGGTCAGGAGGGGCTACGAGGGGCCCACAAGCCTGGGGGGCGCGCCTACCCCCCTGGGCGCGCCCTCCAGGCTTGTCGCCTCCTCGTGGCTCTTCTGGTCTTCTCCCGAAGCTTCGTGGGTCTCTTCTGGTCCAGAAAAAATTAATCCAATGTTTTTTTTCTCATTTGGACTCTTTTTGATAATGATTTTCTGAAAGGGCAAAAACAAGCAAAAAACAGCAACTCGCACTGGGCACTGGGTTAATAGGTTAGTCCCAAAAAATGATATATAATGGCATATAATTGCATATAAAACATCCAAGATTGATACTATAATAGCATGGAACAATAAAAAAGTATAGATACGTTGGAGACGTATCAAGCATCCCCCAGCTTAATTCCTGCTCGTCCTCGAGTAGGTAAATGATAAAAACAGAAATTTTGATGTGGAATGCTACCTATCATGTTTCATCATGTAATCTCTCTTACGGTATGAATAATAAGATCCGAATGATTCAAAGCAATAGTCTATATTTTGATATAAAGACATCAATACTCAGGCATACTAATAGACAATCATGTCTTTCAAAATAAAAATGCTAAAGAATGTTATCCCTACAAAATCATATAATCCTGTCATGCTCCATCTTCTTAACACAAAAAATTTATCATGCACAACCCCGGTTTTAGCCAAGCAATTGGTTCATACTTTTTAACGCGCTTCAGCTTTTTCAACCCCCACTCAATACATGAGCGTAAGACATGGATATAGCACTATGGATGGAATAGAATAGGGTGGTAAAGATTAATAAGGAGAAGTCAAAAATAAAAAGATAGTCTCACAGCGACGAGGCTAATCAACGGGCTTTGGAGATGCCCATCAATTGATGCCAATGCGAGGAGTAGGGATTGCCATGCAACGGATGCACTAAGAGCTATAAGTGTATGAAAGCTCAACATGAAAACTAAGTGGGTGTGCATCCAACTTGCTTGCTCATGAAGACCTCAGGCATTTGAGGAAGCCCATCATCGGAATATACAAGCCAAGTTCTATAATGAAAAATTCCTACTAGTATATGAAAGTGACAAAATAGGAGACTCTCTATATGAAAAACATGGTGCTACTCTGAAGCGCAAGTGTGGAAAAAGGATAGTAACATTGCCCCTTCTCTCTTTTTCTCTCATTTTTTTCATGGGCTCTTTTTGGCCTGTTTTTTTTAGAACAGTCTCATGGACCTCATCCCCACTTTTTCGAGGACTCATTAGTCTCCACCATTCTTTCCTCGCTAGGACAATGCTCTAATAATGATGATCATCACACTTTTATTTACTTACAACTCAATATTACAACTCGATACTAGAACAATATCACTCTATATGAATGCCTCTGGCAGTGTACCAGGATGTGCAATGATGCTAGCGTAACATGTATAAAAAATGATGAACGGTGGCTGAGCCACAAATACTATGTCAGCTATATGATCATGAAAAGCAATATGACAATGACGATGTGTGTCATAAAAATGGAACGGTGGAAGTTGCATGGAAATATAGCTCGGAATGGCTATGGAAATGCCATGATAGGTAGGTATGGTGGCTGTTTTGTGGAAGATATAAGGAGGCTTATGTGTGATAGAGCGTATCATATCACGGGGTTTGGATGCACCGGTGAAGTTTGCACCAACTCTCGATGTGAGAAAGGGCAATGCATGGTACCGAAGAGGCTAATAAATTGCGGAAAGGTGAGAGTGCGTATAATCCATGGACTCACATTAGTCATAAAGAACTCACATACTTATTGCGAAAGTTTATTAGCCCTCGAAGCAAAGTACTACTACTCATGCCCCTAGGGGGGAGGTTGGTAGGAGTTAACCATCGCGCGCCCCCGATCGCCACGCGAAGGAAGACAATCAAGAATAAATCATGCTCCAACTTCTTAGCATAACGACAGATCATACGTGCATGCTTCGGGAATCACAAACCTTAACACAAATATTCTTACTAAACCACAATTATCTACTAGCACCTCCCACATATTACCATCTTAATATGGCAAAACTATTGCAAGGAATCAAACTTATCATATTCAGTGATCTACATGAAAGTTTTTATTATATCCCTCTTGAATACCTATCATATCAGGACCAAATTCATAACCCATGCATATTACCATTGCTAATCATTAGGCTCTCAAAAATATATAAGTGAAGCATGAGAGTACAATTATTATTTTTAAATATAACCACCGCCGTGCTCTAAAAGATATAAGTGAAGCACTAGAGCAACTACCTAGCTCAAAAGATATAAGTGAAGCACATAGAGTATTCTAACAAATCACGAATAATGTGTGTCCCTCTCAAAAAGGTGTGTTCAGCAAAGATGATTATGACAAACTAAAAAGCAAACAAACTATATCACAAGACGCTCCAAGTAAAACACATATCATGTGATGAATAAGAATATAGCTACAAGTGAGTTACCGATAGATTGTAGACGAAAGAGGGGATGCCTTCCGGGGCATCCCCAAGCTTAGACGCTTGAGTCTTCCTTGAATATTACCTTGGGGTGCCTTGGGCATCCCCAAGCTTAGGCTCTTGCCGCTCCTTATTCCTTTATCCATCGTAGTCTCACCCAAAACTTGAAAACTTCAGCACACAAAACTCAACAGAAACCTCGTGAGATCCGTTAGTATAACAAACAAATCTTAAACTTTAGGTACTGTTGTAAATTGATTCATATTTAATATTGGCATAATGCTACTGTACTCCAACTTCTCCATGACTCATACCCCCCGATACGATCCATAGATTCATCAAAATAAGCAAACTATGCAACAAAAACAGAATGTGTCTAAAATAGAACAGTCTGTAAAGATCTATTTAGAAGCTATATTTATGTAACTCCAAAAATTCTGAAAAATTAATAAAACGTAAACAATTCATATAACAATACTGTGTAAAAATTTCAGATTTTTCTGACGCTCCAGTACAGAATAAAAAATCCAGCACTGGACGCAAAACTTTCTGTTTTCCAAACAGCATCAATTATACTATCATTAACATCATCCCAAAGGCATTACTTGGCACAAACACTAATTGAAAGATAAAAAACACAATAATGACAGCGGCTATAATTGTGTAAACACACAAGAACAGAAAGTATTGGGTTGTCTCCCAACAAGCTCTTTCTTTATAGCCATTAAGATAGGCTTCGAGATTTTAATGATGCTCACATAAAAGATAAGAATTGAAGCACAAAGAAAGTATCATATAGCATGTAAGAAACATATTTAAGTCTAACATACTTCCTATGCATAGGCATTTTACAGGCAAACAAATTATCAATACAAAAAGTATCTAGCATATGCAAGGAAGAAGAACGAAGCATTAACAATTTGAACTTCAAGAGAGGTAATTGAGTAACATGAAAATTTCTACAACCATATTTTCCTCTCTCATAATAATTACATGTAGGATCATAGTCAAATTCAACAATATAGCTTTCATATAAAATATTCTCTTCACGATCCACATGCATAAAAGTTTTATAATCTTCCAAGATAGTGGGATTAACATCAACTAAAGTCATGACCTCTCCAAACCCACTTTTATCAAAAAATTCATAAGATTGAACACTCTCCAAAGTAGTGGGATCATTATTACCTAAAGTTGATGCTCTTCCAAACCCACTTTTAATAGTATTGCAAGTTTTATTATCAATAACATATTCATCATGAGGCTTAGATAAATTTTCAAGATCATAAGAAGCATCATCACCCCAATCATGATCATTGCAATAAGTAGTGCACATAACAAAATTTTCATCCCCAAGCTTGTAGCTTTGCATATCATTAGCACAATTGACATTAATAGAATTTATAATAACATCATTGCAATCATGCTTTTCATTCAAGGAGCTATCAAGTATGTGTGCTATAGCAATAATTTCATTTTTAACATAAGGAACTATAGCAAGTTCATCTCTATAAGCATCATTAATATTGGCACCATGGCCATAAGAATAGCAAGCATCACATTTATCAACAGGGGATATTTCTATCGAATCAACTGAATCATAATTATCTATGGATTCATGCATATCAGTATTTTCTTCCAAAGTAGCAGACATTCTCTCAATAAATTCATTAACATAGGCATTAGGAGCATAGTTTTCATAGAAATATTTAAGTATGTCAAAATTTTCAGATTTGTAGAGAGTAGCATCATACTTTTCAATCAAAGAAGCAACTTCATAAGCACCCTTAAAAGCAACAAATTCTTCAATTTGTTCGATATCATAGTAACTATAAACACCCTTGACATAAGAAGATAAGATTTCATTATTATTTAACTCACATAGGTTGGGAAGGTGTTTTTTAGGGTTCTTAGAGCAACAAGTAAAATTATAAATTTCACATAGATTCCAAGCATAACATAGCAAACAATTTATTTGATTCCATAAGAGTCTCCCTTTTTGAGACAAACGGTGACGCACAAAATGAGCATGCTCATCTAATGATTTTCCCTCAACTAAACTAGTTCGGGTTTCAGCAAGAGCACAGATGGATCGAAGATGATCCAAGTAGAAAACTTTAAGTGGATCCATAGTATCTTAAATTTTTGTTTTATTTTCTGTTCTTGTGTGTTTGACATGAAGGCAATAAAAGCAAGCAAGCAAACAAATAAAATATTTTTGTGTTTTTGTAAAATTGTTTTAGAAGTGGGGGAGATAAAAACGAGAGGCAAATGCAAATAAAAGGGAAATAAAAATAAGAACAAGTGGATGATAGTTTATGCGAAGGTACTTGGTAAATTTTGGTGATGTCTCCCCGGCAATGGCGCCAGAAATTCTTCCTGCTACTTGTAGACTGCGTTGGTATTTCCCCGAAGAGGAGAGGATGATGCAGTATAGTAGAGATAAATATTTCCCTCAGTTAAGAACCAAGGTTATCTATCCAGTAGGAGAACCAAGCAAAATCCCGTTAAACGCACCTGCACACACAAAAGCAAACACTTGCACCCAACGCAAATAAGAGGGTTGTCAATCCTCTTAGCGGTTATTTGCAAGGATTAATTCTGATAGTGATACATAGATAAACTAAAATACTAAATAAAATAAAAGTAAATAAATTGCAGCAAGGTATTTTTAGGTTTTTTATATCTGATAAAGTAGACCCGGGGGCCATAGTTTTCACTAGAGGCTTCTCTCTCGAACACATAGCATACGGTGGGTAAACAAATTACTGTTGGGCAATTGATAGGAAAGCAAATAATTATGACAGATTCATGGCAATGATCATGTATATAGGCATCATGTCCGAGAGAAGTAGACCGACTCCTGCCTACATCTACTACTATTACTCCACCCATCGACATCTATCCAGCATGCATCTAGGGTATTAAGTATGAAACAGAGTAACACCTTAAGCAAGATGACATGATGTAGACAAAGTAAATTCAAGCAATATGATTAAACACCATCTTTTTATCCTTAATGGCAACAATACAAATACGTGTCATGTCCCCTTCTGTCACTGGGATTGAGCACCGCAAGATTGAACCCATCACAAAGCACCTCTCCCATTGCAAGATAAATCAATCTAGTAGGAACCAAATCGATAGTTCGGAGAGAAATACAAAGCTATAATAATCATGCATAAAAGAGTTCAGAGAAGGCTCAAATATTTCTCATGAATAATCTGATCATAAACTCACAATTCATCGGATCCCAACAAACACACCGCAAAAGAAGATTACATCGGATAGAACTCCAAGAACATCGAGGAGAACATGGTATTGAAGATCAAAGAGAGAGAAGAAGCCATCTGCCTACTAGCTATGGACCCATAGGTCTATGGTAAACTACTCACACATCATTGGAAGGGCAACAAGCTTGATGAAGAAGCCCTCCGTGATCGATTCTCCCTCCGGCAGAGTACCGGAAAAGGCCTCCAGATGGGATCGTGGAAGAACAGAGGCTTGCGGCGGTGGAAAGGTTTTTTCTTCTATCTCTCTGGTATATTGGGAATATTTGGGAATTTATAGTGCTGGAATTAGGTCAGGAGGGGCTACGAGGGGCCCACAAGCCTGGGGGGCACGCCTACCCCCCCTAGGCGCGCCCTCCAGGCTTGTCGCCTCCTCGTGGCTCTTTTGGTCTTCTCCCGAAGCTTCGTGGGTCTCTTCTGGTCCAGAAAAAATTAATCCAAAGTTTTTTTCTCGTTTGGACTCTTTTTGATAATGATTTTCTGAAAAGGCAAAAACCAGCAGAAAACAACAATTGGCACTAGGCACTGGGTTAATAGGTTAGTCCCAAAAAATGATATATAATGGCATATAAAACATCCAAGATTGATACTATAATAGCATGGAACAATAAAAAATTATAGATATGTTGGAGACGTATCAGCCCTCCATACCAACAACTTTCCGGGGGAGTTTGTTTGCATTATATAATTTCGATTTGAGCATAGGACTGGGCATCCCAATTACCAGCCTCTCTCGTGCAATGACAAGTGAATAAACACTCATCTGAGAATAACCCACTTAGCATTGAAGATGATGAACGCCCCCTGTCACTCCATGAGCGGTACGGGCACACAAAATAGATGTTTGTTTGAATGTTTAGAGGTGGCACATGCAAATTTACTTGGAACGACAGAGTAATACCGCATATAGGTAGATATAGTGGACTCATCTGGAACAACTTTGGTTCAAGGATTTGGATGCACAAGCAGTATTCCCGCTTAGTACAGGCGAAGGCTAGCAAATAGATTGAGCAGCGACCAGCTAGAGAGCGAAAACGGTCATAGACATGCATAGCGAATAATTAACATTGAATACGAGCATGAGTAGGATATCAACACCTTGAACATAAACCTCATGGAGGCTATGTTGGTTTTGATTCAATTACATGTATGAACATGTGCCAAGTCAAGCCACTCGAATTACTCAGAGGAAGATTCCATGCTAACATACCACATCACAACCATTTTAATGCATGTTGACACTCAAGATAAATCATTATCCACTCCTAGCTATTTAAGCATGGCATGGGCAACTATAATCTCTAATTGTCATCACAAACATGTTTACTCATAATAATACTGAATCATGAATACCGAGCTAAACATATTTACAAAGACAAAAACAAGAAGAGTTCATACCAGCTTTTCTTCACCGCAATCACTTCATCAAATATCGTCATTATTGCCTTTCACTTGCACGACCAACTGATGTGATAATAATAATAGTGCAAGTGTGCCGTGGACTAAGCTGGTATCTGCAAAACATTTATTCAAAGGAGAAGACAAAATAATAGTGGCTCTTTGTTAGTTCAACAATAAAGCATATGAGAGCCACTCAACATTTTCATCGTGGTCTTTCTCCTTACTACGACTCAACAAAAAGAAAAGAATTTCAGAGAAACACACTGAAATATTTTTGGAGTTTTTAGTTTTTCTGAAGAAAGCAAATTAACAAAGGAAAGCGAAAAATGAGAAAAACTATTTACATGGGAAAGCTCCCAACAAACAAAAGAAGAAACGAGAATTTTTTTTTCTTTTACTTCTACGAATTAACTAAACAAGAAAGAAAACTACAACTAATTTTTTGGATTTTTGAATGTTTTTCGAACACACAAGAAGAAAGGGAAAATAGAACTATCATGGATATACAAATGAAAAAGGATGAACACCGACAACTGGAATGAATGTGTGAGCATGAATGTAATATCAGTGAGAAATACGTACTCCCCCAAGCTTATGCTTTTGGCCTAAGTTGGTCTATGGCCATTGATCAAAGTTAGCAACTCCAGGGTAATACTGAGGCTGCTGAGGGTCCCACTGGTAAATGGCCTCCTGAGGCTCCCATTGATAGACAGGCTCCTGGTACGGCTCTGGCTCAGGTGCTGGCTCAGGTGCTGGGGGCTGGTCCAAGCCCCAATAGGCATAAATGTCCTTAGGCATGATGATGTATCTGCCCCTATGAATATCAAACAAAGTAGGCGCAGGCAAAGTAATAATCTCACGAGTACCCTGACTGAATACTAAGTTATATCTAAAGCGAACGTCTCCAGAATTAATAAAGTTGTGCCCAACCAAACTATCGTAATCAAGATGCATAGTGGGTAAGAGCCTCTCTTCCCTCTCGTCATGCCTAATAGGAATCTCAAAGTGTTGAGCGAGACGGGAAGCATAAATACCACCATAGATAACGCCATTCGAACGGTTGGTGTGCAACCACCGGGCAACCATAGCACCCAAACTGAAGGTCCTATCAGCGTAAAGAGCATGGCGCAAAATAGTAAGGTCAGGCGAGCTGAGCGTTCCACTCTCCCACCGACCAGTCAAACACCTCCCAGCAAATAATGAGTAATAGCGCAAAACAGGAAAATGTAAACTAGCAACCATAGCCTCAGAAACTACTCTCGACTCCCCCACAGTAACCTCAGAGATGAACTCCGAGACATCCCTGGGGTGTGGCTCTACGGGGCTGCCCTCATTAGGAAGTTTGCATACCTCGCAAAAATCCTCAAGTGTCATCTCTTTAGGAATATCATATAATTTAAATGACACTGTGGGTATATCTCTCCTAGAATGAAAGTGAAAGCTTTTAGTGAGGAGAAGATACTGGTCACACTTATCTTCGAGGAACGGGATAATGCCGGCATTGTTCGCCAAATAATAGAAATCATCGAAAATTCCCGCATCCCTCAAGAACGTGTTGCATGGCCATTCGCACGGCCGCACCTCGGCCGCACGAGGAAGATGGTACTTGGGATTCGGAGCCTCCTTAGGATTCCGGCTCGAGGAACCTCTCAACCTCCACTTGAGCATTTTCTTTTTCGAGGAGTATTTCCTCAAAACAGTTTTGGAAACGGAGTTCCGAGCAAGGAGATCGAAAATCACAGCAAAATGAGCAAGAACACGGGCTTGGGAGCAAGTTTGATTTTTTCTGGAGGAAGAAGGAGATGGGTGGCTAGCATAAATGAGTGGGTCCCTGTGGGACCCACAAGCCTGCTGGGCGCGCCCAGGGGGTGGGCGCGCCCTGTGAGCTTGTGGCTCACAGGTGCACCCCCTGGGGTGTGTTCAGTGCCAAAAATTCTTAAATAATCTGGAAAAAATCATACTAAATTTTCATGGCATTTTGAGAACTTTTATTTTTGGGCCATTTTTTATTGCACGAAAAATTCAGAAAACAGGATAGTCATGGCCTTTTATTTTATTAAACTACAAATAACAGTGAGCAAAAGGTGGGTACAGAAAGTTGTGTTTACTAAATTCATTGACCACATGCCCCTCAAAAAGAATCCATTAATAAGGTTGATCAAGTCTTATTAACAAACTATTTCCGAATGGCATGAAACCAAAGAATCTTCAAATAACACTAAGTTACCTCAATGGGGATATGCATCTCCCCAACAATAAGAATCTCATATTTCTTTTTGACAGTGGGAATAGGGAATTTGAAACCACCAATAGTGATTGTTGAAACTTTTTCAATACAATTGATACCATTCACCAAACTTTGTTTCTTCGGAAAATAAACCGTATGCTCATTACCATTGACATGAAAAGTAACCTTGCTTTTGTTGCAATCAATTATAGCCCCTGCAGTATTCAAAAAGTGTCTTCCAAGGATAATCGACATGTTGTCGTCCTCAGGCATATCAAGTATAACAAAGTCTGTCAAAATAGTAACATTTGCAACTACAACAGGAACGTCCTCACAAATTCCAATAGGTATAGCAGTTGATTTATCAGCCATTTGCAAAGATATTTCAGTAGGTGTAAGCTTATTCAAATCAAGTCTTCTATATAAAGAGAAAGGCATAACACTAACACCGGCTCCCAAATCACATAAAGCAGTTTTAACATAGCTTCTTTTAATGGAGCATGGTATAGTAGGTATTCCCAGATCTCCTAACTTTTCAGGTACTCCACCCTTAAAATAATAATTAGCGAGCATGGTGGAAATTTCAGCTTCAGGTATCTTTCTTTTATTAGTGACAATATCTTTCATGTATTTAGCATAGGGAGGCATTTTCAACATATCAATCAAGCGAGTGCGCAAAAAGATAGGTCTAAGCATTTCAACAAAGCGCTCAAAGTCTTCCTCATCTTTATTTTTAGATGGTTTAGTAGGAAAAGACATAGGTTTTTGAACCCATGGTTCTCTTTCTTTTCCATGTTTTCTAGCGACGAAGTCTCTTTTATCATATCTTTTATTCTTAGGAGGTGGGTTATCAAGATCAACAGCATGTTCTATTTCTACATCGTTATCTGGTTGAGCCTCATCATGAACATCATCATTATTCTCATTATCACTAGGTGGATGTTCATTACCAGATTGTGTCTCAACATCATAAATAGAAACATCATTTTGATTCTCAGGAGGTTTTTCTATCTCAGGTTCACTAGAAGCATGCAAAGTCCTATCATTTTTATTTTTCTTTTTCTTTTTCTTTTTCTTCTTAGATGGACTAGGTAGCTCAATATTAATTCTTTGAGAATCTTGTTCAATTCTTTTAGGATGACCTTCAGGATATAGAGGATCTTGAGTCATTCTACCTCCTCTAGTAACAATTCTAACAGCATGATCATTCGTTTTATTATTCATCTCATCAAGCAAATCATTTTGTGACTTAGCTATTTGTTCTAACTGAGTCTGAACCATAGAAGCATGTTTACTCAAGCATTTAACATCATTAGCAGTTCTAAACATCAAATCACTCAAGTGATCAATCATGATGGCATTTTGTTTTAATTGATTGCTAACATACATATTGATTTTTTCTTGCTTAACAACGTAGTTATCAAATTCATCCAAGCATTGACTAGCAGATTTATTATAAGGAATATCACTTTCATTGAATCTACGAAGAGAATTTACCTCTACTACCTGTGTCGGGATATCAAGTTCATGTATTTCTTCAATAGGTGGTAGATTCTTAACATCTTCAACTTTAATACCTTTTTCTTTCATAGATTTCTTAGCTTCTTGCATATCTGCTGGACTGAGGAATAAAATACCTCTCTTCTTCGGAGTTGTCTTAGGTGGTGTTTCAGGAAGTGTCCAATCATCAACATTTCTCAATATATTATTCAATAGTTCTTCAGCCTGTCCAACAGTTCATTCCCTGAAAACAGAACCAGCACAACTATCTAGGTAGTCCCTAGAAGCATCGGTTAGTCCATTATAAAAGATATCAAGTATTTCATTTTTCTTAAGAGGATGATGAGGCAAAGCATTAAGTAGTTGGAGAAGCCTCCCCCAAGCTTGAGGGAGATTCTCTTCTTCAATTTGCACAAAGTTAAATATTTCCTGTAAGGCAGCTTGTTTCTTATGAGCAGGAAAATATTTTTCAGAGAAGTAATATATCATATCCTGGGGACTACGCACACAACTAGGAGCAAGAGTATTAAACCATTTCTTAGCATCACCCTTTAATGAGAAAGGAAACAACTTAAGAATATAATAGTAACGGATTTTTTCCTCATGAGCAAATAGAGTGGCAATATCGTTTAATTTAGTAAGGTGTGCCACAACAGTTTTAGTTTCAGAACCATGAAAAGGATCGGATTCAACCAAAGTAATTAACTCAGGATCGACAGAGAATTCATAATCCTTATCAATAGCAAAGATAGGAGAGGTAGCAAACTTAGGATCATATTTCATTCTCTCCATCATAGATTTTTCTTTCAACTCAGCAAGCAATTTTCTAACATCATCTCTATCATTATAAGCAAGAATTGCCCTAGCTGTCTCTCTATCAAAAACATAACCATCAGGTATTTCAACTCTAGTAGGAGGGCTAGGCATAATAGGCGAATCATAATTTTCAAGAGGTTCATCGATTTCAGTTTCTTTAGCTCTAGCAATTTTTTCATCAAGAAATTCACCAAGTGACATAGTATTATCAAGCATAGTACTAGCATCATCAATAATTTCATTCATAGCAGAAGTAGTATCATCAATAACTTGTGACATATCAGAATGAATAGCAGGTGGTGGTGTCGCAAGCCTACTCAAAATAGAAGGTGAATCAAGTGCGGAGCTAGATGGCAGTTCCTTACCTCCCCTCGTCTTAGGGGTACAATCTTGGTCTTAGCGTATTTTAGATTCTTCATAGTGATCAACAGATATAAATCCCAAGTGACTCAAAAGATAGAGCTATGCTCCCCGGCAACGGCGCCAGAAAAAGGTCTTGATAAACCACAAGTATAAGGGATCGCAACAGTTTTCGTGGGTAGTATTTCACCCAGATTTATTGATTCGACACAAGGGGAGCCAAAGAATATTTGTGAGTATTAGCAGTTGAGTTGTCAATTCAACCACACTTGGAGAACTAAATATCTGCAGCAAAGTGTTTAGTTGCACAGTAGTATAATAGTTTCAATAGCAGTAGTAACGGTAGCAATAGTAACAGAGACAACAAGAGTAGCAGTTTTGGAGTGATTGTAACAGCAGCAGCAACAAAGGTAACTTAGCAGAGATCAATATGAGAAAGTCATAGGCATTAGATCGGTGATGGATAATTATGTTGGATGACATTCATCATATAACAGTCACAACCTAGGGCGATACACAATAGCTCCAATTCATCAATGTAATGTAGGCATGTATTCCGTATATAGTCATACGTGCTTATAATAAGAACTTGCATGACATCTTTTGTCCTACCCTCCCGTGGCAGCGGGGTCCATAAGGAAATCTAAGGGATATTAAGGCCTCCTTTTAATAGAGAACCGGAACAAAGCATTAACACATAGTGAATACATGAACTCCTCAAACTACGGTAATCACCGGAAAGAATCCCAATTATTGTCACCTTGGGGTATGCGGATCATAACACGTAATAGGTGCATATAACTTGCAAGATAGGATCAAGAACACAAATATATTCATGAAAACATAAAGGGTTCAGATCCGAAATCATTGCACTCGAACCCTAGTGACAAGCATTAAGCATAGCAAAGTCATAGCAACATCAATCTCAGAACATAGTGGATACTAGGGATCAAAGCCCTAACAAATTGACTCGATTACATGATAAATCTCATCCAACCCATCACCGTCCAGCAAGCCTACGGAGAAATTACTCACACATGGTGGTGAGCATCATGAAATTGGTGATGGAGGATGGTTGATGATGACGACGGCGTCGAATCCCCCTCTCCGGAGCCCCGAACAGACTCCAGATCAACCCTCCCGATGAAGAACAGGAGGTGGCAGTGGCTCTGTATCGTAAAATGTGATGATTCTTTCTCTCTAATTTTTTCTGGACGAATTGGTACTTATAGCGTTGGAGTTAGGGTTGCCGGAGCTGCCAAGGGCCCACAAGCCTGCTAGGCGCGCCCTGGGGGGGGGGCGCCCCTGGGCTTGTGGCGCCTGGGTGGCCCCCCTCCAGTGGATCTTTTCGCCAGTATTTTTTATATATTCTGAAATAATTCTCTGTAAATTTTCAGGTCCATCTGAGAACTTTTATTTCTGCACAAAAATGACACCATGGCAATTGTGCTGAAACAGCGTCAGTCCGGGTTAGTTCCATTCAAATCATGCAAATTAGAGTCCAAGACCAAAGCAAAAGTGTTTGGAAAAGTTGATACGTTTGGGACGTATCACATACAAATAATACTTTGAAGATAGTGAAATGCACAATGAGAAATGGGCGTCTGCAGAATGACTTCAAGCGCATAAGATCAAAATTAAGTAGCGCGCAAAAGAGAAAGTAGCGAATGTAGCGGACATCCATCAGGACTTAAGTTTACAACCCAAAAATGACAAATGTTCGAGAACGAGAGTTGCAAACTTAACAAAATATCCAGGCCCAACCCAAAATGCCTGCTTGAAGACTATCAACCCATATGCTTCTTCCCGTTTTGTCATCGAATGACCAAAAAGGTGTGAAGACATAGGGTGTCTAAACGTCTCGACGAGGAGGTGAAGATGTTGGTTCAGTTGGGTCGACGCTGGAGATGGGTGGTGCAGACGGGCCTGTTGCAGAATCATGATGCAGAGATGTCAATGCTGGAGAAGTGGCATCATCTTCTTCATCAACCACCGAGCATGAACTGTAGGGGATGAAGAAGAATAATCTAAATCTTCAATAGATGGCGTAGCATGCCATTTCTCAGTTGCCGGAGGCTTGGAGTCAAATTTGAAGCTTTCCTTGAAGCCATCAGTAGCAAGATCATCTTCAGAGCATAGGAGTGTTAGGCTCTTCCAAGCACGGTGACTGGTTTCGTTTCATGAGTAACAAATGCATTCTTGGTAGACAAGTTTCTGATGCGGTTGACGTCATTAAGAAGACTTTGCATTGGACGCTTCAGCCACATATGATGCTTATCTTGCTTCTGATGAAGAGAGACAAGCTGTTCTCGATCAGTCAAGGCACGCGCACGCTTCTGAGGCCTTGGTGGAATAGTGCTGGTAGTGGCTTCAGCATTGGCTTCACGTGGTTGGCAAAACTGGCCAGTGAGATGACCAGTTGAAGCAGCAGTTGACAGAGGAATGGCTTTAATATGATCAGTGAAGCTTTGGTGAGAGCCAGGTACATCAACCAGTGGAGTCTTATCTGCCATTGGATAGATCTCTTCATTTGGAGCAATCTCAGGCAAGAATATATGATGATTTCTTCCAGAAGGTTGATATTGCACTGAAGAACGAATTTTGATCAGGCGCATGATACATGGAGCATGAATCTTGTGGCCAAAGAGATCCATGCCAGAAGCGGCCAACTACCGAATGAAGAAGTCATGAGTGTTGAATCTGAAGCCATTGATGATATTGTAGACCATTGTCTTCATAGCACCTTCCAACTTGCTTGAAGGGGAGTGCCCCTTGATTGGCCATAGAGTATGCCTAAGAATGTGATATATTGTGCGAGGCAAGTACTCAAGGTCGTTTACCAGAAATTCTTTGGGGCAATCAGCTTCAGCAGGCAAAAGCTTCATCATAGTCAGCATTTGCGTCATGTTTGGCTCTGGCTTGTGAAATATGCTCTCCACAGCTCTAGCATGGGCGTCACAGCCTGGTTCATAGTCATCACCAAGAGTGGGCAGGTTGACTAGCTCAAGAAGCTCTTGAGCATGAGTTGTGTGGTGTGTATCACCTGTCATCCACTCAAGGACCCAAGAATTTGGATCTCTGTTGTAGTCGGAGATGTGGAGCGTGGCATAGAATTGGAGGATCAACTCTTCATTCCAATGCTCTTTATTAGTCACAAACGGAAGCTGACCAACATCTCTAAGACAGTCTAAGGCTTCATCCAAACACGGTAGATCAGTCATGGCTTCAAAGTTCAGACGCTTGTGAGGATGAACTCTGTCTTGATTATAGAGCATGCTCATATAATAGCATCATTGCTGGTGGCTCCAAAACCTATCTGAAAATATCTGTGGTTTGGTGTATGGGTTCTTGGAGCGGTCGAAGAACGTGTTGTCCTTTCTGAAGTTAGCCACACTGAATGTACATTCTATTGAAGTTGCGCCTCAAAGCCGTGGCAACCTAGGCATTGGCTTCTGAACAGGTGGCCTGTTGTCAACATGAAATTCGTACTATGGGCCAAACGGCTCTGGGACAGAGAGTCGAGGCCACTTGATAGGCACAACCTCACCAGCTCGATTATAGGCCATAACAGTGTTGGCCTCATTGGCTTCAAATGGAGCAATGACTTCAGGAGCAGGAGCTGCATGCGTTTCATTTAGTTTGACTTCATCCGTGGTGACTTCAGGCACAAAGGGCCACAGTGGCAGCAGTTGTGACAGGTTCAGACACAGACTCTTGGTTACTGTGATAGCCTAGCTTAATAGGGATGATAGACTACTCATATCAATAAGGAATTCCTTCTTTTTTGGGAGCCCATTCGGAAAGAACTCCAAAGTTAAGCGTGCTCAGCTTGGAGTAATTTCAGGATGGGTGACCGACCGGGAAGTTGGTCCCGGGTGTGTACGAGTGAGGACAAAGTGCGCAGAAAAGACTAGTGTTGATCTGTGCGGCCAGTCTAGATCCCGCCAGGAGTAACGACCACCGGCGGGTGTGTCTGGGGCGTTACAAGTTGGTATCAGAGCCGACCCTCGCGGTTACATGGATGTTTGCGGGCCAGGTGCGCGGTCATGTTGTGCATGACGTTTGTGCCCGTCGTGGCACACGGCATGGCACATGTGCCGGACTGCTTGCACAGACGTATGTGCCAAGAGGGAACGTTCCTGTGCCCGACGAGGACATCGGTTCCTCTGAGTGGGGGTGTATGTGATAGCCTGGCTTAATAGGGATGATAGACTACTCATATCAATAAGGAATTCCTTCTTTTCCCGGAGCCCATTCGGAAAGAACTCCAAAGTTAAGCGTGCTCAGCTTGGAGTAATTTCAGGATGGGTGACCGACCGGAAAGTTGGTCCCGGGTGTGTACGAGTGAGGACAAAGTGCGCAGAAAAGACTAGTGTTGATCTGTGGGGCCAGTCTAGATCCCGCCAGGAGTAACGACCACCGGCGGGTGTGTCCGGGGCATTACAGTTACCTTCGGCTGTTGCAGCCGGAATATCTTCAGCTCATTTGGCTTCGAGTTCTTGAGTGGCTTCGGCTGATGCAGCCTGGATAACTTCAACTTGAATATCTTCTTGAATGACCTCTTGAGAGACACAGGTTTCTGCACGCACTTCCTCTTCAGGAATGCTTGTCATGGAGGAGGAGGGCCTTGGGCCACGGTGAAGCCTTCGAAAAGAGGGCGACGCTTTTGGGGAAGTGATATCTTCCTCCATGGCTTCTGGTGTGATCTCTGGTGATTGGAGGACAGGTGTTGCAATATGAGGAGGAGGAGTAGTGGGAATCACTTCATGCATAGGAGAGATTGGATGCTGCACATCCCAGAACTCATCTTGAACGATTGGCGTTGGGGGGTTGCCAATACTGATGGGCTCACTGTTCTCTTGAACAGGCGATGATACCACATCACAAGTGAGCTGAGGAAGGACTTCATCATCTTCATGTCTCATATTGGCTTCAGTACCAATGTCTTCAGCTGCAGTGGTGTCAATAGATGGAATCGCTTCAGTTTCAGGAACCTCTATGGGAGCAGATTCATGCACAACTATTCTTCTTTCAGCATTTTCTGAGGTAGGGGGAGCAACAGAGATGGGCGTCACAAGCAGCGGCTCTTGAGGAACTGATGGAGGAGGAGGAGGCACTTGAGCCCTTCGAGAAGCCTTTGAAGATTTAGTCTTCTGGCGCTTCTGAGAAGGGGAAGCAGCAGAAGTTTCAGATTGCTTGCGCTTGCGAGCTTCGGCTTCAGCTTGCTAGGTCTTCTTCGTTTTTGAAGCAATGGAAGAGACAGATGGTTTCGGGCCAGAAAAATTTAGCGGGAAGATAATCTTTGGCATATCTTGCCTTGAAGCCTCAGCAACAGGTGTCACTGACTTGTTCTTCTTCTTTTTGATCAGGTTGGGATCAATGGCAGGGCGTCCAAGTGCTTTCCTCTTTAAGCCCTTATTGTGAGCTTGCACTGTCTTCTCAGCGTATTTCTTGAGGCGCTCTCAAGCGCCTTTAGCTTCATCAAGGCGTCTTTGAAATTCTTCTTTTAGTTCAGCCATCATCTTCTTAAAGCCTTTGACTTCCTTGACGCTGAACTTTTCAACATGCTTCTTGAAAAGTTGCTTCTCATGCTCTATCTTGTTCTTCTGCTCAATTTCTTTCTGAACGATCCCAAGTTCCTTGGTTATGAAGCCTTGGAACGTGACACTGATGTCAATTGGCAGCTGGAGGTCATCAATGGACAGAGAGGGATCGCGAAACCATTCATCAATGAAATTGTTGAGAATATCGTGATCAAACAGAGGCAGGTCCTCGAAGATATCCGTCTCTTCCTGCGTGTTTTTGATGAGTTGCTCAAGAGCATCATTGTCGAATTCATCATCAGATAAATCAATGATGGCATCATCATCACGCAAAGTGCTGGTTGGTTTAGGGCCTCGCCCTGCAGATTGCTTTGTCTTCGAAGAGTTTCGAGACACATCTTCAGAATGCACACTGGATTCAGGAGGTGCGGATCTCATAGGCTTCACCCTTGAAGCTTTTGGTGCAGCAGCGGCCTTTGAAGATTGTGCCCCTTTAGCTTTGGAAGCTTTAGACTTTCGTTGGGGCTTGGGTGAGTGATGCGGAGCATCCTACGGACATCACCATGTCAAGAGTCCGTTTGGCAAGTGATACATGCGACATCTACTTCACATACACAAAGGTGAATCATCTCCTTTACACGTGCTCACTTGACCCCTTCGAGGATGGTATACTACTTGACACTTCTCTCGTGTGCATGCATAGGTATTGCCAGAGCTTCACGGATGTCGAGGAGGAGTGCAAGTGCCAAGGAACAACTACACCATCCGCGAGGGAAGCATGGAAGCGACAACGAAAGAAGACGGAGCTGCTAAAGCTACAACGGCCGGACATCCGGCGCCTGCGCCACAGAGAACGACAGCCTCAACTGGCGGCCAAAGAGCATCAGCGGCCGGACATCTGACACGAGCCCCGGACATCCTGCTCCCCCCCCCGGAAATCCGGCAGCACGGCACCCGAAGCATGCAGAAGTTTGGCCATCTCTAGGCCGGACATCCGGCGTCCTGTGAACGGCCGGACATCCGGCGCCGCCTATGTGCGTGGACAGGGCCCGAGGCCCGTGTATCTCTCTTCCCCCCTCCCACTTTGTGGCTAGACTATAAATACCTCTTCCCCTCCTCATTCTAGGGATAGCTAAGATTAGATCTAGACAATAGAGCTTAGCTCATGTATCTCCCCTTGTGGGATTCCTCTTGAGAGAGAGAAGACTCCATTGGAGTTCAAGACCTCCATTGGAGAAGATCCTTAGGGATTCAAGACCCCCTTGTGGGAAGGATCTATCTAGATCATCAAGACCTCATCTCCTCTTGGATTTGGGATGAACTCTACCTTGTATCTTTCCCTTTGTTGTTCATGTATCTTTGTGGATCTTGTGTGGCTTTGAGTCTAGTGGATGTGTGATTGGACTTGTTCTTGAGTCTTTCTCTTGTGATTTCCCCGTGTTCTTCATGTTCTTCGTAGGATCGCCCTCCAATTCATGAAAGATCGTCAATTAGGGTTCCACCCTACATCATCTTGGTATCATGAGCCACGTTGATCAAGAATTTGGAGTCCTACCCCCCACTTTCTAGCCTAATTTTGTTTGTTCTTGCCCAATTTCAAAAATCCCCACCAAAAATAGCCTCACCAATTTTTTTGCATTTTTTGGTTCTTGTGAGATTTTGTTGTGTTTGATCCATGATTTTTTTGTTTTGCAAGTGGATCTAGCTTCCCCACCATGAAATCCATCCAAATTTTTCGTTTCCCCCATCAATTTTGACCTTGGAATTATCAATTTCCGCCCCCAAATTGAGTTTCGAAGTCCACATCCCGATCTGGAATCGTCGGGCCGGACATCCGAGCCACTGGCCGGACATCCGGGCCATCGGGCCGGACATCCGGCACCTGGAGCGCAAAATCACGCAAGTTTCTGGACAGACAACCCCGGAAATCCGGGCTCCCCCCGGACATCCGACCCCTGGAGTTTTCAGCCTCCTGTGTTTCACCTTTTCGGCCATAACTAATTCATACAGAGTCCGATTTTGACGTTCTTTAGCTCGTTTGATAGCTATTGACATCCCCCACAAATTTAGATATGTTCCAACACCATTTGACTCCATACAATTTTGTGCATTTTGGCATCTTTGCCTAGGCCTTCACCATATCATCCGCAATACCACCACCGACTTTCGCAACCTAACCCATTTTGATCCCATTGCATTTGTGGTTGCTTGAGTTGTGATTCGAGTCTCCTAAGGTGTTTCGGCTACTTAGGGACGGTTACCTCTTCATCAACCACCACCTTAACTTCCGCATACCCTTGACCACTGCTACTTGTGAACTGCGTTGGGATTTCCCCGAAGAGGAGAGGATGATACAGTACAATAGAGATAAGTATTTCCCTTAGTTAAGAACCAAGATTATCAATCCAGTAGGAGAACCACACAGAACCTCATTAGCAGCATCTATACACACAAAAGCAAACACTTGCACCCAACGCAAATAAGAGGGTTGACAATCCCCTTAGCGGTTACTTGCAAGGATTAATTCTGATAGTGATAGATAGAAAAGTAAATTGCAAAAGAATATAAAAGTAAATAAATTGCAGGAAGGTATTTTTGGATTTTAATATATGATAAAGTTAGACCCGGGGGCCTTAGTTTTCAGCAGAGGCTTCTCTATCGAACACATGGGTAAACAAATTACTGTTGGGCAATTGATAGAAAAGCGCATAGTTATGACGATATTCAAGGCAATGATTATGTATATAGGCATCACGTCCGAGACAAGTAGACCGACTCCTGCCTCCATCTACTACTATTACTCCACCCATCGACCGCTATCCAGCATGCATCTAGGGTATTAAGTATAAAACAAAGTAATGCCTTAAGCAAGATGACATGATGTAGACAAAGTAAACTCAAGCAATATGATTAAACCCCATATTTTTATCCTTAATGGCAACAATACAAATATGTGTCTTGTCCCTTTCTGTCACTGGGACATAGAACACCGCAAGATTGAACCCATCACAAAGCACCACTCCCATTGCAAGATAAATCAATCTAGTTGGCCAAACCAAACTGATAGATCGAAGAGAAATACAAAGCTATAACAATCATGCATAAAAGAGTTCAGAGAAGACTCAAATATTTCTCATGAATAATCTGATCATAAACCCACAATTCATCGGATCCCAACAAACACACCGCAAAAGAAGATTACATCAAATAGAACTCCAAGAACATCGAGGAGAACATGGTATTGAAGATCAAAGAGAGAGAAGAATCCATCTAGCTATGAGCTATGGACCCGTAGGTCTGTGGTAAACTACTCACACATCATCGGAAGGGCAGCAAGGTTGATGAAGAAGCCCTCCGTGATCGATTACCCCTCCGGCAGAGTACCGAAAAAGGCCTCCAGAGGGGATCGCGGAAGAACAGAGGCTTGCGGCGGCGGAAAGGTTTTGTCTTCTGTCTTTATGGTATATTGGGAATATTTTGGAATTTATAGCGCTGGAATTAGGTCAAGAGGTGCCACGAGGGGCCCACAAGCCTGGGGGGCGCGCCCTCCGGGCTTGTCGCTCCCTCGTGACTCTTCTGGTCTTCTCCTGAAGCTTCTAGGGTCCCTTCTAGTCCAGAAAAAATTAATCCAATTTTTTTTCTTCGTTTTGACTTTGTTTGATAATGATTTTCTGAAAAGGTAAAAACAGGCAAAAAACAGCAAATGGCATTGGGCACTAGGTTAATAGGTTAGTCCCAAAAAATGATATATAATTGCATATAAAACATCCAAGATTGATACTATAATAGCATGGAACAATCAAAAATTATAGATGCGTTGGAGACGTATCAAGCATCCCCAAGCTTAATTCCTGCTCGTCCTCGAGTAGGTAAATGATAAAAACAAATTTTTTGATGTGGAATGCTACCTAACATGTTTCTCTTTTAAGGTATGAATATTAAGATCCAAATGATTCAAAGCAATAGTCTATAATTTGATATAAAGACATCAATACTCAGGCATACTAACAAACAATCATGCCTTTCAAAATAAAAATGCTAAAGAAAGTTATCCCTATAAAATCATATAATCATGTCATGCTCCATCTTCTTAACATAAAGTATTTATCATGCACAACCCCAGAGACAATCAAGCAATTGGTTCATATTTTTTAACGCGCTTCAGCTTATTCAACCCCCACACAATACATGAGCGCAAGCCATGGATATAACACTATGGGTGGAATAGAATGATGGTAGAGATTAATAAGGGGAAATCAAAAAGAGAATATAATCTCACATCGATGAGGCTAATCAACGGGGTATGGAGATGCCCATGAATTGATGTCAATGCGAGGAGTAGGGATTGCCATACAACGGATGCACTAAGAGCTATAAGTGTATGAAACTTCAAAATAAAAACTAAGTGGGTGTGCATCCAACTTGCTTGCTGATGAAGACCTCGGGCATTTGAGGAATCCCATCATCAGAATATACATGCCAAGTTCTATAATGAAAATTCCCACTAGTATATGAAAGTGACAACATAGGAGACTCTCTATATGAAAAACATGGTGCTACTTTGAAGCACAAGTATGGGAAAAAATAGTAACACTGCCCCTTCTCTCTTTTTCTCTCATTTTTTTTCTGCTGGGCTCTTTTTGGCTCTTTTTTTTTTCTCCTCACTGGGACAATGCTCTAATAATGATGATCATCACACTTTTATTTACTTACAACTCAAAAATTACAACTCGATACTAGAACAAATATGACTCTATATGAATGCATCTGGCAGTGTACCAGGATGTGCAATGATACTAGCGTAACATGTATGAAAGTGATGAACGGTGGCTGAGCCACAAATACTATGTCAGCTATATGATCATGCAAAGCAATATGACAATGATGATGTGTGTCATATAAAAAGAACGGTGGAAGTTGCATGGCAATATATCTCGGAATGGCTATGGAAATGCCATAATAGGTAGGTATGGTGGCTGTTTTGAGGAAGATATAAGGAGGATTATGTGTGATAGAGCGTATCATATCACCGAGTTTGGATGCACCGGCGAAGTTTGCACCGACTCTCGATGTGAGAAAGGGCAATGCACGGTACCGAAGAGGCTAGCAAATTGCGGAAAGGTGAGAGTGCGTATAATCCATGGACTCACATTAGTCATAAAGAACTCACATACTTATTGCAAAAGTTTATTAGCCCTCGAAGCAAAGTACTACTATGCATGCCCCTAGGGGGGAGGTTGGTAGAGTTAACCATTGCGCGCCCCTGACCGCCACGCAAAGGAAGACAATAAAGAATAAATCATGCTCCAACTTCTTAGCCTAACGACAGACCATACGTGCATGCTTCGGGAATCACAAACCTTAACACCAATATTCTTACTAAACCACAATTATCTACTAGCACCTCCCACATATTACCATCTTAATATCACAAAACTATTGCAAGGAATCAAACTTATCATATTCAGTGATCTACATGAAAGTTTTTATTATATCCCTCTTGAATACCTATCATATTAGGACCAAATTCATAACCCGTGCATATTACCATTTCTATTTATTAGACTCACAAAAAGATATAAGTGAAGCATGCGAGTGCAACTATTTCTTTAAAATATAACCACCGCCGTGCTCTAAAAGATATAAGTGAAGCACTAAAGCAACTGCCTATCTCAAAAGATATAAGTGAAGCACATAGAGTATTCTAACAAATCACGAATAATGTGTGTCCCTCTCAAAAAGGTGTGTTCAACAAAGATGATTGTGGCAAACTAAAAAGCAAACAAAGAAAATAAAACTATAGCATATGACACTCCAAGTAAAACACATATCATGTGATGAATAAAAATATAGCTCCAAGTGATATACCGATAGATTGTAGACGAAAGAGGGGATGCCATCCGGGGCATCCCCAAGCTTAGACGCTCGAGTCTTCCTTGAATATTACCTTGGGGTGCCTTGGGCATCCCCAATCTTAGGCTCTTTCCGCTCCTTATTCCTTTATCCATCGTAGTCTCACCCAAAACTTGAAAACTTCAGCACACAAAACTCAACCGAAACCTCGTTAGATCCATTAGTATAACAAATAAATCTTAAACTTTAGGTACTATTGTAAATTGATTCAAATTTAATATTGGCATAATGCTGCTCTACTCCAACTTCCCCATGGCTCATACCCCTCGATACGATCTATAGTTTCATCAAAATAAGCAAACTATGCAACAAAAACAGAATCTGTCTAAAACAGAATAGTCTGTAAAGATCTATTTAAACACCACACTTCTGTACCTCCAAAAATTATGAAAAATTATGACAAGTTGAAAAATTCATATACCAATACTATGTAAAAATTTCAGATTTTTCTGATGCTCCAGTACAGAAATACAAATCAAATACTGGATGCAAAATTTTCTGTTTTTGAAACAACATCAATTATACTATCATCCAAATCATCCCAAAGGCATTACTTGGCACAAACACTAATTAAAAGATAAAAACACAATCATAACAGAAGCTAAAATTGTTTAAACACACAAAACAGAAATAAAAAGCAAAATTTTAAGATAACTATTGGGTTGTCTCCCAACAAGCTCTTTCTTTATAGCCATTAAGATAGGCTTAGGATATTAATGATGCTCACATAAAAGATAAGAATTGAAATGCAAAGAGAGCATCATAAAACATGTGACAAACACATTTAAATCTAACATACTTCCTATGCATAGGCATTTTATAGGAAAACAAATTATCAAGGCAAGAAATATCTAGCATATGCAAATAGCAAGAATAAAGCATTAATAATTTCAGCACAAACAGAGGTAATTTAGTAACATGAAAGTTTCTACAACCATATTTTCCTCTCTCATAATAATTACATGTAGGATCATATTCAAATTCAACAATATAACCATCACATAACATATTCTGTACATGATCCACATGCATGCAGAGCTTATACTCTTCCAAAATAGTGGGATTAACATCAACTAAAGTTATGACCTCTCCAAACCCACTTTTATCATAAAATTCATAAGATTGATAATTCTCCAAAGTAGTGGGATCATTATTACCTATAGTTGACACTCTTCCAAACCCACTTTCAATATTATTGCAAACATTATTATCAATATCATATTCATCATGAGGCTTAAATACATTTTCAAGATCATAAGAAGCATCACCCCAATCATGATCATTACAATAAGTAGTGGACATAACAAATTCATCATCCCCAAGCTTGTAGTTTTGCATATTATTAGCATAATTAACATTAATAGAATTTATGATAACATCATTGCAATCATGCTTTTCATTGAAGGAGCTATCATGAATCATTCTATAAATTTCTCCTTCTAATACTTCATCACAATTTTCAGATTCATAATTTTCAAGCAAAACTTCATAAAGATAATCAAGTGCACTCAACTCACTAGCAATTGGTTCATCATAATTGGGTTGTTTGAAAAGATTAGCAAGTGGATGAGGATCCATATCAATAGATTTTTAGCAAGCGAAGATGCAAGCAAATAGAAGGCACATGGCAACACAAACAAAGATAGCACACAAAATATTTTTGTATTTTTGATTTTTAGAGAAGTGGGGGAGATGAAAACGAGAGGAAAATGCAAATGAAAAGGTGAACAAAAATAAGAGCAAGTAGATGATAGTTTATGCGAAGGTACTTGATAGGTTTTGGTGATGTCTCCCCGGCAACGGCGCCAGAAATTCTTCCTGCTACTTGTGAACTGCGTTGGGATGTCCCCGAAGAGGAGAGGATGATGCAGTGCAGTAGAGATAAGTTGTCGGTGTATAAAACATGGGTATTTTATACACTGACTTATGCACAGACAATAGTAGCTTCCCTACCAGCCAAGGCTTGCCGGAAATTGCCAAATATCAAGATTCAAGACCCAGCTGCAGAAGCCATTGGGGAAAAGATCAAGACGAAGCATCAAGTTCTACACCAAAGATAACCTTTGCTGGCAAGGCCGAGCCGGCAAGGTGAAGGCCCGGCAAGCTCCGTGCCGGCAAGCTCTCGCTAGCTGTTAGCGCTCCACCTCATCGAGCAGCTAGTCGCTAATCGATGAGGTGTCGAGCCCGCAGGCAGTTAGGTGAGATTGGTCGGGCACGTGCCAGCGTGCTGGAAGGAGATTTGCCTTTTATGACACCCGTCCAGAAGGCGTGTCAAGATAATAGGAGGTAGCTGGGCGAGCGGCGCAGAATCCTTGCCGGGGCTCCTCCTCGACATGACACCTAATGGAGCATTTATTGCTTTTATCCTAAACAGGCAGAGTTAGGTATGATAGCACTGTTTGCTATCTAATCAATACAAAATGACTATTTTTCCACTGTGGTGACCCCTTGAGCTATAAAAGGAGGGCCAGGGCAGCGTTTACAAGGATCGATCCTTTGCACAACTTGCATGCGTAGCTGCTTCTTCCGCACCTTGTCGGGGAAGCGCTCCTTGTACTTGTGTTTGTACACATCAAATACACCAAAAGCAGGAGTAGGGTTTTACACCTCACGGTGGCCCGAACCTGGGTAAACTCTTTGCGTTTCTGCACGTTTTGCTCTTTGTGCTTGTCAATCTTCCTAGTCGAACTGCAAAGGGGCTAGATGGCCCCATAGATGGTCGTACGCATGACATCTTTGGCGCGCCAGGTAGGGGGATCGCTTGCGCGAACCTGAATCAGCAAATTGCACGTCAGTTTTATCAGTTTCATCTTCATCTTCCTCGTCGTTGATGGCTCCCAAGAAGAAGGGCATCACGATGACAGCTCCTTCCACTTCCAAGGTTCCTTCGCACGTATCTGCAGGCGGCTGTGGCGCCCCGCCTGAATACCACAGTAGCCAGACGGTCGCCGCACACACCAGCCCAGGAAATCACTCTGGCGTGCGCGTTTACAACAAGTATCATGAACATAGGCACAACTGTAATAAGAATATATTTATTAGCCATTGTGGCTGGAATAAATACATCATGGTTACAAAGCTATAGGATCAAAAGTATGTCTAGAGGGGGGGGGTGATTAGACTACTTGACCAAATAAAAATCTATCCTTTTCCCAATTTTAGTTGTGGGCAGATTTTAGCAAGTATGACAAGTCAAGCATCACCCTACATATGAAATTCTAAGAGTGTGGTAGCGGAAAGTAAACAATTGCACATGTAAGTAAAGGAGGGGATCGGAGATATCAAACGCAATGAAGACACGGTGATTTTTGGCGTGGTTCCGATAGGTGGTGCTATCGTACGTCCACGTTGATGGAGGCTTCAACCCACGGAGGGTAACGGCTGCGCGAGTCCACGAAGGGCTCCACCCACAAAGGGTCCACGAAGAAGCAACCTTGCCCAAGTCTGAAGATCTACCCCGAGTGAGGCTAGTCCTTCGTGGACGTAAGCCATGGTGGAATAGACAAGGTTGCTTCTTCGTGGACCCTTCATGGGTGGAGCCCTCCGTGGACTCGCGCAGCCGTTACCCTTCGTGGGTTGAAGTCTCCATCAACGTGGACGTACGATAGCACCACCTATCGGAACCACGCCAAAAACCACCGTGTCTTCATTGCGTTTGAAATCTCCAATCCCCTCCTTTACTTACATATGCAATTGTTTACTTTCCACTGCTATACTCTTAGAATTGCATGTGTAGGGTGATGCTTGACATGTATTATTGCTAAAATCTGCCTACAATTAAAATTGGGAAAAGGCTAGGTTTTATTTGGTCAAGTAGTCTAATCACCGCCCTCTAGACATACTTTTGATCCTACAAGTGGTATCAGAGCTTTGGTCTCTGTAAGCCTTGATTTCCATTGCTTTGGTGATCATAGCCTTGGTTTCACAACCTAGGAGAGTATGGCGTCTAGTGAGGGTAACTATCACCGTAGAGGTGCATATTTTGATGGTACAAACTTTGCTAGTTGGAAACATAAGATGAAAATGCATATTCTTGGTCATAACCCCGCCGTTTGGGCTGTTGTTCGTGTTGGCTTGCAAGGTGACTTCTTTGAGGATGGCAAGGAACTGGATCGTGAAGCAACCCCGGAAGAATTGAAGATGTTGCAATACAATGCTCAAGCTTGTGACATTCTATTCAACAGTTTATGTCCCGAAGAATTCAAAAAAATCAGCCGCCTCGAGAATGCAAAGGAAATTTGGGATACTTTGGTTGATATGCATGAGGGTACCGAGTCCGTCAAGGAATCTAAGTTGGATGTGCTTCAAAGCCAACTTGACAAGTTCAAGATGAAGGATGGTGAAGGAGTCGTTGAGATGTACTCTAGGCTTGCTCTCATCACAAATGAGATTGCCGGCTTAGGAAGTGAAGAGATGACCGACAAATTCATCATCAAGAAGATACCGTCTGCACATTGATCCAAATGATGCCAACTTACAAAGATCTCAAGCCCATGGAAGTCATTGGAAGGATTGTTGCTCATGAAATGTCACTCAAGGACAAAGAGGAGCTGCACAACAAATCAAGTGGTGCTTACAAAGCCTCAACCGACGCTCGAACAACTCCAAGTGACAAGCTAGTATCCAATGAAGAGATTAGCCTAATGGTGAAAAGGTTCAACAAGTTCTACAAGAACAAAGGGAAAGAAAGAAGCTCTAGCTCAAGACACTATGAGAGAAGATCATCAAGTCGTGACCGTAATTTTTACAATTGTGGAAAGCCCGGACACTACTCCAATGAGTGTATGGCTCCCTACAAGAAAAGAGACGAATCACCAAGAGGAAGACATAGAAGAGATGAATCACCTCATAAAGAGAGAAGGAGTAGAGATGATTGTTATGAACGAAGACACTCTCGAAGAAGCAAGGATTCGGAGAGGAAGGACAAGTCATCCAAGAGCTACACAATAAGAAGACATCAAACTCATGTTCGTGAATGGGTTTTCGGCTCCAACTCTGACAACCACTTCGAGAGAAGTTATCAATCCAACTCCGACTATAGTCAAGATGAAGGTGTTGCCGGACTTGCACTTGTGTCATGCAACTCCTATGATCTATTTGACTCACCAAATGAAGGAATTGGCAGATGCTTCATGGCAAAAGGCCCCAAGGTATCACACCCCGAGTATCTTGATTTCAATAGTGATGAAGATGATTTGCTTGGTGATGATGATTTACTTGTTGATAAGGCTAGTGATGTGAGCTATAATGAAAATGCTAGTAATTATGATAGTCAAGAGGAAACGAGTGACAATGCTATGAAGGAGATTGAGCGTCTAACTAAAGAACTAAATGCTCTTAAGTTAGCTCATGAAACAACTCAAGAGGATCATAGAGAACTTCTAAGAACTCATTAGAAGCTACGCTTCGAGAAGCTAAATTTAGAGCAAGAGCATGACTTTCTTAAAGCTATCAATGACGATCTTCGAAAGAAGAGTTCTTCATATCTTGCCAAACATTTACTCTTGTCTACCTTTATGACACAAGTTAAACCTAAGCAAACTAGCACCAAAGGTAAAAAGGGTTCTACCTCTAGTAGTAACAATAACAATGCTATATCCAATGTTGTTGCTTCTAGTAGTTCTATTGATTCCACTAATGATTCTCTTAGCCAAGTTACACTTGAGCAAGAAAATATGCTATTGAAAGGAATTATAGAAAAAGGTGTCTACAAGAGTCTTGCCGGGAGTAAGCAATTTGAGGAAATTGTACGCAAGCAAGGAAGGCACCGGAAGAGCCAAGGTGTTTGTTTTGAACGAAAGTTCAATGCCAATGGAGTTGAGTGGGAAGAAGATCAATACCCCAAGACGAAGTTTGTTCCTCAACAAGAGAAGTATGATCCTACTTCCTTCAAGGGAAAACTAGCTCAAGAAGATCTTCCACCACAAGACCACAAGCTAAAAGGCAAGGACAATCTTCAAGAAGAGATTGATTCATTTGTAGAAGCTCCTCAAGCCATGGTCAAGTGGGTTCCCAAGACTTCATCAAGTTCTACTTCATCAAGTGCTACTACAACTCCAAGGATTTCCATCAAGTTGATGTGGGTCCAAAAGAAGAAGAACTAGAGAGTTCTTGAGGGTGACTCCGCCAATAAACTTCACTCACATTCATTATGGCAAGGACTTGTGCAACCAACTTCCACATTTTGCACTAGTTCATGGAGTCACAAACCCTCTTGTTGGTAAGGCAAGGGACAAGGTATTTAATGCATTCATGGACATCATCATATGTGTATTTCACTCTATGTCTATGGATATCCTTGTATGTTCCTTGTGTGGGACTAACCCATGTAGGTATTGAAAGCACAAAACTCCAAAGGATTGCTCCCAACTCTTGATGGTCTACATCAACATTGAGCATCCACATCTTCAACATCTACATGAAGTCATCATCGACAAAACCCAAGGTTATTTCATCCCTCTTTGGGGGGATATCACATCTAGGGGGAGCTTTGCTCTAAACAATTGAGCTAAAGCAACTCTAATGGTGTGAAGACATCAATGCTTTATGTAAAAGTGGTAACCCCACTTGTGCTTAAACGATGAGTATGACATATGATCAAATGTTCTCATTTGGCTCCTAAGTCAATATACTCATATATAGATGACCTAGTCATCGCCATTGCTTGATAGATGCTAGAATTGGTTGTGCATGTTTGACACATATTTCATTTGCTATCTTATTGTGTGAGCATGTTGGTTTGCATGTTTTCATAATTCGAGGACATCCATTTGTTGCTTTGATTGTCTTGTTTTTCTGGCCAAGTGGATGTACAAGAATGCCTAAGTACCTTCTCTAGCTATCTATGCTTTCTTGTCTCAAATTCTATTTTTGCTGCATCACAAAAATTGAACAAGTCATTTTCGGACCCTCCGGGTGAGGAGCACTCGGAGCCACCGATCTAAAAGGACTGAACCTCCAAAACCTTCTATCTGATTTCGGCCGAACCTATTCACTCAAACTCGGTCCAACCGAAATCACTTAGATTGATCTAGGTTTTCCATCTCGGTGCAACCGAGTTGAACCGTTTCGGAGCCACCGATGTGCTGACCTGCGTGCAGTTACACATATCGGTGCCACCGAGTTGTTCAACTCGGCGCCACCGACAGCGTACGGGTATATATATCGCGCGGACCGAACGGTTGAAATTTCTCGACCCCACTCGTTCCCGCACCCCGTTGCTGCCGTCGCCCTCGTCTTCGGACTTCGCCGTCGTCTCCAGCGCGCCCTCGCCGCCGGATTCCGCCACCGTCAAGGGCAATCTTCACCGCCGTTGCCGCCGTAGAGAGTCTCCACCGAGTTAGGGTGAGATTCGATCCCTCTCGTGCTCCCATTTCCGATTTAATGCACGATTGGACTGCCTGAATTCATGCCACGGATTGAGAACTCCTGTTACACTGCAAACTCCATAGATTAGATGCGAGTAAAATTTTTAGGTTTAAGTTTTCGCCGAATGCATCTCGGACCGACCGATTCAAAATTTTCGGTCCTACCGATTTGGCCTTTGGCCATAGCACCAGTACGTCTCGGTGCCACCGAGTTGTATGTATCGGTGAGACCGAAAGTAAAGTCGAAGTGAAACCCTAGCATCTCGGAGCCACCGAAACCCATCTCGGTCTGACCGAAATGGCGTGTAAGGTTTCTATTGTATGCTTCGGTATCACCGAGATGATTAACTCGGTCCATCCGAAATGCATCATGTGAAAACTTGAAACTAAGAGTTGAACTCAAATTTTATGAAAAAACTCTGCTTTTTGTGATGACTCATCTACTCTGCCCATATCCATCTATTCACAGGGTCAGCTCAGCAAGATGTCAGATTCCAGCGACATCCAGAACAGGTCAGAGCAGCATGCAGAACTAAGTGAAGGGTCAAGCCCTGCAGAGAGTTTCTATGAGGGAGAGAGGAGCTCTCCAGATCTTCCTAAGGCAGCCACTAGAACAAGGAAGAAGAAAACCTCAGACAGTGAGGATGAAGATTTTGTTGCTAGTGAAGCAGCAACCAAGAAAAAGAGAGTCGTGCTTGCTAAGGAGTACAGCACCAAACCATCATCTACCAAAGAGAGGACTGCTGTGAGGAAAGTTCCAAAGCAGACTATGCAATTCACTCTTGAAGAGCCAAGTGACTTTGAACCAGCTGCAGGTGGAAAGAAGAAGAGAGCTAGGAAGACTACAGCCCAAGTGCTTGGAAGGCCCTTCATGAGGACTGATGATGAGGAGGAGGAACCTACTGCTGATGCACCTCCAGCCAAGTCTCAAAAGCTTATGTCTGATGCAATCAGGACTGCTGCCCACAAGTCCAAGACAAAGGTGTCAGCACCAAAGAGATCCACCAGGAACATATCAGCTGCTGAGAAGAACATGGCCCCAGTGCATGAGGCAAATGTTGATGAAGAGCCACTAGTGCTCAGGAAATTGAAGCCAAAGATACCAGACCATGATGATGCACACCCATTTGCGGAGAACATGATGCTAAGGAAAGATAAAGTACTGTGTCAGTGGAGACAGTCAGATCCTTATGCTACAAGGAGGAAGACAGCGTGTGACTATCACTTTCACACTCATGAACAACAAGATTTCTATGAGACAGTATTGCTTGACAAGAAGCCCATTGTTAGCGACATGAGATGGGTGGATTGGGAATACATCGATGAGAATGAAGATTATTTCCCCCATGTCCATGAGAGCTTCAGGATTGCAGGTGTTGATGACTTTGTCGGACAGAAGTTGACCAAGTGGAATGATGAAATGGTCATGCAATTCTACTCCACAGCTCATTTCTATCCAGATGGCCGAATTGTGTGGATGACTGAGGGTATCAGGGACCAGTCAACCATCTCTGAGTGGGCAATTCTTCTTGGTGCCCCCAAGGAAGAGGACGATGACATTGATATCTATGCTAAGCTCAAGATGGATCACAACTCCATGTCCAACATGTACACTGCAATTCCTCAGAAGGACATTGAGACTCATAAACTTGGATCAGTGAAGCATCTGCTACCAGGACTGGCCACCACTAACACTATCTTGCGGTATACTCTATTACGCAAGTCAGGCGATGATAAGATGATACGAGGCCACTCCATCAACTTGCTGCATTTGTTTGACACTCCTCAGAAATTTAAGGTGATGAGCCTAATAGTGGAAACTATCAAGAGAACTGCAGCTGATCAGAAGAGATCGTGCGGATATGCTCCACATATTCAGATTTTGATCAATTCCAAGGTTGGAACCAACACATACCTTCTTGATCGAGAGCATTTGCCTTTGCGTCCAGAGTTTGAGGACAATGTGATTGTGATGGATCCTTCGCATCCCACTTCTGCGCAAGCTCAGGAGAAGATCCGCAAAGCCAAAGAAGCAAAAGCAGCCCAGGAGGCAACAGCTCCCAATGCTCCAATTGCAAATCTTAAGTCTAAGTTTGACCAAATGACTTATCTGCTTGAAGCCACCCTGAGGATTGAGCGAAGTCTGGCCAACCTCACCCAGCACCAGGCTAGCTTAGAGCGGATAATAGAGACAAAATTTCATGATCTAGATGTCAAGGTCACAGAGATCCAGACTACCGTGGAGTAGCTACAGAGTGATGTTGATGCTGTCAAGACAGCCCCGTCAGATGACAGTGGAGATGACAGGCCTACCACAGAGCGTTTTCAGACAGTGCCTAGGGCAGCCAGATCTGCTGCAGTGCCAGTTGTGGATCCGAGGACCACAGTCTCTGCACCTGCTGCTGCTGCCACAGTGCCACCGCCGGTATCCACTCCACCAGCCCAGCAAACTTCTGCAGAAGCCTTCGCGGACGCTCTTCTCTCAACGCCATCTACGCACACCGGAGCTGCCAGCAGGAGGTCGCCTTCAGGAGCTTCGGAGGACTGTGCTTAGAGTGCCGATTAGTCCTGTACCTATTCGATCTTTTTGGTACTTGTTGCTAAAGGGGGAGAATTTGTATAGATCATAGGCTTCGAGAGAGAGTGCTTTTGTTTTGCTCGTTGTTTTAGTTCTCTCGAGTTCTTTTGCTACAATTTGCTTGTTGGTACTTTGTTTGATGTGTGAGCTTGCTACAGTGTCTGTGAGATATTCTGTTGTTTATGCTTGTGACTGATCATACTATGCTTATTGTGATGATCTATGTTTATCTCTATCATTATCTTGTATGATCACTCACTTATGTTGGTGATGCGTGCTTGCTATTCCAATCATATCATTTTGCGCGCTCCACCAAGTTGTATGTGACATGGAAGAGTGACCCATGAGCCTAATCGATTGTGCATTTGCATTCAAACGCAAATTTTTAATAATGCACAAATTTTGGGGGAGCTCTTGCTTATCACATACTTCTCAAAGCGACGATGTATTTCATTCATTTAATCATTTGTCGAAGCTTTGATCTATATGTTGTCATCAATTACCAAAAAGGGGGAGATTGAAAGCACATTTGCTCCCTTGGTGGTTTTGGTAATTCATAACAACATATATCTCATTGAACTAATGTCCATTCAAGTTAAAGATTTCAGGATGTTCAATGATTGGCATGGCATGGACTAGAGACGTGGACCCCTCAAAATGCTAAGGACAAGGATTGGCAAAAGATCAAGACTCTACATTTTTAGTTTAGTGATCCAACATCACATTGAGTCCATAGGAAAGCCAATACTATTAAAAGGGGATGAGGTGTTGCTTAATGGTCTTTTTGCTCAAGTGCTTAGTGACAGTACTCCTAAACCCTCAACCACTCTCTCTATCCAAAATATGTCCAAAACCCACATTCCAACTCGGCCCCACCGATATTTCCTATCCGGAGCCACCGAGTTCACCTAGAGTTAGCCACTGCCAAAACCCTAACAAATCGGATCCACCGAAATGGATCTCGGTCCCACCGAGATGGCCTTGCCAACTCTCTGTGATCATTTGCACCTACTTCGGTCTCACCGAGTTTTGCAAATCGGTCTCACCGAGATGGCTTGCCAACTCTCTGTTACCTTATTGCTTCACTTCGGTCCTACCGAGTTGATGCAATCGGTGCCACCGAGATGAGGTTTGCCCTAGCCATTGCACTTCGGTCCATCCGAGTTGTTCGTATCGATCCCACCGAGATTCCTAAAGTTCATATCTTTTACACAGTTCGGTGCTACCGAGATTATGGTTTCGGTGCCACCGAGTTGGGTCAAAAGTGTGTAACGGTTGGATTTTGTGTGGAGGCTATATATACCCCTCCACCACCTCCATCTCAGTAAGGAGAGCCATCAGAACGTGCCTACACTTCCACCATACATTTTCTAAGAGAGAACCATCTACTCATGTGTTGAGATCAAGCTATTCCATTCCTACCATTTGAATCTTGATTTCTAGCCTTTCCCAAGTTGCTTTCCACTCAAATCCTTCTTCCACCATAGCCAAATCTGTGAGAGTTGTTTGAGTGCTGGGAAGACTATCATTTGAAGCACAAGAGCAAGGAGTTCATCAACAACACACCGTCTATTACCTTTTGGAGAGTGGTGTCTCCTAGATTGGTTAGGTGTCACTTGGGAGCCTCCGACATGATGTGGAGTTGAACCAAGGAGTTTGTAAGGGCAAGGAGATCGCCTACTTCGTGAAGATCTACCCCGAGTGAGGCTAGTCCTTCGTGGACGTAAGCCATGGTGGAATAGACAAGGTTGCTTCTTCGTGGACCCTTCGTGGGTGGAGCCCTCCGTGGACTCGCGTAGCCGTTACCCTTCGTGGGTTGAAGTCTCCATCAACGTGGACGTACGAGAGCACCACCTATCGAAACCACGCCAAAAACCACCGTGTCTTCATTGCGTTTGAAATCTCCGATCCCCTCCTTTACTTACATATGCAATTGTTTACTTTCCGCTGCTATACTCTTAGAATTGCATGTGTAGGGTGATGCTTGACATGTATTATTGCTAAAATCTGCCTACAATTAAAATTGGGAAAAGGCTAGGTTTTATTTGGTCAAGTAGTCTAATCACCCCCCTCTAGACATACTTTCGATCCTACAAAATGAAATATGTGTCAAACATGCACAACCAATTCTAGCATCTATCAAGCAATGGCGATGACTAGGTCATCTATATATGAGTATATTGACTTAGGAGTCAAATGAGAACATTTGATCATAGGTAATACTCATCGTTTAAGCGCAAGTGGGGTTGCCACTTTTACATAAAGCATTGATGTGTTCACACCTTTAGAGTTGCTTTAGCTCAAGTCTTAGAGCAAAGCTCCCCCTAGATGTGATATCCCCCAAAGAGGGATGAACTAACCTTGGGTTTTGTCGATGATGACTTCATGTAGATGTTGAAGATGTGGATGCTCAATGTTGATGTAGACCATCAAGAGTTGGGAGCAATCCTTTGGAGTTTTGTGCTTTCAATACCTACATGGGTTAGTCCCACACAAGGAACATACAAGAATATCCATAGAAAAAGAGTGAAATGCACATATGATGATGTCCATGAATGCAATGACTACCTTGTCCCTTGCCTTACCAACAAGAGGGTTTGTGACTCCATGAACTAGTGCAAGATGTGGAAGTTGATTGCACAAGTTCTTGCCATAAATGAATGTGAGTGAAGTTTGTTGGCGGAGTGACCCTCAAGAACTCTCTAGTTCTTCTTCTTTTGGACCCACATCAACTTGATGGGAATCCTTGGAGTTGTAGTAGTACTTGATGAAGTATAACTTGATGAAGTCTTGGGAACCCACTTGACCAAGGCTTGAGGTGCTTCTTCAAATGAGTCAATCTCTTGAAGCTTGTCCTTGCCTTTTAGCTTGTGGTCTTGTGGTGGAAGATCTTCTTGAGCTTGTGTTCCCTTGAAGGAAGTAGGATTATACTTCTCTTGTTGAGGAACAAACTTCGTCTTGGGGTATTGATCTTCTTCCCACTCAACTCCATTGGCATTGAACTTTCGTTCAAAACCAACACCATGGTTCTTCCGGTGCCTTCCTTGCTTGCGTACAATTTCCTCAAATTGCTTACTCCTGGCAAGGCTCTTGTAGACACCTTTTTCTATAATTCCTTTCAATAGATTGTTTTCTTGCTCAAGTGTAACTTGGCTAAGAGAATCATTAGTGGAATCAATAGAACTACTAGAAGCAACAACATTGGATATAGCATTGTTATTGTTACTACTAGAGGTAGAACCCTTTTTACCCTTGTTACTAGTTTGCTTAGGTTTAACTTGTGGCATAAAGGTAGACAGGAGTAAACGTTTGGCAAGATATGAAGAACTCTTCTTTTGAAGATCATCATTGATAGCTTTAAGAAACTCATGCTCTTGCTCTAAATTTAGCTTCTCAAAGCGTAGCTTCTCATGAGTTCTTAGAAGTTCTCTATGATCCTCTTGGGTTGTTTCATGAGTTAACTTAAGAGCATTTAGTTCTTTAGTTAGACGCTCAATCTCCTTCATAGCATTGTCATTCGTTTCCTCTTGACTATCATGATTACTAGCATTTTCATTATAGCTCACATCACTAGCCTTATCAACAAGTAAATCATCATCACCAAGCAAATCATCCTCATCACTATTGAAGTCAAAGTATTCGGGGTGTGATACCTTGGGGCCTTTTGCCATGAAGCATCTTCCAATTCCTTCATTTGGTGAATCAAATAGATCATGGGAGTTGGATGACACAAGAGCAAGTCCGGCAACACCTTCATCTTGACTATAGTCGGAGTTGGAGTGATAACTTCTGTCGGAGTGGTTGTCGGAGTCGGAGCCGAAAATCCATTCACCAACATGAGCTTGATGTCTTCTTCTTGTGTAGCTCTTTGATGACTTGTCCTTCCTTTCCGAATCCTTGCTTCTTCGAGAGGGTCTTCGTTCATAGCGATCATCTCTACTCCTTCTCTCCTTATGAGGTGATTCATCTCTTCTATGTCTTCCTCTTGGTGATTCGTCTCTTTTCTTGTAGGGAGCCGTACACTCATTGGAGTAGTGTCTGGGTTTTCCACAATTGTAGCAATTTCGGTCATGACTTGATGATCTTCTCTCATTGTGTCTTGAGATAGAGCTTCTTTCTTTCCCTTTGTTCTTATAAAACATGTTGAATCTTTTCACCATTAGGCTTATCTCTTCATTGGATAGTAGCTTGTCGCTTGAAGTTGTGGGAGCATCGGTTGAGGCTTTGTAAGCACCACTTGATTTGTTGTGTAGCTCCTCTTTGTCCTTGAGTGACATTTCATGAGCAACAATCCTTCCAATGACTTCCGTGGGCTTGAGATCTTTGTAGTTGAGCATCATTTGGATCAATGTGCAAATGGTATCATATTTTCCATCCAATGCTCTAAGGATCTTCTTGATGATGAATTTGTCGGTCATCTCTTCACTTCCTAAGCAGGCAATCTCATTTGTGATTAGAGCAAGCCTAGAGTACATTTTGGCGACTCCTTCACCATCCTTCATCTTGAACTTGTCAAGTTGACTTTGAAGCACATCCAACTTAGATTCCTTGACGGACTCGGTACCCTCATGCATATCAACCAAAGTATCCCAAATTTCCTTTGCATTCTCGAGGCGGCTGATTTTGTTGAATTCCTCGGGACACAAACCGTTGAAGAGAATGTCACAAGCTTGAGCATTGTATTGCAACATCTTCAATTCTTCCGCGGTTGCTTCACGATCCGGTTCCTTGCCATCCTCAAAGAATTCACCTTGCAAGCCAACACAAACAACAGCCCAAACGGCGGGGTTATGACCAAGAATATGCATTTTCATCTTATGTTTCCAACTAGCAAAGTTTGTACCATCAAAATATGGACCTCTACGTTGATAATTACCCTCACTAGACGCCATACTCTCCTAGGTTGTGAAACCAAGGCAATGGAGACCAAAGCTCTGATACCACTTGTAGGATCGAAAGTATGTCTAGAGGGGGGTGATTAGACTACTTGACCAAATAAAAATCTATCATTTTCCCAATTTTAGTTGTGGGCAGATTTTAGCAAGTATGACAAGTCAAGCATCATCCTACATATGCAATTCTAAGAGTGTGGCAACGGAAAGTAAGCAATTGCACATGTAAGTAAAGGAGGGGATCGGAGATATCAAACGCAATGAAGACACGGTGATTTTTGGCGTGGTTCTGATAGGTGGTGCTATCGTACGTCCACGTTGATGGAGGCTTCAACCCACGGAGGGTAACGGCTGCGCGAGTCCACGGAGGGCTCCACCCACGAAGGGTCCATGAAGAAGCAACCTTGCCCATTCCACCATGGCTTACATCCACGAAGGACTAGCCTCACTCGGGGTAGATCTTCACAAAGTAGGCGATCTCCTTGCCCTTACAAACTCCTTGGTTCAACTCCACATCATGTCGGAGGCTCCCAAGTGACACCTAACCAATCTAGGAGACACCACTCTCCAAAAGGTAATAGGCGGTGTGTTGTTGATGAACTCCTTGCTATTGTGCTTCAAATGATATTCTCCCCAACACTCAACTCTCTCTCACAGATTTGGCTATGGTGGAAGAAGAATTTGAGTGGAAAGCAACTTGGGAAGGCTAGAAATCAAGGTTCAAATGGTAGGAATGGAATCTCTTGATCTCAACACATGAGTAGGTGGTTCTCTCTCAGAAAATGTATGGTGGAAGTATAGGCACGTTCTGATTGCTTTCTTCACTTAGGAAGAAGGGGTGGAGGGGTATATATAGCCTCCACACAAAATCCAACCGTTACACACTTTTGACCCAACTCGGTGGCACCGATAAGAAATCTCAGTGGCACCGACCTGTGTAAAAGATATGAACGTTAGGAATATCGGTGGGACCGATTGGAACAACTCGGATGGACCGATGTGCAATGGTTAGGGCAAACCTCGTCTCGGTGGCACCGATTGCATCAACTCGGTGGGACCGAAGTGAAGCAATAAGGCAACAGAGAGTTGGCAAGCCATCTCGGTGAGACCGATTTGCAAATCTCAGTGGGACCGAAGTAATTGCAAATGATTACAGAGAGTTGGCAAGGCCATCTCCGTGGGACCGAGATCCATATCGGTGGATCCAATTTGTTAGGGTTTTGGCAGTGGCTAAGTCCAGATGAACTCGGTGGCTCTGGATAGGAATTTTCGGTGGGGCCGAGTTGGAATGTAGGTTTTGGACATATATGGATGGAGAAAGTGGTTGAGGGTTTTGGAGCACTGTCACTAAGCACTTGAGCAAAAAGACCATTAAGCAGCACCTCATCCCCTTTTAATAGTATTGGCTTTCCTATGGACTCAATGTGATCATGGATCACTTAACAAAAATGTAGAGTCTTGAGCTTTTGCCAATCCATGTCCTTAGCATTTTGAGGGGTCCACATCTCTAGTCCTTGCCATGCCAATCATTGAACATCCTGAAATTTTTATCTTGAATGGACATTAGTTCAATGAGATATATGTTGTTACAAATTACCAAAACCACCAAGGGAGCAAATGTGCTTTCAAAAGCCGGGGCAGCAGAAAAATATAACTAAGGCAGCACGGACTTGGAGAGGCTCCAATCCACAGGGATCTGACTGGGTTACTCTTGTAGCTCGCGAACGCTCCCGCTCCTCGACGGATCCTTAGCTGAACCTGGCCACGTTGAAAGCAACTGAGTACTTTTGAATGTACTCGCAAGCAAACAAATAACATATACACCAAGCACAGCAATCCATGGCATTCAAGCATGCATTTGTTATCTTAACAATATTAGTTATCATGTTATGGCGGAATTATCTAGCAATATTACTCATCATGTCCTAATAGGATTACCTAGCATGGGAACTACCAAAGTAAATGCAGTAAGGTAAAGTGTAACGGTGCAGGTAACTTATTAAGTTCCTCTCATGATCCCTCTGGACCATATCCAAGTTCTTATGCTTATTCGACCATCTCCTTCATAGCCATCCCATGGCTAACATCTCAACTTCCTGACATCATCTGATGTCCAGGAATCTGTGCTGTAAATCTGACAAAACTTACCTTATCTGGTTCGTTCTTAGCAATCATTCGGTTAACTCCTCCAAACTCGACACATACCAAATAGTGTGACCTAGTACGAACTGTGTTCCATGACCGAGGACGCGGCTATTCGAATAGATTTACACTCTGCAGAGGTTGCGCACTTTACCGACACCATGGAGCTCCCGGCCTCGTACATCAGTACCTGCTCCCATTCGGGTGGACCGGTGCTGCTCCGACAAAACTTGTCTATTGCCCGGCACTCTTACGGCCCCACTGTCGGGGGTGTTACCCGGACCCAAGACCCGGCCTGAAGTTAACCCGGCCTGCTACAGTGCCAGGCCTGAAGTTAACCCAGCCTGCTACAGTGCCAGGCCTGAAGTTAACCCGGTTTGCTACAGTGCCAAGCCTGAAGTTAACCCGGCCTGCTACAGTGCCAGGCCTGAAGTTAACCCGGTCTGCTACAGTGCCAGGTCTGAAGTTAACCCGGCTGCTACAGTGCCAGGCCTGAGGTTAACCCAGCCTGAGGATGAGAGCCGGCCTGAAGTTAACCTGGCCTGCTATAGTGCCAGGCCTGAAGTTAACCCGGCCTGCTATAGTGCCAGGCCTGAAGTTAACCCGGCCTGCTACAGGACCCGGGCGAGTCAAAATGCAAGATGGAGACCCTTTAACTTGGAAGACACGGATGACTTAGAGTAGGACTCCAATCACGGGTATAACTCGGAATCTCATGTAAGCCGCCCCTTCAACTTATATAAGGAGGGGCAAGGCACCCTAAGGGGGACAAGTTTTTAGAGGTCAAGTTAGACAGACAAGTCTCGAGACAGACGTTTTGATAGCTCTCGAGACAAAGTCAGGGAAACAGCACCCTTGTAATCAAAACTATGATCATCAATATCAATCAAGCAGGACGTAGGCTTTTACCTCCAACGCGAGGGGCCGAACCTGGGTAAAACTCGTGTCTTCTCGATTCTGATCAACCCCGTTCAAGCTACTACCTAGTTGCGATGGCCTCACGACTAAGTCCTTTCACGAGGACATCTGCCGTGACAAAACCACGATAGTTGGCGCCCACCGTGGGGCAGACCGCACGGTGGTGTTCAGTTCTTGGAGGGATCTCTCCCAAGGATCGAGAAGAGCGCAACTAACCGGATGTGGTAGAGCCAGGTTCGGAAGGATCTACATCAACTCCGAGTTCATCAGCCGACGTGGAAAAAGTTTCGGCGGCAGCATAAATCAGATTAGAGTCGAAAAGTAACTTTGACCACAACGGAGTACATCAGATGACCCACATCGCACCACTCAACCTCAAATCCCAAAGGAATCAACGTATGACAGAGTTGAAAAAGCTACATGCGTGACTGTTTGCAAGGAAAAGCGTCAATTAGCTGACCCAGTTTTCAAAGAAAGGAAGATCCGGCTGACCACTACTTATGGAGGCAAGAGCAGACTACAGCGCAAAATCGTCGTCTCCACGGTCAGGGGGTGAATAGCTTTCAGAAGCCGCGAAGCAAAGATCGGTGTCAAGGAAGCAACTAGCAAGTCCTGACTACAAAAAAAAAAGAAAAGGGGCCACAACCCGGAGAAGGACGTGGACGTGGACACAGACTCGGCCCTGCCTCGAGTCGGCCTCGCCTTCGCCTCTGGACCGCCCTGGCTTGCCCCTGCCAGTGCGGCCTCGCCGCGCGGGCTCACCTCCGCCTCACCGTCACGGACGCGCCTCCGAGCTGCCGACACTGAGCCGCCACCTCCGAGCAGCCGGCTTCAAGCCGTCACTACTACTAACCGGCCTCGAGTCGCCCGGTCTCGCCACTGCTTCGCCTCCTATGCCGCGCCTCTCCCCTGGCGGGTCCGCTGGCGCGCCAGGCCGCCTCCGCCTGCAAGCCGGCCCCGCTCGGTTTCGCTCCGGGTCGCCGGCCTCCGCCGCCGCCTCTGCAGCCGTGGCCCGCTCGCTGCCGTGAGCCGCCGCCGTTGCCCACTCCCGCCTCCTCCACGTCGTCGACCCGCCGGCGCCTCGTCGACCGCCCGCGGCATCAGCTGCCTGCCGACGAGCCGCTCCGAACTTGTGGTTTTGTCACGCCGACGCCGACGCCGTGGCAGCGCCAGTGTCTCCACCGTGACGCGCCGCGTCGCTCCTCTACCACCGGCACGCCAAGCCGCATCCGCATCGCGCCATCGTCGAGTCGCCTCCACCATGGCCGGCCGCCTCCGCGTCGCGCCGTCGAGCCGCCTCTGCGTCGCGTCGTCGAGCCGCCTCCGCCTCGCGCCGTCGTCGAGTCATCTTCTCCGCCCCGAGCCGCCTTTGCTGGTGTCCGCCTCTGCCGTGCCTCGTGGCTCGCCTCGCCGAGCTGCCCCCTCAGCCGCAGCCGGCCGAGTCGCCGCTGCCCCGCCGCGCCGAGTCGCCTCCGCCCCGACGGCCTGCTGCCGCGGTCAAGACCTTACCGCCACCATCGTGGTCGAGCTCGCCTCCACGGACTCGACCTCAAGCCGCCTCGAGCAACCGAGCCGCCGTCGTGGCGTCCACAGCCTCGCCCTTGAGTTGCCCGTCCGCGGCCGCGAGTCGCCCGCCCGAAGACGTCGCCTTCACAGCCGCTGCTGCGGTTTGCCTCAGCCGTCGCGGTCTCACTGCGAACCGCCGTGGCTTGCTTTGCCCCGACAACTCGTCTCCGAGCCGTCCCGCTCCACCCGGCCGCATGACTGCATCGCCCGCGCGCGCCTCTCGACGCCTTGAAGCTGCCTCGTCGACTCACCTTTCCCACGGCCGCGTCAAGTCGCCCTGCCTCGCTGGCGCGTCGAGCCGCCCCGGCCACGCAGCCTCGCAGTCGAGCCGCCTCCGCCTCGCGTTGCAGTCAGGGGCCTCACCTCTGCTGTCGCGCCATGTCCGACCGCCGATGCGGTCTGCCTCAACCCGGCTCGGGCCGGCCCTGCCGCCACAGCCGCCGCCTCGAGCCACCCGTGCCAGGCCGGCCTCGCCTTCACTTCGAGCCGCCTCCGCCGTGGCGCGCGTTGAGCCGGCCTGCCACCTCGTCAATCCGACATTGCCTCGCCGGCTCTGCCGCTAAGCCGCCACCCCGAGCAGACGCTGCGGGCCTGTCTCGCGCCTTTTCCAAGCCGCCCTGGCCGGTGTGCCAAGCCGCCACTGAGCCCGCCTTGGCCTCACTCCTCTGCTGCGGCCCGCTCTCGCCGGTGTGGCCTCGAGCCGCCGCCTCCGCCCCCGAGCGGCCATAGCTACGGCCTCGTCCCCTTGCTGTTTCGTCGCCCGCCTCACCTCGCCGGGGGCCTCCTCAGCCGCCCCCGCCTCGGTCTCAGCCGCCGCCGTGGCTCGCCCCGCTAAGTCACCGCCTCGGGCCGGCCCTGCCGCCTCAGCCGTTTTCGCTGGCTTCCGCTCCCAGCCTGCGGCCGACCCGCCTGGCCGACGCACCCCTGCTGGGGCAGCCTTGTCTCGCCTGTGCGAACAGGGGAGAAAAATAAAAGCAACAAGAGGGAGTTGACCGGTTGGACTAAAAGGAAGCCAGCTTTAAAAAAAAACAGTCCCAAACGAGGACGCCTTCCAGGTCAAATCCTGGGTGGCCCCCGTGTCACTCGTGACACCTACCACCGTCGTGGCCAAACAAACTGTCCCAAACGAGGACGCCGGCTAAACAACTTGGGCTCACAAGGTTATCGCCGCCTATCAGGCCAGGGTAGCACGCACGCATAACCTTCCCTCTTTGGTGGTACCGATAAGAGGCAAGATAGTAGACCAAGTTAGGGCCTCCCCATAAAGGCAAATGTGGCTGCACTGATGAGCTCGGTTCGGTGGCACTATGACTCGATCCAGCCGACGGAGGAGATTGTCATTATTAAGTCACATTCTTTATCATTGCAATAATAGTAGTAATGCACAAGGAAAACATAACAACCTATCTCCATATTGTTACATACGAGTCACTAGTGCAATAACATGATGAGCATTAACGAGTAATGTAAACAGTAAGCAGGATTCTAGTCATTCAGTTGCTTCTAGCATAAACATTTAATTAGTTCAAACACACATGAATAACACAGAAGCAATGCTTTTGGGCATATATCAGATGGTCGGCTTGCCTGGGGGGTCGATGAATTCACCGGAGAGAACTGCGATCGCTTCGCGGACGAATTCGCCACAAAGGTTTCTCTCTCGGAGAGGCTGGATATAGGGCAGGGGAAAAATGGGTATTTTTAGAATGTGTCAACATGGTGAAAGTGATATCATTGGAACGGGCTCGACGAATAGAGATCGTGGGCTTTGGATTCACCTGAATCGGAGTTACGGTTGAGAAGTTGTGGCCGTTCGTTCGTTAGGCAGAAAAACAAACAATAACTATGCTTTTCTGCTCTTAACCAGTGAACGTCCGCAAAGTAACGGTTTCGGCCGGCGGCTAAGATCAGAAAACATATTTCTATGAATACGTCTTCTGGATAGGGAAACACATTTCTGATGGAGGCCGTACTGGAGTACGTTTTCCCAAGCGGAAAACGGATTATGGGGAAATACGTATCCACTTATCTGACATGGCGGCCTCCAGTCGCTGATGGCTGGGCCCCATGCCACCCTCTCTCTCTTCCTCCTCCTCCTCCTTCTTCCTCTCCTCCTCTCCCCGACGGCAGCGACAGGGGCTCTGGCTCTGGTGGAATCCGACGACTGGGAGGGCCTCGGGAATAGGCGAGGGCATGGACGCGGTCGTCGGAGACTGCCGCCTCTGGGGGTGGGTAGCAGGGGTGGAGGGGACGGCTGGCTGCACGGTGTCGTGCCATGGCCGAGGCGGTGGGGCTGCGGCAATGAAGGGGTTAGGGTGGTCGGCGAAGCTGGGCGAAGGGGTGGGCGACGTCCCCGGAGCAGGACGCGTCCGGTGGTGAGCTCGGACGGGGCCGGGAATAGCCGGAGATGGAACTGCTCGGCATGGCCGAGGGCAGCGACTCCGGCTAAATTCCGGCGCTCCGGCGAGGGATTCAACCGGGCGCGCGTACGGGAGTGAACCAGAGGGAGAGGGAAGGAGATTGGTGAGCTCGAGGGATGCGGGGGTGGGCTATTTTATAGTCGGCCAGAGCGCACGGATAGGCACGGCCGCTCGGGTGAGCTAGCCAGCATCTAGAGCTCGCGGGCGACGTGGCTGGCCGGTTCCTGGCGTCGGGGAGCGGCCGACCTGACAACGGGTAGGGTGAGGCGACTGTTCGAGGAAGAAGAGGCCAGCGGTGGTGGGGACGGCGGTGGCTCACGGGCCTACAGTGCCGCGGCAGCGCTCGCCGTGGCGCGACGAGAGGGAATAAGGAGGGGGAAGGTGTGGGAGAGGGGTCACGCGGATGCTGCGGAGACGATGGACATGGCCAGACAAGCGAAGGCTGGCCGGAGGTGACCGCACGAAGGAGGCCGAGCGCAGAGCGCTGATTTTGCATGGCCACCGCATGGTCACCACGTGCAGAGCGTGGCTAGCTCAAAGATTTGATCTCTCACCGTGTCAACTGTGAGAGTTGATGCATGAGGGGATGACCTAAGTGGTCCAAATGCAAGGGAGGGCTTGGGATTGATGAATCTGGTCCAGAGACTTCTTTGGACAGCAAGTGTTTGTGCTGTGCTGTGGGGAGATGAGCTGGTGTTTGGTTCTGGTTCATGGCATGCAGTGGTGATCCACCAAGGTGAATAAGTTAGAAAAGTCTCAGGCCAAATGGATCACTCTAGACGGCACTTCCTTCACAAATTGGAAATCTGGATAGAAACTAGGTTTTAATGCTGGGATCAAATGGCTCAATATATTTGGCTCAAATTTGGTGGAGGGAGGTTATTTGAATGTAAGGATGCACTGGTAAAATTTCATACCATTTGGATGCTCCTAAATGGTACTTCCTTCACAGTGCTAGAATCTGAACAGAAAGTTGGGAAAAATGTTGAGAGAGGTTGGATGGATGGATTGAGCTGGGTTTTGGTTTCCATGAGTGATTTATTAATGATAATCACCATGAAAAATTTCAGCTCAAATGGATCAAGGGTTAGAGCACTTCCTTTGCAAATTGCCCAAACTGGACATAATTTACAAATGGATGATGTGCTCAAAATTTGAATTGTGGAACTTGGGTTCTTGATGGAAATGGTGAACTTGATGGAAATGGTGAATATAAGGATAGGATAAGCTCCACAAAATATTTGGGATTTTTTCTGGCTACCAAAATGGTAATTCCTTTGGAAAGTGCCCAAAATGCAATATTGGCTTTAAATAGGAAAATACAATTTCCCTTATTTAATTATGGCCAATATTTTTATGAGAGCTCAATATGGTCACAAGTTTTCATGAGTTTTGGAGATGGATAGATATTTTCCTGGATTTAATTCCTTTAACTGGCAGAAAAAGGAATTAATTTTAAATGAAAAATATTGCAAATGACTTGGCAATATTTTTGCATATCCAGGGTTAATAGATGTGGGATGATCACTGGGAACAATTTGGGAGGCAATAGATCAAGGGAAATTGGGGTTCCTTTGTAATGGAAGGAATTAGGGTTTCCTCTCCGGCAATTCGGAAAGTAGGGTTTCGACGGTAAAACCCTGAGAATATAGTTTGAGTGACAAAGTTGGATTGGATAGAATCTATGGTCTGATAGGAAAGGCAAGGCTATATAACCATCTTCATGTGCCCAAAGGCGAGAGAAAATCCAATAACATGCAAAGAAAAAGACGGGAGTCCAATCCCGCGAAGGAAAAATCGAGGAGCGAAAACCTGGGTGTCACAGCGGCGCAGGCGGCACAGCCAACGCGGGCGGTGCGGACGCCGCGGTTGGCACGACCAGCGCGGGCGGCGCGGTCACTGTGCGCACCGTGGTCGGAGCAGGAGGCGGAGGCGCTGGAGGCTGTCAACCTCCTCGACCCGCTGGCGAGCAAAGCCGCGACGGCACGGGCGGAGCGGATGGACGTCTTCCTCCTCCCCGCCGCGTCGACGAGCGTGGCCACCGGAGCAACAATGCCCGGGCCGGCGCGAGCCAAGATCCCACCGCGGTGCCGTCTAGAGGTGCTACGTCAGGACAGATGCCGCGCCCCTCACACAATGGGCGCAGCGCAACTCTGTGCGGCGTCGACGACTCAGGGCGGCGGCGACCACATGGCCAAACTCCTGTCGATCAAGTTCTAGATCCTCAGGCGCCACCTCCGCCACGACGGCCCACTGCTGACCATGTGCCACGACAGCAAGATCGCAGTGGCATTCCTCCTGGCTCTGCCAGGAGTAGAGCGACGTCGCGGTCTTCGCTTCCGGCCATGCCAGCCACAGCAGCAAAGGCGATGGCGCGAGCCCAAATGCTGCTAAACTTTCCTCCAACGGCGGATAAGATGGATGAGTGGAGAGCCACCATTCATAGACTCATCGGATTCACCGAGACGAGCAAGTCGCAGCAAGTGGAACCCTCACGGCGTCCGCGAATCCCACCGGCAACTCCCACTGGTGGCTGTGTTGATGGCGCTGCACCAACAATGCAATCACCTCCGCGGCAACAACTTCAGTAGCAGCAACGCCAGCAGTCACGGCAAACCCAGCGAACTGCGGAGCCCGACGAGATGTCAATGGCCTCTTCAGATCAACGGGCGCGGCAAGATCAGCGGCAAGTACTGCAAGACAGGCGGATAGAGGATGCCCGCACCACCATTGAATGGCGCCGGAAGGCGCGCCGTCAATCCGACATGCACAACGGCCTAGTCGTTGATGAGCCTGCGCCCAAGGTTGGCGGATATCTGCCTTACGAGGTTGGATGTGCAGCCTTCACTCGTGAGCTACGGCAAGTCCACTGGCCGTCCGTCCGGGCCTTCAAGCCGGAAGTACCAGAAAAGTACGACGGCAAGCTGAACCCGACAGAGTTTCTGGGCATCTACACGATTGCCGTGCAAGCTGCCGGGGGAAGAGACGAGAAGATTCTCACCAACTACTTTCCGTTGGTGCTGAAGCCCAATGTTAGATCTTGGCTGATGAACTTGCCGGAGAACTCCATTTCTTCGTGGTCAGATCTCTGCAATGAGTTTGTTGGTGCCTTTACCGAAGGCCACAAGGCCCCTGGATAGCCCAGCGATCTACAAGTGATCCCGCAAATAGATGGTGAAACTTTGCGCAAGTACATCCAGAGATTCAGCCGCGTGCACCGCAATATGCCAGATGTGCACCCCGCAACTGTGATTGCCGCCTTCCACACAAACGTGTGCAATCGAAGGATGAGGGAGAAGATGAACGTCAAGCTGCTGAAGACCGTCAACGAGCTCTACACGTTGGCAGATAAGTGCGCGCGTGCTGAAGAAGGGAGGAGGCTCCCTGGGGAAGATGCGGGCGCAGAAGTCGATTCGGAAGACGACGATGCCGCCACCCCAAAAAAGAAAGGCCAAAAGCGCAACAGGAAGCATAAAGGCAAGACTGTTATGGCTGTCGAGGGTTCCGGCAACTCTGAGTCTGCCAAGAAAGCCAAAACGGAAGACTCCCGCAAGGAGGCTACTGTATGCGCCGCTTGTCAGGAGGCGGCGGCAAACGAGAAGGCCAGCAAATCTGATGGGCCATACTGCAAGATTCACCGCACCAAGGGCCATGATCTCCAAGAGTGCCGACAAGTGGAGCACCTTGCGGAGAAGCAGAAAGCTGAATATGAAAAGCGCGACAAGGAGAAGGGCCATGATGGTGCTAGCAGATCTGGCAAAAGGAGTCATGGTGGTCGAGGAGGCCGCCACGGCAAGGCCAAGCAGCCAAAAGGGAAGCCTGCTAGAGGCCGTGAAAAGAAAGAGGAAGATGATGGAAGTGAAGAGGAAGAGGACGACAGAGAGTCCAGTGAACAGGAATTCCAGAAGGTAACCGAGGCCATGTGTATTGACGGGGGGGTGCATCTTTGCATTCCTCTCACCGCTCAAGCAGTGGGCGCGTGAGGTCAACGCAGCAGAGCCGGCAATAGGCGCCCAAAAGCCACTCAAGTGGTCACACACGCCTATCATTTTCGATGCCGAGGATCACCCTGATTGCACAACTGCGGTCGGGTGTTTGCCGTTGTGGTTTCACCGACAATTCGCAACCTCCAGGTCACGAAAATGTTAGTTGATGGTGGGGCCGGCCTAAATTTGATTTCTCCAGAAGTAATCAAGAGGCTATAGATTCCCGACGAAGAGCTCGAGCACACTGGTATATTCCAAGGAGTCAACCCGGGAAGAAGCCAACCCAAGGGGATGATCACATTGCCGGTGACGTTTGGCGGGGAATTGAACTATAGAACAGAGAAGATTGTGTTTGATGTTGTCAAGATCCCCTTGCCGTATAATGAAATTCTTGGCCGCCCAGCTTTGGCTAAGTTTATGGCAGCGCCCCACTATGCCTATAACACGTTGAAGATGCCAGGGCCGATGGGTGTCATTTCCATCAATTCTGATAAGAAGGATGCAGTCATATGCGTCGACAAACTCTATAGAGATGCAGTTGCAGTAGAGGCCGCCAAGGCACCAGCCCCCACCAAGGAGAAGAAAAGCAAGAAGTCCGGCAAGACCTCTGACAAGAATTCCAGGAAGCACACCTCTTCGGAGTGCTGCGCACCTGTTGAAGACTTGTCAGAGTGCTCTAACGGCAAGAAATCCAAGGCCACTCCACCAGCAACGAAGAAGGTGTCGGCGAAGGAGGATGGCACTGGCGGTACCTTCACTGCCAGTTCCACCCTTGACAGCAAATAGGAAAGCGCGCTCATTGCCTTCCTGCAGGCGAATGTCGATGTGTTTGCATGGCAACCATCTGACAACCCCGGTGTTCCCAGGGAGGTAATTGAGCACCACCTTGTTGTCTATCCTCACGCTCGGCCCGTCAAGCAGAAGGTCAGGAAGCAGGCTCTGGAGCGGCAACAGTTCATTGTCGAAGAAATCAAGAAACTTGAAGCAGCAGGTTTAGTTAGAGGTGTACTACATCCAACTTGGTTGGCAAATCTAGTTGTAGTGCGCAAAGCAAATGGAAAGTGGAGACTTTGTATCGACTACACTGATATTAACAAAGCATGTCCCAAGGATCCTTTCCCTTTGCCGTGCATTGATCAAATTGTAGACTTTACTGCCGGTTGTGATTTACTCTCATTCCTTGATGCATATTCTGGGTACCATCATATATTCATGGCCAAGGAGGATGAGGAGAAAACCGCATTCATTACTCCATGTGGCATGTACTACTTTGTGCGTATGCCTTTCAGATTAAAGAGTGCTGGTTCAACATTTGCAAGAGCAGTCCAGATTGGTTTTGAGCCCCAGCTGCACAGGAATGTGGAAACATATATGGATGATATAGTGGTCAAAACCAAGGACAAATCAACCCTTATTCAGACTTAGAAGAAACATTTGCAAACTTGCGCAAGATCAATTTGAAGCTCAACCCCGAGAAGTGTGTGTTTGGCGTTCCATCCGGCAAACTTCTTGGGTTCTTTGTATCTCAGTGTGGAATCGAAGTAAATCCTGACAAGATCAAAGCAATTGAGCAGATTCAAGCACCAAAAAGCGTCAAGGATGTGCTGTGTCTTGCCGGCTGTGTTGCCGCCTTAAGTAGGTTCATTTCAAAATCTGCTGAGCGCGCCCTGCCATTTTTCAAGATTTTGAAAAAGGCAGGTCCAATGAAATGGACTCCGGAAGCGGAGGCCGCGCTGCAGGATTTGAAAAGATACCTCTCTTCTGCGCCAACGCTAGTTGCGCCTAAACCACAAGAGCCATTGCTGCTATATTTAGCGGCAACAAATCAAGTGGTTAGTGCTGCATTAGTGGCGCAAAGAGAAGCTGATGACAAAGAAGTAGCAACGGCAAGCCCGTCCAGCGACAAGCCAGAATCTTCTCCAGCAAGGTCTGGTGCCGATAAATCAGAAATAGCGCAAGCAAGTGAAGCTAATCAGAAGTGGTGCCAAAGAAGAAGGTGGTGTAGCGGCCGGTTTATTTATAGTTCCCTCCCGCAGGGGGCTAGGAAAGATACTCTGGAGTACGGAAGTTGCTTTTTGGTCTTCTTATGGCCTCGAGAAAGTTGCGTCACTACTTCCAAGCACATGAGATCACCGTCATCACTCGCTTTCCGTTGCAGCGTATTTTGAGGAATCCAGATGCAACCGACAGGATAGTGGAGTGGGTATTGGAACTGTCGAGCTTTGCGCTCAAGTTTGAAAGCACATCAACTATTCAGAGCACGGCCTTGGCGGAGTTCATTGCAGAATGGACGCCAACGCAAGACGAGGAAATCCAAGAAACAACTCTCCCCGGCAAAGAGACAGCCAAAGAATGGATCTTGTACTTTGACGGTGCCTTCTCGCTGCAAGGCGCTGGTGCTGGAGTGCTGCTTGTTGCACCCACCGGAGAGCACATCAAGTATGTAATTCAAATGCACTTTCCCAGGGAGAAAGCAACGAACAACACTGCTGAGTATGAAGGACTCCTTGCCGGTCTCAGGATCGCGGTGGATTTAGGAATCAGAAAGTTGATCGTCCGTGGAGACTTGCAGCTTGTTGTGAAGCAAGTGAACAAAGATTACCAGAGCCCGTTGATGGAAGCGTATGTGGAAGAAGTGAGGAAATTGGAAGAACACTTTGACGGATTGCAAACAGAGCACATTCCTCGTGCGGAAAACAACATTACTGATCATCTGTCAAAGTGTGCCGCTCAAAAGCTTCCTGTGGAACTGGGAACTTTTGTGCTCCATTTGAATCAACCATCAGTCACTCCATCAACGCAGGCCAGTAAAAGAAGAAAGTTGAACACCGGCAAGTATTTCCGGCAGAGCTACCAGAAGCCGCCGGTAAGAAAGTTGCCGAAGACAACACTATAGTTGTGGGTGAGCAGCAGCCTCTAGTAGAATGACAAGTTCTAGCCGTTGAGCCAAGTGCTCCCGCTCCCGAAGAGATGCCTTTAGTCCTTGTTGTCGAGCCATAGGCTCCGACATGGGCACAACACATAGTTCATTTCCTTCAAACAGGAGAACTTCCCGATGAGCAAGAAGAAGCTGAGAAAGTAGCCCGTCAGTCAAGTATGTATCAGTTTGTGGACAACATTCTGCATAGAAAGAGACCAAACGGTGTGAAATTGAAGTGCATTTGCCGGGAAGATGGACTAAAGTTGTTGGCAGAGATACATGGAGGCATATGTGGCTCTCACATAGGATCAAGAGCGCTTGTCGGCAAGGCTTTCCGGCAAGGCTTCTATTGGCCCACTGCCCTCCAGGATGCAACTGAGCTAGTAACCAAGTGTGAAGCATGCCAGTTCCATTCGAAAAACATACATCAGCCAGCTCAAGCTCTTCAAACAATCCCTCTCTCCTGGCCTTTTTTGGTTTGGGGACTTGATATTTTGGGCCCCTTCCCCCATGCTACCGGGGGTTTGAGTTCTTGTACATCACCATCGACAAGTTCACAAAGTGGCCTGAAGTGGAGCCAGTGAGGAAGGTGACAGCACAGTCAGCCCTCAAGTTCTTCAAAGGACTAGTTTGCCGATTCGGTGTTCCTAACAGAATCATCACCGACAATGGCACTCAGTTCACGAGCCGCACCTTCATGCAGTACATCCAAGACCTTGGAAGCAAGATCTGTTTTGCCTCTGTTGCTCACCCGAGAAGCAACAGACAAGCAGAACGGATGAATGCTGAAGTGCTGCATGGTCTCAAGACAAGAACCTTTGACAGGCTGCGCAAGTGTGGAAGACGCTGGATTGATGAGTTGCCGGCAGTTCTTTGGTCACTCAGGACGACACCAAATCGAGCTACTGGCCAAACACCCTTCTCCCTAGTCTATGGTGCAGAAGCGGTGCTCCCCACAGAACTCATATACGGGTCGCCTCGAGTGCTCGCCTAGGATGAGGCAGAGCAAGAGCAGTTGCGGCAAGATGATGCAACGCTCCTTGAGGAAGATCATCTTCGGGCGGCTGTGCAAGCTGCACGCTACCAGCAATCTTTGCGCCGCTATCATAGCCGCAAAGTTCATGCCCGAAGCTTTGAGGAAGGCGACCTTGTTCTTCGGCGCATTCAGTCCGCCAAGGGATCAAACAAGTTGACGCCGAAGTGGGAAGGCCCTTATCGGGTAGCGCGAGTCACCAGACCTGGCGCAGTCCGTCTGGAGACCGAAGATGGCATTCAAGTGCAGAACTCATGGAATATTGAGCATCTTCGCAAGTTCTACCCATGAGACGCAGTTGCCGGGCCTTGTCCCCGGCAACCCTTTTTGTACAAGCTTAGTCGACAAGACTTGTAACCCTTTGTACAAAGCCAGGCGCAGATCCTGTGAATATGTGAATGTGAGGTAGTGTATTTAATGTGCATGACAAATGAACAAGCATCTACCTCAAGGTCATAGCAAGCATGCATCAAGCGCTCAACAAATAGTCGATGGTAGGCATATGAATCATTCACAACACCAAAAAAGATGAGATGTCTAAACACATGTGGCAATCCAAGGTGCAAGACAATCCAAGCATAATATGCATAGGGTGTAGTGAAGATAGTGTGGCGCTCAGCACAATAGAAAGAGCAATTGTTCATCATGTGTGAGGCAATCAAGTCAAGCGTGTATAGAAATCAATGGGACATGATATATGTGAAGAAATGACATTGTTGCAATCAAACATGTAGGACAAGCATGGTATAATCATATTTGATGCAACACACAAGGCATATATGTTAGGAGGCATGGCAATGTGGCAATCATGAGTGAAAGCAATATCTCTAGCATGTGTGCAAATAAGTGGTCGAAGAGGACCAATAAGTGTCATGGTGCAAGCAACACATGAAGTATGATCCATGAGATTCATGCTCATAGTTTTGGGGTTCTCGAAAGAGGAGGATATCACAGCGAAAGCACGCCCTTGTGCATCCTTCACAATGCTGAAGTGGTAGAAAATGCGTTGTAGAAGCACATCGGTCGAAAGTGGCTCGCTCTCAAGAGCTCGAATGGTCAACTCACGTGAAGTGGAAGTTGACACGGGGTCGAATGATCCTACACATGCACACAACAAAGCAAAGAACGTATATGCATGGTAGATAAACACATCATCCATCATGATGGTTCTCTTCTCTTGCACATAACCATTAGTAGCAAAAGTGCATGAATAATATGATGCAACAATCTTAATGTTCATGGCACTATGCATATGGTGCAAAGAGGTAAGACAAGCATGCTTCACATGAATTATGTCAAAAACTCCAATAATATGGGAGAAAGCTATGGGGGCGATCTCATTAGCAAGACTAAAATCATAGTTGCACTCAATACATGGCAAATCATCTAGCATGAGAGAGGCAACATATGGAGACATATGACAAGAAGCAATATCAATCATGTGCAAAGCATGGGAAAAGGTGCTATCAACCGCATGAAATGAGCAAGTATGAATCATCGGTGTTGCAACAAGGCAAGAAATCATAGGAATCATGTCGTGCAAACTAGTGGAGCGAAGATGCAACACACTAGAGGAAATCATGGCAATCATGTCATGTGAGCAAATAGTAGATATAGGCAATGCACATGACATATCGCAAGCACGAAAATGAAACATGATCAAAGTGTCATCATAGGCATGAGGTACAAAGCAAACATGGCAATAATAAGCAATATCTCCACCAAGCTTGCAAATACACATATAAGTACTAGAATCAAGGATCATGTGAAATGCAAAGCATGGGTCACAAGTGCATGGTAAAGGCATAGGAGTGAGCATATCATGCAAAGTGAACATGGCAAGATGGGCATAGAATATGTAATGGACAATAACCCATAACCATGTGAGGGCCATGTGGAAGAAATGAGCGAAGTATAGTCGCAAAGAGGGCGGGTGGAGCGTAAGCACTCCATGGTGGCGCACATCTTCATTGCTCTCTAGAGCTCGTTTTGTCAACTCATGCGCTTGCGAGGTTGACAAGTAAGCATGGGTACCTACACAACAAATAGGCAAACAAAACAAAGTGTGTGCGTGGTAAATGTACACATGATCCATCATGATGTGTATGTGCAGGTGAGAATTAGCACAAGGTCAGCATCGCTCAAAGAAATTTGAGGCATGGTATATGAACATGTCATCCATCATGAAAGAATGGTTGTTATGTATAACACAATGGGGACACAAATTGAGCATGCAAGTATATGGCACATCAATAGCATTTTTATTCATGGGATGCATATGGTGCACACAATCATGGAAATCATGCAATGGATGGGATTGATCAAAATCTCCTAAAATGTATGAGGAAACTATGGGAGTCTCCTCATGAGCAATAGCGGAAACATCATATGTAGAAAATGAACAACATCCAAAGCAATGCATGTTCGAAGCTAGGTGGTCATGGCATGGCATATGATGGCAATGATGCAAAGGGAGCATTTCAATATCATCACAAGAAAAACAAATGCCAATAACCATGGGCTTGTCATCTATGCCATATGTGCAAATTGGGTTAATTTTAATGGCATATGCATAGTCACTACGATGAGATTACAAAGATGCGATATGGTTGATCTCATGCATAGCGTATGACAAGTCAAGCAGATTGTCAAACAAGATGTGACCGAGAGAATTCACACAAGAAATCCTATGCAACATGGCATCACAACTAATAGACTCCACATGGCAATCATCAAACTCATCATAAATGGGTAAATCATCGCATGGGGGAATCATACGAGCAAGAAGCGTGTCAATAGGAGGATCGACACCATGCAAGCAATCAATGTCCACTAGTGGGACTAGCTCATCACCTTCACCTATGTTACCTTTTTCATTCCACACATGTGGTGTAGGTGAGGTGGCAAAGAACAAATCGTGGTCATCATCTTCAACTTGATGGAACCATGTGGGGGGGGGGTGCATCATATTCCACCATGGCCATCATCTTGTCCAAAGGAAGGACGAAGTCGTCGAGGTTCGGCGCGTCATCATATATGGGACCTAGCACCAAATGAGAAGACACAATAGAGGTAGAGGTTAAGTTGTTAGAGTTCAAAATGGCCTCACAAGACCTATCAACTTCCTCTCTCAACTCTTGTGGTGGCTCACTCACTCCCTCAAAATAGGTGCACTCAAACTCACATATGGTGGAGTCACTCATCTCACTCAAGTGGTGGGGGTTGTGGCTCTCCTCACATGGGAATTGGGGCATCTCATCATATATGGGGCTAGTGGTGAACTCATTCTCACTCTCATCATGGGTGCTCATGTCGCTCAACTCATCGTCGTCGTCGCCGTGGATGAAGGCCGAAGATGGAACATCATCACTCGCCTCCATGACCGAAGGGAAAATCCCGTGCTCGATAATCTCACTCTCGCCTCAAAAGATGGAAGCATCATCCTTGCTCGCCACCTTGTCGCTCTATCGGGGGGATGACCCCCGGGTAGGCTCAAGGAGACAAGTCACCATTTCGAAACTTTGCCAGGGGAGCGGCCCCTGGCTAGCGGGAACCCGGCCGGCTGGCTGGAGGCCGGAACACGGCCAGCTGGCTTGAGGCCGAAACCCGGCCGACTGGCTGGAGGACGGAACCCGACCGGCTGGCTTGAGGCCGGAACACGGCCGGCTGGCTGGAGGCTGGAACCCGGCCGGCTGGCTTGAGGCCGGAACCCGGCCGGCTGGCTGAAGTCAACCACAACGTCCCGTCGGACCTGCGCGGACGAGACGACCATGCTCTATAGTGGAGCACTGTTGATGAACATCAGACACTGTTCATACATCATATGTCACCTCAAATAGTGTATAGTTGGCCATGTGGGCCACCCCTTGTCCCCTGGGCACCCCTTTATAAGGTGCAGCAGGGAGGAGCTCTTCCTGACGCTCACGCTCTCACTCTCACTCCCCTCATCCTCTTCTAGCTCCACTCACAGGAGAAGTGGAGAGCCCAGCGCCTCCTTCTTCCTCCTCCAGACAGCTCCAGGAGCAACCATGTACAACCATATACACTCCATATATATCAGACATGCAGGAGTAGGGGTGTTACCTCCGCGCGAGGGCCCCGAACCTGGGTAAACCACCGTGTACAGTCACCCAATCCCTTCCCGGATCTCCACCGTAGCCTTGCTGCCCAACACTTTTAGCCATCCCATGGCATCTGCTGTGAGAAAACCATGACATGGCGCGCACCCTGGGGCTGGCTACGGCTGGAATCGCGGTCCGGGCGGGACCTTTTTCGTCACCACTACCGCGACGTCGCCGTCGTCCCGAGGCGGCATGCTCACGTACCTCCGCGCGCTGCTCCGCCCGCGGCCACATCACCACTCTCCACCGCGCCGCCTCGCTCTGGCTCCCGCGCGCCTAATGTCTACTACACAACTTATTCTTGTAGACTCGTGTTGGGCCTCCAAGCGCAGAGTTTTGTAGGACAGTAGCAATTTTCCCTCAAGTGGATGACCTAAGGTTTATCAATCCGTGGGAGGCATTGGTTGAAGATGGTATCTCTCAAACAACCCTGCAACCAAATACAAGAAATCTCTTGTGTCCCCAACACACCCAATACAATGGTAAATTGTATAGGTGCACTAGTTCGGCGAAGAGATGGTGATAAAAGTGTAGTATGGATAGTAGATATAGATTTTTGTAATCTGAAAATATAAAAACAGCAAGGTAGCAAGTAACAAAAGTGAGCACAAACGGTATTGCAATGCTTAAAAACAAGGCCTAGGGTTCATACTTTCACTAGTGCAATCTCTCAACAATGCTAACATAATTGGATCATATAACCATCCCTCAACGTGCGATAAAGAATCACTCCCAAGTTCCTATTAGCGGAGAACATAAGATAGAAATTGTTTGTAGGGTACGAAACCACCTCAAAGTTATCCTTTCCGATCAATCTATTGAACTATTCCTATAAGTGTCACAAACAGCCCTAGAGTTCGTACTAAAATAACACCATATGATACACATCAACCAACTCTAATGTCACCTAGATACTCCAATGTCACCACAAGTATCCGTGAGTTGATTATACGATATGCATCAAACAACTTCATAATCATAATATTCAATCCACACAAAGAACTCCAAGGAGCACCCCAAAGTTTCTATCGGAGAAAAGATAATGAAAACGTGCATCAACCCATATGCATAGATTACCCCAATGTCACCGCGGGAATCCGCGAGTTGAGTGCCAAAACATATATCAAGTGAATCAATATAATACCCCATTGTCACCACGGGTATTCATATGCAAGACATACATCAAGTGTTCTCAAATCTGAAATATTCAATCCGACAATAACGAAACCTCAAAGGTAAAAGATTTGATTCATCACAACAAGGATAGAGAGGGAAGAAACACCATATGATCCAACTATATTACCAAAGCTTGCGATACATCAAGATCGCGCCAAATCAAGAACACGAGAAAGAGAGAGAGAGAGAGATAAAACACATAGCTACTAGTACAAACCCTCAGCCCCGAGGGTGAACTACTCCCTCCTCGTCATGGAGACCGCCGAGATGATGAAGATGGCCTCCGGTGATGCTTTCCCCCTTCGGCAGGGTGCCGGAAAAGGGCTGTAGATGAGATCGTGGAGGTACAGAGGCTTGCGCGGCGTAAAAACTCATCTAGGTTAACTTTCGGGGGTTTCTGAATATATATGATTTTTTGGCGTTGGAATCATGCGAAGAGGGGCCACAGGGGCCCCACGAGGCACCAGGGTGCGCCTGGGGGGGGGGGGTGTGGCACGCCCTGGTGGCTCGTGGGGCCCCTGTGGGTCTTCTGGCCACCTCCCGAAGCTTCTAGTGTCTCTTATGTTCTAGAAAAAATAGTCAAAAAGTTTCGCTGCATTTGGACTTCATTTGATATAGATTTTCTGGAAAACCAAAAACAAGCAGAAAATAGCAACTGGCACTGGGCACTAGGTCAATATGTTAGTCCATGAAAATCATATAAAAGCCATATAAAAGTGCACCAAAATCATACAAAACTATAATAAACATGGCATGAATACTTCATAAATTATAGATACGTTGGAAACATATCAGCATCCCCAAGCTTAATTCCTGCTGTCCTCGAGTAGGTAAATGATAAAAGAAATAATTTATGAAGTGAGAATTCTATCATAGTGCATAAGTTTGATCAATGATAATTTCAATCACTTTTCCTAGCATCATAACAACAACTTTTTCTCATAAAAGTCATCATGATAAAGTAGCAATTAAAAACAGAAATTTTGATGTGGAATGCTACCTATCATAATCATCATATAATCTTTTCTTTTGTTGCATGGACATTGGACTTGAATGATTCAAAGCAAGATCATTATTATAACACCAATATTTATTATCATAAAACTTCTCATGAGCAAGTAACAATTCATCACAACAATGAAGTATAAGGCATAAACTTTCTTGGAATCTAACAAACTATTCTAGTCAACAATGCAATTGCAATTCATCATATTTTCAGGAAGGGTCTCATGTAGGAGATTTTTACCAAGTCCACATACTCAACCATCATTTAGTCTTCTATGATTGCTAACACTCACGGCATATATATGGAGCAAAAGTTTCAGCCAGACACATAGAAAGATAGGGGCTTGTGATTTTGCCTCCCAACTTATTCACCTCAAGGGTGATGTCAACAATAATAACTCATGATCACTCATATCCAACTGGATATATGTGCCTAGATCTTTCCCCACCACATGATGCTTGCAAAAGAGAAAAATAAAAAAGGAAGTAGAGGAGAACACTATTGACTCTTGCATAAAAAGTAAATACATAAAAGTAAAGGATAGGCCCTTCGTAGAGGGAAGCAGAGGTTGTCATGCGCTTTTTGTTGTTGGATGCACAAGCCCTTAATGCAAAGGAACGTCACATTATATAGCCCCTTGTGATAGCAACCTTTATTATGCAGTCCGTCACTTTTATTTCTTTACCATCACAAGTTCGTACAACGCTTATTTGCCTTACAATTAAAGTTCAGACATATTTAGAGGCAATTTTTATTGCTTTTTGCACCGATGACAACTTACTTGAAGGATCTTATTCAATCCATAGGTAGATATGGTGGACACTCATGGGAAGAGACTGGGTTTAAGGGTTTTGGATGCACAAGTAGTATCTCTACTTGGTGCGGATTTTTTTCTAGCAAAGATATTGGGCAAGCACCACATGTTGGAGGATCTATAACAATATAACTTCTATGTGAATATGAACAAACATAATTCATTACGTTGTCTTCCTTGTCCAACGTCAACACTTTGACATAAAATACTTAATGGGGGCTCACAATCATAAAAGATGTCCAAGATAGTATATTTGCATGTGAATATTCTCTTCCCTTATTAACTTTTTCATGAATTGCATCATTGACTAATGCTATGCTTGTTAACCTCCAATAAATTTTACCACTTATACTTTTCTTTATGTAATGTCATTACTTTCCATAAGATTAGCATATGATCTCTTTCATTATTTTCATTGCAAGGAATCACACTTATCATATCCAATGATCTATATGAATGTTTTTATTATATCCCTATCGAATATTCATCATCTTGGGACTGAATTCATATCTTGTGCAAATTACCATTACTATTATCAACTCTCAAAAAGATATAAGTGAAGCATGAGAATTAATGACAAACGACTCCAAAATATATAAGCGAAGATCAATGAGTAGTGAAACAATTAAGTAGCTATATGAGGACTCTCTCTCATTTAAAAAGTTTCAGATCTTGATATTTTATTCAAATAGCAAAGAAAACAAAATAAAATGACATTCCAAGGATAGCACACATCTTGTGAAGAAGCAAAAACTTAGGCTCAACCAAAACTGACCAATAGTTGTTGATGAAGAAAGGTGGGATGCCTACCAGGGCATCCCCAAGCTTAGATAATTCTTGGAATATTAACTTGGGGAGCCTTGGGCATCCCCAAGCTTGAACTCTTGTGTCTCGTTAATTCTTCTCATATAGTAGTTTCCCTAAGTTTAAAAAACTTCATCCACACAAAACTTGACAAGAACTTGTGAGATATGTTAGTATAAATCCACTCAAAACCTTGACATTCTCTACTGTAGAAAATCACTAAAATTATAATTAAGCATTTAATACTAAATGCCTCTGCATATTTAATACTCCTATCCTCAAATATAATCATTAAAAAGCCAACATATGCAAACAATGCAAACATAACAGCAATCTGCCTAAACAGGACAGTCTGTAAAGGATAATTAAGAATCCATACTTAGATAACTCCAAAAATTCTGAAAATTTACCACACTGGAAATAATTTATCAAAGTTGACTGTATAAAAATTTCAAGATTTTATCACATTCTGACATTTCTAGGCAATTTAATCAATAGCAGCAAACTTTCTGTTTTGAAACAGCAACTCATGAACTTGCAAAATAAGCATGGTAAAGACTATACTTGACATTTTTATTGAAATAAAAGATACAAAACATGACTCTAAGTAACAGCAAGCGTACACAAACAAAATAAAATGACGCTCCAAGCAAAACACATATCATGTGATGAATAAAAATATAGCTCCGAGTAAGGTTACCGATGGATTTAGACGAAAGAGGGGATGCCTTCCGGGGCATCCCCAAGCTTAGACGCTTGGGTCTTCCTTGAATATTACCTTGGGGTGCCTTGGGCATACACAAGCTTAGGGTCTTGCCACTCCGTATTCCTTCATCCATCGTCATCTCACCCAAAGCTTGAAAACTTCAATCACACAAAACTTAACGGAACTTCGTGAGAACGGTTAGTATGATAAAGAATAAACCATCACTTAGGTACTGTCCAAGACAAGATTCACAATTGTTACCATAAAATGCCTACTGTATTCTATCATTTCCACAATTTATATCTCATAATATAAGCTATGGAAACATTAAAACAAGCAAACTATGCATTGAAAACAGAATCTGTCAAAAACAGAACAGTCTGTAATGATCTGAGCAACTACCATACTTCTGGAACTCTTTAAATTCTGAAAATTTTGGAAAACGTCAAAAATTTGCATATCAATACTGTGTAAAAATTTCAGAATTTTTTGAGGATCCAGTAAAATCTGGGAAATTAAACACTGGAGGCAAAAGTTTCTATTTTTGCACAGAATTGAATCAACAAGTATCCACACTATCCCAAAGGTTTTACCTGGCACTTTATTGAAAGAAAACATATAAAACATGATTACTACAGTAGCTTAATCATGTGAACACACAAAAACAGTAGGTATAAATGTTGGGTTGTCTCCCAACAAGAACTTTTCTTTAATGCCTTTTTAGCTAGGCATGATGATTTCAATGATGCTCACATAAAAGTTGAAGAATTAAAACACAACGAGAGCATCATGAAGCATATGACTAGCACATTTAAGACTAACCCACTTCCTATGCATAGGGATTTTGTGAGCAAATAGTTTATGGGAGCAAGAATCAACTAGCATAGGAAGGCAAAACAAGTATAGCTTCAAAACTTTCAACACATAGAGAGGAAACTTGATATTATTGCAACACCTACAAGCATATGATCCTCTCTCATAATAATTTTCAGTAGCATCATGAATGAATTCAACAATATAGCTATCACATAAAGCATTATTTTCATGATCCACAAGCATAGAAATTTTACTACTCTCCACATAAGCAATTTTCTGCTCATTCATAATAGTGGGAGCAAACTCAACAAAATAACTATCATGAGATACTTGATTGGCATAATCCAATTGAAAATTAAAATCATGATGACAAGTTTCATGGTTATCATTATTCTTTATAGCATACATGTCATCACAATAATCATCATATATAGCAACTTTGTTGTCATAATCAATTGAAACCTCTTCCAAAATAGTGGAATCATCATTAAATAAATTCATGACCTCTCCAAATCCACTTTCATCAATATAATCATCAGAAATAGGAGGCATGCAATCATCATAACAAATTTGCACATCAAAACTTGGGGGACTAAAAATATCATCTTCATCAAACATAGCATCCCCAAGCTTATGGCTTTGTATATCATTAGCATCATGGATATTCAAAGAATTCATATTAACAACATTGCAATCATGCTCATAATTCAAAGATTTTATGCCAAACATTTTATTAAATTCTTCTTCTATCAATTGAGCGCAATTATCGGAATCCTTATTTTCAAGAAAGACATTATAAAGATGAATAATATGAGGCAACCTCAATTCCATATTTTTTGTAGTTTTCTTTTACAAACCAAACTAGTGATAAAACAAGAAACTAAAAGATTCGATTGCAAGATCTAAAGATATACCTTCAAGCACTGACCTCCCCGGCAATGGCGCCAAAAAAGAGCTTGATGTCTACTACACAACTTATTCTTGTAGACTTGTGTTGGGCCTCCAAGCGCAGAGTTTTGTAGGACAGTAGCAATTTTCCCTCAAGTGGATGACCTAAGGTTTATCATTCCGTGGGAGGCGTAGGTTGAAGATGGTATCTCTCAAACAAACCTGCAACCAAATACAAGAAATGTCTTGTGTCCCCAACACACCCAATACAATGGTAAATTGTATAGGTGCACTAGTTCGGCGAAGAGATGGTGATAAAAGTGTAGTATGGATAGTAGATATAGATTTTTGTAATCTGAAAATATAAAAACAGCAAGGTAGCAAGTAACAAAAGTGAGCACAAACGGTATTGCAATGCTTAAAAACAAGGCCTAGGGTTCATACTTTCACTAGTGCAATCTCTCAACAATGCTAACATAATTGGATCATATAACCATCCCTCAACGTGCGATAAAGAATCACTCCCAAGTTCCTATTAGCGGAGAACATAAGATAGAAATTGTTTATAGGGTACGAAACCACCTCAAACTTATCCTTTCTGATCGATCTATTGAGCTATTCCTGTAAGTGTCACGAACAACCCTAGAGTTCGTACTAAAATAACACCATATGATACACATCAACCAACTCTAATGTCACCTAGATACTCCAATGTCACCACAAGCATCCGTGAGTTGATTATACGATATGCATCAAACAACTTCATAATCATAATATTCAATCCACACAAAGAACTCCAAGGAGCACCCCAAAGTTTCTATCGGAGAAAAGATAATGAAAACGTGCATCAACCCATATGCATAGATTACCCCAATGTCACCGCGGGAATCCGCGAGTTGAGTGCCAAAACATATATCAAGTGAATCAATATAATACCCCATTGTCAACATGGGTATTCATATGCAAGACATACATCAAGTGTTCTCAAATCTGAAATATTCAATCCGACAATAACGAAACCTCAAAGGGAAAAGATTTGATTCATCACAACAAGGATAGAGAGGGAAGAAACACCATATGATCCAACTATATTACCAAAGCTCGCGATACATCAAGATCGTGACAAATCAAGAACACGAGAGAGAGAGAGATAAAACACATAGCTACTGGTACAAACCCTCAGCCCCGAGGGTGAACTACTCCCTCCTCATCATGGAGACCGCCGGGATGACGAAGATGGCCTCCGGTGATGCTTTCCCCCCTCCGGCAGGGTGCCGAAAAAGGGCTGTAGATGAGATCGTGGAGGTACAGAGGTTTGCGGCGGCGTAAAAACTCATCTAGGTTAACTTTCGGGGGTTTCTGAATATATATGATTTTTTGGCGTTGGAATCACGCGAAGAGGGGCCACAGGGGGCCCACGAGACACCAGGGCGCGCCTGGGGTGGTGGTGGTGGCGCGCCCTAGTGGCTCGTGGGGCCCCTGTGGGTCTTCTGGCCACCTCCCGAAGCTTCTAGTGTCTCTTATGTTCTAGAAAAAATAGTCAAAAAGTTTCGCTGCATTTGGACTTCATTTGATATAGATTTTCTGGAAAACCAAAAACAAGTAGAAAACAGCAACTGGCACTGGGCACTAGGTCAATATGTTAGTCAATGAAAATCATATAAAAGCCATATAAAAGTGCACCAAAATCATACAAAACTATAATAAACATGGCATGAATACTTCATAAATTATAGATACGTTGGAGACGTATCAACGCCGGTGCCAGGCTCGCTGACGCTCGTTCCTCGCCTCCTCCCGTTCGTTCCCCGGTGCTGCCACACACCCAAGCATGGTCATGGCTGCTCCGTTCTACCCTCTCGCTCCTGTCAATCCCCACCAGCACGGCCATCACCTCCACGGCGCCGCTGACCTCTGCCGGCGTGCTGCCACTCCGCTCTGCGACCCCTTCCTATGCTTCTCCTTCCCCATGCGACGCCTCTCCTTCTCCTACTCGCTTGTTTTCCCTGGCCAGCCGCTGCTCGCGCCATGGCCGCCGTCTACGGATGCGCCGCTTTGCTGCCGCCGTTTGCCTCTCTGCCGTCCAGCGGGCATGCAAAGCCGCCCGTCCTTCCTCTCCCTGCCGCGTGCTGCTGGAAGCCCTCCGCCCGCGCACCCGTTGCATCCCCGTCATGCCCCCTAGCGCCCTCTGCTGCTGTGTGCGAGCTCCTGAAGCTATGTAGATGCCGCCTAGCCTTTTGTCTCATCGAATCCGAGCACGAGGGCTCGTTCCCGTCAAGCGCTGCCGCCGCGCTCGGCCATCTCCGTAGCCATCGCTAAGGCCACCCCCTGTGCGTGCCGCTTGCACCACTGCCCGCGCCTCGCTGCGCTTGTCCTTCTGGTGCTCGTGGCCGATCGAATGGTCACCAGAGTTGGCCGCTCCATGCACGCCCCGCCCCGCTGTCCTCTGCGCCCGCCTGCCCCGCGCTCGCTCGCCGCTGCCTGCTGCTCCTTGCTTGTTGCCTGCCGCTGCTTCCGCTGCTACCTACTACTGCTGCTGCGCTGCTGCTGCTTGTTGGTCCCCGGCCGCCGTTGCTGCTCGCCTGCTTCTGTTGCCGCTGCTGCTTCTGATGCCGTTGCCGCTGCTTGCTGCTATCCGCTGCCGCACCCGCCCGCCGGCTCGCCACCCGCGCCGGCCGCCGGCTGCGCCGCCTCTCGCCCGCTGGCTGCCGGCTGCGCCGCCTCCCGGCCCGCCGCTCTCGTCTGCCTCCAACCTCTCCTGTCGCGCGCGCCCACACCACCCGTCACCCACCAACTCCACTCGCACCTCCACGACCGCGACCGGCCTCCGTTCGACTGCGCCCATCCCCTGCGCCCGCCTGCGCCGGCGCCACCCTGTTCTACCTCCACAGCCGTGCAACCGCGCGCCCGCGGCCCCCCGTCGCCGGTGCCGCCTAGCCATGTCCGCGTCCCCGTCGCCGGCTCCGCCTGCTCGTCCTCCGCGATCGCGCGGTCACGTGGACGCGGCCTCCGCCCGCCTGCTCCGCCGGCTCACCGCTCGCAACTGGCTGCCCCGCCTAGCCCCGTTCGGCCTCCGCCCGTGCCTCCATGACCGCGACCGGCCTCCACGCGCGCCGTCGCGCCGCTCGTCCCCGTCTTGCGCGCGTCCGCGCCCGCGCCGGCCTCTCCTCTGCCTCGCCTCATTCTGCCGCGCATCCTCCGCGCCCGCGCCGCCGCGGGCCGCCGGTCCCGCGGTGCTCCGGGCTGGCTGCGCGCCCGCACGGCCAGCCCCCGCGCTCCTCTCCCTCTCCGCGCCCTTCTCTGCACCCGGTTGGTGGGCCGGCCGCCTCGCGCCGCCCCGGCTAGCCACTCCGCCTCCCGCCCGCGTGCCCTTGCCGACCCGCCGCAGTAGCTGGTCTCCGCGCGTCCGGTCGCCTCGCGCCGCCCCGGTCGCCTCGCGTGCCGGCCCGTCCGCTCATGTCTGCACCGTCGCGCCACCCCGGCTCCGCGCGTCTGCTTCGCCCTACCATCTCCATGGCCCCGCGAGTCGCCGCGCACTCCCTGCCGCCCCGTCTGCACCCGTGCGCCCGCGCGCGTGCCGGCTGTGCCTCGCGCACCTCTGGCCTCGCCCGTTCCGCGTCCGTAAGCCCGCGCGCGTACCGGCTCCGCCTGCTTTTGCGTCCGCGCATCCGTGCGCGTGCCAGCTCCTCCCGCGCCGCCCCGCTCCGCGCTGGCTCCGCTCACCGCCTCGCTCCGCCGGTTGCCGCGCTCACCGAGGGCTCCCACTCCGCGCATCGCGGCCGGCTGTGCCGCGCGCGTCGTTAGCCGGCTGCGCTCCACGCTCGCCCTACCGGCTCGCGCTGCTCCATTGCCGTGGCCGGCAGCCCAAGTGAAAAAAAAGAGAGCCGGCTGAAAAAAAAGAGAGAGAGCCGGCTGAAAAAAGAGCAGCAACAGAAAAAGCAAAAAGAAGACCAGTTGACCCCGGCTGGCCTGCCTGTCCGTTCTGATGCCGATCCGGCCGGGCCTGGCCGGCTGGGGAGCCGGCTCTGCTGCCTGGCTGCCTGGCCGGTCCGGCCCTCCCACATCGCCGTCTGGCTGGCTCAGCTGCCTGCCCGTGTTGACGCCTGGCCGATCGGGCCCGACTGGCTGGGGCACCCCTCGATGGCCCGGAGGCTTGAGCCCCTGCTGGAGGACGTCTCCGTTCCATCCCCACGAAAAAGCAATGTGATTCCCGCTCGGCATCCCTTGGCACCGCGCACAAAAACGGATAACCCCGAGCGACCCTCGGGGGCCAGCTCAGCATTTTTTCAACCACTTTGCTGTTCAGCCCGGCGCCGGTTAATTTCGGCTCGGAGGCTGACCGGCTGGCCCGAAACGTTCTTCCCGCAGATGGCTTAGTAGTGTGAACGATATCGACGGCCTATTCTTAGGCCTGGCCACAGACCGGGTCCCGGCTGTCCGGCTAGCAAGAGCAAAAGCTGGAGGTTACCTCACATGAAAAACGTCCGGGGAGAAAGCGACTTGGGTGACCCGGTCGTTTCCTTTATGAGTATCTACTCGGTCGAATCTGCTCCCAGGGTCCGAGTACTGTACACTCTACTCCGCGGCCCAGTCTTCGCCTCAGCTACAGACCGGCTCCTAGCTGTTCGGCTGGCAAGAGCAAAAGCCAAAGAGTGGAGGGGACATGAAAAAGACTAAAGGGGGCTCAGACGAAACTGAGTCGGCACCCTCTGCATATAACTTACGCTGCCAAAGCTAAATATTTGATATATCTGCATTGACTAACTTTGTCTTTGCATGATCATTTCCATGGGGAACCCCCCTCCTCGCTCGGAGGCTCGGAGGCTACACCCAGTGGGTGCGCCGGCGCGTCCCGTTGGGAAAATGCCTCGCCGATTGCAGGCCCGCCGCTGGCTGCCGCCGAAATCCTCGACGCCACCATCTGCTCCATCAACAGCGAAGACCCTCCGCCTGACTCTTCGAGTCGCCCGGAGGCTACACCCAGTGGGTGCGCTGGCGCGCCCCCACTGGAGAGACAGCAAGCTCCGCGCCCACCAGCCGGCGGACTCCGCTCCGCGCCCGGCGGCGCCTCGCGCCCACCTGCCGGCGGACCCCGCTCCGTGCCCGGCGGCGCCGCGCGCCCACCTGCCGGCGGACCCCGCTCCGCGCCCGGCGGCGCTCCATGCCCATCTGCTGCAACAAACTGCAAGGACCCTCCGCCCGACTCTTCGAGTCGCCCGGAGGCTCGGAGGCTACACCCAGTGGGTCCGCTGGCGCGCCCCCACTGGAAGCAAGCTGTGCCGGCTGCGGCCCGCAGCCGGCTGTCATCGATAACCCCTGCTACCACAACAGCGAAGACCCTCCGCCCGACTCTTCGAGTCGCCCAGAGGCTCGGAGGCTACACCCAGTGGGAGCGCTGGCGCGCCCCCACTGGTAGCGAGCACGCCGGCTGCAGCTCGCAGCCGGCTGTCATCGATAGATCCTGCAACGACACCAGCGAACACCCTCCGCCCGACTCTTCGAGTTGCCCGGAGGCTCGGAGGCTACTATCGGGGTGATGACCCCCGGGTAGGCTCAAGGAGACAAGTCACCATTTCGAAACTTTGCCAGGGTAGTGGCCCCTGGCTGGCTAGAACCCGGGCGACTGGCTGGAGGCCGGAACCCGGCCGGCTGGCTTGAGGTTGGAACATGGCCGGCTGGCTTGAGCCCGGAACACGGTCGGCTGGCTGGAGGCCGGAACCTGGCCGACTGGCTTGAGGCCGGAACACGGTCGACTGGCTGGAGGCCGGAACCCGGCCGGCTGGCTTGAGGCCGGAACCCGGCCAGCTGGCTGGAGGCCGGAACCCAGCCGACTGGCTAAAGTCAATCACAACATCTCATTGGACTTGTGCGGACGAGACGGCCATGTTCTACAGTGGAGCACTGTTGATGAACATCAGACACTGTTCATACGTCATATGTCACCTCAAATAGTGTATAGTTGGCCATGTGGGCCACCCCTTGTCCCCTGGGCACCCCTTTATAAGGTGCACCAGGGAGGAGCTCTTCCTGACGCTCACGCTCTCACTCTCACTCTCACTCCCCTCATCCTCTTCTAGCTCCACTCACAGGAGAAGTGGAGAGCCTAGCGCCTCCTTCTTCCTCCTCCAGACAGCTCCAGGAGCAACCATGTACAACCATATACACTTGATACGTCTCCGTCGTTTCTATAATTTTTGATTGTTTCATGCCAATATTCTACAACTTTCATATATTTTTGGCAGCATTTTATATTATTTTTGGGACTAACATATTGATCCAGTGCCCAGTGCCAGTTCCTGTTTTCTGCTTGTTTTTTGTTTCACAGAAAATCCATATCAAACGAAGTCCAAATGTAATAAAATTTTACGAAGGATTATTTTGTAATATATGTGATTTTTGGGAGGTGGAATCAATGCAAGGCGGTTCTCGTGGGCCCCACGAGGAACCAGGGCACGCCAGGGGGGCCTGGCGCGCCGTGGTGCCTCGTGAGGCCCTCGTAGGTCGGTTGGTGCTATTCTTCGGGCGCAAGGAAGCTAATATCCGGAAAAAAATCGTGTTAAATTTCAGCGCAATTGGAGTTACGGATCTCCGGGAATTTAAGAAACGGTGAAAGGCCAGAAAACAGGAACGCGAAACAGAAGAGAACACAGAGAGAGATCCAATCAAGGAGGGGCTCCTGCCCCTCCGCCACCATGGCGGCCATGGACCAGAGGGGAAACTCTCCTCCCATCTAGGGGGGAGACCAAGAAAGAAGAAAAAAAGGGGGCTCTCTCCCCCTCTCTCCCGGTGGCGCCGGAGTGCCGCCGGGGCAACCATCGTGATGGCGATCTACACCAACAACTTCGCCGCCGTCAACACCAACTCTCTCCCCCTCTATGCAGCAATGTAACCTCTCTATTCCCGCTGTAATTCTCTACTTAAACATGGTGCTTAATGCTACATATTATTATCCAATGATTTGTGGCCATCCTATGATGTTTGAGTTGATCCGTTTTGTCCTATGGGTTGATTGATGATCGTGATTGGTTTGAGTTGTATGTTTTATTTTGGTGCTGTCCTATGGTGCCCTCCATATCGCGCAAGCATGAGGGATCCCTGCTGTAGGGTGTTGCAATACGTTCATGATTCGCTTATGGTGGGTGGCTAGAGTGACAGAAGCTTACACCCGAGTAAGGGGGTTGTTGCGTATGGGAGTAAAGGGGACTTGATACTTAATGCTATGGTTGGGTTTTACCTTAATGATCTTTGGTAGTTGCGGATCCTTGCTAGAGTTCCAATCATAAGTGCATATGATCCAAGTACGGAAAGTATGTTAGCTCATGCCTCTCCCTCATATAAAATTGCAATAATGATTACTGGTCTAGTTATCGATTGCCTAGGGACAAATCATTCTCTTGTGTTACAAAAGCTTTCTACTAAACAACTAACTTTTATTACCTTGCAAATTACTCGTAGTTTTATTCTTGCAAAGTACTTTTAGTTTTATTCTTGCAAACCTATCCTATCACCTACAAAATAGTTTCATACTTGTTCTAGGTAAAGCGAACGTTAAGTACGCGTAGAGTTGTATCGGTGGTCGATAGAACTTGAAGGGAATATTAATTCTACCTTTAGCTCCTCGTTGGGTTCGACACTCTTATTTACCGAAAAAGCTACAATTGATCCCCTATACTTGTGGGTTATCAAGACCTTTTTCTGGCGCCGTTGCCGGGGAGCAATAGCGTGGGGTTGATATTCTCGTGTGTGCTTGTTTGCTTTATCACTAAGTAGATTTTATTTTCTGTTCTAAGTTGTTCTCTATCTTTAGTTATGGATATGGAAAACGAAATACCAAAAAAATTAGTTGTACTTGCTACTCATGGATATGGGGAACCTCCTAAAACCCTCGATGCTCGTTATGTGGAAAACATTAAATACTACTTTGATAATCCTGATAAAACTCCATTCAACTTGATAATGGGAGTTACTTTGGATGAACGGGAATACTTTAGGGATTATCACTTGTCTCAAAAAGGGAAACTCTTATGGGATCAAATTTATTATTTGCATTGGTATGCTTGGAATTTATGCTTGAGATATGATTATACTTGTTGCTCTAGGATGAAGGCTCCACACCTTCCCTTTTCATGTGAATTTAATGATAATGAAACCTTGGCTTCTTATGCTAATGATATATATGATTACTATGATGTGGAATGAATAGAAGAATTTGTTGCTTTTAAGGGTGCTTATGAAATTGAGTCTTTGTTTGAAAAGTATGAAGATTGTGATGATGCCGTTTACAGATCTGAAAATTTTGTTATAATTAAAATATTGCTATGAGAATTATAAATACAGTGCCGATATTGATGAATTTATTGAGAAAGTCTCCACTATCCAAGAAGAGACTAATATTTTGCAGGAATCTACGGAAGAAGAAATTGATGACATTGTGAGCTCATTGGATGAAAAAGATGACGAGGAGAGAGAAGAACAAAAGGAGGAATAGCGGATTAGCTACCCGTGCCCACCTTCTAATGAGAGTAACTCTTCAACTCATACATTGTTTAATTTCCGTTCGTGCTTACCGAAGGATGAATGCTATGATAATTGCTATGATCCCTTGGATTCGTTTGAAATATCCCTTTTTGATGAAATTGATGCTTGCTATGCTTGTGGCCATGATGCCAATTTGAATTATGCTTATAGAGATGAACTTGCTATAGTTCCTTATGTTAAGAATGAAATTGTTGCTATTGCACCTACACATGATAGTCCTATTATCTTTTTGAATTCTCCCAACTACACTATATCGGAGAAGTTTGCTCTTATTAAGGATTATATTGATGGGTTGCGTTTTACTACTACACATGATAATTTTGATAAATATAATACGCATGTGCTTGCTGCTCCTAATTGCAATTATTATGAGAGAGGAACTACATCTCTATCTCTCTATGTTTCCAATACGATAAAATTGCAAGAAACTACTTATACTATGCATTGGCCTTTACTTGGTGTGCATGAATTGTTCTCTTATGGCATGCCGACGCATAGGAAGAGAGTTAGACTTCGTCATTGCATGATATATGTTGCTTTGTGCTCACTACTAAATTACAAATCATTGTTAATTGAAATTGGCTTTGATATACCTTGGGATCCGGGTGGATCGGTTACATGAGCACTTTATGCCTAGCTTAATGGATTTAAAGAAAGCGCTGCCAGGGAGACAACCTGAAAGTTTTAGAGAGTCATTTATTTCTCTTGAGTGCTTTTATAAAGTTAAAAAAAAATATAGAGGGGAACCTAAAACTTTTTCAAAAAGAAAAGTGAAAGTAAGAAAGACGAGCACCGTTGAAGTGGGGGAGCTCCTTGAACTTTGTTCATGCCCATGGAAACTTTGTGAATCTTGAATTACAGAAACTTTTCAACAAAAATAATTATTTCCTTGTACAAATCCATTGTATTATAAAAATAATGTGCCAAGATTTACCGTTAGGATGTTTAAATTGCTTGTTGGGTATGTGCAGTGCAACAACAGAAACTTTTGCCGTAGCGCGTGAATTTACATTTTTTTACTGGAACGTGAAAAAATTCTGAAATTTTTACACAGTACTTCTACGCAATTTTTTTTATTTTTTACTGATTTTTCAGAATTTTTGGAGTTACAGAAGTATGGTCAATGTTCAGATTACTACAGACTGTTCTGTTTTTGACAGATTCTGTTTTTGATGCATTGTTTTGCTTGTTTTGATGAAACTATGGATTGTATCGGAAGGTATAAGCCATGGAGAAGTTAGAATACAGTAGGTATAATGCAAAAATAAAATATGAATGGGTTTGCAACAGTACTTAATGTAGTGATTTGCTTTATTATACTAACGGATCTCACGAAGGTTTTGTTAAGTTTTGTGTGGGTGAAGTGTTCAAAGATCGAGGAGGTATTGATATGAGAAGAATGAGGAGAGGCAAGAGCTCAAGCTTGGGGATGCCCAAGTCACCCCAAGTAAATATTCAGGGAGACTCAAGCGTCTAAGCTTGGGGATGCCCCGGAAGGCATCCCATCTTTATTCAACAAGTATCGGTATGTTTCGGTTGTTGTTTTGTTCACATGATATGCGTAAATTCTTGGAGCGTCTTTTGTGTTTATTTTTCCCTTTTATTTTATACATCATGCTGGTATGAGATAGTCCTTGGTTGATTTATAGAATGCTCTTTGCACTTCACTTATATCTTTTGAGTATGGCTTTATAGAATGCTTCATGTGCTTCACTTATATCATTTGAAGTTTTGATGCCTATTTCTCTTCATATAGAAAACTGTTATTTGTAGAATGCTCTTTTGCTTCACTTATATTTGTTAGAGCATGGTCTTTTGTAGAAAGAATTAAACTCTCTTGCTTCACTTACATCTATTTAGAGAGTCAATAGGAATTGGTCATTCACATGGTTAGTCAGAAAATCCTACATAATCCTTGTAGATCACTGAATATGATATGTTTGATTCCTTGCAATAGTTTTGCGATATGGAGATGATAATATGTGAGTTATGCTAGTGAGTAATTGTGATTTAGTAAGAATATTGGTGTTAAGGTTTGTGATTCCCTATGCATGCACGTAGAGTCAATAGTTATGCAACGAAGTTATATCCTACTTATGGTGCATTATTTAGTGTTGGTTATTCTCAATGCATGCTTATGACCATTTTCGTTTTCTAGTTGGTTGCTTCTCAATCTATTTGCTAGCCTTCATTTGTACTAAGCGGTAATACTGCTTGTGCATCCAAACTCCTTAAACCTAAAGTTGTGCCAAATGAGTCCACCATATCTACCTATATGAGGTATTTCAATGCCGTTCCAAGTAAATTTGCATGTGCCAACTCTAAAATTTTCAAAATAACTTTCCATTTTGTGTGCCCGTACCGCTCATGAAGCGGCAGGGGGTGGCCAATATTTTCCATGCTAGGTGTGTTATTCTCATGATGAGTGTTTATTCACTTGTCATTGCACGAGAGAGTGGCTGGTAATAGGGATGCCCAGTCCCATAATGAATCAAAAATTAATAACAACAAAATTCCTTGGAAAGTGTTGGTATGGAGGGCACCCGTGGATATGGCTAGCCATGGATTGTGAAAGAATGGTGGAAAGGAAATGAACTTTACTTTCTGTTTGGCAACCGCCTATGATGTGTCTAGCATAGAAGATATTGGGAATTCTCGGTCGTTTTCGTTGACAGGAAAAGCATGCCTCTCAAAAATAATTTTATTTCTCTAATTTAAGCTTTGAGCTCTGGCACCTCTGCAAATCTCTGCTTCCCTCTGCGAAGGGCCTATCTATTTTACTTTTATGCACTTTTATTTTTATTGAGTCTCCATCTTCTCTTATAAAGCACCAACTGGAGAGCACTATTGTCATACTTGTGCATTGGGTGTAGTTAATGTTGAGTGTGTTTCATGAATGGATCAATGACTGAGCATTATGGGCTAGGGATAACTTTCTTTAGCGTTGATATTTTGAAAGACATGGTTGTTTGTTAGTATGCTTGAGTATTGATGTATTTATATCAAATTATAGACTATTGCTTTGAATCACTCGTGTCTTAATATTCATGCCATGATTAAACTATATGATCAACATTATGCTAGGTGGCATTCCACATCAAAAATTATCTTTTTTATCATTTACCTACTCGAGGACGAGCAGGAATTAAGCTTGGGGATGCTGATACGTCTCCGTTGTATCTATAATTTTTTATTGTTTCATGCCAATATTCTACAACTTTCATATATTTTTGGCAACATTTTATATTATTTTTGGGACTAACATATTGATCCAGTGCCCAGTGCCAGTTCCTGTTTTCTGCTTGTTTTTTGTTTCATAGAAAATCCATATCAAACGAAGTCCAAATGCAATAAAATTTTATGGAGAATTATTTTGGAATATATGTAATTTTTGGGAGGTGGAATCAATGCAAGGCGGTGCTCGTGGGCCCCATGAGGCACCAGGGCGCGCCAGGGGGGCCCGGTGCGCCGTGGTGCCTCGTGAGGCCCTCGTAGGTCAGTTGGTGCTATTCTTCGGGTGCAAGGAAGCTAATATCTGGAAAAAAAATTTGTTAAAATTTCAGCGCAATCGGAGTTATGAATCTCTGGGAATTTAAGAAACGGTGAAAGGCCAGAAAACAAGAACGCGAAACAGAAGAGAACAGAGAGAGAGATCCAATCTAGGCGGGGCTCCTGCCCCTCCGCCGCCATGGCGGCCATGGACCAGAGGGGAAACTCTCCTCCCATCTAGGGGGGAGAGCAAGAAAGAAGAAAAAGGAGGGGGGCTCTCTCCCCCTCTCTCCCGGTGGCGCCAGAGTGCCGCCGGGGCAACCATCGTGATGGCGATCTATACCAACATCTTCGCCACCGTCAACACCAACTCTCCCCCCCTCTATGCAGCGGTGTAACCTCTCTATTCCCGCTGTAATTCTCTACTTAAACATGGTGCTTAATGCTAAATATTATTATCCAATGATTTGTGGCCATCCTATAATGTTTGAGTAGATCCGTTTTGTCCTATGGGTTGATTGATGATCGTGATTGGTTTGAGTTGTATGTTTTATTTTGATGCTGTCCTATGGTGCCCTCCGTGTCGCGCAAGCATGAGGTATCCCTGCTGTAGGGTGTTGCAATACATTCATGATTCGCTTATGGTGGGTGGCTAGAGTGACAGAAGCTTACACCCGAGTAAGGGGGTTGTTGCGTATGGGAGTAAAGGGGACTTGATACTTAATGCTATGGTTGGGTTTTACCTTAATGATCTTTGGTAGTTGAAGATGCTTGCTAGAGTTCCAATCATAAGTGCATATGATCCAAGTACGGAAAGTATGTTAGCTCATGCCTCTCCCTCATATAAAATTGCAATAATGATTACCTGTCTAGTTATCGATTGCCTAGGGACAAATCATTCTCTTGTGTTACAAAAGCTTTCTACTAAACAACTAACTTTTATTATCTTGCAAATTACTCGTAGTTTTATTTTTGCAAAGTACTTTTAGTTTTATTCTTGCAAACCTATCATATCACCTACAAAATAGTTTCATACTTGTTCTAGGTAAAGCGAACGTTAAGTACGCGTAGAGTTGTATCGGTGGTCGATAGAACTTGAAGGGAATATTAATTCTACCTTTAGCTCCTCGTTGGGTTCGACACTCTTATTTATCGAAAAAGCTACAATTGATCCCCTATACTTGTGGGTTATCAACACTCTGTATACATCAGACATGCAGGAGTAGGGGTGTTACCTCCGCGCGAGGGCCCCGAACCTGGGTAAACCACCGTGTACAGTTGCCCAATCCCGTCCCGGATCTCCACCGTAGCCTTGCCGCCCCACACTTTTAGCCATCCCATTTCATCTGCCATGATAAAACCACGACACGTTCGCCTCCAAAGCTTGGTCCTTGATTGGCTCCGTAGTCATAGTCGTCGCCGTGCCGTCTTCAAAAAGAGTCGTGGTAGACTCGGCATCGTCAATGCCACAAAGAGAGATGGCGGTGAAGTCGAACTTGGGAGCATCGTCTTGGAGCTCGTCGGGCTTGGACATCGTGGTGGTACTATCCTCATGCTCGCCGTCTTGGAGCTTGGTCTTCACAAAGTGTGCTTGGGGTGGAGAAGCCTTGGCCTTCATGTGTTCTTGTTCCGCCTTGAGAGCACCAAAGTAGATGTTGTCGAGGGACTCGTAGTTGTCGAGGAAGATAGTCTTGGAGATGTCATTGTTCAATCCCATTATGAAGTAGAACTTCATCCAAATGGGGTCGTCACTACAAAAAAAACACTTCCGTGATGATACGTCTTTGTCATAGTAGGTCACGTTTTCTGTCATGCATGTACATCCGTGACGATTTTATGACAGAATCAAGATAGTCATACCTGTGCTGTCGTAGAAGTGTTCCATGACAATACTCAAATTATCATCATGGAAGTGTCCACTTCCATGACGATAAATGTCGCATCATGGAAGTGTTTTCGTCAAGGGTAACTGACATGTGGCATCCACCATAACGGGTCGCCGTTAAGCTATCAGGTTCCGGTTTGGATTCGATAACCCGTTAGCAGCCCTGACCAATGGCGATTTTCCACGTGTAAATTGCTCATTCGCCGGCCGATCCACGTGTCAGCTCGGCGTTGCGACAGATGTCATCCATTCATTGGACGAGAGACGCCTATGATACATCGACATGTGGCGCGGCCAAACAGTGGCCCATTTAGGTTATAAAGGCCGGCCCGTTTGACTTGGTCACACTACTGCAGGCGACCGCTAACGCGACACATGAATCAGAGACCCCGCGACCAAACTGTGTGCGATGCATGAATCGCAAACGGTGTCCTAAAAAAACTGTCCCCAATAAGACGAACTATTTGCGACGCCGGAGACATCAAAAATGATTCAGATTAGAGACGCGTGTGCGATACGTGGCATACAGTTGATCCATACGAACTGTTTGTGATAAGCCAGAACAACAAACACGATCAGCCAGTTCGGGGTGTGTGCAATACATGGCATACAGTTCACTCGGATGAACTGTTTGTGATTTCCCAACACAACAGAAACAGGCAGCCAGTTCGAGGTGTGTACGATACACGGCATACAGTTCACTCGGATGAACTGTTTGTGATTACCCAACACAACAAAAACAGTCAAGCAGATCAAGGTGTGTGCAATATACGGCATGCGGTTCACTCGGATGAACTGTTTGCGATTACCAAACACAATAGAAACGGTTCAACTTAACAAGATGTGTGTGATACGCGGCAAACAGGTCAGTAATCCGAAATGTGTGGGAAGACGGATAACAACACGGATGATTCCTGCTAATAACCCGTGTGTGTTGTGGGCAAACGCTTGCTGGTAAACAATTGTCAGCGATTGATGAAATCATCACCGACGGGTTTCTATAGTTTAGTCCATGTGCAATGTGATTTGCTCTGTCTGCACAACATCTATGCTCTGTCTACAGAATAACAACATATATACTTATAAGGACATGATTGCATAACCAAATTTAACATCCAATGACGTTATATCACAGATACTAGAAAAATTGCAAGGTTCAAATTCCAGGATTACAAGGCCCAAATTCAAAGATTACAAGGTTCAAACTGTTCTGACAAATCAGATTCATCTTCTTCAGAATCTGAGCCATAAACTATTTGTGCGAATGGACCAGTCACCGAGAAGTCATATATCGGTCTGATAGTGTGACTTCCCCATAATCTGTCATTTGTAGTTCCAAACTGAAATTCAGCTTCTGCAGAGACTTTTCCATTCAATTGTAGACGCCTGCGCTGATCAGCAAACCATTCACTTCTACGCACCAAATATAGTGCAAACCTCATTACCTTGAGCACCAAAATAAAATATACAACTCAAACCAATCACGATCGTCAATCAACCCATAGGACAAAACGAATCTACTCAAACATCATAGGACTGCCACATATCATTGGATAATAATATATAGCGTTAAGCACCATGTTTAAGTAGAGATTATAGCGGGGAGAAGAGGTGTTACACTGCTGCATAGAGGGGGAGAGAGTTGGTGTTGACGGTGGCGAAGTTGTTGGTGTAGATCGCCGTCACGATGATTGCCCCGGCGGCGTTCCGGTGCCACCGGGAGAGAGGGGGAGAGAGCCCCCCCCTCCTTCTTCTTCTTCCTTGCCCCCCCCCTAGATGGGAGGAGAGTTTCCCCTCTGGTCCTTGGCCGCCATGGCTCCCGGAGGGGAGGAGCCCCTCCGAGATTGGATCTCTCTCTCTGTTCTCTTCTGTTTCATGTTCCTGTTTTCTGACCCTTCACCGTTTCTTATATTCCCGGAGATCCGTAACTCCGATTGGGCTGAAAATTTGAGGGGATTTTTATCCGGATATTAGCTTCCTTGCGGCATAAGGACACCCACAACCGACCTACAGGGAAGCCACAAGCCCCATGGGCGAGCCTAGGGGGGCCACGCCCTCCAGGCTTGCCGTGTCCTTGGGCATCGTCTCGCGTTAATTCTTTTTCCCAAAAATCACATATATTCCAAAATAAATCTCCGTAAGTTTTTATCCTGTTTTGACTTCATTTGATATGGATTTTCTACGAAACAAAAAACATGCAACAAACAGGAACTGGCACTGGGCACTGGATCAATATGTTAGTCCAAGAAAATCATATAAAATGTTGCCAAAAGTATAAGAAAGTTGTAGAATATTGGCATGAAACAATCAAAAATTATAGATACGACGGAGACGTATCAGCATCCCCAAGCTTAATTCCTGCTCGTCCTCGAGTAGGTAAATGATAAAAAGATAATTTTTGATGTGGAATGCTACCTAGCATAGTCTTGATCATGTAATCTAATCATGGCATGAATATTAAGACACGAGTGATTCAAAGCAATAGTATATAATTTGATATAAAGACATCAATACTCAGGCATACCAACAAACAATCATGCCTTTCAGAATAAAAAAGCTAAAGAACGCTATCCCTACAAAGTCATATAATTCTGTCATGCTCCATCTTCTTAACATAAAGTATTTATCATGCACTACCCCGATGACAAGCCGAGCAATTGGTTCATACTTTTTAACGCGCTTCAGCTTTTTCAACCCCCACGCAATACATGAGCGCAAGCCATGGATATAGCACTATGGGTGGAATAGAATGATGCTAGAGATTAATAAGGGGAAGTCAAAAAAGGAAGATAGTCTCACATCGACGCGGCTAATCAACGAGCTATGGAGATGCCCATCAATTGACGTCAATGCGAGGAGTAGGGATTGCCATGCAACGGATGCACTAAGAGCTATAAGCGTATGAAAGCTCAAAATAAAAACTAAGTGGGTGTGCATCCAACTTGCTTGCTCATGAAGACCTCGGGCATTTGAGGAAGCCCATCATCGGAATATACAAGCCAAGTTCTATAATGAAAAATTCCTACTAGTTATATGAAAGTGACAACTCAGGAGACTCTCTATATGAAAAACATGGTGCTACTCTGAAGCACAAGTGTGGAAAAGGATCGTAATATTGCCCCTTCTCTCTTTTTCTCTCATTTTTTTGTTTTCTTTTTTTTGATGGGCTCCTTTTGGCCTTTTTTTTAGAACAGTCTCATGGACCTCATCCCCACTTTTTTGTGGACTCATTAGTCTCCACCATTCTTTCCTCACTGGGACAATGCTCTAATAATGATGATCATCACACTTCTATTTACTTACAACTCGATATTACAACTCGATAAAACTGAAACATATGACTCTATATGAATGCCTCTGGCAGTGTACCAGGATGTGCAATGATCTAGCATAGCAAAGATATCAAAAAACGGACAAGCCATGAAAATATCATGCTAGCTATCTTACGATCATGCAAAGCAATATGACATGTTCAAGTCATGTATATGATGATGATGGAAGTTGCATGGCAATATATCTCTGAATGGCTATGGAAATGCCATGATAGGTAGGTATGGTGGCTGTTTTGAGGAAGATATAAGGAGGCTTATTTGTGATAGAGCATATCATATCATGGGGTTTGGATGCACCGGCGAAGTTTGCACCAACTCTCGAGGTGAGAAAGGGCAATTCATGGTACCGAAGAGGCTAGCAATATGCGGAAGGGTGAGAGTGCGTATAATCCATGGACTCACATTAGTCATAAAGAACTCACATACTTATTGCAAAAGTCTATTAGCCCTCGAAGCAAAGTACTACTACGCATGCCCCTAGGGGGGAGGTTGGTAGGAGTTAACCATCGCGCGCCCCTGACCTCCACGCAAAGGAAGACACTCAATAATAAATCATGCTCCAACTTCTTAGCATAACTAAAGACTATACGTGCATGCTTCGGGAATCACAAACCTTAACACCAATATTCTTACTAAACCACAATCATTCACTAGTACACCCACATATTACCATCTTAATATCGCAAAACTATTGTAAGGAATCAAACATATCATATTCAGTGATCTACAAGTTTTATGTAGGATTTTATGACTAACCATGTGAATGACCAATTCCTGTTGACTCTCTAAATAGATATAAGTGAAGCATGAGAGTTTAATTCTTTATACAAAAGACCACACCCTAATAAATATAAGTGAAGCAAAAGAGCATTCTACAAATAACGGTTTTCTATATGTAGAGAAACAGGCATCCAAACTTCAAATGATATAAGTGAAGCACATGAAGCATTCTATAAAGCCATACTCAAAAGATATAAGTGAAGTACATGAAGCATTCTATAAATCAACCAAGGACTATCTCATACCAGTATGGTGCATTATTAAAAGAAAAATAAAAAGCACACGACGCTCCAAGAATTTACGCATATCATGTGAACAAAACAAAAACCGAGACACATACCGATAATTGTCGAAGAAAGATGGGATGCCTTCCGGGGCATCCCCAAGCTTAGACGCTTGAGTCTCCTTGAATATTTACTTGGGGTGCCTTGAGCATCCCCAAGCTTGAACTCTTGCCTCTCCTTATTCTCCTCATATCGATACCTCCTCGATCTTCGAACACTTCATCCACACAAAACTTAACCGAACTTTTTATTACAGGGGTTAGTACATATAACATCAAATCCCATCATGTCCTGCTGTAACATTATTGTATAATTATAATCAAACATTACCCACTGTATGCAATCACAATTCTATGGCTCCCAAGTCAGTGGGGCTCAACAAGATTTCAAACATACGCAAATAAAGAAACTATAACAGCAATCTGTGAAAACAGAACAGTCTGTAAAGATGCAAATGAAACATATACTTTTGTAACTCAAACAATTCCGAAAAATTAGGAGGTGATAAAAAATTTGCATAGTATTACTGTGTAAAAAATTCAGAATTTTTGCATGTTCCAGTAAATTATTAAAATTCAAGCACTACAGCAAAAGTTTCTGTTTTTTCACAGCACACACCAAACAAGCAATTTAAACATCCTAAAGGTAAATCTTGGCACATTATTTTTATAATACAATGGATTTGTACAAGGGGATAATTATTTTTGTTGAAAAGTTTCTGTAATCAAGGTTCACAAAGTTTCCATGGGCATGAACAAAGTTCAAGGCTAGCCCCCACTTCCACATTGCTCATCTGTCTCACTTTCACTTTTCTTTTTGAAAAAGTTTTAGGTTCCCCTCTATATATATTTTTTAAACTTTTTAAAAGCTCACAACAGAATAAAATGACTCTCTAAAACTTCCGGGTTGTATCCCAGGCAGTGCTTTATTTAAAGCCATTAAGCTAGGCATAAAGTGCTCAAGTAATCGATCCACCCGGATCCCAAGGTATATCAAAGCCAATTAATTAACAATGATTTGTAATTTAGTAGTGAGCACAAAGCAACATATATCATGCAATAACGAAGTCTAACTCTCTTCCTATGCAACGGCATGTCATAAAAGAACAATTCATGCACATCAAGTAAAGGCCAATGCATAGTATAAACAGTTTCTTGCAATTTTATCATATTGGAAACATAGAGAGGTGGAGATGTAGTTCCTCTCTCATAATAATTGCAATTAGGAGCAGCAAGCACATGCATATTATATTCTTCAAAATCATCATGTGTAACAGTAAAACACAACCCATCAATGTAATCCTTAATAAGCGCAAACTTCTCCGATATAGTGTAGTTGGGAGAATTCAAAAAGATAATAGGACTATCATGTGTGGGTGCAATAGCAACAATTTCATGTTTAACATAAGGAACTATAGCAAGTTCATCTCCATAAGCATCATTCAAATTGGCATCATGGCCACAAGCATAGCAAGCATCAAGTTCAGCAAAAAGGGATATTTCAAACGAATCCAAGGGATCATAGCAATTATCATAGCATTCATCCTTCGGTAAGCACGAAGGGAAATTAAACAATGTATGAGTTGAAGAGTTACTCTCATTATAAGGTGGACACGGGTAGCTAATCCGCTCTTCCTCCTTTTGTTCTTCGCTTTCCTTCTCATCTTTTACATCTAATGAGCTCACAGTGTCATCAATTTCTTCTTCTACAGACTCGTGCAAAATGTTAGTCTCCTCTTGGACAGCGGAGGTGTCCTCAATAAATTCATCAATAAGGGCATTGTATTTATAATTCTCAGAGCAATATTTAAGTATAGCATAATTTTCAGATCTATAAATAGCATCATCACAATCTTCACACTTTTCAAACAAGGGTTCAATTTCATAAGCACCCATAAAAGCAACAAATTCTTCTATTAGTTCCACATCATAGTAATCATATACACCATTAGCATAAGAAGCCAAGGTTTCATTATCATTAAATTCACATTGAAAGGAAAGGTGTGGAGCCTCCATCTTAGAGCAACAAGTATAATCACACCTTAAGCACAAATTCCAAGCATACCAATGCAACATTTTAATTTGATCCCATAAGTGTTTCCCTTTTTGAGACAAGCGATAATCCCTAAAGTATTCCCGTTGATCCAAGGTAACTCCCATTATCAAGTTGAATGGATATTTATCAGGATTATCAAATTAGTATTTAATATTTTCCACATAACCAGCATCGAGTGTTTTAGGAGGTTCCCCATCTCCATGAGTAGCAACTACAACTAATTTTTTTGGTGTTTCGTGTTCCATATCCATAACTAAAGATATAAAACAACTTAGAACAGAAAATAAAATCTACTTAGTGATAAAGCAAACAAGCACACACGAGAATATCAACCCCACACTATTGCTCCCCGGCAACGGCGCCAGAAAAAGGTCTTGATAACCCACAAGTATAGGGGATTGTACGATCGAAAGTATGTCTAGAGGGTGGGTGATTAGACTACTTGACCAAATAAAACCTAACCTTTTGCCAGATTTTAATTGTGGGCAGATTTTAGCAATAGTACATGTCAAGCATCACCCTACACATGCAATTCTAAGAGTATAGCAGCGGAAAGTAGATAATTGCATATGTAAGTAAAGGAGGGGATCGGAGATTTCAAACGCAATGAAGACACGGTGGGTTTTGGCGTGGTTCTGATAGGTGGTGCTATCGTACATCCACGTTGATGGAGACTTCAACCCACGAAGGGTAACGGCTGCGCGAGTCCACGGAGGGCTCCACCCACGAAGGGTCCACGAAGAAGCAACCTTGTCTATTCCACCATGGCTTACATCCACGAAGGACTAGCCTCACTCGGGGTAGATCTTCACGAAGTAGGCGATCTCCTTGCCCTTACAAACTGCTTGGTTCAACTCCACATCATGTTGGTGGCTCCCAAGTGACACCTAACCAATCTAGGAGACACCACTCTCCAAAAGGTAATAGACGGTGTGTTGTTGATGAACTCCTTGTTCTTTTGCTTCAAATGATAGCCTTCCCAGCACTCAAACAACTCCTCACAGATTTGGCTATGGTGGATGAGGGATTTGAGTGGAAAGCAACTTGGGATAGGCTAGAGATCAAGGTTCAAATGGTAGGAATGGAATAGCTTGATCTCAACACATGAGTAGGTGGTTCTCTCTCAAAAAATGTATGGTGGAAGCGTAGGCACGTTCTGATGGCTCTCCTTCAGAGAAGGAGGTGGTGGTGGGGTATATATAGCCTCCACACAAAATCCAACCGTTACACACTTTTGACTCAACTCGGTGGCACCGAAACAATAATGTCGGTAGCACCGAACTGTGTAAAAGATATGAACTTTAGGAATCTCGGTGGGACCGACACAAACAACTCGGATGGACCGAAGTGCAATGGCTAGGGCAATCCTCATCTCGGTGGCACCGATTGCATCAACTCGGTAAGACCGAAGTGAAGCAATAAGGCAACAGAGAGTTGGCAAGCCATCTCGGTGAGACCGATTTGCAAAACTCGGTGAGACCGAAGTAAGTGCAAACGATTACAGAGAGTTGGCAAGGCCATCTCGGTGAGACCAAGATCCATTTTGATGGATCCGATTTGTTAGGGTTTTGGCAATGGCTAAGTCTTGGATGAACTCGGTGGGGTCGGATAGAGAATTTTGGTGGGGCCGAGTTGGAATGTAGGTTTTGGACATATTTTGAGGTAGAGAGAGTGGTTGAGGGTTTAGGAGTACTGTCACTAAGCACTTGAGCAAAAAGACCATTAAGCAACACCTCATCCCCTTTTAATAGTATTGGCTTTCCTATGGACTCAATGTGATCTTGGATCACTAAACCAAAAATGTAGAGTCTTGAACTTTTACCAATCCTTGTCCTTAGCATTTTGAGGGATCCACATCTCTAGTCCATGCCATGCCAATCATTGAACATCCTGAAATCTTTAACTTGAATGGACATTAGTTCAATGAGATATATGTTGTTATGAATTTCCAAAACCACCAAGGGAGCAAATGTGCTTTCAGGGATCAATTGTAGCTTTTTCGATAAATAAGAGTGTCGAACCCAACGACGAGCTAAAGGTAGAATTAATATTCCCTTCAAGTTCTATCGACCACAGATACAACTCTATGCACACTTATTGTTTTCTTTACCTAGAACAAGTATGAAACTAGAAGTACTTTGTAGGTGTAATGCTAGAACTACTTCGCAAGAATGAAACTAGGAATACTTAGCGAGAATAAAACTACGAGTAATTTGCAAGATAATAAAAGTTAATTGTTTAGTAGAAAGCTTTTGTAACACAAGAGAATGAAACTTGTGTTCGGCCTTGCAGTTGGAACGGAACTTGCCGATGACAAGGCGTCTGACCGGCCCAGGGTGCGTGGCGAGGATGTGGGACAATGCGTCCAAGCGTTTGCGCTCCCCTCTGCAGAGCTCGTCGTCCTCGATGAGGTCCAGGGGGTGGAAAGCCAGAGGGGGCACCACCGCCGGGAGAGGACAGTGGTCCGCACGCCAGATTTGATGGGGAGGAGGGATATGATGGTTACCAACATCTCGTCGGGGAGGCTGCTGATGAAGTCCACGCTCGCCGGAGGCTCTTGCGGTTCTGGTTCAACCCGCCCCCGCTTGGTTGCCGGCTCGTCCTCCATCGCAGCAGGTGGCGATCCTCGGCGGCGGCGCTTATAGATAAGAATGGAGGAGTAGGAGGAGCACCGGAAACTGTTGTACGTACCTTCCCGAGGCGGCCGAAACCAAGGCCATCAATAAATTTTGCTCGCTGGCAGGTCAAAGGGCTCGCTTCCCGGTGAGCCTGTGTGGCGAACTGCTCGCATGCGTCCCGTCGAGCCTGCATGACGGATTGCTCTCACGCGTCCTGTCTAATCAAACAGCTGCCCGCGGTAGTAAATGTTAGTGGAACGCCCACGGTTGGAAGAATACAACCGTTTGCGATAATAACGTGGCAGCTATTTGTTCCAAAATGCCTAGAAAACTCAAATAATGTAAAAGGAAGGCAAAACAAACGCTGAATAATTTCATATTTTAGCACAACACTCCTATAGTTGCATGTTGCCTCTGAAAAATAAATCAAGGTGGGAAGAGTCGGCGTATGTCGTTTCGGACACAGAGGTGACACGTTCCCTCTCGGAACCATTAGGCTTCTTGAGAGAAGCTACGATTTGTAAGAAGCTTATACCAAAACGTGTCCCCAAATCGGAGAAAAAAATTACCACAATATGTTGGTGCCATGTTATGACACCATGCCAAGTTTCATGATTTTCAGGCGAGTTTTGGATTTACAGGAATTTTAAAACCAAGTTTCTCAATGTTTCCGGCCAAGCCATGATGCCCAGATGTTTGAAATTCATCCTCATTTCTTGCATGGCACCTAAACATTCACCCAAGGACACATATATGATTTTTCAACCCATTTTGGTGCACTCAAGCATGTGCCTGTAGTTCAAATTTGAATTATGCACAATAAATGCCTAGAAACTCAATTAATGTATAAAAAAGGCCAAACGAACCCGGAATAATTCCACGTTGTAACACGAAACTCCTATAGTTGCATGTTGCCTCTGTAAAATAAATCAATGCGGGAAGAGGCAGCGTATGCCATTTCGCAGACAGAGGTGACACGTTCCCTCTTGGAACCATGAGGCTTCTCGAGAGAAGCTACAGTTTGTAAGTAGCTTATACCGAAAGTTGTCCCAAATCGGCCAATTTTTTTACCACAGCATGTTGGTGCCATGTCATGACACCATGGCATGTTTCATGATTTTCAGGCGAGTTTTGGATTTACAGGAATTTTAAAACCAAGTTTCTCAATGTTTCCGGACAAGCCATGATGCCCAGATGTTGGAAATTCATTCCCATTTCTTGCATGGGACCTAAACATTCACCCAAGCACACATATATGATTTTTTAACCTATTTTGGTGCATTGGAGCATGTGCCTGTAGTTCAAATTTGAATTATGCACATTAAGTGCCTAGAAACTCAATTAATGTATAAAAAAGGCCAAACGAACCCGGAATAATTCCAAATTGAAACACGAAACTCCTATTGTTGCATGTTGCCTCTATAAAATAAATCAACGCGGGAAGAGGCAGCGTATGCCGTTTCACACACAGAGGTGGCACGTTCCCTCTCGGAACCATGAGGCTTCTCGAGAGAAGCTACGGTTTGTAAGAAGCTTATGCCAAAAGTTGTCCCAAATCGGCCAATTTTTTTACCACAGCATGTTGGTGCCATGTCATGACACCATGCCAAGTTTCATAATTTTCAGGCGAGTTTTGGATTTACAGGAATTTTAAAACCAAGTTTCTCAATTTTTCCGGACGAGCCACGATGCCCAGATGTTGGAAATTCATTCCCATTTCTTGCATGGGACCTAAACATTCACCCGAGGACACATACATGATTTTTCAACCCATTTTGGTGCACTGGAGCATGTGCCTGTAGTTCAAATTTGAATTATGCACATTAAATGCCTAGAAACTCAATTAATGTATAAAAAAGGCCAAACGAACCCGGAATAATTCCAAATTTTAGCACGACACTCCTATAGTTGCATGTTCACAGCAAATAAATATTCTAGCAATTCAAACACCAACCTTTCCTGCCGTAACCCATTTTGTCTTTCAAATCAAAATGAAAAAATCAAGTACACCACAAACAATTTATTAGCAAGCATCGTGTGCGATGCAGTATAAAATATCTAGGGGCACCCTCATGTATGGCTTACGCCAGATGTTTCGTCGGCTACAGTCCACCGCCAGCACGGTAACCACACTTGGGCGCTAGTTTTTCGCTGCACCGAGCGAAAATTTGGCAACCGCAGAAATATCTAGCTCCCCGCCTCCCCCCAACATTTCCACTATTTCCTCCTTCATTTCCATGTTCAGACCTTCACTACTTGCTTGCAGCGCCGTCTGCTCGCCGGCAACGCTCCTTCCTGCTGCGCAGCCACGTCGATATAGTCAGGTAATCCACACACCACCCCCATCCTCCTCCTCCTCCATCCTACATTCCCCGACCGCCGGCATGACACCTTCCACCCAAATCACTGCCCCATCCTCCAAATAAGCGCCGCCCATAGCCATTTTGCACGCAGTATAGATAGGAGCTCAAGGAGCATCTAGCAGTGGAGAAGCAAATCGTGGCTGAACGAGCGGATGAGGTCGCGATGGCTGCCATGCGTGCCGACCGCAGATCTTGCAGGAGCACCTCACCGTCGAGGCCAGTGTCAATGCCTCGCGCGCAGACACCGCCACGCGGTTGGCTGCTTTAAATGATAGTTCGTGGTGTTTTCTCGAGGCCACCACTGGTGCCTTCTAGTGAATTGTCCTCTGTAATGTTAATATGTAATCTGATCTACTTAAATGTGATGTTCAGTTAACAGTTTTGTTCAACAATTGCTATATTTCCCAGTAGTTCTTAAGCATGCTTGGTTTGGTTAACTGTCTGACTTCTAGTATACGTTCTATTCTGCAATACGGTGCTCAGTTAACTGTTTGGTTCATTTGTTGTGCTGTCCAGTTAACTGTTTGGTTCCATTCTACAATGTGATGTTCATTTGTTGTGAGTACAATTTTGTATTGTTATGCATGTGAGAAATACATCGAATTTGGCTGTACAAAATATGTAGTACATGACAAACATATACATTTGCCATATTTCCTAGTTCTTAAGCATGCTTGGTTTGGTTAACTAGCTTTTCCATGCGGCTCGAATTAATCTGCTGGATTTGCAATTTGTTTATTTTTCATTAACATATTCTACTAATAGTATGCCGACTCTCACTTAACCTGATCAATAACTTCCTTATATGTGTTGCAGGGAAACAATGGGAGGCACTGAGGTTTACCATCGAGGTTCGCACATGCATGGTCCTTTGTCTAATAGCACATTATTGTGCAATTGCAGGAACCATTGTAATATTTAGGTTTTTAACAATTTGGTCTTGCACATGTAGGTCCTGCTGTCAGAGGTTTAGACCCACTGTTCGACCTAGTTTGCATATGGGGAAATGAGATGTCCATAAATATCAGTCAAGTCAAGAAACTCAGAAAGATTGTTAGGATAAAGAAACTAGCAACGAATAACAACAAGATCTTTGTTTACACAATGAAGAAAACATCAGTCAACTATAGGATGGTACTAACTCTTTTACCTTGTTTTTTCCTTTGCGCCATTTCAAAATTTAGAACAAATATTTATGCATATCTTTGTTTCCAGTCCTTTCCAAAGCACTTCACCGATGATTACCTCTCAGACCACCTGCATGGTCAAGAGGCAAGGAAGGTATTCATTCAACACCCACGGTACAATATTGAAGTCTTCCACAAGAGGACGAAGGTTGGGCGGGCAATTATCCACAGCCACTGGCCTAAAGTTGCAAGGACATTCAACATCACTGAAGGCTCAATACTCGCCTTCTGCTTCAGCAGTTCTCCAGATGAGATTCATCTGTCTATTTACCATGTATGATGCTACATTCAAAAGGTTTTAGATGTTGCATGTGAAACTTGGTGATGTTGTGTAATGCCGTAGGTAGCTACATGCCTATATGGTGTAACTGAGTGCTGAAGCTATCTGATGTAATTCAATTATGAAATCCTGGTTGCCGTAATACGGATATGAAATATATGGTGTGTTTGATATGAAATGTCAATTTGATTACTAAATGGATTATCAATAATTGGCCAATTAGCCTGCTTATTGTGTTTTTCTATTGCAGACGGTTTCTCAGACAACACCGTGGGCGATGAACTCAAACAACCCACACAGTTTCTAGAAAGTAGGCGTGTTGGATCATTGAACAATCACACACGACTTCCGCCCAACAAATGTTTGCGTTAGGCCACCTTACACAAACGTTTCCACATAAAAATTGTGTGTGATGTACATACGAATGGAAACGTTTGTCTGGGATTCACCATGTGGGATGTACATACGAACGGAAACGATTGGTCCTGTATAATTGTCTGCGATGGCTCGCTCGATCGCACACGAGCTCTTTTTGCCCCACGTGTGTGTGACTGGAGCCTCCATCGCCGACGGTTTCTGGGTCGTGTGGGTTGGACCCCCCTATCGCACACACAGGCAAGGCGACGGTTTAAAACTCCGTCGCGAAAAAGGGGTAAAAACCGTTTGTATAGGACGTCTCTGCACCAGTGTCAAAAGTTAGCGGGCCGGCCCATGGAAAGCATGTTAACGGCCTGTTCGCATACATCCCATTTACGGACCGGGTACTCACGGCCCGTTAGGGCCTTTCAATATTTGGCCCAGTAGCGTCATGTGGGCCGTCCCATATGATTCCAGCCCGTTGTCACTTTCGGCCCATCTATGGCCCGTGAAGTCTTTCGGCCCATATGAGGCCTTTTGCATCTTTGGGCCCATTGACGTCCCGTGGTGAAACAGGCCCATCATGATCAGTAAATTGCTTTGAGCCCATTAACGGCACATGATTCAGTTGGGCCGTTTCCAGCCCGTGTTTTCTTTTGGCCTTCTAAGGGCCCATAAATTCTTGGGCTCATTTCCGGCCCTCGATTACTTACGGTTCGTTACTGGCCTGTTATGCTAATGGGCCAAATTCAGCTCATGGTGACAATCGGTCCGTTTGTGGCCTGTTAACACGTTGGGCCATTTTCATCCTATCCTATAATCCGGCCCATTAATGACCCGTCATGCCTGTTGATAGAATTAAGCCTGCGCTGCCTTCCAGCCTGTTAACGGCCCATTATGGTATGGGCCCATAAATGGACGGTTTCGATTTAGGCCCGTTTACGGTCGATATTGAGGTCCGGTTTTGGCCCACGAATAGTAAGGCCCATGGATCCTACGGCAACTACGAGGCCCATGGAAATTACGGCCCATAGGAGGCCCATCCTTACCACGGCCCGTATGTGGCCCATGGTTATTGCGGCCACTAGCAAACTGAGGAAAAAGAACTGCAATGACTACAAGAAAACAAATAAATAAGCAAGCAACTAATGCTAGGCTATTACGTCGATTACAGACATTACATCCACTGGGCATCAAAGTTCACTACCAGTGCAAATAAAGGGAACAGCAAAGCACCATATTACATACACTGGGCGTCTAAATTGGCCAATAGTGCAAATAAATGCGGCAGCAAAACAAGTCCAGAACTGAAACAACTTCAGAAGAGCTCAAGAAACGTTATCCTGGGTATCCACCATGCTGGCAATAAGCTTAGCAAGCTTATTAGCTTTCTCTTGTTTGGCGCTAAAATCCTCCAACGCTTGCTGTTGCACCAGAAAGTATGCATCTGAATTCTCCAGGAACTTCCTCACTCCTTTGGCTTCTTGTCGCAGCACAGCTGATCGATGTCTTTCAACCTGTAGTTGAGACTCAAGAAACCGAACTGATTCAGACAGCGAGTTTGAAGAGCTTGTGCAAGCGGTAGTGGCCAGTAACTCGAGCACTACATCAAGACAGGACTTTGGGGTTGTCTCACTGTCTTCAAGATAGTTTTCCTTATCTGTTTTATCAGCTTTGTTGGAGACCAGCAAGGTTGGCTCACTATGTTCAACCTTATCTGCATTACTTCCTTTACCATTGCTTAATGTGGTACTCTTCTCCAATATTATGTCAGCATTCTAAAAGAAGAAACAAGCAGACACATAACAGGTTTAGCATGTAGTATATGAAACTCATTTTGGTGAACCAGTTCAGTAGGAAGGTGGACAGGATTAAACTACCAAGTCTTCTATTGCAAAGTAGTACATTATAAAAGCATCAAACAAACATATATCTATGTGCTACTGTCACTGCATTGTCTTGCGAAATCAAAATAGAGACACAGTTCAAATCATATCAGTTCAAGAAAAAATAGCATTGAAAGAATATAAGTGTGGGAAAGTACACGGCACCACAAGATTTCAGATGGGTACCACGGGTATACATGTACAACTAACAACACTATTGGCTATGTTTTGATGCTAGTAATGTGCATGATATGAGACAACTGTCTACACAATTGAAATTGAAATCAACATAGATCAATTTAGAAGAGCAACCCAGTTAAAGAAACATGTTTAAACATACCTGTTGTGCCATTGGAGTTTCAATTGGATCCTTCTATTTAAAAATTAGTTGGTATGAGTAAATACAGTGATACAAGAGCAAAGCAGTATGCACCATAGCTATGGAATCTTACCTGAGAATAGTTGTTCTTCAGGTTTAAGCACTTGTTCTACAAGAAGAGAGTACAGTAAGACACAGCCATATAGTACTTCAAAATGAAATATGATCTCATAGACCCTACCAGATTCATGGGTCTAGACCAATACAGAACAAGCCGTTCCCAGTCATCATCCCGTAAATGTGTCTCCAGAGAAAGTAAGGGAATTTGATGAGTTTCCTTGCCAGTGAAATACGTTTTCTTCAGGTAATTCCGATACTGCCGCAAAGCATTCTTGAAGATAGCACAGGTATTAGCGCAGGTTACCTCATCCTGCGTTTCCAAATCGGTCATTCTCTACACAGAAAAATAGGAACATCTGCTATGTTATAACCAGCAGGGAGGTAGAACGTATGGGACAAAGCAAAGTAATTGCCATGAATACTTACACGTAACTCCTGGAGGAACACCTGTAACTGGATTTTTCCTTCATCTTCAATATAATATTTCCATGATGGGAGGATACGCACATAGGATTTAACAACATCAAATGCGATAGACGCTAAACTACAGATGACTGGTTCTGCTTCGTCCACAGGAATAGGTGTACTAACTGGTGGAGTTGGGGTTCGTCGTGGTAGTCCTGGCGCTTTGGGAACTGGAGCTGCCTCACTAACTGCTCTTGTTTGGGAGCTCTGTTGTGGAGATGGTGCTGTGTCAACTGGAACTGGGTTACTATCTGCTATGATTGGGGTTAGATTGGGTGAAGCTGGTTCTCTGTCCATCAGAGTAGGGGTACAATCTGCGATAGTCTGGGTTATGTGTGGTAGGGCTGGTTCTTGTGCAAGTACAACCGGGGTGCTATCTCCATCGACAGGTAGCACTGTTTTATTTGAAGACCGTGTTTTTACTCTGCTAGATACTGCCATCACCCCCTCCAATTCAAATGGCTGATAAACAAGAAAAGTAGTTGAATGTACAGACCTTGTATGAGACAGATTCAATAGATAGTGAGGAAAAATGAGGGCATGAAATAGTTCACATATATGTTGTTGTTTAACTAAATAGGATAGCATGACATAAATTTCACATATATGATGTCTATCTAAACAGTATAGCATGACATAATTCAAAGATATGATGACTAACTAAAAAGGATGGCATGAGATAATTATATAATGTCTTTAGTAAACAGGTTCGCATGACATAATTCACATACATGTTATCTAAGTAAACAGGATGGCATGATATAATTCACATATGTGATTTATATACTAAGTAGATGGCATTCGCATATATGATGTCTAAACTAAGCAGATGGTGTTGAATATTGTGTACATCATGTCTAAACTATGCAATGCAAGATAGCATATGCATGATACGAGCAGTATAAATGTGCCAAGTTAGAGCATACACCTCGGGGGGGGGGGGGGGGATTAGGACTGGCCATCTCTCTCTGAATCCTCCTCTGAGGAGCTATCTAGACCCATCAAGAGATCTGCTTTGACAGGTAGCACTGTCTGCTTGAAGAACTTGTTTTCACTCCAGATTTTTTCATCACCCACCCAAATGGCTGATTCACATGAAGAGTAGTTGAATGTACAAACATTGTCGACAAATGAAAATGTAATGGAAAAAATGAATGGCAAGCTATAATTCAAATATATGATGTCTGGCTAAACAGGATGGCATTGCATATTTCACATATACTATGGCTGGCTAAAAAAGATGGCATTGCATAATCCACATATGTGATATAGAAACTAAATAGGTGGCATTACAGAACATGTCTAAACTAAGCAGATGACATATATGATGTCGAAAGTAAGCAAAGTAAGGCACCATATGCATGATATGACCAACATCATCATGCCAAGTTAGAGCAAACACCTCGGGGGGTAAATAGGAGTGGTCATCTTCCTCTGACTCCACCTCTGAACATCTATCTTCCTCTGGATTACAATCTGTTGGAGGGGGGGGGGTGGGGTTGCCATTGCACCCACCATGGAGCGATGTCTGCATGACATTGTATTGCCGCGCAAGACTCTTCTCTTTTTCTCTACATGTTCAGCATGACTGTGTACAATAACTGACATGCATATGAAAAAAATATAGTGAGATTAAGTAAGGAGAGCATGCAGAAATCTAGAGTGATGGTAACAACCAATGGATAGATCCAAAAATAATGATATCAGGCAAATGATAGCTTAATTTAATAAAAATACAGATGATGGTTGCTTTACTGTTTGTTCCCCACCCAAGATGAACGACATAGTAGATACCCTAGATGAAACAGATAGTAGATCGATATACTATTCATTGCTGCCTCGATATGTGCCCCACAAGCATTTTCAAACTCAAGTTTGAACATTAATTTGGACCTGACATGGAGTCTAAGAGATGAACATGATGATAAACTAGCAGGTAATATTAAGCAATGCATAAAGTAAGCACAAACAAAAGAGTGCGACCTCTCTTGCAGACCCGTGTACTCCTCAGGTTCATCTACTGAGTCGATGATGGTGATACAGTTGCGGTGGCTGCCGACGGCGGGGAAGGAGATCTGAGGCGGCGAAAGACGGTAAGGAGTCATGATGTCTGGTATGGTGGACGCTTCCGTCGATGGAGCAGCTCAGGTGAGGTGGACGACGGCGCGGCAGGGGCAGGACAAACCACACAAAGTTTTCTTCGACACCTATCTGTAAATGAAGTAATTCTATAAGGGCTCCTTTGGCTTGCAGGAAGAGCACAGGAATGCAAAGAAACACGGCCAAATTAAAGTCAAACCACCTGCAAATGTGTATAGTTAGAATGTTATTATGCCACTAATGCACTTAGTCTTCTTTTCATGCATAGGATTTTGATAAGTAGGTCCAGGTGGCTATTAAAATTTCTATGTTTTTCCTTTGAAACAGACACGAAAGGAAAAAATCCTTCAGTTTTGTTTTGCTCCATTCCTTTCAACCAAATGCATGAATAATTGAATAGTAGGGTACCATAGGAAAATTTCCTATTGCTATGTTTTTCCTTCACTTTTTCCTTTGAACCAAAATAGCCCTAAGGGATCGACATGAATGTAGAGTAAAAAGTGATGCGACAAGTGTACAACCTCTTTGGCGTAGCCGTGTCGACCTCAGCATCATAGGGCCGGTCGCTGAAGATGTTGCGGCGAAGGTGGCTGTCGAAGCTGGGGGAAGAATATTTGAGGCGTCTGTAAACGGTGTCGAGGGTACTGCTCTGTTGTGATGGATGGTTCCGTCGTTGGAGCAGCTCCGGCGAGCTGTAAGACGTCGAGGCTGAAGTAGTACAAGACGTACATCGTTAATCTGAAATGGGATTCTAATACCATCTCCAATAGATGATGTAAAATACATCACCAAAAAGTGCTAGCTGTAAAATTTACATCACCAAAAGATAACCAACTCCAACAGATGATGTAAAAACTGTTGACTCTGAACTTAACTGTCGAAACTGAATTTTACTGTCGAAACTGACTGTTACTGTCAAAACTGGATTTTACTATCGAAACTGAACGCACTAGTAGCAGACAAGCAGTTCGTTGGTAGTTTAGTCTGCTCGAGCACTGGTAGCAGAGAAGCAGTGATCTAAATCAACAGTGTAACATCCCAAAATTCTAAATTTTGGAATGTTATATTAAATAAATAAATAGGATTGATTGTTTGATTGTTTGTTTGATTGATTGACTGAAAGTGAGTGAAATTTGAAACTTTTTGAAAGTTTAATGAGAGGGAATGAAATGACTTTTCCAAAACTTTCACTTTGCAATTTGATCCCTGGGAATTCAAATTCATTTCATCACCAAACCCTAGAGTGAAGATAAAAGGACTTCTTCCATTTAAAGAAATGAAAAGGGAATCTGAAAGTGATTGAATTCCATTTGAAAATATTTTCCAACCAGAGACTTCATGCCACTCAAGGATTTTTCAAGAAGGAAGATAATATGACTTCTTCAATTATTGGAAATAGAGTGGGAAGTAAAAGGCCATTCCACGCCGCCCAAGGCTTGCGCCGTCCATGCCACGGCCTCCCCTGAGGTTGCTGCGATTTCCTCTCCACCGTCCCGAGCTCTCCTTCCTCCAGGAGCCCCTGTAACATCGGATCCAATCTTCTTCCCCAACTCCGGCGACTACTCCGGTGAGATCCAAGAAATCCCGTATTTCATTTTTTTTTCAGATAAGTAGCAAGCTTAGAAAAATCATATCTATTAGTCTACTTATCCAAATTGAGTGATTCTTTTTGCTATAGTTTCAAAATTTTATGAAGTTTCTGATGGTGTACTTGGATGTCAAATTTGAGTAATTTTTTTAATGAATTTTCTGAATTTTGTTCAAATCACTAATTTGGCCATATCTTGAGTTTTATAAAAAAAATTTGAGTGATTCTTTTTGCCACTGTTTTATTATTGTTTTATTTATCCAGTAGAATTTAGTTATTTATTTTTAGTTTATTTTAAATTAGGTTTATTGCAAAAACAGTACTGTTTGGGTATATTTTTGTTTTAGTTCATTTTCTTTTGGTTTTAATTGATTTTAATTATTTTCTTTTGTCTTTTTTGACAAATTTAGTTAGGTTTCTGTTAGTCATCAGTAGACCAAATTTTATACTTGGTTAAAATTATTTTTACGTTTGTTTTTTGTTAAAAACTTGTATAGGTCAAAATTTGAGTTTTATAAAAGCTTTTTAGTTGATTCCTATTGCTAGGAAAAAAAACTATAAAATACTTTCTGTTTATTTATTAGTTCAGTGTTTTTCCTTGCTGTTAAATTTTAGTTAGGACAAAAGTTATTTTGTGTTGTTTGTAGTTAAGTCATAGAGTTTTCTATAGTAGTTTTCTTTTGTTTTTCTTTGGGTTTTTCATTTGGATTTCTTTGACTTCATTATTGTTTCTTTATTTGATCTATTTGTTGGTTGTAATTTTGATTGTTAGAATTGATTTCTAGATTGTTTGCTTATGTGTCTGCAATATGTGACTATATAGATTTTCAACGGAGAGTGACGAGTAATTCTATCAAGTTATTTCTGAGAGCGATATTATCTTCATCAACTTACCAGGCAAGTTCACTTTAACCATATTTTTCATACATATGTTTTATTGCATTTAGTGCACCTTTTAACCATTTCCTCCAGTAGTATACTGAATCTTGTAGTTGAGTAGAAGCATGAGGTAGGAACCCACACCCCTGATACTAAACCCCGGGAACATTATTATTTTAATGCTACGCTATAGTAGACGGGGATTGGTATGAGTGCTCGTGAGTGGTGTGAGAAGGAGGACACTACGTCAATGATGACAACTTCAAGATGGCAACTTCAAGGCCTGCATCTACAAGACCTCAAGACTTCAAGACTCGAGACAAGAATTCAATATACCTCTGGGTGGAGGATGGTTTAGACGGGCATCGTGGGAAAAACCCAGTGGATGACCCGGTTCGACGGGCATCGTGGGAAAACCCAGTGGATGACCCCGGGATGCATGGGTAAGCGCCATGACATCTTGCGGAAAGCTTCACCCAGGCTCAAAGAGACGGAAGAATACTTCATGCCCGGAAGCTTACCAGTGCAGCCACAAGTCATTATGGGCTCTGGCTTGGTTGATCTTAGTTGTGACTCTGGCAAGACAGTTGCTAGCAGATGTAGACGAACGGTAGGGTTGGATGAGCACTGTCCGTGGTTAGGGAAACTCTCTGAAAGACCATGTTTCGTTCTTCCTGTTCTCAAACACCCAGCAGTGCGAGGACATAAAAGGAGGGAACGATTCTTGTGGGTAAAGTGCACAAAACTCTGCAGAGTTAAAACCTAATCGATTAGCCGTGTCCCCGGTTATGGACAATTTGAGCCTCTGGACTTGGATCTATCTTTGAACTCTCAACACCGGACTGATAACTAATTGTGGGAAACTTATGATACTTGTGGGCTATGAGACATCGGTTGGCGGAACCATGTCATAGTAGATAACTCTGTAGTGAAGACTCCTGATTATTTCTTGTTGTAGGGAAAATAAAACTAGCTTTTATGCAAAAACTTAGACACAGAGCCACAAAGCCATATTGCATATAGAATAGTCTTTATTGTGGCACCCCGGCTCAGAGCAACCGGTTTACCATGCATTGCCAGCCCAGAGATCAAGTCTTCTGGCAATACACAACAACTTGGTACAAAAAACAACCGCTTTATTGATCTCCTAGCGGAAACATGGGTTCACATCTTACATGGTGAGCGAGGCCAAGCGGCACACATGGTGCGGCTGCACTTATGTACATTATTTAGTAGACATGGCAGGGGCCTCGATGATAAGGGAACTACTACTACGCGGCAGCGGAACGACGAGGTAGCGGAACTCCAATCCACAGTGACACTGCTGGGACACGGCCTAGATCGCGACATACTGCTCGACATAAACTCCTTGCACGGCTTCTCCTGCATCTGGCATGATAAGCCAGGTGAGTACTTTGAATGTACTCGCAAGCTCACAACAAACAAAACAAGTGCGACAAACAATAACAGGGCATTTAACAAGTAGAATGCATGAGCATGATACTATCAACATGAAGTGTGCGTGAAACATTGCCATGGTCCCTGGGACCAACTTACCATCTCGGGGTTACCGCGTAACCACCGTTCATCACTTACCAACGTGATCCTCACTTGATCACATTCATACCTTTCGTAGTGATCCTGGATCACCCTTTTCTGCATCTGCTATCTTGTGAAGCTTAGGGTGCAAGTTAATTATATCTGTTGACCCACGGTGTGACCTACTACGAACTGTGTCCATATCCGAGGACGCGGCTATCGATAGTTTATACACTCTGCAGAGGTTAGTACACTGTACCCACACTACGGAACTCATGGCCTCATGCTCCCATTCGGGTGGACCAACGACATTCCGACAAAATCAATCTATTGCAATTCACTCTCCCGGCCACTCCGACAAACTCCCCTTTGGGCTATGTCCTGGGTGACCCTGGTGCCAACATGTGACACCCGCTGCCTCTGTGGCTGCCACCGTCGTGGCCAACATCAAAACTATCCCATACGGGGACCTTGGTACCATCAAAACTCGGGTCCTCAAGGTTATGACTGCCTATCGGGCCAGGGTAGCGCCAGAGCACAACCTTCCCTCATAGGAGGCACCGGCGAGAGGCATGACAATAGACCGCATTAGGGCCTCCCCATCTAGGCAAGTGTGGTTGCACTGGTGAGCTCGATTCGGTGGCACCATGACTCGATCAACAGCATGTTCAAGTTGGATTATTATCAAGTTTAACTTGAAAAGAAAATGATTCGAGCCATGGTGTATAAATGGATGCACGGGTCATGATCATGAATAACAAATGCATCATGTTGTCATATGAGTATATGCCATGATACCTACTGCACACTAGCAAGAAAGCATGTATCCTACTGCATAAATTATCAACATGACAGGATAAAGTTTATGCAATAAGCTTTATGTAACAAGTTATTTTAAATAGTGAATAAAGGATGAATTTAATTCGATTAAACCAAGTCATTGCAATGCCATCCTTGCATATGAATGTTGTGGCTTGCCTTGGTTCAGAGGAGTGTCACAGTACTCCTGGCCTTCTCCAACACAACTAGGTTCTTCTGAAATTAAATTAAATGCAAAAATAAAATGTCACATAACACTGTTTATTGCACCAAAAATTCTCAACAGCAAGAAAAATTCTGAAATTTGGCATACAGAAACTTTGGAATTTTATAAACCAGTAGGAAAAAGAATCAAATCATTTGGACTTATAGATTAAAAGTTATTGCAGGTCAAAGTTGGATTAGAATCTGGTCAAAATTTCCATTTAAAAGAATTTAACCGAGCGGCCACGTCGAAGGCGTATTTTGAGAATACGCCTCCACTTACGTACCAGTTCGGGAGCGAGGGAGAGAATAACAGGTGGGGCCCGATGTCAGGATTAAATAGAGAGAGAGAGAGAGAGAAACAGAGGGCGGCGGCGCTGTCATCGGCGTTTCTCCGGCGAGGAGACGTCGGCGATCACCGGAGAGGAGGGGGATGGGTTCAGCTCGGCGAGACGGTCACACACGTACCCGAAACTCGAGCTGAGGAGGTCGGATGGCGTCGCGGCGATCTTCTCTAGAGACGGCGGCGGCGGAGCTGATCGGAGTCGGCATTTTCGGCGACAATCCGGTGAGTTCTTGCTACCGTCGTGCTCAGGAGGTTGCTATGGTCTCGTTGGTGGCAGTGGTTGAAGCTGAGGTGGACTAGGATGAGTGAACGGAGGAGAGGGATCCGCGGCGGTCGCCGGCGAGATTTGAAGGCCAGAGGCCTTCCCGGCGTTGTCCACAGCTTTAGAAGCTCGATTTGAGAGAGGAGAGGGGGTTTGGGATGGCTAGAACGGTCGGGGGAGTGCTCTATATATAGGAGGAGGCGAGGCAGGGTTCGGGCTCCGCCGGAGCTGAGCGGGAGGGCGAACTGGGGCCGGTGAGGACTCGGGCGAGCTAGGGGACGACGCAGGCGAGGCCAAGCACAGCGCTCGCACGCGGGCTCGGGCGCAGGCGCACTAAGGAGGAACAGGGCGCGCGTGCAAGCCACTGTGCCGTCGGCTAGCGCCGTGGCCGCTTCCGCCGTGCCCCCTTCCGGCGCCGGAAAAGGTCAGGGAGGGGCTTGGGGATGAATGGGTGTACCAGGAGTGGACTAGACATGTTGCGGTGGCGGGAGAGGAGAGGTTGGACGGCGGCCGATCGAACCCGTCGGGCAGAGCGCGCAGAGCGCGTGCGCTGCACCCTGCCCACACGCGGTCACCGCGTGCACTGGCACGGGGTGGCTTTCGGCGCTGCCAAAACATGTCCTCGGTGTTGTCCCTTCAACACTTTGCCAAGAAACGAGCTGGGCTTGCCAAATGGTTCACTGGATGTGACTGGAGCTAGAGCTAAAGTTTCTGGACAGAAACTTGCTCCAAGAGCTGAGGACAAATGGCTGGGATTCTAGGGCTGGTTTTAGAAGTTTAAGCATCACTTAGGAAGGTTATCAAGTGGTAAAAATTTCAGCTAAGATGGATCAAGGAAAAATATAGTTGCTTCACAATGTGCTATTTCTGACCAGAAGCAAAAACATTTTCATTGGCTGAATTTTTCCAAATGACCTTGGGATATTTTTGTATAGGAAGGTGAGGCATGACCCAAAGAATATTTGGGAATTTTCTAGGAATTTTTTGGGCAATAAAAATAGGGGTTGCTTCATAGCTCTGTGGGAAAATAGGCATTTTCAGAGAGAAAAAGCATATAATGCCATTAAATAAAAATACCCAATGGCATTATTATGGGAGGGATGAGGTCTAGGGAGGGTTTAAGAATGGAAGAACCCACTTGGAAGAAAATAAAAAATAAATCCAAGTGGTAAGTCCAAAAGAAATGACAGAAAACCTCAAATGCAAAAACCAAATATCCAATAAATCCAAATAAAATCCCAATAAAATAAAAAGAAAAAATCCAGGGTGTTACAAACCTCCCCCCCTTAGGATCAATCTCGTCCTCGAGATTCGGTTGCTCAGGAAACAAATATGGGTATGTAGTCCTTAAGTAATCCGCTCTTTCCCAGGTGGCCTCGTCCTCAGTGTGGTGCTCCCATTGGACCTTGTAAAACTTTATAGTTTTGCTGCGGGTGACTCTGTCCATTTCTTCCAAGATTCTCAAGGGTTTCTCCTCGTATGTTAAATCCTTGGCAACCGCTAGTTCTGCCATATATGTCCGCTTTGCAGGTGGTGCGATGCATTTTCGTAGCTGAGACACGTGGAACACATCATGAACCTCTGATAGCTCGGGAGGCAATTCTAATTGGTACGCCACCTTGCCAACTCGGGTCATAACTGGAAACGGACCGATGTATCTTGGTGAAAGTTTTCCCCGAGTGTGAAACCTTTTAACTCCTTTCATGGGGGTAACTCGGAGATAAGCATATTCACCTGGTTCGAAGTTGATCTGCCGATGCTTTGAGTCATAGTAGCTTTTCTGACGAGATTTTGCCACTTGCAGTCTGTCTCGAATTTCTTTGACTTGCTTCTCTGATTCCATCATTAGGTCAGTCCCGAAGATTCGGCTGTCTCCTGTCTAAGACCAGTTCAGCGGGGTACGGCACTTATGTCCATATAGAGCCTCAAAAGGTGACATTTTGAGGCTAGTCTGATAGCCGTTGTTGTAAGAAAACTCCGCGTATGGCAGGCTGTCTTCCCATTTGGGTCCATGTGCAAGAGCGCATGCCCGGAGCATATCTTCCAAGATTTGATTTACCCGCTTTGTCTGTCCATCTGTCTGCGGGTGATAAGCGGTGCTATGCTTTAAAGCGGTCCCTAGGGCTTGATGTAGACGTAGCCAGAATGCCGAGGTAAACAAAGATCCCCGGTCTGAAGTGATCGTCTTGGGTACCCCATGCAGACTGACAATCCTGGATACATAGAGTTGAGCAAGTTGGTCTGCACGGTAGGTGGTCTTTATTGGAATAAAGTGGGCCACCTTGGTGAGCATGTCGACCACGACCCATATGGCATTATTACCTCGTGGTGTCCTTGGTAATCCCACGATAAAATCCATGCAGATATCATCCCATTTCCATTGCGGAACGGGTAAGGGTTGAAGTAGACCGGCTGGTTTTTGGTGTTCAGCCTTCACCTTGTTGCATATATCACAACAGGCGATGTAATAGGCGATGTCTTTCTTCATACCTTCCCACCAGAACGTTTGCTTCAAGTCTTGGTACATTTTAGTGCCTCCGGGATGAATAGAGTATGCGGACTCGTGGGCTTCCTTCAGAATTTGTTGTTTTAATTCTCCGAGGTCCGGCACACATACTCGATCTCGAAATCGGAGTGCACCTTTGTCATCAATGTTGAAATCTGGCGTCTTCCCTTCTCATACTTGAGTCATTATCTTTAGTAACATCGGGTCACCAGGTTGAGCCTTTCGAATTTCGCCTTCTAGGGTAGGGGTTACTTCCAAGGTAACCGCGCAGATTGCATCACATAAGATCATATTGAGCTGAGCTATTTCTTCTTGGAGTGCTGGGTGCAGACGCTCGAGTAATGAATTTGTGGTAGCCGGTTTGCGACTGAGGGCATCGGCGACCACATTGGCTTTTCCTGGGTGGTAGTTGATACCCAGGTCATAGTCTTTGACCAACTCAAGCCATCTTCGTTGTCGGAGGTTCAAGTCCGGTTGAGTGAATATATATTTGAGACTCTTGTGGTCGGTGTAGATTTGGCATCGCTTTCCGATGATGTAATGCCTCCAAATCTTTAAGGCATGGACCACAGCTGCCATCTCTAAGTCATGTGTAGGGTAGTTCTCCTCATGGGGTCGGAGCTGTCTTGATGCGTAGGCTACAACCTTTCCATCTTGCACAAGTACACACCCAATGCCACGCCTGGATGCGTTGCAATAGATGTCGAAGCTCCGGTAGATATCGGGTAGAGTGAACACTGGAGCGGTAGTCAACCGGGTCTTCAACTCATTAAAACTGTCCTCACATGCTTTCGTCCATATAAACTTCTGATTTTTCTTGAGCAGTGCCGTCATTGGCTTGGCAATCTTTGAGAAGCCTTCAATGAAACGACGGTAATATCCTGCCAGACCCAAGAAACTCCTGATTTCTGTGACTAAAACCGGTGTCTTCCATTTCAGGACTTCTGTAACTTTGCTTTGGTCCACGGTCACTCCTTGAGCGGAAAGAGTATGCCCAAGGAATCCCACTTCTTTTAGCCAAAATTCGCATTTGCTGAACTTGGCATAAAGTTGATGAGCGCGTAATCGTTCCAACACTGCTCGGAGATGTTGCTTGTGCTCCTCTTCACTTTTGGAATATATGAGGATGTCATCAATGAACACCACTACAAACTTATCCAAGAAGTCCATGAATACCTTGTTCATCATGTGCATGAAGAATGCAGGAGCGTTGGTTAGTCCAAATGACATGACCGTATACTCGTACAGCCCGTACCGTGTAGTGAATGCCGTCTTGGGAATACCTTCTTTTCTGATTTTCAGCTGGTGATACCCGGTGCGCAAATCAATCTTGGAGAACACTTGAGCTCCGCTGAGTTGATCGAACAAATCATCAATCCTGGGCAGCGGGTATTTATTCTTGATGGTGACATCATTTAGAGCACGATAGTCAACACACATCCGAAGACTGCCGTCTTTCTTGCCCACGAATATTGCAGGTGCACCCCAAGGAGATGAACTGGGGCGGATATATCCTTTTTGGAGCATCTCATCCAATTGCTTTTTCAACTCCACTAGTTCAGACGAAGGCATTCGATAATATTTCTTGTAAATTGGTGTTGTTCCGGGTACAAGCTCAATAGAAAATTCCAACTCCCGGTCAGGTGGCATGCCTGGCAACTCATCTGGAAACACATCTGGGAACTCACAGACCACTGGGACTAGATTCACTTCTGTGGCGATGGCAGCATAAACCATTCCTTTCTTTGGTATGGCTCGACCAGCATAGAATCGGGCGAACTGACCTGAGGGATTTATGAGCGTGACTTCTCTTGTTGCGCACTTGATACAGACCTGGTGTCTTGTCAACCAATCCATCCCCAAAATAATATCCAAGGTGGGGGACTCAATGGATACCAGTGATGCGGGGAAGATGACTCCATAGATTGATATTTTCAATCCTCGGCATACAATATTTGTCTTGAGCATGGATCCGGGGGACTGTACCACCATAGCTTTGTCCAAAAGAGAATAGGGAATGCGATGTCGGGCAATAAAACTCCGCGAAATAAAAGAATGGGAAGCCCCGGAATCGAATAAAATTGTTGCAGGTATGTCATTAACAGGAAACATACCAATGACCACATCGGGGACTTCCGCGGCTTCTTCAGCGGAGATATGATGAACTTGCCCTTGAATGTACCTCCGTTTGGGGAATTGTCCCACATAATTGACCTGAGGCTTCAGATTGGCTTGTATCTTGCCGTTCTTGGGACACTGCCTAGCGTAATGCCCATTGCGCCCACATGTGAAACAAGCATTGTTACGCTGACAGTCTTCCTTGTTTGGCTTGGCGACCACAGTCATGTTCTGACTTTCATTCTTGATGTTCCCTTGCTGCCAGGTTGGCTTGAACTCGAACTGAGGTTGCTGCCAAGTACGAACCTTCTGAAAAACTTGCCCTTCCTTCTTGGGTTCAAACTTGCGTTTGCGGTCTTCATAGGCCGTCTTATGATCATTAACCAGTTTGTGTTCCCTTTCGGCAATGAGTGCCTTGTTCACCAAAGTTTGGAAGTCGGGGAAGTCTAGCATGCTGAGTGCACATCGGAGGGTAAGGTTGAGTCCTCCGAGGAACCGATCTATCTTCCGTTCTTCGGTGGCCACATCATGAGTGGAGTAACGGGCCAAGTGATTGAACTTGTTTAAATATTCACTTACAGTCGAGGTTCCTTGGGTAAGAGTGAGAAATTCTGGCTGCTTGACCTTCATGATACCGGCAGGAATGTGATACTTGCGGAATTTGTCTTTGAATTTATCCCAAGTGATCTCGTCTTCAGCAGGCCACATAACTTTGGCATTGTCCCACCATATAGCAGCTGGTCCTTCAAGATAATGAGTGGCGAAGGGCACCTTGTCAGCATCTTCTGTGCGAGCAATTTCCAGCTTCTTCTCAATAGTCCTCAACCAATCATCGGCTTCCATCGGGTCTACTGCTTGGCTGAAACTCGGCGGTTTGGTCCTCTGAAAGTCTGACAGCTTGGAGTGATTACCATTGTGATTATTCTACCCAACCATAGTCTGCATGCTCCTCAAGAATTCCATCAGATCTTGGTTCCTCTTCTCTTCAAACATCCGCATAATCTGTTCTGTTGTGGGTGCTTGAGGTGGAGGAGGTGGTGGCTGATATGGTTCTGGAGAATGTCCTGCTTGCCTGGCGGATCGACGAACTGGAGTGTCGTCGCCACCATGACAGTTACTGCCACACCTTGTCATCCTATATATGTTTCCCAATACGAAGCATCGAGATGAGCAACATCCATAAGGGGAAAAACCAGAAAAATAGGGAGGTGAAGCAACAAACCCGAAACAGAAAAACGAGAAAATCCAAAGCGAATAACAGAAAGCAACATAATTATACAATACATCATCCAGCATACATAACAGGGCAACATCATGGATAGTACTACTACATGCATACAACCAAACACCACATCATCCTCGCCTACATGCGACAACCGGGATCGCACTGGCACACTAACGGTCCTGCTGGTGTCTCCTCGGTGTCAGACTCCGAACCGGAACTGATAACGAATACATCCGGAGCAAAGGAAACACGACGACGCTGACGGGAAGACTCCCCCACAGGATCTGGAGCAGGGTGACTCCGCAGCATCTGAGCGGCTGGGGTAGCGAGAAGCATAGTCCACTGGGCTGGGGACTCATGAGGATTCACTACCGAAGTGCCTGAGCTACTCTGGGAGGGCGTGGGGATCACTGGTGTGGATGGGGGTAATGTAGCTGGAGGAACAAGTGATGTGTGGATAAGCAGAGGTGGAGCGAATGCAGATCGAGCGGCAGCTAGCTCACCTCGAACGCGGGTCAGCTCCTGGACTAGACTGGTGATCAGAAAGTATCCCGCCGTTATGTAGCGAGACAGGTGGCTGGCTGACCGGTCGCACTCCGGATTAATGTAAGGGAAGCGGATCTGTCCTAACTCGTACAGGGACGGATAGAAGTAGAAACCTGGGTGAGTCTGCATCTGAACCTCGTTATAGCGCAAGTCAGTGAGAGCCTAAAATGCTGCAAACTAGACCGCCTGGTCAGGTGTAGAAGCAGTCCCGCCCTTGGTGGAGCGAGTGTAAGTGCCCACCACGGTACTGTTGTGCAGGATGACCTCCGCATAATACTCGTAAATGCCATCAGTGAGCTACTCTCGGTACACCTGGTATATGCGGTCATCGCCATCGGGGTATAGTCGGCGCCATACGTTGGTAAGCAGGTGCGGAAAAGTGGAAGGTGCCGGCTCAGGCTGGTACGGATAAGGGACTGGTGCCATCTACACTCACCACATTAGCTGGTCAGCATTAATAGTAAGCTATATGCATGCAATGCAACACCCAAGTGCACAAACAAGTCTCAAGTCACTACCGACACTAAGACTACCATTTTCTAACGCGTCGGCTGTCTAGGGCATCCTACAGTCAGCGCGGCTCTGATACCAAGTGTTGTGGCACCCCGTCTCAGAGCAACCGGTTTACCTTGCATTGCCAGCCCAGAGATCAAGTCTTCTGGCAATACACAGCAACTTGGTACAGAAAACAACCGCTTTATTGATCTCCTAGCAGAAACATGGGTTCACATCTTACATGGTAACCGAGGCCAAGCGGCACACACGGTGAGGCTGCACTTATGTACATTATTTAGTAGACATGGCAGGGGCCTCGATGATAAGGGAACTACTACTACGCGGCAGCAGAACGACGAGGTAGCGGAACTCCATTCCACAGGGACACTGCTGGGACACGACCTAGATCGCGACATACTGCTCGACATCAACTCCTTGCACGGCTTCTCCTGCATCTGGCATGATAAGCCAGGTGAGTACTTTGAATATACTCGCAAGCTCACAACAAACAAAACAAGTGCGACAAACAATAACAGGGCATTTAACAAGTAGAATGCATGAGCATGATACTATCAACATGAAGTGTGCGTGAAACATTGCCATGGTCCCTGGGACCAACTTACCATCTCGGGGTTACCGCGTAACCACCGTTCATCACTTACCAACGTGATCCTCACTTGATCACATTCATACCTTTCGTAGTGATCCTGGATCACCCTTTTCTGCATGTGCTATCTTGTGAAGCTTAGGGTGCAAGTTAATTATATCTGTTGACCCACGGTGTGACCTACTACGAACTGTGTCCATATCCGAGGACGCGGCTATCGATAGTTTATACACTCTGCAGAGGTTAGTACACTGTACCCACACTACGGAACTCATGGCCTCATGCTCCCATTCGGGTGCACCAACGACATTCCGAAAAAATCAATCTATTGCATGTCACTCTCCTAGCCACTCCGACAAACTCCCCTTTGGGCTATGTCCTGGGTGACCCTGGTGCCTACAAGTGACACCCGCCACCTCTGTGACTGCCACCGTCGTGGCCAACATCAAAACTGTCCCAAACGGGGACCTTGGTACCATCAAAACTCGGGTCCTCAAGGTTATGACTGCCTACCGGGCCAGGGTAACACCAGAGCACAATCTTCCCTCGTAGGAGGCACAGGCGAGAGGCATGACAATAGACCGCATTAGGGCCTCCACATCCAGGCAAGTGTGGTTGCACTGGTGAGCTCGATTCGGTGGCACCATGACTCGATCAACAACATGTTCAAGTTGGATTATTATCAAGTTTAACTTGAAAAGAAAATGATTCGAGCCATGGTGTATAAATGGATGCACGGGTCATGATCATGAATAACAAATGCATCATGTTGTCATATGAGTATATGCCATGATACCTACTGCACACTAGCAAGAAAGCATGTATCCTACTGCATAAATTATCAATATGACAGGATAAAGTTTATGCAATAAGCTTTATGTAACAAGTTATTTTAAATAGTGAATAAAGGATGAATTTAATTCGATTAAACCAAGTCATTGCAATGCCATCCTTGCATATGAATGTTGTGGCTTGCCTTGGTTCACAGGAGTGTCACAGTATTCCTGGCCTTCTCCAACACAACTAGGTTCTTCTGAAATTAAATTAAATGCAAAAAGAAAATGTCACATAACACTGTTTATTGCACCAGAAATTCTCAACAGCAAGAAAAATTCTGAAATTTGGCATACAGAAACTTTGGAATTTTATAAACCAGTAGCAAAAAGAATCAAATCATTTGGACTTATAGATTAAAAGTTATTGCAGGTCAAAGTTGGATTAGAATCTGGTCAAAATTTCCATTTAAAAGAATTTAACCGAGCGGCCACGTCGAAGGCGTATTTTGAGAATACGCCTCCACTTATGTACCGGTTCGGGAGCGAGGGAGAGAATGACAGGTGGGGCCCGATGTCAGGATTAAATAGAGAGAGAGGGAGAAACAGAGGGCAGCGGCGCTGTCGTCGGTGTTTCTCCGGCGAGGAGACGTCGGCGATCACCGGAGAGGAGGGGGATGGGTTCAGCTCGGCGAGACGGTTACACACGTACCCGAAACTCGAGCAGAGGAGGTCGGACGGCGTCGCGGCGATCTTCTCTAGAGACGGCGGCGGTGGAGCTGATCGGAGTCGGCGTTTCCGGCGACAATCCGGTGAGTTCTTGCTACCGTCGTGCTCAGGAGGTTGCTACGGTCTCGTTGGTGGCAGTGGTTGGAGCTGAGGTGGACTAGGATGAGTGAACGGAGGAGAGGGATCCGCGGCGGTCGCCGGCGAGATTTGATGGCCAGAGGCCTTCCCGGCGTTGTCCACAGCTTTAGAAGCTCGATTTGAGAGAGGAGAGGGGGTTTGGGATGGCTAGAACGGTCGGGGGAGTGCTCTATATATAGGAGGAGGCAAGGCAGGGTTCGGGCTCCGCCGGAGCTGAGCGGGTGGGCGAACTGGGGGCGGTGAGGACTCGGGCGAGCAAGGGGACGACGCAGGCGAGGCCAAGCACGACGCTCGCACGCGGGCTCGGGCGCAGGCGCACTAAGGAGGAACAGGGCGCGCGTGCAAGCCACTGTGCCGTCAGCTAGCGCCGTGGCCGCTTCCGCCGTGCCCCCTTCCGGCGCCGGGGAAGGTCAGGGAGGGGCTGGGGGGATGAATGGGTGTACCAGGAGTGGACTAGACATGTTGCGGTGGCGGGAGAGGAGAGGTTGGACGGCGGCCGATCGAACCCGTCGGGCAGAGCGCGCAGAGCGCGTGCGCTGCACCCTGCCCGCACGCGGTCACCGCGTGCACTGGCACGGGGTGGCTTTCGGCACTGCCAAAAGATGTCCTCGGTGTTGTCCCTTCAACTCTTTGCCAAGAAACGCGCTGGGCTTGCCAAATGGTTCACTGGATGTGACTGGAGCTAGAGCTAAAGTTTCTGGACAGAAACTTGCTCCAAGAGCTGAGGACAAATGGCTGGGATTCTAGGGCTGGTTTTAGGCATTTAAGAATCACTTAGGAAGGTTATCAAGTGGTAAAATTTTTAGCTAAGATGGATCAAGGAAAAATATAGTTGCTTCACAATGTGCTCTTTCTGACCAGAAGCAAAAACATTTTCCTTGGCTGAATTTTTCCAAATGACCATGGGATATTTTTGCATAGGAAGGTGAGGCATGACCCAAAGAATATTTGGGAATTTTCTAGGAATTTTCTGGGCAATAAAATAGGGGTTGCTTCATAGCTCTGTGGGAAAATAGGCATTTTCAGAGAGAAAAGGCATATAATGCCATTAAATAAAAATACCCAATGGCATTATTATGGGAGGGATGAGGTCTAGGGAGGGTTTAAGATTGGAAGAACCCACTTGGAAGAAAATCAAAAATAAATCCAAGTTGTAAGTCCAAAATAAATGACAGAAAACCTCAAATGCAAAAACCAAATATCCAATAAATCCAAATAAAATCCCAATAAAAGAAAAGGGACTTTTACATTTCATCCCTTAACTCGAACCCACTATTCAGATTTACCCCTAATTTCAAAGTGTGCTCAAATTTTCCCCTCTGTTGTCATGTGTTATTATAGAAATACCCCTAAACGATGTTTTTGTCAGGTCTTCTCTACTTTATAAGCTTCACAACATCCCTCTATAGCTGCTGGTGCTTTCCGTTCTTTTGTAGCATTCCTGAGCATCTCCATGGATGGCATTTCCTGTTTTTGGGTGTTTATGTTTTCAGGGAAAATAAATATTTTCAGGGATGCTACAAAAGAACAGAAAGCACCAGCAGCAACAGAGGGACGTTGCCAAGCTTATAAAGTAGAGAAGACCTCACAAAAACATCGTTTAGGGGTATTTCTATAATACCACATAACGGTTGAGGGGCAAATTTGAGCACACTTTGAAATTAGGGGTAAATCTAAGTAGTGGGTTTGAGTTAAGGGCTGAAATGTAAAAGTCCCAAAAGAAAAAGACAAAATCCAGGGTGTTACATTTATCATCTGCTTCTTATTGTGATCTTGCCGGTACATTCAATGTACTGACCTACACGGCTGCAACGTATTATGTTGCAGGTATTTCTACGACGCGTAAGAGTTACGTTGTAGGGTTATGGTCTACACTCAACTTGCCGCTAGTGTTGATGGGACCCCACACCCTTATTAATTTGTTTCCGCTGTGATATATAAGGTATACTCTGGATCTACGGTATTTCTTTTACATGTGATGTTATGGTATTTCATCGAAGTACTGTGTGTGCCAGCATACTGATCCAGGGATGGCACAGAAAGCACAGAGACTTGACCATATTGGGTCGGGTCGCTACAAAGATGGTATCAGAGCACATGTTGACTGTAGGACGTGACCCTAGAAACTGGAAAGCCCTAGGAAAGGATATCTCTAAAACTTTATTTTCATAAAGATCCTTTACTTCTCATCATTTTCTGATTTTATCAAATAGTCCCTCTTACCTCAAATAGTTAGAAAATACCCTTTCCCTTTTGACCATAAGGAGGATCAACTAAGGACCACTTCAGAATAAAGAAGATTTCACCATGCAATAGAAGAATTGCAGCTACAACAATTGAAGACTCCGAAGACTCGAAGAAATTGAAGACCCTGAAGAATCCCAATGTTTATATGACCTTTAGAAGACCAAACCCCTAATATATACTCATGTTAGATGCGATGATTTGTGAGCAGTCATTTGTGTGTGTTTTCTGACAGCCACAAATAAAACCTATTTTCAAAACTATTGTTTGTATTGTGTGTATCTCACTACCTCTCTCTCTTATCTCATCCCCAAAACCCTTTGACCCAATAGATGATGAATGAAGATGGACTTGTATTCTCTGGACCGATGACTCAGCCGGAGGCAGAGCTATGGATTCAGAACATGGAGAATCACTTCGGGAAAAATTTGAATGCAAGGAAGTATGAGGTTCAATACGCTCTTCAGAACTTTATAGAAAGTGCTGCAACCTGGTGGAAAATGCATCAAGCCATACAAGGATGTAATGGAGCAAAAACTTGGGAGGAATTCAAGAAGACTCTGTTAAGATCCCGTCTTATCCGGAAGCACAGTGATAACCCGATGAAGAAACCTTGTGCCTGCAAAATATGCGGAGAAATAGGACACACCCAGGAAGAACACAAGGATGGATGCCCTCATTGTGAAGGAAATCACCTAGAGGAAGAATGCCGCACTAGGTAGGTGACTTGTTTCTTGTGTGAAGGAACTACTCATTACCCGGCTCAATGCCAAATGTACCCCAAGGTACAAGAAGTCATCAAGCAGCAGAAAGAAGCCATGAAGGAAGCCTTCAGGGAAAATTTAGGAGAACCTATGATGAAGGAGGTTGTTAAAGACACAGATGAAGAAGGCCTAGTCAGATTTTACTCCAATGCATGTTATTCATGTGGAGAAGAAGGACATTTTTCACATGATTGCACGAAGGAAAGAAAAGAGTATCTGGGAAACTTCCCGACAGAAGAAGTGGAGTTTGATCCACAGGAAATACAAGATTTGATCGGAACAAAGAAGTCCAGGAAGAGAAATCGAAGACATCCTCAGAACAACCCAATTTCTGCCGAGAAGGACCTGAGTCATATCAGGTGTTTCAGGTGCAAGGACTCAGGTCATTATTCCAATCACTGCCCAGAAAAGAAGCCAAGAACCCAAGGTGATTACAAAATCACCAAGAAGCCCCGAGACTTGTCGGGAATCATTTGTTTTTGCTGCAAGGAATTAGGACATTTCGCTAATGACTGTCCCGACAAGAAGAAGGCTGAAGCTGAGTACCTGAAAATTTTGATATCAGTAATAAGTGTAGTAGGAAACACTTTTATTTTCATGAGAATGAGGAGTTGAATTATGTAATGGAAGTTTCGGAGATTGTAATGATTCAGGAATAAATAAAGTTAATGTGTCTGGAAATCTCCTATGTTGGAATGTTATGAGTTGTTTTCTTATAACCCATATTTTGACCATTTTCGAGGATATGATAAATATGGTCTATGGAGGGATTTGTGCCTTACGATTTAAGGATGGTAATACCCTGTGCGAACACCAAACTAATGGAAAGGAAAAGGTATTCCATAGGGAGGAGCTTGGTCAAAATAAGTTGGAGTTTTGTTTTGTTATGATGGATACCCCAGGAGTATGAAGGAATAAAGTATTATTGGATTTAAGGGAGAAGTAATGTTGGAATATGGAACATATGTAACTCAAAGGATGAGTTGAAGCTGTACAAGTATTGAAGAGGACCCGTAACCCACATACCCAGGAGTTAATAAGGAGAAAGCACTACCTTGTTGAAGGAAGAAAAATTGGAAGAAGCTGTGATCCCATCAGCAAACGTTTCATAGGAGGTTACGTAAACCCCGAGAGTTGTGAAGAAACGATAGATGTTATATTGGGCTTGCAGAACCAATGGATTTACTCGAACCCAGTTCGAGGACAAGAGAAATTCTGCAATGCTTGTGAGAATGCCAGAGTGCTAGAAATGCGAGATTCACTAAACCTCATACAGGGTAATGATTTGGGTGCGGAATGGATTGATCACCATACCAACTTACTCTTATCATTCGCTCTTGCTATTTGTAATGGCAAATATGGAGTGACTTACCAATAGTAGAGAGACGACGATCGTTGAAAACTTTGCTTAAGCCTTAGAATGGTATGATAAGAAGCCCTTGTACAAGGCAGTTGTTGCCAAACGTAGGTATTACGGTGAGATTCAACCCAGACCATTTTTCCTGTAGGGAACCATGATTTGTTGAGCACCATGAGATTTACGACAGATGTTTAGTATTGGCGACAAGCCTGTCAGCTAAAAGGATCCAGTCTCGGAAGGACCTTGTTTTAATGTAAGGACACATGATTTTGAGGAAAAGGTTATGCCCTTACCGGAAGAGCACCAGTGAAAGAGTTATCCCGGAGAGTATGAGAAGACCAATACCGTCAACCCCAAAGGATGGAGTACTTGAGTTTTGATGGGACCGTAACTTTGATTTTAAGTGTGGTAGCACCCCAGGCCTTTTCGATCAATGGATTTGCTAGGAGACCCCAAACCCTAACCTTTTCTTCCTAGCCTCTCCGAATCTCGGGGACGAGATTCATTTTAAGTGTGGTAGATTTGTAACATCCCAAAATTCTAAATTTTGGAATGTTATATTAAATAAATAAATAAATAAATAGGATTGATTGTTTGATTGATTGACTGAAAGTGAGTGAAATTTGAAACTTTTTGAAAGTTTAATGAGAGGGAATGAAATGACTTTCCCAAAACTTTCACTTTGCAATTTGATCCCTGGGAATTCAAATTCATTTCATCACCAAACCCTAGAGTGAAGATAAAAGGACTTCTTCCATTTAAAGAAATGAAAAGGGAATCTGAAAGTGATTGAATTCCATTTGAAAATATTTTTCAACCAGAGACTTCATGCCACTCAAGGATTTTTCAAGAGGGAAGATAATATGACTTCTTCAATTATTGGAAATAGAGTGGGAAGTAAAAGGCCATTCCATGCCGCCCAAGCCTTGCGCCATCCATGCCACGGCCTCCCCTGAGGTTGTTGCGATTTCCTCTCCACCGTCCCGAGCTCTCCTTCCTCCAGGAGCCCCCGTAACATCGGATCCAATCTTCTTCCCCAACTCCGGCGACTACTCCGGTGAGATCCAAGAAATCCCGTATTTCATTTTTTTCTTTCAGAAAAGTAGCAATCTTAGAAAAATCATATCTATTAGTCTACTTATCCAAATTGAGTGATTCTTTTTGCTATAGTTTCAAAATTTTATGAAGTTTCTGATGGTGTACTTGGATGTCAAATTTGAGTATTTTTTTTGAATTTGCTGAATTTTGTTCAAATCACTAATTTGGCCATATCTTGAGTTTTATAAAATATTTTTGAGTGATTCTTTTTGCCACTGTTTTATTTATCTAGTAGCATTTAGTGATTTATTTTTAGTTCATTTTAAATTAGGTTTATTGCAAAAACTGTACTGTTTTGGTATATTTTTGTTTTAGTTCATTTTCTTTTTGTTTTAATTGATTTTAATTATTTTCTTTTGTCATTTTTGACAAATTTAGTTAGGTTTCTATAGTCATCAGTAGACCAATTTTTATACTTAGTTAAAATTATTTTTACTTTTGTTTTTTGTTAAAAACTTGTATAGGTCATAATTTCAGTTTTATAAAAGCTTTTTAGTTGATTCCTTTTGCTAGGAAAAAAAAATATAAAATACTTTCTGTTTATTTATTAGTTTAGTCTTTTTACTTGTTGTTAAATTTTAGTTAGGACGAAAGTTATTTTGTGTTAGTGTGTAGTTAAGTCATAGAGTTTTCTATAGTAGTTTTCTTTTGTTTTTCTTTGAAGTTTTCTTTGGGTTTTTCATTTGGATTTCTTTGACTTCATTATTGTTTCTTTATTTGCTTTATTTGTTGGTTGTAATTTTGATTGTTAGAATTGATTTCTAGATTGTTTGCTTATGTGTCTGCAATATGTGACTATATAGATTTTCAACGGAGAGTGACGAGTAATTATATCAAGTTATTTCTGAGAGCGATATTATCTTCATCAACTTACCAGGCAAGTTCACTTGGACCATATTTTTCATACATATGTTTTATTGCATTTAGCGCACCTTTTAACCATTTCCTCCAGTAGTATACTGAATCTTGTAGTTGAGTAGAAGCATGAGGTAGGAATCCACACCCCTGATACTAAATCCCAGGAACGTTATTATTTTAATGCTATGCTATAGTAGATGGGGATTGGTATGAGTGCTCGTGAGTGGTGTGAGAAGGAGGACACTATGTCCGACAACTTCAAGATGGCAACTTCAAGGTCTGCATCTACAAGACCTCAAGACTCGAGACAAGAATTCAGTATACCTCTGGGTGGAGGATGGTTTAGACGGGCATCGTGGGAAAAACCCAGTGGATGACCCGGTTTGACGGGCATCATGGGAAAACCCAGTGGATGACCTCGGGATGCATGGGTAAGCGCCATGACATCTTGCGGAAAGCTTCACCCAGGCTCAAAGAGACGGAAGAATACTTCATGCCCGGAAGCTTACCTGTGCAGCCACAAGTCATTATGGGCTCTGGCTTGGTTGATCTTAGTTGTGACTCTGGCGGGACAGTTGCTAGCAGATGTAGACGAACGGTAGGGTTGGATGAGCACTGTCCGTGGTCAGGCAAACTCTCTAAAAGACCATGTTTCGTTCGTCCTGTTTTCAAACACCCGGCACTGTGAGGACATAAAAGGAGGGAACGATTCTTGTGGGTAAAGTGCACAAAACTTTGCAGAGTTAAAACCTAATCGATTAGCCGTGTCCCCGGTTATGGACAATTTGAGCCTCTGGACTTGAATCTATCTCTGAACTCTCAACACCGGACTGATAACTAATTGTGGGAAACTTATGATACTTGTGGGCTATGAGACATCGATTGGCGGAACCATGTCATAGTAAATAACTCTGTAGTGAAGACTCCTGATTATTTCTTGTTGTAGGGAAAATAAAACTAGCTTTTATGCAAAAACTCAAACACAGAGCCACAAAGCCATATTGCATATAGAATAGTCTTTGTCATCTGCTTCTTATTGTGATCTTGCTGGTACATTCAATGTACTGACCTACACGGCTGCAACGTATCATGTTGTAGGTATTTCTACGACAAGTAAGAGTTACGTTGTAGGGTTACGGTCTACACTCAACTTGCCGCTGGCGTTGATGGGACCCCACACCCCTATTTATTTGTTTCCGCTGTGATATATAAGGTATACTCTGGATCTACGGTATTTCTTTTACATGTGATGTTATGGTATTTCATCGAAGTACTGTGTGTGCCAGCATACTGATCTAGGGATGGCACAGAAAGCACAGAGACTTGACCGTATTGGGTCGGATCGCTACAAGCAGCCGCTCAACAGGGAACGCACAAGAAGCTAGCAGCCAGAGCAGCAACGCGAACGAGAACCGGAGCAGCAACTCGTGTAGCTGCAGCAGCCCGTGTACCAGCATTAGCAGCGCGAGCGAGAGCAAGGGCAGAGCAGCAGCACGAGCGAGAGCAAGAGCAGAGCAGCAGCAGCAGCTCTGGCTGGTATGGCCGCCGCCGCCATGGGAGCCTTGCAATGGGGGAGATCCGCTGTGGCGCCCCGCTTGAATACCACTGTAGCCAGACGGTCGCCACACACACCAGCCCAGGAATCACTCTGGCATGCGCGCTTACAACAAGTATCATGAACACAGGCATTTCTATTAATGGATATATAAGTCTTACATGATATTTTACAAGGGTGATGGCAGCGGAAAAGCTCTATCTAAGGCAGCATACTCTTGGAGCGTCTCCAATCCACAGGGATCTGACTGGGTTACTCTTCTAGCCCGCGAACATTCCGGCCCCTCGCTAGAGGTCATCGAATCCTTAGGTGAACCTGGCCACATTGAAGGCCGCTGAGTACTTTTGAATGTACTCGCAAACAAACCAAATAACATATAGACCAAGCAATGCAATCCATGGCATTCCAGCATGCACTTGTTATCTTAACAGTATTAGCTATCATATTATGGCAGGATTATCTAGCAAGATTAATCATCTAGTAGCATTAATCATCATGTCATAGTAGGATTATCTAGTATGACAACTATTGGAGTAAATACAGTAAGGTAAAGCATATCAAGTAAATAGCTCATACTCCGAATATTTTCATGGTCCAATCCAAATCCGATTCAAATCCAATCCGAGTCTTGTGGTCATCCGACCATTTAGCTCATAGCCATCGCATGGCCAACAACTCATATTCTGGGCATCACCCGATGTTCACGCATCTGTGCTGTAAACCCGACAATTCTTACCTTTCTCTGGTTCACTCTTAGCAGTAACATTATATGGTTTGTTCCTCCAGACTCGACACAGACCAAATAGTGTGACCTAGTACGAACTGTGTACCATGACCGAGGACGCGGCTATTCGAATAGATTTACACTCTGCAGAGGTTGCGCACTTTACCCACACTGTGGAGCTCCTGGCCTCGTTCTTTAGTACATGTTCCCATTCGGGTGGACCGGTGCTGCTCCAACAAAACTTGTCTATTTCCTGGCTCTCTTACGGTCCCACCGACAACGATACCCCTTCTGGGTCATGTCCTGGGTGGCCCCTGTGTCACTCCTGACACCTGCCACCTGCCACCGTCGTGGCCAAACAAAACTGTCCCAAACGGGGACGCCGGCAAATAACTTAACTGGGCTCACAAGGTTATCGCCACCTACCGGGCCAGGGTAGCACGCACGCATAACCTTCCCTCTTTGGTGGTACCGATAAGAGGCAAGACAACAGACCAAGTCAGGGCCTTCCCATAAAGGCAAATGTGGTTGCACTGATGAGCTCGGTTCAGTGGCACTATGACTCGATCCAGCTGACGGAGGAGGTTGTCATTATTAAGTCACATTCTTAATCATTGCAATAATAGTAGTAATGCACAAAGAAAACATAACAACCTATCTCCGTATTGTTACATACGAGTCACTAGTGCAATTACATGATGAGCATTAACGAGTAATGTAAATAGCAAGTTCAACCTAGCAGGAGTTTAATTATTTCTAACACAGGTATATTCATTAATTAAACACGCAAGAATAACATAGAGCAATGCTTTAGGGCATACATCAGATGGTCGGCTTGCTTGGGGGTCGAGGAATGCACCAGAGAGAAGTGCGATCACCTCGCGGAAAAACTCGCCGGACAAGCTTCTCTCTCGGAGAGGCTGGATATAGGGCAGGGGCAAAATGGTCATTTTCAGAAAATGTAAACATTATGAAAGTGACATCATCTGAACGGGCTCGACGAACAGAGAACGTGAGCTTTGGAGTCACCTGAATCAGAGTTACGGTCGCGGAGAAATGGTCGTTCGTTCGTTAGGCAGAAAAGCAGACAGAAACTGTGCTTTTCTGCTCTTAACTGGTGAACGTTCACAATTTAGCAGTTTCGGCAGCGGGGCTGAGAGAGAAAGCGTATTTCTGTGAATACACTTTCGATTGAAGAAAACGTATTCCCCCCAAAGGCTGTGGCAGATTACGCTTTCAGAGTTGGAAAGCGCATTTTGGAGGAATGCGCCTCCACTTATCTGACGTGGTCGGCTCCTAGTCGGCAATAGCTGGGCCCCACGCCTCTCTCTCTCCTCCTGTCCTCCTCCTTCTTCCTTCTCTGCTGCTCCCCAATGGCCGCGGCTGGGCGACCGGCACCGGTGGCTGGCGACGCTCCAGTGGGCCCCGAGGGCGGGCGAGAGCGTGGATGGGTTCGCCGGAGTAGGTTGCCTCCAGGGGTAGGGGCTCGGACCATGGGGCTGGCTGGGCGCATGGCGGCGTCCATAGCCGTGGGCGGCGGCTCCGCGGCGAGGCAGGAGCTTGGGTGGCCGGAGCGGTTGGGCAAGGGGGTCGGCGAGGTCCCTGGAGCAGGGCGTGTCCGGTGGCAAGCTTGGATAGGACCGGAGACGGCCGGAGATGAAACTACACGGCGCAGCCGAGAGCGGTGACTCCGACTAAATTCCGGTGCTCCGGCGAGGATTTCGACCGGGCAAGCATGCTGGTGGGGACTAGAGGGAGTGGGGAGGAGGCTGAGGGGGTTGTGGGTGCTCGAGGAAGCTCAGGCTGGGCTATTTATAGCCGGACCGCGGCGAGCAGATGAGGATGGCCGCCGTGGCATCCTCATCCCCGCACTGGAGCTCTGGTGAGGTGGCGCGCGAGGAGCGGTGCCAACCTGACGATCAACAGAGGGAGGGGACAGCTCGGGAAGGAAGGGCCAAGGGAGGTGGGGACGGCGGAGTTCACACGCGGGACAATGGCCGCGGCGGCGCTCGCCGTGGTGCGACAAGAGGGAACGAGGGGGGGAAGAAGGGCCCAACGGGGGTACGTGGACTCCGCGAAGCCATTAGACACGTCGGGACACGCCAGAGCTAGCCGGAGCGAGCTACCCGACGAGGTCAGTGCACAGGGCACGCAGTTGATCCGCTCTCAGCGTGGTCACCACGTGCATATGGTGCCCAGGCCACATCTTTGACACCAAACCATGTCTGGTGTGTGACTCAGCACTCAAATAGATGGGTTGTGTCACTGGAAGGGCTAGGATAGGCCTGGGTGGTTCAGTCTTGTCCAAAACAGTTTCTGGACAGAAACTTAGATGGAGGTTTCTGGAGAAATTGCTAAAGGGATGGAGTTGGATTCTTGCCATGGTAGAATATGGTAGGAAGGAGTAGGTTCTGGCAAAATTTGAAGTCATTTGGAACAAGTTTGCATACACTTCCTTCATAAAGCATAATCTGGTCCAGAAACTATGTTTTGATGTTGTGCTCAAATAGTTCAATGAAATGAGCTGAATTTTTGTGTTGGGTGATGATTTGGAAGTATGGAGGTATTGGTAAAATTTCAGCTCATTTGGATACACTATGAAGGTACTTTCTTCACAATGCTTCCTGCTGGACAGAAGCTAGATGGAATTTCTAGGAGAAATTGGCTAGATAAAATGATGTGAATTTTTGCATGCTCACATCATATAGGGAATGTGAGGTCCTGGATTAATTTCAAGAATTTTGAAGCAATATAAAATATAGTGGCTTCACAGCCTCAAAATAGGTCCAGAAACAAGAACTGGATGATGTGCTCAAAATTTGAACTATGGAACTTGGGTTCTTGATGGAAATGGTGAAGATATGTATAGGAGAAGCTTCACAAATTATTTGGGATTTTTCCTGGCTACCAAAATGGTAGTTCCTTTGGAAAGTGCCCAAACTGCAATATTGGCTTTAAATAGGAAAATGCAATTTCCCTTATTTAATTATTGCCAATATTTTTATGAGAGCTCAACATGATCACAAAGAATATCTCCACAAGTTTTCATGAACTTTGGAGATGGATAGATATTTTCCTGGATTTAATTCCTTTAAACAGCAGAAAAAGGAATTAATTTTATATGAAAAATAATGCAAATGACTTGGCAATATTTTTGCATATCCAGGGTTTATAGATGTGGGATGATCATTGGGAAAAGTTTGGGAGGCAACAGTTCAAAGAAAATTAGGGTTCCTTTGTAACGGAAGGAATTAGGGTTTCCCTTCCGGTAACTTGGAAGGTAGGGTTTTGGTGGCAAAATCCTGAGAATATAATTTGGGTGGCAAGGTTGGACTGGAGAGAATCTCTGGTTGGATAGGAAAGGCAAGGCTAAATGACCATCTTCATATACCCAAGAGCGAGAGAAAATCCGATAACACCGGAAAAAAAGACGGGCGTCAAATCCCGCGAAAAAAACAGGGAGCGAAAACCAGGGTGTCAAAAACCTACCCCCCTTAAGAAAATCTCGTCCTCAAGATTTCCGGACTTACCTCCCGGCGAAGGGGTGCTACTTGTAGCTTGCGTTGGTATTTTCCCCGAAGAGGAAGGGATGATGCAGCACAGTAGAGGTAAGTATTTCCCTTAGTTATGAAACCAAGGTTATCAATCCAGTAGGAGAATCACGCAACACCTCGTTAGCAGTACCTGCACACAAACAACAAATCCTTGCACCCAACGCAAACGAGGGGTTGTCAATCCCTCGGCGGTAAATTGCAAGATTAAATTGTATGGTGATAGATAAATAGATTAAACAAAAATACAAAATAAAATAAATAAAGGAAAAGTGCAGCAAGTATTTTTAGGGTTTTAGTATATGATTTAGATAGACCCGGGGGCCATAGTTTTCACTAGAGGCTTCTCTCATAAAAATAGCATACGGTGGGTAAACAAATTATTGTTGGGCAATTGATAGAAAAGCAAATAATCATGACTATATCCAAGGCAATGATCATGTATATAGGCATCACGTCCGAGACAAGTAGACCAACTCCTACCTGCATCTACTACTATTACTCCACACATCGACAGCTATCCAGCATGCATCTAGTGTATTAAGTCCATAAATAACGGAGTAACGCCTTAAGCAAGATGACATGATGTAGACAAAGTAAACTCACGAATGAATAAACCCCATCTTTTTACCCTTAATAGCAACAATACATACGTGCCATGTCCCTTTCTGTCACTGGGATTGAGCACCGCAAGATCGAACCCATTACAAAGCACCTCTTCCCATGGCAAGATAAATCAATCTAGTTGGCCAAACCAAATCAATAGATCGGAGCAGAAATACGAAGCTATAATAATCATGCATAAAAGAGATCAGAGAAGACTCAAATAATATTCATGGATAATCTGATCATAAACTCACAATTCATCGGATCCCAACAAACACACCGCAAAAGGTGATTACATCGGATAGAACTCCAAGAACATCGAGGAGAACATTGTATTGAAGATCAAAAAGAGAGAAGAAGCCATCTAGCTACTAACTATGGACCCGAAGGTCTGTGGTAAACTACTCATGCATCATCGGAAGGGCAACAAGGTTGATGTAGAGCCCCTCCGTGATCGATTCCCCCTCTGGCGGAGTACCGGAGAAGGCCCCCAGATGGGATCTCTCGAGAACAGAAACTTGCGGCGGCGGAAAAAGTATTTCGTGGACTCCTCTGTTGGTTTCCCGATTTTTGGGAATTTATGGTGGTGGAATTAGGTCAAAAGGGTCAGAGGTGGGCCCACGAGGCACCAGGGCGCGCTTGCCCCCCCCCCCAAGCGCGCCCTAGTGGCTCGTGGCCACCTCCTGGGTCTTCTGGTTTCCTCCCGAAGCTTCTAGTGTTGGTTATGTCCAGAAAAAAATCTCCAAAAAGTTTAATGGCATTTGGACTTCGTTTGGTATTGATATTCTGTAAAACCAAAAACAGGCAGAAAACAGCAACTGGCACTGGGCACTAAGTTAATAGGTTAGTCCCAAAAAATGATATATAATTGCTGTAAATGTATATAAAAACATCCAAGATTGATAATATAACATCATGGAACAATCAAAAATTATAGATACATTGGAGACGTATCAGCATCCCCAAGCTTAATTCCTGCTCGTCCTCGAGTAGGTAAATGATAAAAATAGAATTTTTGATGTGGAATGCTGCCTATCATATTCATCATATATTCTTTTCTTTTATAGCACGGACATTTGGACTTGAATGATTCAAAGCAATAGTCTATAATTTGACATGAAGATATAAATACTCAAGCATACTAACAACCAACCATGCCTTTCAAAATATCAACGCTAAAGAAAGTTATCCCTAGCCCATTATGCTCAATCATTGATCCATTCATGAAACACACTCAAATATTAGCTACATCCAATGCACAAGTATGACAATAGTGCTCTCTAGTTGGTGCTTTTATAAGAGAAGATGGAGACTCAAAATAAAAATAAAAATTGCATAAAAGTAAATAGATAGGCCCTTCGCAGAGGGAAGCAGAGATTTGCTAATGTGCCAGAGCTCAAAGCTTAAATTAGAGAGATAAAATATTTTGAGAGGCATGCTTTTCCTGTCAACGAAAACGACCGAGAATTCCCAATATTTTCCATGCTAGACACATCATAGGCGGTTCCCAAACAGAAAGTAAAGTTTATTTCCTTTCCACCATTCTTTCACAATCCATGGTTAGCCGTATCCACGGGTGCCCTCCATACCAACACTTTCCAAGGAATTTTGTTGTTATTAATTTTTGATTCATTGTGGGACTGGGCATCCCAATTACCAGCCACTCTCTTGTGTAATGACAAGTGAATAAACACTCATCGTGAGAATAACACACCTAGCATGGAAAATAATGGCCACCCCCTGCCGCTTCATAAGCGGTTCGGGCACACAAAACGGAAAAATTATTTTGAAAATTAGAGTTGGCACACGCAAATTTACTTGGAACGGCATTGAAATACCGCATATAGGTAGATATAGTGGACTCATTTGGCACAACTTGGGTTTAAGGAGTTTGGATGCACAAGCAGTAATTCCACTTAGTAGAAATGAATGCTAGCAAATAGATTGAGAAGCAACCAACCAAAAAGCGAAAACGGTCATAAACATGCATTGAACATAACTAACACCGAATAATGCATCATAAGTAGGATATAATTTCTTTGCATAACTATTGACTTGATGTGCATGCATAGGGAATCACAAACCTTAACACTAATATTCTTACTAAATCACAATTACTCACTAGCAAGACTCACATATTGTCATCTCCATATTGCAAAACTATTGCAAGGAATCACACTTATCATATCCAATGATCTATATGAAAGTTTTTATTATATCCTTCTTGAATATTCATCACCTTGGGACCAAATTCATATCTTGTGCAAATTACCATTACTATTATCAACTCTCAAAAAGATTTAAGTGAAGCATGAGAGTGCAAATATTTCTTCAAAATTTCAATCTTATCAACTCTCAAAATAATATAAGTGAAGCATGAGAGTTTATTTCTTCAAAATTTAGCCACCACCATGCTCAAAAAGATTTAAGTTAAGCACTAGAGCAACTGCCTAGCTCAAAAAATTTAAGTGAAGCACATAGAGTATTTTAACAAATTATGATAACGTGTGGCTCTCTCAAAATAGGTGTGTTCAGCAAGGATGATTGTGACCGACTAAAAAGCAAACAAAGCAAAGACTCATATAATACACGACGCTCCAAGCAAAACTCATATCATGTGACGAATAAAAATATAGCTCCAAGTAAAATTACCGATGGTTGGTAGAAGAAAGAGGGGATGCCTTCCGGGGCATCCCCAAGCTTAGACGCTTGAGTCTTCCTTGAATATTACCTTGGGGTGCCTCGGGAATCCCCAATCTTAGGCTCTTGCTACTCCTTATTCCTTCATCCATCGTGATCTCACCCAAAACTTGAAAACTTCAATCACACAAAACTCAACAAAACCTTCGTGAGATCCGTTAGTATAACAAAATAAATCACTACTTTAAGTACTATTGCAAACCCATTCATATTTTATTTTTGCATTATACCTACTGTATTCTAACTTCTCCATGGCTTATACCCCCCGATACAATCCATAGTTTCATCAAAACAAGCAAGTAGTGCATCAAAAACAGAATCTGTCGAAAACAGAACAGTCTGTAGCAATCTATTTAAAAGCTATACTTCTGTAAGTCCAAAAATTCTGAAAACTTAGTACAACGTGGGAAATTCATATACCAATAGTGTGTAAAAATTTCAGATTTTTTTGAAGCTCCAGTACAGAACCAAAATTCTAGCACTGGACACAAAACTTTCTGTTTTCCAAACAGCATCAATTATACTATCTTCCAAATCATCCTAAAGGCTTTACTTGGCACAAACACTAATTAAAAACACAAAAACTCAATATTAACAGTAGCATAAATGTGAAAACACAAAATAACAGAAACAAAAGTTAAAAATTTATTTTATTCATTGGGTTGCCTCCCAACAAGTGCTATTGTTTAATGCCCCTAGCAAGGCATAATGCATAGTTTCAAGTATTGTCATCTTTGGTTTCCAACTCCTCAATCAAACATCTGTTTTTTCTAATAGATTTAACATAGGTGTTTCTCACCATCACACTTCTAGGCACAAAATCAAGAATTTTACTTTTGTGAATAGGTTCCTTAATTATATCAATGAAATTGGGGTGCACGCTAATCATTTTAAGATCCTCATTTCTCTTACTAGAAGTAGCACCATTGGTCTTAGGAACATATATAAACTTGCAATTCTTTCTAGGAGTAGTTTTTTCAATAGTTTTAGTGGAAGAAAAAATGGAACCCAAATTATTAATAATTTCTTCCAACTTATCGATCCTAGCAGGACTTTGTTCCATCCTTTCATTAATTATTGGTTCTTTCTCTTTTAGCATCTTAAGAGTAATCCCTACCTTTGATCCAAATTGAGTAACATGGTTATGAATCTTTTTATCTAAATTTTCAATATGCTCAACGGTAGGCATTTTATTTTCAATAGCATCTAACCTTTGCATAACATGTTCCAAGGTCAAAGTTGTTTCATTAATAGTAATAGGTGGTGATCCCACCAAATTTCCCATAGCATTAAAAGCATCTGTAGAGGGACACATCAAGAAATTCCCTCCAGTAATAGTATCAAGCACAAATCTATACCAAGTAGTGATTCCCACATAAAAATTGCGAAGAAGGATGGTAGAGGATTGCTTACGAGTTGATCTATTATGAGCATCACAAATCCTATACCAAGCATCTTTTAAATTCTCTCCTCCCCTTTGTTTAAAATTAAGTACTTCATTTTCAGGGGTAATAGTAACGAGCGAAGAACTAGCCATAACGATAAAGCAAGCAAGCAAACATGCGAAAAGGCAACCGGAAAATATTTTTGTATTTTTGTAAAAAAAATTTAGAAGTGGGGGAGATGAAAACGAGAGGCAAATAAAATAAATGCAAGGAGATGAGAGTTTATGCAAAGGTACTTGATAGATGTTGATGATGTCTCCCCGGCAACGGCGCCAGAAATTCTTCCTGCTACTTGTAGCTTGCGTTGGTATTTTCCCCGAAGAGGAAGGGATGATGCAGCACAGTAGAGGTAAGTATTTCCCTCAGTTATGAAACCAAGGTTATCAATCTAGTAGGAGAATCATGCAACACCTCGTTAGCAGTACCTGCACCCAAACAAAAAATCCTTGCACCCAACGCAAACGAGGGGTTGTCAATCCCTCGGTGGTAAATTGCAAGATTAAATTGTATGGTGATAGATAGATAGATTAAACAAAAATACAAAATAAAATAAATAAAGGAAAAGTGCAGCAAGTATTTTTAGGGTTTTAGTATATGATTTAGATAGACCCGGGGGCCATAGTTTTCACTAGAGGCTTCTCTCATAAAAATAGCATACGGTGGGTAAACAAATTACTGTTGGGCAATTGATAGAAAAGCAAATAATCATGACGACATCCAAGGCAATGATCATGTATATAGGCATCACGTCTGAGACAAATAGACCGACTCCTTCCTGCATCTACTACTATTACTCCACACATCGACCGCTATCCAGCATGCATCTAGTGTATTAAGTCCATAAAGAACGGAGTAACGCCTTAAGCAAGATGACATGATGTAGACAAAGTAAACTCATGCATGAATAAACCCCATCTTTTTACCCTTAATAGCAACGATACATACGTGTCATGTCTCTTTCTGTCACTGAGATTGAGCACCGCAAGATCGAACCCATTACAAAGCACCTCTTCCCATGGCAAGATAAATCAATCTAGTTGGCCAAACCAAATCAATAGATCGGAGAAGAAATACGAAGTTATAATAATCATGCATAAAAGAGATCAGAGAAGACTCAAATAATATTCAAGGATAATCTGATCATAAACTCACAATTCATCAGATCCCAACAAACACACCGCAAAAAGAGATTACATCGGATAGAACTCCAAGAACATTGAGGAGAACATTGTATTGAAGATCAAAAAGAGAGAAGGAGCCATCTAACTACTAACTATGGACCCGAAGGTCTGTGGTAAACTACTCATGCATCATCGGAAGGGCAGCAAGGTTGATGTAGAGCCCCTCCATGATCGATTCCCCCTCCGGCGGAGTACCGGAGAAGGCCCCCAGATGGGATCTCTCGAGAACAGAAACTTGCGGCGACGGAAAAAGTATTTCGTGGACTCCTCTGTTGGTTTCCTGATTTTTGGGAATTTATAGTGGTGGAATTAGGTCAAAAGGGTCAGAGGTGGGCCCACGACGCACCAGGGCGCGCCTGCCCCCCCCCCCCCCAGGCGCGCCCTGGTTGCTCGTGGCCACCTCCTGGGTCTTCTGGCCTCCTCCCAAAGCTTCTAGTGTTAGTTATGCCCAGAAAAAAATCTCCAAAAAGTTTCGTGGCATTTGGACTTCGTTTGGTATTGATATTCTGTAAAACCAAAAACAGGCAGAAAACAGCAACTGGCACTGGCACTAGGCACTAAGTTAATAGGTTAGTCCCAAAAAATGATATATAATTGCTGTAAATGTATATAAAAACATTCAAGATTGATAATATAGCAGCATGGAACAATAAAAAATTATAGATACGTTGGAGGCGTAGCAAAGGGGGACTTACCCGTGTGCGACTGGGATTCATCAGCTGTCTTGTCTTCATCGGTTCGCTGGCCTTTTAACTGCCTCTCCTGATGGCTCAGGTGTTGTCTTTTCACACAGGTACATAGAATCCTTCTCTTTCCTGTCAGGTGTACCTTTTGTCCTGACGGTCTGTTGTCTAGGGTTGGCGGGTAGCGGGTAGTATTGACAAATAGCTTGGTTTCCATGACCTGGAGCTAGCTGCTTCGTCCAGAGGTTTGAGCTGACACGAGATGTATCATAACAAGTGATTCCCCATGTCCCATACCATATTTCTGCTTTACTTTCGGGACTGAAGGATTATTTCCGTATCACCTTGTTTCCATACACTAGTAGAAAAACAACTTTACGTTCGCATCATTAGTCCCGGTTTGACTACGGCCCGGGACTAATGTGACCATTAGTCCCGGTTCCAACGGCTAGGGGCAGGGGAATCATTAGTTCCGGTTCGTGTTGATCCTTTAGTCCCGGTTTGTGACACAAACCGGGACTAAAGGTGTGGTGGCAGGCTGGTGTCAGGCTGGGGCCCCACGATCACCTTTAGTCCCGGTTCGTGTCACAAACTGGGACTAGAGGTTAACCTTTAGTCCCGGTTTGTTACATGAACCGGGACTAAAGGTCTGGTGTCAGGCTGGTGTTAGGCTGGGGCCCCACGATCCCCTTTAGTCCCGGTTCGTGTCACAAACCGGGACTAGAGGTTAACCTTTAGTCCCGGTTTGTTACATGAACCGGGACTAAAGGTGTCACTATATAAACCCTTCGTCCAGCCCGAGCCGAAGCTCTCTGTTTTCCCCCTTTCCCCTCCTCTATGTTCTTCCCCTCTTACCCGAGCTCATCCTCCATTTTTGCAAAAATTTGTCAAGATTTGAAGGCACCCCATCAATCCAAGTGTTCACAAAGGTTAGCAACTTTGTCCTTTCATCTCTCATTGATAGATTAGCTCGTGCAATGCTCTATAAGTATAGTGATTTGTGGGTTCTAGTTTGGGAGTAATTATGTGGGAGTTTATTTGATTTATATGCAATTTGAGCTCAAATTAACTTCTTAGTTTGCATATGTGTAGGTGTGGTTTACTTAGTGCCTTCCCGTCCCCGTCCTAACCACCGTCGATCGCCCGCACCGTCCCGTTGCCGGCACCACACCTTGGTGAGCCTCTTGTTCTTATCATTTTTATAAAAAAAATCTTATTTGTATGATTTAGATAGTTAATTGTATAATTGTTTGTTATACATAGTGCCATGACTTTGATATCCGTCCCCGTCGGCCCTCGTCCGGTTTATGATTCAGATGTGGTATATATATTCTCTTTAATAACTATTTGTTGCATTTCGCGTTTATGGCAATTATGCCCATGAAGTTGAAATAGATATTTTTATCTAGGAGGTATGTGAACCGGAAATTGCAACCGACCCTCTTGTCGAGAAGTTAAATTTAGTTGAAAAAGAAAACGAGTATTTGAAAGAAAAATTGAAAAGAATTGAAGAAGAGAAGATGAAACTGGAGTTGTATGTTGCCGATGTCGTCGATGATCACAATATCAAGATGGATGCAATGCGCTTGAAGATTATAAAATTTTAAAAATATGCCGTTAATCAAGAGGCTTGGTATCACTATGCTGTTGGATCAATTGTTACCTTAGTTGCGATCTTGATCGCATTTGTTGTTGCATTTAAATGCTTTAGCTAGAGAGTTTGTATGTTGTTTTATGAGAATAAGTGTTTATGAACTATATGTATGAACTTGTATTAATTTGGTCTTTTCGGTGTTGTGTAATGAAGATGAGCCGGCAATGGATGTACGATGACCTCTGCTCTCCCCGGTTCATTAATGGCATGCGTACTTTTCTGGTTGCGGCTGAGGCAAACAAGCGGGCGGATGGTTTTATGTGTTGTCCATGTGCTGTCTGTAAGAATGATCACAATTACTCTAACTCAAGAACCATTCACGTCCACCTGTTTACGTCCGGTTTCATGTCCGGCTATAACTGTTGGACCAAGCACGGAGAAAGAGGGGTCCTAATGGAAGAGAATGAAGAAGAAGAGGATGATGACAGCTATCCTGGCCATGGGTTCCCTGAATACGATGGTACAACAATGGGGGAAGAAGCTGAGCCGGCAATGGGGGAAGAAGCTGAAGAAGAGGCATTAGATGAGTCCGCTGATGATCTTGGTCGGGCCATTGCCGATGCAAAGAGAAACTGCGTAAGTGAAAAGGAGAAGCTGAAGTTGCAGCGCATGTTAGAGGATCACAAGAAATTGTTGTACCCAAATTGCGAAGATGACAAGAAAAAGCTGGGTACCACACTGGAATTGATGCAATGGAAGGCAGAGAATGGTGTATCTGACAAGGGATTTGAAAAGTTGCTGATAATGTTAAAGAAGAAGCTTCCAAAGGACAACGAATTGCCCGACAGTACGTACGAAGCAAAGAAGGTTGTCTGCTCTCTAGGCTTAGAGGTGCAGAAGATACATGCATGCCCTAATGACCGCATCCTCTACCGCGGTGAGTACGAGGATTTGAATGCATGCCCGGTATGCGGTGCATTGCGCTATAAGATCAGCCGCGATGACCCTGGTGATGTTGAGGGCGAGCGCCCCAGAAATAAGATTCCTACCAAGGTGATGTGGTATGCTCCTATAATACCAAGGTTGAAACGTTTGTTCCAAAACAAAGAGCATGCCAAGTTGATGCGATGGCACAAAGAAGACCATAAGAAAGACGGGAAGTTGAGAGTACCCGTGACGGATCGCAGTGGAGAAAAATCGAGAGAAAATGGAAGGACTTTGCAGATGACGCAAGGAACGTATGGTTTGGTTTAAGTGCAGATGGCATTAATCCTTTCGGGGAGCAGAGCAGCAATCATAGCACCTGGCCTGTGACTCTATGTATCTATAACCTTCCTCCTTGGTTGTGCATGAAGCAGAAGTTCATTATGATGCCAGTGCTCATCCAAGGCCCCAAGCAACCCAGCAACGACATTGATGTGTACCTAAGGCCATTGGTTGAAGAACTTTTACAGCTGTGGAGTATAGAAGGTGTACGTGTGTGGGATGAGCACAAACAGCAGGAATTTGACCTGCGAGCGTTGCTGCTTGTAACCATCAATGATTGGCCTGCTCTTAGTAACCTTTCAGGACAGACAAACAAGGGATACCACGCATGCATGCACTGTTTAGATGATACCGACAGTATATATTTGGATAAATGTAAGAAGAATGTGTACCTGGGACATCGTCAATTTATTCAGATCAATCATGTCTTAAGAAAGAAATGCAAGCATTTCAAAGGTGAGGCAGATCACCGGAAGAAGCCTCGCCACCGTACTAGCCATGATATACTTGATATGGTCAAGGATTTAAAAGTAATCTTTGGAAAGGGTCCTGGCGAACAATCTGTTCCGAATGACGCTGACAGACACGCACCCATGTGGAAGAAGAAATCTATATTTTGGGACCTACCATATTGGAAAGAACTAGAGGTCCGCTCTGCAATCGACGTGATGCATGTGACGAAGAATCTTTGCGTGAACCTGCTAGGCTTCTTGGGCGTGTATGGGAAGAAAAAAGATACACCGGAGGCACGGGAGGACCAGCAACGTATGCACGAAAAAGACGGCATGCATCCAAAGCAGTATCAGGGTCCTGCCAGCTACGCTCTTACCAAAGAAGAGAAGGAAATCTTCTTTGAATGCCTGCTCAGTATGAAGGTCCCGTCTGGCTTCTCGTCGAATATAAAGGGAATAATAAATATGGCAGAGAAAAAGTTCCAGAACCTAAAGTCCCATGACTGCCACGTGATTATGACGCAACTGCTTCCGGTTGCATTGAGGGGGCTTCTACCGGACAACGTTCGATTAGCCATTGTGAAGCTATGTGCATTCCTCAATGCAATCTCTCAGAAGGTAATCGATCCAGAAATCCTACCAAGGTTACAGAATGATTTGGTGCAATGTCTTGTCAGTTTCGAGTTGGTGTTCCCACCATCCTTCTTCATTATCATGACGCACGTCCTAATTCACCTAGTCGAAGAGATTGCCATTCTGGGTCCTGTATTTCTACACAATATGATCCCCTTTGAGAGGTTCATGGGAGTCTTAAAGAAATATGTTCATAACCGTGCTAGGCCAGAAGGAAGCATCTCCAAGGGCCATGAAACAGAGGAGGTCATTGAGTTTTGTGTTGACTTTATTCCTGACCTTAAGCCGATTGGTGTTCCCGAATCGCGGCATGAGGGCAGACTTGGTGGAAAAGGCACGCTAGGAAAGGACCAAGTAATATGTATGGACAGGCATTCTTGGGCGTAAGCACACTACATAGTTCTACAAAATTCCAGCTTGGTGGGTCCATATATCGACGAACACAAGAATATTCTACGCTCCAAACACCCGGAGCAGTCTGACGACTAGATTACACGTGAACACACGGGGACTTTCGGCGGTTGGTTGCAGACACGTCTCATGCATGACGACAGTGTTGGAGATGAGCTGTACTTGCTGTCCAAGTTACCATCTTCGACTATATTGACTTTCAAAGGGTACGCGATAGATGGGAATACATTTTACACGATCGCCCAAGATAAAAAGAGCACCAACCAAAACAGTGGTGTCCGCTTTGATGCAGCAAACACCAATAGGCCAAAGGACACATATTATGGTTACATAGAGGAGATATGGGAACTTGACTATGGACGTGAATTGAAGGTCCCTTTGTTTCGCTGCAAATGGGTCAATCTGTCAGGAGGTGGCGTAAAGGAAGACCCGCGGTACGGAATGACAACAGTGGATCTCAACAATCTTGGGTACGCAGACGAACCATTCGTCCTAGCCAATGATGTGGCGCAGGTTTTCTATGTGAAGGACATGTCTACCAAGCGGAGAAAAAGAAAAGATAAGGAAGCGAATACATCATACGATGAGCCAAAGCGCCACATAGTTCTTTCAGGGAAAAGAAATATTGTGGGAGTGGAGGACAAGACAAACATGTCAGAAGATTATGAAAAGTTTCATGAAATTGCTCCCTTCATAGTGAAGATTGTCCCAAGCATCCTGTTAAATGATGAAGATTGTCCATGGTTATGGTGCAAAGGGACACACGCGAAGAAAAAGTTTTATACCCAAAGATCCCACTCTGGGATGTGACCGGCTTCACCGTCATCACTTTCTTCTCTAGTGAGTTTCCGGACTTATCTCGAAAGTCCCACTTCGGACAAACCGGATGGAATCTTTGTAATAGTTAGGGTATATATGTGTTTTGGCATTTGAAAGGCGAAGAAATATATCTTTAAGGACTGGATGCAATTTTCAACCCTTTCTTACTTCATTCGCTATTTTTCATGCATTTCATGAATTTTTGGAGCTAAATGACCCTGAAATTGAAAAACACTACAAATGAACTCTGAAAAGGTTGAAAGTTGGCATGGTATCATCATTTCACCCACATAGCATGTGCTAAAAAGTTGAGAGGGTTACGGCAAAAACTGGATGCACTTCGTGTACAAAATGGACAATCTCTTTCGAAGTATCAGGGTTTCGGACGAAAACTCATCTGTTACAAAGGCATTTCATTTTTTTAACTTATTTCAACTCCAGACATTTTGTGAGTTCAACATGCACCATTCAAAGCCACATCATCAATTTTCAACCCTTTCTGACTTCATTCGCTATTTTTCATGCATTTAATGAATTTTTTGAGCTAAATGACCCTGAAATTGAAAAGCACTACAAATGAACTCTGAAAAGGTTGAAAGTTGGCATGGTATCATCATTTCACCCACATAGCATGTCCTAAAAAGTTGAGAGGGTTACGGCAAAAACTGGATGCACTTCGTGTACAAAATGGACAATCTCTTTCGAAGTATCAGGGTTTCGGACGAAAACTCATCTGTTACAAAGGCATTTCATTTTTTTTAACTTATTTCAACTCCAGACATTTTGTGAGTTCAACATGCACCATTCAAAGCCACATCATCAATTTTCAACCCTTTCTGACTTCATTCGCTATTTTTCATGCATTTAATGAATTTTTTGAGCTAAATGACCCTGAAATTGAAAAGCACTACAAATGAACTCTGAAAAGGTTGAAAGTTGGCATGGTATCATCATTTCACCCACATAGCATGTGCTAAAAAGTTGAGAGGGTTACGACAAAAACTGGATGCACTTCGTGTACAAAATGGACAATCTCTTTCGAAGTATCAGGGTTTCGGACGAAAACTCATCTGTTACAAAGCCATTTTCATTTTTTAAAATAACCTAAGAATTATCAAATTGAATATAATGATAAAACACACTAATATTAAATAGCAGAAAAAAGAATCACTGATAAATCTATTTTTAAAGTAAAGTTATTCACAAACTAGTGATCCACACAAATTTCAAATAATTCAAATTTAAACTATTCAAATTTGAAAAGTACTGGCACTAACAGAAAGTTTATAATTTTTGTGACCTAAAGCAAAAAAGATTCACTCAGAAACTCTAAATATTTGGCTGTAAGTAGAAACAAAAGAAAATAAATAAAACAAAAAAAATGGGAAAAAAGCCCGCCTACTGGGCCGCCACGGCCTGCATACGACCAGAAACCCAACCTCTAGTTGGGCCAGGATGCAGGCCCGCACGGCCCAATATGTGGCACCCCGGCTCAGAGCAACCGGTTTACCTTGCATTGCCAGCCCAGAGATCAAGTCTTCTGGCAATACACAACAACTTGGTATAGAAAACAACCGCTTTATTGATCTCTTAGCGGAAACATAGGTTTACATCTTACATGATGAGTGAGGCCAAGCTGCACACACGGTGCGGCTGCACTTATGTACATTATTTAGTAGACATGGCAGGGGCCTCGATGATAAGGGAACTACTACGCGACAGCGGAACGACAAGGTAGCGGAACTCCATTCCAGAGGGACACTGCTGGGACGCGGCCTAGATCGCGACAAACTGCTCAACGTCAACTCCTTGCACGGCTTCTCCTGCATCTGGCATGATAAGCCAGGTGAGTACTTTGAATGTACTCGCAAGCTCACAGCAAACAAAACAAGTGCGACAAACAATAACAAGGCATTTAACAGATTTAATGCATGAGCATGATGCTACTCAACATGAGATGTGCGTGAAATATTGCCATGGTCCTCGGGACCAACTTACCATTTCGGGGTTACCGCGTAACCACCGTTCACAACTTACCAACGTGATCCTCACTTGATCACATTCATACCTTGCATAGTGATCCTCGATCACCATGTTTGCATGTGCCATCTTGTGAATCTGAGTGTGCAAGTTAATTATATCTGTTGACCCACGGTGTGACCTACTACGAACTGTGTCCATATCCGAGGACGCGGCTATTGATAGATTATACACTCTGCAGAGGTTAGTCCACTATACCCACACCACGGAAATCATGGCCTCGTGCTCCCATTCGGGTGGACCAACGACATTCCGACAAAACCAATCTATTGCATGACACTCTCCCGGCCACTCCGACAAACTCCCCTTTGGGCTATGTCCTGGGTGACCCTGATGTCAACATGTGACATCCGCCACCTTTGTGGCTGCCACCGTCGTGGCCAAACAATAACATTGTCCCAAACGGGGACCTCGGTACCATCAAAACTTGGGTCCTCAAGGTTGTGATTGCCTACCGGGCCAGGGTAGCGCCAGAGCACAACCTTCCCTCGTAGGAGGCACCGGCGAGAGGCATGACAATAGACCGCATTAGGGCCTCCCCATCCAGGCAAGTGTGGTTGCACTGGTGAGCTCGATTTGGTGGCACCATGACTCGATCAACAGCATGTTCAAGTTGAATTATTATCAATTTTAACTTGAAAGAAAATGATTCGAGTCATAGTGAATGAATGGATGCACGGGTCACGGTCATGAAATGTGAATGCATCATAATGTCATATGAGTATATGCCATGATACCTACTGCACACTAACAAGAAAGCATCTATCCTACTGCATAAATTATCAGTATGACAGAACAAAGTTTATGCAATAAGATTTATATAGCAAATTATTTTAAATAGTGATTAAAGGATGACCTTAATTCAATTAAACCAAGTCATTGCAATGCCATCCTTGCATATGAATGTTGTGGCTTGCCTTGGTTCAGAGGAGTGTCACAGTACTCCTGGCCTTCTCCAACACAACTAGGTTCTTCTGAAATTAAATTAAAAGCAAAAAGAAAATGTCACATACTACTTTTTATTGCACCAGAAATGCTCAACAGCAAGAAAAATTCTGAAATTTGGCATACAGAAAATTTGGAATTTTATAAACCAGTAGCAAAAAGAATCAAATCATTTGGACTTATAGATTAAAAGTTATTGCAGGTCAAAGTTGGATTAGAATCTGGTCAAAATTTCCATTTAAAAGAATTTAACCGAGCGGCCACGTCGAAGGCGTATTCTGAGAATACGCCTCCACTTACGTACTGGTTCGGGAGCGAGAGAGAGAATGACAGGTGAGGCCCGATGTCAGGATTAAATAGAGAGAGAGAGAGAGAGAGAAACAGAGGGCGGCGGCGCTGTCGTCGGCGTTTCTCCGGCGAGGAGACGTCGGCGATCACCGGAGAGGAGGGGAATGGGTTCAACTCGGCGAGACGGTCACACACGTACCCGAAACTCGATCTGAGGAGGTCGGACGGCGTCGCGGCGATCTTCTCCAGAGACGGCGGCGGCGGAGCTGATCGGAGTCGGCGTTTCCGGCGACAATCCGGTGAGTTCTTGCTACCATCGTGCTCAGGAGGTTGCTACGGTCTCGTTGGTGGCAGTGGTTGGAGCTAAGGTGGACTAGGATGAGTGAACGGAGGAGAGGGATCCGCGGCGGTCGCCGGCGAGATTTGAAGGCCAGAGGCCTTCCCGGTGTTGCCACCAGCTACTAGTGATCGATTTGAGAGTGGAGAGGAGGTTTGGGATGGCTAGAACGGTCGGGGAGGGGCTCTATTTATAGGAGGAGGCGAGACAGGGCTCGGGCTCCGCCGGAGTGGAGCAGCAGGGCGATCTAGGGGCAGTGAGGACTCGAGCAACGGCGCGGGGTGAAGCAGAGGAGCACAGGGCGACGCGGTGCACGCGTGCGGCCATAGTGGCACGCACTACGCGCGAAAAACGGGCACGCGAGCTCACTGTTCCCGCCGCTAGCTCACGGCCTCTTCCGGCGAGCTGCATTTCGGCGTCGGGGAGGAACAGGGAGAGGGCTGGGTGGTGCACGGGGATTGGCTGCGGTGCTGAGACATGGAGAGGTGTCGCGGGGAGGGTGGTTGGACGGCGGCCGATCGGACCCGACGGGCAGAGCGCACAGAGCGCGTTCGCTGCACCCTGCCCGCTCGCGGTCACCGCGTGCACTGGCACGGGGGTGGCTTTCGGCGCTGCCACACCATGTCCAACGTGAAGTCTCTTCAACGCGGTGCCTAAAAACACTCTGGGCTTGCCAAGTGGTGCATTGGAGGTGACAAGAGCTAGAGCTAAAGTTTCTGGACAGAAACTTGCTCCAAGCACTGAGGACAAATGGCTGATATTCTGGGGCTGGTTTTAGGCATTTAAGCATTACTTAGGAAGGTCATTAAGTGGTAAAAATTTCAGCTAAAAAGGATCAAGGAATAATATAGTTGCTTCACAAAGTGACTTTTCTGTCCAGAAGCAAAAATATTTTCCTGGGCTGAAATTTTCCAAATGACCATGGGATATATTTGCATAGGAAGGTGGGGCATGACCCAAAGAATATTTGGGAATTTTCTTGGGATTTTTAGGGCAATAAAAATAGGGGTTGCTTCATAGCTCTGTGGGAAAATAGCCATTTTCAGAGAGAAAAAGCATATAATGCCATTAAATAAAAATACCCAATGGCAATATTATGGGAGGGATGAGGTCTAGGGAGGGTTTAAGAATGGAAGAACCCACTTGGAAGAAAATCAAAAATAAATCCAAGTGGTAAGTCCAAAAGAGATGACAGAAAACCTCAAATGCAAATCCAAATAAAATCCAAATAAAAGAAAAAGACAAAATCCAGGGTGTTACACAATAGGCCCCACAGGGCAGCACAAGTTCGGTAGGCCCACAAAGGCTTGCTTAGAGAGGAGCTCGACACGGTAGCCGCGGCGGGGCTTATAAACCGCTGCGAGCTCCTCTCAACTAGCGAGGTGGGACTAAACATTCAACACGGGAAGCCAGGCCTTTAGTCCCGGTTGGTGGCTCCAACCGCTTGCTCCTAAAAAGAATGCGGACAAATTTACTCGTCAATGCGGAGTTATTGTCAGGGACCAAATCCCGATCTCCGTTCAAGAATGGAATAAGCCAGCAAAGGGAGATCAAGGAGTTACTTTTGTCGACGGAAGAGCAAAAGATCTGCTTTGGGAATCGCTCATGGCACATTTCACCCTACCAGATCATTTGACAGATGAAGAATGGGAGAAAGTCAAGAAGAGTGCTCTTAAGAAGATGGCAATAGCATTCAACAACCACAAGAAAAGAATATGGGCCAAGTACCAAGCAGACGGAAAGAAGACTCCAGCATTCAAGGGAACACTGGAGAAGGCAAAAGATCACTGGGACGCTTTCATGCAGTTCAAGGAATCGGAAGAAGCTAAGGAACAGTCAAGAATAAACAAGATTAATGCTGCGAAAAAAAAGTGGCACCATACTCTGGGGCCAGGTGGCTACCAGGTCGGCCGGCCTAAGTAGGATCTCGCAGAGGAATAGATGATTGCTGCAGGGGTCTATCCAGTTACATTGAGTTGGCCCCCCAGGTGCAGGACTTGGTCTTATGCGCATGGGGGGAAGTTGGACCCAGAGACAGGGCTGGTTATGGAGTGGGCAAGTCTTAAAGAAGCATCCGACACTTTACTTGTTGCAATACAAGATGCTCGAACGGGAAAGTACAAGCCCGATAGAGAGAATGACGAGCTTACGCGCTCCCTGAACAATCCTGAACACCCGGGACGAACACGAGGCAAAGGCGTTGTTCCGTGGATTGAGGGGTTTGCGGATTGGAACGCCACTTACAGAAGCCATGCGAGAAGGAGCAGAGGAAGCAGGAGGAGGAGCAGAGGAAGCAGGAGGAGGAGCAGAGGAAGCAGGCAGCAGACCACCTTCAACTGATGGAATCAAAGCACGCGGAGTTGGAACGCGCTTACCTAAGGCAGCAGGAGCAAATCGACTTACTTAGCCAGGAAAGGGCGTCTCAGCGGCAGCAGCAAGCAGATCCAGCATTGGATACAACCGTCCCATCTATGCCGAAAAGCAGCGTGGGTTCCACCCCGGCCGATGATGCACTGCTGGATAGATACCCTGTGGATGATATCAAACATACGACACCTTGTGAGCTACACATGAAAGTGAAGAACATATCCATGAAGGTGGCGGACGGCTATGCTTTAACAAATCCCCCTGAAGCAAACTTCCATTGCAATCCGATTCTAGCTGGCTATGCTCGTGTCAGGGTTGATGAAGTGATGTCAGGATATTACGAGCTACTGCTTGACATTCCTGGAGGTGACGAGGAGCGCACACTGGGAGAGGCCATACATCATATCATTCTATGGAGAAAGGATTGCATCGTCTTTCCAAGGCCACCGACTCCTCCTCCAAGTCCGCCACCGCGTCAGCCGACTCCAACCCTGCCCGAGACGCAGCGCGGCGCTAGTCCGCCACCGCGTCAGCCGTCTCCACCACCCCACCTCGAGACGGAGCCCATCAGGGCGAGTCCGCCATATCGATCTCAGGCGCGTCAGCCTTCTCCAAAGCAGAAGAGAGCACCAAGCAAGAAAGCCTCTCCTCCTGCCAAAAAGAAGTTGGCTTACGAGATGACTATCGAGGAAAACAAGGCCGAAGTGGCTGCCCAAGTGAAGGCCCATTTTGCACGGAAACAGCCCCCGCTGAAGGAGAAAATACCTGATGAAGTCATAGAACACTTTATTGATAATGCTCAACTGGCTGTGAAGAGGACGGACTCAGACTATGAGCGTTCTATTAAGAAGTTATATGTGGCACAAAAAGATAAGGAGTCGAGCTCGAGCCAAGCGAGGAGTAGTAAATGCGGGAAAACTGTTCCCCAGCTGGGAGAACAGGCAGTGCAATCGATCCCCCTGCTCATTGTACAATCACATGGTGTGAATACCGCCGATCAGTCGGTAATAACCGACGCTCATAGACAGATGGCTAGAGAGGCCGGTGTCACTGTTGAACAACTCCTAGGCATCGAGGAACTCCCCAAGATTCAAGATCACGAAGTAGTATGGAAATATGTCCCCGGCCAAGATCTGGTCAGGGAGGTCGAGAATCTATCAACGAGAATGCGCAATTTGCATGACTGGTACCTGAGAGAAGTCAAGAAGGGGCGAGATTCCCTCATGGTGAAAGTCAAGGAAGAGCATTACTTCCATGCAAAAGATTTGTGGGTTGAGTTTCAAGAATTGTTTTAGTTATTCAATCAAGACGCACTCGACAAATCTCTCGTCAGTTGCTATTGTCTGTAAGTGATTTCTTTCTGTAATTTAAGTCTCTAGCTGTGCTCGTTTGTTGCCTGTAATTATCCTCACTATATTATTTTCTGTGGTATTATGCAGAATGAAGATTTATGAAATGAAAAGAGATGGACGCTATGGCATTGGGTTCATTGACCCAAATACCATTAATGAAGAGGTGTGGTCACGTCACCCAAAAGAGACAGAGAAGAGCTTGCTACAGTTTTTGAAGCAACTAAATACCCAACCAGAAATAGTATTTCCTTACAACTTCGGGTGAGTGTTACTGTCTTGTACTACAAATTCTATTTGGCTTACTAGCTAGATGTTAATAAGTGTAGTTGATGAGTTATGCACATGCCCGCTTAATTATACAAACGTGTGCGCATGCAGTTTCCACTGGATCCTGCTAATCATTGAAGTTGACGAGGCAAAAGTTAAAGTACTGGACTCACTACTTAAAGAACCTAAAGAGTACTTAATCGTGAAGGGGATGGTCGACAGGTAATTTCAATCATTATCGCACTATGTCAGCCTCTTTATTTCATTTCCTGATATCAACTAATTAATAACTCCTTTATTCATTTTCTTTGCCGGGCAGGGTTTGGCAAAGCTTCATCAAACAGGTCCCAGGCGCATGAAAACAAGAGCTGAAATGGGTGCGACCCAGGGTACGTAATTAAGTAGTACTAGCTACGTGTCCGCGCATCTCTTTAATTCTAGTTTCAATACCATTATCATGCTTGATTAATTATTATCTGATTGAATTCTATTCTCGTAAAGTGAATGAGTCAGGCGCCGGGGAATAATTTATGTGCATACTATGTTTGCGAGAACATTCGCATTATGACGTCCGAAAGGAGCAGATCTGAAAGACAACTTTGGGTACGTTTGCCAGAACACTATCCACAATTTTTTTTATCATGATCTAATATATATACACATAACTAATATATTCATCTTGATCTCCTTCTTTAAAGCTGAGGGAGATGCAGGACGAGCTCCTACCAACGGACCGCATACGAGCACTTCAAGAGGAAATTGTGGGATTTTTGGTTGACCGGGTCATACATCCCAAAGGAGCATACCATTACACGGCTTAAATTGCGGGATTTTTGGTCTACAAATTGCGGGATTTTTGGTTGACCAGGTCATACATCCCAAAAATCCTACTTTTGCATGCATGTAATTATCTGCAAATTGTAGGAGAAATTGTATATACCAAATTGTATATATATATGTGTATGCGCATATGGTCGTACGAGAAATTCTATGATATATATATGATTGGCTACGAGAAATTCTATTTATATATGCATGACGTGTACAGTATGTATGTAGTAGCGTAAAATATGTTTGAAATGAAAAAGAATTTCTCGCAAAAAAAAGAATTAAATGGATAACACAAAATTAAAAGGAAAAATAAAACATAAACCCCTAAACCCCTATACCTTTTAGTGCCGGTTGGTGTTACCAACCGGGACTAAAGGCCCCCCAGCCCCCGGCGCGGGCTCGTGCCACGTGGACCTTTTAGTCCCGGTTGGTGTTACCAACCGGGACTAAAGGGCCCCCAGCCCCCGGCGCGGGCTCGTGCCACGTGGTGGGCCTTTGGTCCCGGGCCGTGACGAACCTGGACTAAAGGGGGGGGCCTTTAGTCCCGACCCTTTAGTGTCGGTTGTTGAACCAGGACTAAAGGCCCTTACGAACCGGGACTAAAGGCTGATTTTGCACTAGTGATATAGACAGTCAAACTCTGTCGATCGCTGAGGTAGTTCTATCATATATATCCTTTGAAGTCCTTGCTATGATCACTGAGCTGAACATAGTTTGGCTATCATTTGACGCATCTTACGGAGCATAGCCTCTTATCTTGGTTGATGGCCCATGCTCATGAGGAGTACAACATGCTTGCTGCATTGTTGTGGCCGTATATGCAAGAGTCTGACAAGGGTTGGTAATATTACCTTGTCCGTGAGGTTCTGTTTAACTGTTACGGATGTGGTTTATCTGAAGCTTCATTGTTCTTGGGAGTTCCTTTTGTGGGCCTGTCATGACCTGCCAACATGGCTCCTTGGTCATATCATAACTTACTCTTGCATATCTCATAGGGATTGCTGCGTTCATATCATTCTCTGAAGTATGGGGCCAATGTTCCTCTAAACACAGTCATTCCTTTGTACGAGTGGCTCGCATGAACTGATCCACTGGACTGCATGCTCACAACATATGCAGGGGTAGGATAAATCCTTTCATAACCACTGAGTTCTGAGTTCGTGCTTCTGACAAGACTGTTGTGGGCATGATGGCGTGTTGAAGAAGGCTGGATTCCTTATGCTCGAAGCTTCTACCAAGGTAGTGTGCCGAAGAAGGCTGGGTATCATACCCCAGAAGCTTCCCTCATGTGGCTTACTACGGAAGGTTGTGTCAGTGTACGACACCTATGGGATCGCGTGGATCCCTTTTACGGTTCGGCTAGGGAAAAGATGTACACAAAGAGCGGATCCAACGATCAACGCGGGGATCTTTACCCAGGTTCGGGCCGTTGAGAAGCGTAAAACCCTACTCCTGCTTTGGTTTATTGTGGGTGTTCTTAAGCTCAAGTACACGGAGCGCTTGCGATGAACAGTACGTTCAAGGAGCAGCTACGCATGCAGAATGGGCCAGAAGGTCCTTTTTTTCCCTGTAGCTTCGCCTTAGGCCTCCTTTTATACGTCCAAGGGGTCACTAACAGTGGCGAACAGTAAGTACAAGAGGTGTAAAGTTGCTACAGGGTTTACATGTTTATCACTGACGACTTAGGAGAAACGCATTTAATGCTCCACTTAGGTGTCCCTTACTTTCTTGGGGACGGAAAAAGAGCCCGTCCCATCAGCACCGCTTAACCCCATCCGCCGTTAGTGCCATGACACGCACACAGGAGGACAAGCCCTAAATGACAGGCTGGTCGCTGCGCTGGAGCGGTGGCAGGGCGGTGGGATCTTGCCGGGTGTGAGGTCTTGCCGGGACTTCACGAGCCTTCCCGGCAAGATCTTGCCGGGAAGCCAGCCTTCGGTCTTCTGTCTTTTGATCATTAGCTTGAGTGCCTTCTTGATATTCTTGTGTTTGCTCCCAGTTGTCCCCCGGCAAGCCTTGCCGGGTCTTGTCTTGCTAGGAGATCATACCGCTGGGAAGAAGCTTCTCCCCAACGAGCTCTTGTTCTGGCTTGTTAATATAATGCTTGCCAGATATGGTATTCGCCGGGAAGCTTGGCCTTGCCGGGGTCGCCAGTCAACAATCCTGGACGGGAATGACCCATGCCTGGACGTGATATGTGGTCGAATCTATGGCCGATTCTGGCTTCCCCCCGGAGTATCCAAAATTTGCCCATAGCAGAGCCAAAATTTGGTATAGGCCACACCTTGACTGGAGATATTCCATTGGTCATGCACACCGCTAGTCCTTCTGCTGGTCTGCTCATTGTTGCTGTAGAGGTTGCACAACTGATATAGACTTCATGTGGGTAATTAGTCCAGATGTGTGCCAATAGTAAGCGGTTGGCGAATAACTCCATTTGGTTTAGCTGAGCTTCCAGACTTTTAAAATTCTCGATGATTTCAGATAGCCATGGACTTATCCATATGTCTCGCAAACCTTGTTCACAGTGCCTGGAAATTTTGTGTATGCACTGGTGAACTCCAAAATATGCTTTGCAATTTGTACCAACATACCAGAGTTTTGTTGTTGCTCTCGGCATCTTCACATTCTTGAAATATGGCTTCCGGGGGTAATAAATGATTCTTGAGTCCATTGAGAAGAGACTCAAGGTCCACCCCACTGACTGAAATAATCCTAGTGTCGAGGATGGGATGATTTGTCCCTGCTGGTGTCCATTCCTGATAGCTCATTTGGCTATTCCTTAGGTATGATTTGTTCAGAGGCAAACTCTCTCAGGTGTATTTTGGCCTTGTCTGTTGCATGCAGTGTCTGCTTCTGACCCATCCTCTATTCTTGATAGATCCGGTGATAATGTTCTGAATATCGGGCAGTTGGCTTGGCTTGACTCTTATTGAATTTGGATTATTGGGTATTATCTAGGTTCTAGGCTGATCTTCTTAGCAGCGCTTGCGGATGGATCCAGTCAGGGTAAGAGAACAGAATCGAGAAAAGAAGCAAGAACCGCGAAAACCAAAAATTCCAAAAAGCAAATAAAGTTCAAATTTTGCGGACCTTACACACATGACCAAAGATTCACTAATATAACTATTATAGCGCACTCAATGTATCTCTAAGGACTTAGAAGCAAAACCACACAACGCTCCTGGTAGAAGTTCGGGTCAAGCTCCTACTACTTCCTTAGGGAACATCAAACTCGATGTATGACCATAGCCAAAGTGGCTTAGTCAACAATCTTAGGGTTATCAGGAAAAGATGGAATTTATAGGCGTTTCCCAAAGGAAACTAGATTTAAGGAGAGAAATGCCATGGTTAGCAAGCAAGGTAGGGATATCTGGTTTTCCTAGGGGTTAAGGGCTCACGGGTCATTGCCTGGTGCGGACATTTCACACCGGAGGCAAAGGCCACGAGAGTTGGGGTCTGATGGAGCCAAAAAGCTATGAGATTGCCTTATGATCAATAGTAGCCATGCCTATTTGGCAAAGATGGCTGAAATCCATCTGGGCTTTCTACTGAGCACAAGACAATGAAGTCCAGCTAGGGTAACCTACAGTCAGCCTGGCTCTGATACCATCCATTGTGGCGCCCCGCCTAAATACCACTGTAGCCAGACGGTCGCCGCACACACCAGCCCAGGAATCACTCTGGCATGCGCGCTTACAACAAGTATCATGAACACAGGCATTTCTATTAATGGATATATAAGTCTTACATGGTATTTTACAAGGGTGATGGCAGCGGAAAAGCTCTATCTAAGGCAGCATACTCTTGGTGCGGCTCCAATCCACAGGGATCTGACTGGGTTACTCTTCTAGCCCGCGAACACTCCGGCCCCTCGCTAGAGGTCGTCGAATCCTTAGGTGAACCTGGCCACATTGAAGGCCGCTGAGTACTTTTGAATGTACTCGCAAGCAAACCAAATAACATATACACCAAGCATTGCAATCCCTGGCATTCCAGCATGCACTTGTTGTCATAATAGTATTAGCTATCATGTTATGGCAGGATTATCTAGCAAGATTAATCATCTAGCAGCATTAATCAGCATGTCATAGCAGGATTATCTAGTATGACAACTATTGGAGTAAATACAGTAAGCTAAAGCATATCAAGTAAATAGCTCATACTCTAAATATTTTCATGATCCAATCCAAATCCGATTCAAATCCAATCCGGGTCTTGTGGTCATCCGACCATTTAGCTCATAGCCATCGCATGGCCAACAACTCATATTCTTGGCATCACCCGATGTTCACACATCTGTGCTAGAAACCCGACAATTCTAATCTCTGGTTCACTCATAGCAGTAACATTATATGGTTTGTGAAAGAACATTTGCTCCCTTGGTGGTTTTGGTAATTCATAATGACATATATCTCATTGAACTAATGTCCATTCAAGTTAAAGATTTCAGGATGTTCAATGATTGGCATGGCAAGGACTAGAGATGTGGACCCCTCAAAATGCTAAGGGCATGGATTGGCAAAAGCTCAAGACTCTACATTTTTGGTTTAGTGATCCAAGATCACATTGAGTCCATAGGAAAGCCAATACTATTAAAAGGGGATGGGGTGTTGCTTAATGGTCTTTTTGCTCAAGTGCTTTGTGATATTGCTCCAAAACCCTCAACCACTTTCTCCATCCAAATATGTCCAAAACCTACATTCCAACTTGGCCCCATCGAAATTTCTTATCCGGAGCCACCGAGTTCTTCTGGACTTAGCCACTGCCAAAACCCTAACAAATCGGATCCACTGATATGGATCTCGGTCCCACCGAGATGGCCTTGCCAACTCTCTGTAATCATTTGCAATTACTTCGGTCCCACCGAGTTTTGCAAATCGGTCTCACCGAGATGGCTTGCCAACTCTCTGTTGCCTTATTGCTTCACTTCGGTCCCACCGAGTTGATGCAATCGGTGCCTCCGAGACGAGGTTTGCCCGAACCATTGCACATCGGTCCATCCGAGTTGTTCCAGTCGGTCCCACCGAGATTCCTACCGTTCATATCTTTTACACAGTTCGGTGCCACCGAGATTTCTGATCGGTGCCACCGAGTTTGGTCAAAAGTGTGTAACGGTTGGATTTTGTGTGGAGGCTATATATACCCCTCCACCACTTCTTACTCAGTAAGGAGAGCCATTAGAACGTGCCTACACTTCCACCATACATTTTCTGAGAGAGAACCACCTACTCATGTGTTGAGATCAAGACATTCCAATCCAACCATTTGAACCTTGATTTCTAGCCTTTCCCAAGTTGCTTTCCACTCAAATCCTTCTTCCACTATAGCCAAATTTGTGAGGATTTGTTTGAGTGTTGGAGAGACTAGCATTTGAAGCACAAGATCAAGGAGTTCATCAACAACACACCGTCTATTACCTTTTGGAGAGTGGTGTCTCCTAGATTGGTTAGGTATCACTTGGGAGCCTCCGACATGATGTGGAGTTGAACCAAGGAGTTTGTAAGGGCAAGGAGATCGCCTACTTCGTGAAGATCTACCCGAGTGAGGCTAGTCCTTCGTGGACGTAAGCCATGGTGGAATAGACAAGGTTGCTTCTTCGTGGACCCTTTGTGGGTGGAGCCCTCCGTGGACTCACGCAGCCGTTACCCTCCGTGGGTTGAAGTGTCCATCAACGTGGACGTACGATAGCACCACCTATCGGAACCATGCCAAAAATCACCATGTCTTCATTGCGTTTGAAATCTCAAATCCCTCCCTTTACTTACATATGCAATAGTTTACTTTCCGCTGCTTTACTCTTAGAATTGCATGTGTAGGGTGATGCTTGACTTGTATACTTGCTAAAATCTGCCTACCACTAAAATTGGGAAAAGGTTAGGTTTTTATTTGGTCAAGTAGTCTAATCACCCCCCCCCTCTAGACATACTTTCGATCCTACAAGTGGTATCAGAGCGTTGGTCTCCGTAAGCCTTGATTTCCATTGCTTTGGTGATCATAGCCTTGGTTTCACAACCTAGGAGAGTATGGCGTCTAGTGAGGGTAATTATCACCGTAGATGTCCATATTTTGATGGTACAAACTTTGCTAGTTGGAAACATAAGATGAAAATGCATATTCTTGGTCATAACCCCACCGTTTGGGCTGTTGTTCATGTTGGCTTGCAAGGTGATTTCTTTGAGAATGGCAAGGAACTGGATCGTGAAGCAACCCCGGAAGAATTGAAGATGTTGCAATACAATGCTCAAGCTTGTGACATTCTCTTCAACGGTTTGTGTCCTGAGGAATTCAACAAAATTAGCCACCTCGAGAATGCAAAGGAAATTTGGGATACTTTGGTTGATATGCATGAGGGTACCGAGTCCGTCAAGGAATCTAAGTTGGATGTGCTTCAAAGTCAACTTGACAAGTTCAAGATGAAGGATGGTGAAGGAGTTGCTGAAATGTACTCTAGGCTTGCTCTCATCACAAATGAGATTGCCGGCTTAGGAAGTGAAGAGATGACCGACAAATTCATCATCAAGAAGATACTTAGAGCTTTGGATGGAAAATATGATACCGTTTGCACATTGATCCAAATGATGCCAAATTACAAAGATCTCAAGCCCACGGAAGTCATTGGAAGGATTGTTGCTCATGAAATGTCACTCAAGGACAAAGAGGAGCTACACAACAAATCAAGTGGTGCTTACAAAGCCTGAACCGATGCTCCAACAACTTCAAGTGACAAGCTAGTATCCAATGAAGAGATAAGCCTAATGGTGAAAAGATTCAACAAGTTCTACAAGAACAAAGGGAAAGAAAGAAGCTCTAGCTCAAGACACTATGAGAGAAGATCATCAAGTCGTGACCGAAATTGCTACAATTGTGGAAAACCTGGACACTATTCCAATGAGTGTACGGCTCCCTACAAGAAAAGAGACGAATCACCAAGAGGAAGACATAGAAGAGATGAATCACCTCATAAGGAGAGAAGGAATAGAGATGATCGTTATGAACAAAGACACTCTCGAAGAAGCAAGGATTTGGAGAGGAAGGACAAGTCATCAAAGAGCTACACAAGAAGAAGACATCAAGCTCATGTTGGTGAATGGGTTTCCGGCTCCGACTCCGACAACCACTCCGAGAGAAGCTATCACTCCAACTTTGACTATAGTCAAGATGAAGGTGTTGCCGGACTTTCTCTTGTGTCATCCAACGCCTATGATCTCTTTGATTCACCAAATGAAGGAATTGGAAGATGCCTCATGGCAAAAGGCCCCAAGGTATCACACCCCGAGTATCTTGATTTCAATAGTGATGAAGATGATTTGCTTGGTGATGATGATTTACTTATTGATAAGGCTAGTGATGTGAGCTATAATGAAAATGCTAGTAATCATGATAGTCAAGAGGAAACGAGTGACAATGCTATGAAGGAGATTGAGCGTCTAACTGAGGAACTAAATGCTCTTAAGTTAGCTCATGAAACAACTCAAGAAGATCATAGAGAACTTCTAAGAACTCATGAGAAGCTACGCTTCGAGAAGCTAAATTTAGTGCAAGAGCATGAGTTTCTTAAAGCTATCAATGATGATCTTCGAAAGAAGAGTTCTTCATATCTTGCCAAACATTTACTCTTGTCTACCTTTATGCCACAAGTTAAACCTAAGCAAACTAGCAACAAGGGTAAAAAGGGTTCTGCCTCTAGTAGTAACAATAACCATGCTAAATCCAATATTGTTGCTTCTAGCAGTTCTATTGATTCCACTAATGATTCTCTTAGCCAAGTTACACTTGAGCAAGAAAACATTCTATTGAAAGGAATTATCGAAAAAGGTGTCTAGAAGAGCCTTGCCGGGAGTAAGCAATTTGAGGAAATTGTACGCAAGCAAGGAAGGCACCGGAAGAACCAAGGTGTTGGTTTTGAACGAAAGTTCAATGCCAATGGAGTTGAGTGGGAAGAAGATCAATACCCCAAGACGAAGTTTGTTCCTCAACAAGAGAAGTATGATCCTACTTCCTTCAAGGGAACACAAGCTCAAGAAGATCTTCCACCACAAGACCACAAGCTAAAAGGCAAGGACAAGCTTCAAGAAGAGATTGACTCATTTGAAGAAGCGCCTCAAGCCTTGGTCAACTGGGTTCCCAAGACTTCATCAATTTCTACTTCATCAAGTGCTTCTACAACTCCAAGGATTCCCATCAAGTTGATGTGGGTCCAAAATAAGAAGAACTAGAGAGTTCTTGAGGCTGACTCCGCCAACAAACTTCACTCATATTCATTTTGGCAAGAACTTGTGCAACAAACTTCCACATCGTGCACTAGTTCATGGAGTCACAAACCCTCTTGTTGGTAAGGTAAGGGACAAGGTATTCAATGCATTTATGGACATCATCATATGTGTATTTCACTCTATGTCTATGGATATCCTTGTATGTTCCTTGTGTGGGACTAACCCATGTAGGTATTGAAAGCACAAAACTCCAAAGGATTGCTCCCAACTCTTGATGGTCTACATCAACTTTGAGCATCCACATCTTCAACATCTACATGAAGTCATCATCGACAAAACCCAAGGTTAGTTCATCCCTCTTTGGGGGGATATCACATCTAGGGGGAGCTTTGCTCTAAGACTTGAGCTAAAGCAACTCTAATGGTGTGAACACATCAATGCTTTATGTAAAAGTGGCAACCCCACTTGTGCTTAAACGATGAGTATGGCCTATGATCAAATGTTCTCATTTGACTCCTAAGTCAATATACTCATATAGAGATGACCTAGTCATCGCCATTGCTTGATAGATGCTTGAATTGGTTGTGCATGTTTGACACATATTTCATTTGCTATCTTATTGTATGAGCATGTTGGTTTGCATGTTTTCTTCATTCGAGGACATCCATTTGTTGTTTTGATTGTCTTGGTTTTGCTGGCCAAGTGGATGTACAAGAATGCCTAAGTACCTTCTCTAGCTATCTATGCTTTCTTTTCTCAAATTCTATTCTTGCTACATCACAAAAATTGAACAAGTCATTTTCGGACCCTCCGGGTGAGGAGCACTCGGAGCCACCGATCTGAAAGGGCTGAACCTCCAAAACCTTCTACATGATTTCGGCCGAACCAATGCGCTCACACTCGGTCCAACCGAAATCATTTATATTGATCTAGGTTTTCCATCTCGGTGTCTCCGAGTTGAACCATTTCGGCGCCACCGAAGTGCTAAACTGCTTGCAGTTACACATATCGGTGCCACCGAGTTGTCCAACTTGGAGCCACTGACAGCACATGGGTATATATACTCCGCGGGCCCGAACGATTGAAATTTCTCAAACATCTTCATTCCCGCACCCCGTTGCTGCCGTCGCCTTGGTCTTCGGATCGTCGCCCTTGTCTCCTGCGCATCTTCGCCGCCGAAATCCGTCGCCGTCAACTGGAATCCTCCCCGCCATTGCCGCCGTAGAGGATCTCCACCAAGTTAGGGTGAGATTCGACCCCCTCCGTGTTCCTCTTTCTGATTCAATGCACGGATGTATTGCCATTATTCTTGCCACGGATTGAGACCTTCTTTTACACTGCAAATTCCATAGATTAGATTCGAGCAAAAAAAATTAGGTTTAAGTTTCCGCCGAACGCATTTCGGACCGACCGATTAGAGATTTTCGGAGTCACCGATTTGGCCCCAAGCCATTGCACTAGTACATCTCAGTGCCACCGAGTTGTACGAATCAGTGAGACCGAAAGTAAAGTCTCTCTGAAACCCTAGCATCTCAGAGACACCGAACCACTTCTCGGTCTGACCGAAATGGAGTGTAAAGTTTCTGTTGAGTGCTTGGGTATCACCGAGATGATCAACTCGGTCCATCCGAAATGCCTTCTGTGAAAACTTGAAACTAAGATTTGAACTCAATTTTCATGAAAAACATCTGCTTTTTGTGATGACTCATCTACTCTGCCCATACCCATCTATTCACAGGGTCAGCTTTGCACGATGTCAGATGCCAGCGATAGTCAGAATATGTCAGAGTAGCACACTGATCTCAGTTCAGGCTCTAGTCCTAAGAAAAGCTTTTATGAGGGAGAGAGAAGCTCTCCAGATCTCCCAAAAGCTGCAACAAGGACCAGGAAGAAGAGAACCTCAGATGATGAGGATGAGGACTTTGTTGCTAGTGAAGCAGCATCAAAGAAGAAGAGAGTTGTGCTTGCAAAGGAGTATAGCACCAAACCATCTGCTAGAACAAAAGAGAAAACAACAGTGAAGAAAGTTACTAAGGAAACCATGACATTTACACTTGAGGAGCCAAGTGATACAGAAACTGCTGCTACAGGGAAGAAGAAGAGGGCAAAGAAAACTGTTGCTCATGTTCTAGGCAAGCCCTCCATGGCTGATGATGATGAGGAGGAGGAGCCAGCAGCTGATGCACCTCCTGCAAAGTCTCAGAAGATTATGTCTGGTGTTATAAGGACTGCTGCCCCCACCAAGTCCAAGCCCAAAGCTCCAGCACCCAAGAGGTCAACTAGAAACATCCTTGCTACTGAGAAGAACAAGGCCCCAGTGCCTGAAGCTGATGTTGAGGAGGAGCCACTAGTGCACAGAAAATTGAAACCCAAGATTCCAGCTCATGACAATGCTCATCCAGTTGCTGAAAACATGATGCTCCGGAAGGACAAAGGACTGTGTCAATGGAGATTGTCAGATCCATATGCTGCCAGAAGAAGGACTGCTTGTGATTACCGCTTTCATACCAGAGAACAACAAGATTTCTATGAGACTGTATTGCTTGATAAGAAGCCAATCGTCAGTGACATGAGATGGGTGGACTGGAAGTACATCGATGCAAATGAGGACTATTTCCCCATGTTCATGAGAGCTTCAGGATAGCTGGTGTTGATGATTTTGTTGGACAGAAGCATACCAACTGGAATGATCAGATGATCATGCAATTCTACTCCATAGCTCATTTTTATCCAGATGGCAGAATTGTGTGGATGACTGAGGGATCCAGATACCAGTCAACCATCTCTGAGTGGGCTACTCTTCTTGGTGCTCCAAAGGAAGAAGATGATGACATTGACATATATGCCAAGCTCAAGATGGACCACAATTCCATGGCTAATATGTACACAGCTATTCCAGAGAAGGACATTGAGTCTCACAAGCTAGGTTCTGTGAAGCACTTGCTACCTGGTTTGGCCACCACCAACACAATCTTGAGGTACACTCTGTTGCCCAAGTCTGGAGATGATAAGATGATACGTGGCCACTCCATCAACCTGCTGCACCTCTTTGATACACCTCAGAAGTTCAAGGTGATGAGCTTGATTGTTGAAACCATCAAGAGGACAGCTGCTGATCAGAAGAGATCTTGCAGATATGCTCCACACATTCAGATGCTCATCAACTCCAAGGTTGGAATGAGCACTTATCTTCTTGATCGTGAGCATCTCCCATTATGCCCAGAGTTCGAGGACAATGTTGTAGTGATGGACCCTTCGCATACTACATCTACCCAAGCTCAAGAGAGGATCCGGGCAGCTGAAGCGGCAAAAGAAGCTCAGAAGGCATCTGCTCCCAATGCACCCATTGCAAACCTCAAGTCGAAGAATGATCAAATGACTTATCTGCTGGAAGCCACCCTAAGGATTGAGCGAAGTCTAGCCAACCTCACCAAGAACCAGGCGAGCCTAGAGCGGATAGTCGAGACAAAGATTCATGATCTTGATGTAAAGATCAATGTGGTTCAGACAAAAGCTGAAAGATGATGTTGATGCAGCCAGGGCTGCTTCTCATGATAGTGGAGATGATAGAACCACGACTGAGAGATTCCAGACAGTGCCTAGGGCAGCCAGGTCTGCTGCAGTGCCTGTTGCAGATACAAGGACCACAGTCTCTGCACCTGCTGCTGCTGCTACAGTGCCACCTCCAGTCTCTACTCCACCAGCCCAGCAGACATCAGCTGAAGCCTTCGTGGATGCACTTCTCTCAATGCCGTCTACGCACACCGGAGCTGTCAGCTGGAGATCACCTTCAGGAGCTTTCGAGGATCGTGCCTAGAGAGCCGCATAGTCCTATACCTATTCGAACTTTTGGGTACTTGTTGCCAAAGGGGGAGAATTTTTATAGATCATTAGGCTTCGAGAGAGAGTGTCTTGCTTTTGCTCGTCGTTATCTTGAGTTTCCTGCTACTATTTGCTTTATGCTACTTTGGCTTGATGTGTGCTTGATACTATGTGTTTGTGAGATGCTACATGTGTGATTGATCATACTATGCCTCATGTGATGCTTAATGCTTATCCGTATCATTATCTTTGTATGATCATTCACTTGTGTTTTTGGTGATGCGTGCTTACTATTCCATTCATATCATTTTGCGCACTCCACCAAGTCGTATGTGACATGGAAGAGTGACCCATGATCCTAATCAATTGTGCATTTGCATTCAAACGCAAATTTTTAATAATGCACAAATTTAGGGGGAGCTCTTGCTTATCACATACTTCTCAAAGCGACGATGTATTTCATTCATTTAATCATTTGTCGAAGCTTTGATCTATATGTTGTCATCAATTACCAAAAAGGGGGAGATTGAAAGCACATTTGCTCCCTTGGTGGTTTTGGTAATTCATAACAACATATATCTCATTGAACTAATGTCCATTCAAGTTAAAGATTTCAGGATGTTCAATGATTGGCATGGCAAGGACTAGAGATGTGGACCCCTCAAAATGCTAAGGACATGGATTGGCAAAAGCTCAAGACTCTACATTTTTGGTTTAGTGATCCAAGATCACATTGAGTCCATAGGAAAGCCAATACTATTAAAAGGGGATGAGGTGTTGCTTAATGGTCTTTTTGCTCAAGTGCTTAGTGACATTGCTCCAAAACCCTCAACCACTTTCTCCATCCAAATATGTCCAAAACCTACATTCCAACTCAGTCCCACCGAAATTTCCTATCCGAAGCCACCGAGTTCTTCTGGACTTAGCCACTGCCAAAACCCTAACAAATCGGATCCACCGATATGGATCTTGGTCCCACCGAGATGGCCTTGCCAACTCTCTGTAATCATTTGCAATTACTTCAGTCCCACCGAGTTTTGCAAATCGGTCTCACCGAGATGGCTTGCCAACTCTCTGTTGCCTTATTGCTTCACTTCTGTCCCACCGAGTTGATGCAATCGGTGCCACCGAGACGAGGTTTGCCCTAACCATTGCACATCGGTCCATCCGAGTTGTTCCAGTCGGTCCCACCAAGATTCCTAACGTTCATATCTTTTACACAGTTCGGTGCCATCGAGTTGGGTCAAAAGTGTGTAACGGTTGGATTTTGTGTGGAGGCTATATATACCCCTCCACCACTTCTTACTCAGTAAGGAGAGCCATCAGAACGTGCCTACACTTCCACCATACATTTTCTGAGAGACAACCACCTACTCATGTGTTGAGATCAAGACATTCCAATCCAACCATTTGAACCTTGATTTATAGCCTTTCCCAAGTTGCTTTCCACTCAAATCCTTCTTCCACCATAGCCAAATCTGTGAGGAGTTGTTTGAGTGTTGGGGAGACTATCATTTGAAGCACAAGAGCAAGGAGTTCATCAACAACACACCGTCTATTACCTTTTGGAGAGTGTTGTCTCCTAGATTGGTTAGGTGTCACTTGGGAGCCTCCGACATGATGTGGAGTTGAACCAAGGAGTTTGTAAGGGCAAGGAGATCGCCTACTTCATGAAGATCTACCTGAGTGAGGCTAGTCCTTCGTGGACGTAAGCCATGGTGGAATAGACAAGGTTGCTTCTTCGTGGACCCTTTGTGGGTGGAGCCCTCCGTGGACTCACGCAGCCGTTACCCTCCGTGGGTTGAAGTCTCAATCAACGTGGACATACGATAGCACCACCTATCAGAACCACGCCAAAAATCACCGTGTCTTCATTACGTTTGAAATCTCCAATCCCTCCCTTTACTTACATATGTAATAGTTTACTTTCCGCTGCTTTACTCTTAGAATTGCTTGTGTAGAATGATGCTTGACTTGTATACTTGCTAAAATCTACCTACCACTAAAATTGGGAAAAGCTAAGGTTTTTATTAGGTTAAGTAGTCTAATCACCCCCCCTCTAGACATACTTTTGATCCTACAATTTGTTCCTCCAAACTCGACACAGACCTAATAGTGTGACCTAGTACGAACTGTGTCCCATGACCGAGGACGCGGCTATTCGAATAGATTTACACTCTGCAGAGGTTGCTTACTTTACCCACACTATGGAGCTCCTGGCCTAGTACTTTAGTACATGTTCCCATTCGGGTGGACCGGTGCTGCTCCAACAAAACTTGTCTATTGCCTGGCTCTCTTACGGTCCCACCGACAACCATACCCCTTCCGGGTCATGTCCTGGGTGGCCCCTGTGTCACTCCTGACACCTGCCACCGTCGTGGCCAAACAAAACTGTCCCAAACGGGGACGCCGACAAATAACTTAACTGGTCTCACAAGGTTATCGCCGCCTACCGGGCCAGGGTAGCACGCACGCATAACCTTCCCTCTTTGGTGGTACCAATAAGAGGCAAGACAATAGACCAAGTCAAGGCCTTCCCATAAAGGCAAATGTGGCTGCACTAATGAGCTCGGTTCAGTGGCACAATGACTCGATCCAGCCGACGGAGGAGGTTGTCATTATTAAGTCACATTCTAAATCATTGCAATAATAGTAGTAATGCGCAAAGAAAACATAACAACCTATCTCCGTATTGTTACATACGAGTCACTAGGGCAATAACATGATGAGCATTAACGAGTAATGTAAATAGCAAGTTCAACCTACCAGGAGTTTAATTATTTCTAACACATGTATATTCATTAATTAAACACGCAAGAATAACACAGAGCAATGCTTTAGGGCATATATCAGATGGTCGGCTTGCTTGGGGGTCGAGGAATGCACCAGAGAGAAGTGCGATCATCTCGCGGAACAATTCGCCGGACAAGCTTCTCTCTCGAAGAGGCTGGATATAGGGCAGGGGAAAAATTGTCATTTTCAGAAAGTGTAAACATTATGAAAGTGACCACTTCGGAACGGGCTCGACGAATAGAGAACGTGGGCTTTGGAATCACCTGAATCGGAGTTACGGTCGCGGAGAAATGGCCGTTCGTTCGATAGGCAGAAAAGCGGACAGAAACTGTGCTTTTCTGCTCTTAACGGGTGAACGTTCACAATTTAGCAGTTTCGGCAGCGGGGCTGAGAGAGAAAGTGTATTTCTGTGAATACGCTTTCGATTAAAGAAAATGCATTCCCCCCAAAGGCTGTGGCAGATTACGCTTTCAGAGTTAGAAAGCACATTTTGAAGGAATGCGCCTCCACTTATCCGATGTGGCCGGCTCCTAGTCGCCGACAGCTGGGCCCCATGCCTCTCTCTCTCCTCCAGGCCTCCTCCTTCTTCCTTCTCTGCTGCTCCCCGATGGCCGCAGCTGGGCGACCAGCGCCAGTGGCTGGCGATGCTCCAGTGGGCCCCGAGGGCGGGCGACAGCGCGAATGGGTTCACCGGAATAAGCCGCCTCCAGGGGTAGGGCTCGGACCGTGGGGCTGGCTGGGCACACGGCGGCGTCCATGGCCGTGGGCAGCGGCTCCACTGCAAGGGAGGAGCTCGGGTGGCCGGAGCGGTTGGGCAAGGGGGTGGGCGAGGTCCCCGAAGCAGGGCGTGTCCACTGGCAAGCTTGGACGGGACCGGAGATGGCCGGAGATGAAACTATGCGGCGCAGCCGAGAGCGGCGACTCCGGCTAAATTCCGGTGCTCCGGCGAAGATTTCGACCGGGCGAGCGTGCTGGAGGGGACTAGAGGGAGTGGGGAGGAGGCTGAGGGGGTTGTGGGTGCTCGGGGAAGCTCAGGCTGGGCTATTTATAGCCGGGCCGCGGCGAGCGGATGAGGATGGCCGCTGTGGCATCCTCATCCCCGCACTGGAGCTCTGGAGAGGTGGCGTGCGAGGAGCGGTGCCGACCTGACGATCAACAGAGGGAGGGGACGGCTCAAGGAGGAAGGGACAAGGGAGGTGGGGACGGCGGGGTTCACGCGCGGGACAGTGGCCGTGGCGGCGCTCGCCGTGGCGTGACGAGAGGGAAGGAGGAGAGGAAGAAGGGTCCAGCGGGGGTACATGGACTGCAGGAAGCCATTAGACACGTCGGGACACGCCAGAGCTGGCCGGAGTGAGCTACCCGACGAGGTCAGTGCATAGGGCATGCAGTTGACCCGCTCTCAGCGTGGTCACCACGTGCATATGGTGCCCAGGCCACGTCTTTGACAACAAACCATGTCTGGTGTGTGACTCAGCACTCAAATAGATGGGTTGTGTCACTGGAAGGGCTAGGATAGGCCTGGGTGGTTCAGTCTTGTCCAAAACAGTTTCTGGACAGAAACTTAGATGGAGGTTTCTGGAGAAATTGCTAAAGGGATGGAGTTGGATTCTTTCCATGGTAGAATATGGTAGGAAGGAGTAGGTTCTGGCAAAATTTGAAGTCATTTGGAACAAGTTTGCATACACTTCCTTCATAAAGCATAATCTGGTCCAGAAATTGGGTTTTGATGTTGTGCTCAAATAGTTCAATGAAATTTGCTGAATTTTTGTGTAGGGTGATGATTTGGAAGTATGGAGGTACTGGTAAAATTTCAACTCATTTGGATGCACTATGAAGGTACTTTCTTCACAATGCTTCCTGCTGGACAGAAGCTAGATGGAATTTCTGGGAGAAATTGGCTAGATAAAATGATGTGAATTTTTGCATGCTCACATCATATAGGGAATGTGAGTTCCTGGATGAATTTCAAGAATTTTGAAGCAATATAAAATATAGTGGCTTCACAACCTCAAAATAGGTCCAGAAACAAGAACTGGATGATGTGCTCAAATTTTGAACTATGGAACTTGGGTTCTTGTTGGAAATGGTTAAGATATGGATAGGAGAAGCTCCAACAATTATTTGGGATTTTTCCTGGCTACCAAAATGGTAGTTCCTTTGGAAAGTGCCCAAACTGCAATATTGGCTTTAAATAGGAAAATGGAATTTCCCTTATTTAATTATTGCCAATATTTTTATGAGAGCTCAATATGATCACAAAGAATATCTCCACAAATTTTCATGAACTTTGGAGATGAATAGATATTTTCCTGGATTTAATTCCTTTAAACGGCAGAAAAAGGAATTAATTTTAAATGAAAAATATTGCAAATGACTTGGCAATATTTTTGCATATCCAGGGTTTATAGATGTGGGATGATCATTGGGAAAAGTTTGGGAGGCAATAGATCAAAGAAAATTAGGGTTCCTTTGTAACGGAAGGAATTAGGGTTTCCCTTCCGGTAACTCGGAAGGTAGGGTTTTGCTGGCAAAATCCTGAGAATATAGTTTGGGTGGCAAGGTTGGACTGGAGAGAATCTCTGGTTGGATAGGAAAGGTAAGGCTAAATGACCATCTTCATATACCCAAGAGCGAGAGAAAATCCGATAACACCAAAAAAAAAGATGGGCGTCAAATCCCGCGAAAAAACAAGGAGCGAAAACCAGGGTGTCACATCCGCCGTGGAGGATGACACCGGCGGCGCCGGCGTCAAGGGAGCCAGGCCATGTTGGAGCGGAATCAAGCACCGGCGGCGCCGTGAGGTCGAGTGAAGGAGAAGATGCGATTAGTGTACAACCTCTTTGGTGCCGCCGAGTAGGCCTCGGCTTCATCCGACGAGTCGGTGAGGATGCTGCGGTTCCGGTGGGGCAGGTTAAGGCAGCGCTGTGGGAATGGAGCAGCCGTAATAGACGAGGCGATCGTCGGAGCAGCTCCTTGGAGGTGGAGGACGGGGCGGCTGAACCGGAGGGACGACGAGATCGACGACAGATCCTCATCAGGTGCGGTGGATGAGGGACGTCGAGCTATTGCGGTGGACGACGTCGTCGGGGAAGAGGCTCCGGTGGGGCGGCGGTGGGGGCGGACCGAGGAGGGTGGGGTTTCGTGGCTGGTGGAGAGAGGTTTTGGCGGCCTCGGTTTTCGAATGGGGAAAAGAAGGGGATGGGAGGGGGAACCATGACTTAGGGACGCGCTTGTCCGAAATGTAGGGTAAGTTACAAAAGTACCCTCACCAATTTGAACTAGCGGCTCTTTCCGCCCAGGGGTAGAACGGGGATCTCGCGTGTTGGGATTTCGCAGGAGGAGGGAGTTTTCGCGCACGTTGTAATTTCGGGATAGCAAGGCACAGGTTGAGAAGGAGGGAGTTTTCGGAGCACAAACTGACAAAGAGATATCTTCAAATTTTGGCATAATAAGGCGTGGGTTGAAATTTCGGGACAAGGCTAACATGTGCGATACTATATCAATTCGTACTTCCCTCAACCAAAAAAAATCAAAAAAAAATCAATTCGCACCACACAAGAGAGGGTCTTGTCCCGTTTTACTGTATGAATTACTACAAATGTCATTCAAAACTTTGAATCCATGTTATGTTCAATTAAAATATTTCGCTAGGTGCATAATGCATGTAACCTACTCAAATGAACATTTTAGTGCATTCCAAATGTATATACTACCGCTGCAATATGAACTAAATTGGAATTCGTTTCACTATTTGAATAAGAATCTACAATCATGATTGTTGTCAAGTTAAACCAACATCTATATATTATCTTCACAACACACCTCATGATTACTGTCAAGTTAGATATGAACTATGTGTACTATATGAACTCGAATTCAAATTTTTGAGTCCACTTTATGCTGATTTCAAATAATAATACATTTCAAGCTCTAGCTAGATCTTCATAATCTAAACCATGTTTCATATGTATAATGTGTTTATCACACAATGTATAGTGCCCCGCCCCCTACACCTACAAGTACTTAGCTGTGAGCTGCAAAAGACACACATTATCACAAATTCAAATAAATGTGAGATTGTTCGATATATATATATATATATATATATATATATATTATATATATATATTATATATATATATATATATAGTATAACATGTTCATAACCACACCATGTGTATCACCATTATAATGTGAGATTGACGCGCGGCCGGTGGAATGTAGCCGATGAACCTTCCGGCGTAAGACATACATGAGGGAGCCCCAAGATATTTTATACTACATCGCACACGATTCTTGCTAATAAACTATTTGTGGTGTACTTGATTTTTTTCCATTTTGATTTGAAAGACAAAATGGGGTTACGGCAGGAAAGGTCGGTGTTTGAATTGCTAGAACATTTATCTACAGTGAACATGCAACTATAGGAGTGTCGTGCTAAAATTTGGAATTTTTCCGGTTTCGTTTGGCCTTTTTTATACATTAATTGAGTTTTCTAGGCATTTCATGTGCATAATTCAAATTTGAACTACAGGCACATGCTCCAGTGCACCAAAATGGGTTGAAAAATCGTATATGTGTCCTTGGGTGAATGTTTAGGTCCCATACAAGAAATGGGAGTGAATTTCAAACGTCTGGGTGTCGTGGCTCGGCCGAAAACATTGAGAAAATTGGTTTTAAAATTCATGTAAATCCAAAAATTGCCTAAAAATCACGGAACTTGGCATGGTGTCTTGACATGGCACCAACATGCCTTGGTAAATTTTTTGTTCGATTTGGGACAAGTTTTAGTATAAGCTTCTTACAAAGCGGAGCTTCTCTCAAGAAGGCCATTGGTTCCGACAGGGAACGTGTCACCTTTGTGAGCGAAACAACATACGCTACCTCTTCCTGCCTTGATTTTTTACATAGGCAATATAGACCGATAGGAGTGTCGTGCTAAAATTTGGAATTATTCCGGGCTCGTTTGGCCTTTTTTATACATTAATTGAGTTTATAGGCATTTAATGTGCATAATACAAATTTGAACTACAAGCACATGCTCCACTGCACCAAAATGGGTTGAAAAATCGTATATGTGTCCTTGGGTGAATGTTTAGGTCGCATACAAGAAATGGGAATGAATTTCAAAGATCTGGGCGTCGTGGCTCGGCCAAAAACATTGAGAATTTTGGTTTTTAAATTCCTGTAAATCCAAAAATTGCCTAAAAATCACGAAACTTGGCATGGTGTCTTGACATGGCACCAACATGCTGTGATAAAAATTTTGTTCAATTTGGGACAAGTTTTGGTATAAGCTTCTTTCAAACCAGAGCTTCTCTCAAGAAGGCTCATGGTTCTGATAGGGAATGTGTCACCTTTGTGGGCGAAACGACATACACTGCCTCTTCCTGCCTTGATTTTTTTAGAGAGGCAACAAAGACCAATAGGAGTGTCGCGCTATAATTTGGAATTATTCCGGGTTTGTTTGGCCTTTTTACACATTTATTGAGTTTTCTAGGCATTTAATGTGCATAATTCAAATTTGAACTACATGCACATGCTCCAGTGCACCAAAATGGGTTGGAAAATCGTATATGTGCCCTTGGGTGAATGTTTAGGTCCCATGCAAGAAATGGGAATGAATTGCAAACATCCGGGAGTCGTGGCTCGGCCAAAAACATTGACAAACTTGGTTTTTAAATTCTTGTAAATCCAAAACTTGCCTGAAAATCATGAAACTTGGCATGTTGCCTTGACACGGCACCAACATGTTGTGGTAAAAAAATTGTCTGATTTTTTGAAGGCACACATATTAACAACCAACAAAGTCATTTTGGAACAAAGAGCTGCCACGTTACAATCGGAAACACAAGTGTTATTCAAACCGTGGGCGTTGTACTAACCATTTACGTGCCACCACGCGTCCCCATTTTTATTGGCTAGGAGGCGCCATGCGGGGTAGCTATTTGAGTAGACGGGAGGCGTGGAGCAGACCGCTGCACAGGCTTACCGAGAGGCGAGCCCTTTGACCTCCATCCGCCGCCCACCTCGCTCCCAACTTCTCCATTAATGGCGCCCGAGCCTGGCTAGGTCTCAGTCGACTAAGATTTAAGGGAGAAAAAAGAAAATTTGAAAACAAAAATTTGCACGGATAACTCACGGACATAGCCTCGACTGAAACTTAACGAAGACTTAGCAAGACTGTTATATATAATGACAATGGCAATGAATAGTAATTGCCTTACATATTCAGGAAGACAATTTAAAATGCCACACGTGACAACGCCTGAAAGACACAGGGGCAAAAGAAGAAGGAAGAAGACGCAGACACCAATCTGGGTCGCTGCTCTACTCCTTCTTGATGGGTTGCTGCAGGGCACGGAGTTCCTCCAACTCCTTCTTCATCGCCTCCATGACCTTCACCTCCTTTCACGTCTCCTCCGCCATCTTCGTCATTGCATCCATGGTGATGGAGTTCTCGCAGCGAACGGCAATGATCTCTTTCACGTCCTCAATACTTTGCTTGACAGCAGCTTTAGATTCCTGCACCAGCCTTTCATGCTTGATGTGGAGGTTGGCATTATCGTCCATAATTTTCTCGACCATGGTGGCCGTCTTCTTCATCACAGCAGTGCTCTCCTCGTGCTGCTTCACACTGCCAGCGATCTTGGCCCTCAGCAGGTCGCGCTGGGTGCGGAGCTTCGCCTTGTCATCCCTTAGTCCCCGGATGACGCCGATCGCCATATCAAATGAGGCATTGATCTCCTCGTGCAGCTTCGCCCAGCCGGAGATCTCATCCTTCAACTTATTGAGCTCAGCGCGCATGCGCCTGCGAGAGCCCTCGCCTTCCCGGAAGAGATCTTCCCAGGCCGCTGCGGCATGGCAGGACCTCTCTGCTAATTCCGCGGCACAGCGGGTCATCCTTGCGGCTTCCACGGCACGGCCGGACCACTGTGCTGCTTCGGCGGAGTGGCAGGACCTCTGTGCTGCATCGGTGGCGCGGCGGGACCTCGCGGTTGCTATCGCGGCGAGGTGGGACATCTCTGCTGCTTCCGCTTCCATGCTCGCCGCTCCCTGGTCAATTCTCGATGAAGAACTCCTACGGGCCATGGCATACGCAAGGAATGACGATGAAAGACTTGTTTGTTTGTTGATAAGGAATTGAGGTGGATTGTGTAGTCATTTTTTAGTAGGTAGTATTTAAAACCTAGTAATAAGCTGCTAAGTGGGAAAACATTTAGGTTTTGATCGGTGTGAACAGGTTTGCAATTAAATATAGCATGGTAATTCGGAATGTGATGGGAAACAAGCTCAAAATTTATTGACGCTTCCGGTTTCGAAGTGCGGCACGATTCCCGGATGGTGTAACATGGGCAAGCGTTCTCAGATGCGTACGTGGCGTGTGCACCACAATCGGCGATGTCAGCACATGACTTGTTCCTGTTGGAAATATGCCCTAGAGGCAATAATAAATTGGTTATTATTATATTTCCTTGTTCATGATAATCGTTTATTATCCATGCTATAATTGTATTGATTGGAAACTCAAATACATGTGTGGGTACATAGACAACACTGTGTCCCTAGTAAGCCTCTAGTTGACTAGCTTGTTGATCAAAGATGGTTAAGGTTTCCTAGCCATGGACATGAGATGTCATTTGATAACGGGATCACATCATTAGGAGAATGATGTGATGGACAAGACCCAAACTGTAAACGTAGCATTTGATCGTGTCAGTTTATTGCTATTGTTTTCTGCATGTCAAGTATCTGTTCCTTTGACCATGAGATCATGCAACTCACTGACACCGGAGGAATACCTTGTGTGTATCAAACGTCGCAACGTAACTGGGTGACTATAAAGGTGCTCTACAGGTATCTCCGAGGGTGTCTGTTGGGTTGGCATGGATCAAGACTGGGATTTGTTACTCCGTATGACGGAGAGGTATCTCAGGGCCCACTCGGTAATACAACATCACAATGAGCCTTGCAAGCAATGTGACTAAAGTGTTAGCCACGAGATCTTGTATTACGGAACGAGTAAAGAGACTTGCCGGTAACGAGATTGAACTAGGTATAGTGATACCGACGATCGAATCTCGGGCAAGTAACATACCGAAGAACAAAGGGAACAGCATACGGGATTAACTGAATCCTTGACATAGAGGTTCGACCGATAAAGATCTTCGTAGAATATGTAGGAGCCAATATGGGCATCCAGGTCCCGCTATTGGTTATTGGCCGTAGAGGTGTCTCGGTCATGTCTACATAGTTCTCGAACCCGCAGGGTCTACACACTTAACGTTTGGTGACGATTAGTATAATTGAGTTATTATGTTGGTGACCGAAAGTTGTTCGGAGTCTCGGATAAGATCCCGGACATGACGAGGATCTCCGGAATAGTCCGGAGGTAAAGATTGATATATGTGATAATAGTGTTTTGATCTCTGGAAGGGTTCCGGAGTTCACCGGAAGGGGTTCCGGATGTTTACCGAAGTGTTCGGGTGCAGCAACACTTTATATGAGCCAAAGGGATAAAGCCCACAAGGTATTGGAAAGTGCAAAAGTAGTTTTGCTGCCGCGTAAGCGGTACTACCGCTTGGTGAAGCGGTACTACCGCCGGAGCGGTACTACCGCTTGTGTGAAGCGGTACTACCGCCCGAGCGGTACTACCGCTTGTGTGAAGCGGTACTACCGCTTGTGCGCGGCTGTGCACGGTTCGGCAGGGATCCGAGTTGGACTCTTTCCCTGCGGGCCAAACCGACCTTGTGCGGGCAAAACCGACCCGGAGGAGGCTTTTACTCCAAGTTTAGACCCCAAGGCTCAACATATAAATAGAGGGGCAGGGCTAGCACACGGGACACATTAAGATTTCCCCAAGCCGTGTGCGGCAACCCTAACCCTCTAGTTCCTCCGTCATAATCTCCGTAGTGCTTGGCGAAGCCCTGCAGAGATTGTTCCTCACCACCATCACCACGCCGTCGTGCTGCTGGAACTCAACCACTACTTCATCATCGCTCGCTGGATCGAGGAGGTGAAGGCGTCATCAAGCCGTACGTGTGTTGAACGCGGAGGTGCCGTCCGTTCGGCACTAGATCGGAAGGATCGTGATTGGATCGCGGGACGCTCGGCGATTTGGATCGCGAAGACGTTCGACTACATCAACCGCGTTTATTAACGCTTCCGCTTAGCGATCTACAAGGGTATGTAGATTCACTCTCCCTCTCGTAGATGCTCATCACCATGGATAGATCTTGTGTGTGCGTAGGAAAATTTTTGTTTCCCATGCAACGTTCCCCAACAGTGGCATCATGAGCTAGGTCTATGCGTAGATGAGATCTCGAGTAGAACACAAACGAGTTGTGGGCGTGGGTGTATACATATTGCTTGCCGTTACTAGTTGATACTTGATTCCGCGGTATTGTGAGATGAAGCGGCCTGGACCGACATTACGCGTACGCTTACGCGAGACTGGTTTCACCGCTGCGTGCACTTGTTGCATAAAGGTGACTGGCAGGTGTCTGTCTCTCTCACTTTAGTTGAATCGGTTCAATGAAGAGGGTTCTTTTAGAAGATCAAAAAGCAATCACTACACCACGTTGTGGTTTTGCGTAGGTAAGAACGGTTCTTGCAAACCCGTAGCAGCCACGTAAAATTTGCAACAACAATTAGAGGACGTCTAACTTGTTTTTGCAGGGTATGTTGTGATGTGATATGGCCAATTACATGATGAGATATATGTGATGTATGAGATGATCATGTTTTGTATAGAATATCACGACTTGCATGTCGATGAGTACGGCAACTGGCAGGAGCCATAGAGTTGTCTTTAATTATTGTATGACCTGCGTGTCAATCATTAAGCGCTATGTAATGCTTTACTTTATCGCTAAACGTTAGCAATAGTCGTGGAAGCAACAGTCGGCGCGACAACCTTATGGCGACACGTTGATAGAGATCAAGATGATGGAGATCATGGTGTCATGCCGGTGACGATGGAGATCATGCCGGTGCTTTGGAGATGGAGATCAAAAGCACAAGTTCATGGCCATATCATGTCACTTATGATTTGCATGTGATGTTAATCCTTTTATGCATCTTATTTTGCTTAGGACGACGGTAGCATTATAAGGTGATCCCTCACTTAAATTTCAAGATAAATTGTGTTCTCCCCAAGTGTGCACCGTTGCGAAAGTTCGTCGTTTCGAGACACGCCGTGATGATCGGGTGTGATAGACTCTACGTTCGCATACAACGGGTGTAAGCCATGTTACACGTGCGGAACACTCGGGTTAAACTTGACGAGCCTAGCATGTACAGACATGGCCTCGGAACACAAGAGACCGAAAGGTCGAACATGAGTCATATAGTAGATATGATCAACATGAAGATGTTCACCATTGAAACCACCTCAACTCACGTGATGATCGGACTTGAGTTGGTGGATTTGGATCATGTTACACTCGAATGATCGGAGGGATGTCAATTTGAGTGGGAGTTTTTTAAATATGATTAACTAAACTCATTATCTAAGAACAATAGTCTAAGTTGTCTTTGCTATATTTATGTTGTAGATCATGGCTCGCGCAGTAGCACCCCTGAATTTTAATGCGTTCCTAGAGAAAGCTAAGTTGAAAGATGATGGAAGTAACTTTGTGGACTGGGCCCGTAATCTAAAGATTATCCTTACGGCTTCCCAGAAGGCTTATGTCCTTGATGCACCGCTTGGTGATCCACCCGCTCCAGTTGAGTCTCTAGACGTTGTGAACGCCTGGCAGGCTCGTTCTGATGATTACTCAATAGTTCAATGTGCAATGTTGTATGGCTTAGAACCGGGACTTCAAAGACGTTTTGAACGTCATGGAGCATATGAGATGTTCCAGGAGTTGAAGTTTATCTTTCAGAAGAATGCCCGGATCGAGAGATATGAGATCTCCGATAAGTTCTATGCTTGCAAGATGGAGGAGAACGGGTCTATCAGTGATCACGTGCTCAGAATGTCTGGGTACTCCACCCGTCTGGCTGAGTTAGGGATGCCCCTTCCGCCAGAGGCTATCACTGACAGAGTTCTTCAATCATTGCCACCTAGCTACAAGAGCTTCGTGTTGAACTATAACATGCACGGGATGAACAAGTCAGTCGCCGAGCTGTTTGCGATGCTGAAAGCCGCTGAGTCTGAAATTCAGAAGGAGCATCAAGTGTTGATGGTCAATAAAACCACTAGTTTCAAGAAAAATGGCAAGGGTAAGAAGGGTAACTCCAAGCAGAGTGGCAAAGCAGTTGCTCCTCTCGTGAAGAAACCCAAGGCTGGACCCAAACCAGAAACTGTGTGTTTTCATTGCAAGGGAACTGGACACTGGAAGCGGAATTGCCCCAAGTATTTGGCTGACAAGAAGGCGGCCAACAACAAACAAGGTATATATGATATACATGTTATTGATGTGTACCTTACCAACTCTCGTTGTAGTGCCTGGGTATTTGATACCGGTGCGGTTGCTCATATTTGCAACTCAAAACAGGAACTGCGGAATAGACGGAGGCTGGCAAAGGACGAAGTGACGATGCGCGTGGGAAATGGTTCCAAGGTTGATGTGATCGCCGTCGGCACGCTCGCTCTTCGATTACCGTCGGGATTAGTGATGAACCTAAATAAGTGTTATTTGGTGCCTGCGTTAAGCATGAACATTATATCTGGATCTTGTTTATTGCGAGACGGTTACTCATTTAAATCAGAGAATAATGGTTGTTCTATTTATATGAGTAATATCTTTTATGGTCATGCACCCGATGTGAGGGGTTTATTCTTATTGAATCTCGATAGTAATGATACACATGTTCATAACATTGATGCCAAAAGATGTAGAATTGATAATGATAATACCACTTTCTTGTGGCACTGCCGTTTAGGTCATATTGGCGTAAAACGCATGAGGAAGCTCCATGCTGATGGACTTTTGGAGTCACTTGATTTTGAATCACTTGACACATGTGAGCCATGCCTCATGGGCAAGATGACTAAAACGCCGTTCTCTGGTACAATGGAACGGGCAAGTGACTTATTGGAAATCATACATACTGATGTGTGCGGTCCGATGAGTATTGAGGCGCGCGGTGGTTATCGTTACTTTCTCACCTTCACTGATGACTTAAGTAGATATGGGTATATTTACTTAATGAAACACAAGTCTGAAACATTTGAAAAGTTCAAACAATTTCAGAGTGAAGTTGAGAATCATCGTAACAAGAAGATTAAATTCCTACGATCTGATCGAGGAGGAGAATATCTGGGTTATGAGTTTGGCAGTCACTTAAAACAGTGTGGAATTGTTTCACAATTGACACCGCCTGGAACACCACAGCGTAATGGTGTGTCCGAACGTCGTAATCGAACCTTATTGGATATGGTGCGATCTATGATGTCTCTTGCCGATTTGCCACTATCGTTTTGGGGTTATGCATTAGAGACAGCTGCATTCACTTTAAATAGGGCACCATCGAAATCCGTTGAGACAACGCCATATGAACTTTGGTTTGACAAGAAGCCAAAGCTGTCGTTTCTTAAAGTTTGGGGATGTGATGCTTATGTCAAAAAGCTTCAGCCTGAAAAGCTGGAACCCAAAGCGGAGAAATGCGTCTTCATAGGATACCCAAAAGAGACAGTTGGGTATACCTTCTACCTCAGATCCGAAGGCAAAGTGTTTGTCACTAAAAACGGAACATTTCTTGAGAAAGAGTTTCTCTCGAAAGAATTGAGTGGGAGGAAGATAGAACTTGATGAGGTTGTTGAACCTTTACTTCAACCTGAGAGTAGCGCAGCGCAGAAAGTTGTTTCTGTGGAGCCTACATTAGCTGAAGAGGAAGTTAATGATGATGATCATGAAGCTTTGGATCAAGTTGCTATCGAACCTCGTAGGTCGACAAGGACGCGTACTGCTCCCGAGTGGTACGGCAACCCTGTCTTAGAGGTCATGTTGTTAAACAACGATGAACCTACGAGCTATGGAGAAGCGATGATGGGCCCGGATTCCGAGAAGTGGTTAGAGGCCATGAAATCCGAGATGGGATCCATGTATGAAAACAAAGTATGGACTTTGGAAGTATTACCTGAAGGGCGTAAGGCCATTCAGAACAAATGGATCTTTAAGAGGAAGACGGACGCGGACGGTAATGTCACCGTCTATAAAGCTCGACTTGTGGCAAAGGGTTTTTCACAAGTTCAAGGAGTTGACTACGATGAGACCTTCTCACCCGTAGCGATGCTTAAGTCCGTCAGAATCATGTTAGCAATAGCTGCCTTTTTCGATTATGAAATTTGGCAGATGGATGTCAAAACAGCGTTCCTTAACGGTTTCCTTAAGGAAGAGTTGTATATGATGCAACCAAAAGGTTTTGTCGATCCAGAGAATGCTGACAAAGTTTGCAAACTCCAGCGATCCATTTATGGACTGGTGCAAGCATCTCGGAGTTGGAATCTTCGTTTTGATGAGGTGATCAAAGCGTTCGAGTTTATACAAGTTTACGGAGAAGCTTGTATTTACAAGAAAGTGAGTGGGAGCTCTATAGCGTTTCTAATATTATATGTGGATGACATATTGTTGATTGGAAACAATATAGAAATGCTGGAAAGCGTAAAGGAATATTTGAACAAGAGTTTTTCAATGAAGGACCTAGGAGAAGCTGCTTTCATATTAGGCATCAAGATCTATAGAGATAGATCAAGACGCTTAATAGGACTTTCACAAAGCACATACCTTGATAAGATTTTGAAGAAGTTCAAAATGGATCAGTCCAAGAAGGGGTTCTTGCCTGTTTTGCAAGGTGTGAAGTTGAGTAAGACTCAATGCCCAGTGACTGCAGAAGATAGAGAAAAGATGAGTGTCATCCCCTATGCTTCGGCCATAGGCTCTATCATGTATGCAATGCTGTGCACAAGACCCGATGTCAGCCTTGCCATAAGTATGGTCGGAAGGTTTCAAAGTGATCCAGGAATGGAACACTGGACGGCGGTCAAGAATATCCTGAAGTACCTGAAAAGGACTAAGGACATGTTTCTCGTTTATGGAGGTGATCAAGAGCTCATCGTAAAGGGTTACGTCGATGCAAGCTTTGACACTGATCCGGATGACTCTAAGTCGCAAACCGGATACGTATTTATTCTTAATGGGGGTGCGGTTAGCTGGTGCAGTTCCAAGCAAAGCGTGGTAGCAGATTCTACATGCGAAGCGGAGTACATCGCTGCCTCGGAGGCGGCGAAGGAAGGTGTCTGGATGAAGGAGTTCATGACAGATCTTGGAGTAGTGCCTAGTGCGCTTATCCCAATGACTCTGTTTTGTGATAATACTGGTGCCATTGCTCTAGCCAAGGAACCAAGATTTCACAAGAGGACCAGACACATAAAACGACGTTTCAATTCCATCCGCGATTACATCAAGGAGGACGACATAAATATTTGCAAAGTACACACGGATCTAAATGTTGCAGATCCGTTGACTAAACCTCTTCCAAGGGCTAAACATGAACAACACCAGAACTGCATGGGTGTTCGATTCATTACAATGTAAATCACATAGTGATGTGAACTAGATTATTGACTCTAGTGCAAGTGGGAGACTGTTGGAAATATGCCCTAGAGGCAATAATAAATTGGTTATTATTATATTTCCTTGTTCATGATAATCGTTTATTATCCATGCTATAATTGTATTGATTGGAAACTCAAATACATGTGTGGGTACATAGACAACACTGTGTCCCTAGTAAGCCTCTAGTTGACTAGCTTGTTGATCAAAGATGGTTAAGGTTTCCTAGCCATGGACATGAGATGTCATTTGATAACGGGATCACATCATTAGGAGAATGATGTGATGGACAAGACCCAAACTGTAAACGTAGCATTTGATCGTGTCAGTTTATTGCTATTGTTTTCTGCATGTCAAGTATCTGTTCCTTTGACCATGAGATCATGCAACTCACTGACACCGGAGGAATACCTTGTGTGTATCAAACGTCGCAACGTAACTGGGTGACTATAAAGGTGCTCTACAGGTATCTCCGAGGGTGTCTGTTGGGTTGGCATGGATCAAGACTGGGATTTGTTACTCCGTATGACGGAGAGGTATCTCAGGGCCCACTCGGTAATACAACATCACAATGAGCCTTGCAAGCAATGTGACTAAAGTGTTAGCCACGAGATCTTGTATTACGGAACGAGTAAAGAGACTTGCCGGTAACGAGATTGAACTAGGTATAGTGATACCGACGATCGAATCTCGGGCAAGTAACATACCGAAGAACAAAGGGAACAGCATACGGGATTAACTGAATCCTTGACATAGAGGTTCGACCGATAAAGATCTTCGTAGAATATGTAGGAGCCAATATGGGCATCCAGGTCCCGCTATTGGTTATTGGCCGTAGAGGTGTCTCGGTCATGTCTACATAGTTCTCGAACCCGCAGGGTCTACACACTTAACGTTTGGTGACGATTAGTATAATTGAGTTATTATGTTGGTGACCGAAAGTTGTTCGGAGTCCCGGATAAGATCCCGGACATGACGAGGATCTCCGGAATAGTCCGGAGGTAAAGATTGATATATGTGATAATAGTGTTTTGATCTCTGGAAGGGTTCCGGAGTTCACCGGAAGGGGTTCCGGATGTTTACCGAAGTGTTCGGGTGCAGCAACACTTTATATGAGCCAAAGGGATAAAGCCCACAAGGTATTGGAAAGTGCAAAAGTAGTTTTGCTGCCGCGTAAGCGGTACTACCGCTTGGTGAAGCGGTACTACCGCCGGAGCGGTACTACCGCTTGTGTGAAGCGGTACTACCGCCCGAGCGGTACTACCGCTTGTGTGAAGCGGTACTACCGCCCGAGCGGTACTACCGCTTGTGTGAAGCGGTACTACCGCTTGTGCGCGGCTGTGCACGGTTCGGCAGGGATCCGAGTTGGACTCTTTCCCTGCGGGCCAAACCGACCTTGTGCGGGCAAAACCGACCCGGAGGAGGCTTTTACTCCAAGTTTAGACCCCAAGGCTCAACATATAAATAGAGGGGCAGGGCTAGCACACGGGACACATTAAGATTTCCCCAAGCCGTGTGCGGCAACCCTAACCCTCTAGTTCCTCCGTCATAATCTCCGTAGTGCTTGGCGAAGCCCTGCAGAGATTGTTCCTCACCACCATCACCACGCCGTCGTGCTGCTGGAACTCAACCACTACTTCATCATCGCTCGCTGGATCGAGGAGGTGAAGGCGTCATCAAGCCGTACGTGTGTTGAACGCGGAGGTGCCGTCCGTTCGGCACTAGATCGGAAGGATCGTGATTGGATCGTGGGACGCTCGGCGATTTGGATCGCGAAGACGTTCGACTACATCAACCGCGTTTATTAACGCTTCCGCTTAGCGATCTACAAGGGTATGTAGATTCACTCTCCCTCTCGTAGATGCTCATCACCATGGATAGATCTTGTGTGTGCGTAGGAAAATTTTTGTTTCTCATGCAACGTTCCCCAACAGTTCCATCGCGCACAATTCTTTTAATTAGACTGTGTGCTCATATGAGTAATGCTAGACACATGGAGATTTACTTAAGGATTTTATAGGGTAGCTGAAGTGGACCAATAGAATTGGAGATTAGGGGAGGTTGGGGCCCACCCCGGCTGAAAATCAAGGGGGGAGAAAGATTAGTTAGTTGAAGTTCATGTATGCGTGCGGACATTTTGGCAAGGCTTTGTAAAAGTGCTCCCCTTCATATTTTTGTCTCAATGACTAGTGGGCCAGTGTGTGATGTGTACATGTATGTGTGAGCTGCGTATGTGCGTCGTGTGTGCGTGTATGTGGGTGATGCATGCGTGTGTACGTGTACGTGTACGCGTGTGTACGTGTACATGCGTGTGTACGTGTACGCGTGTGTGCTGCGTGTGTACGTGTACGCATGTGTGTACATGTATGCGTGTGTGTACATGCACGTGTGTGTGCTGATTCTGTGTACGCATATGCGTGTGCACACGTGTACACGAGTTGTGCTAGTATACGTGTGATGTTTCTATGACAAACTGTCCCCACATGTCATTGTGTGTTTTGTGCAAATATAGCAATCCGATATACAAAGGCTACCGAAGCAAAAAAAACATGTTGGCTTTGTAAACCTTCTCTCTCCTCTTGCTATAACATGTTTTTATAGCAATCCAATATACAAAGGCAGTTGGAGATGCTCTGACCGTTTCTGTTGTTTTGACTCATCGGAAACAATTCATCCGAGTGAACTGTTTGCCGTCTATCGCACACACCTTGATCTGGTTGACCGTTTCTGTTGTTTTTGCCCATCGGAAACAGTTCATCCGAGTGAACTGTTTGCCGTCCGTCGCACACACCAACAGTAGTGTCTCACATGCACGCGCACACACAGACACACATCCCCTCTCTTATTGATATTGCAGTCGTACCCTCCATTTGTCTAGTAGGCCTCTCCCACCATCTCCGAGAAGAAATTCCACCACCACCCCTCCGGCACTCTAGCTCTGTCTCTCTCCCAACCTTATTCCTCTCCTACACATATGTATGGATGCCGATTGATCTCCCTCGATACATAGCTAGGTGTCTCCTTCTCCACATATATACTAGTCGATCTACCCCTCTAGTTAGGTCTCTGCCCCCCCCCCCCCCCGCGCACACACACACCGATAGTCGAACACTCTAGTTAGGTCTCCCTGCCACACACAAACTACACATGTGCCCTCTCATGTTCCAGTAGGCCAGCCATCCTACATCTTTGACGTGCGCACACACAATTTCGCTGGCTCTCTTTATCGATCTCGCACCCATACACTTTCATCCCTCTCTTCGATTCTATCGATATATATCTCACGCCGATGATCCCTCCCCTCTCTTCTCATGGATCGCCCCTCTATATATGATATATCTAGGCCTCCATTTCACACACATTGCACATGTTACATTTTTTTTGAGATATCATCGACTCATATTCCCTGTCCGTCTCTCAAGCACACAAATACACTTACGAAATAACCCCCCCCCCCCCAAAAAAACACTCAAGAACGCACTCACCATCTCTCTCTAGGTTTGTATCTCTCTCACACACACTCACGTAGGTGGGGTACGTGCACAAAAAGAAGAGGTGCACGCACGACGCACGTACTCACGTCTCGTTCCCAACCACACCCATGTGGGTACACGGTGGAGCTCATTTCTGTACAAAAACGCAGCCCACGTGATAATTTGACGCGTGTAGCGGTTGTTCACTTGATGGAGGGTCGTGTACCACGCGTGAACAAAACAAAGTTCGACTTGACGCGTTTGCACGTTAATTTTAAATAAAGTTTATTCCTCAATGGCACGTACATAATATAAAATGATTGTTATCGAGAGAAAAAAGAACACCGCTCTACTATACTAGTATAAAATATAGGCAGGAGCCTCAATGCTTGCTTGATGGGGTTCATCTCTTCACACTTTCTCACACAAGACGGTGGGGGCCAATCTCTCTCTCTCTCTCTCTCTCATCGCTGGTCACTGATCCGGCCGCATCCCGTCCACCGGTGGAAAGGGAGGATGTGCAGCGTTTCCCCGGTCGCCGGCGTCGAGGCAGGAAACTCACTGCCGGCGCGTCCCAATCTGCGGTACCCGCCGTTCTCTCCGACCAAGATCTAGCGCGGTAGGGCCTTCGCCCCTTGCTCGCTGCCACAGTAGATCCCGGCCGCCACCGCCCTCCTAGTTACATCCCGACGACCCTCAGGTACAGCTTCCTCTAGAACCGGCCTTGCTCCACTGCCCAACTTCCCAGGTCGCTGCATGTGGAAAATCCTACATGTGGATCTTCTCTAGTTCTTTGCCTAAAACGTAGCTCGGCCGACGTACTTCCCATTTTGCAATCTCGTCCTCACACCGTTTGGGAGAAACCACTGTGATGCTATCTCCCTCTTAAGACAATGAATATGCTTCTTTTTGTCAGCGTATGTGTCATCAACTGTTACTGACCAGTAATTGTTTCCTTTCTACCTCCTTTTGCAAACATGGCTATCCATTTCACCTCGTTGCTATTGCGACCTTTTGGTGAGCTGCACAAATCACTTTTTTCATAAGAGTGTTTTGTGCAGTTCCACTAAAATGTCACACGGGCAACGTTTCTACATTTCAGTGGGGCTGCACAAAGGGAGATTGGTTGTGCTATCATCCTCATCCAACTCCGAGCCTAATCTTCTCCAACAAGTAGCAGTTAGTTTTACGAGAGATTGCAAAGGTGATCGGCTTCTATTTGTGTGTGTATGTTTCATCACCTGGTGCCACTATTATTGTAAAAACACTTATTCATATCTTTGCAAACAGGGATGCTCAGCTCGATTTTAGTGGAACTACACAAAATGATCCGATGGTCCATGTCCTCCATAGACTTCTTTCTTGGATAACATGTCTTGTTCAGTTCGACAGAGCTCCGTGAAACTAGCTGCCGACCAATGAACATCGTGGCCAGGAAATGGAACCATGCCTACGGACATCATCGATCAATTTTTATTTTATCTTTATTTGTAGACCTTCTCACAACTTTTTCTTCAGTTGTGATGTAAATATTGGGGCTGATCTGTGAATCATTGTGATGCATTAGCATCCATGTTAGTTTTTTTGTATTTGATGGAATGTTGTAATGAGACAACCTTGTATTTGATGGAATGTTGAAACGAGACAACCTTGGAGGCAAGTGGACACAAGAAACCAAAGTTGAAAGCTTCATAGCATTACAGTATAATTTATTATGCTGGAAAATTATGTGACATATAAACAAATCCTAAAAGCTTGATAGCAATGGCAGAAACCATTGAACTTCCTTTCGCTGACATGTGGGACATCCAGCATCTTGGTCCACGTGCCATGCACCAATATTGAGTGCACAACCGCAGGGGGGTTCACCCCGGTCGTTGCGCCGCAGTAATAATGACTATTGAGCAGTCAAATCACAGGGCCCCACCTTTGCCATAGTAAGTTGCTTTCCCATAGTAAGTACCTCCTTTTTATTCTAGAAACCACCACACACGAATATTGGACGGTAGCAGCACAACATCAATATGGGTTTATGGGGCTCAATTCAAAAATCGAAACCAACCAATGAACTACTAGATGGTGAGCGTTTGGAGTAGTACGTATCAACGCATGCATGCATGAGGAGTACAATGACCAATAACACTTACATGCATTGGTTAGTTTTCTGTTAATCCTTGCACACAACAATTTAATGCGTTTTGAAATATAAACTTGTGATTGTGACCAGTAAAACTTAGACGGACAAAATGGTATAGTAATACAAAAATTTGGAGATTAAGCTCTATAAACCAGATGTGAGTGATATACTGTAGCAGGACGGTTGACGGGATTAGTAGAAAGTGAAGCGCCTTTTTAGCGGGGATTTGCATCAATCTATGAAGGAGCAAAACCAAGTGTTACTACTACACCAAACAAGTTCAAAACGAGAAACTGGACTCACTCACGACACGCCTGTCGCGTTTGGTCCGTCGGTCAAAGCGGTTCCTCTTGGCATATCATTTTTTTAGAATGCTCTTGGCATATCACTAACATGTGGGAGGAAGTGGGAGCAAACCGACCTCAATTGACGGCAAAATCGCCAAGCCGCTGCACTTTGAGAGAGAAGAGGAGCTAGAAGCGATACGGGCTGGTGGAGCTAGGTGTCGCACGGAGGCCGAGAATATGGTGATAGCGTGAGGTGGACCATGTATGATGTAACTACACTGGGCTGCCGTGTTTCGGACTCCTCCGGTCTAGTACTCCACCGCGCGGTTCCTGGCTCCTTCTCGATCGTCAGAAATTGTTCTTCTTCCTTTTGCCGACACGTGGGACATCCAGCATCCAGGTCCACATGTCATGCAAGAATATGGAGATAAGTAGTGTAAGTGAGACTCACCAACGGTCACCAACGTAGGTGGAGTACGTGCATGAATCACCCGCAAAAAAAAGGAGTATGTGCACGAAGAGAAGAGGTGCACGCACCGACGCACATACTCTTTGCCTCTTTCCCTAACACACACGCGCGGGTACACGGTGGAGCTCATTTCTGTACGAAAAGGCAGCTCACGTGATAATTTGACGCATGTAGTAGTTGTTCACTTAAGTGGAGGTTCGGGAACCACGCGTGAACGACTCAAAGTTTGACCATGACGTGGTGACGCGTTATTTATAAATAAAGTTTTTTTCTTCAATGGCACGTATGCAATTTTTTTTCTTCAATGGCACGTGAATCGTGCATGTACAATAATGGAGCACGGGATGGTAGCCATGGACATGGTCGGCCCTTTTTGGAGACTACTAGTACAGAACTTCGGACAACACTTATATGCAGACTAAAAAGGACCGGAGGGAGTACTACTTTGATGTGTCCCGTCAACTTGCAGAACGAGGAGTAGCTTGCTTATTACGCCCTCTCCCTCGCCCACGCACGCTCGGTGGCTCACAGGAAGAGGAGAAGCTTTTGCTTACTACGCGATGGACGTGCAGCAATTCATTCGGTGTCAGATTGCCAGAACTATATACTCCTACTACTCGTACTACAGTAGTAGTACCATCATCATTGTTCGACTTCCGGAAGAGGTGAAGAGCCAAGCGCAAGGTCAGTTATAGCCAAAGCTGCGCGACCTTTTAGTAATCTCACAAAGCATGTCGGAGCCCATGCAACAGCCACACAAGTAGCACGTAAACATTTACTAGTAAGTTCTAAGGGACATATGCCAACATGCCACACAAGTTCATACCCCATTCCTGTATTAAAATTTGTGCACTACTCTACATAGATTAACAACGCTCCCATAATTTTGTGCACTACTACTCCACTTAAACGTTATCGATAGACTCCATGTACACCACCTGGTTCCAGTCCCAGGCCTTCTTCATAGAAGGCACGATCCATAGCGGCGGGCAACAGGAACCATGGTCGCAGGTTTCTAGTGTGGTTCCACACGATGGAGATTAATCCTAGCTGAAGCGGCATAAATTAGGAGTCTGGACCGATCCCAAGCCTGCTTCTGAGGTTCTGACCGCCCTGGCCCACCAAAAACCCCTCCCCCTCCCAGGCGCGCTTCCTACCCGGTGCCAGCTGCCCGCATTCATGCCGCTGTAGAGCGCGCCGCTCCACATTGAAGGCGGCTTAGGGCGGACGCAGTGAGAGTGAGAGGTCGCGTCCGCCATTGAAGCGGTGCTCCAGCCGAGGGCACCGCCCGCTGCATGCCCGGCTAAACGCGCCTCTTCACCGCATTCAAACGCCTCCATTAAATCCGCGTGGTTCAGGAGCGGGCCAGCATTAAACGCAATGCCGGCCAAGCTCCTCCTTCCACCATTTTCTCCACTCTTTCGATGGCATTCGACGAGCAGGAAGAGCAGTTCTCCGGCATAAAAGCCGGCTGGGTGGCCCGCCTAGCCCGGCGGTTACGAGCGAGGCAGCTCGCTGCTCCACCTCCCTCGCCTAGCCCAACGGAGCCAGTTGCCACCCCCAGCCAGCGCGTGGTTCAGCAACACGATGCTCCAGGTCAGCTCGAGGAGGACTGGCGAGTTGCTCCACACCCGCACGGCGCCTCCAGTGCCTGCGACCGCGCCATCCGCCGTCGACGCGCGCATAGCCACGCCATGCAGGCAGAGAAAGAAGCCGGCTGCGCGGATGTCGATGAGGTGGCGGCCAGCATGTCTACGCCCGCCGCCATCATCGAGGAGAAGTAGAACACGGGAGGGCACGGCCGCTTGTATCCCATGAAGGCCACTGCCAAGGCGATGCCAGCGTACAAAGCCGGTGTCTTGCATGGTTCTTCTTCAGCGCAGACCATCATCGACCCCGCATGGGCTCCACGGAAGCGGAGGCGCCCCCTTCCCCTCCGGCTGAAGCATTAGCCGGGGGTTCCACTCCGATGAGCGGTGGGAAAGCGAGCCGCCCTTTGTGCTGAAGCATATACCTCCGGGGCTCCCGGCAGTCCGGTGATCGGGCTGCCGGACATGAGGAAGACAAAAGGAGCCGCCGGCGACCATTTAGATTAGATATTAATTATACCTCTAGAGCCGGACTAGCACCGCTTAGTTGATGTAAATGTAATGATATCTGTCATGTTTATATGAAAATCCGTCATGTTTATATGAAATCCGGCTGTGTTTGCACGAATTTCGTCTTGTTGGTTCGAACTATTGTCAAAATGTATGCAGCTACGGTTGGATGGCGTCCTCACACATCCGTGTCCGCTCTCACGCACACGCGCACACACACACACACACACACGCTCGCGACTTTTTGTACACACCATCTCTGTCTAGGTCAGTGTCTCGTTGTCTCTGAGAGAGACAGAGAGAGAGAGAGAGAGAGAGAGAGACACACTCACACACGCACACACACGAAGAGAAGAAGTGCACGCACACACTCGATTGTTCGCTCACGCACACGTGCGGGTACACGGCGGAGCGCATTTGCACACGAAGAGGCAGCTATGATAATTTGACCCATTTAGTTGTCAACTTAATGTAGGGTCTGGGACCACATGTGAGCCATACAAAGTGCGACCTGAACGCGGTGGCGCGGTTATTGATCGAGTTTTTTTACTGGTACATTAAATGAAAAGATGGCTCCACGCGTATTCAATTTAAAACGATTGCTACGGAGAGGAAAAAAATTACTCCACTATATATGTAGGCTGGAGCTTCGGGACTTGCTTGCGAGGGTTGCTCTCTTCTTCTCACCCTCTCACCCTCTCCAGATCTAAACAAGACGGTGGTGTCCACTCTCTCTGTTTCTCTCTCTTCTCATCGGTGGTCACAGATCTGGCCGGATCCCTTCCGCTGGGTACGGTACGAGGTGCAACGTTGATGCGGTCACCGTTGGCGAGGGAGGAAGCCGACGCGCGCCGTCGTCTCTGACCTGGCGCCGGCGTGGGTGGTCCTCCACACCCTTGCTCGATGTCGTCGTGTTGGCAGATCCCGCCGCCTGCCTCGCTACATCCCGCTGACCGGAGGTATAACTTCTTTTAGAACCAGCCTTCTTCTAATGGGCCAGCTCCCCACGTCATTGCATCCTTTTTTCCCATCAAGTTTGGTTTGCTCCCCACGTCACTGCATCCTGCATGTGGATATTCTTCAGTCCAAAGCTCCCCATGTATCTAGATAGCCCCGTCGGCTTGTCAAACACTCGAACACCACCTAAATTTTTACTATTAGTGGGAAAAAGGTAATGCATGAAGATAAATAGATGGCCTGGTTCAATGTGGATTTTTTTTGGGGTGGGCGGGGTAGGAAAGACTGGTTAACGAACCGATCTCTTTGTTGAAAAGGTCAATAAAGTGGGGTGGGGTCGAAGGGTGGGGGGAAGTACTAGTAGTAAGATTCTAGCCTGACCGTTCTCTTGGTCGAAAAAGGAAAGAAAGTGAGGGGGTGCTGGGTGGACAACGCAACTGAGAATGAGCACGGCTAGATTTCCAGTGGTCACGCAGCAAAAGGTCACTGACGAGATCACGAGAACAAAAATGGCACAAATCCAGAAATTTTGCTTGCATGTTTGCCGCTCTCAGCAACCACCTCTGCCTCACCACTTTATGTCTCGGTGGAGGTAAAACATGCTTGTGCCTCACCTGTCCCTATGCCCTTACTGTAGCTGTTAATCTAATATCTGGTAGAATGAAACAATGCCACTGTCAATGTGATGTCACTCTTAAGTAATGTTGCTGTCAATCTATTGCCATTGATAAACTGAAGCAATGCCACCACCATTTTATGAAATGCTTCTGTCTTGCTTTATTTCCCATGAAGAGTGCTTTGGGCTCTTACACTTAAATCTCACACCGGTAACATAGCTTCATCTCAGTGGAACTGCAGAAATTTAATTGCACATTTCGTTGACACGACGATGTATTTCTCCTTTCCGTATCACCCTTTGTTAGAACGATCGTTCCTGTTAACCGTGCACGTAGCTACTGATCATGTGCTACTGTCATCACAGAGTTATAATGCAATTGTTGTGCTACTTGTGCATGTTAATCTAAGCCCCCATTAATCTAGTGAACATGTTGATCTAATGTGATGGCACTTCTTAGTTAATGGCACTTTTTCATACTGTCAATGTAATGCCATTGATAACATATGAGATGTTGCTGTTAATCATATGCCACAGCAAAAAATGACACTGCTTAAATAACCCTATCACATATTTCTGCAAACAGGGTTGTCTATCTCCATGTGGTTTCTTTTTGTGCAAACAGAAGCACAAACCACAATTTTAGTAGAACCGCACAAAATTAGATGGCTGCATCTACCTGCTGTCAGCTAACCTCACGGTGCTCGAGGTATTCCTACATTCGTAACTAGGTAGAATGACCAACGCAAGATGAAATAAGCGTATTCATACGTTGACTTGCTGATCGCAGTGTAGAACGAGCCTGTCATGTGAGGAGGAGCGAACAAGCAGTGTAGCCGCCCCGTCAATGCAAGATAAAAGACACCAAGTCATAGATGGCCTGGCCGGCGAGTAGGGTTCGTGCAAACAGCGGTGCATAATTTTAGTGGAACTGCATAATAAAGATATTGGGGTGAGTTGGACAAATTTTCTACAGACAGGCGGAAGGAATTGCACTGATCGATTGGATCGAATTTCCTCCATGGCATGAGATGAGACCCCAAGGTGGAAATCAACTAACCACTTACAAAATTATGGATAATCTTCCTCACGCAGGTCAGTACCCCTTCGTCCAGATGATCGTGTTTTGTCATGCCGAGCTATTGATATGTGCTACTATTTTGCAACACCGTTTAAGTACAGCTATTGTCTCCTATCTTTTCACATTCAGGACAATGAAGATGATTTCAGTGGAACTGCACAAACTGGTCTGATGTTGAGTGATCTCTATTGCCTCCTCTGTTTGCTGCAATGTGTCAGCGTCAATTGCAAGATGAGACAGCGAGCTAGCAGTGGAGTTGCCAACATGCTCCAAGTGCACTCAACATTGAGAAGAAAGAAGCATGCCTAGGAAATTAATGCGTAGGGAGGCCCTTTGCTCAGAGAAGCATCAATCGTTTTTTCTTGATTTCACCTTCTCACAGCTTTCTCTTGGTTATAGTCTGGTGAATCATTGAGATGCATAAACATGCTGAACTTATATATGTGCTTGTGAATGTTAACTAGTATGCATACTGTATCTTGTGAAGCTTAGTTTAATGTGAATGTTGACTAGCGTGTGAACATTTAGAATCTATATTGTGGGCCTGTTATTTGATGCCTCATTTGTGCCGCGCTTCGACCAGTGTGAGTGTCTGCATGCATTACCGCACCCTCTAATTTGGTGGATGCCAAGCGGGCACGAGGAGGAGCCATAAGTTTTTTTCAAGTTAAAAAAGGTTACCGAGCAGGACTGCAGGAGCCATGAGCTGGAGTGCGTCTTTTTTTTGCGAATGGGCCATAAGCTGGAGAGCTGGAGAGTGTCTCTAATGGGCTGTCTCTAGTGTTAAGACCGACTAGTACAAGAGCCGATCCATCTTAAAGCCCATATTTTTGTGGGAAAAGCCCATATTACTTGAAGAGGGGCGCTCCCAAAAAACCCCTTCTTCCTCCTTGCTCCCACTTCACTGTTCACTGCAGCTCGCTCTTACAGAAAACCCCTGCTCCCCTTCTTCCTCACCTCACTCCTACAGAAAACCCCCGCTCCCCTTCTTCCTCACTCCTACAGAAAACCCCTGCTCGCCTTCTTCCCCACTCCTACAGAAAACCCCAGTCCCCCTTAACTAGGCTCGTCTTTTGCTACTCTGCTCAAACCCGTGAGCTCGACGCGGCGTACGCAAGGAAGATGGAGTCGGCTAGCCCCATCGTTAAGAAGATGAGGCTCCCGCCAGCGGCGACGCCGGTTGTAGTTCCCACACCCGGCAGGGCGGGGAGAAGAGGCGAGCCTCCCCCCTGGATCTGAGGAACCCGAAGAATCTCGGGCAGACCACATCAGCGATCTCCCTGACGCCATCCTTGGGGAGATCACCTCGCTTCTCCCCACCAAGGATTGCTACCGCACCCAAGTCCTCGCATCTCGGTGGCACCCTCTATGGCGCGCCATGCCTCTTAATCTCGACTGTCATGGCCCCTCTCTGTACAATGATTTTGAACTCCCCGGAGCCATCATCTCCTCCCACCAGGGCTCCGTTCAACGCCTCTGCATCCCGGCATGCTACCTGTGCATGCCCTGCACGGTGGACGCCTGGCTAAAATCCCCTGAATTCGAAAAACTCCAGCTGCTTGAGTTGTACTATTCCTACAGAAATCACATACCGCATTCCGAGCGCCATGTACTTGTGCCCTCAGCACCGATGCCCATCTCGCGGTTTTCCTCCTCTCTCCACACCGCCACCTTCGCCCAGTGCAAACTACCAGACAATCTGGTACAAAAGCTTTGACTCCCACTTCTCAAAATACTTTCACTTGTGGTGGTTCGTATATCGGAGGCCTCACTGCACAGCATCATCCAATCCAGTTGCCCTGCCCTGGAGTGCTTAGTGCTTCTTTTGACAGTTAAAATCGGTTGTCTCCGAATAAAGTCGCCTAACCTTGTAAGAATTGGAATTTCTTTTGACGTAGGGGAGCTCATCATCGAAGATGCCCCTTCACTTGAAAGGTTGATCCTTGATTCTTGTTATTCACCTTCGCAAATAACTATCGTCTCTGCGCCTAAACTGGAGACCTTGGGTGTAATTCATGATCTCTGTGATCATTTCAAGATGGTGTTTAGCTCCACAGTTATCCAGGTACTGTATATTATCATCTACACTTTTGTAATCATAAGCTGCATTTTTCATTTGTGCGCATAAGTTTTATATCATCTTGGAGTACACTTTTTGTACTAATATTATGTTCTATGCTCAATGAAGAGTTTGTCCATGGATAGCCTATCAGTGGTGCTGGATTCTGTCAAGATCTTATATATCAGTATGAATACTTTTGATCTGAACAAGATTATTGGCTTGTTGTGATGCTTTCCATGTCTGGAGAAGTTGTATATAAAGGTGGTGATTTCACGCACATTGGAAGCCCATATATAGTGTACAAGAATTAACCGTTCAGTTGTTGCTCTTTCAACATACTCTTTTTTTAGACCTTAACTGTTTTCAATCTTCATGTCTATTTAGGCAGCAAGACGGAGTACAAAAGGATTAACCAATCGGTGGCATCGTAAGCACGGATTTTCTCAGTTCTCATGACATTCGTTTGAAGACAATAACACTGGAAGGATATGTAGCCACCCATGCAAACACTAGATTTGTCACATTCTTCCTGCTGAATGCGAGGGCGCTATTGTCCATCGGGCTTAAATTTATTAACAACAAAGTTTTGATGGATGGATATGTCGAAGAGCAAAAAAGGAGTTTCAGGTGGACAAATGGGCTTCTGAACATGCCAGTCTTCTTTTTACATCATCTTGTGGTCATATTCCATTAAATTTTATGACCCGGGATGTTCATTTTATAGATCTGACCGATCCATTTGATTGTGACTGCTAAAAACACTGTTGTAGTTAGATGTTGTTGCCCTTTTCAATCTGGGTTTAGTTTAAACCTGATGAACAATTAACCCTCGTGCTTTTGTATAGTTTGTAAGCTGGAGTTAGATGTTGTTGCCCTTTTCAACTCAGATGTGGCTGTCATATTTTCCTGGAAACAAGGCAAATGGCTTGTCCTTTATTTAATTAAGAGAGAAATACTGTAACAAATCCCAAGCAAGGGAAATAACATCACTTTCGCCGGCTCCTTGAGCTCATTGTGCATTACAGAACCCAAGTTCTTAGCGCCTACCAGCAGCCACAAACTTATCTTGAGCTAGCACACCAAATGGGCTGTAATTCCTAATAAGAAAGGCTACATCGCCATGACAGATTTGGATTCTGGCATTTGGGACCCACAAGGAAAAACCCTATCCAAGTTGGTGTCGACTTAGTCAACAAACAATTCTGCCTGCCAGCCGTTGGATTGACATCCAACATCTGTTGTGTTTCTTCTATCTCTTGTCTTCTTCCTCCAGGCGTCCAAGCGAAACCACGCCATCGGTCCCGCCTGCTCTCGCCTCCCACGGCTGGCTGCGCCTCCGCCCACGCATTGCCACCCCACCGTACCCTCAAACGTTGGCCAGTCCATCCCTCCACTCCCCCACACGTGATGTTATTCTCCGGCGACGTCAGCCCCAACCCACACCCGCACCCGAACCAGTCAACCCTCGTACTCCCCTCTGCATGCGAGTCTACGACTACACTGCTGCATCTTCCACGGCTCCTGTTCGTTCCCGTCCGAGGCCTCGCTATCGTCCTCCGCCTTGGTTCGCTCGCCGCGGCGCTGCCATCTGGCGTTTTCAACATGGTCAACAACCGAGAGGAATCAGGAGATGACTGTACGTGGAGAGGATGACAGTAGGGACCCATGAGGGTCATTGCAGTACGCAAGCAAGTGCCTTCTTATTACAAGCCAAAAAAAATGTTTCCTCCTAATGGTTTGATATCTGGGTCCCACGCCATTGTCAACGTAGTCAATAAGCGAGAGAATTGCCCAACGAGCGGCTGACACCAGGGACCCAGCAACTCGCGCAGTTGTTTTTTTTTGTTTTTGAGACGGAGCAGGGTATCAAGTGGGTTGTGTGGGGCCTGTAGCCCGTCTAGCCCAAGCTTTTATTTTTTATTTACCACATGACCAGCCCAGTTGTTTTTTTCTCTTTCTGAAAATGGCTAGCCATGTTCTATTATTTTTTGCAGAATAGCCAACTGAGGCTTACTTGCTTTTCTCAGCCCTGCTGGGCTGCAAATCTTTCAAGACGAAGAGGGATGTATTCGGGGCTTGCCCAGAAAATGGACTATAAGTAGTAAGAAATGGGCTGTAAATTTTAAAAACAACACAGCAAACCTGCAATTAGTTTCAAATTACGTTTTTTTAGGATTTCAATATTTTAAATTTCATTGATTTTTTTATGGTAAAAATTTCATAGGATTTTAAATAAATATAATTTTATTTTTCAAATTAGTTTGAATCTGACTCGAAATTTCGGGATTAAAAACAGTTCGGACCCCACTGAAATATGCAAAAAATCGTTGAATTTTTTAACCGTGGCCAGAATATGGGTTGTAATGCTAACAAAAAGAACATGGGCTTCAAAAAAATCCTTAAGAATTAGCAAATGGGCTATAAATTATTCAAAGAAATGGCAAATGGGTGATACGTCTCCAACGTATCTATAATTTTTGATTGTTCCATGTTGTTATATTATCAATCTTGGATGTTTTTAAAATCATTTACAACAATTATATATCATTTTTGGAGACTAACCTATTAACTTAGTGCCCAGTGCCAGTTGCTGTTTTCTGCCCTATTTTTGTTTTACAGAAAATCAATACCAAACGAAGTTCAAATGCCACAAAACTTTTTGGAGATTTTTTATTGGACAAGATAAACACTAGAAGCTTCGGGAGAGGGCCAGAAGATGAAGGAGTGGGCCACGAGGCACCAGGGCACGCCCCAGGGGGGGTGGCGCGCCCTGGTACCTCGTGGGGCCCACCCATCTCTGTTTGACCTAATTCTTCCACTATAAATTCAGAAAAAATCAGAAACCCTCAGGGGAGTCCACGAAATACTTTTTCCGCCGCCGCAAGTTTCTGTTCCAGAGAGATCCCATCTGGGGTCCTTCTCCGGTGATCTGTCGGAGGGGGAATCGATCACGGAGGGGTTCTACATCAACCATGCTACCCTTTCGATGATGCGTGAGTAGTTTACCACAGACCTTCGGGTCCATAGGCAGTAGCTAGATGGCTTCTTCTCTCTTTTTGATCTTCAATACAATGTTCTCCTCGATGTTCTTGGAGTTCTATCCGATGTAATCACTTTTTGCGGTGTGTTTGTTGTGATCCGATGAATTCTGAGTTTATGATAAGATTATCCATGAAATTATTTGAGTCTTTGCTGCACTCTTTTATGCATGATTATTATAGCCTCGTATTTCTTCTCCGATCTATTGATTTGGTTTGGCCAACTGAGTTGATTTATCTTGCCATGGGAAGAGGTTCTTTGTAATGGGTTCGATCTTGCGTTGCTCAATCCCAGTGACAGAAAGGGACATGACGTGTATGTATCGTTGCTATTAAGGGTAAAAAGATGGGGTTTGTTCATACGTGAGTTTATCTTCTCTACATCATGTCATCGTTCTTAAGGCATTACTCCGTTCTTCATGGACTTAATACACTAGATGCATGCTGGATAGTGGTCGATGTGTGGAGTAATAGTAGTAGATGCAGGCAGGAGTCGGTCTACTTGTATTGGACATGATGCCTATATACATGATCATTGCCTTGGATATCATCATGATTATTTGCTTTTCTATCAATTGCCCAACAGTAATTTGTCTACCCACAGTATGCTATTTTTTGAGAGAAGCCTCTAGTGAAAACTATGGCCCCCGGGTCTATCAAAATCATATTACTAAAACCCTAAAAATATTGCTGCCATTTTCTTTTATTTATTTTATTTTGTATTTTTATTTCAATCTATCTATCTATCACATACAATTTAATCTTGCAATTTACCGCCGAGAGATTGACAACCTCTCGTTTGCGTTGGGTGCAAGGATTTGTTGTTTGTGTGCAGGTGCTGCTAACGAGGTGTTGTGTGATTCTCCTACTGGTTCGATAACCTTGGTTTCAAAACTGAGGGAAATACTTATCTCTACTGTGCTGCATCATCCCTTCCTCTTCGGGGAAATACCAACGCAAGTTACAAGTAGCAGGAAGAATTTCTGGCACCGTTGCCGGGGAGAAGTCACGTCAACACAGTCTCCCATCAACTTGCCAATTTCTGGCGCCGTTGCCGGGGAGACATCATCAACATCTATCAAGTACCTTTGCATAAACTCTCATCTCCTTGCATTTACTTTTTTTGCCATTCACCTCTCATTTTCATCTCCTCCACTTCTAAAACAGTTTTACAAAAATACAAAAATATTTTCCGTTTGCCTTTTTCTTGTTTGCTCTTTTACTTGATTTGCCATCATGACTAGCATGACTATCCCTCCTTTGTCGCCGGATTTTGAAGTACTTTACTTCAAACAAAAACAAGGAGAAAATCTTAAAGATGCTTGGTATAGGTTAATGGAATCCTACCGTGTTTGTTCCGTAAAAGGGGATTTAAAAATTTTGATTCGCAATTTCTATATAGGTTTAACCATGCATCATAGACAACTTTTGGATTTTTCCGCAAAAGGAAATTTTATTGAAAGTGAGGCTAATACTGCCTATGAAATAATAGAAGGTATATTGGGGATTCCACCACCACAAAAGGGTTTTGCTTTTACTCAAGAGGGGGCTCAAATATTGGACAAATTGAGTGATATGCAAAAAAATTTGGTTGAGTTGCAAAAGTCTAATGAGCCTCTTAAAAATATTAGTGGAAATCTTAATCGCACGAATACTTTGATTTCTTTATGTAATAAGCGATTGGATATTTTGGATCTTAAAATTGCTTCTTTTTCTGAAAATAATGGGAAGCATAAAGAACCTCCCGGGTTTGAGAAAACTCCTATAAAGATTACTAAAACCAAAGATGACAATACTTGAAATTATGCATTATACCTAGCTAGGAGCATAAAACAATAGCGCTTGTTGGGAGGCAACCCAATGAATAAATTAATTTTTTTTCTGTTATTGTGTGTTTTCACTGTCATGCTACTGGTATGATTGTGTTTTTTTGTTTTTAATTAGTGTTTGTGCCAAGTAAAGCCTTTAGGATGATTTGGAAGATAGTATAATTGATGCTGTTTGGAAAACAGAAAGTTTTGCGTCCAGTGCCCGAATTTTGTTTCTGTACTGGAGTGTCAGAAAAATATGAAATTTTTACACAGTATTGGTATATGAATTGCCCACGTTTTCCTAATTTTTCAGAATTTTTGGAGTTACAGAAGTATGGATTTTAAATAGATTTCTACAGACTGTTCTGTTTTTAACAGATTCTGTTTTTGATGCACTACTTGCTTGTTTTGATGAATCTATGGATTGTATCGGGGGGTATAAGCCATGGTGAAGTTAGAGTACAGTAGGTATAATGCAAAAATAAAATATGAATGGGTTTGCAACAGTACTTAGAGTGGTGATTTATTTTGTTATACTAACGGATCTCACGAAGGTTTTGTTGAGTTTTGTGTGATTGAAGTTTTCAAGTTTTGGGTGAGATCACGATGGATGAAGGAATAAGGAGTAGCAAAAGCCTAAGATTGGGGATGCCCGAGGCACCCCAAGGTAATATTCAAGGAAGACTCAAGCGTCTAAGCTTGGGGATGCCCCGGAAGGCATCCCCTCTTTCTTCTACCAACCATCGGTAATTTTACTTGGAGCTATATTTTTATTCGTCACATGATATGTGTTTTGCTTGGAGCGTCTTGTATTATATGAGTCTTTGCTTTGTTTACTTTTTATTTTGTCACAATCATCTTTGCTGAACACACCTATCTTGAGAGAGCCACACGTTTATCATCATTTGTTAGAATACTCTATGTGCTTCACTTAATTTTTTTGAGCTAGGCAGTTGCTCTAGTGCTTCACTTAAATCTTTTTGAGCATGGTGGTGGTTAAATTTTGAAGAAATAAATTCTCATGCTTCACTTATATTATTTTGAGAGTTGATTAAAATTTTGAAGAAATAAACTCTCATGCTTCACTTATATTATTTTGAGAATTGACAAGATTAAAATTTTGAAGAAATGAATTCTCATGCTTCACTTATATTATTTTGAGAATTGATAAGATTGAAATTTTGAAGAAATATTTGCACTCTCATGCTTCACTTAAATCTTTTTAAGATTTGATGATAGTAACGGTAATTTGCACAAGATATGAAGTTGGTCCCAAAGTGATGAATATTCAAGAGGGATATAAATAAAAACTTTCATATAGATCATTGGATATGATAAGTGTGATTCCTTGCAATAGTTTTGCGATATGGAAATGATAATATGTGAGTCATGTTAGTGAGTAATTGTGATTATGTAAGAATATTAGTGTTAAGGTTTGTGATTCCCTATGCATGCATGTTAAGTCAATAGTTATGCAATGAAATTATATCCTACTTATGGTGCATTATTCGGTGTTAGTTGTGTTGAATGCATGTTTATGACCGTTTTCGTTTTTTGGTTGGTTGCTTCTCAATCTATTTGCTAGCCTTCATTTGTACTAAGCGGAAATACTGCTTGTGCATCCAAAATCCTTAAACCCAGTTGTGCCAAATGAGTCCACTATATCTACCTATATGCGGTATTTCAATGCCGTTCCAAGTAAATTTGCGTGTGCCAACTCTAATTTTCAAAATAATTTTGCCGTTTTGTGTGCCCGTACCACTCATGAAGCGGCAGGGGGTGGCCATTATTTTCCATGCTAGGTGTGTTATTCTCACGATGAGTGTTTATTCACTTGTCATTGCACGAGAGAGTGGCTGGTAATAGGGATGCCCAGTCCCACAATAAAATCAAAAATTAATAACAACAAAATTCCTTGGAAAGTGTTGGTTTGGAGGGCACCCGTGGATACGGCTAGCCATGGATTGTGAAAGAATGGTGGAAAGGAAATAAACTTTACTTTCTGTTTGGGAACCGCCTATGATGTGTCTAGCATGGAAAATATTGGGAATTCTCGGTCGTTTTCGTTGACAGGAAAAGCATGCCTCTCAAAATATTTTTATCTCTTTAATTTCAACTTTGAGCTCTGGCACATTTGACAAATCCCTGCTTCCCTCTGCGAAGGGCCTATCTATTTACTTTTATGCAATTTTTATTTTATTTGAGTCTCCATCTTCTCTTACAAAAGCACCAACTAGACAGCACTATTGTCATACTTGTGCATGGTGTGTAGCTAATATTCGAGTGTGTTTCATGAATGGATCAATGATTGAGCATAATGGGCTAGGGATAACTTTCTTTAGCATTGATATTTTGAAAGACATGGTTGCTTGTTAGCATGCTTGAGTATTTATATTTTCATGTCAAATTATAGACTATTGCTTTGAATCATTCAAGTTCAATGTCCATGCTACAAAAAGAAAAGAATATGTGATGAATATGTTAGGCAGCATTCCACATCAAAAATTCTGTTTTTATCATTTACCTACTCGAGGACGAGCAGGAATTAAGCTTGGGGATGCTGATATGTCTCCAACGTATCTATAATTTTTGATTGTTCCATGCTGTTATATTATCAATCTTGGATGTTTTTATAATCATTTACAGCAATTATATATCATTTTTGGAGACTAACCTATTAACTTAGTGCCCAGTGCCAGTTGTTGTTTTCTGCCCTGTTTTTGTTTTACAGAAAATCAATACCAAACGAAGTCCAAATGCCACGAAACTTTTTGGAGATTTTTTACTGGACAAGATAAACACTAGAAGCTTCGGGAGAGGGCCAGAAGATGAAGGAGTGGGCCACGAGGCACCAGGGCACGCCCCAGGGGGGGTGGCGCGCCCTGGTACCTCGTGGGGCCCACCCATCTCTGTTTGACCTAATTCTTCCACTATAAATTTAGAAAAAATCAGAAACCCTCAGGGGAGTCCACGAAATACTTTTTCCACCGCTGCAAGTTTCTGTTCCAGAGAGATCCCATCTGGGGTCCTTCTCCGGTGATATGCCGGAGGGGGAATCGATCACGGAGGGGTTCTACATCAACCATGCTGCCCTTCCGATGATGCGTGAGTAGCTTACCACAGACCTTCGGGTCCATAGGCAGTAGCTAGATGGCTTCTTCTCTCTTTTTGATCTTCAATACAATGTTCTCCTCGATGTTCTTGGAGTTCTATCCGATGTAATCACTTTTTGCGGTGTGTTTGTTGGGATCCGATGAATTATGAGTTTATGATCAGATTATCCATGAAATTATTTGAGTCTTTGCTGCACTCTTTTATGCATGATTATTATAGCCTCATATTTCTTCTCCGATCTATTGATTTGGTTTGGCCAACTGAGTTGATTTATCTTGCCATGGGAAGAGGTGCTTTGTAATGGGTTCGATCTTGCGTTGCTCAATCCCAGTGACAGAAAGGGACATGACGCGTATGTATCATTGCTATTAAGGGTAAAAAGATGGGGTTTATTCATACAAGAGTTTATTTTGTCTACATCATGTCATCGTTCTTAAGGCATTACTCCGTTCTTTATGGACTTAATACACTAGATGCATGTTGGATAGCGGTCGATGTGTGGAGTAATAGTAGTAGATGCAGGCAGGAGTCGGTCTACTTGTATTGGACGTGATGCCTATATACATGATCATTGCCTTGGATATCGTCATGATTATTTGCTTTTCTATCAATTGCCCAACAGTAATTTGTCTACCCGCCGTATGCTATTTTCTTGAGAGAAGCCTCTAGTGAAAACTATGGCCCCCGGGTCTATCAAAATCATATTACTAAAACCCTAAAAATATTGCTGCCATTTTATTTTATTTATTTTATTTTGTATTTTTGTTTCAATCTATCTCTCTATCACATACAATTTAATCTTGAAATTTACCGCCGAGAGATTGACAACCTCTCGTTTGCGTTGGGTGCAAGGATTTGTTGTTTTGTGTGCAGGTGCTGCTAACGAGGTGTTGTGTGATTCTCCTACTGGTTCGATAACTTTGGTTTCATAACTGAGGGAAATACTTATCTCTACTGTGCTGCATCATCCCTTCCTCTTCGGGGAAATACCAACGCAAGCTACAAGTAGCAATGGGCTCTATGCTATTTGCCACATATTTTGAGGCTGACTTGTGGGCCTACTATGTTGACGCGTACGCAGAGCTTTGTGAACTTAGTCAACAAACGATTCTAGCGGCAGTGGCCATTGGATAACATCCAACGGTCGTGCTGCTTCTTCAATCTCTGATCTTCTTGCTCCAGCCGCCCAAACCAGCGCCGCGGGACCGCCTGCTCCCGCCTCCCATGGCCAGCTGTGCTGCAGCGCAGGCCTCACCGCCCCCTCCTACTCCCACCGCTGGCCAGGCCATCCCTCTCCTCACCCACACCTCCTGTTATTCTCCGACGACACATGCCTCACACCGCAGCCGAACCAGTCAACCCTCGTACTCCCCTTAGCGTGGGCATCCACTATTGTGGCTTCGCCGGCTCCAGATCGTTCCCTTCCTGCGCCTCGCCGTCGTCCACCACGTTGGTGCTCTCGGCGCGGCGTGGTTAACGTGGTCAACAAACGACAGCCATCGGAAGAGGGATGCACGTGGAGAGGCTGACAGTAGGGACCCACATGATCCATGGCCGCACGCAAGCAAGTGCCTCCTTATTACGCTAAAAATGATTCCTCCCCCTGACAGCTGGGTCCCACCAGCTATAGCTTCGCACAGAAGAAAGTGCCTCATTATTACGCGGAAAAAACGTTTCTCCCCATGACAACTGGGACCCACCGGATTTGGCGGCTGACTTGTGGGCCTACAAATTTGACGCGTACGCAAGGCTTTGTCAAGTTAGTCAACGAACGATTCTAGCAGCAGTGACCGTTGGATGTTAATCCAACGGCCATGCTGCTTCTTCAATCTCTGATCTTCTTGCTCCAGCCGCCCAAACCAGCATCGGCGGGACCGCCTGCTCCTGCCTCCAGTGGCCGGCTGTGCTGCCGCGCAGGCCTCACCGCCCCACCCTACTACCACCGTTGACTAGGCCTTCCCTCTACTCACCCACATCCCCTGTTATTCTTCGGCGACGGCAGCCTCACACCGCAGCCGAACCAGTCAACCCTCGTACTTCCCTCGGCGTGGGCATCCACTGCCGTGTCTTCCCTGGCTCCGCATCATTCCCTTCCTAGGCCTCGTCGTCGTCCACCACCTTGGTGCTCTCGGTGCGACATAGTCGACGTGGTGAATGAACGATAGCCATCGAAAGAGGAATGTATGCGGTGAGGCTGACAGCTGGACCCACTAGTTACATCTTCACACGCAAGGAAGTGCCTCCTTATTACGCGCAAAAAAATGATTCCTCCCCCTGACAGCTGGGACCCACCTGCTATATCTTCGCACGCAAGGAAGTGCCTTCGTATGAACCGTGGGCGTGTAAGGAGTGGCACGTGTCGTAGTAGAGCTCCCGACGTAGCAGTTCAGGCAGCTCCATCTAAATCTTGTACACGTACGTACAGCCACGCTACAAAAAATACGGGCACGTACGTACATATGGGCGGGGTCTCGAATGCGTACTCGCGCATACGTACGGCCAGGGCTCGTGTACATGGAGAGGCAACGGATGGCAGCAATGGCCTCCTGTTCATCGGTAGCCAACCGGCTGGGTCAGAATGGAGAAACAGCGTCGTGTTCATCGGGAGGCAACCGACTGGCTCGGAAGGCGTCCTGTTCATCGGGAGCGAACCGGCTTGGACGGAACAGCCGAAACGGGGTCCTGTTCAATGACCCAGGGTTTGGCATATCGCAAAACAGAGGAAACGGCCTTCTGTTCAACCACCTACGGTCGAAACGGGGTCCTGTTCATCGACTGGGGGTCTGGCGTACCGCAAAACGGATGAAATGGACTTCTGTTCAACCGCCTACGGTCGAAATGGGGTCCTGTTGATCGGGAGGGGTGTGGCGTACCGCAAAAAGGAGGAAATGGACTTCTCTTCGAGCGCCTACGGTTCAAACGGGGTCCTGTTCATCGGGACGGGTGTGGCGTACCGCAAAACGGGACTCCACGGGCTATTGTTCATCCACCGTCGACTTCCTCCAGCCTCCACCGGCTCCTGTTCATCCAGCCTCCACAGGGTCCTGTTCATCCAGCCTCCATCGGCTACTGTTCATCCAGCCTCCATGGGGTCCTGTTCATCCACCCCCAACCGGCTGGGATTTGGCGTACCGCGGCACGGCCTCCTCGGGGTCCTGTTCATCCAGCGCCAACCGCCTACATGGCCGGGGTCCTGTTCATCCAACCCCCACCGGCTGGGGTGGGGCGTACGAGCGGGCGGCAGCAACGGGAATTGTTCATCCACAGCCAACCAACCGGCTCGATCGATGCGTCTCGACTCATGTCTACGTGTATCGCGCGCGTGGCAGCAACGGGCACTGTTCATCGAGAGGCAACTCACCAGCACCGGCTGGCTACGTCTCGCACGGGAGCTCAATCGGCTTCAGTAATAGCGCCAAGAGATCGATCGGGTTCAGTTAGCAGTAAAGGGATCGCTCGGGTTCAGTTAGCAGCGAAGGGATCGATCGGCTTCAATTAGCCGTGAAGGAATCGCTCGGGTTCAGTTAGCAGCGAAAGGGATCGATCGGGTTGAGTACGTAGTGCGAGGGATCGATCGCTCGTATTCAGTACGTAGTGTGAGGGCGATCGATCGCTCGGGTTCAGTAAGCGAATGCCTCGCATTGGGTTCAGTTAGCGAGCGCCTCGCACACACGTGCGCGTACGAGAGAGAAACGTGCAAACTACACTGCATCGCTCGGCCCCGACCACCCACCGTAACCGGGAACTCCCCGAAAATTTCCTCGCCCTCAGTTCTACCATGATTTTTTACGTCATGGACGACCCAAAGAATGTCATGCGGGTGCGTCTCCGGCCCACCCAGGATGAAAAGCCCATTTTTTGTCATCATTTTTTGTCATAGAAGTAGGAGGCCACCACATCTATGATGATACGTGTTTTTGTCACAATTATTGTCATAGAAGTGTCACAACCATGACAGAAAAAGTTTTCGTTCGGGCCATAATGTCACGGATGTGTCTTTTTTTTGTAGTGGTTCACGCCGACTTGTCGCAAGGCTTTCTTCATCTCCATGAAGTACTCGTCGAGGGACTTGGATCCTTGTATGGTGTTCTCCAATTGGCGTTGAAGATGTTCCGTGTAGGTGAAAGGCCCAAATTCTCGCCGCGTCGCTTTCTTCGTCTTGGGCCAACTCATGTTGAAGCTCTTCGAAGGTGTGTGAAGCCACCATGTCGACGCATAGTCGTGGAAGTTACTTGTGGTGCACTTCACTTGATCTTCGGAGGGGACTTGATGTAGCTTGAGGTAGTCGTCCATCTTGCGCTCCCACTCGAGGTACTCTTCGGGGTCGTGACTCCCATAGAAAGGAATCTTATGGTCGATGTCGAAGTCGTGGTAGCTCGTGGAAGTCGTGGACTTGAGCTTGGGGAGCTTCTCTTGAGCGTAATCTTGAGGTGCTTGTCGGCGAAGATGCCGCATGTCCAAAGGCGAAGATGCCTTGAAGTCGCTTGGCGAAGATGCCAAGGTACGTAGATGGTGAAGTCGTAGAGTGGTGGTTGGTGTTGAGCTCTTGACCTTCACGTTGTAGTCGGTGATGGTGTCGATGCTGATGTGACCTTGCCGGAGATGGTAGCTCGGAAGCATGTGCACTTGAGCGTCTTCTCAAAGATGAGGAAGACCTCTTGCCGGTCTTGATTAGGGCTTTGAGCTCCTCCAAGTGCTTGTCCATCTTGGCGTCGATGTAGTCTATCATGGCATCGAACTCGTCGTTGTGGTTGTAGACCGAAGTAGATGTGCTTTGCCTATCCATCACAAGACTCGAGCAAAGGTGAGTAGGAAATGAGATAAACAATACCAAGATACCTTTTCCCAAAGTTGAGGATGTATCCCGCGTCACTCAATGTGAATTGGGAGAATAGTGGAATTGGTACCGGACTTGTTCATTCACACCTACAAAGTAAAGCTTATCGAGTGGCTTGGTTAGGACAAGTGGCACAAAATTCAAGCAAATGTTAGTCCAAGATATCGAAAATGTTGAGGAAGATTCACAAAATTGCAATGTAAAGCAAATAGATCAATAGCTATGGTGGCACAAGAAACACACATGAATAGATAGATGGGATCCGCGCAACCAAGGAATGAGCACAAAATGTGTTACCACGGAAAAAGCTCATGTTGCACGGATACAAGAAAGAAAATAGCTCGATTGCTCAAATGGGCTAGATACGCTTGTGCACCAACCTATGCGAGTAACCGTGCCGTCTTCGATCCCAAGTATGCTATGTATGTATGCTCCAAGATTACGTACTATGCAAGATGGCTCAATGCTATTTCTATTGCTTACAAGCTCTTTTGTATCTCCTCTTTTGCCTAAAAGATTTTTCCTCTTTTTTTATATGATTTGCCATAATGCTTGATGCTCGAGCCAAGATATGAGACAAGTATGTAAGATATGCAAAGGAGAGACTTATGGCACAATGATGATAGCAAGATGATTGCACGCTAAATGTAGCTATGCGGCGTAAGCTTATCACTAAGGTGCACAATGAGCGTGGCCAGCCAATTCTCTACTCGCTAGTCTCGATAGGAAAGTGACGCAATAGGCTCAAGGTGATCAATGCAATGGCAAGGAAATGTACAATGATGTCCTCGAGGTTACCGTCCTTGCTTACGGTTGCGGTGTCAAAGGGTGAAGTGGTCGTTGTCGATGTTGAGTCCGTGGCGATGATGAGTGGCGGTGTTGACGATTTTGAACCGTTCCTAATTAGCCGAAACACCTTAGGAAACGGAAACCGCGAGCTCAAAATCTTAAACAAAATCGGTAAAAATTGGGTTAAGGTGGCGAAGGAGTATGGTGGGTGATACGTCTCCAACGTATCTATAATTTTTGATTCTTCCATGCTATTGTAGTATCAATCTTGGATGTTTTATATGCAATTATATATCATTTTTTGGGACTAACCTATTAATCTAGTGCCCAGTGCCAGTTGTTGTTTTTTGCCTGTTTTTGCCTTTTCAGAAAATCATTATCAAACAGAGTCCAAACGAAGAAAAAACTTTGGATTAATTTCTTCTGGACCAGAAGGGACCCTAGAAGCTACGGGAGAAGACCAGAAGAGTCATGAGGGAGCGACAAGCCCGGAGGGCGCACCCAGGGGGGTAGGCGTGCCCCCCAGGCTTGTGGGCCCCTCGTGACACCTCTTGACCTAATTCCAGCGCTATAAATTACAAAATATTCTCAATATACCAGAAAGACAGAAGATAAAACCTTTCCGCCGCCGCAAGCCTCTGTTCTTCCGCGATCCCCTCTGGAGGCCTTTTCCGGTACTCTGCCAGAGGGGGAATAGATCATGGAGGGCTTCTTCATCAACCTTGTTGCCCTTCCGATGATGTGTGAGTAGTTTACCACAGACCTACGGGTCCATAGCTAGTAGCTAGATGGATTCTTCTCTCTCTTTGATCTTCAATACCATGTTCTCCTCGATGTTCTTGGAGTTCTATTCGATGTAATCTTCTTTTGCGGTGTGTTTGTTGGGATCCGATGAATTGTGGGTTTATGATCAGATTATTCATGAGAAATATTTGAGTCTTCTCTGAACTCTTTTATGCATGATTGTTATAGCTTTGTATTTCTCTCCGATCTATCCGTTTGGTTTGGCCAACTAGATTGATTTATCTTGCAATGGGAGAGGTGCTTTGTGATGGGTTCAATCTTGCGGTGTTCTATATCCCGGTGACAGAAAGGGACAAGACACATATTTGTATTGTTTCCATTAAGGATAAAAAGTTGGAGTTTAATTATATTGCTTGAGTTTACTTTGTCTACATCATGTCATCTTGCTTAAGGCGTTACTCAGTTTTATACTTAATACCCTAGATGCATGCTGGATAGAGGTCAATGGGTGGAGTAATAGTAGTAGATGCAGGCAGGAGTCGGTCTACTTGTCTCGGACATGATGCCTATATACATGATCATTGCCTTGAATATCGTCATAACTATGCGCTTTTCTATCAATTACCCAACAGTAATTTGTTTACTCACCGTATGTTATGTGTTCGAGAGAGAAGCCTCTAGTGAAAACTATGGCCCCCGGGTCTACTTTTATCATATATTAAAATCCAAAAATACCTTGCTGCAATTTATTTACTTTTATTATTTTTTTGCAATTTACTTTTCTATCTATCACTATTAGAATTAATCCTTGCAAGTAACCGCTAAGGGGATTGACAACCCTCTTATTTGCGTTGGGTGCAAGTGTTTGCTTTTGTGTGTGTAGGTGATGCTAACAAGGTTCTATGTGGTTCTCCTACTGGATTGATAACCTTGGTTCTTAACTGAGGGAAATACTTATCTCTATCGTACTGCATCATCCTCTCCTCTTCGGGGAAATCCCAACGCAGTTCACAAGTAGCAGGAAGAATTTTTGGCGCCCTTGCCGGGGAGGCATCACCAAAACCTATCAAGTACCTTCGCACAAACTATCATCTACTTGCTCTTATTATCATTTGCCTTTTATTTGCATTTGCTTCTCGTTTTCATCTCCCCCACTTCTAAAACAATTTTACCAAAACAGAAACATATTTTTATTTGCTTGTTAGCTTGCTTTGCCATCATGTCTGAGTTCGAAAAAGTTATTGTAGAAATTTCTAGTGAGGGTAGTATTAATGAGTCTCTTGAGGAAAAACTTAAGTCTTTTGATGTTAATCATGATCCTCGTGAGTACAAAGCTTCACCCACTTTTAAAACTAAAGTCTATCATGTGGGCAGCGGGAATATTATTGGTAAAAATGTTGTGCAAGAATTTTTCAACTGTGCGGGAGTCATACCCATAGTTAAAGAGTCTATTCTTGACAAAAAAATTGCTATGTGGATGCTATTGCTATGCTTGTGGTTAAGTTAGAACGAATTTTTTTGCACATTCACCCCGCGTTACAAAAGATATTTTATGAGCTTCCCAATATCCATAATCCTAGAATTAAAAAGATTGCTACAATTATCCTTATGCATGAATTCGATTATATAATTAAAGAAGCTAGGGACATCTTTTCTTTCTATAAAATAGATTTTGAGCGTCCTCCTATACAGGAAATTCTTCATGATAAAGACACTATATGTAGGTTGGAATCTAAGGATTATTTTGCTTATGGAGAAAATATTAGGAGAAGAGTTCCCTATGCTGAAGTAATTAAAACTTTGTACCATAACGCTTGTGATAAATTTGAATGGATTACTAAAGGAATTGATAAGAGATTTAGTGAAGAATGGTTTGAAGGTATGGCTAGAGATCCGATTGATGATGAGATACATGTTTTATATGAGGATGTTTATGGTGATGATTCTGAGTTTGAAGTTATGAATGTTAAAGTCTGCAATCAAAGTCCCTTCAAGTATTTAAGATCCCCTACTAGAAAAGAAGAGCATGAAAGTAGAGAATTAATGAGAATTTTTTTGGAAGATTTGATTAAAAAATATTTGGGAATGAAGGATGACAATACTTGAAACTATGCATTATGCCTAGCTAGGGGCATAAAACAATAGCGCTTGTTGGGAGGCAACCCAATATTTATTTTTATGGAAAAAAAATTATTTTCTTATGTCACACAATTGTAGCCTCTGTTATGATTGTATTTTTTATCTTTTAATTAGTGTTTGAGCCAAGTAATGCCATTGGGATGATTTGGATGATAGTATAATTAATGCTGTTTGGAAAATAGAAAGTTTTGCGTCCAGTATTTGATTTTTAATACTGTACTGTAGCGTCAGAAAAATCTGAAATTGGTACATAGTATTGGTATATGAATTATTTACGTTTTCCTATTTTTCAGAATTTTTGGAGTTACAGAAGTATGGTTTTTAAATAGATCTTTATAGACTATTCTGTTTTAGACAGATTCTGTTTTTGTTGCATAGTTTGCTTATTTTGATAAATCTATGGATCGTATCGAGGGGTATGAGCCATGGGGAAGTTGGAGTACAATAGCATTATGCCAATATTAAATATGAATCAATTTACAACAGCATCTAAAGTTTAAGATTTATTTGTTATACTAACGGATCTCGCGAGGTTTCTGTTGAGTTTTGTGTGCTGAAGTTTTCAAGTTTTGGGTGAGACTACGATGGAATGGATAAAGGAATAAGGAGTGGCAAGAGCCTAAGCTTGGGGATGCCCAAGGCACCCCAAGGTAATATTCAAGGAAGACTCAAGTTTCTAAACTTGGGGATGCCCCGGATGGCATCCCCTCTTTCGTCTACAATCTATCGGTATATCACTTGGAGCTATATTTTTATTCATCACTTGATATGTGTTTTACTTGGAGAGTCTTGTGCTATAGTTTTATTTTCTTTGTTTGCTTTTTACTTTGCCATCATCATATTTGAACACACCTTTTTGAGAGGGACACACATTATTCGTGATTTGTTAGAATACTCTATGTGCTTCACTTATATCTTTTGAGCTAGGCAGTTGCTCTAGTGCTTCACTTATATCTTTTAGAGCACGGCGGTGGTTATATTTTAAAGAAATAGTTGCACTCCCATGCTTCACTTATATCTTTTTGAGAGTCTAATAAATAGCAATGTTAATATGCACGGGTTATGAATTTGGTCCTAATATGATAGGTATTCAAGAGGGATATAATAAAAACTTTCATGTAGATCACTGAATATGATAAGTTTGATTCCTTGCAATAGTTTTGTGATATTAAGATGGTAATATGTGGGAGGTACTAGTAGATAATTGTGGTTTAGTAAGAATATTGGTGTTAAGGTTTGTGATTCCCGAAGCATGCACGTATGGTCTGTCGTTATGCTAAGAAGTTGGAGCATGATTTATTCTTGATTATCTTCCTTTGCGTGGCGGTCGGGGGCGCGTGATGGTTAACTCCTACCAACCTCCCCCCTAGGGGCATGCGTAGTAGTACTTTGCTTCGAGGGCTAATAAATTTTCGCAATAAGTATGTGAGATCTTTATGACTAATGTGAGTCCATGGATTATACGCACTCTCACCTTTCCGCAATTTGCTAGCCTCTTCGGTACCGTGCACTGCCCTTTCTCACATCGAGAGTCGGTGCAAACTTTGCTGGTGCATCCAAACCCCGTGATATGATATGCTCTATCACACATAAGCCTCATTATATCTTCCTCAAAACAGCCACCATACCTACCTATTATGGCATTTCCATAGCCATTCCGAGATATATTGCCATGCAACTTCCACTGTTCTTTTTATATGACACACATCATCATTGTCATATTGCTTTGCATGATCATATAGCTGACATAGTATTTGTGGCCCAGCCACCGTTCATCATTTTCATACATGTTACGCTAGTATCATTGCACATCCTGGTACACTGCCAGAGGCATTCATATAGAGTCATATTTGTTCTAGTATCGAGTTGTAATTTTTGAGTTGTAAGTAAATAGAAGTCTGATGATCATCATTATTAGATCATTATCCCAGTGAGGAGATAAAAAAAGAGGCCAAAAAGAGCCCAGCGAAAAAAAATGAGAGAAAAAGAGAGAAGGGGCAGTGTTACTATCTTTTCCCATACTTGTCCCTCAAAGTAGCACCATGTTTTTCATATAGAGAGTCTCCTATGTTGTCACTTTCATATACTAGTGGGAATTTTTCATTATAGAACTTGGCTTGTATATCCCGATGATGGGCTTCCTCAAATGCTTGAGGGCTTCATGAGCAAGCAAGTTGGATGCACACCCACTTAGTTTTTATTTTGAGCTTTCATACACATATAGTTCTTAGTGCATCCGTTGCATGGCAATCCCTACTCCTCGCATTGACATCAATTGATGGGCATCTCCATAGCCCGTTGATTAGCCTCGTCGATGTGAGACTATCTTCTCTTTTTGACTTCCCCTTATTAATCTCTACCATCATTCTATTCCACCCATAGTGCTATATCCATGGCTTGCGCTCATGTATTGCGTGGGGGTTGAAAAAGCGGAAGCGCATTAAAAAGTATGAACCAATTGCTTGATTGTCTTCGGGGTTGTGCATGATAAATACTTTATGTTAAGAAGATCGAGCATGACAGGATTATATGATTTTGTAGGGATAACTTTCTTTAGCATTTTTATTTTGAAAGGCATGATTGTTTGTTAGTATGCCTGAGTGTTGATGTGTTATTATAAAATTATAGACTATTGCTTTGAATCATTCAGATCTTAATATTCATACCGTAAAAGAGAATTACATGATGAAACATGTTAGGTAGCATTCCACATCAAAAATTATGTTTTTATCATTTACCTACTCGAGGACGAGCAGGAATTAAGCTTGGGGATGCTTGATACGTCTCCAATGTATCTATATTTTTTTATTGTTCCATGCTATTATAGTATCAATCTTGGATGTTTTATATGCAATTCTATATCATTTTTTGGGACAGACCTATTAACCTAGTGCCCAGTTCCAGTCTATTTTTTGCCAATTTTTGCCTTTTCAAAAAATCATTATCAAACGGAGTCCAAACAAAGAAAAAACTTTGGATTTATTTTTCTGGACCAGAAGGGACCCTCGAAGCTTCGGGAGAAGACCAGAAGAGTCACGAGGGAGCGACAAGCCCGGAGGGGGCGCCCAGGGGGGTAGGCGCGCCCCCAGGCTTGTGGGCCCCTCGTGGCACCTCTTGACCTAATTCCAGCGCTATAAATTCCAAATTATTCCTAATATACCAGAAAGACACAAGAGAAAACCTTTCCGCCGCCGCAAGCCTTTGTTCTTCCGCGATCCCATCTGGAGGCCTTTTCCGATACTCTGCCGGAGGGGGAATCGATCACGGAGGGCTTCTTCATCAACCTTGCTGCCCTTCTGATGATGTGTGAGTAGTTTATCACAGACCTACGGGTCCATAGCTAGTAGCTAGATGGATTCTTCTCTCTCTTTGATCTTCAATACCATGTTCTCCTCGATGTTCTTGGAGTTCTATTCAATGTAATCTTCTTTTGCGGTGTGTTTGTTGGGATCCGATGAATTGTGGGTTTATGATCAGATTATTCATGAGAAATATTTGAGTCTTCTCTGAACTCTTTTATGCATGATTGTTATAGCTTTGTATTTCTCTCCGATCTATCCGTTTGGTTTGGCCAACTAGATTGATTTATCTTGCAATGGGAGAGGTGCTTTGTGATGGGTTCAATCTTGCGGTGTTCTATATCCCAGTGACAGAAAGGGACAAGACACGTATTTGTATTGTTGCCATTAAGGATAAAAATATGGGGTTTAATTATATTGCTTGAGTTTACTTTGTCTACATCATGTCATCTCGCTTAAGGCGTTACTCTGTTTTATACTTAATACCCTAGATGCATGTTGGATAGCGGTCGATGGGTGGAGTTATAGTAGTAGATGCAGGCAGAAGTCGGTCTACTTGTCTCGGACGTGATGCCTATATACATGATCATTGCCTTGAATATCATCATAACTATGCGCTTTTCTATCAATTGCCCAACAGTAATTTCTTTACCCACCGTATGCTATGTGTTCGAGAGAGAAGCCTCTAGTGAAAACTATGGCCCCCGGGTCTACTTTTATCATATATTAAAATCCGAAAATACAGTGTTGCAATTTATTTACTTTTATTTTCCTTTGCAATTTACTTTTCTATCTATCACTATCAGAATTAATCCTTGAAAGTAACCGCTAAGGGGATTGACAACCCTCTTATTTGCATTGGGTGCAAGTGTTTGCTTTTGTGTGTGTAGGTGCTGCTAACGAGGTTCTGTGTGGTTCTCCTACTGGATTGATAACCTTGGTTCTTAACTGAGGGAAATACTTATCTCTACTATACTGCATCATCCTCTCCTCTTCGGGGAAATCCCAATGTAGTTCATAAGTAGCATGTACTCAGGAGTAACGAACTGATAGTTGAACCACTCTTCAGCCCAACATCTGCGAATCCATTGGACGCGAGACTTGTGCTGACCATATGTCTCTTCAGGATCTGGCTTATACAGCTCATAGAGATCTGGAGGGAGGTCAAGAGCAGTGCTATCTCGCCTTTGTCTACTTCCCTTCTTTGAAGCTTTGTCTTCAGCCATTGGTTTCACAGGATTGATTGGCTTCGCTCTGCTGATTCGACAGGAACTAGCTTCAGGAGATTCAAGATGCAGCTGTAAGAAGTCTGCAAATGAATTCAGACTATGAGAACCAAGCGACTCATCCACGGACATGTACCTGTGAAAGAATTAGATATGCGAGGGAAGGAGGAGAGGTCATATGCATTCTCAGAGGATTTTGAAGATAAATCAGTTTGAAGATAATGACCTCATACTGCGAAGACATTCACTTATCGTGAAAAGTTGGTTCCAGATTTGTATGAATTCGAGAATAGGTACAAGTGAGGAATCATACGAGTCATGTATCATAAGTGAAATAACTTGGCAAGATATGAGATGAGTACGACTGAAGATAAAGATTGGAAGTGAAAGAACAACTTCTGAAGATATTCGAAGATTCATCGGATCAAACGAACGGTAAAAGTGAATTTATATTTACTGCACGATGAACAGATGAAAAATTGCTCGACGGGGTGAGAAGGTAACCAAGCAGTTCGATCTCCCACGCCCTAACTTCACGGTGGCAGACAGCTATGGCAGCGGCGGTGTGAAGACATCCGCGGCCGGCGTGAGTACGGCGACGAAGAGGTTGCGGCAGTGAAGCGCTTCTTCTCCGGCGACGATGGAAGCTAGTGACAGTGCTAGGGTTTTGAGGAGGCGAGAGCGACAGGGGTGAAGAGCATTAATGGCTGCAGGGGCGAAGTATTTATAAGGGATGGTTCGGTCCAGGTGAAAAAATTGTTTTGCCCCCGGCAATACATATTTGCTCGACGCGTGGCGTGCATGCGCAGTTTTACTGCCATGCCTTTACCCCACTACCCAGCTGTTTTGGCGGGAGGACATTTCGAGTTCTGCGGTGACGGATAAAGTGGATAAGGATAATAAAAACATTTTAAATATTTGTCTCAAAATCTTCGACTGACAAGGACACAGTGAAGACAATCGACACGTGGAATGCATATGAAGATTAAGAGAGATTTGGAAGAGATGAGCATAGAGAGGTAAGGGTCCGATCACATTCACTTAGCGCAGAAAAATCAACTTGAAGACATGTCTATAAGTGAATGTTGTTGAGGACAAACTCATATATATATATATATATATATATATAATAGTCAAAGGATTCAAAAACAAATGAGAAGATAAACATCAGATTGAAGATAAATCAAACCAAGAAGATATTGCAAAAGAGATGATGCCAAAAGGAAATCTTCGAGAAAAGTTTGGTGGTGGCGTTACCCACCGTATAGGAAGTATTAGACCTAGACATGGCGCACAACTTGTTGTGGCGCTTTGAAGTCAAATTCCGCGTTAATATCTTCACACTTAGAATGTATATCTTCATGGATTGAATACATACATTACTTTGTGTGTTGTACATCATAGTCATCAACAATGCATAAGCGTTAGGATGTGTGTCCATTCACTGGACATTTGAGGATTCTAAGATATTTAGCTCACACCGCAACTTGCAAAACCTCTTCTCATCCAAAGGCTTCGTGAAGATATCTACCAGTTGATCTTCAGTGTTGACATGAATGATGTCAATGTCTTCTTTGAATACATGATCGCGAAGAAAATGATGTCTAATTTGGATATGCTTCGTCTTGGAGTGCTGAACTAGATTGTGGGCGATCTTGATGGCGCTCTCATTGTCACATAAGAGGGGTACTTTCTTTATGTTGATGCCATAGTCCTTGAGGGTATGCTTCATCCAAAGAAGCTGAGCACAATAGGATCCAGCAGCAATGTATTCAGCTTCAGCAGTAGAGAGTGATACGCAGTTTTGCTTCTTTGAAGACCAACAAACAAGAGATCGGCCAAGAAAGTGACAAGTGCCTGATGTAGACTTGCGGCCCACCTTGTCACCAGCATAATCAGCATCGGAGAATCAAACAAGATCAAACCCTGAGCCCTTTGGATACCATAAACCTAGCGTTGGGGTGTGAGCCAAATATCGAAGTATTCGCTTCACCGCGAGGTGATGCAATTCCTTTGGTGTCGCTTGGAATCGGGCACACAAGCAAACGCTAAGCATTATATCTAGCCTAGATGCACATAAGTACAATACAGAACCAATCATGGAGCGGTATACCTTTTGATCGAAGTCTTTACCATTTTCGTCAGTGCTCAGATGACCATTGGTTGGCATAGGTGTCTTCTAGCCTTTGCAATCTTGCATACCAAACTTCTTCAAACAGTCCTTGAGATACTTTTCTTGTGAGATGAAGATGCCATTGCGTTGTTGACAAATTTGAAGACCAAGGAAGAATTTCAGCTCTCCCATCATGGACATTTGATATTGCTCTTGCATCATATGAGTGAAATCATCACTATATCTTTTGTTAGTGCAGCCAAAGATAATTTCATCCACATAGATTTGACAGACAAACAGTTCACCATCATATGACTTGGTGAAGAGAGTGGGATCAAGTGAACCGGGTTTGAAGCCTTTGCTTTTCAGAAATTCCTTGAGTGTGTCATACCAGGCTTGTGGAGCTTGTTTGAGGCCATACAGTGCTTTGTTGAGCCGATACACCTTGTCAGGGTGCTTTGGATCTTCAAACCCAGGTGGTTGAGCGACGTAGACTTCTTCTTCAATTTTGCCATTGAGAAAGGCACTCTTCACATCCATTTGATATAATAGGATATCATGATGATTGGCATAAGTAAGAAGTATGTGAATGGCTTCAAGCCTAGCCACAGGAGCAAAGGTTTCATCAAAGTCAATCCCTTCAACTTGTGTGTAACGTTGAGCAACAAGACAGGCTTTGTTTCTGACAACTTGACCATGTTCATCTTGCTTGTTGCGGTATCTCCATTTGGTTCCAATGATGTTGTGCTTGCGAGGATCAGGACGCCTGACAAGTTCCCACACATTGTTGAGCTCAAATTGTTGAAGATCTTCTTGCATAGCTTGAATCCATTCTGGTTCCATGAAGGCTTCATCTACTTTGGTGGGTTCAGTGATGGAGACGAAAGCGAAATGCCCACAAAAGTTTGCTAGCTGCGTGGCCCTAGAACGCGTGAGAGGGCCAGGTGCATTTATGCTGTCAAGTATCTTCTCGATTTGAACTTCATTGGCCACACGAGGATGAACAGGACGAAGACTTTGTTGTTGCTGAGCATTATCTTCAGTAGCATTGTCTTCAGGCTCAGCATTATCTTCAGGATGATCATTGTCTTCACGCTGGACAGGAGCCGGTATCACAACCTCTTCATCTCCGGTTTCCTCGGTGGGTATTATATCTCCAGTACCCATTAGCTTGATAGATTCACTAGGAGGAAGTTCATCTAGCACATGTGGCAGGTGCTCTCTTTGCGAGCCATTAGTCTCATCGAACCGCATATCTACAGTTTCAACCACTTTATGGTGAAAGGGATTGATGACTTTGTAGGTGTGCGAATCCTTTCCATATCCAAGCATAAAACCCTCATGTGCTTTCGGTGCAAATTTGGAAGTGTGATGTGGATCCCTTATCCAACACCTAGCACCGAAGACTTTGAAATAACTTACATTTGGCTTCTTACTAGTGATCAGTTCATAAGATGTCTTCTTGAAGAACTTGTGAAGATATACTCTGTTGATGATGTGGCATGCAATATCAATAGCTTCAGGCCACCACTTGCGTGGTGTTTTGTATTCATCAAGCGTAGTGTGAGCCATCTCAATGACCGTCCTGTTCTTGTGCTCCACGACACCATTATGCTGAGGAGTGTATGGAGCAGACAGCTCATGAGTGATGCCAAGGACATCAAGATAGGTGTCGAGCCCAGTGTTCTTGAACTCGGTGCCATTATCACTCCTGATGTGCTTGATCATGACGCCATAGTTGGTCATGGCACAGTTGGCGAACCGCCTGAAGACATCCCGCACTTCATTCTTATACAAGATTATGTGCACCCAGGTATATCGAGAGTAATCATCAACAATCACAAAGCCATATAGATGTGCAGAAGTAGTAAGAGTAAAGTAATGAGTAGGGCCAAATAAGTCCATGTGTAGTAGCTCGAAGGGACGAGTGGTCGTCATGATTGTCTTCGAGGGATGTTTCGCCCTAGTCATCTTCCTAGCTTCACAGGCACCACATAGGTGATCCTTCATGAACTTGATGCCCTCGATCCCAATGATGTGCTTCTTCTTCACAAGGGTGTACAAGTTCCTCATGCCAGCATGTCCTAGCCGTCGATGCCAAAGCCAGAACTCTGAAGCTTTTGCTAGAAGGCATGTGGCAAGCTATGGTCCTGCGGAGAAATCTACCATGTACAAGTTACCTTTTCGATAACCTTCGAAGACTTGAGTTTTGTCAGAAGCCATTAGTACGAGACAGCAAAATTTGCCAAAGATGACAATCATATAAAGATCACAAAGCATTGAGACTGACATGAGGTTGAATCCAAGGGATTCGACAAGCATCACTTTATCCATGTGCCGATCCTTTGAGATTGCAACCCTACCTAGACCCAATACCTTGCTTTTTCTAGCATCAACAAATGTGATGTGAGTTTGTGTAGATGGACAAAGTGTAGAGTCCATACGTAGGCTTCGGTCACCAGTCATATGGTTAGTGCAGCCACTGTCCAGGATCCATTCAGTAGCGTTCGAAAGTGTACCCTACAGTGCAGTTAGTAAGATAGGCTTCGCCAAGACAAATGTGAAGAGCAAACATTTGACGGTGAAGACTTTCAGAGAATGTAAGTTTCTTGATGGATATAGTGTCGGGCCCATGGAACCCGGGGTATCCAGGCCCGTCTGCCTTTGGCCCAGGGCGCAACGCCTGGCGTGGGCCCAGCAGGCCATCATCATCAAGCATCTCACCAAGACCCCTCATGAGGCCTTGGCCTCCTGAGGACCCCTCCTCAGGGAGCGGCGAACAAGACTCAGCATCTTCACCAGCAGCCTCGCGAGGCTCTCTCGCGAGGCGGCCTCCCGAGGTGGCCTCCCGAGGCTTCCTCCCAAAGGCGCTCAAGACAAGGGCTGTTCGGCTCGGCCACGCGGTCCCGTGCCCATCACGTGGGTGACGCACGCGGCGACGAGCGGCGACAGAGGCCGTGCCAGCAGGCGCGGATGAAGAGGGTTTCCCCTTTTGTGTTAAGGGAGCGAGGCCAGCAGTCCGCTTCCCAAAGCAACACCAAAGGTTGCCCGATCGGCGAAAGAAGACCAAGACGGCGGGCGCGTGGGGCGGAGGTCATCACCGAGCCAACCGGCGCGTCATGGATCATGCTTTTGCAGGCGAAGACCGCCTTTAGTTAGGATAGCCTGAGCGCCTGCCCCCCTTCAAAATCCGCCAAGTGTGGCAACCCTTCCCGCCTAAGTTTTGAGGGGGAAGAGGACCAAGGCAGGTATAAAGGGACAGTGCTGCCATCATGGTGGAGAGATCCGATTCGGTCGACTCCTTCTTCTCCTACCTTGTACGCGAGAACACTCTCTTGCTCACTATAATCAAAACCAATTAGGAGTAGGGCTTTACACCGCAAGGTGGCCCGAACCTGGGTAAACCACTGAGTCCACGGTCCGCTCCTCGCTAGCGCGCTCCCGCCGTAGCTTAGCAGTGGTAGGGGACGAAGAGGTAGGAACAAGCTCACCCCAGTGTTCGAACCTTTGGGTCCCGGAGCCCAACTTCCGACATTTGGCGCGCCAGGTAGGGGTGTGCTACTGTTCTTCCGCTCCGCCCTCCGTTCCACCAGCATCATGGCCGACGCACGCCGTGAGCGCGCCCGGCTCAGGGCTGCCCGCGTGGCTCAGACGGAGCCGGTGGCCCGCGGCAACCGCCGCCGCCCTGTCGAGGCTGCTACCACCACCGACCCCGCTGCCCGCGAGCAGCAGGACTCCTCCCTGCACCCCTCCGTGCAGGTGAACGGCCACACCGCCACGGCCTCTTCCTCCCTCGCCCACCGTGGGCCACCGAACGCGCAGGCCGCGCTACTCATGGCGCGCGAGTTGCTCCGCTACCGTCCAGCCGACGCCGGCTACGACGCCTGGCTTGGTCGCATCACCGAGCTCGTCAACGCCGCCGGGGACGCTCCGGCGCCTTCCCACTCGCTCCGCTCTCCGTCGTCTCAAGCTGGGGACCTGGCGCACGGCGCTCCCCGCAGCCTCCTCTGCGCGACGAACTCGGCGGGCCCCAGCGCAACGCGCGGGCGTGTGAGCCGTCCCGTGGCGCGTCCCCGCCAGTTCGTGACGAGGCCAGCTGCCAGATCATCGAACGCGCGCCCCCGATGCGCGAATGCTCCTCGAGCGGCAGCGCCAGCGCCAGGACCAGGCCATCCAGGAGGTTGCAGCGGCCGGGCGCCAGAACCGCGCCGCCCTCGCCAGCGGTGTCCCCTCGAGCGGTGTGGGCTGCCGCACCTTCACCCGCGAGGTACGTTGGGTGGTGTGGCCCGCGAAGTTCAAGCCTGAGCTGCCTCCGTGCTACGACGGCACCCCCAACCCTGCGGAGTTCCTTCAGCTCTACGCGCTGAGCGTCGAGGCGGCGAACGGCGACGACAAGGTCATGGCGAACTGGTTCTCCGTGGCCCTCAAGGACGGCCCGCGCTCCTGGCTCATGAACCTCCCCGAGGCATCCATCTCATCGTGGGCCGAGCTCTGCAGCCAGTTTGTCGCCAACTTCAAGGGCACGCAAGACCGCTCCCTCACCATCAACAACCTGCGGCAGCGCCCAGACAAGACCCTCCGCAAGTACATCCAGCGCTTCAACCAAGTGCGCAACAAGATACCGCGCGCCTCCAATGCGGCCGTCATCTCTGCATTCTCCACCGGTGTCACGGACGTTAAGATGCGCGAGAAGCTCGCCATCAACGATGAACTAGACTTGGTGCTTGAACTGTTCGACCTCGCCGACAAGTGCGCCAAGGCTGAAGAAGGCCGCCTCTTCGTCCACAACGACCCCGATGCGGCGCTCAAGGCCGCCAAGACCAAGAACAAGGATGTCAAACGTAAGGACCCTGTCGTGCTTGCGGCGGAGCCCGAGCAGAAGCACGGCCGTGACCATGACGAGCCCAGGAAAGACGGCCCACTGCTCTACGCCTACCACAACATGCGCACCCACAACACTGGAGACTGCTAGGAGCTCAAGCTGCTCCACGACGAGCGCCAGGGCCGCCGAGACGACCGCAATGGCCGCGGCGCTGGTCGTGGAGGTGGCCGCAGCGGCAACCGCTGGGACGGCTGCAACGGCAACGGCAACTTCCGCCAGGGCTGGCGTGACCAGCCTCGTGAGGTCGCCTGGCGCGACTAGCCTCGTGAGGCGAACCCTCAGGCCAATGCCGCTCTCCTGCCGCTGTCGCCGCCACCCCGGAGAAACAACATCAACCAGCCTGATGAGGGTGCTGGGGGCTACCAGGAGCCTCGCGCGGTTGCCTGCATCCTTGGCGGGGCTCATGCCCCCGTGTCCAACCGCCACTTCAAGCTGCTCTCTCACGAAGTGAATGCCGCCCTCCCGAGGCCTGAGGCCGCGCGGCCCCTCAAGTGGTCGCAGTACGCCATCACCTTCGACTCCACAGACCACCCCAAGTCCACGGCCTCCGCAGGCGCACTCCCCATGTTGTGCACTCCCACCATCAGCAACATCGCGGTCACCAAGACCCTCATCGACGGAGGCGCCGGCCTCAACGTGATCTCCATCGAAACCTTCGAGACGCTCCAGCTGCCCTACGACCAGCTGATGCCGACCAGGCCCTTCTCCGGAGTGACCGATGGCTCCACCATCCCTCTGGGGCAAGTGCGCCTTCCCGTCACCTTTGGCACCCGCAAGAACTACCATACCGAGCTCATCGACTTTGACATGGCGCACATCGGCCTGCCTTACCACGCCATCTTGGGCTACCCAGCTCTCGCCAAGTTCATGGCGGTGACCCATCATGCCTACAACGTCCTCAAGATGCCTGGCTGCAGCGGCATCATCACTGTCGCCTGCGACAAGAAGGACGCGGTCTGCTCCCTCGAGCGTGCCTACAAGGTCGCCGCTGTCACGCATCCGGCTGATGAGGACGCGGTCGAGCCTCCTGAGGCCGCGCCCACGAAGAAGAAGCAGATGTTCTCTCAGGACCGTGCCGAGACGAAGAAGGTGTCGGTGGACGGCAGCGGCTCCGACCCTGCCTTCACCATCGGCGCTGGCCTTCCTCCTGCATAGGAAAGCGCGCTCGTCGCCTTCCTTCGGGCAAACTCGGATGTTTTCGCCTAGAAAGCATCTGACTTGTCCGGTGTGCCGAGGGAGGTGATCGAGCACCACTTAGCGGTGTGCCCCAATGCACGCCCCGTCTAGCAAAAAACATGGCGCCAGGCGCCAGAGAAGCAAGATTTCATCGTCAAGGAAGTTCAGAAGCTCCAAGAAGCTGGAGTCATCCGCGAGGTGCGCCATCCCGAATGGCTCGCCAACCCAGTCGTCGTCCCCAAGAAAGGCGGCAAGGAGCGTATGTGTGTCGACTTCACCAGCCTCAACAAGGCCGGCCCTCAGGGCCCCTTCCTGCTGCCTCGAGTCGGCCAGAGCGCCGGCCCCACCGCCGGCGGCGCGCACATGCCTTTCGGCCTGAGGAACGCCGGCGCCTCCTTCCAGAGGCTGGCGCCCCCCGTGCCAGGGCCTCGCAAGCCCCCTGCTCCTCGTGAGCCCCCTGCTCCTCGCGAGCCCCCAGGGCCTCGTGAGCCCCCTGGCCCCAGAGGAGCGGGCTTCCTTGGCGCGCCTCGCCAGGCGATCTGACGACTCCCCAGCACGGTCCTGCCAGGCGTGTCTGAAGTGTCACCTCACGCGGCCCACATTCCTTCTCGCCGCGCCTTCCGCACCTTCGCTCCCGAGATCCTTCCGCCAAGGTGATTTGCTTTAACGCGACTGAGGGCGCCCCATGGGCTGCACCAACCTCAAGCTGACCCGTGCCGGACACGGCAGCCTCGCCCCTCTCCTTTTTGGTTGTGTAATGGATTTTGCTGATTATGCTCTGATAAGTTTATGTTGCCTACTTAATTGCGTGTTGAGTACGATGCCATCCCGAGAGCGCCACGCGCTCGCGACCCCTCCCCTGACCGATTCCATGAGCGGGGGCTAGGCACGACGCCTGTGCTCAGGTCCATCCCTGCAGTGCCGCAAAATCCAAGTGACTGAGCTCTGGCTTGCGGGCCTGCTCCCGTGCACGTCACCTCACCAAGGTCCTTGGTGCCTTATCTCCTCACGCAACGGCCACGGGCGAGCTAGCGAGCGCACGTCACTCCCCCCATTGTGAAATTTGTCGACATGCAGTGTCTCAGGAGGCAAGCCGCACGGGGACCTCACGGGCGGCCTCTCGCGAGCCGACCTGCGGCGGTCGCCTAATCAGGGGGCCTCACGAGACGAAGACTTCGAAGGCCGAGCCTCAAGAGGCACGCCTCGTGAGCCGCATGTACTCCTCATGAGCCATGGCTCGCCCGACACCGCTCTCCGCCAAAAGCTAAGTCTAACTACCTCGCGAGACGCCCTCGCCGTCACTCAAGCTCTCTCCCTTCGCGATCCCGCTGAGTGCTAGCATTTTTCTTCCGCATGAGCCGCTTGCACGCCAAAGGGGGGCTCCCTGAGCATCGCGCCTCAGGAGCCCTCACTAGCTCCCGGTGCCCCTCACCTCCTGGCCTTGTACCGGCATCGCGACCGGACATACCAGCGGCGGCTGAGGCCCGCTCAGGGGCTGAGTCCTGACGGCATAGAGTGCTGAGGCGAACAAGGAAAAAAACCGGCCTCACGAGAGGACTTCGGGAGGGAACGCATACATCCCAAACCGCAAAAGCTTCAAATTAAAACATAAAAGATATTGTTTGCACACCCCCACGGGGCTACATCAATCCAGTGCAGGAGGATAAAAAGAAAAAGGAGGCCCGGGCAGGGCACCATCATCCCCAAGACTCCAACATGGACGCCGCAGGCGCCTAGTCAGAGTCCTCGTCCTCGCTCTTGATGCGGGGGGAGCTGTCGTCGCTTCCGCTTCCGCTGGAGGGGGCGGCACCACTGTCGCTGTCGTCCTCGCTGGAGGAGCCGCTGTAACTGCCGTCCTCGCTCTCCACGCAGCACTCCAGACGGCTGCCGGAGATCCCGAAGATCTTCATGAAGAGCATGGCGGCCCCGTCATACTTGAACTGGAGGATGTGCCCCCACTTCAGGCCGCGGGCGAGGGCGAACGACTTCCACCCCTGTTTCAAGAACATGAAGCCCGAGGGGTGAACTCTGCCGCTACCCAGGAGGGGCTGTTGCAGCAGCCGTCGGCCTGCACCCATAGGCCCAAGGGCGCGCGGTCCACCACCGCCTCCGCGAAGGAGTCCGGGAGCCATAGCCAGGTGCAGGGCCGGCAATGCATGTTCACTATGAACTCGTGAGCCGCCTCCACCATCACTGCGGCGGCTCTGGCAAGACGAGGAAGGAAAGGTTGGAGGAAGAAGAAGATGGGTTGAGGACTTCGACTCCTCTCTTCCCCTCTTTATGCTCGGCGCGGGGCTCTTCTTGTCGCTCCGCCTTCTTCGGCGTCGGGAATCGAAGCAGCAGCAGTGCGCGAAGGAAGGCAATGATGGTCTCGTGTCGCCTGCGGCAGGCTTTATGTCAGCGCAAGCAGTTATCGAGGTGTCGTGGGCGAAGTGGGGGCATCCCCCATCAGATCGTGCGCCATGCGTCGCGCCTGCCCACAGGCGGTTAGGGCCCGCGCCGTTTCGCCACCTAGTAGGCGGGAACGTGCGCGCCGCGGGCCCGGGGGCTACTGTCGGGCCCATGGAACCCGGGGTATCCAGGCCCATCTGCCTTTGGCCCAGGGCGCAACGCCTGGCGTGGGCCCAGCAGGCCGTCATCATCAAGCATCTCACCAAGACCCCTCATGAGGCCTTAGCCTCCTAAGGACCCCTCCTCAGGGAGCGGCGAACAAGACTCAGCATCTTCACCAGCAGCCTCGCGAGGCTCTCTCATGAGGCGCTCTCGCGAGGCGGCCTCCCGAGGTGGCCTCCTGAGGCTTCCTCCCAAAGGTGCTCAAGACAAGGGCTGTTCGGCTCGGCCGCGCGGTCCCGTGCCCATCACGTGGGTGACGCGTGCGGTGACGAGCGGCGGCAGAGGCCGTGCCAGCAGGCGCGGATGAAGAGGGTTTCCCCTTTTATGTTAAGGGAGCGAGGCCAGCAGTCCACTTCCCAAAGCAACCCCAAAGGTTGCCCGATCGGTGAAAGAAGACCAAGACGGCGGGCGCGCGGGGCGGAGTTCATCACCGAGCCCACCGGCGCGTCATGGATCATGCTTTTGTAGGCGAAGACCGCCTTTAGTCAGGATAGCCTGAGCGCCTGTCCCCCTTCAAAACCCGCCAAGTGTGGCAACCCTTCCCGCCTAAGTTTTGAGGGGGAAGAGGACCAAGGCAGGTATAAAAGGACAGTGCTGCCATCGTGGTGGAGAGATCCGATTCGGTCGACTCCTTCTTCTTCTACCTTGTACGCGAGAACACTCTCTTGCTCACTACAATCAAAACCAAGCAGGAGTAGGGTTTTACGCCGCAAGGTTGCCCGAACCTGGGTAAACCGCTAAGTCCACGGTCTGCTCCATGCTAGCGCGCTCCCACCGTAGCTCGCCGTAGCTTAGCCGTGGTAGGGGACGAAGAGGTAGGAACAAGCTCACCCCAGTGTTCGAACCTTTGGGTCCCCGGAGCCCAACTTCCGACATATAGTAGGATGATCATCAAGAAATCCATGGACGAAATAAAGGGTAAGACCATTTGGACATTTTATCTGGCGTCCAACAAGATGTTTCAGGTCTCCTGCATTATCTTCAGAACCCAATGCATTTCGGCTGGAGACCCAACCCTGCAAGATAAATCAGTTCTTCTTAACCACCCACATCTGAAGGGGTATCTTAGAAGCAATAAGTCTAAGTGCAGCATCTAAGAATTTTGGGTTTGAAGCCTTAGCAAATAGCTTCACAGGGGGGTTAGAGTACTCGAATGAATATGCAGAAAAATTCTTTGATTTGTGAACATAATGGTTTGAAGAATGATGCTCATATTCATGAGACCGATCATTGTAACCCTGCGAAACATGAGTGTTAGCACGATCATAGGAAGATCTTTGTCTGTATGAAGACTTTGGTCCATATGAAGCTTTTGCCCTGGTGTTTGTCTTCTTCCCTGGTGGTGTCATGATGACATTCACGGGAAGCTTTTCAAGACGACTTTTAGGAACCCAAATCTTCTTCATGGGAGGACCATTCCTGCAGTTAGTTCCAATAAACATGGCAAACACTTCACCATTTTGATTTTTAAACAGATTATAGTTTGAGTCAAATGACTCATCAATGATGATGGGGTTAGCATAGGTATATCCAGATAATGTAGATGGGTCTATTGGGGTTCCCTTTATGGCAACCCAAGTGGTTTTGGGATACTGCTCAGGCTTCCAATATGTACCATCAACATTCATGTTTCTTTCGAAACCAATGCCCTCTTTCCTAGGGTTTTTGTTCAGGGTCTGTTTCTTGAGGACATCACAAAGAGTCTGGTGCTCTTTGATACATGCCTATCTCAAGCAATGTCTTCAACCTAGCATTCTCATCAGTAATAGCAGTGGCTTCCTCATATGAGGGGTTAGTTGCCACAACAATAGTTGGCGATATTGCAGTTTCAGAAACAGTGGAGCATTTAGCAGAAGAATTAGCGTTATCACGCTCAAGGCATTTTAAGCAAGGTGGCACAAATTCATCCTGAGCGGTACCGATCTGTTGAGCGAATAGTGAATCGTTTTCCGTTCGAAGATCATCATGAGACGCTCTCAACTTCTCAAGCTCTTGCTTCCTTTGAAGATATTCATAGGAGAGCTTCTCATGATCAACTAAGAGGGTTTCATGATGACTCAAGAGTTCATCATACTTAACTTGAAGATTTTTTATGTCTTCAATTAAGCATTGACTTCGATTCATTTCCTAGTTCAACAGATCATCGCTTCTATCTAACAGTTTTTGAATCTTTTCCATAGCAGTTTGTTGCTCAGTTGCAATTTTAGCAAGTGTCTTATAGCTAGGTTTGGATTCACATTCAGAGTCATCTTCACTTGAGGTTTCAAAGTAGGCAGCGCGAGATGTTACCTTAGCGCCTTTTGCCATGAAGCAGAAAGTAGGAGCAGAGTCGTCGTCATCGCCGGCTTCAGTGTTGGAGACATAGCCATTGTCTTCATTGTTGAAGATGGACTTGGGGACAAACGCTGAAGCTAGCGCCAGGCTTGCCATGCCTGAATCAGACTCCTCCTCCGACTCCTCCACCACCTCCTCAGAAGCAGACTCCTCCTCTGAATCAATTTCCTTGCCGATGAATGCACGAGCTTTGCCAGAGGAACTTCATTTGTGCGATGAAGATTTTGAGTATTTCTTCTTCTTCTTCTCATCAGAGTCATAATCCTTGCTCTTCTTCTTCTTCTTCTTTGATTCCTTTTCCCATTGAGGACAATCAGCGATATAGTGACCAGGCTTCTTGCATTTGTGGTAAGTTCTCTTCTTGGAGTCACGAGTAGAGGCTTCAGCTTTCTTGGAGTCGTATTTTGAAGACTTCCCAAAGCGGTTTTTCTTGGTGAACTTCTGAAACTTCTTCACAAGCATTGCAAGTTCTCTACCAAATTATTCAGTGCCACCAGAACTGCAGTCAGAGTCTTCATATGAAGATACAGCCTTTGCCTTCAAGGCACGGGCACGTCCATAGCTAGGACCATAGGTCTCTCTCTTCTCAGACAGCTGGAATTCATGAGTATTGAGCCTCTCAAGAATATCAGCAGGATCCAATTGCTTGAAATCAGGACACTCTTGAATCATCAGTGATAAGATGTCAAACGAACTGTCAAGAGATCTCAATAGCTTCTTCACAACTTCATGCTTTGTGATGTCACTGGCGCTATTGGGGATATTAACTGTGGTTGAGACCCGACAAAAGCCATGACCCGGCCCAAGGCCTAGCGGCTCGTGGGTCATATCTTTGCTGGCCCTCTGGAAGTTAGGAAAGGCGGGTTAATCGTATGAGCAGGAAGAACCGGTGTGAAGGCCAGCTCTTCCAAGCTTCCTGGGCCGGCTTGTGAGGGAGGCCCAGGAGGAAGTTTCTTAATTAAGCAATATGTATGCAAGAGTTAGATTAGGACACGGGTTGTGACTATGACTCGGACTTTCATGTAAACCTAAGGTTTCCACCTATTATATAAAGGGGAGCACCTAGGACGAAAAGACTAAGTTGCAATCTCTCGAGAGCTAGGTTAGCGAATCCGCACCCTTGTAATCAAGATCCAAAGCAATAGCAATCGAGCAGGAGTAGACTTTTACCTCCGCCGTGAGGGGCCGAACCTGGGTAAATCCGTCTCCCTCTTTTCCGTTCAACCCCGCTCAAGCTTCCAGGCAACTGTGATGGCCTCATGACTAAGTCCTTTCACAAGGACATCAGTTGTGAAAAAACCACGACAGTTGGCGCCCACCGTGGGGCCAGCCCATGGTGGAGTTGAGTTCTTGGCGGGAGCTCCTTCAGGGATCGAGGGATACGCGATCGGTCAGATGACCAAGAGTCGCCGTGGCAAGCTCTACATCAACGATTCCGGTTGGGGCCCTGAGGCCAACTCAATCGAGTACGGGTACCGGGTCCCCTTCGGCAAGATGCATGTCTTCATTGGTGTCATCGGCGAGTCAGCCGCCGGGTTGGATATCATCCCCAACACCGAGTCAGCCCGCCACGCCAATCCATGCCAGGCAAGACCCGGCCTGCTGAGAGCCGGCCGGACACATGCCTTTGTGGGCTTCACCCAGGGGGTGGCCCTGTCAAAAAATTCAGTATCTGGTGATGACACGTTCGCCTATTATGATGGTGAGTCATCGACAGGGGAGACTGAGTCAATCTGCCCCCTGTTTGATGGCAAGTTGGGAGGTCACTCCGATGATAAAGTTTTTCCGGAGTCCCACGAGCCGGCTCGTTTTGCAACGGTCTACATGGCTGGGGCCTAGAATCAGCTCCGTGACCCAGTGGATCCAATGGCAGGACATAATCTTACCATTGCCGGCTCGGGTGCGACCGGCTCAGGTGCCACCGGCGCTCAGAAAACCAGGGCGCAGGCGCTCTCTGAGATGATGGCCACCCTCAGGACTCTCTTGGCAGAGCCGATGACTCCGAAGAACGCTACAGCGCGCAATGCAGAAATCACAAAGTGTCGCGAGCAGTTAACCAAGATCCAGGAGGATATCAATGCAGAAAACACCCGCATGGCGGAGACGCAGGCTCGCATCACCGAGAAAACGCAGTGCCTGGATGCTGAGGCCCTTTATCTCAGCCGCCGTCAGAGCGAGTCAGATATCGTTCACTAGAGGAGACATCAGAGCCGGCTTCCAGCCCATATTGTGCCAACTCAGCTGTTTTCCATGCCGCATGATCCATCTGCTTCGGTAAACCCGGGGGTTGGCGTTGTATCCCCAGACAGGCCCCCGTTGCAGCAGCCGGCTCAGCAACGATCGCCGGCTCAGCAGCAGCCGCCGGTTCAGCTGCTACTTGTAGACTGCGTTGCTATTTCCCCGAAGAGGAGAGGATGATGCAGTATAGTAGAGATAAGTATTTCCCTCAGTTAAGAACCAAGGTTATCAATCTAGTAGGAGAACCACGCAAAATCCCTTTAGTAGCACCTGCACACACAAAAGCAAACACTTGCACCCAACGCAAATAAGAGGGTTGTCAATCCTCTTAGCGGTTATTTGCAACGATTAAATCTGATAGGGACAGATAGATAAACTAAAATACTAAATAAAATAAAAGTAAATAAATTGTAGTAAGGTATTTTTAGGTTTTTTATATATGACAAAGTAGACCCGGGGGCCGTAGTTTTCACTAGAGGCTTCTCTCTCGAGCGCAAAACATACGGTGGGTAAACAAATTACTGTTGGGCAATTGATAGAAAAGCAAATAATTATGACGGATTCATGGCAATGATCATGTATATAGGCATCACGTCCGAGACAAGTAGACCGACTCCTACCTGCATCTACTACTATTACTCCACCCATCGACCTCTATCCAGCATGCATCTAGGGTATTAAGTATGAAAGAGAGTAACGCCTTAAGCAAGATGACATGATGTAGACAAAGTAAACTCAAGAAATATGATTAAACCCCATCTTTTTATCCTTAATGGCAACAATACAAATACATGTCATGTCCCTTTCTATCACTGGGATTGAGCACCGCAAGATTGAACCCATCACAAAGCACCTCTCCCATTGCAAGATAAACCAATCTAGTTGGCCAAACCAAATCGATAGATCAGAGAGAAATACAAAGCTATAATAATCATACATAAAAGAGTTCATGGAAGACTCAAATATTTCTCATGAATAATCTGATCATAAACTCACAATTCATCAGATCCCAACAAACACACTGCAAAAGAAGATTACATCGGATAGAACTCCAAGAACATCGAGGAGAATATGGTATTGAAGATCAAAGAGAGAGAAGAAGCCATCTAGCTACTAGCTATGGACCCGTAGGTCTGTGGTAAACTACTCACACATCATCGAAAGGGCAGCAAAGTTGATGTAGAAGCCCTCCGTGATCGATTCCCCCTCCGGCAGAGTAACGGAAAAGGCCTCCAGATGGGATCGCGGAAGAACAAGTCTCCAACGTATCTATAATTTTTGATTGTTCCATGCTATTATAGTATCAATCTTGGATGTTTTTATATGCAATTATATGCCATTATATATCATTTTTTGGGGCTAACCTATTAACTCAGTGCCCTGTGCTAGTTGCTGTTTTTTGCTTGTTTTTGTCTTTTCAGAAAATCATTATCAAAAAGTGTCCAAACGAGAAAAAAACTTTGGACCAATTTTTTATGGACCAAAAGAGACCCACGAAGCTTCGACAGAAGACCAGAGGAGCCATGAGGGAGCCACAAGCTCGAAGGGCGCGCCCCCCAGGCTTGTGGGCCCCTCGTAGCCTCTCCTGACCTAATTCCAGTGCTATAAATTCTATAATATTCCCATTATACCAGAGAGACAGAAGAGAAAACCTTTCCGCCGCCACAAGCCTCTGTTCTTCCGCGATCCCATCTGGAGGTCTTTTTCGGTACTCTGCCGGAGGGGGAATCGATCACGGAGGGCTTCTACATCAACCTTGCCGCCCTTCAGATGATGTGTGAGTAGTTTACCACAGACCTACGGGTCCATAGCTAGTAGCTAGATGGCTTCTTCTCTCTCTTTGATCTTCAATACCATGTTCTCCTCGATGTTCTTGGAGTTCTATCCGATGTATTCTTCTTTTGCGGTGTGCATGTTGGGATCCGATGAATTGTGGGTTTATGATCAGATTATTCATGAGAAATATTTGAGTCTTCTCTGAACTCTTTTATGCATGATTGTTATAGCTTTGTATTTCTCTCTGATCTATCTATTTGGTTTGGCCAACTAGATTGATTTATCTTGCAATGGGAGAGGTGCTTTGTGATGGGTTCAATCTTGCGGTGCTCAATCCTAGTGATAGAAAGGGACATGACACATATTTGTATTGTTTCCATTAAGGATAAAAATATGGGGTTTAATCATATTGCATGAGTTTACTTTGTCTACATCATGTCATCTTGCTTAAGGCGTTACTCTGTTTTATACTTAATACCCTAGATGCATGCTGGATAGCGGTCGATGGGTGGAGTAATAGTAGTAGATGCAGGCAGGAGTCGGTCTACTTGTTTTGGACGTGATGCCTATATACATGATCATTGCCTTGAATATCGTCATAACTACGCGCTTTTCTATCAATTGCCCAACAGTAATTTGTTTACCCACCATATGTTCTACGCTCGAGAGAGAAGCCTCTAGTGAAAACTATGGCCCCCGTGTCTACCTTTATCATATATTAAAATCCAAAAATACCTTGCTGCAATTTATTTACTTTTATTTTATTTTGAAATTTACTTTTCTATCTATCACTATCAGAATTAATCCTTGCAAATAACCGCTAAGGGGATTGACAACCCTCTTATTTGCGTTGGGTGCAGGTGTTTGCTTTTGTGTGTGTAGGTGCTGCTAACGAGGTTCTGTGTGGTTCTCCTACTGGATTGTTAACCTTGGTTCTTAACTGAGGGAAATACTTATCTCTACTGTACTGCATCATCCTCTCCTCTTTGGGGAAATCTCAACGCAGATCACAAGTAGCAGGAAGAATTTCTGGCGCCGTTGTCGGGGATACATCACCAAAACTTATCAAGTACTTTCACATAAACTATCATCCACTTGCATTTATTTTATTTTCCTTTTTATTTTCATTTGCCTCTCGTTTTCATCTCCCCCACTTCTAAAACAATTTTACAAAAACACAAAAATATTTTCATTTGCTTGCTTTGTCGCGATGTCTCAACAAAACACAAAATTGTGTGACTTTTCCAGTACTAATAATAATGATTTTATTAGTACTCCAATTGCTCCTCCCGCCACTAGTGCGGAGTCGTGTGACATTAATGCTGCTTTGCTTAATCTGGTTATGATAGAACAATTTTCTGGTAGTCCTAATGAAGATGCTGCATCCCATCTTAATACTTTCGTTGAGTTATGTGATATGCAAAAGAAAAAAGATGTGGATAATGATATAGTTAAGTTGAAATTATTTCCGTTCTCACTACGAGATCGTGCTAAAACTTGGTTTTCATCCTTGCCTCGAAATAGTATTGATTCTTGGGATAAGTGTAAGGATGCGTTTATTGCTAAGTATTTTCCTCCCGCTAAGATTATTTCTCTAAGAAATCAAATTATGAATTTTAATCAACTTGAGCATGAACATGTTGCACAATCTTGGGAGAGAATTAAACTAATGATAAGAAATTGCCCAACGCATGGTTTAAGCTTATGGATGATCATACAAAAAATTTATGCGGGACTAAACTTTGTTTCTAGAAATTTGCTAGACTCTGCCGCAGGTGGTACTTTTATGGAAATTACATTGGGAGAAGCTACAAAACTCCTTGATAATATTATGACAAATTATTCTCAATGGCACACTGAACGAACTCCAACTGGTAAGAAGGTAAATTTTGTTGAAGAAATTAATACTTTGAGTGATAAGATGGATGCTCTTATGAAATTGGTTGCTAGCAAAAGTGCTTCTATTGATCCTAATGATGTGCCATTGTCTACCTTGATTGAGCAAAATAATGATGCTATTGATGTGAATTTTGTCTCTAGAAATAATTTCAACAACAACGCTTATAAGGGTTATTTCAATCCTAGACCGTTTCCCGGAAATTCCTCTAATAATTATGGTAATTCATATAATAATAATAGGATTCCCTCTGATCTTGAAAGTAATATTAAAGAATTTATTAATTCTCAAAATAATTTTAATGCTATGATAGAAGAGAAATTGAATAGAGTTGATGAAATGTCTAGGAACATGGATAGAATTGCTCATGATGTGGATACTCTCAAAATTAAAATTTTGCCACCCAAGCATGATATAAATGAGTCTATTAAAGCTATCTACGTCTCCATTAATGAGAGTAAAGAAAGGACCGCTAGGTTGAGAGCCAAGCGTGAATTCCTAGAAAAAGCTATTCCACCCGGTTTCTATCGTAGTAATGATGAAGATATTAAAATGATTGGTGTCTCACCCATTGAATCCCTATTTAGTAATATAACACTTGATGAAAAAGGGACTGAAGATGAGTCAACTTTAGCTAGAAGGCATCCCAATTATTTGGAGGGTGACGATCTTAATGATAAAAATGATAAAAGTGGGTTTGGAGAGGTCAAAACTTTAAATAGTAATGTGATGTGGACATAGCTATTATTAAAACGTCTGCAAATATTACACGACAAATTAATAAGCAGGTATTTTTGTTCCTTAGTAAATATGATTCAATTATCAAGAATACGATATTGCCTTCATGCGATATTTTTCTTGTACTTAGGAACGAAGGATTTGAATAATGTACCAGAATGAATTATGCGCAGATAAAAGACGCAGTAGCTAGTAGCACCAGGAGCAGTACAAGCAAAGATTTGCTCCACCTTTAGTCAACCACGTGGTGTAGCATGCATGCTAATTATAAATTCAAGGAAGTGGACCATAGGCCCATGTGTGGCAGCACTAATTGGAGTTTTCTTATGCCAAGTCAAGTCCACAAGGAAATCAAGGAGGTGCACCTCCACAGGGTGTTACGTCGGCCAGGTTTTGTATGGGTGCATGGGACATCGAGGCGGCGTCACGCTCCTGTAATAAAATAGGTAGCATCTATTAGGGTTAGACTCGAGTTTTGTTTAGGGAAGTTTAGCTATTGCTACTTTTATTTTGTCTTCGCTCGTAGCGGCTAGTGCGACCGTCAAGACATCCTATCGGAACCCCATCTTTTGAGATTTATTCCATCTAGCATATTCACAATTTCAGATTGCTTGGCTATTATTTTCTTGCATGTTCTTTGATTTGCTTGCAGGAAAAATCCCTCGTGGATAGGTCGATCGCGCCGTTGGCTCGGTCGATAACACCGTGGAGTTGGTTCAGCGATTGCCGTGGGTATCAGTCGTGTACGGTTCTCCCTGTACGGTTGGTAGCCGGATCGTCAGGGTCAAGTCCCACAAAATCATAGTTATCTCTCTCTCATCGAAAGATCGGGCCCCAGTTCACATCAAGTGGTATCAGTTTTCAGGTTCATCGGTGAGAGATTTACAGTTTTATTAGGTTAGATTTTTTTCAGTCCTACAACCCACAAAACAGCCAAAAAAATTAGATTAGTTCATCCGATGCACCTATCTTTTTAGCCTTTAGCAATTTGCATCTAGTATTTGTGTAGTTGAATTTTTGGTTGCATTCATCCTAGTATTAGTGCTGGTTTAGATTAGCTTGGGATAAAATCATCTACTAGATCGATCTTGTTTTTTTTGTCCACCGATAATTTCCGCCACACGCTTCGCTCTCAATAAAAAAACAAGGGAAGAGAATATTACATCCGGCAGTTTCCAATTCATTGTTGATTTTTCTCGCCCTTGCTTTCTCTTCCGCCGTAACTTTTGGACAGAAATTTGCTCCATAATACAACGCGGGCGGGTGTCGCTCGGATTGCTTCGTGTATCCTCACACGCGCTATCAGAGCAGGCCGACCTCGCGCATCGTGCTTCGCGCGACCCCAGACATACAGGCATATCATGTCTACCACTCAACGCCGCTTCACCACACGCAACACGCCAGACATCCAACCTTCTTTGTCTGCCTCCACGCGTACCGTGATCAACCTTTTCCACCAGCCGGTCTTACTAGTACTACTTCCTAATCATAACAACCGGTGCCTCTCATCTAGATATAGCTTTCACAGCCTTGTTTCCTGTCTAGCTACGTAGCACTTGGTCAATACAGTACGTTTTGCCCTAACTTGTGTACGTGCCTTTTTGCTAGTAGCCGGCTTGAACAAAAAAACAGAGAAGAAATAAGAGAGCAAAAAAGAAAAAAGAGCAAAAAAAAGAGTGCAAAGTTCAGGCCGGCTAGCATCTGTTTTAAGATGTGCTACTGGATCCCCGCTCCATCTATCATATATTTTCGAGATTTGTTATACATTGCGCTTATACCTCACTTATATCTAGCTATTTAGAGCTACATATTTTTACCAGTTTCCACACTCATTTGATTCAGTATCTGGGCTTAGATTGTTTTATCTCTTACTAGTCGACTGCCAGCACTAGTTAGGAGTTTGAACAATTATTCAACTTGCATTGCTTTTTGCTAAATTGTGCCACTAATATTGTGAGTTGAGAAGCCTTTCCCAAGCTACACTTTTTCCTACCAATAAGTACAGGTCCCGGCTCTATTGATTCCTGGTTATCGCTCCATCCAATCTTCATCGGTAGTTTGAAGCCAACACCACCGCGCCGATCACCACCTGTTGCATTGGTAAGAACAAGTAAGAATTTGATACTAAGCTTGAGTGTGAGTGATTTTTTTTTCTCCACCACGTCCTACTAGTTGATAGGGATTATACACTGTGTATTTTTTTCTCTTCCACTAACAATGGCAGAGAATCAAGTCACACTTGAGGGCCTCACCGAGGATGTGAAGGTCACCAGCGAGCGCCTCGCCCAACTTGAGGGTGCTCAGATTGTGGCAGAAGAGAGGCTCAAGGCCATAGAGGACGCACAAGGTGTTGCCAACACACATCTACAGGACATCTTGTCACGTCTGGATGAGTTGCAGACTGCACCCCGCGTCAACAACAGCACTGCTCCTCACAACTCCGCGGGTGTCGCCGCTATTTCGCGAGCTCGACGTGTGCCCGTGGGTCATCCACAACATCCATCTAGTGCCACTGATGCTGCCACCATAAACCAGCACCAACAAATTCCTCCCCGCGTCACCGAGGAACTTGGGGACAACTACAAGGATTATTCTGGTGACACCGAGGACGACCACCACAATGACCGTGCTCATCGACAATTGCGTTTCAACCGTCAAGGTATGGCACGAGGTCCACACAGGTATGATGTTCGAGATTACGACCACTCTAGTGCTATAATTAAATTTACTATGCCTGCTTTTAATGGAAAATATAATCCAGATGTTTATCTTGATTGGGAACTTTTAGTTGAACAAAAATTTGCATGTCATGATATCCTGAGAACCAAAGAGTTAGGGCAGCTACTAGTGAATTTACGAACTTTGCTTCTATTTGGTGGAGTCAGTATTGCCATCTTAATGCAAACAATATACCTACTACCTGGGATGCTTTAAAACGAGCTATGCGACAGCGTTATATTCCTTCATATTATGCTCATGATAAACTAAATGAATTGCAACGTTTAAAACAAGGTAGTAGTTCTATAGAGGATTATTATCAAGAATTGCAAACTAGTTTAATGCGATGTGGATTAGTTGAAACTGAAGATGCTATGATGGCTAGATTTTTAGGTGGTTTGAATCGTGATATTCAGGATATATTGGACTATAAGGAGTACAATTCTATTACTCGTTTGTTTCATTTTGCTTGCAAAGCTGAAAGGGAAGTACAGGGACGACACAACAAGGGACGAGGTACCTTTTCTGCAGGTCGTCGCTCATCGTGGACACCCTCTTCAATTGTACCGTTTAGTACTGAGGCAACACCACCTATCTTGAACAATGGTGCACACCCAACAAGTTCAAAATCAGCCGCACAATCCTCTGAGGCTTCGAAAGCAATTTCTCTAGCACCCACCACTTCGACCGGACGCACAAGGGACATGAAGTGTCATATATGCAAAGGTGGCGGGCACTTGATGAAGGACTGCCCAAATAAACGTACATTCATTGTGCGGGAAGATGGCGAGTACTCCTCTGCTAGTGATTTGGATGAAGCTACACGTGCTATGCTTGCCACTAATAATGCAGGTGACACTAAGGAGCATGACACGGAGACGATACATGTTAATGCTGCAATGGCAGATCAATACCCAAGCCTTGTAACAATGCGAGTACTTAGTGCCCAGGTGGGGCATACTGAGATGCATCAACGCCATAATATTTTTCAGACTAAGTTTGTTGTCAAAGGGCATTCCGTTCGTGTGATCATTGATGGTGGAAGCTGCAATAATTTGGCGAGTATGGAGATGGTCGAGAAACTTTGCCTCAACACTACAAGACACCCCCATCCGTATTACATCCAATGGTTCAACGACTGTGGTAAGTTGAAGGTGACACGTCATGTGAGAGTACATTTTACACTTGGTTCGTATCATGATTATGTTGACTGTGATGTCGTGCCTATGCAAGCTTGTTCTTTATTGTTAGGTCGACCTTGGCAATATGATAATAGTTTTATCCATCATGGTAGAACAAATTCGTATACTCTCATGTTTGAAGGAAAAACCATTAATTTGCTTCCTATGACCCCCGATGAAATAATACATAGTGAGAAAGCTAAATCAACGGATCATACTACGCATAATATGCTTGCTATCAATACTAAAATATATCCGTTGAGTGTCCCAATTTCTAATCTGGACATACCGCGTGCGCAGATAGTTCATTTGCGTTCCCATAATTCATATATCGATTCTATGTGGGATAAAATTTATCATGATATTCATAATGGTGCTATTACAAATTTTTCACACCCTCATGAGCTAACGCCTTTGGAACTGCCTATATACGTTGCATATATTTTTGTGTTGCTCTATAATGTGTTCCAGATAAATGAAAGCCGAGGACGGCTTTGTTTTCTGTAACACCCCTGTGTAATGAGCTAAAGTGACCCATAATGATTATGCCAAGTCACCCTGATTTGAAATGCTTGATCACATTGGATTAATATCTCATTTCAAATTGCACCACTGAATTCAATTCAAATCATAAGTGAAATTTGAAGTTGCACAAAAATTGCTGCAAAATAGTTCATCATTTAGCAAATATTCCAAAACAAATATTTGTTCAGGAAAACAACATCACCTATTTGCTAAAATGAGCTAGGGCAATTAAAACAGTGCCAAAAGGAGCATTTTAAATGCTATTTCATCTGTGAAAAATTCAAATGAATTCAAATGGCCTCCAAACTTTTTGTGGCACTACAGTATATTGCAATGTAATTATGTGGCTAAGTCACACATTTTATAGAAGTCATTTGGCAGCTCAAACTTTTGCAAAACAATTCTCTAAAAAGAAAAACAAAAGAGAAAAAGGAGAAAAGAAGAAAACTTACTGTGGACTGGGCCTAAGTGCACAGTGCACCGGCCCAGCCCACCTCTCCCTCTCCCCCACCTCCCGCCTCTCTCTGTCGCGTGTCACCGCGCCCGTGGATGCGTGCGTGCGCTCTGGTGACCGGCTGACATGGAGACGCTACAGCGCCGCGGGTGGATAAGGCCTCCACCGCGGCCTCCCCGCGTCGTCCTCATCCACTTCCCCCCTCCTTTCTCGCTCTCTCGCGCCCGCGTAGCCACCTTCGTCGCCTCGCCTCTCCATCGTGCCTGGGAGCCTCACCATGCTCCGCTACGTCGACCATGCCAACGAACGCGAGCCGGGGAGCACCGTATCGCCGCCCACCTCGTCTTCTTCCTCCTCGGATCGCCGACGAGCTCCGTCGAATCCGGCCGTCATTGCGCTCCCGTTCACTCGCCGGGCCACCATGTGCCTCCCTGGTGATCTCCTCTCTCTTCTCCCCCTCTCTGTTCGGTCGCGCGTGGCCCCTAGCTAGCTACCCCACCTTGGCCGAACGCATCGCCGCCATTTAGCTCGCCGCTGTGGCCACTGCTGCTGTCACTCACGCCCGAGCACGGCAACGTGCTCAGCACGCTCCCAGCCGTCCAACGCCACCGCTAGCTCGCTTCGCCGTGCAGCGAAACGTCGTAACTGTGCGCGTCCGAACTCCGGCGCCACCTCAGCTCGTCGCCGGCGTCATTTCCAGCCACCCCTGCCGACGCCACCGCCACCAATCGACGCGGCGTCGACTCCACGTTCGAACGGCACTGGCCGCGCTCGATTTGGCCCACTGTGGGCGATTTTTGCCACCGCCCTGAGCGCGGCGCCGCGTAATTGATCGCCGGCGGCTAAACGCAAGCCGCCGCCGACGTGGCTGGCATGGGGCCCACCCTGGGTCGCTGACCAGTGGGTCCCGTGGGCCCATTTGACCACGTTGACTTGTCAACGTGCTGACTGGGCAGCATTGTGCCACTGACAGGCGGGCCCCACGTGTTTAATTAACGTTTTTATAATTAAAACTTAATCTGTTAATCTAATTAGTCACTGACAATGGGGCCCTACCTGCTAATTAATCTCTAATTAGTTTAAATAGTCTCTGTTTAGCCCACTGTGTATGACATGTGGGTCCCAGCCGTCAGGTTTGACCTGGACCGGCTGGGTTGACTACTGACGTCATCCTGCCGCAATGCTGACGCAATAAAGTATTTTCTGTTATTTTCGAATTTAAATTAATTCCAGGAATTTCATAAAATGGTTTAAAACTTTGAAAATCGTAGAAAATAAACCGTAGCTCGGATGAAAAAGTTTTCTACATGAAAGTTGATCAGAAAAACAAGACGAATCCGAATATGCCCTCCATGTAGCTGTTACATGCCCACAACACTGCAAACATGGAACCTTCCCCTCCGGTTCATCTGTCTGACATATGCCTTAAACCGGGAAAATATTCCCAGATATTTTCCCGCTCCATCTCTAACGTGTAGTGCTGCATTATGTCACACCTAGCACAGCATATTGCCATGCCATGCATCTGTGTTGCATTTGTTTGCTTTTATTTATTGTTTCTTACCCCTCTTCTTCTCCGGTAGACCCAGAGACCGATGTTGCTGCCGTGTACGACTACGCCTCTGACGACCAGCCCTTTTCAGCAGAGCTTCCAGGCAAGCAAACCCCCTTGAACATGCCTATATCACCCATTCTTTCTCTCTTATGCTTGCATTAGAATTGCTACAGTTGTTGTTCCGATAATACCTATTCTGATGCATAGCCTGTTTTTGTAACCGTTGTTGATACCATTCCTGCTATCCTAAATGCTTAGTATAGGTTGGTTAGTGAACCATCTATGACCCTTCATCCTTGTCCCTGTTGCCCCGCTTTGTTACTAGTGCCCCGATCAATGTGATCGATGGGCTGAGCCCGACACATCACCGCACACCCCCTAAGTTGTACGGCTCTGCAGAGCCACCATCGAGTGCCGAGGGTGATACCTCTTACCTCACTTCTGATGTTGCCTCTGTAGTATAGCTAGTCGGTTGTGGGTTACCAAGGGTGATTCCTCTTTCACCACCTCCGATGATGCCTTTGTCGTACAACCCCCTCAAGTGTGAACCCATCGAGGGTGATTCCTCCGAGTTCACCTTGACGGATACATCTAGTGGGAATCCATCGAGGGTGATTCCTCGGATTTCCCCCTTGATGTTACAGACACACGGATACTTTGACCTTATCTCAGTCCCTGATTAAAGTCGGGTCCGCCCTGAGGGGTACCCGCGAGTAATGTGAAGTGTTGGGGAACGCAGCAGAAAACAAAAAATTTCCGACCTACGCACCAGCCCAGGACCACTATGGAGACTGCATACAAGGTTTGATCATTATCGTTACCGACTCGTAACGCAGCGGAAGTAGAGTCGATGACGATTGGCGGTGCAGATCCCCGCAGCTAGGATTTTACAACCTCCCAACCGCGAGGATGTATACCCTCATCTGCCCCGCGGACAGCCCTCGGGAGGCGGTCACACAGTCCCCCGGACGGTGTCGCGGACAGCCCTTCGGGAGGACCTCCGAAACTCGGACTGTCACTCGGACAGCCCTTCGGGAGGACCTCCAAAACTCGGACGGTCACACGGACAGCCCTTCGGGAGGCACTCTCGAACTAAGACCGAAACTACGATCTCTCTACAGAGTTGCACACATACGGTGTCATCTATCCGGCAGGGCTTCGCCGTCCAGAACTAGTTCCTGCCGGAACCCAGACAGCCTTTCGGCTCTACGAAACTATTTCGCTGGGAGGGAGAGAAGAATGCCAGATCATGCATGGCTTTGTGTATGAGAGCAAGAGTGTGTTATGGCAGCCCACACACCTCCTATTTATAGGAAACCCAAGGGGTAGGGTGGTTTTACAAGAAAACCCAAAACCCACATGGAAAGAAGTCCTTCCCAAGGACCTAAAAGGTGAAACCAAGGAACATGGGGGACTCCATGAAGGAGTCCACCATGTGGCCGGCCACACCCTCATGTGGGGCCCCAAAATTGGCCCCTATCCATCCATGTCATCCCCAAGATCTTTTGGAGCAAAGCCCCAAAAGGTGGCTTTCCAAAAATATCCCAAAAAGCACTTTCACTATTCACGACGACATTTTTCAGCGTCTGATCGAACTGAAAATATTCATGTGGGCTTAGAACAATTCTAGTACCCACCAAAATAATTTTCAACGCGAGCCGGAACAATTCCGGTTTAGTGATTTCATCTGTGAAAAGCATCTGAAGCGGTTTCGACAGCTCCGGAACATTTCCGGTTTTCATCCCGGAAAATTCCAGAAAGTTTCCAAAATGATTCTGGCACCCTCCAAGAATTATCAGGCATGTGCCAAAACCAATTTGACTTTATGGTATCCTCTGAAACAACTTTTCAGTTTCACCGGAACTCATCCGGTGACCTCTCTGCGGAACTTTTCCGCTGTCCGAAACTTTTCCGGCGTCCGAAACTTTTTCGATGATTTTCTCTCAGACTCCCTGTCTAGTATTCAGCAGATAGATGACCCTTAAGCGTGTGACCCTATAGGTTCGGTGAAGCATAGACATGACCCGGAACCCCTTCCGATCAATGATCAACATCGGAGCCGTGGACACCCATATCGATCCCTATACCCACACGAATAAATATTCGAGTGAACCTCCAGTTGCCGTGAGCTATTCCTGTTGCTTCGCGATATGTTACAATTACCCGAGGTGAGAAACATCGGCATCCTCGTGGATCAACACTTGTCCACAATGCCAGTTACCTCGTTGCCGGTATTGTTCTCTTTTCTCGTTCCCGTGTTCCGGCATCCCTGTGATCAAATCACCCTGTGTCTGGCCAGACGATGATGGATACCGTAACACCGAGAGGGCCCAGAGATATCTCTCCATCGTCGGAGGAGCAAATCCCAATCTTGAGCTATCAAGTCCCTTGACATACTTTTCCATGAACCCGTAAGCCGCCGTAATAGCCACCCATTTACGGATGACGTTTAGCAAACCCCAAAGTTCATGAAGCAAGCATGAAGAAACTCGACACTCTCATGGTCTAAGGAATTATGCAAACATTAACTTCTCTGTGTTATTAACCATAAACTTATGACGAATGAATATCATAGCATAACATCAATCGGGTCGATTCAACACAAGTGTTCTACCAACAATTGTGCCCTCAAAATTGCCGGCATAGCCATGCCCATGATCAGGAAAACAGGATCATCATGCAATACTTGAGCCAGTCATAGAGGCTTGACTAGGAATACATTTTACCATTTATTATCCCACACGTGCATATGAGTCTTCCTCCGAGCCTCGTGGTTATTGTAGACTCGAGAACCATAGCAGTTATAGCATGGAACATAAACCTAATTATGAACAGGGAGATAATCAATAACATTTATTATTGCCTCTAGGGCATATCTCCTACAGACTCCCACTTGAACTAGAGTCAATAATCTAGTCAATGCTAATGCACTTTACACCTATGGCATACTGGTGTAAAATATGCTTCGCATGTGGTATAGCCTGATGTCCAACGGATCTGACGACTTCAGCTCTGTGTGTAACTTTGCATATCCTTGCGTTTTCACGCTTTCACAAAATTCATATTTTGTCTGGACTTGGCCTTGCATATGTGTGAATCATTGGTCGAAACCTGATTCCTCAGACTGAGCTATGGAGCAACTATCTGCAATAGTGTCCCATAGACCAAATTCATCTTGGAACCATACTAAGTTCATGAATGAACTATATGATTCAACAACTTCTTTGTCGCTTCTTAAGCATCAACATACTTAGCCTTTGTTATAGAATTCGCCACAGTATCTTGTTTGGAACTATTTCCAACTACCGTGCCACCATATTGTGTATCACACAAAACCCTCAATTTAAATCGAAAATCGCATGGAGCATTGATGAAGACTGTATCGATGTAATCACTTACAACGAGCACTTCATAATCTCTACTTGCGAGAAAACATGTCATCAGCACTACTCTTAGCACTTAATGACATCTTTCACTGTTGTCCCATGATCAGTACTTTGATCACTATGGTATCTATACTCGCAACAACTTTGGAGTATTGGACATATCTATTTGTTTTTACATACCATGGAATACATGGTTAATCCAAACACAAGAGTGTGTGGAATCTCCATCATGTATTTTACTCATCAGTGTTTTGGGACACCGAGTCTTGCAAAAACTCTTTCCATGTGACTTCGGCAAGAATCACTCCTTGGCGTTTTAAATGCTAAAAGGTTTTAGCATCTTGTCAATATGTATTCATTGCTTAGCCCCATTAGGTAAATCTATCTCCATAGATCATCATGCTTAATATTGAGGCTATTTAGCCTAAGCACTTCATTGAAAAACTATTTTCAAATGAAGTCCTAATTCGTGTCAAGAAATTTATTTCCAATTAACAATGTGTTAAGTACACAAGGTTTTTAGAAATATTATTATGCTCCCACTTACTTTCTTGAATCACAAGCATCTTCGATACCCATTTGATGAAGTCAAACCCCCTTGACCATTTCATCAAAAACGAAGATTCCAACTCCACTTTGCTCTCTTCTGTCCATCGCTGGAACTCTGAAGTTTGCATACTTACTAGCATCCTCTGGATCGACAAATTACTTTGGACTGTATCACATACAAGTCCTAGGTTTCATTTCCATCAGATGGAAATCTTTTTGTCATCCATGTTTCATATCTCATGATTGAAATATGTATTAATTGCTAGTTCAACCCGAACCGACTTCAAGCATTGCTACGGTGAGACAATCTCATCGTAGTCAACTCCTTGAACTTGTTATGGCAACAAGTCGAGCTTTATGGATAAAACATTTTATCCGTATCAGTTTTTAGTTCCATAAATATTCGTTAGACTCTAAGTCTTCCGAAAGGTGTATCAAGATTTTAATCTCGAATCACTTATATGGAAACTATCTCGGATTGTATTGGCATTTAGCCAATTCCGGAGTCAGGGCCCATCAACGCTTCCTTGTGTATTGTAGGTATACTGTTGTCTAACAACAATATCTCGTTTGCGCACCTGATAGGTTTGCACGAGCTTTGCCTACGTGGTTCAGCTGCAAGTTCGACCGAAGTCCATACATCTCATGTAGAGGCTTCCGTATCAGTCGCAGTAGGAAACTCCGGAATCACTTCCAAGGTTCCTTTCCTTTGACCTGATGACGAAGATACTGGTTATCTCGTCGAGTTGCACTGTCCTCCCACTCACCTTTTGTAAGAACTATTCTCTTTAAAAGCATACCGTTTTGCGGCAAAAAACCTTTGCCTCGGTATAGTGGTGGGGGAATACCCAATGACTTGGGATAACCTTACAAAGTAGCACTTGTCTGATTTGGAATAGGTTTGTAACCTTTTACACAAGCCCCATATTCCAAATGTTAAGAAAAGATATAACATGGTTGGGCGTACCACACCATGGCGTCATTTCAACAGACCTGATGGAGCTCTTTTCAGTGTAAAAGCCGCAGTCTCTAAAGCATCACTCTATAAAAGGGATAATGGCAAATTTATTTATGTCATCTTTGATCTTACCATGTCATAAATGGTTCGATTACATCTACACGGACTCTCCACTTGCAGTGGTGCTCCGGGAGGTGCAAGTTATGAAACCCCTTTCACAACTCATCAGACATTCGCTAAACTTGTAACTCAAATATTCCTTTCTGCAATCGAATTGTAGAAACATAATTTTCTTGTTACAACAACTTCTACTTCATTTTTGAAAACCTTATGAATGAATTCAAAACGATCCAGACTTACGTCTCAACAAGTAAATGTCCACATATCTTCTTGAGTCATTTCTGATGATAGATAAATCCACTACCTGCAACAACATTTATTGGACTACACACATCATAATGTATGATCACCAATATGTTCTTTGCTCGTTCCTTATGGCCTGTGAACGGTATTTCAGTCACTTCACTTTTCAGAGGAAAGTTGCAAGTGTCAGATGATTCAAAATCAAACGACTTCGAAATCCATCATAATGGAATTTTCATGCGGTCTTCTCCAATGTGACCAAATGCAGTGCCACACTTGTGTGGTATTCTTTTAGTCTTGCGACATTTAGCGTCAGTGTTATGGATGTATCATATTACCATCAATATTCATAGCATACATCCCATCCTGTATGGAATCATGGCCCTTCATGTTATTCATAACACCGAACATCAAAAGTTCTCTTATGAATAACCTTCTTGCAAAATACCTTATGCAAAGGGCTAGAGTGTATGAAACTCTAAATGAATTATGAAAGTAAATACAGAGGTAATGTATTATTATCAATATTCATAACATACGTCTCATTCATAATGAAAGTATGGCCCTTATGTTTATTCATAACATCGAACATCAAAAGTTCTCTTATGAATAACCTTCTTGCAAGATACTTTATGCAATGGGCTAGAGTGTAAAACTCTAAAATGAATTATGAAAATAAATACATAGGGAATACACCGATGGAAGGCATAGTAACATTTACTATGTTCCATGCGTGTATCTGAACCTCATTCCTGGCTAGTCTTTCAGGCCATAGTAGTTCTTACATCGAGTTGCAACAGAATGCAATCGAGCGGGTATCTTTTTGATTAACTCACAATACCCAAGAATTAGTGATTAACTTGTTTAACCATAATTCCTAAGAACTATATCTTTGACCAGCCTTCTATACATCAAAAACTTGTATGACATTCATACATGAGCTGGATATTCCAGTCTACTTTCCTTTTGCCATTATACTTCTAACAGATTAACTTTCAGTATTTCTCCTACTCTTAGAAGAAGCACCCAACTTAAGAGTGGCGTTAGCCCCGGACTTCCTAGGTGTGAAAGCATCACTAACACCCTTCGGACACTTCCTTTCTCTTTAAGTTGTTGTTTTATTCACCATCATCATATGACTGGCGTTCTTCTGGATCCCTCTCTTATCAGTCTAATGCATAGTAAACTCCTTTACTAACAGTTTGCAAACAAATATTGCTTTGGATATCTCATATCTTTTAGCTTTTGTCTGTCTCTGAAAATGATTTTCAGATTCCATGAATATCACATAACTATCCAAACTTTCGAAGTTCGGGTCTCATGGAAGCAAACATATTGCACTTTGACTGAAAAGGAATTCTAGCTTTTGGATCGAAGGACGAGAGTCACATGATCCATAGCATTAGCGGGATAATACCGAAAGCATGCGATAGGACAAAGTCCTTCTCGGCACTCTTGAGGACAATCCTCATATTACGTTACCAACCGTAAAGTTTTAACTAGATATTTAACAGCTATTCAATTTTAACAGGGAAGGTGGAAACGCGAGCCATTATTCTACAACTATTATGCAAATCACACTTAGACAGGGTTCATAATTAATTGCACTGAGAATTAAACAAGTTAATTCTACAGTGCGCTCCCACTCAAATCAATATCTCTCATAATTGATTTTGAGTGATACAAGATCCAGACTTCAATTCATCGCCATAGAATCATCATCTCATGACGGGAATTTTAATCGGTAGTCCAACTTGCCGATCACATCTCCATGTGACTCTTGTTCATCTTTCGATGCGTGTGTTCCGAGCTCATGACACTCATGCCTGAACGTCAAGACAACCAAGTGATCTCGCTGCGAGGTCTCAACTCACCCGCCTCACACATCCCTAATCGTTCGCACCCATGCATCCATGGCGTACCCCGAAAAGTTAGGTGCCGTGACGGTGCTACACTTGGGAGAACACTATCTACTTGATATTTTTGTGAGAGATCACCCTAATAAAAGCGACTACCGCGCAATCAAGAAGGGTGCATCATAAGGGATAAACATCTCAGGCAATTCATAATAGCATGATATGGTATAGCCCTTTCTGACGGAGAAGTCTTTCATTTCTTCGTCTTCGGCATTCGCGTTGGTGTTCACCTTCGCGAAGATTGCCACCACCTTGTCGATGCACCAGATAATATTGCTATCTCTATAGCTTAATAAAAATAAGTGCATTACATAAGGTTGACACGCAGGTCATTAAAGTGCAATCATATGGCTCCAGCCATCATGCCGAATCATGACACGCAGGTCATGTTAATCAATTTACATCATATAGTCATCTCATACATAATCAAATTATTATGAACACTGCTATATCACATCACATGCACATGCAAACCATCCTGCAAAACCAAGTTAGACGCCTCGAATCGGTCCATGCAAAATTTTATTTTACGTGGCTTCTAAGGTTTCGAAACAAACCGAAGCTACCAACGTCCATCATCAAGCATGATAATCCAAGTCGCTAGATTAACATTCCAGGGTGTATGAAACACGAGATAATAAAATCTCGAGCCCCATACTAAACTTCGTCATACGCGTGACCCCCGTGCAGATCACATCTGCATTGCCCTTTCGTCTGCAAAATTTCATCTTTCTTTTTAACTACGGTGGAATTCAATGAACTGTTAGCACTTCGTTGATCAATCAGGATCGCGGATTGCCAGAACATTGAAACTCCACCATACTGTTATCAAGATCAGAAATATGCAAATTCGAGGGAAGCAACAAGAACATCGGGTAACAGACTTCATCTGCTACCCGCACAAATAATTTTCAGCAATAGATCTCATCTACTACCTAATTATATTGTGCAACACCCATACATCTCTATGTATTCTAGATCGCAACCTGCATCTACGCATAGCACGGCTCTTGATGCCACTGTTGGGGAACGCAGCAGAAAACAAAAAATTTCCGACCTACGCACCAGCCCAGGACCACTATGGAGACTGCATACAAGGTTTGATCATTATCGTTACCGACTCGTAACGCAGCGGAAGTAGAGTCGATGACGATTGGCGGTGCAGATCCCCGCAGCTAGGATTTTACAACCTCCCAACCGCGAGGATGTATACCCTCATCTGCCCCGCGGACAGCCCTCTGGGAGGCGGTCACACAGTCCCCCGGACGGTGTCGCGGATAGCCCTTCGGGAGGACCTCCGAAACTCGGACTGTCACTCGGACAGCCCTTCGGGAGGACCTCCAAAACTCGGACGGTTACATGGACAGCCCTTCGGGAGGCACTCTCGAACTAAGACCGAAACTACAATCTCTCTACAGAGTTGCACACATACGGTGTCATCTATCCGGCAGGGCTTCGCCGTCCAGAACTAGTTCCTGCCGGAACCCAGACAGCCTTTCGGCTCTACGAAACTATTTCGCTGGGAGGGAGAGAAGAATGCCAGATCATGCATGGCTTTGTGTATGAGAGCAAGAGTGTGTTATGGCAGACCACACACCTCCTATTTATAGGAAACCCAAGGGGTAGGGTGGTTTTACAAGAAAACCCAAAACCCACATGGAAAGGAGTCCTTCCCAAGGACCTAAAAGGTGAAACCAAGGAACAAGGGGGACTCCATGAAGGAGTCCACCATGTGGCCGGCCACACCCTCATGTGGGGCCCCAAAATTGGCCCCTATCCATCCATGTCATCCCCAAGATCTTTTGGAGCAAAGCCCCAAAAGGTGGCTTTCCAAAAATATCCCAAAAAGCACTTTCACTATTCACGACGACATTTTTCAGCGTCTGATCGAACTGAAAATATTCATGTGGGCTTAGAAAAATTCTAGTACCCACCAAAATAATTTTCAACGCGAGCCGGAACAATTCCGGTTTAGTGATTTCATCTGTGAAAAGCATCTGAAGCGGTTTCGACAGCTCCGGAACATTTCCGGTTTTCATCCCGGAAAATTCCAGAATGATTCTGGCACCCTCCAAGAATTATCAGGCATGTGCCAAAACCAATTTGACTTTATGGTATCCTCTGAAACAACTTTTCAGTTTCACCGGAACTCATCCGGTGACCTCTCTGCGGAACTTTTCCGCTGTCCGAAACTTTTCCGGCGTCCGAAACTTTTTCGGTGATTTTCTCTCAGACTCCCTGTCTAGTATTCAGCAGATAGATGACCCTTAAGCGTGTGACCCTATAGGTTCGGTGAAGCATAGACATGACCCGGAACCCCTTCCGATCAATGATCAACATCGGAGCCGTGGACACCCATATCGATCCCTATACCCACACGAATAAATATTCGAGTGAACCTCCAGTTGCCGTGAGCTATTCCTGTTGCTTCGCGATATGTTACAATTACCCGAGGTGAGAAACATCGGCATCCTCGTGGATCAACACTTGTCCACAATGCCAGTTACCTCGTTGCCGGTATTGTTCTCTTTTCTCGTTCCCGTGTTCCGGCATCCCTGTGATCAAATCACCCTGTGTCTGGCCAGACGATGATGGATACCGTAACACCGAGAGGGCCCAGAGATATCTCTCCATCGTCGGAGGAGCAAATCCCAATCTTGAGCTATCAAGTCCCTTGACATACTTTTCCATGAACCCGTAAGCCGCCGTAATAGCCACCCATTTACGGATGACGTTTAACAAACCCCAAAGTTCATGAAGCAAGCATGAAGAAACTCGACATTCTCATGGTCTAAGGAATTATGCAAACATTAACTTCTGATATGGGGTGTCCCGATCTTCTCAGTAAGCGGCGGTGGTGATGATGATGGTGTAGGATAACCTGTATGTCGCCGATGAACTCTCCCTCTCTTGATCCCTGATGCCAATGCAAAAGGTCTCAACCCTTTGGATATTCACAACGTCACACACTTGCGCACGCAGCCATCGACCACGAACGGTTAGAATTGCAATATACTAATTCCCAATGGAACAGCAGATCACACTTGACTTGCAGTATATAATCACCAGATCGATACGAATTGGTGATGAGGATTCAAGATGAATGCTTACAAGCAATCTCATGAACTAGGGTTTATCTTAAACGTGGTCTAACTCTAACTAACCCTAAGGAAGAGTATTTATATCCTAAGATAGATCGAAGGGGTACATGGGCTGTCAGCCCGAAACTCTGCGCGCAGGCAGCACGGTAGTACCGCTGATGTCATGCGGTACTACCGCTCCAAGCGGTACTACCGCTTCAGTACCGCTCTACTACCGGTTAGCGCCAAAAGATGCCAGTAGTTTTCACGGTAGTAGGGGCGGTAGTACCGTCTCAAGCGGTACTACCGCTGGTGTAGGGCGGTACTACCGCCCTGGAAACTCCAAGATCCTTTTCCCAGCCCAGCTGCATTGCCTCCTTGTTCTCCTCCTTGCTCCCTCGTGCCATGCCTTCCTCTCCAATGTACCTAATGACACATACACACAAGGATTTAGGCAGTATAAAGCTCTCATTAAAAGAAATAGCATTATCAACTAAGAGAGAATTCACCTGTTGTTCTAGTAACTTAGCACGAGCTCTTGTAGTTGGTCCAATCCTGATTTCATCATTGGACGTCTTCTTTGCAGCAACAGGTTGTTCATCTTCAAGGGATGGAACCATAGTAGGGATGTCCTCATCAACTTCTCTGTGTTATTAACCATAAACTTATGACGAATGAATCTCATAGCATAACATCAATCGGGTCGATTCAACACAAGTGTTCTACCAACAATTGTGCCCTCAAAATTGCCGGCATAGCCATGCCCATGATCAGGAAAACAGGATCATCATGCAATACTTGAGCCAGTCATAGAGGCTTGACTAGGAATACATTTTACCGTTTATTATCCCACACGTGCATATGAGTCTTCCTCCGAGCCTCGTGGTTATTGTAGACTCGAGAACCATAGCAGTTATCGCATGGAACATAAACCTAATTATGAACAGGGAGATAATCAATAACATTTATTATTGCCTCTAGGGCATATCTCCTACATGAAGTCGGGTTGACCATGACGGTACCCGCGAGATAATTACGAGGCGCGGCCGGGCAGGCAGATTGCCTCAAGAGAGGGAGGAGAGGAATTGGGCGTGGCCCTTGCCGCAAGTCCTCGAGACGGGGGGATGGGACCACAGATCGTGGAGCACTGATCGTCGCCGTGAGCTCCCAACACACTAATGGGTTAGGATATGTGATCTGAGTAGGCCTCTGGCCTTTTCGCACTAACCACCACGCGGGAATAGTATGGGCACTCAGCGTCGTATGTATCAGCTGAAGTTCTTTAGACGTCAGCAGTTGAGCGGCGCGCGCCCGGGTGGACCGCGAAAGCCTGCGTGTGTATATAGGGGCTAGGTCTGGTCCCGGCCGCGTTCACAATGCGCAGGAGTGCAAAGGGCGATGGGCCCAAGACCCCTGAGCACTTAGGGTGTAGACCGGCGTGCTGGCCTCTCTATTGAGCCTAGGTAGGGCTACGGTGTGTCGATCAGCCGAGGCCGGGCATGGACCGAGTAGGTGTGTCCGGCCAGAGTTAATCGAGCGTGTTGGGTAAGTTGGTGCACCCCTGCAGGGAAGTATATCTATTCGAATAGCCATGTCCATGGTAACAGGTCGCTCGAAAAGTATCCCGATCTACTACAACTAGAACTGGATACTTGTGAATTTAATTAATATGTTAGCTCCAAGATTGCTTCCTCGCAGGGAGTCGAGGAAGGATCTCTGGGCATTGCTACTATATTACTTATTACTATATGTTATGTTACTAATCTGCACTCTTCTAATGCTGCAAGATGCTGAAGATGCTAGTCTTCGATAGGCTAGGCTTTCCCCTCTATTCTGGCATTTCTGCAGTCTAGTCCACAGATACAGCCCCTTCAATTGATACCGATGCATAAGTAGAATTGATCTGATGTAAGTCTTGCGAGTACTTTGGATGAGTACTCACGGTTGCTTTGCTACCTCTTTTTCCCCATACCCGATGACTGCGATCAGATGACGGAGCCCCGGAGCCAGCTGCTTCCGCCGACGACTACTACTACCATGGTGGAGCTTACTACTACGTGGAGACCGATGACCAGGAGTAGATAGGAGGCACCCAGGTAGGAGGCCTGTGCCTTTTCGGTCTAGTGTCGTTGGATTGCTCAGCCTTCTTAAGGCAGACTTGTTTAACTTTATGTCTGTACTCAGACGCTAATGCTTCCACTGATGCTTGTATGACTCGAGCTTATGTATTCGAGCCCTCGAGGCCCCTGGCTTGTAATATAAAGCTTGTATGACTTTTATTTGTGTTTAGAGTTGTGTTGTGATATCTTCCCGTGAGTCCCTGTGCTTGATCGTGCGCATTTGCGTGTCTGATTAGTGTATGATTAAGTCGGGGGTGTCACAAGTTGGTATCAGAGCCGACTGCCTGTAGGAACCCCCCTTCCCAACTCCTTGGCCGAAGTTGAGTCTAGTCTTTCAAAAACTATTTTACTAACATGGCTGTGTGGCTTACGGGCCCACGTCGCTAATGGGTGGTATTAGGATCATTTATTCCTCTCCTTTACTCTGGGACTCTGATCTCTCTTCTTTTCGGGTTAAAGATTTTGCTAACTCTAACATTAGGTTCTCGTGTTCACATTTCACCCGGAGAGCTGGATTATCTACAATCATTCCTTTCAAAGTTATCAAATGCTTCTCACACTGTCGTTTGACATCTTGCACTCCTTTGTTTCAGATGCGCCCCGCAAGACAGCTCGTACGCCAGACTATGGCTGTTGATGCGACTGGATTCCCAGCTATCCTGGTCGACCTCTTGGCCAGGCTGGGATATCGCTGGTACCCCAAGTACACTGTTTACGAGGACTACCACGAGTTCAACCAGGAGCAGTACCACGCTGTGGTTCACATCTTTGATCGGCAGAACAACTCCATCACTGAGTTGCACGCCCTTCATGGTGTTGGAGTGACTGTTGACATGGCAGTCCATGATGCTACCTATACTGCTATTGCCCATCTCCGTAGAGAGCACAGTCGCTTGGAGGAGACTGCTTTCAGATATATCCCCTATGCCCCCGCTGGGGATGAGAGTGGATACTACACTGCTGTCTGTACCCCTTACGTGCGACGTCGTTATGACCCGCAGGTTTTGGTCCAGTACACTGAGGCTCTGGATCGCACTGCCCGAGCTCTTGCCGTCGAGTTGTACACCACTCGTGCTCGTCTTTACGACGTTTTGACACAGTTACTGCCAGCAGTAGTGCAGGGATACATCCAGAGTACATCCTTTACCCGCGCAGGACGGAGTTGCCACCAGGTCTTGAGTGGCCTGCCGTTGGAGGTTGTACTCCTCCACGTGGTCCTCTTATTCTAGTTCGGGACCAAGTTCTACACCAGAGTGTTCATGGAGCGCAGAATCCCCGTATCGAGGGTACCCTGCGTCATCACTTGCAGCTGCCTGGCTTCAGTGGTTTTCTCCGGCGTTGATGTAGCCATCGCTATGTCCCGTTGTTGTATCCCTCCACCGCGTGCCTGCGTGCCGCCTAGTGTGTCTAGCTTTCCCTTCCGAACTTGTACCGCTGGCTTGTAACCGAACTTATGTATGGATCTGTATGTCATGTTTGACTATGATGTTGTACCTATTGCACTTCCTTTGTTGTGCGTGTTACTTCAAGAATGATTCCATACAACTGCAATGCTCGTTGCTAAACTACCCCATGTTGATTTTAGCAGGATGGTTAGACCCGCAGGTCATGGCCGTGGTGCCAACAATCCACCACCGCCCGACTATATGGCTGGAATGATGCAACAGTTTGTGTTGAACCGTCAGTTCATGCATGGTCTTATGGATCAGTTTCCCCGTCCTAATGCTAACCAGCAGCCAGCCTCAATAACCTTGCAAGAGATTGTGCGCCTCAACCCAACTATCTTCCGCAACTCAGTTCAGCCGCTTGATGCTGATGACTGGCTCTGTGACATCACTTACGAGATGGAGTCAGCCAATGTTGCCCCTGTCAGCTATGTCACTTTCGCATCCTACTTCCTAAAGGGACCCGTAGCTCAATGGTGGGACAGTCACAGGCGTACCCTAGCTCTTGGAGCAATCATCACCTAGGTGGAGTTCCAGGCTGCTTTCCATGCCCACTACATTCCCTAGGGAGTCATGGACCGGAAGAAACACGAGTTCCGCAACCTCACTCAGGGAAGCAAGACTGTGGAAGTTTACCAGCGGGAGTTCCTTGAACTATCTCGCTATGCTGAAGAGGATATTGCTACTGATGCCCGCAGACAGGAGAAGTTCCGTGAAGGGCTCAACCCTGATATCAAGCTTGCACTCCTAGTCCAAGACTTTGCTGACTTCGCCACCTTGGTGAACAAGGCCATACAGGTTGAGACTGGTTTAAAGGATCACAAGGACGCGCTCAAGCGCACCCGTGAAGCGGGCTCATCTTCGGGCTCGTCCTCACAGAAGAGCCGCATATGGATTCCTCACAGCATGTACCGTCCGACTGTTCCTGCACCAAGGCCATCCTATGCTGCACCTTGTCTGCCTCCTCCACCTCCGAGGCAGCCAAGATCTCAAGTTGCACCACTTCGAGCTCCTGCTCCCCGTCCCAATGACGGGTTGTGCTTCACATGTGGACGTCCAGGTCACCGTGCCAAAGACTGCCGTCAGAACCAGAATTAGTTGGCACTTCCATCTGCTGGCCGTGGTAATGGCCGTGGTAACAATCAGCCTCGCAACGTCAATGCCAGACCTTCTTATGGTCGTGGTCAGGCTTATCATGTCAACATGGCTGAAGCTCAAGACCAACCAGACACTGTAATGGGTACTCTTCTCGTTAACTCAGTACCAGCTTCTGTTTTATTTGATTCAGGAGCATCGCATTCTTTCATATCAGAAGATTTTGCATTCATGCATGGCATTAAATATGAAAAACTGCACCAACCGTTAGTGGTAAACACTCCCGCGGGCCAATGTCAAGCCTCTATATTCAGCCCTGATGTTACCATTGAAATTGAAGGGGTGGACTTCCATGCATTTCCTTGAAGTCTTCCAAAGTTGACCTCATTCTAGGAATGGATTGGTTGAAGGCTCATAGCTCCTTAATCAATTGTGCCACCAAAGTCGTACAACTCCTGCACCCATCGGATGAGCTAGTAAACTATCATGCTCATCTCGTTCAAAATGCTGAGGCTCAGATATATGCTCTGAATGCGTTGAACGCTTCTCCTCTTGAGGGGATTGAAAACGTTCCAGTCGTCCGTGACTTCCAAGATGTTTTTCCAGAAGAACTTCCAGGAGTACCCCCTGTTAGAGCTGTCGAGTTCGTTATCGACTTAAAACCAGGCACCACTCCTATTGCGAAGCATCCTTATAAGATGCCGCCGCATGAACTCCTTGAACTTAAGGAGGAAATCGACAAGTCACTTCGTAAAGGATTCATTTACCCAAGTTCCTCTGCCTGGGGAGCACCTTCTCTCTTTGTTAAGAAGAAAGATGGTACGAACCGGTTGGTCCAAGATTACCGACCTATCAACCAGGCAACAATTCAGAACAAATATCCACTTCCTCGGATCAACTATCTATATGATCAACTGGCTGGTTCCTCAGTATTCTCTAAACTCGACTTGAGGTTGGGTTTTCACCAGATCCGAGTCCGCGAAGAGGATATTCCCAAGACTGCCTTCGTTACTCGCTATGGTTCATACGAGTATACCGTCATGTCATTCGGCTTAACTAATGCTCCAGCAACATTCTCCCGCCTAATGAAGTATATCTTCATGGATTACCTCGACAAATTCGTCGTGGTCTATCTGGATGATATTCTGGTATATTCCAAGAATAAGGAAGAACATGTTGAACATCTTCGTCTTGTTCTGGAAAAGCTTCGAGAGCATCAGCTATATGCCAAGTATTCCAAGTGTGAATTCTGGTTATCCGAAATGACCTACCTTGGCCATGTAATTTCCAAGGATGGCATTGCTGTCAACCCAGAACGAGTTCAGGCTAATCTTGACTAGACTCCCCCGAAGAATGTTAAGCAAGTCAGAAGTTTTCTCGGACTCGCAAGCTATTGCCGTCGATTTGTCGAGAATTTCTCAAAGATTGCCAAGCCTCTGACTAATCTGCTTCACAAAGGTGTTAAGTTTGAGTGGACAGACAAATGTCAAGAAATTTCCAAACTCTCAAGGACAAGCTGACCTCTGCTCCAGTGCTTGCTCCTCCGGATTCTCACAAGGAATTCATCATTTATTGCGACGCTTCTCATCAAGGGTTAGGCTGTATCCTGATGCAAGAGCGCAAGGTGATTGCTTATGCCTCGCGACGCTGCGTCCTCATGAAGAGAACTACCCAGTGCGTGATCTCGAACTTGCTGCAGTTATATATGCACTGAAGTTGTGGCGACATTACCTTCTTGGTAACTGTTGCGAAATCTACACTGATCATCAAAGTCTGAAGTATCTATTTACTCAGCCAGACTTGAATCTTCGTCAGCAAAGATGGATGGAAACGATTACAGACTATGACTGTGGTATTACATATACCCCTGGTAATGCTAATGTAATGGCTGACGCCTTGAGCCGCAAGTCTTAATACAACAATCTCATGGTATAGCGAGCTCAACCCCTTCTTTATGAAGAACTTCGCAAATTGAACCTTCATATCGTTCCACAGGGTTTCCTCAATACTCTTGTTCTACAGCCAGATCTTGAGAAAGCTGTGAAGTCTGCGCAAGCAAAGGATGCTGAAGTTGATCAGATGAAAAGGGATCTTGTCCTTGAAAAGGCCAGAGATTTCTCGCTTGCTGCAGATGGAACCTTATCCTTCAGAGATCGCATTGTGGTACCTCGGTTCGAACTTATGACCAACAAGGTTATGTAGGAGGCACATGATACACCACTGTCTATTCATCCGGGTAGCACCAAGATGTATCATGATCTCCGTTAAAGGTACTGGTGGTCTAAAATGAAGCAAGACATTGCTCGATATGTCGCTGAATGTGACGTTTGTCGTCGCGTCAAAGCAGAACATCAGAAGCCTGCTGGAATTCTGCAACTGCTCCCTATCCCTGAGTGGAAATGGGATAAGGTTCAAATGGATCTTATCACTGGCCTTCCCAGGTCACAAAAGGGTCATGATGCTATTCTTGTCGTCATCGACCAACTCTCCAAAGTTGCACACTTTCTGCCAGTCAAGGAGACGATCACTGCTAGTCAGCTAGCAGATTTATATATCTCCAGAATTGTAACTCTCCATGGCATTCCGATGGAGATCAGTTCAGACCGTGGCAGTATTTTCACCTCTAAGTTCTGGGCAAGTTTCCAAGAAGCTATGGGAACTCATATAACCTGGAGCTCAGCTTATCACCCCCAGTCCCAAGGCCAAGTTGAACGGGTTAATCAAGTGCTTGAAGATATGCTGCATGCTTGTGTCATGTCATTTGGCAAGAAGTGGGAGGAATCTCTCCCTTATGCCGAATTCTCGTACAACAACAGCTATCAAGCTAGCTTGAAGATGGCCCCCTTCGAGGTACTATATGGACATAAGTGTCGAACCCCTCTGAATTGGTCAGAAACTGGGGAACGACCGCTCATTGGTCTGGATATTATCCAACACGCTGAAGAGCAAGTCCGTATTGTGCGAGAAAATCTCAAGGCGGCCCAATCTCGGCAGAAGAGCAATTATGATCGAAAACACTTGGGATCGATCTATCAACCTGGTGAGCAAGCTTATCTGCGTGTCACTCCAATGAAGGGAATTCATCGCTTCGGAATCAAGGGCAAGTTAGCTCCGCGCTACATTGGTCCCTTCCGCATTCTCGCCAGACGTGGACATGTGGCATATAAATTGGAGTTGCTGCCGCAATTCTCTCACATCCACGATGTCTTCCATGTGTCGCAACTTCGCCGTTGCTTCAAGGATCCGCACCGAGCAGTGGATCATGAATTGCTCGAATTACAAGATGATCTATCTTATAAAGAGCATCTGATCCACATTCTTGATCAAGCTGAACGTCGGACCCGTGAGAAGACAACCAAGTTCCTTAAAGTGCAGTGGTCGAATCATACTGAAGATGAAGCCACTTGGGAACGTGAGGATCGTCTTCGCGAGGAATACCCCGATCTTTTCCCTTCTACCTCCTGAATTCTCGGGACGAGAATTTCTTTTAGAGGAGGAGAATTGTAACACCCCTATGTAATGAGCTACAGTGACCCATAATGATTATGCTAAGTCACCTTGATTTGCAATGCTTGATCACATTGGATTAATATCTCATTTCAAATTCCACCACTGAATTCAATTCAAATCATAAGTGAAATTTGAAGTTGCACAAAAATTGCTGCAAAATAGTTCATCATTTAGCAAATATTCCAAAACAAATATTTGTTCAGGAAAACAACATCACCTATTTGCTAAAATGAGCTAGGGCAATTAAAACAGTGCCAAAAGGAGCATTTTAAATGCTATTTCATTTGTGAAAAATTCAAATGAATTCAAATGGCCTCCAAACTTTTCGTGGCACTGCAGTATATTGCAATTCAAATCATAAGTGAAATTTGAAGTTGCACAAAAATTGCTGCAAAATAGTTCATCATTTAGCAAATATTCCAAAACAAATATTTGTTCAGGAAAACAACATCACCTATTTGCTAAAATGAGCTAGGGCAATTAAAACAGTGCCAAAAGGAGCATTTTAAATGCTATTTCATTTGTGAAAAAATCAAATGAATTCAAATGGCCTCCAAACTTTTTGTGGCACTGCAGTATATTGCAATGTAATTATGTCGCTATGTCACATATTTTACAGAAGTCATTTGGCAGCTCAAACTTTTGCAAAACAATTCTGTAAAAAGAAAAACAGAAGAGAAAAAGGTGAAAAGAAGAAAACTTACTATGGACTGGGCCTAAGTGCACAGTGCACCGGCCCAGCCCACCTCTCTCTCCCACCTCCCGCCTCTCTCTCTGTCACGTGTCGCAGCGCCCATGGACGCGCGCGCGCTCTGGCGACCGGCTGACACGGCGACGCTACAGCGTCGCGGGTGGATAAGGCCTCCACCGAGGCCTCCCCTCGTCGTCCTCATCCACTTCCCCCTCCTCTCTCGCTCTCTCTCGCCCGTGCTCGAGCTCACCTGAGCGCTGCCGTGTCTGCGCTGCCGCGCCCACGTAGCCACCGTCGTCGCCTCGCCTCTCCGTCGTGTCCGGAAGCCTCGCCGTGCTCCGCTACGTTGACCACGCCGACGAATGCGAGCCGGGGAGCACCACATCGCCGCCCACCTCGTCTTCTTCCTCCCCGGATTGCCGACGAGCTCCGTCGAATCCGGCCGTCACTGTGCTCCCGTTCACTCATCGAGCCACCGTGTGCCTCCCCGGTGAGCTCCTCTCTCTTCTCCCCCTCTCCGTTCGCTCGCGCGCGCCCCCTAGCTAGCTACCCCACCTTGGCCGAATGCATCGCCGCCGTTGAGCTGACCGCCGTGGCCACTGCTGCTGTCACTCGCACCCGAGCACGGCAACGTGCTCAGCACGCTCCCAGCCGTCCAACGCCACCGCTAGCTCGCTTCGCCGTGCCCCGAAACGCCGTAACCGTGTGCGCCCGAATTTTGGCGCCGCCTCAGCTCGTCGCCGGCGTCGTTTCCGGCACCCCAGCCGACGCCACCGCCACCAATCGACGCGGCGTCGAGTGCACGTTTGAACGGCACCGGCCGCGCTCGATTTGGCCCACTGTGGGCGATTTCTGCAGCAGTCCTGTTGGGGATGCTTACCAGCATATAGACCCGGCAGGGTGATAACCCGGCTATGGAGCAGGCTCAGCGGGTCAGCTCACTGCGGGGCTGAAGGACTCTTGGTGGGCCGGCTTAACGAGGCCTAGCGAGGACAGGCCGGCTCACGGAGATGATGAGTGGCACGAAGGCCGTCATGGAGAACAAGTAGGAAGGAGTAGGAGACGGGTCAAAAGACGACCCAGACTCACATGTAATCTAGGGTTCCACCTGTATATATAAAGGGAAGCACCTATGCGAAAAAGACTAAGTTACCACCTCCTCGAGAGCTAGGTTAGCGATTCCGCATCCTTGTAATCGAGATCTACAGCAATATAATCAAGCAAGACGTAGGCTTTTACCTCCACCGTGAGGGGCCGAACCTAGGTAACCCGGCGTATTCTTGTTCCCGTTCAACCACGCTAAGCTTCCACACTTGTGCGATGGCCTCATCTCTAAGCCCTTTCACAAGGGCATCTGCCATGTCAAAACCACGACAGTTGGCGCTCACCATGGGGTTTACGCACGGTGGAGTTGAGTTCTTAGCGGGATCTCTTCTAGGGTTCGGGAGGTACGCGGTTGGCACGATGACCAAGAGCCGCCGCGGGAAGTTCTACATCAACGATTCATGCTGGGGCCCCGACGCCGACTCGATCGAGTACGGGTACCGGGTCCCCTTCGGAAAGATCCACACCTTCATCGGCGTGGTCGGCGAGCCGGCCGCCGGGTTGGAGAATATCGCCGGCATCGAGTCGGCGCGCCGTGCTCGTCAGAGCCAGGCGAGACCCGGCCTGCGCCAAGCCGGCCGAAACCATGTCTTCGTAGGCTTTACCCAAGGGGTGGCCTTGTCAGAGAACTCCCTGTCTGAGGATGATACGCTCGTCCAATCTGACAGCGAGTCATCGATGGGAGAGACCGAGTCAATCCTTCCTCTGCATGTTGGAGGGCTCGGCCACGCGGACAACGTCTTTCCAGAGAGCCCAGATCCGCCTCGCTTTGCGGCGGTATACATGGCGGGTAGGCAAGATCCGGTGCGTGACCCGGCCAATCCAACGGCGGGGTAGAACAACATCCGTGCTGGCTCAGGAGGAGCCGGCGCGTCGGCCATCGGCTCTCAGAAAACCGGGGTTCAGGCGCTTGCGGACTTGATGACCACGCTCGCAGCCCTGTTGACCGAGCCGGTCACCGCGGAGAACGCATTGGTGCGCAACATGAAAATCACGAACTGTCGTGAACAGATGGCCAAGATCCAAGAGGACATCAATGCGGAGAACGCCCGCATGGTGCAGGAGCAGGCCCGTATTGCCGAGGAGCGGCAGCGTCTGGATGAGGAGGTGAACTACCTGAGCCACCGGCAGGCCGAGTCGGAACTTGTCCACCGGAGGCATCATCAGAGCCGGCTTCCGGCCAATCTCGAGCTGACTCAGCTGTTCACCACACCGCCGGCTCTGACGAACCCGGGGGCTGGTGTTATCCCCATGGGAGAGCTGCCTTTGCAACAGTCGGTTCAGCAGCGGGAGTCGGCCCTGCTTCGCACGCCAGATCAGCAGCAGCTGCTGCCGTCTCACCGGTTCCAGACCCCAATTGGACACTACTCTAACCCGGTTGATAACGTGCTGGCAGCGACCCACAACGTGGCAGCTATTCCGATTGAGGGGGACGGCCCGATTCAGACAGAGGCCAGGAATGCTATTGCGATGCTCAAGACAGCAGTGGTGCAGCAGGCCAACTAATCGCATAGCCAGCACCGTCTTCACTCAACTCCTCACCAGAGCTGTACCAGGAGCCGGCATCCGGAGTCACCAGCGGTTTCCAGCAGCGCGCATCGCAGAAGGGGCGCCCCACCACTGGCGGATCAACTTCAGCCTAGGATCCCGCAGGACATTGTGGACGCTGCTCGGGTTCTACGAGCGTGGGAGGAGGAAAACGCGCGTGCAGGGCGTAACCCACTGGCGCATGTCAACACACCGGCATGAGTCAACCCGCCGCCGAATGTCAACTCGCCCGTCGCGACCCAGACAGATGGCCGACTTGGGGGCTCTTCAAGCCGCATGATCGAAACTCCATGCTTGATACCAGCGCTGCGGGAGGCGCGCATACCCCCCGATTTCAAAGGTCCTCATAAGGTTCCTAATTATACAGCAAATCTGGAGCCCACCGAGTGGATCGAGAGTTATGAGCTGGCAATGGACCTGTTAGGCGCAAGTGAATCAGTGTGTGCGCGTTACCTGCCTCTGATGTTAGAAGGCCCTGCACGCACCTGAATGAAAAACCTACCGATGAATTCTATCAACACATGGCAGGAACTGAAGGAGCGTTTCATCAAGAATTTTCAGGGAACCTGTAAGAGGCCAACCACAATTGTTGATCTTGAGCGTTGTGTCCAGCGCGAGGATGAGTCGGCGCATCACTGGGCTCGCCGGGTTGCGGAGGTTATACATAGTTGTGATAGCATTTCGGCCGCGCAAGCAGTACTCGTTTTGGAACGAACATGCAAGTTTCAGCCCCTGGTCCAGAAGCTTGGGCGACTCAAGTGAAAGGTCTAGGACATGGGAGACCTTATGGATGTCTTAACCCGGTATGCGGAGTCAGATAACACCAAGGATCCGCTGACAGACGAGGAGAAATCTGACAAGGGGAAGAAGGCTGGCGGCAAGGGTCAGCAGCAGAATAACAGCAACGGTCAGAACAACAACGGTGGTAAACGTAAGGGTTACGACGGTAGCTCTGATCTGGTGGCGAACACAAACACGGAGAACAAAGGTCAGCGTCAGAATGACGGTTCTAGGAGGCAGTCTGGTAATCGCCCTCTCACTTACGAGGAAGCTCTCAAGGCTCCTTGTCCGAAACACAGTTACAATGGTAAGCCGTCCCGTCACTCCTGGGAAAATTGCTATGTTATGCAAGAGTTTGCCAAGCGGGTCTTCCAGAATCATCATAATGGGGGCGGCAATGGCGGACAACCCACCAACCAGGGACCCGGCTTCTCAGGAGCCGGCTTGCAAGGGCCCTTCGCAGGACCCGGTTTCCAAGGGAGCGGCGGCCAAGGCGGCGGGTTTCAGGGGGCTGGTAACACTAGAGGCGGCAATCAGCGGAGCAACCAGGGGAATCAGCACCAAGCCGGCGCGACAGAGTTTCAGAGTAACCCGAAGCAGTTGAATAGTGGTCAGTATCATGTTTTCACCACCAGCACCTGCAAACGGGATCGAAAGGTGCAGCGATGAGCCGCCCACACGGTTGAGCCGGCGATTCCTTACGATCTCAACTGGTCTGAACAGCCGGTCACCTAGAGCAGGGCAGATCATCCTGTCCTCCTTGATCACCCTGGCCACCTGGCTCTGGTAGTTGCACCACAAGTTGGCGGCTATACACTGACTAAAGTGATCATGGACGGAGGCAGCAACATCAACATTCTGTACTATGACACGTTCAGGCGGATGAATCTGTCTAATAAGCAGTTAACTCCATCCTCTACAGTCTTTCACGGCATTGTTCCTGGCAAGTCAGCCTATCCCATGGGAAGGATTTCCCTTGAGGTGGCCTTTGGCTCAGAGGATAACTGGCGTTCTGAGTTCCTGTCCTTTGAGGTGGTTAAGCTTAAAAGCCCATACCACGCCTTATTCGGCCGGCCGGCTTACGCGCGGTTCATGGCACGGCCGTGTTACGTTTACCTGAAAATGAAGATGCCAGGACCAAGGGGAACCATCACAGTGGAAGGCAACCAGAAGATTGCACTCGAGTGCGAGGAAGGAGACGCAGCTTATGCCGAGACGGCTTGCGCCGCAGAGGAGTTGCGGTATTATAAGGATAATGTTGACCCGTCTGACAGGACATCCCTGAAGAAGCCCACCACGGAGTCTGACCCTCTGCTCAAGTTTAAGTCGGCCAGAGACACAAAGCAAGTTGATTTCACCCCAGGCAATTCTTCTGAGCAGTTCACCATCGGGACAAATATGGATCCCAAATAGGAAAGCACGCTCATCGAGTTCATCCGTGAGAACCGGGACATCTTTGCATGGAAACCTTCTGACATGCCAGGTGTACCAAGAGAACTCGCTGAGCACTCCCTTAATGTGGATCCCAAGTTCAAGCTTGTTCGCCAGTATCTCTGTCGCTTTAATGAGGAAAGGCGAAAAGCTATTGGTGAAGAACTGGCCCGGCTCCTAGCTGCCGGGTTCATCGTATAAGTCTTCCATCCTGAATGGCTGGCTAACCCAGTGCTTGTTCTGAAGAAAAACAGGACTTGGCGGATGTGTGTTGATTACACAGACCTGAATAAGGCTTGTCCTAGTGACCCCTTTGCCTTGCCCCGTATTGACCAGATCATTGATGCTACGGCTGGTTGTGAGAGTTTGTGCTTCCTGGATGCATACTCTGGCTATCATCAGATTAAAATGAAGCTGGAAGACCAGGAAAAGTTGGCTTTCATCACACCTTTTGGAGCTTTCTGTTATACAACCATGCCATTTGGTCTGAAGTGTGCACAGGCGACTTACCAGCGTTGTGTCCAAAGCTGCTTTCACAAACAGATCGGACGGAATGTTCATGCTTATGTTGATGACATTGTGGTTAAATCCCAGAAGAAAGAAACTCTGTTGGAGGATCTCAAGGAAACATTTGACAATCTCCGTATCTACCAGATGAAGCTTAACCCGGAGAAGTGTGTTTTTGGTGTCCCTGCAGGAAAGCTTCTGGGATTTCTTGTTTCCGAGCATGGCATTGAAGTTAACCCGGAAAAAATCAAAGCAATCACGACCCTGGCTAAGCCGGCCAATTTGAATGCCGTGCAGAAGCTGGCTGGGTGGGTTGCGGCGCTGAGCCGGTTCATTAGCCGGCTTGGGGAAAAGGCAATTCCGTTATATCAATTGCTCAAGAAGTCAGATAATTTTGTCTGGAGTGATGCTGTAGATCAGGCTTTGAGGCCCTCAAGAAGCAGTTGTTGAAGCCGCCAGTCCTTGCTGCCCCTCGCGAGAAGGAGCCGATGTTGCTATATATTGCTGCCAATAACAAGGCTGTAAGGGTGGCAGTCGTGGTAGAGCGCAAGGAGGACGGCAAGGAATATCCAGTCCAGCACCCTGTGTATTATATCAGTGAGGTGTTAACCGAGTCCAAACAGCGATATCCACATTGGCAGAAACTGGTCTACGGAGTGTTTATGGCTAGCCGCAAGCTGAAGCATTACTTCCACGAACATCCAATCACTGTGGTCAGCTCAGCACCTCTTGGGGATATAATCCAGAACCGGGAGGCGACAGGCCGGGTTGCTAAGTAGGCCATCGAGCTTGGTCCGCATCATCTCAAATACGTGCCCCGCACAGCAATCAAATCTCAGGCATTGGTGGATTTCATTAATGATTGGACAGAGTTGCAGGCTCCCAAAGGGAAGCCCGACACAACATACTGGTCCATACACTTTGACGGCTCAAGGCAGCTCGAAGGCTCGGGGGCTGGAGTTGTGATTACTTCCCCACGAGGAGATAAGTTCTGTTATGTTTTAAGACTCATGTTCCCCTGTACTAACAATGCAGCAGAATATGAGGCCTTGCTTCATGGGCTTCGGATAGCCAAGGAGATGAACCTGAGCCGGGTCAGGTGTTTGGGTGATTCAGACTTGGTGGCCCAGCAAGTTTCAGGTACATGGGATTCCAAGGATCCCCTTATGGTGTCTTATCGGCATGCGGTCACAAATATTGCTGGACACTTCAAAGGTTATCAAGTTGACCATATTGATCGCCGGCAGAACGAGGCGGCAGACGCACTCTCTCGCTTGGGTTCTCAGCACAAGCCAGTGCCACCCAATGTGTTCCTGGACGTTTTGCAAAACCCGTCTGTCAAGTTACCAACCGAGGAGGACCTGGCTATTCCTGACCCGGAGGTGGCTCTAGTGGCTGTTGTCCACGCTATCCCTGATTGGACGGTCCCCTATTTGGCTTAGCTAAGCCGGGGAGAACTGCCAACAGAGGAAATCCTCGCTCGGCAGATCATCAGAAGATCCAAGTCTATGACTATTGTCAATGGCGAGTTGCACCGACGAAGCGTCACTGGTGTTTTTCAGCGTTGTGCTTCACCTGAAGAAGGCCGCGCAATTCTCAATGAGATTAACTCTGGTGATTGTGGACACCATGCCGGCTCAAGATCACTAGTCGCGAAGGCTTTTCGGCACGGTTTTTACTGGTTCGCAGCTCATGCTGACGCAGAGGACATTGTCCGTAAGTGTGATGGTTGCCAAAAATATGCTCGCCAGGCCCATGTGCCAGCTCAAGAGTTGAGGATGATCCCGATTACTTGGCCGTTCGCGGTCTGGGGGCTTGACATGGTGGGACCCTTCAAACGTTCTAAGAATAAGCATATGCACCTACTGGTGGCTGTGGACAAGTTTACCAAGTGGGTGGAAGCAGAGCCGGTCAGCAACTGCGACGCGGCTACAACTGTCAAGTTTTTGAAAAAGCTGATATTCCGATTTGGCTACCCGCACAGTATCATTACAGACAATGGAACTAATCTGTCCAAGGGAGTTATGGAACAGTTCTGTCAACAGGAGCACATCCGGCTTGATCTAGCATCGGTTGCGCATCCTCAGACCAATGGACAGGCAGAAAGGGCCAATCAGGAATTGCTGCGTGGTATCAAACCCCGGCTCATGGTGCCTTTGCAGCGCACGCCGGGTTGCTGGGAAGAAGAATTACCTTCGATGCTTTGGACCATACGGACTACTCCCAACAGGTCAACAGGGTATACGCCGTTTTTCCGAGTCTATGGTGCAGAAGCTGTACTTCCAAGCGATATTCATCATGACTCCCCTCGAGTGGCGGCCTATGTGGAATCAGATAATGAGCAGGCTCGCCAAGATGCTCTTGATGCTCTGGAGGAAGAACGCGACCTTGCCGCATCCAGATCAACAATTTATCAGCAAGACCTATGTCGCTATCACAGCCGTAGAGTTCGAAGCCGCACTTTTCAGGAAGGTGACTTAGTGCTCCGTCTGATACAAGACCAGACATGCATGCATAAGCTTTCACCACATTGGGAAGGGCCCTTTGTGGTCAGCAAGAATCTCAACAACAGGTCATATTACCTGATTGATATACGTGAGAAGGATAAATCACGTACCTCTGAAGAGGAAACAAGCCGGCCCTGGAATATTGCCCAACTCCGGCCATACTACACCTGAGTCATTGATTGGGTCGCATCTTTGTACATACCTTCTATCATGTATATACCTCTTTTCTGATCAAATAAAATAAGGACCAGCAGCACTATATAAAAAGTGTTGTTTTGCCTCAAAATTTGTGTGTTGGATCTTTATTTGTTGATCTTGGTTACTTGGGGGCTTCCAACTCAATTGAGTTTAGCTTACAAAACCCTTTAACCCGGCGAGATGCCACAAAGTTGGTTAAACCTGCCTGTTAGCAAGATGCTACTCCCTAAAAACGACCCGACGTACGTCTGACAAGTTAATCACATTGGTGACCATGAATTCGTCAGAGTTAAAACGTCCGATTGGTTGTGTGAGAGCCGGCTTTCAGAGAGCGAGGACAAACCAACAGGCCAAAGCGCCAGCTTCATGAAAGCATATTCCGGCTTGCGCTTTATGAGCCGTCCGTTTCAAGTTGTGTTTAGCAGCTGGCTTGCGCTTTACGAGCCAGCTGTTTCCAGCATATTCCGGCTTACGATTATGTTCTTTTGCACTCATCTCATCTCTGCATACATGCATACATCCATGCATACCATTTACTTTACTTCACTTTGGTATTCTTGATTCCTTACAAACAGCAACAAAGATTACTCATTTATGTGATTTCATCAATAACCATTACATACAATTGTTATTGTTTCAGCAGAATCACTCTATTGCAAAAACCGGCTCTCGCAGCCCAAAACAGGATTTATAGAAGCAAGGCATCCATAGTATTGGTACAGGCAATAAACAAGCTCAGTACATGATGGCACTAGCATCACCATCAAGTGTTTCATACTACCCTATTACAAGCCGCCCATCCACTGCGGCCACGACACAGATTTTTACAAAGTTCAGCCTATAAAAGGATAAGCTGGCGTTTATGTCGCCGGGTCAGAGCTGGCGCCAGCGCCCGATGAAGCACCATGAGCCGGCTCTTCGCGGCCGTCGTCATCCTCTGCCTCTTGACTTGACTCGCCGGTTGACCACTGAATTGAGCGCAATGCTTCAAATAGGGCATCGGCGGATATCAGGGAGGAAGGGTCGACTTCAGGAGCAAAGGATGGCTTGCGCATACGGGTTAGGGCCACCGGCTCATGACTAGGCGGCTCTATCCGCTCATTCTCCTTTGAGTAGGGCGCCTGGTACTTTGTCAGATCGGCCTCTTCTGTGATCGCGGTGGCGGCAACCCGGGTTTCTTTGATGCAGCGTTGGAAGTCCTTCTTGGTAAATGGCGAGTCGTCCACGTTGAACTCTGGGTACCCGCCCACAATCTGAGCCGGGTCGAGCTCGGGCACGTATGCCTTGGCTCGCGCAAGTGCTGTTAGAGCCCCAGTGCGGCAGCACGCCTTCTTCCAGTCCTCAAACCACCTGGGCACGACTGACAGCTCTTTCAACGTGTCCACAATCAACTGCGGCGGCGCCTTGGTGTTCTTGGCGGCCATTATGCAACGGCAGCCGCCTATGTATAGTTGTTCTACAAGGGTGTACACCGCCTTCAATTTCACCACTGGTTGCTGCACAAGAGTTTGATTCTTCCGACCTGCCAAAGTACGTACACACGATCAGTCCAGCCGGCTTAGCATATTTAAGTCAGAACTATTGGCGCATGGTCTGTTTTGCTTACCGAAGATGGGCCGGCACATGGCGGTGATTTGGCCTTTTAGAGTCGCCAGTTCTTGAGTCACCGGCTCAAGTTTGGCTTCGGCCTCTTCAGCTCGCGCGGCTTGGGTGGCTCTTGCGGCCTCAGTCTCTTGCAAAGTGTTCCGCACGATGACCAACGACTTGTTGGCCTCAGCAGCGGATTCTTCAGCTTCTTTGCGCAGCTTTTTCTTCTTTCGTGCTTCCTTTCGGAAGAAGGAAGCCTGCGCCTCCACTTGATCCAGCATATCCTGCAAGACAGTCTGTTATACATCATACACGCATGACCCGAGCCGCCCTCAAGGACAACCGGGCGCATGGGGGCTACATGTTTTCGAGCTTAAAACAAACAGCAAGGCAAGTTCCATGCAGCTGCAGGCACTCTACATGGCACTTGGGGGCTAATGCATAAATTGATCTATCCTAAAATTTTGAAGACCCGCTCGTCATGAATGGCGAGCCGGCCTTTGGGGTCGCCGGTTGAAGTTCTGCTTATGAGTTCAATTTGGAAGTCCCGGCTCATCATTCTATACTGACCCGGCCCTTGGGGGCTACATATATATATGGTACAGAACGAAGGGTGCAACTTACCTCATACTTCCGCTTCAATGACGTTATCATGGCGATCTCTATGTCCCGGCTTTCAGATAGCCGGGTCAGCATAGCCTGGTGCAGCGTACTGGCATCTTGGTCTTCAAACATAGCAAAGTTAAGAGCCGTCTTTCCCTTGTCCTTCGAGGCCGTCTCAGGCTTGGCAGGGATTTTTGTAAGAGCGGTAGAAGCCTCCGGAGTCGTTTGCTGTTCTCCGGTCACCACCACATCATCCTGAGCCGGATCCACAGGCGGCTCTTCGGGCTGCTCCTCAGTTGGATTTTCTTTCTCCTGGATAACAGGTGAGGGAGCACGTGCCGGGCTGGCAGTGTCTTGAGGTGGCAGGCTGTTCTGGGCCGCCGGCTCGTCCTGTGTGGCCAAGGTGGCCTCTCTCTCCCCTTGAGAGCCTGGTTGAATGACCGAATCAGATGACCCGGCAGGTGCTTTCTTCTTGATAGCTTTGGCGCAGTATAAGAAACAAAGGAGTTAATTCATTTAAAAGGGTGAAGAATAAGAAACTGCTATGTCACAGGAATGATTACTTACCCAGGGTTGATGTTGAAAGCCGGCGCCTGAGTAGCGCTTGACTCGCCCGAGGAGGGGGACGTCTGGTAAGCTGAGTCATTTAAATGTAAGGGTTCTTTGAAGCAACCAGCTAGAGGAAAAGAGGGGGTTGGACTGAGAAGCACCTCTGCCCGTGCCCTACGGGACGGCGGCTCATATGGGAGCCCACCACTTAGCTCGCCTTCGCTGCTCCAGGTCTTCCTTTTGGAGGTCCCGGCTTGATGTGTTTTCTTCAAAACAAATTTGGGATCCAAATGAGCGTCCTGGTGTGAAAAAGGGACCTTACAGATGGCAACCTGGGGCTTCCTTCGAACCTTGCGGATTACAGCCCGGGTTTTCTTCCGAATAGGTATTGGAGAGTCAGAGTCTGAAGAGATCAAAGTTACCTCTGGCTCATTGGTGTGGCTAATTTCAGCTTCATCCTGAAGAGAAAGGGCGTCAGTAAGTCGAATAAAAAGACAACCAAGTGAGTCGAGTTCTACCTCAGCCTCATTTTCTGCGGCCGGCTCATCAGCATCAGCCGGCTCATCCTGTTGCTCCACTGGAGCGGGGGCGGGTTGTTGAGGTTTCTTCCTTTTCCAAAACTTATCGTCTGCCTGCATTTGTGATGAGTTGGCAGTTAAGAATGAGATGAAGAAGGCGAGTCAAGAAACAGAATAAAAAGGTGCAAGCACTTACTGAAGGCACAGGGTTGGTCAAGCAGAAGGGTGCTAGCCCGGTTTTGTTGCACATCTCTTGAGGCTCTCCCAATAATCTCTTGGTGGCTTTGTTTATGTCACTCGCAGATAAATTGACTTGGCTGAAGCGTTGAACGTCAGCCGGCTCACCAGTATAATTGCACATCAAGTCGCCCCTCTGGCTAAGGGGCTGGATTCGCTAGCTTATCCAGCACCGGGTCAGATCGATCCCGGTAAGGCCGTTAGCAACCAAGGCCCTTATCTTGGAATAAATGAGGGTAATTTGCTTACGTTCCTCTGTTGATGGCCAACCCGGAAAGGCAACCGTTGCGTTCAGCCGGTCCAGTCTGTAACCCGGTAGGGGGTTTTCATCTTGAGGAGCAGTGCTTTTGCAGTAAAACCAAGTCTTGTTCCAACCCTTGGGATGACTCGCCAGTTTGGCCTCAGGAAAAGGAGTGTTTCTTCGCCTTTGAATAGAAATGCCACCAAGTTCTATGCTAGGGCCATCGGTGAACTCGGTCTGATGGTTGATGTAGAAGAATTCTTGGAAGAGAAGGACAGTTGGCTCTGTTTGGAGGTACACTTCGCAGAAGACTTGAAACTGGCAAAGGTTGGTGATTGAATTTGGGCCAAGATCCTGTGGCTGAAGGTCGAAAAAATTGAGAACGTCACGGAAGAATTTTGACCCGGGCGGACGAAAACCCTTCTGAAGGTGATCTGCGAAGACAACCACTTCGTCTTGCTTAGGCTGGGGAGAGCTCTCTTCATCAGGCGCCCGCTAGTTGATTGTTTCTTGAGCCGGCAAGAGGCCTTGCCCCACGAGCTCGTTCAACATAAGAGTTGAGACCTGGGATCTGACCCAGTTGTAGGACTTGTCGGTCTTGGGGGCCATGACGATTTCGGATTTCAACTACAAAGGCAATAATGATAAGCCGGCGTGTTAAGCTCATGAGGTATAACCCGGCAAAATGATAAGACGAACATGATTGCTAAAGCCGTGACACGAATTTGTGCAAGCCGCCGAAGCAATGATAAGCCGGTATAACAGTGAGCCGGTGCTGGCAAGTCAGTGGTACTTTGGGTTTCCCCTAAGTGTTGAGCTATCTACAAACAAGAATCTAACGGAGCGGTTACCATTACGGATCTGGAAATGCTTCGAAAAAGAAAATTTTAGGACCTAAACCATGGATGAATATGAGAGCCTATTTTGCAATGGGGGTCTGTTGTAAGCAATGCAGAGATCCAGATGGGAAAAATGGTGTCACCATGACAACTAAAGTATTTATTCCAGTTGTTTAGGTGAATCAAGGTCTAATAAGAGAGGTGAGATAAACACTGACGAGCACTGACGAACTACGACGAACTGTGCCGAAGAATGAAGAGCTACAGATCTAAAGGGAGAAAGATTTGAGTATACCTGCGTGCGGCGGATGTGGTCGGAGTGTTCCAAACGAGCTCCGGCGGCGACTGGGCCGGCGGAGAGGTCGCGGTCGAGGTGGTTGGAGAGCTCGAGGATGAGCGGCGGCGTTTTGGTTGCGAAGAAGTGGGCGAGAGGAAGAAGAAGGGTAAAAGGTGAAGTGGGGGTGAGCTGGCCTCTTTATAGGCACGGTAAAAATTAAAACGACAGGTGCGGAGCCCCAGGCGGCGTAGTAATTTTTGGCTGCGGGCTCCTCGATTTTCGCGCCTAACAGGACCATACGAACCCACTCAAAGATACGGCATGATGTCATCCCAGATTTGCGATAGTAGATTGTGATGTCATCAGGAAAAGGAAATACAAAATGCTAAGTCTGAACCTGAAGGAATGACCCGTCGATCTACTTAACCCGGCAAATTGAGCCGGTCAAGGACAGCGTTTTAAAGGACCGGCTTGGGAAGCGCTTGGAGAGTATCTTGCTAATATTTTGCTTTTTCAGGATAAAGTTTAACGTGAATAAATTCAAGTCAAACTGAGGGCTAATGTTGGGGATGCTTACCAGCATATAGACCCGGCAGGGTGATAACCCGGCTATGGAGCAGGCTCAGCGGGTCAGCTCACTGCAGGGCTGAAGGACTCTTGGTGGGCCGGCTTAACGAGACCTAGCAAGGATAGGCCGGCTTAGGCAATGGGCCGGCTCACGGAGATGATGAGTGGCACGAAGGCCGTCTTGGAGAACAAGTAGGAAGGAGTAGGAGATGGGTCAAAAGACGACCCAGACTCTCATGTAATCTAGGGTTCCACCTGTATATATAAAGGGGAGCACCTATGCGAAAAAGACTAAGTTACAACCTCCTCGAGAGCTAGGTTAGCCATTCCGCATCCTTGTAATCGAGATATACAGCAATATAATCAAGCAGGACGTAGGCTTTTACCTCCACCATGAGGGGCCGAACCTGGGTAACCCGGTGTATTCTCCTTCCCGTTCAACCCCGCTAAGCTTCCACACTTATGCGATGGCCTCATCTCTAATTCCTTTCACAAGGGCATCTGCCGTGTCAAAACCACGACAAGTCCCGAGCACGCCGCCGCATAATTGGTCGCCAGCGGCTAAACGCCGGCCGCCGCCGATGTGGCTGGCCTGGGTCCCACCCTGGGTCGCTGACCAGTGGGTCCCGCGGGCCCCATTTGACCACGTGGACTGGTCAACGTACTGACTGGGCAGCACTGTGCCACTGACAGGTGGGCCCCACGCGTTTAATTAATGTTTTTATAATTAAAACTTAATCTGTTAATCTAATTAGTCACTGACAGTGGGGCCCCACCTGCTAATTAATCTCTAATTAGTTTAAATAATCTCTGTTTAGCCCACTATGTATGACATGTGGGTCCCAGCCGTCAGGTTTGACCTGGACCGGCTGGGTTGACTGTTGACGCCATCCTGACGCAATGCTGATGCAATAAAGTATTTTTTGTTATTTTTTAATCTAAATTAATTCCAGAAATTTCAGAAAATGGTTTAAAACTTTGAAAAAACGTAGAAAATAAACCGTAGCTCGGATGAAAAAGTTTTCTACATGAAAGTTGATCAGAAAAATGAGACAAATCCGAATATGCCGTCCATGTAGCTGTTACATGCCCACAACACTGCAAACATGGAACCTTCCCCTCCGATTCATCTGTCGGACAGATGCCTTAAACCGGGAAAATATTCCCAGATATTTTCCCGCTCCATCTCTAACGTGTAGTGCTGCATTAGGTCACACCTAGCACAGCATATTGCCATGCCATGCATCTGTGTTGCATTTGTTTGCTTTTATTTATTGTTTCTTCCCCCTCTTCTTCTCCGATAGACCTAGAGACTGATGCTGCTGCCGTGTACGACTACGCCTCTGATGACCAGCCCTTTTCAGCAAAGCTTCCAGGCAAGCAAACCCCTTTGAACATGCCTATATCACCCATTCTTTCTCTCTTATGCTTGCATTAGAATTGCTACAGTTGTTGTTCCGATAATACCTATTCTGATGCATAGCCTGTTTTTGTAACCGTTGTTGATACCATTCCTGCTATCCTAAATGCTTAGTATAGGTTGGTTAGTGAACCATCTGTGACCCTTCATCCTTGTCCCTGTTGCCCCGCTTTGTTACTGGTGCCCCGATCAATGTGATCAATGGGCTGAGCCCGACACATCACCGCACACCCCCTAAGTTGTACGACTCTGCAGAGCCACCATCGAGTGCCGAGGGTGATACCTCTTACCTCACTCCTGATGTTGCCTCTGTAGTATAGCTAGTCAGTTGTGGGTTACCGAGGGTGATTCCTCTTTCACCACCTCCGATGATGCCTTTGTCGTACAACCCCCTCAAGTGTGAACCCATCGAGGGTGATTCCTCCGAGTTCACCTTGATGGATACATCTAGTGGGAATCCATCGAGGGTGATTCCTCGGATTTCCTCCTTGATGTTACGTACACACGGATACTTTGACCTTATCACAGTCCCTGATTAAAGTCGGGTCGGCCTTGAGGGGTACCCGCGAGTAATGTGAAGTCGGGTTGACCATGAGGGTACCCGCGAGATAATTACGAGGCATGGCCGGGTAGGCAGATTGCCTCAGGAGAGGGAGGAGAGGAATTGGGTCTGGCCCTTGCCACAAGTCCTTGAGACGGGGCAACGGGACCACAGATCGTGGAGTACTGATCGTTGCCGCGAGCTCCCAACACACTAATGGGTTAGGATATGTGATCTGAGTAGGCCTCTGGCCTTTTCGCACTAACCACCACGCGGGAATAGTATGGGCACTCGGCGTCGTATGTATCAGCCGAAGTTCTTCAGACGTCGGCAGTTGAGCGGCGCGCGCCCGGGTAGACCGCGAAAGCCTGCGTGTGTATACAGGGGCTAGGTCTGGTCCCGGCTGCGTTCGCAACGCGCAGGAGTGCAAAGGGCGATGGGCCCAAGACCCCTGAGCGCTTAGGGTGTAGACCGGCGTGCTGGCCTCTCTGTTGAGCCTAGGTAGGGCTACGGCGTGTCGATCAACCAAGGCCGGGCATGGACCGAGTAGGTGTGTCCGGCCAGAGTTAATCGAGCGTGTTGGGTAAATTGGTGCACCCCTGCAGGGAAGTATATCTATTCGAATAGCCGTTTCCACGGTAACAAGACGCTCGGAAAGTATCCCGATCTACTACAACTAGAACTGGATACTTGTGAATTTAATTAATAAGTTAGTTCCGGGATTGCTTCCTCGCAGGGAGTCAAGGAAGGATCTCTAGGCATTGCTACTATATTACTTATTACTATATGTTATGTTACTAATCTGCACTCTTCTAATGCTGCAAGACGCTGAAGATGCTAGTCTTCGATAGGCTAGGCTTTCCCCTCTATTCTGGCATTTCTGCAGTCTAGTCCACAGATACAGCCCCTTCAATTGATACCGATGCATAAGTAGAATAGATCTGATGTAAGTCTTGAGAGTACTTTGGATGAGTACTCACGGTTGCTTTGCTACCTCTTTTTCCCCATACCCGATGACTGCGATCAGATGACGGAGCCCCGGAGCCAGCTGCTTCCGCCGACGACTACTACTACCACGGTGGAGCTTACTACTACGTGGAGACCGACGACCAGGAGTAGATAGGAGGCTCCCAGGCAGGAGGCCTACGCCTTTCGGTCTAGTGTCGTTGTTTTGCTCAGCCTTCTTAAGGCAGACTTGTTTAACTTTATGTCTGTACTCAGATGCTAATGCTTCCACTGATGCTTGTATGACTCGAGCTTATGTATTCGAGCCCTCGAGGCCCCTGGCTTGTAATATAAAGCTTGTATGACTTTTATTTGTGTTTAGAGTTGTGTTGTGATATCTTCCCGTGAGTCCATGTGCTTGATCATGCGCATTTGCGTGTACGATTAGTGTACAATTAAGTTGAGGGCATCACATTTTCAAAGAAGGGAGGATGATGTGGACATAGCTATTATTAAAACGTCTGCAAATATTACACGACAAATTAATAACCAGGTATTTTTGTTCCTTAGTAAATATGATTCAATTATCAAGAATACGATATTGCCTTCATGCGATATTTTTCTTGTACTTAGGAGCGAAGGATTTGAAGAATGTACCAGAAAGAATTATGCGCAGATAAAAGACGTAGCAGCTAGTAGCACCAGGAGCAGTACAAGCAAAGATTTGCTCCACCTTGAGTCAACCACGTGGTCTAGCATGCATGCTAATTATAAATTCAAGGAAGTGGACCGTAGGCCCATGTGTGGCAGCGCTAATTGGAGTTTTCTTATGCCAACTCAAGTCCACAAGGGAATCAAGGAGGTGGGCCTCCACAGGGTGTTACGTCGGCCAGGTTTTGCACGGGTGCACGGGACATCGAGGCGGCGTCACGCTCCTGTAATAAATAGGTAGCATCTATTAGGGTTAGACTCGGGTTTTGTTTAGGGAAGTTTAACTATTGCTACTTTTATTTTGTCTTCGCTCGTAGCGGCTAGTGCGACCGTCAAGACATCCTATCGGAACCTCATCTTGTGAGATTTATTACATCTAGCATATTCGCAATTTCAGATTGCTTGGCTATTATTTTCTTGCATGTTCTTTGATTTGCTTGCAGGAAAAATCCCTCATGGATAGGTCGATCGCGCCGTTGGCTCGATCGATAACATCGTGGAGTTAGTTCAGCGATCGCCGTGGATATCAATCGTGTACGGTTCTCCCTGTACGGTTGGTAGCCGGATCGTGAGGGTCAAGTCCCACAAAATAATAGTTATCTCTCTCTCTTCAAAAGATCGGGCCCTAGTTCACATCATGATGTGCCCACTACTTTGGATTACAAGGACTTTAATTATGATAATTGCTCTTTAGTTGAATGTATTTCCTTGTTGCAATCCATGATTAATTCACCTAATGCCTATGAACAAAATAAATCTTTTACTAAACATATTATAGAAGCTATGATAAAAGCTCATGAAGAAAAGCTCGAGTTGGAAGTTTCAATTCCTAGAAAATTACATGATGAATGGGAACCTACTATTAAAGTTAAAATTAAAGATTATGAATGTAATGCTTTATGTGATCTAGGTGCTAGCGTCTCTACTATACCAAAATATTTGTGTGACGTGCTAGGTCTCACCGATATGGATGCTTGTTCCCTTAATTTACATCTAGCGGATTCCACTATTAAAAAACCATTGGGCAGAATAAATGATGTGCTTATTCTTGCTAATAGAAATTATGTGCCCGTGGATTTCATTGTGCTTGATATTGAATGCAATCCATCTTGTCCTATAATACTTGGTAGGCCTTTCCTACGAACCATAGGTGCTATTATTGATATGAAAGAAGGTAATATAAGATTTCAATTTCCATTAAATAAAGGGATGGAACACTTCCCTAGGAAGAGAATTAAGCCACCATATGAATCTATTATGAGGGCCACCTATGGAATTAATTTGAAGGATGACAACACTTGAAAGTATGCATTATGCCTAGCTAGGGGCATAAAACAATAGCGCTTGTTGGGAGGCAACCCAATAAATAAAATAATTTTTAGTTTTACTTTCTGTTTTTGTGTGTTTACACAATTTTAGCCTCTGTTATGATTGTGTTTTTATCTTTTAATTAGTGTTTGTGCCAAGTAATGCCTTTGGGATGATTTGGATGATAGTATAATTGATGCTGTTTGAAAACAGAAACTTTTGTGTCCAGTGCAGGAATTTTGATTTTTTTTCTGGAGTGTCAGAACCTTCTGAATTTCATAAACAATATTGATATATGAATTTCCCATGTTTTCCTAATTTTTTAGAATTTTTGGAGTTACATAAGTATGACTTTAATTCAGATCTTTACAGACTGTTCTGTTTTAGACAGATTCTGTTTGTGTTGCATAGTTTGCTTATTTTGATGAATCTATGGATCGTATCAGGGGGTATGAGTCATGGAGAAGTTGGAGTACAGTATCATTATGCCAATATTAAATATGAATCAATTTACAACAGTACCTAAAGTTTAAGATTTGTTTGTTATACTAACGAATCTCACGAGGTTTCTGTTGAGTTTTGTGTGCTGAAGTTTTCAAGTTTTGGGTGAGACTACGATCGATAAAGGAACAAGGAGAGGAAATAGCCTAAGCTTGGGGATCCCCAAGGCACCCCAAAGTAATATTCAAGGAATACCCAAGCATCTAATCTTGGGGATGCCCCGGATGGCATCCCCTCTTTCGTCTACAATCTATCGGTAACTCACTTGGAGCTATATTTTTATTCATCACATGATATGTGTTTTACTTGGAGCATCTTGTGCTATAGTTTGCTTGATTTTGTTTGCTCTTTAGTTTGCCACAATCATATTTGCTGAACACACCTTTTTGAGAGGACATACATTATTCGTGATTTGTTAGAATACTCTATGTGCTTCACCTATATCTTTTGAGCTACGCAGTTGCTCTAGTGCTTCACTTATATCTTTTAGAGCACGGCGGTGGTTATATTTTAAAGAAATAGTTGCACTCTCATACTTCACTTATATCTTTTTGAGAGTCTAATAATAGTAATGGTAATATGCATGGGTTTGAATTTGGTCCTAATATGATAGGTATTCAAGAGGGATATAATAAAAACTTTCATGTAGATCACTGAATATGATAAGTTTGATTCCTTGCAATAGTTTTGCGATATTAAGATGGTAATATGTGGGAGGTGCTAGTAGATAATTGTGGTTTAGTAAGAATATTGGTGTTAAGGTTTGTGATTCCTGAAGCATGCACGTATGGTCTGTCGTTATGCTAAGAAGTTGGAGCATGATTTATTCTTGATTGTCTTCCTTTGTGTGGCGGTCGGGGGCACGCGATGGTTAACTCCTACCAACCTCCCCCCTAGGGGCATGCGTAGTAGTACTTTGCTTCGAGGGCTAATAAACTTTCGCAATAAGTATGTGAGTTCTTTATGACTAATGTGAGTCCATGGATTATACGCACTCTCGCCTTTCCGCAATTTGCTAGCCTCTTCGGTACCGTGCATTGCCCTTTCTCACATCGAGAGTCGGTGCAAACTTCGTCGGTGCATCCAAACCCCGTGATATGATACGCTCTATCACACATAAGCCTCCTTATATCTTCCTCAAAATAGCCACCATACCTACATATTATGGCATTTCCATAGCCATTCCGAGATATATTGCCATACAACTTCCACTGTTCTTTTTATATGACACACATCATCATTGTCATATTGCTTTGCATGATCATATAGCTGACATAGTATTTGTGGCTCAGCCACCGTTCATCATTTTTTATACATGTTACGCTAGTATCATTGCACATCCTGGTACACTGCCAGAGGCATTCATATAGAGTCATATTTGTTCTAGTTTCGAGTTGTAATTTTGAGTTGTAAGTAAATAGAAGTATGATGATCATCATTATTAGAGCATTGTCCCAGTGAGGAAAATAAAAAAAATAAAAAAAGGCCAAAAAGAGCCCAAGAAAAAAAAGAAGAAAAAAAGAAAAAAAAAAGAAATGAAAAAAATAAAAAAAATGAGAGAAAAAGAGAGAAGGGGCAGTGTTACTATCTCTTTCCATGCTTGTGCTTCAAAGTAGCACCATGTTTTTCATATAGAGAGTCTCCTATTTTGTCACTTTCATATACTTGTGGGAATTTTTCATTGTAGAACTTGGCTTGTATATTCCGATGATGGGCTTCCTCAAATGCCCTAGGTCTTCATGAGCAAGCAAGTTGGATGCACACCCACTTAGTTTTCATGTTGAGCTTTCATACACTTATAGCTCTTAGTGCATCCGTTGCATGGCAATCCCTACTCCTCGCATTGACATCAATTGATGGGCATCTCCATAGCCCGTTGATTAGCCTCGTCGATGAGAGACTATCTTCTTCTTTTTGACTTTCCCTTATTAATCTCTACCATCACATTCTATTCCACCCACAGTGCTATATCCATGGCTTGCGCTCATGTATTGCGTGGGGGTTGAAAAAGCTGAAGCGCGTTAAAAAGTATGAACCAATTGCTTGGCTAAAACCGGGGTTGTTCATGATAAATATTTTATGTTAAGAAGATGGAGCATGACAGGATTATATGATTTTGTAGGGATAACTTTCTTTAGCATTTTTATTTTGAAAGACATGATTGTTTATTATTATGCCTGAGTATTGATGTCTTTATATCAAATTATAGACTATTGCTTTGAATCATTCGGATCTTAATATTCATACCGTAAGAGAGAATTACATGATGAAATATGTTAGGTAGCATTCCACATCAAAAAATCTGTTTTTATCATTTACCTACTCGAGGACGAGCAGGAATAAAGCTTGGGGATGCTTATACGTCTCCAACGTATCTATAATTTTTTATTGTTCCATGCTATTATAGTATCAATCTTGGATGTTTTATATGCAATTATATGCAATTATATATCATTTTTTGGGACTAACCTATTAACCTAGTGCCCAGTGCCAGTTGCTGTTTTCTGCTTGTCTTTGGTTTTTTAGGAAATCAGTACCAAACGAAGTCCAAATGCCACGAAACTTTTTGATGATTTTTTTCTAGAGAAAAGAGACCCCGGAAGCTTCGGGAGGATGCCAGAAGCCTCACGAGGAGGCCACAAGTCAATAGGGCCTGGCCCCAGGGGGGCGCGCCCTGATGCCTTGTGGGCCCCTCATGGCTCCTTTTGACCTAATTCCACTTCTATAAATTCTCAAATATTCGGAAACCATCAGAGAGCTAGACGAGAAAACCCTACCGCCGCCGCAAGCCTTTGTTCTTCCGTGATGCCATATAGAGGCCTTTTCCAGTACTCTGTCGGAAGGGGAATCGATCACAGAGAGCTTCTACATCAACCTTGCTGCCCCTCCGATGATGTGTGAGTAGTTTACCACAGACCTACGGGTCCATAGCTAGTAGCTAGATGGCTTCTTCTCTCTCTTTGATCTTCAATACCATGTTCTCCTCGATGTTCTTGGAGTTCTATCTGATGTAATCTTCTTTTGCGGTGTGTTTGTTGGGATCCGATGAATTGTGGGTTTATGATCAGATTATTCATGAGAAATATTTGAGTCTTCTCTGAACTCTTTTATGCATGATTGTTATAGCTTTGTATTTCTCTCCGATCTATCCGTTTGGTTTGGCCAACTAGATTGATTTATCTTGCAATGGGAGAGGTGCTTTGTGATGGGTTCAATCTTGCGTTGCTCAATCCCAGTGACAGAAAGGGACATGACACGTATTTGTATTGTTGCCATTAAGGATAAAAAGATGGGGTTTAATCATATTCCTTGAGTTTACTTTGTCTACATCATGTCATCTTGCTTAAGGCGTTACTCTGTTTTATACTTAATACCCTAGATGCATGCTGGATAGCGGTCGATGGATGGAGTAATAGTAGTAGATGCAGGCAGGAGTCGGTCTACTTGTTTTGGACATGATGCCTATATACATGATCATTGTCTTGAATATCAGCATAACTATGCGCTTTTCTATCAATTGCCCAACAGTAATTTGTTTACCCACCGTACGTTCTGCGCTCGAGAGAGAAGCCTCTAGTGAAAACTATGGCTCCCGGGTCTACCTTTATCATATATTAAAATCCAAAAATACCTTGCTGCAATTTATTTACTTTTATTTTATTTTGCAATTTACTTTTCTATCTATCACTATCAGAATTAATCCTTGCAAATAATCGCTAAGGGGATTGACAACCCTCTTATTTGCGTTGGGTGCAAGTGATTGCTTTTGTGTGTGTAGGTGCTGCTAACAAGGTTCTGTGTGGTTCTCCTACTCGATTGATAACCTTGGTTCTTAACTGAGGGAAATACTTATCTCTATTGTACTGCATCATCCTCTCCTCTTCGGGGAAATCCCAACGCAGATCACAAGTAGCAGGAGCCGGCACGCAGAGTCACCAGCAGTCTCCAGCAGTGCACAGCGAAGAAGGGTTCAGCAGTCACCTCCGAATCAGCCATAGCCTGAAATCCCGAATGCACAGGCGATCGTTGATGCTGCTCATGCTTTACGAGGGTTAGAGGCGGGGAACATAGGTGTAGCGTATGTTCAACCCATTGTACAACCCCCACCCGCCTCAGCCCAGCCAGCAGTTCGCACCAGTGGCATCACAGGCCAGACTATCGGGACTCTGTATTTGGTCCCGGCATTACGAGACACACGGATGCCCTCGGACTTTAAGGGTCCTCGCAAGGTTCCTAATTATACAGCTGATTTGGAGCCGGCCGAGTGGATCGAAAGCTATGAGCTAGCTATGGATCTGATGGAAGCCAGTGATGTTGTATGTGCGTGTTATCTACCTCTCATGTTAGAAGGTCCAGTGCGTACTTGGTTAAAAAAATTGCCAGCAAATTCCATAAACACCTGGCAGGAGTTGAAGGAGCACTTCATCAAGAATTTCCAAGGGACTTGCAAGCGTCTGACCATAATCGCCGATCTTGAGCATTGTGTTCAGCGTGATGATGAGTCGGCACATCATTGGTCTCGCCGGATTGCAAAAGTTATCCACTCTTCGGATAGTATCACAGCTCAGCAGGCGGTCCTTGTCCTAGAAAGAAATTGCAAATTTCAGCCTTTGGTCAAGAAGCTGGGGCGTCTCAAGAGGAAGGTCAAAGACATGGGTGATCTCATGGATGTTTTAACTCGGTATGCCGAGTCTGATAGCACAAAGGATCCAACCTTTGATGACGAAAAGTCTGGCAAGGGCAAGAAAAACGGTGGCAAAACTCAATAGCAGAGCAATGGCAATGGACATAACAATAACAACCACAAACGCAAGAATCACGAGGGAGGTTCTGATCTTGTTGCAAACACCAACACCGGCAATAAAAGCCAGCGTCAGAACAATGGCTCCAGGAAGCCGTTTTCTTCTAATCGCCCTCGTAGTTTCCAGGAGGCTCTCAAGGGTCCGTGTCCAAAACATAGCTTTGATGGTAAGCCGTCCAGCCATTCGTGGGAAAACTACTTCATCATGCAAGAATATTCCAAGCGACTTTTTCAGAATCATCACAATGGTGGCGGCAATGGTGGACACCCTGGTAATCCTGGACTCGGCAACTCCAGAGCCAGCTTCCAGGAAGCCGGCTCACAGGGTCATTTCGCAGGCCCCGGGTTCCAAGCGAGCGGCGGTCAAAATTCTGGGTTTCAGGGGGATGGCAATGGTGGAGGCAATGACTAGTGCAATAACCAAGGAAATCAGAATCAGGGAGGTCAGTCTGGATTTCAGAGCAATCCTAAGCAGTTATATAGTGGTCAGTATCACGTCTTCACCACCAGTACATGTAAGCGTGGCCGCAAGCTTCAAAGGCGGGCTGTTCATACAGTTGAGCTGGCAGTTCCTTACTACTTAAATTGGTCAGAGTAGCTAGTAACTTGGAGTAGGGAAGATCACCCCCCACGGATTGATAATCCAGGTGGTCTGGCTTTGGTGGTAGCTCCACAAGTCGGCGGTTACACCTTGACAAAGGTACTCATGGATGCTGGAAGCAGCATTAATATCCTTTATTATGACACTTTCAGACGGATGAACTTGCACTAGTGCAGCGACCTGCTATACAAACGGTTTTTACCCACTTTCAGCGACTGAGTTTTAAACCGTCTTCCTTGCCTGTGTGTGCCATAGGGGGGGTCCTTTCCACACGACCCAAAAACCATCCGCGATAGGGCCTCTGGTCACACACGCGGGGTAAAAAGAGCTCGTGTGCGATCGGGCGAGCCATCGCAGACAATTATACTGGCCCAATCATTTCCGTTCGTATGTACATCCCACACAGTGAATCCAAGAGAAACGTTTCCGTTCGTATATACATCCCACACAGTGAATCCCAGACAAACGTTTCCGTTCGTATGTACATCCCACACAGTTTTACGCATCACATCGTCTGTGATAGCGTTGCCATTGCAGACGATAGTAATAATTTTATCGTTTGTGTTATTGAATGCATCACGCACGGTATGTAGAAGAAACTATGTGGCATAGGCTGTCCATCACACACACTTTTTATGTGGAAAACGTTTGTGCAAGGTGGCCTAACGCAAACAGTTGTCCAGAGGAAGTCGTGTGTGATTGTTCATTGATCCAACATGTTTACTTCCTAGAAACTGTGTGGTTTGTCTGAGATCATCGCCCACGGTGTTGTCTCAATAACCGTTTTGCACTAGAAAAACCCAATAAGCAGGCTAATTGTCCTATTATTATTAATCCATTTAGTAATCAAATTTACATTTCATATTAAACACACAATATATTTCATTTTCGTATTACGGAACCAGGATTTCATAATTGAAATACATCAGAGTACAACATCATATAGCTTCAGCACTCACTCACACCATACAGGCTAGCTAGCCCATTACACAATACCACCAAGTTTCACATGCAACATCTAAAACCTTTGGAAATTAGCATCATAGACGGTAGATAGACAGATGAATCTCATCTGGAAAACTGCTGCAGCGGAAGGCGAATATTGAGCCTTCAACGATGTTGAAGGTCCTTGCAACTTTAGGCCGGTGCATGTGGATGATTGACCGCCCATCCTTCGTCCTCTTGAGGAAGACTTCAATATTGTACCATGGGTGTTGTATGAACACCTTCCTCGCCTCTTGACCATACAGGTGGTTTGAGAGGTAATCATCTGTGAACTGCTTTGGAAAGGCCTGACAACAAAGATATGCATAAATATCTTCTCTGAATTTTGAAATGGCGCAAAGGAATAAAAAAACAAGGTACTCCCTCCGGTCCTTTTTACTCCGCGTATTAGATTTGTATCAAGTCAAACTTTGTAAAGTTTCACCAAATTTATTTTAAAAATATCAACATCCACGATACCAAATATGTATACTATAAAATTGTATTTCATAATGCATCTAAAAATAATAATTTGGCAGTTTGAATGTTGCTACTTTTTTCTATAACTTTGGTCAAAGTAGAGATACTTTAACTTCGGACAAAACTTATATGCAGACTAAAAAGGACCGGAGGGAGTATAAGAGTTAGTACCATCCTGTAGTTAACTGATGTCTTCTTCATTGTGCAGACAAAGATCTTGTTGTTTTTCATCGCTAGTTTCTTTATCCTAACAATCTTTCTGAGTTTCTTGACTTGACTGATATTCATGGACATCTCATTTCCCCCATATGCAAAAAGGGTCGAATAGTGGGTCAAAACCTCTGACAGCAGGACCTACATGTGCAAGACCAAATTGTTAAAAACCTAAATACTAGAATGGTTCCTGCAATTGCACAATAATGTGCAATTAGATAAGGGACCATGCATGTGTGAACCTCGATGGTAAACCTCAGTGCCTCCCATTGTTTCCCTACAACACATATAAGGTAGTTATTGATCAGGTTAAGTGAGGGTTGGCATACTATCAATAAAATATGTTGATGAAAAATAAACACATTGCAGATTCCGCAGATTAATTCGAGCCACATGGAAAAGCCATTTATCCAAACCAAGCATGCTTGAGAACTAGGAAATATAGCAATTGTATATGTTTCTCATGTATTTAGTACAACCAAATTCGATTTATTTCTCACATGCATAACAATACAAAATTGTACCCACGACAATTGAAAATCGCATTGCAGAATTGAACCAAACAGTTAACTAAGCACCACAACAAATGAACCAAACAGTTAACTGAGCAATACATTGCACAATAGAACATACTAGAAGATCAGACAGTTAACCAAACCTAGTATGCTTAACAACTTGGAAATATAGCAATTGTATTTGTTTCTCATGTATTTTGTACAGCCAAATTCGATTTATTTCTCACATGCAAGAGAATACAAAATTGCACCCACGAGAATTGAGCATCACATTGCAGAATTGAACCAAACAGTTAACTGAACATGACAACAAATTAACCAAACAGTTAACTGAGCACCACATTGCACAATATATAGAACATATATACTAGAGGATCAGATTGCATAGTAACAGTACATAGGACAATTCACTAGAATTTGTAAAGAAAAGGCAGGAGCAGCACATGTAACAGGTAAACCGAACATGCTTAACCGGCGTAGCTAGCTAGCTGAACAAAGGTCCTTGTAGTGAGCTAAAAAGACAAGCTACTCCTCATCGTCGGAGATATCTATGACGATGGGCTCCTTAGACTTGGAAGAGGGCGAGGCCTCCACTTCGTGGGTGCCCTCCTCATGGTGGTGAGTCGCCTGAGCCGCTCCGGGCACCAACCTGCTGGCTTTGGAGTTGAGGTAAGCACGGGCACGCTGAGAAAACACCTCGTAGTCTTCGTCGAAGGCACTGACGGTGGCCTCGAGAAAACGCCACGAACTATCATTTAACGCAGCCAACCGCGTGGCAGCGTCCACGTGCGAGGCGCCGACGGTGGCCTCGACGGCGAGGTGCTCCTCCAAGATCTGGGGGTCGGCACGCATGGTAGCCATCGCGACCTCATCCGCGCGTGTGGCCGTGATTTGCTTCTTCCGCTGCCAAATGCTCCTTGAGCTCCTGGCTATACTGTGTACACCATGGCTTAGGGCGGCGCTTATTTGGAGGATGGGTCAGTGATTTGGGTGGAAGGTGTTGCGCCGGCGGTCGGGGCATGTGGGATGTAGAAGGAGGTGGAGGATGGGGGTCGGGTGTGGATTACCTGACTAGATCGACGAGGCCGAGCAGCAGGAAGGAGCGTCGCCGGCGAGGCGGCGGCGCTGCAAGCAAGCAGTGAAGGTTTGAACTTGAAATGGAAGGCGGAAACTGGGGAAATGTGGCTTTTGGTAAGGAGAAGGAGGGCATGGGAGGTAGATATTTCCGTGGATGCCAATTTTTTTTTGCTCCATGTAGCGAAAAACTGGCGCACAAAGTGTCATCAGACACGGTCCCTTATTCAGCACTGTGTACGATATCTGAACATCACAAACGATTCATATGGCTTACTCCGTGTGTGATGAGTTTGAACGTGCAAATTTTGGTTCGAATTTCCCTGGTTACAGTGGTCGTCCACGTCATTGCATAATTTGGGTACACAAAAGAGTAAGTTCAGCAATTAAACAGAGCTTAGCTGACGATCTACAGCACACCCACACTTCTTAATCGAGCAAGTTCAACAATTAAACAGAGCTTAGCTGAACTAAACATTACTCTAACAAAAGACCGACGCTCTAAACAAAGACTACTACTCCGCCCGATGCTTGTCGATCTCCGCCGCCTCCTCCATGTCCAGCTCGTGCCCGACGATCTCCTGGGGAAGGGGCTCCATGGCATCCATCGCACCATACTCGGCAAGCATCTCACCATCCACGTCCGCCATCTCTTTGGAAAAGGCCGCCACGAGCTGGGCGTGGGCGGCCGCGGTCTGGGCTTGGACGGGCTCCATCACGGCAAGGTATGCCGCGAACGAACGGACGACTGCTCGAACGCTCTCGGCGATTGCCAACTCTTCGGCCGTGGGTTGCCGACCGTTGTCGGAGAAGATTCGTGCGATTTGTGCGGTGACCGCCAGGAGCTGGGCGTGGACGGCCTCGACATGGGCGCGGGCGGCCTCCATCAGGGCTAAGGCGGCCGCCGCAGAACGGACAACTATTGTCCCGCTCTCGCCATTTGCTATCCTCGTCGCAGATGTTGCTGCTGCCATCTGAGCTGCAGTAGCGGGCGTTTTGGCTGCCGCAGCCGCCTGGTCGTAGATTGTGGCCGTGCTCACGCTGGTTGTGAGCACGCTCATGGCGGCTGCGGCCGTGCTCTCGCCGGACTGGGCCGCCGAAGTTGCCCTCACGACGCGGGTCCACGTCCCCATCTTTGACCGATGACGATTGAATAGTGAAATGATATTTGGGGAGCTAGTTTGCTTGACGCGCCGGCTATGGACTGTAGCCGACGAACCTTCTCGCGTAAGCCATATATGACGATGCTCGAAGATATTTTGTGCTGCATCTCACACAGTTGGTGATAATAAACTGTGTGTGATGTACTTGATTTTTCGTCTTGATTTGAAATACGGAATGGGGTAACAGCGGCAAAGGACGGTGTTTGAATTGCTAGAACATTTATCTGCAGTGAACATACAACTATAGGAGTGTCGTGTTAAAATTTGGAATTATTCGGGGTTCGTTTGGACATTTTTATACATTAACTGAGTTTTCTAGACATTTTATGTGCATAATTCAAATTTGAACTACAGGCACATGCTCCGGTGCACCAAAATGGGTTGAAAAATCATATATGTGTCCTTGGGTGCATGCTTAGGTCCCATGCAAGAAATGGGAATGAATTTCAAACACCTCGTCATCGTGGCTCCACCGCAAACGTTGAGATATTTGGTTTTGAAATTCTAGTAAATCCAAAACTCGTCTGAAATTCATGAAACTTGGCATGCTATCATGGAATGGCACCAACATGCTGTGGTAAAAAAATTGTCCCATTTGGGGGCAGGTTTTGGTATAAGCTTCTCACAAACCAGAGCTTCCCACAAGAAGCCTCATGGTTCCGGTAGGGAACATGTCACCTTTGTGGACGAAACGACATTTGTTGCCTCTTCTTGCCTTCAATTTTGTTTCTAGAGGCAACATGGACCAATAGGAGTGTCGTGTTAAAATTTGGAATTATTCAGGGTTCGTTTGGACATTTTTATACATTAACTGAATTTTCTAGGCATTATATGTGCATAATTCAAAATTGAACTGCAGGCACATGCTCCGGTGCACCAAAATGGGTTGAAAAATCATATGTGTGTCCTTGGGTGCATGCTTAGGTCCCATGCAAGAAATGGGGATGAATTTCAAACACCTCGGCATCGTGGCTCCACCGCAAACATTGAGATACTTGGTTTTGAAATTCTAGTAAATCTAAAACTCGTCTGAAATTCATGAAACTTGGCATGCTATCATGGAATGGCACCAACATGGTGTGGTAATTTTTTTGTCCCATTTGGGGCAGGTTTTGGTATAAGCTTCTCACAAACCATAGCTTCTCACAAGAAGCCTCATGATTCCGGTAGGGAACATGTGTCACCTTTGTGGACGAAATGACAATCGTTGCCTCTTTCCGCCTTGATTTTTTTTCTAGATGCAACATCGACCAATAGGAGTGTCGTGTTAAAATTTGGAATTATTCGGGGTTCGTTTGGACATTTTTATACATTAACTGAGTTTTCTAGGCATTTTATATGCATAATTCAAATTTGAACTATAGGCACATGCTCCGGTGCACCAAAATGGGTTGAAAAATCATATGTGTGTCCTTGGGTGCATGCTTAGGTCCCATGCAAGAAATGGGAATGAATTTCAAACACCTCAGCATTGTGGCTCCACCGCAAACGTTGAGATACTTGGTTTTGAAATTCTAGTAAATCCAAAACTCGTCTGAAATTCATGAAACTTGGCATGCTATCATGAAGTGGCACTAACATGGCATGGTAAAAAATTTGTCCCATTTGGGGCAGGTTTTGGTATAAGCTTCTCACAAACCAGAGCTTCTCATAAGAAGCCTCGTGGTTCCGGTAGGGAACGTGTCACCTTTGTGGACAAAGCGACATTCGTTGCCTCCTCTTGCCTTGATTTTTTTTGTAGAGGCAACATAGACCAATTGGAGTGTCGTGTTAAATTTTGGAATTATTCGGGGTTCATTTGGACATTTTATACATTAACTGAGTTTTCTGAGCATTTTATGTGCATAATTCAAATTTGAAGTACATGCACATGCTCCGGTGCACCAAAATTGGTTGAAAAATCATATATGTGTCCTTGGGTGCATGTTTAGGTCCCATGCAAGAAATGGGAACGAATTTCAAACACCCAGGCTTTGTGGCTTGGCCGCAAACATTGAGAAACTTGGTTTTTAAATTCCTGTAAATCCAAAACTCGTTTGAAATTCATGAGACTTGGCATGGTGTCATGAAATGGCACCAACATGCTATGGTAAAAAAATTGTCCAATATGACAGAGGGCGCACACACTAACAGCCACAGCCAACGTAGCCATTTTGGAACAAATAGCTGTCATGTTATCATCACAAACGGTTGTACCGTATTATTTAAATCGTGGGCGTTCTACTGACCATTTACGTGCCACCATGCGTCCCACTTTTTTATTAGCAAGGAGGTGCCGTGCAGGCAGCTGTTTGAGTAGACGGGAGACGTGCGAGCGAAGTCCGTGGCGCAGGCTGACCGGGAGGCGTGCGACCAGTCCTGCGCTGCACAGGCTGACTGGGAAGCGTGCGACCAGTCCTCCACCGCGCAGGCTCACCGGGAGGCGTGCGACCAGTACGCTGCGCATGCTCACCGGGAGGCGTGCGAGCAGTACACTGCGCAAGCTCACCAGGAAGCGAGCCCTTTGACCTCCATCGTTGCCTGCCTCGCTCTCAACCTCTCCAATAATGGCGCCCGAGCCGCTGTTTAATAGGCAGCCTTACTGGTCTCTCTTCGCCTCCCATTCCCCTCTCGCTCAAATCCTATTTTCCAGAGCTCCACCTACGCCATGGCGCACAAGGATCATCTGCCACTAGTCTTCCGGTTTGGTGAAGTCGACTCCGAGGCGGAGGAGATAGAAAATAAGGAGGAATGAGACCTCAGGGACATGGCCCTGAACGAGCTGGCCGCGGAGGATGCTGCCCCTGCGCCCATTCCAGCTCCCATCCTCGCGCCCGCGCCAGTGACCATCCCCGTGGCATTGACGGGCTGGTCGCCGAGCACCATCGCAGCGCTGGAAGCCGCGGGCGTCAGCGAGGTCCCCGTGGACCCGCGCGAGCTCGTGTACGTGCTAGCGCCAGCGCCCCCGCCTGTGCTCATGCGCGCCCCAGCACCCACCGCGGCGCCAGTCCCCGTGCGCTTGCCTGCACCCACCGCGGCGCCAGTCCCCGTGCGCTTGCCTGCACCCGCCGCGCCGCCCCCTCAGCGTCATGGGATGCCGCCATCGACCGCTACCTCGCAGCGCCGCGAGTCGCCATCCCCCCGCCCCCCGCCCGTCGATCACGCGACGAACGGCCCTTGGATTTGCAAGTTCAGAACATTCTGGGATGGCTTGAAGACTTGAACAACAGCGTCCCGGAGGACGACAACGCCGGCGCAGCACGCCGTCGCCGCAATTAGTTTTTTAGTTTAATATTGTATCTCGATCGTATGAATGTAAAATCACAGTGTCACTGAATGAAATCTATGGTTTAGATCAACTTAGCATTTTTTTCTCTGGATGTACAGACTACAGACTTATCAAAGTAAAAAAAAACATCAATGTTTTTCTCTGAATAAAACACTCATCGCAAATGTTTCAGACTGAACACCCGTATGCAAAGCAAGAGATGGGTTCCTTCGCAGCTAAGCCAAGGGAAAAATGTGGCGCGCAGGTTTTGTGCATCTCTTCATCGCAAACGTTTCAGAATGAACACCCGTATGCAAAGCGAGAGCTAGGTTCCTTCGCAGCGAAGCCAAGGGAAAATGTGGCGCGCAGGTTTTGTGCATCTCTTCATCGCAAACGATTTTGCATGATGACCCATGTGCAACGACGTACAAACAATGTGGTAAGATTTACATCTGTCATATTGGGTATATTTGCCATTTGTCAAATTGAAAAAATTGGCATTTGTCAATCTAGTAACATTGCCATTTGTCAACCTTGTAATACTGCCATTTGTGATCCTCAGAAAAAAAAACACTGCCATTTGTCAAATTTTGCAGCTAAAAATCACTAGTACTGTAATTTTTGCAAATGAAATTCAGTAAGCATAGATTTCATTCATAGATTAAGCAGTCGTTCTTTATACAAACAGTTCAACTCAACAGCTGAACCGAACAAACTTTTACCCAATTGTTGCCAACCACATACTTAAATAGCTAGTTTAACTATATATACTAGCTAAATTTAAGTACGTAGTACAGTTCAACCATATCTAGTCAGATGAACTGAACAAAATAGCCCCTAAATGCTACTACCACAGAGGGGCTTTGTACTACTTCCAGCAGCCTCTCCTCTGCCGAGCGCGCTCAGTAAGAGGCTGAGGAGGAGGAGCCTACCGACGAGCTGGAGAAGTGGAATCCGGCGCCTGCCGCTGCTGCACCTTTAGCGACACCCAGCTCGAACGCCCTCTGCTGCTCCAGACGATCCCTCTCGAAGCGGCGGGACTAGTTGTAGGATCGAAAGTATGTCTAGAGGGAGGTGATTAGACTACTTGACCAAATAAAAACCTAACCTTTTTCCAATTTTAGTTGTAGGCAGATTTTAGCGAGTATACAAATCAAGCATCACCCTACACATGCAATTCTAAGAGTTTGGCAGCGGAAAGTAAACAATTGCACATGTAAGTAAAGGAGGGGATCGGAGATTTCAAACGCAATGAAGACACGGTGATTTTGGTGTGGTTCCGATAGGTGGTGCTATCGTACGTCCACGTTGATGGAGGCTTCAACCCACGGAGGGTAACGGCTGCGCGAGTCCACGGAGGGCTCCACCCACGAAGGGTCCACGAAGAAGCAACCTTGCCTATTCCACCATGGCTTACGTCCACGAAGGACTAGCCTCACTCGGGGGTAGATCTTCATGAAGTAGGCGATCTCCTTGCCCTTACAAACTCCTTGGTTCAACGCCACATCATGTCGGAGGCTCCTAAGTGACACATAACCAATCTAGGAGACACCACTCTCCAAAAGGTAATAGACGGTGTGTTCTTGATGAACTCCTTGCTCTTGTGCTTCAAATGATAGTCTCCCCGACACTCAAACAACTCCTCACAGATTTGGCTATGGTGGAAGAAGGATTTGAGTGGAAAGCAACTTGAGAAAGGCTAGAAATCAAGGTTCAAATGGTAGGAATGGAATCTCTTGATCTCAACACATGAGTAGGTGGTTCTCTCTCAGAAAATGTATGGTGTAAGTGTAGGCACGTTCTAATGGCTCTCCTTACTGAGTAAGAAGGGGTGGAGGGGTATATATAGCCTGCACACAAAATCCAACCGTTACACACTTTTGACCCAACTCGGTGGCACCGATCAGAAATCTCGGTGGCACCGACCTGTGTAAAAGATATGAACGTTAGGAATCTTGGTGGGACCGACTGGAACATCTTGGATGGACCGATGTGCAATGGCTAGGGCAAACCTCATCTCGGTGGCACCGATTGCATCAACTCGGTGGGACCGAAGTGAAGCAACAAGGCAACAGAGAGTTGGCAAGCCATCTCGGTGAGACTGATTTGCAAATCTCGGTGGGACCGAAGTAATTGCAAATGATTACAGAGAGTTGGCAAGGCCATCTCGGTGGGACCGAGATCCATATCGGTGGATCCGATTTGTTAGGGTTTTGGCAGTGGCTAAGTCCAGATGAACTCGGTGGCTCCGGATAGGAAAATTTCGGTGGGGCCGAGTTGGAATGTAGGTTTTGGACATATTTGGATGGAGAAAGTGGTTGAGGGTTTTGGAGCACTGTCACTAAGCACTTGAGCAAAAAGACCATTAAGCAACACCTCATCCTCTTTTAATAGTATTGGCTTTCCTATGGACTCAATGTGATCTTGGATCACTTAACAAAAATGTAGAGTCTTGAGCTTTTGCCAATCCATGTCCTTAGCATTTTTGAGGGGTCCACATCTCTAGTCCTTGCCATGCCAATCATTGAACATCCTGAAATCTTTATCTTGAATGGACATTAGTTCAATGAGATATATGTTGTTACAAATTACCAAAACCACCGTGGGAGCAAATGTGCTTTCAATCTCCCCCTTTTTGGTAATTGATGACAACATATAGATCAAAGCTTCGACAAATGATTAAATGAATGAAGTACATTGTCGCTTTGAGAAGTATGTGATAAGCAAGAGCTCCCCCTAAATTTGTGCATTATTAATAATTTGCGTTTGAATGCAAATGCACAATCGATTAGGATCATGGGTCACTCTTCCATGTCACATACAACTTGGTGGAGCGCACAAAATGATATGAATGGAATAGTAAGCACGCATCACCAAAAACACAAGTGAATGATCATACAAAGATAATGATAAGGATAAGTATTAATCATCACATGAAGCATAGTATGATCCATCACACATATAGTATCTCACAAACATATCAAACCAAATAGGAATAGTAGCAGAAACTCAAGAAAAACAACGAGCAAAAGCAAGACACTCTCTCTCGAAGCCTAATGATCTATACAAATTCTCCCCCTTTGACAACAAGTACCAAAAAGTTCAAATAGGTATACGACTATGCGTCTCTCTAGGCACGATCCTCGGCAGCTTCTGAAGGTGATCTCTGGCTGGCAGCTCTGGTGTGCGTAGATGGCGTTGAGAGAAGTGCATCCGCGAAGGCTTCAGCTGACGTCTGCTGGGCTGGAGGAGTAGAGACTGAAGGTGGTATTGTAGCAGCAGCAGCGGGTGCAGAGACTGTAGTCCTCGTATCTGCAACAGGCACTGCAGCAGACCTGGTTGCCCTAGGCACTGTCTGGAATCTCTCAGTCATCGGTCTGTCATCTCCACTATCATCAGTAGCAGCCCTAGCTACGTCAACATCATCTTTTAGCTTCTCCACGACTACTACAGGAATTAGCTTTGGTAACACATACCGGTAACACAATAAAAAATGTGTTACAAAGTGAAATCCCGGTAACATAACATTTGTGTCCACAACTAAGTTGTAACACATTCTATGGGAAGTGTTACGAAGCTGTAACATATATTCCACATGCGTCGAATGTGTTACGGTACTATTAACACATTATTTATGCCGATCGAGAGAGTGTTACAAGCATATAACACATATATGAGATGCAATGCTGTGTTACAAGTTTGTAACACATAGGTGATCTACGTAGGTAAATGTTGCAAACGTAATAATATTGGATTGAGTTTTTCTTTGTTGTCATGAGAAGACTTGTTGCAACATGTATGCGATCAATTCTCAGGTCGATCCCATCGTAGCACGTGGCCTTTGGGCTAATTAATAGTTATGGGCTTGTGCCATTCACATGTTAGCTACGTATAGAAGTTTAGGGGATGCGTGTTTGCTTACTGGCCAGATATATTAGGATAAAACCATTGGCGTAGCCCAGCTACCAAAGCCCACAGAAGGCAGGACTCAAACTAGCAGCTGGCTGTTTCCAGTACGTTCTTCTAAAAAAAATGTTGTTTCCCTGTACGCCATTCTAAAAAGAGATTATTTCCCTGTACGTGCGTACGTACGACCCTGTTTTCTAAGACTGGCCGAGGGTGCAAACTCAAAGTTTTGTGCTTTCTAGTGTTTGTGTGTGTGTGTTCGTAATCTTGTAAATATTTTTTTTCTCTAATCTTAATATAAAAGACGTGCGACTCTTTTGGGTATTCTGAAAAAAAATGTTTTGTGCTTCCAAAATTTGTTAAAATTAAAAGGTGTGCTAGCTTCTTTTAAGTAATTTTGGACTTAATTAATTTTAATATGCTTTGAAGATTTTATTGATCCGTATTTTTTATTATAAAGTATAAAAGTATGTTGACGTGTTGTATTTGGGAAGTGCTTTTTGATAAAAGCTATACTGTATGTTGACATGTTATATTTGTGACATTTTTTATTAGTTGGACCACCCTTATCCAGAATCCTGGCTAAAACAAGTACTAATCCATGCTTCCCTAAAAGAAAAAGTACTAATTCATGCTACCTATCATTGAGGTGGGCCAATCAATTTTAGAAATTAGCCAAATAAGACTAATTCAGTTCTAGAAAATAGATAATAGTATGTATGGTTCGAGCTCTGAAGCACAACAGCGAGTTCTGAAGCTCGAGCTCTCAAACCTCAACTGGCTCGGTCTGACGACGTGGAGAAGCAGCGGCGCCCGCCGCCAGATTGTGGAGAAGCAGCGTCCAAGGTAATGGTCGGGCGGCGGCGATGTCCTGCACTCCCGCCGTCTGCCTGTCTCCCGTCCGTGGACTAGGGCGGCAGCTCCGGCGGCCGGTGGAGGTGTGGATTCGAGCGCCGAGAGGAGGCGGCGTGGGCTGTGGACTAGAGCGGCCGGTGGAGGTATGGAATAGAGCGGATGTGACGCTGGGTGTGGACTCGAACGGCGGCGGCTCGGCCTCATTGTGGCGGCGATGCGGCCAGCGGCTAGCGCTCGGGTCGGGCTGCGGCGGAACAGGGGATCTAGCTAAGAGATGAGGAACGAATCGATAAAGGGATAGAATTATTTTTGTGGTGTTTTCTTTTTGGGAAATTATTATTATATAATTCAACCGGCTGATTTGAAGCTTCGTGTCGGTCGCGCAGGGGCCGTCGGATCCAACTCTAATCGTGCGTGGGTGTAACGATGGCTTGTTGCCATCGCATCCATCTCACCACTACTCCAATTTCTTATCGAGCAGTGCTACATAGACGATGGCTTTCTGCATGATTCGTGCACGACGGACAGAAGCATCCGTTGGATCGTATTTGTCTTACAAATCTGCACTGTTTAAGAAAGGCATCGTTCAAAAATCGTGCATGCACAATCGTGTGTTGAGTAGTTTCGTTTCTCTATCCGTATGTTTCTCTACCGCCGGCTAGCGTACGTGCCAATCGCACGTAAGTACTCTTTTTGTTTTTGCATGGTGATGGCGCGCCGCCACCGCCGTTCCCACACGGAGTCGGCGAAACCTTGTTTAGTGCGGACGGGATCTCCGCGAACGGGAAGTCGTCAGCCTCAGTCCAAAAGAACCAGCACGTCGGAGAACCACCAGATTGAATCCTCCATCTCCCTCGCCGGCGATGGACAAGGAGAAAGACGTGGCGCAGATACACGCTCCTCGGCTCCATGACGATGCCGAAGCACTCGCCACGACGGCGGAGCCGGAGCACAAAAGCTCTTCTTGAGACCGCCGTCGCCGTCGCGCCAACCTCGATCTGAGCAGCAGGCACCCAGATCAGCAACGAGCCACCACAAGACGCCATGGCAGGGGTAGATCTCGACCTGGATAACAGTGGTGATGAAGCACATCAAGTGGATCGATCTGATGACGATCGTATCGGCTGATCTATGGTTTAATGCACGGGCGGTTTGAAGTGTCTAACCAGCTGTCGAAGTCGTAGGTTTCTGTTATTCTAGCTGACACGATGACGTCCTCGTCTATCTTCGAAGGGAGAATGCCGACACCAAGCTCCGAGACGACACCTAGTCCGCAGAGACAGGCACCGAGCTCCCGCCATCCACAAATGGCCATGGAGCAACCAAAAGAGCGAGTAGGAGTAGCCCCGGCACACAGATAGACACCGAGCGACGAGCTCCGACCATGCCACCACTCACCACCAGACAACTAGAACAGCACAACCACCCCAAGCTCGCCAAAGACGGCACCCCCAAGAAGGTGACGACGCCAACGACGCCGCTGCCGCCCCAATACGGAAAGGATCTGGATTTTCATTCGGTACATGAGCAGGGGTAAGAGGAGGGGAAGGGGACAACCTTGACGGCGCCAACAGGAAGGGAACGATGTCCAAGGACGTCGCCGCTGTCGTGGCCGGACCAGCCGTCGGGTCCAGAACTCGCCTTCCACCACCATGTGTTTTAGGTATAATCGTTATTTAGCACATGTGAGAATATAAATCATAGCTTCGCCGCGATCAACAAGATGCGATTGCTCTCTATTGTTCAGTTTCTCATACCGGTAAGTAATTGCTTTTGCCGCGCGTGCTATGCAAATTGACAAAACTATATTATTATATTCATTTTATAAAGTCGTTGCTATTTATAACTCTATATAAATTTCCTCCCAATAATAAAATGAATACAAAATATGCTCCGTCTTTTTCCATGTCAAGAATTTCTTGAATTATTGCTAGATTTTTTTTCTCCAAACAAATTAAAAAAAAATGTCAAACACTCTCCTGTTTCTTCCCGCAAAAAATTCCCTCCAGAACTCATTGGATAAAATTTGGAGCTTAATTTCCCTCCTCCGGTTGTCAATGGACAAAATGTAGGTTTTCATTTTTTTTTTCGAAATCTATAACTCCCGAACGACCTGTATTTTTGAATCTCGTCCCGAACACGTCCTAAACCGTCAGATGAGCCGCACCGATCTTGATGCAGGGCACAATGCCACGTCATTTTCTTTGAGCGTTCGGGACGACCGACAGGACCACCGAACGCATCGGCTTATCCACTCCCCCCCATCCACCGCTCACTTTTTCCCTTTTCTCCAAACCACAAGCGGCGGGATGAGCTCCTGTGGGGTGGCTGCCCTGGAGGCGTCGCCGGAGACCGCGGCGGAGGAGCTCCAGACCACGCCGGGAGGAACTCGCGCGGTGGACGCCCTCAGCGGCGTGGGGAGGAGCTCGTGCCCGCGGCGGAGGAGTTCGTGTGTGGCCATGGCGGGAGGAGCTTGTCCGGTGGATGCCCCGGCGGTGTGGGGGGGAGCTCGTCCCCGTGGCGGAGGAGCTCGTGCGTGGCCTTGGCGGGGCGGAGGAGCATGAAAGGTCCCTGGTGGCGGCCCGAATCCTTCCGCGTGCTCCTCGCCCGCGTGACCCCATGCCGCCGCGATTTCTGGTCCGCGCGACCGGCTAGAGGTGCGGTCGTGGGCGGAGGCCGAGCGCCGCCTGCTCGCCTGCGCCGTCGCGGCGGGCGTCGAGGCCGTCCCCTTCCGCGAGATCTTCGCTGAAGCTGACCATCAGGCCTCCGCCGCGCTCCGGGTACGCCTCCCTCCACAAGCTCGTCGCTGAACCGGTCGAGGTTCCGCCGTGGGCAGAGGCCGAGCGTGCCTGCTCGCCCGCGCCGACGCGGTCGGCGACGGGTCTGCCTCTATATGCGTGGTCATCGCTGGTGTGGCCAGCACCAGGCGCAGTGCTCCGAGGTGAACGAAGCCAGTGACGAGGACGCGACCGAGGTGGTCCTCGCCGCCGCGGCCAGCACAAGGCGCCGCGCTTCGGGGTGAACGCAAGCACTAACTACACCGCCAGGCTGCTCAAGGCCTTCAGCCGCACCGTCGAGCCGCACAACTTCATTTATATTCAAGTAGCATCCTGTACCTGCAGTTTGCTCAAGGTGTTCTGATCCCGTACCTGCAGGTAGCATTCTGCTCACCCCTTCTCTTCATTTTTTCAGTTCATCCACCTTCAAAATTGCCATGTCTTTGTCCCAGTATATAGTAACTAGCCCCTACATGCATTCCTTTTGTGCTGTAGATGAAGAGCAGGGCGGCAAGAGCTGAGACTTGGCCCGAGGAGCAACTTTTGGGAGGCTGCAAACCGGCCAAAGTTCAAGGCTTCATCTCAACTGGAGCTTCAGAGAGGGGAAACGAGCAGTCCCCATAAAATTGGGTGCACACATCACAATTTCGTAATTAAACTCTCACTTTTATTTCTTGAGTAACCGTATTAGTAAACGCATGGCAACTAAAAAGCATATGTTGCCATGGCAACCAAAATCATATGAACTTTTGTTATGTTTTTATAGATGATGTTGCCATGGCAACTAAAGCATATGTTTGCCATGACGGCAACTTATTCATTGTGTGTTTTGTCATATATATTAGAATAATTTTTCCATGGTTAAGTTTTATAAGTTCTATAGTTTATGGGTCATGCAATTTTTTGTATACGAATACATATAATGGCACTTTTTTCTTATACAAAGCATGACAAGTATAATGAGAACAACATGGCAAAGTTTTCACATGCATCTGCCATGGCAAATTTTGTTTCGTATTTTTTGTGTTTACTTTATAGACATGACAAAATTCTGTTGCCATGCCGATTCAATTTCTTGTTGCCATGACATTTTAAATCATGTATTTCGTTGCCATGGTAATAAAACAGTATATATTGCCATGGGTAGCTCCATGGCATTTGGGAGTTGGAACTGTTCAGATGTATTTGCCATGGCAATTTTTAATAATCCCTCATTAAAAATATGATTTTTTTTCCATGGCAAGTGTTGTTTTTTGGTGACAATATTACTATTTTTTTTTCCATGGCAATTTTACCTTTTTGACATGGCAAATTTACCTATATTACCACGGCAATATAGCACCTTCAAATGAAAAAGAAAAAGATGGCAAAATTTTCTTTTAATTTGCCATGGCAATTTTTCCTATATTGACATGGCAAGTTTAATTATAACACTATGGCAAATTCTTACTAACCTCTTTTTCTGTTAGACTTTTTACTTCTTTTTTCTTGCCCCGGCATTTTTTACCTTTTTACATGGCAAATTTACCTATATTACCACGGCAATTTTTAACCTTTGCATACATGTCAATATAATCGCTAATGGCAATTTTTTCAATGCCAAATGAACTTTTATGGGACTATGGTAATTTACTCTAATTTTCTGGCAAGAGTTTTGTATTCACGATATGGCAAAATCTAAAAACACTTTTTGCCATGGCAAAATTTGCAAGCAATATGGCAACATTTAGTAAATTTTATCTAAAAAATGTGCGTGAATTTGCCATGGCAAAAAAATTTATCTAAAAGAAACAAATTTGCCATGCGCCGTAAAGTGAATTTGCCATGGCAAATTCACCAAATAATACGGCAAATTTGTTAAAACTTATCTAAAAATTTGTGCGTGATTTTGCCATGGCAAAAGTATTTATCGAAAAGAAAGAAATTTGCCATGGGCCGTAATTTGCCATGGCAGAATTTTAATGACTTTTGCCTTCATTAAGAAAAATGTTTTTTGCCATGGCAAGAGTTGTTTTTTGGTGACAATTTTATTTCTATTTCTTTCATGGCAATTTTACCTTTTTGACATGGCTAATTTACCTATATTGCCACAGCAATATAGTACCTTTAAATGGCAAAAAAAAAGATGGCAAAATTTTCTTTTAATTTGCCATGGCAATTTTTCCTGTATTGACATGGCAAATTTAATTATAACGCCATGTCAATTTCTTTTTAACCTCCTTTTTTTCTGTGAGATTTTTACATTTTTTTTTGCCATGGCAATTGTTTACCTTTTTGACATGGCAAATTTACCTATATTGCCACGGCAATTTTTAACCTTTGCATACATGTCAATATAATCGCTAATTGCAATTTTTTATGCCAAATTGACTTTTATGGGACGATGGCAATTTACTCTAATTTTCTTGCAATTGTTTTACTTTACATACGATCCATGGCAATTTTTACTTTTTCATCTTTTCATGGGACCACGGTAAATTACTTTAAGAAACATGGCAATTTCTCCCCAAACAATATATGGTACACTTTTTGTGTGTGTTCTACATGATGATTTTTTTACACATTCTTTTTTTGTGTCTTCATGCATATATTTAAAGTGCCCTAAAAAAATTAATGGGCATTTTTTTGCCACTACGTAAAGATTCAAATTTGATATTACTTTTTTTTTGCGCCATTTGGAAAAATAAACTTGAACATGGCAACTTTTTTCATAGCATGGCACCATGGCAATTTTGTCATGCAAAAGACAAGTGTTTTTTTGTCACAGCAAAAAAGGGCTTTTTCGATGTGTGTGTTTCTGGGCTTTTCTTTTCTACAGAAAAAAGGCCTGTAGGCGACAGAAAGGGGCGTTCGGGCTGGGAGCCCTCTCCTCCCGAACGAAATTGTTCGACGGGGGAAACCTGTCGTTCGGTCTGGGAGGTCCCCAGACCGAACGATCGGTGATTATCGACATCCTTTTTTTTTCCTTCGCTAAAACTCCTCAATTATTCCCGCTTAATTTTCCCTCCAGATAACTAACGAAAGGCTAAATAAATCAGATCTCTATATAATCCTATCTGCATCAGCCTCGCCGCCCTCCACAGCCCACCTCGGCGGCCTCCGTTGCCGCCCTTCAGCGGCCACCTCGCCGCCCCTCCAACGCCCACCACGTCCTCATCCAACGCCGCCCTTCAGCGCCCACCCATCCGCCTGCCTGCCCGTCAACGCCCGATTGAACTGTTGCTGCCAAGATCTGCCTCAGTGTGGTTTGCATCGTTGCGGCGACGACATCGTCGATCTTCAACTCCGGTGGCTACATCCAGAAGGACTACCACAATTCTCACGGCTGGTATCCTCTACTCCCATCTCCCTGCTATGAATCCTGACTGATTCTCTCCCTCCTCCCTGTGTCTTCCTCTCTGAATTTGGTAGTAGGTGTTCGTGCGTAGCAGGTAGTAAATCAGCCAGTGGTGAATCTAGGATAAGAATGGAGGGTGGGCTGAAATCATTAGTCATTATGCTAAACTGATACGAGTACGATTTATAGTCTGAATTGTTGCACGGCAAAACAGTACCATGTTCTCTGAATTTTTGTATTCCTCTGAAGTTTTTTGTGTGCTACAAGCCTATCGCATTGGCATCTATATTCTGCATCTCTGGAAGATATTTGTGACATGTTGGCTGCCTTATTTTTCCCTCTTTGCAGTTAAACGTTTCAGTCTTTAATCCCCTGGTTTTAGGCTATAATCCCCTGATTAGTACTGATATATGGAGTACTTGTACAAAGTTGGGGGCACTAGATCTTGTACTCTGAAATTAATAATACATCTTGTACAGTACTGATAGTACTATGAGATTCATAGTACTCTGATTAGTATTGATATATGCAGCAGTGATACAAAATTGGGGGCCCCGGATCTTGTACTCTGATCAGTACTGATTTAAAAAAAAATTATATACTCTGAAATTCATAGTACACTTCGTAAAGTCAGTATTCAGTTTATACCCTTGATTTAGGACATCAGTATTCAGTTTAGCCTGTAATGAGAGAAGAGCAGTTTTGGTGAGAAAAGTACTCCAATTGTTGACTCTTTTTACTATAGAACAAGCAAATGGAATAAATGGGGAATAAATATGGAGAAGAAACTCACAACGTAGTCATACCATTGTTACTAACGAAAGAACTATGGTTCAGAATCATACGAAGTGCTCAAGGCGCTTGTGCGTACACTCTGCAAACACTGAACATACAAAGTGCAGAAGGCTGATATATTTCCCTCCATTTCTGTATGAATAGATCCTAGATTGTTACAATAACATGTCAACCTTCTTTTCACTTCATGCCACTGTAAGGTTGGTTTGGTGCTGATACTCCTTACATCCATGTCATTGTAGATGGCTGTGGAAAGCTGGAAAATTTGCCTGTCCTATCAAGATGAGAATCAACAACATAAAGTTCTAGAAAGATTCATGGACAGAAAAGATATCTCCTTTTATGAGTTAATCAAATTGATTGAAGAAGTTGGCTTCTCGCCGGCATATGATTTCTTGTACTACAGGAAGAAATACCCGCGTGGCAGAGGCTATCTAGTTCGCATTGATAATGACAGTCATGTCAGTAAAATGATATCAGAACATACCAATGAGAAGAGGGTCCAGTTGTATGTGTTCAGGGAGGAGGCCAACATTGATGTTGCTCCATCAGACCCTCAGCATGAGGATGATGGACCTGCTACAAGATTAGATGAGGATGTCTTTGATGAAGGAGCAGTAAAAAGTAGGACGGCGACGTCACAAAGTAATTGCAACCTTAAGCTCAACAACTACTTAAGTTTTGTAGAAAATTACAGTTTACAAGTGTTGTGCATATCTTGCAGCATATTATTATGCTTAGGCTACTTGGTCAGATAAATTAGTACCTATCCTTGTAATTTAAGAGATTAATGGATGCATGAATTGATTGGCAGGAACGGTGCACAGGTCAAAAAGGTTGAATGTGGTTCAGAGCCGCGCTGAGTACACTGATGGGAACTGTGACAATACTGAGCAATCTCTGTTGTCACGTGATTCAGTGTTAGAAACACAAGATTTGGAGGATAATGAGGATCAAGTTGATCGTCGAGATGATCGCCTTGACAATATTTCTGGTATGATATTAATTAAGAAGGATCACCAATATACGTTGGATTGCACTTACTTAACTAGCAAGCTCCATATATGTACTTACCCAATTTTCCTCATTTATCTGAGAATACACGCATGCCACATCTAAAATGTACTTCGTTATTATTGGTCTTCGTTCTTGGTCATTCCATCAGTAGCCTCACTTTCCTTACTCACTCAATGCTTTGAAAGGACTTAAGGTAATATATGTGGCCTTCAGTTAATTAGTATTATTGCAAACAAATTTGACAGGTGATGGTAAGCGTAGAGGAACATCCTTGCCGGCTGTTTGGAACATGCCAGATGGAGAGCGGATAGTTGTAAAATGTAATAATCTTGGCCAGCCTATTGGCGACGAAGGTGGAGTCCTGGGGAAATTTCTTGGCACAATAGCTAGACTTGGGGGATATTGTCCACTTGACAAAAAGGACTGGCGTAATGTCAAGAAGGATGGTGGGGCTGAAACAATACTTCAGTGCGTACAGGTACTCAAATGTGACACAAGAAGAAAATCAGTTATTAGCTAGCATATTAGTTTGCCTTTGTACGTCTGGGCACTATTTTAAATTCAGTGCTGGCCTTGTTGTTTACGTTCATTCATTATTTCCTGAAATCCAGACGAAGTTCTTGTACCCTGCTAAGTGTGGCAAGTGGATACTGAAAACTACCGGGCGAGATTGGAGAAGATTCAAGGCTGGTCTGAAAAAAAAAATCTTTAGTGCAAACAAGAAAAGAAAATCTTTGTATAAGCTTTGTCCACAATATGTGGATAGCGACCAATGGCGTGAACTTGTCAAATTTCGGAAGTCTAGGGAAGGAAAGGTAAGCTTTCCATCATTTAATTGGACTATGTGTGCTGCTGTTAAGTAGTGCATTGACATTATGTTTTTATTATAACAGGCAGTAAGTGAGAAGAACAAAACAAGTCGTACAATGGTGAAGACAAGTCATACAGCAGGGACAAAGAGTTTTGCTCGTTGGGCCGAGGACCTTGTGAGTAATATATATATATATATATATATATATATATATATATATATATATATATATATATATTATGTGTGTGTGTGTTTTCTAAAATTTCAGAGCATGTTCTTTACATATCAGTGCACTTTTGGTTTTGCAGCGTCAAGAGGATCCTGAAAAGAAACAACCACATAGAGCGAAGGTTTATTTAGCGACTCATAGAAAACCAAAAAAGGCCAAAGATAAAAATAAGCTTGTGGTAGGTTATATACATTCAAGTTTTACACAATCAAGTTAACATTGAATCCAACAAGTAGAATATGCCTTATTCTTTCTCTTTCAGGTTGAGTTGGAAAAGGTAATTACTGAACACCCAGAATTGGCCCAAAGTGACCAGGGAAGAGTTGCATGGAAAGGTGATGCCTTGCACAAAGTTTTGGGGAATGAAAAGCCTGGACAAGTACATGGCATGGGTTTGCTTCCCGTTCCTAACCAAGTTTATGGTCGAAAACCTCATTATCTCAAGAACATCAATGTGACTACAACAAATGGTTCATCACATGACGGAGAGGCTGATGCCAGGGAGGAAATAGCAAAGCTGAAGCAACATATAGAACAACAAGACAAAATTATTGATGCATTAAGAAACAATGATGGAGTCTGTGGGGCCAATGAAATGGCAATGGTAAATATATATTTTGTTGCATTCATATAATTATTTTACTGAAATTTGTTTAATTTCAATTGTAGGAAAATTTCCAAACAGTAGGTAATGGTGAATCTCATCCAGAAGTACTACATAATAATAAAAGAAAGGTATTGTCAATATATATGACATGTGCTAGTTCATTTTCAACTCTCTTAGTCTTTACAAAAATTTCATTTTGCAGAGAGTTCATGCCAATGGACCTGATGAAGAATGCACAGTGATCAAACCTAGAGATACAGTAATGGTAAATTTGTGTATTTATCACTACACTTTATAAGTTATAATAACTAATGCCTCTGAATGTAAAATGCAGAACAAAACACACCCACATCGACATGGCATGCACGAAGATAATGACATTCTGTTAGGCAAACAGGTTAGAACCTTGTTGTTACTCATACTATAAAGGATACACTACAACTTATTAATTGACTTACATTGTTGTACAGAAGCATCATCTTGAACAAGAGGGTTGCAATAAATTCTCATATCAAGAACCATCATCACCAGCCCATCATGTCTCTAATGGAGAGGTAATGGTTAGCTCTTGAGAAATCTGCTTGCTAGGCAGCGATAGGAAACATTTTCCATATAAATTATTGATGGCGTGATTTCTTATTCACACACTTTTAGTTAAAAGATCAGGTTCTACTAGTGATATGTCATTCAAGTGCAATCCAATATTGATATTATTGACTTGTATTTGTTTGTATAATGCTGAATGAGTGAACTTCTGCATTTAAAGTTTGATTTGCATGGAATGGACTCTCTCGAGGTCATAAAATGATGTCAACACATGTAATATTTGTTGAATAAAATGCATTGTGAACTTTACATTGCATAATCACAAGGATAAATCATTTTTTTCCTCTTATGTTTCTCCACAGATGAGAAAGATCAAGGAGAATATGGTTGAAAATTTGACTAGACTAAGCAAACAAAGCACTCAAGACAAGTCTCTAGTCCATGTCTCCTCTAAGCAGAAACGTAGTCCTTCCATGGAGGTAAAAGAATAGTGTGTTCATACTATATTCGTGTTCATAAAATTGATTTTTATTATTCTGTAAATTATAATTTCAATCTCATTTTAGGTTGGCACAAAAGTGATTCTGAAGTCTTCAATATATCCAAACAAAAGGCATGTGGCACATGCTACTATTTTGGGTTGCAAATCAAATAAAATGGTTGGTGGTGTTGAGCTAGGTCGCCAATTCATAGAAGTGCAAGTTGATCAACCTATTGAGGAATGTGAGCTCTTGGTAAGGGAAAGGGAAAACTGTAGGACAATTGGCGATGCTTTCACCTTTGGATTAACAATTGCTTGGCCTTCAGCGTGTGTATGTTAATATTTAACTTCTTCAGTTTTGTTAAATTAAATTTGGGATATACTTAATTGTAGTTCTAATCGTATTTTTTTCTTCAGATTGAGAGGTTCAATGGTTGAGTTGATTCGGATGCTTTTGCTCATGAGGAATCGAGATGCAAATATGACATATTGATGCAAGAAAGATTCGAGGGGCGCATTCCAGTGAACATGAGTAGGGGTGTCACATGGTTTTAATTATAGGAAATCTTTTGCGTGCTATAGTTTACATTACTAGGTTGAGAAATGTAATTTGTTGCTACAATATGGATCTTGTATATGTTCATGTTACAAATGCTATTGAATGACATGAACCTTATTAGTATTTTATATCCCTTCTCTGGTGCATATGCCAGCTTTATATCCATGATCTTTTTATAGTATACAATGTGTCATATGCTTATCGATTTCACTATGAGGAAGTATAAAAGGAAAACAATATATTAATACAATATTTCATACAAAACTGTTGTAATAGCACACTGGACTAATTATGCCGTGTTACTATAGTTAGGAAAAGGTGTTACTAGATTTGCTACCAATCACCACTGGAGATGTTACAATATATACAAAAATTATGTTACTATTGTAAAGAAAAAGTGTTGCTGGATTATCAAAACGTGTTACAAAGGCCTAGTGTAATTACTGCCAATCATGAATAATTGTGTTGCAATTTTCATTAAAATGTGTTACTAACCATGTTGCGACACCAGAAAAAATATGTTACAAATTGTGTGCCTATAGTTATAAAAGTGTGTCACCAGGGCCCTCGGTAACACATATGGCTTGTGTTGCAACAATACAATTGTAACACCTTTAAATACATATAGAAATAGTTCTTATGTGCTACAACAGGCACCACCTTGTAACATAGGCTACAAGAACACATACAAAAATGTGTTACTGAGTGCCTCAGTAACACAATATCTAAGCTATAGTAGCACATCAACGTGTTACAAGAGACCAATCCTCCAGTAGTTAGTCTGAACCTCTGTGATCTTCACATCAAGATCATGAATCTTTGTCTCGACTATCCGCTCTAGGCTCGCCTGGTTCTTGGTGAGGTTGGCCAGACTTCGCTCAATCTTCAGGGTGGCTTCCAGCAGATAAGTCATCTGGTCATTCTTTGTCTTGAGGTTAGCAATAGGTGCATTGGGAGCATATGCCTTCTGGGCTTCTTTTGCTGCCTCAGCTGCCCGGATCCTCTCTTGAGATTGGGCAGATGTAGGGTGTGAAGGGTCCATCACCACTACATTGTCCTCGAACTCTGGACGCAATGAGAGATGCTCACGATCAAGTAGATAAGTGCTCGTTCCAACCTTGGAGTTGATGAGCATCTGAATGTGCGGAGCATATCCACAAGATCTCTTCTGGTCAGCTGCGGTTCTCTTGATAGATTCAACAATTAGGCTCATAACTTTGAATTTCTGCGGTGTGTCAAACAAGTGTAGCAGGTTGATGGAGTGGCCACGTATCATCTTGTCATCTCCAGACTTGGGCAATAGAGTGTACCTCAAGATTGTGTTAGTGGTGGCCAAACCAGGTAGCAAGTGCTTCACTGAACCTAGCTTGTGAGACTCAATATCTTTCTCAGGAATTGCTGTGTACATATTTGCCATGGAATTGTGGTCCATCTTGAGCTTGGCATATATATCTATGTCATCTTCTTCTTCCTTTGGAGCACCAAGAAGAGCAGCCCACTCAGAGATGGTTGACTGGTATTTGGATCCCTCAGTCATCCACACAATTCTACCATCTGGATAAAAGTGTGCTGTCGAATAAAATTGCATGATCATCTCATCATTCCATTTGGTAAGCTTCTGTCCAACGAAATCATCAACACCAGCAATTCTGAAGCTTTCATGAACATGGGGGAAATAGTTTTCACTGGCATCAATATATTTCCAATCCACCCACTTCATATCACTGACAATAGGCTTCTTGTCAAGCAACACAGTCTCATAGAAATCTTGTTGCTCTCGTGTGTGAAAGCGGTAATCACAAGCAGTCCTCCTCCTTGCAGCATATGGATCTGATAATCTCCACTGTCGCAATCCTTTGTCCTTCCTGAGCATCATGATCTTTGCAACTGGATGAGCATTGTCATGATCTAGAATCTTGGGTTTCAACTTTCTGAGCACTAGTGGCTCCTCATCAGCATCAACTTCAGGCACTGGGGCCTTGTTCTTCTCAGTAGCAGGGATGTTTCTTGTTGACCTCTTAGGTGCTGGAGCTTTGGGCTTGGATTTGGTGGGGGCAGCAGACCTCATAGCATCAGACATGAGCTTCTGAGTCTTGACAGGAGGTGCATCAGCTGCTGGTTCCTCCTCCTCCTCCTCATCTATCATCATGGAGGGTTTGCCCACAACCTGAGCAGTTGTCTTCCTTGCCTGCTTCTTCTTCTTTCCTGCAGCAGCTGCCTCTGTATCACTTGGCTACTCAAGTGTAAATGTCATGCTCTCCTTACGAGCTGTGGCCTTATCTGCCTTGGAGAGTGGGACTTTCCTCACTGTAGATTTGTCCTTGGCAGAAGATCTTGAGCTAGCTGCTTTGCCATACTCCTTAGCAACCATTTTCTTCTTCTTTGATGTGGCCTCACTAGCCACAAAGTCCTCATCCTCATCATCTGAGGTTCTCTTCTTTCTTGCCCTAGTAACTGCTTTGGGCAATTCGGGAGAACTCCTCTCTCCCTCATAGTAGCTGCCCTCAGGACTAGAGCCTAAACTGAGATCAGTGTGTGTGCTTCTGAGACATTCTGACTATCACTGCATCTGACATCTTGCAAAGCTGACCCTGTGAATAGATGGGTATGGGCAGAGTAGATGAGTCATCACAAAAAGCAGATATTTTCCAAGGAAATTGAGTTCAAATCTTAGTTTCAAGTTTTCACAGAAGGCATTTCGGATCCACCGAGTTGATAATCTCGGTGATACCGAAGCACTCAGCAGAAACTAAACACACCATTTCGGTCAGACTGAGATGTGGTTCGGTGTCTCTGAGATGCTAGGGTTTCACTGAAACGTTACTTTCGGTCTCACCGATTAGTACTTCTTGGTGGCACCAAGATGTACTAGTGCAATGGCCTGGGGCCAAATCGGTGACTCCGAAAATCTCAATTCGGTCGGTCCGAGATGCTTACGGCGGAAACTTAAACCTAAATTTTTTGCTCGAATCTAATCTATGGAATTTATACGTGGAACATGCATTGCAATCTGTGGCAAGAGTAATGGCAATCCATCCATGTATTGAATCAGAAAGAGGAACACGGAGGGGGTCAAATCTCACCCTGACTTGGTGGAGATCCTCTACGGCGGCAACGGCGGGGAAGATTCCCGTTGACGACGACGGATTCCGGCGGCGAGGGCGCGCTGGACGCAACGATGAAGTCCGGAGACGAGGGCGACGGCAGCAGAGGGGGTGCGGGAGTCGTGACGTTTGAGAAATTTCAACCGTAGGGGCCCGCTGAGCATATATACCCAACTGCTGTCGGTGGCTCCGAGTGGAACAACTCGGTGGCACCTATATGTGTAACTGCAAGCAGTATAGCAAATCGGTGACTCCGAAACGTTCAACTCGGTGACACCGAGATTGAAATCTAGATCAATCTAAATGATTTCGGTTTGACCGAGTTTGAGTGAATTGGTCCAACCGAAATGCATAAAGAAGATTTTGGAGGTTCAGCCCTTTCAGATCGGTGACTCCGAGTGCGCCTCACCCGGAGGGTCCTGATGTCTACTACACAAATTATTCTTGTAGACTCATGTTGGACCTCCAAGCGCAGAGTTTTGTAGGACAGTAGCAATTTTTCCTCAAGTGGATGACCTAAGGTTTATCAATCTGTGGGAGGCGTAGGATGAAGATGGTATCTCTCAAAAATTTCAACATAAAGAGAGGAAACTTGATGTTGTTGAAATATGTAGAAGCATATATTCCTCTCTCAAAATAATTTTCAGTAGCATCATGAAGAAATTCAACAATATAGCTATCACATAAAGCATTCTTTTCATGATCCACAAGCATAGAAATTTTATTAATCTCCACATAAGCAAATTTATTCTCAACAATAGTAGTGGGAGCAAACTCAACAAAATAACTATCATGAGATACTTGATTGGCATAATCCAATTGAAAATTAAAATCATGATGACACATTTCATATTTATCATTATTCGTTATAGCATACATGTCATCACAATAATCATCATAGATAGGAGACATGCAATCATCATAATAAATTTTCTCATCAAAACTTGGGGGACTAAAAATATCATCTTCATCAAACAAAATAACTATCATGAGATACTTGATTGGCATAATCCAATTGAAAATTAAAATCATGATGACACGTTTCATATTTATCATTATTCGTTATAGCATACATGTCATCACAATAATCATCATAGATAGGAGGCATGCAATCATCATAATAAATTTTCTCATCAAAACTTGGGGGACTAAAAATATCATCTTCATCAAACATAGCATCCCCAAGCTTGTGGCTTTGCATATCATTAGCATCATGGATACTCATAGAATTCATACTAACAACATTGCAATCATGCTCATCATTCAAAGATTTTATGCCAAACATTTTATTGAATTCTTCTTCTATCAATTGAGCACAATTTTCCGCTCCATCATTTTCAAGAAAGACATTTTAAAGATGAATAATATGAGGCAACCTCAATTCCATTTTTTTTGTAGTTTTCTTTAATAAACCAAACTAGTGATAAAACAAGAAACTAAAAGATTCAATTCCAAGATCTAAAGATATACCTTCAAGCACTCACCTCCCCGGCAACAGCGCCAGAAAAGAGCTTGATGTCTACTACACAACTTATTCTTGTAGACTCGTGTTGGGCCTCCAAGCGCAGAGTTTTGTAGGACAGTAGAAATTTTCCCTCAAGTGGATGACCTAAGGTTTATCAATCCGTGGGAGGAGTAGGATGAAGATGGTATCTCTCAAATAACCCTGCAACCAAATAACAAAGAGTTTCTTGTGTCCCCAACACACCCAATACAATGACAAATTGTATAGGTGCACTAGTTCGGCGAAGAGATGATGACACAAGTATAGTATGGATAGTAAATATAGGTTTTTGTAGTGCGAACAATAAAAAACAGCAAGGTAGCAAGTAACAAAAGTGAGCATAAACGGTATTGCAATGCTTAGAAACAAGGCCTAGGGTTCATACTTTTGCTAGTGCAATCTCTCAACAATGCTAATATAATTGGATCATATAACCATCCCTCAACATGCAATAAAGAATCACTCCAAAGTTCATATTAGCGGAGAACATAAGATAGAAATTGTTTGTAGGGTACAAAACCACCTCAAAGTTATCCTTTCCGATCGATCTATTGAGCTATTCCTATAAGTGTCACGAACAACCCTAGAGTTCGTACTAAAATAACACCGTATGATACACATCAACCAACTCTAATGTCACCTAGATACTCCAATGTCAGCACAAGTATCCGTGAGTTGATTATACGACATGCATCAAACAACTTCATAATCATAATATTCAATCCACACAAAGAACTTCAAGGAGCACCCCAAAGTTTCTATCGGAGAAAAGATAATGAAAACGTGCATCAACCCCTATGCATAGATTACCCCAATGTTACCTCGGGAATCCGCAATTGAGTGCCAAAACATACATCAAGTGAATCAATATAATACCCCATTGTCACCACGGGTATTCATATGCAAGACATACATCCAGTGTTCTCAAATCTGAATATTCAATCCGACAATAACGAAACCTCAAAGGGAAAAGATTCGATTCATCACAACAAAGATAGAGAGGGAAGAAACACCATATGATCCAACTATATTAACAAAGCTCGCGATACATCAAGATCGTGCCAAATCAAGAACATGAGAGAGAGAGATAGAGAGATCAAACACATAGCTACTGGTACAAACCCTCAGCCCCGATGGTGAACTACTCCCTCCTCGTCATGGAGACCGCCGGGATGATGAAGACGGCCTCCGGTGATGATTTCCCTCCTCCGGCAGGGTGCCGGAAAAGGGCTTCAGATGGGATCTCCTTGGTACAGAGGCTTGCGGCGGCATAAAAACTCATCTAGGTTAACTTTCGGGGGTTTCTGAATATATATGATTTTTCAGCGTTCGAATCACGCAAAGAGGTGCCACAGGGGGCCCACGAGGCACCAGGGCGCGCCTGGGGGGGGGGGCAGGCGCGCCCAAGTGGCTCGTGGGGCCCCTATGGCTCTTCTGCTGCTCCTCCGAAGCTTCCTGGGTCTGTTTCCTTCCAGAAAAAATCGTCAAAAAGTTACGCTGCATTTGCACTTCGCTTGATATGGATTTTCTGGAAAACCAAAAACAAGCAGAAAACAACAACTGGCACTGGGCACTAGGTCAATATGTTAGTCCAAGAAAATCATATAAAATCCATATCAAAGTGCACCAAAATCATACAAAACTATAATAAACATGGCATGAATACTTCATAAATTATAGATACGTTGGAGACGTATCAGGTCCGAAAATGACTTGTTCAATTTTTGTGATGTAGCAAGAATAGAGTTTGAGACAAGAAAGCATAGATAGCTAGAGACGGTACTTAGGCATTCTTGTACATCCACTTGGCCAGAAAAACCAAGACAATCAAAACAACAAATGGATGTCCTCGAATGAAGAAAACATGCAAACCAACATGCTCACACAATAAGATAGCAAATGAAATATGTGTCAAACATGCACAACCAATTCTAGCATCTATCAAGCAATGGCGATGACTAGGTCATCTATATATGAGTATATTGACTTAGGAGTCAAATGAGAACATTTGATCATAGGTCATACTCATCGTTTAAGCACAAGTGGGGTTTCCACTTTTACATAAAGCATTGATGTGTTCACACCATTAAAGTTGCTTTAGCTCAATTTTTAGAGCAAAGCTCCCCCTAGATGTGATATCCCCCCAAAGAGGGATGAACTAACCTTGGGTTTTGTCGATGATGACTTCATATAGATGTTGAAGATGTGGATGCTCAATGTTGATGTAGACCATCAAGAGTTGGGAGCAATCCTTTGGAGTTTTGTGCTTTCAATACCTACATGGGTTAGTCCCACACAAGGAACATACAAGAATATCCATAGACATAGAGTGAAATGCACATATGATGATGTCCATGAATGCAATGACTACCTTGTCCCTTGACTTACCAACAAGAGGGTTTGTGACTCCATGAACTAGTGCAAGATGTGGAAGTTGATTGCACAAGTTCTTGCCATAAATGAATGTGAGTGAAGTTTGTTGGTGGAGTCACCCTCAAGGACTCTCTAGTTCTTCTTCTTTTGGACCCACATCAACTAGATGGGAATCCTTGGAGTTGTAGTAGCACTTTATGAAGTCTTGGGAACCCACTTGACCAAGGCTTGAGGTGCTTCTTCAAATGAGTCAATATCTTCTTGAAGCTTGTCCTTGCCTTTTAGCTTGTGGTCTTGTGGTGGAAGATCTTCTTGAGCTTGTGTTCCCTTGAAGGAAGTAGGATCATACTTCTCTTGTTGAGGAACAAACTTCGTCTTGGGGTATTGATCTTCTTCCCACTCAACTCCATTGGCATTGAACTTTCGTTCAAAACCAACACCTTGGTTCTTCCAGTGCCTTCCTTGCTTGCGTACAATTTCCTCAAATTGCTTACTCCCGGCAAGGCTCTTGTAGACACCTTTTTCTATAATTCCTTTCAAAAGATTGTTTTCTTGCTCAAGTGTAACTTGGCTAAGAGAATCATTAGTGGAATCAATAGAACTACTAGAAGTAACAACATTGGATATAGCATTGTTATTGTTACTACTAGAGGTAGAACCCTTTTTACCCTTGTTACTAGTTTGCTTAGGTTTAACTTGTGGCATAAAGGTAGACAAGAGTAAACGTTTGGCAAAATATGAAGAACTCTTCTTTCGAAGATCGTATTGATAGCTTTAAGAAACTCATGCTCTTGCTCTAAATTTAGCTTCTCGAAGCGTAGCTTCTCATGAGTTCTTAGAAGTTCTCTATGATCCTCTTGAGTTGTTTCATTAGCTAACTTAAGAGCATTTAGTTCTTTAGTTAGATGCTCAATCTCCTTCATAGCATTGTCATTCGTTTCCTCTTGACTATCATGATTACTAGCATTTTCATTATAGCTCACATCACTAGCCTTCTCAATAAGTAAATCATCATCACCTAGCAAATCATCTTCATCACTATTGAAATCAAGATACTCGGGGTGTGATACCTTGGGGCCTTTTGCCATGAAGCATCTTCGAATTCCTTCATTTGGTGAGTCAAATAGATCATAGGAGTTGGATGACACAAGAGCAAGTCCGGCAACACCTTCATCTTGACTATAGTCGGAGTTGGAGTGATAACTTCTCTCGGAGTGGTTGTCGGAGTCGGAGCCAGAAATCCATTCACCAACATGAGCTTGATGTCTTCTTCTTGTGTAGCTCTTGGATGACTTGTCCTTCCTTTCCGAATCCTTGCTTCTTTGAGAGGGTCTTCGTTCATAACGATCATCTCTACTCCTTCTCTGTATGAGGTGATTCATCTCTTCTATGTCTTCCTCTTGGTGATTCGTCTCTTTTCTTGTAGGGAGCCGTACACTCATTGGAGTAGTGTCCAGGTTTTCCACAATTGTAGCAATTTCGGTCACGACTTGATGATCTTCTCTCATAGTGTCTTGAGCTAGAGCTTCTTTCTTTCCCTTTGTTCTTGTAAAACTTGTTGAATCTTTTCACCATTAGGCTTATCTCTTCATTGGATACTAGCTTGTCGCTTGAAGTTGTTGGAGCATCGGTTGAGGCTTTGTAGGCACCACTTGATTTTTTGTGTAGCTCCTCTTTATCCTTGAGTGACATTTCATGAGCAACAATCCTTCCAATGACTTCCGTGGGCTTGAGATCTTTGTAATTTGGCATCATTTGGATCAATGTGCAAACGGTATCATATTTTCCATCCAAATCTCTAAGGATCTTCTTGATGATGAATTTGTCGGTCATCTCTTTACTTCCTAAACCGACAATCTCATTTGTGATGAGAGCAAGCCTAGAGTACATTTCAGCGACTCCTTCACCATCCTTCATCTTGAACTTGTCAAGTTGACTTTGAAGCACATCCAACTTAGATTCCTCGACAGACTCGGTACCCTCATGCATATCAACCAAAGTATCCCAAATTTCCTTTGCATTCTTGAGGCGGCTGATTTTGTTGAATTCCTCGAGACACAAACCGTTGAAGAGAATGTCACAAGCTTGAGCATTGTATTGCAACATCTTCAATTCTTCTGCGGTTGCTTCACGATCCGGTTCCTTGCCATCCTCAAAGAATTCACCTTGCAAGCCAACACAAACAATAGCCCAAACGGCGGGGTTATTACCAAGAATATGCATTTTCATATTATGTTTCCAACTAGCAAAGTTTGTACCATCAAAATATGGACCTCTACGGTGATAATTACCCTCACTAGACGCCATACTCTCCTAGGTTGTGAAACCAAGGCAATGGAGACCAAAGCTCTGATACCACTTGTAGGATCGAAAGTATGTCTAGAGGGGGGGTGATTAGACTACTTGACCAAATAAAAACCTAACCTTTTCCCAATTTTAGCTGTAGGCAGATTTTAGCAAGTATACAAATCAAGCATCACCCTACACATGCAATTCTAAGAGTGTGGCAGCGGAAAGTAAACAATTGCACATGTAAGTAAAGGAGGGGATCGAAGATTTCAAACTCAATGAAGACACGGTGATTTTGGCATGCTTCCGATAGGTGGTGCTATCGTACGTCCACGTTGATGGAGGCTTCAACCCACGGAGGGTAACAGCTGCGCGAGTCCACGGAGGACTCCACCCACGAAGGGTCCACGAAGAAGCAACCTTGCCTATTCCACCATGGCTTACGTCCACGAAGGACTAGCCTCATGATGTCTACTACACAACTTATTCTTGTAGACTCGTGTTGGGCCTCCAAGCGCAGAGTTTTGTAGGACAGTAGCAATTTTCCCTCAAGTGGATGACCTAAGGTTTATCAATCCGTGGGAGGCGTAGGATGAAGATGGTCTCTCTCAAACAACCCTGTAACCAAATAACAAAGAGTCTCTTGTGTCCCCAACACACCCAATACAATGGTAAATTGTATAGGTGCACTAGTTCGGCGAAGAGATGGTGATACAAGTGTAGTATGGATAGTAGATATAGGTTTTTGTAGTGCGAACAATAAAAAACAGCAAGGTAGCAAGTAACAAAAGTGAGCATAAACGGTATTGCAATGCTTAGAAACAAAGCCTAGGGTTCATACTTCCGCTAGTGCAATCTCTCAACAATGCTAACATAATTGGATAATATAACCATCCCTCAACGTGCGATAAAGAATCACTCCCAAGTTCCTATTAGCGGAGAACATAAGATAGAAATTGTTTGTAGGGTACGAAACCACCTCAAAGTTATCCTTTCCGATCGATCTATTGAGCTATTCCTATAAGTGTCACAAACAGCCCTAGAGTTCGTACTAAAATAACACCATATGATACACATCAACCAACTCTAATGTCACCTAGATAATCCAATGTCACCACAAGTATCCGTGAGTTGATTATACGATATGCATCAAACAACTTCATAATCATAATATTCAATCCACACAAAGAACTCCAAGGAGCACCCCAAAGTTTCTGTCGGAGAAAAGATAATGAAAACGTGCATCAACCCCTATGCATAGATTACCCCAATGTCACCACGGGAATCCGCGAGTTGAGTGCCAAAACATATATCAAGTGAATCAATATAATACCCCATTGTCACCACGGGTATTCATATGCAAGACATACATCAAGTGTTCTCAAATCTGAAATATTCAATCCAACAATAACGAAACCTCAAAGGGAAAAGATTCGATTCATCACAACAAGGATAGAGAGGGAAGAAACACCATATGATCCAACTATATTAACAAAGCTCACGATACATCAAGATCGTGCCAAATCAAGAACACAAGAGAGAGAGAGAGAGAGAGAGAGAGAGAGAGAGAGAGAGAGAGATCAAACACATAACTACTGGTACAAACCCTCAGCCCCTAGGGTGAACTACTCCCTCCTCGTCATGGAGACCGCCGGGATGATGAAGATGGCCTCCGGTGATGATTCCCCCTCCGATAGGGTGCCGGAAAAGGGCTGTAGATTAGATCATGGAGGTACAGAGGCTTGCGGCGGCGCAAAAACTCATCTAGGTTAACTTTCGGGGGTTTCTGAATATATATGATTTTTCAGCGTTGGAATCACGCAAAGAGGTGCCACAGGGGGCCCACGAGGCACCAGGGCGTGCCCAGGTGGCTCATGGGGACCCTGTGGCTCTTCTGTTGCTCATCCGAAGCTTCCTGGGTCTGTTTCCTTCCAGAAAAAATTGTCAAAAAGTTTCGCTGCATTTGGACTTCATTTGATATGGATTTTTTGGAAAACCAAAAACAAGCAGAAAACAGCAACAGGCACTGGGCACTAGGTCAATATGTTAGTCCATAAAAACCAAATAAAAGCCATATAAAGTGCACCAAAATCATGCAAAACTATAATAAGCATGGCATGAATACCTCATAAAGTATAGATATGTTGGAGACGTATCACCTCACTCGGGGTAGATCTTCACGAAGTAGGCGATCTCCTTGCCCTTACAAACTCCTTGGTTCAACTCCACATCATGTCGGAGGATCCCAAGTGACACCTAACCAATCTAGGAGACACCGCTCTCCAAAAGGTAATAGACGGTGTGTTCTTGATGAACTCCTTGCTCTTGTGCTTCAAATGATAGTCTCCCCGACACTCAAACAACTCCTCACAGATTTGGCTATGATGGAAGAAGGATTTGAGTGGAAAGCAACTTGAGAAAGGCTAGAAATCAAGGTTCAAATGGTAGGAATGGAATCTCTTGATCTCAACACATGAGTAGGTGGTTCTCTCTCAGAAAATGTATGGTGTAAGTGTAGGCACGTTCTGATGGCTCTCCTTATTGAGTAAGAAGGGGTGGAGGGGTATATATAGACTGCACACAAAATCCAACCGTTACACACTTTTGACCCAACTCGGTGGCACCGATCAGAAATATCGGTGGCACCGACCTGTGTAAAAGATATGAACATTAGGAATCTCGGTGGGACCGACTGGAACATCTCGGATGGACCGATGTGCAATGGCTAGGGCAAACCTCGTCTCGGTGGCACCGATTGCATCAACTCGGTGGGACCGAAGTGAAGCAATAAGGCAACAGAGAGTTGTCAAGCCATCTCGGTGAGACTGATTTGCAAATCTCGGTGGGACCAAAGTAATTGCAAATGATTACAGAGAGTTGGCAAGGCCATCTCGGTGGGACCGAGATCCATATCGGTGGATCCAATTTGTTAGGGTTTTGGCAGTGGCTAAGTCCAGATGAACTCGGTGGCTCCGGATAGGAAAATTTCGGCGGGGCCGAGTTGGAATGTAGGTTTTGGACATATTTGGATGGAGAAAGTGGTTGAGGGTTTTGGAGCACTGTCACTAAGCACTTGAGCAAAAAGACCATTAAGCAACACCTCATCCCCTTTTAATAGTATTGGCTTTCCTATGGACTCAATGTGATCTTGGATCACTTAACAAAAATGTAGAGTTTTGAGCTTTTGCCAATCCATGTCCTTAGCATTTTGAGGGGTCCACATCTCTAGTCCTTGCCATGCCAATCATTGAACATCCTGAAATCTTTATCTTGAATGGACATTAGTTCAATGAGATATATGTTGTTACAAATTACCAAAACCACCAAGGGAGCAAATGTGCTTTCACTCGTATATCTCCGCATTCCGCGCCACTGCAGCGGATTTTGCTACGGCCACGGCGGCGGTAAGACGCTTTGCGTGCTCGACTAGGCGCTCCTCCTCCCGCAGGAACTCGATGTAGCGCGCGGCAAGGTCGCTGATGCTCGTGCGGGCCTCCACATCTCGCTTTCGGGCCGCGATGGCAGAGCGGGTGATGACCCCGGCGGTCGACGGTGGGGTGATGGCCACCTCCCGCCTTCGGACCGCGGTGGCGGAGCGGGTAATGGCCATGACGGCCAACGGTGGGGTGGGGGCCAGGCCGCTGTGGCGGAGCGGGCGATGGCCCTGGCGGCCAACGATGGTGTGGCGACCACGGCGGCTGGCAACAGCTGCCATCGGGCAGCGGCGGCGAAGCGTGTGGCGGGTGTTGTGCGCTGCCGGGGACTGCGCCGCCGCCGCGGTGTAGCCTCCCAGCTGGAGCTGTCCTCAGATGACGGCGGAGTGGCTGAGCGGCGACAACGGACCGGTGCCATTGGTGATGGCGAGAGAAGCAGATGAGATAAGCTACGGGGAGGGAGGAGAAAATGCGATGCCGACTCGCCGGCCGCGACTGTTTATATAGCACGCCGGTAAGCAATGGGGTTTTGGGGGATTTCGCCGAGTCGGGCGGGAAGCTTGCACGGTTGTGTGCGGGAACCTGCGCGGTTGTGCGGGAATGGGCTCACCGACGATTCATTGGCGCCTCTTCGAGCTAACGTTTGGCCAAAAGAACGCTTGTGCGGTGCTCAAGCTTGCGCTCGAAGCCTTCTGCCACAGCGCGGTGACAAGACGTGCGAGAGGAGGACGAAATGACACGTACACAAATGGTTAATAAAAAAATGTTTGCGATTTAATTACCTAGCACACGGCCGCTCTCTACGTAGCGTCGTGAACGATTGTTCACCCACTGTGTGATGTGGAACGCGACGTAGTTTCACATCACGCCGCCCACTCACAACTGCCGCCCGGCTTGTAGACGGCCATTCCCTGCATGTTCAACTGCTCTATGTGTGTGGTTGTTTGTGGTTGAGGCAGCTGCGGCGCGCTCTGCTCGCGTCCCTCCGCGCGCTCTGCCTGCGTCCCTCTGCGCGCGCTGCAAGCGTTTCGGGAAGGCACACGATCACATACGTTCGGGGTGCCATATGCATGCAGTTACGCCGGACGCGGCGCCACGACGTAGTTATGTGCGGCAAAAACTGCCATGCAGACGTGCCAAGAATCCTAGCCGCCCGGCCCTCATTTATTCCCGCAGCCATTTACCTTCATCTCTTGTGCCCCATGACACAATAAGCACACCCACGACAACACATACAGAGAGGATATCCAGCGGCTCCAATGGCGCTCCCGGCTCCAATGGCGCTCCCAACGGCTGACAACGACGACGGGCGGCAGTTCACCACGCCTCACGTAGTGGACACCCACGTGAGGGGGAAGGACCTCTCGGTGGTGTACACCAACGAGCCGGTCTCGGTGGAGAGCTCCATCCACACTATGGAGCAGTTGCTTGTTGAGGACGAGTACCAAGTGGTCGGCTTCGACCTCGAGTTCACCGGCGGTCGTGCCGGGTATGATCAGAAGGTTGTCGTCGCCCAGTTGTGCGTGTGCCATCACGTCCTCGTCTACCACTACTCCCTGGCCACAAGCCCTTGCGAGCGTTTCGCCAGGTTTATCAATAGCCCCGACTACAGGTTCGCTACAGTGGACACCTTGAATGATCTAAAGGTGCTCGAGACTACGAGCTTGGCCTGCCAGAAGCTTGTCGACATCCAAGGCTAGTACAGGGTCTGGGGCAGAAAGAAAGCAAAGGACTCCCTAGTTGACCTAGCCATGGCCATCATCGACCCCTACTACAGAGGCATGAAGGATGAGTGCAACAAGAACAAGGATGCCTGGCACGAGGCCTGGGTGCGGAGACTGGATGAAGAACACGTCAAGTACGCGGCCAAGGATGTGTACACAAGCTACGAGATGTACAGGCGGATCATTGACATGAGGAAGTGCCTCCTTCCTGTGGACGACGAGGGATCGAGCCACAAGTAGAGCAGTGGCGCAAGCGTCACAAGAAGTAGATGATCATTTCTCCTAGTTTAGAATGCATGTAACTATTTATTGAGGTGTGTACGAATGTTTTGTATAGTGACCTATGTAATTGGATGTTTAATTTGGTTATATATGTTGTTCTTTGATGTCTACTATGCAACTTTTATTCTTGTAGACGTTGTTGGGCCTCCAAGTGCAGAGTTTTGTAGGACAGTAGCAAATTTCCCTCAAGTGGATGACCTAAGGTTTATCAATCCGTGGGAGGTGTAGGATGAAGATGGTCTCTCTCAAACGACCCTGCAACCAAATACAAGAAATCTCTTGTGTCCCCAACACACCCAATACAATGGTAAATTGAATAGGTGCACTAGTTCAGCGAAGAGATGGTGATACAAGTGTAGTATGGATAGTAGATATAGGTTTTTGTAATCTGAAAATATAAAAACAGCAAGGTAGCAAGTAGTAAAAGTGAGCACAAACGGTATTGCAATGCTTGAAAACAAGGCCTAGGGTTCATACTTTCACTAGTGCAATCTCTCAATAGTGCTAACATAATTGAATCATATAACAACCCCTCAACGTGCGATAAAGAATCACTCCATAGTTCTTATTAGCGGAGAACATAAGATGAAATTGTTGTAGGGTACAAAACCACCTCAAAGTTATCCTTTTCGATCAATCTATTGAGCCATCCCTATAAGTGTCACAGACAGCCCTAGAGTTCGTACTAAAATAACACCATATGATACGCATCAACCAACTCTAATGTCACCTAGATACTCCAATGTCACCACAAGTATCCATGAGTTGATTATTCGATATGCATCAAAACAACTTCAGATTCATAATATTCAACACACACAAAGAACTTCAAAGAGTGCCCCAAAAGTCTCTATCGGAGAAAAGAAGATGAAAACGTGCAACCAACCCCTATGCCTAGATTACCCCAAGGTCACGGGAATCCGCAAGTTGATTACCAAAACATACATCAAGTGAATCAATAGAATACCCCATTGTCACCACGGGTATCCACATGCAAGAAATACATCAAGTGTTCTCAAATCCCAAGTATTCAATCCAACAATAACGAAACTTCAAAGGGAAAGACTCAATTCATCACAAGAAGATAGAGAGGGAAGAAACACCATATGATCCAACTATATTAACAAAGCTCGCGGTACATCAAGATCGTGCCAAATCAAGAATACGAGAGAGAGAGAGAGAGAGAGAGAGAGAGAGAGAGATCAAACACATAGTTACTGGTACATACACTCAGCCCCGAGGGTGAACTACTCCCTCCTCGTCATGGAGAGCGCTGGGATGATGAAGATGGCCTCCGGCGATGATTTCCCCCTCCGGCAGAGTGCCGGAACAGGGCTCCGGATGAGATCACTTCGGTACAGAGGCTTGCGGTGGCGGCGTGGAAGTTCTAGGTTTAATTCTTGGGTTTTCTATATTTATAGGAATATTTGTCATTGGAATCACGTCAGGTGGGTGCCCGAGGGTCCCACAAGCTCGGGGGGCACGCACCCCCCAGGCTTGTGGCGCCCTCGGCCACCTCCTGGTCCATCTCTGGTGCTCCGTGGGTCTCTTCTGGTCCATAAAAAATCACCATAAATTTTGGGCCCATTCCGAGAACTTCTATTTCTGCACAAAAAAACAACACCAAGGTAGTTCTGCTGAAAACAGTGTCAGTCTGGGTTAGTTCTAATCAAATCATACCAAAACCATATAAAATTGTTATAAACATGGCATGAATACTTCATAAATTATAGATACGTTGGAGACGTATCATTCTTCTGTAGAGAGAGCAAATTACATCACAGATGGACTAAACTAGGGAACCCGCCGGTGATGATTTCATCAATCGCTGACAATTGTATACGAGCAAGCGTTTGCCCACAACACACAGGGCTTATTAGCAGGAATCGTCTGTGTTGTTATCGGTCTTCATAAACATTTCTGATTACTGACCTGTTTGCCGCGTATCACACACATCTTGTTAAGTTGAACCGTTTCTGTTGTTTTGGCTCATCGCAAACAATTCATCCGAGTGAACTGTATGCCATCTATCACACAGACCTTGATCTGCCTGACCGTTTCTATTGTGTTGGGTAATCACAAACAGTTCATCCGAGTGAACTGTATGTCGTGTATCGCACACACCTCGATTTGGCTGACCTTGTTTGTTGTTCTGCCTTATCGCAAACAATTTGTATGGATCAACTGTATGCCACGTATCGCACACACGTTTCTACTCTGAATCGTGCTTGATGTCTCCGCCATCGCACACAGTTCGTCTTATTGGCGATGGTTTTATTACGACACCATTTGCGATTCATGCATCGCACACAGTTTGGTCGCGGGGTCTCTAATTCATGTGTCGCGTTAGCGGTCGCCTGCAGTAGTGTTGTTTGAGAAGCAGCTCACCCCTTCCACTACAGTCTTTCATGGCATTGTCCCTGGCAAATCGGCCTACCCTATCGACATGATTTCTCTAGAAGTTGCTTTTGGCACTGAGTTTAACTATCGCTCGGAGTTCTTGTCGTTTGAGGTGGTCAAGCTTAAAAATCCGTATCATGCCCTCTTTGGGAGGCCGGCTTATGCGCGGTTCATGGCACGTCCATGTTATGCTTATCTGAAGTTGAAAATGCCTGGACCAGAAGGAACCATCACTGTCAATGGCAACAGGAAAGTTGCCCTGCGAGGAGGGAGATGCAGCCTATGCCGAGACGGCCTGCGCAGCCGAAGAGTTGAAGTTTTACAAAGACAATGTTGACCCAACCGATAGGACTTCTCTGAAAAAGCCAACAACAGAATCTGACCCTCTACTTAAGTTCAAGTCGGCTCGAGATACAAAGCAAGTTGATTTCTGTAGGATCGAAAGTATGTTTAGAGGGGGGTGATTAGACTACTTGACCAAATAAAACCTAACATTTTCCCAATTTTAGTTGTGGGCAGATTTTAGCAATAGTACATGTCAAGCATCACCCTACACATGCAATTCTAAGAGTATAGCAGCGGAAAATAAGCAATTGCATATGTATGTAGAGAGGGGATTGGAGATTTCAAACGCAATGAAGACACGGTGGTTTTTGGCGTGGTTCCGATAGGTGGTGCTATCGTACATCCACGTTGATGGAGACTTCAACCCACGAAGGGTAATGGCTGCGCGAGTCCACGGAGGGCTCCACCCACGAAGGGTCCACGAAGAAGCAACCTTGTCTATTCCACCATGGCTTACGTCCACGAAGGACTAGCCTCACTCGGGGTAGATCTTCACGAAGTAGGCGATCTCCTTGCCCTTATAAACTGCTTGGTTCAACTCCACATCAGGTTGGAGGCTCCCAAGTGACACCTAACCAATCTAGGAGACACCACTCTCCAAAAGGTAATAGACGGTGTGTTGTTGATGAACTCCTTGCTCTTGTGTTTCAAATGATAGTCTTCCCAGCACTCAAACAACTCCTCACAGATTTGGCTATGGTGGAAGAGGGATTTGAGTGGAAAGCAACTTGGGATAGGCTAGAGATCAAGTTTCAAATGGTAGGAATGGAATAGCTTGATCTCAACACATGAGTAGGTGGTTCACTCTCAGAAAATGTATGGTGGAAGTGTAGGCACGTTCTGATGGCTCTCCTACTAAGAAGGAGGTGGTGGAGGGGTATATATAGCCTCCACACAAAATCCAACCGTTACACACTTTTGACCCAACTCGGTGGCACCGAAACAATCATCTCGGTAGCACCGAACTGTGTAAAAGATATGAACGTTAGGAATCTCGGTGGGACCGATACGAACAACTCGGATGGACCGAAGTGCAATGGCTAGGACAATCCTCATCTCGGTGGCACCGATTGCATCAACTCGGTAGGACCAAAGTGAAGCAATAAGGCAACAGAGAGTTGGCAAGCCATCTCGGTGAGACCGATTTGCAAAACTCGGTGAGACCGAAGTAAGTGCAAACGATTACAGAGAGTTGGCAAGGCCATCTCAGTGAGACCGAGATCCATTTCGGTGGATCCGATTTGTTAGGGTTTTGGCAGTGGCTAAGTCTTGGATGAACTCGGTGGGGCCGGATAGGAAATTTCGGTGGGGCCGAGTTAGAATGTAGGTTCTGGACATATTTGGGATTGAGAGAGTGGTTGAGGGTTTAGGAGTCATGTCACTAAGCACTTGAGCAAAAAGACCATTAAGCAACACCTCATCCCCTTTTAATAGTATTGGCTTTCCTATGGACTCAATGTGATCTTGGATCACTAAACCAAAAATGTAGAGTCTTGATCTTTTGCCAATCCTTGTCCTTAGCATTTTCTGGGGTCCACGTCTCTAGTCCATGCCATGCCAATCATTGAACATTCTGAAATCTTAATCTTGAATGGACATTAGTTCAATGAGATATATGTTGTTATGAATTACCAAAACCACCAAGGGAGCAAATGTGCTTTCAATCTCCCCCTGGTGATCCTTCTGAGCAGTTCACCATTGGGGCGAATATGGATCCTAAATAGGAAAGCACGCTCATCGAGTTCATCCATGAGAACAGGAACATTTTTGCTTGGAAACCTTCTGACATGCCAGGTGTACCGAGAGAACTCGCTGAGCACTCCCTTAATGTGTATCCTAAGTTTAAGCCTGTTCGGCAGTATCTCCATCGCTTTAATGAGGAGAGGCGGAAAGCCATTGGAGAAGAAGTGGCTCAGCTCCTAGTTGTCGGGTTCATCATTGAAGTATTTCATCCAGAGTGGTTGGCTAACCCAGTCCTTGTTCTGAAGAAAAACGGGACTTGGCGGATGTGTGTTAATTACACGGACTTGAATAAAGCTTGTCCCAGTGATCCCTTTGCTCTGCCCCGTATTGATCAAATCATTGATGCTACGGCTAGCTGAGAGTGTTTATGTTTTCTGGATACTTACTCCGGTTATCATCAGATCAAGATGAAGGAGGAGGGCCAGGAAAAGACAGCTTTTATCACACCTTTCAGAGCTTTCTGCTATACATCGATGCCATTTGGTTTGAAGTGTGCACAAGCGACTTATCAGCGCTGTGTCCAAAATTGTTTCCACAAGCAGATTGGGCATAACATTCATGCGTATGTTGACGACATTGTGGTTAAATTCTGGAGGAAAGAGACTTTGCTAGACGATCTCAAGGAGATATTTGATAACCTGAGAGTTTACCAGATGAAGCTCAACCCGAAAAAGTGCGTGTTTGGTGTTCCTGTAGGGAAATTACTGGGCTTCCTCGTTTCTGAGCGTGGAATTGAGGCCAACCCAGAAAAAATCAAAGTCATCACGACCTTGGCCAAGCCGGCCAATATCAACGCTATTCAGAAGCTGGCAGGGTGTGTCGTGGCTTTGAGCCGGTTTATCAGCCGGCTTGGGGAGAAAGCAATTCCTCTTTATCAATTGCTCCAAAAGTCGGATAATTTTACTTGGAGTGATGCTGCAGATCAAGCCTTCGAGTCCCTCAAGAAGCAGTTGTCTGAGCCGCCTATCTTTGCTGCCCCTCAGGAGAAGGAGCCGATGATGTTATACATTACCGCTAACAGCAAAGCCGTCAGTGTTGCAGTTGTTGTGGAGCGCAAGGAAGAAGGCAAAGAGTACCCAGTCCAGTGCCCTGTGTATTATATCAGTGAAGTTTTAACAGAGTCCAAGCAGCGGTATCCGCATTGGCAAAAGCTGGTCTATGGCGTGTTCATGGCAAGTCGCAAATTGAAACATTATTTTCATGAGCACCCAATCACTGTTGTCAGTTCAGCACCTCTTGGGGACATAATTCAGAATAGGGAAGCAACTCGACGGGTTGCAAAGTGGGCTATTGAGCTCGGTCCGCATCATCTCAAATATGTGCCACAGACTGCCATTAAATCTCAAGCTTTGGTGGACTTCATCAATGACTGGACAGAGTTGCAGGCTCCGGAAGAGAAGCCAGATACTACATACTGGTCAATACACTTTGATGGATCCAGGCAATTGGAGGGCTGGGGGGCTGGAGTTGTGATAACTTCCCCGCGAGGTGATAAGTTTTTTTATGTTTTGAGGCTTATGTTTCCCTGTACTAACAATGTAGCAGAATATGAGGCTTTGCTTCATGGCCTTCGTACGGCTAAGGAGATGAATTTAAGCCAGGTCAGGTGCTTGGGCAACTCAGATTTGGTGGCTCAGCAGGTTTCTAGTACTTGGGATTCTAAGGATCCCCTCATGGCGGCTTACAGGCGTGCTGTCACTAATATTGCTGGACACTTCAAGGGATATCAGGTTGATCACATTGATCGCCGTCTTAATGAGGCAGTAGATGCATTGTCTCGCTTCGGATCTCAGCGCAAGCCTGTTCCACCCAATGTTTTTCTGGACGTTCTGCACAACCCGTCAGTCAAGTTATCGATGGAGGAGGACCTCGCTATTCCTGATCCAGAAGCAACATTGGTGGCTGCTATTCATGCTACACCAGATTCGACAGTACCTTACCTAGTGTATCTTAGCTGTGGCGAGCTCCCAGCCAAGGAAATCATTGCTCGACAGATTATCAGGAGGTCCAAATCCATGACCATCGTCAATGGCGAGTTACACAGACGAAGTGTCACCGGCATTTTTCAACGTTGTGTTTCCCCTGAGGAGGGCCAAGAGATCCTTCATGAGATACATTCAGGTGATTGTGGACATGATGTCTACTACACAACTTTTATTCTTGTAGACGTTGTTGGGCCTCCAAGTGCAGAGTTTTGTAGGACAGTAGCAAATTTCCCTCAAGTGGATGACCTAAGGTTTATCAATCCATGGGAGGCGTAGGATGAAGATGGTCTCTCTCCAACAATCCTGCAATCAAATACAAGCAATCTCTTGTGTCCCCAACACACCCAATACAATGGTAAATTGTATAGGTGCACTAGTTCGGCGAAGAGATGGTGATACAAGTGTAGTATGGATAGTAAATATAGGGTTTTGTAATCTGAAAATAAAAAAACAGCAAGGTAGCAAGTGATAAAACGGAACACAAATGGTATTGCAATGCTTGGAAACAAGGCCTAGGGTTCATACTTTCACTAGTGCAATCTCTCAACAATGTTAACATAATTGAATCATATAACAATCCCTCAACGTGCAATAAAGAATCACTCCAAAGTTCCTATTAGCGGAGAACATAAGATAGAAATTGTTGTAGGGTACGAAACCACCTCAAAGTTATCCTTTCCGATCAATCTATTGAGCCATCCCTATAAGTGTCACAAACAGCCCTAGAGTTCGTACTAAAATAACACCATATGATACGCATCAACCAACTCTAATGTCACCTAGATACTCCAATGTCACCACAAGTATCCGTGAGTTGATTATTCGATATGCATCAAACAACTTCAGATTCATAATATTCAATCCACATAAAGAACTTCAAAGAGTACCCCCAAAGTTTCTTATCGGAGAAAAGATAATGAAAACGTGCAACCAACCCCTATGCCTAGATCACCCCAAGGTCATGGAATCCGCGAGTTGATCACCAAAACATACATCAAGTGACTCAATAGAATACCCCATTGTCACCACGGGTATCCACATGCAAGACATACATCAAGTGTTCTCAAATCCAAAGTATTCAATCCGACAATAACGAAACCTCAAAGGGAAAGACTCAATTCATCACAAGATAGAGAGGGAAGAAACACCATATGATCCAACTATATTAACAAAGCTTGCGATACATCAAGATCGTGCCAAATCAAGAACACGAGAGAGAGAGAGAGATCAAACACATAGCTACTAGTACATACCCTTAGCCCCAAGGGTGAACTACTCCCTCCTCGTCATGGAGACCGCCGGGATGATGAAGATCGCCTCCGGTGATGATTCCCCCCTCCGGCAGAGTGCCGGAACAGGGCTCCAGATGGTATTTCTTCGGTATAGAGGCTTGCAGCGGCGGCGGCGAAGTACTAGGTTTCTTTCTGGGGTTTTTGGTATTTATAGGAATTTTTGGCATTGGTTTCACGTCAAGGGGGCCCACGAAGGAGCGATAAGCTCGCTAGGCCCTTCCTACCCCCCCAGGGCGCGCCTAGCAGGCTTGTCACTTCCTCATGACTCTTCTGGTCCTTCCACAAAGCTTCGGGGGTCTCTTATGTTTCAAAAAAAATCACCAAAAAGTTTCAGCCAATTCCGAGAACTTTTATTTCTGCACAAAAAACAACACCACGGTAGTTCTGCTGAAAACAACGTCAGTCCGGGTTAGTTCTAATCAAATCATACCAAAACCATATAAAATTGTTGTAAACATGGCATGAATACTTCATAAATTATAGATATGTTGGAGACGTATCAGCATCCCCAAGCTTAATTCCTGCTCGTCCTCAAGTAGGTAAAAGATAAAAGAAATAATTTATGAAGTGTGAATGCTAGCATAGTGTATAAGTTTGATCAAGGATAATTTCAATCACTTTTTCTAGCATTATTATATATCATAAACAGTAGCTCATCTCATAAAACTCATCATGATATAAAGTAGCAACCAATTCACATGTTATGGTTCAAACAATGCATTCTCTTGAAACTTAACAACCTATGTTCTTAGTCACCAAACAATTGCAATTCAACTTATCTTCAACAGAGTCTAAGTAAGAGCTCCACATACTCAATTATCATATAGTCTTCTATGATTGCTAGTACTCAAAGCATATTTTTAGAACAAATGGCATCCATCGAACACAGAGAAAGATAGGGGCTTAATGTTTCGCCTCCCAACTCATTTATCATAGAGATAATTGTCAACAATAATAATTCATGATCAAATATATTTGAATGGATATATGTGCCTGGATCTATCCCCACCACATGATGCTTGCCAACTATAGAATAGGTTGGAATAAGAAGTTGACTCAACAAAAATAAATAGCATGAAAGTAAATAACATAAAAGTAAATGGAATGTTCCTTCGCAGAGGGAAGCAGGGATTTGCAGAGGTGCCAAAGGTCATAGCTTAAAACAGAGATGAATACATTTTGAGTGGTGTGCCTTTCCTGTCAACGTCACAACCGAGAGTTCTCAATATCTTCCATGCTAAACACATTATAGGCGGTTCCCAAGCGGAAAGGTAAAGTTTACTCCCCCTCAACCATTCAAACACAAGCCATGGCTAGCCGAATCCTCGGGTGCCCTCCATACAATCAACTTTTCGGGGGAGTTTGTTTAATTATATATTTTTGTTTTGCGGGACTGGGCATCCCAATTACCGCCCTCTCTCGTGCAATGACAAGTGAATAAACACCCATCATGAGAATAACTCGCTTAACATGGAAGATACTGACCACCCACTGCCGCTTCATGAGCGGTACGGGCACACAAAACAGATGCTTATTTGAATGATTAGAGGTGGCACATGCAAATTTACTTGGAACGGCAGGGTAATACCGTATATAGGTAGATATGGTGGACACTCATGGAAGAAACTTGGCTCAAGGATTTTGGATGCACAAGCAGTATTCCCGCTTAGTACAAAAATTTAGGCTAGCAAAATATTCTAAACAAGCACCACATGTTAGAGGATCCATAACAATATAACTTCGATGCAAATATACCCAAACATAACTCATTACGTTGTCTTCCTTGTCCAACTTCAACTACTTGATCAAGCTTGAAAATAATTAATGGGGGCTCACAATCATAGAAGATGTCCAAGATAGTATATTTATATGTGAAATCTCTCTTCCTTCAATATTCTTTCATGAATTGTTCAAGTGACCAATGCTATGTTTGCTAACTTTCAATAAATTTTACCAATTATACTTATTATATGTGAAGTCATTACTCCCCATGGGACAAGCATATGAAGCATATATAATTTCAGATTTATCATATTCAATTCATTCAACAATTCACTCTTAGGATATAAGTGAAGCACGGGAGTGAATGACAAACTACTCCAAAAGATTTAAGTGAAGAACAATGAGTAGTTAAGTAAATAAGTAGCTATGTGAAGACTCTCTCCAAACAAAGATTTCAGATCTGAGTATTTTATTAAAACAGCAAACAAAATGAAAAGAAAAGGACACTCCAAGAATAGCGCATATCATGTGAACAAGTAAAAACTTAGGCTAACCGATAGGTGTTGATGAAGAAAGGTGGGATGCCCACTGGGGCATCCCCAAGCTTAGTTGCTCTAGACTTCTTGGAATGTTATCTTGGGGTGCCTTGGGCATCCCCAAGCTTGAGATCTTGTGTCTCCTTAATTCCTCTCATATCATGGCTTCTCCTAAATCTTAAAAACTTCATCCACACAAAACTCAACAAGAACTCGTTAGATAAGTTAGTATAAATCAACTCAAAACCTTAACATTCTCTACTGTAACAAATCACTAAAATTATAATTATACATTGCATACTAAATGCCTCTGCATATTTAATACTCCTATCCACAAATAGAAACATTAAACAAGCAACATATGCAAACAATGCAACTATAACCGAAATCTGTCTAAACAGAATAGTCTGTAAAGGATGAATAAGAATTCATACTTCCCTAACTCCAAAAATTCTGAAAAATTACCACGTGATAGATAATTCATGCATGCTTACTGTGTAAAAATTTCAGATTTTTGTCATGTTCTGACAATTCAGCAATATTCTGGACATAACAGAAAACTTTCTGTTTTCAAACAGCAACACATGAACTTGCAAACTGAGCATGGTAAAGGCTATAATTGGCATTTTATTGAAATAAAAGATACAAAACATGATTATTGATAACAGCAAGAAAATATCAACAAAATAAAATAACTCTCCAAGCAAAACTCATATTATGTGACGAATAAAAATATAGCTCCAAGTGAGGTTACCGATAGTGTTGAAGACGAAAGAGGGGATGGCTTCCGGGGCATCCCCAAGCTTAGACGCTTGAGTCTTCCTTGAATATTACCTTGGGGTGATTTGGGAATCCCCAATCTTAGGGTCTTTCCACTCCTTATTCTCCTCATATCGATATCTCACCCAAAACATGAAAACTTCAATCACACAAAACTTAACTGAACTTGTGAGATAGGTTAGTATGATAAAAATAAATCATCCACTTAGGTACTATCAAGACAAGATTCATAATTCTTATCACATAATTCCTACTGTATTCCATCATTTCCACAATTTATATGGACCAATATAAGCTATGGAAACACTAAAACAAGCAAACTATGCATTGAAAACAGAATCTGTCAAAAACAGAACAGCATGTAGTGAGCGATTTAAAAACCATACTTTTGTACCTCCAAAAATTCTGGAAAATTAGGAAAACGTAAAAAATTTGTAACCCAATACTCGGTAAAAAAATTCAGAATTTTTTCATGCTCCAGTACAGAATAGAAATTCCAGCACAGGAAGCAAAAGTTTCTGTTTTTGCACAGAATCAAATCAACTATCGTCCACACTACCCCAAAGGCTTTACTTGGCACATTATTGAAATAAAACATATAAAACATGATTACTACAGTAGCTTAATAATGTGGACACAAAAAACAGTAAGGATAATTATTGGGTTGTCTCCCAACAAGCGCTTTTCTTTAATGCCTTTTTAGCTAGGCATGAAGATTTCAATGATGCTCACATAAAAGTAAAGAGTTGAAACACAATGGGAGCATCATGAAACATATGGCAAGCACATTTAAGCCTAACCCACTTCCTATGCATAGGGATTTTGTGAGCAAATAATTTATGGGAGCAAGAATCAACTAGCATAGGACGGCAAAACAAGTATAACTTCAAAACTTTCAACACATAGAGAGGAAACTTGATATTATTGAGATATGTAGAAGCATATATTCCTCTCTCAAAATAATTTTCAGTAGCATCATGAACAAATTCAACAATATAACTATCACATAAAGCATTCTTTTCATGACCCACAAGCATAGATTTTTTATTACTCTCCACATAAGCAATTTTCTTCTCATTCATAATAGTGGGAGAAAACTCAATAAAATAACTATCATGAGATACTTGATTGACATGACCAAATTGAAAATTAAAATCATAATGAAAAGTTTCATGGTTATCATTATTCTTTATAGCATACATGTCATCACAATAATCATCATAGATAGCAACTTTATTGTCATAATCAATTGAAACCTCTTCCAAAATAGTGGAATCATCATTAAATAAAGTTGTGACCTCTCCAAATCCACTTTTATCAATATTGTAAAAAGATTCAACACCCTCCAAAATAGTGGGATCATTACCTATAATTGACACTCTTCCAAACCCACTTTCATCAATATAATAATCATAAATAGGAGGCATGTTATCATCATAATAAATTTGCTCATCAAAACTTGGGGGACTAAAAATATCATCTTCATCAAACATAGCATCCCCAAGCTTGTAACCTTGCATACCATTAGCATCATGGATATTCAAAGAAAGCATACTAACAACATTGCAATCATGCTCATCATTCAAAGGACTCACGTTAAACATTTTATTAAATTCTTCCTCTAACAATTGAGCACAATTTTCGGAATCCTTATTTTCAAGAAAGACATCATATAGATGAAGCATGTGAGGCAACCTCAATTCCAATTTTTTTGTAGTTTTCTTTTATAAACCAAACTAGTGAATAAACAAGAAACTAAAAGATTCAATTGCAAGATCTAAAGATATACCTTCAAGCACTCACCTCCCCGGCAACGGCGCCAGAAAAGAGCTTGATGTCTACTACGCAACTTTTATTCTTGTAGACGTTGTTGGGCCTCCAAGTGCAGAGTTTTGTAGGACAGTAGCAAATTTCCCTCAAGTGGATGACCTAAGGTTTATCCATCCGTGGAAGGCGTAGGATGAAGATGGTCTCTCTCAAACAACCCTGCAATCAAATACAAGCAATCTCTTGTGTCCCCAACACACCCAATACAATGGTAAATTGTATAGGTGCACTAGTTCGGCGAAGAGATGGTGATACAAGTGTAGTATGGATAGTAGATATAGGTTTTTGTAATCTCAAAATAAAAAAACAGCAAGGTAGCAAGTGATAAAACGAAGCACAAACGGTATTGCAATGCTTGGAAACAAGGCCTAGGGTTCATACTTTCACTAGTGCAATCTCTCAACAATGTTAACATAATTGAATCATATAACAATCCCTCAACGTGCGATAAAGAATCACTCCAAAGTTCCTACTAGTGGAGAACATAAGATAGAAATTGTTGTAGGGTACGAAACCACCTCAAAGTAATCCTTTCCGATCAATCTATTGAGCCATCCCTATAAGTGTCAGAAACAGCCTAGAGTTCGTACTAAAATAACACCATATGATACGCATCAACCAACTCTAATGTCACCTAGATACTCCAATGTCACCACAAGTATCCGTGAGTTGATTATTCGATATGCATCACACAACTTCAGATTCTTAACATTCAATCCACACAAAGAACTTCAAAGAGTACCCCAAAGTTTCTTATCGGAGAAAAGATAATCAAAACGTGCAACCAACCCCTAAGCCTAGATCACCCCAAGGTCATGGGAATCTGTGAGTTGATCACCAAAACATACATCAAATGACTCAATAGAATACCCCATTGTCACCATGGGTATCCACATGCAAGACATACATCAAGTGTTCTCAAATCCAAAATATTCAATCCGACAATAACGAAACCTCAAAGGGAAAGACTCAATTCATCACAGAAGATAGAGAGGGAAGAAACACCATATGATCCAATTATATTAACAAAGCTCACGATACATCAAGATCGTGCCAAATGAAGAACACGAGAGAGAGACAGATCAAACACATAGCTACTAGTACATACCCTCAGCCCCGAGGGTGAACTACTCCCTCCTCGTCATGGAGACCATCGGGATGATGAAGATGGCCTCCGATGATGATTCCCCCCTCCGGCAGAGTGCCGGAACAGGGCTCCAGATGGTACTTCTTCGGTACAGAGGCTTGTGGCAGCAGCGTCGAAGTTCTAGGTTTCTTTCTGGGGTTTTTGATATTTATAGGAATTTTTGGCGTTGGTTTCACGTCAAGGGGGCCCACCAGGGAGCGACAAGCTCGCTAGGCCCTCCCTACCCCCAGGGCGCGCCTAGCAGGCTTGTCGCTTCCTCGTGACTCTTCTGGTCCTTCCACGAAGCTTCGGGGGTCTCTTATGTTCCAAAAAAATCACCAAAAAGTTTTAGCCAATTCCGAGAACTTTTATTTTTGCACAAAAAACAACACCACGGTTGTTCTGCTGAAAATAGCGATAGTCCGGGTTAGTTCTAATCAAATCATTCCAAAACCATATAAAATTGTTGTAAACATGGCATAAATACTTCATAAATTATAGATGCGTTGGAGACGTATCAGGACACCACGCCGGCTCACGGTCTCTGGTCGCAAAGGCCTTCCGGCACGGTTTTTACTGGCTTACAGCTCACGCAGATGCAGAGGAAATTGTTCGCAAGTGTGATGGTTGTTAGAAATTTGCTCGTCAAGCACATGTGCCGGCTCAAGAGTTGTGGATGATTCCAATAACTTGGCCCTTTGCAGTCTGGGGGCTTGATATGGTCGGACCCTTCAAGAGATCCAAGAATAAACATACTCACTTGTTGGTTGCAGTTGACAAATTCACCAAGTGGGTTGAAGCAGAGCCAGTCAGCCGTTGTGATGCTGCTTCGGCTGTCAAATTCCTGAAAAAGTTGATCTATCGTTTTGGCTATCCACATAGCATACTTACAGACAATGGAATCAATCTGTCCAAGGGGGTCATGAAGCAGTTCTATCAACAGGAGCATATCCGACTTGACTTAACATATGTCGCGCATCCTCAGTCCAATGGACAGACGGAACGAGCTAATCAGGAATTGCTGCATGGTATAAAACCAAGGCTCATGGTGCATCTACAACGTACCCCTGGTTGCTGGGAAGAGGAATTACCTGCAGTACTTTGGAGCATACGGACTACTCCCAACAGGTCGACAGGCTATACACCGTTTTTCCTGGTCTATGGTGCAGAGGCTGTACTTCCAAGTGATATTCGTCATGACTCTCCCCGAATCATAGCTTATGTGGAGGCTGATAATGAACAAGCTCGCCAAGATGCTCTTGATGCTCTGGAAGAAGAACGCAAACTTGTTGCGTTCAGATCTGCCATATATCAACGAGATCTATGCCGCTATCACAGCCGTAGAGTTTGTAGCCATACCTTTCAGGAAGGTGACTTAGTGCTCCATCTGATACAAGATCAGACAGGCATGCATAAGCTTTCACCTCCTTGGGAAGGGCCCTTCGTCATCAGCAAGAATCTCAACAACGGGTCATATTATCTTGTTGGCATACGTGAAGAAAATAAGTCACGTACCTCCGAGGAGGAGGGCAGCCGACCCTGGAATATTGCACATCTTCGGCCATATTATACCTAAGTCACAGACTTGGGAGTACCTTTTGTACATACCTTCATCATGTATATATATATTATGATCAATGAAATAAAGCCTGCATCTCTGTATAAGAGAGTTTGTCGTTTCACCTCAAATTGTGTGTTGAGTTTTTATTCTTTGATCATTGGTTACTTGGGGGCTTCCAACTCATCGAGTTTAGCTATTAACATCCCTCTTAACCCGGCATATGTCATTATATACTTGGTTATACCTGCCTGTTAGCAAGATGCTACTCCGAAAAGGTGACCAGGTGAACGTTTGATGAGTCAATCACAGAGGTGACCCTGAACTCATCAAAGTTAAAACACTGTTTAAGTCACGGGAGAGCCGGCTTTCAGAGAGCTAGGACAAACTAAAAGAGGCTAAAAGGCCTGCTTCACAGAAGCAAATCAGACTTGAGCCTCGAAAGTCGGTCTTTATGTCATGCCTTGAAAGCCGGCTTTTATTTTTATAAATTTATATTATTTTTATTCTGTTATATACTTTGCATAAATATATATATAACTATTCTGATCACGGGATCAGAATAATATTCTGATAACTAGTCGACCCGTCTCAACAGTAGTACTTGAACTTCACCCAGTGGCAGGTTGAACTTCCGCAAACATTGTCCAAATGGGGCATGCAACATACCATTGGAAAGCTGTGGACACGAGGATCACAGCCTAAGTTGAATTTTTCGCAAAATCTACATGGTTTAAGAGCAGTTTTGCAAACCATTTTTCTTCATACAAAAAAATGTGAATCGTATTTTCGAGCTCATTTCTAAACTGTTTATCGGAATGAGGCAAATGATCCGGTGTTGGAAAGCTGCTGCAAATCCGCTCATGATAGAAAGTTTTCCCAAATTTTCAATGGTTAAAGAGCAATTTGAAAAATCGCGAAATTTCAGAAACCGAACAGCTGAGCTCATATTTTTGGATTCATTTCAAAATGGCTCGTCCAATCAATGTAAATGATACGGCGTTGGAAAGCTTATAAAATGCGCTTCCTTTTCATATAGAAAGTTTATTCTAATTTTAAACGGTTTAAAAGTAATTTAGCAAATGGCCGAAGTTCCACCGAGTTCGTAATTTCGCGTTCTTTTCTCAACCGTTTGTCGGAATGCAGTAAATGATATGGCATTGGAAAGCTGATACAAATGCGAAACTGTTTTGTATATAATGTTTCTCCCAATTCTTTATGGTTTAAGTTAATTTCGAAAATGGACGAAAGCGTTTTTTGGTTACAATTTTCGCAAAATTTATCGGAATGGGGCAAATAATATACCGTTGGAAAGCTATCGAAAATGCGAAACTTTGTCATATCGAAAGTTTTCTCTAATTCCCAACCATTTTTAAGTAATTTTGAAATCGGCGAGATCATGCGTTCTGCCTTCATCGCGAAAACAGAGTTTTCGAAAACGCGCTACGTGAAGAAGTTGAACTTCTCGGACATGTCTGTTTGAACTTCACTCTGTTTTTTACGTGCTATTTTTTTGCCCGTAACTCCCCAACAACTCATCGGAATTGAGCAAATGATATACCAATGGAAAGCTGTTAAAACCGCGCAAATTCCCCGTGTTGATCATTCTTTCATATTCGCGACGGTTCAAGAGATTTTTTTGAATACAAAAAAACTTGTTTTTAACGATATACACGAAACTTTTAAACTGTTTATCGGAATGAAGCATATAATATACCGTTGGAAAGATTATGAATAGGAGCAACTTTTTCATGTAGACAGTTGCTACAAATTCATTGCCGTTTGCGAGCAGTTTCAAAAATGGCAAAAACAACATTGTTTTTGCCTTTTTTTAAAAAACGTAAATGAACGAGGACGTCTCGCACCGAAATTCTGAACTGTGCCGGGAGGAGCACATGAACTTCTGGCAACAAACCTTTTCGTCTTTTAGTTTTCTAATCTTTTATTGAATCTAAAATGCATTCCGTGTAGTAGTTGAATTGTTCGCTGTTTTCACTTTGAACTTCTATCACGTATTTTTGTTCATAATTTCTCACCCATTCGTCGAAGTTACACAAATGATATACCTTCAGTAACCAAAACACACAACTTTTTTTAATACAGTTAAACATTTGTTTCGAACAACATACACCAATTTGTTTTAACCGTTTATTTTGGAATAGAGCATACGATATACCCTTGGAAAGATGTTGAATAGGAGGAATGTTTTTCATGTAGAGCATTTTGTTTCATTTTTTGTAATGCATTGAGAGAATTGTTTTAAAACACCAAAACAACATCTTTGTTGTGTTTTGAACATGTAAATACAAGGTGAACCTCTCTCACAAGAATTTTTTAACTTTCCTGGGCCGAGTACTTGAACTTCTAGGAACAAATTTTTTTAGACTTTGCTTTTTTTAAAATTTTAAACGTTGAACTGCTCCATCTTTCATATTTAAAATTATTAGTTTTATTATTTAGAAACGGGAAAATCCTAGTTTTACAACAAACATCGAACCGCTTTTTTTCTGTAAAACCATGAAAATAATTTTTTATTTACTTTTTTTGAACTTCTTAGTTTTTTTAACTTGAACTTCTCAGGGTTTTTTTAAATGGTGAAAGTCAAATGTTGTGTTATTCTAATTTGAACTTCTAGGATTTTATTTATTTAGAAAAGCGAAAATTTGGATTTTCAATAAACTTTGAACTACAACGTTATTTTAATTTGAACTTCTAGCTTTCGTAGAAACTAAGAAAATCTGAAATTTTTATGAACATCGAACTAGTTTGTTTTTTTATTTTAACTTCTTGGTTTTATTCTTTAGTAGCCGGAAAAATCTTAGTTTTTGTAGTAAACATCAAACTTCTCCGTTTTTTCAACATGAAGTTCAAGTTTTTTTTAGAAACGGGAAAAATCATTTTGGTTTTCTTTTGAACTGCTTCATTTTTTAAATTTGAACTTCACATTTTTTTTCTTTAGTAGTGGGAAAAATACGAGTTTTCTAGTAAATATTGAACCACTTGGTTATTTTAATTTGAACTTCTATGTTTTTTAGAAACGAGGAAAATTCTTTTTTATATAAATTTTGAACTACTCCACTTTTTAAATTTGAACTTCTTGGTTTTATTCTTTAAAAGCGTGTAAAAATCCGAGTTTTAGTAAACGTTGAACCGCTTCGTTGGTTTAATTTGAACTTCTCGGGGTGTTTTCAGAAACAAGAAAAATTCATTTCTTTCATAAATTTTTAACTACTCTGTTCTTTGAAATTGAACTCCTTGTTTTCTTCCTTTAGTAACAAGAATATTTTGATTTTTGATAAATGTCGACTTGTTTTTTATTGATAAACTTTCGTGTCAAGAACACCCCTGAATTTTTATGGGACCTACCCCATGTTTGGTTTTCGAACAATTCCATTTGCGTTTGAATCTAAACTTTTTTTTAGTTATTCCTTTATTTCAATTTGAAATTCTTAGTCTTATTCTTAGAAAAAAATTATTTTTAAATAAGCATCAAACATTTTTGTAAAAAAAATTTCTTCATACTTTTATTTTTCCGAGAAACAGTAAGAATTTGAGTTTTCCGTATACATCGAACTACTCCATTATTTTAATTTGACCTTCTTAATTTTATTCTTTAGTAACAAGGAAAATCTGAGTTTTCTATATATATCAAACTGTTGTATTTTTGTAATTTGGACTTCTTGGTTTATTTCTTTTAGTGACAGAAAAAATACTAATTTTGTAATAAATATTCAACCGTACGTTATTTCAATTTGAACTTTTAAAGTTTTTTTAATTTTAGAAATGATCAAAGTCCTTTTTTATGATTTTTGTACTTCTCTATTTTAAAATTTGAACTTCTTGTTTTTCTATTTAGAAACGGTGAAATATCCGCTTCAAAGAGCTATTTTTTTGAACTGCTATGTTATTTTTGTTTGAACTTCTTATGATCTTCCTGTGAGCAGATTTTTATTTTTCCAATTTGTATACATCAATCAGTTCTATTTTTACTTCTATATTACTAAATCCAGGAATAATGCGCGCACCAGGACTTGAACCCTGGTGGCCTGGGGATACCACTATCCTACTAACCATCCAACCATATGTTGGTTCGCTTGCCCCCAGCTCCTTGATGAATGTGATTAACGATCTGCTTACAGTATGATGCAATTTGGACGTTCTGCATACTTAGATCTTGACCCACCGCGATAGCTATATCTCACTTGTAGCGAGTAAAACTCTCCTCTCGCCTGAAAGCTTTCAAGCTGCTGGGCCGGCCCATTTGTCTATTTTTTTTTTCATTAGATGAGATGCTCGTTCTTGGTAGTCATTCGAGCGCTGCAGAATTTTTGTTTAGTTTTGTGTGGTTTTTTTGTTTTTTTTTCTGTTAGTTCATTCGGTTTTCTCTATTTCGTCACTGATTTTCTTCAGTTTTTTTTTATTTTCCTTTGTTTTTCATCGTTTTTTTCCTTCGTTTCTTTTATGGTTACTCTTTTCTTTCTTTGTTTTTCTTTGTTTCTTTCTCTATTTTTCACAGTTTTATTTCTTTCTTTCTTTCGTTTTCTTTCTTTTCTTGTTTCTTCTAGGTTATCTCGGGTTTTTTTTCTTCAAATTTTTCCTTTTTTTTTCTTCCGTTTCTTCAGTTCACACCTTTTTTTATTTTTTTTCATCAATACATGTCTACATTTTTCATACATATGTATATCAGGAATATTTTTTATACATGTTTAACATTTTTCAAATACATGATTAATTTTTTAGAAAATTTATGTTTGATGACTACTTTTTCCATACACATTGTACATTTTCGGTATATACAAGGAAGATTGTTTAATATATATTTAACTTTTTTGAAATATATGATTAATATTTTTATACATGATTAACATTATCTAAAATTATGTTTTTCTGTTCAATTTTTTATTACACGTTCTACTTTTTTTGCATACACCAGGAACATTTTAATACGCGTTTAACATTAGTTAATACATGATTAACATTTTTCTCATATATATGTTTTGATATCTACCTTTTATTATACACGTTGCACATTTTTCATATGCATCACAAACATTTTTTATACACGTTTTACATTTTTTAAATGCATGATTTACATTTTTTCAAACACATGTGTTTGAACATTTTATCATACACGTTAAATATTGCTTTTCAAATACGTCTTGAAACTTTTTTTTCAAATGCTATCAACATTTTTTAACATTGCACAAACAATTTTTTTCAAACTTAAGTATTTTTTATGAAATATATATATAGGATATATATATAATAATAATACAAATATTATTTTTAGATATGAAGATAAATATATTATATATTTTCTGAAAATATAACAGAAAAGAAAAAAAGAGAAAGAAAAAAGAACTCGAGGAACAAATTAAGGAAGCGAACGAACGAAATTTGAAGCAAAATGCGAAGCGGACGCTCTGTCTGGCTTGAAGTGAGACATACTCGCGCCCTTTCCCCACCGGCTAGCTACTAAGCATGCTCCGCACCTTATTGGGCCAGTGCAGGCGATTTTTTCCCACCGGTTTTGAGAAGGTTCAAACGGTTTTATCTTCTTTTCCCCTTTTCTGTGTTTCCTTTTGTTGGTTTATTGGGTTTTTCATACTTCTGCCTTTTCTTCTTCCATTTTTCTTGTTTTCTTTTCATAATGTGTTGAAATTGTGCACATTAATTTATATCCAGAACAAATTCATATCTGTGAACAGTTTTTAAAATTCATCATTATTTTTTGAAATTAAAAAAAAATCTGAAATTAAAGAACATTTTTTAAAAGCCAGAAAGATTTACAAATTCGTTCCTGATTAATGGATTTTTTTTAAAATTGAGAATATTTTTCAATTCACAAAGATTTTTAAATCCAAAAAATATTTTTAAAAATTGCTAGTATTTTGAAAAGTTGCATTCACAATCATTTTATAAAAAAATAAATATTTTAAAAATTCATAAACATATTTTCAAACCCGTAAACATTCTTTTAATTAATGTACATTTTTTTACCTTTTACGAATGTTTCACAAAATTCATGACTATTTTTAATTTTTTTGGACATTATATATATTCTCTCAGTTTTCCTTCCTCTCTATTTTTTACCTTCGCTTCTACGGATGGGCTGAGACGCAACTAGGTCGACTGGCCAGCCAGCCGAAGTGAGCGTCGACGTGTTGCATGCGGAGTAGGAGCTTCCTTCTGGATAGGCCTCTGTTAAGGGGCAGCTACGATAGTTGTGAAAGGATGGATACAAGGATACGAGCGCAAGGCCGAGCCCAACACATGTTCACATCCTTTTCCATTGACAATACCCAAGTTGAACATAAAAAGTTCTAGCAAAAAGAAAAAACTCTTAAAAAGGAAAAAGGAAAACCAAAAAGTTTGTGTTGCTTTCACTCGAAATGTCAATAGGTTAGGCAAGACCTGTTACTAGCTGCGGACTCCGTAGTTGAGAATGTCGGACCAAAAAACTGCTCAAAGTCAGGCAAAACACTAATTAATTAAGGTACTTATAAGATGTTGTTTTTTTGGGACAAATATTGTAGAAAGGAATCTATCTGACGTAAGGTGTCACACATATGACAAGCTCGGACGGCCAGGCAGGAGGGGCGCTAGATCTGGCTCCGGTGGTGGGGTCCTGTATGGATATGAGCTGCCAACAATATGGCAAACAAACAAGTATCCTTTTATTAAGGTTGGACCTGATTACTAACGCGACCTACATAATTTATACAATTGTTCTAGTAATCTCCATAGAAATAATGAGCTCTTAGCATTCTGGGATGTGGATTCACTGATGGCCACACATCTCGTCGACCAAGCAATGTTTTTCACCGCCTTGGCCAACACCTCGGTTACTCATGTCATTCGTTAGAGGTGTTTTGGGCAGCATGTTGTCATATCGTTATGTCATAGATCTGGGGGGCGCTAGTACGTGTGGGGTGTTGTCTAGGTTTCCTTGTGCTCAAGTGCTCGCCTTTGATAGTACCGTCAGACCAGTTTTCACAATAGTTGCGTTGCCCTCTTGCCGCTAGTGGAGATTGGCGTTATTAACGAACTGTACGCATCCGTTTTGACTGCCTAAGCGGCGATGTTAGGGTTTCGCGACCCTGGCGATCACCAAGCGGCGGCGGCGGCCACGCCCCCCCCCCCCCCCCCCCCCCCCCCAGTCCGGCGAGGGCGCGAGGCCCTGGCCTCTGCCGATCCCCGTGTCGTGTGCGAGGTCCTCCCGCACTACGGCCCCGTGGCGGCCCTGTCCGCTAAGTCCCATCAGGTTTTCAGAGCCCCAATCGATCAGGAGTCTCAGGAGTTGGAGTCTGGCGATGTCACAATCCCTAACCCTGAACGCAAGCTTTCTCCCCCCGATCTGACTATGCATCCAGAAGGCGGCGAGAGGAAGGAACACCAAGCCATCAATCTTCGCTTACCACCAGATCGAACCAAGCCGCCAGATCGTCTTCAAGGGGGTAGTCCACCGGCCGGGATGGCGTCAAAGTCGCAAGCTGTAGCGATCTTGCCTGGTGCGGAGGAGGGGAAACTAGTCGACGGTGGGGGTGATCAAGGGGCTCCCTTTGCGGACGCTGCCCGCCCGAAGCCGGACACTGGTGGATCCGAGACTGGCCTCGCAGAGAGCTTCGCCGCGGCTGCTGCTGTCCGAGTGGGTATCCAGAACAGAGGTGCGCCAGCGATCGGTGGACCTAGGCCGGACGTGGGATGGCCGGTGATCACACCCGACGGGAACTACGACGGCCGGCTGCGTTGCTCACCACTTAGGCGGTATACGCAACAGTCTGGTACAGTGCGTGCTAAGGGAAACCCGGCTGTCTTTAAAGGACTCAGCTTTTCATCTAATGCTAATTCTAGTACGAGCAGGAGCAACGGCAACAGAAGTAAACTACAACCACGTGTGACACAACAACCCCAACCTGACATGTCTACAGAGGTGAAAGAGAAGGGAAATCCAGCCATGATTGAATACATTGCCACGATGATGCAGAACATCTCAGGAGGCGAGAGGATGACTCGCGGGAAGGATAACTCGCCGTCGCTGCCGGTCGACAGTACCGCTGCGGCTACCCAGCCAGAGGAGGGCAGGACGCTGACGAGTACACCAAAAAAGCAGAAAATTGGGCAAGATGGTGAGGACAAGGTGCATGATCATATGGAGGGGGAGTCGGGACAAACCATTCTGGAGCCAACCGGCCATGGGGGCGCCGGTCAACTGACGGGGACGCAGGCGGCGCCCCGTCAGGAGCAATGAATTTACTCAGCTGGAACTGCCGGGGGGCGGGGAACTCCCGGGCAGTTCGTGATCTTGCGAGCTTGGTGCAAGCTCATTCCCCCTGTATCGTTTTTTTATGTGAAACTAGGCAGTCGAAAGTTAGGATGAAGAGGTATCGATCCCGTCTAGGTTTAAGTGGCTTTGATGCTATAGACAGTAATGGTCTTAGTGGTGGTCTTGCTCTATATTGGCACGAATCCGTGCAGCTTGATGTAAAGGAGTTAAATGAACGATATATTGATGCTTATGTGACGGCTGCGGCGGGAGAACCACCATGGAGGCTTACCTGTGTCTACGGTGAGCCTCGCACGGAGGACCGTCATCGCATGTGGACCCTTCTCCGCGACCTACACCACCGCATGGATATGCCATGGGTGGTGATGGGCGACTTCAACGAGGCCATGTGGGGCTTCGAACACTTCTCCGAAACTCCGAGGGCAGCAGGTCAGATGATTAATTTCCGTGATGTTTTGGAAGTTTGTGGCCTCGGTGATCTTGGTTTTTCAGGTGTTCCATACACTTATGATAATCGCCGAGCTGGTCGTGCTAACGTCAAGGTCTGGCTGGACCGGGTGGTGGCGAATAATGCTTGGAGAGATTTGTTCCTGGATGCTTCGGTTAAGCATCTAGTGGCGCCATCTTCAGACCATGCCCCCATCTTGCTAAGGTGCGAGCTGGAGGAGCCACGGGTGGATGTCGGTAGGAAATGCCGATATTATGAGGTGATGTGGGAGCGTGACCTGGCTCTCCCTGACGTCATTTCTGAGGCATGGGTGGCTGCAGGAAACATGGTAAATTTGGGTGATGTGTCCGCTGCCCTTGACACCCTCATGCACACCCTCCAGTCGTGGAGCAGGAAAAAAATATCAATAAATCTCGTTCCCGCCTTGAAGAGCTAATGGCTATGAATGCAGATCAGTGTACTATTAGGGAGGCTACTGACCGCTTGAATGAGTTGTTATACAGAGAGGAGATGCTCCGGATGCAGCGATCTAGAGTTGACTGGTTGAAAGAGGGAGACCGCAATACGAAATTCTTTCACTGTAAGGCTGTTTGGAGAGCTAGGAAAAACCGGATCAAGTCCCTGCTAGATGAGCACGGGGTGGCGCACACGGACAGCAAGGTTATGGCGGATATGACTACTACTTATTTTGCCAACTTGTTTACAGCAGACCCCTCGTTATGTGCTGATCCGGTTACTAATCTTATTCATGCTCGAGTTACTGACACCATGAATGAAGGTCTATGTGCAGAATTCACGGAGAAGGAGGTTCCTGATGCTTTGTTTCAGATAGGACCCCTAAAGGCACCTGGACCTGACGGGTTCCCTGCGAGAGTTTTTCAACGAAACTGGGCTGTGATGAAAGTCCAGGTAATTGCAGGGGTGTTGGAATTTTTTAGGACAGGACATATGCCGGAGGGGGTGAACGACACCTCCATCGTTTTGATACCGAAGGTGGACAACCCAGTTAAGTTGTCCGAGTATCGTCCTATCAGTTTATGTAATGTCATCTATAAGGTTGTGGCAATGTGTCTTGTCAACAGACTGCGCCCCATCCTGGAGGAGATCATATCGCCTGAGCAGAGTGCTTTCATCCCAGGTAGAATGATTACTGATAATGTTCTGATTGCTTTTGAATGTATCCACCACATACAGCAGGAGAAGGATCCAAGGAGGAGTTATTGTGTGCATATAAACTGGATCTGTCTAAGGCGTATGACAGGGTAGACTGGAGTTTCTTGAAGCGTACGATGCAAAAGATGGGTTTCGCTCGCAGACGGGTTGACTGGATAATGTCGTGTGTCACCTTTGTGAGATATTCTGTTAAATTTAATGGGACCCTCTTGGATTCGTTCGCACCGACGCGTGGGCTTCGGCAAGGTGACCCCTTATCCCCGTTTTTATTCCTGTTTGTGGCTGACGGTTTATCCGCTCTGTTGAAGGATGGCGAGGTACAAGGAAAATTTTCGCCAATTAAAGTGTGTCGTCGTGCGCCTGGTATTTCTCACTTGCTTTTCGCGGATGATACACTACTATTCTTCAAAGCAGATGAGGAGCAAGCCAGAGAGGTTAAGAAAATTATTAACACTTATGAGAATGCAACAGGACAACTGATAAACCCAACAAAGTGTAGTATTTTGTTTGGCAATTCTTGTCTGCAGGCAGAACATGAGCAAGTTCGTGCAGCATTGCAGGTTCAGCTGGCAACCTTTGAGGAGAAATATTTGGGGCTGCCAACTTCGGAAGGTAGAATGTCCAAAGGAAAATTTCAGAATTTGCAAGCTCGCCTCACTAAACGCATCATCGCGTGGGGCGACACCTTGTCCTTGGCAGGGAAGGAGACCATGATTAAGGCTGTCGGCCAGGCTATTCGAACTTATATGATGGGAGTTTTCAAACTACCAATGTCAGTGTGCGATGACCTAAACAGAATGGTGTGTAATTTCTGGTGGGGCGCGAAGGATGGGAAGCGGAAAACTCATTGGATTTCTTGGCCACGCATTTTGCCACATAAGATGAAGGGAGGACTGGGATTCCGAGACTTCAGGGTTTTTAATCAGGCGCTCCTGGCTCGCCAAGCGTGGAGACTTCTAACAAAACCTAATAGTTTGTGTGTGCAGGTCCTTAGAGCTCGCTACTACCCCGAGGGTCGCCTCGAGGACACGGTGTTCTCTGGGAACGCGTCTTCCACCTGGCAGGCCATCCAGTATGGGCTTGAGCTTCTTAAGAAGGGGCTAGTGTGGTGCGTGGGGAACGGCGAAAGCATTCGCATCTGGCGCGATAGGTGGCTGCCCCGCCCCCCGACTGGTGAGCTCATATCGGCACGAGGGACTTGCCGCCTCCGACGGGTGGCGGAGCTGCTCGACGACCGAGGTGCATGGCGCATAGACCTCCTGCACCGCTTCTTCCACCCAGCAGATATCGACGTCATCACCAAAATCCGGACGTCGCCGCGCCTCGCCGAGGACATCCTAGCGTGGGCTCCTGAGAGGAACGGTATCTTCACCGTTCGGTCCGCGTACCGCTTCGTGATGGACGAGCGCGAGCGTCCATCGGCGAGCGCATCTAGCAGGGCACCGGATGGTCATCGCGCCATCTGGAAGACCATATGGGGGTGCCCTGCCCCCCCAAAGGTACGCGTGTTTGCTTGGCGGCTTGTGACAAATTCCCTTGCTACATGGGCGAATAAATTTTCCCGTCACTTGGAAACCACTGACATATGTCCCTTGTGTGGTTTGGAATGCGAGGATGGATTCCACGTGATGTGTAGGTGTCCCCGTGCAGTGGAGCTATGGAGAGCGATGGCTAAGGACTGGATGCTCCCAGACATCCAGTCTGTTCGTCACACAGGACCGGAGTGGCTTTTCGATGTGCTTGAGCCGCTATCGGAATCGTCCCGCATGGCTCTCCTGATGACAATGTGGCGTTCGTGGCATGTCCGCAATGAGATCACTCACGACAAAGCTCCTCCACCAACCGAAGCATCTCGTCGATTTCTGCACAGCTATCTGACATCTCTTTTATGCATCCAGCAGTTCCCCAGGAAAGATATGTGCAAGGGTAAAATGGTGCTCATGGACCCAGTGATCCGAGCTGGGCCTGGGATTAGTACCAGCCGATCGCCCGGCAGCAGCACTGGCTGCGCACAGGGTAGCAGCAGCAGCACACTTGGAGGTGTACGTGCCTATAGCAGAAGCACACACGCACACGAAAGTGTTTGTTCATGCAGCAATACACACGGAGGTGCATGTGCATGCAGTAGCACCGGCCCGCCAGATTCCAGCAGGGATGATGCACCAAATGCTAGCCCAGGCCACCCACCGGCTGAGAGATGGAGCACGCCACCTCAAGGTTGGCTCAAGCTCAATGTTGACGGTGCTTTTCTAGCGCAGGCAGGAAACGGCAGCTCCGGCATGGTGCTCCGGGACAACTTAGGCGGCATCATTTTCACTTCCTGCCGTCATTTATTCACATGTGATAATGCTCTTGCTGCGGAACTTGAAGCTTGTAGAGAAGGAATCGCGCTAGCTTTGGAGTGGAGCACACTTCCATTTATCCTAGAGACGGACAGTACTGAAGCTGCTGCGATGATTTCAAACCCGTCAGGGAATAGATCACGACATGCCGCCATCATCCAGGAGATCGCCGCCATGATGAGAGGAGGTAGAGAGGTAGTGGTAAAAGCTATTAAAAGAGGGTGTAATCATGTCAGCCACCATTTGGCTCAGATGGGTAGATGTGAGATAAAGACGGCCGTATGGTTACGGTCAGGCACTGAGAGGGTTGTAAACTTGTGTGAACTGGATTGCCGCGATCCAGGTTAATTAATATACAACCCTTTCCCCCCCCCCACCCCCCCCCCCACCCCCCGCACCCCCCCCCCCCCCCCCCCCCCTCGCAAAAAAGAAGAAGAAGAGATTGTCGTGCACAGAAGGTGCCATTGCCATGGACCGAAGAACTAGGGGTGACTAGATCTTTTTGAAGAGGACACAACGCGAAGGTCAAACATGAAAACATAATGACATCATTTGTATAGAGTTTCTTGGGTCAAATAAGCATTGTTTACTTTATCGTGGCCGGTGGCAACTGTCCAGGTGTGGAAGCATGGACTCTTCAACCATGTCTATGCTTTCAAGAGATATTGCATCTTGTTCACCCTTACTAAAACCACGAAAACAACCACCACCAAAGGGACCACCATCAAATAAACCCTATAAAGGAAACCACACGACAAAGTGATGTGTGAATGGCCAGAGTACGTGTAATATATTTAAGCATTATCTCCCGATAAACAATACCCCTTTCCTTCTAAAATGCATTATCTATAGTAATAGTAAGTCACCGATTAAGGAAAATCTTTGAACAATAGTCATTTCATAGTACAACGAAATAATAGAGCTAAAACTAATACACGCATCTTGCATACCAAAGGAGAAAGTAGTGCATGCTTAGAAATGTTTCATGGCTTCCAGTAAATCCAGTGAAGAGAGTAAATCAACCTCGTGCAAGAACAAGCGCGTGACCCGCACTATGTTTCCAGGGCCACTGAGACTCGTGACGACAGGCGCTTTCTCCATAGTTCCAAGGTCGAGCCGGAGTAACTCACCACTGTTTATACCAGATCTTGGTTGGGATAGGATGACGGCACCGCTCGTCTCCCCGAACCCCTCGATACTCAACGGCACAAGGGCATACTGGTAGGGAGAGAACCCCACCTGCCTCGCGATCTCCAGAGTGTTGATAACCACCTGTCGGCTCCATGTCGCCGCCGCAGCCGCGGACATAGGCAATTTCAACGTCCACATCGCTATGCCACAGCTCTCAGCGACTAGCAAGCACAACCGACCGCGCACTGAGGCCAGGTGGAGGTGCTCGTTTTTCTTAGTGGTCGCCATTCTGGAGAAGCAACCCCGTGGGAGCTTAATCATCGTCGCCTCCCGCGCGTCGAGGTCCAGAGCGAGGACATGGTCCCAATAGGAGACGGCGTGGACATGACAGGGCCAGTAGACGGTGCGACTGATGATGGCGGAGCAGTAAGAGCCGAGATGTTTGCCTGGGTGGGGGACGGAGACCTGGTGGACGGCGCTCCATTGACCGCCCTTGGACGAGAATGTCTGGTGGAACAGTATGTTCTTGTCAGCGACGAGTAGCTCGAATGAGCGGCCGGCGTCACCGATGCTAAGCACGACGTGGAGGTACGCGTCGGGCAAATTGGCAGGTGGGAGTGAGGTGACATGACCGGTGAATGCGTCGCACACCCGCAGCTTGACCTCAGGGCCTTGTGGGTGCCGGCGGAGGACGAGCAGGCTGCCCCGCGAGGCCACGGCCCTGAACAAGTCCGGGAAGCTAAGTTCGTCGAGGCGGGCAGTGAGCTTTGTTGGCCCTGGGGTGTGGATGACGCGGTGGGTCGTGACATCGCCGTGTTCCCGGTAGGAGACGCCGAGGAGGAGGGCGTGATCAAAGCCGTCATGATCGTGGGCCATGATGCTGCGCCGGAAGGCCGGGTCGAGGATGCCACGCGAAGGATCCTGCCGGTCGCGGCACAGCGGACGATGGTTGTGACGTTTACACTTTTTTTCGCAAAAAATAAAATTCATGAATTTTAATAAGTTTTTGCACTCTTCAAAAAGTGTTTCACATACTACAAAAATCGTGAACTGCAAATTTGAAAAGAAGAAATATGAAAAAAAGGATAAAATTGGGACAAAAAAATTGAGATGTAGAACGTATGGATAATAAAAAGGGAAAAGCTCTTTGAAATCTTACAACGCGGTCAGAAAAGACAAAAACAAAACAACAAAAACAGTGTTCCAAGACAAAAAGAACCGGCCAGCCGGTGCAACGAGTGGCCGGACTAAGAAAAAGAGCAACGATCGAGCTACAGCGACAACGACGTGTGCGAGCGACGCGGCGAGCGGGACGCAATCAATACAACACGAAAAATATAGGAGATAAATCCAACGATTAAGCACTTAGATGTGACATCCTTAAAAAACATCTAGATGTGATTTAACCATTTCGATAAAAAAACAATGGGAGGCACGGTTTAGGAGAGCTACAACCGGACAGTTAATCTAAACCTCTTTATCTTTATCATCTTTACCTAATATATATATATATATATATATATATATATATATATATATATATAATATATAATATATAATATATAATATATATATAATATATAATATATAATATATAATATATAATATTAATAATAATAAAGAGGCTATTGCTTCTTACCACCGTAATTTCGTCCGTCCACCTCGCCCATATTATATATTTTTCTATCCGAGGTGGTACTAATCTATATACCTTTTTTTGAGACATACTAATCTATATACATGCCCAACGTTGTAGCAGTTGGCCCAACAACAGTGGCGGCCCAGGAGGCAAAAAATAAACGCCGGCGCGTGGGATCGAACCCCTGAACTCACATACAGTTTGGAAGGCAAAGTCCAACTTAGCTAGCACGTGTTTGTGTGTAGAATATATGATTCGCTTCCCTTTAGTCCCACCTCGCTGTCTTGCACCCTTTTGCACCAATTTATATACATCTAGGATCTGAAATCAGTAAGCCTCCTAAAGAATTAATAGAGAGAGGATAAAGAGTGGGCTCCGTTTGAGCACAAATATTAAGAGGGAAGGAATTAACTTCGTTCTCCTATGGGAGACAGGAGGAAAAAGGGAGCACATGCGCACATACAAGGCCATGGACGTGAATAGATGGGGCTGACGGCTGCTGAGCACACGGACGGACAACAATGGAGGAGGAGCACGGATACAAGAGTCCACCGAACAGGGACGGCTGACGGCTGCTGAACACACGGATGAACAACGACGGAGAAGGAACACGGATACGAGTACACGAGTCCACCGAACGGGGACGGCTGACGGCTGTTGAGCACACGGATGAACAACGGCGGAGAAGGAACACGGATACGAGCATACGTCTGATGGCTGCTGAGCACACGGAGGAACAACTCTGGAGTAGGATCTGAACAATTCAATATCCACATAAAACATTTACAGTTTTTCTCTTTGAAAATACAAAGTCATTTTCTAAATTTCTGGAAATTTTACTGTTCATGAAATAAAAAAGGTGCGGAGACATTTTTTTTCTCCCGTTGCAATGCAAGCAGCCTATAAAATAATGAGTGGATCGGTCTCTCCATAGGAATAAAATTGTGGAATTAAATGGGAGAGAAAGACCGGATTAGACTATCTCATGTTGCAGCGATTGATGAGACAGAGAAGAGCCGATCTGAAATATGTTGTACGTGCCACGTTTGGAAACATTGGTTTGGAAAGCCTGTACGTGCCGCGTTATGTCGTTGATCCAGTGCCAGGTATGGAAAGTCTCAAGAAAAAAGAAATAATTGAATCTCAACTTTAATCTGCAAGTGCCGGCTGGATTGGGATTTGTATTCTTCACGGACACGTGAAAGTCGGAAAAAACAAATCATCCATAGCTCAACTAGGATTAGGACTAGACAATATTGGACTTATATATGCACAGGTTAGCACATATGCCTGGACGATTTATACACAAAAGCAAAATACAAAACAAATTTTCCTAGAAGTTATGCTCAAAGATTCTGATCTCAATGAAGTTGTAGTTATGGACCAGGAAGAAAATATCATGGTTAACATCCCTGAAGGTGGACATGTTGAAGGTGGTATGAAGGAACAACTGTATCTAGGTAAATTTACTTCAACAAAAGTGTTGCGTGTAGCAAAATTTTATTGTCTGGTGTCAATGTGATATGCTTCGTTAGTATGCATCTATGGTCCGATCTTCAACGCCATACTGAAGTCGGAGAAAAATATTTCGTCTATATCAATGCTCTTACTTCAATATCATTTATTTTATTTTCTAAATTGCATCCAGGAAAATCATGACTGGCTTTGGTTGACTTATTCATGCTTATTTCAAACTTTGTTAGGATAGCACACTACAAAAGAATATTATTTGAGAAAAAAAGAAAGAATATAAAAAGTTGGCTAATATCAATTTTAAACATGCAGGTAAAATGGGTACACACTTTAAAAAGGAACCGCATGGAGCTGAAGCACAATATTACTGTAGCACACACATATATATATTCTAATGCTGATGTCCAACGTAATTAAATTAACTTATAAGTAGATACATATATTCTATTTACGTTGCAAAATCTAATCAGTTTCTTCTTTTTAATGAATATAGTTGATTCATACAATATAGAAAATTTTCATGCAGCCAAGAGATCTGGGTCTCTATCTCCAGTCCTGGATACCAAGGAACAAAGAAATAAAAGAGATAGAGAGTGGTATGCATAGATGAACTATGAAAAAAAACATGAGAGACTGAAAAAGCGACGTCAAGCCTATCAACAAAACAAAACAATTAAAAATTCAACTCAGCAGCCACAAAAATGCACACAAGGAAGGAAGAAATTTGCAAATATGGAGCTAGCACAAAAGACAAAAAAAATGCACAAGAGAAAGGCAGAAATATGCAAATATGCAGCCAGAGCAAAACAAAGCTAGAATACGGCAAATTGCAGCTAATCGTGAATTGAAGCGCAACACACCATGCAAAGAATCAATTGCGATGGAGAACCCAACATATATCGCAACAGAAGAGGAAGTTAGTACATCTATACGACGAAGACTTCACGGTTAGCATACACACAACAGAAGAATATATGCACGTACGGTCAACGAAGTATACAACATTTTTATTATCTTATGTAATCACTCTTATGTGTTTCTTCTCACTCATTTCCTTCTTTAAACTATTGAGATAAGTGTGTATGCTTAAAAACAATTCCCTGTTGCAACGCACGGGCATGTTTCCTAGTACTAATAAAAGGACTAGCGTTTCTTATCACTGTAATTTTCGTCCGTTTGGTCCGTCGTTGGATTTTCGTCCGTCGATATGGAAAAAAGTATGTCGCCTCTCGCACATGGGCCGGCCCTTTGACGATGCATCGCTCAAATCAGCCAAAAAACAATGTGTGGCACGGGGAATCAAACCCACGTCTCCACTTTATCGTGGGTAAGGAAGGAACCAGCTCGCCTGTGATTCAGTTCTGTCAAAAGAAAGTGTTCGCTCGTATTAATTAATAGTATCACATCGCTACTTTACACAAAATTACACCAATTTATATATGTCCGCAAGTACACAAGGAACAAGCCTGGCAAGAAATAAAAGAGATGTCCGAATAAAGATGGAAATGTGTTGCGCTATATAACAGGAATAAAGAGGGGACCTTGTGGCAAGGAGATCCAATAAATACGGGAATAAAGATGGAATGTGTTGCGCTATAAAAGAAATAAAAGAATAAATATGGGATGTAAATAAATAAGGACATGCATGGCAAGAAATAAAAAAGAGGCCTAAAGATGGGATTGTGAAATAAAAGAGAGGCCTTAAAGATTGTGGTGCGCTATAAAAGAATAGTAAGAAAACCCGAGGAGATCCGATAAATGTCGGATGTGCGCTATAGAAGAAATATAAAGAGAGAGACCCAATAAAGATGAAATGTATACGCCCACAGTTTGACACTAAAAAATGTTGTTTATGTATTTAAAAAAAATCTTCACGTCTTTAACAAATATGCATGCGAAAATAATAATTCAAGAGTTGCGACAAAAATATTTTCACATAAAAAAATAAACGTGATAGAGGAGGTATGAAGATTTTCAGAGCGATGTTTCATGTCGGAGGGAAACAAGGACGAGCTCGAGGCGGCGGCGCGACGATGAGCTTGAGGTCGTGGAGTGAAGCCAAGAGCTGGAATGATGTTGAACATGCCCTAAGTTGGTGACGCTTAACCGCCCACGATGCATGCATGTCTCCGTAGTGTGCAAATGTATAATGTTTGTTTTTATCGTTTTCCTTTACCCGTAATAACACCCCATTCCACGCATGTCATGAACAAATGATTGGTCGCTAGCCCGTTTGTATGTACATATTAAATCTACATACAAACAGTGTTGAAATAGAAGACCTCGACCTGTGGAATCTTGAACCGTGCATTTGTAGGCTAAGAACATTTTTATTTCGGCTGCAACTACGTATTCTCAAATTCTAAACCACCATTTGTAGACTATAAAAGCGTGTGATATTGTTTCTCCCGTTGCAACGCACGGCCCTTTTGCTAGTTCTAATACGAGGTGAAAACTAACTAGAATCGGGAGTACTATACGGTTTTACAGTTCAACTCTTCAAATCAAATACCAATAAAGTAGAGTATTTGCGATGCTAGATAGGAATTGGAGCGACGAGCATGTAAAAAAATGGCGTGCGCGACCAATGGTGTCGTTGGTCATTTCAACAAACAGCTTGCGTGCGCTTCAGGCTCGCCGCGACCCTCACATTACTTCTCCTCTTCCTCTTCTTCCTCCTCCTCCTCGTCATCGTCGACACTGGATCCGGCGCCCAAGTCCAGCGTGAACCCCTCCCATCCCTCCCCATCGGAGGCGTCCTCCTCGCCGTCCGCGGCGGCCGCCGGCTCCGCCGGCTCCAGTTCTTCGACGTCTCCGTAGGCGTCGGCCTCGCCGTCGGAGGTGGAGTACCCGTCGGGTCTCGTGGGCGGCATCCGCCGCGCCATGCGCGCGTAGCCCCGGCCGTCGACGGCGCGGAGGCGGGCCTCCGGCTCCGGACGGCGTCGGACCAGTGTTGCCGCGGCTGTCACTGGCTGGGGAGGGAGCCAGGCCGCGCGCCCGCGTACCAAGGAGGCCGCGCGGCGGAGCATGCCGTGCCGCGTCTGTGCTGTGCCAAAGCGTGGGAACCGGATGAGTGCCTCTGTGCCTGAGCGGCGATACTGAACCTTTCCCTAGAGGCTAGAACGACAGGGGCGGAAGGAGAGCGTACCGCGATGTTCCCGAAGCCGCGGGGCGAAACGGCGGCGAGCGAAGCGGCCTCCTTGCAGCTCGCGGGATTCTGCAACAAAGAAACGGCGGGGATGTGGAGGAGGGGCTGGGGAAGAAGAAGATGATGCAGCGGCGGCGCCGCGGCGGCAGAATTGTTTCTTCTTCTCGTAGTGTGGGGACGCCGGACGCCTTTATACTTTTTTTCAAGGGACACCGGACGTTTCTGGAACGCACGCAAGCAAGGCCCACGACGCCCCTAGCCCGCCCGACGTGTGAGAAGAAAGTTCATCAATTTTGAGAAAAAAATCACAAAATTCCTGAATTTTGTGACTTTTTTCTCAAAATTGATGAACTTTTTTCAAATTCGTGAATTTTTTCTTCAAAATCGATGAACCTTTTTCAAATTTTGTGAACTTTTTTCCAAGCTTGATGAACTTTTTTTAAATTTCATGAACGTTCTTCAAAATCGATGAACTTTTTCCCAAAATCGATGAACTGTTTTCAAAATTTATGAACTTTTTTCAAATTAGTGAACTTTTCTTCAAAATGTGTGAACTTTTTTTTCGAAATCGATGAACTATTTCAATTTTGTGAACTTTTCTTCCAAGTCGATGAACTATTTCAATTTTGTGAACTATTCTTCAAAATTGATGATTTTTTTTCAAATGCAAGATTTTTTAGCTCGTGAACTTTTTTTTCCAAATTCGCTAGCTTACTCCAAATTTCGTGATTTTTTCATACTAATTACGGTGGATATACAATAGTATATGTTACTCACAAAAGAAAGGGTAAATATGTTAAGTAAAAGAAAGGGTCAAATAGTAATGTTTCCTTATACTTACTTGGACAACTAAATCAGCATGTCCTAGTGGTTACGGCCTAGGCCTATGCATCTTCCTCTACGTGGTTCGAACCCTGGTTCTCCCAAATTAGCGTGAGAAATAGCCTGTTCACCTTTTTATTCCTTTTGCGTTCCCGTGTTTCAAAGGAAGGTACTGCGCCGGCCCGCTACAAGTCCTCTGCGAGCGCCAACTAGTCTAAGGGGCGCTGAGGGCGCCAAACGGGACCTCCCGTGGAGAATAGCCGAGCCCAGCAAAAGTAGGAGTTTTTTTTCAATTTGTATTGACGAAACTCGAGAGCAACTAGTTGACGAGTGCTCCTTCGGGAGCCTCCCAACGATCACTTGGGGGTAGGTTGAGAGCACGCCAAGTGACGCGCTCTCAGCCGCCGCCACGTGTCGCGCTCTGGGCGCTCCCTCCGGATTTTTTTATTATTATTTTTCCACACACGTTTTCGGGTTTTTAAACGGGTTTCTTTCCCGATTTTTTTCGGCCTTTTGGTTTTCCACCTGTCTTCCTTATTTTTTGACAAAACAATTTTTTTGCGCGAAAATACGTGTTTTTTTTCCTTTCGCGAGAGGCACGGTTTTGCTTTCGCGAGATGCACGGACGTTTTCTATTTTTTTCCTTCCCTGAGAGGCATAGTTTTGCTTTCGCGAGAGGCACGTCTCGAAAACGGAAAAAAGTGTTTTTTGTTTTTTTTTTCTTCCGCGAGAGGCACGGTTTTGCTTCCGCGAGAAGCACGGTTTTCCTTTCACGAGAGGCACGGCCGTGCCTCTTGGAAACAAAAAAAATGTGTTTTCTGTTTTTTTCTTTCCGCGAGAGGCACGGTTTTGTTTTCGCGAGAGGCACGGCCGTTCCTCTTTCGGAAAAGGGAAAAAAACGTGCTCCCGGTTCGGTTTTTTTGTTCGGTTTTTTTGTGAAAAAAAAAGTTCGTCAAAACTTGGGATCTAATTTTGAAGATCTCGACGCGATGAATCCAATAGAGAAAACGGTTCGAGATTTGGACGCACGGTTTAAGAGATAAAACATTTTGAATAAACGGATTTACAAAAAAGGGAAACTCCCAGGTTGCGACAAGTGGCGCGCATGCAGTGCGCCACTTGTCTCAACATGAGGAGGTGGGAGTAATCTTTGGGAGGAGTACTCCTCAATTATTGATTTCGACGAAACTCTGGTCAAATCCTATTCGTCGCTTAAGGCGCTGGAAATAGGCTAACTGGCCAAACGGGCCCATGTACATCCTTTTTACTTCTCATTATGTAAAAGTTAAACAAAAACTTGCGCCAGCCGAGCATCGAACTCGCGACCTCTGGGAATCGCAGCCGCGGTAACAAACATGATGCCTTATACTTTATGACTAGTATACGTCTTTCCTCTTTAAATATAGGAAAACGTTTCGAAACATCCGGCTGATTTCTTGGCTTCTTAAGCCGTGTCCGGCGCCGTCTGATCCCACACAATCGTGTGGCGTGGATCGTCTCTCTCTCTTTGTCCCTCACGTGAAGGTAGCCTATCTATCGTGATCACGTAGGCGTAGCTGTGGTAGTTGTTACGTCTAGCGCACCCCTTGTCTGCCCTCAATCCAGTGACTGCCTTTTGTAATGGTTTCACCCACGATCGTAGCACATCCCGCTCGTCCTCCCCAAGCAGCACACTTGCAAAACACCTTCTTAGCAATGCTTGGAGTAGCGTCCTTGACGTCGCCGTCGCCGCTGCCGTTGCCGAAGCATGCCATCGCCACATCACTAGAGTAGCCAGGCTGCCATCACGGCATCACCGTGGTCGTCGAAGCATGTCGTCGCAGTATTTCGAATCAGTCGTGTCGTCGTCGTAGCGCTGCCATGGAAGTGAAGCATGCCGTTGCAGCATCATCGAAGCAGCCGGGCCTCGGCCGTCGAAGCACGCCATCGCAGCATCGCCAAGACCGTTCGAAGCATGCAGCGACCACGGTCGTCGAAGCACGCCGCTGCATCATCGCCGCGACCGATTGAAGCGAGCCACCACCGCGGTTGTCGAAGCACGCCGTCGCATCATCGCCACGGTCGTCAAAGCATGCCGTCGCATCATCGCCGCGACCGTACGAAGCAAGCCAGCGCCGCAGTCGTCGAAGCACGCCGTCGCATCATCGCCGCGACACGTTCGAAGCACGCCGCCGCCGCGGTCGTCGAAGCACGTCGTCGCATCATCACCGCGACCCTTCAAACCACGCCATCGCATCATCGCCGCGACCGTACGAAGCAAGCCACCGCCGCGGTCGTCGAAGCACGTTGTCGCATCATCGCCGCGACCGTTCGAAGCACGCCCCGCCGCAATCGTTGAAGCACGCCGTCGCATCATCGCCGCGACCGTTCGAAGCATGCCCCGCCGCGATCGTCGAAGCACGCCGTCGCATCATCGCCGCGACCATTCGAAGCACGCCGCCGCCGCGGTTTGTTGGGGAACACAGCAGAAAACAAAAAAAGTTCCGACCTACGCACCAGCCCAGGACCACTATGGAGACTGGATACAAGGTTTGATCTTTTTCGTTACCGACTCGTAGCGCAGCGGAAGTAGAGTCGATGACGATCGGCGGTGCAGATCCCTGCAGCTAGGATTTACAACCTCCCAACCGCGAGGATGTACTCCCACATCTGCCCCTTGGACAGCCCTCCGGGAGGCGGTGGGACAGTCCCTCGGACGGTGTAGCGGACAGCCCTTCGGGAGGACCTTCGAAACTCGGACGGTCACTCGGACAGCCCTTCGGGAGGACCCTCGAAACTCGGACAGCCCTTCGGGAGGCACTCTCGAACTAAGACCGAAACTACGATCTCTCTACAGAGTTGCACACATACGGTGTCATCTATCCGGCAGGGCTTCGCCGTCCAGAACTAGTTCCCACCGGAACCCAGACAGCCTTTCGGCTCTACGAAACTCTTTTCGTGGGAGGGAGAGAGAGAGCCAGACGAGCATGTCATGTGTATGAGAGCAAGCATGAGTTTTGGGGCAGCCCCCTCACCTCTATTTATAGGAAAGCCAAGGGGTAAAGTTGCCATTCCAAAAAACCAAAAATGCCCATGAAGGAACACTTCCACAAGGGCATATTAGGGAAGTAATGGAGCAAGTGGGGCTCCATGGAGGAGCCCACATGTGGCCGGCCAACCTCTCTTGGGGGGCCCCCAAGGGGGGTTTCTTAGCCCCCAAGCCTTCTAGAAGCCTTTTGGAAAAATATCCCAAAAGGTGACTTTCCATAAAGTAAACCAAAAACCACTTTCACTATTCATGAACACATTTTTCTGCGTCCGATAAATCCCAAATTATTTCTGTGTGCCTAGAACAATTCCAGTACACACTAAAACAATTTTGAACGCATTCCGAAACAATTCCGGAACAATGTTTTTCTTCAGCGAAAAGCAACCAAATCGGTTCCGGCAACTCCGGAACATTTCCGGTTTTTATCCCGGAAAATTCCCAGAAGTTTCCAGAACACTTCTGGCATCCTCCAAGAATTTCCAGGCGTGTGCCGAAACCAATTTGACTTAATGGTATCCCCTGAAACAACTTTTCAGTTTTAGCGAAACTATTCCGGTGTTCTCTCCGGAACGTTTCAGTTTCGTCCGAAACTTTTTCGATGATTTTCTCTCAGACTCCCTGTCTAGTATTCAGCAGATAGATGACCCTTAAGCATGTGACCCTATAGGTTCGGTGAAGTATAGACATGACCGAAACTCTTTCCGATTAATGATCAACATCGGAGCCGTGGACACCCATATTGACCCCTATACCCACACGAATGAATATTCGAGTGAACCTCCAGTTGCCGTGTGCTATTCCTGTTGCTTCGCGATATGTTACAAAAACCCGAGGTGAGAAACGTCGGCATCCTCGTGGATCAACACTTGTCCACAATGCCAGTTACCTCGTTACCGGTTTTGTTCTCTTTTCTCGTTTCCGTGTTCCGGCATCCCTGTGATCAAATCACAATGTGTCTGGCCAGATGATGGTGGATACCGTAACACCGAGAGGTCCCAGAGATATCTCTCCATCGTCGGAGGAGCAAATCCCAATCTTGAGCTATCAAGTTTCTTGACATACTTTTCCATGAACCCGTAAGCCGCCGTAATAGCCACCCATTTACGGATGACGTTTAACAAACCCCAAAGTTCATGAAGCAAGCATGAAGAAACTCCACACTCTCATGGTCTAAGGAATTATGCAAACGTTAACTTCTCTGTGTTATAAACCATTAACTTGTGACGAATGAATCTCATAGCATAACATCAATTCGGGTCGATTCAACACAAGTGTTCGTCTAACATTGTGCCCTCAAAGTTGTCGGCATAGTCATGCCCATGATCAGGAAAACAGAACCATCATGCAACACTTGAGCTAGTCTTAGAGGCCAGACTAGGAATACATTTTACCGTTTATTATTCCACACGTGCATATGAGTCTTCCTTCGAGCCTCGTGGTTATTGTAGACTCGAGAACCATAGCAGTTATAGCATGGAACATAAACATAATTACAAACATGGAGATAAATAATAACATTTATTATTGCCTCTAGGGCATATCTCCTACAGACTCCCACTTGCACTAGAGTCAATAATCTAGTCAATGCTAATGCACATTACACCTGTGGCATACCGGTGTAAAAATACTTCGCATGTGGTATAGCCTGATGTCCAACGGATCTGACAACTTCAGTTCCGTGTGTATCTTTGCATGTCCTCGCGTTTTCACGCTTTCACAAAATTCATATTTTGTGTGGACTTGGCTTCGTATATATTTGAATCACTGGTCAAACCTTGATTCCTCAGACTGAGCTATGGAGTAACTATTTTCAATAGTGTTCCATTGACCAAAGCCATCTTGGAATCATACTAAGTTCCACTACTAGGAAAACGCCTATAGACAGACACTTAGTAGTAGCGTGGGTTATTTGGCCCGCGCTACTGCTAATTAGTAGTAGCGCGGGCAGAAAAAACGCGCTACTAGTACGGAATAGTAGTAGCGCGGGCACTGAAAACCCCCGCTGCTACTAAATGATTTACACCATGTCCTCTCAACAGACAGTAATAGTAGCGCGGGGTGTAAAACATGCGCTACTAGTAGATAAATAGCTGTAGCGCCGTGGGACACGCCACGCTACCACTATCCCACCAACCGTCCCACTCCACTCTCCCACACCACCCACCCCTGATCCAGATCTAGATCGAGACCCCCTCTACCGGCGGCCTCCCCTTCCCTCTTCCTCTTCCTCAACCTCATCTCCTCTCCTCTGCTGTTCACCCCGACAAGAATTGAAGAAGTGAAGGCCGCCCTACGCCATGCAACGCGGATACAGGACTCAAGCAGCAGCCAAGGCCGGGAAACTGCCGCTCGGCGTCTCCAGCAATCAAGCAGCAGCCAAGGCCGGGCTCTCGGCCTCCGCGCGGCGTCGTCTCTTCCTTCCCCGTCGCCATCCGTCACCATCTTCGTCGAGGTCCGGCCGTCCGCGCCGCAACGGTAAGCACGCACGCACGCCGCCGCTCCCCTGCCTCTCTCCCCGTCCCTCTTCGGCGGTTCCCTTCGTCGGCGGCGGCGGGAAATCGGCCCAGCGGACTGGGGTATCCGCTTTGGTGCGGGGTTACATCTTCCCCTTCCCAACCCCTCTACTCAAATAGCCTTTGGGATCTTTGAGATACTAACTAGAGTATTTGTTAGATTTAAGAAGAAAGATGAAAAAGATTGGACGTATCTCCTCCACCGAGCTCGATGTAAGGTTCGTTGTTTACATGCGTTTGTGGTTAGATTAACAGAATTGAACTGATCGTTTTAAGTATTGTTTGACATATTACTACTTGGTGTTTCAACATTTAGTGGTGTGCTCTGACAGCTCTGTATTCCCTTCTTATCTGCATTGCAAAATCATATGTGTTTTCAATTATCCTTTCTGATTATTATTTTCCTTGACTACAAGCAGAGTTAATTCGAATTCTAGCCACTGGTGTTTGTGTTAGAGCTAAGAACACGTATCTGTCGGTGACACCAAGCACAATGTGCGACCGCTGCTGCGTCGCGCAGATGATCGTCCAGGTGATTGCGACGCCGGAGGTCGCCGAGGTGGAGGACCTCGACGACAACGCCACCCTCCGGGGGGAGGGAGGGTTCGGGTCCACCGGAGTTTGAACTCCGAGGTTTGGTAGATACATCTAGAGAAGTGGTCTGGTTGTTTGCGTCTGATGTTAAATGGGATCTTGTGATCTCTTCGAGTTGAGATGTTCAATGTTGCATCCACGAACGCTGCAAGTGCTAAGATGGTTATGTGACCTTTGCACTAGACGTGCCTTGATTTCCATCCATGAATATTGCATCTAATTTTTATTCTTTTTAATTTCTAATTAGTTAGCAGTAGCGTTGGGGCAAAATGGTGCACTACTAGTACTTAGATAGTAGTAGCACAGGTACTGAATAGTAGTAGCGTGGGTGGCACGCGCTACTACTAACTTTTTAGCTGTAGCGCGGGGTAAAAAACGCGCTACTGCTAAAAATAGTTGTAGCGCCTTAGCAGTAGCGCGGTACCCCGCGCTACTGGTATGCAAAAAACCTACGCTACTAGTAGTGTTTTTCCTAGTAGTGTTCATGAATGAACTATATGATTCAACATCTTCTTTGTCGCTTCCAAAGCGTCAACATACTTAGCCTTTGTTATAGAATTCGCCACAGTAACCTGTTTGGAACAATTTCCAACTACTGTGCCACCATATTGTGTGTTACACAAAACCCTTAACTTTAAATCAAAAATCGCATGGAGAAATGATGAAGACTATATCGATGTAACCTTTTACAACGAACTCTTCATGATCTCCGCTTGCGAGAAAACATGTCATCAGTGCTACTTTAGTACTTAATGACATTTTCCACTGTTGTCCCATGATCAGTACTTTTGATCACTTTGGTATCTATACTCGCAACACCTTGGGAGTATCGGACATATCTGGTTGTTTTACATACCATGGAATACATGATTAATCCAAACACAAGAGTGTGTGAAATCTCCATCATGTATTTTGCTCATCAGTGTTTTGGGACACCGAGTCTTGCAAACCTCTTTCCATGTGACTTCGGCAAGAATCACTCCTCGGCGTTTTAATGCTAAAAAGTTTTAGCATTTTGTCAATATGTATTTTTGGCTTAGCCTATTAGGCAATTCTATCTCGCAGATAAATATGCCTAATATCAAGGCTATTTAGCCCAAGCACTTCATCGAAAACTATTTTCAATGAAGTCCTAATTCGTGTCAAGAAATTTATATTATTTCCAATCAACAATGTGTCAAGCACACAAAGTTTTTAGAAATATTATTATGCTCCCACTTACTTTCTTGAAACCACAAGCATCTTCGTTATCCATTGATGAAATCAAACTCCTTTGACTATTTCATCAAAATTGAAGATTCCAACTCCCTTTTGCTCTCTTCTGTCCATCGCTGGAACTCTGAAGTTTGCATACTTACTAGAATCCTCCGGATCGACAAAATAATTTGGACTGTATCACATACAAGTCCTAGGTTGCATTTCCATCAGATGGAAATCCTTTTGGCATCCATGTTTCATATCTCATGTTATAATATGTATTAATTGCTAGTTCAACCCGAACTGACTTTTAGCATCGCTACGGTGAGACAATCTCATCGTAGTCAACTCCTTGAACTTGTTATTGCAACAAGTCGAGCTTTATGGATAAAACATTTTATCCACATCAGTTTACAGTTCCATAAATATTCGTTAGACTCTAAGTCTTCCGAAAGGTGTATCAAGATTTTAATCTTGAATCACTTATATGGAAACTATCTCGGATTGTATTGGCATTTAGCCAATTCCGGAGTCAGGGCCCATCAACGCTTCCTTGTGTATCATAGGTATACTGTTGTCTAACAACAATATCTCGTTTGCGCACCTGAGAGGTTTGCACGAGTTTTGCCTACGTCGTTCAGCTGCAAGTTCGATCGAAGTCCCTACATCTCATGTAGAGGCTTCCGTATCAGTCGCAGTAGGAAACTCTGAAATCACTTCCAAGGTTCCTTTCCTTTGATCTGATGACGAAGATACTGTTATCTCGTCGAGTTACACTGTCCTCCCACTCACCTTTTTGCAAGAACCATTCTCTTTAAAAGCATACCGTTTTGTGGCAAAACCTGTTGCCTTGGTATTATGGTGGGGGAATACCCAACATCTTGGGATAACCTACAAAGTAGCTCTTGTCTGATTTGGAATAGGTTTGTAACCTTTTACACAAGCCCCATATTCCAAATGTTTAAGAAAAGATGTAACATGGTTGGGCGTACCATACCATGGTGTCATTTCAACAGACCTGATGGTGCTCTTTTCAGTGTAAAAGCCGCAGTCTCTAAAGCATTACTTTAAAAGGGATAATGGCAAATTGATTTATGTCATCTTTGATCTTACCATGTCATAAATGGTTTGAATACATCTTCACGGACATCCCACTCAGAGTGGTGTTCCGGGAGGTGTAAGTTATGAAACTCCTTTCACAACTCATCAGACATTCGCTAAACTTGTAACTCAGATATTCCTTTCTGCAATCTAGTTTGCAGAAACATAATCTTTCTTGTTCTACTTCATGTTGAAAACCTTTCGAATGATTTCAAAAGATCCAGACTTACGTCTCATCAAATAAATATCCATATATCTACTTGAGTCATTTTTTAAGATACACAAATCCACTGTTTTCAACAACATTTATCGGACTGCACACATCAGAATGTATGATCACCAATAAGTTCGTTGCTCGTTCCTTATGGCCAGTGAACGGTATTTCAGTCACTTTACTTTTCAGAGGAAAGTTGCAAGTGTCAGATGATTCCAAATCAAACGACTTCAAAATCCATCATAATGGAATTTTTCCATGCGGGTTTCTCCAATGTGACCAAATGCAGTGCCACACTTGTGTGGTATTCTTTTAGTCTTGCAACATTTAGCGTCAGTGTTATGGATCTATCATATTACCATCAATATTCATAACATACGTTCCATCGTTGATGGAAGTATGGCCCTTATGTTATTCATAATCCTGAACAACAATTGTTCTTTTATGAACAACACCCTTGCAACAAACATTATGCAAATGGGCTAGAGTGTATAAAACTCTAAAATGATTTATGAAAAGTAAATACAGAGGTAATGTATTATTATCAATATTCATAACATACATCTCATTCATAATGAGGGTATGGCCCTTATGTTATTCATAACACCGAACATCAAAAGTTTTCTTATGAACAACCTTTTTGCAAGATTCCTTATGCAATGGGCTAGAGTGTGTAAAACTCTATAATGAATTATGAAAATAAATAAATAGGTAATACACCAATGGAAGGTATAGTAACTTTTATGAAGTTCCCAACATGTATTTAAACCTCATTCCTGGCTAGTCTATCAGGCCATAGTAGTTCTTGCATCGAGTCGCAACAGAATGCAATCGTGCGGGTATCTCTGTGATCAACTCACAATACCCAAGAATCAGTGATTAACATGTTTAATCATAATTCCCAAGAACTATTTCTTTGACCAGCCTTCCATACATCAATAACTTGTATGACTTTCATACATGAGCTGGATATTCCAGTCTTCTCTCTTTTTGCCTTTATACTTCTAATAGTTTAACTTTCAGTATTTCTCCTACTATCAGAAGAAGTATCCAACTTTAAGAGTGGCGTTAGCCCCGGACTTCCAAGGTGTGAAAGTCTCACTAACACCCTTCGGACATTCCCTTTCTCTTTAAGCGGTTGTATTATTCACTATCATCACATGACATGCGTTCTTCTGGATCCCTCTCCTAACAGTCAAATGCCCAGTAAACACTTTACTAATACTTTGCAAACAAACATTGCTTTGTTTGTATCTGAAAATGATTTTCAGTTCCATGAATATCACATAGCTATCCCAAACTTTCGAAGTTCGGGTCTCATGGAAGCAAGCATACTGCACTTGACCGTAACGGAATTCTAGCTTTTGGATCAAAGGACGAGAGTCACATCATCCATAGCATTTTAGCGGGAGGATACCGAAAGCATGCGATAGGACAAAAATCCTTCTCGGCACTCTTGAGGACAATCCTCACATTACGTTACCAAGCGTAAAGTTTTAACTAGATATTTAACAGCTTATTCAATTTTAACAGGGAAGGTGGAAACGCGAGCCATCCTTCTATAACTATTATGCAATTTTCACTTAGACAAAGTTCATAATTAATTGCACAGAGAATTAAACAAGTTAATTCTACAGTGCGCTCCCACTCAAATCAATATCTCTCATAATTGATTGTGAGTGATACAAGACCCGCATTTCAATTCAACGCCATTGATGTGGACATCACTGATGACGAGAATTTTAATCGGTAGGCCAACTTGCCAATCACATCTCTATGTGATTCTTGTTCATCTTTCGATGGGCGTGTTCCGAGCTCAGGACGATCAAGCCAGAACGTCAAGACAACCAAGTGATCTCGCTGCGAGGTCTGACCTCACCCGCATCACACTTCCCTAATCGTTTGTACTCATGTGGACATGACGCACTCCGAGAAGATAGGTGCCATGACGGTGCTACACTTGGGAGAACACTAACTAGTTGATATTTTTGTGAGAGATCACCCTAATAAAAAGCGACTACCGCACAATCAAGAAGGGTGCATCATAAGGGATAAACATCTCAAGCAATTCATAATAGCATGATATGGTATAGCCCTTTCTGACGGAGAAGTCTTGTATTTCTTCGTCTTCGGCATTCGCGTCGGTGTTCACCTTCACGAAGTTTGCCACCACCTTGTCAATGCACCAGATAATATTGCTATCTCTATAGCTATAACTTAAGGTTGACACGCAGGTCATTAAAGTGACAATCATATGGCTCCAGCCATCATGCCGAATCATGACACGCAGGTCATGTTAATTAATTTACATCATATAGTCATCTCATACATAATCAAATTAATATGAGCACTGCTATACCACATCATATGCACATGCAAACCATCCTGCAAAACCAAGTTAGACGCCTCTAATCGGTTTATGCAAAATTTTATTTTATGTGGCTTCTAAGGTTTCGAAACAAATCGAAGCTACCTACATTTTTATCATCAAGTATGATTATTCAAGTCGCTAGATTAACATCTCGGGGTGTATGAAACACGAGATAATAAAATCTCGAGCCCCATACTAAACTTCATCATACGCATGACCCCCGTGCAGATCATATCTGCATTGCCCTTTCGTCTGCGAAATTTCATCTTTCTTTTTAACTATGGTGGAATTCAAAGAACTGTTAGCACTTCGTTGATCAATCAGGATCGCGGATTGCCAGAACTTTGAAATTCCACCATGCTGTTATCAAGATCAGAAATATGCAAATTCCAGGGAAGCAACAAGAACATTGGGTAACAGATTTCATCTGCTACCCGCACAAATAATTTTCAGTAATAGAACTCATCTACTACAAATTATATTGTGCAATACCTATACATCTCTATGTATTCTAGATCGTAACCAGCATCTACGCATAGCACGGCTCATGATGCCACTGTTGGGGAACGCAGCAGAAAACAAAAAAAATTCCAACCTACGCACCAGCCCAGGACCACTATGGAGACTGCATACAAGGTTTGATCTTTTTCGTTACCGACTCGTAGCGCAGCGGAAGTAGAGTCGATGACGATCGGCGTTGCAGATCCCCGCAGCTAGGATTTACAACCTCCCAACAGCGAGGATGTACTCCCACATCTGCCCCTCGGACAGCCCTCCGGAAGGCGGTGGGACAGTCCCTCGGACGGTGTCGCGGACAGCCCTTCGGGAGGACCTTCGAAACTCGGACGGTCACTCGGACAGCCCTTCGGGAGGACCCTCGAAACTCGGATAGCCCTTCGGGAGGCACTCTCGAACTAAGACCGAAACTATGATCTCTCTACAGAGTTGCACACATACGGTGTCATCTATCCGGCAGGGCTTCGCCGTCCAGAACTAGTTCCCACCGGAACCCAGACAGCCTTTCGGCTCTACGAAACTCTTTTCGTGGGAGGGAGAGAGAGAGCTACACGAGCATGGCATGTGTATGAGAGTAAGCATGAGTTTTGGGGCAGCCCCCTCACCTCTATTTATAGGAAAGCCAAGGGGTAAAGTTGCCATTCCAAAAAACCAAAAATGCCCATGAAGGAACACTTCCACTAGGGCATATTAGGGAAGTAATGGAGCAAGTGGGGCTCCATGGAGGAGCCCACATGTGGCCGGCCAACCTCTCTTGGGGGGCCCCCCAAGGGGTTTTCTTAGCCCCCAAGCCTTCTAGAAGCCTTTTGGAAAAATATCCCAAAAGGTGACTTTCCATAAAGTAAACCAAAAAGCACTTTCACTATTCACGAAGACATTTTTTTGCGTCCGATAAATCCCAAATTATTTCTGTGTGCCTAGAACAATTCTAGTACCCACTAAAACAATTTTGAATGCATTCCGAAACAATTCCGGAACAATGTTTTTCTTCAGCGAAAAGCAACCAAATCGGTTCCGGCAGCTCCGGAACATTTCCGGTTTTTATCCCGGAAAATTCCCAGAAGTTTCCAGAACACTTCAAAAATTTCCTTTTGGATTTTCCTATGATCTCAGAGCCACTTCTTTTGTCAGAATTTCAAAATTTTCTTCTGTCCTATCTGAAAACTTTTGAATATTGTAGTGTGGCTTGAGTGTTTTATTTAATAATTTTATCGCACTTATTAAAATCAGTAGAACAATTTTTATAATAAAATTTGTCAAGATTTAATTCATTAACTAGCATTTTACCCCTTTTTAGAGCCTCTTTTGCACTACAACTATTTTATAAATCCATTTATAAATTCCACAAAAATTTGTAGAAGTCATGTGATGCCCCTGGATCACTTTTATGCAAAAACCCAGCTTAGCCGTTTGTAAATTTTGAGCTCCACTTCAAGCTTCCAAATCTGGTTCAGTTTGTAGTTTGCACTACAACCTATTTAAATATTTCTTTAAAAATTCCATAAAAAATTTGGGGATGTCAGTAGAGGTATATAACTCAGGTTTATGCAAAAATCCATTTGGGTTCTTTGAAAAATTTGAGCAAACCATCCTCATCTTCATTCTGGTCCAGATTTGGTAGTTTGTACTGCAACCCCATTTTATCTTGCTCTTTTGGCCATGAAAGTTTTCCTGCTCATAGTCCACCCTATCAAACCCTTAAGTCCAGGAGTTTGGACCCATTGGGATATTTTTGACACTTGCAATGATAGCTTACATTTTCTGTCCAGAACTGTAGTTTTGCAAAACTTGCACTAACTAGTTTCTGATTTTCTCAAACTAACCTTGCCATCTTCTTGTCGATTCAAAGAGACCCAAGTATGGGGATTTTGGTGGCCAGCAAGATGCTCGAGGTAGCCATGTCATTTCATCGAACACCTTGTGTGTCTGGCCAATTTTGACATAGTTCTGTGATTACTTTGTCCACTTGATCCCCTGACCCAACAACCATGTCCATTAGGCTTATTGCTTGCACCCTAACCGTCCTGTTAATTTGCAGCATCACCCAAGCCCTATAGCTAGCACTGGCATTCCGACAAACACTTGGCGTGCGTGCTCTGGGCGCGGCCAGAGCGCACGTTTTGCTCGTGCTGCTTCCGAGCCGCCGCGACCAGATGCTGCCTCCCCCGCTCGTTCCAGTCCTTCCCCCCTGTCTCCTAGTTCCGCCGCGTCGCGCCAAGCCCCAGCAGGCCTTCTTCTCTGTAGTTCATCGCCGCCCCCGCAAGCCGCCACTGCCGCAGCAAGCCTCTGCCATGGCCGGCGCCGCCCAAGCCACAGCTTCTCGCCAGCTGCCCTCTGGAACAGGCCGTTCTCATCCTCGAGCGCGTCCGCTAGCTCCGGCCATCGCCACGTCGCCCTGCAGCCACAGAGGCGGTCGGCCGCCGAGCTTATCCTCTGTCGCAGCGGAACCGACCTAGCCGTGCTATAAATAATGCATCCCGAGCCTCCAGCTAGAGCACGAGCTCTCCAGTGAACCGCAGGAACCCACCGGAGGAGCCATTTGAGACCAAGAGGTCGTCCTCTTCGTCTCCGGTACCTTCGGCCGCCGCAACTCCCCGGTCAAATTCACCATGACCAGGGCCTCCCTCGTGACCCCTTTGCCACCGTTAGCCTTCCCTCAACCCTGCGGAGCCACCCCACCTCTCAGCTTCGACTGGGAGCCACCGTAGGCCAAGACCCATTTTGTTCCCGAGGATGCCGTCCGCCGCAGAGCTCGCCGCCGGCGACCCCCTTCGCCCCCGCGACTCTCTAGACCACCGGGAGGATCGCCCTAGAGCCGCCGATCCATCCCCGCCCTCGGAACCCCGTGGGGAGCCGCCGTTCGCCGGCGACGATCGCCGGAGACGCGCCCCGTCTCTGCCACAGGAGGAAGGAGGCACGGGCGACTGGTCAAACCTGACCAGTGGGCCCGATGGACCCACTGTCAGTGACCCAGCGACGGCCCGCGCTGGCTTAAGTGAAAGCGTAATCGCAGAAGTACGTATCCCCTTCTCGCTAGCGTATTTTATCTCTGAACTGTTTTCTCCTAGCGCAAGCGTATTTCTTTGGGATACGTTTTCTGTTCTGGAAAGCGTATTCCCCCCCCCCCCCCGAGCCGTTTTCCTTTTTCTGTTTTAATTAAAAACAGAATTTTGACCAGACTTTGACTGACTATATCTTTTAAAATAAAACTCCGATTGATTTGATTCTTTTTCCTACCTCTCTAAAATTTCATCTAGTTTATTTTCATATTTATTTGAAAATTTTCCGAGACAACTTTTTGTACTGTTTTCAATTTATGTGTTAATTTGAATATTTCTCAAAATAGGAATTAAAGAGAGGAGAAAACTTTCGAAAGTTTTAAGATGCACCCTACCTCTCCACAACTTGAAGGCAAGCATTCTGAACCCTGGTATAATATTTGTTGGGTGTTGTTTAATGTGACTACAACACCAAGTTAACCTGAAGCATGCATTATTTTATGTGACGTTGTGATCATGCTCTTGCGTGCATGATAGAATTTTCTTGCTATTGGAATTTAAATACTTGTGACAGTATTCATCCTCTTATACCTCTCATGCCTACCGGAAGGGATCCGGAGAAGTCTCTGTCTCGGGTAGACACGAGCTTGGTGTTGACATCTCGTTGAAGCGAGAGTGGTCAGTGAGGCATGAAGGAGTATGATGAGTGGTGTTTTCTATCTGATGTTGTGAAATATATTTGTTATGCTAATCATGCAGGAAACACTTAAACCTCCTGAGTCGACCATAGATCGAGTCTTGTGCCAGTAACCCCCCATACTTGAATCGTGCTACCACTTGTCCCTGCCTCGGGTCGGGTACGGTTGAGTAAGTCGTCAACCCCTTTCCTTGCACACACCGTACAGAGAGGCCATAGTGAAAGATACCACTGATCACTGGTAGGCATGTCACTTGATCCGGGGGCATGGGTGTTTCCGGTCCGGGACCGAGAGGGGGGCACCCCTTAGAGCGCGCGAATATAAATTCGATCCCATGCTAATCGAGGTTGGAGCCTCCCCACTTAGAGTTTTGCTTAACGAGTGTCATGGGTGATTCCAGACACCGGTAAGTTAAGCTGGTGTGTGTGGGTCAGGTGTGTTGTCAATTCAAAGACCGTAAACGGAATTAGTCCTGGTGGACTAAGGGAATCCGTTACTCGTGGGTAAAGAGTACACCCTCTGCAGAGTTTATATCTATTCGAATAGCCGTGTCCGCGGTTAAGGACTACAGTCTGGGATGGGTCAAGTGTCGGTCTTAGTGTCGGTCTTCGGAGGAAAACTTCTAAACCGGAACATTGATCATGACATGTGACAAATGATAATTATGATTATTATTATTGTGGACTAACCATTTATATTATTTGAATTATTGAGTATCCCTGGGATGGTTCTACCTCCTGGATATTCATTGTGATTATTCTCATATAAGCCCTTTATGTGGTGTCGCTCAGACGCCCGACTGTGGCATGCTTGTTGTTTATTTTCTTTTATAAGCCCTTTATGTGGTGTCGCTCAGACGCCCGACTGTGGCATGCCTGTTATTTATTTTCCTTATAAGCCCTTTATGTGGTGTCGCTCAGACGCCCGACTGTGGCATGCTTGTTGTTTATTTTCTTTTATAAGCCCTTTATGTGGTGTCGCTCAGACGCCCGACTGTGGCATGCTTGTTATTTATTTTCCTTATAAGCCCTTTATGTGGTGTCGCTCAGACGCCCGACTGTGGCATGCTTGTTATTTATTTTCCATATAAGCTCTTTATGTGGTGTCGCTCAGACGCCCGACTGAGGCATGCTTTATATTTTTACCCCTTCGAGGCGTCGCTTCAGACACCCGATCGGTTTATTTTATTTTTATTTTCTGATTGCTTATTCCTGTTTAATATGAACGATCTGCTTGCATCCTGAATTTTATTTTGCGACCGACTAAGCGACAGTGGAATATTTCAGTGCATGATTATCATCTGTTATATTATACCTGTTTTCCTGATGTTTGCGAGTACATTCAAAGTACTCACTAGCTTGTCCCTGGCTATTGTCTTGGCCAGATTTCTTGCCGGAGAGGAGCGCAACGACGGCAGCCCAGAACCTAGGCAACGATGATAGCAGCATCGCGAAGATAGGAGTTATCGAGGTCAGCTGTTCCTGTGGGAAATGGAGTCCCATAGACACTGATGATCTGCAAACCACTTCCGCCATCAACCACTAGAAACCTTTTGTTGTACTCATAGACCAGAATGGTCTTGTACTGCATATTTTGTATTTTGCTTGGAATTTCTGTATCAAGATTGTGCCTCATCAGCTAACAGTAATCCTGGGGCTGGTGAGCACAAGGACCATTTACTGGGAAATTAATATCCTGGAAAACCGGTCCTGACAACCTTGGTATCAGAGCCAGGCTGACCATTGGCTAATCCTATCTTAGCCAGGTCGATAAACCTAGGTTAACCCACCTATTAGGCCCTAACCTAACCACAGCCAAGCTTCTCGGATACGATAGCCACACAGTGACCCCGACACCTTTTGGCAGTCGGTGCCCAACCTATCAGCCTAGCCCGTCGATCACGCGCCCGTGACCGACACCTAAATTGTCCCTTCCGCAAGCGTGCGACGGAAGACTCCGTTCCCTTTTTCTATAAAAGGAATGTTAGCCCCAACCCAGCACAGCACAGCCTCTACCCCAGAACCAAGCCAAGATGCCTGGCCCCATTGTTCACAATGAGACCACAGCAACCAACCTTGGAGGTTTTGTGACCGTGCTAGCAAACCTCACCCGTCGTGCCTTTGCAATAGAAGAGCCCCCAGAATATGTGGTGTACCAAGGGCTCAGAAGCGGCGAGAGTCGTCAATTCTGGGCTACGGTACACATCTATGGTAGGGGTATGGCGCCAGAACGCCCCTACAGGTTCGCCGGAAGGACAACTTCCTTTGAGCCACAAGCCATCCAGCTGGCCGCTCGAGAGGCTATAGTTCAACTCCGGCACCTGTCGCCAAGAGTTAACTGCCGCTCGTTCTACTACTATCCCAGTCGTGACGGGTATAGTAGGCCACCCCAGGTTGCCAACGGAGACCATGAGACGGACCCTGCCTTGCTGCATCTGGTACGCTATGTAGGCACACTAGAGGTATTGTTCGATCAGGTCACTCTTGATCTTCTCGCAGCTCGTGGGGAACTTGCCCGTCGAGCCCCGGCAAGAGGAGAAGATGCGTCCGACGCCGACAACCCAGTCGTGCTGTTCGGACAGCCAATTGAGTCCTTGAGGTCTGCCCCTGCAGCCGACCGTAATGCATTTGCATCCCCGGAGGAGCACCGTCACATTTTGGGGACACGCTCCGACGGGATTGTGACCGCCAACCCCCGCGATGGCCATCATCGCTACCCCGACCCTGCAGATCCTCAACCCCAGCCAGCAAACCCCGACAGAGAAGCCCGTGGAGAAGCCTCGACATCCACAAGGCACGCTCGTTTAGATATTAACGAGGTAGACTAAGTTACTCGAGTAGTACCGAGTCTTAGTATTCTACGCCTTGTAATAGTGTGACCTTGAGATCGCCATGAAATAAATGCAGTTTGTTTGCATGCCATTATTTTAATAGTATCCGCATATAAGTTTGTTGGCGTTCAGTTGCATATTATATCTCAGGCGTAGCTACCCAAAAACAGATGTCGACACAGTAATACGTCACCTTTGTGAGATATGTGTATCTGTGGCGTTGACCCCGACCCCCATAGAGCAAATCCGACAAAAACTAATTTGCCCCCATACCGCGATCGGTAACCCAGCTCCACTGCTTTATAAGAGGCCCTCCGTGACCTTACCAGGCATCCCTCACTTTGTGCACAGCCTTCGCAGCCACTTTTGACATGCCGAGCCCTAGTATTCATCTGAGAACTCCAGATGCGACCCCAGGCAGTTTTGTTAAGATATTGTGGGATTTCACCTGCAGTACCATGAGTTCTACCCATCCACCCCAGTACGAGCTGCTCAAAGCAAGGATCACCCCAGTCGCCTCGAAATATTGGGCAGTAGTACACATCCCTCCCGCAAACCCAAACCAAGATCCCACGGAAGTCTCTTTCGTGGGGAGATCTATGCCGACTCCGCAAATGGCCATAGAAGCTGCTGCGTACGAATCAATTACTCGTCTTCGCTTCGCAGTACCCTATGCCAGCGAAAGGGGGTATATTTACTTTCCGAGTCGTGCAGCACCCGGAGAAGTAGTCTCTTTTCCCGATGGACGAATAGAGAGGGACCCAGTACTGGCCAATCTTGCCCAGTACGTCATCGCACAAGAGCATTTGACCCAGCGAGTAATGAGTTATCTCCAGAGACTCGCTGATTTAAATCCTCAGATCGCCATTGGCGGACCCCTGAGGCCAGACCAGGAAAGGCGCGTTCTTCGACTTGTCAATCCGCTTCCTCCGATAGAAGAAGAATGTGCCCCAGTGCCGGAGACATTTCCTCAGGACCCAGCATATTTTACATTTGCGCCATAGACGCCACTACTATGTTTGTTAGCCTAGCGTTTATTTATGTGTTGCAGCTTATGCGTTGTATCCTAAGTTTGTGCAATGAATAAATTGTTTAATTTCAATTATGTGTGATTATTATTTTTGAAACCGTCCTTAGCAAATCTTGAGGACGAGATTTTTCTTAAGGGGGCTAGTGTTGTAACACCCCAAAATTAAAACCATGTTTTGTTAATTAAGATTTTGCCAGGAAATTAAAATTTTTCTTTTTGGATTTTCCTATGATCTCAGAGCCACTTCTTTTGTCTGAATTTCAAAAATTTCTTCTGTCCTATCTGAAAACTTTTGAATATTGTTGTGTGGCTTGAGTGTTTTATTTAATAATTTTATCGCACTTATTAAAATCAGTAGAACAATTTTTATAATAAAATTTGTCAAGATTTAATTCATTAAATAGCATTTTACCCCTTTTTAGAGCCTCTTTTGCACTACAACTATTTTATAACTCCATTTATAAATTCCACAAAAATTTGTAGAAGTCATGTGATGCCCCTGGATCACTTTTATGCAAAAACCCAGCTTAGCCGTTTGTAAATTTTGAGCTCCACTTCAAGTTTCCAAATCTGGTTCAGTTTGTAGTTTGCACTACAACCTATTTAAATATTTCTTTAAAAATTCCATAAAAAATTTGGGGATGTCAGTAGAGGTATATAACTCAGGTTTATGCAAAAATCCATTTGGGTTCTTTGAAAAATTTGAGCAAACCATCCTCATCTTCATTCTGGTCCAGATTTGGTAGTTTGTACTGCAACCCCATTTTATCTTGCTCTTTTGGCCATGAAAGTTTTCCTGCTCATAGTCCACCCTATCAAACCCTTAAGTCCAGGAGTTTGGACCCATTGGGATATTTTTGACACTTGCAATGATAGCTTACATTTTCTATCCAGAACTGTAGTTTTGCAAAACTTGCACTAACTAGTTTCTGATTTTCTCAAACTAACCTTGCCATCTTCTTGTCGATTCAAAGAGACCCAAGTATGGGGATTTTGGTGGCCAGCAAGATGCTCGAGGTAGCCATGTCATTTCATCGAACACCTTGTGTGTCTGGCCAATTTTGACATAGTTCTGTGATTACTTTGTCCACTTGATCCCCTGACCCAACAACCATGTCCATTAGGCTTATTGCTTGCACCCTAACCGTCCTGTTAATTTGCAGCATCACCCAAGCCCTATAGCTAGCACTGGCATTCCGACAAACACTTGGCGTGCGTGCTCTGGGCGCGGCCAGAGCGCACGTTTTGCTCGTGCTGCTTCCGAGCCGCCGCGACCAGATGCCGCCTCCCCCGCTCGTTCCAGTCCTTCCCCCCTGTCTCCTGGTTCCGCCGCGTCGCGCCAAGCCCCAGCCGGCCTTCTTCTCTGTAGTTCATCGCCGCCCCCTCAAGCCGCCACTGCCGCAGCAAGCCTCTGCCATGGCCGGCGCCGCCCAAGCCACAGCTTCTCGCCAGCTGCCCTCTGGAACAGGCCGTTCTCATCCTCGAGCGCGTCCGCTAGCTCCGGCCATCGCCACGTCGCCCTGCAGCCACAGAGGCGGTCGACCGCCGAGCTTATCCTCCGCCGCAGCGGAACCGACCTAGCCGTGCTATAAATAGAGCATCCCGAGCCTCCAGCTAGAGCACGAGCTCTCCAGTGAACCGCAGGAACCCACCGGAGGAGCCATTTGAGACCAAGAGGTCGTCCTCTTCGTCTCCGGTACCTTCGGCCGCCGCAACTCCCCGGTCAAATTCACCATGACCAGGGCCTCCCTCGTGACCCCTTTGCCACCGTTAGCCTTCCCTCAACCCTGCGGAGCCACCCCACCTCTCAGCTTCGACTGGGAGCCACCGTAGGCCAAGACCCATTTTGTTCCCGAGGATGCCGTCCGCCGCAGAGCTCGCCGCCGGCGACCCCCTTCGCCCCCGCGACTCTCTCGACCACCGGGAGGATCGCCCTAGAGCCGTCGATCCATCCCCGCCCTCAGAACCCCGTGGGGAGCCGCCGTTCGCCGGCGACGATCGCCGGAGACGCGCCCTGTCTCTGCCACAGGAGGAAGGAGGCACGGGCGACTGGTCAAACCTGACCAGTGGGCCCGATGGACCCACTGTCAGTGACCCAGCGACGGCCCGCGCTGGCTTAAGTGAAAGCGTAATCGCAGAAGTACGTCTCCCCTTCTCGCTAGCGTATTTTATCTCTGAACCGTTTTCTCCTCGCGCAAGCGTATTTCTTTGGGATACGTTTTCTGTTCTGGAAAGCGTATTCCCCCCCGAGCCGTTTTCCTTTTTCTGTTTTAATTAAAAACAGAATTTTGACCAGACTTTGACTGACTATATCTTTTAAAATAAAACTCCGATTGATTTGATTATTTTTCCTACCTCTCTAAAATTTCATCTAGTTTATTTTCATATTTATTTGAAAATTTTCCGAGACAACTTTTTGTACTGTTTTCAATTTATGTGTTAATTTGAATATTTCTCAAAATAGGAATTAAAGAGAGGAGAAAACTTTCGAAAGTTTTAAGATGCACCCTACCTCTCCACAACTTGAAGGCAAGCATTCTGAACCCTGGTATAATATTTGTTGGGTGTTGTTTAATGTGACTACAACACCAAGTTAACCTGAAGCATGCATTATTTTATGTGACGTTGTGATCATGCTCTTGAGTGCATGATAGAATTTCCTTGCTATTGGAATTTAAATACTTGTGACAGTATTCATCCTCTTATACCTCTCATGCCTACCGGAAGGGATCCGGAGAAGTCTCTGTCTCGGGTAGACACGAGCTTGGTGTTGACATCTCGTTGAAGCGAGAGTGGTCAGTGAGGCATGAAGGAGTATGATGAGTGGTGTTTTCTATCTGATGTTGTGAAATATATTTGTTATGCTAATCATGCAGGAAACACTTAAACCTCCTGAGTCGACCATAGATCGAGTCTTGTGCCAGTAACCCCCCATACTTGAATCGTGCTACCACTTGTCCCTGCCTCGGGTCGGGTACGGTTGAGTAAGTCATCAACCCCTTTCCTTGCACACACCGTACAGAGAGGCCATAGTGAAAGATACCACTGATCACTGGTAGGCATGTCACTTGGTCCGGGGGCATGGGTGTTTCCGGTCCGGGACCGAGAGGGGGGCACCCCTTAGAGCGCGCGAATATAAATTCGATCCCATGCTAATCGAGGTTGGAGCCTCCCCACTTAGAGTTTTGCTTAACGAGTGTCATGGGTGATTCCAGACACCGGTAAGTTAAGCTGGTGTGTGTGGGTCAGGTGTGTTATCAATTCAAAGACCGTAAACGGAATTAGTCCTGGTGGACTAAGGGAATCCGTTACTCGTGGGTAAAGAGTACACCCTCTGCAGAGTTTATATCTATTCGAATAGCCGTGTCCGCGGTTAAGGACTACAGTCTGGGATGGGTCAAGTGTCGGTCTTAGTGTCGGTCTTTGGAGGAAAACTTCTAAACCGGAACATTGATCATGACATGTGACAAATGGTAATTATGATTATTATTATTGTGGACTAACCATTTATATTATTTGAATTATTGAGTATCCCTGGGATGGTTCTACCTCCTGGATATTCATTGTGATTATTCTCATATAAGCCCTTTATGTGGTGTCGCTCAGACGCCCGACTGTGGCATGCTTGTTGTTTATTTTCTTTTATAAGCCCTTTATGTGGTGTCGCTCAGACGCCCGACTGTGGCATGCCTGTTATTTATTTTCCTTATAAGCCCTTTATGTGGTGTCGCTCAGACGCCCGACTGTGGCATGCTTGTTGTTTATTTTCTTTTATAAGCCCTTTATGTGGTGTCGCTCAGACGCCCGACTGTGGCATGCTTGTTATTTATTTTCCTTATAAGCCCTTTATGTGGTGTCGCTCAGACGCCCGACTGTGGCATGCTTGTTATTTATTTTCCATATAAGCTCTTTATGTGGTGTCACTCAGACGCCCGACTGAGGCATGCTTTATATTTTTACCCCTTCGAGGCGTCGCTTCAGACACCCGATCGGTTTATTTTAGTTTTATTTTCTGATTGCTTATTCCTATTTAATATGAACGATCTGCTTGCATCCTGAATTTTATTTTGCGACCGACTAAGCGACCGTGGAATATTTCAGTGCATGATTATCATCTGTTATATTATACCTGTTTTCCTGATGTTTGCGAGTACATTCAAAGTACTCACTGGCTTGTCCCTGGCTATTGTCTTGGCCAGATTTCTTGCCGGAGAGGAGCGCAACGACGGCAGCCCAGAACCTAGGCAACGATGATAGCAGCATCGCGAAGATAGGAGTTATCGAGGTCAGCTGTTCCTGTGGGAAATGGAGTCCCATAGACACTGATGATCTGCAAACCACTTCCGCCATCAACCACTAGAAACCTTTTGTTGTACTCATAGACCAGAATGGTCTTGTACTGCATATTTTGTATTTTGCTTGGAATTTCTGTATCAAGATTGTGCCTCATCAGCTAACAGTAATCCTGGGGCTGGTGAGCACAAGGACCATTTACTGGGAAATTAATATCCTGGAAAACCGGTCCTGACACGATATGTTACAAAAATCCGAGGTGAGAAACGTCGGCATCCCCGTGGATCAACACTTGTCCACAATGCCAGTTACCTCGTTACCGGTTTTGTTCTCTTTTCTCGTTTTCGTGTTCCGGCATCCCTGTGATCAAATCACAATGTGTCTGGCCAGACGATGGTGGATACCGTAACACCGAGAGGGCCCAGAGATATCTCTCCATCGTCGGAGGAGCAAATCCCAATCTTGAGCTATCAAGTTTCTTGACATACTTTTCCATGAACCCGTAAGCCGCCGTAATAGCCACCCATTTACGGATGACGTTTAACAAACCCCAAATTTCATGAAGCAAGCATGAAGAAACTCGACACTCTCATGGTCTAAGGAATTATGCAAACGTTAACTTCTCCGTGTTATAAACCATTAACTTGTGACGAATGAATCTCATAGCATAACATCAATTCGGGTCGATTCAACACAAGTGTTCTTCTAACATTGTGCCCTCAAAGTTGCCGGCATAGTCATGCCCATGATCAGGAAAACAGAACCATCATGCAACACTTGAGCTAGTCTTAGAGGCTAGACTAGGAATACATTTTACCGTTTATTATTCCACACGTGCATATGAGTCTTCCTTCGAGCCTCGTGGTTATTGTAGACTCGAGAACCATAGCAGTTATAGCATGGAACATAAACATAATTACAAACATGGAGATAAATAATAATATTTATTATTGCCTATAGGGCATATCTCCTACATGGTTGTCGTAGCACGCCATCGCATCATCGCCGCGACACTTCGAAGCACGCCGCCGCCGCGGCCGTCGAAGCACGCCGTCGTATCATCACCGCGACACTTTGAAGCATGCCGCGGTCGTCGAAGCACGTCGTCGCAACAGCATCGAAGAAGCCAGGCCACCGTCGCGGCATCATCCCGGCCGTCGAAGCACAAAACGACCGTTTGAAGCACCCGTTGCGCCATGGCTATGTCCTTCAAATCATGTCGTCACAACATCGTTGAAGCGGTCGAGCCGCCGTCGTAGCACACCTCGTAGCATCGTCGTGGCTGTCGATGTAGCCGGGTCGCCGTCACAAAGGCACTTGCTAGAGGATCCCTCGAATACCACCTTTTGCTGACAAGTCGGGGACGCACATGGCTGTACAATTCGCCACCCCTCAGTGCAAGGGCAGCCGCTGCTGCAAACCTGGAAGCCATTGTCTGCTGGAATTCTGGCCGCCGTCGCGTCACTTGCAAGTCGGACATAAGTGCTTCAAGGCCCTCCCGTCGGTGTTGCAACGACGCGCTCATTCAAGGATGCTGCTGCCAACGACTAACAACATGGAGGATATAGAATTGCAGCATGCGAGGCCACGTGAGGTTGCTGCGATGGCGGCTAGATGGGTGCGGAAGCGAGCAGGAGTTGCCTTCTTGGTGAGCCGCTGAAATGGTCAGACAGTGTAGTGAGCAGGACGTTGTGAGGTTGAGGATGCGAACCCGGTGCATGCGACCTTGAGGGTGAAAGGAGGAGGACTACATTTAAGTATCTAACGGTCCTGGGCAGGCCAATTGAGCAGCTGGTGAGGAGGCTTAAGTTTGGCTATTATCAGCCGATTGATTCCTAGCATCCGCCTTAAATATAAGGATAAAAAAACGTGTGGTTCCCTGTTTTGTTTTTTTTTCGGTTTTGTTTTGACCGATTTTTTCTCTGTTTTTTTATTTTTCCTTTTTCTTTTCTTTTTTTAAATTCGTGAGCTTTTAGAAAAGAACATGACATTTTTCTTCAAGTACATGAACTTTTTCGGAATCCAAAAACTTTTTTAGAAATCCATATACTTTTTTTAAAAATTCATGAACTTTTTTTGAAACATGTGAATTTTTCTTCAAATTCGTGAACCTTTTTCAAATTGGATGAACTTTTTTTTGATACACGTGAACTTTTTTCAAATTCGTGATTGTTTTTGCAAATTCGATGAACTTTTTTTTTAATTCAGTGAATTTTTTTTCGAATTCGTTGAACCTATTTCACAATCGGTGAACTTTTTTAAAATTTGTGAACTTTTCCTCAAATTTAATGAATTTTTTCAAATTCGATGAACTTTTTTTAAAATCAATGAACTTTTCTTCAAAAATGATGAACGTTTTTAAATTCACAAATTTCGTCAATAATTCAATAAACTATGTGATACAGTAGACGATACTATGTAATAAATAGCGCGGCCACATTGTTCTTATAATGTTGGCGCTATTATAACGTACTACAGTCGAGTAGGTCTAGTGGTTAGCCGAACATGACTTGAACGCATCGGCGTGAGGTCGAATCCTGGGGAGAGCCTCATTTTTGCATTTTTTTTGTGCTTTTATAAGGGCATCTCCAAAGCGGATCCACAACTGTCCGGACCGCGGAAGCCATCCAACGCCGATTTGTATCGGTCCGCGGGGTGGTCCGGACGCAATTTCTCCCGCAAATTGGAGAGAAAAGTGTGGGAGGTTTGCGGGAGTCCGGACACGCGAAACGTCGCTCTCCGCCACCTCCGGCCCACCCAATCCCCCCTCCCGGTCCCATTTCCTTCCACTCCGCCCCTTCTCCCCCTTGCTTTGCATCCGCACCCTCCATCTCCGCCGCCGCCGCTGCTCATCTCCGGCGGCCACAGAGGCATTGCCGGACATCCGCAACCAGCACCGACGCGCCCGCTCGCCGTTCCAATGGAGCTTTCTGTAGGAGATATGCCCTAGAGGCAATAATAAATGTTATTGATTATCTCCCTGTTCATAATTAGGTTTATGTTCCATGCTATAACTGCTATGGTTCTCGAGTCTGCAATAACCACGAGGCTCGGAGGAAGACTCATATGCACGTGTGGAATAATAAACGGTAAAATGTATTCCTAGTCTGGCCTCTAAGACTGGCTCAAGTATTGCATGATGATCCTGTTTTCCTGATCATGGGCATGGCTATGCCGGCAATTTTGAGGGCGCAATGTTGGTAGAACACTTGTGTTGAATAGACCCGAATTGATGTTATGCTATGAGATACATTCGTCACTAGTTAATGGTTTATAACACAGAGATAGTTAATGTTTGCATAATTCCTTAGACCATGAGAGTATCGACTTCCTTCGTGCTTGCTTCGTGAACTTTGGGGTTTGTTAAACGTCATCCGTTACTGGGTGGCTATTACGGCGGCTTACGGGTTCACGGAAAAGTATGTCAAGTAACTTGATAGCTCAAGATTGGGATTTGCTCCTCCGACGATGGAGAGATATCTCTAGGCCCTCTCGGTGTTACGGTATCCATCATCGTCTGGCCAGACACTTTGTGATTTGATCACAGGGATGCCGGAACACGGGAACGAGAAAAGAGAACAGTACCGGTAACGAGGTAACTGGCATAGTGGACAAGTTGTTGATCCACGGGGATGCCAACATGTCTCACCTCGGGTATTTGTAATATATCGCGAAGCAACATGAATAGCACACGACAACTAGAGGTTCACTCGAATATTCATTCGTGTGGGTATAGGGGTCAATATGGGTGTCCACGGCTCCGATGTTGATCATTGATCGGAAGGGGTTTCGGGTCATGTCTATACTTCACCGAACCTATAGGGTCACACGCTTAAGGGTCATCTATCTGCTGAATACTAGACGGGGAGTCTGAGAGAAAATCACCGAAAAAGTTTCGGACGAAACGGAAACGTTCCGGAGAGGATATCGGAATAGTTCCGGTGAAACTGAAAAGTTGTTTCAGGGTATTCCATAAAGTCAAATTGGTTTCGGCACATGCCTGGAAATTATTGGAAGGTACCAGAATTGTTCCGGTAACTTCTGAGATTTTTCAGAGACAAAAACCGGAAATGTTCCGGACTGCCGGAACCGCTTTAGTTGCTTTTCACAGATGAAAATCACTAAACCGAAAAGTTGTTTAGGAGTACACCATAAAGTCAAAATGGTTTCGGCACATGCCTGATAATTTTTGGAGGGTGCTAGAATCGTTCTGGAAACTTTCTGGAATTTTCCGGGATGAAAACCGGAAATGTTCCGGAGCTGCCGGAACCGCTTCAGATGCTTTTCACAGATGAAAATCACTAAACCGGAATTGTTTCGGATCACGTTGAAAATTATTTTAGTGGGTACTGGAAATGTTCTAAGCCCACATGAATATTTTCAGTTCGAACGGACGCTGAAATATGTCGTCGTGAATAGTGAAAGTGCTTTTTGGATTACTTTTTGGAAAGCCACCTTTTTGGGCTTTTGCTCCAAAATATCTTGGAGATGACATGGATGGATGTGGCTGAAATTTCAGCCCCTCCACCCCTCCTTCTCCTATAAATAGAGGTGGAGGGGGCAGCCCAAATCTCATCCTTGCTCTCATACACATGCCATAGACTTGTCTGGCTTCTCTCTCCCTCCCAGCGAAATAGTTTCGTAGAGCCGAAAGGCTGTCTGGGTTCCGGCAGGAACTAGTTCTGGACGGCGAAGCCCTGCCGGATAGTTGAGACCGTATGTGTGCAACTCTGTAGAGAGATCGTAGTTTCGGTCTTAGTTTGAGAGTGCCTCCCGAAGGGCTGTCCGAGTGACCGTCCGAGTTTCGATGGTCCTCCCGAAGGGCTGTCCGTGACACCGTCCGAGGGACTGACCGACCGCCTCCCGGAGGGCTGTCCGGGGGGCGGATGAGGGTATACATCCTCGCGGCTGGGAGGTTGTAAATCCTAGCTGCGGGGATCTGCACCGCCGATCGTCATCGACTCTACTTCCGCTGCGCTACGAGTCGGAAACGAAAAAGATCAAACCTTGTATGCAGTCTTCATAGTGGTCCTGGGCTGGTGCGTAGGTCGGAAATTTTTTGTTTTCTACTGCGTTACCCTACCCTTTCCACCCTGGAGCCGCTTGTACCCAGGTACACTCCGCCCCCTGTCGAGGACCTCCATTGCGGACACCACGCTCGGCAGGTATTCGGTCAAATGCCATTGAGCTTATTTTCAAATGCTATGTCGTTTTTTAGAGTACGAAGGATGGTGAGCTACTCGATCATGGAGGATGAGTTGTTGTGCGATGCGTGGCTAGCCGTATCCGCGGATTTCATAGGCAGGAGCAGAGGGGAGCCCTTCTGGGAGCAAGTGCATGAAAAGTTTCACGCACGAAAGCACATTGCGCCCTACGACATGTACATCATTCAACCACGCAACATGAGGTCGTTGTCGTATCGCTGGCACGCTATCCAGATCAGCGTCATCAAGTTTTGCAACTTGGTTAGTCAGCTCGAGGCAAGGTGGCCATTGCACGCGGACATGGACGAGATCGTAAGTTTTACTTCCTCTTGCTCAACTTGTTGATTGATTCATTCACTCAATGTTAGTCTACACATTATATGTAGGCCGCACGCGCCGCCGTGGTGTACCACAGGACAGAGGGACAGCCATTTACGTGCACCCACTGCTGGATGAAGCTGAAGGGGGAGTTTGTGTGGAACGACATGATCCGTTCATGAAAAACTTGTTGTACATCCGGGATCTAGTCGAATTTGAGACATTGTCATACTAGACTTAATTTGTATGCTACGTATGGATGATTTGTGCTATTTTCTATCCGAACTTTGATGAATATCGGCCGGTTTGCACGAATTTCATCCGGTTAGTTAAAATGCGGTTTGAAATGTATGCGGCTAGCGTTGGATGGCGTCCTCCCGCATCCGTGTCCGCGGACTGGTCCCCCCTGACCGCGGACGGATACGGGAGGAAATTTGCGGGTTGCCGTTGGAGATGCCCTAAGTTCCCTGCGCTGGGCGTTCCTGGGCTGGCCCAATTGGGTGCTGCAGTGAGCGCCATTCGGCTTCCCAATTGGGTGCCTAATAGGAGGTCCCGAAACTCTGAGTAATAAAGGGAGGGAGCGAGCTTTCACCCATTTTTTCTGGTGAAAAACAACAATTTCTCAGGTATTTTTTTTCTGCACAAAATACTTTCTAGATTGGTGGGAAATCCGAAAAGTTACGGTTAGTTTCACTCGAAATGTCAATGGGCGTACTTGATAAGACAAGATTTTTCACTTTTTTTTCGAGAGTACGCCAATGGCGTACCATATTTTTATAGAAGATAGAAAACATATTTACAAGAAGTGTAGCACAAATGCGCACATTCGGCCATCCACGAGACACCAACTCCAACACCTACTCAAACACCTAGGCTAACCTCTCACAAAACGTTGCAAACCACTAACACCGCCATGCGCTTGCCTCAACTTGGCTACCTCACCCAGGATGAGAATAGCAAGCTCCTTAGGTCTCTTTTGTTAATCGGCCCTATTGAAGACTCGCATTACGTTGCTTCCAAAGGGACCAAGTGACCGCTATGATCAGTGTGTCAAAACCTCTCTTATCGGCCCTATGGAAGTTCTTCCTTTCTCTCAACCACCAATTCAGTGTCGTGTCCGTTGGAAGTGAGTCATGCACATTGATCCGGAGCATGTCCTAGATAATTACACCAAACCTCTCAAGCGTAGCTGCAGGGGGAAAGGATGTGATCGACATTATCCTCATCTTGCAAACACATGTAGCATGCGGAGGGTTCATCCTGCAACCCATGTCGTGCTCGTCGATCCGACGTCAAGAGCCTATACTGCATCACCAACCATGCAAAGATCTTGCACTTATGAGGTGCCCAGCTCCTCCATACAGGGGCGGATCTAGTGGGGGTGCCCTGGGTGCCATGGCACCCCCCTCCATAACTGTAAACTAAAATTTACTATGTATGTAGCACTAAATATCTATGAAGTTGATGCAATTTTAGAAGTATTTGTTGAGATTATGATGATGTTTGGTGTAAATTTTAAACTGTGGCACCCCCAAGGCTGACATTCTAGCTCCGCCACTGCCTCCATATGCATGCTGCCATGGGTGACTGAGGCAGCATAAGGTGTTATACACCGAGCGGGCAGAGTACTGGCCTGATGCAGAACAAGTCCAGGTGAAGACGTCCTACACCTCCGGGCTCCTGCTTACAGTGGCAATCGCATGGCAGAGATGCATGCATTGCATTTGGACCATGAACGAGGACTCGGCTTGGCAATCCTCCGTCCATCTATCATTGAGAAGGGCAAGTTGCACCATCCGAGTGTTGATTACCCTAGTCTGAACCGTGGTTGACATCAGTTTTTTAACAATCTCCAGCGAACGTGCTAGCTGCCGTTGGATGACCGCTCGGATCTTGACGCAGGGGAGAGGAGACACGTTAGCTCTGAAAATGTGATAAATTTGTTAAACAGTTTTGCTAAAGCACATCTATAAGTGCTTAAGTATTGCACATCTATGTCCTATGCCATTGATCTTATATGGATATTCGTGTGTATATTTTCTTTTTTCTTTTTCTTTTTTTTATACTTGATTGAGCCATTTACAAGTGCAATAAATAGGGCACATTTAGATGTGCCCTAGGCAGACTCTTTGTTAAAACTGTTCGAGTAAACATTTTGGAGAATTTAAATGAATTTTTTACGATAGGGGATCTACTAGATGACGTCATTTCAGTAATTTCTTTTTAGGAAAATGGGATAGGGAGAAGATTTTGGACTTTTAGGATAAGTATTCCGCTAGAAAAGCTCTTACAAAGTTGGACTTAGGACAAAATCCATGCACAATATTGAAATAGAGGGAGTATTTTTTTTTTTGCGAATAAATAGAGGGAGTACTTGGGAAGGGCAGGAATAGTACGCTAGAGGTTGAGGTGTGGCCCTAGGGAGCATGCAACCTACATTGTAAGCATTCGTCTCATATTCAAAATATATATGATAATCGAATCTCCAATCCTCCAATCGTACTAGAATTGTCTAGTCCAGATTAAGTGCATGATAACCATCGTCCATCGTGTGGTTGAAATCCGCCTTTATACATGCGAACCAACCAGTGGTAGGTTGGTTAGGAGGGCAGTGGTATCCTCTGCCCTCTAGAGTTTAAGTCTTAGACTTGACATTGGTGTTCGCATTTTTCTGGATTTATTCCAGGCCATTCGGCGATGTGTGTTCGGTGGGAGGAGACGTTCCCGTCGACTACGAATGTGTCTGTGGCAACTTCGTCAATCTCAAGATGATGCCAGCTCAGTCTCTCGGAGGTGCTCATAGAGGTAAGGTGTGCGTGTGTGCGTTCATAAGGTGAGTGTATGCTCATGTATTTTATTTTTCTTGCATGGTAATACGTGTCTCATTCATATCATAAAGATCAAAGTACAAGTCACGTAAGAACCGACATGACAAAATTGAAAAGATAGCAGAACATCTCTGAGCTTGACACCAATGCCCATCACCTGCCTCCGGCACCACCACAGCAGCCACCGAAGAAAAGAATGATGGATCACCTCCTCATCCGAGCTCGACGCGGCTCCATCGCTGATATGCAGCTTTGCGGACCTCCAAGGTGGCTCACCAAAAGTGAAGCCCTTTCCGTTGAACGAATCAGACCGGGGCAACACCCCGGACACGCCATCGAACTCCAGATCTGGCACCCCACCACGACTAACACGCCGAAGGAGGAAACCATACCTGCCATCCACGAACCACGAACCCAGCACACGTTCCGTTTTCCAGATGTCGTCGATGCAGACCACAATCTGCATCTGCTCTTGGACTACCTCCCAAGCTCCGCGCCGACGCTGGAGCAAACGCCGTCGCAACGACGGAGCCCGAGGACACAGGTCACGTGCGTCAAGGGATCAACAATCATATTAACACCACGTTGAAAACCCATAAAAAAAGGATCATGCAAGAAGACGCACGTGATGGACCCATCTGTCCGCCAAATACCTCCTGACTAAGAGGCTTAGTCAAGGGATCAACAATCATATTAACACCACGTTGAAAATCCATAAAAAAAAATATGTGATGATACTCCCCTTCAATATGTTTCCTTGTTGTGACACTTAAGATCACTAGAGACCTTAGTTTCTGCCTAATTATTCCAGCATAGCTGTCCTCGACGCTTCGAGTATTATTTTCTCGAGTGTAATTCCACCTTTATAGGCACCTTGAGTATTTTGTTTCCTCAAGTGAAATTCCGCATCAATTATTTTCAGTCACATATATCAATAATATGAATAATTCCACATTGAGTCAAAATATATGATAACCGTGTTGAATAAAATTTTAAAACCACATAAATATCAAATCCAATCAGTAAATGAAGTTTCATCGGTAACCATATTTTGAAAGAAAATCCTGACTTCGGCCAGTGAACCTGCACCATATTAGTACTAGAAATCATAATTGAATATGCGTACCTGGAGTTATTTCTCATCTCGTAGATACAGTAATATCTTCCTCAATGTGTTTGTCTGTAATATAAAAGCCAGAACAAGTGACAGGTTGTGATGCACTTTCCACAATCATATATGATGTGTGAGATTCCCTTAGCTGCTCGTCTTTCCTTCCACTGCTTGAATGCAGTATAAATTCCGAAAGCTAAGGTATGATTGTATAACGAAGATACAGTAAATTTCAACACCATTATTATCCCTTTGTCCTCAGGAGTTCAAATATAATTCCTCACTAAGTTTGGTTGCAGGTACTTTAATAAGTTTGCAATTTTCCATAGGAAACGTTTCAAAACATACCCTATGTAGTTTCACTCCTAAAACATAGGAAGCTTCAAACATTCCTTTCATATGAAAGTTAAAACATGATCAAGCTTTCACTTCCATCAATGTGACTTTATCATTGCAAACAACAAAACAATGTTAACGTATACAATAATAATGCAAAATATTTTACACTTACATTTGTAGATGACCGCCTTGCTTCATTTAGAAAACCATATGACCTGTTATTCCATTGATGTGAAGCTTGTTATATAAGACCATACATTAATATACTCTATTAGCAAACCATGTCTTTGGTTCCTCTTTCCCAAAATTCCAGGAGAGAGAGTTTCCACAAAGTATATTTCCCTTTGTGTGAAGAATTGAATAACAAGAGTGTCATTATAACATTCCAGTGAGCCAAATTTCCTTACAGAAAAAACACTTCCAGACAATAGGCTTGCGGTTATTTGGTATGATATTAAGTTCCCAAACTATGCTCTTCCTCATTTGAGTTTATTCCTTCCCGCAATTCTTCCACCCATAGTTGACATTGATGGGGAAAAAAATTCTTAATAGAATTTAGTGATTCCTCTAAAATTTAGAGTGGCATCCCCAACAACAAATAACAATAATCCAGACATGATATTCCAAGCCAATTCCTCCCACTTATCCTAAGCATGTTAGTATCGGGAGTTTCACTTGTAGTTTCCTTTGGGGTCAAGATTATATTCCAGTATGATTGTCAATATTTCCACCCTTTATCATAAAAATAATTGTTTTCATACTTTCCACCAGTTTTCCTTTTTCAAATAAAAAAAACACCCTTTTATCCACTAGAATAACCATGAAAAATTCCTGGTGTGCGCTTTGTAGTAACTGAGAATTTCCTGCCAAAATAGAAGATTTCCTTCCAGTCTAAAAGACCTATAGTGACTTCCACCTTCATAAAAGGTGTATGATAAAAGAAACATCATATATGCTTCACATGTACCATAGTCCTCCCACTAAAGTTTAAAATTCCAGAATCAATAAAAGCCTCTTGATCCTGTTCCAAGATATGTCACCAAGTCGTGGATGATATAAATAATATGATTCCAAACATGTGTTCCATTATTAATATTCCTCTCTACAGAGTTATCTTCCCCAACTAAGAATTTGGGTTGCTGACTTCCAATGGATCATCAAGAAAGAATAGACCATTGTGTGAAATTCCTTAATGCACTAATTTTATTATTGAGCAATATTTCCACTCTTCCTTTTCCTAATAGTATTTCATAGTCAATAGATTCCAAGATAGAACAATAAATCAAATCCCTTCTTACTGAAGTTGCACAGAGTGTCCTATAACAATAATAGTTTTCCTCCACAAGGGAGTTTCATGGCATAATTTCCAATCCAAAGTACATCAATTTTCCTTTGAAATTGTTGCATGCCAATAAAGTTGCTATGGTATTTCAACAATAAATGATGTATATAAACCAACACCATAATCCAACTATTTGAAAGAGTGTCCACAAATAAATATATATAGTGCAAATATTATCATTAGACATACCGACAAATGAAGAGCAAATTTCCTTGTCCTTGGAGTGACTTCTATCTTCCTCCATTAACAAGTGGTGCTCAATAATAACAGTTGTCTGAGACCCATTTCCAGATTATGAATAATTTTCCGCGGAATAATTCAACCATGGCGATTTTCAGTACATAATCATTTGCTCTGTGCAGTCCATCCACATATTTAATCCGGAGTCCTCCTTTACTTCTTCCAAGGAGTACATAAAGTCAAAACTATTAATTCATTTTTCATGGAGTGTCTCCCACTTCCTCCAAAACAAGTGACGTCAACTTCCGACGAAGAAACTGGAAAAGAAAACCATTATCCTCAAATATTCCGTCGTCCACGTGTATCAACAATACACATCACCATGTTCTCTTCCTTGAACGTTTCCAGCAGCAATTTATGTGTAATCAAGATTCTAGCAGAACAACAACTAGCACTGCGGACACAACCAACATGGTGATGTGTATTTAACCTGTGTATTCCTCATCGCAAGAGTATGCGTTCCAGCGTACACCAAATTCCGGTGTACGCCGTCAAGTGCGGCTGACGGTTGACAACCATCACTATTCCGATTTGATCGCGAAATCATCACCTTACAAAAGCGGCACTGGTTCCTTGGCAAATGGTTTGAAATAACCATGACCTGTCCGAGAGATTGTCATGTGAAGGGAGTCGATATGCAGACGTGCCGAAGAAATTCCAATTCGAGTGAATCAGTCGCAGGCAGGCTCAATTCCTCTGAGCATGCAAGTAGCAGCAACAAATTTTCTTCGTTCCTCGTGCCAAGATAATACCTGTGCCTTTTCTTCCAAGCTTCCTTGTTCTTCGTAGTGCAAGATTAATAATACTCCCTCCGTTTCAAAATATAGTGCGTCCGCGCTTTCCGAGGTTCAACTTTGACCATAAATTTAACCAATGAGACCGACTGCGGCGGGAGCAAAAATGATATAACTGAAAACTTCTTTCGAATACGAATTCACTGGTATAATTTTTGCTCCCGCCGCAGTCGGTCTCGTTAGTTAAATTTATGGTCAAAGTTGTCGCACGGAAAACGAGGGCGCACTATAAATAGGAAAGGAGGGAGTAGTAGTAAAAGAAATAGCAACCTGAACTTTCATGATTGATGACGGTAATTGGCTATGATCCAATTGATTTTGTCTCTCCACGTGAAGTGGAAATAATACGTACACTCCTTGAGTTTGACAACTTCCAACCGAGCAGCTCCATCCTCGATTTTCTCGTTCCCCGTTTGCAGCTTATCGTGTGAAGCTGGCGTGTTTTGCTGCAGATTCCCTGATCCCGGTGAATTCTGCAGGCGGTGAATACATCGGAGGCTACCGCAGGCTTGTGGGATTCCGCGGACTTGTAGATCCACGCAGATGCAGTATTAAGCCTCAGTACTGTAGGCGGCGGTTCCCATGCATCCACAGCAGCCTAAATCACACGGCGACAAAATCATCTGACGTGACGGAGCGACACCGTCGAACGTGCTGCGTGAGGTGAAGAGGCGAAGCGGAAGCGAGGGAATCGTCCGGCGGCTTGGCGCAATATCCACTCAGCAGACCGGATCGATGTATGTATACGAGTTCGCAGCGGAATCAATCACGCACGGCGCAGAGATCGTGAGAGCAAGGGCCGATCAGCATCGGCGGCGGTGAACCAGGCTCGGATGCCAATGTTGAAAAATTTAGGGTATTGTGGTCTATCCCCTGTTTCTCTGCGCTTATCCGGGGTGTCGTTCACAATTCGCATATCTGAGGCTAGGGGTAGGGACCTTTTTATACTGTCTTTTCAAAGAGTCCACCTCTTATACAGATAAGATTTCTAGTCTTGTCAACTAGTTTTACGGGATAGACTCCAGACCAAATTACCAACCACGATCATATTTGTCTGTTAACGGATTCTACCCGTTGTGTCCCTGGAGCACGCGCTTGTGAACAACAACGCGTCATAATAGAGTGTAAATTTCTCTAATTATGTAGATCAACATTAGGGCTGTAATCTAACTATACGATCTAGCTCGTTCCGATTATCACAGTACCCGGGTAGTCTTTCCAATATAAATAGTATATTGTATTTTAGTGATAATCGACCAGGTTCCTTAAGCATACAACTTAAGTAAGTTCCAAAGATAATTTCATGATAATCATGTAAAGTAATTTCATGCATAAATACATGTATAATTTCATAATGAGGTATTCCGAATATTAATAATTCCTAGTAATTTGAATATAATTGCAGGACACGTAATTCCAACACTGCCGGCTTCACGTCGCCGTGTAATCGGGCGACGAGGACGGCGTCAATGTCCACATTGACAACCCACCTGTCTCGACGATGAGCAAGCTGAGACGGCCACGCACGGAAGCCAAGAGGAGGTGCTTGTCTTTCTTGTGAAGCATCATTCTGGACAAGCAGCCTGGCGGGAGCTGTATCGTCGTCTTCTCCGCCGCGTCGACGTCGAGAGCGAAAGCGAAGATCCCATGGGGCCACTCCCAGACATTGGCAGGGCAGAGCCAGTAGACGGTGCGGCCAATGACGACAACGGGGCGGGAGGAGGCACCCAGACGGGGCGGGCGCTTCTCGGGGAGGGAGGCTTCGCGGACAGCGCCCCATTGACCGCCGTCGTTCTTGGAGCAGAAGGTCTGGAACTCCATCTGTTTGTCCGCGACGGGCAGCTCGCAGGCATCGCCGTCGCCGACGCTGAGGAATGTGTGGTAGTCGTCGCGCACTATGCTGGTTGGAGGGAGGTGGGTGATGCGGCCGGTGACGGTGTTGCAGATGCGCAGCTCGAAGAGGCCGGGAGACTCGGGGTCGGTGGAAGAAACTTTGTACCGGCGGAGGAGGAGCCGGCCGTCGCGCGACGCCAGGGACTCGAACGGTTTCCAGAGGCTGCTGCCGGTGTCGAGGCGGACGCGGTGCTTGGATGGAGATGGGGTGTGGATCACGCGACGGGCGGGGACCATGCTATATTTGGTACACAGAAGGAAGGAGGGTCCGAGGAGGAGGGCGGGGTCGAAGCCGCCGCCATCGGCCGCAGACTGGATCGCGAGGCGGCGGAGGAAGGCCGAATCGAGGAAGGCGCGACGGTCGATCCTGCTGGTCGCGGCGCAGCGGACGACGGTTGTCAGGTCGGAGCGCGCGACGATCTCAAGCAGGAGATCGATCGGGAGGGGTCCCCTCGCCGGCGCCGACGCCGTCGTGCTGCACTTGCGAACGCGTCGTTCGGTCGACATCGTTGGCTTGTTAGGCGTGAGATCGTTGGACTATCTTTTTCCTGCAGTCACAACTCGTAGAATATTGGAAGCGCTAATCAAGGAAGGAACTAATGAATCTCTAGGGTTCCTTTTTTTCTTTGACAAAATCTCTTTGAAAAATCCCTCTCGCTCGCGCTGCCCCCAGGGGGGCGGCTCGGGCGAACCCTAGCCGCCGCCGCCCCCGACCCACCTCCCCCGCACCCTCCCCGCCGCCGCCGCCGGAGGAAGCTGGCGAGCAAAGCTCGTCCGGTGGACGGCGGTGGCGGGCTCGCCTCTTCTCTCTTCGGGGCCCCCTCCGGCTGGTGTGCGACGGCGTCCCTAGGCGCTAGGCGTTTCGGCGGAGCCAGGAAGTTGGGGCGGCGGCCCCAGGGACTCTCGGCGGTGGCGGCGCCGCCACGGCTGTGGGGGCAGTGTGGTGGTCGCCCGTGGTGCCTGGTCGCGGCGGATCAGGGTGTCCCCTGCTCAGATCCGTTCCGATGAGGGTGGTGGTGGCCCGAGCGCCCGTCGGCGGCCTTGCTACGCATCAGGGTGCTCTCTCCTCCGGCGTGAGGACGGGATGTCGTCGGTGCTGTGGGCGTGGTGGATCTGGAGGAGGTCCAGTTCGATGGCTGGCGGTGTTGGGGGCGGTTTCTCTCCGGCTTTCGGCACGCGCGGCGGTGGGAGCTCGATAGGTTCTGCTCTGTTGTGGCTCCCAGATCCCAGGGCGGCGGCTCTGGGCGGCGGTCAGGCCAGTCGGTCTGGCACGGACGTCCGGTCGTGGCTGTCCTTGGTGGAGGAGAGGCCGGCGGCGTCCGGTGTCGCCTTTCTTCGTCGACAAGGGTGTGGCTTTCCTTCTTGCAGTGGTGGACTCTGCCGACGACTTGTCCCCCTCTCTCCGCTCTGGTGGTTTGGGCTTTGGTCAACGGCCGAGGTGAAATCCCCGCATGGCTGGCCTATGCTGGCAGCGACGACGCCTGCGGGTGCCGTGTCCTCCTTGGGGGCGCTGCTATGGCCTTGGTCTGGTCCCTCCTCGAGCGCCAGGGGAAACCCTTGTTTCGGTTCACCGGAACAGGCAGCGACGACATCACGACGTCGTTTCCTTCATGAAGGCACTGCCTTGGCTATGCGGAGGCCTCGGAGTTGGAGCTTGGGGCGTCTCAGTTTGCGGTTAGGGTTGCAACTCAGGACATGGGCCTCCGGGGCGCAATGTATGCCATTGCCAACGCTTCCGGCGTGTCTTCTTCCTCTAGCTTGGCTTGGTCCTGCCACCCACTTGCCGACTTCTCTAGGCGATATGGGTGGGGCGGTACGTTGACCCAGCCAGTCTTAGGGTGGTTGTCGCGGCTTGGTTGTGTAGTGCATCGGTAGGACGCGGTCTGGTTGCTCGATGCCCCATCTCTTCGCTATCTTAGCTGGAGATCAGACAAGGCGAGTTCCTTTGCTTTCGATTGTAGTAGGCGTGGTTCTAATCCCAGGGATTAGCGTGGAGTTGTTTGCCTATTTGGCATTGTATCTGTGGTGGAGTTGTACTGGCCGCTTGGCCCTTCTTCTATGAAATGATGATACACCCTTCCATGGTGTATTCGAGAAAAAACAAATCTCTAGGTTCTTTTTTTAGAACATCTCTAGGGTTCCTATTCTCCGCGCACCCCCGACGGTCGCTACATTAGTTTGGTCCGGCACAGGTAGCTCAGGTCTTCTTCCGGTTTTGGGAAGGTTCTGGAACCTTCCCAGACAAGGGTTTTTCATTTTGTTTCGGTTTTTTTAATTTTCATTTTCGCCTTTACTTTACTTTTCTCCTTTTCTGTTTTCTTGTCTTCTTTTTCTTTTAGTTTTTTTCCTTTTCCTTTTGTTTTCTTTTTTCCTTACTAGCAAAAGGGCCCGTGCGTTGCAACGGGAGAAAAAAAAATCATAATCTTCAATGGCCATCAAAACATTTTGCTGCATCACCGTTAACATTTTGGCGAAAATTTTGTTTAATTTCATTAAAAAAATTAATACATGAACTTTTAAAAACAATCATGAACATTTTTTGATTTCCCAAACATTTGTTTTCAAAATTGCGAACATTTTTTTTTAAATTATGAACTTTTTAATCCACAAACATTTTAAAATGATTTATTGAACATTTTATTTAAAAATTCTCATTTTTTTAAATGTTTGGAACTTTTTTGAAGTTCCTACAGCGTGCAAAGCGCAGTATAGGAGGTCCCTACAGCGTGGGCCGGCCCAGGCGGGAGGATTCCCCTGTGTGAAACATTTTTTTGTCACTTATAGGTGGCATTAGTGGGTAATATTTTGCCACTTTGGGGGTAATTTATGTGACGTACCACCAGAAGCACTAATGACTTTATTATTAGGTATAGATCATTTCTTTAGTTTTTCTTTTCTTTTCAGTTTTCATTTTTTTTTCGTTTTCAATTACTTTTTTTGAATTTGATGAACACATTTTTAATCGATGAACAATTTTTTTATTTTTTGATGGACAAAATTTCAATTTACACATTTTTTCAAATTGTGTAATTTTTTTGTTAATTAAACAAAAAAAATCGACGTTTTTAAAAAATGTTTATTGATTTGAAAATATGTCATAAAATTCCAAAAATCATCGAATTCAAAATTTGTTCATCAATATCAAAAAATGTTTGACAAAAACAAAAAATGTTCATTGATTCAAAAAAATTCATCAAATTCAAAAAATGATCATCATATATAATTGTTTTCCATGATTTTCAAAAAATGTTCATCAAAGTCAAGATTTTTCATCAGACTAAAATATTTATTGAATTAAATTTTTGTTCATCAAAATTCAAAACATGTTCATTTTTTGAAATCATGAACATTTTTGAGTTTTGCAAAAAACTATGAAATTCATGAACATTTTGAGAAATCCAAGAGCATTTTTCATATTCATGAACATTTTTTGAAATTTAGGGACATTTTTTCCAATTAATGAAATTTTTTGAGATTCAAATATTTTTTGAAATGTCGAATATTTTAGAAGAAGCAAATAAATATATAAAAGAAAAACAGAAAAGTTTAACCAAAAGGAAAAAACTAAAGGAAAAAAATACTAGAGTTCCTCGTCTCCAATGGGCCGGCCCGTAGCTTGCACGAGGGGATGCGCGGGGGGGGGGGGGGGGGGGGGGGGGGGTTGCGTTTGTTGTCCTCCCTCGCCGTATGCACTGAATAGGAGGACCCCTTCAAAACTTAGGCTCTCGAAAAGCTCCTTGTACCTTAACTTCTTGGCAGCCAGTCCTGCAATGATAGAAGAACACAAAATAGTATACCGTCGATTATTCAGTAAAATTGTCGTGGTCCCAAAAAAACAAATTTGAATGGTTCAAAAAAGTAAATTTTCCATGTTGCAAAAAACTTGCCACGATCCATGAAGTAAATTTTCCATAGTCACTGGCAAATATAAATATATATTTTCCATCGTCCGTAAGGAAAATTTGCCGAGGTACGTAAAGTAAATTTTCCATGTTGCAAAAAAATAATGGCAAAAAATTTGATTGTCATTTGTCAATGTTTTGGAAATTGAAGAAATGTATTGAAATTGCCATGTGACTATAAGAAAAAATAATCAAAGTTGCCATGTGTGTAGAATGAAGTTCATAGAGTTCCCATGTGAGGCTTAAGATGCGTCCTAAGTATTTGACATGTCTTGCAAAAAAAGTTTTTAGAAATTGACATGTGACCATTAAAAACAAATTTTCAAAATTTGCCACGAGTGGAGATAAAAAAACTCCTAGATTTTGTCATGTGAGCATTGAAATAATTTATAAATTTTCCATGTTTGGGAAAAAATACTGAATTTGCCATGTTCAAATAATTGACATAGTATGTACAAACGATATGTGTGTAGTAAAGAGAATTTGTCATGCTATCTACAATCAAAATGCCATGATGCAGATGAAAACACTTGTCATGATGTAAAAAATGACATTAGTGGCAAAATGTGTGTAAGTTTGTCATGATGACAAATACAGGGTAAAATTGCCATGATGCATAGAAACAATTATCATGGCAGAAAAACACATCTCAAAATCTTCACACACATTGAAAACATAAATTGTCATGGGGACACATTATAATTTGCCATTTTGTTATTTTGGCATTGTAAAAAGTTACCACAACAAAAGTGCAAACTTAATTGTCATGGGAGACAAAAATAATAATAGAGTTCACCATTTGAAAATTAAATATATTTTGTACATTTGCCATGTTTTTCGAAGAAAACAAATTCTAAATTTACCATGTTCAAATAGTTGACATAGTATGTACAAAAAATATGCCCATGGTAATGAGAATTTGCCATGCTATCTCAATAAAAAATGCCATGATGTGCATGAAAAAAACCTGCCATCATTCTAAAAAAACCATAGTAGTGGAAAATGTGTGTAAGTTTGTCATTATGGAAAAAATGGTGTAAAATTACCATGATGAATAGAAACCAATTATGAAAAAAAAACACATCTTAATTCAGCACGGAGACATTGGAAACATAAATTGTCGTGTGCACACATCATAATTTGCATGCAAATTTTGCCATATTTTGGGAAAACATAATGTTCTGAATTTGCATTGTGACCACAATAGATGTATTTGCAACAAAGGACGGTAACATTTTGTAGAAGTTTGCCATGGAAAATTTTGAAATGTATCTAATGATCAAATGGCAATTTTATCATAGAAAAAATGTATCTAGTTGCCATGGTGTGTTTAAAAAACTTGTCGTGGAATGTTCAAATAATTTTCCATTGGTGTACGAAGAAAATTACCATTGTGCAATAACTTTACCAAATGATTATTCAAAGTTCCTAAAAAAATGTGCCATGAAATGTGAGGAAAACATTGTGAAATTTTTGCCATGATGCACAAACACACACTTTCACCGACAAATTGTTGTGTGATAGGTCCAATTTTTTTTTGCACAACCTGCTATGTTGTTTAGACCAATTTTTCAAAATATTTGCCAAGTGACTACTATAATTTTTCTAAACTTTGCCAGGCTGCATGAGACAAATTCTTTATAAATTTTCCATATGATCAATAAATAACATTGTTTCTCTAAAATTCACCATGTTCTAGAGAACAAGTTTCTACAATTTGACATTTCTTTATTATAAAAGTTCTATCTTTGGCCATGATTTAGTAAACAAATTTGCCAACAAATCTAGTGAACAAAATTTTCTCTAGAACTTGGGAAGTGCTGCAATAATCGGGACGGAAAAAAATCGTAGGGGATTCATCTAACACAGCTTACACACATGTCCCAAAAAAACACTAACAAACACCCCGCTGATTATCCCCATAAAATTTAGTGCGAAAATGAACTAAAAAAAGAAGAGTAATTAGTAGTATGCCTACATACCTGAGCAGGAGCTCATGGACGAGCGGGCAGGCGGGATCGAGGTAGGACTCCTCATCGCCATCATCCCTCTTGAAAGATCGTGGATGTCGCCTAGAGGGGGGGGGGGGTGAATAGGCGCTTTAAAATAATTACGGTTTAGGCTTGAACAAATGCGGAATAAACCTAGCGGTTAATTTGTCAAGCACAAAACCTAAATCGACTAGGCTCACCTATGTGCACCAACAACTTATGCTAAGCAAGATAAACAACTAAGTGATAGCAAGATATATAACAAGAAACAATATGGCTATCACAAAGTAAAGTGCATAAGTAAAGGGCTCGGGTAAGAGATAACCGAGGCACGCGGAGACGACGATGTATCCCGAAGTTCACACCCTTGCGGATGCTAATCTCCGTTTGGAGCGGTGTGGAGGCACAATGCTCCCCAACAATGCCACTAGGGCCACCGTATTCTCCTCACGCCCTCGCACAATGCAAGGTGCCGTGATTCCACTAAGGGACCCTTGAGGGCGGTCACCGAACCCGTACAAATGGCAACCCTTGAGGGAGGTCACCGAACCCGTACACTTTGGCAACCCTTGGGGGCGGTCACCGGTACCCGTCAAATTGCTCGGGGCGATCTCCACAACCTAATTGGAGACCCCGACGCTTGCCCGGAGCTTTACACCACAATAATTGAGCTCCGAGGCACCACCAAGCCACCAAGCCGTCTAGGGCGCCAAGGCACCCAAGAGGAACAAGCTATAGGGTGCCCAAACACCCAAGAGTAATAAGCTTCTCAACAACTAACTTCCACGTATCCCGCGGAGAACTCAAACCGATGCAACTAATGCAATGGCAAGGGCACACGGAGTGCCCAAGTCCTCCTCTCCCAAATCCCACCAAAGCAACAAAAGCTATGGAAGAAAATGAGAGGAAGAACGAAGAAGAACACGAAGAACTCCAAGAACTAGATCCAAGGGGTTCCCCTCACTTAGAGGAGAAAGTGATTGGAGGAAATGTGGATCTAGATCTCCTCTCTCTTTTCCCCCAAAAACTAGCAAGAACCCATGGAGGGATTGAGAGATAGCAAAGCTCTAGAAAGTCAACAATGGAGGAGAGAGAGCTTAGAAGAGATAAGAAAACCGTTGGGGAAGAAGACCCCTTTTATAGGGCCACCCCAAATCCAACCGTTACCTGTCTCAGCCCGCACAGAGCGGTACTACCGCTCCACAGAGCGGTACTACCGCTCGGGCAGTAGTAATTCAAAAAGCAGCAGGCAACAACAAGAAACTGGAGCGGTAGTGCCGCACCAAGCGGTACTACCGTTCAACTTCCGCGGTACTACCGCTTAAGCTTTCGCAGGACAGAAGAAACAGAGGAAGTGGGGTAGCATTGGAACGGCAGTACCGCAACAAGCGGTACTACCGCTCCACTACTGCCCCACTACCGCTTAGGAAAAAATAGCACCAGAAGAAAACACAGTAGTGCAACGGTAGTAGGGGGCGGTAGTACCGTGTCAAGCGGTACTACCGCTCTACTACCGCTTTACTACCGCTTAGCGGAAAACAACACCAGAGGAAAACACGGTAGTGCAACGGTAGTAGGGGGCGGTAGTACCGTGTCAAGCGGTACTACCGCTCTACTACCGCTTTACTACCGCTTAGCGGAAAACAACACCAGAGAGTTGCACCCGCCGGGCGGTAGTGCTGCGGTAGACCACAGCGGTACTACCGCATAAGCGGTACTACCGTGGTACCGAGCGGTACTACCGTTTGGGTGACAGGAAAACTACCCAGACAAACAATAAACCCTGAACTGCCACAACTTCTGCAAATGAGCTCCGAATTGAGCAAACTCAAGCTTGTTGGATAGATGACGACAAATACTATCCAACAGCGACAGGGGAGAAACCTCTATGAATGAAGAACCGGCATAAACTCCAACATCGAAAACATCATAGAAGATGCATACATGAACTCCGTTTTCGATGAACTCGAGCTTGTCATGAAGATGACCAAAAGCTCAAAGACTCACAAAGAGAAACACCAAACACGAACCAAGAAAGATGATGCAAGGATGCAATGGTTTGAGCTCTCTACGAAGATACGATAAAGCTACTCACTTGAGAGCCCCCCTTGATAGTACGGCTATCGATCCTATAACCCGGTCTCCCAACTACTACCATGAGACCGGTAAAATAGAAAACATATCAAGGGCAAACCTTTGCCTTGCGCATAGTCCACTTGAGCTAGATGATGACGATCTTGACCTCCTCAAGTTGGACCACCTTTCTTGATTGCGTCGGCTCGATGAAGACTAGTAGATTGCTCCCCCATACTCCACTATGGGTGAGCCACTCTTCGGCACATCTTCACAAGTCCATTGTCACCACAATGGACGGCAAGCTTCAAGCATGTGATCTCTTCGTGATGCTCCACTTGAACTTGCACACCGCAATCTTGATGCCGATCACCACTTGATGTCATCCTCCATGGGTTGTATGAAATCTTCCTTTTGATGCACGCCCATGGAAACAAACCTAACCCCACAAAGAACTCTTGCATAGAACATGGGTTAGTACACAAAGCGTAATGGACAATGCTTACCATACCGTGAGATCACTTGATCCCACTCGGTACATCTTCTACGCTTTGTGTGTTGATCAACTTGAATCACTCTTCATATTTAGTCTTGATCAACCTTGAATCTTCTATGGACAAACCCTTCAAATATAACTCAAGGCAACCATTAGTCCATAGGGATTGTCATCAATTACCAAAACCAAATATGGGGGCAGCGCATGTTCTTTCAATCTCCCCCATTTTGGTAATTGATGACAATCACTTTCAAGAGAGTTTATATAAGGAATTAAGCATCACCATGCAAGACAACAACTAATAATGCATGAGCATGAGATGCAAATGCTTAGGAACAAAACCAAAGCAAGAAACGAAGAAGCAACTCACTTCTCCTATAAACTCTCTAAGCTTCTCCCCCATTGGCATCGATTGCCAAAATGGGCTCCAAGCTTAGAAGGCCAATATAATATGTGTTCCTCCATAAAGTGTGTATTTCTCAAAATATGAGTGGAATACAATACACATATCCAAGGATACGCAAAAGGAGGAAGACAAACTATATTGAGGATCCAAAGATTGCAAAAGGAATGATATGACACAAAGACATACCAAAGAGTGAAGCAAGCAATCTAAAGATACCAATTGAACCAATCAATCAAATGAACCGACGAGCCACACGATTAAAAGATATTATGATATGAGCAAATGAGTGTTCTAAAGAACATAGAGAAGCTCCCCATGATTTGTGCAATATTTAGTTTTGTATTTGGATACGACGTGCACAAAATAGGATCATCACTCCCCCAAAATCAATAGAAACTCACAACAAGTGCAAGTGAGCATATAGGAAACCAAGCCTAGCACTTGCAACAAACACATGGTTGAGCAACATGAAAGAGAGGCAACTTAGGAATAGGCTCAACCAAAACGATGTGTGTGAGTCATGGCAAAGCACTCGAGAAGACTAATATAAGGATGAGCATTAAGCATCAACATAGTCTTGAATAAATGAGATACAAGGTGCAAGACATGTCCTTCCCACACACAACAAGCAAATGGGTTCACAAGCTCACTAGAATGCGAATTAACTACAAAGCTTGTGACAACCCACGGCGAAGATAGAAAAAGATAGCTTTGTCAAGAGGAGGGATACCAATTGACATGGCGAAAGCCTCGTCAAGACAAGCATGAGGAAAATAATCTTCACCACAAATGAGTGCATCAAGATGCAACGATATAAGATCCGCACTCAAGACAAACGATTTCACGGAGCCACCAAAGAAATAATACAAGAAAGACAAGGTGGTCGTGAAAGGAAGGATATCATCTAGAGATGTAATTTCTCTCAAGTGTATAAGGTTCTAGGTAGATGAAAATCATGATGATATCAATCCACAAAGAAGGATATACACACGAAATAGTTACAACACGAAGGAACAAGATATCCAAAAGGAAGTCATAAATATACCAATAAGATCTTTGTTGAAAGCATAGCACATGGCTTAATATTGTCTTATTGTATATCAATGAACTCCACACACACACACACACATCAAAGACATCACAACTCACAACAAGAGATCATTGTTGGGATGCTTTGAGAAAGGAAACAAGTATCACTAGAACGGATCAAGAAAATCATGCCATGATGCAACCTACACAAGGTTGAATGCAAGAAATGTATGCATGAAGTTGATACTTGTTACCGAGATAGCATTGGAATGATGTAGTAGATACCAATTGAATGTAGTAGATTGTAGTTCATTGATCATCCTAGCTTGACTCCAATAAGCACATGGTGACAACACCTTCCTTGTGAGTGAGCCGAGCATCCAATGCATCTCCAATTGTTCCTAGAACAACATCACAAACAAAATGGTGCCCAAACTCATTGGGACCAAAGAGTTAGAGAACCAACAACACATAGGACAAACTCCACATAAATATGTGCATATGGATATGAAATTGAGTTTCATGCACATCTCATCCAATTAGAGACTTGGTGGAGTTTCCCCTATATATTGGGTCAAAGAAAGAAAGCATGCCAACGAAATGCATGAAGTAAATATGCATGCTTAAGACTTTCAAGAACCGAAACCAAAGGGAGATACAATTTGGACAAAACACCAAGTAAACCAAGAAGGCAACCAAAAGATTGACACGACAAAAGGTTGTCCAAAGTATATCAAAGAACCAACTCAACTCATAATTTAAGACAAATAGAGATCAACACATGAGAAGAGATGCCAATTGAAACCAAACCAAATCAACACATGATTTGATAAGATACCAATTGAAAAGATACCAAGTGAAAATAAGATATCAAAAGAAGAAATAATCACTTGAAGGATACCAAATAAAAGATACATCAAGGAATGAGATATCCAATGATACACACTAAAAAAAATATCAAGCTCCCAAAAGAGAGGAAGGTTCCGAACAAACCAAACCCTCTACAAAGTTTCATGATGGCACAAAGCACCAAAAGAAAAAGTTTGCCTTCCAAAAGCCCGGACAAGATAGGGATTAAATACCAATTGAAAATAAAGAAAATAGCGTTCTAAAGAAAATAGGACAGCTCCCCCAAGATTTATGCATTATTTAGGATTTTGCATTTGAATACAAAATGCACAAGATGGGATCACTACTTTCACTATATCTATAGAAACACTAAACATGTTCAAGACAATCAAAAGATCCACAAGAGGCAAGGAAGACAACGGGAGTAAAACACACCACAAATCCTTGGCAATAAATACGGCAACTAAAACCAAAATCCAATGTAAAGATGATCAACAATTTCTACCACATACTAGAATACCAATTGTCAAGAGACAAGAAGTATTTGGAATTACTTCCCGGTGGTAGATTGCAAAGGTATCCAAGATCATCTTCACACCAAACAACATAAGCATGTGACAGAAGATAAGAATTAAGCACAATGCTTAGATAGAGATTCTTGATAGCTTCAAGTAGGCAAACAATCATGCAAGCAATGATTAGAATAACTTGAAGCAAACGGTTCCCAAATAGGAAATAAAAGTACATATTGGAGGAAAGCCGTACCAAGAAAAATCTCACACAAACAAGATCCAAAAGATGAGCAATAACAGCATTTAAGCAAATTGGAACTTGTTTGAGCAACCATACCACATAGGAACAAGATAATCTATAATATCAACTCTAAGTGGCACAACCTCAATTGTACACATTTTCTAGGCTTGTAATATACACATAGCATATTACTCCCCCATAATGTGATACCAATGACAACCAAACAAGAGGCAATAAAAGGATACAACATGAGATAATTAATGGACTATTTAGAATTTGAATTTCTCATGAGAAGACATACCACATAGAGACTAGATAATCTTGCAATATCAATACTAGGTGGAATTCCTCATGTACACACATTTGTAGGTTCGTGAAGTGCACGAAGCTCATCACTCCCCCAAAATGGGATGTTCCATTAATCTCTCACAAGAGCCAACTAAGATACAAACAAGATGCAAAAAGGCTCAACACAACACTCACGCATACATGATGTGCAAACCAACATACACATACTTGATTACTCAAGACAAGCAAATTGGAAGCACAACATATATACAAACACATGCAAGGTACACAACCAAACATGCAAAGGGGCAAGTAACTTTCAATGTAAACAATTTAAGTACAAGTTACCGCAAGGAGGCACATTGGATATAAGATAGAAACTTGATAATCCAATGACTTGGCTTTTGACAATATGAGTGATGAAGTCCCCTTAATTCTTCATAATATAGCCAAGTCTCCAATGCCCTCCATCACCACCTATTGATCAAGTTTGAGCTTGTTGGTCCCCAACCAAGTTGGGTCCTAAGATGTTAGTCACAATAGGCTTGGCAACCCAAATGGTTCTTTTCTTGACACCACTTTGAGTACCAATAAATTTGGCAAACACATTGCCAACCTTATCCTTCCGAAGAGAATAAACATCATCAATTAAAATAGGGTTGGATAAGGTACCATTAGTGCATGAAGAAGCAAGGTGACCCTTCTCACGACATAAGTAGAAACATCTACTCTTTTCTTTCTTCATAATTGATTTCTCAACTTGAAGATCATTAACTTGAGTCTTCTTGGGAAGTGGCCTTTCTTCAACTTGAGTTTGGACTTGAGGCCTCTTCCCTTGTTGCTTGTCACTATGAGGCTTCTTCTTCAATGGGCAAGATCTAACATGATGCCCTTCAATTTTGCACTTGAAGCAAATAATCTTGGCCGAATTCTTGACTTGTTCTTGGCCCTTCTTCTTGTTGATCTTGGACTTCTTCTTCTTATTGGAGTTGAATCCAAGTCCACCTTTGTCATTGGGGGATTTTTGCACACTCAAAATATTCTTGAGTGTGGACTTCCCTTCATGACTCTTTTCCAAGTCTTTCTTCAAAGAAGTGACTTGGGACTTGAGCTCTTTGATTTCCTCTACATGGTTAGTATCAACACAAGTACTAGAGGAAGTATAAGCTTCATTGTTAGAGCAAGAAGGCAAAGAGAGTAATTCATCACAAGATGTAGCAACATTGTGAGTAGATGAATTACGAGGACTAGCACATGGCAATAAAGCATTTCCACTTGAAGTAGTGCTAATGTCCACATGAGGCTCACTAGATGTTACCTTAGTAGTACAAGCCTCATGAGCTATCTTTAGCACATCATGGGATACTAGAAGATCACCATGAGAGCTCGAGAGCTTTTCATGACTTTCTTCCAATTTCCCATAATTGCTAGATAGCACCTCAAGTTGAGCCTTTAGCTCAACATTCTCCTTTAAAATGGATGCTTCACAAGAAATAGAGTTAGTAGCACAAGCATCATCATTAACAATAAGAGGAGAGGGCAACTTGGCAAGCTCTTTAGCATATGAAGCTTGAAGTTGAGCATGAGACTCGGTGAGTTCAATGAGCGAACTCTTAATGGCCCTTGAGCCATTTTCGAGGTGCTCAAAGTCCTCAAGGAGTTTAGCATGTGCAAATTCAAGCTTATCATTTTTAGTTCTAAAATCATTAGCCACCTCGAGAGCTCTATCGTGGGATTCCTTTAATCTAGATAATTCTAGAGCAAAGGTCTCCTCAAGAGATTCCTTGGTGGTTTGTTCAAGTTCAAGAGCTTGAGATAGCTCCGCAATCTCATTAGCGTAATCACGCTCATGACCTTCCATTTTCTCAATGGTGGCCTCATGCTCATCGAGATGAGATTCCAACTCCTCAATATATTTCTTGCCCTCAATGGCAATAGTCATGATTTCAAGGAAGTTAGAACAAGCAATTTTATTCTTATGAAGAGCTTTAAAAATCATTTCACCCTTAATATTTAAGGATGCAACATTAACATTCTCTTCATCATTATCCTCATCATCATTAGCATCAACATCATCATCAAGAGACATATTGGGGTTCAAAGGAGGAGATACCTTTGAAGCCTTAGCCATAAGGCAAAAAGCAATAGATGATGATGTAGGATCCCTTGAGGCACCATTCAAGGCCACATCTTGTTCCATGGAGTGTTGGGTTTCCTTTACATTGTTAGCACAACAACTCGAGGAAATAGATACATTTTTATCATGGCAACAAGATATAGCAAGCATATCATTATGAGATGTAGTCAAGCAATTTCTACATGATATGCAAGGACTATCAACACGAGCATGTGAAACATTAAGAGTGCTCGAAGTGTTAAAGTCCAAAGATGAAGCATAGCAATAAGATAGCGATGAAGGATCATCAACAATTATCCCATATCATTACCTTGTGGCAATCCACATGTAGGTGAAGTAGATGAAGTTGAGAAGGCAATACGACCGGAGGTGGAGGGAGAACAATCATCCCTACAAATCTTGGACACACCATATTTATCTTGAAGCTTTGTCCACAACTCATGAGCATCCCGAAACGGCATGAGTTGAAATATAACTACATTGCTCAAAGCATCAAAAAACACATTAGAAGCTTGAGCATTGAGATAAGAGTTTTTCTCATCCTCTAAAGATATGTGTTGAGAATCCTTTGGAGGAGAAAAACCCATATCTACAATTCGCTCTAAACATGGGTCAATGGCCCGAAAATGATTAAGCATGCGAATTACCCAAACATCAAAATTTGTGCCATCGAAACTAAGAGTGTCAAAGAATCCTAATACCCTAGTCGACATCTTTACTCTCTAGGTGGTTAAACCTAATAATGAGAGACGAGGCTCTGATACCAATTGAAAGATCGTGGATGTCGCCTAGAGGGGGGGGGGGTGAATAGGCGCTTTAAAATAATTACGGTTTAGGCTTGAAAAAATGCGGAATAAACCTAGCGGTTAATTTGTCAAGCACAAAACCTAAATCGACTAGGCTCACCTATGTGCACCAACAACTTATGCTAAGCAAGATAAACAACTAAGTGATAGCAAGATATATAACAAGAAACAATATGGCTATCACAAAGTAAAGTGCATAAGTAAAGGGCTCGGGTAAGAGATAACCGAGGCACGCAGAGACGACGATGTATCCCGAAGTTCACACCCTTGCGGATGCTAATCTCCGTTTGGAGCGGTGTGGAGGCACAATGCTCCCCAACAATGCCACTAGGGCCACCGTATTCTCCTCACGCCCTCGCACAATGCAAGGTGCCGTGATTCCACTAAGGGACCCTTGAGGGCGGTCACCGAACCCGTACAAATGGCAACCCTTGAGGGCGGTCACCGAACCCGTACACTTTGGCAACCCTTGGGGGCGGTCACCGGTACCCGTCAAATTGCTCGGGGCGATCTCCACAACCTAATTGGAGACCCCGACGCTTGCCCGGAGCTTTACACCACAATGATTGAGCTCCGAGGCACCACCAAGCCACCAAGCCGTCTAGGGCGCCAAGGCACCCAAGAGGAACAAGCTCTAGGGTGCCCAAACACCCAAGAGTAATAAGCTTCTCAACAACTAACTTCCACGTATCCCGCGGAGAACTCAAACCGATGCAACTAATGCAATGGCAAGGGCACACGGAGTGCCCAAGTCCTCCTCTCCCAAATCCCACCAAAGCAACAAAAGCTATGGAGGAAAATGAGAGGAAGAACGAAGAAGAACACGAAGAACTCCAAGAACTAGATCCAAGGGGTTCCCCTCACTTAGAGGAGAAAGTGATTGGAGGAAATGTGGATCTAGATCTCCTCTCTCTTTTCCCCCAAAAACTAGCAAGAACCCATGGAGGGATTGAGAGATAGCAAAGCTCTAGAAAGTCAACAATGGAGGAGAGAGAGCTTAGAAGAGATAAGAAAACCGTTGGGGAAGAAGACCCCTTTTATAGGGCCACCCCAAATCCAACCGTTACCTGTCTCAGCCCGCACAGAGTGGTACTACCGCTCCAGAGAGCGGTACTACCGCTCGGGCGGTAGTAATTCAAAAAGCAGCAGGCAACAACAAGAAACTGGAGCGGTAGTGCCGCACCAAGCGGTACTACCGCTCAACTTCCGCGGTACTACCGCTTAAGCTTTCGCAGGACAGAAGAAACAGAGGAAGTGGGGTAGCACTGGAACGGCAGTACCGCAACAAGCGTTACTACCGCTCCACTACCGCCCCACTACCGCTTAGGAAAAAATAGCACCAGAAGAAAACACGGTAGTGCAACGGTAGTAGGGGGCGGTAGTACCGTGTCAAGCGGTACTACCGCTTTACTACCGCTTAGCAGAAAACAACACCAGAGGAAAACACGGTAGTGCAACGGTAGTAGGGGCAGTAGTACCGTGTCAAGCGGTACTACCGCTCTACTACCGCTTTACTACCGCTTAGCGGAAAACAACACCAGAGAGTTGCACCCGCCGGGCGGTAGTGCTGCGGTAGACCACAGCGGTACTACCGTGGTACCGAGCGGTACTACCGTTTGGGTGACAGGAAAACTACCCAGACAAACAATAAACCCTGAACTGCCACAACTTCTGCAAATGAGCTCCGAATTGAGCAAACTCAAGCTTGTTGGATAGATGACGACAAATACTATCCAACAGCGATAGGGGAGAAACCTCTATGAATGAAGAACCGGCATAAACTCCAACATCGAAAACATCATAGAAGATGCATACATGAACTCCGTTTTCGATGAACTCGAGCTTGTCATGAAGATGACCAAAAGCTCAAAGACTCACAAAGAGAAACACCAAACACGAACCAAGAAAGATGATGCAAGGATGCAATGGTTTGAGCTCTCTACAAAGATACGATAAAGCTACTCACTTGAGAGCCCCCCTTGATAGTACGGCTATCGATCCTATAACCCGGTCTCCCAACTACTACCATGAGACCGGTAAAATAGAAAACATATCAAGGGCAAACCTTTGCCTTGCGCATAGTCCACTTGAGCTAGATGATGACGATCTTGACCTCCTCAAGTTGGACCACCTTTCTTGATTGCGTCGGCTCGATGAAGACTAGTAGATTGCTCCCCCATACTCCACTATGGGTGAGCCACTCTTCGGCACATCTTCACAAGTCCATTGTCACCACAATGGACGGCAAGCTTCAAGCATGTGATCTCTTCGTGATGCTCCACTTGAACTTGCACACCGCAATCTTGATGCCGATCACCACTTGATGTCATCCTCCATGGGTTGTATGAAATCTTCCTTTTGATGCACGCCCATGGAAACAAACCTAACCCCACAAAGAACTCTTGCATAGAACATGGGTTAGTACACAAAGCGTAATGGACAATGCTTACCATACCATGAGATCACTTGATCCCACTCGGTACATCTTCTATGCTTTGTGTGTTGATCAACTTGAATCACTCTTCATATTTAGTCTTGATCAATCTTGAATCTTCTATGGACAAACCCTTCAAATATAACTCAAGGCAACCATTAGTCCATAGGGATTGTCATCAATTACCAAAACCAAACATGGGGGCAGCGCATGTTCTTTCACCTGTCGTCGAAGAAGTCGTCGGCCACCTGCATCTCTTCAAGAAGCCACTGCACCGCACCCTCGCCTGCCTCGCCCCCACCACGGCGCCGTACTCCTCCTCCGCTTCAGCTCCTGCGGCGTGGCCTACTCATGGGGAAATACAACATATAGGATTTTTCAAACCACTCCGGCCTTGATTTCATGTGATCGCCATTCAGATATTAAAGCCGTAAGAATGCAGTTAATGTCTGAAATATTGTAGGTCGGCCCAAAAAAATTCAGTGCCTGGCACGTGTCATGTGATGGCCTCCTTTGAGTGCACAAAAAGTTACAAGACCAACATAGTAACATGCCCTACACTTCCTTCACAAACCGGACACGTTCCCTCTCGATAGCTAGATCCTCCCTTTGAGATGGTCATGTTTCTACGCGGCCTCCAGTCAAGTTTCTGTGAAATGCGCTCAATTTTACCACAACCTATAGGGAACATACGACGCCGCTGTGCTAGGTCCAGTGGATTTCCGGCATCGTAAGATTTTCCATGGATTTAAACTGCTGCATCTAGCATGCCGCCGAGCTACATTGCCCTCCAGTAGTGGGGCCTGGCCCTCCTTCGGCTGCGCATGTCCTATGCACAGGGAAAAGACATAGGATTTTTCAGACTGCTTCTGGCATTGATTTCATGTGGCCGCCGTTCAATTCTTGAGTTTCTCGCATTAAATCCCTAGAAATGCAATTAATGTCCCAAATTTTGCAGGTGGGTCCGAAATAAGCCAGGGTCTGGCATGTGTCATGTGATGGCCTCCTTTGAGCACACGATTTTTTTGAGGCCACCGAAGTAACGGGCCCCACACTTCCTTCATAACCTGGACACATTTCCTCTCGATGGCTAGATCCTCGATCGAAGATGGTCCTTTTTCTACGCAGCCTCCGGTCAGGCTTCCAACGGCGGCAGTACAACGTGCTAAGGTAAAAATAATCTGTATCTCTAGTACTAATAAAAGAGCAAATATAAACTTCTCTAAACGCACCCCACAAATATACATAGACCCATTACCACCGCATGATTAGGCCCACTAAACTCAATCTAACCGCTAGCCTTGATCTAATCGGTTCTCTGTGTGCACTTAGCAATTTAATTACATGACTGACCATACTCCACCACAAAGGAAAAAACTTCCCGCTTGGTCGATTAGGAAACTACAAGCAAAAGAGCCCATGCGTTGCAACAGGAGAAAAAAATGCTCTTAACCCAATAACCATCACTCAAGACCACAATAGGTCCACGTCCTTTATTTTAGCGAGGCATCACATTTGTGTTGCCGCTTATGCTCCTTCTCACCCTCGCTGGCGGTGGCCTTAGTGTTCACACAAACCAAAACATGTTTGAATGTGGTTAATCCTAAGGCGTCTCTCTCCCTCCCTCTCTCTCTCGCTCTTTCAGAGGTGTGCATCTGTGGTTATCGATGTTTTCTTTAGTCTCTATAAGGTTTTAGTGGGTATTTATTTGCAATCCAGATTGCCGCCGGTACGAAAGGGAAACGGACCGTGTGCTATAGATTATAAGTTTGCTTATTTAAAAGGTAAAAATAACTTTATATTCAGATTCTACACATTTTTCTAATCAAATTTCATATATAACATGTTAGAATCGGAGTTACGGTTTAAAAGATAAGGATAATTTAGAAAAGCATTTGTTTGATATAAATATCTTCCAAAATAATATTTAAAAGATATTTTATAGGTAAAAATAACATCATATTCAGATTATACACATTTTTCTAATCAAATTTCATACATAACATGTTAAAATCGGAGTTACGGTTTAAAAGATATGGATAATTTAAAAAAGCATTTGTTTGACTTAAATATGATTCACGGGTGAATTACCTAAAAAGTTAGGGGGGTTTTTGAAAAAAATGTAAGATAACGGTTCGGGTTAATATACAGAAAATGTAGAGGGTTTTCTGTAAAAATTGCATGACGGATCGCTAGAGGCACTCTTACTTTATTATTAGGTTAAGATAATCATGGAAACTAATCACGGGAGCATCCCTACGTGCAGGTCGCCGCCCGCCTCTCCTAAAATACAGGCAATCTCGTGGCCTAGGATGGCAACGTGCTACCGTGCATCCTGTAGGATGAAGCTGATGTCGGAGGCGGCTGCGCCGTGCGCTCGCGTGCCATGCGCTGCCGGAGGGAGGGGCCGCATCGTCTGCGACCGTCCCACCTGTCCGCCTCCCCTGTGGCGCATGCCGTCCATCCTGCTCCGCCATCCTGCTCGGTTGCCCCGGCACGCGCCTGCCCCATCCCCCTCCCCCCGCTCCTCCTCTTGCACCTCTTGCCAGCCACCGGCCACCGCTGGGCCATCCCCTCCTCCCAGCAGCCGCGCGCCTTCCCCTTCCCTCCTCATCTGCGCCTCTCACAAGCCACCGCCACCGGCCTCCTCTGTGGCGTGAGATACCCGCCTGCCCGGCGCTGGTGGGGGATGCCATCCATGCCCTCCACCTGCTGGCCACGTCCGTCGCCTGCGTAGCACCACCCTCCTGCCGTCTTCAATGATCTGGCGCCCCTACCCCGATGCATAGCACTTGTGAGCCTGTACAGTGGGTGGCGAGCTGGTGACTGAAGACTATCAGGTGACAGATGTGACAATTTTTTAAAATCAAATGTGATTTTGCTAATTTGTTGTATCTGTTTTCACAAGTATTTCCAATGTTAAGGATAGTGGATACTGCCAATTTTAGGTTGTGGTATACTAAAAAAATTGCTGTATCTTTTTTCACAAGTATTTGCAATGGTAAGAATAGTGGATACTACCAATTTTAGGTTGTGGTATACTCAAGATGAATTGGTTCTCTTAGGAGAAAAATATGGCAAGTTAGAGTTTTGTGTTATCATCTATAAGCTTGATTTTTTCCCTAACTTAGCAGTTCATCTTAAATTGCATTGCTGCAAGCAATCAAAAAATGAACCAAACCTTTGGGGTCGGGCATCTGAATCCATGGATATCAGAATGAGATTGTTCTCATACAGAAGGGACTTCCTGATTTGATTCAATAATTTAATGATGGATCTAACATCCTTTCTGTGATATTTGACCTTGATGATTGATATTGAAAGTGCATATGCTATTCTATTTTCAACTTACCTAATCGTCAATAGGTACATATAGATTCCTAGACAACACACCGTTTGTTCATCACTCATGAATCGTGACATGTAGTTGCATTAGTACCTCCCAACTAGTGGTTTTTCTATTTTTGTTTATTGTGCATATTCTCTTATTGTTCGACATAATTTAAATTATATCATGTCACCATCTTTAAGATCTATTGGATTCGGTTGGTTGTCAGTAAGTAGGAACCCCATCTTCCTATGATGGAGCCAGGAACCCCATCTTGTTGGCCCATCAATGCAGCATTGACCGGTCAAAACTAGCAGGTTTACAAAACATATATACTCAATGCCATTTAGTGGTTTTCAATGTGCTAATGATGTATAACCTCTTGCCATCACAACAACATCCAAGTTTCACGACGCGAGTCACGGCCTCGAGTTCACCGAGTTGCTACCGCTTTTGAGGTTGCTTCAAATTGGCACATGAATAACTAAAAGGTACCTGACATTACACTACAAAATTTGCGCTATTTTGCGATGTTTTACTTGTGTCACGTATAACCCTTTTTTGTCACAGAAAATACGCCTGTGACATTTTTCGGCCGTCACCCCCACCGTCACCGAAGCGCCGTCATAGAAAATAAAATTTTGACGGTACCACTTTGTCCATCACGCAAGATCGCATTTTAGGTGACGAACCAAATAATGTCACCGATGGCAGTTTTCAGTGACGGCCCAGAATGTCAGCTACGATAGCCCAAACTGTCGCCTAAAATCTTTTTGGCGACGATAATCCCATCACCGGTGATCGGTCCGCGGGTTTGGCCGGTCAAAGATTCTAACGGGTGGGGCCAGTAGTTGCTGACGTGGTTTCTTCCATGTGGGTCCGTCGTGAGTTTTATCGCCGACGGTCCCGTCAGTAGTAACTCGGCGTCAGTTTTGACCGGTCAATGCTGCTGACATATGGGCCCATAAGATGCTGACGTGGCTGCTTACATGTGGGACCACACATTGTTTTTTTGGTGACGATGTGTCTTCTGACCGGTCAACGGTTTTGACATGTGGGCCCATTGTTGTGCTGACGTGGATGCTGGCAGGCGGGTCCATACATGGGTGACATGGCTTCTTACATGTGGGACCATACGCTTGTGACGCCGTTCATGACCGTCACAGTATTTAGGCGCGGTCAACTTGTATTATATTGCAATTGGCAGTCACATTTGATACAATATTGATTTTTTAAAATAAATTTAATATGAATTTGTGGAAAATTTGAATTTCAATCCAAATTTAGTAGTCACTGCTTTTAGTAAACCGCAACCTTCACAACTGTCAAACAGACTGTGTAAGACATTACAATAGCCAACCATGGGCCACAACTGCAGAATGAAAATTAGACACATATAGCATAGTTTCACTGCTCACATCTCATAGGATCCTGTCGACGCAGTCCAGGCGCTGAGCTTTAGCAATCCATCAATATCATCAAGCCTTTTTTCAAAATCCAAGGTTTTCACATCCTTCGCTTTCTTGATGAGGTCAGGTTCTTCTGGTTTGCTCTACAGAGGCAGTGTTCATTGATTCAAAACGGTTATGCATATATAACAGGCCCAATTTCAGACTTTCAATTTCAGCCTGTTGCTCTGGTAGGGCCTTCTTGACACCTTCTAGAACTTTTTCGTGCTCTGGAAGGGTAATCTTCACAGATTCTTGGCCATGCTACGTGCTACTTGTAGACTGCGTTCATATTTCCCCGAAGAGGAGAGGATGATGCAATATAGTAGAGATAAGTATTTCCCTCAGTTAAGAACCAAGGTTATCAATCTAGTAGGAGAACCAAGCAAAATTCCGTTAAGCGCACCTGCACACACAAAAGCAAACACTTGCACCCAACGCAAATAAGAGGGTTGTCAATCCTCTTAGCGGTTATTTGCAAGGATTAAATCTTATAGAGATAAATAGATAAACTAAAATACTAATTAAAATAAAAGTAAATAAATTGCAGCAAGGTATTTTTAGGTTTTTTATATATGATAAAGTAGACCCGGGGGCCATAGTTTTCACTAGAGGCTTCACTCTCGAACACATAGCATACGGTGGGTAGACAAATTACTGTTGGGCAATTGATAGAAAAGCAAATAATTATGACGGATTCATGGTAATGCTCATGTATATAGGCATCACGTCCGAGACAAGTAGACCGACTTCTGCCTGCATCTACTACTATTACTCCACCCATCGACCGCCATCCAGCATGCATCTAAGGTATTAAGTATGAAACAGAGTAACGCCTTAAGCAAGATGACATGATGTAGACAAAGTAAACTCAAGCAATATGACTAAACCCCATCTTTTTATCCTTAATGGCAATAATACAAATACGTGTCATGTCCCCTTCTGTCACTGGGATTGAGCACCGCAAGATTGAACCCATCACAAAGCACCTCTCCCATTGTAAGACAAATCAATCTAGTAGGCCAAACCAAATCGATAGATCGGAGAGAAATACAAAGCTATAATAATCATGCATAAAAGAGTTTAGAGAGGACTCAAATATTTCTCATGAATAATCTGATCATAAACTCACAATTCATCGGATCCCAACAAACACACCGCAAAAGAAGATTACATCGGATAGAACTCCAAGAACATCGAGGAGAACATGGTATTGAAGATCAAAGAGAGAGAAGAATCCATCTAGCTACTAGCTATGGACCCGTAGTTCTGTGTTAAACTACTCACACATCATCGGAAGGGCAGCAAGGTTGATGAAGAAGCCCTCCGTGATCGATTCCCCCTCCGGCAGAGTACCGGAAAAGGCCTCCAGATGGGATCATGGAAGAACAGAGGCTTGCAGCGGCTGAAAGGTTTTCTCTTCTGTCTCTCTGGTATATTGGGAATATTTGGGAATTTATAGCGCTGGAATTAGGTCAGGAGGGGCAACGAGGGGCGCACAAGCCTCCTGGCTCTTCTGGTCTTCTCCCGAAGATTCGTGGGTCTCTTCTGGTCCAGAAAAAATTAATCCAATTTTTTTCTCGTTTGGACACTTTTTGATAATGATTTTCTGAAAAGGCAAAAACAAGCAGAAAACAGCAACTGGCACTGGGCTCTGGGTTAATAGGTTAGTCCCAAAAAATGATATATAATGGCATATAATTGCATATAAAACATCCAAGATTGATACTATAATAGCGTGGAACAATCAAAAATTATAGATACGTTGGAGACGTATCAAGTATCCCCAAGCTTAATTCCTGCTCGTCCTCGAGTAGGTAAATGATAAAAACAGAATTTTTGATGTGGAATGCTACCTATCATGTTTCATCATGTAATCTTTCTCTTACGGTATGAATAATAAGATCCGAATGATTCAAAGCAATAGTCTATAATTTGATATAAAGACATCAATACTCAGGCATACTAATAAACAATCATGTCTTTCAAAATAAAAATGCTAAAGAACGTTATCCCTACAAAATCATATAATCCTGTCATGCTCCATCTTCTTAACACAAAATATTTATCAAGAAAAACCCCGGTTTTAGCCAAGCAATTGGTTCATACTTTTTAACGCGCTTCAGCTTTTTCAACCCCCACGCAATACATGAACGCATGCCATGTATATAGCACTATGGGTGGAATAGAGTGTGGTGGTAGAGATAAATAAGAGAAGTCAAAAATAAGAAGACAGTCTCACATCAACGAGGCTAATCAACGGGCTATGGAGATGCCCATCAATTGATGTCAATGCGAGGAGTAGGGATTGCCATGCAACGGATGCACTAAGAGCTATAAGTGTATGAAAGCTCAACATGAAAACTAAGTGGTTGTGCATCCAACTTGCTTGCTCATGAAGACGTCGGGCATTTGAGGAAGCCCATCATCGGAATATACAAGCCAAGTTCTATAATGAAAAATTCCCACTAGTATATGAAAGTGACAAAATAGGAGACTCTCTATATGAAAAACATGGTGCTACTTTGAAGCACAAGTGTGGAAAAAGGATAGTAACATTGCCCCTTCTCTCTTTTTCTCCCATTTTATTTTATTTTTCTCTTTTTTTTCGCGGCTCTTTTTGGCCTCTCTTTTTTTTCGTCCAGAGTCTCATCCCGACTTGTGGGGGAATCAAGGTCTCCATCATCCTTTCCTCACTGGGACAATGCTCTAATAATGATGATCATCACACTTTTATTTACTTACAACTCAATATTACAACTCGATACTAGAACAAAAATATGACTCTATATGAATGCCTCTGGCAGTGTACCAGGATGTGCAATGATGCTAGCGTAACATGTATAAAAATGATGAACGGTGGCTGAGCCACAAATACTATGTCAGCTATATGATCATGCAAAGCAATATTACAATGACGATGTGTGTCATAAAAACGGAACGGTGGAAGTTGCATGGCAATATATCTCAGAATGGCTATGGAAATGCCATGATAGGTAGGTATGGTGGCTGTTTTAAGGAAGATATAAAGAGGCTTATGTGTGATAGAGTGTATCATATCACGGGGTTTGGATGCACCGGCGAAGTTTGCACCAACTCTCGATGTGAGAAAGGGCAATGCATGGTACCGAAGAGGCTAGCAAATTGCGGAAGGGTGAGAGTGCATTTAATCCATGGACTCACATTAGTCATAAAGAACTCACATACTTATTGCGAAAGTTTATTAGCCCTCGAAGCAAAGTACTACTATGCATGCCCCTAGGGGGGAGGTTGGTAGGAGTTAACCATCGCGCGCCCCCAACCGCCACACAAAGGAAGACAATCAAGAATAAATCATGCTCCAACTTCTTAGCATAACGACAGACCATACGTGCATGCTTCGGGAATCACAAATCTTAACACCAATATTCTTACAAAACCACAATTATCTACTAGCACCTCCCACATATTACCATCTTAATATCGCAAAACTATTGCAAGGAATCAAACTTATCATATTCAGTGATCTACATGAAAGTTTTTATTATATCCCTCTTGAATACCTATCATATAAGGACCAAATTCATAACCCGTGCATATTACCATTGCTAATCATTAGACTCTCAAAAAGATATAAGTGAAGCATGAGAGTGCAACTATTTGTTTAAAATATAACCACCGTCGTGCTCTAAAATATATAAGTGAAGCACTAGAGCAACTGCCTAGCTCAAAAGATATAAGTGAAGCACATAGAGTATTCTAACAAATCATGAATAATGTGTGCCCCTCTCAAAAAGGTGTGTTAAGCAAAGATGATTGTAACAAACTAAAAACCAAACAACAGAAAACAAATTATATCACAAGATGCTCCAAGTAAAACACATATCATGTGATGAATAAAAATATAGCTCCAAGTGAGTTACCGATAGATTGTAGACGAAGGAGGGGATGCCTTCCGGGGCATCCCCAAGCTTAGACGCTTGAGTCTTCCTTGAATATTACCTTGGGGTGCCTTGGGCATCCCCAAGCTTAGGCTCTTGCTGCTCCTTATTCCTTTATCCATCGTAGTCTCACCCAAAACTTGAAAACTTCAGCACACAAAACTCAACAGAAACCTCGTGAGACCCGTTAGTATAACAAACAAAACTTAAACTTTAGGTACTGTTGTAAATTGATTCATATTTAATATTGGCATAATGCTAGTGTATTTTAACTTCTCTATGACTCATACCCCCCGATACGATCCATAGATTCATCAAAATAAGCAAACTATGTAACAAAAATAGAATCATATCAATAAGCGCTATTGTTTTATGCCCCTAGCTAGGCATAATACATAGTTTCAAGTGTTGTCATCCTTCATATTAATTCCATAAGTAGCTATCATAATAGATTCATAAGGTGTTTTAATTCTTTTTCTAGGGAAGTGTTCCATCCCTTTCTTTAATGGAAATTGAAATCTTATATTACCTTCTTTCATATCAATAATAGGACCTATTGTTCATAGGAAAGGCCTACCAAATATTATGGGGCAAGAAGGATTGCATTCAATACCAAGAACAATAAAGTCCACGGGCACATAATTTCTATTTTCAAGAATAAGCACATCATTTATTCTACCCAATGGCTTTTTAATAGTGGAATCCGCAAGATGCAAATTAAGGGAACAAGGATCCATGTCGGTGGGACCTAGCACATCACACAAAGACTTTGGTATGGTAGAAACGCTAGCACCAAGATCACAAAGGGCATTACATTCATAATCTTTAAATTTGACTTTAATAGTAGGTTCCCATTCATCTTGTATTTTTCTACGAATTGATACTTCCAACTCAAGTTTTTCTTCGTGCGCTTTCATCATGGCTTCTACAATATGTTTAGTGAAAGCTTTATTTTGTTCATATGCATTCGGTGAATTAATCATGGGTTGCAACAAGGACATACACTCAATTAAAGAACAACTATCATAATTAAAGTCCTTGTAATCCAAAGTAGTGGCTGCATTACTATTTAAAGTTTTGACCTCTCCAAACCCACTTTTTCATTTTTTTTCATTAAGATTATCACCCTCCAAGCAAATGGGACTCCTTCTATCTAAACTTGACTCTTCTTCAGTCCCTTTTTCATCAAGTTTTATGTTACTAAATAATGATTCAATAGGAGTGACATCAATCATTTTAATATCTTCATCATTACTACGATAGAAACCGGGTGAAATCGCTTTTTATAGAAATTCTCGCTTGGCTCTCAACCTAGCGGTCCTTTCTTTACTTTCATTAATGGAGACATAGATAGCTTTAATAGACTCATTTATATCATGCTTGGGTGGCAAAATTTTAGTTTTGAGATTTTCCACATCATGAGCAATTCTATCCATGTTCCTAGCCAATTCATCAACTCTATTCAATTTTTCTTCTATCATAGCATTGAAATTCTTTTGTGAATTAATAAATTCTTTAATATTACTTTCAAGATCAGTAGGTATCCTATTATTATTATTATGAGAATTACCATAAGGATTTCCATAATTATTAGAGGAATTTCCAGGAAACGGTCTTGGATTGAAATTACCCCTATGAGCATTGTTGTTGAAATTATTTCTAGAGACTAAATTCACAAAATTATTTCCAAGAAGTTTTGTAGCTTCTCCCAATGTAATTTCCATAAAAGTACCACCTGCAGCAGAGTCTAGCAAATTTCTAGAGACAAAGTTTAGTCCCGCATAAAAAATTTGTATGATCATCCATAAATTTAAGCCATGAGTTGGGCAATTTCTTATCATTAATTTCATTCTCTCCCAAGATTGCGCAACATGTTCATGCTCAAGTTGCTTAAAATTCATAATTTGATTTCTTGAAGAAATAATCTTAGCGGGAGGAAAATACTTGGTAATAAAAGCATCCTTACACTTATCCCAAGAATCAATACTATTTCTAGGCAAGGATGAAAACCAAGTTTTAGCACGGTCTCGTAGTGAGAACGGAAATAATTTCAATTTGACAATATCATTATCCACATCTGTTTTCTTTTGCATATCACAAAGCTCAACGAAAGTATTTAAATGGGATGCAACATCTTCATTAGGACTACCAGAAAATTGTTCTTTCATAACAAGATTAAGCAAAGCAGCATTAATGTCACACGACTCCGCACTAGTGGCGGGAAGAGCAATAGGAGTACTAATAAAATCATTATTATTAGTATTGAAAAAGTCACACACTTTTGTATTTTCTTGAGACATCGTGACGAAACAAGCAAACTAGCAAACAAGGAAATAAAAAATATTTTTGCGTTTTTGTAAAAAAAAATTAGAAGTGGGGGAGATGAAAATGAGAGGCAAATGCAAATAAAAAGGCAAATAAAATAAATGCAAGTGGATGATAGTTTGTGCGAAGGTACTTGGTAATTTTGATGATGGCTCCCCGGCAACGGCGCCAGAAATTCTTCCTGCTACCTGTAGACTGCGTTGGTATTTCCCCGACGAGGAGAGGATGATGCAGTATAGTAGAGATAAGTATTTCCCTCAGTTAAGAACCAAGGTTATCAATCCAGTAGGAGAACCAGGCAAAATTCCGTTAAGCGCACCTGCACACACAAAAGCAAACACTTGCACCCAACGCAAATAAGAGGGTTGTCAATCCTCTTAGCGGTTATTTGCAAGGATTAAATCTTATAGAGATAAATAGATAAACTAAAATACTAATTAAAATAAAAGTAAATAAATTGCAGAAAGGTATTTTTAGGTTTTTAATATATGATAAAGTAGACCCAGGGGCCATAGTTTTCACTAGAGGCTTCTCTCTCGAACACATAGCATACGGTGGGTAGACAAATTACTGTTGGGCAATTGATAGAAAAGCAAATAATTATGACGGATTCATGGCAATGATCATGTATATAGGCATCACGTCCGAGACAACTAGACCGACTCCTGCTTGCATCTACTACTATTACTCCACCCATCGACCGCTATCCAGCATGCATCTAGGGTATTAAGTATGAAACAGAGTAACGCCTTAAGCAAGATGACATGATGTAGACAAAGTAAACTCAAGCAATATGATTAAAACCCATCTTTTTATCCTTAATGGAAACAATACAAATACGTGTCATGTCCCCTTTTGTCACTGGGATAGATCAGAGAGAAATACAAAGCTATAATAATCATGCATAAAAGAGAGAAATACAAAGCTATAATAATCATGCATAAAAGAGTTCAGAGAGGACTCAAATATTTCTCATGAATAATCTGATCATAAACTCACAATTCATCGGATCCCAACAAACACACCGCAAAAGAAGATTACATCGGATAGAACTCCAAGAACATCGAGGATAACATGGTATTGAAGATCAAAGAGAGAGAAGAAGCCATCTAGATACTAGCTATGGACCCATAGGTCTGTGGTAAACTACTCACACATCATCGGAAGGGCAGCAAGGTTGATGAAGAAGCCCTCTGTGATCGATTCCCCCTCTGGCAGAGTACCGGAAAAGGCATCCAGATGGGATCGCGGAAGAACAGTGGCTTGCGGCGGCCGAAAGGTTTTCTCTTCTGTCTCTCTGGTATATTGGGAATATTTGGGAATTTATAGCGCTGGAATTAGGTTAGGAAGGGCAACGAGGGGCCCACAAGCCTGGGGGCCGCGCCCTACCCCCTCGGCGCGCCCTCCAGGCTTGCCGCCTCCTCGTGGCTCTTCTCCCGAAGCTTCGTGGGTCTCTTCTGGTCCAGAATAAATTAATCCAATTTTTTTTCTCGTTTGGACACTTTTTGATAATGATTTTCTGAAAAGGCAAAAACAAGCAGAAAACAGCAACTCGCACTAGGCATTGGGTTAATAGGTTAGTCCCAAAAAATGTTATATAATGGCATATAATTGCATATAAAACGTCCAAGATTGATACTATAATAGCATGGAACAATCAAAAATTATAGATACGTTGGAGACGTATCACTGCGTATCTGGTACAAGATGCTTCGCAACTTCACGTTCTAGCTCACGCTCTTCTAGGGCCTTGGCAACAGCTTGAAATTGTAGCTGCTGCCATGCCAGGGCCTTCTTCATATCATCTACTTCGTCATACTTGTTTACCATGGTGTGCTTCAGGGCTTCTGGTTGTTCCTGCTACACTGCCAGGGCATTGATGACAGTATCAGATTTTTGTTTCTGGGGCCAAACACTTGCAGTATTGTCATCATTTGAGAATCCTAAGTTTCCCTATAGACAAATTTTATAGAGGTTACAACATATACAATAATTCCAAATTATACATTCATCTACCAGAGTATACAGTGGTTGGGTGAGGAAATACAATCTTACTAATTAAGGAAGTGTTTACAGAAAAGAGTTGAGCTGCTCACCGGCTGAACCCGCTTTCTCTTTGATGTGCTTGAGCTTGGGGGTGCATCCGAAGTTAGAGACATGAGTTTTTCGAACTCTTCATGTACCATCTGTATACCCTAAGTCGGTACTTCAAGTTGATGACGACAATTTTCCTGCCATGATGTAGTTGAAGACATTAGACTGCAGGCAATTTACATTATGCATGCATTGTTGCAGCAAGTAAACATATTCTAACCATAGATGCAGAGCTTGCAATAACAATGTCATCTACATCTGTAGTGGTGGCCAGATCTCCATCTTTATGTTCACTTTCAGTGTCACTGTCACGGTCTATCAGGTCTTCTTGATGGTTTAGACAGCGAACAAGACCTCTGATATTTGAGAACACAGGGAAGTCTGTGAGACGACCTAGAAAGCAAGGTACAGAGTTAGAGAACTCTTCATTTTGATACAGGTTATTCTTTTCATGCCTTCACTAATATTCGCCCACTCCGTTGGTAACATGTCAGCATCTGCTGCGTAAAGATTATGACTTGCTGAAAGTAGGTACAATATGAGACGACGATAATTTTAAATATTGGTGCCATAATGATTAAACATTCGCGTACTTACACTAAGATGAAGGAAATGAACTAGTAATAAGAACCCCAGCTAGATTGGCCCACATGCTTAGCCCGAATAAGAACCCCAAATGTTGTAAAAACAACAACAACAGCTTACACATGAAAAGTAAGTAGATGCGCATGCCGATTAGGATTGAGATAATGCGGTAGACATACCATGTGAGCGAACGGGCCCGAGCGGAATGCCGTCGGTCGGGTGCGCCTCCATGGTAACCGAATGATTTGTGGTGGCGAGGCGAGAATGATCGGCCGGGAGTGGACCGGATATATAGGTGAAGAGGGAGAGATAGGAGGCGACATCTTCTTTCTTCGATGGGGAGGAGGCTGGTGTTCAAATAAGAGGCATGATTTGAGGAGGTTTGGGGTTAGTTTTGCGGGGCGTTCCAAAACAACTGAACATGCACGTAAATGTTATAAGATCCAGGAAATGAACTAGCAATCCGTATATTGTCAACATGGATTAGTTGAGAGCAAAAGCACCTTGAGAGAGCATACCGACTGAATGAGAGGAAGATGTACTCAAAGAACCATAGCTAGAATGACATGCAGTGTTAACCAGAATAAGAACCCTAACTTTTTTATTATTCATAAAAACAACACCGCAAATAGAGCTCGCCGTTTAGGATGAGATCTTGTTGTAGTTTTACCAGTAGAGCGGATGGGGCCAAGCCAAACGCCGTCGGTCATGAGCGCCTCCCTCACCGAACGATTTGTGGCCATAGCTAGCAAGATCCACATGCGGGGAGGGAGGATCTGGAGGGGAAGAGAGAGAGAGAGAGAGAGAGAGAGAGAGAGAGAGGTATAGGAGGAGGCGACACGTTTTATTGGAAGGGGTGTGGTTAGTGTGGAAAAAAGAGACGGTATTAATGTGAGGAGGGTTGGGGTTAGGTGGGCGCGCGGGGCATTCAAAAATGAGTGGAGGGAAGGGAAAATTTGAGGGAATGCTTAGTGGGGAAGCAAGTATAAATTTGAGGTATATTCATGTGACAGGACGGCATGTGATAGCATGTTCCTCACATAATGTGTTCACATAGTGTAGTACCAAGTTCCCCGCTTGTTTAAGGTGAGACCAACAGGTTAGCAACGCACAATCATTTTGTTCGTGCATGCAACTTGAAGAAAGCACGTTCATCATGTGAAGTGTCATGGATGTTTACAATTCAAGTTCCCGGTGCCGGTTCTCACGTCATACTTTGAGATCCTACTTTGCATTTGGCAAGGTGCTACCATCCGAAAGATTTCAGAAAGTATGAATCCGAACACACTCCATACTTTGTATTCATGATGCACACCACATAGTGGAGAGGATTTTAAAAAAGAATTCATTGTGTACATCACACTAGGGGATTTCAGCCTGCATGCAAGCTGAGGTTTGCAATGCACAAACATTTTGTTCATGCAAGTATCTTGGAGAAAGCAAGTTGATCATGTGAAGTGTAATGAGTGGTTACAAATTCAAGTTTACGGTGTCGAGTGTCACTTCATACTTTGAGATCCTACTTTGCATGTGGGAAGGTGCCGGCATAGGTGATTGTTCATGTTGGTCATGTGTGAGAATGTTCATCGGATATGTAAGGTGAGCCCAATAGGTTTGCAATGCACAAACATTTTATTCATGCAAGTATCTTGGAGAAAGCAAGTTGATCATGTGAAGTGTAACGAGATTACGAATTCAAGTTTACGGTGCCGGGTGATACTTCATACTTTGAGATAATACTTTTGCATGCAAGAAGGTGCCGACATAGGTGATTGTCATGTTGTTCATGTGTGAGGATGTTCATGGATCACATATAGAGGTGAGCCCAATAGGTTTGCAATGCACAAACATTTTGTTTGTGCAAGTATCTTGGAGAAAGCAAGTTGATCATGCGAAGTGTAACAAGTGGTTACAAATTCAAGTTTATGGTGCCGGGTGTCACTTCATACTTTGAGATCATACTTTTGCTTGCGGGAAGGTGCTGGCATAGGTGATTGTTCATGTTGTTCATGTGTGAGGATGTTCATGGATCGCATATGTAGGTGAGCCCAATAGGTTTGCAATGCGCAGACATTTTGTTTGTGCAAGTATCTTGATGAAAGCACATTGATCATGTCAAGTGTAATGATTGGTTACAAAATAAAGTTTACTGTGCTGGTTGTCACGTCGTAATTTTATATATCCGTTTAAAAAAATTAGTGTAACGTGCCATACCAGGACCATGCACAGGCCGCCACGTTGAGCGTGAAATGTTGCTAGGGTACAAAATATATTGTTTCAACACAGCTTTTGTTTGCTCTAACAGACGCCTGATTCCCGTGACTCGTGGAACCGCCGGACGACGTCCCAACTACTCTGGTCGGTTACCTTATTTGCACGAGAAATTAATGACCGCATTCCTTTTACCGCATCCATTTGCATCTTCTTCCTCGGCCGTTCCTTGTCGTTCGCCACAAACCACACCACCGCCTCCCTGCAGCCATGGACGACGAGAAACTGACAACGAAGACCTACCACATCACTGCCCATGGCATAACCGTGCTGGAGGTGGTGTACACCAATGAGCCAGAGACTGTGGAGTGAGTCATCGGCATGTACGAGCAATGGCTCCAGGAGGAGAACAAGTTCGCCGGCCTCGACCTCGAGTACACACGTAGAAGCAGTTGCAGACGAGAAGGCGTCGCCGCCATGCAACTCGCCATGCACGAGAATGTACTCGTGTACCACTACTGCAGGTCCGAGCGGTGCCAGGCGTTGGTTGAATTCCTGCAACGCAAAGCGATAACTTTCGTTAGCGTGGACACCAGGGGCGACAAGATCATGCTTGCTCGTGCATGGATCAGAATTCCAGATGAGCACCACGTTGACATCCAAAAGCAGTTCTATATCAAAGGTGGTGGAGAAAGGGACTCCATGGGTGACCTCGCAGCGGCCATCGTCGACACCTCATACAAGAACATGAAGAAATCATTCCCAAAGGACAAGCACAGTACTGGGAGTGGAAGCCGCTTTCCGGTACACCTGGAGTACGCAACAAAAGACGGGTATGTTAACTATGAGTTGTACCGTAGGATCCCAATCATTAAGGATGGGCTACGTCACCTTCTACAACCACCATTGAGGGAACGACTCCGCCCCGTAAGAACAAAGACGAGGGATCTTCGAGCGGCTGGAAGCGTCGGAAGGGAAACAGCAGGTGGTGAATTGTTAGAACTTGGATGTGTACATTCAACTAGTAGTATCTAGTAGTATGTTAATTTAGATTGAGTGAACATATGTTCTATGATTGTTGTAGGTCAAAGATGCTGTGTGTATTGTATTACTTATTTACGTTAAACATAGTGGTGTGGTGATGTACAAATGCAAGGTACCTTATGTAAATATTTGTGCTTGTATCCTGGTTAACTTTGTCAAAATGTTTTTCGTGAATGGGGTGAACACTTTCAGAAATATTTTTAAGGACTTCCAGAATCAATGTGAGGGCTTTCAGAAAATTCATGACCCACTATTCGAAATAGTTTTAGTGATTTAAGAACTTTGAGTACTCGTTTCGGATATAGTGTGAGCATCGTTTGAAAATATGAAAAGTAGGACAATCAATGTTAGTCATCACAATTATAAACGGAGACTCTTTGGATGCAACGACCACATGATGTACAGGTTTGGTATGGAAAATCATTTACTGAATGTAAACTTTTGGTATGTAAAATGTCCTGTATTTTTCTAGTACTGTTGCGACACCTAATGAGTGATGAACACAAGCACACTGAAGTTATTTTTGAAAAGTATACAAAAAATAGCAAATGGAAGGAATGGACGGTCACGTCTTCGTGGTGACGTCAAATCTGGCTCAACATTCAGACTATTTCGGCAACCTCCTCGTCTCCAACCACGATTTAAGCAGTTGCCAAATCCGCTCTAAGGTACAACCAACTCACCATCATCCTCATTTGACTCTCTTTTTCTCTCTCTCTCTCTCCCTCTCTCCCTGTCAACCGCTCTCGCTTCCTATCAGTACCATCCATGTCTCGCGGTAGATCTTTCAGCCACCTCGTCGGCGACAGGATGGTGTTGTCAGGCTTGGTAGCCCCATTCACGGAGGAACACCGCATCCCAATCCATGGCGGCGACAGCATCCACACCGTGTACACGAACGACAACAGCGTCGTCCAGCACTAGATAGAACATGCTGAATAGTTTATGGATACCTTTCGAGTATCGTTCGTCGGCATGGACGTCGAGTACACCCGCCGCCAGAAGAACGGCCTGTCTAAGAACAGAAGGCAGCCCTCATCCAGATCTCGTATGCCATGAATTTTCTCCTTTACCAGGTATGCCGGCCTCAAGGTGTGAGCCCATCTCTTCGCCACTTTCTCCTCAAGAACAGTGATACGTCTCCAACGTATCTATAATTTTTGATTGTTCCATGCTATTATAGTATCAATCTTGGATGTTTTATATGCAATTATATGCCATTATATTTCATTTTTTGGGACTAACTTATTAACCCAGTGCCCAGTGCCAGTTGCAGTTTTATGCTTGTTTTTGCCTTTTCAGAAAATCACTATCAAAAAGTGTCCAAACGAGAAAAAAAACTTTGGATTAATTTTTTCTGGACCAGAAGAGACCCACGAATCTTCGGGAGAAGACCAGAAGAGCCACGAGGAGGCGAGAATCCTGGAGGGCGCGCCCAGGGGGTAGGGCGCGCCCCAGGCTTGTGGGCCCCTCGTTGCCCCGCCTGACCTAATTCCAGCGCTATAAATTCCAAAATATTCCCAACATACCAGAGAGACAGAAGAGAAAACCTTTCTGCCGCCGTAAGCCTCTGTTCTTCCGCGATCCCATCTGGAGGCCTTTTCCGGTACTCTGCTGGAGGGGGAATCGATCACGGAGGGCTTCCTCGTCAACCTTGCTGCCCTTCCGATGATGTGTGAGAAGTTTACCACAGACCTACGGGTCCATAGCTAGTAGTTAGATGGCTTCTTCTCTCTCTTTGATCTTCAATACCATGTTCTCCTTGATGTTCTTGGAGTTCTGATGTCTACTACACAACTTATTCTTGTAGACTCGTGTTGGGCCTCCAAGCGTAGAGCTTTGTAGGACAGTAGCAATTTTCCCTCAAGTGGATGACCTAAGGTTTATCAATCCGTGGGAGGCGTAGGTTGAAGATGGTCTCTCTCAAACAACCCTGCAATCAAATACAAGAAATCTCTTGTGTCCCCAACACACCAAATACAATGGTAAATTGTATAGGTGCACTAGTTCGGCGAAGAGATGATGATACAAGTGTAGTATGGATAGTAGATATAGGTTTTTGTAATCTGAAAATATGAAAACAGCAAGGTAGCAAGTAACAAAAGTGAGCACAAACGGTATTGCAATGCTTGAAAACAAGGCCTAGGGTTCATACTTTCGCTAGTGCAATCTTTCAACAATGCTAATATAATTGGATCATATAACAATCCCTCAACATGCGACAAAGAATCACTCCAAAGTTCCTATTCGCGGAGAACATAAGATAGAAATTGTTGTAGGGTACAAAACCACCTCAAAGTTATCCTTTCCGATCAATCTATTGAGCCATCCCTATAAGTGTCACGAACAGCCCTAGAGTTCATACTAAAATAACACCATATGAAACACATCAACCAACCCTAATGTCACCTAGATACTCCAATGTCACCACAAGTATCCGTGAGTTGATTATTCGATATGCATCAAACAACTTCAGATTCATAATATTCAATCCACACAAAGAACTTCAAAGAGCACCCCAACGATTCTATCGGAGAAAAGATAATGAAAACGTGCATCAACCCCTATGCATAGATTACCCCAATGTCACCTCGGGAATCCGCGAGTTGAGTGCCAAAACATATATCAAGTGAATCAATATAATACCCCATTGTCACCACGGGTATTCATATGCAAGACATACATCAAGTGTTCTCAAATCTAAAATATTCAATCCGACAATAACGAAACCTCAAAGGGAAAAGATTCGATTCATCACAACAAGGATAGAGAGGGAAGAAACACCATATGATCCAACTATATTAACAAAGCTCGCAGTACATCAAGATCGTGCCAAATCAAGAACGCGCGCGAGAGAGAGAGATAAAACACATAGCTACTGGTACAAACCCTCAGCCCCGAGGGTGAACTACTCCCTCCTCGTCATGGAAACCGCCGGGATGATGAAGATGGCCTCCGGTGATGATTCTCCCCTCCGGCAGGGTGCCGGAAAAGGGCTGTAGATTAGATCATGGAGGTACAGAGGCTTGCGGCGGCGTAAAAACTCATCTAGGTTAATTTTCAGGGGTTTCTGAATATATATGATTTTTCAGCGTTGGAATCACGCGAACAGGTGCCACAGGGGGCCCATGAGGCACCAGGGCGCCCCTGGGGGGGGCAGGCGCGCCCAGGTGGCTCGTGGGGCCCCTGCGGCTCTTTTGCTGCTCCTCCGAAGCTTCCTGGGTCTGTTTCCTTCCAGAAAAAATCGTCAAAAAGTTTCGCTGCATTTGGACTTCATTTGATATGGATTTTTTGGAAAACCAAAAACAAGCAGAAAACAGCAACTGGCACTGGGCACTGGGTCAATATGTTAGTCCATAAAAATCATATGAAAGTGCACTAAAATCATACAAAACTATAATAAACATGGCATGAATACTTCATAAATTATAGATATGTTGGAGACGTATCAGCATCCCCAAGTTTAATTCCTGCTCGTCCTCGAGTAGGTAAATGATAAAAGAAATAATTTATGAAGTGTGAATGCTAGCATAGTGCATAAGTTTGATCAATGATAATTTCAATCAATTTTTCTAGCATCAATATATATCATAATCAGTAGCTCATCTCATAAAACTTCTCATGATCAAGTAGCAAGCTATTCACATGTTTAAAGTATAGGCCATAAACTTTCTTGAAAACTAACAAACTATGTTCTCAGTCATCAAACAATTGCAATTCATCTTATTTTCAGTAAGGGTCTATGTAAGAGCTTTGATCTAGCAAATTCCACATACTCAACCATCATTTAGTCTTCCATGATTGCTGACACTCAAAGCATATTTTTAGAACAAACAATTTCAGTCAAACACATAGGAAGATAGGGGCTTAATGTTTTGCCTCCCAACTTATTTATCTCATGGATAATGTCAACAATAATAACTCATGATCACCTATATTCAACTGGATATATGTGCCTGGATCTTTCCCTACCACATAATGCTTGCCAACTAAAGAATAAATATAGCGGAATAGGGATGAACATTAATGACTCTTGCATAAAAGTAAATACAGAAAAGTAAAAGATAGGCCCTTCGCAGAGGGAAGCAGAGGTTGTCATGCGCTTTTTGTTGTTGGATGCACAAGCCCTTAATGCAAAGGAACGTCACGTTATATTGCCCCTTGTGATAGCAACCTTTATTATGCAGTCCGTCGCTTTTATTTCTTTACCATCACAAGTTCGTACAACGCTTATTTTCCCTTGCAATAAAAGATCATACATATTTTAGGAGCAATTTTTATTGCTTTTTGCACCGATGACAACTTACTTGAAGGATCTTATTCAATCCATAGGTAGATATGGTGGACACTCATGGCAAGAAACTGGGTTTAAGGGTTTTTGGGTGCACAAGTAGTATTTCTACTTAGTATGAATTTTTGGCTAGCAAAAGATCCTAAGCAAGCACCACATGTTAGAGGATCCATGACAATATAACTTCTATGTGAATATAGACAAACATAACTCATTACGTTGTCTTCCTTGTCCAACGTCAACTACTTGATCAAGCTTGAAAATAATTAATGGGGGCTCACAATCATAGAAGATGTCCAAGATAGTATATTTATATGTGAAATTTCTCTTCCTTCAAAATTCTTTCATGAATTGTTCAAGTGACCAATGCTATGTTTGTTAACTTTCAATAAATTTTACCACTTATACTTCTTGTATGTGAAGTCACTACTCCTCATGGGACAAGCATATGAAGCATATAAATTTCAACTTTATGATATTCAATTCATTTCAACAATTTACTCATAGGATATAAGTGAAGAACAAGAGTAAATGACAAACTACTCCAAAAAGATATAAGTGAAGACCAAATGAGTAGTTAAGTAAATAGGTAGCTATGTGAGGAATCTCTCTCATTTAAAAATTTCAGATCTTGATAATTTTATTCAAACAGCAAAGAACACAAAATAAAATGACATTCCAAGAATAGCACATCTCATGTGAAGAAGCAAAAACTTAGGCTCAACCAAGACTAACCGATAATTGTTGATGAAGAAAGGTGGGATGCCTACCGGGGCATCCCCAAGCTTAGGTGCTTGAGACTTCTTGAAATATTATATTGGGATGCCTTGGGCATCCCCAAGCTTGAGCTTTTGTGTCTCCTTAATTCCTCTCATATCAAGGTTTCCCTAAATCTTAAATACTTCATCCACACAAAACTCAACAAGAACTCGTGAGATAAGTTAGTATAAATCAATGCAAAACCTTAACATTCTCTACTGTAGCAAATCACTAAAATTATAATTAAACATTGCATACTAAATGTCTCTGCATATTTAATACTCCTATCCTCAAATAAAATCATTAAACAAGCAAACATATGCAAACAATGCAACTATAACAGCAATCTGCCAAAACAGAACAGTCTGTAAAGGGGGATTTAAAATTCATACTTCCCTAACTCCAAAACTTCTGAAAAATTACCACGTGATAGAGAACTCATGCATGATTACTGTGTAAAAATTTCATTTTTTTTACCATGTTCTGACTATTCAGGAATATTCTGGACATAACAGAAAACTTTCTGTTTTCAAACAGCAACACATGAACTCGTAAACTGAGCATGGTAAAGGCTATAATTGGAATTTTATTGAACTAAAAGATACAAAACATGATTATTGATAACAGCAAGCAAATATAAACAGAAGAAAATGACGCTCCAAGCAAAACTCATATTATGTGACGAATAAAAATATAGCTCCAAGTAAGGTTACCGATAATGTTGAAGACGAAAGAGGGGATGCCTTCCGGGGCATCCCCAAGCTTAGTTGCTTGGGTATTCCTTGAATATTACCTTGGGTTGCCTTGGGCATCCCCAAGCTTAGTTTCTTGCCACTCCTTATTCTCCTCATATCGATATCTCACCCAAAACTTGAAAACTTCAATCACACAAAACTTAACGGAACTTCGTGAGATAGGTTAGTATGATAAAAATAAATCATCCACTTAGGTACTGTCAAGACAAGATTCATAATTATTATCACATAATTACTACTGTATTTTATCATTTCCACAATTTATATTACTCAATATAAGCTATGGAAACACTAAAACAAGCAAACTATGCATCGAAAACAGAATCTGTCAAAAACAGAACAGCATGTAGTGAGCGATTTAAAAATCATACTTATATACCTCCAAAAATTCTGAAAAATTAGGAAAACGTAAAAAATTTCTTACCCAATACTGTGTAAAAATTTCAGAATTGTTTCACTCTCCAGTACAGAATATAAATTCCAGCACTGGACGTAAAAGTTTCTGTTTTTGCACAGAATCAAATCAACAAGCATCCACACTATCCCAAAGGCTTTACTTGGCACATTATTGAAAGAAACATATAAAACATGATTACTACAGTAGCTTAATCATGTGAACACACAAAAACATAAGGTATAAATGTTGGGTTGTCTCCCAACAATCGCTTTTCTTTAATGCCTTTTAGCTAGGCATGATGATTTCAATGATGCTCACATAAAAGTAAAGAATTGAAACACAAAGAGAGCATCATGAAGCATATGACTAGCACATTTAAGCCTAACCCACTTACTATGCATAGGGATTTTGTGAGCAAATAGTTTATGGGAGCAAGAATCAACTAGCATAGGAAGGCAAAACAAGCATAACTTCAAAACTTTCAACACATAGTGAGGAAACTTGATATTATTGCAACACCTACAAGCATATGATCCTCTCTCATAATAATTTTCAGTAGCATCATGAAGAAATTAAACAATATATCCATCACATAAAGCATTCTTTTCATGATCCACAAGCTTAGAATTTTTATTACTCTCCACATAAGCAAATTTATTCTCATTCATAATAGTGGGAGAAAATTCAATGAAATAACTATCATGTGATACTTGATTGGCACAGTCCAATTGAAAATTAAAATCATGATTACAAGTTTCATAGTTATCATTATTCTTTATAGCATACATGTCATCACAATAATCATCATAGATAGCAACTTTGTTGTCATAATCAATTGAAACCTCTTCCAAAATAGTGGAATCATCATTAAATAAAGTCATGGCCTCTCCAAATCCACTTTCATCAATATAATCATCATAAATAAGATGCATGCTTTCATCATAATAAATTTTCCCATCAAAACTTGGGGGACTAAAAATATCATCTTCATCAAACATAGCATCCCCAAGCTTATGGCTTTGCACATCATTAGCATCATGTATATTCATAGAATTCATACTAGCAACATTGCAATCATGCTCATCATTAAAAGATTTTATGCCAAACATTTTATTGAATTCTTCTTCTATCAATTGAGCACAATTTTCCTTTCCATCATTTTCAAGAAAGACATGATAAAGACGAATAATATGAGGCAACCACAATTCCATTTTTTTGTGGTTTTCTTTTATAAACCAAACTAGTGATAAAACAAGAAACTAAAAGATTCAATTGCAAGATCTAAAGATATACCTTCAAGCACTCACCTCCCCGGCAACGGCGCTAGAAAAGAGCTTGATGTCTACTACACAACTTATTCTTTTAGACTCATGTTGGGCCTCCAAGCGCAGAGTTTTTTAGGCCAGTAGCAATTTTCCCTCAAGTGGATGACCTAAGGTTTATCAATCCGTGGGAGGCGTAGGTTGAAGATGGTCTCTCTCAAACAACCCTGCAATCAAATACAAGAAATCTCTTGTGTCCCCAACACACCAAATACAATGGTAAATTGTATAGGTGCACTAGTTCGGCGAAGAGATGATGATACAAGTGTAGTATGGATAGTAGATATAGATTTTTGTAATCTGAAAATATAAAAACAGCATGGTAGAAAGTAACAAAAGTGAGCACAAACGGTATTGCAATGCTTGAAAACAAGGCCTAGGGTTCATACTTTCGCTAGTGCAATCTCTCAACAATGCTAATATAATTGGATCATATAACAATCCCTTAACGTGCGACAAAGAATCACTCCAAAGTTCCTATTCGCGGAGAACATAAGATAGAAATTGTTGTAGGGTACGAAACCACCTCAAAGTTATCCTTTCCGATCAATCTATTGAGCCATCCCTATAAGTGTCACGAACAGCCCTAGAGTTCGTACTAAAATAACACCATATGAAACACATCAACCAACCCTAATGTCACCTAGATACTCCAATGTCACCACAAGTATCCGTGAGTTGATTATTCAATATGCATCAAACAACTTCAGATTCATAATATTCAATCCACACAAAGAACTTCAAAGAGCACCCCAACGTTTCTATCAGAGAAAATATAATGAAAACGTGCATCAACCCCTATGCATAGATTACCCCAATGTCACCTCAGGAATCCGCGAGTTGAGTGCCAAAACATATATCAAGTGAATCAATATAATACCCCAATGTCACCACGGGTATTCATATGCAAGACATACATCAAGTGTTCTCAAATCTGAAATATTCAATCCGACAATAACGAAACCTCAAAGGGAAAAGATTTGATTCATCACAACAAAGATAGAGAGGGAAGAAACACCATATGATCCAACTATATTAACAAAGCTCGCGGTATATCAAGATCGTGCCAAATCAAGAACGCGAGAGAGAAATAAAACACATAGCTACTGGTACAAACCCTCAACCCCGAGGGTGAACTACTCCCTCCTCATCATGGAGACCACCGGGATGATGAAGATGGCCTCCGGTGATGATTCCCCCCTTCGGCAGGGTGCCGGAAAGGGCTGTAGATTAGATAGTGGAGGTACAGAGGCTTGCGGTGGCGTAAAAACGCATCTAGGTTAACTTTCGGGGGTTTCTGAATATATATGATTTTTCAGTGTTGGAATCACGCGAAGAGGTGCCACAGGGGGCCCACGAGGCACCACGGCGCGCCTGGGGGGGCTGGCGCGCCCAGGTGGCTCGTGGGGCCCCTGTGGCTCTTCTGCTACTCCTCCAAAGCTTCCTGGGTCTGTTTCCTTCCAGAAAAAATCGTCAAAAAGTTTCGCTGCATTTGGACTTCATTTGATATGGATTTTCTGGAAAACCAAAAACAAGCAGAAAACAGCAACTGGCACTGGGCACTAGGTCAATATATTAGTCCATAAAAATCATATAAATGCCATATAAAAGTGCACCAAAATCATACACAACTATAATAAACATGGCATGAATACTTCATAAATTATAGATACGTTGGAGACGTATCAAGTTCTATCCGATGTAATCTTCTTTTGCGGTGTGTTTGTTGGGATCCGATGAATTGTGAGTTTATGATCAGATTATTCATGAGAAATATTTGAGTCCTCTCTGAACTCTTTTATGCATGATTATTATAGCTTTGTATTTCTCACCGATCTATCGATTTGGTTTGGCCTACTAGATTGATTTGTCTTGCAATGGGAGAGGTGCTTTGTGATGGGTTCAATCTTGCGGTGCTCAATCCCAGTGACAGAAGGGGACATGACACGTATTTGTATTGTTGCCATTATGGATAAAAAGATGGGGTTTAATCATATTGCTTGAGTTTACTTTGTCTACATCATGTCATCTTGCTTAAGGCGTTACTCTGTTTCATACTTTATACCCTAGATGCATGCTGGATAGCGCTCGATGGGTGGAGTAATAGTAATAGATGCCGGCAGGAGTCGGTCTACTTGTCTCGGACGTGATGCCTATATACATGATCATTGCCATGAATCCGTCAAAATTATTTGCTTTTCTATCAATTGCCCAACAGTAATTTGTCTACCCACCGTATGCTTTGTGTTCGAGAGAGAAGTCTCTAGTGAAAACTATGGCCCCCGTGTCTACTTTATCATATATAAAAAACCTAAAAATACCTTGCTACAATTTATTTACTTTTATTTTAATTAGTATTTTAGTTTATCTATTTATCTCTATAAGATTTAATCCTTGCAAATAACCGCTAAGAGGATTGACAACCCTCTTATTTGCGTTGGGTGCAAGTGTTTACTTTTGTGTGTGTAGTTGCGCTTAACGGAATTTTTCTTGGTTCTCCTACTGCATTGATAACCTTGGTTCTTAACTGAGGGAAATACTTATCTCTACTATACTGCATCATCCTCTCCTCTTCGGGGAAATACCAACGCAGTCTACATGTAGCAGGAAGAATTTCTGGCGCCGTTGCCAGGGAGACATCATCAAAATTACCAAGTACCTTCGCACAAACTATCATCCACATGCATTTATTTTATTTGCCTGTTATTTTGATTTGCCTCTCGTTTTCATCTCCCCCACTTCTATTTATTTTTACAAAAACACAAAAATATTTTTATTTGCTTGTTTCATCACGATGTCTCAAGAAAATACAAAATTGTGTGACTTTTCCAATACTAATAATAATGATTTTATTAGTACTCCTATTGCTCCTCCCGCCAATAGTGCGGAGTCGTGTGACATTAATGCTGCTTTGCTTAATCTTGTTATGAAAGAACAATTTTCTGGTAGTCCTAATGAAGATGCTGCGTCCCATTTAAATACTTTCGTTGAGCTTTGTGATATGCAAAAGAAAAAAAGATGTGGACAATGATATTGTCAAATTCAAATTATTTCCATTCTCACTACGAGACCGTGCTAAAACTTGGTTTTCATCCTTGCCTAGAAATAGTATTGATTCTTCGGATAAGTGTAAGGATGCTTTTATTACCAAGTATTTTCCTCCTGCTAAGATTATTTCTTTAAGAAATCAAATTATGAATTTTAAGCAACTTGAGCATAACATGTTGCAAAATCTTGGGAGAGAATGAAATTAATGTTAAGAAATTGCACAACTCATGGCTTAAATTTATGGATGATCATACAAAAAATTTATGCGGGACTAAACTTTGTCTCTAGAAATTTGCTAGACTCTGCTGCAGGTGGTACTTTTATGGAAATTACATTGTGAGAAGCTACAAAACTTCTTGATAATATCATGACAAATTATTCTCAATGGCACAAAGTACGAACTCCAACTGGTAAGTAGGTAAATTCTGTTGAAGAAATTAATACTTTGAGTGATAAGATGGATGCTTTATTGAAACTGGTTGCTAGCAAAAATGCTCATATTTATCCTAACGATGTGCCATTGTCTACCTTGATTGAGAAAAATAATGATGCTATTGATGTGAATTTAGTCTCTAGAAATAATTTCAACAACAATGCTTATAGGAGTAATTTCAATCCTAGACCGTTTCCTAGAGATTCCTCTAATAATTATTGAAATCCTTATGGTAATTCTTATAATAATAATAATAGGATACCTACTGATCTTGAAATTAATTTTAAAGAATTTATTAATTCACAAAAGAATTTCAATGGTATGATAGAAAAAAAATTGAATAGAGTTGATGAATTGGCTAGGAACATGGATAGAATTGCTCATGATGTGGAAAATCTCAAAACTATAATTTTGCCACCCAAGCATGATATAAATGAGTCTATTAAAGCTATCTATGTCTCCATTAATGAAAGTAAAGAAAGGACCGCTAGGTTGAGAGCTAAGCGAGAATTTCTAGAAAAAGCGATTCCACCCGGTTTCTATCGTAGTAATGATGAAGATATTAAAATGATTGGTGTCACTCCTATTGAATCATTATTTAGTAACATAAAACATGATGATAAAAGGACTGAAGAAGAGTCAACTTTAGATAGAAGGAGTCCCAATTGCTTGGAGGGTTATAATCTTAATGAAAAATGAAAAAGTGGGTTTGGAGAGGTCAAAACTTGAAATAGTAATGCACCCACAACTTTGGATTACAAGGACTTTAATTATGATAGTTGTTCTTTAATTGAGTGTATTTCCTTGTTGCAATCCATGATTAATTCACCGAATGCATATCAACAAAATAAAGCTTTCACTAAACATATTGTAGAAGCCATGATGAAAGTGCATGAAGAAAAACTTGAGTTGGAGGTGTCAATTCCTAGAAAATTACAAGATGAATGGGAACCTACTATTAAAGTCAAAATTAAAGATTATGAATGTAATGCCCTTTGTGATCTTGGTGCTAGCATTTCCACCATAGCAAAGTCTTTGTGTGATGTGCTAGGTCTCACCAACATGGATCCTTGTTCCCTTAATTTGCATCTTGCGAATTCCACTATTAAAAAGCCATTGGGTAGAATAAATGATGTACTTATTCTTGCAAATAGAAATTATGTGCCCGTGGACTTTATTGGTCTTGATATTGAATGCAATCCTTCTTGCCCCATAATACTTGGTAGGCCTTTCCTACGAACAATAGGTGCTATTATTGATATGAAAGAAGGTAATATAAGATTTCAATTTCCATTAAAGAAAGGGATGAAACACTTCCCTAGAAAAAGAATTAAAGCACCTTATGAATCTATTATGATAGCTACTTATGGAATTAATATGAAGGATGACAACACATGAAACTATGCATAATGCCTAGCTAGGGGCATAAAACAATAGCACTTGTTGGGAGGCAACCCAATGAATAAAATAAATTCTTGCTTTTACTTTCTGTTCTTGAGTGTTTAAACAATTATAGCCTCTTTTATGATTGCATTTTTATGTTCTAATTTGTGTTTGTGCCAAGTAATTCCTTTGGGATGATGTTGATGATAGTATAATTGATGCTGTTTGGAAAACAGAAAGTTTTGCGTCCAGTGCTGGAATTTTAATTCTGGACTGGAGCATCAGAAAAATCTGAAATTTTTACACAGTATTTCTATATGAATTGGTTACGTTTTCCTAATTATTCAGAATTTTTAGAGTTACATAAGTATGGCTTTTAAATAGATATTTACAGACTGTTCTGTTTTAGACAGATTCTGTTTTTGTTGCATAGTTTGCTTAGTTTGATGAATCTATGGATCGTATCGGGAGGTATGAGTCATGGAGAAGTTGGAGTGCAGTAGAATTATGCCAATATTAAATATGAATCAATTTACAACAGTACCTAAAGTTTAAGATTTGTTTGTTATACTAACGGATCTCATGAGGTATCTGTTGAGTTTTGTGTGCTGAAGTTTTCAAGTTTTGGGTGAGACTACGATGGATAAAGGAATAAGGAGCGGCAAGAGCCTAAGCTTGGGGATTCACAAGGCACCCCAAGGTAATATTCAAGGAAGACTCAAGCGTCTAAGCTTGGGGATGCCCCGAAAGGCATCCCCTCTTTCGTCTACAATCTATCGGTAACTCACTTGGAGCTATATTTTTATTCATCACATGATATGTGTTTTACTTGGAGCATCTTGTGATATAGTTTGTTTTATTTTGTTTTCTTTTAAGTTTTTTACAATCATCTTTGCTGAACACACCTTTTTGAGAGGGCCACACATTATTCGGGATTTGTTAGAATACTCTTTGTGCTTCACTTATATCTTTTGAGCTAGGCAGTTGCTCTAATTCTTCACTTATATATTTCAGAGCACGGCGGTGGCTATATTTTAAAGAAATAGTTGCACTCTCATGCTTCACTTATATATTTTTGAGAGTCTAATGATTAGCAACGGTAATATGCACGGGTTATGAATTTGGTCCTGATATGATAGGTATTATCAAAAAAGGCATTCGCCCCGCTTTATAGATAAAGCAAACCACCAAGCCACAAGGTCCAACAATGTTCACACCGCCCATAGACACACACACACACGCACACCAAGTAGCACAACACAGAGTACAAGAAGGTTCTGTTGAGGGCACAGCTCAACAAGCCCAAGAAAATAAAGCATAGGCAGCAACATAGCACGGAACACATGGAACACATGAGGAAGAGAAGCTAATCCGGCTCGGGAGGTGACGGAGGAAGCGGCGGCGCCAAGCGGAGAGCCATCGCGCGAAGATCAGCAATGATGGAGGTGATGGCGTCTCGGTCCTGAGGGCGGCTAAGCGGCTGCCAAAGCTGCAAGTAGCCACAATGTTTAAACACCGCGTCAGTAGCACGTCGAAGAGGTACACGTTGGATCACAAGCTTGTTGCAGGTCGTCCAGAGCGTCCAAGAAAGTACTCCAATCATGAGCCACCGGATGTGGCGGGTGTTCGGAGGGGAGGCCTGGACCTCCGAGAATAGCTCGGGGAAGTTATTGTTGCACCAAGTGCCTCCCACCGTTTCCCGGAGGCAGCTCCAAAGGAATTGTGCTGATACGCAGGAGAAGAAGATGTGGTTAGAATCTTCCTCCGTCCCACACAACGGGCACATTCCATCACCCGGACCGTTCCGCTTGAGCACTTAAACACCAGATGGGACCCGGCCGCGGATCCATTGCCAAAGGAAGATTCTAATCTTCAGAGGCAATCTAATGGCCCAAATCACCGCCAGCGGCTCCGGGCCCGGAGAGGCCGCGATGGCCTGATAGAGGGAGTTCGTGGAGAACCTACCAGATGGTTCCAGGCGCCAGGAGATGTGATCGCTAGCCTGTGCCATCTCAGGTTCGTGTAGGGCGATGCAGTCAAGGAGCTCCTGCCAAGCAAGGACGTCCGGGGGCCCAAATGGCCGCCGGAACGCGATGCGCCCTAAGTCAATAAGGGCGGCCTCAACGGATATCCTAGGTTCAATCGCAATGGAGAACAAGTCTGGGAAGCAGGCCACGAACGGATGGTCGCCAGCCCATCTATCAAACCAGAACAGGGTGGAGGCACCGGACCCCACCGCGATGGAGGTCCCAATGCGGAGAACCGGCATTAGCTGTATGATCGCCTGCCAGAACTGGGAGCCGCCCGACCGTTGACAGAAGGCAAGCGGTTGTCCCCTAAGGTACTTGTTCCGGATAATGTCCAGCCACAAGCCGCCCTCTCCCTTAGCGATCTGCCACAACCAACGGGACAGGAGGGCAATTTTCATGCGCTTGGAGGACATTATCCCAAGCCCACCCTGATCCCGCGGCTTGCATATTTCCGGCCACCGTACCATATGGTACTTCTGCTTGTCTCCCTCGCCTGCCCAGAAGAAACGCGCCTGGACCTTGGCGATCTCATGATGCAATGTCTCCGGCAGGCTGTAGAAGCTCATGATGAACATGAGCAGGCTGGACAGGGATGAATTTATGAGGATTGTCCGAGCTGCTTTGGACAGCCACCTGCCCTGCCAAGGCTCAATGCGGTGTTGGAGCTTATTCACAGTGGGCCTTAGCTCGGCCACGGACAGCCTAGTGTCACTAATGGGTATCCCCAGGTACGACGTGGGGAAGGAGCCCAGCTGACAGTTAAGGCGGTCCGCAATACTCTGGCGTTCAGTGTTGGAGTAGCCAAGCACCATCACCTCGCTCTTGTCGAAGTTTATTTTGAGGCCTGACACATGCTGGAAACAGAGCAGAAGGAATTTCAAGTTCGAGATGTCTGAGTCGGAGCCGTCGACCATGATGATAGTGTCATCGGCATATTGCTGGAGGGAGACCCCCCTGCCGCCCACCAGGTGGGGGACTAGGCCGCGGATATGGCCCGCGGCTTTGGCCCGATCTAGTATGGATGCGAGGGCATCCACCACCATGTTGAACAAAAAAGGGGAGAAAGGGTCGCCCTGCCTAACCCCACAGGATGTGGGGAAGTAGGGACCGATCTCCCCGTTAATGTTCACAGCAGTCCGCCCAGAGGTGACCATCTGCATCACCCTGGTAACCCACCGGTCGTCGAATCCCTTCCGGAGCAGTACTTCCCTAAGAAGGGCCAGCCTACCGTGTCGTAGGCCTTGTGGAAGTCGATCTTGAGGAAGACCGCCTTGAGGTTTTTGGAGCGAACCTCATGCAGGACCTCATGAAGGACGAGAACGCCATCCAGGATGTCTCGGCCGCAAATGAACGCTGCCTGGTCTGGGTGGGTGATGCGGTCAGCAAGCGGGGTCACCCTATTGGCATACCCCTTCGCCAGGATACGGAATATCACATTGATAACCGTGATAGGGCGGAACTGACTAATGTTCGAAGCTCCAGGCACTTTCGGTATCAGCGTGATGATTCCAAAGTTTAGGCGGGAAAGGTCAATGGCGCCCACAAAGAACTCCTCGAAGAGCGCCACCACCTCCCGCTTAATAACATTCCAGAAAGTCTGGAAAAACTTCACCGGGAGGCCATCCGGGCCCGGGGCTGAGGCCGGGTTCATACCCTTAATGGCCAACCAGACCTCCTCCTCCGAGAACGGAGCCATAAGAGCCTCGTTCTTAGCCGGCGAGATGCACTGGTGAACGGGCCAAAAGTCCGGAGCAAGAGCTAAGCCACTCCTAGGGGTGGCCGAGAAGAGTGATCTATAGAAGCCATCCACATGGGTACGGATGTCGGCTGGTTGCTGTAGAACCGTCTCGCCATCCCATAGCAGCGGGATGGTGTTCCGGCACCTCCGGCCGTTTGCTATGGCCTAGAAGTAGGCGGTATTGGCATTCCCCTTGAGAACCCAAGTCTGAGTACCTCGGATATGCCAGAAGGCTTCCTCATCCATATATATGACTGTCAATTGATCCTCGAGATCATATCTAAGCATCCATTCGTCCGGGGAGAGGCCGATGGAGTCGGCCCTAAAGTCAAGTGCCTGGATGTCGGTGAGGAGGGCTTTTTTCCGCTCCCGCAAATCGCGGCCGAGATTCGCGCCCCACCCCTTCATGAACTGGCGGGATCGTTTCGCGCAAAAGTGCCAGGAATCCACCGCCGAGAGGGCCCTATGGGGGGGCGAGGCGGCCCTCCACCCACCGAGCGCGGACAACATCGACAAACCTGTTCTGGTTGAGCCAGAAGGTCTCGAAACGGAACCGTGGTGGCTGTGTTGGGCGGTCATTCTCGGTCGAGAGAAGCAGGGGGACGTGGACGGACTCAATACGGGTGATGGCCCGGAGGGAAGCGAGGGGGCACCGGAGCTCCCACTCTGGGGAGACTAGCACGCGATCCAGGACGGAGCGCGTCGGGTCAATCTAGCAGTTGGTCCAGGTAAACCTGGCCCCAACCCTATCTAGCTCGCGGAGACCAAGATCCGCGATGCAGTCGTTGAACATTTGCATCCCGGGGTAGTTAACTAGGTTGTTGCTGTTGTCAGCCTCCGAACGGATGAGGTTGAAGTCCCCGCCAACCACCACCAGGAGTTGGGCAGCCGAGACCTTCTGCTGAAGCTCATCGAGGAAGATCTCGGACCGGCGGTGATCTGCGGGTCCATAGACGATGATGACCTCCCACTTAAAATTTAGGGCCCGCTCGTATAGTTCCATGCTGACAAAAAACTTGCCCCGGTCCATGCTACCCACCTCAAAGGTGGCATCCTTAACGCCTAAAAGGATGCCACCCGAGTGGCCAGTGGTCCCACTAGAAGGGAGCCAGTGCCAGGCGAAAAGGTGGGCGCTCAACCACTCTAGCTCCGAGAGAGAGAACTCGGTGCGCATGGTTTCCTGGATGGCCACAATGTCAATTCGTTCTTCACGCATGTACTCGACTAGTTGGCGGCGTCGGCCCTCTTGGCCGAAGCCGCGGATGTTCCAAAAGAGCGTCCGCATCAAGGAGCCATCGGGGTGCTGCTTGACCCCAGAATGCGGGATGCGCTTTTAGCGCGGAGGGCGGCAGTGCGAGACCGGGTGCGGCCCCGGACCTCAACCACTGCCGTCGGGTCCCTGCCTGCAGCAGGGAGCGAGGGAGTGTCAGCGGCCGGGCCACCAGGAGTACGGAGCAGGCGAGCACGAGTCTCAGCAAGGCGCCCGTCGAGAATTTCCTGGGCGCGGATAGCTGCTATCTGGACTAAGGGGGGAGCGACCTCCCCTCGGAAGACAATCGCCGAATCCACCGCTATCTTAGCGAGGTGGCCAAGCAGAGCCAACTCAAGTGCAGAAAAGGAACAAGTAGCCGGACTAGTAGTTATGACAGCAGTACCTGCGTAGAGGTTCCGGGCCGCTGCCCGGAGCTCAGCCCTCTCGGGCATGGGGATGGCCGGACTGCCCACCGGCCGAGCAGCGTCGATGCGAGCGCTCCGCCGAGAGGCCATCACGGGAGTCGAGACCGACCTCCGCGTCTGGAACAGGCTGCAGTCCGAGGAGGCAGGGGTTGGTGGGACACCGGAGTGGTCACGGTCGCGTCCTCCACAATAGACCCAGCGGGAGGAGCAGCGGGGTTGGCGGCGGCCGGGGGCGCACACGAGATGATGAGGTCGGAGCTGTTGGAGGAGTCCCCGTGCGACAGCAGAAGCAGAGGAGCCGCCGGCATGGGATGGGACTCCTGGCCCGCCTCTCCAGGAGGTGCAACCAACAGGGGAGGGACAGCCGGGGCGGGCCCATCCACGGCAGGGGAGGCGGCAGGAGACAGAGCAGAATCCAGGGGCTTGGCGGCGGACGGGTCAGATGCAGCAGGAGATGGTGAGCAGGGAGAAGCATCGAGGCCCAGGCAAGCACCCGCGGGGGCTTGCGCCGATGATATGGGGGAGCGGGGTGAGGACGCCGGGAGCACCAGGAGGCCGACACTGGAGGTGTCGCTTCCTTCCAGGGAGCTGGCATGCGATCCCACGCCCTCCAGGTGCTCCACCATGGGGACGGTGGTCGCCTGGAGGGGCTGGGACGAGCTGTGCTGGCGACCGGTCGAGGAGCCACCCGGACCCGCAGGAGCCAGGGGGTCGAGGGAGGGGGATCGGCTGCCCTCCGAGTCCTCGTCGTCTTCCTTGTCCGAGTGGTGAGAGTGGCGGTGATGGCGGCGATGACGCGGTGGTAGTCATCGTCTCCCCCAGGACCGCCACCAAAGTGACCATCGTCCGAGAAGCGAGGGTAGCCCACGTGGTTCGGGGGTTCCGAAGAGATCTTGAGATCGTATCCGAGGTCATTGAAGAAGACCCTGACAGTGACCCGGAGCTTGGAGGAGTCCAAAGATTTGACCTTGACGCGGACCTCTTCCTCCTTGCGAAGCGAGAGCTCATCCACCACAACCACCTTGCCGAGGATCCTGGACATATTGCGGATGACCCGCTCGTACCTCGCCTCATCGGGGAGGCCGGCAATGAGGATCCAAGCTGTGTCCAAGACCACCACCGATTTGGGGCCGCGGACCGGCTCCGAGGTGTCGACCACAAGCTTGTTGAGGGCGAGCGTGATATCCCCGCTGCGGGTGCCGTACCCATGGCTAACCACGTCAGGAAAGACCACGTTGAAGGCGTTGCCAGAAGTCGGAGTCACCTGCCAGTCCCACTGACATCGGTAGAGGTGGTTGAGCTCGGCCTCGATCATCTCGGGGGAGGCAACCCCCTCGCCCAATGCCGTCATGATCGCCTGGAGAGAGGGAGTGGGAGGGGGGATGTCCGGCACCTCGACGTGGAAGAAGCCCATACCTTCGACGCCATGTCCGTACATGAACAGCTCCTCCGGCACCGGCCGGTCAGGGCAGAGCAGAGCAGGGTGTCCCGGGTCCTTGCAAATGAAGCAGCACTGCGGGTTGGTGCAAGAGGTCTGTGGATGGCCTGAGATGCCGCAGTTGAAGCACGTCGGAGGATCGATGGTGCGGCCGGTCGACGGGCCGGAAGCAGTAGCCGGGACCGTAGCAGAGGGCGCAGCGCCGGGGGGAGGCTGGGCAGCCGTGGCCCGACCCTGGCCGCGGCGTTTCTTCTTCTTGGCCCCTTGCCGGCCTCAGGTCGCGCCATTCCCGGTCGGGGGAAACTGGGGTTCCCCGCGAGGAGGCTGGTAACGACGGGCAGGCGCCGGGGGGACTTGCTGCACCTGCTGGCGGGGAGGAGAGCGGCCGGGCCGCGCCGGAGAGAGGCTGCGTTCACGCCGGCGCACCGGAGACGGGGATCGCCGACGCGAGGAGCGCCATGAGTCTGCGGGAGGAGGGGAGTGAGGGCGGTCCCGGTAGTCGTTGCGGGCTGGCGAGCGTCGAAGAGGAGAGCGGCGGTCAGGCCGCGGTGGCGAGCGGCGAGCCTCCTACGAGGACAGCTGGTACCGGAGGTCCTCCTCGCGATGGACGGCATCGGGGGATGGACGGGCGGGTTCGCGGCGGTCATCGAGGCGCCGCTTGTGGCGGTCGCCCTCGTCACCCCACTCCCTGGGCATGTCCGAGGGGGGAGCCGTGGCCGGATGGGGGGGGAAGCCAGGCAGAACGACGGCGTCGGCGGGGCGGGGTTGAGGAGGTGGCTGGAGCGGAAGGGTTTGGTGCAGGGCAGGCAATGGGGACGGAGCAATAGGAAAATGACACGGGGGCCAGATGTTCCTATGGCCCGTGCCAGATGGGCCGACCGGGGCGGTCCAGGCCACAGCATCTCGGCCCATGAGGGGACGGCCCAGAGAGAGCCGGCCCAAACTGCAGGGGATCGAGGCGCTGGGTAGGGATTGCGGCTCCAGCGCGGCCGCCGCGCGCGACGCCGGCGGCTCCACCGGCGAGAGACCGCCGACCGAGAGGAGCCAGGGCCGCCGTAGGGAGGATACCGACGAGCAGCGCAGGGAGGACGTGCCGAAAGCAGCGACGATTGGACGAAACGAAGAGCGCCTGCAGATGGGCGACTCCCCTGCGAGGACTAGCCATGGTCGAGGGGGGCGGACGGCGCACCAGCGACGGGGGGCCTGGATGGATGCCAGGTGTCCCTACCGGCACCGAGGTCCGAGCGCCCCGCGACGCCCCATGCCGGAGCACGGCGGCGGCGAGCGCCACGACCCCTCAAGGTGCCACCTTGGGGCGGCGTCGACCGGGCCAGACTGGTCGGCGGAGAGGGCAGGCACGACCGCGAGAGGAGAGCAGAGCCTCCATACCGGGAGGCCGAGCCACCCTCCGTGCTGGTCCGCACCGGCCGTGGCTCCCGTCGTTCCAGAGGCCGTCCGGCGAGCCGGTCATCCTCCTCGGCCAGGTCCGCCCAACGGAGCGAGGGGGCCGCCGACCCAGCGGGCGGCAGCGATGCTGGACCGTCCGCGAGGGTGGTGGAGGGGGCGCGGGGCCGCCGGTGCTCGTCGGGGAAGGGGGGACCGGAGGGCGGGGACGCCCGTTGCAGAGGCGCCGTCGCCCGCGGGGTCGCGAGCGCAAGATTCAAACGCCATCCTTTTATCTCCATGATAGGTATTCAAGAGGGATATAATAAAAACTTTCATGTAGATCACTGAATATGATAAGTTTGATTCCTTGGAATAGTTTTGCGATATTAAGATGGTAATATGTGGGAGGTGCTAGTAGATAATTGTGGTTTAGTAAGAATATTGGTGTTAAGGTTTGTGATTCCCGAAGCATGCACGTATGGTCTGTTGTTATGCTAAGAAATTGGAGCATGATTTAGTCTTGATTTGTCTTCCTTTGTGTGGTGGTCGGGGGCACGCAATGGTTAACTCCTACCAACCTCCCCCTAGGGGCATGCGTAGTAGTACTTTGCTTTGAGGGCTAATAAACTTTCGCAATAAGTATGTGAGTTCTTTATGACTAATGTGAGTCCATGGATTATACGCACTCTCACCCTTCCGCAATTTGCTTGCCTCTTCGGTACCGTGCATTGCCCTTTCTCACATCGAGAGTTGGTGCAAACTTCGCCGGTGCATCCAAACCCTGTGATATGATATGCTCTATCACACATAAGCCTCTTTATATCTTCCTTAAAACAGCCACCATACCTACCTATCATGGCATTTCCATAGCCATTCCGAGATATATTGCCATGCAACTTCCACCGTTCCGTTTTTATGACACACATCGTCATTGTCATATTGCTTTGCATGATCATATAGCTGACATAGTATTTGTGGCTCAGCCACCATTCATCATTTTTATACATGTTACGCTAGCGCCATTGCACATCCTGATACACTGCCAGAGGCATTCATATACAGTCATATTTTGGTTCTAGTATCGAGTTGTAAAATTGAGTTGTAAGTGAATAAAAGTGTGATGATCATCATTATTAGAGCATTGTCCCAGTGAGGAAAGGATGATGGAGACCATGATTCCCACACAAGTCGGGATGAGACTCTGGACGAAAAAAAGAGAGGCCAAAAAGAGCCGCAAAAAAAGGAGAAAAAAATAAAATGAGAGAAAAAGAGAGAAGGGGCAATGTTACTATCCTTTTTCCACACTTGTTGATGCGGAGCATCCTATGGACATCACCATGTCAAGAGTCCATTTGGCAAGTGACATGTGTGACATCTACTTCACATACATAAAGGTGAATCATCTCCTTCACACGTGTTCACTTGACCCCTTCGAGGATGGTATACTACTTGACACTCCTCTCGTATGCATGCATAGGTATTACCGGAGCTTCACCATCGACGAGGAGGAGTGTGAGCCCATGTGTACGTCTACACCATCCGTGAGGGAAGCATGGAAGAGAAGACGGAAGAAGACGGAAGAATGGACAAGTCTGCACTTGCCCGGATCATCCGGATCCCCTCCCAGACGATCCGGCCGACGCTCGGATGATCCTGCTCCAGGCCCGGATGATCGGGCCGTGCGTCCCCAGACATCAGCAGCCTTCTCCATGAAGCCGGATCATCCGGGACCCCGCCCGGATCATCCGGAAGATGCCCGGATCGTCCAGACAGAGTCTCGGACGTCCGGCTGCTGTACAGCGGCTACGACCCAGCCGGATCATCCGGGTGCCCACCCGAATCATCCGGGCGATGCCCGGATCGTCCGGGTGCCCACCCGGATCATCCGGCCTTTGCCTGCGCGCATGTCTCCGGGCCGAGGCCCATGTACCCATTTCGCCCCTCACTTACCCCTTCATGGGCTAGCACTATATATACTCCTCCTCCTCCTCCATTTAGGGTTAGCTAAGATTAGATCTAGGCATTAGAGCTTAGCTCATGTATCTCCTATTGTGGGATTCCTCTTGAGAGAAAAGACTCCATTGGATACAAGGCCTCCTAAGGGAGAAGGATTCACAAGTGAATCATCAAGACCCATCTCTCCTAAAGTTTTGGATGAACTACCTTGTAACTTTATTTCCCTTGTTGTTCTTGGATCTTGATGCACCTCGTGTATTGCTTGTGATTTGAGGAGTACTTGGAGTGAATCTTGTCCAATAGAGTGTTTTCCCCTTTGATTTCTCCACGTTTTTCGTGTTCTTCGCGTTTCTCCTCGAATCCACCTCCAATTCGTGAACATCGGGACAAAACTCAACGATTAGGGTTCTACCCTACATCATCTTGGTATCATGAGCCACGTTGCCACGAATTTGGAGCCCTACCCCCCATGTTCTAGCCATTAGTTCGAATTTTTCTCCCCAATTTCGAAAATTTCCACAAAAAGAGCCCCAAATTTTTTCTTGCATTTTGATGTTTCTTGTGAGTTTTTGTTGATTTTGATCCATGGATCTAGTGTTTGGCAAGTGGATCTACCTCCCTTGGCGTTCCCTAGCCCCATTTTTTCTTTTTGCCCTTCAATTTTGACCCCGAAAATCGAAAATTTCGTCCAAAAATTCGTCTCCCCAAGCAATTCCTGAGCAGAGTTGACCTGCCCGGATCATCCGGACCTGCTCCCAGATCATCCAGGCATCACCCGGATCAGCTAGGCGCCCTCCCGGACGTCCGGACCACCCACGCACCCCCATAACAGTACCAGAGCTGATGAACCCGGATCATCCGGACCTACTCCCGGATGTCCGGGCAACCCTGAAACTGACACGGCTGAATGTAACATCCCAAATTTATTAAATTTGGATGTTAATAGAATCATCAATGCATCTCATATTTTATTGCATTTTGGAGTTTTTCTGAATATTCAAATATTATTTTCCACTCAAGAAAACTAAAAGAGAGGGGATAAAATGACTTCCTCAAATATAGAAGAGTTGGAGAAATTATTGGAATATTATTTGGAGGATTTGGGATTTATTTGGTATTTATTTTATTTGCCAAAAGTGCATTAATTGCATTAGGAAAATATTTTCAAAATTTTATGTGCTTAAATTAATGTTTACTGTGTTCTATAATATCATTAGTGATTTTATAAATTACTGTGGTATTTTTGTAAATTCCTTTGAGTTTGTTTTGGGCCACTATTTGTTTTTTGTTAAAAAAAACACCGTCTGGACCGAAACTGAGTTCGGCCCAGGAGAGCACCGACCACCCAGCTGCATTTGGCCCAAGGCCCAGCTCCCGCGCCGAAATCCCTAGGCACCGGCCGCCCGCCCTCGCCTCTCTTTTGCCGCTGCCACTGACCCGTAGGGCCCAGCCCGTCCCCAACCTCCCGCTCGACCCGCTCGGGATAGAGCACGCAGCGCCGCGCCCCCGCAACCGCCGGCAGCCATGCGCTCGGGATAAGCATTATTCCCACGCAGCCGCAGCTCCTCGCCTCGCCTATAAGTACCCCGGAGCCCCCTCTCTCGATCCTGCCGTCTCGCTCTTCCCCACGCCACTTCTAGACGTCGCCGTCGCCGTTCGCATCTCGCCGGAGCCGAGCCGCTCCGCCGTCCATTTCGTCGCCGGTAAGCTACCCGAGGCCTCCAAACTCTGTTTTTTCGAATTCCCGTGCCCATGCGCACCATCTTGACATCTTTGTGACCCCTAGGGATCGTCGGAGCGACCGCACGTTCGACACCGCGCCTCGCTGGAGCACCCGGAGCACCGCCGTCTTCCTCTGCTCCACTCCGACGCTCCCGAGGATCTCCGCCACCACCATCCGGCCGCCCTCGTCGAGCCGCATCCGCCCGTCTCCTTCCCCGACGCCGGAACCCGCCGTAGACGCCGCCCCATTCAACGCTGATGCCTGCGCCACCGTCGAGTTCATCGCCGTCGCCCGCTGTAAGTCCCCCCCCCCCCCCCCCCGCACTCTCGTCCGCCCGATCGGGATCCTAAGGCTTAGATTAGATGTTGTTTTTTTTTTATTTTAGTGAACTGGCATGTGCTAAGGATTGGCCGTCCGCCGTATAAACCCCGCAACGGACAGACGTCAGCCAATCACAGCGTGCCGCGTGTCCAGGGACCCGGTTGCGAGAAAACTATTATTTCTGTTTAGTCCCTAAAAATTTGCAATTTAGCCCCTAAACTTCGATTAGCCCTAAATTTTCAACCGTAGATCCAAATTAGGTGAAACCAGCGGCAAAATGTTCGTTTTGATTAGATCTATCCAGAGAACCCATATTTGCAAACTTTTGCAAATTTCAAATTTGAATTGTTTTAAATTCAAATTCAAACTCTTTTTGGCCATAACTCCTAAACCGTAGCTCCGTTTAAATTAATTCTTTTTGCACTATGTCACCATAGCAAAATCCTATGATCTGAACTTTATCATGGCACTTTTCACACAACTAGGATCTGTCCATGGATATTTTTACTCGTATGCCTTGTATGCACTATAGTTCACATCACATTTTTGAACCCATGTCATATGTTGCTTTGCACTTAGAATATTTTTGTGCTAGTTAAGTGGGCTGTGTGTTCATTTGGTTTTTCCGAGCCTTTTTGTTTTGCATGTTATTTTGGTTCTTTGAATGATTGCTTATGTGAGTTATTTACTTTGACGATAGATTGTCCGGAGTGCGAAGCAGAATACTATTAGTCTCTAGAGTTGAACCAGCAGTACCAAGGCAAGTTCACATTTGACCATACTTTTATTACCTATGTTTTTATTATGCACTTAGTCCTTTGTGGTAGGATTGCATGGTAGGAATTTATGCCGGATGGCTATGCTTTTACCTAGTAGTTCACTTGAGGTAGGTCTGAACAATACAACCTTTGTCACCACCGTGTAAGTTTATTTTTGCCTCGCTAATGTAGACGTGGATTGGGGAGTGTTCATGGTGAGACATGAGTGACAAAGTAGTAATCAGGACCAAGACTTTTAAATGAACTACCTGGGCGGAATTGGTTTGAATGGTGGCGAAGTACAGTGGGAGCATGCATGGGAAATCCATGGTGGTGCACCACTAGTGGCCTGCCGCCCAGGCTCAAAGGGATCAAACATGTTTTCATGTCTAGAAGCTTACGTGTGCAGCCACAAGCCAATATGGGCTCTGGCTTAGTTGAGTGGTTAGTGTGACCTCTTCCGGGATAGGCTACCAGATGTACAATGAGTAGGTGTATCGGCCTATCCGTGGGTTAAGAAGGAATGCTTTCGAAAGACTATGTCTCGATCTTCCGATCAAGGAGGTGGTCGAGTCTTGTGGGGAAAAGTGCGCAAACCTCTGCAGAGTGTCAAACCTAATCGATTAGCCGTGTCCCCGGTTATGGGCAATTTGAGATTTTAGTAGTGGTAATGCCGGGAGATCTCATCACCCTTAATTTAATCAGTGGGTTTAAATAAACTTTGGGAATGGATTGAGTTGGGGTTGCCAACTCATCCTATGCTATTTTGTAGTGGTAGAATAATTCTTTTACAATAGGGAAAAACCAACTTGATGCAAAGTTAAACTTAGAGCTTCCACCAGCCAAATTGCATGTACAAATAGGTTCATTATACTTGTGATGTGACTTGCCAGTACATTCCATGTACAGACCTACATGGCTGCAACCTATCTTGTTGCAGAGATATATCCGATGAGGATTAAGGTGCGATAGGTCGATGTTCTACACTCAGCTTTGCTCGTGGAGTTGATGGACTCATTTACTTCTTTGCTTCCGCAGTATTTGTTTAATGGCCTTATGCCATATTTTTGTAATAATTGTATTACTCCTGGACTATCGATGTAATAAAGACGTGTGTTATTTCTGTTATTTCATCGAGTACTGTGTGTGCTAGCAAATCAATCCAGGGACTAGCACGGTAAGCACAGAGACTTCGATCCTTATTGGGTCAGATCGCTACAAGATGGTATCAAAGCACACGTTGACTGTAGGACGCGACCCCTAGAAAATGGAAAAGCCATAGGATGAAAATTATATTTTAAAATTTCCCTATATATCCGTTGGTCTCGTACTTTTCTCTACTTCATTACTAATTTCTCCTCTCTTCCAAATGTAGATGTCGGCCGCCATTGTCGAGTTTGAGCAGCCCGATGAGACCATGCCCTTTGGGAGGCAGCTGATGAAGATCGTGAAGCACCTGAAGATCGCGCTGCCCACACTCACGGGGACTTTCACGGCCACCTTGCCCGAGGAGACATGCTGGAGAATTGATGTCCATATCCCCGGACGCACCATCGAAGTCCACACCGAGCCCATTGACTTGTATCTGGATGTTGGATCATGGGGCTTGGGCAAGGGCATTGCTACTCATATTGCTCTTGGCCGCATTCAGGAGGAGTACGCCGAGGAACTCAAGAAGACCTCCTTTGTCATGTACGCGCGCCGCAACGCGAATGGAGACGTGGTGCGTACCCTGGAGGATGAGACGATAGCATCCCATATCCAGGACATGGAGGAGCACATTCGCAGGATGGAGGTAGAGCTGGACCACAACCTGATCGTCACCAAGAACCTCATGACCTGCAAGGCCAAGCTCGAGGAGGAGCTCCAGGATGCTCGCATCGAGCACGAGGGAGAGATTGACGCGCTGCAAGAGAAGTACGACGACTTGAAGCCTCAACTTGAGGAGGCCGAGGAGAAGCTGGATGAGGGAGAAAACATCCAGGAGGATCACTCTTATGGTGCTTATGTTAGCCAGGACAAGGACCAGGATGACAAGCTCGGAGATGACGACACAGAGAGTGATGCAAGAACACCCGACGTCAACATGGTTGACTAGTCATCATCCGATGAGAGTTAGATTTTAGTCCACCATGAGAGTTTAGGGATTCGATTTCGTTATTCGATTTCATTATTCGATTAGTTTTATTCATTTGTGAGACCATGTCAAATCTTGTGACATGGCTTATCTTAGGTTGATGATTTGTGTGAACCTCTTTGATTGAAAGTGAATTGGTGTGATTTGAAGTTTTATTGCTATCATTTGCATATGGGTAGTGTGATTTTCCTCATTAGTCCCTTGTTCTATTCTAATTTCTCACCCACTCTAAACCCATCAGATGCCTCCGAGACATGACCCGGTATCCAACTTTCCACCGGAGCTCACTCATTGAATCAGAACAAGAATGCCCTTATGCAGATGCTTATCCAAAACCAGAATCAGAACCAGAACAACAACAACAACCCACCGCCGCCACCCCCAGTTGACAGTCTTACCCGTTTTCTGAGGCTGAACCCGCATGTGTTCTCCAGCAGCACGGAGCCGATCATCGCGGATGACTGGCTTCGCAAGAAAGGAAGGGAGCTCGCCATAGCTGGTTGCAATGATGTGGAGAAGGTGAGGTTTGCCGCTCACCAGCTGGATGGACCAGCAGCTTCATGGTGGGAGAACTACACCACCACGTACCCCATGGAGAGTGACTTCGACTCAGTTCCAGCAGGCGTTCCGCACTGCTCATGTTTCAGCTGGAGCTATGAATCTCAAGAAGAGGGAGTTCTGCAACTTACGCCAGGGGAACCGTTCAGTGGGAGAGTATGTTGATGAGTTCAGCAAGTTGGCCCGTTATGCTCTAGGAGACGTGGCCACAGATACAGCCAAGTAGGAGAAGTTTCTGGAGGGACTGAACGATGAGCTGGGAGTTCAGTTGATGGTAGCGACTTTTGAGAACTATCAAGAGTTGGTTGGCAAGGCTATCATTCTCGAGGGCAAGCATCAGTAGATAAAGAGACGCAAGAGGAAATATGGTCAGGGCAAGTTTCAGTCTAGAGCTCAGCAGAAGCCCCAATACACCCCGTACCCAGGATATGCTGGCTCAGGATCCAGTAAGTTTCGAGGGCACAACCATCATAACCATGGTGGTCATTTTCAGCATGGAGGCAATGGCCACAACCACAATGGCCACAAGAATGGCAATGGGAATGGAGGAAACGGCAATCAGCAGTGTTCCAGCCCTACTACACCAGTGAGGAAGGATCTGAGTCACATCACCTGCTTCAAGTGCAAGAAAATAGGGCACTACTCCAACGAGTGTCCCGAGCTGTAGAATGGAAATGGCAATGGGAGTTCTGGAGGCAAGAAGCCTAATCCTTTCACCAAGGGGCATGTGAATCATGTCAATGTGGAGGAAGTCTATGAGCAGCCTGATGAAGTGATTGGTAAGTTCTTGGTTAATTCATTTCCAGCACTCATTCTTTTTGACACTGGTGCATCGCATTCATTCATATCAAGGGGATTTGTGGATAAGCATAAGTTGCCTACCGTAGCTCTTAAGTCACCCATCCTAGTGAGTTCTCCGGGAGCAGAGTCTATGGTTAGTCAGGGATGTTTTCAGTTACCTCTGAACATAGGGGGGCATGTCTTCCCCAGAGATATGATCGTACTTGAGTCACAAGGATTGGATGTTATCTTAGGCATGGATTGGTTGTCCAAGTATGAGGGAAGTATTGATTGCGCCAGTAGGTCGATTTTTCTCACCACCCCAGCGGGAAAAAGGATCAAGTATGTGTCCAGGTTTAAACCTAGGAGGACTCAGGTGAACTCTCTTACGGGAGTTGTTCAGGAGGAAGTACCAGTGGTGAAGGATTATCCCGATGTATTTCCAGAGGAGTTACCAGGTATGCCACCAGATCGGGAGATTGAGTTTTTGATTGAGCTGCTGCTAGGCACATGACCTATCTCCAAGAGGCCATATCGAATGCCTGTTAATGATTTGGAAGAAGTCAAGAAATAGATCAAGGAGTTGCTGGAGAAAGGGTATATTCACCCGAGTTCATCACCTAGGGGAGCCCCAGTACTCTTAGTGGAGAAGAAGGATGGAACCTTGAGGATGTGTGTGGATTACCGCTCCTTGAATGAGGTGACCATCAAGAACAAGTATCCCCTGCCGATGATCAATGACTTGTTTGACCAGCTAGAGGGAGCAAGTGTTTTCTCCAAGATCGATCTTCGATCCGGTTATCACCAGTTGAAGATCCGTGAGAAGGATATACCCAAGACAGCTTTTACCACGAGGTATGGGCTTTATGAGTATACAGTCATGTCCTTTGGTTTGACTAATGCCCCTGCCTATTTTATGAGTATGATGAACAAGGTATTCATGGAGTTCTTGGATAAGTTTGTTGTGGTATTCATTGATGATATATTGGTTTACTCCAAGAATGAGGAGGAACATGCCGAGCATCTGCGCTTAGTTCTCGAGAAGCTCAGAGAACATCAACTTTATGCCAAGTTCAGCAAGTGCGAGTTTTGGTTAAAGGAAGTGGGATTTCTTGGGCATGTTGTGTGAGGTGAAGGGATTGCAGTGGACCCTTCCAAGGTTGAAGCCGTCACCGAATGGAAGGCACCCACCTCAGTCAGTGAGATTCACAGTTTCCTTGGACTTGCAGGATATTACCGGAGGTTTATTGAGAATTTATCCAAGATTGCAAAGCCCATGACAGAGTTGTTGAAGAAGGACACCAAGTTCGTTTGGACTAAAGAGTGTGAAGCCAGCTTTCAGGAGTTGAAGAAGCGTTTGGTTACAGCCCCAGTGCTAGTTCTGCCTGATATACACAAGGATTTTTAGGTGTATTGTGATGCTTCACGTCAGGGACTTGGAGGTGTTCTTATGCAAGAGGGAAAGGTTGTAGCTTATGCCTCACGACAGCTTCGACCTCATGAGTTGAACTATGCCACACATGACTTGGAGTTAGCAGCCGTGGTGCATGCACTCAAGTCTTGGAGAGACTATCTTATTGGGAATCATTGTGAAGTTTACACGGATCACAAGAGTTTGAAGTATATCTTCACGCAGAAGGAGTTGAACCTCAGGCAAAGGAGATGGTTGGAACTTATAAAGGATTATGACATGAGTGTGCATTATCATCCAGGGAAAGCCAATGTAGTGGCGGATGCTTTGAGCCGTAAGAGTTATGTTAACACCCTTACAGTAGGAGGTTTACCTCAGGAGTTATGTGATGAGCTTAGAGACCTTCAGTTAGAAATAGTTCCAAGAGGTTATATTGCTGCACTCGAGGTTCATTCCACCTTGTTGGGAAGAATCAGAGAGGCCCAGAAGTTGGACAAAGGTATCGCTGAGATAAAGGAAAATATGAGCAAAGGGAAAGCAGAAGGATTCCGTGAGGATGAGCATGGAACCATATGGTTTGGGCAGCGTATTTGTGTACCCAATGATCCAGAGATCAGGAAGTTGATTCTTCAGGAGGCTCATGACTCACCATACTCAATACACCCAGGTAACACCAAGATGTATCTGGACTTGAAGGAAAGTTGTTGGTGGGCCGGTATAAAGAGGGAAATTGCTGAGTATGTGGCGATATGTGATGTATGTCAGAGAGTAAAGGCAGAGCATTAGAAACTAGCAGGTTTACTTCAGCCATTGCCGATACCTGATTGGAAATGGGACAGACTTGGTATGGACTTTATCACGGGATTACGCAGGACCCGTTCAGGTTATGATTCCATCTGGGTAATAGTTGATCGTTTGACAAATGGTGCTCACTTCATTCCAGTGAAAACCACCTATTCAAGTGCTAAGCTGGCAAAGATATATATGACCAGGATTGTATGTCTGCATGGAGTTCCGAGGACCATCGTATCAGATAGAGGAACACAGTTTACCTCAAAGTTTTGGCATCAGTTACATGAAACTTTGGGTACCAGGCCAGAGTTCAGTACAGCCTTCCATCCGCAGACAGATGGGTAGACAGAGAGAGTCAATCAGATTCTGGAGGACATGTTGAGAGCCTGTGCGCTAGACGATGGGTCTAGTTGGGATGATAACTTACCTTACGCAGAGTTCTCGTACAACAACAGCTATCAAGCTAGTCTGAAGATGGCTCCTTTCGAGGCATTGTATGGGAGGAAATGCAGGACACCTTTGATGTGGGATGGAGTTGGAGATCGCAAATTGTATGGACCAGATTTGATCAGAGATTCTGAGGAGAAGGTCAAGTTGATTCGTGACAGACTCAAGATAGCTCAGTCTAGACAAAAGAGTTATGCCGATGCTAAACGCAAGGAAGTGGTCTATGAAGTGGGAGATAGAGCATATCTTCGAGTGTCTCCACTTCGAGGTATTAAGAGATTTGGAGTCAAGGGAAAGTTAGCACCACGATTTGTGAGGCCATACAGAGTTCTGGAATGCAGAGGAGAGGTTGCATATCAGTTGGAGTTACCAGAGGCTTTGTCAGGAGTTCATGATGTGTTCCATGTTTCCCAGCTGAAGAAGTGTCATGCAGAGATGGCAGACATTCCTTTGAGAGATACAGTGCCACTGGAGGCAATTCAGTTGGAGAGCGATCTAACTTATGAGGAGAAGCCTGTTAAGATTCTTGAGACTGCAGAGAGAATCACTCATACCAAGATCAGCAAGTTCTGCAAGGTTCAGTGGAGTCACTACACAGAGGAGGAAGCTACTTGGGAACGAGAGGAAGATCTCAGGCAGGACCATCCACACGTTTTTGCTGGCCAACCCGAATCTCGAAGGCAAGATTCATCTTAAGGGGGGTAGGTTTGTAACATCCCAATTTTATTAAATTTGGATGTTAATAGAATCATCAATGCATCTCATATTTTATTGCATTTTGGAGTTTTTCTGAATATTCAAATATTATTTTCCACTCAAGAAATATAAAAGAGAGGGGATAAAATGACTTCCTCAAATATAGAAGAGTTGAAGAAATTATTGGAATATTATTTGGAGTTTTTGAGATTTATTTGGCATTTATTTTATTTGCCAAAAGTGCATTAATTGCATTAGGAAAATATTTTTAAAATTGTATGTGCTTAAATTAATGTTCACTGTGTTGTATAATATCATTAGTGATTTTATAAATTACTGTGGTATTTTTATAAATTCATTTGAGTTAGTTTTGGGCCACCGTTTGTTTTCTGTTAAAAAAAACACCGCCTGGACCGAAACTGAGTTCGGCCCAGGAGCACACCGACCGCCCAGCTGCATTTGGCCCAAGCCCAGCTCCCGCGCCGACATCCCTAGGCACCGGCCGCCCGCCCTCGCCTCTCTTTCGCCGCTGCCACTTACACGTAGGGCCCAGCCCGTCCCCAACCTCCCGCTCGACCCGCTCGGGATAGAGCACGCAGCGTCGCGCCCCCGCAACCGCCGGCCGCCACGCGCTCAGGATAAGCATTATCCCCTCGCAGTCGCAGCTCCTTGCCTCGCCTATAAGTACCTCGGAGCCCCCTCTCTCGATCCCGCTGTCTCGCTCTTCCCCACGCCGCTTTTAGCCGTCGCCGTCGCCGTTCGCATCTAGCCGGAGCCGAGCCGCTCCGCGGTCCATTTCGTCGCCGGCAAGCCACCCGAGGCCTCCAAACTCCGTTTTTTCGAATTCCCGTGCCCATGTGCACCATCTTGACATCTTCGTGACCCCTAGGGATCGCCGGAGTGACCGCACGTTCGACACCGTGCCTCGCCGGAGCACCCTAAGCACCACCGTCTTCCTCTGCTCCACTCCGACGCTCCCGAGGATCTCCGCCACCACCATCCGGACGCCCTCGTCGAGACGCATCCACCCGTCTCCTTCCCCGACGCCGGAACCCGCCGTAGCCGCCGCCCCATTTGACGCTGACGCCTGCGCTGCCGTCGAGTTCGTCGCCGCCGCCCGCTGTAAGCCCCCCCCACTCTCGTCCGTCCGATCGGGATCCTAAGGCTTAGATTAGATGTTGCTGTTTTTTTTATTTTAGCGAACCGGTATGTGCTAAGGATCGGCCGTCCGCCGTATAAACCCCGCAGCGGATAGATGTCAGCCAATCACAGCGCTCCGCGTGTCCAGGGACCCGGTTGCGAGAAAACTATTATTTCTGTTTAGTCCCTGAAAATTTGCAGTTTAGCCCCTAAACTTCGATTAGCCCTAACTTTTCAAGCGTAGATCCAAATTATGTGAAACCAGCAGCAAAATGCTCATTTTGATTAGATCTATCCAGAGAACCCATATTTGCAAACTTTTGCAAATTTCAGATTTGAATTGTTTTAAATTCAAATTCAAACTCTTTTTGGCCATATCTCCTAAACCGTAGCTCCGTTTAAATTAATTCTTTTTGCATTATGTCACCGTTGCAAAATCCTATGATCTGAACTTTATCATGGCACTTTTCACACAAATAGGATCTGTCCATGGATATTTTTACACGTATGCCTTGTATGCACTATAGTTCACATCACATTTTTGAACCCATGTCATATGTTGCTTTGCACTTACAATATTTTTGTGCTAGTTAAGTGGGTTGTGTGTTCATTTGGTTTTTCCGAGCCTTTTTGTTTTGCATGTTATTTTGGTTCTTTGAATGATTGCTTATGTGAGTTATTTACTTTGACGATAGATTGTCCGGAGTGCGAAGCAGAATACTATTAGTCTCTAGAGTTGAACCAGCAGTACCAAGGCAAGTTCACATTTGACCATACTTTTATTACCTATGTTTTTATTATGCACTTAGTCCTTTGTGATAGGATTGCATGGTAGGAATTTATGCCGGATGGCTATGCTTTTACCTACTAGTTCATTTGAGGTAGGTCTGAACTATTCAACCTTTGTCACCACCGTGTAAGTTTATTTTTGCCTCGCTAATGTAGACATGGATTGGGGAGTGTTCATGGTGAGACATGAGTGATAAAGTAGTAATCAGGACCAAGACTTTTAAATGAATTACCTGGGCGGAATTGGTTTGAATGGCAGCGAAGTACAGTGGGAGCATGCATGGGAAATCCATGGTGGTGCACCACTAGTGGTCTGCCGCCCAGGCTCAAAGGGATCAAACGTGTTTTCATGTCTAGAAGCTTACGTGTGCAGCCACAAGCCAATATGGGCTCTGGCTTAGTTGAGTAGTTAGTGTGACCTCTTCCGGGATAGGCTAGCAGATGTAGAATGAGTTGGTGTACCGGCTGCTACTTATAGCTTGCGTTGGTATTATCCCCGAAGAGGAAGGGGTGATGCAGCACAACAGAGGTAAGTATTTCCCGCAGTTATGAAACCAATGTTATCAATCCAGTAGGAGAAGCACGCAACACCTCGTTAGCAGTACCTGCACACAAACAACAAATCCTTGCACCCAATGCAAACTAGGGGTTGTCAATCCCTCGGCGGTCAATTGCATGATTAAATTGTATTTGATAGATAGATAGATTGAAACAAAAATACAAAATAAAATAAATAAAAGAAAAGTGCAGCAATATTTTTAGGGTTTTAGTAATATGATTTAGATAGACCCGGGGGCCATAGTTTTCACTAGAGGTTTCTCTCGAGAAAATAGCATACGGTGGGTAGACAAATTACTGTTGGGCAATTGATAGAAAAGCAAATAATCATGACGATGTCCAAGGCAATGATCATGTATATAGGCATCACGTCCGAGACAAGTAGACCGACTCCTGCCTGCATCTACTACTATTTCTCCACACATCGACCGCTATCCAGCATGCATCTAGTGTATTAAATCCTTAAAAGAACGGAGTAACGTCTTAAGAACGATGACATGATGTAGACAAGATAAACTCACGCATGAATAAACCCCATCTTTTTACCCTTAATAGCAATGATACATACGTGTCATGTCCCTTTCTGTCACTAGGATTGAGCACCGCAAGATCGAACCCATTACAAAGCACCTCTTCCCATGGCAAGATAAATCAATCTAGTTGGCCAAACCAAATCAATAGATCGGAGAAGAAATATGAATCTATAATAATCATGCATAAAAGAGATCAGAGAAGACTCAAATAATATTCATGGATAATCTGATCATAAACTCACAATTCATTGGATCCCAACAAACACACCGCAAAAAGTGATTACATCGGATAGAACTCCAAGAACATCGAGGAGAACATTGTATTGAAGATCAAAAAGAGAGAAGAAGCCATCTAACTACTAACTATGGACCCGAAGGTCTGTGGTAAACTACTCACGCATCATCAGAAGGGCAGAAAGGTTGATGTAGAGCCCCTCCGTGATCGATTCCCCCTCCGACGGAGTACCGGAGAAGGCCTCCATATGGGATCTCTCGAGAACAGAAACTTGCGGCGGCGGAAAATGTATTTCGTGGACTCCCCTGAGGGTTTCTGATTTTTTGGGAATTTATAGTGGTGGAATTAGGTCAAACGGAGCTCTGTCGGCCCCACGAGGTACCAGGGTGCGCCAGCCGGCTTCTGGCCTCCTCCCGAAGCTTCTAGTGTTTATCTTGTCCAAAAAAAATCTCCAAAAAGTTTCATGGCATTTGGACTTCGTTTGGTATTGATTTTCTGTAAAACAAAAACAGGGCAGAAAACAACAACTGGCACTGGGCACTAAGTAAATAGGTTAGTCTCCAAAAATGATATATAATTTCTGTAAATGCATATAAAAACATCCAAGATTGATAATATAACAGCATGGAACAATCAAAAATTATAGATACGTTGGAGATGTATCACCGGCCTATCCGTGGGTTAAGAGGGAATGCTTTCGAAAGACTATGTCTCGATCTTCCAATCAAGGAGGTGGTCGAGTCTTGTGGGGAAAAGTGCGCAAACCTCTGCAGAGTGTCAAACCTAATCGATTAGCCATGGCCCCGGTTATGGACAATTTGAGCTTTTAGTAGTGGAAATGCCGGGAGATCTCATCACACTTAATTTAATCAGTGGGTTTAAATAAACTTTGGGAATGGATTGAGTTGGGGTTGCCAACTCATCCTATGCTATTTTGTAGTGGTATAATAATTCTTTTACAATAGGGAAAAACTAGCTTTATGCAAAGTTAAACTTAGAGCTTCCACCAGCCAAATTGCATGTACAAATAGGTTCATTATACTTGTGATGTAACTTGCCAGTACATTCCATGTACTGACCTACATGGCTGCAACCTATCATTTTGCAGATATATCCGACGAGGATTAACGTGCGATAGGTCGATGTTCTACACTCAGCTTTGCTCGTGGAGTTGATGGACTCATTTACTTCTTTGCTTCCGCAGTATTTGTTTAATGGCCTTATGTCATAATTTTGTAATAATTGTATTACTCCTGGACTATTGATGTAATAAAGATGTGTGTTATTTCTGTTATTTCATCGAGTACTGTGTGTGCTAGCAAGTCGATCCAGGGACTAGCACGGTAAGCACAGAGACTTCGATCCTTATTGGGTCGTGTCGCTACACTGAATTTTTGTTTCGGCCATAAATAATTCATCCGAACTTCGATTTCGATGTTCTCTAGCTCGTTTTGTAGGTGACATCCCCCATTCCACAAAAATACTTCCACCATCATTTGACTCCATCAAATTTTTCAAAATTTGGCATGTTTGCCTAGGCCTTCCACCATAACTTCCGCACCACCACCCAAAACTTCCGCAACCTAACCCATTTTGGTTCCCATTGCATTTGTGGTTGTTTGAGTTGTGATTTGAGTCTCCTAAGGTGTTTCGGCTACTTAGGGACGGTTATTTCTTCATCATCCACTGGACGGCGTGTATCGTGCCATCATCTCCATCGATCACTGAGCTTCCGCATCGACGACGGCCGTCCATCCTTTGACACCATCTTCAACCGGAAGTAAGGCCGGTGACCCCCGACTTCGTGAAAGGTTAAGTGTGATGAAGGTATACATTCCGTCATACACTTTTCCTTCCTTGCCATTACATCTTGATAGCCCCACCATCTTTGCGAATAGCTTCATACCTATTGAGACTAGCTATCCGAGTATTGCCGGGCTTCGCGAAAACTTGAGCACCATAGTGATACGATATCATATTGTTGCATCATTTGATATATCATATAGTGCAATTGCTTGCTCCCGTGCATATCTTGTGATACTTGTCCCATATATTTGGTTGAGGCTCAATAAGAATAGTGGAAAGGAAGAAAAAAAAGAGTAAAAAAAAGCTTTTAAGCAAGAAAGAGATCAAAGCTTATAAGCAAAGAGGGTTTAGCATAGAAAGATATACTTGTGCATGAGGATTCATGGAATAGGAAACGTTTTGCTTACATGTATATAGGATTGGTGTCAAGTGGTGAATCGTGCCCAAACGTGCAATCAAGCTAGCGTCTCTCCTTGTGTTTGTGCAACACGAGCATAGTCTTCGTTAGCAAATTGTGTTGCTCATCCCTATAGTTGCACAAGCCCCATTATCCCACCGCATGTGTTTCTTTATTACCCTCCTCTACATTTGTGATTACTTGCTTTGCATTTTGAGTCCTTTGGATTGATTTCAACATTTACATATCTTGGACTTCACTTTGCTTGATATTTTGTGCCACTAACCCCACCGAGCTCCATTATAAGCCATTTGTGTCGGTTGTGAGGATTGGACAAGGTTTTTCACCAAGTGCACTCTTTTCCTGGCATACATTGTGGTCTTTTGAGATCCATCTACAACTTCAGAAAGAGGTAACTATGGTATGTTCATTCCATCTCTTTCTCACACCTCCTTGAGTGCTTCTATGGACAGGGACGGCACATCTCCTTCGGTCTATAACTACAACGATGAGTTTGATGCCATGAAGAACCACTTGGACGCCAAGATGGATGCTCAAATGGAGGAGCTTAAAGCCCTCATCAAGACCGGCAAGAGGTCTTCCTCATCTTCGAGAAGACGCTCAATTGCACATGCTTCCGAGCTACCATCTCCGGCAAGATCACATCGGCATCGACACCATCATCGACAAGAACGTGAAGGTCAAGAGCTCAACACCAACCACCGCTCTACGACTTCACCATCTACCTTGGCATCTTTGCCAAGCGACTTCAAGGCATCTTTCGCCTTCGGATATGCAGCATCTTCGCCAACAAGTACCTCAAAAGAAGCTCCCCAAGCTCAAGTCCGCGACTTCCACGAGCTACTACGACCTCGACACCGACCATGAGATTCCTTTCTATGGGACTCAAGACCCCGAGGAGTATCTCGAGTGGGAGCGCAAGATGGACGACTACCTTAAGCTACATCAAGTCCCTTCCGAAGACCACGTGAAGTGCGCCACAAGGAACTTCCACGACTACGCGTCGACATGGTGGCTTCACACACCTTCGAAGAGCTTCAACATGAGTTGGCCCAAGATGAAGAAAGTGATGCGGCGAGAATTTTTGCCTTCCACCTACATGGAACATCTACTTCGCCAATTGGAGAACACCATCCAAGGATCCAAGTTCCTCGACGAGTACTTCATGGAGATGAAGAAAGCCTTGCGACGAGCCGGTGTGGATGACCCCATTTGGATGAAGTTCCACTTCATGATGGGATTGAACAACGACATCTCCAAGACTATCTTCCTCGACAACTACGAGTCCCTCGATGAATTCTACCTTGGTGCTCTCAAGGCGGAACAAGAACTTATGAAGGACAAGGCTTCTCCACCCCGAGCACACTTCGTGACGACCACGCTCCAAGACGACGAGCATGAGGGTAGTACCACCACAATGTCCAAGCCCGACGAGCTCCAAGACGACGCTCCCAAGTTCGACATCACCGCCATCCCTCTTTGTGGCATTGACGATGCCGAGTCTACCACGACTCTTTTTGAAGACGGCGTGGCGATGACTATGACTACAGAGCCTCTCAAGGAACATGCTTTGGAGGCAAGCGACAAGGTGGCGAGCAAGGATGATGCTTCCATCTTTGGAGGCAAGAGTGAGATGATCGAGCATGGGATTTTCCCTTCGGTCATGGAGGCGAGTGATGTTGTGCCATCTTCGGCCTTCATCCACGGTGACGGTGACGAGATGGTTGAGCATGGGATTTTCCCTTCGACCATAGCGGCGTTTGGAGATGACTTGAGTGACATGAGCAACCATATTGAGAGTGAGAGTGAATTCACCACTAGCCCCATATATGATGAGTTGCCCCAATTCCCATGTCAGGAGAGCCACAACCCCCACCACTTGAGTGAGATGAGTGACTCCACCTTATGTGAGTTTGAGTGCACCTATTTTGAGGGAGTGAGTGAGCCACCACATAGAGAGAGTGAGATAGTTGATAGGTCTTGTGAGGTCATTTTGATTTCTAATGACTTAACCTCTACCTCTATTGTGTCTTCTGATTTGGTGCTAGGTCCCATATATGATGACGCGTCGATCCTCGACGACTTCGTCCTTCCTTTGGACAAGACGATGGCCATGGTGGAATATGATGCACCCCCACATGGTTCCATCAAGTTGATGAACATGACCACAATTTGGTCTTTTCCACCTCACCTACACCACATGAGTGGAATGACAAAGGTAACATAGGTGAAGGTGATGCTCTTGTCCCACTAGTGGACATTGATTGCTTGCATGATGTTGATCCTCCTATTGACACGCTTCATGATAGTATGATTTCCCCATGCGAAGATTTACCCATTTATGATGAGTTTGATGATTTCCATGTGGAGTCTATTAGTTGTGATGCCATGTTGCATAGGATTTCTTGTGCTAATTCTCTCGGTCACATCATGTTTGACAATCCGCTTGACTTGTCATATGCTATGCATGAGATCAACCATATCGCATCTTTGCAATCTCATCGTAGTAAATATGCATATGCCATTAAAATAAACCCAATTTTCACATATGGTATAGATGACAAGCCCATGGTTATTGGCATTTGTTTTTCTTATGATGATATTGATAAGCTTCCTTTACTTCATTGCCATCATATGCCATGCCATGACCACCTAGCTTCGGACATGCATTGTTTGCCATGTTTTTCATATTCTCCATATGATGTTTCCGCTATTGCTCATGAGAAGACCCCCATAGTTTCCTCATACATGTTAGGAAATTTTGATCAATCCCATCCATTGCATGATCACAATACTTGTGTGCACAATAAGCTCCCCATGAATACAAATGCTATTGATGTACCATATACTTGCACTCTCAATTTGTGTCCCCATCGTGTAATACATCAAAACTATTCTTTCATGATGGATGACATGTTCTTGTACCATGCATCAAATTTCTTTGAGCATTGCTTGTTTTGTGCTAACTCTCATGTGCACATACACATCATGATGGATGATGTGTACATTTACCACGCACACACATTCTTTCGTTTGTGTCTTTCTTGTGTAGGTCATCACACTTACTCGTCAACCTCGCAAGCGCACGAGTTGATGAAACGAGCTCTAGAGAGCAATGATGATTTGGGATCACGTGGATTATCATTCCCACCGCTCCCTTCGCGCAAAGACTTCGCGCATTTCTTCTACATGGCCCTCACATGGTTATGGGTTATTGTCCATTATATATCATTTGCCCATATTGCCATGTTCACTTTGTATGATATGCTCATTTCCATTTTGATGACATGCTTTGGTGATACATGCTTTGCATTACACATGATCCATGATTCTACTACTTGTAGGTGTGTTTGCATGCTTGGTGGAGATATCACTTGTTATTGCCATGTTTGCTTTGTGCCCCATGCCTATGATGATGATTTTGCCATGCTTTGTGTTCGTGTTTGCGATATGTCATGTGCATTGCCTATATCTACTATTTGCTCACATGACATGATTTCCTCTAGTATGTTGCATCTTCGCACTACTAGTTTGCACGACATGATTACTATGCTTGCTTGTGTTGCATCGAACATGATTATCCCATGCTATTCCCATGTGTTTGATTGCAACAATATCATTTCTTCACATATGCCATGTCACATTGATTTCTACATTCTTGACTTGATTGCCTCACACATGTTGAACAATTGCTCTTTCCATTGTGTTGAGTGCCACACTACCTTCACTACACCATATGCACATTATGCTTGGTTTGTCTTGCATTTGACCCATGTTTCCACATCTCATCTTCTTTGGTGTTGTGAATGATTCTTATGCATACCATTGACCGTTTATTGAGTGCTTTGTGCATAATTGCTATGATCATGAGGTAGATGCTTGTTCTCTTGTCACACATATTTGCATCTCTACCTCCCATTTGCATGCTTGTTTCCATGATGCCTTTGCTTATGCTCAATTTATGTGCTTATGTGCCATGCCACAATCCCTTGTCACACCATATGATATGCATGATGATGACACTTGTTGGGTGAATCGCCTCTTGAATGATTGGTTTTGCACTAACGCTAACCAAATTTGTTTTCCCAAGTGTTTGGTTGTCTTTGCTCCTTTTAAAGGAATCACGAGACGATGCGATATTGGAGAGTGCCCATTTCGAGCTACAAGATGATAAGTTCTTGGTGATCGTCCACTTCTACACGACGATGACATCTCTTTCCCATGGTGATTTGGATTTCGATCCAAGGACGGATCTTTCCCAAGGGGGAGGGGATGATGCGGAGCATCCTACGGACAACACCATGTCAAGAGTCCGTTTGGCAAGTGACACGTGCGACATCTACTTCACATACATAAAGGTGAATCATCTCCTTTACACGTGTTCACTTGACCCCTTTGAGGATGGTATACTACTTGACACTCCTCTCGTATGCATGCATAGGTATTACCGGAGCTTCACCATCGACGAGGAGGAGTGTGAGCCCATGTGTACGTCTACACCATCCGCGAGGGAAGCATGGAAGAGAAGACAAAAGAAGACGGAAGAATGGACAAGTCTGCACTTGCCCGGATCATCCAGATCCCCTCCCGGACGATCCGGCCGACGCCCGGCCGATCCGGCTCCAGACCCGGACGATCCGACCGTGCGTCCACAGACATCAGCAGCCTTCTCCACGAAGCCGGATCATTCGGGACCCCGCCCGGATCCTCCGGAAGATGCCCAGATCGTCCGGACAGAGTCCCGGACTTCCGGCTACTCCACAGCGGCTACGACCCAGCCGGATCATTCGGGTGCCCACCCGGATCATCCAGACGATGCCCGAATCATCCGGGTGCCCACCCGGATCATCCGTCCTTTGCCTGCGCGCATGTTTCCGGGCCGAGGCCCATGTACCCGTTTCGCCCCTTAGTTACCCCTTTGTGGGCTAGCACTATATATACTCCTCCTCCTCCTCCATTTAGGGCTAGCTAAGATTAGATCTAGACATTAGAGCGTAGCTCATGTATCTCCCCTTGTGGGATTCCTCTTGAGAGAGAAGACTCCATTGGAGTACAAGGCGTCCTAAGGGAGAAGGATTCACAAGTAAATCATCAAGACCCATCTCTCCTAGAGATTTGGATGAACTACCTTGTATCTTTATTTCCCTTGTTGTTCTTGGATCTTGATGCACCTCTTGTATTGCTTGTGATTTGAGGAGTACTTGGAGTGAATCTTGTCCAATAGAGTGTTTTTCCCTTTGATTTCTCCACGTTTTTCCCTCGTGTTCTTCGTGTTCTTCGCGTTTCTCCTCGAATCCATCTCCAATTCGTGAACATTGGGACAAAACTCAACGATTAGGGTTCTACCCTACATCACTTGTGCTTCAAAGTAGCACCATGTTTTTCATATAGAGAGTCTCCTATTTTGTCACTTTCATATACTAGTTGGAATTTTTCATTATAGAACTTGGCTTGTATATTCCGATGATGGGCTTCCTCAAATGCCCGAGGTCTTCATGAGCAAGCAAGTTGGATGCACACCCACTTAGTTTTCATGTTGAGCTTTCATACACTTATAGCTCTTAGTGCATCCGTTGCATGGCAATCCCTACTCCTCACATTGACATCAATAGATGGGCATCTCCATAGCCCGTTGATTAGCCTCCTTGATGTGAGACTATCTTCTTATTTTTGACTTCTCTTATTTATCTCTATCACCATACTCTATTCCACCCATAGTGCTATATCCATGGCTTGCGCTCATGTATTGCGTGGGGGTTGAAAAAGCTGAAGCGCGTTAAAAAGTATGAACCAATTGCTTGGCTAAAACCGAGGTTGTTCATGATAAATATTTTGTGTTAAGAAGATGGAGCATGACAGGATTATATGATTTTGTAGGGTTAACGTCCTATAGCATTTTTATTTTAAAAGACATGATTGTTTATTGGTATGCCAGAGTATTGATTTCTTTATATCAAATTATAGACTATTGCTTTGAATCATCCGGATCTTATTATTCATACCGTAAGAGAAATATTACATGATGAAACATGATAGGTAGCATTCCACATCAAAAATTCTGTTTTTATCATTTACCTACTCGAGGACGAGCAGGAATTAAGCTTGGGGATGCTTGATACGTCTCCAACGTATCTATAATGTTTGATTGTTCCATGATATTATAGTATCAATCTTGGATGTTTTATATGCAATTATATGCCATTATATATCATTTTTTGGGACTAACCTATTAACCCAGTGCCCAGTGCCAGTTGCTGTTTTCTGCTTGTTTTTGCCTTTTCAGAAAATCATTATCAAAAAGTGTCCAAACGAGAAAAAAAAACTTTGGATTAATTTTTTCTGGACCAGAAGAGACCCACGAAGCTTCGGGAGAAGACCAGAAGAGCCACAAGGAGGCGACAAGCCTGGAGGGCGCGCCCAGGGGGTAGGGCGCGCCCCAGGCTTGTGGGCCCCTCGTTGCCCCTGCTAACCTAATTCCAGCGCTATAAATTCCCAAATATTCCCAATATACCAGAGAGACAGAAGAGAAAACCTTTCCACCACCGCAAGCCTCTGTTCTTCCGCGATCCCATCTGGAGGCCTTTTCCGATACTCTGCCGGAGGGGGAATCGATCACGGAGGGCTTCTTCATCAACCTTGCTGCCCTTCCGATGATGTGTGAGTAGTTTATCATAGACCTACGGGTCCATAGCTAGTAGCTAGATAGCTTCTTCTCTCTCTTTGATCTTCAATACCATGTTCTCCTTGATGTTCTTGGAGTTCTATCCGATATAATCTTCTTTTGCGGTGTGTTTGTTGGGATCCGATGAATTGTGAGTTTATGATCAGATTATTCATGAGAAATATTTGAGTCCTCTCTGAACTCTTTTGTGCATGATTATTATAGCTTTGTATTTCTCTCATATCTATCGATTTGGTTTGGCCTACTAGATTGATTTGTCTTGCAATGGGAGAGGTGCTCTATGATGGGTTCAATCTTGCGGTGCTCAATCCCAGTGACAGAAGGGGACATGACACGTATTTGTATTGTTGCCATTAAGGATAAAAAGATGGGGTTTAATCATATCGCTTGAGTTTACTTTGTCTACATCATGTCATCTTGCTTAAGGCGTTACTTTGTTTCATACTTAATACCCTAGATGCATTCTCGATAGCGGTCGATGGGTGGAGTAATAGTAGTAGATGCAGGCAAGAGTCGGTCTACTTGTCTCGGACGTGATGCCTATATACATGATCATTGCCATGAATCCGTCCTAATTATTAATTTTTCTATCAATTACCCAACAGTAATTTATCTACCCACCGTATGCTTTGCGTTCGAGAGAGAATCCACTAGTGAAAACTATGGCCCCCGGGTCTACTTTATCATATATAAAAAAACTAAAAATACCTTGCTGCAATTTATTTACTTTTATTTTAATTAATATTTTAGTTTATCTATTTATCTCTGTAAGATTTAATCCTTGCAAATAACCCACAAGTATAGGGGATCAATCGTAGTCCTTTCGATAAATAAGAGTGTCGAACCCAACGAGGAGCAGAAGGAAATGACAAGTGGTTTTCAGCAAGGTATTCTCTGCACGTACTGAAAGTAGCGGTAACAGGTAGTTTTGATAGCAAGATAATTCGTAACAAGTAACAAGTATAATAAAGTGCAGCAAGGTGGCCCGATCCTTTTTATAGCAAAGGACAAGCCGGAACGAACTCTTATAATAAGCAAAGCGTTCTCGAGGACACATGGGAATTTCATCTAGTCACTTTCATCATGTTTGTTTGATTCGCGTTCGCTACTTTGATAATTTGATATGTGGGTGGACCGGTGCTTGGGTGATGTTCTTACTTGAACAAGCCTCCCACTTATGATTACCCCCTCTCGCAAGCATCCGCAACTACGAAAGAAGAATTAAGATAACTCTAACCATAGCATGAAACATATGGATGCAAATCAGCCCCTTACGGAAGAGCGCATAAACTAGGGTTTAAGCTTCTGTCACTCTAGCAACCCATCATCTAATTACTACTCCACAATGCCTTCCCTTAGGCCCAAATATGGTGAAGTGTCATGTAGTCGACGTTCACACGACACCACTAAAGGAAGCACAACATACATATCATCAAAATATCGAACGAATACCAAATTCACGTGATTACTTATGACAAGACTTATCCCATGTCCTCAAGAACAAAAGTAACTACTCACAAATCATATTCATGTTCAAGATTAGAGGGGTGTTGAATAGCATTAAGGATCTGAACATATAATCTTCCACCAAATAAACCAACTAGCATCAACTACAAGATGTAATCAACTACAAGATTGAATACAAGAGATGAACTAGGGTTTGAGATGAGATGGTGCTGGTGAAGATGTTGATGAAGATTGGTCGTCCCACGATGAGAGGATCGTTGGTGATGTCGATGGCTTCGATTTCCCACTCCCGGAGGGAAGTATCCCCAGCGGAATCACTCCACCGGAGAGCGAAATAGATCCTGCCCAGGTTCCACTTCGAGACGGTGGAGCTTTGTCCCGAAAGTCTTCTTCTGATTTTTTCTAGGGCAAATGGCTTCATATAGTAAAAGGAGGGGGCCAGAGGCCTGCCAGGGGCCCCAGAAGCCAGGGGGCGCCCAAGGGGGTAGGGCGCGTCCCCAGGCTTGTGGCTTCCTGGTGGGCCCCCTTCTGTTGATTCATTCGCCGGTAATTTTTATATATTCCAAAATAATTCTTCGTAAATTTTCAGGTCATTTGAAGTTGTGCAGAATAGCTATCTCTGTTTCACCCCTTTCAGGTCCAGAATTCCAGCTGCCGGCATTCTCCCTCTTCATGTGAATCTTGTAAAATAAGAGAGAAAAGGCATAAGAATTGTACCATAAAGTGAAATAATGATCAAAAAGATAATAATTATTAGTAGGAAATCATGATGCAAATTGGGCGTATCAACTCCCCCAAGCTTAGACCTCGCTTGTCCTCAAGCGAAAGCCGAAATCGATAATCATGACCACATGTTTAGAGAGAGAGGCGTCAATAAAAATAAAATACGGACATGGAGCATCATGATCTTTATTATAACAGCAATATATCTGTGGCACCCCGGCTCAGAGTCACCGAAGCACCCCGTATTCCAGCCCAGAGATCAAGTCTTCTGGAATACGGCACTGCTTGGCATAGAACAAATCAGCTCTTTATTACAATTAGTTGGGGTACAAGGGTTTGAGATATTACCAAGGGTTGCCTTGGCAAAGCTACGCTTGCTACGACAATTCTATGCAAGCAGCAGCAGAATTTCGGCGTCGAAATGGACTCCACTCCGCAGGGACTCTGGCTAGGGACACATCCTAGCTCGCGACTCGAACACCTCCACTATGCAAACCTGGCGGCACCTGCAATCTGGCATGACAAGCCAGGTGAGTACTTTGAATGTACTCTCAAGCTCGCCACAATCAAGAGCATCAAGGCATAACAATGTCATAGCAATCATGATTAAATCAGATTGAATGCTACTAAAAAGGGTGGAAGATAATAATAACATACTATTGCTACATCTATCAAGCTTGTTACCCCTACATAACCACTTTGCCCTGAACCACATGATTGAACCACTTACTCTCGTGACCCAACTCATGGTCACCTCAAGAATTACTGACAATCATCCCCAGGAGCATCTTCAACAATTACCAACAGTCCTCAACAACCGGTCTCCTAACCATACTAAGATGAGTTCTTCCATCATTAACACGTCATTCCCTCATTGGTGTTGATCAGACAGTGTGACTTAGTATGAACTGTGTCCAATACCGTGGACGCGTCTATTCGAATAGATTCTTACACTCTGCAGAGGTTGCACACTTTTCCCACACTATGAAGCTCCTGGTCCCGTACCTCGGTACACTTCCCTTCCGGGTGGACCGGTGCTGCTCCAACGAAACTTGTCTAACCCGTGACTCCTCCACCGTACCACCGACATTCATCCTCCCCGGAGTCCTGCCCTGGGTGGCCCCTGTGTCACTCTTGACACCTGCCACCATCGTGGCCAACAAACTGTCCCAAACGGGGACCTGAGCTTAAAAACCAAACTGGGCTCACAAGGTTATCGTCGTCTACCTGATCAGGGCAGCACGTACGCATAACCTTCCCTCTTTGGTGGTACCGATAAAAGGGCACGCTGTTAGACCAAGACAAGGCCGTCCCATTCCGGCAGGTGTGGCTGCACTGGAAAGTTCGGTTCAGTGGCACTAGACCAACGATGAAGGATTTATCCCCGAGTAATCATAGTCATCACTGACACTCCGATATACAAATGATCCAAGTTACTACAATAACCAACCAGAAATCCAATGAGCATCATGACCCACTTCTACTACTGACCTCATATATGTAGTACCAGTGGAATCACAAAATAATCATAGACGGTAATCTCATAATCCGACAGCATTTCGACATAACTCTGGAAATCTACTACTAATCCAAAATCCCATCATCATCATCACAGTAACTTATTCAAAATCTCGAAGGCATTACATGAATTAATCCATTCATAACTAAATCATATTTAGTATTAAAATAATTAATTCTACCATGATATTGCAATGCAATTATGCAAATGAGAGTTGTGGCTTGCCTTGCACCAACAGAGTGTGGGAGTACTCCTGGCCTTCACCAACTAGGCAAACAAATCTAGAAAAAAAACATTTTTGGAAGCATTTTCAAATACCACATAAAGACTTTTCTTTTGACAGGAAATTCTAGACAGCAGAGAAAAATCCCAATTTTTTACAGCAACTAGAGGAGCTCCTAAGAAAAATAATGCAAAAAGAATGAACTCATTTGGACTTATGGTTTAAAAGATATTGATGGTCAAAGTTCAGTCAAACTTTTGGAATTATTTGAATTAAACAGAAAACTGGAAAATCCCAGAAGCGGCCACGTCGAAGACGTAAACTGGCTGCGCGCCTCCACTTACGTACCGGTTCGGCCGCACATGGAGTCGCCGACAGATGGGGCCCGCTTGCCAGGTTTGAATAGGGAAAGAGAAGGAACAGAGAGCGGCGACTCATCGGCGACGGTTGTCAGTGATAGCGACAGCGGTGAGCTTAGGAGTGGCGGGGATGGAACGAGCAGACGATGGCGAGCACTCCCGTACCCGTGGCTCCTCGAACGGTGGCCAGATGCGGTCGCCCCCTTCGTCTCAGGCAGCGGCGAGCTACGGTGGTCGATCGATCCGGCGACTCCGACGAGCTCTTGGGCAGAGGAGAGGTTGGGGAGGGTCAGTGGAGTGCCACGAGCTCGGGGGTGGCCTCGGCTGGAGCTGGGGTGGGCAGAGGCGAGCGGACGGAGCTGGGGCAGAGTGGCGGAGCACCTCGCCGGAGTTGGAGAAGAAGGGCTCTCCGGCCTGCCCTGGCGCTGCTGGTGGCGATTGAGAGGGAGAGGAGGGGAGGGGTGCAGCGAGACGAGGCCGGGGAGGGCCTTTTATAGGTGGGCGGAGGGTGGCCGAGCCACTCGGCGCCGCGGACACGTCGCCGGAGCGGGTACGGTGAGGTGGCCATCGCGGAGCGAGGTGAAGCGACGAGAGAGGTCAGGGGAGTTAAGCGCAAGGCGACGGCTCGCTGGGAAGCTGCCAGCCAGCTCATCCCCGTACGGCCACTGTGCCGCCCATGCGTGCACTTGGCCGTCTGCGGCGGCGAGCCTCGCCGGAGGGGGTAGAAGGGTCCAGGCTGGCCAGGTGGACGGCGGTGATGACGTCGGCATACTAGGACAAAGAGAGACATCGAGAGGTGACCGGAGCGAGTGTGTCCGACGTGGGCGACATGCAGAGCACGGTTTTGGCTTGGCCAGACGCATGGTCACCGCATGCACTGGTGCACGCAACGCACTCTGGCCTGCCCGGTCATGTCCGTGCGATAGTCCACCCATCCAGTGACCTCACCATGTGCTTGGTTTGACAAGAGGTGACCTGGACAGCTGGCTAGCTTCCAGACAAGTTTTTGAACAAAAACTTGTGCAGCAAGTTGAGGTGAAATGGCTAGGGCTTTGGGAGTAAAATTTTGCCATTCTGGAGTGTAGTAGGAAGGTGCATATGCTCGGAAAAAATCAGACCAAATGGATCAGTATAGAGCATAGTTGCTTCACAACTGTCTCTCTGGTCCAGAAATCTTGCAGAGGATGTTGCACTCACTTGGATGGGTTCCTAGAGTTGACACTTGGTATTTATGGGTGATTTGGGGATGCCATCATGCTATAAAAATTTCAGCCCAATTGGGTTAGTGTACAGGGAACTTCCTTCACAACACTTCCCACTGGACAGAAATTTGGAGGAATTTTATAGAGAAATTGGCTAAATGAAATGAGCCCAAAATTTGTGGAGACTAATAATATGGGTACGAGAATGTCCTGGATTAATTTCAGAATTTTTGAAGTAATATAAAATATAGTTGCCTCATAAACTGAAATTAGGACCAAAATCAAAGATTGGATGCTGAGCTCACCATGTGGAGTAAATCTTGAATATTTTCACATATCCAAGGTTCACATGGTGCAAAGGATTTATGAGAATTTTCTTGGAATTTTTGAGAAAACAGAAATATAGGTTGCTTCACAACCTAGAGCTCAAAGGGTTATTCCTTTATTGGAAAAAAAAGAATATTGAATTGGCGTAAAATTGAGATTGAGCAAGAATGGGAATGACATGACTTGAGAGAAGCTTTTGAGAGCCTGAGTCACTTGGGAAAGAAAATCAAGAAAATATTCCCAAGTTTTAAGTCCATATTGCCATTCAGAAACAGAACCAAGCCAAATTCAAATAAAATTTTCAAATAACTTTTGAAAAGAAAAGCTGGGAAAAACTGTTGGGGAACGTTGCATGGGAAACAAAAATTTTCCTACGCACACACAAGATCTATCCATGGTGATGAGCATCTACGAGAGGGAGAGTGAATCTACATACCCTTGTAGATCGCTAAGCGGAAGCGTTAAGAAACGTGGTTGATGTAGTCGAACGTCTCCGCGATCCAAATCGCAAGTCGTCCCTCGATCCGATCACGAACTAGTGCCGAACGGACGGCACCTCCGCGTTCAACACACGTACGGCTTGATGACGCCTTCACCTCCTCGATCCAGCGAGCGATGATGAAGTAGTAGATGAGTTCCGGCAGCACGACGGCGTGGTGATGGTGGTGAGGAACAATCTCTGCACGGCTTCGCCAAACACTACGGAGATTATGACGGGAGGAACTAGAGGGTTAGGGTTGTCGGCACACGGCTTGGGAAATCTTGATCTATCTCGTGTGCTAGCCCTACCCCTCTATTTATATGTTGAGCAATAGGGTCTAAACTTGGAGAGAAAGCCTCCACAAGGTCGGTTTTGCCCGCGCAAGGTCGGTTTGGCCCGCACGGAAAGAGACCAAATCGGATTCCAGCAGTATCGCGTACAAGCGGTAGTACCGCTCACGAGCGGTAGTACCGCTTACGCGGTAGTACTGCCTTACCAGCGGTAGTACCGCTTAAGGCAGCAGCAAAACTTCCTTTTGCACTTTCCAATACCTCGTGGGCTTTACCCCTTTGGCCCATATAAAGTGTTGCTGCACCCGAACACTTCGGTAAACACCCGGAACCCCTTCCGGTGAATTCCGGAACCCTTCCGGAGATCAAAACACTATTATCACATATATCAATCTTTACCTCCGGACTCTTCCAGAGATCCTCGTCATGTCCGGGATCTTATCCGGGACTCCGAACAACCTTCGGTCACCAACAAAATAACTCAACTATACTAATCGTCACCAAACGTTAAGTGTGTAGACCCTGTGGGTTCGAGAACTATGTAGACATGACCGAGACACCTCTACGATCAATAACCAATAGCGGGACCTGGATGCCCATATTGGCTCCTACATATTCTACGAAGATCTTTATCGGTCGAACCTCTATGTCAAGGATTCAGTTAATCCCGTATGCTGTTCCCTTTGTTCTTTGGTATGTTACTTGCCCGAGATTCGATCGTCGGTATCTCTATACCTAGTTCAATCTCGTTACTGGCAAGTCTCTTTACTCGTTCCGTAATACAAGATCTCGTGGCTAACACTTTAGTCACATTGCTTGCACGGCTCATTGTGATGTTGTATTACCGAGTGGGCCCTGAGATACCTCTCCGTCACACGGAGTAACAAATCCCAGTCTTGATCCATGCCAACCCAACAGACATCCTCGGAGATACCTGTAGAGCATCTTTATAGTCACCCAGTTACGTTGCGACGTTTGATACACACAAGGTACTCCTCCGATGTCAGGGAGTTGCACGATCTCATGGTCATAGGAACAGATACTTGACATGCAGAAAAACAATAGCAATAAACTGACACGATCATATGCTATGTTCGTAGTTTGGGTCTTGTCCATCACATCATTCTCCTAATGATGTGATCCCGTTATCAAATGACATCTTATGTCCATGGCTAGGAAACCTTCACCATCTTTTGATCAACGAGCTAGTCAACTAGAGGCTTACTAGGGACACAGTGTTGTCTATGTACCCACACATGTATTTGAGTTTCCAATCAATACAATTATAGCATGGATAATAAACGATCATCATGAACAAGGAAATATAATAATAACCAATTTATTATTGCCTCTAGGGCATATTTCCAACAGTCTCCCACTTGCACTAGAGTCAATAATCTAGTTCACATCACTATGTGATTTACATTGTAATGAATCGAACACCCATGCAGTTCTGGTGTTGTTCATGTTTAGCCCTTGGAAGAGGTTTAGTCATCGGATCTGCAACATTCAGATCCGTGTGTACTTTGCAAATATTTATGTCGTCCTCCTTGATGTAATCGCGGATGGAATTGAAACGTCGCTTTATGTGTCTGGTCCTCTTGTGAAATCTTGGTTCCTTGGCTTGAGCAATGGCACCAGTATTATCACAAAACAGAGTCGTTGGGTTAAGCGCACTAGGCACTACTCCAAGATCTGTCATGAACTCCTTCATCCAGACACCTTCCTTCGCCGCCTCCGAGGCAGCAATGTACTCCGCTTCGCATGTAGAATCAGCTACCATGCTTTGCTTGGAACTGCACCAGCTAACCGCACCCCCATTAAGAATAAACACGTATCCAGTTTGTGATTTAGAGTCATCCGGATCAGTGTCAAAGCTTGCATCGACGTAACCCTTTACGACGAGCTCTTGATCACCTCCATAAACGAGAAACATGTCCTTAGTCCTTTTCAGGTACTTCAGGATATTCTTGACCGCCGTCCAGTGTTCCACTCCTGGATCACTTTGAAACCTTCCGGCCATACTTATGGCAAGGCTGACATCGGGTCTTGTGCACAGCATTGCATACATGATAGAGCCTATGGCTGAGGCATAGGGGACGACACTCATCTTTTCTCTATCTTCTGCAGTCACTGGGCATTGAGTCTTACTCAACTTCACACCTTGCAATACAGGCAAGAACCCCTTCTTGGACTGATCCATTTTGAACTTCTTCAAAACTTTGTCAAGGTATGTGCTTTGTGAAAGTCCTATTAAGCGTCTTGATCTATCTCTATAGATCTTGATGCCTAATATGAAAGCAGCTTCTCCTAGGTCCTTCATTGAAAAACTCTTGTTCAAATATTCCTTCACGCTTTCCAACATTTCTATATTGTTTCCAATCAGTAATATGTCATCCACATATAATACTAGAAACGCTATAGAGCTCCCACTCACTTTCTTGTAAATACAAGCTTCTCCGTAAACTTGTATAAACTCGAACGCTTTGATCACCTCATCAAAGCGAAGATTCCAACTCCGAGATGCTTGCACCAGTCCATAAATGGATCGCTGGAGTTTGCAAACTTTGTCAGCATTCTCTGGATCGACAAAACCTTCTGGTTGCATCATATACAACTCTTCCTTAAGGAAACCGTTAAGGAACGCTGTTTTGACATCCATCTGCCAAATTTCATAATCGAAAAAGGCAGCTATTGCTAACATGATTCTGACGGATTTAAGCATCGCTACGGGTGAGAAGGTCTCATCGTAGTCAACTCCTTGAACTTGTGAAAAACCCTTTGCCACAAGTCGAGCTTTATAGACGGTGACATTACCGTCCGCGTCCGTCTTCCTCTTAAAGATCCATTTGTTCTGAATGGCCTTACGCCCTTCAAGTAATACTTCCAAATTCCACACTTTGTTTTCATACATGGATCCCATCTCAGATTTCATGGCCTCTAACCACTTCTCGGAATCCGGGCCCATCATCGCTTCCCCATAGCTCGTAGGTTCATCGTTGTCCAACAACATGACCTCTAAGATAGGGTTGCCGTACCACTCAGGAGCAGTACGCGTCCTTGTCGACCTACGAGGTTCGATAGCAACTTGATCCGAAGCTTTATGATCATCATCAACTTCCTCTTCAGCTGATGTAGGCTCTACAGAAACATCTTTCTGCGCTGCGCTACTCTCAGGTTGAAGTAAAGGTTCAACAACCTCATCAAGTTCTATCTTCCTCCCACTCAATTCTTTCGAGAGAAACTCTTTCTCAAGAAACGTTCCGTTTTTAGCGACAAACATTTTGCCTTCGGATCTGAGGTAGAAGGTATACCCAACTGTCTCTTTTGGGTATCCTATGAAGACGCATTTCTCCGCTTTGGGTTCCAGCTTTTCAGGCTGAAGCTTTTTGACATAAGCATCACATCCCCAAACTTTAAGAAACGACAGCTTTGGCTTCTTGCCAAACCAAAGTTCATATGGCGTTGTCTCAACGGATTTCGATGGTGCCCTATTTAAAGTGAATGCAGCTATCTCTAATGCATAACCCCAAAACGATAGTGGCAAATCAGCAAGAGACATCATAGATCGCACCATATCTAATAAGGTTCGACTACGACGTTCGGACACACCATTACGCTGTGGTGTTCCAGGCGGTGTTAATTGTGAAACAATTCCACACTGTCTTAAGTGACTGCCAAACTCATAACTCAGATACTCTCCTCCTCGATCAGATCGTAGGAATTTAATCTTCTTGTTACGATGATTCTCAACTTCACTCTGAAATTGTTTGAATTTTTCAAACGTTTCAGACTTGTGTTTCATTAAGTAAATATACCCATATCTACTTAAGTCATCAGTGAAGGTGAGAAAGTAACAATAACCACCGCGCGCCTCAATACTCATCGGATCGCACACATCAGTATGTATGATTTCCAACAAGTCACTTGCCCGTTCCATTGTTCCAGAGAACGGCGTTTTAGTCATCTTGCCCATGAGGCATGGCTCGCATGTGTTAAGTGATTCAAAATCAAGTGACTCCAAAAGTCCATCAGCATGGAGCTTCCTCATGCGTTTTACGCCAATATGACTTAAACGGCAGTGCCACAAGAAAGTGGTATTATCATTATCAATTCTACATCTTTTGGCATCAATGTTATGAACATGTGTATCATTACTATCGAGATTCAATAAGAATAAACCCCTCACTTCGGGTGCATGACCATAAAAGATATTACTCATATAAATAGAACAACCATTATTCTCTGATTTAAATGAGTAACCATCTCGCAATAAACAAGATCCAGATATAATGTTCATGCTTAACGCAGGCACTAAATAACAATTATTCAGGTTCATCACTAATCCTGATGGTAATTGAAGAACGAGCGTGCCGACGGCGATCACATCAACCTTGGAACCATTTCCCACGCGCATCGTCACTTCATCCTTTGCCAGCCTCCGTCTATTCTGCAGTTCCTGTTTAGAGTTGCTAATGTGAGCAACCGCACCGGTATCAAATACCCAGGCACTACAACGAGAGTTGGTAAGGTACACATCAATAACATGTATATCATATATACCTTGTTTGTTGTTGGCCGCCTTCTTGTCAGCCAAATACTTGGGGCAGTTCTGCTTCCAGTGTCCAGTTCCCTTGCAATGAAAGCACACAGTTTCTGGTTTGGGTCCAGCCTTGGGTTTCTTCACGGGAGGAGCAACTGCTTTGCCACTCTCTTTGGAGTTACCCTTCTTACCTTTGCCATTTTTCTTGAAACTAGTGGTTTTATTGACCATCAACACTTGATGCTCCTTCTGAATTTCAGACTCAGTGGCTTTCAGCATCGCAAACAGCTCGGCGACTGACTTGTTCATCCCGTGCATGTTATAGTTCAACACGAAGCTCTTGTAGCTAGGTGGCAATGATTGAAGAACTCTGTCAGTGATAGCCTCTGGCGGAAGGGGCATCCCTAATTCAGCCAGACGGGTGGAGTACCCAGACAGTCTGAGTATGTGATCACTGATAGACCCGTTCTCCTCCATCTTGCAAGCATAGAACTTATCGGAGATCTCATACCTCTCGATCCGGGCATTCTTCTGAAAGATAAACTTCAACTCCTGGAACATCTCATATGCTCCATGACGTTCAAAACATCTTTGAAGTCCCGGTTCTAAGTCATACAATATTGCACATTGAACTATTGAGTAATCTTCAGAACGAGCCTGCCAGGCGTTCACAACGTCTAGAGACTCAACTGGAGCGGGTGGATCACCAAGCGGTGCATCAAGGACATAAGCTTTCTGGGAAGCCGTAAGGATAATCCTTAGATTACGGGCCCAGTCCACAAAGTTACTTCCATCATCTTTCAACTTAGCTTTCTCTAGGAACGCATTAAAATTCAGGGGTGCTACTGCGCGAGCCATGATCTACGACATAAATATAGCAAAGACAACTTAGACTATTGTTCAAGATAATGAGTTTAGTTAATCATATTACTTAAAAACTCCCACTAAAATTGACATCCCTCCGGTCATTCGAGTGTAACATGATCCAAATCCACCAACTCAAGTCCGATCATCACGTAAGTTGAGGTGGTTTCAATGGTGAACATCTTCATGTTGATCATATCTACTATATGACTCATGTTCAACCTTTCGGTCTCTTGTGTTCCGAGGCCATGTCTGTACATGCTAGGCTCGTCAAGTTTAACCCGAGTGTTCCGCACGTGCAACACTGGCTTGCACCCGTTGTATGTGAACGTAGAGTCTATCACACCCGATCATCACGTGGTGTCTCGAAACGACGAACTTTCGCAACGGTGCACACTCGGGGAGAACACAATTTTATCTTGAAATTTAAGTGAGGGATCACCTTATAATGCTACCGTCGTCCTAAGCAAAATCAGATGCATAAAAGGATTAACATCACATGCAAATCATAAGTGACATGATATGGCCATGAACTTGTGCTTTTGATCTCCATCTTCAAAGCATCGGCATGATCTCCATCGTCACCGGCATGACACCATGATCTCCATCATCTTGATCTCCATCAACGTGTCACCATGAGGTTGTCGCGCCGACTGTTGCTTCCACGACTATTGCTAACTCATAGCGATAAAGTAAAGCAAAACGGCGAAAATAATTAAAGACAACTCTATGGCTCCTGCCAGTTGCCGTACTCATCGACATGCAAGTCGTGATATTCTATACAACACATGATCATCTCATACATCACATATATCTCATCATGAAATTGGCCATATCACATCACAACATACCCTGCAAAAACAAGTTAGACGTCCTCTAATTGTTGTTGCAAGTTTTACGTGGCTGCTACGGGTATCTAGCAAGAACGATTCTTACCTACGCAAAAACCACAACGGTGATATAAAAATTGCTTTTCAACCTTCTCAAGGACCGCCTTTGTCAAATCCGATCCGACTAAAGTGGGAGAAACAGACACCCGCTAGCCATCTTTATGCAACGAAGTTACATGTCAGTTGAAGGAACCGGTCTCTCATAAGCGTACGAGTAATGTTGGTCCGAGCCGATTCATCCCACAATACCACCGAAACAAGAAAAGACCAAGGGAGGAAGCAATCTGAATATCAACGCCCACAAAACCCTTTTGTGTTCTACTCGAGTTCTCATCTACGCATAGACCTAGCTCAGATGCCACTGTTGGGGAACGTTGCATGGGAAACAAAAAATTTCCTATGCACACACAAGATCTATCCATGGTGATGAGCATCTACGAGAGGGAGAGTGAATCTACATACCCTTGTAGATCGCTAAGCGGAAGCGTTAAGAAACGCGGTTGATGTAGTCGAACGTCTCCGCGATCCAAATCACAAGTCGTCCCTCGATCCGATCACGAACTAGTGCCGAACGGACGACACCTCCGTGTTCAACACACGTACGGCTTGATGACGCCTTCACCTCCTCGATCCAGCGAGCGATGATGAAGTAGTAGATGAGTTCCGGCAGCACGACGGTGTGGTGATGGTGGTGAGGAACAATCTCTGCAGGGCTTCGCCAAGCACTATGGAGATTATGATGGGAGGAACTAGAGGGTTAGGGTTGCCGGCACACGGCTTGGGAAATCTTGATCTATCTCGTGTGCTAGCCCTGCCCCTCTATTTATATGTTGAGCCCTGGGGTCTAAACTTGGAGAGAAAGCCTCCACAAGGTCGGTTTTGCCTGCACAAGGTCGGTTTGGCCCGCACGGAAAGAGTCCAACTCGGATTCCAGCAGTATCGCGTACAAGCGGTAGTACCGCTTCACACAAGCGGTAGTACCGCTTACGCGGTAGTACTGCCTTACCAGCGGTAGTACCGCTTAAGGCAGCAGCAAAACTTCCTTTTGCACTTTCCAATACCTCGTGGGCTTTACCCCTTTGGCCCATACAAAGTGTTGCTGCACCCAAACACTTCGGTAAACACCCGGAACCCCTTCCGGTGAATTCCGGAACCCTTCCGGAGATCAAAACACTATTATCACATATATCAATCTTTACCTCCGGACTCTTCCAGAGATCCTCGTCATGTCCGGGATCTTATCCGGGACTCCGAACAACCTTCGGTCACCAACAAAATAACTCAACTATACTAATCGTCACCAAACGTTAAGTGTGTAGACCCTGTGGGTTCGAGAACTATGTAGACATGACCGAGACACCTCTACGATCAATAACCAATAGCGGGACCTGGATGCCCATATTGGCTCCTACATATTCTACGAAGATCTTTATCGGTCGAACCTCTATGTCAAGGATTCAGTTAATCCCGTATGTTGTTCCCTTTGTTCTTCGGTATGTTACTTGCCCGAGATTCGATCGTCGGTATCTCTATACCTAGTTCAATCTCGTTACTGGCAAGTCTCTTTACTCGTTCCGTAATACAAGATCTCGTGGCTAACACTTTAGTCACATTGCTTGCAAGGCTCATTGTGATGTTGTATTACAGAGTGGGCCCTGAGATACCTCTCCGTCACACGGAGTAACAAATCCCAGTCTTGATCCATGCCAACCCAACAGACATCCTCGGAGATACCTGTAGAGCATCTTTATAGTCACCCAGTTACGTTGCGACATTTGATACACACAAGGTACTCCTCCGATGTCAGGGAGTTGCACGATCTCATGGTCATAGGAACAGATACTTGACATGCAGAAAACAATAGCAATAAACTGACACGATCATATGCTATGTTCGTAGTTTGGGTCTTGTCCATCACATCATTCTCCTAATGATGTGATCCCGTTATCAAATGACATCTTATGTCCATGGCTAGGAAACCTTCACCATCTTTTGATCAATGAGCTAGTCAACTAGAGGCTTACTAGGGACACAGTGTTGTCTATGTACCCACACATGTATTTGAGTTTCCAATCAATACAATTATAACATGGATAATAAACGATCATCATGAACAAGGAAATATAATAATAACCAATTTATTATTGCCTCTAGGGCATATTTCCAACAAAAACCAGGGTGTCACAAACCTACCCCCTTAGAATAAATCTTGTCCTCGAGATTTGGTTGCTTAGGGAACTAGTATGAATATTCTGCCTTTATGAAAAACCGGTTCCAACTCAGGTATCCTTTTTTTTCTTGGTACAATGCTTTCCCACGAATCTCATAGGACCTGACTTTCTTACTCTAGGGTGGTTTGCTTTTTAGCACCCATATTCTGACAGATCTTTCCTCGCATATCCAACATTATGCTGACTTCATTATTACCATGTCTGCTGCTTCATCTGGCCTATTTTCCTGACTGGAGTAAGTCACCCTTCCATAAGTCCGGGAGCGATGTTAGATGGGCAAGTCCTGCTCCCGTCTGGTACCAATAAGGATTATGAACAACTGTCTTTAGTGGACACCACCAAACTGGTTATTGTATCGAGTTACCATACTGAGAATCACAATGTTTTTCCGGGTGGGGTCTGACTACTTGCAAGGTGCTTGATTCCTCTGAGCTGACTGTTTTGTCTCTATTCTGTGTTGACATTTTGGCTGCTATTCATTATGTCCCAAGGAGTGGTACCTTATAGCAATACCTTGAATGACGGTGGTTCTGGCAGGATAGCCTTGCTCATGACAGGGGAGCGCATACGTGGGTATTTAATCCAAAGTTGTTGGTGTAACATTGCAAGCGCCCATTCTGTCAAGATATCCATAAGTCTTGCGATACCCGATAGGAAATCCTTCAATACAGAGCAAAGCCGACCACTTGGTGGTGTATTCCTAATAATTGATCAGCCCATCTGAGGTATTCGTATCATGTGATTTCTGTAATGATCATCACGCCTACATCTTCAGTCTTTCTCTTCATTATTGCTCTCTTTCCTAATTCCTGTGTTGCAGAAACTTGGTCACGTATCCTCAACTCTTATGTGACCATGGATGTTATCAGGTGCAAAATTCCTGTAAGCATGTCTTGTTCTTAACCTAGTGCAGTCGCACTCATGTGGCAAACTTTCTATCTCACAAGCTGTAGTGATAAGGCATTGGTCCTCCGAACCCCTTGCATGAAATCGGCAACTAAACCAGTGGCCACCAGAATGGTCTTTACATTGCAGATCTGGGACTTTTACTGGAGTAATTCAATCATGGCTCAAGACGGCTGGAAAGCAACTTAGAGCATGAGACCATGTTGACAAAAAGAATGTAGCGGCTCCCTAAGACGGCCGAAGAACAGCTCAGAACATAGAGTCACCGCTACCAAAAGGAACTCAACAGCTGCCTGAGATGGCCGAAAGAAAACAGCTCAGAACACAGGACAGTTGTTGAAAAGAGAAATACAATGTCAGCATCCACCTCGGACAGCTAAAAACAGCTCAGAACACGGGCGTGGTGCCATTTCCAAAGAAAAGCAAGCAAGGGTTCATCGGAACCGTATACCAAGTCCATAAGTACCTTGGTATCTACTGCCCAAATTGTAGTTCCAAGCTTGTGAGTCCTCCTAACATGCTGATGGGTATACCGGCGTTCGTTCACTTGCATAACTTATGCAGGTGTTGAATCCTTACCTTCCTTTGATAGTCCGGCTCAAATATAGTTGCTTCCGTACGGGTGACTGTCACAACTCGGGTAATACTCTACAATGTATATAGAAGCATGTGTAGCTGAACATCTGATTCCCAAGGCCGACTTTTGTGTCCTGACCAGCTCATATTTATGACTGAGCGATTATGGCTTAGCTTCTCAAAATGTACTGCCAATACACCATGTTCTAACTTATACCAATGCAGCCAACTGTTTGTAGTACCGTGCTGACGAAGATTGGATAGCTTGTGGTGGAAGCCATCGGTATTGTGCTGAGAAAGACTGGTTAGCTTGTGCTCGAAGTTTCTACCGGAATAGCTTGCCGGGGAAGGCTAGATAGCGTTCCCTAGAAACTTTTCCTCCTGGTTACTTATTGAGGAAGACTCTGTACCTTATGCTGGAAGCTTTCCCACGATAGCTTACCGAAGAAGACCGGGTATCTTGTGCTGGAAGCCATTCACATATCGTACTGAGGAAGACTCGAAGAGCCTTGCCTTGTAAGTTTCTTCGGTGGCGTGCAGAGGAGGACTGGATTGCTTATACCAGAAGTTTCTTGCTGTGCCATGCTGCTACATATATACATCCTCACAACTCCGCTTGTTGGTTTCCTGCGAAAGAGTTGGCCGACTATCCTTCTTGAATCCCAACTTGTACTGTAGCCATATCACTGGTTTTGCACACACTAATCTTCCTGCTTGTTTAACCATTACTACTAATTGCATTGCTGATGTAAGCTTGACACTGATAGTCGATTCAGAATACTATTTGCTTTCCAATGCTCCCTCGAACAACGTGATCCTAAGAATTTCATACTGCTCATCTTATCCTCCAAGTACTAGCAATCCTCATTATTTCTTCGCGTCCGATAGTTAATGAGCAACTTTCATAGAGAAGGTAGTATGACACCGAGGAACCAAAGAAAAGCAAATAAAGACTACTCAAGGAAAAGCACCAAACTTGCAAAACCACACTTTATTGCTACTCAGGGTAATTTACAGCACTTGGCACTACCACAACTCATGCAACATGAACTTCGCAGATACTTAGGTACTAGGGTTGGATGGCGGGTTGCTGGAGAGCGAAGGAGCCGGCGGAGAGGTTGACGGAGCTAAAGCCATACCAAGGGCTCTCCGGGCACGAGTTGCATCTCGGACTAGCTCAGCGATGAGGACGTACTCTGCGACCATGTAACGAAACATGTATGCCACAGCAACATTGTCATCTGAGCGGACAGGAGGAAATCTAATCCGTCTGGGAGTGGTAGCCATGGTGGGATAGTACTGGAAGGCACGATTCTCCTACATCACGTTTTCCTAATGGCGAATAATAGTGAGGCCTGCCAGAGCGGCAAGTTGGACAGCACGGTCCGGGGTAGAGGCATAACCACCATGGAGACTATAGGTGCGCTTCCCCAAAGGTAGGTCGACTGACAGAATGACACTGGCATGATACTCATGCACCATTCCCGCAAGCGGGGTCTGGAACACTTGGTACCTTGGCATCTCTCCATTGGGATAGAGAAGACGCCAGACATCCCAAAGCAGGGATGCGAAGCTGAGGGGTGCAGGGGCTGAGTTGTAATCAACAGGAATGAATGCCATCTACAAAATCAACTGATTAGTGAACCAAATCTATATGCATGCTATGCAACAAGCAAATGCAACAACCAAATGCAGCAACTCAGATGCAACACACACGGAGACAGGGCTCTAAACTAACGGTTTCTAACGTCCGGGTTAGCTAGGGTGTCCTATAGCCAGACCTGCTCTGATACCAAACCTTGTGGCACCCTAGCTAAGAGTCACCGGAGCACCCCGTATTCCAGCCCAGAGATCAAGTCTTCTGGAATACGGCACTACTTGGCATAGAACAAATCAGCTCTTTATTACAATTAGTTGGGGTACAAGGGTTTGAGATATTACAAAGGGTTGCCTTGGCAAAGCTACGCTTGCTATGACAATTCTATGCTAGCAGCAGCTCGAATCCTAGCAGCAGAATTACAGCGTCAAAATGGACTCCACTCCGTAGGGACTCTGGCTAGGGTCACATCCTAGCTCGCGACTCGAACACCTCCACTATGCAAACCTGGCGGCACCTGCAAACTGGCATGACACGCCAGGTGAGTACTTTGAATGTACTCTCAAGCTCGCAACAATCAAGAGCATCAAGGCATAACAATGTCATAGCAATCATGATTAAATCAGATTTAATGCTACTAAAAAGGGTGGAAGAGAATAATAACATACTATTGCTACATCTATCAAGCTTGTTACCGCTACAGAACCACTTTGCCCTGAACCACATGATTGAACCACTTACTCTCGTGACCCAACTCATGGTCACCTCAAGAATTACTGACAATCATCCCCGGGAGCATCTTCAACAATTACCAACAGTCCTCAACAACCGGTCTCCTAACCATACTGAGACGAGTTCTTCCATCACTAACACGTCATTCCCTCATTGGTGTTGATCAGACAGTGTGACTTAGTACGAACTGTGTCCAATACCATGGACGCGACTATTCGAATAGATTCTTACACTCTGCAGAGGTTGCGCACTTTTCCCACACTATGAAGCTCCTGGTCCCGTACCTCGGTACACTTTCCTTCCGTGTGGACCGGTGCTGCTCCAACGAAACTTGTCTAACCCATGACTCCTCCACCGTACCACCGACATTCATCCTCCCCCGGAGTCCTGCCCTGGGTGGCCCCTGTGTCACTCTTGACACCTGCCACCGTCGTGGCCAACAAACTGTCCCAAACGGGGACCTGAGCTCAAAAACCAAACTGGGCTCACAAGGTTATCGTCGTCTACCTGATCAGGGTAGCATGTACGCATAACCTTCCCTCTTTGGTGGTACCGGTAAAAGGGCACGCTGTTAGACCAAGCCAAGGCCGTCCCATTCCGGCAGGTGTGGCTGCACTGGAAAGTTCGGTTCAGTGGCACTTGATCAACGATGAAGGATTTATCCCCGAGTAATCATAGTCATCACTGAGACTCCGATATACAAATGATCCAAGTTACTACAGTAACCAACCAGAAATCCAATGAGCATCATGACCCACTTCTACTACTGACCTCATATATGTAGTACCGGTGGAATCACAAAATAATCATAGACGGTAATCTCATAATCCGACTGCATTTCGACATAACTCTGGAAATCTACTACTAATCCAAAATCCCATCATCATAATGACAGTAACTTATTCAAAATCTCCAAGGCATTACATGAATTAATCCATTCATAACTAATTCATATTTAGTATTAAAATAATTAATTCTACCATGATATTGCAATGCAATTATGCAAATGAGAGTTGTGGCTTGCCTTGCACCAACAGAGTGTGGGAGTACTCCTGGCCTTCACCAACTAGGCAAACAAATCTGAAAAAACATTTTTATAAGCATTTTCAAATACCACATAAAGCCTTTTTCTTTTGACCAGAAATTCTAGACAGCAGAGAAAAACCCCAAATTTCTACAGCAACTAGAGGAGCTCATAAGAAAAATAATGCAAAAAAGAATGAACTCATTTGGACCTATGGCTTAAAAGATATTGATGGTCAAAGTTCAGTCAAACTTCTGGAATTATTTGAATTAAACAGAAAACTGGAAAATCCCAGAAGCGGCCACGTCGAAGACGTAAACTGGCTGGGCGCCTCCACTTACATACCGGTTCGGCCGCGCGTGGAGTCGCTGACAGATGGGGCCCGCTTGCCAGGTTTGAACAGGGAAAGAGAGGGAACAGAGAGCGGCGGCTCACCGGCGACGGTTGCCGGCGATAGCGACGGCGGCGAGCTTCGGGGAAGGCGGGGATGGAACGAGCAGACGACGGCGAGCACTCCCATACCCGTGGCTCCTCGAACGGTGGCCGGACGCGGTCGCCCCCTTCGTCTCAGGCGGCGGCGAGCTACGGTGGTCGATCGATCCGGTGACTCCGACGAGCTCTTGGGCAGAGGAGAGGTTGGGGAGGGTCAGTGGAGTGCCACGAGCTCGGGGGTGGCCTCGACTGGAGCTGGGGTGGGCGGAGGCGAGCAGACGGAGCTGGGGCAGAGTGGCGGAGCACCTCGCCGGAGTTGGAGAAGAAGGGCTCTCCGGCCTACCCTGGCGCTGCTGGTGGCGATTGAGAAGGATAGGAGGGGAGGGGTGCAGCGAGACGAGGCCGGGGAGGGCCTTTTATAGGTGGGCGGAGGGTGGCCGAGCCACTCGGCGCCGCAGACACGTCGCTGGAGCGGGTACGGTGAGGTGGCCGTCGCGGAGCGAGGTGAAGCGACGAGAGAGGTCAGGGGAGTTAAGCGCAAGGTGACGGCTCGCCGGGAAGCTGCCAGCCAGCTCATCCCCGTACGGCCACTGTGCCGCCCATGCATGCACTTGGCCATGTGCGGCGGCAAGCCTCGCCGGAGGGGGTAGAAGGGTCCAGGCTGGCCAGGTGGACGGCGGCGACGACGTCGGCATACTAGGACAAAGAGAGACATCGAGAGGTGACCGGAGCGAGTGTGTCCGACGTGGGCGACGTGCAGAGCACGGTTTTGGCTCGGCCAGACGCGTGGTCACCACATGCACTGGCACACGCGGCGCGCTCTGGCCTGCCCGGTCATGTCCGTGCGATAGTCCACCCATCCAGTGACCTCTCCATGTGCTTGGTTTGACAAGAGGTGACCTGGACAGCTGGCTAGCTTCCAGACAAGTTTCTGAATAGAAACTTGTGCAGCAAGTTGAGGTGAAATGGCTAGGGCTTTGGGAGTGAAATTTTTCCATTCTGGAGTGTAGTAGGAAGGTGCATATGCTGGAAAAAATTCAGACCAAATGGATCAGTGTAGAGCATAGTTGCTTCACAACTGTCTCTCTGGTCCAGAAATCTTGCAGAGGATGTTGCACTCACTTGGATGGGTTCTTGGAGTTGAAACTTGGTATTTATTGTGATTTGGGGATGCTATCATGCTATAAAAATTTCAGCCCAATTGGGTTAGTGTACAGGGTACTTCCTTCACAACACTTCCCACTGGACAGAAATTTGGAGGAATTTTATAGAGAAATTGGCTGAATGCAATGAGCCCAAAATTTGTGGAGACTGATAATATGGGTAGGAGAATGTCCTGGATTAATTTCAGAATTTTTGAAGCAATATAAAATATAGTTGCCTCACAAACTGAAATTAGGACCAGAATCAAAGATTGGATGCTGAGCTCACCATGAGGAGTAAATCTTGAATATTTTCACATATCCAAGGTTCACATGGTGCAAAGAATTTATGAGAATTTTCTTGGAATTTTTGGGAAAACAGAAATATAGGTTGCTTCACAACCTAGATCTCAAAGGGTTATTCCTTTATTGGAAAAAAAGAATATTGAATTGGAGTAAAATTGAGATTGAGCAAGAATGGGAATGACATGACTTGAGAGAAGCTTTTGAGAGCCTGAGTCACTTGGGAAAGAAAATCAAGAAAATATTCCCAAGTTTTAAGTCCATAGAGCCATTCAGAAACAAAACCAAGCCAAATTCAAATAAAAATTTCAAATAACTTTTGAAAAGAAAAGCTGGGAAAAACCAGGGTGTCACAATATCATCATAAAACTTCTCATGAAAAAGTGACAATTCATCCACAAGTTAAAGTATGAACCATAAACCAAATTGAAAACTAACAAACTATGATCTCAGTCACTGAAGCAATTACAATTCATCATATTATCAGAAAGAGTCTATGTAAGAGCTTTGTTTAGCAAGTTCACATACTGAACTATCATTTAGTCTTCTATGATTCCTGACACTCATGGCATACTTATGGAGCAAAAGTTTCAGTCGAACACATAGAAAGATAGGGGCTTATAATTTTGCCTCCCAACGTATTTACCTCAAAGGTAATGTCAACAATAATAAATCATGATCACCTACATCCAACTGGATATATATGTCTAGATCAATCCCCACCACATGATGCTTGCCAAGAGAGAAAATAAAAACGGAATAGAGGAGAATACTATTGACTCTTGCATGAAAGTAAATACATAAAATAAAAGATAGGCCCTTCGCAGAGGGAAGCAGAGGTTGGCATGCGCTTTCTGTTTCTGGATGTGCAAGCTCTTAATGTAAAGGAACGTCACTTTATATTGCCCCTTGTGATAGCGACCTTTATTATGCAGTCTGTCGCTTTTATTGCTCCACCATCACAAGATCGTACAAAGCTTATTTTCCCTTACAATAAAAGTTCATACATGTTTAGGAGCAATTTTTATTGCTTTGCACCGATGACAACTTACTTGAAGGATCTTATTCAATCCATAGGTAGATGTAGTGGACTCTCATGGCATGAAACTGGGTTTAAGGGTTGGTGGATACACAAGTAGTATCTCTACTTAGTGCAGAATTTTGGCTAGCAAAAGATAGGGGGCAAGCACCACATGTTAGAGGATCCAAAACAATATAGCTTCTATGTGAATATAAGCAAACATAACCCATTGCGTTGTCTTCCTTGTCCAACATCGACTAATTGACATAGAATATTTGATGGGGGCTCACAATCATAAAAGATGTCCAAGATAGTGTATTTATATGTGAGACCTCTCTTCCTTTATTACTTTTTGATGAATTGCAACAATGACCAATGCTATGTTTGTCAACTTCCAACAAGTTTTATCAATTATACTTATTTTTATGTGAAGTCATCACTCCCCATGGGATTAGCATATGATCTTACTTTTTATTCTTTATTTCTAAGATTGGATCATCAAAAGCAAAACACTCAACTCAAACTAATCTTTATTATATAACTTTCACACACGATTACATAGATAGATAGATCACAAAGCAAGCACTCGAAACTAAATCATACTAAAACTTTATTCTTCTAAATCATGAAATAACTAAGGATCGGACTAAGATAGATAAAGATGATGGAAAAGTTATGGTGATACGATACCGGGGCACCTCCCCCAAGCTTGGCACAAGTCAAGGGTGGTGCCCATACCCATGTACCCAAATCTCCTTCTTGGGTGATGGTGGTGATGAAGTGATGGGCTTGTCCTCCGTTTTCCAAGGCATAGGCTCTCCGTCATAAAAGGACGAACGTGTTTCCGGAGTCCTGAAATTTGCAGCTAAACTCATACCTTTGAACTTGGCCTCATACTCAAATTTTTTGTTTTGTAGATCATATATTTGGGCCTGAAGATAATCAATCCGGTCATTGAGCTTGAAGATGATGTCCCCAATATTCTTGTCGTCCACCTTGTGCTCACGGATGAATTCCGTGATCATGGAGTGGTTAGCACAAAGTCCGCGCTCCACCATCCCCTGGCACTTGAAGTTTTCCTGTTCCACCGCTTCCAGCCTGGCCTTCTCGCTCCTGGTCTTCTTAGGTCCTTGAACGTCCCGGATGTGGAGCACCCCCTCACGCATCTCAATGGCTTGAGGGTGCTTCATCACCTCCGGTAGGTATGGGTTGATGACCTTCTCGTAGAACTTGTCCTTGGACGAGCTTGGAGACGCCATGGTGATCTAGATCTGCCAGAAAAACAGCCCGAAACAAGAACACAGGAGAAACTTGCGATGCGGTGGTCAAAACACCCATGAGTATATATAATGAATTTTTCCCGTGCATAACAAGTAATATGGAAGAAAAACAGAGTCAGGAAAGTCCACGAGGGTGCCACAAGCCTGGTAGGCGCGCCCTGGGGGGTAGGGCGCGCCCCACAGGCTTGTCGCCTCCTCGTGCACTTTTCGGACTGTTTATTATTTTCCTAATTTTTTATATATTCCAAAATGGACAGAAAGTACTTTTATGGAAGTTTTTGAGTCGGTTTACTTACCGTACCACATACCTACTCCTTTTCAGGCTTCTGGAGCGTTCCGGAAGGTTTCCTCTATGTGCTCTTCCGGTATAATTGTTTGAATAATATTAGTTTCAACATTAATGAGCGTACCTAAGATATAATGTTTAATTCTTTGCCCATTAACCACTCTCGGATTATTGCCTTCGGAGTTGTTTATTTTGATGGCTCCGGAGCGATAAACTTCTTCGATGATATAGGGTCCTTCCCATTTAGAGAGAAGTTTTCCTGCAAAAAATCTTAAACGAGAATTGTATAATAGAACATGATCACCTACTTTGAACTCCTGTTTTTGAATTCTCTTATCATGCCATCTTTTAACTTTTTCTTTAAACAACTTGGCATTTTCATAAGCTTGGGTTCTCCATTCATCTAGAGAGCTAATATCAAATAACCTCTTTTCACCGGCAAGTTTAAAATCATAGTTAAGTTCTTTAATTGCCCAATATGCTTTATGTTCTAACTCAAGAGGTAAATGACATGCTTTTCCATAAACCATTTTATATGGAGACATACCCATTGGATTTTTATAAGCAGTTCTATAAGCCCAGAATGCATCATCAAGTTTCTTAGACCAATTCTTTCTGGATCTATTAACGGTCTTTTGCAAAATCAATTTTATTTCTCTATTAGTTAATTCAACTTGACCACTAGACTGAGGATGATAAGGAGATGCAATTCTATGATTAACATCATATTTAGCAAGCAACTTACGGAAAGCACCATGAATAAAATGTGAACCACCATCAGTCATTAAATATCTAGGGACTCCAAACCTTGGGAATATAAATTCTTTAGGCATTTTAATAGATGTGTTATGATCAGCACTACTAGTTGGAATAGCTTCTACCCACTTAGTAACATAATCAACAGCAACTAAAATATGAGTATACCCATTGGATTTAAGAAAAGGTCCCATATAATCAAAACCCCAAACATCAAATGGTTCAATAACAAGTGAATAATTCATAGGCATTTCCTGACGTCTACCAACATTACCAATTCTTTGACATTCATCACAAGAAATGACAAACTTACGTGCATCTTTGAAAAGAGTAGGCCAATAAAAACCAGATTGTAATACCTTGTGTGTAGTTCTGTCTTCCGCATGGTGTCCTCCATATGCCTCGGAGTGACACTTACGTAGGATTTGTTCCTATTCATGCTCAGGTACACAACGTCTAATAATACCATCTACTCCTTCTTTATATAAGTGTGGGTCATCCCAAAAGTAATGTCTTAAATCAAAGAAAAACTTTTTCTTTTGTTGGTATGTGAAACTAGGTGGTATATATTTAGCAACAATGTAATTAGCATAGTCTGCATACCAAGGAGTATTACGAGAAGCATTTATCACAACTAATTGTTCATCAGGAAAATCATCATTAATAGGAAGTGGGTCATCAAGAACATTTTCCATTCTAGACAAATTATCAGCTACGGGATTCTCAGCTCCCTTTCTATCAACAATATGCAAATCAAATTCTTGTAGAAAAAGAACCCATCTAATAAGTCTAGGTTTAGCATCTTTCTTTTCCATAAGATATTTAATAGCAGCATGATCAGTGTGAATAGTAAATTTGGAATCAACAATGTAAGATCTGAATTTATCACATGCAAACACAACTGCTAAAAATTCTTTCTCAGTAGTAGCATAATTTCTTTGAGCACTGTCTAGAGTTTTACTAGCATAATGAATAACATTCAATTTCTTATCAACTCTTTGACCTAGAACAGCACCAACAGCATAATCACTAGCATCACACATAATTTCAAAGGGTAGGTTCCAATTAGGTGGTTGAACAATAGGCGCAGAAATTAAGGCTTTCTTAAGTACTTCAAAGGCTTCTACGCAATCATCATCAAAAACAAATGGAACATCTTTTTGCAAAAGATTGGTAAGAGGTCTAGAAATTTTAGAGAAGTCTTTTATAAACCTTCTATAGAAACCAGCATGACCGAGGAAACTTCTTATACCTTTGATATCTTTAGGACATGGCATTTTCTCAATAGCATCAACTTTAGCTTTATCAACTTCAATACCTCTTTCAGAAATTTTATGCCCAAGGACTATACCTTCATTCACCATAAAGTGGCACTTCTCCCAATTCAAGACAAGATTAGTTTCTTCACATCTCTGCAAAACTCGATCAAGGTTGCTCAAGCAATCATCAAAAGAAGTTCCGTAAACGGAGAAATCATCCATGAAAACCTCAACAATCTTTTCATAAAAGTCAAAGAATATAGCAGTCATACATCTTTGAAAGGTAGCAGGTGCATTACATAAACCAAAAGGCATATGACGATAAGCATAAGTTCCAAAAGGACAAGTAAAGGTGGTTTTCCCTTGATCTTCAGGTGAAACAGGTATTTGAGAGAAACCAGAATAACCATCTAGAAAGCAAAAGTGTGTATGTTTAGATAATCTTTCTAACATCTGATAGTAGATGGGTAAGTCCTATTCATTGTGTTCCTAAGAAAGGAGGTATTACCGTTGTTCCTAATGATAAAAATGAACTTATCCCACAAAGAATTGTAACTGGTTATAGGATGGTAGTTGATTTCAGGAAATTAAATAAAGCTATGGGATAAATTATACCTACCTCCAGAAGCTTTAATATTTCAGTTCTTACCACATCCTTCATTCTAGGATCCAGCCTTCTTTGATGATCAACAACGGGTTTAGCGTCTGGCTCCATATGAATTTTATGCTGACACAAAGTGGGACTAATGCCCTTAAGATCATCAAGAGTATATCCAATAGCAGCTCGGTGCTTCTTCGGAGTTTTAAGTAATCTCTTTTCTTCATGCTCTGAAAGGTTAGCACTAATAATAACAGGATATATCTTCTTTTCATCAAGATAAGCATATTTAAGAGTATCAGGTAATTGCTTTAATTCAAACACAGGATCACCCTTGGGTGGAGGTGGATCTCCCAAGGTTTCAACAGGCAAATTATGTTTAAGGATAGGTGCCTGTTTAAAGAACAGCTCATCTATTTCATTTCTTTCATTCATATGCATATCATTCTCATGGTCTAGCAAATATTGTTCTAAAGGATCAGTAGGAGGCACGGCAATAAAAGCAAGACCAGTAATTTCATCCTTATTAGGTAATTCTTTATCATGAGGTTGTCTACGAAACTTAGAGAAATTAAACTCATGAGACACCTCACCAAAATTAACACTGACAATTTCTTTAGTGCAATCAATCTTGGCATTAACTGTATTCAAGAAAGGTCTACAAAATATAATGGGACAAAAATCATCTTGTGGCGATCCAAGAACAAGAAAATCAGTAGGATATTTGATCTTACCACACAAGACTTCAACATCTCTAACAATCCCAAGCGGTGAAATAGTATCTCTATTCGCAAGCTTAATAGTAATATCAATATCTTCAATCTCAACAGGTGTAATATCATTCATGACTTCTTGATAGAGAGTAAACGGAATAGCACTCACACTAGCACCAATATCACACAAACCATGATAGCAATGATCTCCAATTTTAACAGAAATAATAGGCATGCCAATTACAGGTTTGTTTTTATCTTTAGTGTCTGGCTTAGCAATTCTAGTTGCTTCATCACAGAAATATATGACATGTCCATCAATATTATCAACCAAAAGATCTTTAACCATTGCAATATTAGGTTCAACTTTTATTTTTTCAGAAGGTCTAGGTGCTCTAATATTACTCTTATTAACCACAGTTAAAGCTTTAGAATGTTCCTTAATCCTAACAGGGAAAGGAGGTTTCTCAATATAAGCGGTAGGCACAACTGGATCAACATGGTAAACAATTGTTTCTTCTTTAACACTAACAGGTTCTTCATTCAATTCAATAGGTGGATGATATTTAAACAATTTCTCCTTAGGGAGATCAACATGAGTAGCAAAAGATTCACAAAAGGTAGCTAATATCTCAGAGCCAAGTCCATATTTAGTACTAAACTAATGATAAGCATCGGTTTCCATAAAAGATTTAACACAATCAAACTCAAGATTTATACCTGACTCATTACCTTTGTCAATTTTCCAATCTTCAGAGTTACGTTTAATTCTTTCCTGAAGATCCCATCTGAATTCAATAGTTCTATTCATAAAGGAACCAGTAGAAGAAGTATCGAGCATGGATTGATCATTATGAGAAAGCCGAGCATAAAAGTTTTGAAGAATTATTTCTCTTGAGAGCTCATGATTGGGGCATGTGTGCAACATATACTTAAGCCTCCCCCAAGCTTGAGCGATACTTTCTCCTTCACGAGGCCAAAAATTATATATATAATTTCGATCACGATGAACCAAATGCATAGGATAAAATTTCTGGTGGAATTCCAGCTTCAACCGGTTCCAGTCCCATGTTTCGGTATCATCACAAAGCCTATACCATGTCAATGCCTTTCCCTCCAAAGATAAAGGGAATACTTTCTTCTTAACTCCATCTCTAGATAGACCTGCAAGCTTAAACAATCCACAAATTTCATCCACATATATCAAGTGCATATCAGGATGTACCATTCCATCTCCTGCATAAGGATTAGCTAGCAGTTTCTCTACCATACCCGAAGGAATTTCATAATAAATATTTTCAGTAGGTTCAATAGGTTGAGGAGCAACTCTTAATGCTTCCGGTCGAGGTGAAGATACCCCTAACAAGCCCCTCAAACGATTACTTTCCATAGTGACAAGTGACAGTAAATTTCAGCACGTATTATAAATGTTTCCTTACCAAATTCCACTCACCAAAGGCGCTTCACTCCCCGGCAACGGCGCCAGAAAAGAGTCTTGATGACCCACAAGTATAGGGGATCAATCGTAGTCCTTTCGATAAGTAAGAGTGTCGAACCCAACGAGGAGCAGAAGGAAATGGCAAGCGGTTTGCAGCAAGGTATTCTCTGCACGTACTGAAAGTAGCGGTAACAGGTAGTTTTGATCAAGCTTTTAAATATCGGTCGTATCGCCCGCAATATCGGCCGCAATATCGGTTTTGACTGCCGACCGATATGAAGCTACATAATCGTCTCAACTTACCGGCCGCAATATCGCTAGTCAGCCCGCAATTTCGGGCCGATACATGTCTGACCGATATGAACGATATGTGAAAGGGGCCCAATTTACATAAACTGGAAGAGCCCAGCCCACAAACGTGCACAAGCCTGCCTAGTACTAATAGACCTAGGTCTTTTTCTGGGCGTACTAGTACACAGCGGCGGCAGCTGCGATCTTGAACGTTTTCCTCTGGCGGCCGCCGGCTGCGACGGCGGACGGGTGACTACACGGCCTTCTCCATTGTTTTCCGGCTGGAAGCCTTCTCCATCCTTGCCATTAGATCCTTTGGCGTTCATCATCTACAACGGTACAACCTTCTCTGGCAAGCTGCAAATCCACGAGCTTCAAGCAAGTAGTGATGGCCACTGGCCCTCGTCTCGCTCGCCGGCGGTGATCTTGAAAATGCAAAAAAGGAAATTGTTGTCTGTTTTGATGGAAATGCAAAGAAATATAGTTTTATTTGGGATATTATTGACGAAAGGTGGAACGACAAACTCAAGACTCCATTGCATAAAGCTGGATATTACTTGAATCCATTCTTTTATTATGAGAACAAGGCAGAGTTGGAGGAAGAGGTTTTCGTTGCAGCAGTTGTACAGTGCGCAGGTCGTGTGTACCATGATAATGACAAATTACAAGATATGATTGTTGCCCAGCTTAATATGTACACTAATGGCACTGATTCTTTTGGCTCTGCAATGGCTATTCAACAAAGGAAAAGTACAACTATCACCCCAGGTAAAAGCTCTCTCTCTCTCTCTCTCTTTCTGGTTTCAACAATATTTATCTTGTCAAATTTCTAACGTAAATTCGGTTATATTTGCAGCAAATTGGTGGGCAGCACATGGCACTGATGCAAAGGAATTAAGAAAGATGGCTATCAAGATTCTAAATTTGACATGTAGCTCATCTGCATGTGAAAGGAACTGGAGTGCATTTGAGAGGGTACGTACATCACTTCCTTCATGCATTACCTTTTCATGTAGCATATTGTGCTTTTTAGATCTTAATGGCCGCTTCATTGTAGGTCCATACCAAGAAAAGGACGAGATTAACACAAAAGAGATTGAATTCTCTTGTCTATGTCATGTTTAACAAGAGGCTTCAGTGGAAGTATGCTCAAAGGAAGAGAGACCCATTAGCTGTAAAGTTTGTTGATGATGAACCACCGAATGAGTGGATTGAAGGGGAGGCGAGTGTTGAAGGGCAGCAGCAAGAAAATATTGTTGAAGAACAAGATGGAGAAGGAGAAAATGCATCTGATTATGATGTTGAACAAGATGAACCGGCTCAGGCTGGCGTAAATGAGAAGAAGAGAGCACTGAGCAAAGGTTCGTCAAGCAAGTCAAAGAGAGCCCGCACCATGGAGGCGGAAGAAGAGTCTTCTGACTGTGAAGAGGAAGATGATACAGCCATGTAGTTGATGGACGATTCTTCAAGTGATGATGGAGAGAATGAGGACAATTTCCTTGACGATGACTAAAATCTATAATGAAGCGACTGGATCAATATTTACTATTATGCCCCCACGCACTTAATTGAAATATGTTTGAACTATTTACTCGTGATGCACTTGAACTGGATATGGAATTTATTTGTTTCATCCTATGCTTTTTTCTTACTGTTTTGGTTATGTCGATATGAACTTACAGAGAACTGATTTTTCGTATATGTGGATTCGGCATGCATGATGTGTGTTCATTTTTATCTCCATGGTTTTCTCCATATTCTATTAAAAATGCATGGCAACTATAAAACTATAGATAGAAAATTATAGACCAATTTTAATTTCCGATATTACTACATATCGTCCGATATATCACCCGATATCCGATATCCGATATGTCGAGGGCAATCCGATACGAACCCGATATCCGCAATTTTGAACCTTGGTTTTGATAGCAAGATAATTCGTAACAAGTAACAAGTATAATAAAGTGCAGCAAGGTGGCCCAATCCTTTTTATAGCAAAGGACAAGCCGGAACGATCTCTTATAGTAAGTAAAGCGTTCTCGAGGACACATGGGAATTTCATCTAGTCACTTTCATCGTGTTTGTTTGATTCGCGTTCGCTACTTTGATAATTTGATATGTGGGTGGACCGGTGCTTGGGTGATGTTCTTACTTGAACAAGCCTCCCACTTATGATTACCCCCTCTCGCAAGCATCTGCAACTACGAAAGAAGAATTAAGATAACTCTAACCATAGCATGAAACATATGGATCCAAATCAGCCCCTTACGGAATAGCGCATAAACTAGGGTTTAAGCTTCTGTCACTCTAGCAACCCATCATCTAATTACTACTCCACAATGTCTTCCCTTAGGCCCAAAGATGGTGAAGTGTCATGTAGTCGACGTTCACATGACACCACTAAAGGAATCACAACATACATATCATCAAAATATCGAACGAATACCGAATTCACATGATTACTTATGACAAGACTTCTCCCATGTCCTCAAGAACAAAAGTAACTACTCACAAATCATATTCATGTTCAAGATCAGAGGGGTATTGAATAGCATTAAGGATCTGAACACATAATCTTCCACCAAATAAACAAACTAGCATCAACTACAAGATGTAATCAACACTATTAGCAACCCACAGGTACCAATCTGAGGTTTTGAGACAAAGATTGAATACAAGAGATGAACTGGGGTTTGAGATGAGATGGTGCTGGTGAAGATGTTGATGAAGATTTGTCCTCCCACGATGAGAGGATTGTTGGTGATGTCGATGGCTTCGATTTCCCCCTCCCGGAGGGAAGTATCCCCGGCGGAATCGCTCCGCCGGAGAGCAAAATAGCTCCTACCCAGGTTCCGCCTCGAGACGGCGGTGCTTCATCCCGAAAGTCTTCTTTTGATTTTTTTTATAGGGCAAATGGCTTCATATAGTAGAAGGAGGGGGCCAGAGGCCTGCCACGGGCCCTACAAGCCAGGGGGGCGTGCCCAGGGGGTAGGGCACGCCCCCCAGGCTTGTGGCTTCCTGGTGGGCCCCCTTCTGTTGATTCTTTCGCCAGTATTTTTTATATATTCCAAAATAATTCTCCGTAAATTTTCAGGTCATTTGGAGTTGTGCAGAATAGCTATCTCTGTTTCACCCCTTTTAGGTCCAAAATTCCAGCTGCCGGCATTCTCCCTCTTCATGTGAATCTTGTAAAATAAGAGAGAAAAGGCATAAGAATTGTACCATAAAGTGAAATAATGATCAAAAACATAATAAATATTAGTAGGAAATCATGATGCAAATTGGGCGTATCAACAACCCTCTTATTTGCGTTGGGTGCAAGTGTTTGCTTTTGTGTGTGCAGGTGCGCTTAACAGAGTTTTGCTTGGTTTTCCTACTGGATTGATAACCTTGGTTCTTAACTGTGGGAAATATTTATCTCTACTATACTGCATCATCCTCTCCTCTTCGGGGAAATACCAACTCAGTCTACAAGTAGCAAACAGATACACATTCGTTGGTTTTTGCATCAATGGCGATATAGCCATGCCGCGGCCCTGGGACATCAGGGTCAGAAACTACAAGGACATCCAGGTCGAATGGGCTGACCCGGATGGATCCAAGGATTTTGATTCTCTCGCCGATGTCGCCGGATTGCTCATTGATAACTACTACCTCGTCAAGATGAATGGTTTCAATAAGGACTATCACGAAAGCTGGGCTGAGAAACTGTGCGACGAGCAGATCGAGTATGTAGCGAGGGACACATATGCATGCTACGCCATATGGACTCGGATTGATCTCATCAAGCAGGGTCTGATAGAAGCAAAAGATAGACAGAGAAGAAGAAACTCGAACTCGAGAAGGCACAACGTCGGAACAAATTTAAATAGATCAGTACTTGTATTACGTATTTTAATTTATGGTGAAGTTGTGCGTTTCATTGTTCGGAACATATGTGTTATGTACCTGTTAAGTTAATGGGGTTTATATGTGTTAACTGAAGCTTCAAGTGTTCAACGTGATTCTTCCGTGCTTGACCTCATGTTTAAGGTGAATCTTGGAGGTTTCACCACCTAGTTGAATCTAAGAAGTTTGCGGTGCAATACTTTTACATAATTAATTTGCATGTCATTGTCATTAGTGTTTACACATCGATGGTAAAACTTGAAGTTTTTGATGGAGTGATGTAAATGAATGGCCAGTCCATGCATCTACCTTGTGTGTGTCACACACGATTCAAATGGAGATGTCACGGGTTCCGCTGCGCATAGGCCAAGAGGTGCCGTGCGAGTTGACGGGATGCGCGTGAGCACGCCGCTACGCATGCTCATCGGGAGGCGAGCCCTTTGACCACCCTCTGCTGCCCGGCCGGCTTCCCCCCAACTGCCCACTTAATGCCGCCCGAGCCGATGTATAATAGGCCGCGTACTCGCAGCTCTCGCTACAATCCTCTCCCCATGGCCTATCCCCAGTCTTCCAGTTTCGAGAGGAATACCCAGAGCCGGAGGAGCAGGAACAGAACAAGCTTCGGGACGTGCCCGTGCACGCGCCTGTCCCCGCGCCGGTGCCAGTGCCCGCCTCAACTGCATGGGACGCCGCTCTCGACCGCTACCTTTCATCGCATGTGCCCGTGTGCGCGCCAGTCGCCGCGCCGGTGCCAGTGCCCGCCTCAAATGCATGGGACGCCGCCCTCGACCGCTACCTTGCATCGCATGTGCCCGTGCGCGCGCCAGTCGCCGCGCCGGTGCCAGTGCCCGCCTCAGAGGCATGGAATGCCGCCGTTGAGCGCTTCCTTGCAACGACTTTTCCCGTGCACGTGCCTACCCCGCACCGGCGCCAGTGCCCGCCTCAGCGGCATGGGACGCCGTCGTCTACCGCTTCCATGGATCGCCTTTGCACATGCATGCGCCTATCCTCGCGCCGGTGGCAGTGTCCGCTTCAGCGGCATGGGATGACGCCCTCCGACGCTTCCTTACAGTGCCGCCAGTCGCCACCCCCTCGCCCTCAGCGGCATGGGATTGGCTCCAGTAGGCGGCATGGGACTGGCTACTGGAGGCGTAAGTCCAGAATATTCTGGCCTTACATGAAGCTTGGCCCGACGTCTCGGACTACACCAACACCGATGCAAGACGCCACCCCGGCCACAATTAGTTTGTTAGTTTAAACATTGTAGTTCGATCGTATCAATGTAAAGTCACGCCGTGACTGAATGAAATCCATTGTTTGATGAATGAGAGTATTGTGCTAGAGTGAAGAACGGGAGTAAACATGTTTTTATTTATTTCTTCCTTTACTAAAATGTACATGTATTGCCATGGTGTCATGTTATGGGTGCATGCATATCATCTTTGAAGGAAAAATAAATGAACCTCTACATGGTAAAAAACAAGGTACACTTTGACATTAAGTTAGAACAGTGGTGTTGATCATGCATTGCACGTTACAAAAGTCTTATTAATCAACAGAGAGATTAAAAAAAATTGATCCAAAATAAAAATATGTAAAACATGAGACCGTGGGATATCGAACCCATGATCATTACGTTTGTAGAATTAGTGGCACTACCATCCACGCTATACAATTGAGTGTTAATTTTCTGGGATAATTACGTTCTGTTAGAGCATCTATGGCCGCAGGTTGCAAATTTTGGCCCTCAAACGTCCGCGGACGCGCCCGCGGACAGTGACCGGGCGGGCCTCAAATTTTACCATTTGCAACCACATACCCTATTTCCAAAACATCTATTACATGCAAGGCCATGCACGACGATCATCCCATCCGTCTTGGGCCGGCTGGGTTGTCAAAACTCCGAAAATTGCTCATACTTAAGATTTTCACACCCGTATTAGTCCCACCTCTCTGCGTGATGAGCTAGTTGACTGGCTTAAATTGCTAGGTCGTCCAGAAGCGATAAGCTTCTGATATCATTGCATCCTTTGTTAAGAAGATAGACTGTCACTATGAATCTTCTATGTTTTGCTTTTTATGAATCACAATGTGTCGATAAAAATCAATGAACAAAATAAAAATATATTGTCATTGTAGTAGGGGTATAAACGTACATGAGCGAGATGAACTTGACACTCGATGAACAATCATCAGTTGATGAAATGCAGTCTAGTGTCAAGTTATCTCGTTCACACAGCGAGAATTGATAGACCTACACAACAATAGAGAAGCTTGACGCCATCCGCCGGTGCGGCTCTTTAAGCCGGTCGGCGCCCGCCTTGCGCGGCGATGTGGGTCTAAAATTTGGGTGCACCGATGAGAGAGGAAGGAGCTTCTGTCGCTGCGGGTGGGACCTCAAAATCTGAAGGTTTCAAATTATTTTCTGAGACCTGTAGCAGAAAATGGACATGCCTAATGACGGCCGAATACGTCGCCAACAATCAGCCCGGAACGTCGCCAAAGTTGCCAAGGGCGCTGCCTGGGGGGGGGGGGGGGGGGGGGCTCGTGACGGTGTACCATCACAGAAAATGATCTTTGGCGACGTTTCATGTTTCGTTACTAGGGTTTTTCTCACTGAATAGAGCAAATTTTGTAGTGTTAGGTCTTTCCTTCATTTCTTAGCCTTTGAAGTTACTTATGTATCCGTTAAGAATTTAGTATGATTTATTTTCCTGTGGGTATAATCATCTCAAGTAGGTAGGTCTTTGTGCAGCTTTGACCATCCTAAATTGTGTGTGGATTCTTTTCTCTTTATTGGTTAGCTTTGAGAAGCAATAATTATTATAGCTCATTATTGTGCAGCTTGCCACCTTGGAATAGTAGCCTTTCTCCACTGCTAAGATGTTGATAGCACGGGGTGTGTGTCGCTGAGCCCAACAATTCAACTTCTGAAGATAACCATCAGCTCAAATCCAAGAGGGAACGAATTCAGATATTCCAAAGACCGGTACTTCTTAATTATCTTTGTTCCAAGATTGCATCTCTGATGTGTTCACTTAGACAATGCATATATGTTAGCCCTATCAAGTTCCACGAGAAAATAGACATTATGAAAACTTCATGAGATTTATATTCCATTTTTACTATATTCCAGACTAAATAGCATGTGCCCCTATGTTATCTATGAAGAAGTTGTCCATCCAGTTGTTTGTCCTTGACATGTAACATACTATATGATTGTCGTCTCTTCTTGGTTTCCTCAAACTTCACATGCCATCCTCAAATAGGCAAATCTTCATATACCACTTAATGACCACCGGAAAATGTCTACGTATATACAACATGTTATTATTTATGTATAAATTAATCTAGGCATAATTATTCATGTATAAATTAATCTTGGCATAAGTGTGCTAATAGTTTGAATCTTAGCATCAGGGATTACAGATTTGATCTTATTAGGGGTTTTCGAAAATTGGTTTTGTGCATTTTATCCTGCAAAATATAATGTAATCCTTTTGTTTGGAGAGGAGGGGTCAGGAAGGGATCACCAAGTATGAAGTACTATAGTCTTATGTTTTTCAAAAATTTCAGAAGATAAATTCAAAATTCTATAATCACATGAATAACATTTGTTTAAACATGTGTTGCACGTGCACGCTTACTAGTGCAGTAAATAATGGAATTGACAGAGCAGCACCTAGCTACATGCATGTTCAGAAATACTTCATGGCTTGAAGCAAAGAGACCAAATCTTCCTCGTGCCAGAACAAAAACGGGTACGTGACCAACGCATTTCGCGAGCTATGGAGCCTGGTGGCGACCTTGGTTCCCAGATCGACCCGGAGGAGCTCGCTTCTGCCCCGCACGATAACTGTGCCGCTCCTCTCTCCGAACCCCTCGAGAACATACGGAGGAGGCGAGCCGACCAGATCCACCTGCTTCTCAAACTCCACCCTACCGATCACCAGCCGCCAGTTCCAGGTCGCAGTCGACTCAGGCGACGAGGCCGGCGTCAAGGTCCACATCGATATCCCACCTCTCACGGCGACGAGCAAGCTCAGACGGCCACGCACGGAGGCCAAGAGGGGGTGCTCGTCTTTGTCACGAAGGATCGCTGTGGTTGTGGAGGTGCAGCTTGGCGGGAGCTTCATGGTCGTCGCCTCTGCCGCGTCGACGTCCAGAGCGACGATGCCGTCCGGGCGGTACCCAGCCCGGGCTTTCAGGAGGCAGAGCCAGAAGACGGTGCGGCCGATGACGGCGGGACGGGAGACAAACAGCCGTTTCGGCTTTTGGTGGTGCTCGGCGACGGAGGCCTGGCGGATGACGCCCCATTGGCCATGATTCGAGGAGAAGGTCTGGAACCGCATGTTCACGCCGGAGACGAGCAGCTCGTAGGAGCCACCGGCGTCGCCAACGCTGAGGAAGACGGGCGCATAGGACACGTCGATTTTGGGCAAGGAGGTTACGTGTCCGGTGAAGGCGTTGCAGACGCGCAGCTCGAGGTTACCTGACCGGAAATACCGGCGGAGGAGGAGCAGGCCGTCGCGAGACGTCAGGGGCTGGAACGAGTCCGGGAGGCTGTGGGTGCCCAGGCGGACGTGGATCTGGGGTGGAGTTGGGGTGGGGATCACACGAGGGATGTGTCGCCGTCGCAGGTAGGAAACACCGAGGAGGAGGGAGGGGTCGAAACCGCGGCGATCGGTCGCAGGTAGGAGCGCAAGGGGGCGGCGGAAGGCCAGGTCGATGATGGCGCGGCGGAGGATCCTTCAGGTGGCGGCGCAGCGGACGACGGTTATGGCGTCGATGCACACGACTATGTTGAGCAGGAGATCGACCGGGAGGGGTTCCCTCGCCGGCGCTGAGGCCGGCGCCGTCCTGCTGCACTTGCGAAGGCGTCGTTTGGTCGACATCTTCGGCTTGTTGTAATCCAGCCTAGGTAGGGTTTTTGGAGAATCTATAATCTATAGGTACAGTATTTTTATTTATTTTTGACGCGAGGTACAGTAGTTTTTTATTTTGTTTTTTGACGGGAGACAATTTGGGTTGCTTAATTATCTACGATATCGTTTTGGAAAACAACTCTTTGTTCGTGCAGTTATAGGACTTGTAAAAGAAGTTGGATGCGGTAGTTAGGAATTTTTTTGGCGAAGGTCAGGCGCCGGCCGACCGGCCTAATTTTCGGCCGGTCGTCTAGCAGCGGTCTGATTGTTTTGTTTCGCACTGTATGATGTTTCCTCCTGAATCGTCACCTATCTCTGCTTGTTCAGTGCACTGAACCCCGCCACCACGTCCGCTCCGGCGAGGGCAGCAGCCCGTCCGCTCGCAGAGTCATAATTCGCGTCGTCGCTCGTTGCAGACACTTCGTTCTCCCTTTGGCTCGCCCTCCCCGAATAAACAACTCTTTGAAGCTTTTTTCATCTACGATTGAAGCTTTCTCTATGAACGGTTGCAGTTTTTTCGGTTTTCGCTGTGCCCCTTTAAGCTTTCTCTCTTGCTGGTGTTGACAGCAAAATTGTCTGCGCAGCAACACACTCAATTCCTGAACTGATCAACAATCTGGCCGGTCTTCTCTTTTGCTGTATGAGGAACAGAACGGCCTTCTTCTTGCTGATCTCAAAGAAAACTTGATTCTTCTGGACGAATCTTCAACGGATCAACGGCAAACGGAACCTAAGCGACGTCTAGGTCCCGTTTTCCGGGTGCAGCGGCGTATGATCGACCTACTGCTGCGGCGATCTCTGAACTTGCAGGCAAGAACAGAGCTAGGCGATGGAAAAAAACGAACGAACGAAAAACTGTGCGTAGAAATAATAGATTTTTTTTTGTCGATGTTGGGTTGCCCTCTACCGGCCTCTGACCCTGTATATATAGGGTGATCTGGACTTTGATCCTTTGAACGATCAGGAGACCGATCTGGTTACAACTCTCCTTTATAAGATTTGGTCCTTATATGTACATTCAAAATCTGAACAGAAACCTGGTTTCCTTGATAATAAAAACAGTATAACCAGCGATGTCCGCTCCTCTCTGTGCTCCAAAATAATCAAGCATATCTCAACCGTAGCCCCGTCTTCATCTTATACCTGATGGTGGTTGTACGTGAACAAAACTGGAGTCTGAATCTTCAACTTCCTGTACTCTTACCTTCACAACTCCATCAGCGTGTGTATATCTTCAGTTAAAAAAAATCTTCAGCTTAGCACATTAGCAGATCAGCATCATGATCCATATTTTTAATCTGCCAAATTTGACTATCAACATATGCCCCCCTGTTTTTTGGTAAAGCTTGCTTACCAAAAATCATCTGTACCTTGCATCATAATCATTAATCAACACGTTAATCATTTAGCTCTGTCTTTGGGCGATGACTAGCACCGGCCATTTGTATCCATTTTCTCAGGGCGATGGTAGTCAAGCACCGGCCATTTGTATTCTATTTTCTTAGGGCGATGATAATAAAGCATCGGCCGCATAATACTATCATTCAGGCGTCTTGCCAAACGCTTGGATAGTACTTTTTCAAGTACTTCCCATTAAGAGCTCTGGGCAATTTTTCTCCTTGCAAACTTTGCACTAAATAGGAATTTCCAGGGACAACCTCTAAAAATTTATATGGTCCTTCCCAATTTGGTGACCACTTTCCAAACTTATTATCCTTGGACCCAACAGGCAAAATCGTTTTCCAAACCAAGTCCACAACCTGGAACGATTTTTCTCTTACTTTCTTATTATAAGCCTTGGCTACTCTCAATTTATCCCTCTCAATTTCTCTTAAAGCTTTCATCCTCTCATCTGTCACTTCATCTATTCTATCCATCATGAGGTTATGATAATCTACGGCCGACAAATCATTTTGTTTGGCCAGCCTAAGTGCGTCTAGATTTACCTCAATAGGTAAAACAGCCTCTTGCCCGTATACTAATTCAAATGGTGTCACTTTCGTAGCACCATGTTGAGATATTCGGTGAGCCCATAATGCTTCATGCAACACCACATGTCACTTTTTTGGATGTTCCTCTATTTTCTTTTTGATAAGCTTAATCAAAATCTTGTTACTGGACTCGGCCTGACCATTGGCCTGAGCATAATATGGTGATGAATTCAAGAGCTTGATCTTAAGTGATTCGGCAAATTCACGTACTTGATGCGATATAAAAGATGAACCTTGATCTGTGGTTAAAGTTTGTGGTATGCCGAATCGATAAACAATATGTTCTAAAATAAATTTAATCACCTCCTTATGAGTCATATTTTTAAGAGGAACAGCTTCTGTCCACTTTGTAAAATAATCGGTAGCTACCAAAACAAAACGTGACCTTTGGATGACTTAGGGTGTATTTGGCCGATAAAATCCAAACCCCATCCACGAAACGGCCATGGCTTAATTATAGGATGCAACATAGAAGCAGGTGCTAACTGTATATCCCCAAATTTTTGGCATGAATCACACCCTTTATAGTATCTAAAACTATCTTCTAACATAGTCGGCCAATAAAACCCAGCTCTTCTTAACAACCACTTCATCTTATGAGCCGACTGATGTGTACCACACATCCCCTCATGTACTTCACCCATAGCAACTTTGGATTGGTCTGGACCTAGACATTTTAAAAGCAATCCCTCTGGTGTCCGACGATATAATTCACCATCTAATAATGTATATTTCAATGCTTGGCGTCGAACCTTTCTATCTACTGATTGGCTAGGATCTTCTAAATATCTAATTATGGGTCTTCTCCAATCATTAGGTTCGGCCATAGAAATTTCAGCACACTGTAGCACCGGCTGTCTCAGGACATATAATTCTCCTCTACTAACTTGATAACCTGATGCTTGCTGTGCTAGATCATTAGCTTTAATATTCTCTTCTCTAGATATATGGCTAATGGCAAAATCATCCAGGGCTGCTATGATTTCCAAACACTTCTCCAAATAGTTATTTAGTGACCCATCAAAGCATTGATAATTCCCACGAATTTGTTGTACGACTAATAGTGAATCACCAAAAGCTCGTACACTCCTCACACCCATGGATTCTAAAATTTGCAAACCCAGCAAAAGAGCTTCATACTCGGCCTGGTTATTGGTACACAAATATTCTAAATTCCCATGGACATATCTCAATATAGCCGACCTCTATATCATTTTCATCACTAACCCGATGATCAACAATAAAGTTAGCTACAATTTGGCCTTTCATGGATTTTAAAGATTTATAAGCCAAATCATATTCTATCAATGCATAAGCCCACTTACCGATTCTGCCACTCAAAATCGGTTTTTGTAGCATATATTTGATAACATCGGTCTGGCATGCTATTTCACAAGTACTAGATAGCAAATAGTGTCTCAATCTTGTGCAAGCATGATATAATGATAAACATAACTTCTCAATAAATATATACCTTTGTTTTGTTTCCAATAGACGTCGGCTCAAATATGTGATCACATACTCCTTTTCATCAATTTCTTGTGTTAGGACAGCACCAATAACATTATCTTCCGCAGCAACATACATCCGAAACGGTGTTCCGGCTTTAGGTGCCCTCAATACAGGAGGCGTAGACAAATATTTTTTGATCTCATCAAATGCATGTTGTTGCTCTGCCCCCCAAGTGAATTCATTTTCCCTCTTCAACCGAAGTATAGGTGTAAATGCACTAACCCTTCCAGACAAGTTAGATATGAACCTTCTCAAATAATTAACTTTGCCTAGAAATTTCTGCACATCCCTCTTACATTGTGGCGCCTCTATTTTCTTAATAGCTTCTATTTTACTAGGATCTATCTCAATGCCTCTCTCATGTACTATAAATCCTAGAAATTTACCAGCCGACACACCAAAAGCACATTTGAGTGGGTTCATTTTTAAACCGTACTGACGCATTCTTTCAAAGGCTAAGCGTAAATCGGCTAAATGATGGTCCACACTATCCGATTTGACAACTATATCATCAATATATATCTCTACTACTATACCAAGTAAATCATGAAAGATTAGGTTCATAGCTCTTTGATAAGTCGCGCCGGCATTCTTTAGACCAAATGTCATAACAACCCACTCAAATAAACCAACAAAACCGAGACACCTAAAGGCCGTTTTAGAAGTATCCTCTTCAGCCATAAAAATTTGATTATAACCAGCGTTACCATCTAAGAAACTGATAACTCTATGTCCTGAAGCATCATTAATTAACATGTCGGCTATAGGCATAGGATATTCATCTTTAGGTGTAGCCCTATTTAAATCTCTGAAATCGATACATATTCTCAACTTACCAGTATTTTTCTTCTCAACCGGGACAATGTTAGAAATCCATTCAGCATACCTACATGGCCTTATGAAATCAGCTTTCAATAATCTCCCTATTTCTTCTTTGATCCCATCATACATATTAGGATTAAATTTTCTAGGTGGTTGTTTGTGAGGCCTAAATCCAGATTTAATAGGCAACCGATGCTCTACTAGCTCTCGGCTAAGACCCGGCATTTCATGATACTCCCAGGCGAAGCAATCAACATATTGTTTAAGTAACTCGATCACTTTCACTTTGTAATCGGCTGTCATGTTCCTATTCATAAAAGTCGGCCTAGGAACAGTACCATCACCTATATCAATCTCTTCTAATGGATCAGCAGACGAAAAACCTTGTCCTAACTTTTGCACTTCATCAAAGTCATCAATAGCCTCACAAATATCGTTCTTATCTGACCGATATTGTTCTACACGTCTTTGCAACCAATCTAAATTATCTTCTTTACTCATCTATAACATCATATTCTCGAGCCGAGCTGCAACAGCCGGCTTTACAACTACGGGTACAAATCCATCTTTTGTTACACTAAGAAAATCAAAATCTGTAAGATCTAGCCCTGACAAACATTGGGCATCACCATGTTGCCAATTAGCTGAAGCATCAGCCATAGCAATATAGGTCGATGTATCCGCATGAACAATCTCCACATCATCATCGACCCACTGTATCAAAAACTGGTGCAAAGTAGAAGGAACACACCGGTTTGCGTGTATCCAATCACGACCCAATAAGACACTATAATTACCTTGCTTATCGGCGACGAAGAAAGCCGTAGGTATGGTCTTGCTTCCAATAGTAAGTTCCATAGAGATAACCCCTTTTGCTTCTGTAGGCTCTCCCCCAAATCCATTAAGTGTCAAATTGGTCTTCACAAGCTCGCTGTCCTCTCGCCCCAATTTCTTAAACAGTGAGTATGGCATAAAGTTTACAGCAGCTCCGCCATCAACTAACATTCTAGATATTGGTTTCCCATTAATATGCCCCTTAATATACAGTGGCCTCAAATGACGGCTTGATTCATCTGGCTTCTCAAAAATAGCTTCCTTGGGACCAAGACACAACTGTGCCGCTTCACTTTCCTCCACAGCTTGGAATTCTGAAGGCAATACAAATACCATATTAATATCCATACCATCGCAAGTTGGAGAGCCATCTTTAATCATCGGAGATCCTTCATCATCCAGCAGATCATCTTCATCATCACTAGACGGTTGAGCGGGTACATTAACTTGTTTTACTCTCCACTCCTTTCGAACAGGAACCATAGGCTTCCACTCATTGAACAACTTGTCCCTCAATTTTTCGGCTTCATCCTCCCTCAACTTCTCCATGCGTAGCCTCTGTAACCGTCGTCTTTGTGAATTGGAAAGACCCTTTGGGCACCAACGTGGTTGCGGCTTTGTCCCAGGCAGCAAAGGCACATTCCTATCAACTTTCTGTATTTCTGAACCATTGCTCAAATTGGCACAATCTGACATTTTTGGTACCCCAGAATCAGCACAGGGAGTAACTAAAACAGATTTTACTGTAGCAGAATCACTGTTCACGGATGGTACTGTAGCTTCCAAGCTATTTGCCGCTCTTGTAGCCTCATCCTTCTCATGTGTTGCTGTTGTGCCTTGTATTCCACCGTCAGCACCTGAAAGTATGCGACATGGTTGTTTCTCACTTGTAATTGAGCCTGGTACCTCATTCAGATTTTTAGTTCCCTTCACACGGTATACTTTTTTATTATGGTCACCTCTACCATTAGACCGATCCCTTTGATCAAAACGGTCATGTTTTGGATGTGACAATCTATCAAACACCGGCCTTTTGTGGGGTGCCCAACCTGGATGAAAATGTCCAAAAGGCATTACCGGAGGAGGTGGCATCCATGGTCCGCACCAACCCCATGGCGGACAAGGAGCAAAATCGAATCCCCACGGTATAGGCATTGGCGGCCCATTAAATGGATATGGGGCTGCTGCACGAAAACCTCCATGTTGATATTCTGGACCATTAAATCCCTGTTCTGGTGATCTCGGCCGCTTAAAGTTTCTCGGCCGATCAAAATATTTCTGACCAGCCTTGCCATGTTCATACTTAGCCAGAAGCTTATCAAAAGTGACCTTCGGCTTTTCTATCTTTTTTATTGCCTTACTCTTCCCCTCATTAATTTTCCAACGGTCAACTTCGGGGCTTTTTGGTTTGATCATTCTTGGCCTGGCACTTTGCATAGCACCAGAACCTAATGCTGGTACTGTAATTTTAATAGATTCACCACCCCTAGAGTTTTTCTCAATCTGCACTCTTCTGGCCACTTGTCTAGTCTCCTCCAGAGACTTTGAGCTACTCTCATCCACCACCATATTTTTCCCTTTTGCTGATTCAGCCTGAGATGGCCGAACAAGAACCTTCTTATTCTCAAAATCAATCGTGTTGACAGGAAAAGGATTAGCGTCTAATTGCATTCGCTCATCAAACTTCAACCGTCCTTCGTTAATGGCCGATTGAACCTGTCGACGGAAAACATTACAGTCATTAGTAGCGTGAGAATAAGAATTATGCCATTTGCAATAAGCACGCCTTTTTAATTCTTCTGATGATGGTATAACATGGCCATTATTCAGTTTAATTTGCTTCCATTGTAACAAATAATCAAAGATCTTATCACACTTAGAAACATCAAATGTATATTTCATTTCTTCCTTCTTATGTGAAACCGGCTTTAGTGCAGAGCAAACAAATGGTTTAGACTTAGAAGCCCAATCCCACTCAGCCACACACATATCTGTACCTTCATCATCTGATGACTGAGAATCATATCCAACCATGTTCATACCAGGCCGATCATTTTTACTAACTCTATCACTAGATCTCTGAAAATTTCTAGATTCTTTTGCCCGGCTTTCTTGAGCCAGAGTTTTTTGCAAAACTTGACTAACATCCACAAAATCATGTCCTTCTAGCTTTTCTTTAAGATGTACAAGCAAACCTGAATAAGCTAGATCAGCGAGGTCCCTATCGGAAATTACCAAATTAAAGCATCGGTTTCGTGTATCTCTAAACCTTCTAATATATTCAGCAACAGATTCAGTATGCTTCTGTTTAACCGATGTTAAATGTGACAATCTGAGTTCATTATCTCCAGTATAAAAATATTCATGAAATTTCTGTTCCAACTGAGACCATGTATGAATAGAATTGGGTGCAAGCGAAGAAAACCAAGAAAAAGCTATGCCAGATAAGGACAACGGAAATAATCGCAGTTTTAATACTTCACTAGCACTAGCCTCACCACATTGTACAATAAACTGAGCAATATGCTCCAGAGTTGTTCTACCATCTTCTCCCGTGAATTTAACAAACTCCGGCAACCTGAACCCTCTAGGATACTAAAACGTATCATAATAATCAGGGTACGGCTTTCTATAAGCTCGTGCATTCCCCTTTGGTTCAAAACCAAATGAATCCTTCAAGATAGTAGCCAACTGTTCCTTAAGATTGTCAGCCCCTGTGTGAGGCTCGGCCATAGGCCGATCTCGCGCCATTGGCTGTTGTTACCCTACAGTACTAGGTTGTGGAATATCATGGTTATGCTGCAGTGCTTGGTTCGGCTGTGTGGATGGTAAATGTCTGAAAGAACTGTTAAAATTACTAAATGGTATTTGACCATATGCATTGGTTAAATTCTGAGGTGGTATGGCAGGCATATAATGTATCATAGGCTGGTATGAAGGCACGGGAATGCTTGCTGGAATAACATCTACTCGGCTTTGATTATTGATCATAGATGGAACCGAGGTGTATGGGCTAGCTGTAGGACCTGACAAAGAAAATGCAGGAGGTGCATATGCATGCCCTGGACTAGCAACACTTGGTGGAACACTAACAGCCGGACCACTACTATTGTGGTTAGCATACAAATTCATCGGCATACCATATTGTGGTGCTCCAGGGGGTGTGAAGAGCGCCGATGAATTGAGAGGTATAGCCCTGTGCTGCATATTAGTAGCACTATTATTAGAAGTTGAAGCGTCAGTTGCTAAGGGCTGCCTATCTCGTTCTCTGTCAGAATATGGCAGTGATGGCTGCACAGAGTTACTAACTTGCATCTTTTCAAACAGATTTTTAACATGACTAGCGACCATGCTGTCTAGATTTCTAACATAATTTTCATGTGTATTATGAACAGATGCACTTACTGATTGATCAATCATAATAGCCATCTCTTCCTTGAGACCATGTGTAATTTCGCTTACCGGTCCTACCTTCGATGCTTCTGTGACGGATGGCAGATCAGGTCCCTTCATGATGACACCTTGGCGAGTCTTCTGGAAGCAGGAAAGCATTGTATCTTCAAACTCTTGCTTGCGCAGGCGTTGAGCGTCTTCAAATTCTTGCAAACGCTGCTCATACTGCTGACGATGTTCTTCTGACAACTCATCTAATGCGGGTTTGATGATGTTGCCGGAGTTGAGTTCGGCCTTGCCGTCAGACATGATAGCCGATTGACTCGATTCCCCAGCGGAGTCGCCAAATTGTGTTGATGACAAAAATCGTATGCACAGCAACACACTCAATTCCTGAACTGATCAACAATCTGGCCGGTCTTCTCTTTTGCTGTATGAGGAACAGAACGGCCTTCTTCTTGCTGATCTCAAAGAAAACTTGATTCTTCTGGACGAATCTTCAACGGATCAACGGCAAACGGAACCTAAGCGACGTCTAGGTCCCGTTTTCCGGGTGCAGCGGCGTAGGATCGACCTACTGCTGCGGCGATCTCTGAACTTGCAGGCAAGAACAGAGCTAGGCGATGAAAAAAAAACGAACGAAAGAAAAACTGTGCGTAGAAATAATAGATTTTTTTTTGTCGATGTTGGGTTGCCCTCTACCGGCCTCTGACCCTGTATATATAGGGCGATCTGGACTTTGATCCTTTGAACGATCAGGAGACCGATCTGGTTACAACTCTCTTTTATAAGATTTGGTCCTTATCTGTACATTCAAAATCTGAACAGAAACCTGGTTTCCTTGATAATAAAAACAGTATAACCAGCGATGTCCGCTCCTCTCTGTGCTCCAAAATAATCAAGCATATCTCAACCGTAGCCCCGTCTTCATCTTATACCTGATGGTTGTTGTACGTGAACAAAACTGGAGTCTGAATCTTCAACTTCCTGTACTCTTACCTCCACAACTCCATCAGCGTGTGTATATCTTCAGTTAAAAAATAATCTTCAGCTTAGCACATTAGCAGATCAGCATCATGATCCATATTTTTAATCTGCCAAATTTGACTATCAACAGCTGGTTGAAGTTTTTTTCATCTACGCTCGAAACTTGTTCTGTCAACGGCTGCAGCTTTTTAATCGAGCAATGCCCCGGTTGAAACTTTCTCTATCTCCGTTTGAAGATTTTTTTTGTCCATCTAAGGTTGCAGCTTTTTTCTCAACGGTTGCAGCTTTTTCAGTTTGGACAGTGCCGGTTGAAGCTTTCCCTTTTGCCGTTTGAAGTTTTTTTTCATCTAGGGTTGAAGCTTTCCCAATTGTCGTTTGAAGCTTTTTTTGTCTAGGGTTGAAGCTTTTTTGTCAATGGTTGTAGCACTGTATACGGCGGTTCCAACATGGTCTCACCAGTCGCGTGCTAACGCTCCCCGTCCATGGTCGCAACTCCTCCTAGATGTTGGTTGCAGCTCCAGCAAACACCAGAGGTTGCACTACCTCAGTCAGGGAGATCGATGGGAGTGGGAGGGAGCTTGCTGCCATGGAGGATGAAGAAAGGTAAAGCTTGTAGGCATGGAGGAAAAGGGAGATGACTGTGTGCTGGTGGAGAAAAGGGAGAAAGGAGTGGATAAGAACGATTGCGTTGGAGCGATAAGGGAGAGAGACCGGTGGTGGGTCCACAGAAGATATGCGTGGGGTTGCTCTCCCGTGCAAGCATTTGACTTGGAGCAGCAACGAGCGTCATATCAAGTCGACCGGATCGTGTCGTGTCGTTTCCCTTTTTCTTCAAGAATGATTAGCGGTTTTTAGGGAAAGGTGGTCGCTATAGTGGGGGAAGTTACTCCCTCCGGTCCTTTTTACTTGGGCGATGATAGGTTTGGGCCGGTCAACCGTGAGCCGTGAGATTCTGCCCCTGTCAGCCGTCAGATCGCTCCACCTCGCTTCGTCCTCCTTCCACACGGGAGAAACGGAAGGTTGCAACGAGCACCGCCGGACACCCCCGTCAAAACCCGCGTGAGCGACCGAGAGCTTGAAGCACCACCAGGATTCGACGCCGCTCGCCACCCTCGCAGGACCTCCTCCCCGCGTTCTCATCTGTTCCAGCACGAATCCTTGCCGTCGGCATCAGATGGCTTGTATCAATTTGTGTAGCCAGTTGTAGCATTCTCCATCCACTGCTGTAGCATCTTCATCGTTGCCTTACTACATTGCCGTCCATGGTCTATCCCTGGCGAGAGGGGTCATCAGGAGCAGGAAGGGGAGCCGAGGAATGGGCTATGAGGAAAAAGAGAGAAAAAGCTCGTCGGAGAGGGAGAAAGAGTAGCAGAGGGAAGTCCGCTGGTGGTGGGGCTCGCCGGAGCAAGGATGCGGCGGCGCGAGCGAGATGCAGAGGCGAGGCAGGCGAGACGCGAATGAGAGGATGAGTGGATGAGATTTGTGTGGATGGGCGGTTGCTGGGGATAAGGACGTGGGTGCCTGGGTGGTGCGCGTGGGACCCATGGACGTATGGTGTGCGTGCGCGCACTGCAGCCGTTTTGCCTGTGCGCGACGAAAGTTCGGCCTCCGCGCTGGATACAAACGTTTACCTTTTTACTTCGCGTATAAAATTTGTGTCAAGTCAAACTTTGCGAAGGTTGACCAAATTTATATTAAAAAGTATCAACGTTTACAATATCAAATATATAAAATATGAAACTACATTCCATAATGAATCTAATGATATTGATTTGGTATCGTAAATATTGATAATTTTTTATATAAGTTTGGTCAAACTAGAATTACTTTGATTTCAGACAAAACTTATCTTTACCTAATAATAAAGGGAGGAAGATTTCATAGTTCTCCATACGTGTTGATTTCTTGATATATTTTTACTATTCGAGGTGGTACTATCTGTTTCGCTATGTTTGATTTTCCTTTTCTGTACGTGGCTGATTCGCTCAGTTGGGCCTCGGCTGGGCCTACATCCATGCTCAAAATTGAGTCCGTTGTAGGTTGATTGTACACCGAATAATCCCACCATGCTCCAATGAATCGAATCTCTCACCGATTCAAATACGTCCCAGGTTATCCCTTGCATCAACCAGCCTCCTCAAGAATCAAGAAAATCACATGAGAACAGTGGAGTGGTCGAACGCCGCGGCGGGGCCAGAAGAGGAAGGCCCGCGGGAGACAAGGCAAGCCACGGAGGTGGTCAGTGGAGGGCACAGGGGCTTAAAGTTGTGGTGCAGGTCACCGACAAAGAGCTCGCCGTCCAACGCCGGCCAGGGGGAGGTGCAGGTGGAGCAAAGAGCTCGCCGTCTAACGCTGCGCCTACAGAGACGAAGCCGGCGCTCGGGCCGCCCGGCCAGATGTTGGGGAGGTGCTGGCGCGGCGAAGAGCTCGTCGGCCGACGCCGCGGCTACAGGAGGCGAAGCCGGCGCTCGGGACGGGCGGCCAGGGAAGGTGCAGACGGGGCAAAGAGCTCGCCGTCCAACGCCAGCCAGGGGAGGTGCAGGCGGGGCAAAGAGCTCGCCGTCTAACGCCGCGCCTACAGAGGCGAAGCCGGCGCTCGGGCCGCCCGGCCAGATGTTGGGGAGCTGCTGGCGCGGCGAAGAGCTCGCCGGCCGACGCCGCGGCTACAGGAGGCGACGCCGTCTCTCGGGAGGACGTCCAGAGGTTGTGGAGGGTGTGCTGGCGGGGCAAGAGCTTGCCGGCGAGGCTGAGGAGGTGCGAGGCGCACGATCTCTGCGCGGCTGTGCGGTGTGTGTGTGCCGGTGCGTGAGGGAGGGAGGGAGTGGGGATCGGGCTAGGTTTAGAGGGGGGAACTAGCTAGGCCTGGTGGGCTGGTTCTCGGAGGCTACGGAGAGAGAAAATGATTTGGTGCCGGCCCAGTCAAACAGAAAAACAGTTTCCATATTAAAAAAAACAGAAAACAAAAGAAAGAAAAAGAAAATGGGAAAAGGAAAAACTAGGGTCCACAAATTACAAAAACATCCATAACTATTACAAATTACAAATAGGTTCCACAAATGTTTGAAAGGTTTGAATTTAATTCAAATTGGCAACATGAAGAGTAATACAAAAACCAATTCACACAAACATCCATAACTTTATTGAAGGGGAGGAGGCCATATATATGCACGTGTAAGAAATATTTTCTATGCAAAGCTTTTCTTTACTCCGTGTGTGCTTTGATCGGAGTTAATTGCAGGCGATGGCGGTTTGCTTGTGTGGTGACATGACCAAACACGGTAGTTAAGAAAGCGCTGGTAGGCGACTTGGGGGCTTGGGGCGGATCGCACGCGGCTGACTGGTCGGCCTTCATGCGGCCACGATATATAGATGTATAGACTCTAAATTTGTGAGGTCTGCTTGAGCTAGAGCTTTGTCATCTATGCAACATATATCTGTCTTTGGATCCCCAATATATGTATCTGAAGGAGATGAGAAAGGGGATCTATTTTTATCTCTATATTAGATTAGAAGAACAGTGAAGGGACGGATAGCACACTGACCAGCTAGTTGATTGACTTGTGAGGAGTTAGTGAGAAAATACTAGAAGATTTTGTATTTATTTCATACAATACTAGGTATAATAGGCCAGTAATTTCCCCCTGCATGCGTTTTAGTCTATGAAGCAGATATATTTTTGAACATAATCACATTGTTTTGCTGCTTTGATGATTGATTTTTGTACATGTAAACAACCATGTAGTTATTTACTGTTAGAGTTCATGCACAAGCAAAAGGCTTCACTTAGATTCATCTTATTCTCTTAGTTGTTGCCTCCATTATTTACTGTTGGGAAGCCTGAATTTAGTGTTCAAGGAAAAAGGCAATGTACATATGTTTTTGGATAAACATATGACTACAAGTCAGAAGTTGTTATAAACACACAACAGAAGATTTCATTGCATCAAGCAAACAAACTTCAAATGTGCATGTCACTTATTTTTGGATACCCATTACTGAATTTCCCCCACTATAGTTGACCTCTTATGTTCTTGCATCAGTTTTTTAGCAGGATTTAGAATATGACGCAAGGTGGACATCACTGCCACCGTCGATGAGGGCAGAAAGGAATATAAGTGGAAATACATGTGGGGTATTGTGTTGAAATAAAGGACGGAGACAAATGTGTATTGGTGAGGAGGGATGGGCTGTGATATGTTTTCTTTTCCCGTTGCAACGCCCAGGAAACTTCAAATGTGCATGTCACTTATTTTTTTTATACCCATTACTGAATTTCCACCACTATAGTTGACCACTTATGTTCTTGCATCAGATTTTTTATAAGGACGGAGACAAGTGTGTATTGGCGAGGAGGGATGGGCTGTGATATGTTTTCTTCTTCCGTTGCAACGCACGGGCATTTTTGCTAGTATCATCGAAAATCCAAATCATACAGACAGGAAAAGAAAAACGAATTCCTATAAAAAACCATCCTAGTGGATCCACGTGGTAAGGAAAAACTGGTAATTTATTTCTTAAAAAAAACATATGTAGACTAAAATGGATCGGAGGGAGTATACAAATTAAACAGACTGCATACAGATAATACTGGTACTACCAAATGCAACGGCCAGGTTATAATTTAAAAAAAAAAAACCGTATTGTTCTCCCCGGCCGACGTGTCCAAAAGACAGACCAAAACCCAGCCATGGGATCCAATCCATGGTTGCGCAGCTCGTACCATATCTGGATTTAATACTACCTACGCATTGACCTCGGTCGCGTCAACAACAAAGTCGCGCACCGAGGTTCTCCCCTAGGCTAGCAGGTGCCTTGGCCGCGAGTAAACCGAAATTGCCACGAAGCACACGTTGGTTTCGATCTGCTCTGCTCACTGCTCTTAACATGCGCGGCGGAGCACACACGGTAGCGCGCGCGGGCACAAGCTGTCTGCTGATCAGCCATGCACTCCGGCGACTCGTCGACTCCTGAGTTGCTGAGCTCAGCCACAACTTCCCCTTCCTGAAATTGTCTGGATGCAACATATAGATTGCATAAGTCCTGAACTGACATATGTACAGTAAGTAAAAATACACATAGCTTTGCATATACACCCAAAATGTTCAGAAAGGCTTCATGGCTTGAAGCAACGAGACCAAATCTGTCTCATGCAAGAATAAGCATGAGACCAACGCATCTCTCAGGGTATGAAGCCGGGTGACGGCCTTGGTACCTAGGTCCAGCCGGATGAGCGAGCTTCGGCCCAACCGCACCCGCAAGATGACGGCGCCGCTCCTCTCCCCGAACCCATCAAACCCCTCAACAACCGGAAGAGGCCAGCCGTCCAGCCACATCAGCTTATCGATATCCACCTTATCGACCACCAAGCGCCGGCTCCACGTTGCCGACGAGGCCGGCGTCAACGTCCACATCGATATCCCACCTCTCTCGACGACGAGCAGGTTCACAAGGCCGCGCACGGAGGCCAGGAGGAGGTGATCGTTTTCTTTACAAGGCATCATCCTGGAGAAGCAATCCGGCGGGAGCGCCATGATCGTCACCACCGCCGCCTGGACGTCGAGAGCGAGAATTTCCTCCGAGCAGGCGCTCAGCTGCGGAAAGAGCCAGTAGACGGTGCGGCCGACTACAGCGGGACGGGACGAGTCGCCCAGGCAGTAGAGTTGTCGGCTGTGTGTGACAGAGACGTCGCGGACGGCGCCCCATTGGCCGTCGTTTGAGGAGAAGGTCCGGAACCGCATGTCCATGTCCGAGACGAGCAGCTCGTAGGAGCCACCGGCGCTGAGGAAGACGTGCGCGTAGTACACGCCGGTTACCTTGGGAAGGTGGGTTACGTGGCCGGTGAAGGTGTCGCAGAGGTGCAGCTCCTCGTGAGGTGGAGAGTCGAGGAAATGCCGGTGCCGGCTGAGGAGGAGCAGGCCGCCGCGGGACGCCACGGGCAGGAACGAGTCCCCTCGGAGTCGGAACGTGCGGGTGTCCAGGCGGACGCGGATGTGGGTCGGAGATGGGGCGTGGTGGATCACGCGAGGGACGCCTAGGAGCGCGCTAAGGGTGCTGTGCCGCCGGTATGAGAAGCCAAGGAGGAGGGCGGGGTCGAAGCTGGCTCCATCGGCCCCAGATTGGCGCGCGAGGCGGCGGCGGAAGGCCGGGTCGAGGATGGGGCGGCGGAGGGACTTGGACGCCGCGGCGCAACGGACGACGGTTGTCACGTCGGAGCGCGCGACGATCTCGAGCAGGAGATCCACCAAGAGGGGTTCCAGCGCCGGCGCCGGCGCCGCACCGCTGCATTTGCCAACGCCTCGTTTGGTGCCGGTGGTCGACATCGTCGGCTTGTTGTTCAACGCGTCGTTTTCTTCTTGTCTATAAGGTACGCAGGTTTTTTCGTCGCCTTTTTGTCGTCGTGAGATCCTTGGACTCACTTTTCGTGGCATCGGGCACGACTCGTAGAGCAATTGGAAGCGCTAATTAAGAGCATCTCCAACAGACGCGTGCACGCGCGGCGCGCTAAAAAATTTATACAGCGTGCGCAACGACTGTTTTATAGTACATCAGTAGGCGGTTTCTTCACCAGAGGTTGCAAATTTTAACGCGCCGCTGTAGCGCTTCAGCAGGCGCGTTAAAATACAGCGCGTGTAAAAAAACAGACACATTTCATATTTCAAACAACCAACATAGTTCATCGTAGCATAGATAAAATATAGTTAAAGAGCATAAACATAAATAAAATAAAGCATAAAAAACATATTTCATAGCATAGATAAAAAACGATACAAAAGGCTCGCGGCCAAACTACTCGTCGTCGTCGTCGTCCTCCGAGTCGGTGGTGTCCTCCCACGACTCCGACGACGAAAGGAAGGCGTCCTCCCACCGCTCATCGTTGGGGTCCCAGCTCGACGCTTGTCCGAGCTCGATGTTGAAGAGCGCGGCCGCCTTCCGCATACGCCTGTCCTCGCAATAGGCGGCTCGCTCCGCCCTCCTCTCCGCCTTCCTCTGCGCGTAAAACTCCTGCTCGTTGATGACGTCCTGCGGGAAGCGCTGGCGCCACGCCGCCATAGCCTCCTCGTCCATCTCGGCGATGCCGAGGCGGCGCTCCCGCCTCCGGTTTTGGTGGCGTTCCTCGTCGGTGACCAGCCGCGGCGGAGGCGCGAGCTCAATCGCCCGCTCCCGCGTTGGCACGTCGGGGAAGTTCATCTCCCGACGAGGCCGCCGGAGGCTCCACGCCGCCGCGTCATACGCGCGGGCGGCCTCGTGGGCGGTCTCGAACGTGCCGAGGCCGAGACGCGTTTCGCCGGAGCGAATCTCGGCGTAGAAGACGCCGGACGGACGCGCGCGGACGCCGCGGACGTCGCGGTAGCCCGAACTTCCCCGGCGGCGCGGCGGCGACGAGGCGAGAAAGAGAGCGGCAACGCGGGCGCGTGGCGAGGCAGAGCGGAGGAGAGGGCGTGTGGCAAGCCGAGGCGGTGGAGTGGGCGCGTGGACAGCGTTGTTTATATAGCGTGCGCGACGACGCGCGCCAAAACTGCCACGCGCGCCCGTTTTTTTCCCGCACCGTTTTTTCCCGCGCCTGCTGGAGCGCGCCGCGCAGGCTCGCGCGGTTTATTTGGGGCGCCTGTTGGAGGTGCTCTAAGGAACAGTAACTAATATACGACAGCTGATTGGCGATTTTTGTGGAAGCTGATCGTTAGAATCGGGGACGTTATAAATCAAACAGATTTCGTATAGATGCCACGGCTAATTCGGTTTTAAAACCCCCGTCTTGTTCCTCCCCGACTCCCCGGCCCGGACGGCAAGTCCAAAACCCAGCCATGGCGATGCACCGTTGCGCTGCGCAGCTTTGCCCTACGCCATAGACAGATAGATACTCCTATATAATATGGAAATAACACGACTCGCGCATTGACTCCTCGGTCGCGTCAACCAAGTCGCGCACCGAGAAGAACCCGGTCGATTTCTCCCCTAGCGGATACCTTCGCCGCGACGAAAGCGAAGTTGCCACGAAGCCGCACGCGTCGGTCTCGATCTGCTCTGCTCGTAACATCCGCCGCGGAGCAGACACGGCAGCGCGCGTGGGCACAAGCCGTCTGCTGGCCAGCCATGCACTCCGGCGACGCGTCGACCAGCGATGACCTGCGGGCGTGCCGGGAGCCGTCGAGGCGCCGACGGCTGCGGAGCCGCGTGACCGCCGTCCGGGCGCCGGCGCCGCTGCCGCTCGCCGACGTGCTGCGGGAGCGCGCGCTGGTGCACCTCCCGTCGGCGGCCGCCGCGCGCCTCCGCCTCGTGCACCCGTCGTGGGAGCGCCGGCTCGCGTCCCCGCTCTTTGCCGTGGCGCACGCGGCCGCCCCGCGCCGGATGTCCGGGCTCTTCGTCCCCTCGGCCGGGTTCCTCCCGTTCGACGGGCCCGACGACGCCGTGCCGTCCCCGACGCTCGCGTTCGCCCCGGCCTCGGAGGAGGTCACCGTGCTGTCATCGTCGAACGGGGTCGCGTGCTGCTACTCTCCCGCCGACGACGCGTTCTTCGTGTGCAACCCGGCCACCGCGTCCTGGGCGCCCGTCCCGTCCCCGCCGTGCCGGACCTGGCCGCGCCCCGCGATCGTCGTCCTCTTCGACGCGACGCCGTACAACTTCCGCGGCGACTACGCGCTCGTCTGCGCAGCCGAGTGCGCGCCGGGCTCCGGCGCCTACTGCTTCCTGGTGTTCACGTCCGGGACGGGCGCGTGGCGGGCCACCGACGCGGTCGTGCCCGCCGAAGGGCTCGTCGCCGCTTCGGGCGTGGCGGCCGGTGGGACGGCGTGGTGGCGGACGAGCGTCGGCACGGCGGTCGGGTACAGCCCGTTGACGGAGCGCGTCGAGATGGTACTCTGCCCCGGCGACAGCGGCATGTGGGAGATTGGTTCGGCCGGGGGCAAGCTCCACTGCGTCGTGCGTGATCATGACAACAGCGTCGCCGTGTTCCGGATTGACGAGGACGGGAGCTGGTTGGAGGCCGCCGCGAGGGTGCCCGTCGCGGAGCTGCTGCCACGTCGGCTGACAAAGCCCGCGGGGCACGAGAACGGCGAGGCGAGCGGGCAGGAGCTGGTCGCTCAGTCTTCCTTCATCGTGGAGAAGGAGGTGGTGCGGCTGGACGACGGCGTGCGGCTCCTGGGGTTCCAGGGCGCGGAGCTGGAGGTGGTGGCGCTGGCCGGCAGGCGGCTGGTGGCGTTCGACGTGCGGACGCGGCGGCGGCGCGAGGTCACGGTGCCGGTGGTTCAAGAGGAAGAAGAGGAAGAGGAAAAGAAGGAGAAACGGTGGGACGGCGCGGAGTACGCCGCGCACACCAACACGCTGGCGCTCGTCGCGCCCGCCGTGCTCGCGGGCGAGCCGATGCTCGTGGAGGAGTGACCGGACGCCGGAGAGGTCGCATTTTCTTGACCGGATTTTGGTCGGTTGCTCGCAAGCTTTGCTGTGGGCACTAGGAAGCATCGATCGAGAAAATAAGTCGTGTGAATGCTATTAATTCGTCTAAGAACTTGACACTTTTAGTTACTGTGTACTACTACCTGTATTCCTACATGTGAGTTTAACTGTCAAAACGTATTACATTTGCAAACAGAGGGTGTATTGTACTCCGTCACTTATTTTAGGACGGAGAGAGTATATAATTACTTGCTTCGTCTGAAATTAGCTGACGCACAAACAGATGTATACATCCCTTTGAGCGTCGACAATTCAGGATGGAGGAAGTATATGTTAGTACGAATTTACTTCGTTTTGTTGCATATTACTATCACGGACTCATGACACGGCTGGAAAGAAATTACCGTTATCTACATGCGTGAGAGCTCCACCCTCCCTCCCCCCCTCCCTCCCGGTGTTGCACCGCCACCGCTGCCGCCGCCCTAACTCCTCCCTCTCCCGCACTTCATCGCCGCCGCTGGTTCCTAGGGATGCTCCTCTTGTTGGAGTTGGCGGTCGTCTGGGTCGATTGGGGGTGATGACGGCGGTTCACCGACGCGGGCATGCCTGGGGAGCGGTCCCGAGGATGCGGTGGAGGGTTTGACGCAGCGCACCAGCGGTTCCTCGACACTGTTGCGTGAAGGGATTGCGTAATCGGTGGCGGCTGCTGCTGCGGCGGGCCACTGCGGGTGGCAGGCTGGTTGGGACGTGGCGGTTCTGGCTGGCATCTGCAGTTTCATGGCAAGGGCGGTGAGCCATGGGGGACGGACAGCGACGCCATGGCGTCGCGGTGCTGGGCGTGACGTGCGGATCTGTTCTACAGCCGGCAGTGTTCGTTGCCCTTAACCCCGCGGGAGGTTGTGCGGCGGCACATGAGAGGCTGGGATGGTTGCCCCGGGGGCGAGGTCATTCGCGGCCCTTGTCGTGGCTAGTGTGGGGGGCGCACATCGAGAGCCTGAGTGTGGATTTGGCCCTCCTAGCAGGTGTGGTGCTTGTCACGGCTGAAGCGGAGAGTGATGTTGCATGGTGGTCAGCGACGGAGTTGGGTTTGTGCAGCAGCTTGCTTCCCATGGAGCTTGGCAGGGGTGTTGGAACTCCGGGCGAAAGCCTAGCACCGGCGTTGATTCATGCCGACAATGAAGACACCTTGGGTGTCGTTTTGTCCTTGTTGGAGGCGTGGTCGTGAGCTTGTTCCTACTCCCATGGTCGTCTTGTATCCAGGTGAAAACTCAAGCTCCGTCGGAGCGGGCGACGGTGGCGTCTACATTGCTACACCTTCTTGGAGGCGTCGCCTTGGAGGCCATGACCTTGGTGCTCGTTGGAGCTGATGTTTGCGCTACGTTGCTCTGCCGGTGAGGGTGGTGGAAGCCGGGCGGCGACCTTGGATGGTGATTCCGCCATGGCCCCATGGGGTAGGGCCTTACTTGGCATGGCATGGGTGACAGCTTGGTGCCACGTGGGTGGCCGACTCGTCAACCCGGTCGCACTGTCCTTTCGACATAGCCTGACCTATACGTCTAGGTGGCAGCCTCGTATGGTCGACATGTGTTGGAAGAAAGGAAGCCAAAACACCAAAAAGAAAAAAGAAAAAAGAAAAAGCTGAAGAAAACCGATAAAAGGAGCACAGAAAAATAGAAACCAAAAAAGAAACGCATGGAATGTTTTGTAGACCGGTTTAGGTTCTTTATAGACTGGTTTAGGTTCTAAAACCGATCTATAGAACCTTCCCAACCCGCTTAGATGGGCTGCCCTACTAAAGATGAGGGCGCCTGGCGCACGAGCGGCGGACAGTGTGGTGGAACTTTTCTTTTTTTTTTTTTGCGGGGAGCACGCCAAAAAATCAGTTAGTTAAGCAATAGCCTTGAAAGAAAACTTCGTATAATGATTTGGTTTACTTAATTTAACCCACCTCGGAGTCTATGGTCATTTCCCATCCTAGTTTCTTTCTTCTCTCTCTACCATATCTAGGGTAAGTTCTGAGATGCGCGAAAACTAGGGTCTCCCGACTAGGGTTTTCCAGTCCTCGGGTGGCGACACCGCCGCCACGAGTTTCTACCTTTGTTCGCCGGCTTTTCCCGGAGACACATCGAACTCCCCCTCCCCCTAATCAACCCCTATCCCTCCTCGGTCGGATAGTTGGGGCGTGTTGATGGAAATATGCCCTAGAGGCAATAATAAAGTTGTTATTATTTTATATTTCCTTGTTCATGATAAAGGTTTATTATTCATGCTAGAATTGTATTGACCGGAAACTTAAATACATGTGTGAATACATAAACAAATACCGTGTCCCTAGTGAGCCTCTACTAGACTAGCCCGTTGATCAAAGATGGTTAAGGTTTCCTAACCATAGACATGAGTTGTCATTTGATAACGGGATCACATCATTAGGATAATGATGTGATGGACAAGACCTATCCGTTAGCTTAGCATATGATCGTTCTGTTTATTGCTACTGCTTTCTTGAATGTCAAATACATGTTCCTCAGACCATGAGATCATGCAACTCCCGGATACCGGAGGAATACCTTGTGTGCTATCAAACGTCACAACGTAACTGGGTGATCATAAAGATGCTCTACAGGTATCTCCGAAGGTGTCTGTTGAGTTGGCATGGATCGAGACTGGGATTTGTCACTCCGTGTTTCGGAGAGGTATCTCTGGGCCCTCTCGGTAATGCACATCATAAGAAGCTTGCAAGCAAAATGACTAAGGAGTTAGTTACGGGATGATGTATTACGGAACGAGTAAAGAGACTTGCCGGTAACGAGATTGAACTAGGTATGGAGATACCGACGATCGAATCTCGGGCAAGTAACATACCGATGGACAAAGGGAATTACGTATGTTGTCATTGCGGTTCGACCGATAAGATCTTCGTGGAATATGTAGGAACCAATATGAGCATCCAGGTTCCGCTATTGGTTATTGACCGGAGAGACGTCTCAGTCATGTCTACATCATTCCCGAACCCGTAGGGTCTGCACGCTTAACGTTCGTTGACGATATAGTGTTATATGAGTTATGTGAATTGGTAACCGAATATTGTTCGGAGTCCCGGATGAGATCCCGGACATCACGAGGAGTCTCCGAATGGTCGAGAGGTAAAGATTTATATATGGGAAGTCATATTTTGGGTTCCGAAAAAAGGTGAAGTTTTTTCAGTATTGTACCGGAAAGCTTCCAGAAGGTTCCGGAGGATTCCGGAGGGGTCCGGAAGTCCACAAGTGGGTCCACCACGTCCCAAAGGGCTGGCATGGGCTAAGGGGAGGCGCCCTGGCCTTATTGGGCCAGGCGCACCAAGTCCTCAAAAGCCCACGCAGCTAGGGAAGGAAAAAAGGGAGAGTCCTAATAGGAATAGGATTGGACTTTGGAGTCCAAATCCACGTGTGTACTATTCACGGTTACTGTTTATGTGGCACTATTCATTCTACTCTAAGCCCCTACACATATATAAATAGAGGAGAGGGGGCGCCCCAAAGGACAACAACATTGTCTTAGCCGTGTGCGGCGCCCCCCTCCACAATTCCGTCCCTCGGTCATATTTTCGCAGTGCTTGGGCGAAGCCCTGCGGAGATAGCATCACCATCACCGTCACCACGCCGTCGTGCTGCCGGAACTCATCCACTACCTCGCCGTCTTGCTGGATCAAGAAGTCGAGGACGTCACCGAGCTGAACGTGTGCTGAACGCGGAGGTGCCGTACGTTCGGTGCTCGGTCGGTTGGATCGTGAAGTTGTTCGACGACATCAACCGTGTTGTTCTAACGCTTCCGCTTACGGTCTACAAGGGTACGTAGACACACTCCCCCTCTCGTAGCTATGCATCTCCATGGATAGATCTTGCGTGTGCGTAGAATTTTTTTTGTTTTCCATGCAACGTTCCCCAACAGTGGCATCATGAGCCAGGTCTATGCGTAGATGATATGCACGAGTAGAACACAAAGATTTGTGGGCGGTGATCGTCATACTGCTTACCACCAACATCTTATTTTGATTCGGCGGTATTGTAAGATGAAGCGGCCCGGACCAACCTTACATGTCCACGTACATGAGACCAGTTCCACCGACAGACATGCAACTTGTTTTGCATAAAGGTGGCTGGCGGGTGTCTGTTTCTCCTACTTTAGTTGAATCGAATTTGACTACGACCGGTCCTTGTTGAAGGTTAAAACAGCAAACTTGATAAATCACCATTGTGGTTTTGTGCCGTAGGTAAGAACGGTTCTTGCTAGAAGCCCGTAGCAGCCACGTAAAACTTGCAACAACAAAGTAGAGGACGTCTAACTTGTTTTTGCAGGGTATGATGTGATGTGATATGGTCAAGACATGATGTGATATACGTTATTGTATGAGATGATCATATTTTGTAATTTATCGGCAACCGGCAGGAGCCTTATGGTTGTCTCTTTATTGTATGAAATGCAAGCGCCATGTAATTGCTTTACTTTATCGCTATGCGTTAGCAATAGTTGTAGAAGCAATAGTTGGTGAGACGACCACGACGCAACGATGGAGATCAAGGTGTCGAGTCGGTGACGATGGAGATCATGGCGATGCTTTGGAGATGGAGATCAAAAGCACAAGATGATGGCCATATCATGTCACATATTTTGATTGCATGTGATGTTTATCCTTTATGCATCTTATTTTTCTTAGAACGATGGTAGCATTATAAGATGATCCCTTCACTAAATTTCAAGATAAAAGTGTTCTCCCCGAGTATGCACCGTTGCTAAAGTTCATCGTTTCGAAGCACCTCGTGATGATTGGGTGTGATAGATTCTACGTTCACATACAACGGGTGTAAGCCAGTTTTACACAAGCAGAATACTTGGGTTAAACTTGACGAGCCTAGCATGTACAGACATGGTCTCGGAACACTGGAGACCGAAAGGTCGAACATGAGTCATATAGTAAATATGATCAACATGGAGATGTTCACCATTGATGACTATCCCATCTCACGTGATGATCGGACATGGGCTAGTTGATTTGGATCATGTATCACTTAGTTAACTTGAGGGATGTTAATTTAAGTGGGAGTTCATTACTAATTTGATTAATTGAACTTAATTTATCATGAACTTAGTCTTGATAGTTTCTTTGCATATCTATGTTGTAGATAAATGGCCCGTGCTACTGTTCCGTTGAATTTTAATGCGTTCCTAGAGAAAGCTAAGTTGAAAGATGATGGTAGCAACTACACGGACTGGGTCCGTAACTTGAGGATAATCCTCATTGCTGCACAGAAGAATTATGTCCTTGATGCACCGCTAGGTGATGGACCTACTGCAGGAGCTGCTGCAGACGTTGTGAACGCCTGGCAGGCTCGATCTGATGACTACTCGATAGTTCAGTGTGCCATGCTCTACGGCTTAGAACCGGGACTGCAAAAGCGTTTTGAACGCCACGGAGCATATGAGATGTTCCAAGAGCTGAAATTGATATTTCAAGCTAATGCCCGGGTTGAGAGATATGAAGTCTCCAACAAGTTATTTAGCTGTAAGATGGAGGAGAACAGTTCTGTCAGTGAACACATACTCAGAATGTCTGGGTACCACAACCACTTGACTCAGCTGGGAATTGATCTTCCGGTTGAGAGTGTTATTGACAGAGTTCTTCAGTCACTGCCACCAAGCTATAAAGGCTTCGTGATGAACTATAATATGCAAGGGATGGAGAAGACAATTCCCGAGCTCTTCGCGATGCTGAAATCAGCGGAGGTAGAAATCAAGAAGGAGCATCAAGTGTTGATGGTTAACAAAACCACTAGTTTCAAGAAAAAGGGCAAGGGAAAGAAGGGGAACTTCAAGAAGAACGGCAAGCAGGTTGCCGCTCCCACGAAGAAACCCGAAGCTGGACCCAGGCCTAAAACAGAGTGCTTCTACTGCAAAGGGACTGGTCACTGGAAGTGGAACTGCCCCAAGTACTTGGCGGATAAGAAGGATGGCAAAGTGAGCAAAGGTATATTTGATATACATGTTATTGATGTGTTCCTCACTAATGCTCGCAGTAGCGCCTGGGTATTTGATACTGGTTCGGTTGCTCATATTTGTAACTCGAAACAAGAGCTACGGAATAAGCGAAGATTGGCTAAGGACGAGGTGACGATGCGCGTCGGGAATGGTTCCAAGGTTGATGTGATCGCCGTCGGCACGCTACCTCTACATCTACCTTCGGGATTAGTTTTAGACCTCAATAATTGTTATTTGGTGCCAGCGTTGAGCATGAACATTATATCTGGATCTTGTTTATTGCGAGACGGTTATTCATTTAAGTCAGAGAATAATGGTTGTTCTATTTATATGAGTAACATCTTTTATGGTCACGCACCTTTTGTGAATGGTCTATTCTTGTTGAATCTCGATCGTAGTGATACACATATTCATAATATTGATGCCAAAAGATGCAAAGTTGATAATGATAGTGCAACATACTTGTGGCACTGCCGTTTAGGTCATATTGGTGTAAAGCGCATGAAGAAACTCCATGCGGATGGACTTTTGAAATCTCTTGATTATGAATCATTTGATACTTGCGAACCATGCCTCATGGGCAAGATGACTAAAACTCCGTTCTCCGGAACAATGGAGCGAGCTACTGATTTGTTGGAAATAATACATACCGATGTATGCGGTCCGATGAATGTTGAAGCACGCGGCGGGTATCGTTATTTTCTAACCTTCACAGATGATTTGAGTAGATATGGGTATATCTACTTGATGAAACACAAGTCTGAAACATTTGAAAAGTTCAAAGAATTTCAGAGTGAAGTAGAGAATTATCGTAACAAGAAAATAAAGTTTCTACGATCTGATCGCGGAGGCGGATATTTGAGTTATGAGTTTGGCCTTCATTTAAGAAAATGTGGAATTGTTTCACAACTCACGCCACCTGGAACACCATAGCGTAATGGTGTGTCCGAACGTCGTAACCGTACTTTATTGGATATGGTGCGTTCTATGATGTCTCTTACCGATTTGCCACTATCGTTTTGGGGTTATGCATTAGAGACAGCTGCATTCACGTTAAATAGGGCACCGTCTAAATCCGTTGAGACGACACCATATGAACTATGGTTTGGCAAGAAACCTAAGCTGTCGTTTCTTAAAGTTTGGGGATGCGATGCTTATGTGAAAAAGCTTCAACCTGATAAGCTCGAACCCAAAGCGGAAAAGTGCATCTTCATAGGATACCCTAAAGAAACAATTGGGTACACCTTCTACCACAGATCCGAAGGCAAGGTCTTTGTTGCCAAGAATGGGTCCTTTCTAGAGAAGGAGTTTCTCTCGAAAGAAGTGAGTGGGAGGAAAGTAGAACTTGATGAGGTAATTGTACTTTCTCTCGAATTGGAAAGTAGCTCATCAGAGAAAACCGTTCCCGTGATGCCTACACCAATAAGAGAGGAAGATAATGATAAAGATCATGCAACTTCAGATCAAGTTACTACTGAACTTCGTAGGTCGACCAGAGTACGTTCCGCACCAGAGTGGTACGGTAATCCTGTTCTGGAAGTTATGTTGTTAGACAACAGCGAACCTACGAACTATGAAGAAGCTATGATAAGCCCGGATTCCGACAAATGGCTTGAGGCCATGAAATCTGAGATAGGATCCATGTATGAGAACAAAGTGTGGACTTTGGTGGATTTGCCCGATGATCGGCAAGCCATTGAGAATAAATGGATTTTTAAGAGGAAGACAAATGCTGATGGTAATATCACTGTCTACAAAGCTCGACTTGTCGCGAAAGGCTTTCGACAAGTTCAAGCGGTTGACTACGATGAGACTTTCTCACCCGTAGCGATGCTTAAGTCTGTCCGAATCATGTTAGCAATTGCCGCATTTTATGATTATGAAATCTGGCAAATGGATGTCAAAACTGCATTCCTGAATGGTTTTCTCAAAGAAGAGTTGTATATGATGCAACCAGAAGGTTTTGTCGATCCTAAGGGTGCTAACAAAGTGTGCAAGCTCCAGCGATCCATCTATGGACTGGTGCAAGCATCTCGGAGTTGGAATATATGCTTTGATGAGGTGATCAAAGCATATGGTTTTGTACAGACTTACGGTGAAGCCTGTATTTACAAGAAAGTGAGCGGGAGCTCTGTAGCATTTCTAATATTATATGTGGATGACATATTGTTAATTGGAAATGATATAGAATTTCTGGATGGCATAAAGGGATACTTGAATAAGAATTTTTCAATGAAAGACCTCGGTGAAGCTGCTTATATATTGGGCATCAAGATCTATAGGGATAGATCAAGACGTTTGATAGGACTTTCACAAAGCACATACCTTGACAAAGTTTTGAAGAAGTTCAAAATGGATCAGTCAAAGAAAGGGTTCTTGCCTGTCTTGCAAGGTGTGAAGTTGAGTCAGACTTAATGCCCGACCACGGCAGAAGATATAGAGAAAATGAGAGTCATTCCCTATGCCTCAGCCATAGGTTCTATTATGTATGCCATGCTGTGTACCAGACCTGATGTGTGCCTTGCCATAAGTTTGGCAGGGAGGTACCAGAGTAATCCAGGAGTGGATCACTGGACAGCGGTCAAGAATATCCTGAAGTACCTGAAAAGGACCAAGGACATGTTTCTCGTTTATGGAGGTGACGAAGAGCTCGTCGTAAAGGGTTACGTTGATGCAAGCTTTGACACTGATCCGGATGACTCTAAGTCACAAACCGGATACGTATTTATATTAAATGGTGGAGCTGTCAGTTGGTGCAGTTCCAAGCAGAGCGTCGTGGAGGGATCTACGTGTGAAGCGGAATACATAGCTGCTTCGGAAGCAGCACATGAAGGAGTCTGGATGAAGGAGTTCATATCCGATCTAGGTGTAATACCTAGTGCATCGGGTCCAATGACAATCTTTTGTGACAACACTACAGCAATTGCCATAGCCAAGGAGCCCAGGTTTCACAAGAAGACCAAACACATCAAGAGACGCTTCAACTCCATTCGTGAATATGTCAAGGATGGAGACATAGAAATTTGCAAAGTACACACGGATCTGAATGTGGCAGACCCGTTGACTAAGCCTCTTCCACGAGCAAAACATGATCAGCACCAAGACTCCATGGGTGTTAGATTCATTACTATGTAATCTAGATTATTGACTCTAGTGCAAGTGGGAGACTGATGGAAATATGCCCTAGAGGCAATAATAAAGTTGTTATTATTTTATATTTCCTTGTTCATGATAAAGGTTTATTATTCATGCTAGAATTGTATTGACCGGAAACTTAAATACATGTGTGAATACATAAACAAATACCGTGTCCCTAGTGAGCCTCTACTAGACTAGCCCGTTGATCAAAGATGGTTAAGGTTTCCTAACCATAGACAAGAGTTGTCATTTGATAACGGGATCACATCATTAGGAGAATGATGTGATGGACAAGACCCATCCGTTAGCTTAGCATATGATCGTTCTGTTTATTGCTACTGCTTTCTTGAATGTCAAATACATGTTCCTCAGACCATGAGATCATGCAACTCCCGGATACCGGAGGAATACCTTGTGTGCTATCAAACGTCACAACGTAACTGGGTGATCATAAAGATGCTCTACAGGTATCTCCGAAGGTGTCCGTTGAGTTGGCATGGATCGAGACTGGGATTTGTCACTCCGTGTTTCGGAGAGGTATCTCTGGGCCCTCTCGGTAATGCACATCATAAGAAGCTTGCAAGCAAAAATGACTAAGGAGTTAGTTACGGGATGATGTATTACGGAACGAGTAAAGAGACTTGTCGGTAACGAGATTGAACTAGGTATGGAGATACCGACGATCGAATCTCGGGCAAGTAACATACCGATGGACAAAGGGAATTACGTATGTTGTCATTGCGGTTCGACCGATAAGATCTTCGTGGAATATGTAGGAACTAATATGAGCATCCAGGTTCCGCTATTGGTTATTGACCGGAGAGACGTCTCAGTCGTGTCTACATCATTCCCGAACCCGTAGGGTCCGCACGCTTAACGTTCGTTGACGATATAGTGTTATATGAGTTATGTGAATTGGTAACCGAATATTGTTCGGAGTCCCGGATGAGATCCCGGACGTCACGAGGAGTCTCCGAATGGTCGAGAGGTAAAGATTTATATATGGGAAGTCATATTTTGGGTTCCGGAAAAAGGTGAAGTTTTTTCGGTATTGTACCGGGAAGCTTCCAGAAGGTTCCGGAGGATTCCGGAGGGGTCCGGAAGTCCACAAGTGGGTCCACCACGTCCCAAAGGGCTGGCATGGGCTAAGGGGAGGCGCTCTGGCCTTATTGGGCCAGGCATACCAAGTCCTCAAAAGCCCACGCAGCTAGGGAAGGAAAAAAGGGAGAGTCCTAGTAGGAATAGGATTGGACTTTGGAGTCCAAATCCACGTGTGTACTATTCATGATTACTGTTCACGTGGCACTATTCCTTCTACTCCAAGCCCCTACACATATATAAATAGAGGAGAGGGGGCGCCCCAAAGGACAACAACATTGTCTTAGCCGTGTGCGACGCCCCCCTCCACAGTTCCATCCCTCGGTCATATTTTCGCAGTGCTTGAGCGAAGCCCTGCGGAGATAGCATCACCATCACCGTCACCACACCGTCGTGCTGCCGGAACTCATCCACTACCTCACTGTCTTGCTGGATCAAGAAGTCGAGGACGTCACCGAGCTGAACGTGTGCTGAACGCGGAGGTGCCGTACGTTCGGTGCTCGGTCGGTTGGATCGTGAAGTTGTTCGACGACATCAACCGCGTTATTCTAACGCTTCCGCTTACGGTCTACGAGGGTACGTAGACACACTCCCCCTCTCGTAGCTATGCATCTCCATGGATAGATCTTGCGTGCGCGTAGAATTTTTTTTGTTTTCCATGCAATGTTCCCCAACACGTGTGAGGGGCTAGGGTTTCTTCACGTGAGGGTCTTTGGCATCTTCGAGATCCATGGTGGAACGAGATGCAGGAAGTGGATCGGTGGATCAGGGGATTGAGGACACACACAAACTGCTAGAAAGGTTGAATCTTCAAGATGAAGAGACGAATGATCTGGTTTGGGAGGATGAGCTGGACGTGGCAGAGATTGAAACCAAGTGGTTGGCGCTGGGTCGTCTGTTGACAACGAAGAATTTTAGCCAGAGTGCTTTGATCGCGGACATGAGAGCTGCATGGAACCCCGCTCAGGCGGTGGTATGGAGAAGGATTAACGCAAACTTGTTCTCGATCCAGTTTAATTGCTTGGGTGATTGGAACAAGGCAATGCATCAGGGCCCCTAGGACTTTCATGGTATCACGTTGTTACTGGCTGAGTATGACGGGTTCTCAAATCCGAAAAAGTGAAATTAGATAGTCTGGAGACGTGGTGCCAAATTCATAGATTGCCTGACGGTGTGCTGAAGAGCAAGACTGCTTTAGAGAACCTTGCAAAGAGGATTGGGGAAGTGCAGGAGGTACAAGTAACTCTTCCCAATGGATTCATCGATGAATTCATTCGTGTAAGGGTTAAATCGAACGTAAATAGGAAGCTTACCCGAGCTGTTGGGATAACTAAGGCGGGGGAAACAGAGAAGTACTTAGTAAAATATGAAAAGCTGCCAACCTTTTGTAAGGCTTGTGGCTTGATGGGACACTGGCATGAAGAGTGTGGGACAAGAGAACATGATGAAACCAAGCTTGAATGGGGAAGTTTTATTCTTGCAGCAAGGAGAGGAAGAGGTGCAGGCCGTGGTGGCCGTGGAGGACGCCAACGGGAGGTTGATGATGAAGTTGTTGGTGGTGGCAAGGGGAATGGTAGAGGAATGGGCCGGGGAAGTGGGTAAATAGTACCCTCAGCGACAAACACTAGTCGGGAAAGTTGGCGTTTCAATGCGTTGTACCAGACCGAGATAGGTACTGGAGGATCAGTAGCGGGTGGAAAGCCAATATCAGGCACTACGGCTGAGAGTCAAGATGTGAGAATGGCTGATGCTTCGACGGTGCTGGGTAAGCGTACTGCGGATGATAGTACAACTGGAAATTTGAAGATAACAGCTGATGCGAGTGACCCCTTAAGTACAGCACTTATAGCATTTGTGGGTAGTGAAAAGGAGAAACCGCCAGAATCTGCAACTGTGGCAGAAAAAGTGAATATGTTTGAAGGGGAGCAGGGAAGTGAGGACAATAAGCAGAACCTATCCAATACGCCACAGAAAAATGCAAATAAAAAGAAGCTTAGAGGTGTTGATGGAGGAGCAGTTGAGGGAAACGTAGAGAATGCAAACATAATGGGATCGGCGGCGCCCCTCGAGGGTGACCGCTGGGAGCAATGAAAATCTTATCTTGGAACTGTCGGGGCTTGGGTAACGACCCGGCAGTTCGAGCGCTTCTGGATGTGCAGAAGCAGTGTAACCCTGAGGTGATGTTCCTGTCGGAGACTCACCTTGATGACTATCCGGCGACTTGTCTGCGTAGAAGGTTGAAGATGGACTACAAGATCATATTTCCTGGTGATGGACGTAGAGGTGGATTAGTTATGTTTTGGAGGAGGGAGGCAAATGTTCAAATCATTTATGCTCATTCAAATTATATAGATGTTCGTGTTTTTTATGCTGAAAAGGAATGGAGACTTACAGGATTTTATGGGGAATTCGCTTGGGCACGAAAATATCTCTCTTGGCAGCATTTACGTACATTGAACGCTCAACATAGTCTGCCCTGGATTGTGCTGGGAGGCTTTAATGAAATTCTAAGTAATGAGGAGAAGGAAGGGGGAAATCAAGGACCACTACGGTACATGCAAGCTTTTCAGGAAGCCCTTTATGATTGCAGTTTGGATGATTTGGGTTTCGTGGGTGACAGATTTACATGGCAACATGGGAGAATTAGGGAGAGATTAGATAGAGGCGTTGTCAATGACACTTGGCTACAGATTTATCCGAATGCTGCGATTGTTCATATGGGTTACAGTGACTCGGATCACAGACCAATTCTACTAGATACAGAGTACCATGTGGCAAGATCTGATGTGGTCAGACAGAAGAAATTTGAGGCAAGATGGATAGAAGAGAAAACATTTACAGAAGTAGCCGCAAATGCTTGGTCCATGGCTGAGGCGGCTGCACCAGGTGCAACAATCTTGGACAAGCTGGGGAGTATGCATGAAGGTCTACATGAGTGGGACCGGTGCATCTTAAAAAACCACAGAAATGGCTCCGAAAACTACAGCGTGATCTGGAATGGGTGATGAGAGGTCCGATGAGCGATGAGAATGAAGAGAAGAAGAAACACATCACATCCGAAATTGAGATGGTTCTGAATCAGGAAGAAATTTATTACAAGCAATGTGCTCGAGTTACTTGGCTGAAGAAAGGCGATCGGAACACCCGATTTTTCCAGAACTTTGCATCTGATAGGAAAAAAAAGAAATTATATCAAAAGGTTAAAGGATGGACAAGGGAATTGGATGGAAGGTACAACTGTTTTAAATTCACATATTCAGGACTATTTCTTAAACCTTTTTTCTTCTCAAGTGGAAGCAACAGATGCAACACTACTAGAGAAAATCTTCCCTAAGGTAAATGATCATATGAATAACTTTCTCATGGCACCCTTCACGGCCGATGATGTGAAACATGTAGCTTTCAGTATTGGTGATTTAAAGGCTCCCGGACCGAATGGCCTTCATGCGGTTTAAAAAAAATGTTGGCATCTGGTGGGAGATGAGATAACAAATGAGGTACTTTTAGCTATTAATAATAGATATATTCCATCTGGGTGGAATGATACCAATATTGTACTTATTCCTAAGGTTGACTCCCCAGAATCGATTACCCAATATCGACCTATTAGCTTGTGCAATGTGGTTTACAAAATCATAGCCCAGATGTTGGCTCTCAGGTTGAAGTCTATTTTACCAGATATTATAGCACCAACCCAGAGTGATTTTGTATCGGGGAGGCTTATCACGGACAACGTCTTAGTGGCCTATGAATGCATTCATTCTATTAAAAATAAAAGGAAGGGGAACAGTGGATTATGTGTTGTGAAGTTAGACATGAACAAAGCATATGATAGAGTTGAGTGGTCTTTTTCTGCATGATATGATGTTGAAACTGGGTTTACATGAGAGATGGGTGGAGCTCATTATTTCTTGTGTTTCTTCTGTGAGATACAGTGTTCGATACAATGCACAGGTTACAGAGGAATTTTTACCAACCAGGGGGCTCAGACAAGGAGACCCGTTATCACCTTACCTATTTCTGTTATGTTCTGAAGCTTTATCTAGTTTGTTGCTGCATGAAGAAGAAGTTGGTGGCATAGATGGGATTAAGGTGTGCAGAAATGCACCGTCAGTTTCACACCTCTTATTTGCTGACGACTCCTTGATCCTCATGAAGGCGGACATGAAGAATGCAACTTCTCTGCAACAGGTACTGGACACATATTGTGCAAATTCTGGTCAGATGGTAAGTGTGGAAAAATCAAGTATTTTCTTTAGCCAAAATACTGATGTTGATATGAGGGCAGATATTTGTGTCATGTTAAATATTGATAATGAAGCCTTGTCAGATAAATACTTGGGTTTACCAACTTTAGTTGGGCTTGATAGAAGCGATTGCTTCAAGCATCTGGTTGAAAGAATCATGCAAAGGATTCATGGTTGGAAGGAAAAGAGTTTATCAGTTGCTGGAAAAGAAACTTTGTTAAAAGCAGTAGCTCAGGCTATTCCAGTCTATGCGATGTCGGTGTTTAAAATACCAAAAGGAGTGTGCAAGGATATGGCTAATGTGATTGCAAAATATTGGTGGGGAGATGATGAAAATAGCAGGAAAATGCATTGGTTCGCATGGTGGAAACTCTGTTTCCCAAAGAGCCTTGGAGGGCTTGGCTATCGTGACTTCCATTCTTTTAATCTTGCTATGTTGGCAAAGTAGGCTTGGAGACTTGTTACAAATCCTGATTCATTTTGTGCGATCCTTAAGGCAAAATATTTCCCAAACCAAAGTATCCTTGAAGCGGGGCCAAAAAATGGGTCATCTTTTACATGGCAAAGTATTTGTGCGGGCATTCAAACTTTTAAAAGAGGTTGTATCTGGAGAGTGAGGAACTTAGATTCGATTGACATTTGGAGAGACCCGTGTGAAAGATCGTGGATGTCACCTAGAGGGGGGTGAATAGGTGCTTTAAAATAATTACGGTTTAGGCTTGAACAAATGCGGAAAAAACCTAGCGGTTAATTAGACAAGCACAAAACCTACAACAACTAGGCTCACCTAAGTGCACCAACAACTTATGCTAAGCAAGATAAAAAACTAAGTGATAGCAAGATATATAACATAAAACACTATGGCTATCACAAAGTAAAGTGCATAAGTAAAGGGCTCGGGTAAGGGATAACCGAGGCACGCGGAGACGACGATGTATCCCGAAGTTCACACCCTCGCGGATGCTAATCTCCGTTTGGAGCGGTGTAGAAGCACAATACTCCCCAAGAAGCCACTAGGGCCATCGTAATCTCCTCACGCCCTCGCACAATGCAAGATGTCGTGATTCCACTAAGGGACCCTTGAGGGCGGTCACCGAACCCGTACAAATGGCAACCCTTGGGGGCGGTCACCGAACCCGTACAAATGGCAACCCTTGGGGGCGGTCACCGAACCTGTACACTTTGGCAACCCTTGGGGCGGTCACCGGTACCCGTCAAATTGCTCGGGGCGATCTCCACAACCTAATTGGAGACCCCGACGCTTGCCCGGAGCTTTACACCACAATGATTGAGCTCCGAGGCACCACCAATCATCTAGGGCGCCCAAGCACCCAAGAGGAACAAGCTCTAGGGTACCAAGCACCCAAGAGTAAAAAAGCTTCTCAAACTTCACTTCCATGTATCACCGTGGAGAACTCAAACCGATGTACCAAATGCAATGGCAAGGGCACACGGAGTGCCCAAGTCCCTCACTCTCAAATCCCACCAAAGCAACGAAAGCTATGGAGGAATATGAGAGGAAGAACAAGAAGGAGAACACCAAGAACTCCAAGATCTAGATCCAAGGGGTTCCCCTCACATAGAGGAGAAAGTGATTGGTGGAAACGTAGATCTAGATCTCCTCTCTCTTTTCCCTCAAGAACTAGCAAGAATCATTGGAGGGATTGAGAGTTAGCAAGCTCGAAGAAGGTCAACAATGGGGGAAGAACACGAGCTAGAAGGGATAAGGTTCAAGGGGGAAGAAGACCCCCTTTTATAGGAGGGGAAAATCCAACCGTTACCTTGCTCTCAGCCCACACAGAGCGGTACTACCACTCTACAGAGCGGTACTACCGCTCGGGCGGTAGTAACCCAAAAGCAGTGCAATGGCACGAAGCCACGAGGCGGTAGTGCAACCGAAGCGGTACTTAGTGCTGCTCTCCATTGCCGCTTCACTTCCGCTGAGAGTGCGTTGAGACCTGGAGGGAGCGGTAGTAGAGGGCGGTACTACCACTTATAGGCGGTACTACCGCTTCGCACTACCGTTACACTTCCGCACAAACCCGACACGAAAGTCGAGTTCCCAGAAGCAGCGGTAGTAGCCGCAGAACTGGATAACGGTACTACCGCTTACCAGAGCGGTACTACCGCTTGTGGCCTCCAGCTCACAAGCACAGCAACAGATGGCTACAAGAAAACCAGAACTGCCATAACTTCTGCAAATGAGCTCCGAAATGAGCAAACTCAAGCTTGTTGGTTATAATAAGAAGTGGCAGTAGAGAAATGCCTATGATATAGAGATGTGAAAGCTCTATCAGTGATGATCCGGCAAAAAACCCCAACATCGAGAACATACTAGAAGAAGCAAACGAAATCCGTTCTCGATGAACTTGAGCTTGTCAAGAAGGTGACCAAAAGCTCAAAGACCCTCAAAGCAAACAGGCCAAACAAGAACCAAGAAGGATGATGCAAGGATGCAATGGTTTGAGCTCTCTACGAATGATACGATCAAGCTACTCATCCGAGAGCCCCCCTTGATAGTACGGCTATCGATCCTATAACCCGTTCTCCCAACTACCACCATGAGACCGGTAAAATAGAAAACCTATCAAGGGCAAACCTTTGCCTTGCGCATAGTCCACTTGAGCTAGATGATGACGATCTTGACCTCCTCAAGTTGGACCACCTTTCTTGATTGCGCCGGCTCGATGAAGACTAGTAGATTGCTCCCCCATACTCCACTATGGGTGAGCCACTCTTCGGCACATCTTCACAAGTCCATTGTCACCACAATGGACGGCAAGCTTCAAGCATGTGATCTCTTCGTGATGCTCCACTTGAACTTGCACACCGCAATCTTGATGACGATCACCACTTGATGTCATCCTCCATGGGTTGAATGAGATCTTCCTCTTGACGCAAGCCCATGGAAACATACCTAACCCCACATAGAACTCTCACGTAGACCATGGGTTAGTACACAAAGCGTAATGGACAATGCTTACCATACCATGAGATCACTTGATCTCGCTTGGTACATCTTCTACGCTTTGTGTGTGTTGATCAACTTGAATAACTCATTGTACTTATTCTTGATCAACCTTGTATCTTTTCAACTCTCTTCATTAGGATGATGTCTTGAAGGTAAACATGAATGTTCACTCAATCTTCTTTTTCAAGACATGCTTGCAATAGGCTCAACTCTCACATGACCAATCATTGGATAAATCCTTGAATAGCACCTTGGTCATCACATAATCTCCTTGAAACCAACAAATGGACTTCAAGAAATGCCTATGGACAAACCCTTCAATATAACTCATGGTAACCATTAGTCCATAGAGATTGTCATCAATTACCAAAACCAAACATGGGGGCATCACATGTTCTTTCACCGTGGATCCCTACAAGTCCCAACAGGAAGATTTTGTCAACAAGGGGAAATGCCCTTGTCACAAAAGTGGCAGAATTAATTGACCCTTCTACAGGGCAATGGGATGAAGAACTTGTCCACTCCATTTTCTTACAAGTTGATGCATCTAGAATACTAAAAATCCTTTTGAGTACGAACAGTTTTGATGATTTTTGGCATGGCATTACAACCGCAATGGGAGATTTTCAGTGAAATCTGCATATCATGTTGAATGGAGACACCAATTTGGTAACTCATACTAAGCGATTGCATCATCTTCAAGGGGTTCGAACCCAATATGGAGGAAACTTTGGTCACTGTTAGTGCCTGGAAAGGTTAAGACTTTCGTTTGGAAAGTGCTTCATGGAGCGATTCCTGTTAAGTCAACTTGACAAATAAGCATATAGGTACAGATGACGAGTGTCCAATGTGCCATGCACACCCGGAGGATCTAAAGCATCCCTTATTTGAATGTACACCAGCAAAGGAGATGTGGAGATTACTCAAACTAGAGCAATCAGTAGCGGATGCATGTGTGACTGACAGGGCAGGTTCAGCAATTCTAGAGGAATTATTGGACACTTCAACGAGTCACTATTCAGATCTTCCGCAAGTGGGGACAGCAGAGGTCGTATCGGTCGCAACTTGGTACCTCTGGTGGATTAGAAGGACTGTCACACATAATGAAAGAACTCCCCGGCAGCAAGTTGGAAGCTTTCAGTCTTGTCACTTTGTACAAATTTTACAAAAGCAGCCCAGGCTTCTCGCAACAGAGAGTTAGTGAAATGGACAAAGCCGGAGCTATGTCAGGTTAAGCTCAATGTTGATGCATCTTACCATAGTGAAGAAGGAGCAGGGGCCACGGGTGCAATCATTCGAGATAAACATGGCAACTTCCTTGCCGGGGCTTGTGCTTTTGTACCTCACGCATCATCAGCATCAATGATGGAAGCACAAGCAATGAAAGAGGGCTTAACGTTGGCAGCTTCCTTGGGACTTCACCATATTGTGGCTGAATCAGATTGTTTGGAAGTCATTGAAGCCTGTGGAGGAGCACATTCATGGTGGATAGCGGATACAATTGCCCCCCCCCCCCCCAAATGCTATTAGACTCTTTTGGCATCGAATGGGTGTTGCCGAAACTCTGCAACTGTGTAGTGGGTTTATAATATGTTGCAGTGCTAGGTGAAGGCATACACATTGTTGTTGAACTGTATTTTTGCTCGCCAATTCTATCAATTGGCTAGGGTTAACCTTCTTGCAAAACTCTATCTTTATTGCATTATAATCAGGAAACAACCCCTTTTCATGTTGTTCAAGGCAAATAGCACTAATTCTCTCATTTTGGGCTAAGCTCTTTTTTAACACTGCCACATCCGCTTCTAAAAGGGACAATACTTTTGGATTCTTTCGGAACTCATGAGTGTTGCCAAAATTCTGCAATTGTGTACAGTATGCATTATATGCTACAATATTATGTGGAGGCATGTGTGCTAATGCAAACTTTTCACTTATTCGGCTATGACCATGAAGGTGCGTAGCTGAATTATGAACATCTACAATTGTGCACGGTTCCGAAAAATTATTAACGTGAGGTGTAGCATACAATGGTTGAGAGTAGTTGGCCGAATAACTATTGGTAGCTTGGCCAATTCTCCCATCCATCGGCATGTTTGGATTCACATATTGCAAATTAGTTGTTGATGAATAAACGGGTGACACACTTTCTTGCATGGCCTTGGAAATTCTAACATGTAGTTTTCAGATTGGTTAATCGAACCCATCATGTTATTCATCGACATATGGATTTGTGGGGTTGCCAATGCATCAGAGTTGAAATACACATGATGTATGTTACTAGTATCATAAGAAGTTGAAACATGTAAATTATATTGCATCGGCCCTTGCACGTAACTAGATGCATGATTGATAAAATTAGGGCTAGTCGATACATCATACTCCTTAAGTGATCTAGCAACAATATATGAATTATTTGCATCTACATAGGTGAATTGGTTATTTATATTTCCATTGTAGATTGCCACAATTTGATGTTGATCTCAAAGCTTCGTCCTCAACGGAGTTGCCAAAAAGTATGTTCGCACACGAACACATCACTGTGTACCCTCGACGTCGGGGTGATGCACCACAACTCACATCGAAGGAGACCCGGCTGGAAGTGCGGTATGCAAACAATCTGACGGGCGCTTAGGGTCACAAGATTCGCTGCCTTGCAACAAGAAGAACAACGAAGAACGAGGAAGAAGAAGAACAAGGGAGATGGTAAAAGATAAAAGGTTCTTCAATCGGCCGTCACCTCTCATCTATTTATGAGGCGTCTGGACTTCCTATACAAGAAAAGAACTCCAAATCCCGTCCAAATATTTCCAAAATTAAGCGAACTCGGATTTAGGTAAGTCTGAAACAACAGTTCGATTTTTGGGATCCACAGACTACAAATGACCTCGGATGGAGACGAGCACAAAAGCAAATTTAACATTTTCAACGAGACGGACAACTTTCATGTTGAATGCTTTTTCCATTTGAGGCCATCTCGAAGGTGTAATCGGCTCCGCAATCACCAGATTCGTGAAAACGTATGATTTTCGGCTCGGACCGGACTGTCCGCTCGGCCGGATCGGACTGTTCAGTCACAATGGAAGGTTTGCACGTGTTTTGTGTCCCCAGCCGGACAGTCCGGTCCCAATTTTCGGATAGTCCGGTCGCAACAGAAGGTTTTGGGTGCTCGACCAGACAGTTTGGCCATCTCCATTTATTTTGCAGCATTGTACTGTTTTGGCCACAACTTTTGAATACGACCTTGGATTGAGATTATTCAAATATCAAAATCGTGTGCCTCAACGAGACAAAGACTTATTGTATCGAAACCATTTCCATTTAATGCCACCTTAATTGTGTTTACTTCCATGCCATAATCTGGTGTCAACATGAGGTTCTCTGAAATTGTCATAACTTTTGCATCTGACCTCCGTTTTGGACCATCCTTATATCTATTTTGATCTTCTCAGAAAGGGTCATCCAAAGGAGAGTTCCAATCATAATTTTGACTTCATCTTGTTATAGCTTCAAGCCCCTTCTTGTGACTGTGTCACTTTTGAGCGTCAGCAGCGCGTCCAATATAAGAACAGACAGGAGCGTTCATATGAAAAGATTTTTGAATACCTTCCAAACATTTCTTTATTTTTTTCAACAATTTTAAAATACCAAATATATTTTAAAAACTAAAACAAATTATTGAATACCAAAACACATTTTTGAAAATGTGACACGGTAACATTTTGCCAAATACACATTTTACATTTTATAAACTATACTGACATTTTTTTACATTGTGTACGCATTTTTAAAAATTTGTTCAGGTTTCAATATTTATTGCATTTTTAAAAAAAATTGTTTCAAATACTGTTCGCTTTTCCAAAATTGATTGTGTTTTTTAAAAAAGTTTGTTTTTTAAAAAGGTATTCAGAATTTTCAAAAAGTGCACGCACTTTAAAAAAAATAGGAGATTTGAATAATTATTCGGCCTGCACGTTTTCAATATTTATTTGCCCTTAAAAATATTTTCAAAACTCGACGCTGCAGTGTGTGATTAAATTGCTTGGGGCTCTCATTATATAGCATTAGAGCAGAAGATGTATATACAAAAATAACTACCTTTTGCTTCTCCGAGGTCCAAAAACACCTCTCCAACAGATGGTGTAGATGCAAAAAAAATACATCTCCGCCTCCCGGAGATGTAAACTAGAACACCTCGCAGTGCAAATTTGCATCTCTACCTCTAGGAGATGTAAAAACGCAACCGCCCGCCAACTGCCAAACTGCCGTTCATTTGTCCCCCCCCCCCCCTCGTTCTTCATCCTCCCGCCGCCCCGCCGCTGCCCCGCTATTCGACCGCCGCCCACCGCAGCGCGCCGTCGCCGCCCCGCCGCAGGTCCGCAGTCTCCTCCACCCCCGCAGTCGATCCCGCCGCGATTCGGCCGCCGCCCGCCGTCCCCCGTCGCGAATCGGGCTTTTTTCCATCCGCCGCCGCCTCGCGATTCGGCCGCCGCCCGCCGGTCGATTCGTCTCCGCCCACCAGTCGATTCGAGTCCGCGGCCTTCTCCACCGTCGCCATCCCGCCGTCGCCACGCCGTAGCCGCAACCGCATCGCCGCAACCTCCACCGTCGCCAACCACCACCGCGTCACCTCCCCGTCGTCGTCAACCCACAGCGCCCCCCCCCCCGGTCGCCAACCACCACTGCGTCGCAGCCCCGTCGTCGCCAACCCACAGCGCCGCCACCCGCCATCGTGATGCCGTCGAAGAAGACCCCGAAGAGCAAGACGGGGTTCTTCGGTGTGAGGGAGAAGCCCTCCGGCAACTACGGGGTGGAGTTCTGCGACGCCGGCCGCCGCTTTTGGCTCGAAACCTACCCCACCGTCCACGAGGCCGCGCGTGCCTACGACGTGGCAGTGTGGCATGCCGGGAGGCCGAAGAAGGACCTCAACTTCCCGGAGATCGAGACCCGGGTGGATGCGGAGTTGCTCGTGCCGGGGGGCATCGATATGGAGGAGATGACGCCGAAGAAGACGAAGAAGGGGCCCGTCATTATCGTTAGTCCCGGCGATAGCGACGAGGTGGCGATGGCGAGGTTCGCGTGTGAGCATCCCGAGTATGTGCAGGCCAAGCAGGAGTTCTTCTGGAAGCGCGACGCCGAGCAGAAGAAGAAGAAGGAGGTGAAGAAGGAGGACGAGGCCGACCCCTCGACGGTGATCCCCATCGAGTCCTCGGAGGAGGACGACGAGGAGTTCTCGGGGCTCTCGGATGACGACGAGGAGGAGTATTGGATGCCCTCGGACGACGAGTAGTTTTAGTTGTGCTAGTCAATTTATGTTTTCTATGTTTGAACTATGTATGAGTTTTATGTTTGAACTATGTTGAAATGAAGTAGTAGTTGGAAGTTTTTAGATTTTACATCTCCATTTGCATCATCTATTGGAGTTGTTGTTTTACATCTTCAATATACATCATCTGTTGGAGTTGGTACTTTTTTGGAGATGCAAAAGGCACTTTTTGAAGATGTAAATTTTTACATTTTCTGTTTTACATCTCCAAATTTGCATCTTCTATTCGAGATGCTCTTAACGGCAAATGCATCTAGTAGCTAGCGCGAGGAGTTCAGAAGGTCACGGGGGCAAGTTCATTTCCTCAGGAATTTCTCTTTTCTCGGTATTTTCACTTTGCGTGTTACGAAAAATAAAATAAAAATCGCTTCACGTCTGTTGGGCCGGCCCAGTCATGACCGCAGTCAACAATCCCGGGATTCAACCTGCCACGTTAACAATCCCTGTTTGGGCACGCTCTCAGGGTTCAAAATAGACCGGGATCAAAGAGTTTGGTGTGCTGATTTTTGGGATTAAAAGTTCAGGGTTTTTGGGACGTGCTACGCGTCGGCCGTTGGATCTTTTTAAAAGATCCGTCGCCTCGCAAGCCGTCAGATCTGGTGTAATTTAGCGCCAAGCGTGTTCTTCACTTTTGCCACTTTTGCAATATAGATTGTGTTGCAAAACTTTTTTGCAACAGACGTCATGTTGCAGAAGATATTTATAACAAAGCTTGTGTTGTATTTTTTTATAACAGAGGTAATGTTGCAGACTTTTTTTTGCAACATAGGTTATGTTGCCAAAATTTTCGCTCGCACCGTCGTATTGCCACTGCAACATTCCTCGTGTTTCAGAAACATGGAGGATGTTGCAAAATCTTAAGACTTGCGGTGCGAGGGACTGTCTGGCCCGTGGTTGGCTCTGGATGCGGTGGATGCGAGGCATATAATCGGCCGCATGATTCTAATCATTTCCCTTTGAATTAGCTCTCGTCTACAAGTTTAAGGTTTATTTTGGACTTTTTCTAAAAAAAACACACATATGCATGGTACATGCTCCTACATGAGTTGGTACGTGAGGTTTCCTCATTTTTATTTTCCACAATTGCTCAATTTAAGTTGAAACAGGATTATCGTACATATTTAATTCGCGATTGCTAAAACTCAGCTAGCTGAGATATAATTTGGTCTCATTCACGAGCAAAACCGTTGGATCAAAACACTTTCGCGATTTGCGCTGTCATCTCAGGAACGTTGTACGCAGCCTGTAGCGCATCTTTGTTTTTTTGCGGACCGTGTTCTAGCGCGAGAGCGTGTTCGAGTAGCGTTGTTGTCTGTTATCGTTTTCACGGCCCGTTGTTTTGTTTGGTGGGCCTTTTTCATTGTTTCCTACCAGTCTAGCGTTTTTTTTCTTTCTGTATGTATGGCCTGAACATTTTTTCAGTTACAAGAGAGCAAGGTAGCTACTAGCTAGAGTCACTCACGAGAGAAGAGAGTTGTGCCTACTCAGTTTTTCTGTTTCATTTTGTTATTTTATTTAGTTTTGTTCTTCTTATTTTGTCATATTTCCTACTCCATCCGTCCCAAAATAAGTGACTCAACTTTGTACTAACTTTATACTAAAGTTAGTACAAAGTTAAGTCACTTAATTTGGGACGGAGGGAGTACATTTTTTTTCCTTTCTTGTTTCTCTTCTTCACAAATTAAGAAATCATGTTGTTTCTACCTTTTGTTATAATTTTTTGTCGGCCTATAAAGTGTAAGAATTTTACTTTATTGATTGGATTTACTAAACTCAGCTAGCCGAGTTATAACAATGTCTCATTCACAAGCATTGCCGTTGAATCAAAACCGCGTCGTGAACTGTGCGGTTGTCTCCTACTCGTGGCGGTCTTTTTTTTTGGTTTTTTTGGTTGTCTGATCGTTGCTCACTGCCTGCTGCGGCATCTTTTTTTTATATATTTATCGTTGCTCGCGGCCCATCACGGCTTCTCTCGGACTTTCTCTATTCATTTGACTTTCTTCCCCTCTTTTTTCATTGGCTGTAGCAAGTGAGATTTGAGTATATGAGATTGCATGGAAGGGAGATTGCGAGCGGCGCTTGAATAATTTTTATTTTTTTACATGTTTTTGGGGCTTTTTCAGCTGCCTTTTTTATGTTTGTTTTTGTCCCATTTTGGGTCTTTTTTTTGCCGTGCGAAAACAACTTATTAAGTTTTGGTGGGTTGCGACTGCAAGTTTTAAGGGGGTCGTAGTTCGGTGAGTAAGGTCGGGATAGTTGCATGTCCATCACTAGACATGCAACCGCAAGCATTGTTACCCGACTGCAACTGGGCACAAAGCGACTGCAAGTGGGGTCGGGATGGGGTTGTGAGGGCCAGTTGCATGTCCACCACTAGACATGCAACTACAAGCGTTGTAAACTGACTGCAATTGCACGGGGCACAAAAGCGATTGCAACTGGGTCAAGGAGGGGGTTGTCGGGGCCAATTGCAGATCCGCCACTAGGGATGCAACTACAAGTGTTGTAACCCAAATGCAACTGCACGAGTTACAATGCGACTGCAGCTGGGGTGAGGAGGGGTTTGTCGGGCCAGTTGCATGTCCATCAAGTAGACATGCAACTAAAAGCGTTGTAACCCGACTGCAACTGCACGGGCACAAAGCGATTGCAACTGGGCTCGGGAGGGAGTTGTCGGGGCCAGTTGCATGTCCACCACTGGACATGCAACTGCAAGCGTTGTAACCTGACTGTGACTATGTCGGAAAGAGGGTTGTCGGGGCCAGTTGCATGTCCACCATTAGACATGCAACTACAAGCTTTGTAACCTGACTGCGACAATGTCGGAAAGGGGGTTGTCAGGACCAGTTGTATGTCCACCATTAGACATGCAACTGCAAATGTTGTAATCTGAATGCAACTCCACGGGTAACAATGTGACTGCAATCGGGGACGGGGATGGGGTTGTTGGGCCAATTGCATATCCACCAGTAAACACGCAACTACAAGCGTTGTAACTCGACTACAACTGCATGTGCCACGAAACGATTACAACTGGGTAGGGAGGGGTGGTCGAGACTAGTTGCGTGTTTACCAATAGACATGCAACTACAAGCGTTGTAACCCGACTGCAATTGCATGTGCCATGAAGCGATTGCAACTGGGTAGGGAGGGGGTTGTCGAGACTAGTTGCATGTTTACCACTAGACATGCAACTGCAAGCGTTGTAACCCGACTGCAATTGCATGTGCCACGAAGCGATTGCAACTACGTAGGGAGGGGGTTGCCAAGACCAGTTGCATGTTCATCGGTAGACATGCAACTACAAGCGTTGTAACCCGACTTCTACCGCATGTGCACAAAGTAACGATACATGTATCGTGCAACTACAAGGGGATAACGCGACTGCAACTAGTACGGTGTTGCAATTTATTTTATTTTTCCTGCTGGTCATTTTCTCCAGGTGGCATGAGAATCAAGATTCTAAGACGATTCCCGTCTGAGGGATTGTCTTGTTTCCCTTAGTCACCACGAGCCAATTGCATGTCCATCCCTTGACACGCAACTGCACATGGCATACATACCGCGCAACTGCAGGGGCCACAATACAACTTCACACCGTGATTTTTTTAAATAAACAATGAATTTTTTTAACACTCGTTGAACATTTTTACATTGAAAATCATTATCCAAATACAAGGTGAATATTTTTGAAAATACACACAGCACATTTTTAAAAAAAAATAATTTTTTATATACATAATTAATATACTTTTAATGATATTTTAAACATTTTTCCCACTGCATGATGATTTTTTTAATACATTATAGAATCTTTAAGAAATGTGTGAACACTTTTTGTGAAATTTCACGACAAGTAGAAAATATTTGTTTGCATATTTTTATTTTAAGGAACATGAAAAATAAAAAAACCTTGAATAGGGAAAAAATAAAAAAATGGAAACACAGAAACAGAACCGAAAGCTGGTAGAGAACTGCACATTTTTCTAATCGTACAAAGAGCAAACTTAGTCCGGGCGTGAACTTTTTTGGGCTCCTCTGTGCGTGCGTGCGTGAACCAAAAACTGATGGCCCAAACTGGAAAACAACAACGGGAGACATCTCAAACCGATAACTAGCCCAGTGGAAGAATAAGGGACTCAAACAGGCTGCGAAAACAGAGGATGACGTCAGATGAATGAGACATAATTATATCTTAGCTAGATGAGTTCTAGGCGCTCCCTATTTTAATCCCGTCGCCATGCCCTCCGATACTTTCCCGGACGTCTTCCTCAGCGTCGGCGACGGGGGCTCCTTCGAGCTGCTCGTCACGGACAGGAGCATGCGATTCCATATCTTCTCGTCCTTGGACGGCAAATGGGGCGTCCTCCGCCAAGATAAACATGGTGGGCTTGTCCCGTCCGCTGTCATCGGCCGCACCATCTATTATTCCTGCTATGTCTCAAAAAAAATCTATTATTCCTGTTGCATGCATGTATGGGATAGCGACTGCTGGGATCAGATCGTCGCTCTGGACGTCGAAGCGGCGAGGGTGACCACGATGGAGTTCCCGCCAGGCTGCCGCACTAGAATGAGATTTTCTAAGCGACCTATGCACCTCCTCTTGGCCTCCGTGCATGGCCGTCTGAGCTTGTTCGTCACAGAGATCCATGGGATATCGATGTGGATGCTGAAGCCGGACTCGTCTGGCTCGGCGACTCACCTGAAGACACTGCTTCTATTCCAACCGTTGTCGACAACTTGTCTACTGTTGAAGATAAGGAAGGCCGGCCAAGGTCTACTCGGTCCAACGCTACTGGAATTTCACTCTACGCCGAGTGTTTGGCTCTTCGCCGAGAGCCAAAACACGGGCACTCGGCAAAGCGACGTAATCCGAGAGACTTACTCGGCAATAGACACTAGTAGAAAACAGGGCATCAGTCCCGGTTCCAGAGGGCCTTTAGTCCCGGTTCTGCAACCGGGACTGAACAATCGGGACTAAAGGCCCCCACTTTTAGTCCCGGTTAGGTTACGAACCGGGACTAAAGGAGCTCCACGTGGCCGCTGTGGGCGCCCAGGCAGGAGGACCTCTAGTTCCGGTTGGTAACACCAACCGGGACTAGAAGGTAGCCACGCGTCAGCACTGCCAGGCGCTGGGGTTTTTTTTTTTTTTTGAAAGGAGGGGTTTAGGGGTTTTGAAGGGTTTAGGGGTTTCATATTGTGTTTCCCCTTTTCTTTTTGTGTTTACCATTTAATTCCTTTACATTTAGGGTTTTCATTTTTATTTTATGCTTTTCATTCGACTCGACGCTAGCTACTACATATAGCAATGAAGGAACCATTAGACAACATCGTCATGATCAATATATAGAGAGAAGTGATCTCTCTTTCTCCGTGCTTGGTGGAACAACAAGTTTTCGTATATCTATTCGACGCTACTACATATAGTACACGTTCATGCATATATACAATATAACATCTCTTACGATCCCTAATATCTAATTACCAAAATCGCATTGCCAATCCCGATGGTATTCTCCGTCTGTAGGTATGACATGGTCAACAAAGAATCCCGCCAATTCCTCTTAAATTGCTCGTATGCGATCAGTTGGTAGGAGTTCGTCCCGCTTCCGCGAGATCTAATTTAAAGAAGGGGGTCAATATATATATATATATATATATATATATATATATATATATATATATATATATATATATATATATGAATGAAACTCAACACAATTGATGGTAATAAAATAAAAATGTGAATATTGTTTACGTACTTCAAATTGTTCTTCAGATCTGCCCCGCTCAGAGATCTCGTGGCGAATGTACTCGCAAATGTAGTATCCACATAAATTATTCCCGGGTTCCTGCCACAAGAACTTTACGAGAATAGAGTTCAATCAAAATGATAATCAAGCATGATAATGGTATTGAAACTAGAATCAATGAGAGATGCGCGGAACTAGCTAGTAGTACTTACTTTGGGGTGTGAAAATCGCAGCTCCTTTTTCCATTCACCCCTAACCTGGTTGGTGAACTTTTTCCAAACCCTGCCCGGCAAAGAAAATGATTACTTGATATCAGGAAATGAACGAAAGTTGCCGATATGGTGCGATAATGATTGAACTTACTTCTGGAGCATTTGACTCATGTCCGCCCACTCCTTAGCGTCTTTACGTCTCGAGTCCAAGACAACTACTAGTCCCGCGTCAAGCTGAATGGCTAGCAGAATATAGTGCAACCTGCGCACGCATAACTAATCAATTACACTTAACCTCGAGTAAGCGAAACAGAATTTGCACAAGACAGTAACACTCACTTGAAGTTGTAAGGAAATATTATTTCCCTTTTGTTTTGTTGTCCAAGTAACGCCTTTAGCAAGTTTTTGTCTGTTTCATCAGGGTTTTTTTGTATCGTATATTCATTTACGGTATTTGGGTTAATGAACCCAATGTCATAGATTTTTCCTCTGCATTTGCGGATCTTCAATCTGCATAATATAGTGTGAGGATAATTATACATGCAATGAACGAGCTGAGCTAGAGACTTAATTACAGAAAAAATACTTACAGACAATAGCAACTGACGATAGTTTTGTCGAGGGCGTCTTGATTGTATAACTGAAATAATTCTTCAAATTCAATGTACAACGCCTCGTCTCCATTGAAGTAGTGCTCATCTTTAATTCCCACTAAGATAATGTTGGTCCGTTCCTTGCAGGCTTTCAAGTACCAGTCATGCAATCTTCGCATCATCGTTGATAGACGCGGGAGCTACTCAGGTCTGACGAGAAGCTTCCCGTGCTCGTATCTAAAGGCTACCTCAGCCATTTCGAACCGTACCTCATCGCCTAAGTAATCACCAAGAGTGTAACCAGGATGAGCGGCCGCTACCCCCGGATCATTAGCGATATCGGGAAACACCTTGAGCGGGGGGCACGATTGTTTTTCCTGTTCGCCGAGCTGGGGAATTGTTTTCCCACTTCTTGCAGCACTGCTACTTCTGCTACTTCCCGACCTTTTCACTTCATCAAATGTCTTTACAATACAGCGGTCATAGTGTGATAGCGGCGGAGGCGGTGGTGGTCGCTTAAGGGCATCCAAACAGTGCTTCGCTTTTACCGAATCTATTTTCTCCTTTGGATCTAGACGTTTCGGTGCAAGCTGGCGTTTCACATCGGCAGCCACGAACTCGTTGGTTTCCTCCTCAGTCATGTCGTATGGTAACTTGGCAGGAGCCTTCTTGATGCTTGGACCTGCTCTGGATTTCTTCGTTGTTGTACTGCTAGCCGCCGGAGCGGCGGCGGGTCTCTTCCGCCGTTGCTGAGGAGGCGGAGTCAGCTGACGCGGCGGAGGAGGCGGAGTCCGCTGAGGCGGCGGAGACAGCTGAGGCAGCGGAGGATTCTGCTGAGGGGCCTCCTCCGGCGGAGTCCGCTGACGCGGCGGAGACAGCTAAGGCGGCGGAGTGTTGTGACGCGGCGGAGACGACTGAGGCAGCGAAGATAGAGCTGGACTGTGAGGAGTCTGCTGAGGGGCCTCCTCCGGCTGAGTCTGCTGACGCGGCGTCCATTGTGGAAGCACGATGTATTCCTTTCTCCATAGAATGGTAGTCCTTACGGCATCTACCAGATGAGTCTCCCCTTCACCTGTAGGGTACTCAAGCTCCAGCCCCTCAAATCCGGTGGTAACTTCATCCACCCCGACAATAGCAAAGCCATCTGGAATCGGATTGCAATGGAAAGTTGCATCAGGTCTAGGAGGTAAGACATAGCCGACCGCCACCTTCAAGGTTAGGTTGATGCATTTCGCCATTAGCTCACAATGTTCCCTCTCCGTGATAGCATCCACGGGGTAGCGAGGAGCCGTGATATCAGGCCGAACGAGCTCCGTGGAAGCCATGCTGCTTTTCCGCTGAGATGGTGGGGTAGCAGCTTCGTGGGCAGTATCGAATGAAGGATCTTCGTGCTGTTGAGATGGTGCACCGGTAGCTCGCTGACTGGTAAGTTCCTCTAGTTTCTTCTCCTGCAACGCTAATCTTTGTTCTACATTCTGCATCCGGTCTGCTTCCTCTTTCTTCTTTCTCCCCCGGCTTCTATAACCAGTGTTGTCGGGAAACCCATGCACCCACGGAACGGAGCCTGATGTGCCTTGTGTTCGTCCAGGGTGTTCAGGATTCCCGAGGGCGCGTGACAGCACGTCCTTCTCTCTGTCGGGATGGAACCTCCCTTCCTGCACGTCCTTGATTGCTTCCTGAATCTTTATGATGGGTGTTTGAAGTTGTTCTTTCGTGTAAACACACTTCCCTGTTTCTGGGTCCAAAGTTCCCCCATGCCCGAAGAACCAAGTCCTTGCCCGTTCGGGCCAGTTCAATGTCGCTGGTTGGATCCCTTTAGCAAGCAGGTCGTTCTCAGCTTTGTCCCACGTAGGCCGGGCAACCTTGTAGCCACCTGACCCCGTAACATGGTGATACAGCTTCTTTGCAGCATTTAGCTTATTTGTCTGTGACCTGTTCTTAGTTTTCTCCGATTTCTTGTACGCCACAAATGCGGGCCAGTGATCTTTTATCTTCGCATATTGACCAGTGAATTCTGGAGTCTCGTCTTTTTCGACAAACTGTTCATTCAATCTTTTCTTCCAGTTCTTGAATTGTTCTGCCATCTTCTTAAGAGCCCATTTTTTGACTTTTCGCTGTATAACTGGGTTATTTGGATCCTCCTCTGGCGGTAGGCTGGAATTTATCATGAGCGAGTTCCAAAGCTGATCTTTGCATCTATCGTCGACATAACAAACTCCATTGTCCTTATTCTTATTCCATTCTTGGATGCTGATCGGGACGCTGTCCCTAACAACAACTCCGCACTGATGTATAAATCGGTCTTGGGTCCGCTTGGGAACAGTCGGTTTGCCATCTGGATCGACTTCTTCGATCGTGAACCTTTCATTCTCGCCCAACCTTTTCTTCGGGCCTTGTTTCCTTATAGAAGTTTGGCTCGATCCGGAGGGCTAAAAGAAGAAAGAAGCATTAATATATGTACATACAAAACAATTAATGCATCTAGTCAGCAGAGGCTTAATTAATATATATACCTCGCCGGACTTTGCAACAGTTAAGGCTCCAACACTGGCGGAGCCGTCATCTTCTCTTCCCTCACCATCAGAGTCGTTGAGAAACTATGAGGTGATGATATCATCATCTCCGTTGCTGATTATTTCCTCCAACGCCTCTTCTTGTTCTAAGTCTCTGTCGTGTTCCATAGTTTCTGCAAATATTACAACATGGCAATATACAACCATGCATGAGAGATGGATTAGTGGCAAACATAGACCTAATCACAACAAGGAATCATATGCATATGAGCAATGGATTAGTGGATTATCGGGGTTATGTTTTAACGACCCCCTCCCCCCTCATGTCGAAGTTATACCGAAATTATCGGGGTTATGTTTTATCACGACCCCCCCCCCCTCATGTCGAAGTCAATGAACAACATGAAAATTTGTAAGTGATTGCTAAACTTTTATGCTTCATTTATATGAAGATCAATTATCCAATATAACTATGTTCGCGATATGAGGCATTGGACATTATCTAGAATCATATCTGATGAGTCGTCCTATCTTTCGGGAGAGGATACTGTGCGGACCGCCTCTCTCATGTCTGTCCGACGTGCAAATCAGGTTTTCATATGCCTCAAAATCAAAGATATCGGGGTTATGTTTTAATGACCCCCCCCCCTCTCATGTCGAAGTTACGACGATATTTGTACAAGATGAATACAAGATTTATACACAAGATGAATACAAAATGAATACAAGATGAATACAAGATTTATACACAAGATGAATACACAACTCAACAAATGAACCAACCATCATCCTATGAACAAAACTCAACATACGACAAATGGACACCTTTTGTCCAACAGCGGAGGGACGATCAGGGACCAACTCCACGGAGATGCAACACCACAACCTGTAATTCCACGGAGATGTAACACATGGCAAAACATGCTTACTGAACTAATTCAAATGATATTTGCATAGTGGCAGAAAACAGATTCATGATGCAACCTTTGAGGCAAGTAAAATATATGCTACAGCAGTTTTTCATGGCAACAAAGAGCATGGAAAGCATGTACTAATTACCCTCAACAAAACACCCTTACTGATCATGATCCAAAGATGCACAGATTTGTTGCAAACCTCAAGGCAAAATGCAAAGTATTAATACTGCCAGTTTCAGACTTAGAGAAAAATAGCATGGCATATATGGCAGAAATGAATAGATAGCAAGTTTACAAGCTTGTAGCACTCACTACAGGTCCTAACATGGCATGAACTAAAATCTACTGGCAAGATGAGATCAAAATGCTCCTACTTCATGTTCAAAGATTGCCCAAAAGATGCTTGCATTAAAACATACAAAAAAGACAAAATGAACTCTAATGCAAAAATTTTGTTCTTTGATTTGCAAAGGAGCTATATTCTCCCCAATTCTTTTGCACCCACAAAAATTACTCCATCTATTTGACAGTACCCACAACCCATTCCACCAAAAACATTTGGTTCCATAGTTCAATTTTTTCAAATTTCATTCAGTTCAAATTTGGACCAGATTCAAACTCCATGGTCAAAGCCCAATTTAAATTGCTCCAAAAATTCTGAAACTTTGCCAGACTCTCTTTTGTGCATCAACACCTCACCACAAAAATTCTTAAAAATTCCTAAAATTCCTAGAGCCCTCTGGCATTTCATCATACACTTGATGTGCACTATCAAAAAATTCAGAAAAAATTATGTGGCAGCAGGGGAAGGGAGGAGCTCACTAGGGGCGGCGCGCGATGGAGCTGGAGGGCCGGCGAAGAGGGGAGCGGGCTCGGTGGCGGCGATGGCGAGGAGGTCCGGCGACGAGGAGTGGCTCAGGGGCAGCGATGCTCGGGGAGGTCCGGCCGGCGACGAGGAGTGAGCGGGCTCGGGGACGGCGTCAGGGGCGGCGACGAGAAGCGGACTCGAGGAGGCAATGGCGAGGTCCGGCAGCCTGGCGGCGTCGAGGTGGTCTTCGGCGCCATCGGGGGAGAGGGAGATCGAAAACTAAGATGGCTTTAGGAAAATTTCCTAAGTGCTGCTTATATACACGGAGTTTTAGTCCCGATTGGTGGCACCAACCGGGACTAAAGGAACCCTTTAGTCCCGGTCCGAGCCACCAACCGGGACTAAAGGTGAATTTTCACCAGCCGAAAGGGCGCGAAACCAAACCCTTTAGTCCCGGTTGGTGGCTCGGACCGGGACTAAAGGGGGGCCTTTAGTCCCGGTTGGTGCCACCAACCGGGACTAAAGGGTGGCACAGCCGTGGGGTGGTGAAAGTTTAGTCCCACCTCGCTAAGCGAGAGGAGATCGCACTGGTTTATATACGCGGCTGCGATCTCTCTCCCAAGTTCCTCTCTAAAGCAGGCAGTTAATAGCCTAACATCTGCCCTGTTGGGCCTACTAGCCCCGCGGGCCTGCATCCTGGCCCATATGTAGTTGGGTTTCTAGTCGTATGCAAGCCGTGGTGTCTGCTAGTAGGCGGGTATTTTTTTTATTTTTTATGTTATTTTTTGCATATGTTATGTTTTTTTATTTTTTATGTTATTTTTTGCATATGTTATGTCAATTTTAATATTCTTTCATAACCACTATAAAATATATGGCACATGTTATGTCTTTTTATTTTTTATGTTACTTTTTATGTTATGGCAATTTTATTTTTTTGCATATGTTATGTTTTTTTATTTTTATGTTATTTTTTTCATATGTTATGTCAATTTTAATATTCTTTCATAACCACTATAAAATATATGGCACATGTTATGTCTTTTTATTTTTTATGTTATGGCAATTTTAATTTTTTGCATATGTTATGTTTTTTATTTTTTATGTTATTTTTTGCATATGTTATGTCAATTTTAATATTCTTTCATAACCACTATAAAATATATGGCACATGTTATGTCTTTTTATTTTTTATGTTATGGCAATTTTAATTTTTTGCATATGTTATGTCTTTTTATTTTTTATGTTATGGCAATTTTAATTTTTTGCATATGTTATGTCTTTTTATTTTTTATGTTATTTTTTGCATATGTTATGTCAATTTTATAGAGAGGAGCGGGCTTGAGGTAAAGTCGGAAGTATGTACCTCATTTTTATATAATTTTAAGTTAATATTATTTTGATCATAACTAGAGTTTTATAAAAGCTTTTTATTTGATTCTTTTTGCTATTGAAGAATATTATAGTTTTGTTTTAGTTGATCATAACTAGAATTTTATATAACTTTATTCTTTGACACATCAGGTGGTGGTTTGTCAATATGTTTTTGAAAATATTGAGCAACCAACCGGTGCTCAGAAGACATTCATATTTTGTTTGGATATAATTGCATTGATTAACTCCTCTGTATAATTAAAATACTAAAAGGATAGGAATAATTGAAATTTCATAACTTAATAAATAATTATTATAAAATCATGTTTCAAATGCCAAAATGCCCTAGATAGCTCTTACAAAGATTCCCTCCGGTTTGTCCGAAGTGGCACTTTCCAGCTATAAGTCCGGAAACTCACACTAGAGAGAAAGTGATGGCGGTGAAGCCGGTCACATCCCAGAGTGGGATCTTGGGGTATAAAACTATTTCTTCGCATGTGTCCCTTGCTTATTGCGCCGTAACCATGGATAATCTTCATCATTTAACAGGATGCTTGGGTCAGTCTTCACTCTGAAGGGAGAAATTTCATGAAACTTTTCATAATCTTCTAACATGTCTGTCTTGTCCTCCACTCCTACGATGTTTCTTTTCCCTGAAAGAACTATGTGGTGCTTTGGCTCATCGTATGATGTATTCGCTTCCTTATCTTTTCTTTTTCTCGGTTTGGTAGACATGTCCTTCACATAGAAAACCTGCGCCACATCATTGGCTAGGACGAATGGTTCGTCTGTGTACCCAAGATTATTGAGATCCACTGTTGTCATTCCGTACTGCGGGTCTACCTATACCCTGCCTCCTGACAGATTGACCCATTTGCACCGAAACAAAGGGACCTTAAAATCACATCCATAGTCAAGTTCCCATATGTCCTCTATGTAACCATAATATGTGTGCTTTGCCCTATTGGTGTTTGCTGCATCAAAGCGGACACCACTGTTTTGGTTGGTGCTCTTTTTATCTTGGGTGATCGTGTAAAATGTATTCCCATTTATCTCGTACCCTTGGAAAGTCAATACAGTCAAAGATGGTGTCCTGGCCAACAAGTACAGCTAATCTCCAACAGTGGTGTTACCCATGAGATGTGTTTGCAACCAACCGCCGAAAGTCCCCATGTGTTCACGTGTAATCCAGTCGTCAGACTGCTTCGGGTGTTTGGAGCATAGAATATTCTTGTGTTCATTGATATACGGGGCCACCAAGGTAGAATTCTGTAGAACTGTGTAGTGTGCTTGCGCCCAAGAATGCCCGTCCCTACATATTATTAAGTTCGGTCCTAGCGTGCCTTTTCCACCCAGTCTCCCCTCATGCCGCGATTCAGGAACACCAATCGGCTTAAGGTCAGGAATAAAGTCAACACAAAACTCAATGACCTCCTCTGTTTGATGGCCCGTGGAGATGCTTCCTTCTGGCCTAGCACGGTTACGAACATATTTCTTTAAGACTCCCATGAACCTCTCAAAGGGGAACATATTGTGTAGAAATACAGGACCCAGAATTGCAATCTCGTCAACTAGGTGAACTAGGACGTGCGTCATAATATTGAAGAAGGATGGTGGGAACACCAACTCGAAACTGACAAGACATTGGACCAAATCATTCTGTAACCTTGGTAGGATTTCTGGATCGATTACCTTCTGAGAAATTGCATTGAGGAATGCACATAGCTTCACAATGGCTAATCGAACATTTTCTGGTAGTAGCCCCCTCAATGCAACCGGAAGCAGTTGCATCATAATCACGTGGCAGTCATGAGACTTTAGGTTCTGGAATTTTTTCTCTGCCATATTTATTATTCCCTTTATATTCGACGAGAAGCCAGACAAGGCCTTGATACTGAGCAGGCATTCAAAAAAGATTTCCTTCTCTGCTTTGGTAAGAGCGTAGCTGGCAGGACCTTGATGCTGCTTTGGATGCATGCCGTCTTTTTCGTTCATACGTTGCTGGTCCTCCCGTGCCTCCGGTGTATCTTTGGTCTTCCCATACACGACCAAGAAGCCTAGCAGGTTCACGCAAAGATTCTTCGTCACGTGCATCACATCGATTGCAGAGCGGACCTCTAGGTCTTTCCAATAGGGTAGGTCCCAAAATATAGATTTTTTCTTCCACATGGGTGCGTGTCCGTCAGCGTCATTCGGAACAGATTGTCTGCCAGGACCCTTTCCAAAGATTACTTGTAAATCCTTGACCATATCAAGTATATCATCACCAGTACGGAGGACAGGCTTCTTCCGGTGATCTGCCTCACCTTTGAAATGCTTGCCTTTCTTTCTTAAGGCATGCTTGGTCGGAAGAAATCGACGATGTCCCAGGTACACATTCTTCTTACATTTATCCAAATATATACTTTCGGTCTCATCTAAACAGTGTGTGCATGCGTGGTATCCCTTGTTTGTCTGTCCTGAAAGGTTACTAAGAGCATGCCAATCATTGATGGTTACAAATAGCAACGCTCGTAGGTCAAATTCCTGCTGTTTGTGCTCATCCCACACATGTACACCTTTTATGTCCCACAGCTGTAAAAGTTCTTCAACTAATGGCCTTAGGTACACATCAATGTCGTTGTTGGGTTGCTTAGGGCCTTGGATGAGCACTGGCATCATAATGAACTTCCGCTTCATGCACAACCAAGGAGGAAGGTTATAGATACATAGAGTCATAGGCCAGGTGCTATGATTGCTGCTCTGCTCCCCAAAAGGATTAATGCCATCTGCACTTATACCAAACCATAAGTTCCTTGCGTCATCTGCAAAGTCCGGCCACTTTCTCTCGTTTTTTCTCCACTGCGACCCATCAGCGGGTACTCTCAACTTCCCATCTTTCTTACGGTCTTCTTTGTGCCATCGCAACAACTTGGCATGCTCTTTGTTTCTGAACAGACGTTTCAACCGTGGTATTATAGGAGCATACCACATCACCTTGGCAGGAACCCTCTTCCTGGGGCGCTCGCCCTCAACATCACCAGGGTCATTTCGTCTGATCTTATACCGCAATGCACCGCATACCGGGCATGCATTCAAATTCTCGTACTCCTCACTGCGGTAGAGGATGCAGTCATTAGGGCATGCATGTATCTTCTGCACATCTAATCCTAGAGGGCAGAGAACCTTCTTTGCTTCGTACGTACTGTTAGGCAATTCGTTATCCTTTGGAAGCTTCTTCTTCATTATTTTCAGTAGCTTCCCAAATCCCTTGTCAGATACACCATTCTCTGCCTTCCATTGCAGCAATTCCAGTGCGGTACCAAGCTTTGTGTTGCCATCTTCGCAATTTGGGTACAACCCTTTTTTGTGATCCTCTAACATGCGATCGAACTTCAACTTCTCCCTTTCACTTTCGCATCCTCTCTGTGCATCAACAATGACCCAGCGAAGATCATCATCGGGCACATCTGGTGCCTCTTGATCTTCAGCTTCCCCTGTTGCAGTATCACCGTATTCAGGGAACATAGGATAGTTGTCATCATCTTCTTCTTCTTCGTTGTCTTCCATCATAACCCCTCTTTCTCCGTGCTTGGTCCAAACATTATAGTGTGGCATGAAACCCTTCGAAAGCAGGTGGAAGTGAAGGGTTTTCGAGTTAGAGTAATCCTTCGTATTCTCATAGACAGTACATGGACAATACATAAAACCATTCTGCTTGTTTGCCTCAGCCACATCGAGAAAATTATGCAGGCCCGTAATGTAGTCGGAGGTGCGTCGGTCACCGTACATCCATTGCCGGTTCATCTGCGTGCATTATATAATTAAGTATATCAAAAACCATTACAGAACATACAAGTAAGAATTTTTTCTTTAAAAAAAGATAAGAACAAGAGGCTCACCACGGTGGTGCCGGCGACGAGATCGGCGCGGGCGATCGACGGCGGTGAGGACGGGGACAGGGACGGGACGACACCCTACACATGTGCAAACTAAGAAGTTAATTTGAGCTCAAATTGTGCATCTAAATCAAATAAACTCACACATACACTCCTCCACTAAAACCCACAAACCACACTACTTCTAGAGCATTTGAAATGAGCTAAACTAGCAGTGAGAGATGAAAGGATGAAGTTGCTAACCTTTTTAGAACACTTGGATAGTTGGTGCACCGCCAAACCTAGACAAATCTTGGGGAAAATGGAGCTTGGAGGTCGAGCTTGGAGGAAGAACAGAGGAGAAAGCTTAAGTGTGGCTCCGGCATTTCATCGAACACCTCATGTGCATATAGGCAAAAAACAGAGTAGCCCACACCTCCACCCTTCCACGGCCAAAAAACAGAGGAGATGGGGGGGCGTGGATATATATAGGCAAAACTTTAGTCCCGGTTTGTGTCTAAAACCGGGACTAATGGCCTACCCTTTAGTCCCGGTTCCAGACACCAACCGGGACTAAAGGGGGCAGCAACCCCTTTAGTTCCGGTTGGTGGATGGAACCGGGACTAAAGGTACCAGCCGAACTGGGACTGATGCCTGCCGAGGCCCGGCCGGCGTCCTAGCCTCTCGAACCGGGACTGATGCTCCCATTAGTCCCGGTTCGTAACACGACCGGGACTAATGCTCTGATCTAGCCAGGACCAAAGCCCTGTTTTCTACTAGTGAGATGCAGCACGACAAACACAGGCATTTACCGAGACAATATGTAAAACATACTCGGCAAACTCTCTGTATGCCGAGAGCCAAACAGTGAGCTCACGACAAAGAGGTGCCACGTGGCAAGTCCGACAGTGGTTAACGGCTCGGTGACGGTGGGTATGCTTTGCCGAGAGCCCGTTGGCTCTCGGCAAAGCGTTGTTTCAATGTTTTTTTTGCGGAGGTTCATGATTCAATCATTAGTTTTTTAGTTGAGTCTAGCCAATGAAGATGCTTATTCGCAACTCGCATTTGGACTTTTAAGCAGAGGGCTCCTCGTCCGATTCTGGAGGTATAATTAATTTAAGCAGATGGGGACCCTTCTCTCTCGTGGTTTTTTAAGCCCCTCGTGCCCCTTGTGGACATGTCCTTCTCCAGTTCCTTCTGCCCAGGCTTTCTTTTTGTTGTCACACCACCGCTTCCATGGCTACCTCCTCCACTCGGGTCCGTTTTGTGAAGGAAGTGCGGGTCATGTTGCTTCGTTGGCCTCGAAACTTCTTGTGCTCTCAAATGAGGCCATCGCACGACACGTGCCAGGCCCCGCATTTTTTGAACCCGCCTGCAATATTTGAGAAATTTATTGCACTGCTAGAGTTTTAGCGTAGGAAATTGCAGATCTGCACGACGAACACATGAAATCATGTCCTAAAGCGGCATGGAAAATCCTATATGATGTCTTTGCGACATGCGTAGGCCTGGTTGCATGTACACCATCGACATACAACTTGCCCGACCTGATCCAGTTGCATGCCCACCCTCGACACGCAACTCACCCGGCACAGTTGCATGTCCATCCCTGACCTGAAACTCAATTAATCGACCCAGTTGCATGTCCACCATAGACACGCAACTCATCCTCACCTAGTTGAATGGCCATATCCTTGACCCAAAACTGAACCTACACAGTTGCATGACCACCCTCGACATGCAACTCGCCCTCACCCAGTTGCATGTCCACCCTTGACCCGAAAATTAACGGACCCAGTTGCAATGTCCACGACTACACATGAAACTCCAAGTGTTGCAACCTGACTACTACTACTGTATAACCCCCAATGCGACTGCAAATGGGGTTGTCGGGCCAGTTGCATGTCCACCACTAAACTTGCAACTGTAAGTATTATAACCAGACTACAACTGTATGACCCTCAACATGACTGCAACCGGGTTATAGGGAATTGCCCGCCAGTAGCATGTCCACCATTAGACTTGCAACTGCAGGCGTTGTAACTCGACTACAACCGCATGGACACCAACACGATTGCAACGGGGCCGGTAAGGGTGTTGTCGGCCAGTTTCATGTCCACCACTACATGCAACTACAAGTGCTACAACCCGATTGCAACTGCATGACCCCCCCAATGTGACTGCAACCGGGGTTGTCGACCAGTTGCATGTCCACCACTAGACTTTGCAAGTGTTGTAACCCGACTGCAACGATTTTGGTAGGGGCTGTCGACCAATTGCATGTCCACCACTAGACATTTAACTGCAAGTGTTGCAACCCGAGTACTACTGCATGAACCCCAATGCAACTGCAAGTGTGATTGTTGGGCCAGTTGCATGTCCACCACAAAACTTTCAACGATAAGTATGATTATCGGGCAGTTGCATGTCCATCACTAGACTTGCAACTATAAGTGTGGTTGTTGGGCCAGTTGCATGTCCACCACTAGACTTCTTGCTGCAAGCGTTGTAACCCGACTGCACTTGCATGACCCTCAACATGACTGGAATTCAAGTGGTAGGGGGTTGTTGTCCATTTGCATGTCCAGCATTAGACTTGCAACTGCAAGCACTGAACTCGACTACAACCAACGCGACTGCAACTGGGGAAAAGAGAGGGGTTGTCGGCTAGATGCACATAATTTTTTTAAATGTTCATGATTTTTTGATTCTGTTTTTCTACGTTTGCATTTTGTTTTACAAAGCATGAACTTTTTCTTAAAAGTCTGGAAAATGTAAACTCGTGAGACTTTTCAAACTCGTGAACATTTTTCAAATTCGTGAGTATTTTTTTTTCAAATTTGTGATCATTTTTGAAATTTGCAAATGTGTGTTTTTGTTATTCCTAAGAAAAATTGTCACAACACAAACTAACAACAATAAGGAGAAAAAAAACAGCAGCCTATATACAAACGCCAAAAAGAAAAGGAAAAACAGACTAGTCAAAAGGCCCGGTCCATTTTTTGGGACAAAAGGCTTAACCAGAATCGGTAGACAAAGGCAATAAAAGAAAACACTTGTCACTAAAAAAAGGCTGGTGGTGGAGGGAACGGTCAACAAACATGGATGACGTTAGACTTAGATGTGCTATAACTATCACACATCAAGATGTGCCCTGAAGTGAACTAACCTGTGGTTGGATGGTTAGGTGGACAGTGATATCCCCAGCCCACCAGGTTTCAAGTCCTGGTGCTCGCAGTTATCCTGGATTTATTTTAGAATTTTCGGCGATGCGCGCTCAGTGGGAGGAGACGTTCCCGTCGACTACGAGGCGTCTACGGAGACTTCGTAAAATCTCAAGATGATATGCCGGCTCAGTATCTCGAAGGTGCTCATAGGGGTAGGGTGTGCGTGTGTGCGTTCATAGGGGTGAGTCTATGCACGTATATATGAACGCTTGTGTCTGTATTGAACAATCCCTTAAATATAACATACAAGCTAAAATTGCCTAATAAAACATATAAGCTAAAATTGCCTAAAAAAACATACAAGCTAAAACAGAAAAGAGAATCCAAAAAAGATGTCCGTAGACCGAATTTAGCCCAAACCGGTGGCGCGCATGCAGTGCGCCGCTTGTCGCAACCTGGGAGTTTTCCCTTTTTTCATAGATCCGTTATTCAAAACGTTTTATCTATTAAACCGTGGATCCAAATCTCGAACCGTTTTCACCATTGGATTCCTCGTGTCGAGATCTTCAAAACTAGATCCCATATTGATAGGTTTTGATGAACTTTTTTTTCACAAAAAAACCGGACGAAAAAACCGAACCGGGAGCACTTTTTTTACCCTTTCCGAAAGAGGCACGGCCGTGCCTCTCGCGAAAGCAAAACCATGTCTCTCGCGGAAGAAAAAAAAACAGAAAACGCGTTTTTTTCCGTTTCCGAGAGGCACGGCCGTGCCTTTCGCGAAAGTAAAACCGTTCCTCTCGCGGAAGCAAAAACGTGCCTCTCACGGAAGGAAAAAAACAGAAAACGAGTTTTTTTTCTGTTTCTGAGAGGCACGGCCGTGCCTCTCGCGAAAGAAAAACCGTGTCTCTCGCGGAAGCAAAACCGTGCCTCTCGCGGAAGGAAAAACAAACAGAAAACGCGTTTTTTTCGTTCCGAGTGGCACGGCCGTGCCTCTCGCGAACGCAAAATCGTGCCTCTCGCGGAAGCAAAACCGTGCCTCTCGTGGAAGCAAAAAAAACACGTTTTTTTTTCGTTTCCGAGAGGCACAGCCGTGCCTCTCGTGAAAACAAAACCGTGCCTCTCGCGGAAATAAAACCGCGCCTCTCGCGGAAACAAAATAACGTGTTTTTTAGCGCAAAAAATGTTTTTTCCGAAAATATTTTTTTGTGCAAAAGCTAAGGAAGACCGGTGGAAAACCAAAAAGTCGAAAAAGCCATTTAAAAAGCCAAAAACGCGTGTAGAAAAATAAAATAAAAAATAAAATCCGAAGGAAGCGTCCAGAACGCGACATGTGGCGGCGGCTGAGCGCGCCAAGTGGCGCGCTCTCAGATCACCCCCAAGTGATCGTTGGGAGGCTCCCGAAGGAGTGCTCGTCAACTAGTTGCTCTCAAATAATCCTGGTCGGGAAGAAGGCATGGGTCGTGGCCTAATCTGCCTTTCGGTCCATGTGTATTAGGACTTAGAAAGAGCCCGTGCTGGGCCGAATCAGCCCTTACCTGGCCCATACGAGCGGCATGACGGTGAACAAGAGCGCCCCTATGGGCCTGTTCGGAAGTCATCCATCTCCGCGCTCCATAAACTCCACGCACAGAGCTGATCCGAACGTCCTAGCTGTGAGAAGCTTGCTTCGAGAAGTCCTGATGGGTCGTAGTGTATTTTTAGAGGAGTTACAGAAGCTGAGAAATCGGTGCTCCACGAAATCCTCTAAAACACAGAGTTTACTGAAATTACAAGGGGTGCCACCGCCAAGTGAAGGAAAGCGTTTCGATTAGTCTCTCTCCTCCCTTCTTTCCTCGCTCGTGCTTATTCCTCGAATAGAAAAAGGTCTCTCCTACCTTTTTGGGCTACCAGTCTGCCTCCAAGCCAGCCCAGTATGTCACTACACAGTCCAACAACTGCTGCTAGCCCAAGGTGACAAGAGAGAAGCTGATTTCATTGTCGATCGGACAGGAATCGCTGCGTGGAGCGAGTAGCCAAGTTGAGAAGCTGAATCTTCGGAGCTAAGAGAGTTGGGAGAGGTTCCGAACAGGCCCTATATCTCGCCTTCAGCGAGAGGGGAGGAACACTCGCTGAAGGGGAGACCGAGATCGGCCGGCCCAGGAGCGCGGGAGGCCACAGCCTCCTTTTTTCTATTGTTTTTTACGTTTTCTATTTTTGTTTTTTGCTTTTTTTTGTGCTTTTGTTTATACTTTAAAATATTCTAAATATATATATTACAAAAACACTCTACAAAAAACATTTGAAAAATGCTGAACATGTATTTGAAAAATGTTGAACAAATATTTCAAAAATGTTGAAGAAGTATTTGAAAAATATTAATCAAGTATTCGTAAAAATGTTGAACGTGTATAGAAAAATTGTTGATCATGAACTAAAAAATGATGAAATTTTTTGATCATATATATAAAAATGTTAATCAAGCATTTAAAAAAATGTTGAACAAGTATCTGAAAAATGTTAATAAAGCATTTGGGAAATGTTAATTAATGTATAGAAAAAATGTTGACCATGTATTAAAATAATATTAATATTACATTTGGAAAATCTTAATCAAGCATTTGAAAAAATGTTACATGTGCATACAAAAATGTTAATCTTGCATTTCAAAAATGTGTATAGAAAAAATGTTGACCATGTATTAAAAAATATGCTAATCTTGTATTTTGAAAATGTTAAACAAGAATTTGAAAAGTGATAATCAAGCATTTGAAAAATATTGAACATGTATTAAAAATGTTAAACTCGTATTTGAAAAGTGCAAAACATGTATTTGAAAAATGTTCTTGACATATACAAAAGATGTAGAATGAAAAATAAAAGAAATAAAAGAAAAATAAAATTAAAAAATTTGCTAATCTTGTGTTTGAAAAATGCTAAGCAAGCATTTGAAAAATGTTAATCAAGCATTTGAAAAATGTTGAAAGTGTGTATAGAAAAAATGTTGACCATGTATTAAAAAAGTGTTAAACTCGCATTTCAAAAATGTTAAACATGTATTTGAAAAATGTTCTTGACATAAACGAAAAATGCAGAATGAAAACTAAAAGAAAGAAAAGAAAACCAAAAAAACAATGAGAACCGAAAAAGAAAGTAAAGCAAAAAAGAACAAAAATAAACCGAAGAAACAAATGCAAAAAGTATGAAAAAAACAATAAAGAGAAAAAGAATAACTAAAAAACTTTGAAAACCAAGGAAGAATCAAAAAAACGAAGAAAAAGAAGAAGAAAATGAGTAAGAAAAGAAAAACAGATAAAAACAATGAAAAAGCACAAAGAAAAACAAAAAGGAAAACACAAAAAACCGGAGAATAAATAAGAAAACAAAACCAAAAACAAAAGAAAACGTGAAAAAGAAAAAAAGAAAAAAACGAGGAAAACCGAATAAAAATGAGGAAAAAAAGAAAAGAGAAAAAACCAGTAAAACTGAGAAACCATGAAAAGCCAGTGAAAATCTGGCTCGTTTTTGCCTCAGGTAGGTCGCGCCCTAGTTCTATGTCATAAACTGGACGCTGGCTCGTTGGCTAGCACAGCAGCCAACTATCGACGAGACCAGGGATTGAATCCCCTTTGAGCTCCATTTTTATTCGCTTATTGTCATTAGTGTTCGCGAGTGGGCCATCCCAATTGCCAGCGCGAGTCGCTATTACCTTCAGTGAGAGCTGCTACCGTCTCGCTTAATGCGAGACATAGCGCTCGCGAGTGAACAAGGTTCGAGATCCATCGGAAAAATTCACCAGTTTAAGGGGATCTGCAAAGGAAAAAAAAAAGCCTCCCTCAAGTGCTCACAAGTGGCAATCTGAGAGTTTTTTTCTTTTTACGTAGATTTGTTTCTCAAAATGTTTTACCTCTTAAACTGTGCGTCCAAATTCTGAACTGTTTTCACTATCGGATTCCTCGCGTCAAGATCTTCGAAACTAGATCACATGTTAATAGGTTTTGATAAACTTTTTTTCCCTGGAAAAAATCGATAAAAAAACCCGTAGCCAAAAACATATTTTTTTCCCTTTCCGAGAGACACAATCGTGCTTCTCGCGAAAACAAATATGTGCCTCCACGAGAAGTAAATATGTGCCTCTCGTGGAAGAAAGACACAGTTGTGCCTCTCACGGAAGCAAAAAAACACGCGTTTTTCACTTTCCGAGAGGCACGTGCAGAAGCAAATATGTGCCTTCACGAGAAAACAAATATGTGCTTCTCGTGGAAGCAAAAATAAATGCGTTTTTGCGAACCAACATATAGTTGGATGGTTAGGAGGACAGTGGTATCCACAGCCCACCAGAGTTCAAGTCCTAGACTTGACATTGGTGCTCGCATTCCCTGAATTTATTCCGGCGATGTGCGTTCAGTGCGAGGAGACGTTCCCATCAACTACGAGGGCGTCTATGGCGACTTCTTCGATCTCAAGATGATGTGCGGCTCAGCCTTTCGGAGGTGCTCATACGGGTAGTGTGTGCATGTGTGCCTTCATATGGATGAGTGTATGTGCGTTTGTATGAGCTCTGCATCTGTACTGTGTTAAAAAAATATTTTTTTCTCTTTTTTCCAAGAGGCACAGCTGTGCCTCTCGCGGAAGCAAATTTGTGCCTGAAAGAAAAAAATCACGTTTCTTTCTTTGTGAGAGGCACAACTATGCCTCTGGCGGAAGAAAAAAAAATGCATTTTTTTCGCTTTTCTTCAAAATCTCGCGAAAATCGAAAAGCCGAAAAACCAAAAAAACCCCATCTAAATCCTGAAAACGCGTATAATTTTTTTTTTCTGAGGATGCACCTAGCACGGGACACGTGGCGGCGGCTGAGAACATGCCAAGTGACGCGCTCTCAACCCACCAAAAGTGACCCCTTCAATCCACAAAAAGTGACCCTTGAGGGGCTCCCTCAAGGGGTACCCCTCGATTAGTTGCTCTCCCCATCCATCGGGCAGTGCGCCAGACCCGCCCAGCCTCGATTGGTCGGCTATGTCTCGCTCGTACCGATTTCTAATAGGAATCGCGTACAAGCGAACGACTACGGGCTGACCCTTTAGTTGGTTCGCCCGTTGCCTTCGCTCGCCCATGTCTGGCCCCTGCATTCAATCTGTTTTTTCTCTAGTTTTCTTTGTTTTTTCACTGGTTCTTTCATTTTTTTTCTTTATTTTTTAATGATTTTCTTCTGTTTTTCTTTTTCTTCTTTATACTTTTCTTCTCTATACTTTTCTTCTCTTTCTTTCTTTCTTTCTTGGGGTTTTCTGTTTTTATTGATTTCTTCACTTTTCTTTTTATTTCTTTGTCATTTTTCTGTTTTTTCAATACATTTCTAATTTTTCATACACATTGTACATTATTCGTATACATGTTGTTATACAAGTTTAACATTTTTTGAATACATCTTTAATATTTTTAAAAAATGTTTTCAATATATTTTCCAAATACTATGGAATCATTTGTGTACATTTTACAAATGATTTTTTAAAAATGACACGGACACATTTTTGAAACATGTGAAGATTTTTTTTAAAATGTGACATACATTTTTTAAAAATATGGGATTTTTTTTAATTGTCACAAACCATTTTTCATACATATGATTAAAAATTTTTGTATATACAATTAACATTTTCTAAATTTTATATTAACATTTATACATTGTTTGTATACATCAGAAACATTTTCCTGTACATGTTTAACATTTTTTAAATCCGAGATTAACAATTTTCAAATTTTTAATGAAAGTCTTTTAGTAAGGTATATATTTAGAATATTTCGAAATAAATAAAAGTAAAAAAAATAAACATAAATGTGAAGGAAAAACGAGGAAACACGCGTGACATCATCATGAAGTCAACACGGTGGGGCACCTGGTTACCGGGCCGGCCCATTTCCAGCTCTGCAGGCGAGCCGTGCCTAGGCATCGCAGCAGGCGGCACATAGCCGTGCCCTCGATCGGTCGCCGTACCACGGCGCCCCCGATCGGCCGTCGCTCAACCGGTTGCCAGGACACACCATCGCTGGGAGATGGCACCACGTTGGACGACGCCGTCGATGTCGCTTTGTGCGAAAAGCGTTGATTCCTGGAAAAATTACTGGGGACGTACGTGAGGGCTCCTGGTAATTTATTTTAACTGTTGGCGACTTTTCTTACTGGAGTATTATTGAGATGCCAGAAAAGTCGCACAGGTGATATGTAATTGAGATGCCAGCTATACAATTATTAAGAAAGCAGTAACATCACTGTATTAATTGTCTGCCAATGGATCAAGATGCCTGGAGGCTTTAAAAATGGATGTGTGAATGCTGCCCAAAGTTGTTGAGCCTCGGACCTGCATTTTCCACTGCTGGCATGCAGCGCCTTCAATTGCCTCCACATCTCGTCCATCTGGTGGCGCAGCGTCCTAGTCCGTGTTGGCCTATCACTCTAGAACCCCGGATCCTACGGATCGAGCTGATGGCAGGATTGCTCATTTCGTTTTGCTTTCAAGATAGTACAAATAGTGTTGCCATCCCGAGTGCAAGTAAATAAGCAGAAGACATCGGTGAGTTTATTAAAAACATATTCAGACATCAGTGTGTTTTATTTTTGTTACTGTACTCCCTCCGTCCGGTAAAAAGTGTACATATAGAAATTTTAGGACAAATTATGAAGTGAAGTAAACAATGCATTGGAAAGGTGCAAGCCACCATCTTCCTCCTCTTTAATTACTAAACCCCCAATGAGCTAAGTGCATGTAGAAATTAAGGAGACCATGTGTAGAATGTTATTGGTCTTGATTACCGTATGATGAGACATAAGTATTTTTTCCTACTTTAAAGTGCATTGGGAAGATAGATATACACTCTTTTGTGGACAAATTTTAAAGCCAAACGTACACTCTTCACCGGACGGAGGGAGTATATATTATCACTTGTTTAAATGTATGTGGCCACCATATTCTTTGTCTTTTTCTTTTCCGACAAAGGGCACTATTTATTGACCCGTAACGAAGCATTAAAGGGATACAAGCACAATAAGGATACATTTGGTCTCTACATGACTAGGGTAGGTTTGAAGTGAAATCACTTGAGCGACAGAAGCCAAGAGGAAAAAGACCCTCGCGTCGTCTCCCCAGGGGCGAACGCTCATGCCGCCAGAGACCCTCGCGCTGATGCTTCCCCATCCGCTGCTGCCGCCGGCGTAGGCCGCGGTGGCGGCGGGCCCGGCGCCGAAGGAACCGGGATCTGGACGCGGCGGCGATCTCCTGGTGCGGCTGGGGCGTGGCTGGGAGGGAGTTGCGCGCAGCGGCCAGGGCGGCGCCCCTGGTCATGCGGCGGCTGCGCGATCCTCCATGACCCGCGGGATCCGAGGTCTCCGGCGATGGTGGGCATGGCGGCGGCTGTGGATCTGGATCCCACCCAGATCCGTCGTCAACTCTTCATGTGGATGGTCGGCGGCGCGATGAGGGCTCCGGTGAGGGGATGGAGGATATCCGCCGGAGAACTGGTGGCGGCATACGTCTTCATGGCGAAGCTCCGCGTGGTTCCAGCCAGCTGCGAGATCGGGACGACACGGCTTCTGGTGAAAACCGCGCCTGATTGCGGTCATGGCGGACGATGGCGGCGTCTCTGACGTCGTTTCCTTCTCGAGGCATCATTATTGCAGGTCACGTCAACTCGATCGGGATGTTCCGGGGGAAACCCTAGATTTGGGTCTACCGGATCGGACGATGATGGCGCCTTCGGTGTCGTTCTCCCTCCCGAGGACATCGTTTTGGAGCAAGTGCTGGCAGGAGAGGACAAGAGGAGGAGCAGTGTTACATCTACCGCAAGGCCGAAGGCGGATCCCGGCGGCATGGCGCTGCGGAGTTTCGGCGACGGGGGCGTGTGGGTGGATATGCACAGGACGGTGGCGTTGTCTGGCGCCGTGGTGGCGTCGACGGCAGGCCTGGCAAGGTTGGTACGTCAGTACCTGTTTTGGAGATGGATCGGTGGAAGACGGCGGTGTCGGCCTCTGAGAGTGCGCCGGACCGGTCTGTGACTCAGTCCCGGCATTGTGGCTTGACTGGGGCATCCGGCTTTAGATGTTAGGCTTTGGTGCGATGTCTATTTGGTATTCGGCTCGGACATTCGGCACCCCTTCATCAAAGGGATAGGAGTAGCGACAGGTGTTGCCAAGATGGTGGCTTCAGGCTTACTGATGTATTACTTTGTAAGGTCTTTGTGAATAATTAATAAAATGGCTGCATGCATCGCCCAGATGCAGAGGCCGGGGGTATATCCTCCTTTTCTAAAAAAATACATGACTAGGGTACACACAATTAATACTAACACACAAACACAGAAAGGATCACACCCTTAAAGAGGCAAAATCATACAAGACCGAAGCTATTTCTAGGCAAAAAACAAAACTGTAGCGATCAACAAAATGCAACAACGATCATGGGTGCCAACCATATTATGACAACATGATGAGTGCGGGTAGCGTTCTTCGAAAGCAACACCTTAGTGTAGGAAATGGTGCACGAACGTCATCATCGCCGGATCCAACCATCGAAGGCCAGATCATGAGCTTCCATGAAGATCAGGTCCTAAGAAACTCCAAGCAAAGTCTTCAACAGGGTAACGATGCAAAAGCACCGTCGTTACTAGGTATGATCAACTAAAGGTCGGACCTAGGATTTTCACCTCCGAGTTCAAGACAGGGTACTCGAGAAGCACGACCAAATCAAACTCCTCATGTGTCGTCGCCTCCACTTTTCACGATCTCATCAGCTACATATGCGCACAATCATGACAAGATTCCACGCAAGTGATGACCATGTCTGTGTAAGCAGGCAATCAAGCCCCGACAAGAGTTGCTCGCCACTCAAAGTGCCGAATGACGAAAGCTCGTCATCGCACATGCGTCAAATCCTTTGACGAGGAAAAGGTCAGCACTGCAATATCTGCAATTCGGGACAGTTGAAACATGCCAGACAACATGTGTTGCAGTGGGAAAATTATAGTTGAAACACATGATGCAATTAAAAAAACTAAAGTTAAAAAAAATGTGTAGTTAAAACATGTGAGCCAGTTGATAAAATACAATTACCGCTTAGACGGAGGACCAGGGGCGGCAGCGCGTTTTGCTCACGGCGCGCCGCCAGTGGATGCACGAGGAAGAAGACTTCGACGTCCTCAAAGATTTGGATGTATTTTTCAATTTGGTACGGGTGTTTGGTGACGGTTCATACTACTTAATTGAAAAAAGGTAATGTTGAGTGTCAGCTTCGAACCATCCCTAATTTATTTGCAACGGCAACTAGAAATTGCATTTGTCCTGACAGCTCAAGCCTCAAAGCCAACCTACACGTAGACACGCACCAAGAGTACCAGAATAGGAACACAAGCTTTAAATTGCCCACCAACCTTCGCCACCACAATAACTGCCACACATCGAGCAGCAAGCCCTCACTGACTGACTCAAGCTGCAAGCTCAGCAAGCTCAAGGAGAAAAAATATCTGCATCTGACGGCACCAAGCCCCGTCCGGTCGTCCATTGCTAGCTGGAGAAGAAGGTTCGATGGAGAAGAGGGTGTACACCGTGAAGGTGGGCGAGGCGACGCCGGCCGGCGGCCGGGCCCGTCTACCGGAGCATCTACGCCAAGGACGGCCTCATGGAGCTTCCGCAGGAAATCCATTCCCCATGGGACTTCTTCAGGTTCGTTCATGGGTCAGCATTCATCACATTAGATGAAGTTTCAGTGATCCGAGCGTTGCAGGTTTTGAGATTTCAGAGAATTTTGTTCAATTCCCCCCCCCCCCCCCCCCCCCCCCCCCCCCCCCCCCCCTTTCTGTTTCTGTTCCTGCAGTGGAGCCGTCAAGAATTATCCGAAGAACAGAATGCTCGGCCGGCGCCAGGTTTCTGATGGCAAGGTAAAGCAAAGTAGTTCGATATGATGGGCAAAATGGTACTTTTCGTACAAAATGATTTTAATTTGGGAGGATGCAAAATTTGGTGTGAAATTCAGGCTGGTGACTATGTCTGGCAAACGTATGAACAAGTGTACCAGAAAGTCATCCAGATTGGAGCAGCTATCAGAGCCTTCGGCATTAAGCCGGTGAGTGAAGGATGTTGCTCTGTCTTTAAACGCCGAGAATTCCTTTCGATCTTGGAATTTATAGCAGAATGTTTGTTAGACATTGTTGATTTTTGTTGGTAGGGGGCTCACTGTGCCATATATGGATCCAACTGCCCAGAATGGGTCATGGCCATGCAGGTGAGAATTCATGATATTCATTTATTTCAGGACCATTTTGTGAACTGATCTGAGATTTCACTTTGATTGTACTGTTTGTTCTGCAGGCTTGCAACAGCCAAGGAATTTGTTATGTACCACTGTATGACACCCTTGGTAGGTTCACGATGCTCGCTCACACACACTAAGACACAAACCTCTATGTGTTCATGAAGAACACTTTTTATTTGGAAGAACAACAATTTGTCTGACCGAGTTAGCAAGGCACAATGTCAGTGTAAATTTTGTTCCAAACAATGATAATTTACATTAGTCCATGAATGGAAGTCTGGATTCCTAACCATGTTTCCTTTGCACCTTGCAATGTTGTATTGACTGGATAAGTTGCAACGCAATGCAGGACAAAATGCAGTTGAATTTATCTTGGACCATGCTGAGATCTCCATAGCCTTTATGCAGGAGAGCAAGATAAAATCAGTAAGCAAAACCATATATCTTTAACTACTATGAGGATTACCTTAACTATAAAAAATATTGTTGTCTTCTGAGTGGCGTCATATATATTAGCATGTCTCCAGTAAATGCTACATATGTTTCTATGGGGTTGATTAATAGGAACTGAGATACAATAAAGCTAGCCCTGAACCTGCATAAATCAATGTTATGAAGCTTGAGATTAGTTTTAAAGATCACAGCTACACATCATTCTCTCCTACACATCTAACAAGTACCTGAATTGCAATTTCTCAGATTGTCGCAATACTCCCAAAGTGCATAGCCCACATCAAAGGTTAGCTATCTGGAGTCTGGACATCAACTATTCTCAACTTTGTGTGATTATTTTCTTACTTTATATGTGCAACCTCAGCCATTGTGAGTTTTGGAGATGTGACAATTGAGCTGAAAAGGGAAGTTGAACAATTAGGAGTATCTTGATTTTCTTGGGAAGAATTTTCCACAATGGTTAGTGTGAGTTCCTATTAAACTACTCCATTGCAAGATCATAAATGGTCTGACACATAAAATGTTATTTTAACAGGGAGAAGAAATTCAAGAACTTCCTAAGAAACAAAAAGACAACGTCTGTACAATCATGTATACCAGTGGAACAACAGGGGAGCCAAAGGGTGTGATAATCACGAACAGGGCTATCGTAGCTGGGGTTACAACAACAGAACACCTCCTCAAATTGACAGATAAAGTGGTAAGTCTTTACTTATATGCCTGAAAACTAGAATTTCAGAGTGGCTTTCCCATACTGTACTTTTTTCTTTTCTTTCGAAAAGGGTTTAAACAAAAGAACAGCAATCGAGCGTAAACTTTTGTGCGATGGGGCTGATGCACGACCCATCACGCACCATCCTTATCGCGCTGTTCTAACCAGTGGCAGCACAGCATCCAAATCAGGCCGCCAGCGCTCCGTCGCGCCGGGATGGTGCTATGTACCATTTGCGCCATAGGATTCCCGAAACAAAAATATTACTACATAGTGTTCTTATTTTTTTATGTAGTTCATAAGTTGTTTTTTGGAAAGGCTGTGTACAAAAGACCCAAAGTGGCGGACCCTTCCCGGACCCTGTGCAAGTGGGAGCTATGTGCACCAGGCTGTCCTTTTCTTTCATAAGTTATTTTTCCACAAAAATATTTTAATAAAAAAATAGTGAAAAACTGGTAATGGTTTGTTCATCGATGATTTAGAGCTTTGTTTTCCTGTCATGTTAACCTGATAAATATTAATGTTTAATGATAACCTAAATCCAAATATGTATGGAGGTGGATGAATATGATTCGTACTTTTCCTATCTTCCATTAGCTCACATTTTCGATCAAGTAATCGGGAATTACTGCATCTCCAAAGGGGCTTCCATTGGATTCTGGCAAGGGGTATGGAGCTATATCTTGCAAGCAAAAAAAATTCTGTCATTTGTCTGTGCCTTCATCATCTAAGAGGTAGAATTTTCTTAATAGGACATTAGGTACCTGATGGAGGGTGTGCAAGTGATGAAACCAACAATATTCTGTGGTGTTCCTCGCGTTTATGATCGTATATACACAGGTATATTGCAAACCTCAATAATTGTTGTTCCAAAATTCCCACCGCATTGTGTGCTTCGTCATAATTGGGGAATCTCATGAACTGAAGGTATCAACCAAAAAATTCAGTCTGGAGGGCTGATAGCCAAGCACCTTTTTCAGTATGCTTACAACCAGTAAGTATTTTCAACAAGATTAAATAAACATCTACTATTCAATCTCTTTTTCAGTATGCTTACAACTCGTAAGTATTTCAACTAGGCTCAATAAGCATATACTATTTATTCCCCTTCATGTTTTGAGTTCAAACATAATTAACCCATCAAATTTTCATCAGCAAACTTGGCAATTTAATGAAAGGATTCAAACAGCATGAAGCATCGCCATTTTTTGACAAAATAGTCTTCAGCAAAGTACGTAAAATATCTGAAGTCCCGACGTTTCTTTCTTTTTACTTCCTTAGTATATATTTGAGATACTTTTATCATTGATGTTACAGATAAAGGAAGGGCTTGGAGGCCGCATACGTCTCATGCTATCAGGCGCGGCACCTTTGCCAAGACATATTGAAGAGTTCATGCGAGTTACCAGCTGCAGTGTCCTCGCACAAGGATATGGTGAGACTCTTAGAATTCTTATGACAACTCTGCTCATCATAACCATATTAGCAAGTTTGTCTTTGGTTCTTTGGTCATGACTCGGTTCACGGATTCAGCAGTTAACTTGTTATGGACTACGATCATGTGAAATCAATATCAGTAATCTTATCTTAAATTATTTACGTAACTATACTTACTACTAGTATCCTAGAAGTCTAGTTACTTCTGATGCCTAGGAGTGATAAATTGTTAACCGTGCAATTGGTATGCAGGGCTCACTGAGAGCTGTTCAGGATGCTTTACGTCGATAGCCAATGTTATCTCGATGATTGGGACAGTTGGCCCTCCCGTGACGGCAGTTGAGGCACGGTTGGAGTCTGTTCCTGAAATGGGTTACGACGCGCTCTCCAGTGTGCCGCGAGGCGAAATCTGCTTGAGGGGACACACCTTGTTCTCCGGGTACTACAAGCGCCCTGACCTCACAGAGGAAGTGTTCTCAGATGGTTGGTTCCATACAGGTGCAGCCCCCTTTTCTTCCATTCCTAAGCGTACCGTATAACACGTCGATGAACATGATCACTAACAAAATTTGCAACTAATTTATGTGTGAAGGCGATATCGGGGAGTGGCAACCGGATGGCACGATGAAGATCATCGACAGAAAGAAGAACATCTTCAAGCTGTCCCAGGGGGAGTATGTAGCAGTGGAGGTCCTGGAAAGCGCATATGTGCAGTCTCAACTTGTCGCATCGGTATGATAAGCAAAACGGAATAAACAAATAGATAAAATTGCAGTACTCAGGAGTCAGGATTCATAATTTTGTTCAGATTTAGAGTTTTGCTTCGGTACACCCACTTAACAAGAATCTCTCCTCTTTGAACAAGGTTTGGGTCTACGGGAATAGCTTCGAGTCCTTCCTTGTTGCTGTGGTTGTCCCTGAGAAGCAAGCTATTGAGGACTGGGCTGCACTTCACGGCAAGTCTGGTGACTACGGTGAGTTATGCAATGATCCGAAGGCAAGGAGGTACATCCAGCATGAGCTGAATCAAACCGGCAAGAAACTCGGGGTACGTCGTCGTCGATACACGGATAAGTTTAGCAAGCTATGATCTGTGCCCAATTTTTTCCATCATAAGCTACGATCTCGTGCCATGGTTGCAGTTGAGAGGATTTGAGATGCTGAGGGCCGTTCACCTGGAGCCAGTGCCATTCAGCATCGACAAGGACCTGATCACCCCAACTTTCAAGCTCGAGAGGCCCCAGCTGCTCAAATATTACAAGGTTAGACAGAACAAACTTGATCGTGCTCGTACCAGTTAGTGGTTTTTGTTGACGGAAAGAACAAAATTATGCTGCAGGATCGCGTTGATCAGCTGTACAAGGATGCCAAGATGGGAACTGCACAATAAATTAATGATGTTTAGACATCAGCAAGTGGATATGAGCTTTGTGAGTGTTATTTTCCTCAGGATTCAAAGGTCAAGACTAGTAGCAACGGAAAGTAAGTTGGTTACGGCTCGAGGCGGTGACACTTTGTACCACTACTACTGCATTCAAGACCCGGATCCAGCATAAATCTCTGCATTCAAAAGATACATGTCAAAATAAAATGTATTTTCACATAATGTGCTACTTTTCATTTTCTCGAGCGAACATAATGTGCTAGTTAGAGCCGGTAAAATTATCTTTGCTTGTGATCCTTACGACAAAAAAGATTAATACATAACTTTGATATATAAACCACTACAAAGTTACCGGTTTTGAGAAATGACATTACTATTCTCAGGTTTCGAAATATGTCATTGCAAAGTTTGAATAAAATATGACAGTGATAACGTCCGAACGTTATGTTTATAAGCGACATATCCGAACGATTTGTAAATCCCTTCGATTCATCCCGCTCACGAGCTCTTCCTTAAAGTGGCTGACGTGGACAAAGGAATGAACACATGCTCCATGCTTACGCATGCAGGCATGTAAGACAAATTGCTGACATCAGCAAAAGATTCCACCAATTTTAAAATTCAAAATGTTTTGTAGCTCAAACCACCGCTTCGATGGAAAAACTGTCTTCACATAAAAGATTCTTCGCGACGAGACCTTCGAAACTAAATCCCATGTTGGTATATTTCAACGACCTTTTTTTTCAGGTAAAAAGTTACCATGCCTAGGGTATGCAAGTTATCACGTTTATGCTATATAAGTTACCACAATGTTTAATAGGCAAATTCCGAGCATAAAAATGACTTCTTCCAACTTTCTCCCCACGTGCAAATGCACTAAAAGTGCAGAAAAACTAATGTCATCGTAGATTCTCTTTATTTTGAAATTTCAAAATGTTTTGTAGCTCAAACCGTCTGTTTGATCCAAAATCTGTTTTCACAAAAAAAAAAAAATCCACTGCGACGAGACCTTCCAAACTAGATACCATGTTGGCATGTTTCGAATACTTTTTTTTCTGGGTCAAAAGTTATCATGCCTGGGCTAAATAAGTTATCAGCTCTGCTATGCGTATATTACCATGTTATTTACACAGATCCTACCAGGGTATGTTTTCAACAACTTTTTTCACGGGTCAAAATTATCGTGGTGTTTGTATCTAAGTTATCACGACCGATAGTCTATATTATCATGCTATTTACACAGAAAGTTATCAGAGTATGTTTTCAACAACTTTTTTTCACGGGTCAAAGTTATCGTGGTGTTTGTACCTAAGTTATCAGGTCCGGGGGCCTATATTACCATATTATTTATACAGATGTTACCGGAGTATGTTTCCAAACAACTTTTTTATATGGGTCAAAGTTCTCGTGGTGTTTGTACCTAAGTTATCATGTTCGGGAGTGTATACTATCATGTTATTGACACGAGAAGTTATCAGTGGTATGTTTTCAACAATTTTTTTTCACGAGTCAAAGTTATCGTGGTGTTTGTATCTAAGTTATCAAGACCGGGAGACTATATTATCATACTATTTACACAAAAAGTTATCAGAGTATGTTTTCAACATTTTTTTTTCAAGGGTCAAAGTTATCGGGCTGTTTGTACTAAGTTATCAGGTCCGGAATCCTATATTGCCATGTTATTTACACAGATGTTACCGGAGTATGTTTTCAACAACTTTTTTCCACGGGTCAAAGTTACCGTGGTGTTTCTCTACTCCTAATGTCTCACTTGGTAGGCTAGACTTCATGGTTTTTTTTCGTCTTCGTCTGATTTTTTTTCGTCCCTCCTCCCACCACCATCCTTCCACCTTGATTTTTTTTCCCGCACTGCAAAACCCGGATCTCTCCCGAAAAAAAAAAACGCTTCAACCCTAACCTAGCAAGCTGCTCTCCTCTCTCTCCTCGCGTGAGAAGTTCCTCTCCCCTATTACCCTCGCGTGTAGGGTTCCTTGCGCCGCCGCCGCATGGAAGCTGATCGACCAGCCCCGCCTAGGGCTGCCTCACCCCTCTGCCTCCGCCTTTCCCCTCTGGTAACCTCCTCTCTCTCTCCACCAGATGCGGCCGCCACCCCATTGCACACGTCTGCACGAGTTTTCTGGAACGTCCCCAAGCCGGGATCCGCCGCCGCCAGTCACTCGATCGGGTCAGGGCATGGAGCCATGGACGCAGCCGCCGCCGCCGCCGCTCCGTTCCCCGCGTCGGCGCGTAGGTGCCTAGCCCTACAACATCATTGAGGCGAGATCCACCGCTGCCCATCGTCTTCACCATCCCCACGCACCGGGTCGGCCAGCCCTCAGTTCTCTGCTCCCTTGATCCCGCTGCTCTCTCCTACGAAGGTCACCGTGCACCATTGATGGTCGCCGTTCTCCTCCATCTCCGGCAGGGTCGCCATGCTCTCAATTGCTGTAAGTTACCTTTCTGATACAACCACAATACTCTGCTACTATTATTATTTCAGTTTAGAGAGTTGAGACTCTGGACTTTATGGTCTGTTCAACCAGTTTTGTTACATTAACTGAAAAAATAGATTAACTCAAAAGTATGTATACTCAGTAATTACTCAGGTGCTGCTTGCAGTTATTTTTTCTTGTAATGGCATCATCTAAAATATTGGTATGATCGAATTGAGAAAAGTTCTTTCAACATAGAAGTATATTTTTACTGTACAAATTTAGCAATCGCAAGTAAGACGGAAATTGGTTGAATTACAATTTACGAGATGTCCTGGTACCTGATGAAACTGCTATCGAAGTTCGAGAACTAATGCAGCATATCCTTTTGATTAAAAGCAAGCGTAGACACTCAAGAAGAAGCTGACAAATCAGGATTGGAACCCAACGAGGAAATCTGAAAGCATAGACCATGTTTAGGAACTGGTTGTTTTTGTTGTGCTATTTTTAAGAAAGAGGATTGTCTCGAAGACACTGGTAGAGTTGCACCGGCAAGCTCTGAATATTCATGTCATCTTTGTCAGATCATCAGGTGATTAGCCTGCTGCTTAGATTAGGACACAACGGAGGCTTATCAACATGTGTGCGACTGACAACCCGTTGCAGCTGTGCTTGGTCGATGTGGACTATTCTTTCCTCAACACAAGATAAATTTCAACTGTCCTCGTGGGAAATTAATTGCACAATTATTTCAAACAAGGTTCGTAGTACAATTATTCCTGCATCTGCCCAACTAGGTCCACTGATGATATTGATATTCATAAATTAGCAACGACAACAAAAGTACCTTTAAGTGTTCGACCCTGACAGAGATCTCATTGATATTCCGGTGTTCAATGTTCAGTATGGGAGGAGTATTATCTTCTACAGATGAGGTGGCAAAGGTACTCCCATCGAATCAGCAGAAGATTGCACCATGAGGATGCCGCAAAATCATATGCAAAATATGCATGCACACTGAATTCAGCAAGCCAACCTACAACGATTCTCCATGTTGCAAAGGTACTCCCAAGCCAACCTACAACGATTCTCCATGTTGTCTTGAATATGCATGCACATAGAATTAAGCAAGTTGACTCCAACTACCGATTTTCAGAATAATTGTGAGGGCATCCACTCATCTCCTTGCTGATCTTGTCTGAATAATTGTTGTACTTGTATAACTACAACCTTGGTATGCAGAACTGAACACCAGACGAGACGTTTTGATTTTTTACTTCTACTTCACGTCATGCACAAAAAAGTGTGCCTAATTTCTTGATATTTCCCAAGGTCTTTCATGTTACTCATGTCAATCCTGAGGCTTTGTGTCTTAAGTTAATGATAAAAATATTGGTAACTTTGTCATAGTAAGTAAGAGACTCATGTCTTTTTCTAGCTCGAGATTGAGGATGTCGGATACATTTTTGTCATATGATGCATTCTTGTTACAACAGCAGGATGCCGGAATTTTACACGGTACTCCTCCCGCTTGATCGCAGGAACAAGAATTTTGGTAACAATCCTGTCAATGCGCTGATGGATAGATCGTGCAGGTCCCTGTTGAGGCCTCGCGCCAAGCGGAAGAGCGGGACGAGGACACTTGGCAAGGACGCGACAGCTCACGGTTAACCGTGCACATTGGCCAGGAGTGTATTAATTTTTGGGCTTGAAATTAACTACTTAACCAGGGTACGTGATGTATTTACGAATGTGGATTTCTGTTGTTCATTTGCAGCGGTATGGGACTGAATGGGGAATCTATTGTGCATCTAATTTGTAGAACTGGGGGCATAGCAATTTTGGCTCATCCGTAGACAGTGCAACAATCATTTAATGTGATAAAAGGATATGAAAGGTGATGGTCTGCATGCTATTGAGGTCTATCAAAACGATGGGAAACATCTAATACATCATTTAACTCCTTTATGGGCACAGTGGTGATATATCTTACATATCTGTATATTGCGTTGCTGGGGTTCTATTTGTATGTTTGTTTGAAGAATGGATGTTTCCTGCTTACTGTACATCATGCTACCACTACAAGGCAACTAAAATTTAGTTTCATACTCTTTAGTCTGGATCGGTAAGCTGTTTATCTTACTTTCGTTTTTAAATTGTTTGCTGAATCACTACACGCATGTGCTCCTATCACCAAATACTAGGATGTATTGAGTAGAGTGAATGGAAGTTAGCAAAATTAGTTAGTACTCTAAAGTGCAAGTTATATATGTAATTACAGTTATCTAGCTACTCAACAAACAATTTCCAAGACTGATCTGTTCATGCATGTGCAGGTGTGCGCTTCGCTAAATGAATCATCATGCAACATTCCTACTTCAACATATATTCAAGTCAGCTACTCATTTATATACAAAAATTTCCCGCATTGCTTATTCTCCATGATTGTAGCCCAACCTCATTTGTGAAATATTTGGGCCGACAGAGGGCTCCGACAACCTTATGCAGATGGCCGTGATGTTCTCCTCTGGGGATGGAGGGGGCGGGTCTGTGGGCATCATGGAGAAGCACTTGGTTCCACAAGAGAACTGAGGTGCTTATGGCGGGGTGCTTGAGGTGAGGCGGCCGCATGGCTGGCCGAGCAGAACAAGCTCATCGGCACCACCTCCTTGCCTTCCTCATCAGCAATGTGGACAAGGTGCAAAAGGATATCTCACTTACCTCTTATTCAGTCTGCTGGCTGCAGATTTAGCAATGTTTGGTTTGGCAGATTTAACAATGGTTGGATTGTACTCCCTCCGTAAAGAAATATAAGAGAGTTTAGATCACTACTTTAATTATCTAAACGCTCTTATATTTCTTTACAGAGGGAGCAAATCTGTTACATATAACAGAATTGGAATAACATGGACTGAAATTTCTTGAATTTATAGGGTTATTATTTTTCGACAAAAAGTTAGTCGTTACATTAGGAAGAACGTTGTCCAAAATCTTGGCAACATAAAGGAGTACGTAGTTAATTGATTTTGGAATAATGTAGTGCATTAGATGATTTCTTCATTAATTTCTGAACGCATTTATATGTAAGCCCCATACGTCATATGTGTTCCTCCTTTTGGTGATATAAGGCGGTGAGCTTTCTCCATCTCCACTCTTTAACAAGTATTGGTTCTGCATTTTGCATCAATGGCTTGGGATAATAAATGAATGTTTCTATCTGAATATTATTCAGTTATTCTTGCTTTGTCAAGATCGATTTAGGAGGAGAGAGAGAGGGAGGAACAAGTTACTGTGTGATTCATTTGGAAAACTCAGTACTTTCTGAACAAAAGTGGGGAGGGAGTAGAGCCGGTTAATTCAGTATTTTCTGAACAACAGTAATAAAAGGGCCTATTCAGTTATAATTTTTTCCAGTAAATGATGGAAATGTCTATGTATTTTTTTCTCCCAATATGCTATGGTCATCTTGTTGCTATGCATATGAAATTTCATGGCCAGCTTAGCAGCTGAGGGTTGGCTCTCCTATCTACCTGTCTATCTTGCTTTGACAAGGTGATGTAAATATCCAAGAAATCATGTGACCATCTCCGGTAGGTCAATATTATCTTTGGCCATTCTGCTATTTGTGTGTGCTTTTTTTCCTGTTCATTATGACGGTGAAATTCTAGACATGACCAGGTACTGTTCTGAAGCCAGGTTATTTCCTATTATGTATGGATTTGATGTCTGGTGAACGGTTGTCATACATGCTTTCAACAACATTTAGAAATGCCTGTGCCGCTCGCCTGCACGCTGCCGGACCTGGTGCACACACAATCAGCTTGTCGTGGCAGGTTGTTCCAGACTTGAGGTTCATCTTTATGATTTTATTTTCGCAATGCAAACTTGGAGCCTAGCGTACAAAGTAAAAGCATGCTTATATCAAGATGCAGTGCATACCCATCCTAAAGTGATGTTTTCCAGTTTGATTGATTTTATTTCTCGCCAATGGTTTGATTGCTTTTTATTTATCTTGTTAGGCTATGAGGTCTGATTGTGCTTCCAGATTGGAATTGTTGGAAAGCTTAGTTTTCCTGATCTAGCCAACAAACCCAGAAGTCTATTTAACAGCAAGACAATAGCATATCTATATGTACCTTGAGCGCTACATTTTCTAGCAGCAAGATAGTAGCATATCTATATGCACCTTGAGAGTAACATTTTCTACCAGCGCTTGTACTACTATTACTACTGGCTGACATAAAGTCGGCGAGTTCAAAATTTTCATGTTTAGTTTCGACTGATGTTATGGTTCTTCATTGAGTTTTGTTCCAGGTATTTATCTAGATCCTTGAGATGCTATTCATATTGCCCTGAATGCGGTTGAATTCTGAATCATAAAGAAGCTAGGATAATATCATAATCTACATGCCAAACTTTTTCTAAAGGGATTTATCTTCCACGTAGTAGGTGCTGATGCTTATGATTTTCTTCAAAAAACATATGGGAAAGGCTAACCCAATATTTTAGTTTTCATTATGAGGACCATGTACATAATCGACCATATAGTTCAAAAAGGATCTATTGATGAAGGTTGTTTGAGTTCCACTATTTCAGTTCACACATGTACATGTTTTGCATTTTTTGCAGTTTTCGGTGCATGCTTGGAGAAGATGATAAGAGGAGAGGCTTGAATCTTGAGATGACAAGGGTAGTCACCTGGTGCTACTAAAGGTTCAGTTTCATACTTATGATATTGTTCGGATGATTGCCCTTGTACTATTCTTTTCAGTAGGTACTAAAATATCTTGTTGTACGGAAATCTGATTTCTACTAAAACTTTGTCAAGATGCTCATTTTTCTTGTACTAAAATCTGCATTTTTTTACTGATTACTGAAATGTACCTTGTTACTAAAATTTCATAGGAAGGAGGTCAATGGAGCAAAAGGCACGAGAAGAAAGGAGCAGCGCCACAGGGATGGCGTTGTCGGCAGCGCCTTTGGAAGGATTCGCTCCAGAGAAGTTACGGTAGTCGGCCATCGCGCTGGGGAAGCGCGGAGGATGTTGTTTGGAATGCCTGGGTCTTGAGGAGTGTGTCCAGCTGGTGGCCGAGGATGGCCACGAGCAGTTTGGTTGGGCATCACTCAGCGCGATGGCGTCGTTGCTCAAGGTACCAACACCCTTGTTTTGACCCAACGTTTCTCGGCTAGCTGTGCATGGTCGGGACTGTTTCGTGCATCTGGGCGACGGCTCACGCCATCCACTTAGAAAGCAATAAGGTAGCCATCCATGTCACTATTGCTTGCTGTTAGTTTTTTTTGGATTCCATACTTTGTGTGGTGTTCCTTAATGCATGAATCATTTTAAATATGGACGGGAGTCTGAAAAATGTTGTAAGGTTATCGCCATTTTTTTTAACTACAGAAGTCTGAAGATGAGAAGCATGATCTTTTATTTTTCATGTTGCTCTACCTCTGTAGTGTCAAATCGCAGGAACTTTTATCACATATGTTCATGCGCAGTATGCTAATTTCTCCTTGATGGCAAATAATCCGAAGAAAATATTTGGAAGTAATGGAGGCCTCGCGAGAGTAATGGGAAAAATTGTGGGAGTGGACGCACATCATGTAGGCGAGATGGCAGAGTTTGTGGTCATAGTGGCCATGAGCGGGCATAAAGGAGTTTACACTAATTACTTCTACATTGATATTATTGTTTGCAGACTTGAAAGGAGAAAATAATGGCAAAAAATCCCTCAAAATTCATAGTGTGGATGTAGAAGGTTTGGGGATTTTGAGCCGGATGGGCCATTGATGGTTGCGGCGGGCTTGGATAGGGAAGGTAGAGATAGTAAGTGAAGAGGAGCAGGAGAACGAAGATGAAGAAGAATAGTGGTTTAAAGGTAGAAAAAATAAAGAATGTTGCTTAATGTGCATGAGGATCCAAATGATGTATGTTTGACACGATTAAAGTTGACTCATGTCGAGCCTCAGGGTGGTGGAGCGGTGATGGCGGCCGGTTGGCTGCGGCCGCCGTGTAGTTGTGGACCGGGTCCTGGGAGAGAGGTGGTCGGCGAGCCCGTGCCGGAAGGAAAGTGATGCCGGTAGGGTGGACGGTGGCCATCACGGTGTTTCCGAGTGAGCGAGTCGTCCGCCATTGCGCAACCAAAGAAGTCGAAGCTTGGGTCAAGGTTGGCCACCGTGGTTGGCGTGAAAGCTGACGGACCCGAAGGCTGATGAGGAAGACGCTTTTATTATACTTCTCAAATATCATGCGAATGAAGCTAAAAACAACATTTCTGATATTGTGTGAGAATTTCTTAAACGCATCAAATAGATATTAATTTGTAACAGATTTTTAGTTGGATCATCGCTCTATATGCATGCATTGTCAAATTGCTTTTTTGTTAACAATTTACAATGTAAGTGAAGTGGACGTAAATTATTACTCGATTGTGCCCGTGCTATCTTTTCTCTACATGTGAAATATAACATGCATTATGTTTACATAATTCCAGCAAAATATTTCAAAATCCCGTGACAACGCACGGGCATTCTACTAGTATACCTAAGTTATCAAGTCCGGGAGTGTATATTATTATGCTATTTACAAAGAAGTTATCGGTGGTATATTTTCAACAACTTTTATCCACGGGTCAAATTTATCGTGGTGTTTGTACCTAAGTTATCAAGTCCAGGAGCCTATATTATCACAAAAATTACCGGGGATATGTTTCAATGAAAAAATCTCGTGTGAAATATCATGTACATATGACTAAAAAAATGGAACGTTCGTCGTTTACGTATACTTATGTTTTAACAAAAAAAAAAACTCCAGGGTCAAAGTTATCACGGTGTTTGTATGTAATTTACCAGGTCAGTGGTACGTAAGTTATCATGTAATTTACACCGAAGTTATCGGGTATGTTTCAACAAACCATTTTTCTGGGTCAAAGTTATCATGATGTTTGTACATAAGTTATTAGATCCATGACGCGTAAATTACCATGCTATTTACACAAAACTTATCGGAAATGTTTGAAAAACTTTTTTGAACCATGTGAAGTGGTATAAAACGTGCAAGAAAATGATCGAACTTGGATGCACAACTTAAAGTAACTGGACCGATAAGACTATTGATTCAATTTCTTTTAGAAACTCGTATTAAGAAGGTATAAGTAGTGTGTATCTCGTGACAAACCAACAAATTGATCTAGCCTAGTTGGTTATTGTCGTTTGATTGGAACATGAGGTTGTGGGTTTGATTCCTGGCTACCACAACTATTTTTGGCTATTTATCTGGAGGCCTTGCATCACAGAAAAATTTCCTACAAAATCGGACAGAAAAATTTCCTACAAAATCGGATCCCATTAAAGCGTCAACAATTTCGGGCCGCATGATAGGAATGTCATTAATCGCGAAAAATCTGTTGTAAAATCGGATCCCATTAAAGCACAAACAATTCCACGGCCACGCGATCGGAAAGTCATTAAAGGGGTAATTATTCCGTGACGTGTCTGTTTCCATAAAATCGGATCTCATTAAGGCGGCAATTATTCCGCGGCGTGGGATCCTAATCGGGCGGCAGCAAGATCGTTCGGATCTGTTGCCATATTCCGAACGTTCGGAATTTACAAATCTCGTACTTTAAAATATGGCATTGCATACCCTGAAATGCACACACTTATTTCACCTCATTTTGTACAAGGACGAAAATACACTCGGGCTGCCGCCTACATTTTTTGATCTCTTGACTCCCGCCTACCCTTCTCCTCTCCACCCCTGTCCTGCCTGCTCATCCTATCCCAAACAAGGAATCAGGCCATATAGGAACAAAGTTCAAATCGTTCGTTGCGATGCCTCAGCTGCATACATCGCTGCACTTACACTTAACACCTATTTGAACAACTCGGCTCACTGCTACATTATCCTATTTCCGTACTCCTATCGCTCCATCCACTTATGGGTGGGCCATGGGGAACTGTTGTTGTCTCGGCTGTGATACCGGAGGCTCTAGGGAATCGGTGGAAAGAGCACTTATCTTAGGGTGAGCTTATTACTTATATGCTTTCAACAATTATCCTCCCATAATTGGCTACATAGGGTATGCTCGATGTGTTTGTATCCATTTGATGCTTCATTTTGAGTCAATAAAGTTCACCCTTTATCGAAAAAAGCGTTTACCATAGGAACGATAATTGGTACACTAGAGGTGCGTCCTTCCCGGTCCTCTCATGCTATGGAAATGTCATCTTAATGCTCTAGCGCCCACACCGGATATTATTAAAAAAATTCTTTATAAAGGGTGGATTTTATCTACTCAAAATTAAACATCAATGGGACACAAGTAAAATGAGGGCCTCTACATAACTAGAATGCACCCAACTAACACCAATATGTGTGTGTCGCGCACACAAAGAATCAAACTAGCAAAGAGTAAAGTCATACAAGATCAAAGCTATGCCTAGGCAGACACAAATGAAAAAAAAACTCCAAATAGATCAAAACAATGATCGACAAACTATAGCAACGATCATCCGCACCTACCATCTGTTGATATCACAAGAACAACGTGAAAAATTTCCAGTGGCAACACCTTCACGAAAGGAACAATACGCAAGTGTCGTTGTTGTCGGATCCAACCACCAAAGGTCAGATCTTGTGTTTTCACCCTGAAGATCAAGTCCGACAAATCATAACATTGTCTTGAACAAGATAACGACGCAAAAACACCATCCTTGCCAAGTATAACAAAATAGGGTCACACATAAGATTTTCACCCCAGAGCTTGAGATCAGGTACTCGAGAAGCACCATCAAATCGAAGTCATCATGTGTTGCCGCCATCATTTTTCATGATGTCATTAGTTACATGTGCAACATGGTCTTGATGTGAGATACCACACAAGTGGAGACCATGCTTGCACAAGTAGGTGGTTGGGTCGCGACAAGAGTTGTTCACCACCAAAGGCGCCGAATAGCGAAGGTCGTCGTCGCACATGCAACAGAGATTAACGTTGAAGGAAGGTCACAACATCGCCAAAATCCCAGTTTGGGATGCTGCGGCAATCCCGCACCATCCTCATGGTCCACGTCTTCGCCTATGGTGGCATAATTGGCCGGCAAACCACACTCGTCATTGTCATCGGGTCTGAAGATCCAAGCACTTCCAGCCCATTGCGACATTCACTAAGCAGCACTGGACCACGTGGCCATCTGCACGCCAAGCAGAGGGTCACCATGTTGGGGCATAGCATGCCTCCGCTGCCACCCACATACCTGCAGATATTATCGTGGTCACTGACGCCTCGCACCAAAGACCACTGGCTCGACTAGACGCCACCACCACTGTCACACAACTATACCCTCTGCATCAAGTCGTTGCCCATAGATTGCATCTCACAATCGAAGGCTACTCGAGTGGAACCTCCCCGCCACCACCTTCATTGACTAGTGTCAGAGCTTAGGCTGAGCACTTACATGACTTGTGATCATTCGCCTCTAGCTTGAATCCTCGATTCCTCGTGCCTTCGCTCCTCCAGGCTCCAGCCCCATCGAGACTACTTGAACCGACTTAATCTACAGTCGACCACAAACTCCTCAGTTCTTTCTAACCTCATCCTCCTCAATCCCCTTCTTCTCAGCTGGAGCCTCACACAACCATGCTCGATGCCCTGAACGTAAATCCTCTTATTCCTATCTCCTCGTCGAGTGGTCTCTTCGATTGGAGCCACATGTCCATGCTAGCTATTGCCGATGCCAGCACGCCGGAGCCACACGTGCCCCCTCAATACTCGTTAGTGCTTAGACTTTGTTATGCTTGGTAACACGCTGTGTATGTCCTATTTTTGATTATTTGATTGAGAATTGATAATTGAGATGTGGTAGTAATTTGTTATTCATTAAAGTTCCCACTTCATCTACTAAGTGGCACATACCTTACAAAAACACTCTTATCAGAATTGAAAATACATGCAAGTCCTTGAGGATGCCAAAGTCTTCTTCCTCCTGCATTCACCCTTGGGTCTTTTCCCAAAAATATAAGCCCACTTCATTGGTTCTACGATTTAGACCTTTTTGACGCATACTTGGCCCCTTGTGTGCTTTGGTCACCCTCTACCACTGCATAATTTGCCCCCTCTTGTGAGCCCATATGTGTGTAGTGGTGCAGGAAGGTGCCGACAATGGTGGCTGTGGCGGTGTGCGTTGGACTTGGGGGGCCTTCACTGGATTAGACACCTTCGTCTCCAACCCGCCGACGCCCTCTCGCAAGCTCTGTTTTTCGCTGACCTAGTCCTTGGAGTTGGCTCTAGTCTTGGGGTTGGTGGTGGGAGTGAGATCGAAGAAATCTGAGGCCACTCTGCCGGCCGCGACACACATGGGCGTTGTACCCTTCTTGTAGGCATTGTCAGGTTGTCTCCCTCTCCCATTCATCTTCCTCCCCTGCTCGTGCACGGGGGTGAAAACCCAAATCCTAATTGCTTGGAAAACAACGACGTTGTGGGCATCCTCACCCGGGGGTACCGTTTTAGGTGAGCTTGGGGTGATTGTGTGCCTGGTTGGTAGGCGATTGGTGGTGCTGTGGTCGTGTTGTCTCTAAGCTTTGTCTCAGTGTCCTCCTTCCACTGTTGCCATGTCATCAGCAGCCCTGCCATGCGTTTGCTTCTCCTTGCATGCAATTTCCTGGTCAGAGCCAAAATCTCCCTTCGAGGTGCTCGACGTCCTTTGGATTTGGTGGTCTCGTTTAGTCTTCCAGCTGGCAATGGCGTTGGTTCTCACCTTAGCTCTTGGGGAGCATTTTCATCTTTTGATGGATCGGTGCCCTTCGAGCCAGGGTGAGGGAGTTGGGTTCTCCCTTCGAAGATGGATGAGGTTGTCTTCGCATCGTCCAGAGCCCAAAGAGTTGGCTATGGCATACCTTCACCTATTGTTTGTTCCTTCCCTCACGGTCCAGCTATTGTGTCTGGCTGGTGGTTTGATCACGTTGGAGGGCTTCATCAACTTCAAGTTGTTATGTGCCTCAGTTTCCATATCTTTGGTTGTAGTTTAGTTAAGCTTATTTGTTGTTTGTGTTGCATATTTTCATTGTCTTTCATTTATTTCTTTGTATAAGAGTATCTCTAACCAATCTCCTATAATTTAGAGGAGGATACGACCAAGTATCCTTTAGAGGAGCATATTTGCTCCTAATAAAAGTGTCATTTTAAACTGATCCCCAATACTTAACTCCCTAATTTGTTTTGCCAAATCTTTCTAGTTTTAGTGTACAAACTGCATTTCAACTACATATTTGCACACATATTAAATCGAAACATAATAATTAACATTCACACAATTCACAAAAATTACAAATTCAAAGTTCACAAACTGAACTATTCAAATTCAAACACATGGAAGGGTTCAAATGAAGTAAAGAGCATGATAAAAGCACAACTATGAAGTGCTATGGAGATGCCGCTGATGCTCAACAAGATCATCTTGGAGCTGGGTATGAAGTTCTCGGTTCTCGATGCCGCGATCCACTACGAGGGATCTCTGTATCTTGTTTGCATCATGCTCTGGCTCAACAGGATCCCCATTGGAGATGTACCAAAAGTTCTCATGCATGCCTCTATCTGATGGGTAACGTTGCATGAAAATCAAATTTTTTTCTACGAAACACCCAAGATCTAATCTTGGAGATGCATAGCAACGAGAGGGGAGTGTGTCTACATACCCTTGTAGACCGAAAGCGTTAGCGTCGTAACGCGGTTGATGTAGTCGTACTCTTCACGATCCAATCGCGATCCAATCCGATCTAGTGCCGAACGGAAGGCACCTCCGAGATTATCACACGTTCAGCTCGATGGCGTCCTCTCCTTCTTGATCCAGCAAGAGAGGGGGAGGAGGTAGATGAGATCGGAACCAGCACGACGGCGAGGTGGTGGTGGTGACAGCGGAAATCCGGCAGGGCTTCGCCAAGCGCTAACGGAATGTGGAGGAGGAAGAGAGGGAGGGGGCGGCCAAGGGTGGAACCGTGCTGCCCCCCGCGCCCCTCCCCACTATATATAGAGGAGGAAACTTGGAGGAGGAGGAATAGTGCCATGTGAACAGTACCACATGAATAGTAATGCTCTTTCCAAAGTAAGAGGTAATATCACCGGGAGTCATAGAACTTGCGCTCGATGTTCAGATTGGTGGTAAAACTTTAAAAATATGGATTTATGGTCAACCAACTTGCGTCTTCATGGAAATACGGTCACTTCGCTCGTATCCAGCCGTATGGTATGCCCACGGGGCGTGCCAGCCTGGCGGAGGCCCACCTGTCAGTCACTGGGAGTGCACAAGGCGTTGGGTGACCCTAGCACACCCTTTTTTTTACCGAAAACACCCTCGCAATTTATTTAACTACGCAAAAGCCCTCAAATATGAAAAAACGTTGGGTCTGATGGTGTTTGAACCAACTACCTGTTAATTAAACACTCAGAAGTACATCCACCGCACCAATGCCAGTTCGCGTTGAACATGCACAAGTAAAATTTACATAGAAAAACCTGTCAAGTTTGTCCCGGTCAATCAAATCTTTTTTGAGGCAACCGTGGTCAATCAGATAAATAGGCCCACATGTCTAACTGGGTAATTTAGGGATGGGGCCACTAGTCAGTGAGATATTAAAAATGGGTTAGGCTAACCTGGTAATTAAGGCTAATCTACATAGGGCCCACCTGTCAGTGGGCTAACCAGAAGTTTATAACCCAAGCGCATGATTAATTTGCAGAAAATAAGGGTCACAACGGATTTGATCTCTAGACGTCAAGCGTTGAAGCGCAGGAGCTAACCAACACACCAAGTACTCCCTCCGTAAAGAAATATAAGAGTGTTTAGATCACTAAAGTAGTGGTCTAAACGCTCTTATATTTCTTTACAGAGGGAGTACATGTTAGTGTCTATTAAGAGACAACACTTAGTTTTATATTTGGACCACAACAATTACTCGTATTCAAGTTTTCTCCAGGATAGTATTTCTGATAACTGATCAGTTACCGGAAATTTCGATAGTCCCCTGAAAAATTTGTTATCGCGCGAAAATTTTGAATTTAAACGACAGAAACTATGCCAAATATAATATCTTTCGTATGCATACAATATAAGAATAACAAAGTTAGTTCAGTGGTAGGGTATGTGGTTCTAATTCGTGTATTGTGATTTTTTTTAACGTTATTCATGCTCATATAAAAAAATGTTTGGTCTCGGGCTGCAACAATGAATTGAACTTGCGACCTTCTATAAGAGAGGAGTTGAGCTGGCTACCGTAATAGGAAGCACTTATTTAATTATTTGTTAAACTAAATATATTTAGACATTAAAAATATTTAAATTCAAATTTTCATTTCAAAAGTTTAGGCCAAAAAACTGGAATTGCCAAGATATTTTGAAACCTAGATTTTCCGGCCCCTTCTGAAAAAAGGCAATTAAGAAAAAACTCGCTCATGGAAAAGTTTTATACGTTATGGGTTAAACATCATACATTTTTACGTGGTTTTTTTTAATCTGAATTCCATTTGAAATTTGTTGGTGTACAAAAACCAAGATTTTTCGGAAACATGTTTTCTGGCCGAACCTGGGAAAAAAAGGAATATAGAAAAAATATCTGGGTCCAACATAAAACCGAGCATATCTCTTTACAGGCATGAATACGTAATTGGTGCAGTGGTTCACTAGTGCATGCGTGTATACAAGGTCGGGCGTGACCCTTTTTCTTGATGGGAGGTCGGGCTTGACCTTTTTATTGTCAATTCTCCCAGCAACTAGTGCTGACCCATACGTGTTATTGAGGGGCTTTTGCCTAATTAAATACATAACAAGGGGTACTTCTGCAAAAAAATACACGCGAGCTGTTTCAGTCGCTGACAGTGGGCCACAGCCACGCTGGCGTGCCACATAAGTGCATGATACGTTCGAATACGAGCAAAGTGACCATATTTGCACATGAACGCAAGTTGGATGACCACAAATCCGTATTTTAAAAGTTTTAGCACCAAACTGAACATCGAGGATTTTTTTTCAAAACTGGCACTGTATTTAAAGCAAATTCGAAAACTAGCATTGCTAACAGGTATATATCAAAAATAGCACCCCGTCGGTCTGCCGTAGGCCGAAGAGTGACTTTTCGGCCTGGAAAAAACCGAAGAGACCATTTCGGCTTCCTGTGGGCCGAAGATGGGCGCTGCTGGGCCGAAGACCTGTCTTCGGTCAGCAGTAAGCCGAAGAGGCCTTTTCGGCTTCCTGTTGGCCGAAGAATGCATACTCTTTACGTTAAACGTTGACCGAAGTTGCATGGAGCACTTTTCGGCCTGCACCTGACCGAAGACTATTTTTTTTCAAAAAAATGCATTATAATTGCTGCACAACCATTCCCTCTCTTTGACATGCCAACTTTGTACTTTCCCGCAACCATTTCCCGACAATATATCTCATCATTTTCTTTCCCGCCATTTTCCTTCCCGCCATTCTCTCCCGGCATTCTCTCCCGCCATTCTCTCCCACCATTTTCTTTCCCACCCTTCTTTCCCGCCATTCCCTCCCGCCATTCTCTTTCCCGCCATTCTCTCCCGCCATTTTCTTTCCCGCCATTCTCTCCCGCCATCTTCTCTTCTCAACCTATAAAACCCCCTCCGCACTAAGGTGGGTGAGCAGGCAAGTGTAGTCTCGTGAAGATGTCCGGTTATCCTTTCGATCGTAGTTGTTTTCACCCTCGTATGTCCAAAACTCTGCTTAGTTTAGCCGCCAATTTCAAGATAGACAACAGGATAGTTCCATGGGACGAACTCCTCGGTAGTGACATCTTCATGAATGAGTTGGCTCACCAGTTAAGTAGGAGCGGGTGGCCTGCAAGGACCTTTGAGGAGATACGGAAAGAACTTCTCAGGTTGCATGGTAGGTGGAAAAAAGTACAATATAAGATTGAAGCTTTTCAAAGGGCTGCAGTAGAAGATACTTGGTTATGGAATCAAGACAGTGAGGACGAAGACGATCTTTTCAAGCCGAGCACCAAGCCCAAGATACCCGCATCGTCGAAGTCCAAGAGTACCGCACCGTCGAAGGGCAAGAGTGCTGCATCAACGGAGGATGACGACGACGACTTCATGCCGAGCACCAAGGCCAAGAGACCCACATCGTCGAAGTCCAAGACTACCGCATCGTCCAAGGGTAAGAGTGCTGCATCAACGGAGGATGACGACGATGACTTCATGCCGAGCACCAAGGCCAAGAGACCCACATCGTCGAAGTCCAAGACTACCGCATCGTCCAAGGGTAAGAGTGCTGCATGAACGGAGGATGTCGACGATGACTTCATGTAGTTTGTGGGATGTATTTTTCAAGAATAGTCGTACCGTTTAATTCAGATGTACTTCTATCTTAATTATGACTCATACATAGATAATGGCTCATACATAGATAGTAACACATACATGAAGGATGTCTGATACATAGATAAGTCCTCACACATAAGAATAGTCTGAAACTAACATGGATGTCTCATACATATATAAACATATCACTGCTCGGTACTACGGCGACGAGTCTGGACCTTCCTCGGACGAGGACCAGAAAGCGATAAGCGCTGACGCGGTGGGTGAGCCTCACGGTGTCCACGACCGTACATAACCTCGCCTGTCACGGTCTGTGTCTCCTGCGTCGGTGGTGGTGGTGGAGTATGATGCAGCGGCTGAGAGAAGTCATACGTGTTTGCAGCGTGGTCATCGTCATCGCCGTAGCCGTCTAAGAGCGAATCATAACCACTAAGCATCGGCGACTGCACGACATGCGTGAACGGAGGCGGCTGGTTGCTGACTGTAGTAGTGAAGCACATGTAAAATTGAATTGCGAACGTACACTGCTTAAAAGAAAAACCAAAAGTAAAGTTACCTGGCCCCATTTGTTGATGCCATGCCGAGCTCCCTGGCTGTGAAGGAGATGGCTCTTGCCATGCCGAGCTCCCTGGCTGTGAAGGAGGTGGCGCCGGTGAAGCCATGTGCCGTGAAGGACGTGGCGGACGAAGTGCTGGACGAGGAACCGCAACATCAGAAGATCTTCTACATGTCATTGCTGCGTAAATCCCTCGTAGCTTCTCATCAAAACGCTTCAACCACGAGAGGTGCTCTGGCTGTGGGATAGTTTCTCCGCTCTCAACCCGCCCCATTAAAGCGGAAACCTCATCTTGCGCTTCAACCATCAAGTCACTCTGTACATTGAATAGTTAGCCAATTGTAAATGTTCAGGTTATGACATGAGTACACATATTAGAACCATAATAGAGCAAGTTGGTTACGTACCGCGTGGTGTCTGGTTCCCATAATAGAGGAAGTTGGGTACATATCGCTGGTCAGAGGCGCTTCAATCTGATCAGGAGCAGCAGAAGGAACCAAGTAGATCCTCGTTGAATGCCTGTAACGCTGCAGATACAACCCGAACTTGTGCCAGTCAAAGGGTCGAACCTCATCCCAGATATTTGTTGGCGCAGTAGTCCATTCTAGAACATAAGGGCCAATGTTCTTAAGCCAGAAATCCATGGACTTGTTCCCTCCTACGCGGCTCAACCTGACATTGACATCCGGGTAACGTGGTAAGCAAAATTCTTAAAGTATCAAACTGACAACTAAATTAGAATTACTTACTTGTGCACGTGGTTCGGTATGTGTGGAATAACTGGAATTTCATCCTCCTGACATCGACCGAACTGTCTCATCACCCTATGAAGGGCCATCTCCTCCACCGTCACGTCGAACCCCAATCTGGCCTTGGTCATCCAGTAGTGCCGATCTCTAGTGCACAAGTGAGATATTCCACTTGGATACCTAAATGTTATAGCCTGATGCGAGTAGGGCTCCCACATAACAACATCCTCGTGCAAAGCATCAAACTGCGCCCTGAAGGACGGGTAGCAGCTCTTCACCTGATGACCCGCAAACTGTCTCTGTGCATGACAACAAATAAACATTAGTAATAGTATTGCATGGCAAGAAATAATCTAATGAACTTCTCGGTAATACAAAATTACCTCTCTTCGCGTCCAAACAGATCCCACAGTTGGCAAGTCGCCGATAAGTGGCACATAAGCCCCTGCTATGTCCTCCGACCCAAACGGGTTTTCAACGCAGACATAGGGTCGTCCAATAGGGAACCTCTCATATGACCAGAGCTGCAACAATAGTGGACATCCAACCAGACCTGATCTGTGGGAGCTCAAAATGCAACCTTTGCACAGGCCTCTGTACGTAGCTGCCAACACAGCAGAACCCCAACTCCTCTGCGTAATGTCCCCTGGGCAACGAGCGTCAGCTATCTCTCGTGCAATGCTGATGAGGCGCGCATCGACAGTGGTCACGTGGTTCTCCGTGAATATAGTCTTGCCGAACAACCAAAGAAGATAGGCCTCTAGGGACCGATCAACCTGTGCCTCTGACAACTGAACTCCGGGGTATCCTAACAAGCGAATCTACATATAACAGAAACGATTGTATTATTCTATTTACTGAGGACAACTATAAAAACAATATTCGTTTAGCTGACCGAGAAGGTTACCTGAAACTGGCCCAACCACTTAAAACGAGGCCCGTGAGGATCGTTGTCTAAGCCCCTAGCAGTTGGCACCGCAGCTAGAAAACGGTTCTGCATCGTACCTAGCCAGCCAGGTTCTGCATGTAAAGGACCTATGGCAGCACCGGCCAACGGTGTTTTTTTTTCAATCGTATCTTTAAGCAACGCATACGAAGACATATCTGAAATTAAAACATAGTTCGACATATTAGAAAATAAAACATAGTCCGACATATTACAAATTAAAACATAGTCCGACATATTACAAATTAAAACATAGTCCGACATATTACAAATTAAAATATAGTCCAGACATATTACAAATTAAAACATAGTCCGACATATTACAAATTAAAACATAGTCCGACATATTACAAATTAAAACATAGTTCGACTCATTATATAGCTTCTGAGTTATTTCTTCCTCGTCGTCCCCTTCGGCCTCGACTGCCTCGACCACGTCCGCCTCTTGCTCCTGTTGTCGCACTCGTCGATGTGGACGCACCGTCTTTGTTAAGGTCGGGACAATATTTCATCCTATGCCCATAATTCGCGCATAGCAAGCACTGTCTGGTTGCTCCACCAGCTTCAGATTGGTCCATATCATTACGGATGCGACGGACCTTACGTCTACCCCTACTGGTTCGCCGAAGATCAGGATCCGGGATGTATACTCTCTCATCATCCTTTACCTTGTTGAAATTGCCGACGACTCTAAACCCTGTCATCTCACCGGTCCATGTGTTGCGTACTGACTCTTTCAAATAGTATGGGGACACGAAGGAGATGGTATCCAACTTAATCTGGCCGCACGCAGCCAACACATGTGAGCAAGGAAGGTGCAACAACCGCGGTTTGTTGCATGTACACTCACACGTTGGATAAAATTCCGTTCCTATTTTTACCTCATGCGTCTTCACCTCATTTGACGTACCAAAACCATCGGTAGGTAGCTGAACCTCATACCTCCTTTCCTGATTACCTATGAGCCTGACAGTGTGCTTCTTTGCTTTCTCTATCTTCTTTGCCATGTACTCCATGACACGGCTACAATAAGGTGTCTTCGGATGATCTGCAATATGCTTCTTTGCTAACTCGTGCCTTTCTCTGAAATATCTCAAAGTGCCATGCAATACACCCTCCACAATAGCTGTGAGTGGCAATGCTCTATTCCCTCTAAGTACAAAGTTATACACCTCAGCAAGGTTGGTTGTCATGTGGCCATACCTAGCTCCATGGGTGTCATGCAGCAAAGACCAATTCACGGGAGGCTCTTTCTCTATCCACTCAGTAAAATCCTTTATTGCCCTGCCGTTCGGCCTCTTAGTGCCAGGAGGGTCAATTGCTGGCAAGTCACACATAGCTACAGGCTGCTCTAGCTGCGCGATGACTATTGCTAATTTAGCCTGATCTTTTTCCATTGTCCGTCTGGCCTTAACCTGCTTCTTAGTAAACTCATCTAGTTTTGACCAAATAAAACTGTATTTGCGTGCCTGGTTCTGCTTGCATAATTTTTTGAACAACTTCATCAACCGCTTGTTCTTGAACTGTGAGAAAAAATTTGCCCCAAGATGGCGCATGCACCACCGGCTCTGCAGGTCCATCCATGGTGTTGATTCATTCTCAGTTGGATTCCTCAGTGTCTTCACGGCCTTCAATATACCAGCATGTCTGTCATGAATGACACACACGTTCGGCCGGTCCTTCACGATGGCAATTTTCACTTGCCTCAAGAACCATATCCAGCTTGGAAAGTTCTCACCCTCCACGAATGCCATAGCAAGTGGGATGATTTGATTGTTCCCGTCAACACCAATAGCAGTAAGGATTTGCCCTCTGTACTGACCAGTCAGGAATGTGCCATCCACAAACATCACAGGAGGACAATGCCGGAAAGCTTCGATGCAAACAGAAAAGGAAAAGAATACTCTCTTCAACACCTTAAAATCTGGTATACTCGCCAATCTTGTGTGTTGTACGTTAACATAAGTGCCGGGATTCCTCTCCTTCAATACTTGAAGGAGCCGCACAACATTATCATATGAGTCGAAGAACGTCCCAAACCTTTCCTCCATAGCCTTCTGCTTAGCCCTCCAAGCCTTCCCGTAAGGAATGACATAATTCCATCTGACCTTCACTGCTGTCTGGATGTGTTTTGCTTCCATGTCTTTCTTCTGCACTATCTCAGTATACATGAGTTGCGCAATGAGAGTAGAAGACAGGTTCGGATGATTCACCAGAAGGTTTTTCCTCACACAAGTATGTGGAACAACACCGGTGACAACCCAGTGGATGTTATACTTCGGCACGTGCCCGTGCACCTTCCCAGGACAACCTGTTTCAACACATTTCACTGTATAGTTTGTTTGATTTGATACGTGTGTCCGAAAAACCCTCTGCGTGGACATAGCCCACTTTACCACCGCATATTTCAATTTCTTCTTTGTATCATACATAGAACCTATCTGGACTTGGTTCAGATGATACTCCCATGGAGTCTCATGGCCATCGTTGACCGTGAGACCGGTGGATAGGTCCTGATCCCATGCGGCAGGAATCGGTACCTCCACTTCATCCTCGGAATTTTCAGAATCCAGATCCTCAGCCAGTCCATCCTCGTCCTCTTCCTCCATCACCCTCTGCATTTCCTCCCCTTCCTCATCCCCATCAGAAAAACCAGAACCGGCTAATATTACCGACCGACTACTCTGCCCAGTATCATTACCACACAAATTGTGTGGCACGTAATCTGGCTCTTCCTCGGGTTGGCTAGCATCCACATCCATTGGCTGTGACCCGGATAAATAAATCTCGTTAGCCACTTCACTGCCCTGCCCGGGTTCATACCCCCCCTCTGGTTGTCCGGTATTCTCCTCCTTCGCCACAGGTTGCACTAGGGCATATGGGTGGATTTTTCGGTCCCTGCAACGCCTTAACAGGGTCAACCACTGCTGGCTCCTATCTATCAGCATCAACTCCCACTTCACATTTTTACACGATTTGGTCCACAAAGCTTGAATACTGACAGAACATACCCCAGGATCCAGCCCAAAACTAATTGTCAACCAGTACTTCAACTGTCTAATGTCCAGTCTGTCCGGGTCTGGAAGTGTCATGACACATTTTTTATACTCGCTAAGATCAACCCCGAACTCATTATATCGAACATTGCCAGGGCCATAGTAAACAGTCAAATTTACTGATTCAGACATTTTAACCTGTCAGACACTTCCATCTCATTAATCACAACGAACAAAATTATTACCCGCTACACTAACCGACCGCTAAAATGACAACACAAACCAATTAACACTACAAAAAAATGTGACGCGTGATTATACCTTCGACGCGTGTGCCCACCTCACGGAGAACTTGCACCAGCGAGCAACACCAACGCCACCCCCTCGGCGGCCACCTCCTCTTGCCCAGCCAAACCACCTCCTCCTCCTCAACCAACCATGGTTTCTCCTCCTCACAGCACCATGACTACAACTCACTTGTACACACAAATAGCTATCCCATTGGAAAAAAATGACCGTAGGCTGGTGGAGATGGCTACGATCTACCGTTTCTGTGGTTTGGATTTGAAAATGGCTGGAGAAACGAAGAGATCGGTGAGGGGGGGCGATTTCTGGTTGGAAACGAGAGAGAGAAAGCTAGAACAGAGAAAGAACAGAGGGGAGGAAGAAGAAAGGCTCGGGCGGCCTTATCCAGCCTTTTCGGCCAACGGTAGGCCGAAGAGGTCTTCGGTCGTGGCCAGACCGAAGACAGCTCTTCGGTCGACAGCGCGCCGACGGCCCACTCTTCGGCCCACCTGCCGCTCTCTTCGGCCCACAGGAAGCCGAAATGGTCTCTTCGGTTTTTTCCACGCCGAAAAGTCCCTCTTCGGCCTACGGCAGACCGACGGGGTGCTATTTTTGATATATACGTGTTAGCAATGCTAGTTTTCGAAATTGCTCTAAATACAGTGCCATTTTTGAAAAAAAATCAACATCGAGCGCAAGTTCTATGACTCCCGGTGATATTACCTCCCAAAGTAATGCCTCCTATCTCCTATTTTAAAGGGATTTGATCTTATCACTTTGGGGCAGACACATGGGCCAAGGGGGCCGCTGTGCCTGGCCCATGAAGGGCTGGCGCGCCCCCTTTAGAGTTCATGTGGACCCTCCGTGGACTTCCGGACACCTCCGGAACCTTCTGGAAGCTTCTCGGTACAATACCGAAAAAAATCAAACTTTTTTCGGAACCCAAAATATGACTTCCCATATATAAATCTTTACCTCCGGACCATTCCGGAGCTCCTCGTGATATCCTGCATCCCATCCGGGACTCTGAACAACCTTCGGATTTTCCACTGTTAATATCTCATTACTACCCTAGCGCTACCGAACGTTAAGCGTGCGACCCTACGGGTTCGGGAACATGCAGACATGACCGAGACTCCTCTCCGGTCAATAACCAATAGCGGGACCTGGATGCCCATATTGATTCCTACATATTCAATGAAAATCTTTATCGGCTGAACCACGATGTCGAGGATTCGGGTAATCCCGTATGCAATTCCCTTTGTCCAGCGATATGTTACTTGCCCGAGATTCGATCGTCGGTATCTCCATACCTAGTTCAATCTCGTTACCGGCAAGTCTCTTTACTCGTTCCGTAATACAAGATCCCATGACTAACTCATTAGCCACATTGCTTGCAAGCTCTTTACGATGTTATATTACCGAGAGGGCCCAGAGATATCTCTCCGTCATACGGAGTGACAAATCCCAGTCTCGATCCATGCCAACCCAACAGACACCTTCGGAGATACCTGTAGAGCATCTTTATGATCACCCAGTTACGAAGTGACGTTTGATAGCACACAAAGTATTCCTCCGGTGTCAGGGAGTTGCACGATCTCATGGTCTAAGGAACAGATACTTGACATGAAGAAAGCTGTAGCAAATAAACTAAACGATCTGATGCTAAGCTTACGGTTGGGTCTTGTCCATCACATCATTCTCCTAATGATGTGATCCCGTTATCAAATGACAACTCATGTCTATGGTTAGGAAACCTTAACCATCTTTGATCAACGAGCTAGTCTAGTAGAGGCTCACTAGGGACACGGTGTTGTCTATGTATTCACACATGTATTTAAGTTTCCGATCAATACAATTCTAGCATGAATAATAAACATTTATCATGAACAAGAAAATATGATAATAACCAATTTATTATTGCCTCTAGGGCATATTTCCAACAGTCTCCCACTTGCACTAGAGTCAATAATCTAGTTCACATCGCTATGTGATTAACACCCAATGAGTTCTGGGGTTTGATCATGTTTTGCTTGTGAGAGAGGTTTTAGTCAACGGGTCTGCCACATTCAGATCCGTATGTACTTTGCAAATCTCTATGTCATTCTGTAGATGCTGCTACCACACTCCACTTGGAGCTATTTCAGATGACAGCTCCACTATACGTATCCGGTTTGCAACTCAGAGTCATCCGGATCGGTGTCAAAGCTTGCATCGACGTAACCCTTTACGACGAGCTCTTCGTCACCTCCATAAACGAGAAACATGTCCTTAGTCCTCTTCAGGTACTTATGGATATTCTTGACCGCTATTCATTGATCTACACCTGGATCACTTTGGTACCTCCCTGCCATACTTATGGCAAGGCACACATCAGGTCTGGTACACAGCATGACATACATTATAGAGCCTATGGCTGAGGCATAGGGGATGCCTTTCATCCTTTCTCTTTCTTCTGCCATGGTCGGGCTTTGAGTCTTACTCAACTTCACACCTTGGAACACAGGCAAGAACCATTTCTTTGACTGGTCCATTTTGAACTTCTTCAAAATCTTGTCAAGGTATGTGCTTTGTGAAAGTCCTATTAGGCGTCTTGATCTATCTCTATAGATTTTAATGCCCAGTATATAAGCAGCTTCACCCATGTCTTTCATTTGAAAAACTCCTTTCAAACAACCCTTTATGCTTTCCAGAAATTCTACATCATTTCCAATCAACAATATGTCATCCACATATAATATTAGAAATGCTACAGAGCTTCCACTCACTTTCTTGTAAATACAAGCTTCTCCGTAAGTTTGTATAAAACCAAAAGCTTTGATCACCTCATCAAAGCGTATATTCCAACTCCGAGATGCTTGCACCAGTCCATAGATGGATCGCTGGAGCTTGCATACTTTGTTAGCATCCTTAGGACCGACAAAACCTTATGGTTGCATCATATATAACTCTTCCTTAAGAAACCCGTTAAGGAACGCTGTTTTGACATCCATCTGCCAGATCTCATAATCATAAAATGCGGCAATTGCTAACATAATTCTAACAGACTTAAGCTTCATTACGGGTGAGAAAGTCTCATCGTAGTCAACCCCTTGAATTTGTCGGAAACCCTTTGCGACAAGTCGAGCTTTATAGACGGTGATATTACCATCAGCGTCTGTCTTCTTCTTAAAGATCCATTTGTTTTCAATGGCTTGCCGATCATCAGGCAAGTCCAGCAAAGTCCATACTTTGTTCTCATACATGGATCCTATCTCGGATTTCATGGCCTCAAGCCATTTGTCGGAATCCGGGCTCATCATAGCTTCTTCATAGTTCGTAGGTTCGCCGTTGTCTAACAACATGACTTCCAGGACTGGATTACCGTACCACTCTGGTGCAGAACGTACCCTGGTCGACCTATGAAGTTTAGTAGTAACTTGATCCGAAGTTTCATGATCATCATCATTAGCTTCCTCTCTGGTTGGTGTAGGCATCACGGGAACTGCTTTCTGTGATGTGCTACCTTCCAATTCGAGAGAAGGTACAATTATCTCATCAAGTTCTACTTTCCTCCCACTCACTTCTTTTGAGAGAAACTCCTTTTCTAGAAAGGACCCATTCTTAGCAACAAAGATCTTGCCCTCGGATCTGTGGTAGAAGGTATGCCCAATGGTCTCTTTAGGGTATCCTATGAAGACACACTTCTCCGCTTTGGGTTCGAGCTTATCAGGCTGAAGCCTCTTGACATAAGCGTCGCATCCCCAAACTTTAAGAAACGACGGCTTAGATTTCTTGGCAAACCATAACTCATATGGTGTCGTCTCAACGGATTTTGAAGGTGCCCTATTTAAAGTGAATGCGGCTGTCTCTAATGCATAACCCCAAAACGATAGTGGCAAATCGGTAAGAGACATCATAGAACGCACCATATCCAATAGGGTACTGATACGTCCATTTTGCATCATGTTTTGCTACTGTTATTTATAGTGTTTTTGATCAATATAACACTTTGTGGAGCAATTCTAATGCCTTTTCTCTCTTAATATGCAAGATTTACACAAGGAGGGAGATTGCCGGCAGCTGGAATTCTGGACCTGAAAAAGCTATGTCAGAGATACCTATTCCGCACATCTCCAAATGAGCTGAAATTTTACGGAGATTTATTTTGGAATAAACAAAAACTACTGGAAGTAAGAAGTACCAGAGGGGGCCACCCAGGTGCCCACGAGGCACCAAGGCGCGCCACCCCCTCAGGCGCGCCCTGGTACCTCATGGGGCCCCTGGTCAGCCTCTGGCCCCCATTTTCTGGTATATAAGTGCATTTGCCCTAGAAAAAATATAGAGAAGACTTTCGGGACGGTGCGCCGCCATCTCGAGGCGGAACTTGGGCAGGAGCACTTTTGCTCTTCGACGGAGAGATTCTGCCGGGGATACTTCCCTCCAGGAGGGGGAAATCGTCGCCATCGACATCACCAGCGATCCTCTCATCGTGGGAGGACTAATCTTCATCAACATCTTCACCAGCACAATCTCATCTCAAACCCTAGTTCATCTCTTGTATTCAATCTTTGCCTCAAACCCTCAGATTGGTACCCGTGGGTTGCTAGTAGTGTTGATTACACCTTGTAGTTGATGCTAGTTGGTTTATTTGGTGAAAGAGTATATGTTCAAATCTATTATGCTATTCAACACCTCTCTGATCTTGGACATGAATATGATTTGTGAGTAGTTACTTTTGTTCTTGAGGACATGGGAGAAGTCTTGTCATAAGTAATCATGTGAATTTGGTATTCGTTCGATATTTTGATGATATGTATGTTGTTGATTCCCTTAGTGGTGTCGTGTGAACGTCGACTACATGACACTTCACCATCTTTGGGCCTAAGGGAATGCATTGTGGAGTATTAATTAGATGATGGGTTGCTAGAGTGACAGAAGATTAAACCCTAGTTTATGCGCTATTCCGTAAGGGGCTGATTTGGATCCATATGTTTAATGCTATGGTTAGAGTTATCTTAATTCTTCTTTCGTAGTTGCGGATGCTTGCGAGAGGGGGTAATGATAAGTGGGAGGCTTGTTCAAGTAAGAACAGCACCCAAGCACCGGTCCACCCACATATCAAATTATCAAAGTAGCGAACGCGAATCAAACAAACATGATGAAAGTGACTAGACGAAATTCCCATGTGTCCTCGAGAACGCTTTACTTACTATAAGAGATCGTTCCGGCTTGTCCTTTGCTATAAAAAGGATTGGGCCACCTTTCTGCACTCTTTGTTACTATTGCTACTTGTCACTTGTTACAAATTATCTTGCTATCAAACTACTCGTTACCGATAATTTCAGTGCTCGCAGAAAATACCTTGCTGAAAACCGCTTGTCATTTCCTTCTGCTCCTCGTTGGGTTTGACACTCTTACTTATCAAAAGGACTACGATTGATCCCCTATACTTGTGGGTCATCAAGACTCTTTTCTGGCGCCGTTGCCGGGGAGTGAAGTGCCTTTGGTGAGTGGAATTTGGTAAGGAAACATTCATATTACGTGCTGAAATTTACTGTCACTTGTCACTATGGAAAGTAATCCTTTGAGGGGTTTGTTCGGGGTATCTTCACCTCGATCGGAAACACAAGTAGTTGCTCCTCAACCTACTGCACCTACTGAAAATATTTATTATGAGATTCCTCCGGGTATGATAGAGAAACTACTAGCTAATCCTTATGCAGGAGATGGAACGGTACATCCTGATATGCACTTGATCTATGTAGATGAAATTTGTGGATTGTTTAAGCTTGCAGGTTTATCCGGAGATGGAGTTAAGAAGAAAGTATTCCCTTTATCTTTGGAGGGAAAGGCATTGATGTGGTATAGGCTATGTGATGATACTGATACATGGGACTGGAACCGATTGAAACTAGAATTCCATCAAAAAATTTATACTATGCATTTGGTTCATCGTGATCGGAATTATATATATAATTTTTGGCCTCGTGAAGGAGAAAGCATCGCTCAAGCTTGGGGGAGGCTTAATTATATGATGTACACATGCCCCAATCATGAGCTCTCAAAAGAAATTATGTTACAAAATTTTTATGCTCTGCTTTCTCATGATAATCAAACTACGCTCGATTCTTCTTTGACTGGCTCCTTCATGAAGAAAACTATTCAATTCAGATGGGATCTTCTGGAAAGAAGTAAACGCAACTCTGAAGATTGGGAACTCGACAAAGGTAATGAGTCAGGTATAATACTTGAGTTTGATTGTGTTAAATCTTTTATGGCCACCGATGCTTTTCATAAGTTTAGCACTAAATATGGACTTGACTCTGAGATAGTAGCTTCCTTTTGTGAATCATTTGCTACTCATGTTGATCTCCCTAAGGAGAAGTGGTTTAAATATCATTCCCCTGTTAAAGAAAAGATTGAGGAACCCGTTAGTGTTAAAGAAGAAAGAATTGTTTACCATGTTGATCCAGTTGTGCCTACTGCTTATATTGAGAAACCACCTTTTCCTGTTAGGATTAAGGAACATGCTAAAGATTCAACTGTGGTTAACAAAAGTAATATTAGAGCACCTAGACCCTATGAACAAATTAAAGTTGAACCTGATGTTGCTATGGTTAAAGATCTCTTAGTCGATAATATAGATGGGCATGTTATTTACTTTTGTGAGGAGGCTGCTAGAATTGCTAAACCTGTTAGAAATGAACGAGATAAGTTAGACAAGTACAAGCCCGTAGTTGGTATACCTGTTGTTTCTGTTAAGATTGGAGATCATTGCTATCATGGTTTGTGTGATATGGGTGCTAGTGTGAGTGCTATTCCATTTTCTTTATATTAAGAAGTAATGCATGAAATTGCACCTGTTGAGATTGAAGATATTGATGTTACTATTAAGCTTGCGAATAGAGATACTATTACACCACTTGGGATTGTTAGAGATGTTGAAGTCTTGTGTGGCAAAATCAAATACCTTACTGATTTCTTAGTACTTGGCTCACAACAAGATAATTTTTGTCCCATTATATTTGGTAGACCTTTCTTGAATACCGTTAATGCTGAAATTGATTGTGTTAAAGAAAAGGTTCGAGTTAAGTTTGGTGATATATCTCATGAGTTTAATTTCTCCAAGTTTCATAGACAACCTCATGATAAAGAATTGCCTAGTAAAGATGAAATTATTGGTCTTGCTTCTATTGCCGTACCTCCTACTGATCCGTTAGAACAATATTTGCTAGACCATGAAAATGACATGCATACGAATGAAATAAATGAAATAGATAAGATGTTCTTTATCAACCACCTATCCTTAAACATAATTTTCCTGTTGAAACTCTTGGAGGCCCTCCTCCGCCTGAAGTGATCCTGTATTTGAATTGAAGCAATTGCCCGATACATTGAAATATGCTTATCTTGATGAAAAGAAGATATATCCTGTTATTATTAGTGCTAACCTTTCAGCTCATGAAGAAAAGATATTACTAAAAACTCTAAGGAAGAATCGAGCTGCTATTGGATATACTCTTGATGATCTTAAGGGCATTAGTCCCACTCTATGTCAGCATAAAATTAATATGGAGCCTGATGCTAAACCAGTTGTCGACCACCAACGACGATTAAATCCTAAGATGAAAGAGGTGGTAAGAACTGAAGTATTAAAACTTCTAGAAGTAGGTATAATCTATCCCATAGCTGATAGTAGATGTGTAAGTCCCGTTCATTGTGTCCCTAAGAAAGGAGGTATTACCGTTCTTCCTAATGATAAAAAATGAACTCATTCCACAAAGAATTGTAACTGTTATAGGATGGTAATTGATTTTAGAAAATTAAACAAAGCTACTAGAAAAGATCATTACCCCTTACCTTTTATTGATCAAATGTTAGAAAGATTGTCTAAGCATATACACTTTTGTTTTCTAGATGGTTATTCTGGTTTTTCTCAAATACCTGTATCACAACCCGATCAAGAGAAAACCACCTTTACTTGTCCTTTTGGAACTTATGCTTATAGACGTATGCCTTTTGGTTTATGCAATGCACCTGCTACTTTTCAAAGATGTATGACTGCTATATTCTCTGACTTTTGTGAAAAGATTGTTGAGGTGTTCATGGATGATTTTTCCGTTTACGGAACTTCTTTTGATGATTGCTTAAGCAACCTTGATCGAGTTTTGCAGAGATGTGAAGAAACTAATCTTGTCTTGAATTGGGAGAAATGCCACTTTATGGTGAATGAAGGCATTGTCTTGGGGCATAAAATTTCAGAAAGAGGTATTGAAGTTGATAAAGCTAAGGTTGATGCTATTGAGAAAATGCCATGTCCTAAAGATATTAAAGGTATAAGAAGTTTCCTTGGTCATGCTGGTTTCTATAGGAGATTTATTAAAGACTTCTCTAAAATTTCTAGGCCTCTTACCAATCTTTTGCAAAAAGATGTTCCATTTGTTTTTGATGATGATTGTCTAGAAGCCTTTGAAACACTTAAGAAAGCCTTAACCACTGCACCTATTGTCCAACCACCTGATTGGAACTTGCCTTTTGAGATTATGTGTGATGCTAGTGATTATGCTGTTGGTGCTGTTCTAGGAGAAAGAGTTGATAAGGAATTAAATGTTATCCATTATGCTAATAAAACTCTAGACAGTGCCCAAAGAAATTATGCTACTACTGAGAAAGAATTTCTAGCAGTTGTGTTTGCATGTGATAAATTCAGATCTTACATAGTTGATTCTAAAGTAACTGTTCACACCGATCATGCTGCAATTAAATATCTTATGGAAAAGAAAGATGCTAAACCTAGACTCATTAGGTGGGTTCTATTGCTACAAAAATTTGACTTGCATATTATTGATAGAAAGGGAGCTGAGAATCCCGTAGCAGATAATTTGTCTAGAATGGAAAATGTTCTTGATGACCCACTTCCTATTAATGATGATTTTCTTGATGAACAATTAGTTGTCATAAATGCTTCTCGTACGACTCCATGGTATGCGGACTATGCTAATTACATTGTTGCTAAATACATACCACCTAGTTTCACGTACCAACAAAAGAAAAAGTTCTTCTTTGATTTAAGACATTACTTATGGGATGACCCACATCTTTATAAAGAAGGGGTATATGGTATTATTAGACGTTGTATACCTGAGCATGAACAGGAACAAATCCTACGGAAGTGTCATTCCGAGGCTTACGGAGGACACCATGCGGGAGACAGAACTGCACACAAGGTATTGCAATCTGGTTTTTATTGGCCTACTCTTTTCAAGGATGCTCGTAAGTTTGTCCTATCGTGTGAAGAATGTCAAAGAATTGGTAATGTTGGTAGACATCAGGAAATGCCTATGAATTATTCACTTGCTGTTGAACCATTCGATGTTTGGGGATTCGATTATATGGGACCTTTTCCTAAATCCAATGGGTATACTCATATTTTAGTTGCTGTTGATTACGTTACTAAGTGGGTAAAAGCTATTCCAACTAGTAGTGCTGATCATAACACTTCTATTAAAATGCTTAAAGAAGTTATTTTCCCGAGGTTTGGAGTCCCTAGATATTTGATGACTGATGGTGGTTCACATTTTATTCATGGTGCATTCCATAAATTGCTTGCTAAATATGATGTCAACCATAGAATTGCATCTCCCTATCACCCTCAAACTAGTGGTCAAGTTGAATTGAGAAACAGAGAACTAAAATTAATTTTGTAAAAAACCGTCAATAGATCTAGAAAGAATTGGTCTAAGAAACTTGACGATGCATTATGGGCATATAGAACTGCTTATAAAAATCCTATGGGTATGTCTCCTTATAAAATGGTTTATGGAAAAGCATGTCATTTACCTCTTGAGTTAGAACATAAAGCATATTGGGCAATTAAAGAACTCAATTATGATTTTAAACTTGCCGGTGAAAAGAGGTTATTTGATATTAGCTCATTAGATGAATGGAGAACCCAAGCTTATGAAAATGCCAAGTTGTTTAAAGAAAAAGTTAAAAGATGGCATGATAGAAGAATTCAAAAACGGGAATTTAAAGTAGGTGAGCAAGTTCTATTATACAATTCTCGTTTGAGATTCTTTGCAGGAAAACTTCTCTCTAAATGGGAAGGACCGTATATCATCGAAGAAGTTTATCGCTCCGGAGCCATCAAAATAAATTACTCCGAAGGCACTAATCCGAGAGTGGTGAATGGGCAAAGAATTAAGCACTATATTTCAGGTACTCCCATTAATGTTGAAACTAATATTATTGAAACAATTACACCGGAGGAACACAGAAGAGAGACCTTCCGGAACACTCCAGAACCCTGAAAAGGAAGAGGTATGTGATACGGTAGGTAAACCGACTCCAAAAATTCCATAAAAATACTTTCTGTCAGTTTTGGAATATTAGAAAAAATATAAAAATAAGAAACAGCTGAGGTGCCCACGAGGCACCAGGGCGCGCCACCCCCCCAGGCGCGCCCTAGTGGCTCGTGGGCCCCACGTGAGCCTTCCCGACTCTGTTTTCTCCTTCATTACTTGTTTTGCAAGATAAAAAATCTTTATATATACTCCCGGACGTTTTGACCACCGTATCGCAGAAATCTCCCCTGTTCTTGTTTCGTGCTATTTTTCTGACAAATTTAGATCGCCATGGCTCCCCAAAAGCCCCGTGCCAAACACCGCATTGTGCAACCATCGCCGGGCAAACGCCCCTACAACGAGGTTTACTACGAGTTGTCATCGGGAGAAGAAGACAATGGCAAGGAGGACAAGGTCGAGGAAGTTGCAGGAGCCCAGGCTCCGGAAGGAGGGCAAGCCATCCCCATGGAGGAAACCGCAGAGAAGGGAGATATCCTTCAACCTTTATATGATCACCTCTCCCCATCCGTAATTGAAGCCCTAAGAGTCTTTGAAATAGTTACTGTTCAGAATACATCTCTCACTCGTGAAGTTATTTTGTTGGAAGAGCAAAACATCGCCCTTCGGAGCATCAACCGCAGATTGATGTATCTGCTTGAGCTGAAGGACAAGCTCACCACTTCATCACCACCACCATCACCGAAGAAGGAAACTTGAGCACATGGGTATGGGCACTCCCCTTGGCTTGTGCCAAGCTTGGGGGAGGTGCCCCGGTATCGTATCACCATCACTTTTATTATCTTTACCTATTTTTAGTTCGATCCTTAGTTATTTCGAGATCTAGTTGAATAAAAGTTTAGTATGATCTATTTTCGAGTGTTAGCTTCGTGATCTATCTATCTATGTAATCGAGTTGAGAGTTATATAATAAAGAGTAGTTTGAGTTTTTGCTTCTTTACTTTCATGTTCCAATTCTAGCAATGAAAATAATGAAAAAGATCATATGCTACTCCTATGGAAAGTAATGACATTACATAAAGAAAAGTATAAGTGGTAAAATTTATTGGAAGTTAACAAACATAGCATTAGTCAATGATGCAATTCTTGAAAGAATTAATAAGGGAAGAGAAGATTCACATGCAAATATACTATCTTGGACATCTTTTATGATTGTGAGCCCCCATTAAGTATTTTATGTCAAATTGTTGACGTTGGACAAGGAAGACAACGTAATGAATTATGTTTGTTCATATTCACATAGAAGTTATATTGTTATAGATCCTCCAACATGTGGTGCTTGCCCAATATCTTTGCTAGCCAAAAATCTGCACCAAGTAGAGATACTACTTGTGCATCCAAAACCTTTAAACCCAGTTTCATGTCATGAGAGTCCACTATATCTACCTATGGATTGAATAAGATCCTTCAAGTAAGTTGTCATCGGTGCAAAAAGCAATAAAAATTGCCTCTAAATATGTCTGAACTTTTATTGTAACGGAAATAAGCTTTGCACGAACTTGTGATGGTAAAGAAATAAAAGCGACAGACTGCATAATAAAGGTAGCTATCACAAGGGGCAATATAAAGTGACGTTCCTTTGCATTAAGAGCTCTTGCATCCAACAACAAAAAGCGCATGACAACCTCTGCTTCCCTCTGTGAAGGGCCTATCCTTTACTCTTATGTATTTACTTTTTATGCAAGAGTCAATAGTGTTATCCTCTATTTCCTTTTTATTTTTCTGTTTTGCAAGCATCATGTGGTGGGGAAAGATCTAGGCACATATATCCAGTTGGATATGAGTGATCATGCGTTATTATTGTTGACATCACCCTTGAGGTGAATAAGTTGGGAGGCGAAATCACAAGCCCCTATCTTTCTATGTGTCTGGCTGAAACTTTTTGCTCCATATATATGTCGTGAGTGTTAGCAATCATAGAAGACTAAATGATGGTTGAGTATGTGGACTTGCTGAAAAGCTCCTACATGAGACCCTTCCTGAAAATATGATGAATTGCAATTGCATTGTTGACTGAGAACATAGTTTGTTAGTTTTCAAGAAAGTTTATGCCTTATACTCCATTGTTGTGATGAATTGTTACTTGCTGATGAGAAGTTTATGACAATAAATATTGCTGTTATAATAATGATCATGATGCTACTATGTTCGTATTTTGTTTTTATCGACACCTCTTTCTCTAAACATGTGGACATGATTATCGATATTGGCTTTCGCTTGAGGACAAGCGAGGTCTAAGCTTGGGGGAGTTGATACGTCCATTTTGCATCATGTTTTGCTACTGTTATTTATAGTGTTTTTGATCAATATAACACTTTGTGGAGCAATTCTAATGCCTTTTCTCTCTTAATATGCAAGATTTACATAAGGAGGGAGATTGCTGGCAGCTGAAATTCTGGACCTGAAAAAGCTATGTCAGAGATACCTATTCTGCACATCTCCAAATGAGCTGAAATTTTACGGAGATTTATTTTGGAATAAATAAAAAATACTGGAAGCAAGAAGTACCAGAGGGGGCCACCCAGGTGCCCACGAGGCACCAGGGCGTGCCACCCCCCCAGGCGCGCCCTGGTACCTCATGGGGCCCCTGGCCAGCCTCTGGCCCCCATTTTCTGGTATATAAGTGCATTTTCCCTAGACAAAATATAGAGAAGACTTTCGGGACGGTGCGCCGCCGGCTCGAGGCGGAACTTGGGCAGGAGCACTTTTGCTCTCCGGCGGAGAGATTCTGCCGGGGATACTTCCCTCCGAAAGAGGGAAATCATCTCCATCGACATCACCAGCGATCCTCTCATCGTGGGAGGACTAATCTTCATCAACATCTTCACCAGCACCATCTCATCTCAAACCCTAGTTCATCTCTTTTATTCAATCTTTGCCTCAAAACCTCAGATTGGTACCTGTGGGTTGCTAGTAGTGTTGATTACACCTTGTTGTTGATGCTAGTTGGTTTATTTGGTGGAAGATTATATGTTCAGATCTATTATGCTATTTAACACCTCTCTGATCTTGGACATGAATATGATTTGCGAGTAGTTACTTTTGTTCTTGAGTACATGGGAGAAGTCTTGTCATAAGTAATCATGTGAATTTGGTATTCGTTCGATATTTTGATGATATGTATGTTGTTGATTCCCTTAGTGTTGTCGTGTGAACGTCGACTACATGACACTTCACCATCTTTGGGCCTAAGGGAATGCATTGTGGAGTAGTAATTAGATGATGGGTTGCTAGAGTGACAGAAGCTTAAACCCTAGTTTATGCGCTATTCCGTAAGGGGCTGATTTGGATCCATATGTTTAATGCTATGGTTAGAGTTATGTTAATTCTTCTTTCGTAGTTGCGGATGCTTGCGAGAGGGGGTAATCATATGTGGGAGGCTTGTTCAAGTAAGAACAACACCCAAGCACCGACCCACCCACATATCAAATTATCAAAGTAGCGAACACGAATCAAACAAACATGATGAAAGTGACTAGATGAAATTCCCATGTGTCCTCGAGAACGCTTTACTTACTATAAGAGATCGTTCCGGCTTGTCCTTTGCTATAAAAAGGATTGGGCCACCTTGCTGCACTCTTTGTTACTATTGCTACTTGTCACTTGTTACAAATTATCTAGCTATCAAACTACTCGTTACCGATAATTTCAGTGCTTGCAGAAAATACCTTGCTGAAAACCGCTTGTCATTTCCTTCTGCTCCTCGTTGGGTTCGACACTCGTACTTATCGAAAGGACTACGATTGATCCCCTATACTTGTGGGTCATCAGGTACGATTCGACGTTCGGACACACCATTACGTTGTGGTGTTCCAGGTGGCATGAGCTGTGAAACAATTCCACATTGTCTTAAATGCATACCAAACTCGTAACTCAAATATTCACCTCCACGATCAGATCACCGAAACTTTATTTTGTTGTTACGATGATTCTCCACTTCACTCTGAAATTCCTTGAACTTTTCAAATGTTTCAGACTTGTGTTTCATTAAGTAAATATACCCATATCTACTCAAATCATCTATGAAGGTAAGAAAATAATGATATCCACCGCCTGCTTCAACACTCATCGGACCGCGTACATCGGTATGTATTATTTCCAACAAGTCACTTGCCCGCTCCATTGTTCCGGAAAACTGGGTTTTAGTCATCTTGCCCATAAGGCATGGTTCACATGTCTCAAATGATTCATAATCAAGAGATTCCAAAAATCCATTGGCATGGAGTTTCTTCATGTGCTTTACACCAATATGACCTTAAGCAGCAGTGCCACAATAATGTGGTACTATCATCATTAACTTTGCATCTTTTGGCATTAATATTATGAACATGTGTATCACTACGATCGAGATTCAGTAAACCATTCACAATGGGTGCATGATCACAAAAGATATTACTCATATAAACAGAATAACCATTATTCTCTGACTTAAATGAATAACCATTTTGCAATAAACAATATCCAGATATAATGTTTTATGCTCAACGCAAGCACCAAATAACCATTATTTAGGTTTAATACTAATCCTGAAGGTATTACGAGCGTGCCGATGGTGATCATATCAACCTTGGAGACACTTCCAACACTCATCGTCACCTCGCCCTCAGCTATTCTCCTTTACTCCGTAGCTCCTGCTTTGAGTTACTAATATTAGCAACTGAATCGGTATCAAATACCCAGACGCTACTACGAGCACTAGTGAGGTACACATCAATAACATGTATATCAAATATACCTACGTTGACGTTGCCATCTTTCTTATCTGTCAAGTACTTGGGGCAGTTCCGCTTCGAGTGACCGTTCCCCTTATAAAAGTAGCACTCAGTCTCGGGTTTGGGTCAAGCATTGGGTTTCTCTATTGGAGCGGCAACTGGCTTGCCATTCTTGAAGTTTCCCTTCTTTCCCTTGCCCTTCTTGAAACAAGTGGTCTTATTAACCATCAACACTTGATGCTCCTTCTTGATTTCTACTTTCACGGCCTCAAGTACCATGAATATCTCGGGGATTGTTTACTCCATCCCTTGCATATTATAGTTCATCACAAAGCCCTTATAGCTTGGTGGCAGTGACTGAAAAATACTATCAACCACTGTCTTATCTGGAAGATTAACTCCCACTTGATTCAAGCGATTGTAGCACCTAGACACTCTGAGCACATGCTCACTCACTGAGCTGCTCTCCTCCATCTTGCAGGCAAAAAACTTGTCAGAGGTCTTATACCTCTCAACACGGGCATGAGCCTGAAATACCAATTTCAGCTCTTGGAACATCTCATATGCTCCGTGGCGTTCAAAACGCCTTTGGGGCCCTGATTTCTAAGCCGTAAAGCATGGCGCACTGAACTATCGAGTAGTCATCAGAACGTGCCTGCCAGATGTTCACAACATCCACAAACGATGCTAGAGGGGTTGGCACACTGAGCGGTGCATCAAGGACATAAGCCTTCTGTGCAGCAGTGAGGACAATCCTCAGACTATGGACCTAGTCCGCATAATTGTTTACAATATCTTTCAACTTAGCTTTCTCTAGGAACGCATTAAAATTCAGGAGAACTACAGCGCGGGCCATTGATCTACAACACAAATTTGCAAAGACAATTAGACTAAGTTCATGATAATTGGTTCTTCTAATCAAATTACTTAAGAACTCCCACTTAAATCAACATCCCTCAAGTTGTCTAAGTGTTACATGATACATATCAACTGACCCATGTCCGATCATCACGTGAGATGAGGCAGTCATCAATGGTGAACATCTCCATGTTGATCATATCTACTATATGACTCATGTTCGACCTTCCGGTCTCCTGTGTTCCGAGGCCATGTCTGTACATGCTAGGCTCGTCAAGTTTAACCCAAGTATTCTTCATGTGTAAAACTGGCTTACACCCGTTGTATGTGAACGTAGAGTCTATCACACCCGATCATCACGTGGTGCTTCGAAACGACGAACTTTCGCAACGGTGCATACTTAGGGAGAACACTTTTATCTTGAAATTAAGTGAAGGGATCATCTTATAATGCTACTGTCGTCCTAAGAAAAATGAGATGCATAAAAAGATAAACATCACATGCAATCAAAAATATGTGACATGATATGGCCATTATCATCCTGTGCTTTTTGATCTCCATCTTCAAAGCACCGGCATGATCTCCATCGTCACCGGCATGACACCATGATCTCCATCATCGTGTCGTCACGTGGTTGTCTCGCCAACTATTGCTAACGCATAGCGATAAAGTAAAGCAATTACATGGCGTTTAATGATTGACACACAGGTCATACAATAAATTAAAGACAACCCTATGGCTCCTGCCGGTTGCCGTACTCATCGACATGCAAGTCGTGAACCTATTACAAATCATGATCATCTCATACAACATAAATCACATCATGTTTTGGCCATACCACATCACAACATGCCCTGCAAAAACAAGTTAGACGTCCTCTACTTTGTTGTTGCAATTTTTACATGGCTGCTAGGGCAAACTATAAGAACCGTTCTTATCTATGCAAAACCACAACGGTGATATACAATTTGCCTTTTAACCTTCTACAAGGACCGCCCTCGTCAAATCAGATTCAACTAAAGTGGGAGAGACAGACACCTGCAAAGCCACTTTTATGCAATACAAGTTGCATGTCAGTCAGTGGAACCGGTCTCTTGTGCGAGGACAAGCAAGGTTGGTCCGAGCCGCTTCATCCCACAATACCGCCGAATCCAAATAAGACAAAGGAAGTAAGCAATTTGAACATCAACGCCCACAACTTCTTTGTGTTCTACTCGTGCAAATACATCTACGCATGCTATTGAGGTGACAGTGCAACAATCATTTAATGTGATAAAAGGATATGAAAGGTGATGGTCTGCATGCTATTGAGGTCTATCAAAACGATGGGAAACATCTAATACATCATTTAACTCCTTTATGGGCACAATGGTGATATATCTTACATATCTGTATATTGCGTTGCTGGGGTTCTATTTGTATGTTTGTTTGAAGAATGGATGTTTCCTGCTTACTGTACATCATGCTACCACTACAAGGCAACTAAAATTTAGTTTCATACTCTTTAGTCTGGATCGGTAAGCTGTTTATCTTACTTTCGTTTTTAAATTGTTTGCTGAATCACTACACGCATGTGCTCCTATCACCAAATACTAGGATGTATTGAGTAGAGTGAATGGAAGTTAGAAAAATTAGTTAGTACTATAAAGTGCAAGTTATATATGTAATTACAGTTATCTATCTACTCAACAAACAATTTCCAAGACTGATCTGTTCATGCATGTGCAGGTGTGCGCTTCTATAAATGAATCATCATGCAACATTCGTACTTCAACATATATTCAAGTCAGCTACTCATTTATATACAAAAATTTCCCGCATTGCTTATTCTCCATGGTTGTAGCCCAACCTCATTTGTGAAATATTTGGGCCGACAGAGGGCTCCGACAACCTTATGCAGATGGCCGTGATGTTCTCCTCTGGGGATGGAGGGGGCGGGTCTGTGGGCATCATGGAGAAGCACTTGGTTCCACAAGAGAACTGAGGTGCTTATGGTGGGGTGCTTGAGGTGAGGCGGCCGCATGGCTGGCCGAGCAGAACAAGCTCATCGGCACCACCTCCTCGCCTTCCTCATCAGCAATGTGGACAAGGTGCAAAAGGATATCTCACTTACCTCTTATTCAGTCTGCTGGCTGCAGATTTAGCAATGTTTGGTTTGGCAGATTTAACAATGGTTGGATTGTACTCCCTCCGTAAAGAAATATAAGAGAGTTTAGATCACTACTTTAATTATCTAAACGCTCTTATATTTCTTTACAGAGGGAGCAAATCTGTTACATATAACAGAATTGGAATAACATGGACTGAAATTTCTTGAATTTATAGGGTTATTATTTTTCGACAAAAAGTTAGTCGTTACATTAGGAAGAACGTTGTCCAAAATCTTGGCAAAATAAAGGAGTACGCAGTTAATTGATTTTGGAATAATGTAGTGCATTAGATGATTTCTTCATTAATTTCTGAACGCATTTATATGTAAGCCCCATACGCCATATGTGTTCCTCCTTTTGGTGATACTAGATGAATCCCCGCGCGTTGCTGCGGGACATTTTGTGCTAAAATTTCTAATGTGGAGAGATACGCCATGTAAAGAAAAAGTGAGTTGCATGTGCGTCAAAGCATTTCTCTTTTTGTGGGGAAAACATATCTTTCAAATGAGTGAATACAAAAGAATTGCTTGCATCGAATTGTAACAATAGTGTTAATACAAAGAATTGAAATGAAGAGTAAATACAAAAAAATTGAAACAAAGAAGTCTTTAAGTGATGACACTTGCCTGTTATATACATGAAAAGAGTGCATCAGTCAGTGGAACCGGTCTCTTTTATGCAATACAAGTTGCATGTCAGTCAGTGGAACCGGTCTCTTGTGCGAGGACAAGTAAGGTTGGTCCGAGCCGCTTCATCCCACAATACCGCCGAATCCAAATAAGACAAAGGAAGTAAGCAATTTGAACATCAACGCCCACAACTTCTCTGTGTTCTACTCGTGCAAATACATCTACGCATAGACCTAGCTTATGATGCCACTGATGGATAACATTGCATGAAAATCAAATTTTTTCCTACGAAACACTCAAGATCTAATCTAGGAGATGCATAGCAACGAGAGGGGAGTGTGTCTACATACCCTTGTAGACTAAAAGCGTTAGCGTCATAACGCGGTTGATGTAGTCGTACTCTTCACGATCCAATCGCGATCCAATCCGATCTAGTGCCGAACGGACGACACCTCCGAGATTAGCACACGTTCAACTCGATGGCGTCCTCTCCTTCTTGATCCAGCAAGAGAGGGGGAGGAGGTAGATGAGATCGGAACCAGCATGACGGCGAGGTGGTGGTGGTGACAGCGGAAATCCAGCGGGGCTTCACCAAGCACTGACGGAACGTCGAGGAGGAAGAGAGGGAGGGGGCGGCCAAGGGTGGAACCGTGCTGCCCCCCGTGCCCCTCCCCACTATATATAGAGGAGGAAACTTGGAGGAGGAGGAGTAGTGCTGCATGAACAGTACCATGTGAATAGTACATGCGTGAACAGTACCATATGAATAGTAATTCCCTTTCCAAAGTAATGCCTCCTATCTCCTATTTTACAGGGATTTGATCTTATCACTTTGGGGCAGCCGCATGGGCCAAGGGGGCTGCTGCGCCTGGCCCATGAAGGGCTGGTGCACCCCCTTTAGAGTCCATGTGGACCCTCCGTGGACTTCCGGACACCTCCGGAACCATCCGGAACCTTCTGGAAGCTTCCCGGTACAATACCGAAAAAAAACCGAACTTTTTTCGGAACCCAAAATATGACTTACCATATATAAATCTTTACCTCCAGACCATTCCGGAGCTCCTCGTGATATCCTGGATCCCATCCGGGACTCCGAACAACCTTCGGACTTTCCACTGTTAATATCTCATTACTACCCTAGCGCTACCGAACGTTAAGCGTGCGACCCTACGGGTTCGGGAACATGCAGACATGACCGAGACTCCTCTCCAGTCAATAACCAATAGCGGGACCTGGATGCCCATATTGATTCCTACATATTCAATGAAGATCTTTATCGGTGGAACCAAGATGTCGAGGATTCGGGTAATCCCGTATGCATTCCCTTTGTCCAGCGATATGTTACTTGCCCGAGATTCGATCGTCGGTATCTCCATACCTAGTTCAATCTCGTTACTGGCAAGTCTCTTTACTCGTTCCGTAATACAAGATCCCGTGACTAACTCATTAGCCACATTGCTTGCAAGCTCTTTACGATGTTGTATTACCGAGAGGGCCCAGAGATATCTCTCCGTCATACGGAGTGACAAATCCCAGTCTCGATCCATGCCAACCCAACAAACACCTTCGGAGATACATGTAGAGCATCTTTATGATCACCCAGTTACGAAGTGACGTTTGATAGCACACAAAGTATTCCTCCGGTGTCAGGGAGTTGCACGATCTCATGGTCTAAGGAACAGATACTTGACATGAAGAAAACTGTAGCAAATAAACTAAACGATCTGATGCTAAGCTTACGGTTGGGTCTTGTCCATCACATCATTCTCCTAATGATGTGATCCCGTTATCAAATGACAACTCATGTCTATGGTTAGGAAACCTTAACCATCTTTGATCAACGAGCTAGTATAGTAGAGGCTCACTAGGGACACGGTGTTGTCGATGTATTCACACATGTATTTAAGTTTCCGATCAATACAATTCTAGCATGAATAATAAACATTTATCATGAACAAGAAAATATGATAATAACCAATTTATTATTGCCTCTAGGGCATATTTCCAACACTATCATCTTCAATGATCATGTTATGCAAGATGATGCAACATGTCATGATTTGCCATCCTTGCGATTCCAATACTCGGCAGGGCCATGAATGATGCAAAGGCACTTCTGAAGCACACCAAAAGCTCTCACCACATCCTTGTCAACTCTTGACACATTGCAAAATGAGATATCCTATTACCTTTCAGAAGCGTGACTGTCTTGACAAATGTGGCCATGAAGGATATATGCCATCTACAAGGTAGTAACCACGACCATTGACAATACAGTTGCAAGGAGGAGCATCTCCGGCAACAAGCCTAGCAAATAGTGGTGATCTCGATAGCACATTCAAGTCATTATGAGAGCCATGTAATCCAAAGAATGAGTGCTAAATCCATAGATCCTCCGATGCAACAGCCTCAAGAATGATTCATGCATCTTTGAAGTCAGGGGTAGGCCCACCTCAATTCCGGGGTATTCTGTTGAATACCCATTATTTTTGCCAAAAAACTAGGTATGTATAGTGTATATCATATGTATGTACAAGAAAAAACGAAACTGATGCAATAAACGTGCTTGCTAACTAATTCAGCCCACAAACAGAGGCTAACCCAGCTTGGAATTCTCCCTCACCACCCACGACATGGCCCCCATAGGCCCAAACCGCTTGAGGCTGCACCGTGCGCACGTCATGCATCCATCATCGCCGGTTCAGTTACCTTCCCATGTTCCCCAAATTCTATCGATCCAGGAAACGAAACGGCGCCGCACATCTCTTGTTCCCCAAATTTTGTTCGGAAGCAAGCCGCCAGGCGGCAGGGCTGATTGCCGTCGGTCATCGCATGTTTGCAAGCGCGGACGGTGGCAGGCACTGGCAGGCGGCGCATTATCCAGATTCTAGCGCTACGACATCCACCGTCGGCACTGCTGCTGGCGAGCCCGGAAGCCGACAATGTTGTGCGAAGGAAGGGAGCAGTGGCGTGTTGCTGCCTAGGAGGTTGCAGCCGGTGTTGGGGGTGGCGCAACCGTACCGCTAGATGTTGTTGAGAGGCGAATCCGAAGTAGCCGCGTCCGCCATCGCCCGTGCTGTCGTTCCGAGGGAGCACCGATATGGACAACCATGGTTGCCGCATGACCTTTGTTGTAAATAAAAAATTCCTGCAACATAATTTTTGTTGCAAAACAATTCTGCAACATGACATATGTTGCAAAAAAAAATCTATAGACGTTTCCGCAACATTATATCTATTGCAAAAAAATTCTGCAACATGATCTCTGTTGCATAATTTCTTTTTGCAACATGAGCTTTGTTGCAAAGCTTTCTGCAACATTATCTTTGTTGCAATGATGAGGAGGGCGTTGGGCCGTTGGATGACACTAGATCTATAGACTGCTAAGGTGGAAAAGATCCGCCGGCGACGCGTAGCACTCCCCCAAAAGAAACCTATAGCTGTTAAACATTGGAATTCTGCAGAAGTAGCGACCCAACGCAGCAGGGTTTTTTCCGTGAGAGGCGACTCACCAAGCGACTAGGGCTTCGGCTGGTCAGCCGCCGGCCGCCTCCTTGGCGGCGGCGCGGTGGCCGGCGTGGTTGCTGTCCCAGGGCGGCGCTTTGGAGCGTCGTCGCTGGTCTCCTTCTCCAACACGAGTTGCATGGCTGATGAGGATTGGCTGGTGTAGCTTTTCTTCCCTGTCTATCTAGATCGGATCTGCAGCTTGTTCATGGATTTTTTGAGGTTTTGAGACTGTGCTCTTAACCCTCCCCGGAGGGGGCTCCGTCTCCAATTTGCCGTCCCCTAGCAAATAAAAGCTAGGGTTTTCTGTCCTCCGGCGGCGCCGCCGACCGAGAGTTTTTTCGTCGCTTCACTGCCATGAAGATATTAGCATGGAACTGTAACGGGCTGGGGAACGCCCAGGCAGTTCGAGCTTTGCTGGATGTCCAGCGAAGAACCAATCCTAATGTGATGTTTTTGTCGGAGACTCACTTAGATAGCTATCCGACTGAATGCTTGAGGAGGAGGACGAAAATGGACCAGAAATTTGTGTGCATCAGTGATGGGAAGAAAGGTGGTTTACTGTTGATGTGGAAAAAGGAAGTGTCTATTCATCGTCTCGCTTTGGATCCTATGTTCATTGATGTAAGAATAATGGATGCGGATGCTAGAGAATGGCGTCTCACTGGCATGTATGGAGAGTTTAGATGGGAGAACAAATATAAAACTTGGGACCGCATAAGACAGCTTCAGCATAATTATGATCTGCCGTGGCTTCTAATTGGTGATCTTAATGAGATACAATTTTTGCATGAGAAAGAGGGGGGTAATCCGAGACCCCAGCAGTACATGCAGGCCTTCCAACAAGTTATTGATGACTGTAATTTGTGTGACATGGGTTTTGTGGGAGACCCATTTACCTGGCGAAGAGGAAGGATCAGAGAAAGACTCGATAGAGGATTAGTAAATGAGGCTTGGTCAAGCTTGTTCCCACAGGCGGCATTAGAGAACCTGGAATTTAACCATTCAGACCACCGGCCATTGTTAGTTAATACAGAGTATTATTCCCAGCCAGTTGCGGGTGGAAGTGGCCAACAGAAAAAGTTTGAAGCTCGCTGGTTACAGGAAGAGAAGTTTAATGAGACGGTACTAGAGGCTTGGGCGAAGGTTGGCTCTGATCCAATGGCAACAAATATTTATAAAAAGCTTAATATGATGCACGCCCAGTTTCATGATTGGGACCAGCGGGTCTTAAAAAAAACCAAAAAAGCGTTTGCATAAAGCTCAGCGAGACATGGAGAAAGTAATGTCCGGGCCGATGAATGCGGAAAATGAGGAGAAAAAGAAAGAGCTGGAGGAACTAATAGAATACTTATTGGAACTAGAGGAGATCCAAGCAAGGCAGTTTTCACGGGCGACCTGGCTAACTAGCGGTGACCGGAATACCGCGTTCTTTCAGGCGTTCGCATCTGCTAGAAGGAAAAGAAATTTCATCAAGAAACTTAAAAGTGACGGTGGAAATTGGTTAGAAGGTAACGCAGCCCTTAATCCCCATGTCCAGAATTATTTTTCTAACCTTTTCACACGAGAAGTGCAGCAAACAAGTCCGGAAGTGCTAGCTAAGGTGCAACCGAAAGTCACAAATCAAATGAATGATATGTTGATGGCACCGTTCACCGCAGAAGATGTTCGCAAGGCTGTTTATAGTATTGGAGATCTGAAGGCACCTGGGTCTGATGGATTGCATGCTATATTTTTCAAAAAGTATTGGCATATTCTTGGAGAGGAAATAACTCAGGAGGTACTGGTTGCAATAAATTCCAGGCAAATTCCGGATGAGTGGAATGATACAACAATTGTCATGATCCCCAAGGTTGAATCCCCTGAACTAGTTACTCAGTTTCGTCCTATTAGCTTATGCAATGTCCTCTATAAAATTGTTTCAAAGATGTTAGCACTACGCTTGAAAAACATTCTGCCGGAAATTATATCCCCAACGCAAAGTGCTTTTGTTCCGGGTAGAATGATTACGGATAACATCTTGATAGCATATGAATGTATTCATAAGATAAAAAACAAGAGGTCGGGCAAAACGGGATTATGTGCGGTTAAGCTTGACATGCACAAAGCATATGACCGAGTTGAATGGAATTTTCTGAGGGATATGATGCACAAACTAGGCTTTCATGAGCATTGGATTGATATGATGATGGCGTGTGTCAACTCGGTGAGGTATAAAGTGAGATTCAATTCTCAGGAAACAGATATCTTTACTCCTACTAGGGGGATTAGGCAGGGGGATCCACTCTCCCCTTACCTCTTTCTCCTTTGTGCGGAAGGGCTTTCTAGTCTATTGCAGTTTGAAGAAGAGGCTGGTGGCATTGAGGGAATTAGAGTGTGCAGAAATGCACCATCGGTATCACACCTTTTATTTGCTGATGACTCTCTAATTCTCATGAGCGCAGATGTTCTAAATGCAGCTTCCTTACAGCATGTGCTAGATTCCTACTGCCAATGTTCAGGTCAAATGGTGAGTCTATCAAAATCAAGTATATTTTTTAGTACTAATACACCTGTGGTATCTAGGACTGAAATTTGCCAGTTGCTTCATATTGATACGGAGGCTCTATCTGATAAATATCTTGGCCTACCTGCCATGGTGGGGGCGGATAGGAGCGATTGTTTCAGACACTTTTGTGAAAGGATAAAGGAAAGACTCAGGGGATGGATGGAGAAGCAGCTGTCCGCTGACGGTAAGGAAATTCTATTAAATTCTGTGGCTCAGGCTATCCCAGTTTTTGCTATGTCAGTGTTTAGCTTACCTGTGGGTATTTGTAAGGAGATCACAGATTTAATTGCTCAGTTCTGGTGGGGTGATGATGAGGAACATAGGAAGATGCATTGGTTCTCTTGGTGGAAATTGTGCTATCCAAAAAGTGAGGGGGGTATGGGATTCAGGGACCTCCAATCCTTTAATCTTGCGATGCTCGCGAAACAAAGTTGGAGACTTATTACTAATCCAGACTCCCTTTGTGCGAGAGTTCTTAAGGCCAAGTATTTCCCTAATGGAACCCTTTTGCAGGCTACTCCAAAGAATGGTTCTTCTTTCACCTGGCAGAGTATTCTGAAGGGACTTGAAACTTTTAAGCTTGGTTATATCTGGAGGATCGGGACCGGCGAGATGGTCAATATTTGGAATGATCCATGGGTCCCAGCTAGTCCGAATAGAAGAATTATCACTGCCAGAGGCCAAACGATTGTGACACGGGTTAGTGAATTGATAGACCCTATAACAGGTACGTGGGATGAGGAGTTAATCAGGTCTATATTCATACCGGTAGATGTTCGCAGAATCATGCAAATTCCTGTTAATCTTCAAGCCTTTGAAGACTTCATTGCGTGGCATCCAGACCGAAAGGGACTATTCACAGTTCGGTCAGCGTATCATGTTCAGTGGATACAAAAGTACAGGGCCCATGCAAACACTATGGCGCAGCCAGGAGGGTCCCAAATCCCGGCTATATGGAGTTCTCTATGGAAACTACAAATCCCACGTAAAGTCCAAATTTTTTGTTGGCGGGTCCTGCATGGAATTATCCCTTTAAAAGCTATACTTACTAATAGACATATTGGATCTAATGGAGCTTGTCCAATCTGCCATCAAGCTGCTGAGGATGTTCGGCACCTTCTGTTCGAATGTACGCATGCCAAGGAGTTGTGGAGCAAGCTGGGAATGCTAGATACTATTAATGAAGCTATCATCATTGACCGTTCAGGCTCGGCCATCATGGAATATCTATTGCTATTACCAGCAATGTCGTCACATATAAAACCACAATTGGATATGAAGCAGATTCTTGCTGTAGGGTGTTGGTACTTATGGTGGATCAGAAGGCAAATTACTCATGATGAAGCTACTCCACCCCCTACAAGATGGCCTGTTTCTGTTTTAGCAATTGCGAGTAATTACCAACGTTCGTGTGTGCGGAAGCCTGAAGGAGGAGAACATAAATGGGTCAGACCCGAGCCAAAATTCATCAAACTTAATGTTGACGCAGCATATCATGAAGATGAGGGTGCGGGTGCTACTTCTGCAGTGCTAAGGGATGGACATGGTAATCTGTTGGCGGCTCAATGCGTATGTCCCCTATGCTGCAAATGTGGTAACTATGGAGGCAATGGCGATGCGCGATGGATTAACTCTTGCAAACAACTTGGGACTTCACCGTGTAGAAGCGGAGTCAGATTCTCTCATCGTTGTAGATTTCTGCACTGGTGAGTCACGTTGGTGGGATGCTGCTTCAGCAATCTTCGCGGAATGTGTGGATATTAGTGTCTCTATTGGGAAGGTTAAGTTTAAACATTGTTTTCGGTCCGCTAATCAAGCGGCTCATGAGTTAGCTCAATATTGCTTTTGTAATAAGATTTCGAGTAGCTGGTCTGAGGAGCCCCCGGGTTGCCTCACAGCTAAACTAGTGGACGATGTACTGATTATTTGATCTTAATAAAGCTAGCCATGATGGCCTTCCCTCAAAAAAAAAAAACATTGGAATTCTTGGCTTGGCTGCGTTTTAGAATTGGCCGCGCCAGTCCGTACTATTCAATCTGCATCAATTTTTTTTTAGGGAAAGTCTCCATGCAATCTGATCTGATTTACTACAGTAACCGCCCCGATTTCCTTCCCCTTTATAATCGCTGAAGATTACCTTCCCCTCAATAATTCGTGCCTCCGGTTAATTCGTACGCCGACGATGTCAACCAGAACACGCCGACGTGTTTGCACGCCGTCGGAGTCCGCGTCGGCGAGGGAGACTCTCTCGGTCGATATCCTGCTCGAGATCATCGTCTGCTCTGACGTCAGAACCATCGTCAGCTGGGCCGCAACCGGCAAGATCCTCCGCCGTGCCATCCTTGAGCCGGCCTTCCGCCGCCGCCTCGCAGCGGCCGGCTTTCAGTTCGACCCCGCCCTCCTCCTCGCCGTCTCGTACCTGCAATACGACGGCAGCAATAGATACTACACCCTCCGCGTTGTTCACACCCGCGAACCAACCAGGCGTCGCGCTCGCGCCCACGAGGACGCCGTCAGCATCCATCACCACCAGTAGTTCATGCCAGGGACCGCCCGAGATGTTCTGCTCCTCCGCTGGTGCGATGCGTTTCGCGTTTCTTCCCAGGTCGACCTGCACGTCTGCAACACGCTCACCGGCCAGGTCACCGAGCTACCTCTCGCCACCGTGTCCGACGTGTGCCATCGCGTCTTGCTCAGCGTCGGCGACGGCGGTGGCTCGTTCGAGGTGCTCCTTGTGGACGACGGCATGCGATTCCAGATCTTCTCGTCCAAACACGGCAAATGGGGCGACGTGCGCCAAGCCTCTGTCACCCGGCACCGGCACCGCCTAATAAGCACCTCCTCCCACCAGGCCATCATCGGCCGCACCGTCTACTGGCTCATCCGTCTGATCGCCTGGCAACACTACCAGGGCGGGCCGGACCTAGAGAGGATCCTCGCTCTCGACGTCGACGGGGCGGAGGCAACGATGATGGAACTCCCGCCAGGCTGCATCTCCAGCCTCATGCCCTGCCATCACAACGACAAGCACCTCCTCCTCGCATCGGTGCGTGGCCAGCTCAGCTTGCTCGTCACAGAGAGCCTTGGGATATCGATGTGGACGTTGACCTCTGGCTTGGCGGCGACATGGAGCCGGCGGCTGGTGATCGGGGCGAGGGAGATCTTGAGGCAGGCGGAGCTAAAGATGAGAAACGATCTCACGCGCGTACTCGTTAACCTCGAGGGGTTCGGGGAGAAAAGCGGCTCCTTGATCCTGTCCGTGGGTTCTCGCATGCTCTTCCGACTTGACCTTGGAAAGGAGGAGGCACCCGTCGTCGTCAAGAGGCTCGGTAGCGTGGAATGTTGGCGTGTCGAGGACGTGTTCCTGCACGAGATAGATCGGATCTCTTTGCTGCAGGCCATGAAATCTTTCTGAGCGTGCACTGTCTTGCTTTCTTTCTTCATTCTTTTTTTTATGCCATCTTTTCTTTCCTTCCCTATGTTCGTAGCATGCACGGCAACATGTGGCTAATTAGGGTATTTCTAGCCGATCCCTAAAAAATAAAGGAGTAAACGTCGGAGTAAACCTTAGTGGAGTATATTTACCCTATATCTAACGGAGTAAACCTTAGCCGATCCTTAAAAAGTTTTAGCCGGACCTAGCCGATCCCCTATATCTAACGGAGTAAACATAAATTTGCATAAATTCAACCTAATTTACCCTCGGCATAGATTTAAACATAAGTTCAACCTAGTCTTGACAACCGAACTATATACTCCCTCCGTTCCTAAATATAAGTCTTTTTATAGAGATTCTAATGCGGACTACGTACGAAGCAAAATGAGTGAATCTACACTTTAAAATACGTCTATATACATCCGTATATATTTCGCATTGTAATCTCTAAAAGGACTTATATTTAGGAACGAAGGGAGATAAATTCGAACTTAAACTACACTAAACTTAAACTACACTAGACTACTCATCATCATCGCCGTAGTAAAGATCGAGACAATCTTGCCTCGACATGCCACCGCCCATTGGGTCCGGGCCGGTGCCGTCGTCGTCGGAGTCAGGAAGATGCGCCATCACTCCTCGGCGTCGAACGGCTTCTCATCCTAGCCGCCGTCGTCGTCGCCATGCACCTCGTCGTCGGAGAAGGCGATGACCTCCCCGCCATGCTCCGCGAATATCGCTCGCTCCGCCTCCACGAGGTCGGGATGCTGGCAGCGGAGGTCCGCCATGTACGCCTCGTCATCAGTTAACCTGATCATGCATGTTTCATAGTCCATTGCTGCAACATACACATGTACTAGCTAGCATAGGACCCTGAGAAAACCTCAGGTACCAATTTCCTGTATGGAAATGCATGCAAGTTAAACCAAAACACTTCGGTAATGATATAGAGCTGACGTTGGCCAAGAACGTTTCTTGCGCGACGCGACATACGCCGTTACATCCAGCCACACGGATCTTGATGCATGCCGGCCGGCTTTAGGTTTTTTTTTTTGGGTGGGCTTTAGAGTTAGTTACGGCAGTCCGTACTAGTAGTATTTAGGTTTGCATGCAATCTGATCAACCAGTAACCGCCCCGATTTTAGCGATCGCCTTCCTTCCATGTACTGGAGAAATTTAGGGAAAATCGTTGATCAGTTTTGAAGTCGCCGTGCTGACCATGCCGATCAAAAGACGCCAACGTGTTCGCACTCGCACGCTGCCGGCATCGGCGTCGGCGAGGGAGACACTGGCGGAGCTACTCACAGGCAAAACTGTGCCGTGGCCCGCCCAGCAAAATCCCAAAAAAAAAATTTATATACATTTTTTTTTGAGTGGCTAAAAATAAAATAAAATTTATATACATGTGCGCCATAGCCCAAACACCCAGCCCACATGATGGGCAGCCCACCCACGCTCCATACTCCATAACACAAAGACGCTCCCGGTCCAACAGTCAACAGAGTAGCACAGCCGAACAGATCCATCCCTACTCTACTCGCATCCATTCCCTGTTCGTGTACTTCACTAGGGCACGGTGCCGGACGACGGCGGAGGACCAGCCGCTGGCGCAGCTACAACTAGTCGGAACTAGCCCCAACTCTGCCCAGTGGTGATCCATCCCGCATCCCCCATCTGATGTGGCAGCACTAGCTGCGGCCGTGCGGCGGCGAGCCGGCCAGTTGCGACCCGGCAGCGGCGGCAAGCAGAGCAACGAGCGGCGACTGGAATTGAGCTACTGGCCGCTACAAGGACGACCAGCCCATCTGCTGCAGGCGACCCAAGAAGACAACAAGCAGTCAAGCACAGGTAAATTTCTCTCTTGAATTGTTTCCCCAATTTCAGCTGCACGGGTCAAAGTAAATCTGAAATTCAGAGTTAGCAATTTTCAGTCAGCTGATCTTTACAAATTGTAATTTAGGTGCATTTGTCATGGGCAAAGCTAGCCAGCGAAGAATTGATTTAGTTTTTAAAAGGAAAAGAGATGACACAAATGAAGTTGAGGAGGATCCTTCATCACGTGCAGATCATCCTGTTCCTCTACCCTTGATTGAATTGGAACAACAACAGCAGCAGAACCAAAATGGTCTTCAACAAAATGACCTACGTTTGCTCATTACCCTCCCAGTTTCTACAGCGAGTGCTGAACGTGCATTTTCTAGTATGAAGATCATTAAAACAAGGTTGTGGAATAAGATGGAAGATGATCATCTTGCCAACAACTTGCTCGTTAACATAGAGGGTGATATTCTGGAGAAATACAGCTATGAAGATATCATTGACGTCTTTAGAAGCATGGCGGAGAAAGCTGATTTATAGTATGTAACACCTTGATGATCATGGCTGATGCTAAACTATTATGGCTTCTTTTGCTTAGTACTAGTAAATATGTACATAAATATGTGTGTGCATCTTGTAATCAATGAGAACAAGTATGCAGCTCCAAACTGACTATGCCTATTGAAATAGCATATGGTTGAAAATTTAATTTTTTATGTGCTCTTCAGTAGCTTGGCCCGCCCAGTTTTTTCCTTGTAGCTCCGCCACTGGACGGAGACGTTCTCAGTCGACCTCCTGCTCGAGATCGTCGCCCGCTCTGACGTGAAAACCATCGTCCGCTGCGCCGCAACCGGCAGGACCCTCCACCGCGCCATCCTCCACCCGGCCTTCCGCCGCCGCCTCGCGCTTCAAGCAGCGGCCGGCATCGAGTTCGACCCCGCCCTCCTCGTCGGCGTCTCGTACCTGAAATACTACGACGACGATAGCAGCGACGACACCACCCACGGCGTCGTTCGTACCGGCGAACCAACCCGGCGTCGCGCCTCCGGGACGCCGTCAGCATCCGTCCCCACCAGCGGTTCAAGCCCGTGGCCGCCCGAGATGCTCTGTTCCTCCGCTGGTGCGATTCGCCCCAGGTCGACCTGCACGTCTGCAACACGCTCACGGGCCAGGTCACCGAGCTACCTCTCGCCACCGTGCCCGACGTGTACCATCGCGTCTTGCTCAGCGTCGGCGACGCCGGTGGCTCATTCGAGGTACTCGTCGCGGACGAAAGCATGCGATTCCAGATCTTCTCGTCCAAACACGGCAAATGGGGCGCCATCCGTGAAGCATCCGTCACCTGGCACAACAAGCACCAGATAAGCACCTGCCCTCGCCCGGCCATCATCGGCCGCACCGTCTACTGGATCATCCGTGAGGACCGCTGGAAACACTACCTCGCTCTGGACGTCGACGCGGTGGAGGCCACGGTGATGGAGCTCCCGCCAGGCTTTGTCTCCAGGATGCTGCGCTGCCATTACAGCGAAAAGCACGTCCTCCTGGCCTCGGTGCGTGGCCAGCTGAGCTTGCTCGTCACGGAGACCCTTGGGATATCGGTGTGGACGTTAACCTCCCGCTCGGCGAAGACATGGAACCGGCGGCTGGTGATCGGGGCGAGCGAGATCTTGAGGCAGGCGGGGTTCTTACATGTGAGAGACGATCTCACGCGCACACCCTTTGACCTCGAGGGGTTTGGGCAAAGAAGCGGCTCATTGATCATGTCTGCGTGCTCTTCCGACTCGACATTGGAATTAAGGAGGCACCCGTCGTCAAGAGGATCGGTAGCATAGAAAGTGGCCGTGTCAAGGACCTATTCTTGCACGAGATAGATCAAACCTCTTATCTACAGGTCATGAAATTTTTCTGAGCGTGCACTGTTTTGCGTTCTTTATTCTTTCTCATGCAACATTTTCTTTCGTCCTTTGTTTGTAGCAAAATTGCTAGGCAACATGTGGCCAATTTTATTTTATTTTTATTAGAAACTTTCACCGGCGAGGAAAGGATCCTCACCTGAATATATTGCACAGCAATCTCGCAAGCACAAGGCCATTGAGAGGAAAGAAAGTCGCAGCACAAGCAAGCATGAGCTTTAAGTTCAGGTTTTATGAGACGGTTTGACCATAGATATAGATCAAAGAGACCGATTCTTATTACATTTGTCACCGTTAATTAGGCATTACTGACGGTAAGGCATTCCTCGCACCGCAATTTTCTAGAACGTCGTGAGGATACAAAGATGGTGAGAGTGTGCGGCAACCCCGTGGGCGGCTTGGTTTCCCATATGTCTTCGAAGTGGGAGATAGACAGTTGGATTCCTACTTTACTCCATATCCTGGCAGCAGTAGGACATCGAATGAAGAGGTGGAACCGATCCTTGTAGCTGCATTCGACTTTGCAACAAAGGTAGTCTAGTGTTGCAACATGTGGCCCTGCTTTGCAGCAAAAAAAAGAGTGATGACCAGCCTTGCAACATTGGGTCTCTAACTTGCATTGTGCGTCCGACATGCAACAACGATGGCCGTCTTTGCAATGTCCATGTGGTCAGCTACTCAGCTTTGCACCATTCGCATTCCCGGCTTGCGGTAGCGTCTACTATCCTTGTAGTGTTATGTAGTTGGCTTTGTTGCAGCAAAAGAGCAACGACAACCGGTCTTGCGTCGGCGTGCTTCCTGGTTGCAGAAACAGGTTATCGGCCCTTGTAGCATCGGCGCCTCCCGCTTGGAATGGCGACACCCGATCAATGTTAGTGTAGATCAACAAGGTGATTTTTTGGTTAACGTCTCGCAGGCAAAACATAGAGAAACAGAAACATCCATGTATGCAGCATGGAAGCCAAACAGTTGCAGCACCGCAGACAGTCCCCAAAGCATCCGGCATATCGTCTGTGTTTGCAGCAAAATTCACGGACAAACTAGCCGCAGTGTCGGATGATAGACAAAGTATGAGCGTCGGGACGTCGGGCCATTGGGCGGCGAGCGGCCGTGTGCTCTCTGGCGCTCTGCACAGGAGCAGGTTCACACACACATGGACAAGTCTTTGGTGAGGGCTACGCACATGCACGGAATGTTGCAATTGTATCGACGGTGGTGAGGGCTACGCACATGCACGGAATGTTGCATGCAGCCGCTCTTATGACAAGGCTACGCGCGCGTGATCGGACGGCTCCGCGGGCGACGGAAGCCAGTTGAATCTGATCTTTTTCCATCGGATTAACTTGGTAACCGCCCCGATTTTAGCGACGGCCTTCCATTCATTGGAGCCGGAAATCGCTGGTCAGTTGAAGATTTGTATATCCCCTCGACAGTCCGTGCCGCCGGTTGCTCAGAGTTCCACCATGCCGACCAAACGACGACGACGGGTTCCTCAGCAGCCGGCGTCCGCGAGAGAGGCCCTCTCGTTCGATCTCCTGCTCGAGATCGTCCTACGCTCTGACGTCACGACCGTCGTCCGCTGCGCCGCGACCGGCAGGATCCTCCGCCGCGCCATCCTCGACCCGGCCTTCGTCCGCCGCCTCGCGCTTCAAGCAGCGGCCGACGGCGGCCGCTTCAAGTTCGACCCCGCCCTCCTCCTCGCCGTCTCGTACCATGAATTCGACTACCAAAGCAACACCCCCAACTATCGCATCATCCATGCTCCAGACCCAGCAATCCGGCGTCTCGCCAGCCTGGACGCCGACAGCATCCACCCCCCGGGGCTCATGCCCCTGGTCGCCCGACACGGTTTGTTCCTCCACCGGTGCGTTTTCCGCTGTATTGGCGGCATCTCCCTGCACGTCGTCAACACCCTCACTGGCCACGTCACCCGGCTACCCCTAGCCACCGTGCCCGAGGCGTACCGACGCGCCTTGCTAAGCGTCGGCGACGGTGGCTCCTTCGAGCTGCTCCTCACGGACGATCGCCTGCGATTCCAGATCTTCTCGTCCGACGGCAAATGGGGCGTCGTCCGCGAGGCCTGCTTCGTCCCCCCGTACCACCCCCAAACGAATGGGGTGACCTTTTTCGATCCCGCCGTCGTCGGCCGCACCGTCTACTGGATCTATCGTCGAAGCGGCTCGCGAAAGAACCCGGAGTGGAGGATCCTCGCCCTAGATGTCGATGCGGCGCAGGCAAGGATAATGGACCTCCCGGCAAGCTGCGTCTCCAGCATGATGCCCTACAAGGACGACAAGGGCGAGCAAAGCCTTATGGACAAGCACCTTCTCCTGGCCTCGGTGCGTGGCCGGCTGAGCTTGCTCGTCATGGAGAGCATTGGGATATCGATGTGGACGCTGTCGCCGGCCACCTCTGGCTCGGCAGAGACATGGAACCGGCAACTAGTTATTGGAGCGGCGGAGATATTGAGGCAGACGGGCTTCGTGATCTACGATAACCTCATGCGCACACCCTTTAACCTCGAAGGCTTCGGGGAAAGAAGCGGCTCCATGATCCTGTCACTGGGCTGTGGCTCTGGCCAGCTCTTTCGGCTTGACCATGGAATTTCGGAGGAAGCACCTGTTGTCAAGCGGCTGATTAGCCCTGGAAGTGTTCGGGTCTCGGGAGTGTTCTTGCATGAGACAGATCGGATCACTTTGTTGAAAGCCATGAAATCTTTCTGAGCTTGTACAATTGCCCTTTTCCAGCCCCATTAGCATGAAGGCCTGGGGGTAGCATATTCAAATATTCAATAATTAAATCAATTCGGCATTGTATCGATGCAGATATTCTCTTATGCAAAAACTTTAAACAACATAGGTGGTTGTTTGCGTGGGGGGATTTTGCGGATATTTTCTTAACCCTCATCCATTTAGGAGGAGAATATTGCGTATGTTCGCTAAACTTGATGGTATTTTATTCTCTATTGTTGCGATATAAATGACAATGTAAAAATATAGAAGGGAGTGACTAGGGCACATCTAGATGTGACATAGTTATGTCACATCTAAGTATGACATCAGCATCACCTCACCCCATAACAAGCCCACCCCCCTTGTGCTTGTTTGTTTGTTTGTTTTCCTTTTTTTGTCTCCTATTTTTTGTTGGTCCCGTTTTTCCTTCTCTCAGTTTTTTTCTTGCTTATCTCTTGTTCCTGTGTGTCGCGATTAACTAGAAAAGCAATTGTCCAGATTCTGGAACGATGCACGGAAGGGATGAAGCGTATATATGTGTGCATATACAAACAACGACGATAGTGAGTGCATGCATGCATGATAGCTAGCCAGCTTCCATGTATCTCACGATTCAGCAGAGATTTTTGAAACCTTCTAAGTACGAATCTGACAAATGGATGAATGATCATGTTTGGACAACCGTACATGGTAAACATGACTTATATAAAAAAGGAAATAATAAAATTACATTTTTTATAAAATGTTTGTTTATTTTAATAATGTACTGAAATCACACAGAAAAGTTTGTAAATTTAAAAAAATAACATGAATATGAAACAATGTTCAAAAATTCTAGAAAATGCTCATGAAGTTAAAAAATGTTAATTTAATATTTTTTGGTGAAATATTTTCTTGCACATTTTAAAAAAGTTCATGAATTAGAAAGGAATTAGCAAATTTTAAAGAAAAAACGTGAATTTAAAAAGTTAGTAAAAAATGTTCATGAAATTAAAAAAATGTCTACGAATTTGGGAAGAGATCATGATTTTTTTTAAGTTACAAACATAAATTTAAAAAACAAAACCTTGATTTTTAAAAAAAGTTACAAACATAAATTTTAAAAAATAAAACCTTGACAAGAAAGAAGGCCCTCAATTGCATACTAGGGGAGGAGTTGCAATCTACCCTGCTACAATGCCTTTCGATGGTCGACATGCAACTGGGGACCCTCGACAAACACCGTTAGTTGCGAGTCGATGGTCGGCTTGCAACTAGGGGCCACGATAAAACACACCCCCTAGTTGCGAGTCGATGCTCAGCATGCAACTAGGGATCCTCGACAAACACACACACCCCTAGTTGCGAGTCGATGGTGGACATGCAACTGGGGACCCTCGACAAACACACACACCCCCTAGTTGCGAGTCGATGGTCGTCATGCAACTGGGGACCCTCAACGAACACACACACCCCTAGTTGCGAGTCCATGGTCGTCATGCAACTGGGGACCCTCGACAAACACACACACCCCTAGTTGCGAGTCGATGGTCGGCTTGCAACTGGGGACCCTCGACAAACACACACACCCCTAGTTGCGAGTCGATGGTCGACATGCAACTGGGGACCCTCGACAAACACACACCCCCTAGTTGCGAGTCGATGGTTGACATGCAACTGAGGACCCTCCACAAACACACACACCCTTAGTTGCGAGTCGATGGTTGACATGCAACTGGAGACCCTCTACAAACACATACAGCCTTAGTTGCGAGTCGATGGTCGACATGTAACTGGGGAACCTCGACAAAACACAGACTCGCCTAGTTGCGAGTCGATGGTCTGCTTGCAACTGGGGACCCTCGACAAACACACACACCCCTAGTTGCGAGTCGATGGTCTGCTTGCAACTGGGGACCCTCGACAAACACACACACACCCTTAGTTGCGAGTCGATGGTCGATATGCAACTAGGGACCCACGACAAAACACACACCCCCTAGTTGCGAGTCGATGGTCGGCATACAACTGGGGACCCTCGACAAACACACACACCCCTAGTTGCGAGTCCATGGTCGTCATGCAACTGGGGACCCTCGATAAACACACACACCCCCTAGTTGCGAGTCGATAGTCGGCTTGCAACTGGGGACCCTTGACAAACACACACACACCCTTAGTTGCGAGTCGATGGTCGACATGCAACTGGGGACCCACGACAAAACACACACACCCCCTAGTTGCATGTCGACGGTCGTCATGCAACTGGGGACCCTCGACAAACACACACACCCCTAGTTGCGAGTCGATGCTCAGCATGCAACTAGGGACCCTCGACAAACACACACACCCCCTAGTTGCGAGTCGATAGTCGGCTTGCAACTGGGGACCCTTGACAAACACACACACACACCCTTAGTTGCGAGTCGATGGTCGACATGCAACTGGGGACCCACGACAAAACACACACACCCCCTAGTTGCATGTCGATGGTCGTCATGCAATTGGGGACCCTCGACAAACACACACCCCCCTAGTTGCGAGTCGATGCTCAGCATGCAACTAGGGACCCTCGACAAACACACCCCCCCTAGTTGCGAGTCGATGGTCGGCTTGCAACTGGGGACCCTCGACAAACACACACACCCCTAGTTGTGAGTCGATGGTTGACATGCAACTGGGGGCCGCCGTACAAACACACAAACACTTAGTTGCGAGTTGATGGTTGCCATGCAACTGGGGACCACGACAAACACACAAAAGCACCCTTAGTTGTGAGTCGATGGCCAGCTTGCAACTGGGGGGCCCCAACAAACACACACACCCTTAGTTGCGAGTCGATGGTGGACATGCAACTGGGGACCCTCGACAAACACGCACACCCCCCTAGTTGCGAGTCGATGGTTAACATGCAACTGGACCCGTAGAAACACACTCCCCTCCCCCTCCCCCTTCCCGAGTTGCGAGTCAATAGTTGGCTTGCAACTGGGAGCCCTCGACAAACACACATTGACAACGGCCCCCCAGTTGCGAGTCGATGGTTGACTTGCAACTGGGGTCCCTCGACAAACACACACATCCTTAGTCGCGAGTCGATGGGTGACATGCAACTGGGGACCGCGACAAACACACACAGACACCGCCCCCCAGTTGTGGGTTGATGGTACAGCTTCAGTTGCGAGTCGATTGTAGAGTTGTAACTAGGGCCATCGACAAACACACATACACCACCCCCCCTCCTCTAGTTGCGAGTCGATGTTCTTCTTCAGATTTCGAAACAAAAACAAACGGAAAAATGGAAGAACAGGGGAGGGGAACGGGACAACAGGGGGAGGGGAACAGGCGAAAGGAGAGTGACAAACTCGATGGAGGCTGCCGTATCGATCTAATGTACTCTGGGGCTAGACTCTTCGTATTCTAAAACAGCCCATATCAAACCAAGGCGACGGTGGCCCAACAAAAAAAACAAAAAACAGCCGCGCTCCGTTGCAGGCCTCCCAGCCCGACAAGACGATACGACGGGACACGGATCGATCGTGACGCGTGCGATCACTCGAGCATGAAAACACAAAGCACAAACAGATCGGACGGCTGGACATAAAACTGATGTCACCAAAAATAATCAAATTTAAAAAATCATAAATTACAAACAAATAAATTTAATAGATAAAAGGAGAAAAAAGGAAGCGAAAAATAACGCAGCCCAGCTCCTTCAATTCTGCCCGTACAAAAAGGCCTAGGCGCAGACAAAAAGGCCGGGCCCAGTTTCGTATCAAGTGCAAGCCAGAGCATGTCTCTTCCATAGAGCATGTCTTTGCGACATCGAACTTGAAAGGAAACCGAAATAGGCAACGACAAGCGACATAGCCTGTCTCTTCCACTTCTACAACGTAGAGCAGATGAAATGGACCACAAAGAGCAGAAGCAAAAATAGACCTGATAAAAAATGGGCCACAAGAGCAGTTGGGTATCTAGAGTGGACTTGCAACTAGGACAAAAAAAAGACGGGGTCCTAGTTGCATCTCGGGGGTGGAGTTGCAACTGGGAAAAAATGGTCACCTCTCTTCCCCGAGTTGTGTGTAGAGGGTGGACTTGCAACTGGGACAAAAATGGGTTGGTACCCCTAGTTGCGTGTCGAGGGTGAAGTTGCAACTGGAACAAAAATGGGTCGGCCCCTAGTTGCGTATCGAGGGTGGAGTTGCAAGTGGGACAAAATTGGTTGGGCCCCCAGTTGCGTATCGAGAGTGGACTTGCAACTAGGACAAAAAAGACAGGCCCCAATTACATGTCGGGGGTGGAGTTGCAATTGGGACAAAGAAATGGGTTGAGCCCCAGTTGCGTGTCGAGGTGTGGACTTGCAACCGAGACAAAAACATGGGCCAAACCCCAGTTGCGTATCGAGGGTGGACTTGCAACTATGACAAACACAGACGGGTCCAGTTGCATGTCAGGGGAGAAGTTGCAACTGGGACAAAAAGGGTTAGGCCCCCCAGTTGCATATCGAGGGTGGACTTGCAACCAGGACAAAAAATGGGTCAGGCCTCAGCTGTGTATTGAGGGTGGACTTACAACTAGGACAAAAAATGGTGGGCCTAGTTGCATGTCGGGGGTGGAGTTGCAGCTGAGACAAAAGGGTCACCCCCTCCCCCCAGTTACGTGTCGAGGATGGACTTGCAACTGGGACAAAAAAATGGGTCAGCCCCCAGTTGCATATCGAGGGTGGACTTGCAACTAGGACAAAAAAGGTGGGCCCCAGTTCCATTCCGGTAGTGGAGTTGCAATTGGGACAAAAGAGGGGCGGACGCCACTAGTTGCATGTCGAGTGTAGACTTGCAAATGGGACATTCAGGCCCAATTGCGTGTCGAGTGTGGACTTGCAAATGGAAAAAAGGCGGGGGCCCCAACTGCATGTCAGGGGTCGAGTTGCAACGGGGACAAAAATGATCGCCCCCAGTTGTGTGTCGAGGGTGGATTTGCAAAATGGGACTAAAATGAATCGGGCCTAGTTTTGTGTCGAGTATGGGCTTGCACTGGGACAAAAAAATGGAACGACCCTCCAATTGCATGTCGGGTGTGGAGTTGCAACTCGGGACAAAAATGAATTGGGCCCTCCAGTTGCATATTGAGGGTGGAGTTGCAACTATGACAAAATTGGTCGGGCTCCTAATTGCATATCGAGGTGGACTTGCAACTGGGACAAAAAAAGGCAGGCTCCCCGATTGCATGCAAGGGATGTAGTTGGACGTGCAATTAGGACAAAAATGGGACAGGCCCCAGTTGCATGTCGGGGGAGGACTTGCAACTCGGACAAAGAAAAAGACAGCTCACAATTGCATGTCAGAGGTTGAGTTGCAACTGGGAAGAAAAGAGTCCGTTGCGTGTCCAAGGTGGACTTGTAACTAGGAAAAATAGGGTTCGAGCCTAGTTGCGTATTAAGGATGGATTCTTATCTGGGACAAAAAACAGACCCCACCTGTTGTTGCAGGCGAAGTCAAACCGGCCAACAAAAGAATGCACAACAAATAAACAACGACCAGCGAGGCAGGGGATCGAGCGCTTGCACGAAAATTATGGCGAAGTTAGATGAGATATTGTTAAAAATTATATAGATGAGACACTGGTAAAAAAGTCTGAATTTAAAGAACTGCATAAATGAATAAAAAAAAAGACAAATGCAAATAGACTAGGGACATAGCTGCACATGGGAGTGAGAAGGCTCACAGTCACGGAAATACCTAAAAAGAAGCTCGACTCTTGCCATTCTCTACAGATCCATATACGAGTACTAACTACCACACACAAACAAAAAAAAGAATGAAAAAACGCAGCCCACAAACACACAGGCAAAAGGCAGCCACGTCACTGACCCACGGACGACGCAAGCGAGCTCTGGACACAGCGACAACGGAAACGACGCGAACAAGCGACGCAAAAGGGACACCAGCACGCGCGCGAGACACAGCAACAACGATAAAAAAAACCAGATTTGCACGAATCTTACAGCCCCTAATCCTATGGTGGACAACTTAGATGTGACTTAACTAAAAAACATCTAGATGTGAATTAGCAAATCCGAAAAATATATGTTATTGCTTGGCAACACGCTAGTAACACATGGATTTTTTTTTTCGAGAGTATGCAAATTGTGTACCGCATTTTTGTACAAGGGAGAAATTTGATTACAAGAAACCTAACGAGATGCGAACATCATCGTCGGTGCAGCCACTCCAAAGAAACTACGTTGTAAACCTCTTACTCCATTCCTAAATCGGACGCATTGAATTTAAATTGGAGTTCTGTAGAAGTTGTTGATATCAATTATTAACAAAATACCGAGACTTTTAAGTTTGACAAAAGATTGAACAAAATATGATAGAATTATTATGGATTTTGTGATTGATTTTGCAGGTGACTCCCTGTAGATATCTCTAGATTAGAGTATAATAAACTCTGCGTGTCTTGCCTTATACCGGTATACGTACAGTAGTATACAAATTTACTCCGTGTTCACGTTAGTGTCCGTGTCCGTGTGTGGGTCCTCGATAGTAATACGGCCGGACCAGCGTGGCCTAGTCCTAGTCCAACACAAGTTCCCTGCATCGATCGCCTATAAACATACGGCGTACGTCTGATCTCGAGGAAGCACAACAACAGCACACGAGTTATTTCGATTTCGATCAGCCAAGACGACAAAGGCGAAGGCGAACTACGTACCGGGAGTTGACGCCGGCCATGGAGGAGTGGGTGTTTCTCGGCGAGAGCGGCAGCGACGCCGACACCGTGTGCTCCGTGGACGACAAGGGCAGCGAGACGGACTTTGCCATGGTGCAGCTCCGCCGAAGCCGTGCCAAGGCTGACGGCGGCGGCAAGAACCAAGACGAGGAGGTGAGCGACGACGACGACGATTACTTCGATCTCAACCTCCCGGCCCTCTCAGGCAGCAAGGCCGTCTTCGGCGCCAACGGAGATTGCTTCGATCTCGATCTGGTGGCTAGCATCCTAAGCATGGGCAGCGTTGGGTACGACAGCGGGATCCACGGTGCCGACACCGAGGACGACATTGACACGGTGAGCCTTGGTGCGGCGGACGGCGACGGCGACGGCACCGTGCACCCAGAGCGCGTCGTCTGTGCCCACTGCGCCAACATCGACACCGATCAGAGCTCCGACATGGCCGGATTGGTCAAGTACGACGACATTGATACTGGCAGCTCAGACTCGTGGGAGAGTGACTACGGCGATAACGACGAGCTCTCAGACGAGGATGACACCGACGGCTCTGACTCGGCGGAGTTGGTCAAGTACGACGACATCGACACCGGCAGCTCTGACTCGTGGGAGAGCGACTACGACGACAACGATGAACTGTCGGACGAGGATAACACCGATGGCAATATCGCTCCGCAGCAGCGCCGCTTGACAGCCATAGCAGCGTGGCGCCCCCCTAGTGCACCCCACCTCTTCTTCACCCAACGGAGCCGATCGACTTACAAGAGCACGGGCGTTAACAACAATGAAACTGTGAGCTACTCCGACGCGGCGAAGGGCGACAACGGCGACGACATCGAGAGCTCCGACGAAGATACCGAGAGCTCTGATGTGTCGAACAGCGACAACGGTGATCACACCAAGACCTCTTACACGTCGTTGACTCACCGGGATGAGGTTATCTCAGGGTTCGTCGGTACAATGATGACTAGAGCAGATGCGCTAGCGCGGTTCGACGCGGTGGAATCGGCGTTAGAGCTCCCGCAATACAATCTGAGCAGATCCGACATCAACGCCTGGAAGGCCGCCCTCGGCAAGGGGAGGGCGGAAATTGCCGCGCGGCCGCGGCCCCCCGTCGCGCCCCACCTCTTCTTCACCCAGTCGAGCCGATCGACCTAGCTCGCGACGCGACTTTTAGATTTTGATTGAAAATTGAGATATATACTGCATTGTCAGTACCGTGTGCTTCCATCTTATCCAGCTACTGTATATATTTTTACATCTGCTAGGGCTTTATTACAGTCTTATATGAATTGATGACACTGTATTGGTGGTTGACTAGTGTTTATCTTAGTTATTAGTTACTGGCTTACTGCACATGTAATTGGAGTGTCGGATGCTTCGTTATAGTGATTTCTTCACGGGTGTCTACATCCTAGTACAAAAGCCATATCATCCGTGGTATATTTCAATCTCAGTATTAGCTGTTTTTTATTTTACTAAGACAATATCTGCAGTATTATGTTGCGATTTCACAATTTATCACCACAAATTAAATTTCGTTTCAGTGTTTGTAGTTGTCGCTAGGTGCTCTACGGATCTGAATGTAATTTTTATTATTTCTGGAGTTCGTTGTACTGCCATGATTGATGGTTAATAGATCGAAAGTTTTCCCACAAATTTTTTTTGTTGCAATTGCGATTAGCACATGATTTACTATAGTTGATGTGAAGGATTTTTTTTATAATAGAGACATGTTGCAACAACTTATATATGTGTTAATGCAATGATTTTTTGTTGTGCAATAGGCTATTTTTCTAGTAGTCTTTAATGCAACGAATAACATGATGCGCAAACATTGGAGTCATACGACCTAAGAGCAGCTCTAGCAGAGTCGCCATATTGACAATGCTGCCGAGGTGAGGTGCAAACTCTGAGTCATATTTACTACCATCATAATCATGGGACCCACTCGTGAACAGGGCATCGTTTTTGGGAAATACCATCATATTAGCAGGTATTATGTTGATTTGGCTAATATGACGACTTTGGTAGAGTTGCTCTAAGATTTGTTCTTCCCAACGAGGTTGCCACCGACCGCCAACAGTTGCGCACCATCGCCTTTTTCCTTCCACAGATGATAAGAGCGTCGTGGATTGGGTCAGTCGATGTTCATGCAATACATGTCAAGCAACTCCAGGTTGGCGAGAAAGGCAGGGTGGTCAAGGGCGAGGAATGGGCTGGTGGCTGCTCCAACGTATTTATAATTTTTTATTGTTCCATGCTATTATAGTATCAATCTTGGATCTTTTTATATGCAATTATATATCATTTTTTGGGACTAACCTATTAACCTAGTGCCCAGTGCCAGTTGTTGTTTTCTGCTTGTTTTTGGTTTTTCAGGAAATCAGTACCAAACGAAGTCCAAATGCCAGAAGGTTCACGAAACCCCCACAAGGCAACAGGGCGCGGCCCCGGGGGGGGGGGGGGGGGGGGCTGATGCCTTGTGGGGCCCTCGTGGCTCCGTTTGACCTAATTTCACTTCTATAAATTTTCAAATATTCGGAAACCAAAAGAAAGCCACCCCGAATAACTTTTACACCGCCGCAAGCCTCTGTTCTTCCGCGATCCCATCTGGAGGCCTTTTCTGGTACTCTGCCGGAGGGGGAATCGATCACGGAGGGCTTCTACATCAACCTTGCTGCCCTTCCGATGATGTGTGAGTAGTTTACCACAGACCTACGGGTCCATAGCTAGTAGCTAGATAGCTTCTTCTCTCTCTTTGATCTTCAATACCATGTTCTCTTCGATGTTCTTGGAGTTCTATCCGATGTAATCTTCTTTTGCGGTGTGTTTGTTGGGATCCGATGAATTGTGAGTTTATGATCAGATTATTCATGAGAAATATTTGAGTCTTCTCTGAACTCTTTTATGCATGATTATTATAGCTTTGTATTTCTCTCCGATCTATCGATTTGGTTTGGCCAGCTAGATTGGTTTATCTTGCAATGAGAGAGGTGCTTTGTGATGGGTTCAATCTTGCGGTGCTCAATCCCAGTGACAGAAAGGGACATGACATGTATTTGTATTGTTGCCATTAAGGATAAAAAGATAGAGTTTAATCATATTGCTTGAGTTTACTTTGTCTACATCATGTCATCTTGCTTAAGGCATTACTATGTTTCATACTTAATACCCTAGATGCATGCTGGATAGCGGTTGATGGGTGGAGTAATAGTAGTAGATGCAGGCAGGAGTCGGTCTACTTGTCTCGGACGTGATGCCTATATACATGATCATTGCCATGAATCCGTCATAATTATTTGCTTTTCTATCAATTGCCCAACAGTAATTTGTTTACCCACCGTATGTTCTGCGCTCGAGAGAGAAGCCTCTAGTGAAAACTATGGCCCCCGGGTCTACTTTTATCATATATTAAAATCCAAAAATGCCTTGCTGCAATTTATTTACTTTTATTTTATTTAGTATTTTAGTTTATCTATCTATCACTATCAGAATTAATCCTTGCAAATAACCGCTAAGAGGATTGACAACCCTCTTATTTGCGTTGGGTGCAAGTATTTGCTTTTGCGTGTGCAGGTGCTGCCAACGGGATTTTGCGTGGTTCTCCTATTGGATTGATAACCTTGGTTCTTAACTGAGGGAAATACTTATCTCTACTATACTGCATCATACCCTCCTCTTCGAGGAAATACCAACACAGTCTACAAGTTGTAGGAAGAATTTCTAGCGCCGTTGTTGGGGAGACATCACCAAAATTTATCAAGTACCTACGCACAAACTATCATCCACTGGCATTTATTTTATTTGCCTTTTTATTTGCATTTGCCTCTCGTTTTCATCTCCCCCACTTTAATTTTTTTACAAAAACACAAAAATATTTTTATTTGCTTGTTTGCTAGTTTGCTTGCTTCGTCGCGATGTCTCAAGAAAACACAAAATTGTGTGACTTTTCCAATACTAGTAATAATGATTTTATTAGTACTCTTATTGCTCCTCTCGCAACTAGTGCAGAGTCGTGTGACATTAATGCTGCTTTGCTTAATCTTGTTATGAAAGAACAATTTTCTGGTAGTCCTAATGAAGATGATGCATCCCATCTTAATACTTTCGTTGAGCTTTGTGATATGCAAAAGAAAAAAGATGTGGATAATGATATTGTCAAATTAAAATTATTTACATTCTCACTACGAGATCGTGCTAAAACTTGGTTTTCATCCTTGCCTAAAAATAGTATTGATTCTTGGGATAAGTGTAAAATGCTTTTATTACCAAGTATTTTCCACCCGCTAAGATTATTTCTTTAAGAAATCAAATTATGAATTTTAAGCAACTTGAGCATGAACATGTTGCACAATCTTGGGAGAGAATTAAATTAATGATAAGAAATTGCCCACCACATGGTTTAAATTTATGGATGATCATACAAATTTTTTATGCGGGACTAAACTTTGTTTCTAGAAATTTGCTAGACTCTGCCGCAGGTGCTACTTTTATGGAAATTACATTGGGAAAAGCTGCAAAACTTCTTGACAATATTATGAGAAATTATTCTCAATGGCACACTGAACGAACTCCAACTGATAAGAAGGTAAATTCTGTTGAAGAAATTAATACTTTGAGTGATAAGATGGATGCTCTTATGAAATTGGTTGCTAGTAAAAGTGCTCATATTGATCCTAATGATGTGCCATTGTCTACTTTGATTGAGCAAAATAATGATACTATTGATGTGAATTTTGTCTCTAGAAATAATTTCAACAACAATGTTTATAGGGGTAATTTCAATCCTAGACCGTTTCCTGGAAATTCCTCTAATAATTATGGTAATTCCTATGGTAATCCATATAATAATAATAATAGGATACCCTCTGATCTTTGAAGTAATATTAAAGAATTTATTAATTCTCAAAATAATTTTAATGCTATGATAGAAGAAAAATTGAATAGAGTTGATGAATTGTCTAGGAACATGGATAGAATTGCTCATGATGTTGAAAATCTCAAAATTAAAATTTTGCCACCCAAGCATGATATAAATGAGTCCATTAAAGCTATCTATGTCTCCATTAATGAAAGTAAAGAAAGGACCGCTAGGTTGAGAGCCAAGCGAGAATTTCTAGAAAAAGCTATTCTACCCGGTTTCTATCATAATAATGATGAAGATATTAAAATGATTGGTGTCACCCCTATTGAATCATTATTTAGTAATATAAAACTTATGAAAAAGGGAATGAAGAAGAGTCAACTTTAGATAGAAGGAGTCCCAATTGCTTGAAGGGTGATAATCTTAATGATAAAAATGAAAAAAATGGGTTTGGAGAGGTCAAAACTTTAAATAGTAATGCACCCACTACTCTGGATTACAAGGACTTTAATTATGATAGTTGTTCCTTAATTGAGTGTATTTCCTTGTTGCAATCCGTGATTAATTCACCAAATGCATATGAACAAAATAAAGCTTTCACTAAACATATTGTAGAAGCTATGATGAAAGCTCATGAAGAAAAACTTGAAATTTTGATTCTGTACTGGAGCATCAGAAAAATCTGAAATTTTTACACAGTATTGGTATATGAATTTTTTAACGTTGTCCCAATGTTTCAGAATTTTTGGAGTTACAGAAGTATATCTTGTAAATAGATCTTTATAGACTATTCTGTTTTAGACAGATTCTGTTTTTGTTGCATAGTTTGTTTATTTTGATCAATCTATGGATCGTTGATATGTCTCCAACGTATCTATAATTTTTTATTGTTCCACGCTATTATAGTATCAATCTTGGATGTTTTTATATGCAATTATATATTATTTTTTGGGACTAACCTATTAACCTAGTGCCCAGTGCCAGTTACTGTTTTCTGCTTGTTTTTGGCTTTTCAGAGAATCTGTACCAAACGAAGTCCAAATGCCATGAAAATTGTTGGAGATTTTTTTCTGGACAAAAGAGACCTTGGAAGCTTCGGGAGGAGGCTAGAAGCCTCATGTTGGAAATATGCCCTAGAGGCAATAATAAATTGGTTATTATCATATTTCTTTGTTCATGATAAAGGTTTATTATTCATGCTATAATTGTATTGACCGGAAACTTAAATACATGTGTGAATACATAAACAAATACAATGTCCCTAGTAAGCCTCTACTAGACTAGCTCATTGATCAAAGATGGTTAAGGTTTCCTAACCATACACATGAGTTGTCATTTGATAACGGGATCACATCATTAGGAGAATGATGTGATGGACAAGACCCAACCGTAAGCTTAGCATTTGATCGTATCACTGAGTTTATTGCTATCGCTTTCTTCAAGTCAAGTATCTATTCCTAAGACCATGAGATCATGCAACTCTCGGATACCGGAGGAATACTTTGTGTGCTATCAAACGTCACTTCATAACTGGGTGATCATAAAGATGCTCTACAGGTATCTCCGAAGGTGTCTGTTGGGTTGGCATGGATCGAGACTGGGATTTTTCACTCCGTATGACGGAGAGATATCTCTGGGCCCTCTCAGTAATAAAACATCGTAAAGTGCTTGCAAGCAATGTGCCTAATGAGTTAGTCACGGGATCTTGTATTGCGGAACGAGTAAAGAGACTTGCCGGTAATGAGATTGAACTAGGTATGGAGATACCGACGATCGAATCTCGGGCAAGTAACATATCGCTGGACAAAGGGAATTGCATACGGGATTAACCGAATCCTCGACATCGTGGTTCAACCGATAAAAGATCTTCATGGAATATGTAGGAACCAATATGGGCATCCAGGTTCCGCTATTGGTTATTGACCGGAGAGGTGTCTCGGTCATGTCTACATGATTCTCGAACTCGTAGGGTCCGCACGCTTAACGTTCGGTGGCGCTAGAGTAATATTGAGATATGTACGTTGGTGACCAAATGTTGTTCGGAGTCCCGGATGAGATCCCGGACATCACGAGGAGCCCCGGAATGGTCTGGAGGTAAAGATTTATATATGGAAAGTTGTTTTCAGGGTTTCGGAAAAAGTTTGGTTTTTCGGTATTGTACCGGGAAGCTTCCAGAAGGTTCCGAAAACTTTCGGAGGGGTCCGGTAGTCCACCAAGGGATCCACCACGTCCCTAGGGCTAACATGGGCTGAGGGGAGGTGCCCTGGCCTTATTGGGCCAGGCGCACTAGCCCTCAAAGGCCCAGGCGCCTAGAGGAGAAGGGAGGAGTCCCGAAGGGAGAAGAGGGGAAGAGTTGGACATGGAGTCCAACTCCTCTCCCTTGGCCACCGGCCCTAGAGGGAAGAGGGGCTGGAATCCTAGCCCCTCCACCCATATAAATATAGAGGAGGGGGTGCACCAAAGCACAGACCAGCCCCTGGGCGCCCCTCTCTCCCGTTACTCCACCACCTCGTCCTGACGACGCTTAGCGAAGCGCTGTCGGCGCTCCACCACCACCATCACCACCATGCCATTGTGCTGGTTGTGATCCCATCTACTTCTCCTCTCCCGCTTGCTGGATCAAGAAGGAGGAGACGTCATCGAGCCATACGTGTGTTGAACGCGGAGGTGCCGTCCGTTCGGTACTTCATCGGTTTGGATCGCGATTGGATCGTGACGAGTACGACTACATCAACCGCGTAATATATGCTTCCGCTTAACGGTCTACAAGGGTATGTAGACACACTCTACTCTCTCGTTGCTATGCTTCTCCTAGATAGATCTTGGGTGTTCGTAGGAAATTTTGCTTCGTTCCCCAACAGTGGCATCATGAGCTAGGTCTATGCGTAGATGTATATGCATGAGTAGAACACAAAAGTTGTGGGCATTGATGCTCAAATTGCTTACCTCTCTTGTCTTATTTGGATTCGGTGGTATTGTGGGATGAAGCGGCTCAGACCAACTTTACATGTCCTCGCACATGAGACCGGTTCCACCGACTGACATGCAACTTGGTTTGCATAAGGTGGCTAGCGGGTGTCTGTCTCTCCTACTTTAGTTGAATCTAATTTGATGAAGGCGGTCCTTGTAGAAGGTTAAAAGGCAACTTGATTATCACCGTTGTGGCTTTGCGTAGGTAAGAACGGTTCTTGATAGTTGCCCATAGCAGCCACGTAAAATTTGCAACAACAAAGTAGAGGACGTCTAACTTGTTTTTGCAGGGCATGTTGTGATGTGGTATGGCCAAAACGTGATGTGATATATGTTGATGTATGAGATGATCATGTTTTGTAATAGGTTCACGACTTGCATGTCGATGAGTATGGCAACCGATAGGAGCCATAGGGTTGTCTTTAATTTATTAATTGCCATGTAATTGCTTTACTTTATCGCTATGTGTTAGCAATAGTTGTAGAAGCAATAGTTGGCGGAGACGACCACGTGACGACACGATGATGGAGATCATGATGATGGAGATCATGGTGTCATGCCGGTGATGATGGAGATCGTGCTGGTGCTTTGGAGATGGAGATCAAAGGCACTAGATGATAATGGCCATATCATGTCACATATTTATTGCATGTAATGTTTATCTTTTTATGCATCTTATTTTGCTTAGGACGATGGTAGCATTATAAGATGATCCCTTCACTTAATTTCAAGAAATTGTGTTCTCCCTAAGTATGCACCATTGCAAAAGCTCGTTGTTCCGAAGCACCTCGTGATGATCGGGTGTGATAGACTCTACGCTCACATACAATGGGTGTAAGCCAGTTTTACACATGCAGAATACTTGGGTTAAACTTGACGAGCCTAGCATGTACAGACATGGCCTCGGAACACAGGAGACCGAAAGGTCAAACATGAATCATATAGTAGATATGATCAACATGGAGATGTTCGCCATTGATAACTACCCCATCTCACATGATGATCGGACATGGGTTAGTTGATTTGGATCATGTATCACTTAGACAACTTGAGGGATGTTGATTTAAGTGGGAGTTCATTAGTAATTTGATTAACTGAACTAATTATCATGAACTTAGTCTTAATTGTCTTTGCAAAATTTGTGTTGTAGATCAATGACCTGCGCTGTAGTTCCCCTAAATTTTAATGCGTTCCTAGAGAAAGCTAAGTTGAAAGATGATGGAAGCAACTATGCGGACTGGGTCCGTAACTTGAGGATTATCCTCATTGCTGCACAGAAGGCTTATGTCCTTGATGCACCGCTAGGTGCCGCACCCCCTCCAGCGTCGTCTGTGGATGTTGTGAACATCTGGCAGGCACGTTCTGATGACTACTCGATAGTTCAGTGTGCGATGCTTTACGGCTTAGAACCGGGGCTCCAAAGACGTTTTGAGCACCACGGAGCATATGAGATGTTCCAGGAGCTGAAATTGGTATTTCAAGCTCATGCCCGGGTTGAGAAGTATGACACCTCCGACAAGTTCTTTAGCTGCAAGATGGAGGAGAACAGTTCTGTTAGTGAGCATATACTCAGAATGTCTGGTTTTCACAACCGCTTGACTCAGTTGGGAGTTAATCTTCCAGATGACACAGTCATTGACAGAGTTCTCCAGTCACTGCCACCAAGCTATAAGGGCTTTGTGATGAACTATAACATGCAAGGGATGGAGAAAACGATTTCTGAGCTCTTCGCGATGCTTAAGGCCGTGGAGGTAGAAATCAAGAAGGAGCATCAAGTGTTGATGGTTAAAAAGACCACTAGTTTCAAGAAAGGCAAGGGAAAGAAAGGGAACTTCAAGAAGAACGGCAAGACAGTTGCCACTCCCATGAAGAAACCCAAGGCTGGACCCAAACCTGAGAGTGAGTGCTTCTACTGCAAGGGGAATGGTCACTGGAAGCGGAACTTCCCCAAGTACTTGGCAGATAAGAAGGCTGGTAACGTCAACAAAGGTATATTTGATATACATGTTATTGATGTGTACCTTACTAGTTGAAAGTGCTAGTTATCGACTAGAGGGGGGGTGAATAGGCAATTTTTATGAAAGGCTTCGAAAACATGCAATGTCTTCGAAGAAAGCGGAAGCAGGATGAGAACTAGCAAAGCCTATCAATACGATGAACAGATATGACAAGTATAGACATCACACATACAGGCATGCATTGAACATAAACACAAGAAGCATGAAGATAAACGAGTAAACAGACGAATGCCTTCAGGGATTATCTTCAAACACAAGCAAGCATGCAAAGGCTTCACAGTTCAAAACAGTACGTAAGGAAGAGTAAGGATAGAACCAGGAGCTCGGGGAAGACAATGATTTGTTTGACCAGTTCCAACTGCTGTGACAGTTGTACGTCTGGTTAGGGAGGCTGAGATTGAACTCAAAAGACCGCGTCTTCACCTTATTCCCCTTGAGCTAAGGTCACTTAGACCTCGCCCAATCACTCTGGTAAGTCTACAAGGTAGACTTCCAAACCTTCACAGACTTCGTTCACCGGCAATCCACAATGACTCTTGGATGCTCAGAACGCGATGCCTAACCGATTGGAAGATCACAGTCTTCAAGTGTAATAAGTCTTCAGTTCACTTAGAACGGAATGTCTTTTGTGATGCTCAATCACTTTGTACTCTGGGTGTTTTGGGTTTTGACCTCGTAAGGTTTCTCTCTCAAAGGCTTCGAGGTGGGTTGCTCTCAAACGACAAAAGCCGTGCACTAACTCGGAGCAGCCACCAACTTATGGTGGAGGGGGGTGGCTATTTATAGCCAGGGGGCAACCCGATGTGATATGTCCGAAATGACCCTTGGTCATTTAGGAACTGACACGTGTCCAACGGTCGGAATTTAAACCCACGCGGCAACTTTACTTGGGCTGCAAGCAAAGCTGACTCAACCAACTCTGGAAGAGATTTTCTCTCATTTGTCTTCACTTGAAGACATAGTATTTTAGGTTGAGCATCACGTCAGTTTCTGACTTCGTTTACCTCGACCCCACTTGACAGTTCGGTGGTTCCTATGACTCAAGAAATAAGAAAATGAAACTATGAAAAGACGATGTCTTCAAGCTTCATTGTCTTCGACGAATGTCTTCATGGACCAATATCTTCAGCATGAATATCTTCGTGAATCACCATTGTCTTCAATGTCTTCATACATTTTTAGGGGTCATCTCCGATGGGTAAACCGATTCAATAGGGACTTCTACCTGTGTTCTCCTGTGAATCTCACAAACACATTAGTCCCACAACCAAGTTTGTCTTCAATACTCCAAAACCAACAGGGGGTGGCACTAGATGCACTTACAATCTCCCCCTTTTTGGTGATTGATGACAAACTGGTTGGAGTTTTCAACGGGGATAAAAATAGGTGAAGTTAAGGTACAGATGGTTTGGCTTCATGAAGTAGGAGGGGCTCCCCCTGAAGATGTGCATATAAGTAATTTGCATTTGAATGCAAATGCACATGGCAGGTTTGACTTTGTGGAGATCTCCCTCTATTCATGAAGTCACAACATGTGCATACAAAATAAATTGAAGATAATGACATGCACAATGAAATACGGGCGTCTGAAATGACTTCATGTGCAAAATATCAAGGTTAAGTAGCGCATAAATAGTAGCAAAAACAGCGAGAGTAGCAGACGTCCATCAGGACTTAAGTTTTACAACCCAAAACCAAATGTTCAAGAACGAGAGTTGTAAACTTAGCAAAAATATATCAAGCCCAGCCCATTATGCCCGCTTGAAGACTATCAACCCATATGCTTCTCCCCCTTTTGTCAACAAGTGACCAAAAAGGTGTGAAGACATAGGGTGGCTACACGTCCCTTGGAGGCGATGAAGAAGTTGGGGCAGCCGAGTCGATGTTGGAGTTGGGCGGTGCAGACGGGCCTGATGCAGCGTCTTGATGCAGTGAAGCCATTGGCGGAGAAGTAGCATCATCTTCCTCATCAACCACCCGTGCGACGACAGTGGGCGCTGAAGAAGAATAGTCTGACTCTTCAAGAGATGGTGTAGCATGCCACTTCGCTGTTGCCGAAGGCTTGGAGTCGAATTTGAAGCCTTCCTTGAAGCCATCGGCAGCAAGGTCATCTTCAGAGCAGAGTAGTGTGAGACTCTTCCAAGCCCGGCGGCTGGCTTCATGTGCAACAAACACATTCTTGGTGGAAAGATTGCGCACTCTGTTGAGATCAGTCATGAGGCTCCTCATTTGCCTCTTGAGCCAGTCATGATGCTTGTCTTGCTTCTGATGAAGAGAAACAAGAAGCTCTCTGTCGGATAGGACTCGCGCTCGCTTTTGAGGTCTTGGAGGCACAATGCTTGTGGTGGCTTCAGTATTGGCTTCACGTGGCTGGCGAAACTGACCAGTGAGATGACCAGCTGAAGTTGCATTGGGGATATGGATGGCTTCAACATGAGCAGCATCGCTGTGAGAGCCAGGAACTTCAAGCACTGGAGTCTTAGCAGCAACTGGATAGATGTCTTCAACAGGTGCAATCTCAGGCAGAAAAATGTGATGGTTTCGGCTTGATGGTTGATATTGCACAGAAGAGCAAATCTTGATGAGGCGCATTATCCAGGGAGCATAAATCTTGAGGCCAAATAGGTCCATGCCAGATGCAGCTAACTGTCTGATGAAGAAGTCGTTGGTGTTGAATCTGATGCTTTATATGATGTTGTAGAGCATTGTCTTCATTGCACCTTCAACCTTGCTCGACGAGGAGTGCCCCTTGATAGGCCATAGTGTATGCCTTAGGATATGATAGATAGTGAGAGGCAAGTACTGGAGGTCATTGACAAGAAACTCCTTGGGACAATCGGCTTCAACAGGCAATGGCTTCATCATGGTGAGCATCTGTGTCATGTTTGGCTCTGGCTTCTGAAAGATACTCTCCACAGCTCTGTCATAGGCTTCACAGCCAGGTTCATAGATATCACCAGGAGCAGGAAGGTTTGTGAGCTCGAGAAGATCTTGAGCAGAGGCTTCATGGTGAACATCCCCAGTCATCCAGTGAAGAGTCCAAGTCTTGATATCTTTGTGGAATCCAGAGATATGGAGGGTGGCATAGAATTGCAGCAGCAGCTCTTCGTTCCAGTGCTCTTTGTTTGTCACAAATGGAAGCAGACCTACATCATGAAGACAATCAATGGCTTCATCCAGACATGGCAGATCAGTCATAGCGTCAAGGTTGAGGCGCTTGTGAGGATGAATCATGTCTTGATTTTAGAGGACACTCATGTAATAGCTTCGTTGTTGATAGCTCCAGAACCTGTTAGAAGATATACTTGGCTTTGTGTATGGGTTCTTGGAGTGGTCAAAGAAAGTATTATCATTCCTGAAGCTAATGACACTGAAGGGGCAGTCGGTGGAAGCAGCTCCGCGAAGCCTCGGCAGCCTCGGCATTGGCTTCTGAACAAGAGGCCGGTTGTCAACATGGAATTCATATATTGGGCCAGGTCTTTCTGGTGATGCAAGACGAGGACAGTTGATAGGCACAAGTTCTCCAGCCCTGTTGTATGCCATGACAGCAGTGGCGTCAGAGAGCACAATGGCTTCGGAGGTGGCAGGAGCTTCAGTAGTGGCATTCAGATGTCGTTCAGTGGCTTGGGCTTCAGACTCAGGGGCCACATTTGTATCAGCAGCAGCAGTGTCAGATACAGGAGGTTTCTCTTGAACGTCTTCGGTTGTTGCAGCCGGTATAACTTCAGATTGTTGGCCGTCCTGCTCAGGTTGGGCTTCACCAGATACAGTCTGTACAGGATCAGCTTGCGTGTCTTCAGCCTGAGTGGTGGTGGTGGGTGGAACATCTCCTTGAATATCCTCTTGAGAAGCAGAGGCATCTTGATGCACTACCTCCTCAGAAATGCTGGTCATCCACGGGCCACGACGAAGCCTTCGGAAGATGGGCGACGCCTTTGGAGAAGAATTGTCTTCAACCATGGCTTCAGGAGTATCTGGCAACATAGGTTCATCATTGGTTGAAGCTTGAGGAGGAGGAGTGTGGGGTATGACTTCATCTTGATCTATTGGCGTCAGAGGGCGACCAAGGCTGATCGGTTCACTGTGCTCAGGAACGGGCGATGATACCACGTTCTCAGTGATCTGAGGAAGGACTTCATCATCATCATCATTTTGCACATTTGCATCAGTACCAATGTCTTCAGCTGCGGTGGGGTCAGCAGCTGGAATCTCTACAGTAACTGGAACCTCTATGGAAGCAGGTTCATGCACGATAACTCTTCTCTCAGTGTTTCCAGAGGCAGGAGGAGCAACAGATATCGGTGTCACGAGCAGTGGCTCTTGAGAAGCAGATTGAGCAGTTTCTGCTTGTGCCTTGCGCAAAGCCTTTGAAGACTTTGTCTTCTGACGCTTTTGAGACGAAGGAGCAGCAGAGGCATCCGATTGCTTGCGCTTACGAGCTTCGGCTTCAGCTTGCTATGTTTTCTTCTTCTCAGAAGCTACTGATGGAACAGATGGCTTCAAAGCAAGCATGGATGGTGGGATGACAATCCAAGGCTCATCTTGCCTTGGGGCCTCAGCAGCAGGGGTCTCAGGCTTCTTCTTCTTTTTCTTGATCAGCTTGGGATCAATGGCAGGGCGACCAAGTGCTTTTCTCTTCAAGCCCTCATTGTGGGCTTGCACTGTCTTCTCAGCATAGTGCTTGAGACGTTCTCTGGCACCTTTGGCATCATCACGAAGCTTTTGAAATTCCTCTTTGAGCTCGGCCATCATCTTCCTATAGCCTTGAATTTCTGCAACGCTGAATTTGGACAAGTGCTTCTTGAATAGACTCTTCTCATATTCAATCTTGTTTTTCTGTTCAAGCACTTTTTGGAAAACCGCAAGCTTGTTGCTGATGAAGCCTTGGAACGTGACGCTGATGTCAATCGGAAGCTGCAAGTCATCAATCGACAGAGACGGGTTGCGAAACCATTCGTCAATGAAGTTGTTGAGAATATCATGGTCGAACAGAGGCAGGTTTTTGAAGATATCAGCCTCTTCCTGCTTGTTCTTGATGAGGAGCTTAAGGGCATCATCATCAAACTCATCATTAGATAAATCAATAATGGCATCGTCATCGTGGTTGTTGGTTTGGGGCCTCGCCCAGCAGGTTTCTTTGTCTTCGGGATGTTCCGAGACACATCTTCAGACTGCACACTGGATTCAGGAGGTGCATCTTTCACAGGCATCACTCTTGAAGCTGTTGGAGCAGCAGCAGACTTGGCAGATTGCCCCTCTTTAGCTTTGGAGCCCTTTGGCTTTCTTTGTGTCTTGGGGGAGGCAGGAGCAACGTCTTCAGCATGGGCTTCTCCGCGCGCATTAGCGGCAGCGGCATGAAGAGCGTTGATATGCTCAACATATGCTTGAAGACAATCCCATGGCCCAGTCAGATTGGGTTCTGCTTGACGGGTGCCATCGGGTCTTGGTTCTGCAGGACCGGGGTTGAAGTTCACACCAAACTCCTTCTTGTTGGCATCTGCTGAAGCTTTTGCAAACTGATAATTGGATTCAAATAGATCATCTTCTCGACACCATCTGATGCTAGATGGGTCGGCATCTTCGGGCATCACACCTCTTACCATGCAAGGATAGAAGTTCTGGGCAATGGCGTCAGCCTTTGTCTTCGGAATAAGCTTCCGGTACACAATATCCGCCCATGGTGGCCTGACTGCATTCTTCTCAGCATACTCTTGTGTAACAAACTGATAACGAAACCATTTCTCTGCCCAGTAGCGGCGAATCCATTGCACACGAGATTTGCGTTCACCATAGGTTTCATCAGGATCAGATTTATACTGCTCATACAGATCTGGAGGGAGGTCAAGAGCAGTGTTGGCTCGTCGTTGCCTTCCTCCCTTCTTCACAGATTTACCACTGGCCATTGGCTTCACAGAATTGATTGGCTTCACACTGCTGACCTGACAGGAACTGGCTTCAGGAGAGTCGAGATGTAACTGCAAGAAGTCTACAAATGAATTTAGACTATGAGAACCAAGTGACTCGCCCACAGACATGTACCTCTGACAGCATTAGAGATGCGAGGGAAAGAGGAGAGGTCATATGCATTCTCAGAAAATTATGAATCCAACTCAGTTTGAAGGCAATGACCTCACAGTGCGAATACATTCACTTATAGAGAGATGTTGGTTCCAGATTTGTACGAATCCGAAGATAGGTACAAGTGAGGAATCATCACTATGCAGTATAAGTGAAGTAACTTGGCAAGATATGAGATGCGTGAAACAGAAGATGAAGATTTGGAAGTGAAGAAAACAAGTTCTAAAGATATTCGATAAGATTGTGGATCAAATAGACGGTAAAAAGTAAGCTTTATTTACCGCACGAAGAACAGCTCAACGAGGCGAAAGGAGGCTGAGCAGTTCAATCCCCCACGCCCTAACTTGGCAATGGAGAACAGCTACGGCGGCGGCGGTGAGAAGATGCCAGCGGCCGGCGTGAGTACGGCGTCGAAGAGGTTGCGGCAGCGAAGCGCTTCTCCTCCGGCGACGATGAAGTTAGCGGCGGTGCTAGGGTTATGCGAGGACGACGGCGACAGGGGTGTAGAACATTCATGGAACTAGGGGCGAAGTATTTATAAGGGTTGGCCTGGTCTGGGGGATAAGACAGACATGCCCCTGGCGATACATATCTATGCGACGCGTGGCGCACATGTGCAGTTGTTGCGACCACGCCTTGACCCCACAACCAGCTGTTTTGGCGGGCGGTCGTTCCGCCTTCTGCGGATGCAGGTAAATTGGATAGAGATGAGAGTCATTTTAAATTTTGTCTCAAAATCTTCGACTGACAAGGACACAGTGAAGACAATCGACATGTGTCAAATAGAATGCATATGAAGATTTAGAGAGACTGGACGAGATAAGCACAGAAGGGGTAAGGGTCCGATCACATTCACCTAGTTCAGAAACACAGATTGAAGACATAGCTATAGGTGAATGCTGTTGAGGACAAACTGAATATATATATAGTATAGGCAATGAAGTCAAATAGAATGCGAAGATAAAAACCATTCGAGAAGACAAGCCAAATCAGGAAGATAATGCAATCGATGTGACGCCAAATGAAAATCTTCAAGAAAAGTTTGGTGGTGGCATTACCCACCGTATAGGAAGTATTAGACCCAGACACGGTGCACCATTATCGTGGCGCGCTGAAGTCAAAATCCATTTTAATATCTTCACACTCAGAGTGTATATCTTCATGAATTGAAGACATACGTTACTTCGTGTGTTGTGCACCAAAGTCGTCAATTATGCATAAGTGTTTGGATGAATTCCCTCTTACAAGACATTTGAGGATTCTAAGATATTTATCTCACACCGCAACTCGCAAAACCTCTTCTCATCCAAAGGCTTCGTGAAGATACCTGCCAGCTGATCTTCAGTGTTGACATGAATGATCTCAATGTCTTCTTTGAGCACATGATCACGAAGAAAGTGGTGTCTAATCTCAATATGCTTCGTCTTTGAGTGTTGGACAGGATTGTGAGAAATCTTGATTGCACTCTCATTGTCACAGAATAGCGGAACCTTCTTCTTGTTGATGCCATAATCCTTGAGAGTTTGCTTCATCCAGAGAAGCTGCGCACAACATGATCCAGCAGCAATGTATTCGGCTTCAGCAGTAGAGAGTGATACACAGTTCTGCTTCTTTGAAGACCAACATACAAGTGAACGTCCAAGAAAGTGACAAGTGCCTGATGTGGATTTTTGATCCACCCTGTCTCCAGCATAATCAAAATCAAAATAGCCAACCAAATCAAACTCTGAGCCCTTTGGATACCATAATCCTAGTGTTGGGGTGTGAGCCAAATATCTAAGAATTCGCTTCACGGCGAGGTGATGCGATTCCTTTGGTGCCGCTTGAAATCGGGCACACATGCAAACACTAAGCATTATATCTGGCCTAGATGCACATAAGTACAATAAAGAACCAATCATGGAGCGGTATACCTTTTGATCGAACTCTTTACCATTGTCGTCAGTACTCAGATGACCATTGGTTGGCATTGGAGTCTTGTAGCCCTTGCAATCTTGCATTCCAAACTTCTTCAGGCAATCTTTGAGATATTTCTCTTGTAATATGAAGATTCCATATCTTTGTTGGCGAATTTGAAGACCAAGGAAGAATTTCAGTTCTCCCATCATGGACATTTGATATTGCTCTTGCATCATATGACTGAACTCATCACTATATCGTTTGTCAGTGCAGCCGAAGATAATGTCATCCACATAGATTTGGCACACAAACAGTTCACCATCATATGATTTGGTGAAGAGAGTGGGATCAAGTGAACCAGGTTTGAAGCCTTTGCTTTTCAGGAATTCCTTGAGTGTATCATACCAGGCTCGTGGGGCATGCTTGAGTCCATACAATGCCTTGTTGAGCCTATAGACCTTGTCGGGGTGCTTTGGATCTTCAAACCCAGGTGGTTGAGCAACATAGACTTCTTCTTCAATTTTACCATTTAGAAAGGCACTCTTCACATCCATTTGATATAGAAGAATATCATGATGATTTGCATAAGCAAGAAGTATGCGGATGGCTTCAAGGCTAGCCATAGGGGCAAAGGTTTCATCGAAGTCAATTCCTTCCACTTGTGTGTATCCTTGTGCGACTAGGTGAGCTTTGTTTCTAACAACTTGACCATGTTCATCTTGCTTGTTGCGGTAGATCCATTTTGTTCCAATGATATTGTGCTTACGAGGGTCAGGACTCTTGACAAGTTCCCACACATTGTTCAACTCAAATTGCTGAAGCTCTTCTTGCATAGCTTGAATCCATTCAGGTTCCATGAAGGCTTCAGTGACTTTGGTGGGTTCATTGATGGAGACGAAAGCGAAGTGCCCACAAAAGTTTGCTAGCTGTGTGGCTCTTGAACGAGTGAGAGGACCAGGTGCGTTGATGTTGTCGATTATCTTCTCGATCTGAACTTCATTGGCCACGCGAGGATGTACAGGGCGAAGATTGTGCTGTTGCTGAGCATTGTCTTCAGGCTCTGCATTATCTTCAGTCTGATCATTGTCTTCATGCTGGACATGAGTAGGTATCACAACCTCTTCATCTCCGAGTTCCTCAGTGGGTATTATTTCTCCAGTACCCATTTGCTTGATGGATTCACTAGGAGGGGGTTCATCTATCACAAGTGGCAGGTGCTCTCTTTGCGAGCCGTTAGTCTCATCGAACCGCACATCTACAGTTTCAACCACGCTGTAGTGAAAGAGGTTGAAGACTCTGTAGGTGTGCGAATCCTTTCTGTAACCAAGCATGAAACCCTCATGTGCTTTCGGTGCAAATTTGGAAGTGTGATGTGGATCTCGTATCCAACACCTGGCACCAAATACTTTGAAATAACTTACATTTGGCTTCTTACCAGTGATCAGTTCATAAGATGTCTTCTTGAAGAACTTGTGAAGATATACTCTGTTGATGATGTGGCATGCGGTATCAATGGCTTCGGGCCACCACTTGCGTGGTGTCTTGTATTCGTCAAGCATGGTGCGAGCCATCTCAATGAGAGTCCTGTTCTTGCGCTCCACGACGCCATTCTGCTGAGGAGTGTATGGAGCTGATAACTTGTGAGTGATGCCAAGGACGTCAAGATAGGTGTCGAGCCCAGTGTCCTTGAACTCGGTGCCATTGCCGCTCCTGATGTGCTTGATCTTGACGCCATAGTTGGTCATTGCACGGTTGGCGAACCGCCTGAAGACATCCTGCACTTCAGTCTTATACAGGATTATATGCACCCATGTATATCTAGAATAATCATCAACAATCACGAAGCCATATAGGTGTGCAGATGTAGTAAGAGTGGAGTAATGAGTAGGGCCGAATAGGTACATGTGTAGCAGCTCGAAGGGACGAGTGGTCGTCATGATTGTCTTCGAGGGGTGTTTTGCCCTAGTCATCTTCCCGGCTTCACATGCTCCACACAGGTGATCCTTCTTGAACTTGATGCCCTCGATCCCAATGATGTGCTTCTTCTTCACAAGGCTGTGCAAGTTTCTCATCCCAGCATGTCCTAGCCGTCGATGCCAAAGCCAGCATTCTGAAGCTTTTGCTAGAAGACATGTGGCCAGCTGTGGTCCTGTGGAGAAATCTACCATGTACAAGTCACGTCTTCGATAACCTTCGAAGACTTGAGTTTTGTCAGAAGCCATTAGCACAAGACAGCGAAATTTGCCAAAGATGACAATCATATCAAGATCACAAAGCATTGAGACTGACATGAGGTTGAATCCAAGGGATTCGACAAGCATCACTTTATCCATGTGCCGATCCTTTGAGATTGCAACCCTACCTAGACCCAATACCTTGCTTTTCCCAGTATCAGCAAAAGTAATCTCCTTTTGAGTAGATGGACGAAGTGTAGAGTCCATGAGTAAGCTTTTGTCACCAGTCATATGGTTGGTGTTGCCACTGTCCAGGATCCATTCAGTAGCTTTTGGAAGTGAACCCTACAGTAGAGTTAGTGGGATAGGCTTCACGATGACAATTTGTGAAGATAAAGCATGTGATTACAGATACTACATGCAAGATTAGTTTCATGAAAGATATGGAAATGTAATCATCAAGAAATTATGTTGAGTCTTTTGTTCCATAGCAGTTTGGGCATTTTGACTTGTGTCCCACAAGTTCATTCAGGTCTCCAGCATTGTCTTTAGAACCAATGCTTTTCGGCAGGAGACCTGACCCTGCAAGAAAGAGATCAGTTCTTCTTAACCACCCACATCTGAAGGGGTGGCTTAGAAGCAATAAGTCTAAGTGCAGCATCTGAGAACTTTGGCTTTGAAGCCCTAGCAAATAGCTTCACAGGGGGGTTAGAGTACTCAAATGAATAGGCAGAGAAATTCTTTGATTTGTGAACATAATGGTATGAGGAACGTCTCTCATATTCATGAATCTGATCATTGTAACCCTGCAAAACATTGGTGTTAGGGCGATCATACAAAGACCTTTGTCTGTATGAAGACTTTGGTCCATATGAAGCTTTTGCTCTGGGGTTTGTCTTCTTCCCTGGTGGTGTCATGATGACATTCACGGGAAGCTTTTCCAGAAGACTTTTGGGAACCCAGATCTTCTTCATAGGGGAACCATTCCTGCAGTTAGTTCCAATAAATCTGGCAAACACTTCACCATTCTGGTTTTTGAACAGTTTATAGTTTGAGTCAAAGGACTCATCAATGATGATAGGGTTAGCACAGTTATAACCAGATAAGGTGGATGGATCCACTGATGGCCCTTGTGCAGCAACCCAGGTAGTTTTGGGGTACTGCTCAGGCTTCCAGTATGACCCATCAACATTGATTCTCCTCTCGAAGCCAATGCCCTCTTTCCTAGGGTTTTTGTTCATGATCTGTTTCTTGAGGACATCACAGAGAGTCTGATGCCCTTTGAGACTCTTAAACATGCCTGTCTCAAGCAATGTCTTCAACCTAGCATTCTCATCAGTAATAGCAATGGCTTCCTTAGATGAGTGGTTAGTTGCTACAATAGTAGTTGAAGATATTGCAGTTTCAGAAATAGTAGAGCATTCAGCAGAAGCATTGGCATTATCACGCTCAAGGCATTTTAAGCAAGGTGGCATAAATTCATCCTGAGCGGTACTGATCTGTTGAGCGAGTAGTGAATCATTTTCAGTCCGAAGATCATCATGAGACGCTCTCAGCTTCTCAAGCTCTTGCTTCCTTTGAAGATACTCATAGGAGAGCTTCTCGTGATCAGATGAGAGGGTATCATGACGACTTAGGAGCTCTTCATACTTGACTTGAAGATTTTTTATGTCTTCAATTAAGGATTGACTTCGATTCATTTCCTCGTCCAACAGATCATCACTTTTGTCTAGCAGTTTTTGAATCTTCTCCATAGCAGTTTGTTGCGCAGTTGCAATTTTAGCAAGTGTCTTATAGCTAGGTTTGGATTCACATTCAGAGTCATCTTCGCTTGAGGTTTCAAAGTAGGCAGCGCGAGATGTTACCTTAGCGCCTCTTGCCATGAAGCAGTAGGTAGGAGCAGGGTCGTCGTTCATAGTGTCGGTGACGTGACCATTGTCTTCAATGTTGAAGATGGACTTGGCGACGAATGCTGAAGCCAAAGCCAGGCTTGCCACGCCTGAGTCTGACTCCTCCACTACCTCCTCAGTATCAGATTCCTCCTCTGAATCCATCTCCTTGCCAATAAATGCACGAGCTTTGCTAGAAGAACTTGATTTGCGCGATGAAGACTTTGATGAAGATTTTGATTGTTTCTTCTTCTTCTTGTCATCAGAGTCATAATCCTTGCTCTTCTTCTTCTTTGATTCCTTCTCCCATTGAGGACAATCAGCGATGTAGTGACCTGATCTCTTGCATTTGTGGCAAGTTCTCTTCTTGTAGTCACGAGTGGAAGCCTCATCTTTCTTGGAATCATACTTTGACGACTTTCCAAACCGGTTCTTCTTGGTGAACTTCTGGAACTTCTTCACAAGCATTGCGAGCTCTCTGCCAATGTCTTCAGCACTATCAGAACATCAGTCTAAGTCTTCAGACGAAGATATAGCCTTTGCTTTCAAAGCACGGGATCGTCCATAGCTAGGACCATAGATATCTCTTTTCTCAGATAGCTGGAACTCATGTGTATTGAGCCTCTCAAGTATATCGGCAGGGTCCAATTGCTTGAAGTTGGGGCGCTCTTGGATCATCAGTGATAGGGTGTCAAAGGAACTGTCCAGAGACCTTAGTAGCTTCTTCACAACTTCATGCTTGGTGATGTCAGTGGCGCCAAGAGCATGAAGCTCATTGGTGATATCAGTGAGACGATCGAAGGTGAGCTGGACATTTTCATTCTCGAGCCTTTTGAAGCGATTGAAGAGATTTCGAAGAACATCGATTCGGGAGTCCTGTTGTGATGAGACGCCCTCGTTGACCTTGGAAAGCCAGTCCCAGACAAGCTTCACAGACTCCAAAGCACTCACATGTCCATACTGTCCTTTGGTCAGATGACCACAGATGATGTTCTTGGCGGTGGAGTCCAATTGTGCGAACCTCTTCACGTCAGCAGCGGTGACACCTTCACCGACCTTGGGGACGCCCATCCTGACGACATACCAGAGGTCGTTGTCAATGGCTTCAAGATGCATGCGCATCTTATTCTTCCAGTAGGGATAGTCAGTGCCATCGAAGACGGGGCACGCAGCGGAAACCTTGATTATCCCTGCAGTCAACATAGCTAAAACTCCAGGTGGTTAAACCGATTCACACAGAACAAGGGAGCACCTTGCTCTGATACCAATTGAAAGTGCTAGTTATCGACTAGAGGGGGGTGAATAGGCGATTTTTATGAAAGGCTTCGAAAACATGCAATGTCTTCGAAGAAAGCGGAAGCAGGATAATAACTAGCAAAGCCTATCAATACGATGAACAAATATGACAAGTATAAACATCACACATACATGCATGCATTGAACATAAACACAAGAAGCATGAAGATAAATGAGTAAACAGATGAATTGCTTCAGGGAATATCTTCAAACACAAGCAAGCATGCAAAGGCTTCACATTTCAAAACAGTAAGTAAGGAAGAGTAAGGATAGAACCAGGAGCTCGGGGAAGACAATGATTTGTTTGACCAGTTCCAACTGATGTGACAGTTGTACGTCTGGTTAGGGAGGCTGAGATTGAACTCAGAAGACCGCGTCTTCACCTTATTCCCCTTGAGCTAAGGTCACTTAGACCTCGCCCAATCACTCTGGTAAGTCTTCAAGGTAGACTTCCAAACCTTCACAGACTTCGTTCACCGGCAATCCACAATGACTCTTGGATGCTCAGAACGCGACGCCTAACCGACTAGAAGATCACGGTCTTCAAGTGTAATAAGTCTTCAGTTCACTTAGAACAAAATGTCTTCAGTGATGCTCAATCACTTTGGGCTCTCGGTGTTTTGGGTTTTGACCTCGCAAGGTTTCTCTCTCAAAGGCTTCAAGGTGGGTTGCTCTCAAACGACAAAAGCCAGGCACTAACTCGGAGCAGCCACCAACTTATGGTGGAGGGGGGTGGCTATTTATAGCCAGGGGGCAACCCGATGTGATATATCCAAAATGACCCTTGGTCATTTAGGAACTGACACGTGTCCAACGGTCGAAATTTAAACCCACGCGGCAACTTTACTTGGGCTGCAAGCAAAGCTGACTCAACCAACTCTAGAAGAGATTTTCTCTCATTTGTCTTCACTTGAAGACATAGGATTTTAGGTTGAGCATCACGTCAGTTTCTGACTTCGTTTACCTCGACCCCACTTGACAGTTCGGTGGTTCCTATGACTCAAGAAATAAGAAAATGAAACTACGAAAAGACGATGTCTTCAAGCTTCATTGTCTTCGACGAATGTCTTCATGAACCAATATCTTCAGCATGAATATCTTCGTGAATCACCATTGTCTTCAATGTCTTCATACATTTTTAGGGGTCATCTCCGATGGGTAAACCGATTCAATAGGAACTTCTACCTGTGTTCTCCTGTGAATCTCACAAACACATTAGTCCCACAACCAAGTTTGTCTTCAATACTCCAAAACCAACAGGGGGTGGCACTAGATGCACTAACACTAGTGCTCGTAGTAGCGCCTGGGTATTTGATACTGGTTCGGTTGCTAATATTTGTAACTTGAAACAGGAGCTGCAGACTAAACGAAGACTGGATAAGGACGAGGTGACGATGCGCATCGGAAATGGTTCCAAGGTTGACGTGATCGCCGTCGGCACGCTACCTCTACATCTACCTTAGAGATTAGTTTTAAACCTAAATAATTGTTATTTGGTGCCTGCGTTGAGCATGAACATTATATCTGGATCTTGTTTATTGTGAGACGGTTATTCATTTAAGTCAGAGAATAATGGTTGTTCTATTTATAAGAGTAATATCTTTTATGGTCATGCACCCCTTGTGAATAGTTTATTCTTGTTGAATCTCGATCGTAGTGATACACATATTCATAATATTGATGCCAAAAGATGCAAAGTTAATAACGATAGTACCACATATTTGTGGCACTGCCGCTTAGGTCATATTGTTGTAAAGCGCATGAAGAAACTCCATGCTGATGGACTTTTGGAATCTCTTGATTAAGAATCATTTAAGACATGTGAACCATGCCTCATGGGCAAGATGACTAAAACTCCATTCTCCGGAACAATGGAGCGAGCTAGTGACTTTTTGGAAATAATACATACCGATGTATGCGGTCCGATGAGTGTTGAAGCACGCGGTGGCTATCGTTATTTTCTTACCTTCACAGATGATTTGAGTAGATATGGGTATATTTACTTAATGAAACACAAGTGTGAAACATTTGAAAAGTTCAAGGAATTTCAGAGTGAAGTGGAGAATCATCGTAACAAGAAAATAAAGTTTCTACGATCTGATCATGGAGGTGAATATTTGAGTTACGAGTTTGGTATGCATTTAAGACAATGTGGAATTGTTTCACAGCTCATGCCACCTGGAACACCGTAGCGTAATGGTGTGTCCGAACGTCGTAATCGTACTCTATTGGATATGGTGCCTTCCATGATGTCCCTTACCGATTTGTGATACGTGTCCAACGTATCTATAATTTCTGATTGTTTCATGCTATTATAGTATCAATCTTGGATGTTTTTATATCCATTTACAGCAATTATATATCATTTTTTGGGACTAACCTATTAACTTAGTGCCCAGTGCTAGTTGCTGTTTTTTTACCTGTTTTTGGTTTTCCAGAATATCAGTACCAAACGAAGTCCAAATGCCACGAAACTTTTTGGAGATTTTTTTTCCGGACATAACAAACACTAGAAGTTTTGGGAGGGGACGAGAAGATGAAGCAGTGGTCCACGAGGCACCACGGCGCGCCCCAGGGGGGCGCCCTGGTACCTCATGGGGCCCACACAGCTCCGTTTGACCTAATTCCACCTCTATAAATTTTCTAAAATCGGGAAACCTACAGAGGAGTCCACGAAATACTTTTTCCGCCGCCGCAAGCTTCTGTTCTCGAGAGATCCCATCTGGAGGCCTTTTCCGGTACTCCGCCGAAGGGGGAATCGATCACGGAGGGGCTCTACATCATCCTTGCTGCCCTTCCGATGATGCGTGAGTAGTTTACCACAGACCTTCGGGTCCATAGTTAGTAGCTAGATGACTTCTTCTCTCTTTTTGATCTTCAATACAATGTTTTCCTCGATGTTCTTGGAGTTCTATCCGATGTAATCACTTTTTGCGGTGTGTTTGTTGGGATTCGATGAATTGTGAGTTTATGATCAGATTATCCATGAATATTATTTGAGTCTTCTCTGAACTCTTTTATGCATGACTATTATAGCTTCGTATATCCCTCCGATCTATTGATTTGGTTTGGCCAACTAGATTGATTTATCTTGCAATGGGAGAGGTGCTTTGTAATGGGTTCGATCTTGCAGTGCTCAATCCCAGTGACAGAAAGGGACATGACACGTATGTATCGTTGCTATTAAGCGTGAAAAGATGGGGTTTATTCATGCATGAGTTTACTTTGTCTACATCATGTCATCTTGCTTAAGGCGTTACTCCGTTCTTTATGGACTTAATACACTAGATGCATGCTGGATAGCGGCCGATGTGTGGAGTAATAGTAGTAGATGCAGGCAGGAGTTGGTCTACTTGTCTCGGACGTGATGCCTATATACATGATCATTGCCTTGGATATCTTCATGATTATTTGCTTTTCTGTCAATTGCCCAACAGTAATTTGTTCACCCACCGTATGCTATTTTCAAGAGAGAAGACTCTAGTGAAAACTATGGCCCCCGGGTCTATCTTAATCATATATTAAAAATCCTAAAAATACCTTGCAACACTTTTACTTTATTTATTTTATTTTGTATTTTTGTTCGATCTATGTATCTATCACCATACAATTTAATCTTGCAATTAACCGCCAAGGGATTGACAACCCCTTGTTTGCGTTGGGTGCAAGGATTTGTTGTTTTGTGTGCAGATACTGCTAACGAGTTGTTGCGTGATTCTCCTACTGGATTGATAACCTTGGTTTCATAACTGAGGGAAATACTTATCTCTATTGTACTGCATCATCCCCTCCTCTTCGGGGAAATCCCAACGCAGCTCACAAGTAGCAGGAAGAATTTCTGGCGCCGTTGCCGGGGAGACATCATCAACATCTATCAAGTACCTACGCATAAACCTTCATCTCCTTGCATTTATTTTATTTGCCTTTGCCTCTCGTTTTCATCTCCCCCACTTCTAAAACGTTTTTACAAAAATACAAAAATATTTTCCGTTTGCCTTTTTCTTGTTTGCTTGTTTGCTTGCTTGTTATCTTGTTTGCGTAGCCACGATGTCTCAAGAAAATACAAAATTGTGTGATTTTTCTAATACTAATAATAATGATTTTATTAATACTCCAATTGCTCCTCCCGCCGCTAGTGCGGTTACTTATGATATTAATGCCACTTTGCTAAATCTTGTCATGAAAGAACAATTTTGTGGTAGTCCTAATGAAGATGCTGCATCCCATCTTAACACTTTCGTAGAATTGTATGATATGCAAAAGAAAAAAGATGTGGACAATGATATTGTGAAATTAAAATTATCCCCGTTCTCATTGCGGGATTGTGCAAAAATTTGGTTTTCATATTTACCATGAAATAGTATCGATTCTTGGGATAGGTGTAAAGATGCTTTTATTACCAAGTATTTTCCTCCCGCGAAAATTATTTCCCTTAGAAACCAAATTATGAATTTCAAGCAACTTGATCATGAACATGTTGCTCAATCTTGGGAAAGGATGAAATTAATGATAAGAAATTGCCCTACTCATGGTTTGAATTTGTGGATGATCATACAAATTTTTTATGCGGGATTAAATTTTGTTTCTAGAAATCTTTTAGATTCCGTCGCGGGTGGTACTTTTATGTAGATTACATTGGGGGAAGCTACTAAATTGCTTGATAATATTATGGCCAATTATTCACAATAGGATACTGAAAGAGTTCCTACTAGTAAAAAAGTGAATTCTGTTGAAGAAATTAGCACTTTGAATGATAAAGTTGATTCGCTTATGAAATTGGTTGCTAGCAAAAATGCTCATATTGATCCTAATGATGTGCCATTGTCCACTTTGATTGAGCAAAATAATGATGCTATTGATGTGAATTTTGTCTCTAGAAATAATTTCAACAACAATGCTTATAGGGGCAATTTCAATGCTAGACTGTTTCCTGGAAATTCCTCTAATAATTATGGCAATTCCTATGGTAATTCTTATAATAATAATAATAATAATAATAATAGGATGCCCTCTGATCTTGAAAGTAATATTAAAGAATTTATGAATGCTCAAAAAAATTTCAACACTACGATAGAAGAAAAATTAAGTAAACTTGATGATATGTCTAGGAGCATTGATAGAATTATTCATGATGTGGAAAATCTCAAGACTAAAATTTTGCCACCCAAAATTGATATTAATGAATCAATTAAAGCTTTATATGTCTCCATGGATGAGAGTAAGAAAAGAACCACCATGCTAAAAGCTAAACGAGAATTTTTAGAAAAAGCGATTCCTCCCGGTTTCTATCGTAGTAATGATGAGGATATTAAAATGATTGGTGTTTCATCTATTGATTCCTTGTTTAGCAATATAAAACTTGATGAAAAGGGGACTGAAGAAGAGTCAACTTTAGCTAGTAGGCGTCCCCATAATTCAGAGGGTGAAAATCTTGATGAAAAAATTGATAAAAGTGGGTCCGGAGCGGTAAAAACTTTAACTAGCGATGTGCCCACTCTCTTGGATTACAAAGACTTTAATAATGATAGTTGTTCTTTGATTGAGTTTATTTCTTTGTTACAATCCATGCTAAATTCACCCAACGCTTATGAACAAAATAAGGCTTTTACTAAACACATTGTAGAAGCAATGATGAAAGCTTTAGAAGAAAAGCTAGAACTAGAAATTTCAATCCCTAGAAAATTATATGATGAGTGGGAACCCACCATTAAAGTTAAAAATAAAAATTATGAGTGCAATGCTTTATGTGATTTGGGTGCTAGCGTTTCCACAATTCCAAAATCTCTATGTGATGTGCTAGGTTTTACCAATATAGATGAATGTTCTCTTAATTTGCACTTGGTGGATTCTACTATTAAAAAGCCATTGGGTAGAATTAATGACGTGCTTATTCTTGCAAATAGAAATTATGTCCCGTTGATTTTATTGTACTTGACATTGAATGCAATCCGTCTTGCCCCATAATACTTGGTAGACCATTCTTACGAACTATTGGTGTTGTTATTGATATGAAAGAAGGTAATATAAGATTTCAATTTCCACTAAAGAAAGGGATGGAACACTTCCCTAGGAAAAGAATTAAATCACCATATGAATCAATTATGAGGGCCACTTATGGAATCAACTTGAAGGATGACAATACTTGAAACTATGCATTATGCCTAGCTAGGGGCATAAAACAATAGCGCTTGTTGGGAGGCAACCCAATGAATAAAACCAATTTTTGCTTTTTGTTTCTGTTCTTGTGTGTTTACACAATTATGATACTGTTATTTTGCGTTCAGTGCTGGAATTTTAGTTCTGTACTGGAGCGTCACAAAAATCTGAAATTTTACATAGTATTGGTATATGAATTTCCCACGTTGTCCTAATTTTTCAGAATTTTTGGAGTTACCGAAGTATAGCTTTTAAATAGATCTTTACAGACTGTTCTGTTTTAGACAGATTCTGTTTTTGTTGCATAGTTTGCTTATTTTGATGAATCTATGGATCGTATCGGGGGGTATGAGTCATGGAGAAGTTGTAGTACAGTAGCATTATGCCAATATTAAATATGAATCAATCTACTACAGTACTTAGAGTTAAGGATTTATTTGTTATACTAACGGATCTCACGAAGGTTTTGTTGAGTTTTGTGTGATTGAAGTTTTCAAGTTTTGGGTAAGATCACGATAGATGAAGGAATAAGGAGTGGCAAGAGCCTAAGCTTGGGGATGCCCAAGACACCCCAAGGTAATATTCAAGGAAGACTCAAGTGTCTAAGCTTGGGGATGCCCCGGAAGGCATCCCCTCTTTCTTCTACCAAGTATCGGTAATTTTACTTGGAGCTATATTTTTATTCATCACATGATATGTGTTTTGCTTGGAGCGTCGTGTATTATATGAGTCTTTGCTTTGTTTGTTTTTTAATTTGTCACAATCATCTTTTCTGGACACACCTATTTGAGAGAGCCACACATTTATCATGATTTGTTAGAATACTCTATGTGCTTCATTTAAATTTTTTGAGCTAGGCAGTTGCTCTAGTGCTTCACTTAAATCTTTTTTAGCACGGCGGTGGCTATATTTTGAAGAAATATTTGCACTCTCATGCTTCACTTATATTATTTTGAGAGTTGATAAGATTAATTTTTTTGAAGAAATATTTGCACTCTCATGCTTCACTTATATCCTTTTGATAGTTGATAATAGTAATGGTAATTTGCACAAGATATGAATTTGGTCCCAAAGTGATGAATATTCAAGAGGAATATTATAAAAACTTTCATGAAAGATCATTGGATATGATAAGTGTGATTCCTTGCAATAGTTTTGCGATATGGAAATGACAATATGTGAGTCATGTTAGCGAGTAATTATGATTTAGTAAGAATATTAGTGTTAAGGTTTGTGATTCCCTATGCATGCACATTAAGTCAATAGTTATGCAATGAAATTATATCCTACTTATGGTGTATTATTCGGTGTTAGTTATGTTCAATGCATGTTTATGACCGTTTTCGCTTTTTGGTTGGTTGCTTCTCAATCTATTTGCTAGCCTTCATTTGTACTAAGCGGGAATGCTACTTATGCATCCAAACTCCTTAAACCCAAATTGTGCCAAATGAGTCCACCATACCTACCTATATGCGGTATTTCCATGCCGTTCCAAGTAAATTTGCATGTGCCAACTCTAAAATTTTCAAAATAATTTTCCGTTTTGTGTGCCCGTACCTCTCATGAAGCGGCAGGGGGTGGCCAATATTTTCTATGCTAGGTGTGTTATTCTCACGATGAGTGTTTATTCACTTGTCATTGCACGAGAGAGTGGCCGGTAATAGGGATGCCCAGTCCTACAATGAATCAAAAATAATAATAACAAAATTCCTTGGAAAGTGTTGGTATGGAGGGCACCCGTGGATACGGCTAGCCATGGATTGTGAAAGAATGGTGGAAAGGAAAAAAAACTTTATTTTCTGTTTTGGAACCGCCTATGATGTGTCTAGCATGGAAAATATTGGGAATTCTTGGTCGTTTTCGTTGACAGGAAAAGCATGCCTCTCAAAATAATTTTATCTCTCTAATTTTAGCCTTGAGCTCTAGCACATTTGCAAATCCCTGCTTCCCTCTGGGAAGGGCCTATCTATTTACTTTTATGCAATTTTTATTTTTATTTTGAGTCTCCATCTTCTCTTACAAACACCAACTAGAGAGCACTATTGTCATACTTGTGCATTGTGTGTAGCAAATATTGAGTGTGTTTCATGAATGGATCAATGATTGAGCATAATGGGCTAGGGATAACTTTCTTTGGCGTTGATATTTTGAAAGACATGGTTGCTTGTTAGTATGCTTGAGTATTTATGTCTTCATGTCAAACTATAGACTATTGCTTTGAATCATTCAAGTCCAAATGTCCATGCTATAAAGAAAAGAATATATGATGAATATGATAGGTAGCATTCCACATCAAAAATTCTGTTTTTATCATTTACCTACTCGAGGACGAGCAGGAATTAAGCTTGGGGATGCTGATACGTCTCCAACGTATCTATAATTTTTGATTGTTCCATGCTATTATAGTATCAATCTTGGATGTTTTTATATACATTTACAGCAATTATATATCATTTTTTGGGACTAACCTATTAACTTAGTGCCTAGTGTCAGTTGCTGTTTTTTGCCTGTTTTTGGTTTTTCAGAATATCAGTACCAAACGAAGTCCAAATGCCATGAAACTTTTTGGGGATTTTTTCTGGACATAACAAACACTAGAAGCTTCGGGAGGGGACGAGAAGATGAAGCAGTGGCCCATGAGGCACCACGGCGCGCCCCAGGGGGGGGGGGCGCCCTGGTACCACGTGGGGCCCACACAGCTCCGTTTGACCTAATTCCACCTCTATAAATTCTCTAAAATCAAGAAACCAACAGAGGAGTCCACGAAATACTTTTTTCGCCGCCGCAAGTTTCTGTTCTCGAGAGATCCCATCTGGAGGCCTTTTCCGATACTTCGCCGGAGGGGGAATCGATCACGGAGGGGCTCTTCATCATCCTTGCTGCCCTTCCGATGATGCGTGAGTAGTTTACCACAGACCTTCGGGTCCATAGTTAGTAGCTAGATGGCTTCTTCTCTCTTTTTGATCTTCAATACAATGTTCTCCTTGATATTCTTGGAGTTCTATCCGATGTAATCACTTTTTGCGGTGTGTTTGTTGGGATCCGATGAATTGTGAGTTTATGATCAGATTATCCATGAATATTATTTGATTCTTCTCTGAACTCTTTTATGCATGATTATTATAGCTTCGTATTTCTCTCCGATCTATTGATTTGGTTTGGCCAACTAGATTGATTTATCTTGCAATGGGAGAGGTGCTTTGTAATGGGTTCGATCTTGTGGTGCTCAATCCTAGTGATAGAAAGGGACATGACACGTATGTATCGTTGCTATTAAGGGTAAAAAGACGGGGTTTATTCATGCGTGAGTTTACTTTGTCTACATCATGTCATCTTGCTTAGGGCGTTACTCCATTCTTTATGAACTTAATACACTAGATGCATGCTGGATAGCGGTCGATGTGTGGAGTAATAGTAGTAGATGCAGGCAGGAGTCGGTCTACTTGTCTCGGACGTGATGCCTATATACATGATCATTGCCTTGGATATCGTCATGATTATTTGCTTTTCTCTCAATTGCCCAACAGTAATTTGTTCACCCACCGTATGCTATTTTCAAGAGAGAAGCCTCTAGTGAAAACAATGGCCCCCGGGTCTATCTTAATCATATATTAAAAATCCTAAAAATACCTTATTGCACTTTTACTTTATTTACTTTATTTTGTATTTTTGTTTGATCTATCTATCTATCACCATACAATTTAATCTTGCAATTTATCGCCAAGGGATTGACAACCCCTTGTTTGCGTTGGGTGCAAGGATTTGTTGTTTTTTGTGCAGGTACTGCTAACGAGTTGTTGCGTGATTCTCCTACTGGATTAATAACCTTGGTTTCATAACTGAGGGAAATCCTTATCTCTACTGTACTGCATCATCCCCTCCTCTTCGGGGAAATCCCAACGCAGCTCACAAGTAGCAATTTGCCACTATCGTTTTGGGGTTATGCATTAGAGACAGTGGCATTCACTTTAAATAGCGCACTGTCTAAATCTGTTGAGACGACACCAGATGAGTTGTGGTTTGGTAAGAAACCTAAGCTGTAGTTTCTTAAAGTTTGGGGATGCGACGCTTATGTCAAGAGGCTTCAGCCTGATAAGCTCGAACCCAAAGCGGAGAAGTGCGTCTTCATAGGATACCCTAAAGAGACCATTGGGTATACCTTCTACCACAAATCCGAGGGCAAGATCTTTGTTGCCAAGAATGGGTCCTTTCTAGAGAAGGAGATTCTCTCGAAAGAAGTGAGTGGGAGGAAAGTATAACTTGATGAGGTAATTGTACCTTCTCTCGAATTGGAAGGTAGCACATCACAGAAATCAGTTCCCATGATGCCTACACCAACCGAAGAGGAAGCTAATGATGTTGATCATGAAACTTCAGATCAAGTTACTACTGAACTTCTTAGGTCGACCAGGGTACGTTCCGCACCAGAGTGGTACGGTAATCCTGTCCTGGAAGTTATGTTGTTAGACAACGGCGAACCTACGAACTATGAAGAAGCTATGATGAGCCCAGATTCCGACAAATGTCTTGAGGCCATGAAATCCGAGATAGGATCCATGTATGAGAACAAAGTATGGACTTTGGTGGACTTGCCCGATGATCGGCAAGACATTGAGAATAAATGGATCTTTAAGAAGAAGACAAACGTTGATGGTAATGTCACCGTCTATAAAGCTCGACTCCTCTCAAAGGGTTTCCGACAAGTTCAAGGGGTTGACTACGATGAGACTTTCTCACCCGTAGCGATGCTTAAGTCTGTTAGATTATGTTAGCAATTGCTGCATTTTATGATTATGAGATCTGGCAAATGGACGTCAAAACGGCATTCCTTAACGGGTTTCTTAAGGAAGAGTTGTATATGATGCAACCAGAAGGTTTTGTCGATCCTAAGGATGCTAACAAAGTGTGCAAACTCCAGCGATCCATCTATGGACTGGTGCAAGCATCTCGGAGTTGGAATATTCACTTTGATGAGGTGATCAAAGCTTTTGGTTTTATACAAACTTACGGAGAAGCTTGTATTTACAAGAAAGTGAGTGGGAGCTCTGTAGCATTTCTAATATTGTATGTGGATGACATATTGTTGATTGGAAATGATATAGAGTTTCTGGAAAGCATAAAAGGATATTTGAATAAGAGTTTTTCAATGAAAGACCTCGGTGAAGCTGCTTACATATTGGGCATCAAAATCTATAGAGAAAGATCAAGATGCCTAATAGGACTTTCACAAAGCACATACCTTGACAAAGTTTTGAAGAAGTTCAAAATGGATCAGTCAAAGAAAGAGTTCTTGCCTGTATTGCAAGGTGTGAAGTTGAGTAAGACTCAAAGCCCGACCACGGCAGAAGAAAGAGAAAGGATGAAAGTCATTCCCTATGCCTCAGCCATAGGCTCTATCATATATGCCATGCTGTGTACCAGACCTGATGTGTGCCTTGCCATAAGTCTGGCAGGGAGGTACCAAAGTGATCCAGGAGTAGATCACTGGACAGCGGTCAAGAATATGCTGAAGTACCTGAAAAGGGCTAAGGACATGTTTCTCATTTATGAAGGTGACAAAGAGCTCGTCGTAAAGGGTTACGTCGATGCTAGCCTCGACACAGATCCGGATGAATCTAAGTCGCAAATCGGATATGTATTTATATTAAATGGTGGAGCGGTCAGTTGGTGCAGTTCCAAGATTAGCGTCGTGGCGGGATCTACATGTGAAGCGGAGTATATAGCTGCTTCGGAAGCAGCGCAAGAAGGAGTCTGGATGAAGGAGTTCATATCCGATCTGAGTCTAATACCTAGTGCATCGGATCCAATGACTATCTTTTGTAACAACACTGGAGCTATTGCCATTGCCAAGGAGCCCAGGTTTCACAAGAGAACCAAGCACGTCAAGAGACACTTCAACTCCATTCGTAATTATGTTAAGGATGGAGATATAGAACTTTGCAAAGTACATACGGATCTGAATGTGGCAGACCCGTTGACTAAACCTCTTCCACGGGCAAAACATGATCAGCACCAAGACTCCATGGGTGTTAGATTCATAACTATGTAAACTAGATTATTAACTCTAGTGCAAGTGGGAAACTGTTGGAAATATGCCCTAGAGGCAATAATAAATTGGTTATTATCATATTTCTTTGTTCATGATAAAGGTTTATTATTCATGCTATAATTGTATTGACCGGAAACTTAAATACATGTGTGAATACATAAACAAATACAATGTCCCTAGTAAGCCTCTACTAGACTAGCTCATTGATCAAAGATGGTTATGGTTTCCTAACCATAGACATGAGTTGTCATTTGATAACGGGATCACATCATTAGGAGAATGATGTGATGGACAAGACCCAACCGTAAGCTTATCATTTGATCGTATCACTGAGTTTATTGCTATAGCTTTCTTCATGTCAAGTATCTATTCGTAAGACCATGAGATCATGCAACTCCCGGATACCGGAGGAATACTTTGTGTGCTATCAAACGTCACTTCGTAACTGGGTGATCATAAAGATGCTCTACAGGTATCTCCGAAGGTGTCTGTTGGGTTGGCATGGATCGAGACTGGGATTTGTCACTCCGTATGACGGAGAGATATCTCTGGGCCCTCTCGGTAATACACCATCGTAAAGAGCTTGCAAGCAATGTGCCTAATGAGTTAGTCACAGGATCTTGTATTACGGAACGAGTAAAGGGACTTGCCAGCAACGAGATTGAACTAGGTATGGAGATACCGACGATCGAATCTCGGGCAAGTAACATATCGCTGGACAAAGGGAATTGCATACGGGATTAACTGAATCCTCAACATCGTGGTTCAACTGATAAAAGATCTTCGTGGAATATGTAGGAACCAATATGGGCATCCAGGTTCCGCTATTGGTTATTGATACGTCCATTTTGCATAATGTTTTACTACTGTTATTCATAATGTTTTTAATCAATATAACACTTTGTGAAACAATTCTAATGCCTTTTCTCTCTTAATAAGCATGATTTACACAAGGAGGGAGATTGCCGACAGCTGGAATTCTGGACCTAAAAAAGCTATGTCAGAGATACCTATTCTGCACATCTCCAAATGAGCTGAAATTTCACGGAGATTTATTTTGGAATAAATAAAAAATACAGGAAGCAAGAAGTACCAGAGGGGGCCACCCAGGTGCCCACGAGGCACCAGGGCGCGCCACCCCCCCAGGCGCGCCTTGGTGGCTCGTGGGGCCCCTGGCCAGCCTCTGGCCCCCATTTTCTAGTATATAAGTCCATTTGTCCTAGAAAAAATATAGAGAAGACTTTCGGGATGGTGTGCCACCGTCTCGAGGCGGAACTTGGGTAGGAGCACTTTTGCTCTCCGGCGGAGAGATTCTGTCGGAGATACTTCCCTCCGGGAGAGGGAAATCGTCGCCATCGACATCACCAGTGATCCTCTCATCGTGGGAGGACTAATCTTCATCAACATCTTCACCAGCACCATCTCATCTCAAACCCTAGTTCATCTCCTGTATTCAATCTTTGTCTCAAAACCTCAGATTGGTACCTGTGGGTTGCTAGTAGTGTTGATTACATCTTGTAGTTGATGCTAGTTGGTTTATTTGGTGGAAGATTATATGTTCAGATCTATTATGCTATTCAATACCCCTCTGATCTTGGACATGATTATGTTTTGTGAGTAGTTACTTTTGTTCTTGAGGAGATGGGAGAAGTCTTGTCATAAGTAATCATGTGAATTTGGTATTCGTTCGATATTTTGATGATATGTATGTTGTTGATTCCCTTAGTGTTGTCGTGTGAACGTCGACTACATGACACTTCACCATCTTTGGGCCTAAGGGAATGCATTGTGGAGTAGTAATTAGATGATAGGTTGCTAGAGTGATAGAAGCTTAAACCCTAGTTTATGCGCTATTCCGTAAGGGGCTGATTTGGATCCATATGTTTAATGCTATGGTTAGAGTTATCTTAATTCTTCTTTCGTAGTTGCGGATGCTTGCGAGAGGGGGTAATCATAAGTGGGAGGCTTGTTCAAGTAAGAGTAGCACCCAAGCACCGGTCCATCCACATATCAAATTATCAAAGTAGCGAACGCGAATCAAACAAACATGATGAAAGTGACTAGATGAAATTCCCATGTGTCCTCGAGAACGCATTACTTACTATAAGAGATCGTTACGGCTTGTCCTTTGCTATAAAAAAGATTGGGCCACCTTGCTGCACTCTTTGTTACTATTGCTACTTGTCACTTGTTACAAATTATCTTGCTATCAAACTACTCGTTACTGACAATTTCAGTGCTTGTAGAAAACACCTTGCTAAAATCCGCTTGTCATTTCCTTCTGCTCCTCGTTGGGTTCGACACTCTTACTTATCGAAAGGACTACGATTGATCCCCTATACTTGTGGGTCATCAAGAATCTTTTCTGGCGCCGTTGCCGGGGAGTGAAGCGCCTTTGGTGAGTGGAATTTGGTAAGGAAACATTTAAATTACGTGCTGAAATTTACTGTCACTTGTCACTATGGAAAGTAATCCTTTGAGGGGTTTGTTCGGGGTATCTTCACCTCGAGCGGAAACACAAATAGTTGCTCCTCAACCTACTGCACATATTGAAAATATTTATTATGAGATTCCTCCGGGTATGAGAGAGAAACTGCTAGCTAATCCTTATGCAGGAGATGGAATGGTACATCTTGATATACACTTGATCTATGTGGATGAAATTTGTGGATTGTTTAAGCTTGCAGGTTTATCCAGAGATGGAGTTAAGAAGAAAGTATTCCCTTTATCTTTGGAGGGAAAGGCATTGATGTGGTATAGGCTATGTGATGATACTGATACATGGGACTGGAACCGATTGAAACTAGAATTCCATCAGAAATTTTATCCTATGCATTTGGTTCATCGTGATCGGAATTATATATATAATTTTTGGCCTCATGAAGGAGAAAGCATCGCTCAAGCTTGGGGGAGGCTTAAGTACATGATATACACTTGCCCCAATCATGAGCTCTCAAAAGAAATTATCTTACAGAACTTTTATGCTCGGCTTTCTCATGATAATCGAACCATGCTCGATTCTTCTTCGACTGGCTCCTTTATGAAGAAAACTATTGAATTCAGATGGGATCTTCTGGAAAGAATTAAACGCAACTCTGAAGATTGGGAACTCTACAAAGGTAATGAGTCAGGTATAATACTTGAGTTCGATTGTGTTAAATCTTTTATGGCCACCGATGCTTTTCATAAGTTTAGAACTAAATATGGACTTGACTATGAGATAGTAGCTTCCTTTTGTGAATCATTTGCTACTCATGTTGATCTCCCTAAGGAGAAGTGGTTTAAATATCATCCCCCTGTTAAAGAAAAGATTGCGGAACCCGTTAGTGTTAAAGAAGAAACAATTGTTTACCATGCTGATCCAGTTGTGCCTACTACTTATATTGAGAAACCACCTTTTCCTGTTAGGATTAAGGAACATGCTAAAGTTTCAACTGTGGTTAACAAAAGTAATATTAGAGCACCTAGACCCCCTGAACAAATTAAAGTTGAACCCGATGTTGCTATGGTTAAAGATCTCTTAGTCGATAATATAGATGGGCATGTTATTTACTTTTGTGAGGTGGCTGCTAGAATTGCTAAACCTGTTAGAAATGAACGAGATATGTTAGACAAGAACAAGCCTGTACTTGGCATGCCAGTTGTTTCAGTCAAGATTGGAGATCATTGCTATCATGGTTTGTGTGATATGGGTGCTAGTGTGAGTGCTATCCCATTTTCTTTATATCAAGAAGTAATGCATGATATTGCACCTGTTGAGATTGAAGATATTGATGTTACTATTAAACTAGAGAATAGAGATACTATTACACCACTTGGGATTGTTAGAGATGTTGAAATCTTGTGTGGTAAAATCAAATACCCTACTGATTTCTTACTACTTGGTTCACAACAAGATAATTTTTGTCCTATCATATTTGGTAGACCTTTCTTGAATACCGTTAATGCTGAAATTGATTGTATTAAAGAAAATGTTCGAGTTAAGTTTGGTGATATATCTCGTGAGTTTAATTTCTCCAAGTTTCGTAGACAACCTCATGATAAAGAATTGCCTAGTAAAGATGAAATTTTTGATCTTGCTTTTATTGCCGTACCTCCTACTGATCCGTTAGAACAATATTTGCTAGACCATGAAAATGATATGCATATGAATGAAAGAAATGAAATAGATAAGATGTTCTTTGATCAACCACCTATCCTTAAACACAATTTGCATGTTGAAACTCTTGGAGGCCCTCCTCCACCTAAGGGAGATCCTGTATTTGAATTGAAGCAATTGCCTGATACATTAAAATATGCTTATCTTGATGAAAAGAAGATATATCCTGTTATTATTAGTGCTAACCTTTCAGCGCATGAAGAAAAGAGATTACTAAAAACTCTGAGGAAGCACCGAGCTGCTATTGGATATACTATTGATGATCTTAAGGGCATTAGTCCCACTCCATGTCAACACAAAATTAATATGGAGCCTGATGCTAAACCAATTGTCGACCACCAACGACGATTAAATCCTAAGATGAAAGAGGTGGTAAGAACCGAAATATTAAAACTTCTGGAAGCAGATATAATCTATCCCTTAGCTGATAGTAGATGGGTAAGTCCCGTTCATTGTGTCCCTAAGAAAGGAGGTATTACCGTTGTTCCTAATGATAAAAATGAACTCATTCCACAAAGAATTGTAACTGGTTATAGGATGGTAATTGATTTTAGAAAATTAAACAAAGCTACTAGAAAAGATCATTACCCTTTACCTTTTATTGATCAAATGTTAGAAAGATTGTCTAAGCATACATACTTTTGTTTCCTAGATGGTTATTCTGGTTTTTCTCAAATACCCGTATCACAACCCGATCAAGAGAAAACCACCTTTACCTGTCCTTTTGGAACTTATGCTTATAGACGTATGCCTTTTGGTTTATACAATGCACCTGCTACCTTTCAAAGATGTATGACTGCTATATTCTCTGACTTTTGTGAAAAGATTGTTGAGGTGTTCATGGATGATTTCTCCATTTACGGAACTTCTTTTGATGATTGCTTAAGCAACCTTGATCGAGTTTTGTAGAGATGTGAAGAAACTAATATTGTCTTGAATTGGGAGAAGTGCCACTTTATGGTGAATGAAGGCATTGTCTTGGGGCATAAAATTTCTGAAAGAGGTATTGAAGTTGATAAAGCTAAGGTTGATGCTATTGAGAAAATGACATGTCCTAAAGATATTAAAGGTATAAGAAGTTTCCAAGGTCATGCTGGTTTCTATAGGAGATTTATTAAAGACTTCTCTAAAATTTCTAGGCCTCTTACCAATCTTTTGCAAAAAGATGTTCCATTTGTTTTTGACGATGATTGTCTAGAAGCCTTTGAAACACTTAAGAAAGCCTTAACCACTGCACCTATTGTTCAACCACCTGATTGGAACTTGCCTTTTGAAATTATGTGTGATGCTAGTGATTATGCTGTTGGTGTTGTCCTAGGACAGAGAGTTGATAAGAAATTAAATGTCATCCATTATGCTAGTAAAACTCTAGACAATGCCCAAAGAAATTATGCTACTACTGAGAAAGAATTTCTAGCAGTTGTGTTTGCATGTGATAAATTCAGATCTTACATAGTTGATTCTAAAGTAACTGTTCACACCGATCATGCTGCTATTAAATATCTTATGGAAAAGAAAGATGCTAAACCTAGACTCATTAGGTGGGTTTTATTGCTACAAGAATTTGACTTGCATATCCTGTAGCAGATTATTTGTCTAGAATGGGAAATGTTCTTGATGACCCACTACCTATTAATGATGATTTTCCTGATGAACAATTAGCTGTCATAAATGCTTCTCGTAATACTCCTTTGTATGCAGACTATGCTAATTACATTATTGCTAAATACATACCACCTACTTTGACATACCAACAAAAGAAAAAGTTCTTCTTTGATTTAAGACATTACTTCTGGGATGACCCGCATCTTTATAAAGAAGGAGTAGATGGTATTATTAGACGTTGTATACCTGAGCATGAACAGGAACAAATCCTACGGAAGTGTCATTCCGAGGCTTACGGAGGACATCATGCGGGAGACAGAACTGCACACAAGGTATTGCAATCTGGTTTTTATTGGCCTACTCTTTTCAAGGATGCTCGTAAGTTTGTCCTATCTTGTGATGAATGTCAAAGAATTGGTAATGTTAGTAGACGTCAGGAAATGCCTATGAATTATTCACTTGCTATTGAACCATTTGATGTTTGGGGATTTGATTATATGGGACCTTTTCCTAAATCCAATGGGTATACACATATTTTAGTTGTTGTTGATTACGTTACTAAGTGGGAAGAATCTATTCCAACTAGTAGTGCTGATCATAACACTTCTATTAAAATGCTTAAAGAAGTTATTTTCCCGAGGTTCGGAGTCCTTAGATATTTAATGACTGATGGTGGTTCACATTTTATTCATGGTGCATTCCGTAAATTGCTTGCTAAATATGATGTCAACCATAGAATTGCATCCCCCTATCACCCTCAAACTAGTGGTCAAGTTGAATTGAGCAATAGAGAAATAAAATTAATTTTGCAAAAAACCGTCAATAGATCTAGAAAGAATTGGTCTAAGAAACTTGACGATACATTATGGGCTTATAGAACTGCTTATACAAATCCTATGGGTATGTCTCCTTATAAAATGTTTTATGGAAAAGCATGTCATTTACCTCTTGAGTTAGAACATAAAGCATATTGGGCAATTAAAGAACTCAATTATGATTTCAAACTTGCCGGTGAAAAGAGGTTATTTGATATAAGCTCAATAGATGAATGGAGAACCCAAGCTTATGAAAATGCCAAGTTGTTTAAAGAAAAAGTTAAAAGATGGCATGATAGAAGAATTCAAAAATGGGAATTTAAAGTGGGTGAGCAAGTTCTATTGTACAATTCTCGTTTGAGATTCTTTGCAGGAAAACTTCTCTCTAAATGGGAAGGACCGTATATCATCGAAGAAGTTTATCGCTCCGGGGCCATCAAAATAAACAACTCCGAAGGCACTAATCCGAGAGTGGTGAATGGGCAAAGAATTAAGCACTATATTTCAGGTACTCCTATTAATGTTGAAACTAATATTATGGAAACAATTACACTGGAGGAATACATAAGAGAGACCTTCCGGAACACTCCAGAACCCTGAAAAGGAAGAGGTATGTGATACGGTAAGTAAACCGACTCCAAAAATTCCATAAAAATAATTTCTGTCAGTTTTGGAATATTAGAAAAAATACAAAAATAAGAAACAGTCGAAGGGACCCACCTGGTGCCCACGAGGCACCAGGGCGTGCCACACCCCCCCAGGCGCGCCCTGGTGGCTCGTGGGCCCCTCGTGAGCCCTCCCGACTCCGTTTTCTCCTGAATTACTTGTTTTGCAAGATAAAAAATCTTTATATATACTCCCATATGTTTTGACCACCGTATCGCATAAATCTCCTCTGTTCTTGTTTCATGTTATTTTTCTGACAGATCTAGATCGCCATGGCTCCTCAAAAGCTCCGTGCCAAGCACCGCATTGTGCAACCATCGCCGGGCAAACGCCCCTACAGCGAGGTTTACTACGAGTTATCGTCAGGAGAAGAAGATAATGGCAAGGAGGACAAGGTCGAGGAAGTTGCAGGAGCCCAGGCTCCGGAAGGAGGGCAAGCGATTCCCATGGAGGAGACCGCAGAAAAGGGAGATATACTTCAACCCTTATATGATCATCTCTCCCCATCCGTGATTGAAGCCTTAAGAGTCTTTGAAATAGTTTCTGTTCAGAATACATCTCTCACTCGTGAAGTTATTTTGTTGGAAGAGCAAAACATCGCTCTTGGGAGCATCAACCATAGATTGATGTATCTACTATAGCTGAAGGACAAGCCCACCACTTCATCATCATCATCATCGCCGAAGAAGGAAACTTGAGCACGCGGGTATGGGCACTCCCCTTGGCTTGTGCCAAGCTTGGGGGGGGGGGGGTGCCCCGGTATCGTATCACCATCACTTTTATTATCTTTACCTATTTTTAGTTCGATCCTTAGTTATTTCGTGATCTAGTTGACTAAAAGTTTAGTATGATCTATTTTCGGGTGTTAGTTTTGTGATCTATCTATCTAGGTAATCGAGTTGAGAGTTATATAATAAAGAATAGTTTGAGTTTTTGCTTCTTTACTTTTATGTTTCAATTCTAGCAATGAAAATAATGAAAAAGATCATATGCTAATCTTACGGAAAGTAATGACATTACATAAACAAAAGTATAAGTGGTAAAATTTATTGGAAGTTAACAAACATAGCATTAGTCAATGATGCAATTCGTGAAAAAGTTAATAACGGAAGAGAAGATTCACATGCAAATACACTATCTTGGACATCTTTTATGATTGTGAGCCCCCATTAAGTATTTTATGTCAAATTGTTGACGTTTGACAAGGAAGACAATGTAATGAATTATGTTTGTTCATATTCACATAGAAGTTATATTGTTATAGATCCTCCAACATGTGGTGCTTGCCCAATATCTTTGCTAGCCAAGAATCCGCACCAAGTTGAGATACTACTTGTGCATCCAAAACCCTTAAACCCAGTTTCATGTCATGAGAGTCCACTATATCTACCTATGGGTTGAACAAGATCCTTCAAGTAAGTTGTCATCGGTGCAAAAAGCAATAAAAATTGCCTCTAAATATGTTTGAACTTTTATTGTAAGGGAAATAAGCTTTGTACGAACTTGTGATGGTAAAGAAATAAAAGCGACAGACTGCATAATAAAGGTTGCTATCACAAGGGGCAATATAAAGTGACGTTCCTTTACATTAAGAGATCGTGCATCCAACAACCAAAAGCGCATAACAACCTCTGCTTCCCTCAGCGAAGGGCCTATCCTTTACTTTTATGTATTTACTTTTTTATGCAAGAGTCAATAGTGTTCTCCTCTACTTCCTTTTTTTATTTTTCTCTTTTGCAAGCATCATGTGGTGGGGAAAGATCTAGGCATATATATCTAGTTGGATATGAGTGATCATGAGTTATTATTGTTAACATCACCCTTGAGGTGAATAAGTTGGGAGGCGAAATCACAAGCCCCTATCTTTCTATGTGTCTGGCTGAAACTTTTTGCTCCATATATATGTAGTGAGTGTTAGCAATCATAGAAGACTAAATGATGGTTGAGTATGTGGACTTGCTAAATAGCTCCTAAATGAGACCATTCCTGAAAATATGATGAATTGCAATTGCAATGTTGACTGAGAACATAGTTTGTTAGTTTTCAAGAAAGTTTATGCCTTATACTTCATTGTTGTGGTGAATTGTTACTTGCTCATGAGAAGTTTCATGATAATAAATATTGTTGTTATAATAATGATCGTGATGCTACTATGTCCGTATTTTGTTTTTATCGACACCACTCCCTCTAAACATGTGGACATGATTATCGATATCGGCTTTCGCTTGAGTACAAGCGAGGTCTAAGCTTGGGGGAGTTGATACGTCCATTTTGCATCATGTTTTACTACTATTATTTATAATGTTTTTAATCAATATAACACTTTGTGAAGCAATTCTAATGCCTTTTCTCTCTTAATATGCATGATTTACACAAGGAGGGAGATTGCCGGCAGCTGGAATTCTGGACCTGAAAAAGCTATGTCAGAGATACCTATTCTGCACATCTCCAAATGAGCTAAAATTTCACGGAGATTTATTTTGGAATAAATAAAAAATACTGGAAGCAAGAAGTACCAGAGGGGGCCACCCAGGTGCCCACGAGGCACCAGGGCGCGCCACCCCCCCAGGCGCGCCCTGGTGGCTCGTGGGGCCCCTGGCCAGCCTCTGGCCCCCATTTTCTGGTATATAAGTTCATTTGCCCTAGAAAAATGTAGAGCAGACTTTCGGGATGGTGCGCCGCCGTCTCGAGGCGGAACTTGGGCAGGAGCACTTTTGCTCTCCTGCAGAGAGATTCTGCCGGAGATACTTCCCTCCGGGAGGGGGAAATCGTCGCCATCGACATCACCAGCGATCCTCTCATCGTGGGAGGACTAATCGTCATCAACATCTTCACCAACACCATCTCATCTCAAACCCTAGTTCATCTCTTGTATTCAATCTTTGTCTCAAAACCTCAGATTGGTACCTGTGGGTTGCTAGTAGTGTTGATTACATCTTGTAGTTGATGCTAGTTGGTTTATTTGGTGGAAGATTATATGTTCAGATCTATTATGCTATTCAATACCCCTCTGATCTTGGACACGATTATGTTTTGTAAGTAGTTACTTTTGTTCTTGAGGACATGGGAGAAGTCTTGTCATAAGTAATCATGTGAATTTGGTATTCGTTCGATATTTTGATGATATGTATGTTGTTGATTCCCTTAGTGGTGTCGTGTTAACGCCGACTACATGACACTTCACCATATTTGGGCCTAAGGGAATGCATTGTGGAGTAGTAATTAGATGATGGGTTGCTAGAGTGACAGAAGCTTAAACCCTAGTTTATGCGCTATTCCGTAAGGGGCTGATTTGGATCCATATGTTTAATGCTATGGTTAGAGTTATCTTAATTCTTCTTTCGTAGTTGCGGATGCTTGCGAGAGGGGGTAATCATAAGTGGGAGGCTTGTTCAAGTAAGAACAGCACCCAAGCACCGGTCCACCCACATATCAAATTATCAAAGTAGCGAACGCGAATCAAACAAACATGATGAAAGTGACTAGATGAAATTCCCATGTGTCCTCGAGAACGCTTTACTTACTATAAGAGATCGTTCCGGCTTGTCCTTTGCTATAAAAAGGATTGGGCCACCTTGCTGCACTCTTTGTTACTATTGCTACTTGTCACTTGTTACAAATTATCTTGCTATCAAACTACTCGTTACCGACAATTTCAGTGCTTGCAGAAAACACCTCGCTGAAAACCGCTTGTCATTTCCTTCTGCTCCTCATTGGGTTCGACACTCTTACTTATCGAAAGGACTACGATTGATCCCCTATACTTGTGGGTCATCAGTTATTGACCGGAGATGTGTCTCGGTCATGACTACATGATTCTCGAACCCGTAGGGTCCGCACGCTTAACGTTCGGTGACGCTAGAGTAATATTGGGATATGTACGTTGGTGACCGAATATTGTTCGGAGTCCCAGATGAGATCCCGGACGTCACGAGGAGCTCCGGAATGGTCCGGAGGTAAATATTTATATATGGAATGTTTTTTTCAAGGTTTCGGAAAAAGTTCAGTTTTTTCGGTATTGTACCAGGAAGCTTTCAGAAGGTTCCGGAAACTTCCGGAGGGGTCCGAAAGTCCACCAAGGGATCCACCATGTCCCTAGGGCTAACATGGGCTGAGGGGAGGCACCCTGGCCTTATTGGGCCAGGCGCACTAGCCCTCAAAGGCCCTGGCGCCTAGAGGAGAAGGGAGGAGTCCCGAAGGGACAAGAGGGGAAGAGTTGGACTTGGAGTCCAACTCCTCTGCCTTGGCCGCCAGCCCTAGAGGGAAGAGGGGCTGGACTCCTAGCCCCTCCACCCATATAAATATAGAGGAGGGGGCGCACCAAAGCACAGACCAGCCCCTGGGCGCCTCTCTCTCCCGTTACTCCACCACCTCGTCCCGACGACGCTTAGCGAAGCGCTGTCGGCGCTCCACCACCACCATCACCACCACACCGTCATGCTGGTTGTGATCCCATCTACTTCTCCTCTCCCGCTTGCTGCATCAAGAAGGAGGAGACATCATCGAGCCGTACATGTGCTAAACGCGGAGGTGCCGTCCGTTCGGTACTTCATCGGTTTGGATCGCGATTGGATCGTGACGAGTACGACTACATCAACCGCGTAATATATGCTTCCGCTTAACGGTCTACGAGGGTACGTAGACACACTCTCTCCTCTCGTTGCTATGCTTCTCCTAGATAGATCTTGGGTGTTCGTAGGATTTTTTTTGATTTTCAAGCTTCGTTCCCCAACACCTCACGGAGGCTTCACAAGGCAACAGGGCGCGCCCCAGGGGGGGGGCGCCGTGTTGCCTTGTGGGACCCACGTGACTCCGTTTGACCTAATTCCACTTCTATAAATTCACAAATATTGGGAAACCATCAGAGGGCCAGAAGAGAAAACATTTCTGCCGCTGCAAGCCTCTGTTCTTCCGCGATCCCATCTGGAGGCCTTTTCCGGTACTCTGCCGGAGGGGGAATCGATCACGGAGGGCTTCTACATCAATCTTGCTGCCCTTCCGATGATGTGTGAGTAGTTTACCACAGACCTACGGGTCCATAGCTAGTAGCTAGATGGCTTCTTCTCTCTCTTTGATCTTCAATACCATGTTCTCCTTGATGTTCTTGGAGTTCTATCCGATGTAATCTTCTTTTGCGGTGTGTTTGTTGGGATCCGATGAATTGTGAGTTTATGATCAGATTATTCATGAGAAATATTTGAGTCTTCTCTGAACTCTTTTATGCATGATTAAATATAGCTTTGTATTTCTCTCCGATCTTTTGATTTGGTTTGGCCTACTAGATTGATTTATCTTGCAATGGGAGAGGTGCTTTGTGATGGGTTCAATCTTGCGGTGCTCAATCCCAGTGACAAAAGGGGACATGACATGTATTTGTATTGTTGCCATTAAGGGTAAAAAGATGGGGTTTATTCATATTGCTTGAATTTGTTTCTCTACATCATGTCATCTTGCTTAAGGCGTTACTCTGTTTTTATTAACTTAATACTCTAGATGCATGCTGGATAGCGGTCGATGAGTGGAGTAATAGTAGTAGATGCAGGCAGGAGTCGGTCTACTTGTCTCGGACGTGATGCCTATATACATGATCATTGCCATGAATCCGTCATAATTATTTACTTTTCTATCAATTGCCCAACAGTAATTTGTTTACCCACTTTATGTTTCTGTGCTCGAGAGAGAAGCCTCTAGTGAAAACTATGGCTCCCGGGTCTATCTTTATCATATAAAAAAACCTAAAAATACCTTGCTGCAATTTATTTACTTTTACTTTTATTAGTATTTTAGTTTATCTATTTATCTCTATCAGACTTAATCCTTGCAAGTAACCACTAAGAGGATTGACAACCCTCTTATTCGCGTTGGGTGCAAGTGTTTACTTTTCTGTGTGTAGGTGTTGTTCAATGGATTTTGCTTGGATCTCCTACTGGATTGATAACCTTGGTTCGTAACTGAGGGAAATACTTATCTCTACTGTACTGCATCATCCTCTCCTCTTCGGTGAAATACCAACGCAGACTACAAGTAGCAGGAAAAAATTCTGGCACCGTTGCCGGGGAGACATCATCAAAATCTATCAAGTACCTTCGCACAAACTATCAATCACTTGCATTTACTTTATTTGCCTTTTGTTTGCATTTGCCTCTCGTTTTCATCTCCCCCACTTCTAATTTTTTTTTAAAACACAAAAATATTTTATTTGCTTGTTTGCTTGTTTGCTTGCTTTGTCGCGATGTCTCAAGAAAATACAAAATTGTGTGACTTTTCCAATACTAATAATAATGATTTTATTAGTACTCCTATTGCTCCTCCCGCCACTAGTGCGGAGTCGTGTGACATTAATGCTGCCTTGCTCAATCTTGTCATGAAAGAACAATTTTCTGGTAGTCCTAATGAAGATGCTGCATCCCATCTAAATACTTTCATTGAACTTTGGGATATGCAAAACAAGAAAGATGTGGATAATGATATTGTCAAACTAAACTTATTTCTGTTCTCACTTCGAGACCATGCTAAAACTTGGTTTCCATCCTTGCCTAGAAATAGGATTGATTCATGGGATAAATCTAAGGATGCTTTTATTACTAAGTATTTTCCTCCCGCTAAGATTATTTCTCTAAGAAATCAAATTATGAATTTTAAGCAACTTGAGCATGAACATGTTGCACAATCTTGGGAGAGAATGAAATTAATGATAAGAAATTGCCCAACTCATGGTTTGAATTTGTGGATGATCATACACAAAATTTATGCGGCACTAAACTTTGTCTCTAGAAATTTGCTAGACTCTGACGCAGGGGGTACTTTTATGGAAATTACATTGGGAGAAGCTACAAAACTCCTAGATAATATTATGGCAAATTATTCTCAATGGCACACTGAACGAACTCCAACTGGTAAGGTAAATTTTGGTGAAGAAATTAATACTTTGAGTGATAAGATGGATGCTCTATTGAAATTGGTTGCTAGTAAAAATGCTCATATTGATCCTAATGATGTGCCATTGTCTACCTTGATTGAGCAAAGTAATGATGCTATTGATGTTAATTTTGTCTCCAGAAATAATTTCAACAACAATGCTTATAGGGGTAATTTCAATCCTAGACCGTTTCCTGGAAATTCCTCTAATAATTATGGCAATCCTTATGGTAATTCATACAATAATAATAATAGGATGCCCTCTGATCTTGAAAGTAATATTAAATAATTTATTAGTTCTCAAAAGAATTTCAATGCTACGATAGAAGAAAAATTGAATAGAGTTGATGAATTCGCTAGGAACATGGATAGAATTGCTCATGATGTGGAAAATCTCAAGACTAATGTTTTTCCATCCAAGCATGATATAAATGAGTCTATTAAAGCTATCTATGTCTCCATTAATGAAAGTAAAGAAAGGACCGCTAGGTTTAGTGCTAAGCGAGAATTTCTAGAAAAAGCGATTCCACCCGGTTTCTATCGTGGTAATGATGAAGATATTAAAATGATTGGTGTCACTCCTATTGAATCATTATTTAGTAACATAAAACTTGATGAAAAAGGGACTGGAGAAGAGTCAACTTTAGATAGAAGGAGTCCCACTTGCTTGGAGGGTGATAATCTTGATCATAAAAATGAAAAAAGTGGGTTTGGAGAGGTCAAAACTTTAAATAGTAATGCACCCACTACTTTGGATTACAAGGACTTTAATTATGATAGTTGTTCTTTAATTGAGTGTATTTCCTTGTTGCAATCCATGATTAGTTCACCAAATGCATATGAACAAAATAAAGCTTTCACTAAACACATTGTAGAAGCCATGATGAAAGCACATGAAGAAAAACTTGAGTTAGAAGTATCAATTCCGAGAAAATTACAAGATGAATGGGAACCTACTATTAAAGTCAAAATTAAAGACTATGAATGTAATGCTCTTTGTGATCTTGGTGCTAGCGTTTCCACTATACCAAAGTCTTTGTGTGATGTGCTAGGTCTCACCGACATGGATCCTTGTTCCCTTAATTTGCATCTTGCGGATTCCACTATTAAAAAGCCATTGGGTAGAATAAATGATGTGCTTATTCTTGCAAATAGAAATTATGTGCCCGTGGACTTTATTGTTCTTGACATTGAATGCAATCCTTCTTGCCCCATAATACTTGGTAGGCCTTTTCTTCGAACTATTGGTGCTATTATTGATATGAAAGAAGGTAATATAATATTTCAATTTCCACTAAAGAAAGGGATGGAACACCTCCCTAGAAAAAGAATTAAAGCACCTTATGAATCCATTATGAGGGCCACTTATGAAATTAACTTGAAGGATGACAACACTTGAAACTTGCATTATGCCTAGCTAGGGTCATAAAACAATAGCGCTTCTTGGGAGGCTACCCAATGAATAAAATAAATTTTTGCTTTTACCTTCTGTTTTTGAATGTTTGCATGATTATAGATTCTGTTATGATTGTGTTTTTATGTTTTAATTAGTGTTTGTGCCAAGTAATGCCTTTGGGATGATTTGAAAGATAGTATGATAGATGCTGTTTGAAAACAGAAACTTTTATGTCCAGTGCTGGAATTTATAATTTTCGCTGGAGTGTCAGAACCTTCTGAATTTTTTAGACAGTATTTATATATGAATTTCCCACGTTGTCCTAATTTTTCAGAAGTTTTGGAGTTACAGAAGTATGACCATAATTCAGATCTTTACAGACTGTTCTATTTTAGACAGATTCTGTTTTTGTTGCATAGTTTGCTTATTTTGATGAATCTATGGATCGTATCAGGGGGTATGAGTCATGGAGAAGATGGAGTACAGTAGCATTATGCAAATATTAAATATGAATCAATTTACTATAGTACCTAAAGTTTAAGATTTGTTTGTTATACTAATGGATCTCACGAGGTTTCTGTTGAGTTTTGTGTGCTGAAGTTTTCAAGTTTTCGGTGAGACTACGATGGATAAAGGAATAAGGAGCGGCAAGAGCCTAAGCTTGGGGATGCCCAAGGAACCCCAAGGTAATATTGAAGGAAGACTCAAGCGTCTAAGCTTGGGGATGCCCCGGAAGGCATCCCCTCTTTCGTCTACAATCTATCAGTAACTCACTTGAAGCTATATTTTTATGGGATAATTGATTTTATGCCCCTAGTTGGGTCACACTCGGCAGGTTTACCCCTATTTTTTGAAAACACTCGTTCCCGCCGAAACCACTTTGCTCGTCTTATGCTTTTGCCCTTTGACCGTTTGACCATCATTTCGAAAAATTCATAACAAATTCATACTAACACAAAAAAATGCGAATAAGATATCAAAATGTTCACAAAAACATCACCTATATGTGCATGTGATTTGCATTCATGAAAAAAGTGTTGGAAAGTCCCCATCTCAGTTTGAGCTCATATGATCTCATCAAGAAAAGTAAAATCTAAAAAAATTGAACAAAAATCCAAAAAATTCTTAAATTTTTTGGTGGCAAACATTGGCCAACGTTTTGAGTGCTTGCCAAGTTTCATTAGGGAATGACTTTCATGGAAGTCGTGGCAAAAAAACAAAATTAGCACTCCAAAATGCTTTTGTTTTGGAGCATCGATTTTATTTTTTTGGCCACGACTTCCATGAATGATAGCAATGGTAATATGCACGGGTTATGAATTTGGTCCTGATATGATAGGTATTCAAGAGGGATATAATAAAAACTTTCATGTAGATCACTAAATATGATAAGTTTGATTCCTTGCTATAGTTTTGCGATATTAAGATGGTAATATGTGGGAGGTTCTAGTAGATAATTGTGGTTTAGTAAGAATATTGGTGTTAAGGTTTGTGATTCCTGAAGCATGCACATATGATCTGTTGTTATGCTAAGAAGTTGGAGCATGATTTATTCTTGATTGTCTACCTTATGAGTGGCGGTTGGGGATGAGCGATGGTCTTTTCCTACCAATCTATCCCCCTAGGGGCATGCGTAGTAGTACTTTGCTTCGAGGGCTAGTAAACTTTCGCAATAAGTATGTGAGTTCTTTATGACTAATGTGAGTCCATGGATTATACGCACTCTCACCCTTCCGCAATTTACTAGCCTCTTCGGTACCGTGCATTGCCCTTTCTCACATCGAGAGTCGGTGCAAACTTCGCCGGTGCATCCAAACCCCGTGATATGATACGCTTTATCACACATAAGCCTCCATATATCTTCCTCAAAACAGCCACCATACCTACCTATCATGGCATTTCTATAGCCATTCCGAGATATATTGCCATGCAACTTCCACCATTCCGTTTTTATGACATACATCATCATTGTCATATTGCTTTGCATGATCATATAGCTGACATAGTATTTGTGGCTCAGCCACCGTTCATCATTGTTATATATGTTACGCTAGCATCATTGCACATCCTGGTACACTGCCAGAGGCATTCATATAGAGTCATATCTTTGTTCTAGTATCGAGTTGTAATGTTGAGTTGTAAGTAAATAGAGGTGTGATGATCATCATTATTAGAGCATTGTCCCAGTGAGGAAAGAATGGTGGAGACTAATGAGTCCTAAAAAAAGTGGGGATGAGGTCCATGAGACCGTTCTAAAAAAAGGCGAAAAAGAGCCATGAAAAAAATAAGAGAAGGGGCAATGTTACTATCCTTTTGCACACTTGTGCTTCAGAGTAGCACCATGTTTTTTTCATATAGAGAGTTTCCTATTTTGTCACTTTCATATACTAGTGGGAATTTTTCATTATAGAACTTGGCTTGTATATTCCGATGACGGGCTTCCTCAAATGCTCGAGGTCTTCATGAGCAAGCAAGTTGGATGCACACCCACTTAGTTTTCATGTTGAGCTTCCATACACCTATAGCTCTTAGTGCATCCGTTGCATGGCAATCCCTACTCCTCGCATTGACATCAATTGATGGGCATCTCCATAGCCCGTTGATTAGCCTCGTTGATGTGAGACTATCTTCTTATTTCTGACTTCCCCTTATTTATCTCTACCACCATACTCTATTCCACCTATAGTGCTATAACCATGGCTTGCGCTCATGTATTGCGTGGGAGCTGAAAAAGCTGAAGCGCGTTAAAAAGTATGAACCAATTGCTTGGCTAAAGCCGGGGTTGTTCATGATAAATATTTTGTGTTAAGAAGATGGACCATGACAGGGTTGTATGATTTTGTAGGGATAACGTTCTTTAGCATTTTTATTTCCGAAGACATGATTGTTTATTAGTATGCCTGAGTATTGATGTCTTTATACCAAATTATAGACTATTGCTTTGAATCATTCGGATCTTATTATTCATACTCTAAGAGAAAGATTACATGATGAAATATGATAGGTACATTCCACATCAAAAATTTTGTTTTTATCATTTACCTACTCGAGGACGAGCAGGAATTAAGCTTGGGGATGCTTGATACGTCTCCAACGTATCTATAATTTTTTATTGTTCCATGCTATTATAGTATCAATCTTGGATGTTTTTATATGCAATTATATATTATTTTTTGGGACTAACCTATTAACCTAGTGCCCAGTGCCAGTTGCTGTTTTCTGCTTGTTTTTGGTTTTTCAGAGAATCTGTACCAAACGAAGTCCAAATGCCACGAAAATTTTTGGAGATTTTTTCCTGGAGAAAAGAGACCTTGGAAGCTTCGGGAGGAGGCCAGAAGCCTCACGGAGGCTTCACAAGGCAACAGGGCGCGCCCCGGGGGGGCGCCGTGTTGCGTTGTGGGGCCCACGTGACTCCGTTTGACCTAATTCGACTTCTATAAATTCACAAATATTGGGAAACCATCAGAGAGCCAAAAGAGCAAACCTTTCCGCCGCCGCAAGCCTCTATTCTTCCGTGATCCCATCTGGAGGCCTTTTCCAGTACTCTGCCGGAGGGGGAATCGATCACGGAGGGCTTCTACATCAACCTTGCTGCCCTTCCGATGATGTGTGAGTAGTTTACCACAGACCTACGGGCCCATAGCTAGTAGCTAGATGGCTTCTTCTCTCTCTTTGATCTTCAATACCATGTTCTCCTTGATGTTCTTGGAGTTCTATCCGATGTAATCTTCTTTTGCGGTGTGTTTGTTGGGATCCGATGAATTGTGAGTTTATGATCAAATTATTCATGAGAAATATTTGAGTCTTCTCTGAACTCTTTTATGCATGATTAAATATAGCTTTGTATTTCTCTCCGATCTATCGATTTGGTTTGCCCTACTAGAATGATTTATCTTGCAATGGCAGAGGTGCTTTGTGATGGGTTCAATCTTGCGGTGCTCAATCCCAGTGACAGAAGGGGACCTGACACGTATTTGTATTGTTGCCATTAAGGGTAAAAAGATGGGGTTTATTCATATTGCTTGAATTTGCTTCTCTACATCATGTCATCTTGCTTAAGGCGTTACTCCGTTTTTATTAACTTAATACTCTAGATGCATGCTGGATAGCGGTCGATGAGTGGAGTAATAGTTGTAGTTGCAGGCAGGAGTCGGTCTACTTGTCTCGGACGTGATGCCTATATACATGATCATTGCCATGAATCCGTCATAATTATTTGCTTTTCTATCAATTGCCCAACAGTAATTTGTTTACCCACCGTATGTTTCTGTGCTCGAGAGAGAAGCCTCTAGTGAAAACTATGGCCCCCGGGTCTATCTCTATCATATAAAAAAACCTAAAAATACCTTGCTGCAATTTATTTACTTTTACTTTTATTAGTATTTTAGTTTATCTATTTATCTCTGTTAGACTAAATCTTTGCAAGTAACCACTAAGAGGATTGACAACCCTCTTATTCGTGTTGGGTGCAAGTGTTTGCTTTTCTGTGTGTAGGTGTTGTTCACTGGATTTTGCTTGGTTCTCCTACTGGATTGATAACCTTGGTTCTTAACTGAGTGAAATACTTATCTCTACTGTACTGCATCATCCTCTCCTCTTCGGGGAAATACCAACGCAGATTACAAGTAGCAATCGTATCGGGGGGTATGAGTCATGGAGAAGTTGGATTACAGTAGCATTATGCCAATATTAAATATGAATCAATTTACAACAGTACCTAAAGTTTAAGGTTTGTTTGTTATACTAACGGATCTCATGAGGTTTCTGTTGAGTTTTGTGTGCTGAAGTTTTCAAGTTTTGGGTGAGACTACGATGGATAAAGGAATAAGGAGCGGCAAGAGCCTAAGCTTGGGGATTACCAAGGCACCCCAAGGTAATATTCAAGGAAGACTGAAGAGTCTAAGTTTGGGGATGCCCCGGAAGGCATCCCCTCTTTCGTCTACAATCTGTCGGTAATTCACTTGGAGCTATATTTTTATTCATCACATGATATGTGTTTTACTTGGAGCGTCTTGTGATATAGTTTGTTTGCTTTTGTTTGCTTTTTAGTATGTCACAATCATCTTTGCTGAACACACCTTTTTGAGAGGGACACGCATTATTCGTGATTTGTTAGAATACTCTACGTGCTTCACTTATATCTTTTGAGCTAGGCAGTTGCTCTAGTGCTTCACTTATATCTTTTAGAGCACGGCGGTGGTTATATTTTAAAGAAATAGTTGCACTCTCATGCTTCACTTATATCTTTTTGAGAGTCTAATGAATAGCAATGATAATATGCATGGGTTATGAATTTGGTCCTAATATGATAGGTATTCAAGAGGGATATAATAAAAACTTTCATGTAGATCACTGAATATGATAAGTTTGATTCCTTGCAATAGTTTTGCGATATTCAGATGGTAATATGTGGGAGGTTCTAGTTGATAATTGTGGTTTAGTAAGAATATTGGTGTTAAGGTTTGTGATTCCTGAAGCATGCACGTATGATCTGTCGTTATGCTAAGAAGTTGGAGCATGATTTATTCTTGATTGTCTACCTTATGAGTGGTGGTTGGGGATGAGCGATGGTGTTTTCCTACCAATCTATCCCCCTAGGGGCATGCGTAGTAGTACTTTGCTTCGAGGGCTAATAAACTTTCTCAATAAGTATGTGAGTTCTTTATGACAAATGTGAGTCCATGGATTATACGCACTCTCACCCTTCCGCAATTTGCTAGCCTCTTCGGTACCGTGCATTGCCGTTTCTCACATCGACAGTCGGTGCAAACTTCGCCGGTGCATCCAAACCCCCTGATATGATACGCTCTATCACACATAAGTCTCCTTATATCTTCCTCAAAACAGCCACCATACCTACCTATCATGGCATTTCCATAGCCATTCCGAGATATATTGCAATGCAACTTCCACCGTTCCGTTTTTATGACACACATCGTCATTGTCATATTGCTTTGAATGATCATATAGCTGACATAGTATTTGCGGATCAGCCACCGTTCATCATTTTTTATACAAGTTATGCTAGTATCATTGCACATCCTGGCACACTGCCAGAGGCATTCATATAGAGTCATATCTTTGTTCTAGTTTCGAGTTGTAATTTTCTTTTGAGTTGTAAGTAAATAGAAGTATGATGATCATCATTATTAGAGCATTGTCCCAATGAGGAAATAAAAAAAGGCCAAAAAGAGCCCACGAAAAAAAAGAAAAAAAAGAGAAAAAGATGAGAGAAAAAGAGAGAAGGGGCAGTGTTACTATCCTTTTCCATACTTGTGCTTCAAAGTAGCACCATGTTTTTCATATAGAGAGTCTCCTGTTTAGTCACTTTTATATACTAGTGGAAAATTTTCATTATAGAACTTGGCTTGTATATTCCGATGATGGGCTTCCTCAAAATGCCCGAGGTCTTCATGAGCAAGCAAGTTGGATGCACACCCACTTAGTTTTCATGTTGAGCTTTCATACACTTATAGCTCTTAGTGCATCCGTCGTATGGCAATCCCTACTCCTCGCATTGACATCAATTGATGGGCATCTCCATAGCCCGTTGATTAGCCTTGTCGATGTGAGACTATCTTCTTATTTTTGACTTCCCCTTATTAATCTCTACCACCACACTCTATTCCATCCATAGTGCTATATCCATGGCTTGCGCTCATGTATTACGTGGGGGTTGAAAAAGCTGAAGCGCGTTAAAAAGTATGAACCAATTGCTCGGCTTGTCATCGGGGTAGTGCATAATAAATATTTTGTGTTAAGAAGATGGAGCATGACAGGATTATATGATTTTGTAGGGATAACTTTCTTTAGCATTTTTATTTTGAAAGACATGATTGTTTAGTAGTATGCCTGAGTATTGATGTCTTTATGTCAAACTATAGACTATTGCTTTGAATCATTCGGATCTTATTATTCATACCGTAAGAGAGAGATTACAAGATGAAACATGTTTGGTATCATTCCACATCAAAAATTCTGTTTTTATCATTTACCAACTCGAGGACGAGCAGGAATTAAGCTTGGGGATGCTTGATACGTCTCCAACGTATCTATAATTTTTATTGTTCCATGCTATTGTAGTATCAATCTTGGATGTTTTTATATGCAATTATATATCATTTTTTGGGTCTCACCTATTAACCTAGTGCCCAGTGCCAGTTGTCGTTTTCTGCTTGTTTTTGGTTTTTCAGGAAATTAGTACCAAACGAAGTCCAAATGCCACGAAACTTTTTGGAGATTTTTTTCTGGACAAAAGAGACCCTGGAGACTTGGAGAGGAGGCCAGAAGGTTCACGAAGCCTCCACAAGGCAACAGGGCGCGGCCCCAGGGGGCGCGCCCTGATGCCTTGTGGGGCCCTCGTGACTCCGTTTGACCTAATTTCACTTCTATAAATTCTAAAATATTCAGAAACCAAAAGAGAGCCACCCCGAATAACTTTTACGCCGCCGCAAGCTTCTGTTCTTCCGCGATCCCATCTGGAGGCCTTTTTCGGAACTCTGCCGGAGGGGGAATCGATCACGGAGGGCTTCTACATCAACCTTGCCGCCCTTCCGATGATGTGTGAGTAGTTTACCACAGACATACGGGTCCATAGCTAGTAGCTAGATGGCTTCTTCTCTCTCTTTGATCTTCAATACCATGTTCTCCTCGATGTTCTTGGAGTTCTATCCGATGTAATCTTCTTTTGCGATGTGTTTGTTGGGATCCGATGAATTGTGAATTTATGATCAGATTATTCATGAGAAATATTTGAGTCTTCTCTGAACTCTTTTATGCATCATTATTATAGCTTTGTATTTCTCTCCGATCTATCGATTTGGTTTGGCCAACTATATTGGTTTATCTTGCAATGGGAGAGGTGCTTTGTGATGGGTTCAATCTTGCGGTGCTCAATCCCAGTGACAGAAAGGGACATGACACGTATTTGTATTGTTGCCATTAAGGATAAAAAGATGGGGTTTAATCATATTGCTTGAGTCTACTTTGTCTACATCATGCCATCTTGCTTAAGGCGTCACTCTGTTTCATACTTAATACCCTAGATGCATGCTAGATAGCGGTCGATGGGTGCAGTAATAGTAGTAGATGCAGGTAGGAGTCGGTCTACTTGTGTCGGACGTGATGCCTATATACATGATCATTGCCATGAATCCGTCATAATTATTTGCTTTTCTATCAATTTCCCAACAGTAATTTGTTTACCCACCGTATGTTCTGCGTTCGAGAAAGAAGCCTCTAGTGAAAACTATGGCCCCCGGGTCTACTTTTATCATATATTAAAATCCAAAAATACCTTGCTGCAATTTATTACTTTTATTTTATTTAGTATTTTAGTTTATCTATCTATCACTATCAGAACTAATCCTTGCAAATAACCACTAAGAGGATTGATAACCCTCTTATTTGTATTGGGTGCAAGTGTTTGCTTTTGTGTGTGCATGTGCTGCTAACGGGATTTTGTGTGGTTCTCCTACTGGATTGATAACCTTGGTTCTTAACTGAGGGAAATACTTATCTCTAATATACTGCATCATCCCCTCCTCTTCGGGAAAATACCAACGCAGTCTACAAGTAGCAGTGGCGAGGGTAGCAAGGGGTGCCTGGAGCTCAATGAAGAGGGGGCAGTGGCGAGGGCATGGACCACACTCATAGAGAGAGGGGCATTGACGATCTTGTAGGCAGAAAGAGGATGGAATAAGGCATGTGCTATATGGATATAGTTGGATGAGTTCTCCTATGCTTAGAATGTGGAATAGAGAGGTAACACGCACCCTGCCGTGTGGGTCGTGGCCTATTTAGTCTTCGGTGTTATTTTATTTTTTACTTGATAGATTCGGGGCTAGCCCATTAACGACTTTATAATGTGTTCTTCTGTAGGTAAATTTTATTGCTTAAAGCATTTACATAAATGTGAAGTTTTTAAATTTGGAAAAAAATCACAAAATTTGAAAAAAAAATCTTAGATTTTATAAAATTTTCAAGATTTTTTTCAGATTTCAAAATGTACACTTATTATTTAGAAATTTGTGAAATTTAAAAATGTTCACAAAATCAAAAAAATATTCACAAACTTTTAAAATATTATAATTTTCTAAAACAAGGTCACAAGCTTAAAAAAGTAATAAAAAAACTACATGAAAATGAAAGGGAAAAGAAAAAGAAATGAAGAAAAAAATGAAAATGGAGAAAACCGACGTCCGCACTGGACCAGCCCAATAGCATCACGGGGGTGCGAGCAATCCAATCCACATGCGGAATAAGATCTGCTTGGTTGGATGGCTCGATTAGCCCACATGCTTGTCATATTGGAGAAAATGAACTTATTTGACCTTTTCTTGCTACTACATTAGCACACAAAATCTAGATTAAAAATTTCATATGGACTCAAATATATACGACACATGCTCAGTAGTAATCTGGAAAAATCTGGGATTATTTGGACAACGGAATTGATAGGTAATGGTCATTTTCCTAGAAAGATACAAATTTTGGATCCAAATGTCATATTTAAAAAAAAATCCCAAATACTCCAGTATATAGTACATGTTCTCAGTAGTAATCTGAGAAATGTTGAGTTTACTTGGAATATAGGACTAGAAGTTAATGGCTATCTTACTACACGGATCGAAATATTGATAAAAAAATGCATTTAGTCTACTAACCTATAACTTTGAGCCCACCTCGATCCACCACTAGATGTAGACTTGTGGGGAGAGGGGAGGCAGTTTGGAGTGGGGCATTTGCCATGGTTGGTTCCTATGCTTAACGTTAGAGGAGGTTCGTCATTGCTATAATTTCGCCGGCTCGCTATTTCGCGCAGCTAGGTCTTCCTTCCTCCGGTTGGTTTGCTGCCTCGATGTGTGCTAATCTTTTTCATCCTTCTTGTGTGTATGTGGATTTTGGTTTGTGATGTCGATTTGTGCAGCGAGCCGGCAAGAGCTCATAGGATTGGATGCGCGGGGGTCGCCTTGGCGGTGGTTTGTTATGACACTCTTATTTCGTTGCAGCTTCTTCTACCTCTATCCAATTGCAGAGAACAATTAATGTATGTGTTATCTAACCTTCAAGTTATCCATATCGGAGAATTATGCTAATTAATGTCCAGATTTTGTGGTAATGGCTGGTTAATGGAAATCGTTATGGTGACGTCGGGGTTGACTTGGTTGATGTTGTTACAGTTGTATTTACTCGTGATTCCAACTACCTGCTTTGTGGTACTCCCTCCATACATATATATTTATAGGGCCAAAATACGGTTTTCGAGGTTGCGTTTGACCATTGACAAGATTGACGATACATGAGATGTACGGCATAAAAATTATATCATTAGAAACTTCTTTCACATATGAATCTAACAGTATGCTTTGTGTAACATGCACTAAATGTTGGAGGTGTATCTATTTTGATTCTAAAAGCACTTGATCAGTTACTCTTTGTGCAGCGAGATCGACAAAACAACTTTGTTAAACAGATGAAATAGCTTGCAACAAATATATTTTTTGAAACAATGCTTGCAACTGATAAAAATATATGGGAAAATCAAGATAATATTGTGCTCTACTTTACCAATAATTGTGAAACAACATAGCATCATCCAAATCCTTTGTGAAGGTCAGTCAACCAAAAAGGATGAGTGAACTCAGTCGGAGTTATATGATTTTAACTTTCCACTTTGGCTTGAGGTATATGATTTTTTTATACTTGCATACAACTGAATTTTAGACGTGCTTCTTATGCGGTACCATCATGGAGTCCATAGGTGCTACATTTTTGTACTTCATGTAGGTTTTATCAAGATATTTTATTCATTTTTTATTCACGCTACTACTTCGTTAACTATTGTTAAAGCTTCAGTCTAAATGTAGTTACGACAGCAACCTATAGGAACCATATGATCGATACATTAGCAAAGATTATAATAAAAAAATCATGTTGCCATTTGTCCATATCTATCAATTTCCAATTTACGATTTCAAGCAGGAGAAACCATATAGATTATGGTCCGCAATGAAGACTTTTACGCACAAGAAGAATTTGTAATGGGATAACACCAAATTGGTTGTGTAAAGACTAAAGACACCAAAGACAAGGACGTTATTCTTACGGTAAAAATAACTGGTAGCACCTCAACTGAAAGGAAGCCACATACCGGCATCGCTTCCTAGCAACATCCCCAGTGTCGGTCGCTTCACCAAGCAACGCCGGGTCCTGTCAACCACCGTCAAAGCATTCTTCCAAGAAGAGATGGGCAATTAATCATCAACAAGAGGACTATGTGCAGTTCAGAAGCCCATAGGTTCATGATTTATGGGCATGCATTATCCATGGGGCATGTAGAAACGAGTACAATCAATATTGCAGTTCCATGTAGGAGATGGGTGGTCAGAGAAGTCTTAGATGTCTCACATAAACTATGAAGAAGAGTTGCCCCTACCAGAAAAAAAAAACCTAACCTGAACTACTAGCCAGAGCCAAGGCACCGGGATCCCCCCTCCAACGCACCCTAAGCGGTAGACAGAGGGGAGGTGGATCCACAGGCTCGCTGGCAAAGCTTGGAGGGGATGAGTGCCTTGGGTCCCAGATAGGGAAATAGAAACCCTGACCAGGACGTTTCTAGTTCTCATAAAGTTTCCTTGTTTGAAAACACGTGTCAAAGGTTCTGTCGGATGCCGGGCTCCGGGGACCCAAAGTTTCGAACACTAGGGTGAGCTCGTTCCTACCTCCTCGTCCCCTACCACGGCTAAACGACGGCGAAGCTACGGCGAGAGCGCGCTAGCGGGAGCGGGTCGCGGACTCAGCGGTTTACCCAGGTTCGGGCCACCTTGCGGTGTAAAACCCTACTCCTGCTTGGTTGGGATTGCTCTGGCGCGAGAGTACAAGGTTCCGAGGTGGAAGAAACCCTTTCGAGGTGGCAGAAGCCCCCTCTACGGCGGCACCCTCGCCTCCTTTTATACCTGCCTTGGTCCTCTTCCCCCGAAAACATTGGCGGGAAGGGTTGCCACACAACGGCAAGTTTGAAGGGGACAGGAGCGCAGTCTAACCTGACAAAAGGTGGACTTCATCTGCAAAGCGACCGTCCATGACGCGCCAGTGGTCTCGGGGATGACCTCCGCCCTGCGCGCCCGCCGTCTTGGTCTTCTTTCACCGATCGGGCAACCTTTGGGGGTTGCTTTGGGAAATGTATTGCTTGCCTTGCTCCCTTAGCAAAAAAGGGGAAATCCTCTCCATCCGCGCCTGCTGGCGCGGCCTCTGTCGCCATTCGTCGTCGCGCGCATCACCCACGTGATGGGCATGAGACCGCGCGACCAAGCCAAACAACACTTGTCTTGCGCGCCCTCGGGAGGCTGCCTCAGGAGGCCGCCTCGCGAGAGGGCCTCGCAAGGCTCTCGGTGACGTGGCTGAGTCTTGCTTGCCCGCTCCCTGAGGAGGGGTCCTCGGGAGGCTCGAACCTCGCGAGGAGTCTTGCTTGAGATGCCCGCTGGTGGCCGCCTGTTGGGCCTCCGCCAGGCGTTGCGCCCTGGGCCAAAGGCAGACGGGCCGGGATACCCTGGGTTCCACGGGCCCGACAGTAGCCCCCGGGCCCGCGGCGCGCACGTTCCCGCCTACTCGGGGGCAAAACGGTGCGGGCCCTAACCTCCTGCGGGCCAGGCATGACGCGTGGCGCACAACGTGACGGGGGATGCCCCCACTTCTCCCACGACGCCTCGGTAACTACCCGTGCTGACATAAAGCCTGCCCGCGCGCGACGCGAGACCTTCATTGCCTTCCTTCGCGCATTCCGTCTCCCCGCGCGCAACCGAAGGCAGAACGGCACTGAGCACGCCTCCCTCGAGTGCTATAAAGACGAAGGGGAAGGACTCCCCGCCCATCTTCTCCACCAGCTCCTCCCTCCTACTCCACGATCCAGGCGAGCCTTCGCGGCGATGGCGAGGGGAAGAGGCCGAGCTCGAGCTACTGCTGCTGCATCCAGGGTTCCGCCCCGGGGGCGCGGGCGCTCTCCGGCGGCTGCTGGCGCCGGTCCCAGCGGCCGTGGAAGGGGCGCCGCCCGCGGGCTCGGAGGGCGCGGTGCCCGCGGCCGAGGTGGCCGCGGCGGGGCAGCCGCCCTACCTCCCCAGGCAGGGAGCCACTTAGCGGAGGCGGCTCATGAGTTCATAGTGAACATGCATCGCCGGCCCTGCACCTGGCTCCGGCTTCCAGACTCCTTCGCGGAGGCGATGGCGGACCGCGCGCCCTTGGGCCTGTGGGTGCAGGCGGATGGCTGCTGCAACGGCCCCTCCTGGGTGGCGACGGAGTTCACCCCCTCAGGCTTCATGTTCGTGAAGCAGGGGTGGAAGTCGTTTGCCCTCGCTCGCGGCCTGAAGCGGGGCCACGTCCTTCAGTTCAAGTACGACGGGGCCACCATGCTCTTCGTGAAGGTCTTCGGGACCTCCGGCAGTCGTCTGGAGTGCTGCGCGGAGAGCGAGGACGGCAGCTACAGCGGCTCCTCCAGTGAGGACGACAGCGACAACGGTGCCGCCTCCTCCGGTGGAAGCGGGAGCGACGACAGCTCCCCCCGCGTCAAGAGCGAAGTTGAAGACTCCGACTAGGCGCGCGCGGCGTCCGTGTTGGAGTCTTGGGGATAACGGTGCCCCGCTTAGGCCTCTTTCTTCTTTCTCTCTTTTCTCCTGCACTGGATTGATGTAGCCCCATGGGGGTGTGAAAACAGTGGCTTCTATGTTTTAATTTAATGCTTTTGTGGTTTGGAATGTGTGTTCCCTCCCGAAGTCCTCTCGCGAGGCCTGTTTTTCTCTTTCTTGTTTGCCTCGGCGCTCTACGCCGTCAGGACCCAGCCCGCGAGCGGGCCTACAGCCGTCGCTGGTATGTCAGGTCGCGATGCCTGGACAAGGCCAGGAGATGAGGGGCACCGGGAGCTAGTGAGCGCTCCTGAGGTGCGATGCTCAGGAAGCTCCCCTTTGGCGTGCAAGCGGCTCACGCGAAAGAAAAAATGCCAGCACTTAGCAAGATCGCGAAGGGAGGGAATTTGAGTGATAGTGAGGGCGTCTCGCGAGGTGGTTAGACTTAGCTTTTCGCGGAGGGTAGCGTTGGGCGAGCCGCAGCTCACGAGGCGCGCGTGGCGCTCGTGGCTCACGAGGCGTGCCTCTTGAGACTTGGCCCTCGAAGTCTTCGTCTCGCGAGGCCTTCCGATTAGGCGACCGCCGCAGGCCGGCTCACGAGACGCCGTTCGCGAGGATTCCGAGCGGCTTGCCTCCTGAGACAACTGCACGTCGACAAATCTCACAATGGGGGAGCGACGCGCACTCACTAGCTTTCTCGTGGCCGTTGCGTGAGGAGATAAGGCACCAAGGACCTTGGTGATGTGACGTGCACGGGAGCAGGCCCGCGAGCTAGAGCTCAGTCACTTGGATTTAGTGGCGCTGCAGGGACGGACCCGAGCACAGGCGCCGTGCCTAGCCCCCGCTCATGGAACGGTCAAGAGAGGGGTCGCGAGCGCGCGGCACTCTCGAGACGGCATCGTACCAAATACGCAATTATGTAAGCAAGATAAACTTATTAGAGCATAATCAGTAGGATTCATTACACAACCAAAAGGGAGAGGGGTGAGGCTGCCATGTCCGGCACGGATCAGCTTGAGGTTGGTGCGGCCCGTGAGGTGCCCTCAATTAAACAACCCAAAAATCACCTGGTAGTACTGTGCTGGAGAAGTGCGCGGGTCGCTCAGCGAGGCTTGCCACCGAAGCTTGCTCCTCAGGGACCAAGGGGCTCCTGAGGCCCAGGGGGCTCGAAGCGCGTCAGCCGCTGGAAGGTGGCGCCGGCATTCCTCAGGCCGAAGGGCATGCGGGCGTAACCGGTGGCGGAGTCCACGCCCTGGTCGACGCGGGGCAGCAGAAAGGGGTCCTGAGGATAGGCCTTGTTGAGGCTAGTGAAGTCGACGCACATTCGCTCCTTGCCGCCCTTCTTGGGGACGACGACCGGGTTGGCGAGCCACTCGGGATGGTGCACCTCACGGACGACTCCAGCCTGGCGCCGTGCTTTTTGCTTGATGGGGCGTGCGTTGGGGCACACCGCTAAGTGGTGCTCGATCACCTCCCTCGGTACACCGGACAAGTCAGATGCTTTCCAGGCGAAAACATCCGAGTTTGCCCGAAGGAAGGCGACGAGCATGCTTTCCTATGCAGGAGGGAGGCAGGCGCCGATGGTGAAAGCAGGGCATGAGCCGCTGCCGTCAACCGACACTCTCTTCGTCTCAGCGCGGTCCTGAGAGAACAACTGCTTCTTCTTCGTGGGTGCGGCCTCAGCAGGCTCGACTGCGTCCTCGTCAGCCAGATGCGCGGCAGCGGTGGCTTTGTAGGCGTGCTCGAGGGAGCAGACCGCGTCCTTCTCGTCGCAGGTGACGGTGATGATGCCGCTGCAGCCAGGCATCTTGAGGACGTTGTAGGCGTGGTGGGTCGCCGCCATGAACTTGGCGAGAGCTGGGTAGCCCAAGATGGCGTTGTACGGCAGGCTGATGTGCACCACGTCGAAGTCGATGAGCTCAGTGTGGTAGTTCTTGCGGGTGTCGAAGGTGACAGGAAGGCGCACTTGCCCCAGAGGGATGGTGGAGCCATCGGTCACTCCGGAGAAGGGCCTGGTCGGCATCAGCTGGTCGTAGGGCACTTGGAGCATCTGGAAGGTCTCGATGGAGACCACATTGAGGCCGGCGCCTCCATCGATGAGGGTCTTGGTGACCGCAACGTTGCTAATGGTGGGAGTGCACAGCATGGGGAGCGCGCCTGCGGTGGCCGTGGACTTGGGGTGGTCCTTGGAGTCGAAGGTGATGGCGTACTGCGACCACTTGAGGAGCCGTGCGGCCTCAGGCTTCGGGAGGGCGGCGTTCACCTCGCGAGAGAGCTGCTTGAAGTGGCGGCTGGACATGGGAGCCTGAGCCCCGCCGAGGATGCAGGCAATCGCGCGAGGCTCCTGGTAGCCCCCGGCGGCCTCGTCAGGCTGGTTGACGTCGTTCCTCCGGGGTGACGGCGGCAGCGGAGGGAGAGCGGCGTTGGCCTCAGGGTTTGCCTCACGAGGTTGATCGCGCCAGGCGGCCTCACGAGGCTGGTCGCGCCAGCCCTGGCGGAAGTTGCCGTTGCGGCCGTCCCAGCGGTTGCCGCCGCGGCCACCTCTGCGACCGGCGCCACGGTCGTTGCAGTCGCCTCGGCAGCCCTGTTGCTCGTCGCGGAGCAGCTTGAGCTCCTGGCAGTCTTCAGTGCTGTGGAAGCGTACATTGTGGTAGACGCAGAGCGGCCGGCCGTCCTCCCTGGGCTCGTCGCGGTCACGGCCGCGCTTCTGCTCAGGTTCTGCTGCAAGCACGGCAGGGCCCTTCGCTTGATGTCCTTGTTCTTGGCCTTGGCAGCGTCGGGCGCCGTATCGGGGTCGTTGTGGACGAAGAGGCGACCTTCTTCAGCCTTGGCGCACTTGTTGGCGAGGTCGAACAGCTCAAGCACCGAGTCCAACTCGTCGTTGATGGCGAGCTTCTCGCGCATCTTGGCGTCCGTGATGCCGGTGGAGAACGCAGAGATGACGCCCGCGTCGGAGGCACGCGGAATCTTGTTGCGCACCTGGCTAAAGCGCTGGATGTACTTGTAGAGGGTCTCGTCTGGGCGTTGCCGCACATGCCGCAGGTCATTGATGGTGAGGGAGCGGTCGTGCGTGCCCTTGAAGTTGGCGACGAACTGGCTGCAGAGCTCGGCCCACGACGAGATCGACGCCTCAGGGAGATTCATGAGCCAGGAGCGCGAGCCGTCCTTGAGGGCCATGGGGAACCAGCTCGCCATGACCTTGTCGTCGCCGTTCGCCGCCTCGACACTCAGTGCATAGAGATGAAGGAACTCTGCGGGGTTGGGGGTGCCGTCGTAGCGTGAAGGCAGTTCCGGCTTGAACATCGCGGGCCACACCACCCGACGCAGCTCGCGAGTGAAGGCACAACAGCCCATGCCGCTCGAGGGAACACCGCCGGCGAGGGCGGCGCGATTCTGGTGCCCAGCCGCCGCGACCTCCTGGACGGTCCGGTCTTGGCGCCGGCGCTATTGCTCCAGGAGCACACGTGCATCAGGCGGCGCACGGCGGATGATCTGGCAGCTGGCCTCATCTCAGACCGGCGAGGAAGCGCCGCGGGACGGCTCACACGCCCATGCCATGCGCTGGGGCCTGGCGAGCTCGTCGCGCAGAGGAGGGGGTGGGGGAGCGCCATGCGCTACGTCCCCAGCGCGAGACGACGGAGGGCGGAGCGAGTGGGAAGGCGCCGAAGCGTCCCCGGCGGCGTTGACGAGCTCGGTGATGCGACCAAGCCAGACGTCGCGCGCCATGAGTAGCGCGGCTTGCGCGTTCGGCGGCCCACGGCGGGCAAGGGAGGAGGAGGCCGTGGCGGTGTGGCCCTCTTCCTGCACGGAGGGATGCAGGGAGGAGTCTTGCTGCTCCCGGGCGGCAGGGTCGGTGGCGGCAGCGGCCTCGACAGGGCGGCGGCGGTTGCCACGGACCACCGGCTCCGTCTGAGCCACGCGGCCCGCCCTGCGCTCAGCGCGCTCGCGGCGGGCGTCGGCCATGAGGCTGGTGGAGCGGAGAACGGAGAGGAAGAACAGTAGCGCACCCCTACCTGGCGCGCCAAAATGTCGGATGCCGGGCTCCGGGGACCCAAAGGTTCGAACACTGGGGTGAGCTCGTTCCTACCTCCTCGACCCCTACCACGGCTAAACGCCGGCGAAGCTACGGTGAGAGCGCGCTAGCGGGAGCGGGTCGCGGACTCAGTGGTTTACCCAGGTTCGGGCCACCTTGCGGTGTAAAACCCTACTCCTGCTTGGTTGGGATTGCTCTGGCGCGAGAGTACAAGGTTCCGACGTGGAAGAAGCCCTTTCGAGGTGGCAGAAGCCCTCTCTATGGCGGCACCCTGCCCTCCTTTTATACCTGCCTTGGTCCTCTTCCCCCAAAAACATTGGCGGGAAGGGTTGCCACACAACGACAAGTTTGAAGGGGGACAGGAGCGCAGTCTAACCTGACAAAAGGTGGTCTTCATCTGCAAAGCGACCGTCCATGACGCGCCAGTGGGCTCGAGAATGACCTCCGCCCTGCGTGCCCGCCGTCTTGGTCTTCTTTCACCAATCGGGCAACCTTTGGGGGTTGCTTTGGGAAATGGATTGCTGGCCTTGCTCCCTTAGCACACAAGGGGAAATCCTCTCCATCCGTGCCTGCTGGCGCGGCCTCTGTCGCCATTCGTCGTCGCGCGCATCACCCACTTGATGGGCATGAGACCGCGCGACCGAGCTGAACAACACTTGTCTTGCGCGCCCTCGGGAGGGTGCCTCGGGAGGCAACCTCGGGAGGCCACCTCGCGAGAGGGCCTGGAAAGGCTCTCGGTGACGTGGCTGTGTCTTGCTTGCCCGCTCCCTGAGGAGGGGTCCTCGGGAGGCTCGAACCTCGCGAGGAGTCCTGCTTGAGATGCCCGCTGGTGGCCGCCTGTTGGGCCTCCGCCAGGCGTTGCGCCCTGGGCCAAAGGCAGACGGGCCGGGATACCCTGGGTTCCACGGGCCCGACAGGTTCCTTGCTATGTTGAAAATTTCATATCGTAGTTATGCATCCATGCATATTTTTTTCCATGGTGGATGCGTTAGTTAATGTGTCAATGATGTTAAAGGTCTCGTTGCACCATACTCCTTCGTTCCCTTATGTAAGGTGTATTATTTTTAGCATGGTGATCAAGGCACATAATTATAGAAAAGTTAGGACAAAATTACCCTTGGCAAATTGGTTGGTTAGTGGGAAGTAAACCAGTTAGTCCAGAAAAGTAAGAGATACATGCAATCAACTGAGAGATACTTTCCTTCTTTTGTTACAAGGAGAGATACCGTTAATCAGGAGAGAGATACTTTCCTTTTTTCTGGAGGGAGGAATCTTCTATATCTAAATAGTTAGCCCCCACTAACATATTTCTCTCAACATACAAGCATGCCACCTCATCATTCAACACGCATGGGAAAGGCCCACCACAACATGCAACTATGCATTAAATCAACCTCAACATTCAAACATGCATGCATGGGAAATTCCATTCTATTATGCCATTTACATTTAATTCTTATATTCGTTCAAAAACTATTATTTCAAATATTCATGTTCATATAACCAAAACCTCTATATCTAAATAGTTAGCCTCCACTAACATATTTCTCTCAACATGTAAGCATGACACCTCATCATTCAACATGCATGGGAAAAGGCCACCACAGCATGCAACTATGCATTAAATCCACCTCAACATTCAAACATGCATGCATGGGAAATTCCATTCTATTATGCCATTTACATTTAATTCTTATATTCGTTCAAAAACTATTATTTCAAATATTCATGTTCATATAACCAAAACCTCATTGAAATATTGCAAAACATTACCGCAACAACGTGCGGGGCATCATCTAGTTAGAAGAAACGCACCTTGCATTCTGGAATTTTATCAAAAAACAAATACACCTTAAATAAAGGAACGGAGGGAGTATTTATCAACGAAGAATCTACAAAACTGTGTTGTCAAGGAACACCCAACATAGCAGGGACAATGACTACGGACACTCTTCCCAGTGTGATAAATCAGTATAACACAACCGATGACGAAAACCGCGCAGGCCTTCGACGGTCTCAGTTCACCTACCACAAGAACTCGGCCTTCCACTGCCATATATATTAGGCCCATGTTCCATGTCTAGCCAATCAGCCAGGGTATATAATCACAGCGAAATTTCAAAAATTCCGATGGGTAGTGAAATATTTGTAACCATAATTTTATAGGATGAAATCCATAAATCTCAATTTTTTTTGTGATGTCAGAATTTTTCACGTTACCGAAATATTGTTTGATTTTCCCATGGTGCCTTTATATACCATTCCTACGTTAGATATGCTGGACTCAAAGCAGCTAACACTCTCTTAATTAAAGTATAACCTCGTATGTATACATTCCAATAGTGAAATGTTAAACTAATCTAAAATCACCCCCGCAAAAAAGAGAGCCTAGACTCAAATCATGTTCTCAACTCGAATGTTTTGTTGACAATAACGAAAACTGTGCTCTGAATCGAAAGAAATAGTGTAATAGTTAACTAAGCCTACCTTAGATGAGTAGGTTCTTTGTTTTTTAGATAAAAGGCATGCGCCCAACTTTATAGATAAAGCCATCAAGCAACAGACAGAGGTTCACACAAACCTACACTGACAGCCAAACAAGTTAAGTTCATAAACCCTAGTTAAGGACCGCCACTGCAGCAATAACACAAACAAATGGCCCGCAAGCCAGCAACCATACGCACTACTAAAGAAACGTAAAGCACCGCCACCCTCCTAGGTCGACTGAGCTTGATCCCCACGCGCGTGATAGAATTTGCCATAGTCCATACTCACACCACACATGTAGTAGGTTCTTTGTTGTGGTATCAGACCATCCGGGTTCAAGTCGTGGATGCTTGCATGTTTCCTAAATTTATTTCGAACCTTTTAATGATGTGTTTTCTCGTCGACTATAAGACGACCATGATGACTTCGTGTAAATTTTAATGGTGTGTTTTAGGAGTGGGCTGTGCGTGCGTGGTGCGAGTGTGTGCGGGGTAGAAATCGAAGATCTCAGAGGCGACCAGTGTCAGTCCACGTACGAAATGTAGGAATGGACCAGTGTCAGTCCACGTACGTGACTGGCAAGTGGTCCTTCCATCCACGGCGGCGACCAGCCCCACACGTCACGACCTGGCGTCCATCCACGGCAGCCTGGAGAGGAGAGGGGAGCCCACGGCGGCGACCAACCAGCCCCACACGTCACGACCTGGCTGCGGATGAGGCAAACACCAACCACCCGCAAAGATCGGGCGCCGACGAGCGCGCGCACGCAGGCAGCGGCAACAAACCCCCGAAGCTGAGGCCCCGCGCGCCGCCGCCGCAACAGAAAAAACAGGGGAGAGCGAGACGCGGGCGCGCCACCGCAACAGGGGAGAACAGGTCCCGCGTCCTGCCGTTGCTCTGCTATTTTCCTCCACCGGTGAGTTGGCCGGAGGGATGAAACCGACGCGACGCGCCGGCCGGCAGTCGTCATGGCGGCGGCGCCGCTACGAGCACTGAGCAGACGACGCGATCTGGATTTCTTTGCAAGAAGACGTAGCTCCGATCGCGTGCCGTCATGTCGTCCAACTCCTCCTCGGCCGCCCCACCGCCGCCCTCCAAGAGCAGCCCTCCTCCTTCGGCTGCCCCGCCGCCGTCACCGAGCTCGTCGCCGTCCACCTCCAATTCGTCCTCGCCGGCGCCATCCAGCTCCAGCGACCCCTCGCCTCCGCCTGCGCCGCCCAAGTCCCGTGGCGCTCCGGCGTCACCGGCAAGGGTTCCGTCTCCGCCGGCACAGCCCTCCGGAGGCTCCGGTGGCTCGAACAGGTCATCACAGGCTTCTGCGCACCGTGTCAGCTCCAACACCACGGCCGAGATCATTTTCGCCACCGCCGGGGCGGCGATGCTCCTCGCGCTCCTCATCGCGGCCTGCGTCTGCTGCTCGAGGAGGACCGCGCCGAGGAGGCGGCGGAAGCCTCATAATCCCATGCATTTCTACGCAGATACCTCCGGCAACAAAGGTAAAACCGCAACGCTCTCACGGTTGCCGTCGATCGCCATTGTCTGCTCGTGGTGCTGTTCCTCTTGCTTTTGATTTGCGTACGTGTAGTTAACCACCATTGTCATGGCGTGGCAACCACAGCCAGCAGCACCTACTACACCGGCGGGCCGCAGCCGCAGTGGCAGAGCGGCACCGGCGCGGGGCCTTCGACGAGCACGTCCGGCCCACCCGTGGCAGCCTGGCCCTTGCCGCCCGACATGAACTCGGGCGTCTACTCCAGCCCGCGCGGCCAGCCGACGCCACCGCCCGCACCGCACGGGACGCTGGGGCTCGGCAGGGGCACGTTCACCTACGAGGAGCTCGCGGCGGCGACGGGCGGCTTCTCGCAGGCGAACCTGCTCGGGCAGGGCGGGTTCGGGTACGTGCACAAGGGGGTGCTCCCCAGCGGCAGGGCGGTGGCCGTGAAGCAGCTCAAGTCCGGGAGCGGGCAGGGGGAGCGCGAGTTCCAGGCCGAGGTGGAGATCATCGGCCGGGTGCACCACCGCCACCTCGTGTCCCTCGTGGGACACTGTATCGCCGGCACCAGCCGCATGCTCGTCTACGAGTTCGTCCCCAACAAGACGCTCGACTTCCACCTCCATGGTCAGTTCCTCTGGCTCCGTCGCCGTGCACTTCACACGGCCTGGGTGCACCGTGTATCTACAATACTGAATTAATGACGGTTGGCGTGCTGGGTTGCAGGGAAAGGGTCGCCGGCGATGGCATGGGCGACGAGGCTGCGCATCGCGCTCGGGGCGGCGAAGGGGCTCGCTTACCTGCACGAAGACTGTGAGCATACATCACATGATACAGTGATCCCTAGCTTGTCTCCACATCTCCATTGTTGCCTGAATCACATTTGTCATGCTCAACAATGAAGACCATCCACGGATCATCCACCGCGACATCAAGTCCGCCAACATCCTCCTGGACAACAACTTCGAAGCCATGGTGGCGGACTTCGGGCTGGCCAAGCTGACGTACGACGGCATCACGCACGTCTCGACGCGGGTCATGGGGACGTTCGGGTACCTGGCGCCGGAGTACGCGTCGAGCGGGAAGCTGACGGAGAAGTCGGACGTGTACTCCTACGGCGTGATGCTGGTCGAGCTCATCACGGGGCGGCGGCCCATCGACGCCACCACGCACTTGGTCCTGGAGGACGGCCTCGTCGAATGGGCGAGGCCGGCCCTGTCGCGCGCTCTGGCGGACGGTGACTACGACGCCGTCGCCGACCCGAGGCTGCAGGGCAGCTACGACCCGGTGGAGATGGCGCGCGTGGTGGCCAGCGCCGCCGCCTGCGTCCGCCACTCGGCCAAGAAGCGCCCGAAGATGAGCCAGGTGCCAATGCCATAACACTCGCCGACGCCGCACACTTGACACGCACTCTGTCTCCCGCAGATTTTCATGGCAGGTGGCAATGGTGACTTTTGTTTTACCTCGGGTGCAGATCGTGAGGGCGCTGGAGGGCGACATGTCGCTGGAGGACCTGAACGACGGGGTGCGGCCGGGGCAGAGCAAGCTGTTCGGGGAGGAGGCGGGGTCGTACACTTCCGACATGAACCGGGCCAAAGAGGTGGCCGTGGCGAGCCCCGAGTGCAGCGGCAGGTTCGAACGGCCCTCGCCAGTCAGCGACGACAGACCTATCTCCGACGAGATGTGTCCGGTGGAGAGACAGCCGCCGCACCTCTGACAGATTTTCTGATTTGCTTGCCGTATGTCTGGGATAGTTTGTTCATGTGCTATTTCTAACATTTCGTGTTACCTCGTAGTGTTGGTGTACCGCCATAGATGTCATGTTTGGACATACAAGGGTCAATGGAAATGTTTCTTTTTTTTTTTCTAAAAATAATAACGTGCTCAACTAAACGGAAAAATATTGTGCTGCTCTTGACACGAGAGGTAAGCTATCTCATAGAGCATCACAATATCCTACCCCAACCTAATAATCACCATTATTCTGAACTGAAGATATCTCAAAGACTGAGGAATCCATGATGCTACTTACGTTGCTAGGACAGCGAGTCCATGGTTTGCTGGTGTTGGGTGATACCTGCCAAACTTTTATATGGCCAACTATATGATTTGCTTGCAGCACTTGAAGCCATGAGTTGCGCGTGCCTAGGCTCAATCGTCGTGCAGGTTGAAACCTTGTTCCCATTGCCTCCCACTGCCACACCTTCTTCTAGTTCGGGAAAAGCCACTTGGTCAGCTAATGTGATATCCTAGTTCTCTCAAAATCCAGATGTTGATTTTGTTGAGTGACAAGCCACATAGGGTCGGTAATATAAAGACTCGACCGAGAAGCTCATGCCTTGATTTTGTTCCAGTTGCATGTGCCTTCTGTTGTTGTGCATTGATGCATGTAAAGAAGGAAAAGATTTTACCTGGAAAAAAAAAGGAAAAGATGTTGCCGGTAGACTCATGATATCTAAGGATATAACTCAACTTCGCTTTTTAGATTTTATTTCTTATTTCTCCGACAAAAAATATTGAACTATTTGCATATAATGTTAACTCTAGGAGAAGTAGTTGCCTCAACTCGTCCTCGACATGCCTTGTTTAAAGCATGCACCAACAGTCCTTTGCTACATAGGCATTCCATGTGAGTGTACAACTACAATTTGAGTACTTTCCTGGGTGCATCTGTTAGTTCTTATTGTTCTAGTGATGTTCAGCATGATACAAAGATCTAGTTACACCATTTTTAGCAAAGAAAATCCGCAAACCAACATTCGAACTAAAATCAAGTATGGATCTCAACTCTAAGTATTGTGCAACATGGTGAAATTTATTACAGTTGATCTAACTTGACATATATATATATATATATATATATATATATATATATATATATATATATATATATATATATATATATATATATATATATCAACTTACGGTTCACAACGGAATACGTCAATGCATGATAAGGTCAAAAATTGCATAGACTTGAATCAAACTTAATCAAAAGATACAAGCAATCTCACAAACTACTCAACACATATGGGAAAGAAAACTTCAAATCAAGGGAAACACAAGGATCACATAAGTGAAAATCCCTTTTGAAAAGAACAAATCAAAAGCCTTGTGAGGCAATCTTCGACCATATAGATAAACAAATGCAAAGGGTGGGAGTCAATCGCCATGCAGGTTGAAACCTTGTTCCCAGTGCCTCCCATCGCCACACCTTCTACTAGTTTGGGAAAAGCCACTTGGTCAACTAAGTTGACATCCCGATTCTCTCAAAACGCACTTGTACATTGTTGAACGGTGATTCACATGGCATCGGTAATATAAAGACTCGACCGAGCAGGTCATGAATTCTAGTTGCATGTGCCTACTGGTGTTGTGCATTGATGCATATAAAGAAGGAAAATATCCTGCTGGTAGACTCATAAATTTTAATGTTGATGTTGCCTGCGATTGTTATTTGATTATTTCATGATATTTAATGATAAAACTCACAACTTTGCTTTTTAGAATTCATTTCTACAGCCAAAATATCAAATTATTTGCATGTAATGGTAACTGTAATAGAAGTGGTTGCCTCAAGTCCTCCTCGGCATGCCTTGTTCAAATAATGCACCAATGGTCCTTTGCTACACGGGAATTCCATGTGAGTGTACAACGACTATTTGTGTCATATCCATGTAAGATTGCTTTCCTTGGTGTATGTGTTAGTTCTCGCTGTGCTCGTGGTGTTCACCATGATATGAAGGTCTAGTTACACCATTTTTACCATATAAAAATTTGCAAACCAACATTTGAACTAAACTCAAATATGGATCTCAACTATAAATATTGTGCAACATGGTGAAATTTGTAATAGTTGATATGACATGACATATATCAACACACGGTTCACAACGGAATACGTCAATGCATGATTCGGTCACAAATTTCATAGACTTGAATCCCACTCTCTTAATAAAAGATTGACCAAACAACATTACAGAGCCACTATCTAAAAAAGGCATCAGAAGGAATAACATTTGAAAAATAATTCTTCACAAGCATTTTCACATTCACCTTGTGTATACACATGGGGTGCAACAAGACATACACATTAAATCCACAAGTAACAAGGTGTCTAATCGTTCATAACAATAATATACTTTCAATAGTAGCTCGTTTTCGGACGCGATTAAACTGCACCCAGTCTCACATGAGCCCGCCGATGAACAGTAAAATCGTGAAAAATGGAAACACCTCTTAATTGGGTTTCTAATTAGAGGTGTGGGTGCAATTTACTACTTCTAAGAGGGAGTAGTATTGCATCATATCAGCCGTTGATTTGCCGAGTATTTTAAAATTCGAATGATTTTTCTTTCCGTCAACGCAAATTGTTAAGTAATCATTCTCCAAGATTCAATCCTCTTATCGCATACAAGCTCTCTATTCCTACCGTGAAGCAATGTTCCACGTGATCTTCTGTCATGTTCTCATGTCCGCGAGTACACTTGATAGACTGCTACACTAGCCCGCCATCGCTCTCCAGTTGTGCTATTTTTCCTCAATTGACCGTTCTTTAGTGGTTTCGCAACTGGAATCGTAGTATAAAATTATTAACTGGAATACTGCTCGAAAGGACCATAAATCCCTACAGAAATAACCACCATCGTGAAATCCTGCCTAGCTTCTAGAATTGATGCCATGGAGCTTATTGCTTCTCACACTAGTAGAGGTGGGGCGCACCGGGGGGCCGCGACGGCGCCAAGCGGGGCTGCCCCGCAGCAATTTCCTCCCTGGCCTTGGAAAGGGCGGCCTTCCAGTCGGATCTGGTCAGATCGTAGAACGGAAGCTCCAACAACGATTCCATTGCATCGAACAGGGTTAGCGCATCTGCTCTAGCCATCGCTATGCTGACGAACTCTGAGATAGCACTATTGCGGTGGCTCTCCTCCGCGTTGGAGTAAGTCGAGCGGCTCGGTTGGGGGAAGAAGAGGTGGGGCGCACCAGGGGGCCGCACCTGGCGCCATGGTGGCGGTGCCGTGGCTGCCAAGCGGCGCTGCTGTGCTGAATCTTCCATAAAATCGTCCAAGGCGGCCTGCCATAAGGGATCAATGTAGGGTCTGCACGGTTCGTCGGTCCCCGCCGCGTCAGAGCGCTTATCGTCCTCATCATCGTACTTGACCGACTCTGAGATAGCACTATCGCGGTCGCTCTCCTCCGCGTCGGAGGAGTAAGTCGAGCGACTCGGTTGGGGGAAGAAGAGGTGGGGCGCACCAGGGGGCCGCACCTGGCGCCATGGTGGCGGTGCCATGGCTGCCAAGCGGCGCTGCTGTGCTGAATCTTCCATAAAATCGTCCAAGGCGGCCAGCCATATAAGGGATCAATGTAGGGTTTGCACGGTTCGTCGGTCCCCGCCGCTTCAGAGCGCTCATCGTCCTCGTGGCAGTCGCTCTCCCACGAGTCAGAGCTGCTAGTGTCAATGTCGTCGTACTTGACCAACTCTGCCGCGTCGGAGCTCTGGTCGGTGTCGATGTTGGCGCAGTGGGCACAGACGACGCGCTCTGGGTGCACGGTGCCGTCGCCGTCCGACGCGCCAAGGCTCGCCGTGTCAATGTCGTCCTCAGTGTCGGCACCGTGGATCCCGGAGTCGTAGCTAACGCTGCCCATGCTTAGGATGCTAGCCGCCAGATCGCGATCGAAGCAACCTCCGTTGGCGCCGAAGACGGCATTGCTGCCTGCGAGGGCCGGGAGCCTGAGGTCGAAGTAATCGTCGTCCTCCTCCTCGTCTTGGTTCTTGCCGCCGTCAGCCTTGGCATGGCTTCGGCCGAGCTGCACCATGGCGAAGCTCGTCTCGCCACTACAGGAAAATCACGTTTTGCCGTGTAAAATCGTATAAGCCGAGTTCTTTTTTTCGGATACTCGGCTTCTGTCACTCTAAGCCGAGTCCACGGGAAAAAACACCCGGCAAATAAAAAAGACTCGGCTTATGGCAGTCTATAAGCCGAGTGGTGCCGAAAAGCACTCGGCTTATACTAAGTACACGGCATATACACGAAAAAGCACTCGGCTTATAGAGCACACACGGCAAATCTTAAAAAAATGCTATATGGACTATAAGCCGTGTACCTCAGCCATTAGGCACCCGGCTTATATGCCATATAAGCTGCAGGAGGGATATAAGCCGTGTATCGCAGCGGGCGGCACCCGGCTTATAGGCCGTATGGGTGGCGGCCGTGTCAAACGTAAGCCGAGCGGCGGCACTCGGCTTATATATAAACCGTGTGTAGCAGATGCAGGCACCCGACTTATAGGCATTAGAGGCGGTGGCCGTGCCAAATGTAAGCCGAGCGGCGGCACTCGGCTTATATATAAACCGTGTGTCGCGGCAGCACTCGGCTTATATATAAACCGTGTGTTTCGCGACGGCACTCGGCTTATATTGACGGTGACACGTGGCCGTCAACACACGGCTGCCGTCAGGTTACTTTATTAAACCGTGTGCCTTGCGCAAACATTCGGCTTATACATAAACCGAGTTTTTTTAGGACGGCACCCGGCTTATACCTGATAAGCCGGTCCCTTGTAAGCTGTGTCCTATAAGCCGGGAGTTTTACTCGGCTTATATATAAGCCGAGTGCAATTCGGCAAAAGCTGAGTGTTTTAGACACACGGCTTATATTTTTTTTCCCGTAGTGTGCTGCCCTTGTCGTCGTCGCCGCCGTCCATGAAGCCTACGCTCTCGGCGTCGCTGCCGCTGTCTTCCATGTCCGCCGTCAACTCCCGGTACGTAGTTTGCCTTCGCGTTTGTCTTGGCTGATCGAAAGCGAAAGAACTCGTGTACTGTTGTTGTGCTTCCCCGAGAACAGACGCACGCCGTATGTTTATAGGCGATCGATGCAGGGATCTTGTGTTGGACTAGGACTAGGCCACGCTGAACCTGCCGTACTACGACACGAGTCCTACTTCTACTACAGTTACCATTATATGGATATACGGATACTAACATGAACACGGAGTAGTGCCCAAAAAAAGAGCATGCTGCTCGGCACCGGCACGGCACGGAAAGGTCGTCAGCGTACATGCACGAGGCAGGGTCGTACACGCCGGGCACGAACCAGACCAAGCAGGTGGCCATGGCCCCGAGTGCAGCGGCAGGTTCGACCGGCCCTCCCCGGTCGGCAGCAAGGGCAGGTTTTCCAACGACGAGATGAGTTCGGTGGGGAGACAACAGCTGCCCCGGGTTGTCATCCAACATGTCGTGTTACTTTTTTTTTCCATGATAATACGTGTCTCAAACAAAGTACAAGTCACGTAAGGACCGACATGACAAAACTGAAGAGATAACAGAACATTTCTGAGCTTGACACCAACGCCCGTTACCTGCCTCCGGCACCACCACAGCAACCACCAAAGAAAAGAATGACGGATCACCTCCTCACCCGAGCTCGACGCGGCTCCATCGCTGATATGCAGCTTTGCGGACCTCCAAGGTGGCTCACCAAAAGTGAAGCCCTTGCCGTTGAACGAATCAGACTGGGGCAACACCCCGGACACGCCATCGAACTCCAGATCTGGCACCCCACCACGACTAAGACGCCGAAGGAGGAGACCATACCTGTCATCCACGAACCACGAACCCAGCACACGTTCCGTCTTACAGATGTCGTCGATGCAGACAACAATCTGCATCCGCTCCCGAACTACCTCTCAAGCTCCGCGCCAACGCTGGAGCAAACGCCGTCGCAACGGCGGAGCCCGAGGACACTGGTCCACCACGAGGATGCCGCCGCCGCCACGCCATCCTTTCTTGAACAGACTGGTTTCCAAATCCATCCCCAACCATAGGACCGATGGCCTCGGCAGGGAAGGATGCGAAGAATCTTTATTCAGCGTCGTCATCGTCGCCGCCGAAGCCAAGACGATGAACAACCTAAAAACGTAGACTAGAAGGGAGTAAAAACGATCAACACGCGTGGATCCGGCGACCCCCCTCACCACCGACGACCGAGGTTATGTTACTTGGTAGTGTTGATGTATTGACCATACATGTTATGTTTGTATGTAGAAAGGGTCGATGGAAATGTTTCTTTGGTCCCATTAGATTTGAAATATACATGAAAAACCAACAACAAATTCCCTTGCTAGGCATGCATTTGTACAAAAAATAATAATTTACTCAATCAAACTAAAAAGGTATTGTAAGCTATCTCAAAAGATATCACAAATTCACAATATGCCACCCCCAACTTAATAAATAATAACCACACAACTTTAGTTGTGCACCTAGTTTATTGTACAATTTTGCTGAGTTTAAGTTTGGTCTCATTCACTTGTACATCCGTTGGATCATGTCGCATCGCGATTCGTGTTGCTTTTTTTTGGTGGCTCATGTTGGGCTGAGGATGTTGCACGTTGCTGTTTTTTTTGTGGGCCAGTTGTTGTTTCGCTGCGGCCTGTCGTTATTTTAGTTGCGGCCTTTAGTAGCGACAAGCATTTCGTCTCCTCTACAGTGACAAGCTGGAGTGAGTAATGGATCCCAGCGAAACCACACTGTATCCTTTTTTTGCTATTTGTTGTTGTTAAGGGGGGCTTTGGCAGCGAGCAGATGGATATCTATGCTGATCGTTTTTTTTTGGTTGAGCGTCTATGGATCTTTTCTCATAAAAGCACTTAAATCAGTGGTGACATTTGAGCTTAAGAGTAGGAGGTTCGGAGATAGATGCGGATTTTTCTGGTTTTTTGTAGTGGGGTTTTCTTTTTGCTTCTTTTTAATATACATGTTTATATTTTCTTTTCCTTCATTATTATTTGTTTACTTTTTGGTTTTTATTTTTTATATTTTTCCTCTATTTAGGGTGCAAAAAATATATAAACAAACGGATTTGCAGTTTTTGCAGCTAGCTGCGAAGTAGTTGTGTTTCAGTCACCTGTCAGACGTTGATCAAATGCTTCAAGATTCGAGTGCCTAACACGGGATTGTCGTGTTTTTTTCTTCATCGAGTGGGACGACAGAGGATGGCCCATAGTTTTTTTGTTGGCCTCGAGTTATTTGGGTTGACTGTGGGTTCGTTCTGCTGGCTGCTTCGGCCCGTGGGTTGTTTCTCGTTTTTTAGTCTTTCCCAGACTAGGGTCTGCTTTTTAAATCATATATTTTTCCCTTTTTACCGTCTATTTACTTTTTTCGGCTCATGTGTTGTTTCTCGTTTTTTATTGTCTTCCCCAGCGCGGTGTCCAAGTTTTTAAATCACATCCTTTTTCTTTCTTTTTACTTTTTTATTGTTTGTTTGCTTTTTTGAACTAATAAAATTGCACCGACACATGCCCCACAAGCAACTATAGTCGTCTAGTCACAGGGCAAGTGGCATTTGCTTGATATTTATCGTTTATTTTTAATTTTTATTTTGGAGTTTCTTTTTCATAGACTCGCCTGGTGCGCAACCTCAAAAGCGCGTCGTGATTCATGCAGATTTGGCCAACCAACATTGTAAGTGGACAATTTTTTTCATAGTTGTATGTTATTGTGCTAGTGGCCCTATGTGACCGATGGTGGGCTTTCTTTGTTATCGATAGAGAATCGACGAAGCGGTATTACTCCTCTCCTCTTTTGTTTTGTTCAGGTGATGTTGTGTAGCATTGTGCCCATTGACCTTTTGGTCTTGTCTAGCTGCAAGGCCCCTGTCTGTGTTCCTTGGCGGCTATTTGCATGTTTATCATTAGGCATGCAACTGCAAGTATTGTAACCCGACTGCAACTATATGGGCACAAAATGATTGCAACTGGGGTCGAGAGGGGGTTGTCGGGTTATTGCATGTGCATCACTAGACTTGCAATTGCAAGCATTATAAATCGATTGCAACTGCAGTGGCACAAAGTGACTGCAACTTGATTAGGAAGGAGGGTTGCCGCGCCAGTTGCATGTCCATGATTAGACATTCAACTACAAGCATTGTCCCCTGACTGCAACTGTATGCGCACAAAGCGAATGCAACTGGGGTTGTGTGGGGAGTCGTCCGGCTAGTTGAATGTCCACCACTAGATATGCAACTGCAAGCATTTGTAACCGGGCTGCAATTGCATGGGCACAAAGTGACTACACTAGGGCCGAGAGAGGGGCACAAAGTGTTGTGACCCGACTGCAACTGCACATGCATAAAAGCGACTCCAACTGGGGTCGGGTGGGGAGTTGTCGGGGCCAGTTGCATGTGCAACACTAGACATGCAACTGCAAGAGTTGTAACCGGAATGCAACTAGGGTCGGGTGGGGAGTTGTCGGGCCAGTTGCATATGCAACACTAGACATGCAACTGCAAGAGTTGTAACCAGGGGTCGGGGGGAGGGTTGTCGGCGCCGGCGAAGTCTTTAATTTTAATTTTTTTGTAGGAGTTGCAACCGCGCCCAACCTGAGTGCAACTGCTACTCATCACACCTAAGCGCAACTGTAAGACATATAATGTGACCGCAACTGGGGGTCAGGGGGGAGGGTTGACGACGCCGGTGAAGTATTTCTTTTAGTTTTTTGTAGTAGTTGCACCCGCCCCAACACGAGCACAACTGCAACTCAGCACACCCCAGAGCAACTGCAAGACCTATCAATGTGACCGCAACCGGGGGTCAGGGGGAGGGTTGTCGACGTCGATGAAGTCTTTCTTTTAGTTTTTTGTAGTAGTTGCAACCCCCCAACACGACCGCAACTTCAACTCAGCACACCCCAGCGCAACAGCAAGACCTATAAATGTGACAGCAACCGTGGGTCGGGGGAGGGTTGTCGGCGCCGGCGAAGTTTTTTCTCTTTTTTTTTTAATTTTTTTGTAGTAGTTGCAGTCGACCCAAACCCGATTTGCAACTGCAAGACCGCAACCGGGGGTCGGGGGGGAGGGTTGTCGGCGCCGGCGCCGGCGAAGTCTTTCATTTTAGTTTTTTTTGTAGTAGTTGTAACCGCCCCAACCCGAGTGCAACTGCAACTCATCACACCCAAGCGCAACTGCAAGACGTATAATGTGACCACAACCGTGGGTCGGCGGAGGGTTGTCGGCGCCGGCGAAGTCTTTTCATTTTAGTTTTTTTGCTTGTAGTTGCAACCGTCCCAACCCGAGCGCAACTGAACTCATCACACCCAAGCGCAACTGCAAAACGTATAATGTCACCGCAGCCGGGGAGAGGGGGGAGGGTTGTCGGTGCCGGCGAAGTTTTTCTCTTTTTTTAATTTTTTTTGTAGTAGGTGCAATCGACCCCCAAACCCGATTGCAACTGCAACTCATCACACCCCAATGCAACTGCAAGACGTATAATGTGACCGCAACCGGGGGTGGGGGAGTGTTTTCGGCGCCGGCGAAGTCTTTCATTTTAGTTTTTTTTGGTAGTAGTTGCAACCGCCCCAACCCGAGTGCAACTGCAACGCATCACACCCAAGCGCAACTGCAAGACGTATAATGTGACCGCAACCGGGGGTCGGGGGGAGGGTTGTCGGCGCCGGTGAAGTCTTTTCATTTTAGTTTTTTTTGCTTGTAGATGCAACCGTCCCAACCCGAGTGCAACTGCAACTCATCACACCCAAGCGCAACTACAAGACGTGACCGCAACCGGGGGTTGGGGGAGGGTTGTCGGCGCCGGCGAAGTTTTTCTCTTTTTTTTATTTTTTTGTAGTAGGTGCAGTCGACCCCCAAACCCGATTGCAACTGCAACTCATCACACCCCAGCGCAACTGCAAGACGTATAATGTGACTGCAACCGGGGGTCGGGGGAAGGGTTGTCGTCGCCGGCAAAGTCTTTTCATTTTACCTTTTTTTGGTTTATCTTTCTTTTCTTCTTCTTGTTTTCCTGTTCTTTTCATCTATTAGCAGAAATCTCTTTTTCGTGATTTTTGCAAGCAATTTCCAACTTATAAGTTGTAAAAAAATTATCTCTTTTTTTCCATTTTTGGTGACATAAAAAAACAAAATCTCCCTCTTCGTCGAAAATGCTTTTTTTGTTTTTTTTGTCCTCCGGCTGTTCATTTCTATATTACTTGACAATCTTTTTCAATCTTCTAACTATGGTTCACAATATATTTTAAAAAGATTACCTTTTTCTAACGTCCTTGTGGAATTTTTATCGTCCACTAGTTGTTCCTTTTATTTACTAGCCAATATTCTTGTGCAGCCCAACCACATAGAAGACCAAAAAAAAGTGGTAAAATCAAATTGTTACACTATTCTAATATAAATAAATAGTGCGAATGCTAGTACAGAACACAATCACTTTTTTGTTTAACTTTGAACACAACTGCTCTCTAGTTAGTGTGGCAAAGTCCAGCTCACCTTTTACGCAACGCCTTGGGTTTGAATCCCACGCTACGTAATTTTTTTCTTCTCTTCGCTAAACCAGCTCATGGGCTGCAACAACGAAGCCCATTTTTTCTTATATATACAAAGCCATCGGGACAGGTGACGGTGTCCTAGAATAGGGGGTGCTAACCTAGCCGGCCCATCTCCTCGGTTGGGCCGACATGCCCCCGTACGTGATCAAGATGGGCTCCGGAGGCCACACATGGGAGACGTGATCAAGACTGCCTCTACGGAAGACTTGTAGTACACTTCAAGATTTGTGCAGCCGCCTTACTCCTAGATACCGACCTTGTAACCCTAGGTACCCTCCCTGGCGTGGATATAAGCCATAGGGTTTAGCCCGTAGAAGGGGAGAACGCAACATTGCTCACCTAGCCCTAGAAGTTAGACACATATTACGATCTCGAGGTAGATCAACTCTGTACTCGATACATCTCCATTAATATAAACAGAAGCAGGACATAGGGTTTTACCTCCATCAAGAGGGCCCGAACCTGGGTAAACATCGTCTCCCTCATCTCTGTTACCATCGATCCAAAGATCCACAGCTCGGGACCCCCTACCCCGAGGTCTGCCGGTTTTTACACCGACACTGGTGCTTTCATTGAGAGTTCCGATGTGTGATCGCCGGAAGGATCGATGGGATCACCGGTTAATGGCTTTAAGCCCACGGAGCGCGTCTCCACATTCGAAGCTTTGGTCGCAAAGACGCCTCCACGTAACGTGGAAGCGAACCATGACCCCTCTTCGGTTCCAACAAAGGACCCCCTCACGAACGAGGAGCTAAGATACTTCCTGGAGAGCGGATCGGACAGCGACCCACCAGCGACCGACTCCCAGATCGAATCGGCTGAACCAATAACTACGGACCCATCGCTAGGTGAAGGTGACGAGGCCTTAAGCCCGCGGTCTTTAGAGATCGGATCTGGTCCGCTCACCTCCTATATAGAATATCGCCCCGATGACTCCGGCCCATCCGACATCTGGGACTTAGCCTACGTACGGCAGGTCCCCGGTGAGCCGATCCGACAATACTGGGCCAGATTCTTGTCCGTCAAGAACAAGATACTGGATTACCAAGACTCTGATATAATTGCCGCTTTCGAGCGTGGATGCAAGGATAAAGGCATCTCGAACGCCCTCGCTCGTCGTTGCGTCCAAACACTCCCTGAATTAACCAATTTGGTAGCGCGATTTTGCGCCATCGAAGACGCCTGGCGAACCGAGGAGAATATGGACTCGATCTGTGAGGACTACCCGGGACGCGACCGGTCGGCACTTCGGCGCGAGAATCGCAAATGGAACACCCCGGGTGATCGACCCCGGAAGAAGAAGAAAACCTCTGATCACCCCAGAACGGCCCTGGACGGCTTTCTGGGTAAACCGTGCCCGATCCACGCCGTATTAGTTAACTCCTGCCCAACCCACAGCCTTCGCGACTGTTGGGTGCTGAGGCAGGTGGCAAAAGGGGGACCCGCCCTCCAGGCGGGCACCTCCAGTCACCTCGGACCGACCTCGGATGAAGACGAGGTCCTAATGATTTGTGAGACCTTTACATCTAGCAACCAGCGCAAACGGGCCTTGCGGGAAATCAACGCCGTCCGACAGGTACCACCTCGGGGCGCGTGGATAGACACGCCGATCACCTTCACTCAGAATGATCAGCTGAAGTTGGCCCTGGACAGGTGCCCCGCCGCGCTAGTCCTCAACCCCATCGTGGACCACTGCCGCCTCCATAAGGTTCTTATGGACGGAGGCAGCAGCCTGAATCTAATATACGAGGACACTCTGGATAAAATGCACATCGATAAATCGCGCATAGAACGGAGCACCACCACCTTCAAAGGAATAGTCCCCGGGCGAGAGGCACGCTGCAGTGGAAAGATAACTCTAGATGTAGTATTCGGGACCTTGGATAATTATCGCTCCGAGGAGATTACGTTCCACATCGCACCTTTCAAAAGGGGATACCACGCCATCCTCGGACGGGACACCTTTTCAAGATTTCAAGCGGTGCCGCACTATGGCTACATGAAGCTCAAGATGCCGGGCCCGAAGGGGATCATTACCATTTCAAGTGATCCTGACAGGGCACTCAAAGCCGAGAATAAAACGGCGTCCCTCGCCCTCGAGACCCTTGCTGAAACCTTCGCGGCCGAAGAGCTGACCTCACTACGCGCCGAGGTCGACCGGGACGATGTTGTTCTCGACAAAAGATCAAAACCTACTTCTTTCAAGCCGGCCGACGAGATTGTCAAATTCCAGGTTCACCCAACGGACCCTGCTAAAACGGCGTTCATAGGGGCTAACTTCGACCCAGAAGTTGCCGAAGCCCTACGCGCTTTCCTCAGGGAAAACTGGGACATATTCGCCTGGCACCCCTCCGACATGCCAGGGATACCCCGTAGGCTTGCAGAGCATAGCCTAAACATATTGGCAGGCTATAAGCCCGTTAAACAAACACTTTGGCGTTTCTCCGAGCCCAAGAGTCAAGCAATGGGCGAGGAACAGGCAAAGCTGCTGGAGGCGGGATTCATCAAGGATATAAAACACCCCGACTGGCTAGCCAATTTGGTCATGGTACCAAAAAAGGACAGGTCCTGGCGGTTGTGTGTCGATTTTAAAGACCTCAACAAAGCTTGCCCCAAAGACCCCTTTCCCCTACCCCGTATTGACCAAATTGTGGACGCCACTGCGGGCCCGACGCATTGTGCTTCCTAGACGCCTATTCAGGGTATCATCAAATAAAGATGAAGGAATCGGACCAGGCAGCAACAACATTTATTACGCCCTACGGGCCGTTTTGCTTCAACACGATGCCTTTCGGACTAAAAAATGCTGGCGCTACGTACCAGCGTATGATTCAGACATGCCTGAAAAAACAAATCGGAAAAACTGTGGAGGCTTACGTAGACGACGTGGTTGTCAAAACTAAACACGTCGACCAGTTGGTGGACAATCTTCGCGATACATTTGCCAGCCTACGGGAATATCAGATACAACTCAACCCGGAAAAATGCGTCTTCGGGGTCCCAGCTGGCAAACTCCTCGGTTTTATCGTACCTAGCCGAGGAATTGAAGCCAATCCGGCCAAAATTCGAGCTTTGGATCGCTTGGAGATCCCTACAGAACTCAAGCATGTACAAAAGTTGGTGGGCTGCGTAGCAGCCTTGAGCCGTTTTATATCACGGCTTGGAGAAAAAGCTTTACCATTGTACAGGCTGTTAAAGCAGACCAAAACGTTTAAATGGACCAAGGAGGCTACGGCGGCCCTGGAAGACATCAAGGCCCTCCTCGCCACCAACCCCATCCTGGCAGCACCAGGCGTTTGCGAACCGATGATATTATACATCTCGGCCACAAACCAGGTGGTTAGCGCAGTTCTCGTGGTTGAACGAGACATGGAAGGTCATAAGTTCCAGGTCCAGAAACCCGTATACTACGTGTCCGAGGTCTTAACCCCCTGCAAGACACGCTACCCTCATTATCAAAAGATAGCTTACGTATTCTTCATGGCATCGCGAAAGCTCTGGCACTACTTTTAGGAGTGCGCGGTGACTGTGGCATCCGACGTCCCGTTAAGTGACATAATCAATAATAGAGATGCAACGGGGCACATCGCCAAATGGGCTATAGAGCTCCTACCTTTTGAAATTATATACAAACCACGCCGGGCCATTAAATCCCAGGTGTTGGCGGACTTCGTGGCCGAATGGACCGAAGCCGAACTCCCCCGTGAGTACAGTACCTACTCGCATTGGACAATGTATTTTGATGGCTCCAAAATGCTTGCCGGCCTAGGGGCTGGCGTGGTGCTCACGTCCCCCACGGGAGATAACATCAGATATGTACTGCAAATCATGTACACAGACTCTAATAACGCGGTTGAATACGAAGCCCTCTTACACGGGCTTCGGATAGCAGTCTCCATGGGTGTTAAACGCCTCGAGGTCCAAGGTGATTCCAACCTCGCTATCTCGCAAATCAATGGCGAATTCGACGCCAAAGACCCAAAGATGACAGCTTACCGAAATGCCCTCATAAAGATCTCGGCCAGGTTCGAGGGGTTGGAATTTCACCATATACCCCGAGATAGCAACCAGGCCGCAGATGTACTCGCTCTGCTGGGCGCAAAGCGGGATAAGGTTCCCGAAAACACCTTCCTCGAGCGGCTTTTTAAGCCATCCGTAGTCTGGCAAGACATCAAAGGAACATCGGACTCAACCGACGTCGGGCAACAGGCCCTGCCCGAGAAGGACGTTGGTATCATAGGCGGGTCAACGATCCGGAAGACTGATTCAGCGCATGAAGTCATGGCAGTTATCGCACCATGGACCGAGCCGCTCCTGGCATACCTACTCCGAAAAGAGCTCCCTGATAACCAAGCCGACTCCCGCCGGATTGTAAGACAGTCTAAAGCTTACAAGGTTCATGAAGGGGAACTTTATAAAATGAGCACAACGGGCGTCCTCCAGTGATGCATATCCGAGGAAGAAGGAAAACTCCCACTTCGAGAGATACACTCCGGCATGAGCGGACATCACGCCACTGCTCGGACCCTGGTCAGCAAGGCTTTTCGAGCCGGTTTCTACTGGCCAATGGCAAGTGCCGATGCCTCGGCACTAGTACAGCGTTGCCCAGGCTGCCAGGTATTCGCCAAACAGAGCCACATGCCCCCCACGGCCCTGCGCACCATCCCCATTACGTGGCCCTTTGTGGTCTGGGGGCTCGATATGGTCGGGCCACTCAAGGGAGGATCAAACAAAAACAAATACCTACTTGTTATGGTAGACAAATTCACCAAGTGGATCGAAGCAAAGCCGGTCACCTCGGCCGAGGCCGTCCAGGTCATTGGATTCATTTCGGGGGTAGTCCATCGTTACGGTGTCCCCCACAGTCTGATCACAGACAACGGAACCAATTTCACGGCCAAAGAGGTCAAGGCATGGTGTAAGAAACTAGGCATTAAGCTCAACTACGCGTCCGTCTATCACCCGCAGTCTAATGGGCAGGTGGAGCAAGCCAATGGACTTATCCTTAGTGGAATTAAGCCACGGCTAGTTCGCTCCCTTAAAAAAGCTGATTGCAAATGGGTTGAGGAACTTGATTCCGTATTATGGGGCTTGCGTACAACACCAAATAGGTCCACAGGGTATACCACATTTTTTATGGTGTATGGCGCCGAAGAGGTCCTCCCCTGCGATATCATACATGACGCACCTCGGGTGCGCATGTATGAGGAGCTGGAGGCCGAACTCGATCGGTAAGATGCCTTAGACGCTCTCGAAGAAGAGTGCAACGTCGTGCGGGCTAGATCAGCTATTTATTAGCAGCAGGCACGGCGCTACCACGCTAGAGAGGTTCGTGCCAAAGAATTTAATGTCGGGGATCTCGTAATGAGACTACACCCCGAAAAACAAAAACACAAGCTCTCCCCTAGATGGGACGGACTGTTCATCATTGACCAAGTACTCATCGGAGGAGCTTATCGAATCTGAGATCCAGAGGACGGCCGATTAGAGCCCCACCTGTGGAACGCGGCGCTACTCCAACGTTTCTATGCATGAAACCAAGCATACGGTCTGTGTAAAGAACTTGTGCATTTTCTTTCAACTTGATCTTTTTTCTTATTTTTTATCTCCTCACCTCGGAAAGTAATTCTATGACCCCGAGGACAATTTACCATGTTCTTTTCAAAATAAGAGCTATTCCACCACTTATGTCCTATTGTCTTTCGAGCCACTATATGCATTGATTCGCTTTAAGATTTGGCCAAGCTGGGTTGCCCGGCTCCTGTGCTTGCCCCTTACGTTCCCGATATTTCTGCTAGGGGGCAAAGGGAGCACCGCTATGATTGTTACTCCCGGGTCAACCGATGTAGTACCTCAGACGGACAAAGCCGAAAGCTAGCGTTCTTATAATGCGGATTGGTTGGCTATGACATAGGAATAACGTGGCAAGGGTCTTTTCACACCCCGACCAGGGGCTTTACCCCCGAGGTCATCCATCTTCAGACGGGCGTGTTCGACACAATAACCCGAGGAAAGGAACTGTTGGAAGAACTATTTTCCTCGGAAGATGTTTCTTACGTTAAATAGTAATATAACATAACCTTCAGTTACCCTCTTGTCTTTCGAGCTGCACAGCCCGATTGCCTGGTCACCTGAAGCATCTGGTCCGATGACCTCGGCCAGTAGTATGGGACACTCCTCAGAATTTATCCGAGGAGGCAGAAGCCGAAGGCTGGCTGACAGAGTTTGGATAAACGGACGGAAAAAATTGACATAGAATACCTCGGTACATAAAGTCATACAACAATTTTCACGCGCACTCTAGCCCGTCTATTAGAGTGTCTAACGCGCAATCCTTTTGCGAGAGGCATGCCGCATGCATTACACTGTCATATGCCTGGCTGGTAGGGATCTCCTCCCCATCAGGCCCCATGGGTCCCACCTCTGCTAATTCCGTCGTCTTCAGACCGGTGTAGTGGGTCTTCACCATGGCCCAGGCCTCCCTCGCACCTTCTCGACAAGCTGATACTTTCCACACCTGGATCCGACGCCGAGCTCTCTTAAGCTGTTCGGCTAGCGTGGCCATGTCCTCAGGGACCGGCACCACCTCGGGCCATAAAGCCTGGTGTACATCCTTCATCGCTTTCCGAGCCCTTTCATGCACCTCGGGTAGACGAATGCTCAAGTCTTCGGACACCGGACCCCGAGACTCCGGAGGAAGGCCAGTCAAGCAAGCTGTCAAAAACAACATTTCGCATGACAAATCTCCTCAGACAAACTACATGACAAATGTCTGTCGCGTTTTATAACTTACCATAAATCATGTCGTCCGTTCGCCGATTCTTTGCTTCTGCAGCAGCCAGGCGAGCTTTTAAGCTCTCAATTTCCTGGGCCTACCGGGCGTTTTCAGCCCTAAGCGCATTCATGTTGCCCGCTCTCTGAGTGACCACATGTTGATTTGCTTGGCGTTGAGCTTCAGCATACTCCAGATCATCGCGGGCCTGCTTCAGATCTCTTTCAAGATGGCCCAGGGCTTCCGCTGCTACATACGATTCTGGCGTCAGCTTTATTTTTTGACATTACCCACTTCAAGAAATAAGCACTTACCGTGCGCTTCTTTTGAGAATTTCTTCACCTGCTCAACCTCGGACAACGCCGCGTCAAGCTGCACTTTTGTTTGGTCCAACGCCGAGGTCAATTGCTCGTTCTTCAAGCGAGCTTCCTGTTATGACAAAGATTGCGGGTTAGCATTCAAGTCTTGATTCAACCCCAGGGGCTCGTACCAAGACTTAGGGGCTACTACCATACTTGGTAGTCATATTTGTCTTTAAAACTTTACCCGCAGCCCTCGCGACAGGACATCCAGCGACTCATCAAAGGCACCTCGGGTCGCCCCGAGGTATGCGTCCACCGCGCTGAGAGCATTAAGCTCCCTGTCCGAAAAGGCCGGATTGTTCAAGGAAGCCTTTCGCCGGCGATAATTCGTGGCGCATTGGATTTCGGACGGAGTGGCCGATGTCGCCGGGTCCTCGGGCTGGGCGGCTCCGGGGTCAACCCTCGCAGGATTTCGGACCTCTGCTTCCTTGGGCGGGGTCGTGCCTTCTTCGGCCTCCACATGTACGGTGGAGGGTGGAGGCTGTCTGCAAGTAATCAGGAATGTTAGAATCCGAAGTGTCTTTTCTGTAACATAGACCTAAATATTACATAGTGACGGATGAAGCACTTTCGCCTGTCCCCGTAACCTCGGCCGGAGCTTCTCGTACTTCTGGCTGAGCCCTTTCCGGTGGTGCCGTTTCTCTACGTAGGCGTTGGGAGCGCCGCCCCTTTGGAGGAGGAGTCAGATGACTGGAGACTGGGGGACGAGGGGCTCTCTTTCGTTTAGAGGAAGGGAGAGTTACCGATGAGGCTGGCCTCGTCCCCGGCGTATCAGGGACAACCGCTACTTTCGAGCCATCAAGGCTCTACAGGAAAAAACTCCTCCCTTCATAAATAAGCCCCAAGTCTTCGTCCTCGTGGGAGAGAGGGTCTTCCGCGCGGCTGTGCAGCTCCGGCTCAGGGGCCGGACTGCTCACCCCTTCGAGCCAATGCCTCCACCTCTGTTCAACCGATATGTAACGGATTAATGTTAAGGATCCCGAGGTAAAGCAAAAAAGCCCGAAATAGAGACTTACTATGTCAGCAGGGTTGTAGTATGACATCCCGTCTTGGAACTGGCGCTTGGCAAACTCCTCGGCGCACCCTTGGTACATGCTGGCTAGTACGGCTCCGAGGGTCATTTGGTCCATAAAATCCCCCTTGATGGATTGAGAGGCGTCCTCGGACCCGTTATACTCGCACAATAAGTGCTGGCGCTGCCGGAGAGGCTGGACTCTTCGGTCTAGAGCCACCGACATCACGTCAATGATGGTAAGGCCAGCGCTTGACAGGAGCTTCACCTTGGCCGCTAGCCTAGTCACGGCTTCGTCTTCCTCTTGAGCCGAACTCAGCGGCCTCCAGCTGTAACGCTTCCTCGGTGGATCCAATGAGAAGGGCGAGAGGCCTGGCCGGACTAGCTCGTACAACAGGACGTCGGTGATATAGAACCACTCGGAAGGCCAGTAATCGGCCTCCTCCCGAGGTGTTCCCGTTGGATAGCCAGTCTTGTCGACTCGGCAGACTTCGGCTCCTCCGACCTCGAATAGCTTGTCGACCGAAGAGCGGGGCACGATGCAGAAGTACTTCCGCCATAATCCGAAGTGCGCCTGACAGCCGAGGTGTAGCTCGCAGAGCGCGACGAACCCAGCGATGTGCAGCATCGAATTCGGGGAGAGATGATGAAGCTGTAACCCATAGAACTCCAGCAAGCCGCGGAGGAAGGGGTGGATTGGGAACCCTAAGCCGCGGAGGAGGAAAGGCACGAAGCATACCCGCTCATCCCCCTGCGGCGAGGGGTAATTTTCGGCGTGGGCTTGACCGTCGATGGACGTTAGTCCAGGGCGGGTAGCGGCCAGATCCGCATCCGGCAGGTATCCTTGCGTCGCCAAGCGCTCTAATTGAAGGCGCGCGACGGAGCAGCTCCCCAGTCCCCTCTATCAGGGCCGTGAGGACGCCTTGACGATCCTTCGCCGCTCGCCATTGTTTGGGCTCTTGAGCTTGGGCTGGGGAGGTAGGGGAATTTTTCGCTGCGGTTGCAAAGGCGTACCGCCACAAGCAAGGGCAACGCGTCTGTTAAGTAAGGGCAGAAAGGGATGCGCTTCGACATTTCTCAAAGTCTGACATTGGGCCCCCGACGAATTTTAAGGGTTGGCCGAGGTCTTTAAATCTAGTCAGAGAATAAAAGCACGGGAACTTGTCTATCGAGCCAAGACTCCGGAAAGTGAAGGGCGTCGACTTCGGCATCGAAGACCAGTTCAGGGGCTACTGACGGTGTCCTGGATTAGGGGGTGCTAACCTAGCCGGCCCATCTCCTCGGTTGGGCTGACATGCCCCCGTACATGATCAAGATGGGCTCCGGAGGCCACACATGGGAGACGTGATCAAGACTGTCTCTACCGAAGACTTGTAGTACACTTCAAGATTTGTCCAGCCGCCTTACTCCTAGATACCGACCTTGTAACCCTAGGTACCCTCCCTGGCGTGTATATAAGCCATAGGGTTTAGCCCGTAGAAGGGGAGAACGCAACATTGCTCACCTAGCCCTAGAAGTTAGACACATATTACGATCTCGAGGTAGATCAACTCTGTACTCGATACATCTCCATTAATATAAACAGAAGCAGGACGTAGGGTTTTACCTCCATCAAGAGGGCCCGAACCTGGGTAAACATCATCTCCCTCATCTCTGTTACCATCGATCCAAAGATCCACAGCTCGGGACCCCCTACCCCGAGGTCTGCCGGTTTTTACACCGACAACAGGGGACAACGTAACTAGCAGCAAACGAACGTACAGTTTGGCAGATGTAAAAAAAATAGATTGGGACAAGATAGACATGACATCATCAGGTGAATGAGACCAAATTATATCTCATCTAGATGAGTTCTAGGCGCTCCCATTTTTCATTCCATCTCCAAATTTGAATATATTATATCTTTAGAACCGAAAGCCCAAATTAAGTTTCATTTGCATACTTGTGTTCACTGCGACGTGAACTTTTGAACAAGATCACTCTTGAATATATTTTGACAACTTTTAAAAATTTACTAAGTTTCAAATATTAAAACTTAAAGTCATAATATTAATTTTTTACCAACTTCCACCAAGTTTCATTTTGCGTTTAGGATTTAGGGTTTAAATTTTAGTTTTTGAAACTTTGGTGAATTTACCATTCGTTCCTCTCAAGATTTAGAAGTTGAAATTTGGTGTAGTTTTAAAAACTTGTCAGTGATCTTGTTTCAAAGCCCTCGTCACAAGGAATACGAATATGCGGACAAAATTAAATTGGACTTTCGGTTTAAAAGATATAATAGCTTCAAATTTAGAAGTCAAAAGAAAAAAGGCGTGAGAGGTGGGGTGGACGGGCCATGCCAAAAGCTGCATCAATAGTTGCATGCATGAAGTAATTAGGCCCTAAACACATTTACAAGTTTCCAATTCTTGACGCAGTCATGCGGCCTAGAACTTGTGTGCCCCTGCTCGTGCGTGTTATAAATCCTCTTTCGCCTACGTTTTGCGAGTTACGTTTATCTATGTATACTATGGAGTTGAGTCTTCCATATGGCCAACTATATGTTATGCTTTCACTTTCGAAGCCATGGGTTGCACATGCCTAGGCTCAATCGCAATGCAGGTTGAAACCATGTTTCGAGTGCCTCCCACTGCCACACCTTCTACTAGTTTGGAAAAAGCCACTTCGTCAGCTAAGTTCAGGTCCTAGTTCTCTTAAAACCCACTTGTACATTGTTGAAAGACAAGTCACATAGCATCGGTGATATAAAGGCTCGACCGAGAAGATCATGCCTTGATGCACTTCTAGTTGCATGTGCCTTCTATTGTTGTGCATTGATGCATATAAAGAAGGAAAAGATCCCGTTGGTAGACTCATAAATTTTAATGGTGATGCCACCTGCGATGGTAATTGCTTATTTCATGATATTTAAGGGTAAAACTCTCAACTTGCATTTTTAGAATTCATTTCTACAACAAAAATATTGAATTATTTGCATATAATGTTGACTCTAGTAGAAGTGGTTGCCTCAAGTCCTCCTCGGCATGCCTTGTTTAAAGCATGCACCAACGGTCCTTTGCTACATGATAATTGTATGTGAGTGTAGAATAACAATGTAAGTCATATCCATGCAGGTTTACTTTCCTTCCTATATGTGTTAGTTCTTGTTGTTTTGATTATGTTCACCATGATACGAATGTGTAGTTACACCATTTTTAGCAAAGAAAAATCTGCAAACCAAAATTTAAACCAAGCTCAAATATGGATCTCAACTCTAAATATTGTGCAAGATGGTGAAATTTCTAACGATTGATCTAACTTGACATATATCAACAAATAGTTGACGATAGAATACCTCAATGCATGATAAGGTCACAAATTGCATAGACTTGAATCTCACTTTCTTAATAAAAGATCAACCGATCAACATTACATAGCCACTATATAAAGGAGGCACCAGAAGGAATAACATTTGAAAAACAATTCTCCACAAACATTTTCACATTCACCTTGTGTATACACATGAGGCGCAACAAGACATGCGCATTAAATACACAAATAAAAAGTTGTCCAATCTTTCATAACGATAATATACTTTCAATAGTAGCTCATATCACCAAAGCTACATCATCTAGTCATGAAAGAACACATGTTTGCCATCTCATATGCTAAAGTTAACCTTCTGCCATCAAACTGGATACCCCCCCCCCCCCCCCCCCACTCTTTAGCCTTTGAACCATTGCAACATCAGACATGGCGAACCGCGAGAGGAAAAGTCTTGCGCTAGTTTTTTAAACGTTGTCTTACGACAACTTGGAAAGGGGAAACCCGAGTACCCGACACAAGCAGTGGCACAATCGTAAAACGCGGGGCAACCCCATTCGATAGTCGCCTACCACTAAAAAGACATAGAGAGAAAGGGCATGTGTCCTTCACTGGGCCAAGAAGAGCCCAAATAGGCAAGTACCAATGTGGTGATGCCATAAGACTCGCTAACATTGCTCACTCAACGTGCATTCTGGATCCATCATATTTTCACGATAAACGATCATCGCCGATCGACAGTAACAACATGCTCTCCGAAGACAAGATGAGCCCGGTGGGGAGACATCCCGTACACCATAGATGTGAGGCGCAGTTCTGACCATTTTTTAGTTATATGTCATGTGCCTAGGTGGTTTGTTCAAGTGTTCTATCTATATGCGATGGATCTGGATCTAATATGGTGTGTTACTTGGTTGTGTACTGGCCATCCATTAAAATTTTGGACACATAAAAGGGACGATGGAAATGTTTCATTGGTTCCATTGATTTTCAAATTACATTAAAACCCTATAGCAAATTCCCTCCTAACATGCAATTACAAAATCGTATTGATGTTCAGTGCCAAATTCAAAAGTGTCATTATATTCTTCCCGAAATTAAAAATCACACAACTGAAGTTCCAAGGTCTATCCAACACCATTCTTCTCAACCGAAGTTCTATGAAAACAGCTCGCGCCTCGTTCATCGGTGCGACAAATAGCACGAGAAATATAAAGGTCAAATCAAGAAGGTCATCAAGCTACTATCGTTTAGTTATAAATGCATGATGCTCCTCTCGGACGATGAACCCATGGTTTTCTGGTGCTGAATGATAATTTGCTCCTCCTTCTTACTTACCGGCTTGCAAGTTTTACAAAGGGCACTCTTTCCTATGGTCAATAGCATGGTTCGGTTGCACTTGCTGAAGCCATGGATTGCGCATGTGTGGGTTTAATGGTGATGTAGGTTGAAATCTTTTTCCCAATGCCTCCCAGTACCATACTATATATCCACTAGCTTTGAAGAAACCACTTTGTCAACTAATGTTATCACATCTTAGTTCTATCAAAATCCACCTATACATTATTGAGTGACAAGTCACATGGCATGTTAATATAAAGACTCAACCGAGAAGGTCATGCCATGACTTTATTCTAGTTGCATGTGCGTTATATTGTTATGCATGGATGCATATAAAGAAGCAAAAAAATCCTGTTGGTAGACTCATACATTTATATGTGTGATGCCGCCTCGAGCAGATAACTTTTTCCACAATATATTTGGACAACTTTTTGAGAAATATTCACTTATGTACATGCAACATTAACTCTACTAAGAGAGGTTGTGTGTGTCCTCCTTGGTATACATTGTTTCAAAGCATGCACCAACGCCGCTTTGCTATGCGGAGAATTTCATGTAAGCGTAGGCTACAATTCGATTCATATCCATACATGATTGCTTTCCTAGGTGGATGTGCTAGTTCTTGTTGTTCTAGTGATGTTCACTATGATATGCCGGTATAATTACACTTTATTTAGCAATGAAAAATATACAAACCTTCATTTTAACTAAGCAAAAATATGGATCTCAACTATAAATAATGTGCAACAGGGTGAATTTGGTAATGTTGTTCTAATCTGACATATATAGACGCATGATTCTGAACGGAATACGCCACGAAAGTCCATGACATGGTCACAAGCTGCACAGACTTGATCTTATGTTGTTAATAAAAGATTAATCAACCAAACTTATTTAGGCATTTCGTAACGGGCAGCGAACCCGATAAAAATGCAAAATTAATTTTTCAAAAGCATATTTCATATTCTCCTTGTATATACGCATGTGGCGAAAGATGGCCTACACATGAAATCCACTAGTAAGAAGTTTTCCAATCTCTCACAGCAACATAATAATTGCAAGAGTAGCTCACTCGCTCATCCAATAACACCATGCATATAAACATCAAAGAACACATGTTTCTCATATGCCAAAATAATGTCGCACTATCTAAATTAATCAAAAGCTAACAACAACAAGTAAACTCCTGAACTAATCAACACATATGGTAAAGGAAATACCAATCAAGATTCAAGGATAATCACAAGGTCCATGAATTTAAGTGAAAACCCCTTTCCAAAAAACATGGCCGTGTCAAGTCAATCTTCCACTAGATAAACAAGTAAAAGTGGTGGGAGCCAACAAGAGGAGGCTCCAAATCCCAAATACACTCTCACATTTTCGTGGATTTGGGGAAACAAAAATCTCACACTTTTCTACCTAACCTTAATTCTTGCAGGAACCAAATAACTCTACCATCTCATACAATGTCGGGATGGGAAATGAATGAAGGTGCGTTGGTAGCTTTGCAGAAAGCTCCTAATTTGACTAAATATTACCAATAAATTATTTTCAACCTACTCTTTTTAGCAGGGCCAGTCTACTATACACATATAGACCTTTTTTATATCATGCTTTGGCTTACTGGACGGTGAAATTAGGAGCTATACATTCCAGAAACTTTGAGATGTGCTTGGAGAATGCGCTCACTTTTCAGGGAAAAAAATCCACTTATCTAACGTCTAAAAAATAATCTCGCACAATAATGCTCAATTTTCACTAGTGCAGATTAGGTCATTGCTTGCACACATAGCGTTGAACCATCACCTTGCATGGTGTGTGATGGGGAGTGGGCATCACACACGGTACAGATAACCGTGCGCGATAGGGAAATCCATCACAGATGATACGCCTGAAAGTAAACATGTGTGATGAGGTGAGCCATTGAACACATTTAGCTAAAACTACACATGTGAGATAGGTCATACATCCTACACGATTAGTCAGGAGGAAACATGGGCGTTCGCACTCCTCATCGCACGCGACATGAGAAGCACCATCATGTGGGATGGTGTTGTTCATCACACACGATCTGATGTGGGGAACATGTGTGTGTGTGTGTGTGTGTTGGTTCGTCCATTACACACGATGTCTATGTCACAATCATGTGTCTTGGTTCATCCATCGCACGCATTGCCTGTGTCACAATTGTGTGTGTTGCGAGTGTTCATTGTACACGCTCTGTTGTATGCAATCGCGTGCAATGCAGTGACCAGAACAACAAGTTTATTTGCCCATGATTTAATCTTTGAAATAATCAAATTCACATATCATATATCCAACAAATTCTCACCACGATTTCATATCAAACACAAAACACATTTCATATCCGGTAAATGCCCACAATGATTCATAATTGACATCACAAATAGACCATACGATCTAGCTAGTACCAAAGTACACAAGCACCAAATTAAACAAGTATCGCAAAATCATTTCACATTTAAAATCTAAAACATTTGTAAAGTAGCATCATAAACAGTAAATGGACAAATGAATCTCATATGGAAAGCTGCTGAAGCAAAAGGCAAATAGTGTGTTTCCCGTGATCTTGAATGTTCGCGCAACTTTAGGCCAACACATGCGAATGATCACCCACCCGTCCTTTGCCCTCTTGAGGAATATTTTAATATGATCCCGTGGGTGTTGTATGAATATCTTCCTTATTCCTTGAGCATACAAGTGGTTTGAGAGGTAATCATCGAAGAATTGATTTGGAACAGTAAAAACAAAAATACTCAATAAATACGTTGTCTGGATATTCAAATATCATGTTTATAGAAACAAGGTAACGAAATTATTATCATCATGTAGTTGACTGATGTCTTCTTCATTGCCCAAACAAAGAGTTTATTGTTTTGCCTTGATGACCCACAAGTATAGAGGATCAATCATAGTCCTTTCGATAAGTAAGAGTGTCGAACCCAACTAGGAGTAGAAGGAAATGATAAGCGATTTTCAGCAAGGTATTCTCTGCAAGTACTCAAAGTAGCGGTAACAGATAGTTTTGTAGCAAGATAATTCATAACAAGTAATAATAGTAACCAAGGTGCAGCAAGGTGGCCCAATCCTTTTTATAGCAAAGGACAAGCCGGAACGTTCTCTTATAGTAAGCAAAGCGTTCTCGAGGACACATGGGAATTGTCGTCTAGTCACGTTCATCATGTTTAGTTGATTCGCGTTCGCTACTTTGATAATTTGATATGTGGGTAGATCGGTGCTAGGGTGCTGTTCTTACTTGAACAAACAACCCACCTATGATTACCCCCTCTCGCAAGCATCCGCAACTACGAAAGAAGAATTAAGATAAATCTAACCATAGCATGAAACATATGGATTCAAACCAGCCCCTTACGGAATAACCCATAAACTAGGGTTTAAACTTCTGTCACTGTCGCAACCCATCATCAACTTATTACTCCCCAATGCATTCTCCTAGGCCCAAATATGGTGAAGTGTCATGTAGTAGACGTTCACATGACACCACTAGAAGAATAACAGCATACACATCATCAAAATATCGAATGAATACCAACTTCACATGATTACTTATAATCGGACTTCTCCCATGTCCTCAAGAACAAAAGTAACTACTCACAAATCATATTCATGTTCAACATCAGAGGTGTATTGAATATGCTTAAGGATTTGAACATATAATTTTCCACCAAATAAACCAACTAGCATCAACTACAAGATGTAATCAACACTACTAGCAACCCACAGGTACCAATCTGAGGTTTTGAGACAAAGATTGAATACAAGAGATGAACTAGGGTTTGAGATGAGATGGTGCTGGTGAAGATTGGTCCTCCCACGATGAGAGGATCGTTGGTGATGTCGATGGCTTCGATTTCCCCCTCCCGGAGGGTAGTATCCCTGGCGGAATCGCTCCACCGGAGAGTAAAAGTGCTCCTGCCCAGGTTCCGCCTCGAGACGACGGCGCTTCGTCCTGAATGTCTTCTTCTAATTTTTTTTCTAGGGAAAATAGCATCTTATAGGAGCAGATGGGCCCCGGACCCCTACCAGGGGGCCCACAAGCTCACAGGGCGCGCCTAGGGGGGGTAGGGCGCGCCCCCTGAGCTTGTCGCTCCCTGGTGGGTCCTTCCTGGTATTTCTTCCGCCAATATTTTTTATATATTCCAAAATAATTCTCCGTAAATTTTCACGTCATTTGGAGTTGCGGAGAATATCTATCTCTTCTGTAGCCTTTTCGGGTCCAGAATTCCAGCTGCCGGCAATCTCCCTCTTCATGCGAAACTTGCAAAATAAGAGAGAAAAGGCATTAGGATTGCATCCTAAAGTGAAATAATGACCCAAAATATAATAAATAACAGTAGGAAAACATGATGCAAAATGGACGTATCAACTCCCCCAAGCTTAGACGTCGCTTGTCCTCAAGCGAAAGCCGAAATCGATAATCATGACCACATGTTTAGAGAGAGAGGTGTCGATAAAACAAAATATGTGCATGAAAGCATCATGATCATTATCATAGTAGCAATATATCATCATAAAACTTCTCATGATCAAGTAACAATTTCTTCACAAACTAAAGTATGAACCATAAACTTCATTGAAAACTAACAAACTATGATCTCAGTCATCAAAACAATTGCAGTTCATCATATTTCAGAAAGAGTCTATGTAAGAGCTTTGTTTAGCAAGTTCACATACTCAACTATCATTTAGTCTTCCATGATTGCTAACACTCACATCATATTTATGGGGCAAAAGTTTCAGCCAAACACATAGGAAGATGGGGGTTTATAGTTTTCACCACCCAACTGATTTATCTCAAAGATAATGTCAACAATAATAACTCATGATCACCTACATCCAACTGGATATATATATCTGGATTTTTCCCCACCACATGATGCTTGCCAAGTAGAGAATAAATAAGAATGGAATAGGGATGAACATTATTGACTCTTGCATAAAAGTAAATACAAAAAAGTAAAAGATAGGCCCTTCACAGAGGGAAACAGAGGTTGTCATGCGCTTTTTATTTTGGGATGTGCAAACTCTTGATGTAAAGGAACGTCACTTTATATTGCCCCTTGTGATAGCAAACTTTATTATACAGTCCGTCGCTTTTATTTCTTTACCATCACAAGTTCGTGCAAAGCTTATTTTCCCTTACAATAAAAGATCATACATATTTAGGAGCAATTTTTATTACTTTATGCACTGATGACAACTTACTTGCAGGATCTTACTCAATCCATAGGAAGATATGGTAGACTCTCATGACAAGAAACAGGGTTCAAGGGTTTTTGGATGCACAAGTAGTATATCTACTTAGTGCGAATTTTTGGCTAGCTGAAGATTATGAGCAAGCACCACATGTTAGAGGATCCATGACAATATAACTTCTATGTGAATATAAGCAAACATAACCCATTACGTTGTCTTCCTTGTCCAACGTCAACTATTTGATCAAGCATAGAATATTTGATGGGGGCTCACAATCATAAAAGATGTCCAAGATAGTATATTTATATGTGAGACCTCTCTTTCTTTATTACTTTTTCATGAATTGCATCAATGACCAATGCTATGTTTGTTAACCTCCAACAAATTTTATCAATTATACTTCTTTTATGTGAATACATCACTCCCCATGGGATTAGCATATGATCTTTTTATTCTTTTTATTGCTAGGATTTAAACAAGAAAATAAAGCAACCAAACTCAAACTACTCTTTATTATATAACTCTCAAACTCAATTACATAGATAGATAGATCACGAAACAAGCACTCGAAACTAGATCATACTAAAACTTTATTCTTTTAAATCACGAACTAACTAAGGATCGAACTAAGATAGATAATAATGATAAAAGTGATGGTGATATGATACCGGGGAACCTACCCCAAGCTTGGAACAAGCCAAGGGTGGTGCCCATACCCGTGTACTCAAGTTTCCTTCTTCGGTGATGATGATGGTGATGATGAGGTAGTGGGCTTGTCCTCTGGCTTCCAAGGCATAGGCTCCCCATCATAGAAAGAAGAATGAGTCCCCGGAATCCTGAAATCTGCAGCTAGGCTCATTCTTTTAAATCTGAACTCATACGCACAGTTTTGATTCTGTAGATCAAAGATATGCGCCTGAAGGTGTTCAATTCGATCTTGAAGCTTGAAGATGGCCTCTCCAATATCTTTACTGTCCCACTTGTGCTCACGGATGAAGTCCGTGATCATGGAGTGGTTAGCGCTGAGGCCACGCTCCACCATCCCTTGACACTTGAAGATCTCCTATTCCACAGCTTCGAGCCTGGCCTTCTCGCTCCCTGATAACCCACAAGTATAGGGGATCACAACAGTTTTCGCGGGTAGTATTTCACCCAGATTTATTGATTCGACACAAGGGGAGCCAAAGAATATTTGCGAGTATTAGCAGTTGAGTTGTCAATTCAACCACACCTGGAGAACTAAATATCTGCAACAAAGTGTTTAGTAGCACAGTAGTATGATAGTTTCAATAGCACTAGTAACAGTAGCAATAGAAACAGTAACAGTAGCGGTTTTATAGTGATTGTAATAGCAGCAACAACGAAAGTAACTTAGCAAAGACCAATATGCGAAAAGTGTAGGCATTGGATCAATGATGGATAATTATGTTGGATGACATTCATCATGTAATAGTCACAACCTAGGGCGATACACAATAGCTCCAATTCATCAATGTAATGTAGGCATTTATTCCGTATATAGTCATACGTGCTTATAGTAAGAACTTGCATGACATCTTTTGTCCTACCCTCCCATGGCAGCGGGGTCCATAAGGAAATCTAAGGGATATTAAGGCCTCCTTTTAATAGAGAACCGGAACAAAGCATTAACACATAGTGAATACATGAACTCCTCAAACTACGGCAATCACCGGAAAGAATCCCAATTGTTGTCACCTTGGGGTATGCGGATCATGACACATAATAGGTGCATATAACTTGCAAGATAGGATCAAGAACTCAAATATATTCATGAAAACATAGAGGGTTCAGATCTGAAATTATGGCACTCGGGCCCTAGTGACAAGCATTAAGCATAGCAAAGTCATAGCAACATCAATCTCAGAACATAGTGGATACTAGGGATCAAAGCCCTAACAAATTGACTCGATTACATGGTAAATCTCATCCAACCCATCACCGTCCAGCAAGCCTACGAAGAAATTACTCACACACGGCAGTGAGCATCATGAAATTGGTGATGGAGGATGGTTGATGATGACGACGGCGTCGAATCCCCCTCTCCGGAGCCCGAACGGACTCCAGATCAGCCCTCCCGATGAAGAACAGGAGGTGGTGGCGGCTCCGTATCGTAAAACATGATGATTCTTTCTCTCTGATTTTTTTCTCCATGAATAGGTACTTATAGCACTGGAATTAGGGTAAACGGAGTTGGCAGGGGGCCACAAGCCTGCCAGGCGCGCCCTGGGGGCGGGGGCGCCCCCCAGGCTTGTGGCGCCTGGTGGGCCCCCTCTGGTGGATCTTTGCGCCAGTATTTTTATATATTCTAAAATAATTCTCTGTAAATTTTCAGGTCCATCCGAGAACTTTTATTTCTGCACAAAAATAACACCATGGCAATTCTGCTGAAAACAGCGTCAGTCCGGGTTAGTTCCATTCAAATCATGCAAATTAGAGTCCAAAACCAAAGCAAAAGTGTTTGGAAAAGTAGGTACGTTTGGGACGTATCAACTCCCCCAAGCTTAACTCATTGCTTGTCCTCAAGCAATTCAGTTGACAAACTGCAAGTTGTCGGAGTTCGGGCTCCGGGGACCCAAAGGTTCGAACACTGGGGTTAGCGTGTTCCTGCCCCCTTGTCCCCTACCACAGCCTAACTACGGCGAAGCTACGGCGAGAGCGCGCTGGCGGGAGCGAACCGTGGACTCAGCGGTTTACCTAGGTTCGGGCCACCTTGCGGTGTAAAACCCTACTCCTGCTTTCTTGGGATTGCAGTGAGCAAGAAGGTGGTCTCGCGTACAAGGTGGGAGAGGAAGGAGTTGATCCTCTACCACAATGGTAGCCCTGTCCCTTTATACCTGCCTTGGTCCTCTTCCCCCTCAAAACTTAGGCGGGAAGGGTTGCCACACTTGTCCGGTTTTGAAAGGGGACAGGCGCTCAGGCTATCCTGACTAAAGGCGGTCTTCGCCTGCAAAAGCATGATCCATGACACACCGGTGGGCTCGGTGATGACCTCCGCCCTGCGCGCCCGCCGTCTTGGTCTTCTTTCGCCGATCGGGCAACCTTTGGGGTTGCTTTGGGAAGTGGATTTCTGGCCTTGCTCCCTTAGCACAAAAGGGGAAACCCTCTTCATCCGCGCCTGCTGGCACGGCCTCTGTCGCCGTTCGTCACAGCGCGAGTCACCCACGTGATGGGCACGAGACCGTGCGACCGAGCCAAACAACACTTGTCTTGCGTGCCTTCAGGAGGGTGCCTCGGGAGGACACCTCAGGAGGCCACCTCGCGAGAGGGCCTTGCGAGGCTCTTGGTGAAGATGACGAGTCTTGCTCGCCCGCTCCCTGAGGAGGGGTCCTCAGGAGGCCAAGGCCTCATGAGGGGTCTTGGTGAGGTGCTCGATGGTGGCGGCCTGCTGGGCCTACGCCAGGCGTTGCGCCCTGGGCCAAAGGCAGACGGGCCAGGATACCCTGGGTTCCACGGGCCCGACAAAAGTGACAAAGAAAAACTTTTGCAAACTCTTTTGTTCTTGTTGTCTGTATATATACTTAACTAGCATCCAAGTTTTTAGCAAAGATTATGAACTAACCATATGAATGATAACACTTAGATCTCACATTTACTCATATCAATAACATAACCAACTAGCAAGCAATAATAAGATATCTCGGATGCCAACACTTTGTCAAAACAATCATGATATAATATGATAACATGGTATCTCGCTAGCCCTTTCTGAGACCGCAAAACATAAATGCAGAGCACCTCTGAGATTCAAGCAGTGACTAAACATTGTAATTCAGGGTAGAGGATATCCAGTCATGGTCACACCCAACATTAACTATACTCGATGCATAAAAATGACAATAGTGCTCGCGAGAGGCTGCCCACGAGGCTCCCGAGCGGCTTGCCTCCTGAGACAACTGCACGTCGACAAATCTCACAATGGGGGGGAGCGACGCCCGCTCGCTAGCTCGCTTGTGGCCGTTGCGTGAGGAGATAAGGCACCAAGGACCTTGGTGAGGTGATGTGCACGGGAGCAGGCCCGCGAGCCAGAGCTCACTCACTTGGATTTAGCGGCCCTGCAGGGACGGACCCGAGCACAGGCACCGTGCCTAGCCCCCGCTCATGGAACGGTCAGGAGAGGGGTCGCGAGCGCGTGGCGCTCTCGAGGTGGCATCGTACCCAACACGCAATCAAGCAGGCAACATAAACTCATCAGAGCATAATCAGCAAGATTCATTACACAACCAAAATGGAGAGGGGCGAGGTTGCCGTGTCCGGCACGGGTTAGATTAAGGTTGGTGCAGCCTGTGGGGCACCCTCAGTCGCGTTAAACCAAATCACCTTGGCGGAAGGATCCCGGGAGCGAAGGTGTGGAAGGCGCAGCGAGAAAGAAACTGGGCCGCGTGAGGTGACGCTCGGACGCACCTGGCAGAGCTGTGGTAGGGAGTTGTTAGATCGCCTGGTGAGGCGTGCCACGGAAGCTCGCTCCTCCAGGCCCAGGGGGCTCCCAAGGCCCAGGGGGCTCATGAGAAGCAGGGGGCTCGTGAGGCCCTGGCACGAGGGGCGCCAGCCTCTGGAAGGAGGTGCCAGCATTCCTAAGGCCAAAAGGCATGCGCGCGCCACCGGCGGCGGGGCCAGCGCCTTGACCGAATCGTGGCAGCAGGAAGGGGTCCTGAGGGCCGGCCTTGTTGAGGCTGGTGAAGTCAACGCACATACGCTCCTTGCTGCCCTCCTTGGGGATGACGACTGGGTTGGCAAGCCATTCGGGATGGCGCACCTCTCGGATGACTCCAGCTTCTTGGAGCTTCTGAACTTCCTTGACGATGAAATCTTGCTTCTCTGGCGCCTGGCGCCGTGCTTTTTGCTTGACGGGCCGTGCGTTGGGGCACACCGCTAAGTGGTGCTCGATCACCTCCCTCGGCACACCAGACAAGTCAGATGCTTTCCAGGCAAAAACATCCGAGTTTGCCCGAAGGAAGGCGACGAGCGCGGTTTCCTATGCAGGAGGAAGGCCAGCGCCGATGGTGAAGGCAGGGCCTGAGCCGCTGCCATCCACCGACACCTTCTTCGTCTCGGCGCGGTCCTGAGAGAACAGCTGCTTCTTCTCCGTGGGCGCGGCCTCAGGAGGCTCGACCGCGTCCTCATCAGCCGGATGCGCGATAGCGGCGGCTTTGTAGGCACGCTCGAGCGAGCAGACCGCGTCCTTCTCGTCATAGGTGACAGTGATGATGCCGCTGCAGCCAGGCATCTTGAGGACATTGTAGGTATGGTGGGTCGCTGCCATGAACTTGGCGAGAGCTGGGCAGCCCAAGATGGCGTGGTACGGCAGGCCGATCTGCGCCACGTCGAAGTCAATGAGCTCGGTGTGGTAGTTCTTGCGGGTGCCAAAGGTGACAGGGAGGCGCACTTGCCCCAGAGGGATGGTGGAGCTGTCGGTCACTCTAGAGAAGGGCCTGGTCGGCATCAGCTGGTCATAGGGCACTTGGAGCGTCTCGAAGGTCTCGATGGATATTACGTTGAGGCCGGCGCCTCCATCGATGAGGGTCTTGGTGACCGCGACATTGCTGATGGTGGGGGTGCACAGCATGGGGAGTGCGCCTGCGGAGGCCGAGGACTTGGGGTGGTCCTTGGAATTGAAGGTGATGGCGTACTGCAACCACTTGAGGGGCCGCGCGGCCTCAGTCCTCGGGATGGCGGCATTCACCTCGCGAGAGAGCTGCTTGAAGTGGCGGTTGGACATGGGGGCCTGAGCCCCACCAAGGAGGCAGGCGATCGCACGAGGCTCCTGGTAGCCCCCGGCGCCCTCATCAGGCTGGTTGACGTCGTTCGTCCGGGGCGGCGGCGGCAGCGGCGGGAGAGCAGCATTGGCCTGAGGGTTCGCCTCACGAGGCTGGTCGCGCCAGGCAGCCTCACGAGACTGGTCGCGCCAGCCCTGGCGGAAGTTGCCGTTGCCGTTGCGGCCGTCCCAGCGGTTGCCGCCGCGGCCACCTCCGCGACCGGCGCCGGGGCCATTGCGGTCGTCTCGGTGGCCCTGGTGCTCGTCGCGGAGCAGCTTGAGCTCCTAGCAGTCTTCAGTGTTGTGGGAGCGCACGTTGTGGTAGGCGCAGAGCGGCCGGCCGTTCTTCCTGGGTTCGTCGCGGTCACGGCCGCATTTCTGCTCGGGTTCCGCTGCAAGCACGGCAGGGCCCTTGCACTTGACGTCCTTGTTCTTGGCCTTGGCGGCATCGAGTGCCGCATCAGGGTCGTTGTGGACGAAGTGGCGACCTTCTTCAGCCTTGGCGCACTTGTCAGCGAGGTCGAACAACTCAAGCACTGTGTCTAGCTCTTCGTTGATGGCGAGCTTCATGCGCATCTTGACGTCCGTGATGCCAGTAGAGAATGCAGAGATGACGGCCGCGTCAGAGGCGTGCGGGATCTTGTTGCGCACATGGCTGAAGCGCTGGATGTACTTGCGGAGGGTCTCGTCTGGGCGCTGCCACACGTGTCGCAGGTCGTTGATGGTGAGGGAGCGGTCTTGCGTGCCCTAGAAGTTGGCGACGAACTGGCTGCAGAGCTCGGCCCACGATGAGATAGACGCCTCGGGGAGGTTCATGAGCCAGGAGCGCGGGCCGTCCTTGAGGGCCATGGGGAACCAGTTCGCCATGACCTTGTCGTCGCCGTTCGCCACCTCAACGCTCAGCACGTAGAGCTGAAGGAACTTTGTAGGGTTGGGGGTGCCGTCGTAGCGTGGAGGTAGCTCAGGCTTGAACTTCACGGGCCACACCACCCGACGTAGCTTGCGGGTAAAGGCGCGGCAGCCCACACCGCTCGAGGGGACGCCGCCGGCGAGGGCGGCGCGGTTCTGGCACCCAGCCGCCGCAACCTCCTGGACGGCCTGGTCCTGGCGCTGGCGCTGCCGCTCGAGGAGCACTCACGCATCAGGGGCGCGCGTTGGATGATCTGGCAGCTGGCCTCGTCTTGGACTGGCAAGGACGCGCCACGGGACGGCTCACGTGCCCGCGCGTTACGCTGGGGCCCGCCGAACTCGTCACGCAGAGGAGGCGGCGGGGGAGCACCGTGCGCCAGGTCCCCAGCGCGAGACGGCGGAGGGCGGAGCGAGTGGGAAGGCGCCGGAGCGTCCCCGGCGGCGTTGACGAGCTCAGTGATGCGACCAAGCCAGGCGTCGTAGCTGGCGTCAGCTGGACGGTAGCGGAGCAGCTCGCGCGTCATGAGTAGCGCGGCCTGCGCGCTCGGTGGCCCTCGGTGGGCGAGGGAGGAAGATGCCATGGCAGTGTGGCCATTTGCCTGCACGGAGGGGTGCAAGGAGGAGTCCTGCTGCTCACGGGCAGTGGGGTCGTTAGCGGCAGCATCTGCGGTCTCGACAGGGCGGCGGCGGTTGCCGCGGGCCACCGGCTCCGTCTGAGCCACGCGGCCATCCCTGCGCTCAGCGCGCTCGCGGCATGCGTCGGCCATGGGGCTGGTGGAGTGGAGGATGTAGCGGAAGAACAGTAGCGCACCCCTACCTGGTGCGCCAAATGTCGGAGTTCGGGCTCTGGGGAGCCAAAGGTTCGAACACTGGGGTGAGCTTGTTCCTGCCCCCTCGTCCCCTACCACAGCCTAACTACGGCGAAGCTATGGCGAGAGCGCGCTGGTGGGAGCGAACAGTGGACTCAGTGGTTTACCCAGGTTCGGGCCACCTCGTGGTGTAAAACCCTACTCCTGCTTTCTTGGGATTGCAGTGAGCAAGAAGGTGTTCTCGCGTACAAGGTGGGAGAGGAAGAAGTCAATCCTCTACCACAATGGCAGCCCTGTCCCTTTATACCTGCCTTGGTCCTCTTCCCCCTCGAAACTTAGGCGGGGAGGGTTGCCACACTTGGCCGGTTTTGAAAGGGGACAGGCGCTCAGGCTATCCTGACTAAAGGTGGTCTTCGCCTGCAAAAGCATGATCCATGACGCGCCAGTGGGCTCGGTGATGACCTCTGCCCTGTGCGCCCGCCGTCTTGGTCTTGTTTTGCCGATCGGGCAACCTTTGGGGTTGCTTTGGGAAGTGGATTTCTGGCCTTGCTCACTTAGCACAAAAGGGGAAACCCTCTTCATCCGCGCCTGCTGGCACGGCCTCTGTCGCCGTTCATCACCACGCGCGTCACCCACATGATGGGCACGAGACCGCGGGACTGAGCCGAACATCCCTTGTCTTGCGCGCCTTCAGGAGGGTGCCTCGGGAGGACACCTCGGGAGGCCGCCTCGCGAGGCTGTTGGTGAAGATGCTGAGTCTTGCTCGCCCGCTCCCTGAGGAGGGGTCCTCAGGAGGCCAAGGCCTCATGAGGGGTCTTGGTGAGGTGCTCGATGGTGGTGGCCTGCTGGGCCTACGCCAGGCGTTGCGCCCTAGGCCAAAGGCAGACGGGCCAGACAAAAGTGACAAAGAAAAACTTTTGCAACTCTTTTGTTCTTGCTGTCTGTATATATACTTAACTAGCATCCAAGTTTTCAGCAAAGATTATGAACTAACCATATGAATGATAACACTTAGATCTCACATTTACTCATATCAATAACATAACCAACTAGCAAGCAATAATAAGATATCTCGGATGCCAACACTTTGTCAAAACAATCATGATATAATATGATAACATGGTATCTCGCTAGCCCTTTCTGAGACCAAAAAACATAAATGCAGAGCACCTCTGAGATTCAAGCAGCGACTAAACATTATAATTCAGGGTAGAGGATATCCGGTCATGGTCACACCCAACATTAACTATACTCAATGCATAAAAATGACAATAGTGCTCTCCAACTGGTGCTTCAATGAGCGGGTGATGACTCAACAATAAAAGTAAAATAACATAAAAGTAAATGGATAGGCCCTTCGCAGAGGGAAGCATGGATTTGCAGCGGTGCCAGAGCTCGAAGCTTATATTAGAGATGAAAATAACTTTGGGAGGTATGCTTTTCCTGTCAACGTCACGACTGAGAGTTTTCAATATCTTCCATGCTAAACACATTATAGGCGGTTCCGAAGTGGTAAGGTAAAGTTTACTCCCCATCCACCATACCAACACAAGCCATGGCTAGCCGAATTCACGGGTGCCCTCCATACCAAGAAATTTTCGGGGGAGTTTGTTTGCATTATATGATTTCGATTTGAGCATAGGACTCGGCATCACTACAAAAAAAATACTTCCATGATGATATGTCTTTGTCACAGTAGGTCACATTTTCTGTCATGTATGTACATCCGTGACAAATTTATGACAGAATCAAGAGTCATACCTGTGCTGCCGTAGAAGTGTTCCATGACAATACTGAAATTATCATCACGGAAGTGTCCACTTCCATGACGATAAATGTTGTGTCATGGAAGTGTTTTCGTCAAGGGTAACCGACACGTGGCATCCACCGTAACAGGTCGCCGTTAAGCTATTGCGTTCCAGTTTGGATCCGATAACCCGTTAACAGCTCGAACCTATGGTGATTTTCCACGTGTAAAATTCTCATTGGCCAAAGGATCCTCGTGTCATCTCGGCGTCGCGACAGTTGTCATCCTTTCATTGGACGGGAAACGCCTATTATAGGTCGACACGTGGCACGGCCCAATAGTGGCCCATTCAGGTTAAACGGGCCGGCCCAGCCGAAAGCCCACAAGATTTTGTAAGATAAGAGTGGACTGGCCCGTTAACAGCTTGCAATGTTTTGGGCCAAATTACGGCCCATATCAGATATGGCCCGTTAATAGTGCATTGTATTTTTGGCCCATTTATGGCCCGGTTTGTATTACGGCCTGTTAAAGGCCCGTTGAACAGTTTGACCCAGTTCGGCCCGATGATTGTTTCGGCCTGTTAGCGGCCCTTCGCACAATTGGGCCCTTTTCAGCCCGATTTAGCTTTTTGCCATTTAACGGCCCGTGCGGCATTTGGGCCCATTTCAAGTGCAGGTGACTTCCGGCCACTTAACGGCCCGTGCAACATTTGGGCCCATTTCTGGTACAAGTGACTTTTGGCCTCATAACGGCCCGTGCAGCATTTGGGCCCATTTCTGGTTCAAGTGACTTTTGGCATCTTAACGGCCCGTGCAGCATTTGGGCCCATTTCTGGTACTAGTGACTTTCGACCTCTTAACGGCCCGTGGTCTTCGTGCATAAATTTAAGCCCACTCTGACTATCAGCCTGTTAAAGGCCCGTGAAAGAATTGGGCCTAATTTTGGCCCGCTTTGCATCTGGCCTGCTTACAGCCCATCATGTTATTGGGCCTATCATGGGCCGAGGTATATTTAGGCCTGCTGTCGGCCCGTGAATTGTTCGGCACAATTCAGGCCAGATCTAATTTACAGCATGTTAGAAGCCCATGGTATTTTCTGGCCCAACTAAGGCCCGTGGTTTACTCAGCCTGTTAAAGGCCCTAAACTACTTGGGCCCGGTTTACGCTCAGGCCTGCTAACGGCCCGAGATGATTGTGGGCCCACATTTCGACCCATATATAAAGTCGCGGGCCGGCCCGTTTGCGTAGTCTAATTTTTTAATATTTAACACTGACGGACCAATAACATTTTGGCCCATTGATCTCCGTCGAAGCTCCTACCGATGATAGCATATACAGTAAATAAATTATAGGATAGTGACTAAGAATAAACCTAGACTATACAATAATGAAATAACGGGATATTACATCCACTGGGCATCAAAGTTTGCCACCAGTGATAATAAAGCGCAACCAGATAGCGGATTAGATACACTGGGTATCACAGGTCACCACCAGTGCAAATAAATGCGCCAACAAAATAATATACAGAACCGACAGCACTTCAACATAGTTCAAGAAAGGTTAGCCCTGCCCGGGAGCTGCAGTGCACGCAGCTGAGCAAGCTGATGAGACTGCGATTGTTTGACGCTTATATCCTCCAACTCTAGCTGCATAGCATCAATAAATGTCCTATACTTTTGGTTAATCTTCCATAGAGATTGGAGTTCCAGTACGAGTTGAGCTGAAGCATGTCTTTTTGCTTGAATTTGAGACTGAAGAAGTTGAACAGATTCAGGCGATGACTTCATCGAGCTTGTGTCACTGCTATTAGCGAGTAACTTCGACACTACATCAAGACATGACTTTGGGGTTGTATCGCTATCCCCAAGATGTGTTGCCTTCTTCCCTGCAATATATGTTAGAGAGACAATCAATGGTTTTGTCTCACTATCATTGTAGCAGTTCTTCCTGGCGTCAAAGATATCACTCTGAAAGACAAACAAGAAAACAGATAACAGGTTTTGCACGTATAAGCTCAGTGCTGTCAATTCATCCCATTTCTTATGGGCAAATAAAGAGTAACGGTTTAAAATAGCATTATCATCATATGTCATTGTTCATAGTTAAGACATGGCAGGATATGGCATTGTGCAGGAGTGGCCAGCTTCACCACACCACTGGATTACAGATCAAGAACACAAGCATACATGCGGTGCTAAAGAACGTATAAGCATCAATGGCCAGTGTGCTGTCAATTAATCCCATTTCAGATTGGCAAATAAAGAGACATGATTTAAATAACATTAACAAAATATGGCATAGTTCATAGTTAAGACATAGCAGGATATGACATTGTGCTGGAGTGGGTAGTTTCACCACACCCCTGGATTACAGATCAAGAACACAAGCATGCATGCACTCTAAAGAAGATCACTTGCTCTGTTTAGTTTCATTTACATGGTATGAATAAGGAACTTGGTTGTACAACTAAAAACTGAAATTGAGAAGGACAAACTTATGTTTATGAAGTTCTTCATAAGAAACTTTGAACATGCAATTTGATGCAAACGCAAAAAATAAACAGTAGTTGCAGTCATGCCTATCCAAATATACTCAACAAAGTTTGAAGGCTTGAGAAGGACAAACTTACGTTAGTAGTGAAGACGGGCTCTATAAAGCCCTTGTCCATGCTGATGGGGGGGCAATTCAAGTAGTTTACCACAGAATCTTCTTCATAACCATTGCCTTTATTCTACATTTTGGTAAGCGTAAATATAGATGTGATAATATAGGAACAAATGGAGAATATTTAAGCTAAGATGCCGAGTGATGCTACATAATCAACTAGCTAGAAATGTAAGTACAGCGGTACAGGAAAAAAGGTATTGACAAGAGCAATGCAGAGCTAAACTTCTTCTGTAGCATTTGTTTTATTCAACATTTTGGTAAGAGTAAATATAGATCTGATAAGGTCTAGAAAATGGAGGGCAAGGGGAAATAAGTTGTAGAGTGATGGTACATGAACAACTAGCTGTCAATATAAGTACAGTGCAAAAGGACAACAGGTACTTACAAGAACAATGCAGAGCTAAACTTGTTCATAAGCATTGGGTTTATTCTACATTAATGTAAGCATTAATATAGATCTGATAATTTGGAGTGAACAATGGATAAGCAAGCTATCATACACACATATGTCACATAATCAACCAGGTATGAATGTAAGTACAGCGATACAGGGCAGCAGGTACTAACAAGAGCAAAGCAGCGAGCAACATAGTTGCGATATCCTGTCCTCCATTCCATACCGTTATTCTTCTTCGAGCAGCTTTCCTGCAAAAGAGATTGGCAAGGCACATGCAGAAATGTAGGAGTTCAAATTGTCATGTGATCTCATAGACAGTACCTCTTCCTGGGGACGAGACCAGTGCATAACAAGGTTTTTCCATTCAATATCTTGTAAATTTAGCACATGAGACTTCACCGAAATTTCGTTTATAGACTTGCCATCAAAGTGTGTTTGCCTCAGGTAACACCGATACTGCTGCAATGCGTCCTTGAAAAGCGCAAGCAAGCTTTGCTTGTCATGACTATCCAGATTGACCCTCTCCTATTTAGAAGAATGTAATGTAAATCATTGATGTGTTCAATCAATAGAAAACAAGAGAATAATCACCATGAATAATAGCACTTACACGTAAGTGCGACAGGAAGATGTGAAAATGGTGTTTGTCTTCACTATAATCTTCCCATGATGGCAAGATATGCACATGGTTCCTAACAACATTGAAAGCATTGTCTTTTAAACTGGGAATAACTGGAATGGGGTGAGAATCTGCAGGAATTAGGGCACTCTGCAGTTGGAATAGGTCTTTGGCCTGTGGATTTGGTGTACTTTTTGCTTGATTGGGATTTTTCTGTGGTACTGTTGGTGCTATGGCAACTGAAATCGGCATACCTTTTGCTGGAGTGTGGTTCCTGTGTGGTGGGGCTAGTGGTATGGCCAGTGGGTATGGGTACAGTCTGCTGGAGTCGGACCTAGGTTTTGTGGCGCTGGTTCTGTCGCCAATATAAGTGGGATGCTATCTGATTTCTCTGGTACCACCACCATTTTTAAAGACTTTGTTTGTACTCGTTCAGGTTCTGCAATCACCCTCTTCCTTTTGGATGTCTGATACACAAGAACAGCATTTGAATGAAAAAACATGGTATGATGACAGATGGAATAGGTATTGATAATGGATGGGCATGGCATCTTCACATGTATGATGAGTAAACTAAGCAGATGGCGGTGCAATGAATTAGAAGAAATGCAAGACACCTTATGCAAGATACATGCAACCAATAAAACCTTGCCAAATTACAACAGGCACCTTGATGGGTGAACACGATAGGCGATCTGCCTTTGACTGGACGAGCTCAGAATAGTCATTAGGAACATATTCTGAACACGAAGCTGTAGGTGGGGAGCGTGTGGGTTTCATTCCATCCAGAATGGAACTCAATCCCTTGATGCCAGGTTTGTTAGCCATTGCATTTTTCCGCAGTATTCCTTTGATGCGCGCATCCTCATATTCATTGTGATCATGTTCAATATCTGATATGCATGAAAACAGAAATAGTAGTGAGATTATCTTCGAAATGCATAGGATATCCTAATTTAATAGGGGCTCCCTACAAACCCTTGTGTGCTACCTCTGGAATTCTGATGAGAGAGCCCATGTGTGCTGTAATTTGGTGCGTACATTAATATAATCTGGCACTACTGCTCAAGAAAAATAGGCTCCCTGTTGGGAGCTCTAGAAGTAATGATAGTTGGCAGATGATAGGTTCAAAATATACTGTACTGTATGCAAAGTTTATTGCCAAAGCATGATGACGAGAGCACACAGAGAAATAGTATTCGCTCATGACTCTATATGTGGCGCACATGGATTTCAAAACTTGCGTAGTAACATTAGCTGACCAATTAAATGTGTCTCTATTTTATTAGTATTTGTATCATACCAGATTTGAATTTGATAACTAAGCTTTGGAATTATGAGTGGCATGTAGTTTATCTTGAAGGATGGAGTGCTGCTAGTACGACAAGAAGCATCTAGGCAGATAGTAGTGTAGATAAAAGGGGGAAATCATAACATCATAAATAAAACTGGAAATTGGAACTGGCTTGAAAATATGGGGTTGTATTGCAGCTACTAATCGAAAGCATGTCGATCCCCTAGAGGCTAGCTCTATTCAACTGAAGGTGCACTACTGTGACTATCAGTCTAGTCTCTCAAAGGCCACACAGCTCCTAGCATTTCCTGGATATTATGGCAGACCAACTCGAAGTGCTGAAAGCATCTAGCAGAAGCAGCCAATAGACCTATTTACTGCAGATCTCCCTTCTCCCCTTCCTGACAAGGAACATACTGTACTTATTAAAGAAGAACAGAAGAGGAATATGTTAAAGAAGAACAGAAGAGGAACATGTTAAAGAATAGAAGAGGAAGCATATTATGGAGATTCCACTTCTTTCTATACATTTGGAAACTAAGATCATGATAAACCAGGCCACGTGCATTTGGAAACTCAAGTGGGAACATTAGCTGACCAATTAAAGGTGTCTGTTAACTAATATCATTATCATATCACATTCATATATGAACAACTAAGCTTTGGAAATATGAGTGGTGTGTTGTTTAGCTTGAAGGGTGGAGTGCTGCTAGTACGACACAAAGCACTTACGCAGCTGATAGTGTAGATAAAATGGGAAGACCCTAAGCATCACGAGTAAAATTCGGAAAGTGGAACTAGCTGGAAAATATGGACTTGTATTGCCGGTACGGCTACAAAGGCTTTGGATCCCCTACAGGGGCAGCTCTCTTCAACTGAAGGGGCACTACTGTTACTATCAGTCTAGACTATCAAAGGCGACACAGCTCTCAGCATTTCCTAGATATTATGGCAGACCAATTCGAAGAGTTGAAAGCATCGATCAGAAATGACCCAATAGACCTGTGGACTGCAAGTGTCCCTGCTCCTCTTCCCGACAAGGAACATACTGTACTACTATACTTATTAAAGAAGAACAGAAGAGGAACATGTTAAAGAAGAGCAAGCAGATTTTGTATAATACAATGTTTGTTGCCCACCCATGATGAACTAGAGCGCACAAAGAAATGCAATTCCCTACTATCTCTCTATATGTGGTCACGTGCGTTTGGGAACTCAAGTGGAAACATTAGCTTACCAATTAAATGTGTGTCTGTTAAGTAATATCATTATCACATCACATTTGTATATGAACAACTAAGCTTTGGAATTATGAGTGGTGTGTTGTTTATCTTGAAGGGTGGAGTGCTGCTAGTACGACACAAAGCACATACAAACCATAGTGTAGATAAAATGGGAAAAGCCTAAGCATCACGAGTAAAATCAGGAAAGTGGAACTAGCTAGAAAATATGGGCTTGTATTGCCGGTACGGCTAGATAGGCTTTGGATCCCCTACAAGGGCAGCTCTCTTCAACTGAAGGTGCACTACTGTTACTATCAGTCTAGACTCTCAAAGGCGACACAGCTCCCAGCATTTCCTGGATATTAAGGTAGACCCAACTCGAAGAGTTCAAAGCATCCATTAGAAGTGACACAATAGACCTGTCAACTGCAAATGTCCCTGCTCCTCTTCCAGGCAAGGAACATACTGTACTACTATACTTAATAAAGAACAGAAGAGGAACAGGTTAAAGAAGAGCAAGCAGAGTTTGGATACTACAATGTTCGTTACCCACCCATGATGAACCAGAGTGCATAAAGAAATGCAATTCCTTGATGTCTCTCTATATGTGGCGCGCATGCTTTTTTGAAACTAAAGTAGGAACATTAGTTGACCAATTAAACATTCACTGTTTTACTAATATCAGATTCGTATTTGAACAACTATGCTTTGGAAATATGAGTGGCATGTTATTTCGCTTGATGGGTTGAGGAACAGTACTGGCACGACACGAAGCACCTATGATGATGGTAGTGAATATAAAAGGGGAAAACCATAAGCATTGCGAGTACTGTATAGTGTTGAGCGTACCATGGCGGATCTGAAGGTGCAAAGGAGACAAAGGCTACTTTGCAAACAATGTTTGCTTTCAACTAAAAAGTAAGATTCTAAGTGATGGACAAGAAACCATAGTAAAGTAGTGGCGATCTATTTTTTGGCTGAGATAAATAACTTGAGCAGATATGGAAGAGTACCACCTCTGTTGCGGCGCCGTGTAGGCATCTGCTGAGAAGTTGAGGGTGTTGCAGTTGCGATGGCTGTCTGCGGCGTGGAAGCAGATCTGGCAGGACAGACGGTGGCGGCGGGGGATATGTCCCGGCGCGATGGACGAGACGGTCGTAGGAGCGGCCCCGGCAAGGTGGACGACGACGCGGATGAAGCGAGAGGACGCGATGCAAGGATCCTGGTCCGGAATCGTGGATGAGAGACGTTGATCTCTTGTAATGGACGATGGCATCGGGGTATCAGCTCCGGCATGGTGGAGAAGGACGGCGGCGGATGGGGTGGCGGACGGAGGAGGCTCGGGTGGAGAGGGTGTTTTGGCACCCACGGAGTATGAATGGGGAAATGGAGGGAGATAGAGGTAGGGGGAACCATGTCCTTGGGACACGCTTGTCTCAGATGCGGGGAAATGTACAAACTTAGCCCTCGTTTAAAATTTCAGACATCAAAACGACATTGGTCGGTTGGGGGTAGGACGGTAATCTCGCATACCCCGAATATTGGGCGAGAGTGATTTCGGCCGAGGAGAGTTTGTTTTGGTGCCCACTGTTGGCACCCACCGTGTATGAATCGGGGTGAGAGCCGATTTCGGCCAAGGAGAGACTGTGTTTTGGCCCCCACCGTGTATGAATCGGGGTGAGAGGCGGTTATGTCACGTTTGAGTGAAATTACAAACCTACCCCTATTGAGACCTATAGAAATCGAGTTTGCGGGTTTTGCGTGTCAGGGCATAGGCAGTAATTTCCATCACCCAAAATTTGGTTTTGGGCAGTTACGGCCGATGAGGGGCTGGGTGTTTTGCTGCTTTGTTCAAATTTTAGGAGAATAAGCTTGCACGTTTACCGTGCCATCTCAATTCGAATCCATTTTGTATTCTTTTTTTTGGGCAGGATCCAGTTTGTATTCGAATACAAATATATATACATCATTTTTTATATATACTTTCAAAAGCACAACACCCTTTATATATATAAATGGTTTACAATTGCCGTAATCTCAAATTCATAAGGTTGAATTCAAATATTTGAAACCACTTTATGTTCAACTCAAGTGCATGGATCACTAATATCAAGAAATTAAATAACATACATGTGCCCACATTCAAATGAATATGCATGTTTGATAGGTCATTTTTGGTTCGAGTATGAATTACATGTATCGTCATCTCTAGATCAAATATTTGAATCCCTTTTATGTTGACATCTTTTACACACGCAACTAAATACTTGAATCTCCTTTCATGCCCATCTCTCTCTAGGTCTCTCTCGCGTGCCCCTTCATAGAGCAGTATAGCTATCACTCTCTTTTCTCTATCACACCCGCACACTCAGTACATGTTTCTTTTTTTCACAAACACAGTCTCTCGCCGTCTCTCTCGACATGTGTCACACTCTCTCTATCTCTGTAGACCACTCGGCTTTCATTATCTCTTACGTCTCTATCGTGCTCTAGTGTCTCTCTAGCTACCTAGCGTTATTTTTACCCGCCACACACACACTCTCTCACTCGCCTTTCATTTTGTCTCTCTCTTTCTAGGGATCTATCACGCACCTCATATCTTTCTAGATATGACTCCTACCACTAAAATTTAGCTGTCTCTCTCACATACACCGTTTGTCGGTGTCTCCTTTCCCTCTTCACCTCCGTTCCAAAACTGAAACTATTCATTTGTTTACTGGTCAGACAATCTCTCTCTCACTCTCTCTAACTCTCTCTCTCTCTCACACAGACACACACCTCTCTTTGCTTTCGACCGCCCCCTCCCGACCCTTGTCTCCCTCACACACACACACACACATAGCTCTCCCTTTCGCACCCCCGACTCCTGTCTCTCCCACACACACTTATAGACCAACCTCTAGCTAGGTTTATCCATCTAGTACACACCCTCGCTCCCCCTCTCTCGTATATGTCTCTCCCGCGCTCCTTGTATCTATGTAGATATCTCGCACCTTCTTGAAACACACCCTCTCTGTGTAGTGTCTCCCGCGCTCCCTATTTGTTTGTAGCAAGAACTATCTTTCTCCGCAGCAAACATACACACTCACTTGGCATTCTTTCTCATGCGCTCTCTCTAGGTATCTCTCGCACAATGTTTGTAGGCCCCTTCGTTCCACACACCCCGTCTCTCTCGGCCTCCCTTGCACACAATGTATCTCGCTCCCTAACCATTCATGTGTACTCCATGTAACTTCTCCCATCCTTTCTCCGTTGCACACAAACGCGCTCAATCGATCACCGAGCCTTCTTCCTTACATCTCTCACACCCGCATACTCCGATGTCTCTCACTGATCCTCGATCTTTTGTCTACCTCTATTTCTCTCGATCGTGCACACACACTAGCTACCATCTCTCTTTATGTCGATACCTCTCGCACACACACTCTTCGTGTCTTTTCACACATGCAGTACTCCCTCCTCTCTCTCTCTCTCCCTCTCTCTCAGACACACGATCTATCTCGAGGTCGATCTCTCGTATGCATGCTCTCCCCCCTCTCTCTCTCTCTCTAGGTTACTCTCTTTCTCTATGCCGGTTCTCACGCACACACACCACTTGTTTGTAGGACGATCCCTTGTAGGAAAAAATCTGGTGCTCCAAGGCCTCCCAAGCTCCCACGATACGATAGTTCCCCGGCCGTTGGATCGTGGAAAAAACCTCTGGACCTGAGCAAAATTTTGAGACTCTTTGAGGGGTTTTCTGTAAATTTTTACGACCTCTACCTGTGTATGTTTGATCGACGATCCAACGGTCCCCGCAGGAATGCTGGAGTATTATAATTATTTTTTGGACATCACACAAACAGTGGAGTACATATACGAAGAGAAGAGGCGCACGCAGTCGGTCCCTCGCTGTCTCGCACATATGAGAGTTACATAACGCACAGTAAACAAATAAACCCGTAGGTGCACTATTTCTGCATGCGCAGGTACCGTGTACGTGGTGGAGCGAACTTTTGTATGAAGAGTCAGCTCGCGTGATAATTTGATCCGCAGGTGTTGACGGTCCGGGACTACACGTGAACGACCTGGAGGCGGTGGCTTGCTACTGATCGAGTTGCCACGTTTATGAAATACATTTTTTTAGCAAGACACGAGTTCCGTTTTTCAATGGCGTGTTATACTTTTTTTTAGAATCGCGTTTTACAATTTATTAAAATGATTGGTATGGAGCGAAAAATGAAAATCGTCACTATACACATAGGCTGGAGTTTCAGCACTTGCTGCTAGCCAGGGTTGCTCCCTTCACACTCTCACCCTCTCCTGATCTAAACAAGATGGGCGGTAGCCATTATCTCTCTCCTCACCAGCGGTGAAAGATCCGACCGGATCCTGTCCGCCATGGAAGGGTGGCGATGAAGCGTTGATGCGGTCGCCGTCGATGAGGTAGGAGACACACTGTCGGTGCGTCCCGATCTGCGGACCGTACCGTCCTCTCTCACCCTGTGCCAGAGCGGACGTGACCTCTCACTGGTGCAGGCATTGAACTGGCGCGTCGGCCGAGACAGCAGCACTCGCTGCGCGCCAGGCTGAACACGCCTCCTCACCGCATTATATCTTTGCTTCGTTGGAGGAGAGAGAAGAGGAGAGAGAAGGAAAGCGGGCTATAGAATAAGAGCCAGCTATAGCATGAGACCCAAGACACTTTGTGAGAATGTATGGTGGGCTAGCTAACAAAGTACTACATATTTAAATCTTACTATTGTACAAGCCAGCTATTAGGTTGACTCTAACAAATGACATGGCAACTTCTTATAGCCAATTGTTGGCTATATTATTAACCATGCTCTCAACCAGCTTCAGACTGCCCCGCCTACGTCCATTGAACCCTCGCGTGTGCCGAGAAACCAACTCCGCCCACATGTCCGTCCGCGAGCCTACCGGCATTCAACACAACGCCACTTGGCTCCTAGCGTCCGCCCGCTAGTTAAACGAGGCTAGACACCTGGCAAGAACCGCACCACACCTCCGCTCCCCATCTCCTCCTTGCACCATTTTCTCCACACTCTCCATAGCATCCGGTGAGCATGAAGACGAGTTCTCCGGCATAAAAGCCGGCTGGGTTCCAAGCCGAGCCTGCCGGATACGAGCCAGGAAACTCACTGCTCCACCTCCCTCCCCGCCCCAGGCCATCAATACCATGGGCGAGGCTACAGGAGGGCAAGCGGAGGAGCAAGCCGCCGCTCCAAGCTGGCCCCCGGTGTAGCAACTCGCCACTCCAAGCCAGCTCGCAGAGGAGTGGCCAGGTGCTCCACGCCAGCACGCGGGGGAGCACGGCGTCTAGTGCACCATGGCCGGCCGCGCCATCCACTGCAAACGTTGGCGGTACCGCAGCTTGCCGGCGGAGGCGGCCAGCACCTCCGCGGCCGTCGCCGACACCGAGGAAAAGTAGACCATGGGAGCAGCCGCCGCTTGGGTCCCACGAAGGCCACCGCCACCGCGTCACCGGCATACACACCCGGTGTGTTGCCCGGTTTAGCACACAACACCGTTGACCCCCGCCTCAGCTTCACGGAAGCGGAGGATCCACTCTTCCCATGGGTCATCCCCTTCGGCTGAAGCGCAGCCAGACACAGGGAAGTTATGGCGGAGGCGGAAGGCACAGAGGGCCGCCGCGGCCGGCATTAGATTATACCTGCCTCCAGAAGCTATTCTCGTTTAGTTAAAAAATGTTCGAAATGTAATTAATTTCGTACGGTCTAGTTTTGTTGTGCTCGCACTGATATGTTTGTTGCTCTCGGCAACGAGCTCTCCCTTGACAATTTATTGCATCTGTGGAGGTACTTTACATGGTGTTGGCGCGCCCAACATCGCCATGCCCTTATATTGTCATTGTTTAATTGCTGTCAATCCAATGTCACTTGAAAAATGATGCAATGTCACACAGGGAGTAATATGCTACTGTCAATCTAGTGCCATCGATAAATCCAATGGCACTTGTAAAATGACGTAGTGCCATCGATAACCCTTTTACATATTTTTGCAAACACGGATGTCAATCTCAGGCATGTTTGTGCAAACAGAAGCAGATACCTCAATTTTAGTGGAAGCACAAAATTATACGGGAGTCCCTCCGCCATTGGTAGAAAATGCACCTTTTTGATCAATGCTCTCAGAAGGAATTTGTGTTTTGGCTGTGAACTAAATGTTGTTTTGGAGAAGCATTGATGTTGGTAGTAAGAACTATATATTTTTCTTTATTTCTAATTCTCCTCACTTTGTTTTTAACTTTGAAGTGAATCATTGAGATGCATAAACTATTTCAACTATGGCTATTAATTGGTTGTGGACATTATCTATGAATGTGAAGATATCTGTGAACATGAGTTTGATGTGGAAGTTAAACTTGGAATGTTGGGCTTGCATGTGAACTATACCATGTCCCATGGTTTGTCCGTTATTATTCTAGAAATAGAGTAAGTTATTACATGACCCGGAAAAAAATATTATGTGCCACATCTGGGCATCAGACTTACATAGATCTCAGTCGATGCACGAACATCACAATATGCATGCTGACTGGATCACCATTTGAACCTAGCTATTATGAATGAAAATTCGGATTGACATCAGTTTTAGATAGCAGGAGACGCTTAGCCTACTCTGCCTCTGCTAGCTTCTTTGGCTTCTTCCATCTCTTGTTTGGCTTGGGTGAAGAGAGCATCTAATTGCTCTTTTCGCATCTTCAGGAACTCAGCTACATTCTCAAGGGCTATTGCACGCTTTCTTTCAGCCTTTACTAGAGCCACGAGGACACGAACACTTGATGACTTCACCTGGCTAGTGTGTAATCCAGCATCATTTAGGAATTGGCACCTTCTATCTAATCTGGCATCATTAGGGAACTGGCACCTTGTGTGTAATCCAGCATCATTTGGGAACTGGCACATAGGACTAGCCTCAAAACCTGATCTTGAGGTTGACCATACTTCCCTCCTCGCACAAACTGCATCCTGACATGAAGAAGTTATTTCTTTTTTAGATCAATAGTGAGAGCTCCACAGATCCATTCAGTAGAAACCCCATAAACAGGACTAGTAGAAGTAAGTTCAGAAGGAAAATATAAAAACAGACTCGTAGGGTGAGAACACCTACTTCCTACATCAAGCTAGGGCTCCTTTGATTCAAAGGAATTCTATAGGATTTCTGGAGGATTGAAACCCTTAGGAATTTTTCCTATGTTGGCCATTTGATTCATAGGATTGGATTCCATAGGAATTTTTCCTATGGAATCTTTTGTACTACATTTTATAGGAAATCTAACATGCACTACAATCTCTTTTACAATTCCTTTGTCTTTCATGGCATCAAACACTCCTTGCTAATCCTATAGGATTCAAATTGGCATGCCACTCCAATCCTATACTTTTCCTATTCCTTCATTTTCAAAATCCTGCGAATCAAAGAGGCCAAAAAGGAAAGCATTAGGACGATTAAGAGTGTGCTTATTACATATCGAGCAGAGCTACTTTACAGAAACTACAATATATACATCAAAGAACACAAGGCTAAGCCAAATAGGAAAACCAGCAGAGGGGTGCACTAAGCCAAGGGTAGCTGCAGCAAGACAACCGGCAACCAGATGATCTCCAAGGCCTCTGTAGCCGCGTTTGACTGACTAGTTTTTCATCCTATGGCATGGTGGGTCCAGTGAGTAAATTGAGATCCTACAAATGATAGAGAGCCTAATCAAGTAAGAGGCAATTGTTTGTCCCGCCTATTACTGTTTAATAATTTGCCACACCGCTGGATTGCATGGCAAGAACCCTAGCCAAGCACACAACATTGTTTGACGCTATTTTCGGCTCGGGGCTTGTCCAGGGCCTGGCCTGGTCCTGTCTACAATACTGCTGCCAGACACATACCATGTCAAAGTAATTGAAAGGCTGTTACTTACCAAAGCTCGTTTTACAGGTTCGGTGCAGCTCGTCTTTATCCTGCGACGTTCCTTGAAGATGTCCCCAACATCCCGTATTTGATCTTCATTTCCCCTCTGCATGTTGGCATTAGTAGTTTTGTAAAATCCCAACATGGCAAGAAAAATATAGTAATACTCACACATCTTGTAGGCAACATTAAAGCACTCATCTGCAATGTTGGCACGAGTAATTTTTAATATCCTACTTTGTGGTTATTCAACTTTGCTACAAATACGTTGTGGTCTCATTCTGAGTCAATAGAACTGGGGGATCACCTCCCTGCTATTCTCAAAAACTTGTAACCATCTGCCACACTACTGGTTAGAGATGAAGAACCTATGCAAGCACACCACAATACAGGATGGACACCCAATTACAAGATGATATTTTGTTGGATAATGCAAGCTATAACCAATTACTTTTACTGGAACAATAGCAGCCAGGAAAGGGGAACTGTAGCAGCACGGAAATTTGTTGGGTAGGTATGAACAAAATCGGAACTGCACAAGTACAGCTAAGAGAATCAATGTACACATTACCAATCGCAAAGGAGCACGAATGTCGCGGCCTCGTCTGTGCATCATGGGCGGCAACGGGAGTCAGTTCATTGTCGCCGACGGTGCTGCTGCTGCCCTTGCCGTCGGCTACCGGGAAGCATATCCGAGACCGTGGATGACGGCGCCGGGGAAGCGGCTCCTGCACGGTGTATGACGACGATGGTAGACCGGCTCCAGTGCGGCGTACGACGTCGTCGATGAGGCAGATGCGCTGCGGTGGACGAGTGTGCCGATGTAGAAGGGGATGGGCAGGAAAGCCGGCTAACCACAGCCGGCTTGTTGTGGGGTGCTGCGGTGCCGTGGAGAAGTGTATTTTGCTGTGGGGATAGAAAATGGGGATTATTGAGGTGTCCTCTGGGTGCAGGCGTGGGGGTGGCTGGGCGGGGTGAACGTGAAGTTACAAAAGCAACCCCGACCCAACACTGTCCTTCGGCCAGTTGTACAAAGGGTATGATGGTCATTTCGCATTGCTCGAATCTGGGCCGCGGGAGATATCGATGGGAGCGGGAGATTTTGTCGCCGACCTGAAAATTTGTAACACTATACTCCCCGTCCGGCGTGTTGGATGATTGGGATAAGCAACTAGGAGTACTAGTACACATCTGTTTCCTTAGTTTACTGTCGTGACATTAATTATTTGTTGTAGTTGTCAAATAAATGCATTAAGCTATTGACTTTGAATGTAATGGTTTATACAATTCAACAGTTAGAATCATTGTTGAATTCCAAGATGAATACCAAGTCTATGGTACTTCACAATATACTCAAACTCACATAATCCAACTCAAATGAAAATCTAAATGCATTTCATAATTATTAATTAGTTGGATGCAACGAAACCATCAATAACTCTACATGATCCAGTTCAAAACAATATTTGAACACATCCCAATGTGTGAATTCCTGCTTTTGTGAATGAAGCATAGAGAGAGAGAGTGTGTGACGATGGAGCAATGGCGGGAGAGTGATTTGTGCTCGCAAGTGCACAACACACAAGATATACACCCCATGGAAGAGAGAGACAGAGGGCGGGAAAGATTGTATATATGTGGGTGAGAGAGTAGGAGAGAAACCTCACGAGAGAGAGAGAGAGAGAGGAAGTGTGCGAGAGAAGGGACATTTGCATAGGAAGGAAGAAGTTAGGTCTGTGAGAAAGATGGAGACATGTATATATACAGAGTGAGATGCGTGCGTGCGATCGAGATTTTGTACATGTGGAAGGAGAAGAGACAAAAGGTTTGATGAGAGAGCTCAAGAAAACATGGACGAGAGGGGGGGAGCTTGTGTGTGTGCATATGGCCTTGTGGGTTCTGGGATTGATATTTTTGTGCGGGAGAGAGAGAGAGAGAGAGAGAGAGAGAGAGAGAGAGAGAGAGAGAGAGAGAGCAAAGGAGTCAGTCAGCCGGTTTTACGTCAGCCTGCTTCCAACTAGCCCCGCATTCTCTAGTGCGGTCTGGTCGGCATCTTCGTTCTTCCCAATGCCCTCCTTGAAGATCGAGGTGGTGTGCATGCCGGGGTGCAGAGAAGCACAAGCGATAGTGGTCGCTATATAACCTTGGACGGGGATGGATAGTGTGCGAGAGGGGTGTGGTGTGTGCGAAATATTGAGTGATATCAAACTTAGGGCGAGAATGTGTGTGCATTGTGTGCAGGCGAGATAGGCTAATGGTGCGAGATGGATACATCGTGTGCATGAGTGTTTAAGCAATATAGAGAGACCGTGTGCGGGATATGATGAGAGGACTATGGGGAGTGTGTTTGTGAGGCAGAGAGACATAGCGAGAGATAAATGTGTGTGCGTGGTATAGGGTGTATGTGACGGAGAGGTACATGCTAAATAGGTTTTCGGGAAGAGATTGTGTGTGCGAGAGAGAGAGAGAGAGAGAGAGAGAGAGAGAGAGAGAGATAGAGAGTCGGGGCCTTGAGGCGGGCAGGGACTGGGTGAGGGTGTGAAAATGTGTGCGTTGATGCATGTGTTACTTGCGAGTCTGCGAGGGAGGGTCGAATCGAGAGAGATGGTTGTTGTGTTGAGGATGCCTTTCTCTCTCTCACACACACACACACAAACACAAATACAAGCCCGTTCTCTCACGCATACACCATATCTCGGCATCTCTCTATGTCTCACATATACACGATCATTTGCACATTCACACCTCTCTATATCACACACACACCGTCTCCACATTGCCCTTTCGCCACAACACATAGACACGTACACACGTCTCTCTCCGTCACACCCACATAATCTCTCTCAAAAAAATACTATTAGGGTGCACCTAAAACGTCCAAATCCTAATAAGCAAGAACTTTTCCAGCAAAAAAGTGTAGTGTGATATTCAGGGATTGTTTTCACACACACACAAAGGTTCAGTGGATGTCCTTCGAGCGCGACACCATGACGCACCATTCGATCGCCCGCGTGGCCGCGGTGCACGCGCTTGCAGAGGATTCCTTATTGACGTTGTGCTAATTAATGTGTTACTGCTCTGGCCGACCATTTCTCGCCCATCACTGCCATGTCCCCGCCATCTCGGTGCCATGGAGTCGCAGGCTCGCCCGCTCACGTCGTCTGCAGTCCCTCCGGGCGATGCCGCCGCCCTGCCAAGGACACGAGCAGCTGGAGCCGCATCTATGCCCGCAGCGTACGAAGAGGAGGATGACGAGCGCGTGCTCCAGCATGCCGGCGAGGAGGAGGAGCTAGCTGGTCATTGTTGTCTCCGCCCACGAGGAGGAGGCCCGCATGGTGGCTGTCGCAGCGGAAGCCGGTCGCGTCCGCGCCGAGGCCGCAAACCGAGTGCCGACGTGGAATCTACTGCTACTTGTAGTCTGCGTTGGTATTTCCCCGAAGAGGATAGGATGATGCAGTATAGTAGAGATAAGTATTTCCCTCAGTTAAGAACCAAGGTTATCAATCCAGTAGGAGAACCAAGCAAAATTCCATTAAGCGCACCTGCACACACAAGAGCAAACACTTGCACCCAACGCAAATAAGAGGGTTGTCAATCCTCTTAGCGGTTATTTGCAAGGATTAAATCTTATCGAGGTAAATAGATAAACTAAAATACTAATTAAAATAAAAGTAAATAAATTACAGCAAGGTATTTTTAGGTTTTTTATATGATAAAGATAGACCCGGGGGGCATAGTTTTCACTAGAGGCTTCTCTCTCGAGCACAGAAACATACGGTGGGTAAACAAATTACTGTTGGGCAATTGATAGAAAAGCAAATAATTATGACGGATTCATGGCAATGATCATGTATATAGGCATCACGTCCGAGACAAGTAGACCGACTCCTGCCTGCATCTACTACTATTACTCCACTCATCGACCGCTATCCAGCATCCATCTAGAGTATTAAGTTAATAAAAATAGAGTAACGCCTTAAGCAAGATGATATGATGTAGAGAAGCAAATTCAAGCAATATGAATAAACCCCATCTTTTTATCCTTAATGGAAACAATACAAATACGTGTCATGTCCCCTTCTATCACTGGGATTGAGCACCGCAAGATTGAACCCATCACAAAGCACCTCTCCCATTGCAAGATAAACCAATCTAGTTGGCCAAACCAAATCGATAGATCGTAGAGAAATACAAAGCTATATTTAATCATGCATAAAAGAGTTTAGATAAGACTCAAATATTTCTCATGAATAATCTGATCATAAACTCACAATTCATCGGATCCCAGCAAACACACCGCAAAAGAAGATTACATCGGATAGAACTCCAAGAACATCAAGGAGAACATGCTATTGAAGATCAAAGAGAGAGAAGAAGCCATCTAGCTACTAGCTATGGACCCATAGGTCTGTGGTAAACTACTCGCACATCATCGAAAGGGCAGCAAGGTTGATGTAGAAGCCCTCCGTGATCGATTCCCCTTCCGGTAGAGTACCGGAAAATGCCTCCAGATGGGATTGCGGAAGAACAGAGGCTTGCGGCGCCGGAAAGGTTTTTTCTTCTGGCACTCTGATGGTTTCCGAATATTTGTGAATTTATAGGAGTGGAATTAGGTCAAACGGAGCCACGTGGGCCCCACAAGGCATCAGGGCACGCCCCTTGGGGCTGCGCCCTGTTGCCTTGTGAAGGTTTCGCGAACCTTCTGGCCTCCTCTCCAAGTCTCCAGGGTCTCTTTTGTCCAGAAAAAAATCTCCAAAAAGTTTCGTGGCATTTGGACTTCGTTTGGTACTGATTTCCTAAAAAACCAAAAACAAGCAGAAAACAGCAACTGGCATTGGGCACTAGGTTAATAGGTTAGTCCCAAAAAATGACATATAATTGCATATAAAAACATCCAAGATTGATACTATAATAGCATAGAACAATCAAAAATTATAGATACGTTGGAGACGTATCAAGCATCCCCAAGCTTAATTCCTGCTCGTCCTCGAGTAGGTAAATGATAAAAACAGAATTTTTGATGTGCAATGCTACCTAACATGTTTCATCATGTAATCTCTCTCTTACGGTATGAATAATAAGATCCAAATGATTCAAAGCAATAGTCTATAATTTGATATAAAGACATCAATACTCAGGCATACTAATAAACTATCATGTCTTTCAAAATAAAAATGCTAAAGAACGTTATCCCTACAAAATCATATAATCCTGTCATGCTCCATCTTCTTCACACAAAGTATTTATCATGCACTACCCCGATGACAAGCCGGGCAATTGGTTCATACTTTTTTAACGCGCTTCAGCTTTTTCAACTCCCACTCAATACATGAGCGCAAGCCATGGATATAGCACTATGGGTGGAATAGAGTGTGGTGGTAGAGGTAAATAAGAGAAGTCAAAAATAAGAAGATAGTCTCACATCGACGAGGCTAATCAACGGGCTATGGAGATGCCCATCAATTGATGTCAATGCAAGGAGTAGGGATTGCCATGCAACGGATGGACTAAGAGCTATAAGTGTATGAAAGCTCAACATGAAAACTAAGTGGGTGTGCATCCAACTTGCTTGCTCATGAAGGCCTCAAGCATTTGAGGATGCCCGTCATCGGAATATACAAGCCAAGTTCTATAATGAAAAATTTCCACTAGTGTATGAAAGTGACAAAATAGGAGACTCTCTATATGAAAAACATGGTGCTACTCTGAAGCACAAGTGTGGAAAAAGGATAGTAACATTGCCCCTTCTCTCTTTTTCTCTCATTTTTTTTCATGGCTCTTTTTCGCCTCCTTTTTTTAGAACGGTCTCATGGACCTCATCCCCACTTTTTCGAGGACTCATTAGTGTCCACCATTCTTTCCTCACTGGAACAATGCTCTAATAATGATGATCATCACACTTCTATTTACTTACAACTCAACATTACAACTCGATACTAGAACAAAAATATGACTCTATATGAATGTCTCTGGCAGTGTACCAGGATGTGCAATGATGCTACCGTAACATGTATAAAAATGATGAACGGTGGCTGAGCCACAGATACTATGTCAGCTATATGATCATGCAAAGCAATATGACAATGATGATGTATGTCATAAAAACGGAACGGTGGAAGTTGCATGGCAATATATCTCGGAATGGCTATGGAAATGCCATGATAGGTAGGTATGGTGGCTGTTTTGAGGAAGATATAAGGAGGCTTATGTGTGATAGAGCGTATCATATCACGGGGTTTGGATGCACCGGCGAAGTTTGCACCAACTCTCGATGTGAGAAAGGGCAATGCACGGTACCGAAGAGGCTAGCAAATTGCGGAAAGGTGAGAGTGCATATAATCCATGGATTCACATTAGTCATAAAGAACTCACATACTTATTGCGAAAGTTTATTAGCCCTCGAAGCAAAGTACTACTACGCATGCCCCTAGAGGGATAGATTGGTAGGACAAGGTCCATCGCTCGTCCCCGACCGCCACTCATAAGGTAGACAATCAACAATAAATCATGCTCCAACTTCTTAGCATAACGACAGATCATACGTGCATGCCTCGGGAATCACAAACCTTAACAAAATTATTCTTACTAAACCACAATCATCTACTAGTACCCCCCATATTACCATCTTAATATCGCAAAACTATTGCAAGGAATCAAGTTTAGCATATTCAGTGATCTACATGAAAGTTTTTATTATATCCCTCTTGAATACCTATCATATCAGGACCAAATTCATAACCCGTGCATATTACCATTGCTATCATGAGACTCTCAAAAAGATATAAGTGAAGCATGAGAGTGCAACTATTTCTTTAAAATATAACCACCGCCGTGCTCTAAAAGATATAAGTGAAGCACTAGAGCAACTGCCTAGCTCAAAAGATATAAGTGAAGCACATAGAGTATTCTAACAAATCAGAATAATGTGTGTCCCTCTCAAAAAGGTGTGTTCAGCAAAGATGATTGTGACAAACTAAAAAGCAAACAAACTATATCACAAGACGCTCCAAGTAAAACACATATCATGTGATGAATAAAAATATAGCTCCAAGTGAGTTACCGATAGATTGTAGACGAAAGAGGGGATGCCTTCCGGGGCATCCCCAAGCATAGACGCTTGAGTCTTCCTTGAATATTACCTTGGGGTGCCTTGGGCATCCCCAAGCTTAGGCTCTTGCCGCTCCTTATTCCTTTATCCATCGTAGTCTCACCCGAAACATGAAAACTTCAGCACACAAAACTCAACAGAAACCTCGTGAGATCCGTTAGTATAACAATTAAATCTTAAACTTTAGGTACTGTAGTAAATTGATTCATATTTAATATTGGCATAATGCTACTGTACTCCAACTTCTCCTTGACTCATACCCCCCGATACGATCCATAGATTCATCAAAATAAGCAAACTATGCAACAAAAACAGAATCTCTCTAAAACAGAACAGTCTGTAATGATCTGAATTATGGTCATACTTCTGTAACTCCAAAATTCTGAAAACTTAGGACAACGTGGGCAATTCATATTCCAATACTGTGTGAAAAAATCAGAAGGTTCTAACACTCCAGAGAAAATTATAAATTCCAGCACTGGACGCAAAAGTTTCTGTTTTCCAACAGCATCTATCATACTATCTTCCAAATCGTCCCAAAGGCATTACTTGGCACAAACACTAATTTAAACATAAAAACACAATCATAATAGAGGCTATAATCATGCAAACTCTCAAAAACAGAAGGTAAAAGCAAAAAAATATTTTATTCATTGGGTTGCCTCCCAACAAGCTCTTTTTTTATAGTCATTAAGATAGGCTTGAGATTTCAATGATGCTCTCATAAAAGATAAGAATTGAAACACAAAGAGAGCATCATAAAACATGTGACAAACACATTTAAGTATAATATACTTCCTATGCATAGGCATTTTACAAGCAAACAAATTATCAAGACAAGCAATATCTAGCATATGCAAATAGGAAGAATGAAGCATTAACATAACGAGAGGCAATTTAGTAACAAGAAGATTTCTACAACCATATTTTCCTCTCTCATAATAATTATATGTAGGATCATAATCAAACTCAACAATATAGCTATCATAAACAATATTCTCTCTATGATCCACATGCATAAAAAAATTATAATCTTCCAAAATTCTGGGATTAACATCAACTAAAGTCATGACCTCTCCAAACCCACTTTCATCAAAAATTTCATAAGATTGAACACACTCCGAATATGTGGGATTCTTTTTACTTAAAGTTGACACTCTTACAAACCCACTTTCAATATTATTGCAATCATTATTATCAATATCATATTCATCATGAGGTTTAAATAAATTTTCAAGATCATAAGAAGCATCACCCTAATCATGATCATTACAATAAGTAGTGGACATAACAAAATTATCATCCCCAAGCTTGTGGTTTTGCATATAATTAGCACAATTGACATTAATAGAATTTATAATAACATCATTGCAATCATGCTTTTCATTCAAGGAGCTATCATGAATCACTTTATAAACTTCTTCTTTTAGCACTTCATCACAATTTTCAGATTCATGATTTTCAAGCAAAAATTCATAGAGATAATCAAGTGCACTCAACTCACTAGCAATTTGTTCATCATAATTGGATCTTTTGAAAAGATTATCTAGTGGATGAGGATCCATATCAATAGATTTTTAGCAAGCAAAGATGCAAGTAAATAGAAGGCACATGGCAACACAAGCAAGGATAGCACACAAAATATTTTTGTATATTTTTTTGTGAAATTGTTTTAGAAGTGGGTGTCATGCGTATGACCATCTATGGGGCCATCTAGCCCCTTTGTGGTTTGACTAGGGAGATCGACGAGCACAAAGAGCAGAACCAGCAGAAACGCAAAGAGTTTTTACCCAGGTTCGGGCCACCGTGAGGTGTAAAACCCTAGTCCTGCTTTGGTGTATTGGACGAGTATCAACACAAGTACAAGGAGCGCTTCCCGGCAAGGTGCAGAAGAAGCAGCTATGCATGCAAGTTGTGCAAAGGATCGATCCTTGTAAACGTTGCCCTGGGCCTCCTTTTATAGTTCAAGGGGTCACCACAGTGGCAAACTGGTGATTACAGAGGATAAATATCCACTTGACACGCACTAGCACGGGTGTCAATAAAGCTAGTCTTTAGGCGGCGAGATTGACACGTGTCCCGACAACCTCTACCTAACTACCTGCCCACTCGACATTTGTCAGCAGATCCCTGACGGCCGCCACGGTGGAGCGGTGGAGTGGTGGAGAGGGCTTGCCGGTACGGAGCTTGCCGGATCTTCTTAGCTTGGCGGCTTGAGACTTGCCGATCTTGATCTTGAGCTTGCTGGGTCTTGCCTTTGTCGGCTCTGCCTTGCTGGGAAGAGGATTCTCCCCAGCGCATATTTTGCCCTTGTTGAATGACTCAGTGCTTGCCGGGCGTATTGCTTGCCGGGCGGACTGGTTCCTTGTCGGGGCCGCCTTATGATAACCCTAATCTGGCGCAACCCCAAGTCCAGAAGGTTGGTGAGGCCCTGGTTCTCACTACACCGACAGTGGGGGAGATGAAAACGAGAGGCAAATAAAATAAATGCAAGTGGATGATAGTTTGTGCGAAGGTACTTGATAGATTTTGATGATGTCTCCCCGGCAACGGCGCCAGAAATTCTTCCTGCTACTTGTAGTCTGCGTTGGTATTTCCCCGAAGAGGAGAGGATGATGCAGTACAGTAGAGATAAGTATTTCCCTCAGTTAAGAACCAAGGTTATCAATCCAGTAGGAGAACCAAGCAAAATTCCGTTAAGCGCACCTGCACACACAAGAGCAAACACTTGCACCCAACTCAAATAAGAGGGTTGTCAATCCTCTTAGCGGTTATTTGCAAGGATTAAATCTTATCGAGGTAAATAGATAAACTAAAATACTAATTAAAATAAAAGTAAATAAATTGCAGCAAGGTATTTTTAGGTTTTTTATATGATAAAGATAGACCCGGGGGCCATAGTTTTCACTAGAGGCTTCTCTCTCAAGCACAGAAACATACGGTGGGTAAACAAATTACTGTTGGACAATTGATAGAAAAGCAAATAATTATGACAGATTCATGGCAAAGATCATGTATATAGGCATCAGGTCTGAGACAAGTAGACCGACTCCTGCCTGCATCTACTACTATTACTCCACTCATCGACCGCTATCCAGCATGCATCTAGAGTATTAAGTTAATAAAAACAGAGTAACGCCTTAAGCAAGATGACATGATGTAGAGAAGCAAATTCAAGCAATATGAATAAACCCCATGTTTTTATCCTTAATGGAAACAATACAAATACATGTCATGTCCCCTTCTGTCAATGGGATTGAGCACCGCAAGATTGAACCCATCACAAACCACCTCTCCCATTGCAAGATAAACCAATCTAGTTGGCCAAACCAAATCGATAGATTGGAGAGAAATACAAAGCTATATTTAATCATGCATAAAAGAGTTAAGAGAAGACTCAAATATTTCTCATGAATAATCTGATCATAAACTCACAATTCATCGGATCCCAACAAACACACCGCAAAAGAAGATTACATCGGATAGAACTCCAAGAACATCAAGGAGAACATGGTATTGAAGATCAAAGAGAGAGAAGAAGCCATCTAGCTACTAGCTATGGACTCGTAGGTCTGTGGTAAACTACTCACACATCATGGGAAGGGCAGCAAGGTTGATGTAGAAGACCTCCGTGATCGATTCCCCCTCCGGCAGAGTACCGGAAAAGGCCTCCAGATGGGATCGCGGAATAACAGAGGCTTGCGGCACCGGAAAGGTTTTTTCTTCTGGCTCCCTGATGGTTTCCGAATATTTGTGAATTTATAGGAGTGCAATTAGGTCAAACGGAGCCACGTGGTTCCCACAAGGCATCAGGGCGTGCCCCCTGGGGCTCTGTTGCCTTGTGGAGGTTTCGCGAACCTTCTGGCCTCCTCTCCAAGTCTCCAGGGTCTCTTTTGTCCAGAAAAAAATCTCCAAAAAGTTTCATGGCATTTGGACTTCGTTTGGTACTAATTCTCTGAAAAACCAAAAACAAGCAGAAAACAACAACTGGCACTGGGCACTAGGTTAATTGGTTAGTCCCAAAAAATGATATATAATTGCATATAAAAACATCCAAGATTGATACTATAATAGCATGGAACAATCAAAAATTATAGATACGTTGGAGACGTATCATCTACCCTCGAGACCTTCAATGCCACGTGGATAATCCAATCTAAAGGAACAATTTGGGTCAGTCGACTCTTGTGAGCCATTGGATGCATCATGGACAGCCAGAAGGGCTTCTTCAACCTCCGAAAATGATGCACTCTTCATCTTCTCTCTCAAACATCGAGCCGCCACAGGCCTAACCGCCTGGTGCTGCCGCCCCGCCCTCCCCTCAACCACCTCCCACCGCCGTGCTTCCCCCCCTTGCCATCCGTCTAACCCCGGGCATGATCCATTTTTTCCGGCGAACTGCATCCCATGGACGGCCAGAAGGGCTTCTTCAACCTCCGAAAATGATGCACTCTTCATCTTCTCTCTCAAACATCAAGCCGCCACAGGCCTAACCGCCTGCTGCCGCCGCCCCGCCCTCCCCTCAACCGCCTCCCACCGCCGTGCTCCCCCCCCATTGCCATCTGTCTAACCACGGGCACGGTCCATTTGTTCCAGCGAACTGCATCCCACACCCAACACTCATAAGATAGATCATGGGCACCCTGCCACCATAATATAGATACTGGGGTAGCATCTCTGCCATCTTCTTCCTTCCCTCCGGCGAACTTCTTCTTTCACAAATCGACTGACCCAAATTGCTATAGCTGTTGTGTAAGAAATGAGTAGTACAGATGAATAGTACCAAGTAGTTAGACGGATGGAAATAATACTACTAGTACTTATTAAGTACAGTAGGAAGGTGAAGGAACGAGTAGCAGTACCATCTACAACTCGAACTGTAAGAAATACTAGTACGTACAGTAAAGAGTTCAAGTAACGAGAAAGAACATAACATAGTTCTGCTGGGGGCTCAGCACAACACACCCCTGAAATGAAACTCAGCACCCTGAAATAAAACTAAGCAACTAATCCGGTTGAAACTGCATCAGAACCAGTATGAGCAACGACAATGCCACCTAACTCGGAGTCCTCGTCCATGTCCTCGACTTCATCCTTGTCCCTCTTCCTCTTCGCCGATACTTCCTTGCTTGAACCGGACGCTAGGCTCCGCCTCTTCTTCATCCAACCCTTGTAGATATTTAAACAAAGGTAGGCATCCAGTGCTGCGTACCCGATGTGAGCTTCATCTATATTCTTCCGCTCCCATGAATAATGAAACATATAGTGAGGTTTCTTCAGTTTACCGTACGAAGGATCAATCCTGGCTTCTGCCAGGGTCAGCATTGAAGGTTGAGAGGAGGACACCAGGCGTTTCTTCAGGAGGTCGAAGGGCTGGTGTACAACGAGGCCTGTCCGACCCAGGACTTCCTTGTCGTTGGTAAAGTCTACAGTAATGAATTTGACTCTTTCGTCCTTGAGGAACTCTTCAAAATTCTGGCGCCTTACGTCGGCATGGCATATGTGGTGCACCAAGCACAAGTTATGTACGCAAACCTGGATCACAGCGGGCTTCTTCTTCTCTTCCTCCTTTAGCAACCTCTCTTTGTCCAAGACTGTGGTGTACTCAACATCTAGCCCAACGACCCACTCATCATTTGAATTTTCGAACATGCGTTGGAAGCGACCAAGGCATCCTTGCACCGTCGTGGAAGAATGGGTGTAGATGACGTCGATCTCATCGCCGGTGATGGTTTCAACCTTGTAGTCACCACCGATCATGGAGATTTGGGAGGCCATGGAGTTTGGAGGAGGGCTAGGAGAAGTGGAACAGCTGTAATGCGGAAGGACGGGATGAGTGGGAGCGAACTGCTGTAATGTTAAAGGATGGGGACGAGTAGGAGTGAACTGCTAGCGGTTTTCCGATTGTAAAAATGCTGAGTAGGGCATGCGAACGGTGTGGGGTAGTGGCTTGCCCGGTGGATAAACGGCTGCATGCCCCTAAAGAGTTCTCTAGTACTATGGGGGACCCACTAGATGTCATGTCTATTAGACCCACTTCGTAGGCCTGACAGTATAGGATATGCGTGTTCGCACGCCATGCCGGCGTGTGCATGCAACTTTGACTTAATTCCGTCAAGCGGCGTGCCTCCCACGACCGTCGCCTCGCTCGCGCGGTCGCGCCCTTTGAGACTTCGGACGGCTATAAATGAGCATTTTTTCGATTTACCCTCTCTCTAAGGCTTGTCTCCTAATGCGAATTACTCATGCTAATTACTCTCTATCGGTCCTTTCTCCTTTTTTCCATTGGTGGAAACAACTAGCATGCCAGCGGGTGGGAATTCCATTGGTCTTCATGAGGGGGCTGCATTGACCGCACCGTGAGAATACAATTGCATGCATGCATATCGTGGGAAACCAACTCTATTTAATTAACTAAACATGATCTTGATTGGAGGAAAGGAACGAGACGAGTAATTGCTACTAGCCAGTAGTCATCCACCTTGGTCACGATGCGATTCCTAGTGAGCCTTACACACCAGACCAGAGTACTACTTCCTCCATCCGGGTGCGTTAGGCTATATGATGTTGCCATGTCATATATAGTCATCACTTATAGTCACTCATACAACAAGGTTAGCTATAAGGTTGGCTATAAGAGTACTATTTTTTTATCCTTCTCTCTATTTTGTTCTTCGTATTTCTTGCATTTGCCAAGGAGTACGCATGTAGCTAGGCTCTTGCATGAGAGCCCAGTCCCACCATTTTTCCATTTCTCTCTACTCCACATAGGCAAAAGTGCCATGTAAGCGGGCTATAAGCTCATTATTGTACTTACTCTAAGAGAATTCAGAAAATCTTAAAGTATTAGCTGTGATGTAAACTGCGCTTCGTTTAACTCAACCGCCTCATGCGCCCACCTCCCTCTCGATTCATTTTTCTCGTTCGGCCTACCAGGAAACCCGTTCGCCTCCAAATCTTTTTCTCTCCATGTGTGAAAATAGTCTGCTGCATGACTCTCCTTCCCCCCCCCCCCCCGCAGTCCCACCTGTCCTCCCTGTGGCGCCCCGCCTGAATACCACTGTAGCCAGACGGTCGCCGCACACACCAGCCCAGTACATCACACTGGCGCATGCCTTTACAACAAGTATCATGAACACAGGCATTTCTATTAATGGATATATAAGTCTTACATGATATTTTACAAGGGTGATGGCAGCGGAAAAGCTCTATCTAAGGCAGCATGGTCTTGGTGCGGCTCCAATCCACAGGGATCTGACTGGGTTACTCTTCTAGCCCGCGAATACTCTGGCTCCTCGCTAATGGACGTCGGATCCTTAGGTGAACCTGGCCACATTGAAGGCCGCTGAGTACTTTTGAATGTACTCGCAAGCAAACCAAATAACATATACACCAAGCAAAGCAATCCATGGCATTCAAGCATGCACTTGTTATTAGAGCAACATTAATTGTCATGGCATAGCATACCTATCCAGCAATATTAATTATCATGTCATAACAGGATTATCCAGCATGATAACTACTAAAGTAAAGTAAATCATATCAAGTAAATAATCCACACTCCGAATATTCTCATGATCTAGTCCAAACCATAACCAAATCCAATCTGACTCTTGCGATCATCCGACCACACATCTCATAGCCATCGCACGGCTAATATTCATATCCCTGACATCATCTGATGTCCATTGCATCGGCACTACTAGTCTGACAAACATTACCTTTCTCTGGTTCAATATTAGCAATAACTTTATATGGTTTATTCCTCCAGACTCGACACAGACCAAATAGTGTGACCTAGTATGAACTGTGTCCCATAACCAAGGACGCGGCTATTCGAATAGATTTACACTCTGCAGAGGTTGCGCACTTTACCCACACCATGGAGCTCCCAGCCTCGTACATCAGTACATGTTCCCATTCGGGTGGACCGGCGCTGCTCCAACAAAATTTGTCTATTGCCCGACACTCTTACGGTCCCACCAACAATCATACCCCTCCCGGGTCATGTCCTGGGCGACCCATGTGTCACTCCTGACACCTGCCACCGTCGTGGCCAAACAAAACTGTCCCAAACGGGGACCAGAGCTCAATAACCAAACCGGGCTCACAAGGTTATCTCCGCCTACCGGGCCAGGGTAGCACGCACACATAACCTTCCCTCTTTGGGGGTACCGACAAGAGGCAAGACAATAGACCAAGTTAGGGCCTTCCCATAAAGGCAAATGTGGCCGCACTGATGAGCTCGGTTCGGTGGCACTATTACTCGATCCAGTCGACGGAGGAGGTTGTTGTCATTATAGAGTCACATTCTTATCATTGCGATAACAACAGTAATGCATGATGAAAACATAACAACCTATCTCCATGTTGTAACCTATGAGTCACTAGTGCGATAATATGATGAGCATTAGCAGGTAATGTAAATAGCAAGTTCCGACTAGCAGGAGTTTAATTATTTCTAGCACAGGCATATTCATTAATTAAATATGCAAGAATAACATAGAGTGATGCTTTAGGGATATATCAGATGGTCGGCTTGCCTGGGGTCGATGGATTCACCGAAGAGAAGTGCGATCACCTCGCGGAAAGATTTACCGGAAAAGATTCTCCCTCGGAGGGGCTGAATATAGGGCAGGGACAAAATGGTCATTTTCAGAATGTGTAATCATTATGAAAGTGACCTCATCAGAACGGGCTCGACGAACAGAGAAGGTGGGCTTTGGAATCACCTGAATCGGAGTTACGGTCGCTTAGATATGGCCGTTTGTTCGTTAAGCAGAAAAGTAGACAGAACAGTGTCCACTTTAGCCCTTAACGGGCGAATGTCCGCAAATTAGAGGTTTCGGCCGGCGGCTGAGAACTGAAAGCGCACTTTCCTGAAAATACGCTTCCACCATACAGAAAACGTACTTCCAGCTGAAGCACTAGCAGAATACGTTTCCCTTAACAGAAGACGTACTCCACCAAATACATCGTCACTTAAGTGGCGGGCCCGGCCGGCTATGACGCTTACAGGTGGGGCTCGCCGGCTCTCTCTCTCCTCCTCACCTCTTCTTCAACCTCCGGCAAGAGCCGAGGAGGGCGCCGGCCACCGCGGCACTCGCTGCTCTGCCGCGCGAGGAGAGGGGGCGGAGGCCTGGGCGGACGCGCCCCTCAACGCCGTGCCTGGGGGTGGTACTCTCGGCTGCGGGGAGCTCCTGGAAGAGGGCCGCACCGGCCAAGGCAGACGGCAGCGATGGGCGGAGTAATAGCGCTCGCCTCGGTCGCGGGGAAGGGGGGTTTGGGGGTTTCTGGGCTTGGTGGTGGCGAGGGGGTGCTCTGGGTGGGTCTAGCCGGTGAAGGGAGGCCGGGGAGGCTCGGTTTGGGTCCGGAACCATGGCGGCGGCCATTCTCTCGGAGAGGAGAAATGCGAGCATGCGAGCTCGATTCTTTGAGCGGGGAAGTTCCTGGGAGGGGAGAGAGGAGAGTGGTGTGCTCGGGGCGGCTCGAGAGCCCCATTTATAGGCGAGTGGCGGCGAGGGGCTGGCCAGAGCTCTAGTGCTTGGACGCGAAGACTCCAGCGCCTGATGCCGCCGTGGAGCTTCGCAAAGGTGCAGGGGAGAGAGCTGGCGCGCTGCCGGCAACTGGGTTGGAGCTATACGGCGGGAAACGCCCAAAGCAGTGGCAGAGCGCACTATTTGCCGACATGGTGAGCGGTCACCACGAGCACCGCGTGGCCTGGCCACGGGTTTGACTTCAGAAGATGTCAAAGAGATGACTTAGCACTGATGGAGTTGACCTGTCGATGTTTGGAAGCAAACGGGGACAAATATTTGACTGATTTGAGTTGTCAATGATCCAGAGCAGAATGTGTTTGTGGTGGCTTCTGGAGAATTCACTGAGTGAAATGATCTGGTTTTTGGTGTGCAGCAATGATTCACTAAGGTGCATCCCTTAGCAAATTTTCAGGCCAAATGAACCACCCTAGCTAGCACTACCTTCACAAATTGGCAAACTGGACAGAAATGAACTTGAAGTTGCTGCGATCAAATGGCAAACTTTCATGAGCTGAATTTTTGTGGGTGGCAATGATTTAGCCATGAGAGTAATATGGTATAATTTTAGCTCATTTGGATCATCTATGAAGGTACTTCCTTCACAGAGCTTGAATCTGGACTGTTGCTAGATGGAATTTCTGGGAGAAAATGGCTAGATAAAATAATATGAATTTTTGCATGGTCACATCATATAGGGAATGTGAGGTCCTGGATTAATTTCAAGAATCATGGAGCAATATTAAATATAGTTGCTTCACAATCTCAAAATGGGTCCAGAAACAAGAACTGGATGATGCTCTCAAACTTTGAACTGTGGAACTCGGGTTCTTGATGGAAATGGTGAAGATATGGGTAGGAGAAGCTCCACAAATTATTTGGGATTTTTCTTGGCTACCAAAATGGTAGTTCCTTTGGAAAGTGCCCAAAGTGCAATATTGGCTTTAAATAGGAAAATGCAATTTCCCTTATTTAATTATGGCCAATATTTTTATGGGAGCTCAATATGATCCCAATGAATATCTCCACAAGTTTTCATGAACTTTGGAGGTGGATAGATATTTTCCTGGATTTAATTCCTTTAACTGGCAGAAAAAAGAATTAATTTTAAATGAAAAATATTGCAAATGACTTGGCAATATTTTTACATATCCAGGGTTGATAGAGATAGGATGATCACTGGGAAAATTTTGGAAGGCAATAGATCAAAGGAAATTGGGGTTCCTTTGTAACTGCCAGAATTAGGGTTTCCTCTTCCGGTAACTCGGAAGGTAGGGTTTCGGCGGCAAAATCCTGAGAATATATCTTTGGTGGCAAGGTTGAACTGGAGAGAATCTCTGGGTGGATAGGAAAGGCAAGGCTAAATGACCATCTCCATATACCCAAGAGCGAGAGAAAATCCAATAGCACCGGAAAAAAAAGACGGGAGTCAAATCCCGCGAAGGAAGAAATCAGGGAGCGAAAACCAGGGTGTCACACTCCCCGTGTGAAAACAATTTGCATGCATGAGAGCAAGTAGTACAATAAGGTGATGTAGGCGGGCTGTAATATTTTAAATACTAATATATTTTTGCTGATTTGGATGAGAGAGAAGAGGAGAGAGAAGAGAAGCAAGCTTACAGCCGGCTGTAGCACGAGCTCCAACACACTTTCTAAGAGAAACATGTGGGCTATATATTAATGCTATAGCATACTAGTATAGCCGATTGTTGACTCTCCCTCCCGTGCTCATCCAATCTCCTCCTACCTAATAAATCGCAGATCACCTAAACCCTAAACCGTTGTGACCAGCAATATGTCCACCTCGCCCCCTGAATTCAGCTCGGTGCCCCCCACCTCCCCCTTAATTTCCTCCAAAAAAAATGCCCACCTAGCTGTTACATTAATCACGCAATAATGCGCCTCCCACGGCATTCCGAAGAACGCTCACATTCATCTTCTCGCCCTCCCTCTCAATTACGGACCCGTCGACCACCATGGCATCGCTCCTCCCTAGCCCTAGGCACCCCTCGCAGCCCCGCGCGGAGGGTCACGCATCGGCGTTCCGTTCCTCGCCACCACGATTCGAGGAGGACGCATCGGTATTCCAGTCCTTGCTGCCACGAGCCGAGGATGACGTGTCGGCGTTCCGCTCGTCCCCGTCGCCGCGACGCGTTGAGGTGGACGCGTCGGCGTTCCCAGACTCGCCAGCACGCGCATCAAAGGACGCGTCGCCACCCCGCTACGAGGAGGACGTCGCGCTGGCCCCCGAGCCACCCAGCTTGGAGGAGCTATGGGAAGAAATGGAGGTCGCCTTGTGGGAGGCTTTGCCTCCGGCGGAGCGCGCCAAAAGAGAGGCGGAGAAGAAGGCCGAGGAAGAGAAGCGCGCCGCGAGGGATGCTGCCTGGCAGGCCTATGTCGCCTCCGAGAGAGTCAGGCAATTCGCTCTTTGGCAGAAGGCTCGTGTGAGGGCCATGTGGGTGGCGGAGGACGCCCGTGCCAAAGCCCTGAGTGCAGTCGGGTCGATGCGCCTCATCTACGCTTGGCGGTACGTCGATCGTTTGCACGCTTCCAGCGAGGAGGAGTACCTGTTGGCGTCGGATCACCAGACCGGTGAGATCGCGCTCGCCCGCCGGCAAGAGGCTAATCAGCACCTTGCGACTTGCGAGGCCGAGGAAGAGGCGTTGCCTCACCGCGTTGGGAAACGGCCGCGCACCAGGGCACTCGTGGCGCGCCGCAAGCACTCCTGCGAGCGCTGTGGCTTTTATTAGGATTAATTTATTGTCGTAAGGTGATCCCATTAGTAGGTACGAGTACTCGTAGTTTTCTATGGTATTGGGACGGAAATGATAAATCCCGAACGCTCGGGACTTATTAGTGTCCTTAATTAATTATGTATGAAAGGAACAAGTTTGAAAACCTTTTGTATCCGTACGCTTGTTACTTTTTGTAAGTAGAGTACGTACATAGCACGAAGTTCAACACTATATATCACAGTACACGTCTCTCTCTATATCTAGGCTTATGCACTAGGACAACTAGTATATATGTATACACACATGCATTCGAATATTACGATGCGGTTTTGGTAAAAGTAGTAAAATACTGTAGTAGACAACCTTGTGAAATGATTCAATGCAAAAGAAATGCAAGAATGAGAAGTGAAAACTCCATTGATTGTTTTCTGATGAGCTATAAATGGTGGGACTCATTCTCATTTGATTGTTTACTTCCTTCTCTCTGTAGATTTTTCTCTATCGTAGTAGTTATATCTCACTGGTCGGGAGTCATGCAAATTTTACGGACAAGTGCCCTTGTGATTGTTCCAGAACAGTACCGATGCAGCAGCTACTGTTCAAGCGAATCCCACAGATCAACCATTCGAGCCATGTCCTATGCACCGGGGAGGGAGTAGTGACCTTTGGCGGCACACCGTACGTACTAGCACGTACTCCTACGAGTGACTCCTACTACCCTCCGTTCCATAATGTAGTGCATATAGACTTTTTCAAAAGTCAAACTTCACTAAATTTGACCCAGTTTTTGGAGAAAAATATTTTCATCTAGAGTGCAAAACATATTTCATTAGATTCATCACAACACATAGTTTCATAATTTATATATTCACTATTATAGATACAAGTAGTTTTCTATATAAACTTGGTAAAAGTTTGTAAAGTTTGACTTTTCAAAAAATCTATACGCACTATTTTTTTTGCCAGTATTACTACTACTCCCAAATCGCTTCGTACATGAAGTTGTGCCATGCAATTGGAATTCCAACTTGAGTAATACTACTAGTAGATAGGGATCGAGCATGCCGCTTTAGGATCGACCGTAAATGTGGAGAGATGAACCGGACTACAGAGAGATGAAATGCAATAAAGACAGGAGTGATATGATGGTTGCTTCTCCGTTCATTTTACCAGGCCACTTATTACTGGGAGTGGTGGGGTTTTGTGATATGACGGCTTTACTGCCACGCCACGAGCGCGGTGAGACTCCCCTGCAGCGCCGCCCTCTACTCTAGTATCCCCTGCTACTCCTACTTCCGTCCTGGTTTACTATCACCTCTCGTATTTCAACTTTTCGACCTATATTTGTTACCGTAAATTTAACTAGTAGGGAAATAGTACTCCAGTATAAAGTTCGACATCGAAACCATGTGACACATGTGGTAAGCAATCCAAACAATTCAAAAAAAAAATTCGACGTTGGATTCGGGTTAAAAAATAGTGTATGTTATATGCCCTGGCAAAAATAATATTACTGAAAAGTGCATTCAAATGCAAATTATGATGGCTGTGAGTCGAGAAACCGGTTCCGATGATCAAAGAGGATCCAGGAAGCGGTAGATTTTTTTATAGAAAAGGCAGATCGCCCGCCCAATCAGCCAAATCACAGAGTAGCAACATGAACAGTACGGCAACAAGGAAGGTTTAATACAGCCAAGCAGGCAAAAGGCACGCATGCCCAACGAAACGAACGAAGATAAAGCAGCACAAATTACACTCGAGGGAGCTGGCTCTCACGGGCTACAGGACGAAGGCTAAGGGAAGACGTACGGATCTTGGTAATGAAATCGGTGAGAGCGTCGGTGTCCACATGCTTAGACAGCTGCTTCCATTGAGCGAAGACTAATGATGAACAGTTAACTTGGTAATGCATATGCCCAGGTGAACACGCGCAATCCACGTGGCTGGGGTTCCAGCCATTCAGAACGCAACGCACAATAGGTCAGCGCACACGGTTCTCATAGGCAATCAGATCTCGAGTGCTCTAAAAAACCACCGAACTATACGGTTGTCCGGCCACCCCGTCCCAGAGCTCTCCCCAAGCGTCGCCATTCATGCCAACGCGCCGCACACTAACTGGTAAGGAAGCAATGGCATCCCGCCGCGCCGAGTTCATCGCCGCCCACGACCGCACACGAACTAGTAAGGAAGCGATGGCATCCCGCCGCGCCGAGTTCGTCGCCGCCCGCGACCGCACACCTACGTGGGCGGACTTTGAAGCTGCCATGGCCGAATGGGCGGTGGAGCAACAGGAGGCCAAAGCCACACAGAAGGAGCGAAAAAGGCAGAAAGCACTCAAGAAAAGAGAGTCCCACCGCCGCAAGAAAGAAGCTGCCGCACGCGCTGCTGAGGAGAGCCGGGCGGAGATCCAATCACGGTGGGCTACCGCCGAGAAGCCCTGGAAGGAGAACAACGGTCTCTAGCCAGCATGGCCCGATGCCTCCACCTGCCAGGATCGCGGCGGTAGCTACCGTGATGCTGAGGAGAGCTGGGCAAAGGTCCAACGAGCACGGTGGGCTGCCGCCGACAAGGACAAAGAGAACGATCGCGTTTGGGTCTGACCAGCATGCGAGAAGTAGTTAGTGTGTGTGTCGCCCGTTTGGTTGTTTAATTAATTATGAGCATCTACCAGTACTACTTACTACTACCTCCATCTTGGTTTATTGGTCCTCATTGTATTTTGTACCTACTTTTGACCAAAGATTTAACTAACAAAATATTAATGCTTGTCATCAAAAATAATATCATGTGAAACTATGTTGAAATACGAATCCAATGATATAATTTTTGGTGACATGCATTAACATTTTATTAGTTAAATCTTTGGTCAAAATTTGGCACAAAATACAATGAGGACCAATAAACCAGGACGGAGGTAGTAGTTAGTAATGATACCTGGCGAACATTCGCCATGAGCCCAATCCTGGCGAACGCCCACAGAACCGCCAGATTTCCATCCGACGGTGGCCTTTTTTTAAGCCCATGGTATTTGACAAAACTACCACCCATCCGACGCTCGGGCATTGAATTTGTACTATTTACTATACTACTCCGGTAAAGCGGAGTCCTACTCCACTATAGTAGGTACTGTAGTTTATAGGAGTATATTTTAGTAGTACTGTAACCAGTCAAGTTGTCTCGCATCGATATGACCCTACCCTGCTGGGATGTGTCTCGTAAGTCAAGTGGCGTGTTGTTGTTGCATTGTCATCATCACCTGTCCACTTCCCGCAGCACATATTTGCTTCTCCATCCTCGCCAGCACAAAATCGTCCAATCTTCCAACCCCGCTAGGTGCCTCCCCCTCTTCTGAAACCTAAGCACTAACAATGGCAGAACCGAGCAGCGTCCGCCAAAAGAGTAGCTGGAATTCACTCCCCATAGAGGTAATGAAACTCATTGTTTCACGTGTGGACAATCTCAGTACCTTGCCGCTCGCCGCCTGCTCGTCGGGGCTATACCGTTTACTCAAAGCCCTCAGGCCAGAGCTTTTTAAGCCAGCTCCCTGCTTGCTGATGCCGCCTGATCTTCAGAAACGGCATGTCACGCAGCTTAAGGATCCTAGGTGGCAAGCATCAACCCCCTCAACTGCGATCGATCCCCGTCACCCTCAACTACATTAACGGTATGTACTGGGTCGGCATGAACACGTCGTGGATGGTTCTCATCGACGGACGCAGCAGGTGGATGCTCGTGGAGGTCTACACCCGGTGATTGATACCCCTTCCTTCGATTAACACTGCACTGCTTTGGCACCGCGGCCCAGAATACTCGGAATCTTACAGTGGCCAACATGATACCAAGTTTGATTTGCTCAAGGTTGTAATCTGCCAAGTGCCCACAAGATCTGCGAATTATAAAGACTTCAGGCTAATTGCATTCTTCAACCGCGGTCTCGCCTATCTGACAGGTCACTACGGTAAGTGGATAAATCTCCACATCCATCGCAGGATCATACATCCTCCATGGCTCTCTGATGCCATTGAACACAAGGGCTTCATTTACGCTGTGGACTCCTTCTATGGCTGGACATATTGCTGGCCTACTCCAGTCATCGCTACAAATGGCTGTTACAGCAGTATGTTACTCCTAATTTCCTATGATATCATGATGGCTTGCTTCCTATTGTCAGAGTATAGTTTGAGAAGAGTTAGAATCATGATATTGTTGTTATAAATTAACACCACGCTGTCAAATACACCCTCTATTCAGTAACGTGGACGTTTTGACAGTTTAATTCGAACTGCCAAAACGCCCCACATTGGTGATCAGATGTAGTAGAATTTTGGTGAAATCAAATCATCCTTCCCATGCTTATATTACTGTCAACATTTACTGAAAAAATATTCATGCTCTAAACATGTTGTTCTTAGATTTACAGTACCAGCCCATTTTTATTTGACTCCAACTTGATATGATGTTGTAGGCCGCGTGGTGTCCCTTCCCTTCCTAATCCCAGAACCTTTCAAAGAAAAGCGGCATGGCAGTTGCAGGTGGTTCCTGGCTCGATCAAATGACAGTGAACGATTGATGATCGTTCGCACGTACCGGACGTGTTGTTTCGTGGAATACAATCACAGTCACTGCATGGTCTTTGAGCAGGATCCCAGCTTCTTTGGGCCTTCGGGAATTTTTCACTGGAGGCCGGTCACTAGCCTCGGCACACGCTCTCTCTTTTCTCGGACTGAATTATCCGATTAACCAGGAGATCACCAATGTCAAGGATCCTGATGGCAGCGCGGTTCCGTTCATCAGGCAAAACTGTGTGTATACAGCATACCATGCGTCTCTCCATGCACCATACCCTGATATGTGCCGCCACGCTCTGCAGCCCAAAGTAGGAGAGATGGTCGCATGTATCAGACTTCGACCTGCTGGCTGGAATTTCCCCCGTCAGGCACCCATCTGGTTCAAGCCTTCAGCCAATCTCCACAGCTTAATAAATAGTAACGTCTAACTGAGATAGTTAGTTAGATGTGTACACTTGGTGTTGCAGAATCTTTATTAAGTTTGATGCATACATTTGGTTTTTTTGGTAGCCCTTCTGTAATGTTGGCTGATGTTTGGTTGGAAGAGAGAGATGCATCTTTACTCTTCTGGCCTGCTTACTGCTTATGTTGTACCCCGACCCCTGGTGGTATCTTCAATCCCAAGGCTCCTTTGTAGGGCTCTAGTTTGCTGTGAACCTCTAGTGGTTTCTATTAACGGAAAATTGGTGGCAAACCCCTTTTACTAAAACAATATAGAGCCATGGATGATGCTGGTGTTTTCAATGTACAATTAGTAATATATTTTGTCTGTTGGTTGAATTAATAGTGGTGTTAGAATGATAAAAACAATGTTTTGGAAGTCGTTGCACGCTCCGATCCTTTACTGCCCCGTACGTTTTTTTTAGAGGTTAGTGCCCCGTACGTAGCACATACTATTTTTTTTCTAGGGAACAAATCTTTCACTTGTCGAGGACATGCATCCCAGTGATTTAAGCCCAATAGAAGAGCCCATAATTAACTGGGAGGGAGGCTCTCACATGAATCCGGCCCATCTACATGCTCATGCTCCCCTAAATAAATAAATAAAGCTAAATATTCATGCACGGGTTGTTTAAATTTACGATTTGAAAAGTATGATTTTAACTGGAGGATATTATTTTCCTACGAGAGTATCTTTACATTCAGTCGATATTATTCTTAGGCAAAGATTGTGACCAGTCTTTTTTCTCACACCCTTTTCTTCGTGCAACCAGCGGACTGTTATTTGGTACCCACAAGGTTGAAGCCGATGCAAATCGTAGTCGACGTGGTCAACATCTAACAATTATTAGCGGCAAGTTTTAATAAATATCACAATTTTTGTCCGTTGCATTTCTATATTTTATGGATTGTGCTGCCCAGGTCTCCCGTTCGAAACTCAGGTACCACAAGTTTTTTGACAAGCCGAGTTTTTTATGATAAAAAGTTCCAGCCCAACATTATTTTTCGATAAGAATGCCCAGCCTAGCCCAACACATGTGGCGACCCCACTTTATCCCAGGGCTTCTGAATGTGCTTGGCTTCACACGTAAAGAAAAAAAAGTGCTCGGCTTCATTTTACAATAAGTTGTAGCCATATAAAATTAATTCTTATTATCGAGCATGCTGAGTTTTTGGGTCTGACCGATCCAGGCGCCAAAACCAAACCAGCGTCGGCGAGACGGCCTGTTCCCACCTTCCACGGCTGGTTGCGGTGCCTTGCCCGGATCGCCGCCCTGTCGTACCATGAAATGCTGGCCAGGCCATCCCTCTACTCCCCCACACATCCTATTCTTCTTCGGCGATGGCAGCCCACCCCGCACCAGAACCAGTCAACCCTTGTACTCCACGCTGCCTATGACAACACTGCCGCATGTTCCCTGCTCTTGTTCATTCCCGTCCGAGGCCTCGCCGTCGTCCTCCGCCTTGGTGCGCTCGCCGCGGCGCCGCCGTCCGGCCTTGTCAACATGGTCAACATGGTGAATCGGGGGAGGACTGTACTTGAGAGTATGACAGTAGGGGCCCACCAGGTCCACTGCCGAACGCAAGAAGTGCCTCCTTACTACTCAGATCCACCCCTCAATTTTTTTACTCATATCCACCTTGCTGATATCTGGGACCGACATCATTGTGAACGTATAGTCAATTAACGACAGAATTGCACAAGGAGCGGCTGACACCAGGCATCCAGCAGCTCGAGTAGTTTTTTTGGTTGTTCACACAGAGCAGCGTATAAACTGGGTTGTGCGGTGTCTGTGGCCCGTCAAACAACATGACCAGGACAGCTATTTTTTCTTTGGGAAAATGGGTAGCCCACCATTTTTTTTGAAGAATACCCAACCTAGGCCTATTTATTTTCTCTGACTTGCTGGGCTGCAAATCTTTCAAGACGAGGAGGGATGCATTCAGCCTGGCCAGAAAATGGGCAGTAAATCATAAAAGTAATATGAAATGGGCCGTAAATGTAAAAAAACAAAACAAATGGGCAATTAGTTTCATATTTTGTTTTTTTTCTTCTTTGAGATTTTATATTTCATTGGATTTTCACATTTTTTAAATTAGTTTTAATCTCGCTCCTAATTTTGAGATTAAAAATAGTTTGGGCCCCAGGAAAAATATGCGAAATTTTGAAAATTTCGCATATTTTTTAGCAATTTTTTAACACTAGTCGTCACCAGAAAAGGGCAGCAATTCTAAAAATGGCAAATGGGCTGTAATAAATTCCATATGAATTAGGAAATGGGCTTTAAATTGTAAAAATAATAGCAAATGGGTTGTACATGCCACAGATTTCCAGGCTGACTTGTTGGCCGACTAAGTTGACGCCTACGTAAGGCTTTGTCAACTTATAGTCAACAAACGATTCTAGCAGAAGTGACTGTTGGATGTCCATCCAACGGCCGTCGTGCTTCTTCAATCTCTGATCTTCCTGCTCCAGCCGCCCAAACCAGCGCCGGCTTTACTGCCTACTCCCACCCTACTCCCACCGCTGGTCAGGCCATCCCTCTACCCACCCGCACGTCCTATTATTTTCCGGTCACGGCAGCCTCACCCCGCAGCCGAACCAGTCAACCCTCGCACTCCCCTCCGCATGGGCATCCACTGCTGTGTCTTCGCCGGCTCTGAGTCATTCCCTTCCTAGGCCTCACCATCGTCCACCGCGTTGGTGCTCTCGGCGTGGCATGGTCAACGTGGTCAACAGACGACAGTCATCGAAAGAGGGATGTAGGTGGAGAGGTTCACAGTAGGGCCCCACATGGTCCATGGCCGCACGCAAGCAAGTGCCTCCTTATTATGCGAAAAAAAATGATTCTTCCCCCTGACTGGTTGGACCCACCGACGACATCTTCGCACGCAAGGAAGTTCCTCCTTATTACACGGAAAAAAAGTTCTGTCCCTCTAACAGCTGGGATCTACTAGCTGAGGGTGTCCCGGACTAAGGGGTACTCGGGCTGCCGACCTATCTCTCATAGGCCGGGCTGGTGGGCCGCCCTCTACTCGTTGATGGAAGGCCGGATTGTGGGCGACCCCGTGTATCAGAAGGAAACCTCCGAAGAGTTGGCGTCTCCTCCAAGAAACAATTGGCATAACCGGTATGTTTGTCCCCTGATGGTAACCGACCATGTGTAACCCTAGGACCTCCTGGTGTCTATATAAACCAGAAGGCCTAGTCCGTAGAGGATCATATCCATTACCTAGGGTTTAGCCCAGTCGATCTCGAGGTAGATCAACTTTGTAACCTTCATACAATCACATCAATACAATCAAACATGACGTAGGGTATTACCTCCTCGAGAGGGCCCAAACCTGGGTAAATCGTTGTCTCTACGTTCCCTGTTACCATTGATTCCTTGACCAATATTTCGGATCCCCTACCCGAGATCTGCCAGTTTTGGTACCGAGATTGGTGCTTTCATTGAGAGTTCCGTCGTGGGTCGCCAAGGATCAATGGCTCGCCGTCCCCGGACAGCTCTTCGTCAATGGAATCTGCAGCAGGGACATCGCCGTCCCCGGACAGCTCTTCTCTTCAGCGACGGAATCCGCAGCGGGGACATCTTCGTCCCCGAACAGCTCTCCGCGTTCGGCAGCATCGTGTTGCAAGCCAATCCGACCGGTCACCTCGACCAGGTCGGTAGCTTCACCACCGGGCAGGAAATCAGGTTCGGCGGCCTTGAGTACGTCGCCAATGCTCGAGGCGATCTGGCCTTTACTGGGTTCTCGGCCTTACCCGAGGAACCTATCAATCCCGAGGACTTGACCTCGGATTCCTTCCCCGCCCCCGTCCCTGGGGCGGGACTCAGTTCGGATCTGACCTTGAGTTCGGATCCGACCCCGGTGCCGGAAAACCAAGGGTCATCCTTGGCCGAACACACTCCCGTTATCGGCACGGCGGAGCTCAACTCCGATGGCAGCCCGAACATAGATCCGGTGGACCCCTCGATTTTAAGCGAGATGCTAGACCGGATCCAGAAGATAAATATCGCGGATGGCTCGTCCTCGGACCAGGAGCAGGTCGGACAGGATGCCAGCCGTGGGGAATTTTGCGTCCCACCCACCACCCACTTGGTAGCCACAGTCGAAGATTTAACCGACATGCTGGACTATGCCTCCGAGGAGGCTGACGACATGGACGAGGACTTTGACGTCCCGCCTGTAACACCCCTATGTAATGAGCTACAGTGATCCACCATATTAATGCCAAGTCATCTGAGATTTGCAATGATAATCATGTTGGATTAATATCTCATTTCAAATTCTGCCACTGAATTCAAATTCAAATGCAATTGAAATTTGGAGTTGCACAAAAGTTGCTGGAAAAATGTTCATCATTTAGTAAATATTCCAAAACAATTTATTGTTCAGGAAAACAACATCACACTTATGCTAAAATGGACAGTAGCATTTTTAATAGTGCCAAACCAGTAATTTAAATTGCAACTTCAATTATGAAAAATGCAATTGAAATCCACTGGCCACCAAAATATTTGTGGCAGTGCCATGTATTGCAAAGAATATTTTGGGCCAAGTCACACATTTTTCTAAAATGATTTGGTTGCCCAAATATTTTATTTTCCCTCTCTGTTTATTAAATAAAAGAGAAAAGGCAGAAAACAGAAAAGGGAAAAAGGGGAAATGGGCCTTACCTGGACTCACCTCGCGGCCCAGCTAGCCCACCAAGGCCTCCTCCAACTGCTCCCGCCCCGGTGTCGTCTCCCCCGCAACCGGCGCGTACGGCGGCCGTCCACTGCTCGCCACCGATGCCGGAGTGGTTGAGCGAGGGGATAAGCCTCCCCCGAGCCGTCTCCCCTGGCTCACTCTCTCCTTTCCTCTCGCCTCGCTCGCCTCTCTCCCTCTCGATCTCCTCTGCCCGTGCGGGATCGCCGCCATGCCACCGCGGATCCACGGCCATCGGCGTCCGTTCGCGTCCCCGCCGTGCTCGTCATCTCCGCCTCGATCATCTACACCGTCCACCGCCCGCCTTTGAGCTCGGGAAGGACTGCCCGGACGGAATCGAGCTCGACGCCGACTTCACTGTCACCAGCGAACTCCGGCGAACCCGAGCTCGCTGCTGCTCCTAAGCTCTCAAGGGCTTTTCGTAGCCGCGCGGTGAGCTTCTTTCCCCACTCCGTTCTCCTCCTCGCGCCGCATGTTTCACCGTAGCGAGCTCGCCGCACCACCGCGCGCTGCCGTCCGCCATTGCCGGTGAGCTGCTCAATGCAGCGCCGCCCGAGCCTCTCCGACTTGCCCGTCGTGCTTCTGGTACTCGCGGCAGGCCGCCTCACTGCTTAACCCGCTCGAAAACGCCCCAGGGCCACGATCCCGTTCTCGCCCGAAAGCAACCGCCGCGGCACCTCGCCGTCCGGCCAACTGCGGCCATCCCCGGGTCCTAGAGATAGCCTAGTCGGATGCGGCATTCGGTGCTCATTCGAACAAGCCCAGAAACGGTCAATTTGGTGCACCGTGGAGGAAATCCGACGCTCGCCGGAGTCGCGCCGTCGCAAATGGCCTCGCCGGAGCTGCTCGCCGCCGGCTGCCTACGTGGCACCGGCTGGGACCCACCCGGAGACGCTGACGAGTGGGTCCCTGGCCATTGTTGACTTCGTTGACCGGGTCAACGCCGGGTTACTGTTCACCCGTAGCCACTGACGTGTGGGCCCGGATGGTTAATTAACCGCTAATGACTAATTAGGTTAAATCTGTTAATTAGTTATTACACTGACAGACCGGGCCCACCGAATTAATCCTCTGTTAGTTTAAATTAACCCACTGGTTAACACCACTGAGGCTGACAGGTGGGTCCCACCTGGGACTGTTTGACCAGTCAGCTGGTCAGCCGACCGCTGACGTCATGCCTGCATCACCCTGACGTCATATTCCATTTTAGGCAATTTCTGTTAATTTGAATAATTCCAGAATTAGTTTAAAACTTTGAAAAATCGTAGAAACTTAACCGTACCTCGGATCGAAAAACTTTCTACATGGAAGTTGCTCAGAACGACGAGACGAATCTGAATACGCTCTCCGTATATCTGTCACATGCCCACAACCATACAAACGTGGAACCGTCCCCTCCGGTTCAATATACCGAAGTCAGCCTAAACGCCGGGAAAATATCCCAGATGTTTTCCCGATTCGTCTGCGACATGTAGCAATGCATTAGGTCCCCACTAACACTGCATACCACCATGTCATGCATATGTGTTGCATTATTTGCCTTTATTTATTGTTTCTTCCCCCTCTTCTTCTCCGATAGCCCCCGAGACCGACGCAGCTCAGGAGACCGACGACCCCACTGACGACCCCTCCTTTGCCGCAGAGCTTCCAGGCAAGCAACCCCCCTTGACGCATGTCTATATCACCGATTCTCTCTCCCTCCTACTTGCATTAGAAATTGCTATTGCTATTGTTTTATCCTATTCTGCTGCATAGCCTGTCATTGTAACTACTTTTGATACTGTACCCGATATCCAAAATGCTTAGTATAGGTTGGATGATGAATCATCTGTGGCCCCTCTTCTTTGCTGTAGTTGCCCCGCTTTAGTACCTGAGCCCGATCGATGTGATCGAACGGGATGAGACCAGCACTACATCTCACACCCCCTAAGTTGCTCGACGCTGCAGAGCTAACATCGAGTGCCGAGGGTGATACCTCTTACCTCACTCCTGATGTTGCCTCTGTAGTACAGCTATTCGGTTGTGGGTTACCGAGGGTGATTCCTCTTCCCCACCTCCGAAAAAGCTTTGTCGGTAACCCCGCAAGTGTGAATACCATCGAGGGTGATTCCTTCGGATTCACTTTGACGGGATCATCGAGTAGGCATCCAACGAGGGTGATTCCTCAGATTCCTGCTTGATGTTATGGACACACGGTTACTTGCACATTATTACTGTTGTTACTTGATAAAGATGGGTCGGCCCCGAGGGGTACCCACGAGATATGGGAAGTCGGGTTGACCGAGAAGGTACCCGCGAGTTAATTACGAGGCGTGGCCGGGCAGGCGGACCATGGGCCTGGCCCTTGCCACAAGTCCTCGAGACGGGGCGTCGGGACCACAGAGTGTGGAGCAACCGCTCGTCACCGCGCGCTCCTAATGCACTAATGGGTTAGGATATGTAATCTGAGTAGGCCTTTGGCCTTTTCGCACTAACCAGCAGGCGGGAAGGTATGGGGCGGCGTCGTATGTATCAGCCGAAGCTCTTCAGATGTCAGCGATTGAGCGGCGCGCGCCGGGTTGGTCTGGTAAAGCCTGCGCTTGTACTAAGGGGGCTAGGACTGCTCACCGGCCGCGTTCGCAACGCGCAGGAGTGCAAAGGGCGATGGGCCCAAGACCCCTGAGCGCTTAGGATGTAGCCCGACGTGCTGGCCTCTCTGATTAGCCTAGGTGGGGCTACGACGTGTCGATCACCCGAGGCCGGGCATCACCAGGAACAAGGGTGTACGGCCGGAGGGATCGAGCGTGTTGGGTAATGTGGTGCACCCCTGCAGGGAAGTATATCTATTCGAATAGCCGTGTCCACGGTAATAGGACGCTCGGAGAATATCCCGATCTTCTACAACTAGAAATGGGTTAAATATATTGGCTCCGGGATCGCTTTCTCGTAGGGAGTCGAGGAAGGATCTCTGTGCGTGATTACTACTTGTTGCTACTACTATATTTATGTATTAATCTGTACTCTTATAATGCTGCAAGACCCTGAAGATGCTAGTCTTCGATAGGCTAGGCTTTTCCCTTCTATTCTGGCATTTCTGCAAATCAGTCCACATATACAGCCTTCCATTGATAATGTTGCATAAGTAGAATAGATCTGATGTCAGTCTTGCTGAGTACTTTGGATGAGTACTCACGGTTGCTTTGCTTCCCTTTTTCCACTTACCCGAATGCTGCGACCAGACGACAGAGCCCCGGAGCCAGCTGCCCCAGCCGACGTCGACTACGGTTACTGCTACTACCCCGCTGGCGAGTACTACTACGAGGAGCCCTTCGACGGCCAGGAGTAGTTAGGAGGCACCCAGGCAGGAGGCCTGCGCCTTTCGATCTAGTGTTTTATTTTGCCCCGCCTTTCTAAAGGCCTATTCTGTTTAACTTTATATCTGTACCCATATATCTGATGCTTCCGCTGATGCTTCTATGACATCGAGCTTATGTATTCGAGCCCTCAAGGCCCCTGGCTTGTAATATAAAGCTTGAATTATTTTATTTGTGTTTAGAGTTGTGTTGTGATATCTTCAAGTGAGTCCTTAGGCTTGATCGTGTACACTTGCGTGTATGATTAGTACACGATTAAGTCGGGGGCGTCACACCGCCCTACACGGATACCTTCCTTGCCACTGCCAATACCGGAAAGTGGACCGCCACCTCCACCTATGACGTTTACATGGTTGACACCCCCATGAAGGACGGTGACACAAACAAGAAGGACGGCGACGATCCCACCGAAGAACCGCACAACCAAGAAGGACGGCGACAATCCCACCGGGGAAGGGGCAAGGAAAATCACACAGACACGAACGATACCGGAGATAACGAGACTTCGGACAACTTGGGGGAGCTCGGCGATCACACGCCCGAGCAGCGACCCGACGCCCCAGGAGGGCACGAGGACCAGGGTGACCCTGAGGACCTCGACAATTCCGAGGACAGCAATTACCTCCCTCCATCCGAAGAGGAAGATAGCCTCGGACCCGAAGACTTTATTGTCCCTGAGGATCCCCTAAAACAAGAAAAATTCAAGCGGGAACTCATCGCCACTGCCCGAAGCTTGAAGATGAAACAACAACAGCTAAAGGCCGAACAGGATACGCTCAACGACAGATGGACGATAGTCTTAGCTGCCGAAGAAGGCCTCGACGATCAACGTCAGGGCCAATACAAGAGTTACCCACGGCGGAGCCTACTCCCAGAATTCGAGGACGAGGCCTTCGAGCCCATGCCTCCCAGACGAACCTACGCAAACCAGCCCGACCGCCCCACCCCGAGGATGAGATAGGCCGGCTGTGGAAACCAAGCACCCACCCGCGCCCCCTCGAGGACGAGATAGAGCAGCCGGAGAAGCCGAATACCCACCCGCGCCACCTCGAGGACGAGATAGAGCGGCCAGAGAAGCCGAACTCCCACCCGTGCCCCCTCGAGGATGGGATAGGGCGGCCAGGGAAACCGAATACCCACTCGCGCCCTCTCGCCGAGCAGGCAAAGACCCGGTTCAACCGGATGACCAATACGATCTGCGTCATGACCTGAACGCACGAGGGCTCCAGTCGAGGTCCATTTATGGATCCACAAGATGCGCACCCGCCGGGCGGGATGGATACCAAGCCTGGCACGATAGAAACGATAGAGCTCAGGAGCAGCACCGTGCCCGGATGATAACCGATCTCTGGCGCGACGTGGCCCGGGCCAGGGGCGCCGCACACCCAATGTGCTTCACAGACGAGGTGATGCAGCATCAGTTCCTCGAAGGGTTCAAACCCGTCAATATAGAATCCTACGATGGAACAACTGACCCAGCCGTATGGATTGAGGATTTTCTCCTCCACATTCACATGGCCCGAGGAGATGACCTCCACGCTATTAAGTACCTACCATTGAAACTCAAGGGACCGGCAAGGCATTGGCTGAACAGCCTACCCAAGAACTCCATCGGCAGCTGGGAAGAGCTCGAGGATGCGTTCCGAGCTAACTTTCAAGGCACCTACGTCCGGCCACCAGACGCCGATGACCTGAGCCATGTTATTCAGCAGCCCGGAGAATCAGCCCGGCAATTCTGGAACCGGTTCTTGACCAAGAAAAACCAGATCGTCGACTGCCCAGATGCCGAAGCGATTGCGGCATTCAAACACAGTATCCGGGACGAGTGGCTCGCCCGCCAGCTTGGCCAGGACAAGCTGAGAACAATGTCGGCCCTTACCTCCCTAATGAACCGCTTTTGCGCGGGTGAAGATAGTTGGTTGGCTCGTCAAAGCAACCACCCCGAAGACCCCGGCACTTCAGAGGCCCGGGACGGGAACGGAAAACCTCGGCGCAATAGAAACAATAAGCGCCGGCACTCAAACAACGGCGGTGAAGCCGATGACACAGCGGTAAACGCCGGATTCAGCGGCTCGAAATCGGGACAGCGGAAAAAACCCTCTAAAGGGAACCGAGATGGCCCGTCTGCGCTGGATAGAATATTCGATAGGCCCTACCAGATTCACGGCACCCCCGACAAGCCAGCTAACCACACCAACCGTAACTGTTGGGTAATTAAGCAGGCCGGCAAAGCCACAGCCGAAGAACAGGGCAAGGGCCCTGAGGGTGTCCTGGACTAGGGGGTACTCGGGCTGCCGGCCTATTTCTCATAGGTCGGGCTGATGGGCCGCTCTCTACATGTCGATGGAAGGCTAGATTATGTACGACCCCGTGTGTCAGAAGGAAACCTCTGAAGTCTTGGCGTCTCCTCCAAGGAATAGATGGCGTAACCTGCATGTTTATCCCAGATGGCAACCGACCGTATGTAACCCTAGGACCCCCTGGTGTCTATATAAACCAGGAGGTTTAGTCCGTAGGAGAGAGATATCATTACCTAGGGTTTAGCCCCATCGATCTCGAGGTAGATCAGCTCTGTAACCTTCATACAATCACATCAATACAACCAAGCAGGACGTAGGGTATTACCTCCTCGAGAGGGCACAAACCTGGGTAAATCGCTGTCTCTACATTCCCTGTTACCATCGACTCCTTGACCCATAGTTCGGATCCCCTACCCGAGATCTGCCGGTTTTGGTACCGACATTGGTGCTTTCATTGAGAGTTCCGTCGTGGGTCGCCAAGGATCGATGGCTCGCCGTCCCCGGACAGTTCTTCAGCAATGGGCTCTGCAGCGGGGATATCATCGTCCTCGGACAGCTCTTCTCTTCAGCAACGGAGTTCGTAGCGGGGACATCTTCGTCCCTGGCCAGCTCTTCGCATTCGGCAGCATTGTGTTGTACGCCGATCTGACCGGTCACCTCGACCGGGTCGATAACTTCGCCCCCGAGCAGGAAATCAGGTTCGGCGGCCTTGAGTATGTCGCAGACGCTCGAGGCGATCTAATCTTCACTGGGTTCTCAGCTTTACCCGAGGAACCCACCAACCCCGAAGCCTTGACTTCGGATCTCTTCCCCGCCTCAATCATTGGGGCGGGCCTCGGATCGGATCTAACCTTGAGTTCGGATCCGACCCCAGTGCCGGATAACCAGGGGCTGCCCTTGGCTGAGCACACTCCCGCTATCGGCATGCCGGAGCCCAACTCCGATGACAATCCGAACATAGATTCGGCGGATCCACGATTTTAAGCGAGATGCTGGACCGGATCCAGCTAACAAATATCGCGAACGGCCGGTCCTCGGACCTAGAGCAGGTCGGACCGGATGCCAGCCGCGGGGAATTTTGCATCCCACCCACCACCCACTTGGTAGCCACTGTCGAAGATTTAACCGACATGCTGGACTACGCCTCCGAAGAGGCCGACTACATGGACGAGGACATGGATGTTCCGCCCTACACGGATACTTTCCTTGCCACTGCGAATACCGGAAAGTGGACCGCCACCTCCACCTATGATGTCTACATGGTTGACACCCCCGTAAAGGACGGTGACACAACCAAGAAGGGCGGCGACGACACCACCGAAGACCCGCCCAGACGCCGATGACGGCGAGCCAGAGGGCAGAAGGGCAAGGAAAATAATACAGACACAAACGACACCGGAGATAACGAGACTCCGGATAATCTGGGCGAGCTCAGTGACAACACGCCCGAGCAGCGACCTGACGCCTCTGAAGGACACGAGGACCAGGGTGACCCCGAGGACCTCGATGATTCCAAGGACAACAATTACCTCCCTCCATCCGAAGAGGAAGATAGCCTCGGACCCGAGGACTTTATCGTCCCAGAAGACCCCCTGGCTCAAGAACAATTCAAGCGGCAACTCATTGCCACTGCCCGAAGCTTAAAAATGAAACAGCAACAGCTCAGGGCCGAGCAGGATACACTCAATGATAGATGGACGATGGTCCTAGCCGCCGAAGAAGGCCTTGACAATCAACGTCAGGGCCAATATAAGAGCTACCCACGGCGGCGCCTCCTGCCAGAATTTGAGGATGCAGCCTTCGAGCCCGTACCTCCTAGACGAACTTACGCTGACCAGCCCGACCGGCCCCCTCGAGGACGAGATAGGCCGGCTGTGGAAACCGAGCTCCCACACGCGCCCCCTCGAGGACGAGATAGAGCAGCTGGAGAAGCCGAATACCCACCCGCGCCCCCTCAAGGACGGCATAGAGCGGCCGGAGAAGACGAACTCCCACCCGTGCCCCCTCGAGGACGGGATAGGGCGGCCAGGAAAGCAGAATACCCACTCGTGCCCTCTCGCCGAGCAGACAAAGACCCGGTTCAACCGGATGGCCAATACGATCTGCGCCACGACCTGAACGCACGAGCGAGATCCATCTATGGATCCACAGGATATGCACCCGCTGGACGGGACGGATACCAGGCCTGGTGCGATAGAAACGACAGAGCTCGGGATCATCACCGTGCCCGGATGACAAATGATCTTCGGCGCGATGTGGCCCGGGCCAGGGGCGCCGCACACCCAATGTGTTTCACTGACGAGGTGATGCAGCATCAGTTCCCCGAAGGGTTTAAACCCGTTAATATAGAATCTTATGATGGGACAACTGACCCAGCTGTGTGGATTGAGGATTTCCTTCTCCACATTCATATGGCTCGAGGAGATGACCTCCACGCTATCAAATACTTACCACTGAAACTCAAGGGACCGGCCAGGCATTGGCTGAACAGCCTCCCCGAAAACTCCATCGGGAGCTGGGAAGAGCTCGAAGATACATTCCGAGCTAACTTTCAGGGCACCTATGTTCGGCCACCGGACGCCGATGACCTGAACCATGTTATCCAACAGCCCGGCGAGTTAGCCCGTCAATTCTGGAATCGGTTTTTGACCAAAAAGAACCAAATCGTCGACTGTCCGGACGCTGAAGCTATAGCAGCATTTAAACACAATATTCGGGACGAGTGGCTCGCCCGACAGCTCGACCAGGATAAGCCAAGAACGATGTCGTCTCTTACCTCCCTACTGACCCGCTTTTGCGCGGGCGAGAATAGATGGTTGGCTCGTCGAAGCAACCACCCCGAAGACCCAGGTACGTCAGAGACCCGGGACAGAAACGGGACACCCCGGCGCAATAGAAATAATAAGCGTCGGCACTCAAACAACGGCGCTGAGGCCGATAACACAGCGGTCAACGCCGGATTCAGCGGCTCGAAATCGGGACAGCGGAAAAAACCCTCTAAAGGGAACCACGATGGCCCGTCCGCGCTGGATAGAATATTGGATAGGCCCTGCCAGATTCACGGCACCCTCGACAAGCCAGCTAACCACACCAACTGTCACTGTTGGGTGATTAAGCAGGCCGGACAGGCCACAGCCGAAGAACAAGGCAAGGGCCCCAGGAGCGAGAACGACGATGAACCTCACGGGCCGAATAATGGAGGCCAAAAGCAGTTCCCTCCAGAGGTCAAATCTGTGAACATGATCTATGTCACGCACATACGAAAGAAGGAGAGGAAACGCGCGCTTCGGGATGTCTACGCCTTAGAGCCTGTCGCCCCGAAATTCAACCCGTGGTCGGCTTGCCTGATCACTTTTGACCGTCGAGATCATCCGACCAGTATACGCCATGGCGGAACGGCGGCTCTGGAACTCAACCCCATCGTGGACGGATTTCACCTCACTAGGGTCCTGATGGACGGAGGCAGCAGTCTTAACCTGCTTTACGAAGACACAGTGAGGAAGATGGGGATCGACCCGTCAAGGATCAAACCCAGCAACACCACCTTTAAAGGTGTAATTCCTGGCGTCGAGGCATGCTGCTCGGGGTCCGTGACTTTGGACGTCGTCTTCGGCTCGCCCGATAACTTCCGCGCCGAGGACTTGATCTTCGACATTGTTCCTTTCCGCAGTGGTTATCACGCACTCCTCGGACGGACCGCCTTCGCTCGCTTTAATGCCGTCCCGCACTATGCGTACCTGAAGCTTAAAATGCCAGGACCCAGGGGCGTTATTACCATTAACGGTAACACGGAGCGCTTGCTCCAAACAGAGGAGCACACTGTGGCTCTCGCCGCCGAAGTCCAAGCTGCCGATAAGGCGTCGCAAGCCCACTCCACTGTCAAGACACTGGACGCCCGCAAACGCTCCCGAGCTGCAGCCTCGCCCCAGGCACACTCCCATGCTCCCCCCAAATAGGGATACGCGCCCCACAGCACGGCCCACCTAGTCGCGAAATACGTACCTCGAGTGCACAATTTCGCGCTCAAAATTCCATGGGCAGTTGTGGGGACGCATCTTACAAAGGTCAAGAGCTCGGCTCGACCGATCACTGGCCAACAGATGTCTTCAAATCGACATCAACAATGGGCACCATCTAGGGCCTGGTCAGCGTCCAGCTGATACACCACGGCGACTTCTCACACCCCTTTTCCAGGGCTCGCTCGCCGAAGATCACTACTTCCGCCGAGTATATGGCGGACGGCTTCTAAAGCTTCTTGAAGAGCAAAGGCGCAGACGTGCAGCAGGGCATAGCTGGGACGTCAAACCACTCCTAAAGGCCCTGTGTAAACCTTTACTCTCAATATATACCTTTCTTTCACAGTATCTATTAAAGTTACTTCGGCAATCCGAATTGTACGGATGGACGTCACATTCAAAGGAAATAAAGACCACTTTATTATGGTATACTCGTGCAGTCATTCACGTTGCATATTCTTTTCCGCCTTTTTAAGCCGAAGTAATCTATTACGATACACTTCTTTCCAACCGGCTAATAGACCGGGGGCTCGACCATAGATCTTGCCTTAAAACTTTTATACCAGCACTTCTCTTCCTTTCATGTGCTCGGTGTCACGAATATTGCATTATATGAATCGGTTCCGAATTGCGTCTTTGGTCAATAGTTGGGTTGCCCGGCTCCTATGCTTACCCTCTTATGTTCTGCACTATTCGGCTAAGAGGGTAAAGGGAGAACCACTGCGATTGTACTTCTAGCTAGCCTGGTTAAGTACCTCGGTGGAGAAAGCCGAAAACTGACTGTCCCAATAAGCGTGAACTGGTCGGCGATCCGGTGACCGGCGTCAGCCTAAAATCGTTGGCGGTTACTCCGTGTTATACGAAGGGTTTTCTCTTACGAAAACCATGTGATAATGGTGTCCACCGCGGCTCGTCCAAACATCACAAACACCGGGGGCTCGTTACCGGCCCCCACCATTAAGCTCCTCTGGCTAAGTGAAAGCACTAAAACCGCATAGTCTGATTGCCTGGTTTTCCGCACATACAACCGCCTCCGGGCATCGAGACGTCGGCTAAGGGTTTACGTATTACGAGAAAACACCCCATGCAATATTTGCAAGGGGGCTGAAGCAGACGACTAGCAACTTTCAGATTACAAACAGCCGCCCAGGAGTCAAAATTAAACATAAGCGGGCATCTTTGTTCACAGCCGAACAATTTGCATTAGAATAAAAGTTTCAACTCCTTGGTTACAAGGAAGCTACATCTACTCATAAATTACATCTTTGGAACACTGGGCCTCTACTGCCCGTGCACCGTCCATCACGGCGGGAAAATACTGCTCGGGACGCCTATGCTCCTTCCCTGGCGGCGGAGGTCCGGTAGCCATCTCAGCGGGCTTTAGCTTCGGCCAGTGCACCATTATCTTGCCAAAGGCCATCCGTGCGCCCTCGATGCATGCGGAGCGCTTCCAGGCGTCGACCTGAGAAGGGGCGCCGTGTAGCTTCTGCACCAGACCGAAGTAGCTGCTTGGCAGTGGCTCCGACGGCCATAGTTTGACGCAGAGGTCCTTCATCACCGGCTCCGCCATCCGATGCAGCTCCATCAGCTGTTTCATCTGGTTGTTGAGGACAGGAGGGTGTTCGGGCGCTTGGAATTGTGCCCAGAAAAGCCTCTGCTCGGCCCAACCCTCCTGGTCGGCGAAGAACCTCGCCGCATCCGCCGCACTCTTCGGGAGGTCCGCAAAGGCGCCTGCGGAACGCCATACCCGCATGAGCAACGCGAACCTATTACCTCCAAAGACAGATTGTAGCAAGTACGGCTTACCATCCGCGATCAGCCTGACTTGGCGGAGCTCTTCTTGACAGCCGCGCGCCTCTGTCCGCGCTTCCTTCGCCACCGCTGCCAACGAGGTCAGCTCGGCTGGTTGCTCCTTATTCTTCTGCTCGAGGGCCTCACACCTTGTGATGGCATCCCCGAGCTCCTGCTGCACTTCCAGCACCCTGGCATCGTGCTTTTCACTGGCGGTTCTCACCACCGCCAGCTCGGCAGCCGCCTGTTCGGCTGCCGACTTCTGCGTCGCCGCGTTCACCTGCGCTATCCTCAGTGCGGCCTTGAGGGTTTCGACCTCCGCGGCGGCAGCTGCAGTTCAATCGGCTATCTCCGTCAGGATACATCAAAAACTGCTTACAAATATATGGCTGTATTCGCTATCACAGCTCGGTCTTACCTTGCGCCTCGTCGAACCTCTTGTTCACTAGGCCAAGATCGTCCTTAGAGCTCTTTAGCTTTCGATTCAGCTCGGCCAACTCTTCGGCGTTGGCGGCTGCGGCCGAGGATGATGCCTGTGCATTATTCTAGACATGTTAGTATCCGAGATGTCGATGTTTGATCCTCCGACCCGCTTTGCTCAACCGGTCAGAGTCTCGGGGGCTACTAGGTATCAGGCTATACATTTACACAAATCAATTTTTCGAAGGAAAAAGCATTACTTCGCTCACCTTGAAGCCGATCAGAAGGCCACTAAAGGCCTCCTTCAGCCCGTTATCCACGGACCGAATACTTTGTAACACCGCGCCCATAAGTGCACGGTGCTCTTTGGCGATGGAGGAGTTGGTTAAAGCATCCTCCATCTCGTTTGGCCACCCGGTTGACGCCTGCTCTGGGGCAGGCGGGGGTGGCGGCGGTACTTCGGCTCCTTCCTTCTCGGAGTCCGGAGCGCTGGACTCCGGACGCTTTGACGTCTCTGGAGTCGTCCTCGGAGAAAGCTCGGCTCGTCCGAGCTCCTCTTTGTTCACCAGAGGGGCCCTCCCCTCTTGGTCTTCGGCGACTGAGGCATTCGCCTCGGCCATGATATTATCGCCTCCTTCCCCTGTATGTGGCACAGGAGGAGTCCTCCTCGACAGGACCTCCTCGGTTTCCTTCACGGTTGGGGAAGGTGAGGCGCGGGATCCGGTGCCGCTCTCCGCTAGCGCCGCCGGTGGAGAGTCTCCCTCCGAAACTCAGTCGGTGGGGAGATCGCGCAGCGGACTGCAAAGTTGCACATGGAAACTTGATCAGTATCAACCCAGTTCGACTAAAGACGGTCAGGTAGTCATTAGAGCACGTACCTTTGGGCCTGCGGTTTGGCCCTGGGAATTTTCTGAGGAACCTCTTCGGAGGCCTCAGAGTCTTCGGCGGAAGCCGAGCTGTCTCCAGACAAGGCCACCTTGGCCTTGCACAGTCTTTTGAGAGCGGGTTGAGGAGGCACCTCCTCGGCATCTTCGGACACCGCCGTCTTCCCTGTACGGGAGGAATTGTCCTCCTCCCCGTCCTCTCCCTGCTCCTTCCCCTCTTGCGCGGAGGGAGCATTGGTGTCCCCGGATCTAGCACCTGGGGGTCTTCGGGAGCGGAGGCCCTCTCCGGCCTCCCCCTGTTGGTTCTTCTTCTCCTTCTTCTCCGGCACCTCGTACGGTACCACGGCCAACATGGCCGACAGGAGGGGCGTTCTGGGTCCCTCTGGCAGCGGCGCCGGACTGTCGATCCGCTGGGCCTTCTTCAGCCAATTCTACGGACGAAACATAGCGAAGCTGAGTACCTTGTCAAAAGGAAATAGTTCGAATAAACATACAAAATTGCTCATACCTCCCGTGGGGGATTTGCAGCGTCAAGTCCAACGTCTTGTTCCTCGGCCGGCCAATCCTTCTGCGGCTTGAACAGCGCCCTCCATAATTGGGCGTGGGAGGTGCGGAGGAAGCTGTGCACGGTGGCCGGGTCATCAGGCTTATAGGCCCACATGGGGGAAGCCCTGCCCTGGAAGGGGAGAATTCGGTGGCCGAGCATAATCTGGATCACGTCGACCAGCGCGACGCCCTTCCCTATCATCTTGGCAATTCGGCCCTGTAGGAGCACCACCTCCTCGTTTGGCCCCTAGTCGAGGCCCTTCTTGGTCCATGAGACCAGCCTTGTAGGGGGGCCGGAGCGGAAGGCCGGAGTCGCCTCCCAATTCGCGTGCCTCGGCTCTGTGATATAGAACCACTCTTTTTGCCATACCTTGACGGTCTCGATGAAGGTACCATCTGGCCACTCCACTCGCGAAAGTTTGCTGATCATGGCCCCCCCGCAGTCCGCCTGTTGGCCATCTACTATCTTCGGCTTTACGTTGAATATCTTCAACCATAGGCCGAATTGTGGCCGGACTCGGAGAAAGGCCTCGCAGACAATGATAAAAGCCGAGATATGGAGGAAGGAGTTCGGTGCGAGGTCGTGGAAATCGAGCCCGTAGAAGAACATGAGGCCCCTGATGAAGTGGGGCACGAACACCACTCTCTCGCCCTGCCGCGGCGTGGGGATAGCCTGGCCCGCCTCCGGAGCACGGTGGGGGATGTCGGCCGGAAGGTAGCCCGCGCTCTTTAACTCCAGAATGGTGCTGTTGGTGACGCTCGAAGCCTCCCACTTGCCCTTGGACCCGGAACCCGCCATTGCTAGACTGGGCGGATAGAAGGAAGGGTTTCTGAGAGGGCGGATCTGGGCGTTGGAGCTTGAGAGATGGGAAAGGCAATGACGAAGGGGAGAAATGAGAGCGTGCGACAGGAACGATGGCTGTACCCCTTTTTATGGGCTGTAAAAACTCACGGTCCTTTTACTGCGCCGCAGTCCTCGCTATTTCCCCATGTAACCGTGCCATTATGTGCGCGTGGGATGAGGAGGATTATTGATCATATCCCTTGAAAACAGGACACGATCTCCATATCGATGGGACGTGCCAATGGAAACCGCCTCGAACCGCGGATCGAGTTTGTCATAAACCAACTTGCGGTCGTGGTAGGGTGTGACCCTTCGGTAAAAGTTGTCAGATGCGAACACTGTTCACACCGAAGTGGCTAGCCTTCGGGGCTAAGTTATTGTTGTACTTTGTTACCGAGGTACAGTTCGGCGTATGTACGACCGGATAATGCTTAATAATATAACTCGGAATGATACAGGTCAGTTACCGGAATCACGGAGGAAAGTGAACTGGTCCACGAAGCCAATGGTGTTCGGCTTCTCCTCGGCTTCGAAGACTAGTTCGGGGGCTACTGAGGGTGTCCTGGACTAGGGGGTACTCGGGCTGCCGGCCTATTTCTCATAGGCCGGGCTGATGGGCCGCTCTCTACATGTCGATGGAAGGCTGGATTATGGACGACCCCGTGTGTCAGAAGGAAACCTCCGAAGTCTTGGTGTCTCCTCCAAGGAATAGATGGCGTAATCTGCATGTTTATCCCAGATGGCAACCGACCGTATGTAACCCTAGGACCCCCTGGTGTCTATATAAACCAGAAGGTTTAGTCCGTAGGAGAGAGATATCATTACCTAGGGTTTAGCCCCATCGATCTCGAGGTAGATCAGCTCTGTAACCTTCATACAATCACATCAATACAACCAAGCAGGACGTAGGGTATTACCTACTCGAGAGGGCCCGAACCTGGGTAAATCGCTGTCTCTACATTCCCTGTTACCATCGACTCCTTGACCCATAGTTCGGATCACCTACCCGAGATCTGCCGGTTTTGGTACCGACAGGCCCCCGCAGCGAGGACGACGACGAACCTCGCGGGCCAAATAATGGAGGCCAAAAATAGTTCCCTCCAGAGGTCAAAACTGTGAACATGATCTATGTCACGCACATACCAAAGAAGGAGCGGAAACGCGCGCTTCGGGATGTCTACGCCTTAGAGCCGGTAGCCCCGAAATTCAACCCGTGGTCGGCTTGCCCGATCACTTTCGACCGTCAAGACCATCCGACCAGTATACGTCATGGAGGAACGGCGGCTCTGGTACTCGGCCCCATCGTGGACGGCTTTCACCTCACTAGAGTCCTTATGGACGGAGGTAGCAGCCTCAATCTGATTTACGCAGACACCGTGAAGAAAATGGGGATTGACCCGTCAAGAATCAAACCCAGCAACACCACCTTTAAAGGTGTAATCCCAGGTGTCGAGGCACGCTGCTTGGGATCTGTGACATTGGTGCTCTCAGCGCGGCGTAGTCAACGTGGTCAATGAACGACAACCATCAGAAGAGGACTGTACGCAGTGAGGCTGACAGCTGGACCCACCGGCTACATCTTCGCATGCAAGGAAGAGCCTCCTTATTACGCGCAAAAAAATGATTCCTCCCCCTGATAGCTAGGACCCACCTGCTATATCTTTGCACGCAAGGAAGTCCCTCCTTATCCTCCCTGATAACAGGGACCCACCCGGTCGAAGCGTATGTAGCGTTGTTTGTCTGGTCGCGAACGTGTACGTACATACTGGTCGATCGGTCTTTCTGCAACAATGAACCGTGGGCGTGTAAGGAGCGACACGTGTCGTAGTAGAGCCCCCAACATAGCAGTTCAGGCAGCCCCGTCTAAATCGTGTACACGTACCTACAGCCTCACAGCAAAAAATACGGCCACGTACGTACATATACGGGCGGGGTCTCGAACGCGTACTCGCACATACGTACGGCCAGGGCTCGTGTACATGGAAAGAGGCAACGGACGGCAGCAACGGCCTCCTGTTCATCGGTAGTCAACCGGCTGGGTCGGAACGAAGGAAATAGCGCCGTGTTCATCGGGAGCCAAGCGACTGGGTCGGAACGCGTCCTGTTCATCGGGAGCCAACTAGCTTGGACGGAACAGCCGTAACGGGGTCCTGTTCATCGAGTTGGGGTCTGGCATACTGCAAAACGGAGGAAACGGCCTTCTGTTCGACCGCCTACGGTCGAAACGGGATCCTGTTCATCGGCTGGTGGTCTGGCGTACCGCAAAACGGAGGAAACGGACTTGCCTCCCCCAACCGGCTGGCCTCCCCGAGGTCCTGTTCATCCAGCACCAACCACCTTCACACGGCCAGGGTACAGTTCATCCATAGCCAACCCACTGGCTGGGGTGGGGCGTACGAGCGGGCGGTAACAATGGGAACTGTTCATCCACAGCCAACCAACCGGCTAGGTCAACTCACCACGTCTCGCGCAAGGGGCTCGATCGATGCGTCTCGACTCGTTCTACGTATCACGAGCGCGGCAGCAACGGGCACTGTTCATCGAGAGGCAACCTAACACCGGCTACGTCTCGCACGTACGGGGGCTCGACCGGCTTCAGTCAGCAGCGAAGGAATCGCTCAGGTTCAGTTAGCAGCGAAGGAATCACTCGGGTTCAGTTAGCAGCGAAGGGATTGATCGGCTTCAGTTAGCAGCAAAGGGATCAATCGGGTTCAGTACGTAGTGCGAGGGGATCGATCGCTCGTGTTCAGTACGTAGTGCGAGGGCGATCGATCACTCGGGTTCAGTAAGCAAACGTAGGCCTCGCTCGGGTTCAGTTAGCGAGCGCCTCGCACACACGCGCGCGTACGAGAGAGAAACGCGCAAAACCACACTGCATCGCTCGGCCCGACTGTCGGTGTAAAAACCGGCAGACCTCGGGGTAGGGGGTCCCGAGCTGTGGATCTCGGATCGGTGGTAACAAAGACAAGGGAGACGGTATTTACCCAGGTTCGGGCCCTCTTAATGGAGGTAAAACCCTACGTCCTGCTTCTGTTTATATTGATGGAGATGTATCGAATACAAAGTTGATCTACCTCGAGATCGTAATGTGAGTATAACTTCTATGGCTAGGTGAGCGATATTGCATTGATGTTCCCCCTACTGGCTAAACCCTATGGCTTATATACATGCCAAGGAGGGTATCTAGAGTTACAAAGTCGGTATCTAAGAGAGATGCGGCAAGAGAGATCTTGGAGTATACGTCAAGTCTTCGGTAGAGACAGTCTCGATCACGCTTCCTGTGTATGGACTCCGGAGTCCATCTTGATCACGTACGAGGGCCCATCGGCCCAACCGAGGAGATGGGCTGGCTTGGCTAGCACCCCCTAATCCAGGACACCGTCAGTAGCCCCTGAACTGATCTTCGATGCCGAAGTCGACGCCCTTCAATTTCCGGAGTCTTGGCTCGATAGACAAGTTCCCGTGCTTTATCTTCCAACCAGACTTAAAGAACTCGGTCAACCCTTAGAATTCCGTTGGGGCCCAATTTCAGATTTCAAGAATCGTGTTACCTAGGGAATCGGGACCCTTTATGGAAAAAATGTCGAAGCGTCAACCCCTTCTGCCTTTACTTAATAAACGCGTAGCCTTTGCTAGCGGCAATACGCATCAACCGCAACCATAGCAAAAATCCACCCCCATCCCAGCCCAAGCTCAAGAGCCCGAACAATGGCGAGCGGTGAAGGATCGTCAAGGCGCCCTCATGGCCCTGATAGAGGGGACTGGGGGAGCCGCTCCGTCGCGCGCCTTCAACTAGAGCGCTTGGCGACGCAAGGTTATCTACCGGATGCGGATCTGGCCCCCAGCCACCCCGAATTAACATCCATGGACGGTCAGGCCCACGCCAAGAATTACCCTTCGCCACGAGGAGACGAGCGGGTATGCTTCGTGCCTTTCCTCCTCCGCGGTTTAGGGTTTCCATTCCACCGCTTCCTTCGCGGCCTGCTGGAGTTTTACGAGCTGCAGCTGCACCATCTCTCCCCGAATTCGATATTGCACATCGCGGGGTTTGTCATGCTCTGCGAGCTACACCTCGGCTGTCAGGCGCACTTCGGATTATGGCGAAAGTACTTCTGTATCGTGCCCCGCTCCTCGGCTGACACGCTATTCGAGGTTGGAGGAGCCGAAGTCTGCCGGGTCGACAAGACCGGCTACCAGCGGGAACACCTCGGGAGGACGCCGATTATTGGCCTTCCGAGTGGTTCTATATTAACGACGTCCCGCTGTACGAGCCAGTCCGGCCAGGCCTCCCGCCCTTCTCATTGGATCCACCGAGGAAACGTTATAGCTGGAGGCCGCAAAGCTTGGCGCAAGAGGAAGACGAAGCCGTGACTAGTCTAGCGGCCAAGGTAAAGCTGCTGTCGAGCGCTGGTCTTACCATCATTGATGTGATGGCGGTGGCCCTAGACCGAAGAGTCCAGCCCCTCCAGCAGCGTCAGCACTTATTGTGCGAGTATAATGGGTCCAACGACGCCTCCCGATCCATCAAGGGAGCTTTTATGGACCAAATGACCCTCGGAGCCGTACTGGCTAGCATGTACCAGGGATCTGCGGAGGAGTTCGCTAAGCGTCAGTTCCAAGACGGGCTATCGTACAACAACCCTACCGACATAGTAAGTCTCCCTTCCGAATTCTTTTGTTTACCCCGGGATCTTTTAACATTAACCCGCTAAACATCGGCCCTTGAACAGAGGTGGAGGCGTTGGCTCGAGGGTGTGAGCAGTCCGGCCCCTAAACCGGAGCTGCACTGCCGCGCGAAAGACCCCCTTTACAACGAGGACGAAGACCTGGGCCTTATTTACGAAGGGAGGAGTTTTTTCCTGGAGAGCCTTGACGGCTCAAAGGTAGCGGTCATCCCTGACACACCGGGGACGAGGCCAGCCTCATCGGTAACACTCCCTTTCTCTAAATGAAAGAGAGCCCCTCGTCCTCCAGCCCCCACCCATCTAACTTCTCCTCCAAAGGGGCGGCGCTCCCAATGCCTCCGCAGAGAAACGGCTTCACGGGAAAGGGCTCCGCCAGAAGTACAAGAAGTTCAAGTCGAGGTCACGGGGGCAGGCGAAAGTGCCCCCTCCATCACCAGGTAATACTTTGATTTGTGTTACTGCAAAGACACTTCGGATTTTAACCTCCCCGATTATTTGCAGACATCCTTCATCCACCACAGCACATGTGGAGGCCGAGGGAGCCACGGCCCCGCCCAAGGACACAGGTGCCCGAAACCCCGTGGGAGCTGACCCCGGAGCCGCTCAGCCCGAGGACTCGACGACATCGGCCACTCCGTCCGAGATTCAATGCGCCACGAATTATCGCCGGCGAAAAGCTTCTCTAAACAATCTGGCTTTCTCGGACAGGGAGTTCAATGCTCTTAGCGCGGTGGATGCATACCTCGAGGCAACCCGAGGTGCCTTTGATGAATCGTTGGATGTCTTGTCGCGGGGGCTACGAGTAAGGTTTAAAGACAAATATGACTACCAAGTATGGTAGTAGACCCTAAGGCTTGGTACGAGCCCCTGGGGTCGAATCAAGACTTAAATACTAACCAGCAACCACTGTCATGGACAGGAAGCTCGCGTGAAGAACGAGCAATTGACCTCGGCGTTGGCCCAAACAAAGGTGCAGCTTGACACGGCTTTGTTCGAGGTTCAACAGGTGAAGAAATTCACCAGAGAGGCACACGGTAAGTGCTTTGTGCTTGGATTGGGTAATGCTAATGAAAATAGAGTTGACGCCAGAATCCCTTGTAGCAGCGGAAGCCCTAGGCCATCTTGAAAGAGACCTGAAGCAAGCCCGCGAGGATCTGGCGTATGCTGAAGCTCAACGTCAGGCAAATCAACACGTGGTTACTCAAAGAGTGGACAACATGAATGTGCTTAGGGCTGAGAACGCCCGCCAGGCCCAGGAGATTGAGAGATTAAAAGCTCGCCTCGCTATGGCGGAAGCAAAGAATCGGCAAACGGACGACATGATTTATGGTAAGTTTATAAATCTCGAGGAATGCTTGTCATGTAACTTGTCCGAGGTGTTTTGTCATGCGAATGTTGTTTTGTTTGGCAGCTTCTTTGTCTGGCCATCCTCCAAAATCTCGTGGTCCGATGTCCGAAGACATGGCCGTTCGTCTATCCGAGGTTCACGAAAGGGCACGGAAATCGATGAAGGATGTGCACCAGGCTTTATGGCCTTAGGTAGTGCCAGTCCCCGAGGACATGGCCGTGCTAGCCGAACAGTTGAAGGGAGCTCGGCGCCGGATCCAGGCCTGGAAAGTATCAACTTGCCGAGAAGGTGCGAGGGAGGCCTGGGCCATGGTGAAGACCCACTACACCAGTCTGAGGACGACGGAATTAGCGGAAGTGGGACCCAAGGGATCTGACGGGAAGGAAATCCCCGCTAGCTAGGCATATGATAGTGTAATGCCTGCGGCGCGTTTCTCACAAAAGGATTGCGCATTGTACACCCTAATAGACGGGCTAGACCACGCGTAAAAACTTTGTATGACTTTATGTACCGAAGTATTCTATGTCAGTTTGTTCAGTCCGTTTATCCAAACTCTGTCAGCCAGCCTTCGGCTTCCGCCTCCTCGGATAAACTCCTAGGAGTGTCCCATACTACTGGCCGAGGTCATCGGACTAGATGCTTCAGGCGACAAGGCAATTGGGCTACGCGGCTCGAGAGACAAGAGGGTAACGGAAAGTTATGTTATATTACTATTTAACGTAAGAAACATCTTCCGAGGAAAATAGTTCTTCCAACAGTTCCTTTCCTCGGGTCACTGTGTCTAACACGTTTGTCCGGAGACGGATGACCTCGGGGGTAAAGCCCCTGGTCAGGGTTTAAAACGACCCCTGCCACATTATTCCTATGTCATGGCCGACCGATTCGCAGTGTAAGAACACTAGCTTTCGGCTTTGTCCATCTGAGGTACTACACCGGTTGATCCGGGAGTAACAATCACAGCGGTGCTCCCTTTGCCCCCTTGCCGAAATATCGGGAACGTAAAGTGCAAACACAGGAGCCGGGCAATCCAGCTTGGCCAAATCTTAAAGCGAATCGATGCATATGGTGGCTCAAAAGACAATAGTACATAAGAGGTGGAATAGCTCTTGTTTTGAAAATAACATGCTATGTTGTCCTCGGGGTCATTGAAGATCGTTCCGAGGTGGGGAAATAAATAATGAGTAAAAAATTAAGTCAAAGAAGATGTACAAGTTATTTACACGGACCGTGTTCATAGTGTCAAGCGTAGAAGCGTCAGAGTAGCACCGCGTTCCAGGGGTGTGGCTCTAATCAGCCGTCCTCCGGATCTCGGATTCGATATGCTCCTCCGATGAGAACTTGGTCAATGATGAATGGCCCGTCCCATCTAGGGGAGAGTTTGTGCTTTTGCTTCTCGGGGTGTAGCCTCATTACGAGATCCCTGACGTTGAATTCTTTAGCACGAACTTCTCTGCCATGGTAGCACCGGGCCTGCTGCTGATAAATAGCCGACCTTGCCCGTGCGATGTTGTGCTCTTCTTTGAGAGCATCTAGGGCATCTTGTCGATCAAGCTCGGCCTCCAGCTTCTCATACATGCGCACCCGAGGTGCGTCGTGTATGATATCGCAGAGGAGGACCACCACGGCGCCGTATACCATAAAAAACGGGGTGTATCCTGTGGACCTGTTTGGTGTCGTACGCAAGCCCCATAGTACGGAATCAAGTTCCTCAACCCATTTACAGTCGGCTTTTTTAAGGGAGCGAACTAACCTTGGCTTAATTCCGCTAAGGATTAGTCCATTGGCTCGCTCCACCTGCCCATTAGACTGTGGGTGGTAGACGGACGCGTAGTCAAGCTTAATGCCCAGTTTTTTACACCATGCCTTAACCTCTTTGGCCGTGAAGTTGGTTCCGTTTTCTGTAATCAGACTGTGGGGGACACCGTAACGATGTACTACCCCCGAGATGAATCTGATTACCTGGACGGCTTCGGCCGAGGTGACCGGCTTTGCTTTGATCCACTTGGTAAATTTATCGACCATGACGAGGAGGTACTTATTTTTGTTTGATCCACCCTTGAGTGGCCCGACCATATCGGGCCCCCAGACCGCAAAAGGCCAAGTGATGGGGATGGTGCGAAGGGCCGTGGGGGGCTTGTGGCTCTGCTTGGCAAATACCTGGCAGCCTGGGCAACGTTGTACTAATGCCGAGGCATCGGCGCCTGCAGTTGGCCAATAGAAACCGGCTCGGAAAGCCTTGCTGACCAAGGTCCGAGCAGTGGCGTGATGTCCGCTCATGCCGGAGTGTATCTCCTGAAGTAGGAGTTTTCCTTCTTCCTCGGATATGCATCTCTGGAGGACACCCATTGTGCTCATTTTATAAAGTGCCCCTTCATGAACCTTGTAGGCTTTAGACTGCCTTACAATCCGGCGGGAGTCGGTTTGGTTATCGGGGAGCTCTTTTCGGAGCAGGTACGCGAGGAGCGGCTCGGTCCATGATGCGATGACTGCCATGACTTCATGCGCTGAAGCGGTCTTCTGAATCATTGACCCGCCTATGATACCATCATCTTCTTCGGGCGGGGCCTATTGCCCGATGTCGGTTGATTCCGACCGTCCTTTGTTGTCTTGCCAGACTACAGATGGCTTGAAAAGCCATTTGAGGAAGGTGTTTTCGGGAACCTTATCCCGTTTTGCACCCAATCGGGCGAGCACATCTGCGGCCTGGTTGCTATCTCGGGGTATGTGGTGAAACTCTAGGCCCTCGAACCTGGCCGAGATCTTTATGATGCCGTTTCGGTAAGCTGTCATCTTTGGGTCTTTGGCGTCAAACTCGTCATTGATTTGTGAGATGGCGAGGTTAGAATCACCTCGGACCTCCAGGCGTTTAACACCCATAGAGACTGCTATCCGAATTCCGTGTAGGAGGGCTTCGTATTCAGCCGCATTATTAGAGTCCATGTACATAATTTGTAGCACGTATCTAATGTTATCTCCCGTGGGTGACGTGAGCACCACACCAGCCCCTAGGCCGGCGAGCATTTTGGAACCATCAAAATACATTGTCCAATGCGAGTAAGTACTGTACTCACGGGGGAGTTCGGCTTCGGTCCATTCGGCTACGAAGTCCGCCAGCACTTGGGATTTAATGGCCCGGCGTGGTTTGTAGATGATTTCAAAAGGTAAGAGCTCTATGGCCCATTTGGCGATGCGCCCTGATGTCTACTACACAACTTATTCTTGTAGACTCGTGTTGGGCCTCCAAGCGCAGAGTTTTGTAGGACAGTAGCAATTTTCCCTCAAGTGGATGACCTAAGGTTTATCAATCCGTGGGAGGCGTAGGTTGAAGATGGTATCTCTCAAACAACCCTGCAACCAAATACAAGAAATCTCTTGTGTCCCCAACACACCCAATACAATGGTAAATTGTATAGGACCACTAGTTCGGCAAAGAGATGGTGATAAAAGTGTAGTATGGATAGTAGATATAGGTTTTTGTAATCTGAAAATATAAAAACAGCAAGGTAGCAAATAGTAAACGGGCATAAAAACGGTATTGCAATGCTTAGAAACAAGGCCTGGGGTTCATACTTTCACTAGTGTGATCTCCCAACATTGTTGACATAGTTGAATCATATGTAAATCCCTCACGTGCGACAAAGAATTCACTCCAAAGTCACAAATAGCGGAGAACAAACGAAGACATTGTTGTAGGGTACGAAACCACCTCAAAGTTATCCTTCCCGATCAATCTTATGAGCCATCCCCATTAATTGTCACGAACAGCCCTAGAGTTCGTACTAGAATAACACCTTAAGATACACATCAACCAAAACCCTAATGTCACCTAGGCACTCCAATGTCACCACGAGTACCCACGGGTTTGATTATACGATATGCATCACACAATCTCAGATTCATCTATTCAAACCAACACAAAGAACTTCAAAGAGTGCCCCAAAGTTTCTACCGGAAAGTCAAGACGAAAACGTGTGCCAACCCTTATGCATAAATCCCCAAGGTCACGGAACCCGCAAGTTGATCACCAAAACATACATCAAGTGACTCAAGTGAATATCCCATTGTCACCACAGATATCCATATGCAAGACATACATCAAATGTTCTCAAATCCTTAAAGACTCAATCTGATAAGAAAACTTCAAAGGGGAAACTCAATTCACCACAAGAAGATAGAGAGGGGAAAACTCCATATGATTCATCTATATCAACAAAGCTCGCGATACATCAAGATCGTGCCATCTCAAGAACACGAGAGAGAGAGAGAGATCATACACATAGCTACTGGTACAAACCCTCGGCCCTGAGGGTGAACTACTCCCTCCTCGTCATGGAGACCGCCGGGATGATGAAGATGGCCTCCGGTGATGCCTTCCACCCCCTCTCCGGCAAGGTGCCGGAAAAGGGCAGTAGATGGGATCTCTCTGGTACAGAGGCTTGCGGCGGTGTAAAAACTCATCTAGGTTAACTTTCGGGGGTTTCTGAATATATATGATTTTTCAGCATTGGAATCACGCGAAACGGGGCCACGTGGGCCCCCACGAGGTACCAGGGCGCGCCTGGGGGGGTGGCGCGCTCTGGTGCCTCGTGGGCACTGGGTGGCCCCCCTCCAGTGGGTCTTGGTGCCAATATTTTTTATTTGTCCAATAAAAAATCTCCAAAAAGTTTCAGCTCATTTGGAAAACTTTCATTTCTGCACAAAAAACAACACCACGGTAGTTCTGCTGAAAACAGCGTCAGTCCGGGTTAGTTCTAATCAAATCATACCAAAACCATATAGAATTTTTATAAATATGGCATGAATACTTCCTAAATTATAGATATGTTGGAGACGTATCACGCCCTGTCGCATCCCTATTATTGATTATTTCACTTAGCGGGACGTCAGATGCCACGGTCACCGAACTCTCTTGAAAGTAGTGCCAGAGTTTTCGTGACGCCATGAAGACCGCGTAGGCTATCTTTTGGTAGTGAGGGTAGCGTGACTTGCATGGAGTTAAGACCTCGGATACGTAATATATGGGCTTCTGGACCTGGAACTTATGACCTTTCGTGTCTCGTTCGACCACGAGGACTGCGCTTACCACCTGGTTTGTGGCTGAGATGTACAGTATCATCGGCTCGCATACACCTCGTGCTGCCAGGATGGGGTTGGTGGCGAGGAGGGCCTTGATGTCTTCCAGGGTCGCCGCAGCCTCCTTGGTCCATTTGAATGTTTTGGTCTGCTTTAACAGCTTGTACAAGGGTAAGGCTTTTTCTCCGACCCGTGATATGAAGCGGCTCAAGGCTGCTACGCAGCCCGCCAGTTTTTGTACGTGTTTGAGCTCTGTTGGAATCTCCAAATGATCCGAGGCTCGAATTTTATCCGGATTGGCTTCAATTCCTCGGCTAGATACGATGAAACCGAGGAGTTTGCCAGCTAGGACTCCGAAAACGCATTTCTCCAGGTTAAGTTTTATTTGATATTCCCGTAGGCTGGCAAATGTATCTCGAAGGTTGTCCACCAATTGGTCGACGTGTTTAGTTTTGACAACTACATCGTGACGTAGGCCTCAACGGTCTTTCCGATGTGTTTTTTCAGGCATGTTTGAATCATACGCTGGTACCTGGCGCCAGTGTTATTTAGTCCGAAAGGCATCATGTTGAAGCAAAACGGCCCGTAGGGCGTGATGAATGTCGTTGCTGCCTGGTCAGATTCCTTCATCTTTATTTGATGATATCCTGAGTAGGCGTCTAGGAAGCACAGTGCATCATGGCCTGAAGTGGCGTCCACAATTTGGTCAATACGGGGTAAGGGGAAGGGGTCTTTGGGGCAAGCTTTATTGAGGTCTTTGAAATCGACACACAACCGCCAGGACATGTCCTTTTTTGGTACCATGACCAAATTGGCTAGCCAGTCAGGGTGTTTTATGTCCCTGATGAATCCTGCCTCCAGCAGCTTTGCTAGTTCCTCGCCCATCGCTTGACGCTTGGGCTCGGAAAACACCGAAGTGTTTGTTTAACAGGTTTATAGCCTGTTAGTATGATTAAGCTATGCTCTGCAAGCCTACGGGGTATCCCTGGCATATCAGAGGGGTGCCAGGCGAATATGTCCCAGTTTTCCTTGAGGAAAGCACGTAGGGCTTCGGCAACTTCTAGGTCGAGGTTAGCCCTTATGGACGCCGTTTTAGCAGGGTCCATTGGGTGAACCTGAAATTTGACTATCTCGTCGGCCGGTTTGAAAGAAGTAGGTTTTGATCTTTTGTCGAGGACGACATCGTCCCGGTCGACCTCGGCGCGCAGCGCGGTCAGCTCCTCGGCTGCGAAGGCTTCGGCCAGAGTCTCGAGGGCGAGGGACGCCGTTTTATTCTCAGCTTTGAGTGCCCTGTCGGGATCGCTTGAGATAGTAATGATCCCTTTCGGGCCCGGCATTTTGAGCTTCATGTAGCCATAGTGCGGCACTACTTGAAATCTTGAAAAAGCGTCCCGTCCGAGGATGGCGTGGTATCCGCTCTTGAAAGGCGCGATGTGGAACGTGATCTCCTCGGAGCGATAATTATCCGGAGTCCCGAAGACTACGTCCAGGGTTATCTTTCCGCTGCAGCGCACCTCTTGTCCGGGGACTATTCCTTTGAAGGTGGTGGTGCTGTGTACTATGCGCGATTAATCGATGTGCATTTTGTCCAGAGTGTCTACGTATATGAGATTCAAGCTGCTGCCTCCGTCCATAAGGACCTTGTGGAGGTGGCAGTGGTCCACTATGGGGTTGAGGACTAGCGCGGCGGGACACCTGTCTAAGGCCAACTTCGGTTGATCGTTGTGGTTGAAGGTGATCTGCGTGTCTATCCGCACGCCCCGAGGTGGTACTGGCCGGATGGAATTAATTTCCCACAGGGCCCGTTTGCGCTGGTTGTTAGACTTAAAGGTCTCATAAATCATTAGGACCTCGTCTTCTTCCGAGGTCTATTCAAGGTGGCTGGAGGTGCCCGCCAGGAGGGTGGGTCCCCCTTTGGCCACCTATCTCAACACCCAACAGTCATGAAGGCTGTGAGTCAGGCAGGAGTTAATCAATACGGCGTGGATCGGGCATGGTTTATCCAGAAAGCCGTCCAGAGTCGTTCCGGGGTGACCGGAGGTTTTCATTTTCTTCCGGGGTCGATAGCCCGGAGTGTTCCGTTTGCGATTTTCGCGCCGAAGTGCCGACCGGTCGCGTTCCGGGTAGTCCTCACAGATCGAGCCCGTGTTTTCCTCGGTCTGCCAGGCATCTTCGATGGCACAAAATCGTGCTACCAGGCTGGTTAATTCAGGGAGTGTCTGGACGCAACGACGAGCGAGGACGTTCGAGACGCCTTTATCCTTGCATCCGCGCTCGAAAGCGGCAATTATGTCAGAGTCTTGGTAATCCAGTATCTTGTTCTTGACGGACAAGAATCTGGCCCAGTATCGTCTAATCGGTTCATCGGGGAGCTGTCGTACGTAGGCCAAGTCCGAGACGTCCGGTGGGCCGGAGTTATCGGGGCGATATTCTATACGGGCGATGAGCGGACCGGTTCCGATCTCTAAAGTCCGCAGGCTCAAGACCTCGTCATTCTCACCTGACGCTGGATCCGCGATTACCGGCTTAGCCAAATTGATCTGGAGGTCGGTCGCCGGTAAGTCGCTGTTCGATCTGCTCTCCAAGAAGTATCTTAACCCCTCGTCTGTGAGGGGATTCCTCGTTGAAATCAAAGAAGGGTCATGGTTCGCTTCCACATTACGTGGGGGTGTCTCTGTGACCAAAGCTTCAAACGTGGAGACGCGCTCCATGGGCTCGAGGCCGTTAACCGGCGATCCCATCGATCCTTTTGGCGATCGCACAGCGGAACTCTCAATGAAAGCACCAGTATCGGTGTAAAAACCGGCAGACCTCGGGGTAGGGGGTCCCAAGCTGTGGATCTCGGATTGGTGGTAACAAAGACAAGGGAGATAGTATTTACCTAGGTTCGGGCCCTCTTAATGGAGGTAAAACCCTACATCCTGCTTCTGTTTATATTGATGGAGATGTATCGAATACAGAGTTGATCTACCTCGAGATCGTAATGTGTGTCTAACTTCTATGGCTAGGTGAGCGATATTGCGTTGATGTTCCCCCTACTGGCTAAACCCTATGGCTTATATACATGCCAGGGAGGGTATCTAGAGTTACAAAGTCGGTATCTAAGAGAGAGGCGGCAAGAGAGATCTTGGAGTATACATCAAGTCTTCGGTAGAGACAGTCTCGATCACGCTTCCTGTGTACGGCCTCCGGAGTCCATCTTGATCACGTACGAGGGCCCATCGGCCCAACCGAGGAGACGGGCTGGCTTGGCTAGCACCCCCTAATCCAGGACACCGTCACCGACCACCCATCGTAACCGGGAACTCCCCGAAAATTTCCTCGCCCTCACTTCTACCATGATTTTTTACGTCATGGACGGCCCAAAGAATGTCATGCGGGTGCGTCTCCGGCCCGCCCAGGACGAAAAGCCCATTTTCTGTCATAATTTTTTGTCATAGAAGTAGGAGCCCACCACATCTATGATGCTACGTGTTTTTGTCACAATTATTGTCATAGAAGTGTCACAACCATGACAGAAAAAGTTTTCGTTCGGGCCATAATGTCACGGATGTGTCTTTTTTTTGTAGTGCATCCCGATTACTGGCCTCTCTCGTGCAATGACAAGTGAATAAACACTCATCTGAGTGTAACCCGCTTAGCATGGAAGATACTGACCGCCCCCTCTCGCTCCATGAGCGGTACGGGCACACAAAACAGATGTTCGTTTGAATGTTTAGAGGTGGCACATGCAAATTTACTTGGAACGGCAGAGTAATACCGCATATAGGTAGATATAGTGGACTCATCTGGAACAACTTTGGTGTAGGGATTTGGATGCACAAGCAGTATTCCCGCTTAGTACAGGCGAAGGCTAGCAAACAGATTGAGAAGCGACCAGCTAGAGAGCGAAAACGGTCATAGACATGCATTGCGAATAATTAACATTGAATACGAGCATGAGTAGGATATCAACACCCTGAACATAAATATCATGGAGGCTATGTTGGTTTTGATTCAACTACATGTATGAACATGTGCCAAGTCAAGCCACTCGAATTACTCAGAGGAGGATACCATGCTAACATACTACATCACAACCATTTTGATGCATGTTGACACTCAAGATAAATCATTATCCACTCCTAGCTATTTAAGCATGGCATGAGCAACTATAATCTCTAATTATCATCACAAATATGTTTACTCATAATAATGCTGAATCATGAATACTGAGCTAAACATATTTACAAAGACAAAAACAAGAAGAGTTCATACCAGCTTTTCTTCACGGCAATCATTTCATCAAATATCGTCATTATTGCCTTTCACTTGCACGACTGAATGAGGTGATAATAATAATAATGGTGCAAGTGTGCCGTGGACTAAGCTGGAATCTGCAAACATTTATTCAAAGGAGAAGACAAAGTAATAGTGGCTCTTTGTTAGATCAACAATAAAGCATATGAGAGCCACTCAACATTTTCATCATGGTCTTCTCCTTGCGACGACTCAACGAAAAGAAGAGTAATTCAGAGAAACACACTGAAATATTTTTGGAGTTTTTGGTTTTTCTGAAGGAAGCAATTTAACGAAGGAAAATGAAAAACGAGAAAAACTATTTACACGGAAAAGCTTCCAACAAGTAAAAGAAGAACGAGAAATCTTTTTGGGTTTTCTTTTACTACTACGAATTAACTAGACAAGAATGAAACTACAACTAATTTTTTTTAGATTTTCGAAGGTTTTTCAAACACACGAGAAGAAAGTGAAAATAAAACTAACATGGATATACAATGAAAGAGGATGAACACCGACAACTGGAATGAGTGTGTGAACATGAATGTAATGTCGGTGAGAAATACGTACTCGCCCAAGCTTAGGCTTTTGGCCTAAGTTGGTCTATAGCCACGGGTCGAAATCAGCACCTCCTGGATAGTACTGAGGCTGCTGAGGATCCCACTGGTAAACGGCCTCCTGGGGCTCCCACTGATAGATGGGCTCCTGGTACGGCTCTGGCTCAGGTGCTGGCTGCGGTGCTTGGGGCTGGTCCAAGCCCCAATAGGCATAAATGTCCTCAGGCATGATAATGTATTGGGCCCTCTAAATATCAAACAAAGTAGGTGCAGGCAAAATAATAACCTCTCGAGTGCCCTGACTAAACACCAAGTTATATCTAAAACGAATAGGGCCCTCATCTATGAAGTCATGCCCAACCATGCTATTATAATCAAGATGCATAGTGGGTAAAAACCTCTCTTCCCTCTCGTCGTGCCTAATAGGGATCTCAAAATGTTTAGTGAGACGGGAAGCATAAATACCACCATAAATAGCGCCCCTCGAACGGTTGGTGTGCAACCGCCGCGCAACCATAGCACCCAAACTGAAGGTCCTATCAGCATAAAAGCGCATGGCGCAAAATAGCAAGGTCAGGCAAACTGAGCGTGCCACTCTCCCAACGACAAGTCAAACACCTCCCAGCAAATAATGAATAATAGCGCAAAACGGGGAAATGTAAACTAGCAATCCTAGCCTGAGAAACTCCCCTTGACTACCCCACGGTAACCTCAGAGATGAACTCCGAGACATCCCTGGGGTGTGGCTCTAATGGGTTGCCCTCGTTGGGAAGTTTGCATACCTAGCAAAAATCCTCAAGTGTCATCTCTTTGGGAATATCATATAAGTTAAATGACACTGTGGGTATATCTCTCCTAGCATGAAAATGAAAGCTTTGCACGAAAGTATTAGTGAGGAGAATGTGATGCCCCCGACTCAATTGTGCACTAATCATACACGCAAATGCGCACGATCAAGCCCAGGGACTCACGGGAAGATATCAGAACACAACTCTAGACACAAAATAAAATAATACAAGCTTTTTATTACAAGCCAAGGGCCTCGAGGGCTCGAATACATAAGCTCGAGTACAAACGTTAGCGGAAGCAACAATATCTGAGTACAGATATAAAGGTTAAACAAGTTTGCCTTAAGAAGGCTGAGCAAAACAACGACACTAGATCGAAAAGGCGCAGGCCTCCTGCCTGGGGGCCTCCTATCTACTCCTGGTCGTCGGTCTCTGATATGTCTCCAACGTATCTATAATTTATGAAGTATTCATGCCATATTTATTATAGTTTTGTATGATTTTGGTGCACTTTTATATGGCTTTTATATGATTTTTATGGACTAACATATTGACCTAGTGCCTAGTGCCAGTTGCTGTTTTCTGCTTGTTTTTGGTTTTCCAGAAAATCCATATCAAATGAAGTCCAAATGCAGCGAAACTTTTTGATGATTTTTTCTGGAAGGAAACAGACCCAGGAAGCTTCGGGGGAGCAACAGAAGACCCACAGGGGCCCCACAAGCCACCAGGGCGTGCCAACACCCATCCCCCCAGGCACGCCCTGGTGCCTTGTGGGCCCCCTGTGGCACCTCTTTGCGTGATTCCAACGCTGATAAATCATATATATTCAGAAACCCCCAAAAGTTAACCTAGATGAGTATTTACGCCGCCGCAAGCCTCTGTACCTCCACGATCTCATCTACAGCCCTTTTCCGGCACCCTGCCGGAGGGGGGAATCATCACCGGAGGCCATCTTCATCATCCCGGCGGTCTCCATGACGAGGAGGGAGTAGTTCACCCTCGGGGCTGAGGGTTTGTACCAGTAGCTATGTGTTTTATCTCTCTCTCGCGGGTTCTTGATTTGGCACGATCTTGATGTACCGCGAGCTTTGTTAATATAGTTGGATCATATGGTGTTTCTCCCTCTCTATCTTGTTGTGATGAATTGAGTTTTTACCTTTGAGGTTTCACCATTATCGGATTGAATATTTTTATGGATTTGAGAACACTTGATGTATGTCTTGCATATGAATACCCGTGGTGACAATGGGGTATTATATTGATTCACTTGATATATGTTTTGGCACTCAACTCGCGGATTCCCGAGGTGACATTGGGGTAATCTATGCATAGGGGTTGATGCATGTTTTCGTCCTACTTTCTCCGGTAGAAATCTTGGGGCACTCTTTGAAGTTCTTTGTGTTGGATTGAATATTATGAATCTGAAGTTGTTTGATGCATATCGTATAATCAACTCACGGATACTTGTGGTGACATTGGAGTATCTAGGTGACATTAGAGTTGGTTGATGTGTATCATATGGTGTTATTCTAGTACGAACTCTAGGGCTATTTGTGATACATATAGGGATGGCTCAATAGATTGATCGGAAAGGATAACTTTGAGGTGGTTTCGTTCCCTACAACAATTTCTATCTTATGTTCTCCGCTAATAGGAACTTTGGAGTGATTCTTTGTCGCACGTTGAGGGATTGTTATATGATCCAATTATGTTAGCATTGTTGAGATATTGCACTAGTGAAAGTATGAACCCTAGGCCTTGTTTTCAAGCATTGCAATACCGTTTGTGCTCACTTTCGTTACTTGCTACCTTGCTGTTTTTTTTTATTTTCAGATTACAAAAACCTATATCTACTATCCATACTACACTTGTATCACCATCTCTTCGCCGAACTAGTGCACCTATACAATTTGCCATTGTATTGGGTGTGTTGGGGACACAAGAGATTTCTTGTATTTGATTGCAGGGTTGTTTGAGAGAGACCATCTTCATCCTCCGCCTCCCACGGATTGATAAACCTTAGGTCATCCACTTGAGGGAAAATTGCTACTGTCCTACAAAACTCTGCGCTTGGAGGCCCAACACGAGTCTACAAGAATAAGTTATGTAGTAGACATCAAGCTCTTTTCTGGTGCCGTTGCCGGGGAGGTGAGTGCTTGAAGGTATATCTTTAGATCTTGCAATTGAATCTTTTAGTTTCTTGTTTTATCACTAGTTTGGTTTATAAAAGAAAACTACAAAAAAAATGGAATTGAGGTTGCCTCATATTATTCGTCATTATAATGTCTTTCTTGAAAATGATGGAGCGGAAAATTGTGCTCAATTGATAGAAGAAGAATTCAATAAAATGTTTGGCATAAAATCTTTGAATGATGAGCATGATTGCAATGTTGCTAGTATGAATTCTTTGAATACCCATGATGCTAGTGATATGAAAAGCCATAAGCTTGGGGATGCTATGTTTGATGAAGATGACATTTTTAGTCCCCCAAGTTTTGATGAGCAAATTTATTATGATGATTGCATGCCTCCTATTTATGATGATTATAATTATGAAAGTGGATTAGGGGAGGTCATGACTTTATTTAATGATGAATCCACTATTTTGAAAGAGGTTTCAATTGAGTATGACAACAAAGTTGCTATCTATGATGATTATTGTGATGACATGTATGCTATAAATAATAATGATAACCATGAAACTTGTCATCATGATTTTAATTTTCAATAGGATTATGCCAGTCAAGTATCTCATGATAGTTATTTTGTTGAATTTGTTCCCACTATTATTGATGAGAACAAATTTGCTTATGTGGAGAGTAATAAAATTTCTATGCTTGTAGGTCATGAAAAGAATGCTTTATGTGATAGTTATATTGTTTAATTCATTCATGATGCTACTGAAAATTATTATGAGAGAGGATCATATGCTTGTAGGTCTTGCAATAATATCAAGTTTCCTCTCTATGTGTTGAAAGTTTCGAAGTTATGCTTGTTTTGCCTTCCTATGCTAGTTCATTCTTGCTCCCATAAACTATTTGCTCACAAAATCCCTATGCATAGGAAGTGGGTTAGGCTTAAATGTGCTTGTCATGTGATTCATGATGCTCTCTTTGTGTTTCAATTCTTTACTTTTATGCGAGCATCATTGAAATCATCATGCCTAGCTAAAAAGGCATTAAAGAAAAGCGCTTGTTGGAAGACAACCCAACATTTACCCCTAGTGTTTTTTTTTGCGTTCACATGATTAAGCTACTGTAGTAATCATGTTTTATATGTTTTCTTTCAATAATGTGCCAAGTAAAGCCTTTGGGATAGTGTGGATACTTGTTGATTCGATTCTGTGCAAAAACAGAAACGTTTGCGTCCAGTGCTCGAATTTCTATTCTGTACTGGAGCGTGAGAAAATTCTGAAATTTTTACACAGTATTGGGATACAATTTTTTACGTTGTCCTAATTTTTCAGAATTTTGGAGGTACAGAAGTATGGTTTTTAAATCGGTCACTACATGCTGTTCTGTTTTTGACATATTCTGTTTTCGATGCATACTTTGCTTGTTTTAGTGTTTCCATAGCTTATATTGAGCAATATAAATTGTGGAAATGATATACTACATTAGGAATTATGTGAGAACAATTATGAATCTTGTCTTGACAGTACCTAAGTGGATGATTTATTTTTATCATACTAACCTATCTCACAAGTTCCGTTAAGTTTTGTGTGATTGAAGTTTTCAAGTTTTGGGTGAGATATCGATATGAGGAGAATAAGGAGTGGCAAGACCCTAAGCTTGGGGATGCCCAAGGCACCCCAAGGTAATACTCAAGGAATACTCAAGCGTCTAAGCTTGGGGATGCCCCGGAAGGCATCCCCTCTTTCGTCTTCAACATTATCGGTAACCTTACTTGGAGCTATATTTTTATTCGTCAAATGATATGTGTTTTGCTTGGAGCATCATTTTCTTTTGTTGATATTTTCTTTCTGTTATCAATAATCATGTTTTGTATCTTTTAGTTCAATAAAATGCCAATTATAGCCTTTACCATGCTCAGTTTGCAAGTTTATGTGTTGCTGTTTGAAAACAGAAAATTTTCTGTTATGTCCAGAATATTCCTGAATAGTCAGAACATAATAAAAATCTAAAAATTTTACACAGTAAGCATGCATGAGTTCTCTGTCACGTGGTAATTTTTCAGAATTTTTGGAGTTAGAGAAGTATGAATTCTTATTCCCCCTTTACAGGTTGTTCTGTTTTGGCAGATTGCAGCAATAGTTGCATTGTTTGCATATGTTGCTTGTTTAATGTTTCTATTTGTGGATAGGAGTATTAAATATGCAGAGGCATTTAGTATGCAATGTTAAATTATAATTTTAGTGATTTTTTACAGTAGAGAATGTTAAGGTTTTGAGTTGATTTATACTAACTTATCTCACGAGTTCTTGTTGAGTTTTGTGTGGATGAAGTTTTTAAGATTTATAGAAACTGTGATATGAGAGGAATTAAGGAGACACAAGAGCTCAAGCTTGGGGATTCCCAAGGCATCCCAATATAATATTTCAAGAAGTCTCAAGCATCTAAGCTTGGGGATGCCCCGGTAGGCATCCCACCTTTCTTCATCAACAATTATCGGTTAGTCTTGGTTGAGCCTAAGTTTTTGCTTCTTCACATGAGTTGTGCTATTCTTGGAATGTCATTTTATTTTTTTTTCTTTGCTGATTGAATAAAATACTTAAGATCTGAAATTTTTTAAATAAGAGAGAGTCCTCACATAGCTACCTATTTACTTAACTACTCATTTGGTCTTCACTTATATCTTTTTGGAGTAGCTTGTCATTTACTCTTGTTCTTCACTTATATCCTATGAGTAAATTGTTGAAATGAATTGAATATCATAAAGTTGAAATTTATATGCTTCATATGCTTGCCCCATGGGGAGTAGTGACTTCACATACAAGAAGTATAAGTGGTAAAATTTATTGAAAGTTAACAAACATATCATTGGTCACTTGAACAATTCATGAAAGAATTTTGAAGGAAGAGAAATTTCACATATAAATATACTATCTTGGACATCTTCTATGATTGTGAGCCCCCATTAATTATTTTCAAGCTTGATCAGGTAGTTGACATTGGACAAGGAAGACAACGTAATGAGTTATGTTTGTTTATATTCACATAGAAGTTATATTGTCATGGATCCTCTAACATGTGGTGCTTGCTTAGGATCTTTTGCTAGCCAAAAATTCGTACTAAGTAGAGATACTACTTGTGCATCCAAAAACCCTTAAACCCAGTTTCTTGCCATGAGTGTCCACCATATCTACCTAAGGATTGAATAAGATCCTTCAAGTAAGTTGTCATCGGTGCAAAAGCAATAAAAATTGCTCCTAAAATATGTATGATCTTTTATTGCAAGGGAAAATAAGCGTTGTACGAACTTGTGATGATAAAGAAATAAAAGCGATGGACTGCATAATAAAGGTTGCTATCACAAGGGGCAATATAACGTGACGTTCATTTGCATTAAGGGCTTGCACATCCAAAAATAAAAAGCGCATGACAACCTCTGCTTCCCTCTGCGAAGGGCCTATCTTTTAATTTTCTGTATTTACTTTTATGTAAGAGTCGGTAATGTTCATCCCTATTCCGCTCTATTTATTCTCTAGTGGGCAAGCATCATGTGGTAGGGAATGATCCAGGCACATATATCTAGTTGAATATAGGTGATCATGAGTTATTATTGTTGACATTATCCATGAGATAAATAAGTTGGGAGGCAAAACATTAAGCCCCTATCTTCCTATGTGTTTGACTGAAACAGTTTGTTCTAAAAATATGCTTTGAGTGTCAGCAATCATGGAAGACTAAATGATAGTTGAGTATGTGGAATTTGCTAAATCAAAGCTCTTACATAGACCCTTCCTGAAAATAAGATGAATTGCAATTGTTTGATGACTGGAAACATAGTTTGTTAGTTTTCAAGAAAGTTTATGGTCTATACTTTAACATGTGAATAGCTTGCTACTTGATCATGAGAAGTTTTATGAGATGAGCTACTGTTTATGATATATAATGATGCTAGAAAAAAGTGATTGGAATTATCATTGATCAAACTTATGCACTATGCTAGCATTCACACTTCATAAATTATTTCTTTTATCATTTACCTACTCGAGGACGAGTAGGAATTAAGCTTGGGGATGCTGATACGTCTCCAACGTATCTATAATTTATGAAGTATTCATGCCATGTTTATTATAGTTTTGTATGATTTTGGTGCACTTTTATATGGCTTTTATATGATTTTTATGGACTAACACATTGACCTAGTGCCCAATGCCAGTTGTTGTTTTCTGCTTGTTTTTGGTTTTCCCGAAAATCCATATCAAATGAAGTCCAAATGCAGCGAAACTTCTTGACGATTTTTTCTGGAAGGAAACAGACACAGGAAGCTTCGGGCGAGCAGCAGAAGACCCACAGGGGGCCCACAAGCCACCAAGGCGCGCCACCCCCCCCCCCCCCAGGAGCGCCCTGGTGCCTCGTGGGCCCCCTGTGCCACCTCTTTGCGTGATTCCAACGCTGAAAAATCATATATATTCAGAAACCCCCGAAAATTAACCTAGATGAGTTTTTACGCCGCTGCAAGCCTCTGTACCTCCACGATCTCATCTACAGCCCTTTTCCGGCACCCTGCCGGAGGGGGAATCATCACCGGAGGCCATCTTCATCATCCCGGCAGTCTCCATGATGAGGAGGGAGTAGTCCACCCTCGGGGCTGAGGGTTTGTACCAGTAGCTATGTGTTTTATCTCTCTCTCTCTCTCTCTCTTGCGCGCGTTCTTGATTTGGCACGATCTTGATGTACCGCGAGCTTTGTTAATAAAGTTGGATCATATGGTGTTTCTCCCTCTCTATCTTGTTGTGGTGAATTGAGTTTTTACCTTTGAGGTTTCACCATTATCGGATTGAATATTTTTATGGATTTGAGAACACTTTATGTATGTCTTGCATATGAATACCTGTGGTGACAATGGGGTATTATATTGATTCACTTGATATATTTTTGGCACTCAACTCGCGGATTCCCGAGGTGACATTGGGGTAATCTATGCATAGGGGTTGATGCATGTTTTCGTCCTACTTTCTCCGGTAGAAATCTTGGGGCACTCTTTGAAGTTCTTTGTGTTGGATTGAATATTATGAATCTGAAGTTGTTTGATGCATATCGTATAATCAACTCACGGATACTTGTGGTGACATTGGAGTACCTAGGTGACATTAGAGTTGGTTGATGTGTATCATATGGTGTTATTCTAGTACGAACTCTAGGGATGTTTGTGACACATATAGGGATGGCTCAATAGATTGATCGGAAAGGATAACTTTGAGGTGGTTTCGTACCCTACAACAATATCTATCTTATGTTCTCCGCTAATAGGAACTTTGGAGTGATTCTTTGTCGCACGTTGAGGGATTGTTATATGATCCAATTATGTTAGCATTGTTGAGAGATTGCACTAGTGAAAGTATGAACCCAAGGCCTTGTTTTCAAGCATTGCAATACTGTTTGTGCTCACTTTTGTTACTTGCTACCTTGCTATTTTTTTATTTTCAGATTACAAAAACCTATATCTACTATCCATACTACACTTGTATCACCATCTCTTTGCCGAACTAGTGCACCTATACAATTTGCCATTGTATTGGGTGTGTTGGGGACACACGAGATTTCTTGTATTTGATTGCAGGGTTGTTTGAGAGAGACCATCTTCATCCTACGCCTCCCACAGATTGATAAACCTTAGGTCATCCACTTGAGGGAAAATTGCTACTGTCCTAAAAAACTCTGTGCTTGGAGGCCCAACACGAGTCTACAAGAATAAGTTGTGTAGTAGACATCAGTCTCCACGTAGTAGTAGGCTCCGTCGGAGGGGTAGTAGTAGTCGTTGACGGGGTCAGCTGGCTCCGGGGCTCCGTCATCTGATTGCAGCAATCGGGTATGGGGAAAAATAGGTAGCAAAGCAACCGTGAGTACTCATCCAAAGTACTCGCAAGACTTACATCAGAACTATGCTAAGTATGCATCGGTATCAAAGGGAAGGGGCTGTATCTGTGGGCTATACTGCAGAAATGCCAGAATAGAGGGGAAGGTCTAGCCTATCGAAGACTAGCATCTTGCAGCGTCTTGCAGCATTAGAAGAGTGCAGATTAGCATATAAAAGTAATAGTAACAAGTATAACAATAGCCATGCCCAGAGATCCTTCATCGACTCCCTGCGAGAAAGCGATCCCGGAGCTAACATATTATTTAATTTATCACAGGTATCCAGTTCTTGTTGTAGCAGATTGGGATACTCTCCGAGCGTCCGTTACCGTGGACACGCCTATTCGAATAGATATACTTCCTTGCAGGGGTGCACCAACTTACCCAACACGCTCGATTAACTTTGGCCGGACACACCTACTCGGGTGTGCCCGGCCTCGGCTGATCGACACGCCGTAGGCCTACCTAGGCTCAGCAGAGAGGCCAGCACGTCGGTCTACACCCTAAGCGCTCAGGGATCTTGGGCCCATCGCCCTTTGCACTCCTGCGCGTTGCGAACGCGGCCGGGACCAGACCTAGCACATGTATACACACGCAGGCTGTCGCGGTCCACCCAGGCGCGCGCTGCTCAGTTGCTGATGTCTGAAGAACTTTGGCTGAAACATATGACGTCAAGTGCCCATACCATTCCCGCGTGGTGGTTAGTGCGAAAAGGCCAGGGGCCTACTCAGATCACATATCCTAACCCATTAGTGTGTTGGGAGCTCGCGGTGACGATAAGTGCTCCACGATCTGTGGTCCCGTCGCCCCGTCTCACGGACTTACGGCAAGGGCCAAGCCCAATCCCTCTCCTCCCTCTCCTGAGGCGATCTGCCTGCCCGGCCGTGCTGCGTAATTATCTCGCGGTTACCCTCATGGTCAACCCGACTCCACATCTCTCGCGGGTACCCCTTGGGGTCGACCCGCCTTAAATAAGGGACTGAGTTAAATACCTGGTATCCGTGTGTCCATAACATCAAGGGGGAAATCCGAGGAATCACCCTCGATGGATTCCCTCTCGATGTATCTGTCAAGGTGAACTTGGAGGAATCACCCTCGACAGGTTCACACTTGAGGGGTTGTATGCCAGAGGCATCATCGGAGGTGGTGAAAGAGGAATCACCCTCGGTAACCCACAACCGACTAGCTATGCTACAGAGATATCATCAGGAGTGAGGTAGGAGGTATCACCCTCAGCACTCGATAGTAGCTCTGCAGAGTCGTACAACTAAGGGGTGTGCAGTGCTGTGTTGGTCTCTGCACATCAATCGCGTTGATCGAAACATCCGGAAGCAAAGCATGGCAACACGGACAAGGGTGCGGGGCCACTGATGGATCACTATCTAGCCTATACTAAACATATAGGACAACAGGTAAAGTATCAACAGTAGGTTACAAAATCAGGCTATGCATCAGAATAGGAGCAATCAAATACAGTAGCAAGATCTAATGCTAGCATGGGAGAGATAAAGAATGGGCGTTATAGGAATGATCAAGGGGGTTTTGCTTGCCTGGAAGCTCTGCGGTGAAAGAGGGGTCGTCGGTGGTGTAGCAGTCCTCAGGGGTCTCGTCAGACTCGGGGGCTACCGGAGAGAAGAGGGGGAGGAAACCAATAAATAAACGGCAAATAAATGCAACACAGATGCATGTCATGGCAATATGTTGTGCTGGGGGTGATCTAACGCAGTGCTAAGTGTTACTGGCGGAGCGGGAAAATATCTGGGAATATTTTCCCGGTTTTAGGCATCTGTCAGACAGATGAACCGGAGGGGAAGGTTCTATGCTTGTAGTTATGTGGGCATGTGATAGGTATGTGGAGAGCATATTCGGATTCGTCTCATTTTTCTGATCAAGTTTCATGTAGAAAACTTTTTCATCTGAGCTACGGTTGAATTTCTACGAATTTTCAAAGTTTTAAATAATTTTCTGAAATTCCTGGAATTAATTTTAATTCGAAAATAACATTAAATACTTTCTTGCGTCAGCAGTACGTCAGGGTGACATCATCAGTCAACACAGCCGGTCCAGGTCAAACCTGACCACTGGGATCCACATGTCATACACAGAGGGTTAAACAGTAATTAAATTAATTAAAGGGGGTTAATTAGCTGGTGGGCCCCATCTGTCAGTGACTAATTAGATAAACAGATTAAGTTTATTTAGAAAAGCAGTTAATTAGCGAGTGGGGCCCGCCTGTCAGTGACTGGGGTTGCCCAGTCAGCAGGGTTGACCAGGTCAACCCAGTCAACGGGGCCCCTGGGACCCACTGGCAGTGTCCCAGGGTGGGCCCCAGGCCAAGCCACGTCGGAGGTGGCCGGCGACTCGCCGCCGGCGACGCCAAAACGCGGCGGAGGCCACTAGCCTCGTCGGAAATAGCCTACGGGGCACTAAACAGGGCGCGATTTGCGGCGCTCGAACGTGTGTTCGACGCCGCGTTGAACGGGGGTAGTGGCGTGGCCGGGGATGCACCGTAGCGACGACGGCGACCACCGTGGTGGACGCCGGCATTCGGGCGAGATCGGGTAGGTTGCTACGGGGCTCGGGAGGTCCAACAGAGGGCACGGGCGGCATCGTCGTGAGGTCCTGAGCACGACTGCGTGTCCAGCTAGCCATGACAGGGATAGAGGCGACGGCAGCGAGTGCAACGGTGGCGGCGAGCTATGGTGGCTATGGCAGCGAGGGCTACGGGCGTCGAACCGAAACGCAAGGAGAGGGGAAACACGCGGTTGCTCCCCTAGAAGGCACACGGAGGCCCGGCGAGAGCTTTGGAGCAGCATGGGCGATGGAATCGACCACGAACGGCTGCGGGGATCCGAGGAAGAAGACGAGCTCAGGGCGGTGTTCGGGGACGTCCGGCGACGTGTGGCTCAACGAGGAGGCGTAGGCGACGGAGGCGAAGCTCGGGGACAGGTCAGTGAGGCGAGAGGCGGCCGCTGGCCGCGGGATCGACGCGGCGACGGCTGCGCTCGGGTGTGCTCGAATGCGAGCGAGAGAGGGCGAGGGAGGAGGGGGAAAGTGGGTGAGGGAGTTAACGAGGCCCAGGGGCGCGTCCTTATCCCCTCGGCAGCGCCTGTAGCAGCGCCGTGTCACCGTTTCGCAGGCGCTCGCGCGCATGGCCATGGATGCGGCGACTGATACGTCTCCAACGTATCTATAATTTTTTATTGTTCCATTCTATTATATTATCAACCTTCGATGTTTTTATATACATTTACAGCAATTATATATCATTTTTGGGACTAACCTATTAACTTAGTGCCCAGTGCCAGTTGTTGTTTTTTGCTTGTTTTTGGTTTTCCAGAATATCAGTACCAAACGAAGTCCAAATGCCACGAAACTTTTTGGAGATTTTTTTCTGGACATAATAAGTACTGGAAGCTTCGGGAGAGGGCCAGAAGATGAAGCAGTGGCCCACGAGGCACCAGGGCATGCCTTAGGGGGGGTGGCGTGCCCTGGTGGCTTGTGGGGCCCACACAGCTCCGTTTGACCTAATTCCACCACTATAAATTCTCTAAAATCGGGAAACCAACAGGGGAGTCCACGAAATACTTTTTCCGCCGCCGCAAGTTTTAGTTCTCGAGAGATCCCATCTGGAGGCCTTTTCCGGTACTCCGCCGGAGGGGGAATCGATCACGGAGGGGCTCTACATCAACCTTGCTGCCCATCTGATGATGCGTGAGTAGTTTACCACAGACCTTCGGGTCCATAGTTAGTAGCTAGATGGCTTCTTCTCTCTTTTTGATCTTCAATACAATGTTCTCCTCGATGTTCTTGGAGTTCTATTCGATGTAATCACTTTTTGCGGTGTGTTTGTTGGGATCCGATGAATTGTGAGTTTATGATCAGATTATCCATGAATATTATTTGAGTTTTCTCTGAACTCTTTTATGCATGATTATTATAGCTTCGTATTTCTCTCCGATCTATTGATTTGGTTTGGCCAACTAGATTGATTTATCTTGCAATGGGAGAGGTGCTTTGTAATGCGCTCGATCTTGCGGTGCTCAATCCCAGTGATAGAAAAGGACATGACACGTATGTATCGTTGCTATTAAGGGTAAAAAGATGGGTTTATTCATGCGTGAGTTTACTTTGTCTACATCATGTCATCTTGCTTAAGGCGTTACTCCGTTCTTTATGGACTTAATACACTAGATGCATGATGGATAGCGGTCGATGTGTGGAGTAATAGTAGTAGATGCAGGCAGGAGTCGGTCTACTTGTCTCGGACGTGATGCCTATATACATGATCATTGCCTTGGATATCGTCATGATTATTTGCTTTTCTATCAATTGCCCAACAGTAATTTGTTTACCCACCGTATGCTATTTTCTTGAGAGAAGCCTCTAGTGAAAACTATGGCCCCCGGGTCTATCTAAATCATATATTAAAAACCCTAAAAATACCTTGCTGCACTTTTACTTTATTTATTGTATTTTATATTTTAGTTCAATCTATCTATCTATCACATACAATTTAATCTTGCAATTAACCGCCGAGGGATTGACAACCCCTTGTTTGCGTTGGGTGCAAGGATTTGTTGTTTTGTGTGCAAGTGCTGCTAACGAGGTGTTGTGTGATTCTCCTACTGGATTGATGACCTTGGTTTCATAACTGAGGGAAATACTTATCTCTAATGTACTGCATCTCCCTTCCTCTTCAGGGAATTACCAACGTAGCTCACAAGTAGCAGTGACACGCGCGGAGAGAGAGGCGGGAGGAGGAAGAGAGAGAGAGGTGGTGTCGCTGTAAAAACCGGCAGACCTCGGGGAAGGGGTCCCGAGCTGTGGATCTCGGATCGGTGGTAACAAAGACAAGGGAGACGGTATTTACCCAGGTTCGGGCCCTCTTAATGGAGGTAAAACCCTACGTCCTGCTTCTGTTTATATTGATGGAGATGTATCGAATACAGAGTTGATCTACCTCGAGATCGTAATGTGTGTCTAACTTCTATGGCTAGGTGAGCGATATTGCGTTGATATTCCCCCTATGGGCTAAACCCTATGGCTTATATACACGCCAGGGATGGTATCTAGGGTTACAAAGTCGGTATCTAAGAGAGAGGCGATAGGAGAGAACTTGGAGTATACGTCAAGTCTTCGGTAGAGACAGTCTCGATCACGCTTCCTGTGTACGGCCTCCGGAGTCCATCTTGATCACTTATGAGGGCCCCTCGGCCCATCCGAGGAGACGGGCCGGCTGGGCTAGCACCCCCTGATCCAGGACATTGCCAGTAGCCCCCGAACTGGTCTTCTATGCCGAGGACAATCACCTCGGATCCGACGTCCTTGGCTCGACAGACGAGTTCCCCTTCATATCTCATCTTGTCTTTAATGGAGCGCTGACATCCGAGGTCCAACCGGGCTTGCACCCTGCCCGAAGGGGGTAGATATCTTAGCCTCGAAGGCCCGTTGCTCAGGTATGAACGGTCCAGTCCGGCCTGACAACTTTATTGAAGAGGCTTGCCTCACGACAGGTCGAGCAGTTACTGCCTCCCCCATAAATCGTGGTTCGAGGCAGCCTTTTACTGGCACGTCCCCTCGAGGCAGAGATTGTGCTCGTTTTCTTAGGGATACCATCAAGATTTTGTTTCCCCCCATATGCTCAACGGCATTTTTGATGGGAATAGCGAGTTTATCGGCGCAGCAAGGGGGACTCTTGGCCTTTCACAGGCTTATAAGAGCAAAAAGGAGGACAGCGCAATCGACCACGTTCCCATTCTCCCCCTCTACTGCTTCGTCTAGCTCCAGCGCCCAGATCCATCCTGCCCACCTTTCCCTTTCGTGAGTCCAACCCCCACCACCAGCCATGGCCGACACCCTCAAGGGGCACTGGGGCGGCTCCACCGTGACGGCCGCGACCATCTCGGAGCTGCACAACGCGGGGTATCTGACCCCCGCCATCGCCGCCCGCACTCCAGCGGCTGGCCAGCTGGTGCCCGCTCCCAACGCCGGGGAGCGGGTAGTTTTCATCCCCCACCTCATCCGAGGCTTGGGGTTTCCGCTGCACCCCTTTGTGCGCGGGGTAATGTACTACTACGGGCTAGATTTCCACCACATGGCCCCCAACTCCATTCTTCACCTCGCCGCCTTCATCACGGTCTGCGAGGCCTTCCTCTGCTGCGAGCCGCACTTCGGCTTGTGGCTGAAGCTCTTCGGGATTAAACCAAAGTCCAGCGGCTCGGACCTCGCGGAGTGCGGAGGAGCCATGATCAGCAAAAACCAGGGGGCCACCTGGTTCAAGGGCACCTTCATCGAAACGGTGAAGGAGTGGCAGAAAGAGTGGTTTTACATCACCGAGCCGCTCGCCCCTGGTCAAACCGAGGTCCCAGCTTTCTCAGCCGGGCCTCCCAAGAAGCTCAAATCCTGGAAGGAGGAGGGCGTCGCCTGGGGGAACCCAGAAGAGGTGGAGACCCTGATCGACAGGATCTTGTGGTGGTCCACCACGGGGAAAGTCGAGCTAGCCGACGTCATCAACGTCATGCTCAACCGCCGCGTACTCCCTCTCCAACTTCCGGCTACCCCGATGTGGGCACAAAAGCCCGAGGACATGGACACCATCACCACCTTCTTTCGCTCCACCTTGGCCACTATGTGGACGAAGCTCATGAAGCTGGCCAAGGACAAGATCCCCGAGGAAGGGGAGGACCGCGGCCTCGAGCACGGCTATGAAGCCCCCCCCCCCCCGCTAAATGATTTTATCCATCAATTATCAATTTTGTCCTCTGCACCGAGGAGTAGTGTGCTAATGAATCGCTAGGATTGATGTTTTGCAGAAGTGATTGGCCTGGGTGCAAGGAGTGCGATGCCCGGCCCCACTTCCAGAGGAGCCTCTGACTCCCCTGCTCTCGGCGCTCCTGACCGAGGAGCCGCACATGGTGGCCCCCAAAGGGATGAAGTCCCAGAGGGGTAGGTCAAGTGCTCGGACTCGGGGGACTTCGGTCACCCGGTCCGAAGAGACCCACACCTCCACCGCCCAAGAAGGCGACGCAGAGGAGGGCGAGGAGGAGGAGGTCCCCCCCCCCCCCCGAAGGGGAAGAGGTCGGCGTTAGAAGACGCCGACGTGGGTATGCCGCCGAAGGGCCCAAAGAGGTCGAGGCGAACCTCGTCCGGGGCTGCCAACAAGTCGTCGGAGAGAGCCAAACTCTCCGGTGACTCAGAAGAAGACCTACTCGCTGTGGGAAGGAAGAAGCCGGCTCCCCGAGGGTAAGTCGTCGTCTTTGCATCCCGTCTTTTAATTTGACAAGTTATTTCTAGGCAAGGGGAAACTTACAAAGGCGCCTTTTAATATGTTGTCCACCGAGGGTAATCCCCAGTGGTTCCTCAAGCGGGTTGCCATCCGCCAGCGGGACTCCAGAGCCCGCTGATCCTCCCCCGGCGCATGACGGGCTAGGGGAGGCAACATCCACCTTGGTCCCTGACGTTGACACGATGGGGGCGGACAAGGTGGCCATCATGGCCGAGGTCGACACCTCGGCCCAACAGGACCTGGGGGAAAAACACCCCGCGGTCATTGAAGAAGGGCTGGGCCAGTCATCGGTCCAGCCGACATCTACCTCGGCTCCGCCGCCCCAGGTGGAGGCTACCCGGATAGATGTATCCGAGGTCCTCCCTCCACCCCAGCCAACTGCCCAAGGACGGGCTGGCGCGGGGTGGACCGAGGAGATGGAGGACGCCCTGAAGGGCTCCTCCATCAAGGAAGAGCACCGTGCCTTGATAGGTGTGGCGCTGCAGGGTTACCGGTCCGCAGGGGCCGGCCTGCATGAGGTTTTCAAGAACCTCGTAGCAGGTTTCGTGGTACGCGTTCTATCTGCGCATCCAGTTTAATTTGTTTATTTGAGCTTTTTTTTAAGTTATGAGTTTGTCCGAGGACATAAGAGTATAGCCTACTAAATGGCTTAGTGAGTGAGTAGCCCCCGAGCCCGAAGTCGGTTTCAAGAAACCGGCATTGGGGTCGTTTGATTAAGTAGGAACCCATTAAGTAGCCCCCAGGGCACTGCTTGAGGCGGCCGCCCTGGAACCTTTTAGTGATTTAACTGCTCCCTTTGTAATAAGGATCTTTTTGCGCCAGGTGTCGACCTCGGTTCCGGACTCCGTCTCCGAGGAGATTGCGGAGATGAACCGGAAACTCGAGAGGTCCCAGGAGGAGCTCATCCTGGCGAAACAGAAACTCGAGCAGTCTCAAGCTAAGCAAGTTTAAACTTGCCCTGTACTTTGGACGAAGGAGGTACGATATGTTTTGTTAAAGAAAAACAACTAAGGCCGAACTGTTTTGACAACAGCAGCGTTAGCGGAGCTGGAGGCGCCCAAGGCCGAGCTTGAAAGGGCTCGGCAGGAGGACCGGCGGCAGGAGGCTGCTGCCGCCGCGGCAGAGAAGGCCCGGGCCGCCGAGAAGGCGGCCGGGGAGAAGCACCAAGTGCGGGTGCTAGAGGTTGAGGAGACCCTGAAGGGCGTGTTTGAAGCACGCGACAAGCTTCAGAAGGAGGGGCAACGAACAAAGGAGGACCTCGAGAAGCTTCAACTTTCCCACTCCGAGCTCAAGACCTTGGCCCGAGCAGACCGCGAGGTGCTCCAGCAAGTGGAGCAAATCGCCTCGGGTAAGCTATTTTTGCTGCAGTGTTCGTTTGGCAGCAAAGGATGTGTCGAGCTCACCCAGTTATGGCGTTCCGCAGAGGTCTTTGCGGATTTTCCGCAGAGCGCGGCGGATGCGGTGGCATACTTCGGCCAGCTAGCGGGCCATGAGGTGGAGAAGGCTTTTTGGGGGCAATTCCCGGGGTCGCCGTCTGCACAGCTGCCGAATCATCGAGTGAAGCAGCTGGTGGAGTTGTTTTGCATGACGAGACCAGCACTCCAGGACCTCTGCATCGCGTTGTGGTCTGCCGAAGCCATGCCGAAGAGCCTCTTTGGCCTTACGGCCCGTCTCCGAGACGTCGTGCCCTGTGTGAACCGCTAGAAGAGGTCCGCGTGCTTTGAAGGAGCGCGGAGGGCGTACGCCTGCGTGAAGACGCACTTCCGAAAGGTTGATGCGGTGACATGTGTCGCGGGCCCTCCTGCCGACAAGCCGCGCACCGCCGAACAGTTCTTTGCCGAGGTGGAGGCGGGAGCTCGTACCACAGAAGCCATGTGTCCAAAGGACACTATGTATTTCTAGATAGTACTTCGGAATGCCGAAGTGTATGATGTATAAAACTTTATCTTTTGGTTGAATGAAGATGGCTTTAAATTCCATGTGTGTTGCTTTATAATTATTTTTTCCTCTGATATGACTGTTTTAAAATGAGAGTCGCCAGTCGTCGGCTTCAGCCCCAGTGTAGGTCATACAAAACGTGTTCCTTAAGGCACACTTGACCCTTAGCCAACGTCTCGATGCCCGGAGGTGGTAGGTGCTGTATAGGAACTAGGCAATCAGACTATAGTGGTTGAATACCTTTCACTTAGTCATAGGAGTTTGACTGTGGGGCTGATGACCAGCCCCCGGTGTGAGAAGTGTTCGGCCAGGCGGCCGAGGTCTAGGCCATAACACACTTCAGCTAGAAATGAAAGCCCTTTGTTTAACACGGGTGAACTCTATCGACACGTCACTTAACGCGGTCTACGGATGGCGGACCAGTTTACGCATACCTAGATAGTTAGTTTTCGGCTTTCTCCACTGAGGCGCTATGCCAATTGACCTGGCGGCGCAATCGCAGTGGTTCTCCCGTTACGCCCTTAGCCGAATTCATCGGAAACGTAAGGGGTACACATAGGAGCCGGGCAACCCAACTATTGACCAAAATCTAGGTTCAAAACTGATGCATATAAGGCCAAAATACGAGACGCCGAATACTTCGGACTTGTTATACAATTGTATCTTTTTGGGAGAACTTCTCCGTCCCACAGGGGCCATGCTGATAAAGAAAATATGATAGAGACCTTGAAGGGCACAGTTTCTTTATTTCATAATTTCAAGCGTGTACATGCCCAGCTGCGGCGGGAGGAATTGAAAGAATACAATGTAAAGAGTAAAGAAGAAAGAGGAAGAAACAGCGCGGATAATTGCTAACGGATTTTGAAGAATCCGGGCCACTACCTGCCGCACGTCTGCGTTTCCGAGCTGTTGACCAGATGTTCATCATTGATGGTGAGGAATTTGTGAAGGTTAATGCCCTTCCGGTCCTTTATACACTTCAAGTGTTTGATTGACCGAACTCCTTTAGAGGAGGCGTTGCCGAAGTCCGTTCTGTGGTTGAGACCACATGGACATAGTCATGTTTGGCTGTTTCTTTTACAGAGACTTGCCTGTGCAGGGGCTCGAAGCCACGTCTTTGCTTGGATGAACCGCGCCGACGTTTGAGTAAATGTTTGGCTCCTCGATGGCCCAGGGAATCTTTAGTGCGAAATTATGCACTCTGGGGACGTAGTGCCCACTCCAGGGAGGGCATGCGAGGAGCCCGCATCCCTATTTCGGGTGTGGGGGTATCTGGCCAAGGTCGATTTGTGCAGCCCGGGCGCGCTTCGAGGAGCGGGCGGTGCGTTTATCGCTGCGGGCTGCCTCCTCGGACGCCTGTACCTCGGCTGCGAAAGCCGCGGTCTGTTCCTCTGTCCGGAGTGAACGTTCGGTGTTACCATTGACTGTGATAACACCGTTAGGTCCCTGCATTTTGAGCTTGAGGTAGGCATAATGCGGGACTGCGTTGAAACACGCGAAGGCTGTACGCCCTAAGAGCGCGTGGTATCCACTTCGGAAAGGTACGATATCGAAGATTAACTCCTCGCTTCTGAAGTTCTCGGGCGAGCCGAAGGCTACCTCTAGGGTGATCGTTCCGGTACAGCGGGCTTCGACGCGCGGAATGACACCTTTAAAGGTGGTGGAGCTCGGCTTGATCCGAGATGAGTCGATGCCCATCTTCCGAACTGTGTCCTCATAGATGAGGTTGAGGCTGCTTCCTCCATCCATCAGGATGCGTGTTAGATGATAACCATCAACAATAGGGTCCAGGACGAGTGCCGCCGATCCGCCATGCCTGATGCTGGTTGGATGATCGTGTTTGTCAAACGTGATCGGGTAAGCCGACCATGGGTTATACTACGGGGCGACGGGCTCCAGCGCGTATACATCCCAAAGCACACGCTTCCTCTCCCTTTTAGGGATATGGGTGACATAGATCATATTGACCTCTGTTACCTCGTCAGGAAACTTCTTCTGGCCTCCATTATTGGGCCGCCGAGGTTCATCCTCGTCTTCGCTGCGGTGTTGGGTTTTACACTGACCCTCTGCCGCTATCTTGCCGGCTTGTTTAAAGACCCAGCAATTCCTGTTAGTGTGGGTTGCTGGTTTTTCCTGAGTGCCGTGAATTCCACATGGGCGGTCCAGGAGCCTATCAAGCTGGCTAGGTCCAACTTTGTTCCCTTTAAAGGGTTTTCTTTTCTGCCCGGATTTAGGTCCGGTGAACCCTGCGTTGACCGCAGCATCTTCAGTGTCGCTTTCGCCATTATTATATCTGCACTTATTTTTGTTGCGCTTGGGTTTTCCATTGGCGTCGCGAGTTTCCGAGGTGCCTGCCTCACCGTTATGAGTGCTACGGGCGAGCCAGCTGTCTTCTCCCGCACAAAAGCGGGTCATTGCTACTTGTGAGCTGCGTTGGTAATTCCCTGAAGAGGAAGGAAGATGCAGTACAGTAGAGATAAGTATTTCCCTCAGTTATGAAACCAAGGTTATCAATCCAGTAGGAGAATCACGCAACACCTCGTTAACAGCACCTGCACACAAAACAACAAATCCTTGCACCCAACGCAAACAAGGGGTTGTCAATCCCTCGACGGTAAGTTGCAAGATTAAATTGTATGTGATAGATAGATAGATTGAAACAAAAATACAAAAATAAAATAAATAAAGAAAAAGTGCAGCAAGTATTTTTAGGGTTTTAGTATATGATTTAGATAGACCCGGGGGCCATAGTTTTCACTAGAGGCTTCTCTCAAGAAAATAGCATACGGTGGGTAAACAAATTACTGTTGGGCAATTGATAGAAAAGCAAATAATCATGACGATATCCAAGGCAATGATCATGTATATAGGCATCACGTCCGAGACAAGTAGACCGACTCCTGCCTGCATCTACTACTATTACTCCACACATCGACCGCTATCCATCATGCATCTAGTGTATTAAGTCCATAAAGAACGGAGTAACGCCTTAAGCAAGATGACATGATGTAGACAAAGTAAACTCACGCATGAATAAACCCCATCTTTTTACCCCTAATAGCAACGATACATACGTGTCATGTCCTTTTCTATCACTGGGATTGAGCACTGCAAGATCGAACCCATTACAAAGCACCTCTCCCATTGCAAGATAAATCAATCTAGTTGGCCAAACCAAATCAATAGATCGGAGAGAAATACGAAGCTATAATAATCATGCATAAAAGAGTTCAGAGAAAACTCAAATAATATTCATGGATAATCTGATCATAAACTCACAATTCATCGGATCCCAACAAACACACCGCAAAAAGTGATTACATCGAATAGAACTCCAAGAACATCGAGGAGAACATTGTATTGAAGATCAAAAAGAGAGAAGAAGCCATCTAGCTACTAACTATGGACCCGAAGGTCTGTGGTAAACTACTCACGCATCATCGAAAGGGCAGCAAGGTTGATGTAGAGCCCCTCCGTAATCGATTCCCCCTCCGGCAGAGTACCGAAAAAGGCCTCCAGATGGGATCTCTCAAGAACAGAAGCTTGCGGCGGCGGAAAAAGTATTTCGTGGACTCCCCTGTTGGTTTCCTGATTTTTGGGAATTTATAGTGGTGGAATTAGGTCAAACGGAGCTGAGGTGGGCCCACGAGGCACCAGGGCGCGCCTGCCCCCCCAGGCGTGCCCTGGTGGCTCGTGGCCACCTCCTCTGGCATCTGGTCTTCTCCCGAAGCTTCTAGTGTTGGTATTGTCCAGAAAAAAATCTCCAAAAAGTTTCGTGGCATTTCGACTTCGTTTGCTATTGATATTCTGTAAAACAAAAAACAGGCAGAAAACAACAACTGGCACTGGGCACTAAGTTAATAGGTTAGTCCCAAAAAATGATATATAATTGTTGTAAATGTATATAAAAACATCCAAGATTGATAATATAACAGCATGGAACAATCAAAAATTATAGATACGTTGGAGACGTATCAGCATCCCCAAGCTTAATTCCTGCTCGTCCTCGAGTAGGTAAATGATAAAAACAGAATTTTTTGATGTGGAATCCTGCCTATCATATTCATCATATATTCTTTTCTTTCATAGCATGGACATTGGACTTGAATGATTCAAAGCAATAGTCTATAGTTTGACATGAAGATATAAATACTCAAACATGCTAACAAGCAATCATGTCTTTCAAAATATCAACGCTAAAGAAAGTTATCCCTAGCCCATTATGCTCAATCATTGATCCATTCATGAAACACACTCAAATATTAGCTACACACAATGCACAAGTATGACAATAGTGCTCTCTAGTTGGTGCTCTATAAGAGAAGATGGAGACTCAAAATAAAAATAAAAATTGCATAAAGTAAATAGATAGGCCCTTTGCAGAGAGAAGCAGAGATTTGCTAATGTGCCAGAGCTCAAAGCTTAAATTAGAGAGAGAGAAAATATTTTGAGAGGCATGCTTTTCCTGTCAACGAAAACGACCGAGAATTTCCAATATTTTCCATGCTAGACACATCATAGGCGGTTCCCAAACAGAAAGTAAAGTTTATTTCGTTTCCACCATTCTTTCACAATCCATGGCTAGCCGTATCCACGGGTGCCTTCCATACCATCACTTTCCAAGGAATTTTGTTGTTATTAATTTTTTATTTCATTGTGGGACTGGGCATCCCTATTACTAGCCACTTTCTCGTGCAATGACAAGTGAATACACACTTAGCATGGAAAAAATTGGCCACCCCCTACCGCTTCATGAGCGGTACGGGCACACAAAACGGAAAAATTATTTTGAAAATTAGAGTTGGCACACGCAAATTTACTTGGAACGCCATGGAAATACCGCATATAGGTAGATATAGTGGACTCATTTGGCACAACTTGGGTTTAAGGAGTTTGGATGCACAAGCAGTATTTCCGCTTAGTACAAATGAAGGCTAGCAAAAGTTTGAGAAGCAACCAACCAAAAAACAAAAAACGGTCATAAACATGCATTGAACATAACTAACACCGAATAATGCACCATAAGTAGGATATAATATCTTTGCATAACTATTGACTTAATGTGCATGCATAGGGAATCACAAACCTTAACACTAATATTCTTACTAATTCACAATTACTCACTAACATGACTCACATATTATCATTTCCATATCGCAAAACTATTGCAAGGAATCACACTTATCATATCCAATGATATATATGAAAGTTTTTATTATATCCCTCTTGAATATTCATCACTTTGGGACCAAATTCATATCTTGTGCACATTACCGTTACTTTCATCAACTCTCAAAAAGATATAAGTGAAGCATGAGAGTGCAAATATTTCTTCAAAATTTCAATCTTATCAACTCTCAAAATAATATAAGTGAAGCATGAGAGTTTATTTCTTAAAAATTTTAATCTTGTCAACTCTCAAAATAATATAAGTGAAGCATGAGAGTTTATTTCTTCAAAATTTAGCCACCGCCGTGCTCAAAAAGATTTAAGTGAAGCACTAGAGCAACTGCCTAGCTCAAAAAATTTAAGTGAAGCACATAGAGTATTCTAACTAATTATGATGAACGTGTGGCTCTCTCAAATTGGTGTGTCCATCAAGGATGATTGTGACAAACTAAAAAGCAAACAAAGCAATGACTCATATAATACACGACGCTCCAAGCAAAACACATATCATGTGACGAATAAAAACATAGTTCCAAGTAAAATTACCGAAGGTTGGTAGAAGAAAGAGGGGATGCCTTCCGGGGCATCCCCAAGCTTAGACGCTTGAGTCTTCCTTGAATATTACCTTTTGGTGCCTCTGGCATCCCCAAGCTTAGGATCTTGCCACTCCTTATTCCTTCATCCATCGTGATCTCACCCAAAACTTGAAAACTTCAATCACACAAAACTCAACAAAACCTTCGTGAGATCCGTTAGTATAACAAAATAAATCACTACTTTAAGTACTGTCGCAAACCCATTCATATTTTATTTTTGCATTATACCTACTGTATTCTAACTTCCCCATGGCTTATACCCCCCGATACAATCCATAGTTTCATCAAAACAAGCAAGTAGTGCATCAAAAACAGAACAGTCCGTAGCAATCTATTTAAAAGCCACACTTATGTAACTCCAAAAATTATGAAAAATTATGACAACGTGGGAAATTCATATACCAATACTGTGTAAAAATTTCAGATTTTTCTGACACTCCAGTACAGAAACAAAATTCCAGCACTGGACGCAAAACTTTCTGTTTTCCAAACAGCATCAATTATACTATCTTCCAAATCATCCTAAAGGCTTTACTTGGCACAAACACTAATTAAAAACTTAAAAACACAATCATAACAGTAGCATAAATATGAAAACACACAATAACAGAAACAAAAGGTAAAAAATTATTTTATTCATTAGGTTGCCTCCCAACAAGCGCTATTGTTTTATGCCCCTAACTAGGCATAATGCATAGTTTCAAGTATTGTCATCTTTCAAGTTGATTCCATAAGTGGCCCTCATAATGGATTCATATGGTGCTTTAATTTTCTTCCTAGGGAGTTGTTCCATACCCTTTTTTAGTGGAAACTGAAATTTTATATTCCCTTCTTTCATGTCAATAATGGCACCTATGGTTCGTAAAAATGGTCTACCAAGTATTATGGGGCAAGAAGAATTGCATTCAATGTCAAGTACAATAAAATCAATGGGCACAAAATTTCTATTTGCAAGAATAAGAACATCATTAATTCTACCCAAAGGCTTTTTAATAGTAGAATCCGCAAGATGCAAATTAAGAGAACATTCATCTATATTGGTAAAACCTAGCACATCACATAGAGATTTCGGAATTGTGGAAACGCTAGCACCCAAATCACATAAAGCATTGCACTCATAATTTTTAATTTTAACTTTAATGGTGGGTTCCCATTCATCATATAATTTTCTAGGAATTGAAATTTCTAGTTCTAGCTTTTCTTCTAACGCTTTCATCATTGCTTCTACGATGTGTTTAGTAAAAGCCTTGTTTTGCTCGTAAGCGTTGGGTGAATTTAACATGGATTGTAACAAAGAAATACATTCAATCAAGGAACAATTATCATAATTAAAATCTTTGTAATCCAAGAGAGTGGGCACATCGCTATTTAAAGTTTTTACCTCTCCAAACCCACTTTTAGCAATTTTCTTATCAAAATTTTCGCCCTCCGAATTATGGGGACGCCTACTAACTAAAGTTGACTCTTCTTCAGTCCCCTTTTCATCAAGTTTTATATTGCTAAACAAGGAATCAATAGATGAAACAACAATCATTTTAATATCCTCATCATTACTACGATAAAAATCGGGAGGAATCGCTTTTTCTAAAAATTCTCGTTTAGCTTTTAGCATGGCGGTTCTTTTCTTACTCTCATCCATGGAGACATATAAAGCTTTAATTGATTCATTAATATCAATTTTAGGTGGCAGAATTTTAGTTTTAAGACTTTCCACATCATGAATAATTCTATCAATGCTCCTAGACATATCATCAAGTTTACTCAATTTTTCTTCTATCGTAGTGTTGAAAACTTTTTGAGCATTAATAAATTCTTTAATATTACTTTCAAGATCAGAGGGCATCCTATTATTATTATTATAAGGATTACCATAGGAATTGCCATAATTATTAGTGGAATTTCCAGGAAACGGTCTAGCATTGAAATTACCTCTATAAGCATTATTATTAAAATTGTTTCGCGACACAAAATTCTATTCAACGGGATCATTATTTTGCTCAATCAAAGTGGATAAAGCACATCATTAGGATCAATAGGAGCATTTTTGCTAGCAACCAATTTCATAAGCGCATCAACTTTATCACTCAAAGTATTAATTTCTTCAACAGAATTCACTTTTTTACTAGTAGGAACTCTTTCAGTATGCCATTGTGAATAATTTCCCATAATATTATCAAGCAATTTAGTAGCTTCTCCCAAAGTAATTTCCATAAAAGTACCACCCGCCGCGGAATCTAAAAGATTTCTAGAAACAAAATTTAATCCCGCATAAAAAATTTGTATGATCATCCATAAATTTAAACCATGAGTAGGGCAATTTCTTATCATTAATTTCATCCTTTCCCAAGATTGGGAAACATGTTCATGATCAAGTTGTTTAAAATTCATAATTTGATTTCTAAGAGAAATAATTTTCGCGGGAGGAAAATACTTGGTAATAAAAGCATCTTTACACCTATCCCAAGAATCGATACTATTTCGTGGTAAAGATGAAAACCAAATTTTTGCACGATCCCATAATGAGAATGGGAATAATTTTAATTTCACAATATCATTATCCACATCTTTTTTCTTTTGCATATCACACAATTCTATGAAAGTGTTAAGATGGGATGCAACATCTTCATTAGGACTACCAGAAAATTGTTCTTTCATAACAAGATTTAGCAAAGCGGCATTAATATCACAAGTCTCCGCGCTAGCGGCGGGAGGAGCAATTGGAGTACTAATAAAATCATTATTATTAGTATTAGAAAAATCACACAGGTTTGTATTTTCTTGAGACTTCGTGGCTACGCAAACAAGATAACAAGCAAGCAAACAAGCAAACAAAAAAAAAGGCAAACGGAAAATATTTTTGTATTTTTGTAAAAAAAAATTAGAAGTGGGGGAGATGAAAACGAAAGGTAAATGCAAATAAAGTAAATGCAAGGAGATGAGAGTTTTATGCGTAGGTACTTGATAGATGTTGATGATGTCTCCCCGGCAATGGCGCCAGAAATTCTTCCTGCTACTTGTGAGCTGCGTTGGTAATTCCTTGAAGAGGAAGGGAGATGCAGTACAGTAGAGATAAGTATTTCCCTTAGTTATGAAACCAAGGTTATCAATCCAGTAGGAGAATCACGCAACACCTCGTTAGCAGCACCTACACACAAAACAACAAATCCTTGCACCCAACACAAACAAGGGTTGTCAATCCCTCGGCGGTAAGTTGCAAGATTAAATTGTATGTGATAGATAGACAGATTGAAACAAAAATACAAAAATAAAATAAATAAAGAAAAAGTGTAGCAAGTATTTTTAGGGTTTTAGTATATGATTTAGATAGACCCGAGGGCCATAGTTTTCACTAGAGGCTTCTCTCAAGAAAATAGCATACGATGGGTAAACAAATTACTGTTGGGCAATTGATAGAAAAGCAAATAATCATGATGATATCCAAGGAAATGATCATGTATATAGGCATCACGTCCGAGACAAGTAGACCGACTCCTGCCTGCATCTACTACTATTACTCCACACATCGACCGCTATCCAGCATGCATCTAGTGTATTAAGTCCATGAAGAACGGAGTAACGCCTTAAAAACGATGACATGATGTAGACAAGATAAACTCACGTATGAATAAACCCCATCTTTTTACCCTTAATAGAAACGATACATACGTGTCATGTCCCTTTCTGTCACTGGGATTGAGCACCGCAAGATCGAACCCATTACAAAACACCTCTTCCCATGGCAAGATAAATCAATCTAGTTGGCCAAACCAATCAATAGATCGGAGCAGAAATATGAAGCTATAATAATCATGCATAAAAGAGATCAGAAAAGGCTCAAATAATATTCATGGATAATCTGATCATAAACTCACAATTCATCGGATCCCAACAAACACACCGCAAAAAGTGATTACATCGGATAGAACTCCAAGAACATCGAGGAGAACATTGTATTGAAGATCAAAAAGAGAGAAGAAGCCATCTAGCTACTAACTATGGACCCGAAGGTCTGTGGTAAACTACTCACGCATCATCGGAAGGGGAGCAAGGTTGATGTAGAGCCCCTCCACGATCGATTCCCCTTCCGGCAGAGTACCGGAAAAGGCCTCCGGATGGGATCTCTCGAGAACAGAAGCTTGCGGCAGCGGAAAAAGTATTTCATGGACTCCCCTGTTGGTTTCCTGATTTTTGAGAATTTATAGTGGTGGAATTAGGTCAAACGGAGCTGAGGTGGGCCCACGAGGCACCAGGGCGCGCCTGCCCCCCCCCCCCCCCAAGCGCGCCCTGGTGGCTCGTGGCCACCTCCTCGGGCATCTGGTCTTCTCCCGAAGCTTCTAGTGTTGGTATTGTCCAGAAAAAAATCTCCAAAAAGTTTCATGGCATTTGGACTTCGTTTGGTATTGATATTCTGTAAAACAAAAAACAGGCAGAAAACAGCAACTGACACTGGGCACTAAGTTAATAGGTTAGTCCCAAAAAATGATATATAATTGTTGTAAATGTATATAAAAACATCCAAGATTGATAATATAATAGCATGGAACAATCAAAAATTATAGATACATTGGAGACGTATCAGTCATCAGTGAGGTCAGGGCGGCCATAGTCCTCGGCTTATCCTGGCCGAGTTGACGAGCCAACCATTCATCTCGGATATTGTTTTTAAATGCAGCGATGGCCTCAGCTTTGGAGCAGTCTATGATCTGGTTCTTCTTGGTGAGGAACCTGTTTCAGAATTTCCGGGCTGATTCGCCTGGCTGCTGGGTGACATGGCTGAGGTCATCAGCGTCCGAAGGTCGGACATATGTGCCCTGGAAGTTTGCTCGAAAAGCGTCTTCTAGGGCCTCCGAGCTGCCGATAGAGTGAGGAGGGAGGCTGTTAAGACAATGCATCGCCGGCCTCTTTAGCTTGAGCGGCAGATATTTAATGGCGTGGAGATCATCTCCGTTGGCCATGTGTATGTGTAGGAGGAAATCCTCGATCCAAACTGCTGGGTCCGTGGTGCCATCGTATGACTCTATATTGATGGGCTTAAATCCTTCCAGGAATTGATGTTCCATCACCCTGTCTGTGAAGCAGATTGGGTGAGCTGGACCTCGGGACTGAGGAGTATCTCGTCGGAGGTCGGGAGAAAGCCGTGAGTAGGCTTGATCTTGGGCACGGCCGTTCTTGTCCACCCAGGCATCGTAGCCGTCGAGCCCAGCGGGCGCGCGTCCCCTTGATCTGTAGATGGACCGAGGGGGAGCCATGTTTTCCTCAACGCGGCATCTAGCGTCATGAGGATCTAAGTAATCCACGGGGTCCTTGCCATAACGGCGTGGTGGTGGACGTTCACTGAGGTCCTCTCGTCTTGGCCTGTCCCGGCCTCTAGCGGGTCGGTCGAGGTCGTCAGCGAACTCCTCATTGAACTCCAGCAAGAGACGCCTACGTGGGTATGATTTTGGCGCACTATGGCGCCGGTTCTCCATGTCTTGCTCGGCAGAGAGCACTTCGATCCACTTTTCATTTAGTGCATCGGTATTGGCCTGCAGCTGTTGCTGCTTGCGTTTCATGCTCCGGGCGGTCGCAACAAGGCGCCGCCAGAAGCGCTCTTGTTTAAAAGGGTCTTCGGGGACAATGTAGTCCTCGGTACCGAGGCTCTCGTCCTCCTCGGATTCCGGCATGTAGTTGTCATCGGCCCCTTGGAAGAGGTCATCGGGATCTGAGTCCCTGAGAAGTCGGTCTGGTGTGCCGTTCCTTACTGGGGAGGCTTGAACGTCCTCTTCACGGTTGCCGGCTTCGCCGTCCTCCGCGTCGCCGTTATTGGCTGTCGCGTCATTACCACTGGGTTCCCCGTTAGGACCCCTTCGGCGTCTTCGCCGACGTCTTGGAGGGGATTTGGGGGTGTCCACCATGTAAACATCGTAGGTGGACATGGCGGTCCACCTGCCCGCGTTTATCGGGGGCAAGGTGTTCTCGATGGGGCCATCAGCATCCTCCTCCATGTCTGAGGCCTCGCCATAGTCCAGCACGTCGGTTAAATCGTCGATCGTGGTGACTAGGTGGGTGGTGGGTGGTGGGTGGGATGTAAATTTCCCTATCGTTGGCTTTAAGTCCGATCTGATTGTAAACCGAAGTCTTACCGTCCGAGATGGACATGCTCCGGATGCGGTCAAGCATCTCATCGAGGTGAGATAACTCTTCGGGATTCATCGAAGCACCCTAGGCAGGGCAGACTCGAAGTATGCCCGGCGTGTAACCGGATGCGTTTTCGGTGCGAAGGGAATCCGAACATAATTCTGAGTTCTGCGCCGAAGTCAGTTCTAGCATTGACGTAATTTCGGGAGTGGGAGCCGGATCTATCTTCGGACTGGCGATTGGAAGGAAACTGGCCGGAGTGGTGGCGTCAGGGGTCTCAAGAGGCGCCGCGGTAGAGTTCAGCTCCGGAGTCGAGCCTCCAGAACCGGTCGAGCTCTCAATCCGGCCGGGAGTCCATCCTGATAGGATGAGTTCACCACGGGAATCCGCAGTGTATTCGAGGCCACCGAATGTCACGATCCGACCTGGGGCGTAGTTCTCGACAGAGGTCAGATGACCCGTCGAGTCGGCGCAAAATACCATGCTGCCGAAGACAAAGAGCTAGCCAGGGGCGTAAATGTCCCCATGGCCGTTGGCACAGTTGATCTGCAAGTGAGCCATCGATCCTTTTGGTGATCGCGCAGCGGAACTCTCAATGAAAGCACCAGTGTCGGAGTAAAAACCGGCAGACCTCGGGGTAGGGGGTCCCGAGCTGTGGATCTCGGATCGGTGGTAACAAAGACAAGGGAGACGGTATTTACCCAGGTTCGGGCCCTCTTAATGGAGGTAAAACCCTACGTCCTGCTTCTGTTTATATTGATGGAGATGTATCGAATACAGAGTTGATCTACCTCGAGATCATAATGTGTGTCTAACTTCTATGGCTAGGTGAGCAATATTGCGTTGATATTCCCCCTATGGGCTAAACCCTATGGCTTATATACACGCCAGGGAGGGTATCTAGGGTTACAAAGTCGGTATCTAAGAGAGAGGCGGCAGGAGAGATCTTGGAGTATACGTCAAGTCTTCGGTAGAGACAGTCTCGATCACGCTTCCTGTGTATGGCCTCCGGAGTCCATCTTGATCACTTATGAGGGCCCCTCGGCCCATCCGAGGAGACAGGCCGGCTGGGCTAGCACCCCCTGATCGAGGACACCGTCAGGTGGGCTGGGCCGGTGCCACTGTGCACTTAGGCCCAGTAGTTTTAGGCCTTTTCCCTTTTTCTTTTCTGTTTCTTTTTACAGAATTGTTTTGCAATATTTTTGAGCTGCCAAATGACTTTTGTAAAATATGTGACTTGGCCACATAATTACATTGCAATATTTGACACTGCCACAAAAAGTTTGGAAGGCATTTGAATTCATTTGAATTTTTCATAAATGAAATGGCATTTAAAATGCTGAAATCGCATTGATTTAATTGCTATAATCCATTTTAGCAATTCAGTGATGTTGTTTTCCTTAACAAATAATTGTTATGGAATATTTGCTAAATGATGAACTATTTTGCAGCAAGTTTTGTGCAACTTCAAATTTCACTTATAATTTGAATTGAATTCAGTGGTGGAATTTGAAATGAGATATGAATCCAATATGATCAAGCATTGTAAATCAAGGTGACTTAGCATAATCATTAAGGATCACTGTACCTCATTACATAGGGGTGTTACAATTCTCCTCCTCTAAAAGAAATTCTTGTCCCGAGATTTCAGGAGGTAGAAGGGAAAAGATCGGGATATTCTTCGCGAAGACGATCCTCGCGTTCCCAAGTGGCTTCATCTTCAGTGTGATTCGACCACTGCACTTTAAGGAACTTGGTTGTCTTCTGGCAGGTTCGACGTTCAGCTTGATCGAGAATGCGGATCGGATGCTTCTTATAAGAGAGATCATCTTGCAGTTCGAGCAACTCATAATCCACTGCATGGTGCGGATCCTTGAAGCAACGACGAAGTTGCGACACATGGAAGACGTCGTGGATGTGAGAGAATTGCGGTGGCAACTCCAATTTATATGCCACATGTCCACGTCTGGCGAGAATGCGGAAGGGTCCAACGTAGTGAGGAGCTAACTTGCCCTTGATCCCAAAGCGATGAGTGCCCTTCATATGAGTGACACGCAGATAAGCTTGCTCACCAGGTTGATAGATCGATCCCCAGTGTTTACGATCATAATTGCTCTTCTGGCGGGATTGGGCCGCCTTGAGATTTTACCGGACAATACGGTCTTGCTCTTTAGCTTGTTGGATCATATTCGGACCAATGAGCGGCCGTTCCCCAGTTTCTGACCAATTCAGAGGGGTTCGACACTTACGTCCATATAGTACCTCGAAGGGTGCCATCTTCAAGCTAGCTTGATAGCTATTGTTGTACGAGAAGTCGGCATACGGGAGAGATTCTTCCCACTTCTTGACAAATGGAATGACACAAGCACGTAGCATATCTTCAAGCACTTGATTAACTCGTTCAACTTGACCTTGGTACTGGGGGTGATAAGCAGAGCTCCAGGTTATATGAGCTCCCATAGCTTCTTGGAAACTTGCCCAGAACTTTGAAGTGAAGAGGCTGCCACGGTCTGAACTGATCTCCTTCGGAATACCGTGGAATGATACAATTCTGGAGATATACAAGTCTGCTAACTGACTAGCAGTGATTGTCTCCTTGACTGGCAGAAAATGTGCAACTTTGGAGAATTGATCGATGACGACAAGAATAGCATCATGACCCTTTTGTGACCTGGGAAGGCCAGTGATAAGATCCATTTAAACCTTGTCCCACTTCCACTCAGGGGTAGGGAGCGGTTGCAGAATTCCAGCAGGTTTTTGATGTTCTGCCTTAACGCGACGGCAAACGTCACATTCGGCAACATAGCGAGCAATGTCTTGCTTCATTTTAGACCACCAGTACCGTTGACGGAGGTCACGATACATTTTGGTACTACCCGGATGAATAGACAGTGGTGTATCATGTGCCTCCTTCATAACTTTGTCTGTCATAAGTTCGAACCGGAGTACTACAATGCGATCTCTGAAGTACAAGGTTCCATCTTCAGCAAGCGAGAAATCTCTGGCCTTTTCAAGGACAAGATCCCTTTTCATCTGATCAACTTCAGCGTCCTTTGCTTGCGCAGACTTAATAGCTTTCTCAAGATTTGGCTATAGAACAAGAGTATTGAGAAAACCCTGTGGAACGATATGAAGGTTCAACTTGCGAAGTTCTTCATAAAGAAGGGGTTGAGCTCGCTGAACCATGAGATTGTTGCAATAAGACTTGCGGCTCAAGGCATCGGCCATAACATTAGCCTTTCCAGGGGTATATATAATACCGCAGTCATAGTCTGTAATTGTTTCCATCCATCTTTGCTGACGAAGATTCAAGTCTGGCTGAGTAAACAGATATTTCAGACTTTGATGATCCGTGTAGATCTCGCATCAATTACCGAGAAGGTAATGTCGCCATAACTTCAGTGCATAAATAACTGCAGCAAGTTCGAGATCATGCACTGGGTAGTTCTCTTCATGAGGATGCAACTGTCGCGAGGCATAAGCAATCACCTTGCGCTCTTGCATTAGGATACAGCCTAACCCTTGGTGAGAGGTATCGCAATAAATGACGAATTCTTTGCGAGAATCTGGAGGAGCAAGCACTGGAGCAGATGTCAGCTTGTCCTTGAGAGTTTGGAAACTTTCCTGACATTTGTCTGTCCACTCAAACTTAATGCCTTTGTGAAGCAGATTAGTCAGAGGCTTGGCAATCTTGGAGAAGTTCTCGACAAAACGGCGGCAATAGCTGGCGAGTCCGAGAAAACTTCTCACTTGCTTGAAATTCTTCGGAGGAGTCCAGTCAAGAATAGCCTGAACTCGCTCTAGGTTGACAGCAATACCATCCTTGGAAATCACATGTCCAAGGTAGGTCACTTCAGATAACCAGAATTCACACTTGGAATATTTGGCATATAGCTGATGCTCTCGAAGCTTTTCCAGAACAAGACGAAGATGTTCAGCATGTTCTTCCTTATTCTTGGAATATACCAGGATATCATCCAGATAAACCACGATGAATTTGTCGAGGTAATCCATGAAGATATAATTTATCAGGCGGGAGAACGTTGCTGGAGCATTAGTTAAGCCGAAAGACATGACAGTGTACTCATATGAGCCATAACGAGTAACGAAAGGGGTCTTCGGGATATCCTCTTCGCGGACCCGGATCTGATGGTAACCCAACCTCAAGTCGAGTTTAGAGAATACCGAGGATCCAGCAAGTTGATCATACAGATCGTTGATCCGAGGAAGTGGATACTTGTTCTGGATGGTTGCTTGGTTGATAGGTCGGTAATCTTGGACCAACCGATTTGTACCATCTTTCTTCTTGACAAAGAGAGACGACGCTCCCCAAGCAGAGGAACTAGTACGAATGAAACCCTTACGAAGTGACCTGTTGATTTCCTCCTTAAGCTCAAGGAGTTCATGCGGCGGCATCTTATAAGGACGCTTCGCAATAGGAGTAGTGCCTGGTTTCAAGTCGATGACAAACTCGACAGCTCTAACAGGGGGTACTCCTGGAAGTTCTTTTGGAAAGACATCTTGAAAGTCGTGAACGACTGGAATGTTTTCGATCCCCTCAAGAGGAGAAGCGTTCAACGCATTCAGGGCATAAATCTGAGCTTCGGCATTTTGAACGAGATGAGCATGATAGTTTACTATCTCATCCGAGGGGTGCAGAAGTTGTACGACTTTGGTGGCACAATTGATTAAGGCGGTATGAGCCTTCAACCAATCCATTCCCAGAATGAGGTCAACTTTGGAAGACTTCGAAATAATGGGAAAAGCATGGAATTCCAACCCTTCAATTTCAATGGTGACATTGGGGCTGAACATGGAGGCTTGGCATTGGCCCGCGGGAGTGTTTACCACTAACGGATGGTGCAACTTTTCATATCTAATGCCATGCATGTATGCAAAATCTTCGGAAATGAAAGAATGTGATGCTCCTGAATCAAATAAAATAGAAGCTGGTACTGAATTAACAAGAAGAGTACCCATCACAGTAGCTGGTTGGTCTTGATCTTCAGTCATATTAACATGATAAGCTTGACCACGACCATAAGAGGGTCTAGCATTAATGTTGCGAGGTTGATTGTTACCACGGCCATTACCACGACCAGCAGATGGAAGTGCCAACTGATTCTGATTCTGACGGCAGTCTTTAGCACGATGACCTGGACGACCACATGTAAAACACAGCCCATCATTGGGACGGGGAGCAGGAGCTCTAGGTGGCATAGCTTGAGGTCTTGGTTGCCTCGGAGGTGGAGGAGGCACACGAGGTGCAGCATAGGACGGCCTTGGTGCAAGAGCAGTTGGACGGTACATGCTGTGAGGAATCCAAATTCGGCGCTTCTGCGAAGACGAGCCCGAAGATGAGCCCACTTCACGGGTGCGCTTGAGTGCGTCCTTGTGATCCTTCAGACCAGTCTCAACCTAAATGGCCTTGTTTACCAGGGTGGCGAAGTCAGCGAAGTCTTGGACAAGGAGTGCTAGCTTGATATCAGGGTTGAGCCCTTCACAGAACTTCTCCTGTCTACGGGCATCAGTAGCAATATCCTCTTCAGCATAGTGAGACAATTCAAGGAACTCCTACTGATAGACCTCCACAGTCTTGCTGCCCTGAGTGAGGTTGCGAAACTCACGTTTCTTCCGGTCCATGACTCCTTGAGGAATGTAGCGGGCACGGAAAGCAGCCTGGAACTCCAGCCAGGTGACGATTGTTCCAACAGCTAGGGTACGCCTGTGACTGTCCCACCATTGTGCTGCGGGACCCTTCAGAAAGTAGGATGCAAAGGTGACATAGCTGGCAGGGGCAACATTGGCTGACTCCATCTCGTAAGTGATGTCACGGAGCCAGTCATCAGCATCAAGCGGCTGAAGTGAGTTGCGGAAGATAGTTGGGTTGAGGCGCACGAAATCTTGCAAGGTTATTGGGGTTGGCTGCTGGTTAGCATTTGGACGAGGAAACTGATCCATAAGCCCTTGCATGAATTGACGGTCCAGCTCAAACTGTTGCATCATTCCAGCCATATAGTCGGGCGGTGGTGGATTGTTGGCACCACGGCCATGACCTGCGGGTCTAACCATCCTGCTAAAATCAATAGGGGTAGTTTAGCAATGAGTATTGCAGGTGTATGGAATCATTCATGAAGTAACACGCACAACAAAGGAAGTGCAATAGATACAACACAATAGTCAAACATGACATACAGATCCATACATAGAGTCGGTTACAAGCCAGCGGTACAAGTTCGAAAAGGAAAAGCTAGACACACTAGGCGGCACGCAGGCACGCAGTGGAGGGATACAACAACGGGACATAGCGATAGCTACATCAACGTCGGAGAAAACCACTGAAGCCAGGCAACTGCAAGTGATGACGCAGGGTGCCCTCGACATGGGGATCCTGCGCTCCATGAACACTCTGGTGCAGAACCTGGTCCCGAACTGGAAGAAGAGGACCACGTGGAGGGGTATGTCCTCCAACAGCAGGCCACTCAAGACCTGGCGGCATCTCCGTCCTGCGCGGGTAAAGGATGTATTGAGGATGTATCCCTGCACTGACTGCTGGCAGCAACTGTGTTAGAGCATCGTAAAGACGAGCACGAGTGGCGTACAACTCGACAGCAAGAGCTCGGGCAGTGCGATCCAGAGCCTCGGTGTACTGTACTAAAACCTGCGGGTCATAACGACGTCGCACGTAAGGGGTACAGACAGCAGTGTAGTATCCACTCTCATCCCCAGCGGGGGCATACGGGATATATCTGAAAGCAGTCTCCTCCAAGCGGGTGTGCTCTCCACGGAGACGGGCAATAGCAGTATAGGCAGCATCATGGACTGCCATGTCAACATTCACTCCAACACCATGAAAGGTGTGCAACTCAGTGATGGAGTTATCCTGCTGATCAAAGATACGAACCACAGCGTGGTACTGCTCCTGGTTGAACTCGCGGTAGTCCTCGTAAACAGTGTACTTGGGGTACCAGCGATATCCCAGCCTGGTCAAGAGGTCGGCCAGAATAGCAGGGACCCCAGTTGCATCAACAGCCATAGTCTGGCGTACGAGCTGTCTTGCGGGACGCATCTGAAACAAGGGAGTGCAAGATGTCAAATGACCATGTGAGAAGCATATGATAACTTTGAAAGGAATCTTTGCAGATAATCCAGCTCTCAGGGTTGATGTGATCACGACAACCTAATGTTAGAGTTAGCAAAATCTTTAACCCGAATAGAAGAGAGATCGGAGTCCCAGAGTAAGGAAGAGGAATAAAAGATCCAAATTCCATCCACTGGCGACGTGGGCCCGTAAGCCACACAGCCATGTTAGTAAAACAGTTTTTCAAAGACTAGACTCAACTTCGGCCAAGGAGTTGGAGAGGGGGCTTCCTATAGGCAATCGGCTCTGATACCAACTTGTGACGCCCCCGACTCAATCGTGCACTAATCATACACGCAAATGCACACGATCAAGCCCAGGGACTCACGGGAAGATATCACAACACAACTTTAGACACAAAATAAAATAATACAAGCTTTATATTACAAGCCAGGGGCCTCGAGGGCTCGAATACATAAGCTCGAGTACAAGCGTTAGTGGAAGCAACAATATCTGAGTACAGACATAAAGGTTAAACAAGTTTGCCTTAAGAAGGCTGAGCAAAACAACGACACTAGATCGAAAAGGCGCAGGCCTCCTGCCTGGGGGCCTCCTATCTACTCCTGGTCGTCGGTCTCCACGTAGTAGTAGGCTCCGTCGGAGGGGTAGTAGTAGTCATCGACGGGGTCAGCTGGCTCCGGGGCTCCGTCATCTGATCGCAGAAATCGGGTATGGGGAAAAAGAGGTAGCAAAGCAACCGTGAGTACTCAACCAAAGTACTCGCAAGACTTACATCAGAACTATGCTAAGTATGCATCGGTATCAAAGGGAAGGGGCTGTATCTGTGGGCTATACTGCAGAAATGCCAGAATAGAGGGGAAGGTCTAGCCTATCGAAGACTAGCATCTTGCAGCATCTTGCAGCATTAGAAGAGTGCAGATTAGCATATAAAAGTAATAGTAACAAGTATAATAGTAGCCATGCCCAGAGATCCTTCCTCGACTCCCAGCGAGAAAGCGATCCCGGAGCTACTAAAATATTATTAAATAGTAGATCGAGATACTCTCCGAGCGTCCGTTACCGTGGACACGGCTATTTGAATATATATATATACTTCCCTGCAGGGGTGCACCAACTTACCCAACACGCTCGATTAACTCTGGCCGGACACACCTACTTGGGTCATGCCTGGCCTCGGCTGATCGACACGCCGTAGCCCTACCTAGGCTCAGCAGAGAGACCAGCACGCCGGTCTACACCCTAAGCGCTCAGGGATCTTGGGCCCATCGCCCTTTGCACTCCTGCGCGTTGCGAACGCGGCCGGGACCAGACCTAGCCCCTGTATACACACGCAAGTTGTCGCGGTCCACCCGGGCGCGCGCCGCTCAGTTGCTGACGTCTGAAGAACTTCGGCTGAAACATACGACGCCGAGTGCCCATACTATTCCCGCGTGGTGGTTAGTGCGAAAAGGCCAGAGGCCTACTCAGATCACATATCCTAACCCATTAGTGTGTTGGGAGCTCGCGGTGACGATAAGTGCTCCATGATTTGTGGTCCCGTCGCCCCGTCTCACGAACTTACGGCAAGGGTCAGGCCCAATCCCTCTCCTCCCTCTCATGAGGTGATTTGCCTGCCCGGCCGTGCCGCGTAATTATCTCACGGGTACCCTCACGGTCAACCCGACTCCACATCTCTCGCGGTACCTGATACGTCTCCAACGTATCTATAATTTTTTATTGTTCCATGCTATTATATTATCAATCTTGGATGTTTTAATATACATTTACAGCAATTATATATCATTTCTTGGGACTAACTTATTAACTTATGCCCAGTGCCAGTTGCTGTTTTTTTGCCTGTTTTTGGTTTTCCAGAATATCAGTAACAAACGAAGTCCAAATGCCACGAAACTTTTTGGAGATTTTTTTTTGGACATAACAAGTACTGGAAGCTTCGGGAGAGGGCCAGAAGATGAAGCAGTGGCCCATGAGGCACCAGGGCGTGCCCTAGGGGGGGCGCGCCCTGGTGGCTTGTGGGGCCCACACAGCTCCGTTTGACCTAATTCCACCACTATAAATTCTCTAAAATCGGGAAACCAACAAAGGAGTCCACGAAATACTTTTTCCGCCGCCGCAAGTTTCTGTTCTCGAGAGATCCCATCTGGAGGCCTTTTTCGGTACACCGCCGGAGGGGGAATCGATCATGGAGGGGCTCTACATCAACCTTGCTGCCCTTCCAATGATGCGTGAGTAGTTTACCACAGACCTTCGGGTCCATAGTTAGTAGCTAGATGGCTTCTTCTCTCTTTTTGATCTTCAATACAATGTTCTCCTCGATGTTCTTGGAGTTCTATCCGATGTAATCACTTTTTGCGGTGTGTTTGTTGGGATCCGATGAATTGTGAGTTTATGATCAGATTATCCATAAAATTATTTGAGTTTCCTCTGAACTCCTTTATGAATGATTATTATAGCTTCGTATTTCTTCTCCGATCTATTGATTTGGTTTGGCCAACTAGATTGATTTATCTTGCCATGGGAAGAGGTGCTTTGTAATGGGTTTGATCTTGCGGGGCTCAATCCCAGTGACAGAAAGGGACATGACACGTATGTATCGTTGCTATTAAGGGTAAAAAATATGGGGTTCATTCATGCGTGAGTCTACTTTGTCTACATCATGTCATCTTGCTTAAGGCGTTACTCCGTTCTTTATGGACTTAATACACTAGATGCATGCTGGATAGCGGTCGATGTGTGGAGTAATAGTAGTAGATGCAGGCAGGAGTCGGTCTACTTGTCTCGGATGTGATGCCTATATACATGATCATTGCCTTGGATATCGTCATGATTATTTGCTTTTCTATCAATTGCCCAACAGTAATTTGTTTACCCACCATATGCTATTTTCTTGAGAGAAGCCTCTAGTGAAAACTATGGCCCCCGGGTCTATCTAAATCATATATTAAAAACCCTAAAAGTACCTTGCTGCACTTTTACTTTATTTATTTTATTTTATATTTTAGTTCAATCTATCTATCTATCACATACAATTTAATCTTGCAATTAACCGTCGAGGAATTGACAACCCCTTGTTTGCGTTGGGTGCAAGGATTTGTTGTTTTGTGTGCAGGTGCTGCTAACGAGGTGTTGCATGATTCTCCTACTAGATTGATAACCTTGGTTTCATAACTGAGGGAAATACTTATCTCTATTGTATTGCATCTCCCTTCCTCTTCAAGGAATTACCAACGCAGCTCACAAGTAGCAGGAAGAATTTCTGGCGCCGTTGCCGGGGAGACATCATCAACATCTATCAAGTACCTACGCATAAACATTCATCTCCTTGCATTTATTTTATTTCCCTTTGCCTCTCGTTTTCATCTCCCCCACTTCTAAAAAATTTTATCGCAAAAACACAAAAATATTTTTACTTGCTTGCTTACTTTTATTGCCTTCATGTCGAACACACAAGAACAGAAACTAAAAGCAAAAATATAAGATACTATGGATCCACTTAAAGTTTTCTACTTGGATCATCTTCGATCCATTTGTGCTCGTGCTGAAACCCCAACTAGTTTAGTTAAGGGAAAATCTTTAAAGGAGCATGCTCATTTTGTGCGCCACCGTTTGTCTGGAAAAGGGAGACTCTTATGGCGTCAAATAAATTGTTTGCTATGCTATGCTATGCTTGGAATCTATGTGAAATTTATGATTTTACTTGTTGCTCTAAGAACCCTAAAAACACCTTTCCTACCTATGTGAGTTTAATGATAATGAAATCTTGTCTTCTTATGCCAAGGGTGTTTATAATTACTATGATATCGAACAAATTGAAGAATTTGTTTATTTTAAGGGTGCTTATGAAGTCGCTTCTTTTATTGAAAAGTATGATGTTACTCTCTACAAATCTGAAAATTTTGACATACTTAAATATTGCTATGAAAACTATGCTCCTAATGCCTATGTTAAAGAATTTATTGAGAGAATGTCTACTGCTTTCGAAGAGAATAATGATATGCATGAATCTATAGATAATTATGATTCCGTTGATTTGATTGAATTATCCCCTCTTGATGAACGTGATGCTTGCTATTCTTATGGCCACGATGCCAATATTAATTATGCTTATGAAAATGAACTTGCTATAGTTCCTTATGTTAAAAATGAAATTATTGCTATTGTTCCCATACTTGATAGCTCCTTGAATGAAAAGCATGATTGCAATGATGCTATTATAAATTCTACTAATGTCTACTGCGCTAATGATATGCAAAGCTACAAGCTTGGGGATGATAATTTTGTTATGTCTACTACTTATTGCAATGATCATGATTGGGGTGATAATGCTTTTTATGATCTTGAAAATTTATTTAAGCATCATGATGAGTATGATATTTGGAAGAGTGTCAACTCTAGGTAAAAATAATCCCACATATTTGGAGAATGTTCAATCTTATGAAATTTTTGATAAAAGTGGGTTTGGAGAGGTCAAGACTTTCGTTAATGATAATCCCACTATCTTGGAAGATTATAAAACTTTTATGCATGTGGATCATGAAGATGAAATTGTATATGATAGCTATATTGTTGGATTTGATTATGATCCAATAGGTAATTATTATGAGAGAGGAAAATATGGTTATAAAAAATTTCATGTCACTAAATTACCTCTCTTTGTATTGAAATTTTTAATGCTTCATTCTTCCTATTTGCATATGCTAGATATTGCTTGTCTTGATACTTTGTTTTCCTATAAAATGACTATGCATAGGAAGTATGTTAGACTTAAGTGTGTTTTTCATATGCTTCATGATGCTCTCTTTGTGTTTCTATTATTATCTTTCATGAGAGCGTTATTGAAATCTCAAGCCTATCTTCATGGCTATAAAGAAAGAGCCTGTTGGGAGACAACCCAATGAATAAAATAAGTTCTTGTGTGTTTTCACATTTATGCTACTGTTATGATTGTGTTTTTGTGTTTTAATTAGTGTTTGTGCCAAGTAAAGCCTTTGGGATGATTTGGAAGATAGTATAATTGATGCTGTTTGGAAAACAGAAAGTTTTGCGTACAGTGCTAGAATTTTAGTTCTGTACTGGAGCACCAGAAAAATCTGAAATTTTTACACAGTATTGGTATATGAATTTCCCACGTTGTCCTAATTTTTCAGAATTTTTGGAGTTACAGAAGTATGGATTTTAAATAGATCTCTACAGACTGTTCTGTTTTTGATGCACTGCTTGCTTGTTTTGATGAAACTATGGATTGTATCGGGGGGTATAAGCCATGGAGCTGTTAGAATACAGTAGGTATAATGAAAAAATAAAATATGAATGGGTTTGCAACAGTACTTAAGGTAGTGATTTGTTTTGTTATACTAACGGATCTCACGAAGGTTTTGTTGAGTTTTGTGTGATTGAAGTTTTCATGTTTTGGGTGAGATCACGATGGATGAAGGAATAAAGAGTGGCAAGAGCCTAAGCTTGGGGATGCCTGAGGCACCCCAACGTAATATTCAAGGAAGACTCAAGAGTCTAAGCTTGGGGATGCCCTGGAAGGCATCCCCTCTTTCTTCTACCAACCATCGGTAATTTTACTTGGAGCTATAATTTTATTCGTCACATGATATGTGTTTTGCTTGGAGCATCGTGTATTATATGAGTCTTTCATTTGTTTGCTTTTTAGTTTGTCACAATCATCCTTGCTGGACACACCTATTTGAGAGAGCCACACGATCATCATGATTTGCTAGAATATTCTATGTGCTTCACTTAAATTTTTTGAGCTAGGCAGTTGCTCTAGTGCTTCACTTAAATCTTTTTTAGCACGGCGGTGGCCATATTTTGAAGAAATATTTGAACTCTCATGCTTCACTTATATTATTTTGAGAGTTGATAAGATGAAATTTTGAAGAAATGTTTGCACTCTCATGCTTCACTTATATCTTTTTGAGAGTTGATAATAGCAATGGTAATTTGCACAAGATATGAATTTGGTCCCAAAGTGATGAATATTCAAGAGGGATATAATAAAAACTTTCATATAGATCATTGGATATGATAAGTGTGATTCCTTGCAATAGTTTTGCGATATGGAGATGATGATATGTGAGTCATGTTAGTGAGTAATTGTGATTTAGTAAGAATATCAGTGTTAAGGTTTGTGATTCCCTATGCATGCACATAAAGTCAATAGTTATGCAACGAAATTATATCCTACTTATGGTGCATTATTCGGTGTTAGTTATGTTCAATGCATGTTTATGACCATTTTCGCTTTTTGGTTGGTTGCTTCTCAATCTATTTTCTAGCCTTCATTTGTACTAAGCGGAAATACTGCTTGTGCATCCAAAATCCTTAAACCCAAGTTGGGCCAAATGAGTCCACCATATCTACCTATATGCGTATTTCAATGTCGTTCCAAGTAAATTTGCATGTGGCAACTCTAATTTTTCAAAATAATTTTCCGTTTTGTGTGCCCATACCGCTCATGAAGCGGCAGGGGGTGGCCATTATTTTCCATGCTAGGTGTGTTATTCTCACGATGAGTGTTTATTCACTTGTCATTGCACGAGAGAGTGGCTGGTAATAGGGATGCCCAGTCCCACAATGAATAAAAAATTAATAACAACAAAATTCCTTGGAAAGTGTTGGTATGGAGGGCACCCGTGGATACGGCTAGCCATGGATTGTGAAAGAATGGTGGAAAGGAAATAAACTTTACTTTCTGTTTGGGAACCGCCTATGATGTGTCTAGCATGGAAAATATTGGGAATTCTCGGTCGTTTTCGTTGACAGGAAAAGCATGCCTCTCAAAATAATTTTATCTCTCTAATTTAAGCTTTGAGCTCTGGCACATTTGCAAATCTCTGCTTCCCTCTGCGAAGGGCCTATCTATTTACTTTTATGCAATTTTTATTTTAATTTTGAGTCTCCATCTTCTCTTATAAAGCACCAACTAGAGAGCACTATTGTCATACTTGTGCATTGTGTGTAGCTAATATTGAGTGTGTTTCATGAATGGATCAATGATTGAGCATAATGGGCTAGGGATAACTTTCTTTAGCGTTGATATTTTGAAAGACATGGTTGCTTGTTAGCATGCTTGAGTATTTATATCTTCATGTCGAACTATAGACTATTACTTTGAATCATTCAAGTCCAAATGTCCATGCTATAAAAGAAAAGAATATATGATGAATATGATAGGTAGCATTCCACATCAAAAATTCTGTTTTTATCATTTACCTACTCGAGGACGAGCAGGAATTAAGCTTGGGGATGCTCATACGTCTCCAACATATTTATAATTTTTTATTGTTCCATGCTATTATATTATCAATCTTGGATGTTTTTATATACAATTACAGCAATTATATATCATTTTTTGGGACTAACCTATTAACTTAGTGCCTAGTGCCAGTTGTTGTTTTTTGCCTGTTTTTGATTTTCCAGAATATCAGTACCAAACGAAGTCCAAATGCAATGAAACTTTTTGGAGATTTTTTTCTGGACATAACAAGTACTGGAAGCTTCAGGAGAGGGCCAGAAGATGAAGCTCCGTTTGACCTAATTCCACCACTATAAATTCTCTAAAATCGGGAAACCAACAGAGGAGTCCACGAAATACTTTTTCCGCCGCCGCAAGTTTCTGTTCTCGAGAGATCCCATCTGGAGGCCTTTTCCGGTACTCCGCCGGAGGGAGAACCGATCACGGAGGGGCTCTACATCAACCTTGCTGCCCTTCCGATGATGCGTGAGTAGTTTAGCACAGATCTTCGGGTCCATAGTTAGTAGCTAGATGGCTTCTTCTCTCTTTTTGATCTTCAATAAAATGTTCTCCTCGATGTTCTTGGAGTTCTATCCGATGTAATCACTTTTTGCGGTGTGTTTGTTGGGATCCGATGAATTGTGAGTTTATGATCAGATTATCCATGAATATTATTTGAGTTTTCTCTGAACTCTTTTATGCATGATTATTATAGCTTCGTATTTCTTATCCGATCGATTGATTTGGTTTGGCCAACTAGATTGATTTATCTTGCCATGGGAAGAGGTGCTTTGTAATGGGTTCGATCTTGTGGTGCTCAATCCCAGTGACAGAAAGGGACAGGACACGTATGTATCATTGCTATTAAGGGTAAAAATATGGGGTTTATTCATGCATGAGTCTACTTTGTCTACATCATGTCATCTTGCTTAAGGCGTTACTCCGTTCTTTATGGACTTAATACACTAGATCCATGCTGGATAGCGGTAGATGTGTGGAGTAATAGTAGTAGATGCAGGCAGGAGTCGGTCTACTTGTCTCGGACGTGATGCCTATATACATGATCATTGCCTTGGATATCGTCATGATTATTTGCTTTTCTATCAATTGCCCAACAGTAATTTGTTTACCCACCGTATGCTATTTTCTTCAGAGAAGCCTCTAGTGAAAACTATGGCCCCGGGGTCTATCTAAATCATATATTAAAAACCCTAAAAATACCTTGCGGCACTTTTACTTTATTTATTTTATTTTATATTTTAGTTCAATCTATCTATCTATCACATACAATTTAATCTTGCAATTAACCGCCGAGGGATTGACAACCCCTTGTTTGCGTTGGGTGCAAGGATTTGTTGTTTTGTGTGCAGGTGCTGCTAACGAGGTGTTGCGTGATTCTCCTACTGGATTGATAACCTTGGTTTCATAACTGAGGGAAATACTTATCTCTACTGTACTGCATCTCCCTTCATCTTCAGGGAATTACCAACGCAGCTCACAACTAGCAGTACCCCTCGGGGTCGACCTGCCTTAAATAAGGGACTGAGGTAAATACATGGTATCCGTGTGTCCATAACATCTAGGGGGAAATCCGAGGAATCACCCTCGATGGATTCCCTCTCGATGTATCCGTCAAGGTGAACTTGCAGGAATCACCCCTGATGGGTTCACACTTGAGGGGATGTACGGCAGAGGCATCATCAGAGTTGGTGAAAGAGGAATCACCCTCGGTAACCCCAAACCGACTAGATATGCTACAGAGATATCATCAGGAGTGAGGTAGGAGGTATCACCCTCGGCACCCGATAGTAGCTCTGCAGAGTCATACAACTAAGGGGTGTGCGGTGCTGTGTTGGTCTCTGCACATCGATCGCGTTGATCGAAACATCCGGAAGCAAAGCATGGCAACACGGACAAGGGTGCGGGGCCACTGATGGATCACTATCCGGCCTATACTAAGCATATAGGACAATAGGTAAAGTATCAATAGCAGGTTACAAAATCAGGCTATGCATCAGAATAGGAGCAATCAAATACAGTAGCAAGATCTAATGCAAGCATGGGAGAGAGAAAGAATGGGCGGTATAGGAATGATCAAGGGGGTTTTGCTTGGCTGGAAGCTCTACGGTGAAAGAGGGGTCGTCGGTGGTGTAGCACTCCTCAGGGGTCTCGTCAGACTCGGGGTCTACCGGAGAGAAGAGGGGGAGGAAACCAATAAATACACGGCAAATAAATGCAACACAGATGCATGTCATGGCAATATACTGTGCTGGGGGTGATCTAACGCAGTGCTAAGTGTTACTGGCTGAGTGGGAAAATATCTAGGAATATTTTCCCGGCTTTAGGCATCTGTCAGACAGATGAACTGGAGGGGAAGGTTCTATGCTTGCAGTGTTGTGGCCATGTGACAGGTATGTGGATGGCATATTTCGATTCGTCTCATTTTTCTGATCAACTTTCATGTAGAAAACTTTTTCATCTGAGCTACGGTTGAATTTCTACGAATTTTCAAAGTTTTAAACAATTTTCTGAAATTCCTGGAATTAATTTTAATTCGAAAATAACACTAAATACTTTATTGCGTCAGCAGTACGTCAGGGTGACGTCATCAGTCAACACAGCCGGTCTAGGTCAAACCTGACCACTGGGACCCACATGTCATACACAGAGGGTTAAACAGTAATTAAATTAATTAAAGGGGGTTAATTAGCAGGTGGGCCCCATCTGTCAGTGACTAATTAGATTAACAGATTAAGTTTATTTAGAAAAGCAGTTAATTAGCGAGTGGGGCCCGCCTGTCAATGACTGGGGTTGCCCAGTCAGCAGGGTTGACCAAGTCAACCTAGTCAACGGGGCCCCTGGGACCCACTGGCAGTGTCCCAGGGTGGGCCCCAGGCCAAGCCACGTCGGCGGTGGCCGGCGACTCGCCGCTGGCGATGCCAAAACGCGCTGGAGGCCACTGGCCTCGTCGGAAATATCCTACGGGGCGCGGTTTGTGGCGTTCGAACGTGCGTTCGATGCCGCGTCGAACGGGGGTGGTGGTGTGGCCAGGGATGCAACGTAGCGACGATGGCGACCACCGTGGCGGACGCCGGCGTTCGGGCGAGATCGGGCAGGTTGCTACGGGGCTCGGGAGGTCCAACGGAGGGCACGGACGGCATCGCCGTGAGGTCCTGAGCACGACCGCGTGCCCAGCTAGCCATGACAGGGACAGAGGCGACGGCAGCGAGTGCAACGGCGGCGGCGAGCTACGGTGGCTATGGCAGCGAGGGCTACGGGCGTCGAACCGAAACACAAGCAGAGGGGAAACACGCGGCTGCTCACCTAGTAGGCACACGGAGGCCCGGCGAGAGCTTTGGAGCAGCAGGGGTGTGACGCCCCCGGCCCGACCGTGCACTAATCATACACGCAAATGCACACGATCAAGCCCAGGGACTCACGGGAAGATATCACAACACAACTCTAGACACAAAATAAAATAATACAAGCTTTATATTACAAGCCAGGGGCCTCGAGGGCTCGAATACATAAGCTCGCGAACAAGCGTTAGCGGAAGCAACAGCAGTATCTGAGTACAGACATAAAGTTAAACAAGCCTGCCTTAAGAAGGCGAAAACAAACAACGGCTCTGATCGAAAAGGCGCAGGCCTCCTGCCTGGGAGCCTCCTAAACTACTCCTGGTCGTCGGCGGTCTCCACGTAGTAGTAGGCTCCGTCGGGGTAGTAGTAGTCATCGGAGGGATCAGCTGGCTCCGGGGCTCCGTCATCTGATCGCAGCAATCGGGTATGGGGAAAAGGGGAAGCAAAGCAACCGTGAGTACTCATCCAAAGTACTCGCAAGACTTACATCAGATCTATTCTATTTATGCATCGGTATCAAATGAAGGGGCTGTATCTGTGGACTGGACTGCAGAAATGCCAGAATAGAGGGGAAAAGCTTAGCCTATTGAAGAGTAGCATCTTCAGCGTCTTGCAGCATTAGAAGAGAGCAGATTAGTACATAACATAAAGTAACAAGCATGTAGAAGCAAAGCCGAGAGATCCTTCCTCGACTCCCTGCGAGAAAGCGATCCCGGAGCTTACATATTAATTAACATGTATCCAGTTCAAGTTGTAGTAGATCGGGATACAACACTGAGCGTCCTGTTACCGTGGACACGGCTATTCGAATAGATAACTTCCCTACAGGGGTGCACTGCTATTACCCAACACGCTCGATTAACTCTGGCCGGACACACTTTTATCGGGTCATGCCCGGCCTCGACTGATCGACACGACGTAGTCCTACCTAGGCTCTGTAGAGAGGTCCCCGCCAGTCTACATCCTAAGTGCTCAGGGGTCTTGGGCCCATCGCCCTTTGCACTCCGGGTCATTATGCGACGAGCCGGGACGAGCACCACCTCATCCTGGATGGCACTGGCCCGACAGGCCCACAATGCTGAACTGGACATCTGACAGAGCTTTCGGCTGATACTTACGGCGCCGAGGGCCCCATTAAACCATTATCCCGCGTGGTGGTAGCGCGTATCGGCCAGTGGCCAACTCAGATCAAATACCCAAATCCGCTAGTGTTCTGGGAGCTCGCGGTGACGATCAATACTCCTGTCGCCCCGTCTCGAGGAAGTGCAACAAGGGTTAGGCCCATCCCTCTCTAGGGCGATCTCCGCCTGCCCGGCCGCGCCTCGTAGTTATCTCGCGGGTACCCTCCAGGTCAACCCAACTCTCAAGAGACTGTCGGGAACTTAGGTCCACCTCTACCGGGGTGGTACCGCATGTCCCTTCAGTCCCGCAGTAACAGTTAAAAGGGACAACAGTTAAAGGTAACCGTGTGTCCGTAACATCAAGGGAGGAATCCGAGGAATCACCCTCGATGGATTCCCACTCGATGCAACCGTCAAGTTGAACTCGGAAGAATCACCCTCGATGGGTTCACAATTGAGGGGTTGTACGACAGAGGCATCATCGGAGGTGGTGAAAGAGGAATCACCCTCGATAACCCACAACCGACTAGCTACACTACAGAGATACCATCAGGAGTGAGGTAGGAGGTATTACCCTCGGGCCTCGGCACTCGATAGTAGCTCTATAGAGTCGTACAACTAAGGGGGTGTGCGGTGCTGTGTTCGGTCAATACACATCGATCCCGTTGTTCGAAGCATCTGGTAGTAAAGCCTGGCAATACGGACAAGGGTGTGGGGCCACTGATGGATTGCTAACCAACCTATACTAAGCAATTAAGATAGCACGTAAGGTATCAACAGCAGTTACAAAATCAGGCTATGCATCAGAATAGGAACAATCAAATACGGTAGCAAATTCTAATGCAAGCACGGGAAAGAAGGAATGGGTGATATAGGAATGATCAAGGGGGTTTGCTTGCCTGGAAGCTCTGCTGAAAGGGGTTGGTCGTCAGGGACGTAGTCGTACATGGCAGCAACGTCGGTCTCCGGGCTATCGGAGAAAAGAGGGGGAAGAAACAATAAATATAAAGCAAACAAATGCACACAGATGCTTGGCATGGCAATAGGCTGTGCTAGGGGTGCCCTAAGGCAGTGCTAGGTATTTTAAACGGAGCGGGAAAATATCCGGGAATGTTTTCCCAGCTCTGAACACTATACATTTAGCGGTTTCGGTAGCAAATGTTCAACATTCAGTATGTTAGAGGCATGTGACAGGTATGTGGAGGGCATATTCGGATTCTTCATATTTTTCTGATCATTTTTCATATATAAATTATTTTCATCCGAGTTACGGTTTATTTCATTTTATTTTTCAAAGTTTTATTCATTTTTTGGAATTTCTGGAATTTATTTCTAATTCTAAATTAAATAGCAAAATGCTAAATGCACCCAGCACAGTGTACACAGAAGTGTACACAGTGGCTGACAGGTGGGGCCAGTTGACTAAGTCAACTGCCCAGTCAGCAGAGGCTGACATGTGGGTCCCAGTGCTGAGTCAGCATGCTGACTCAGCAGCCTTATCCAAATGAACAGTACCAGGATGGGTCCCACATGTCAGTGACTTAGTTAATTAACAGAGGTTAGTTTTATCTAATTAAGTTAATTAGTTGGTGGGACCCATATGTCAGTGACAGATTAATTAACAGATTAGTTTTAATTAGTAAATAGTTAATTAAAATGGTGGGGCCTACGTGTCAATGACTGGGGCCTGCCCAATCAGCCTGTTGACTCAGTCAACGGGTCAACTGGGTCCCCAGGCCCCACTGGCAGTGACTCGTGGTGGGGCCCAGAGGTCGGCCACATCGGCGTCGGCGCCGGAGAAAGCTCCGGCGACCACATACGCGACGGCGCGCCTCGAGTCTCGCCGAAAATCGCGTACGGTGGTCCATTTTGCGCGCAAGGGGGTTCGTTCGAACGCGGAGTCGACGCCGCGTCGATCTGCGGTGGTCTCGCGAGCTGTGGTGACCGGAGTTGAGCGGAGCATCATCGATGGCGGCGCCTGCGTTCGGACGTCGACAGATCTGTGGCTACGGGACTCGGGGAGGCGCGTGCGTGCGCGCATACGACTCCTAGGGGCACTAGGAGTTCGCCGCGGGGCTTGGGCATGCGTGACAGCGGCCCTAGCTACGACGGCGACTGGCAACGGCGGTGGAAGCTTCGGGCGGTCATGGCAGGGACGGCTACAGGCGCGGAAACGGAGAGAAAATAGAGGGGGAGGAAGCGCGTGCTCACAGCGAGGTCGCGCAGTGGCTCAGCTTGCTCGGGGAGGGCCGGAAGGCGACAATTCGGCGGTGGCGATCTCCGCCAACCGAGGAAGAAGATGTGGCTGAGGAGCTCGATGCAGGGGCTCCCGGCAAGCCGCAGTGAGCGTAGACGACGTGGGCGACGGCGGCGGTCCTCCTGGACATCGCCGTGCAACGCGGGGTGCTCGGTGGCCGCGGTGGTGGCGAGTGGCGGCGACGACCACGCTCGGGCGTGCGCGACCAGAGAGGGAGAGGGCGAGGGAGTGAAGAGGGGGGGTTTAGGGTTAGTGGGAGAGGGCGAGGGCGTCGCCCTTATCCCCCACGGCGACGGCACGGGCGCGGTGTCGAGCAGGCGAGGGGGGGCGGCTGCAGGTGAGCGCACGCGCGGCGACAGGGCACGGGAGTGAGCAGGAGGTTGATGGCGACGGTAGGTGGGCTCGGCCGCGGCTATAGGGGATGGGCTCTAGTGCACAGTAGGTTAGGCCCTTCTCTTTTATTCTTTTTCTGCTTTCTAATTTAGCTACTGTTTTCTATTAATTTTAGCTACCAAATGAATTATGTAAAATGTGAGACTTGTCCCAATAATTACTATGCAATATTTCCCACTGGCACAAAAAGTTTGGTAGTTGAATAATTTCTTTTGAATTTTGCTTAATTGAAAATTAATTAAAGTGGTTGTTAAAGTCACTATTTTAAATAGGTTAGGGCCATTTAAATAATTCAATTAATGTTGATTTTATTTTTATAATTGCTTTCGGAATTTTTGCAATATTATGAACTATTTTGTTTAATTATTTGAAGAAATAATAATTTGACTTGCATTTGAATTTTGAATTTGAACTTGAACTTGGATTATTTTCTAAATGCAATTTATTTAGGATGATCATGATGACATGGCTAATTAATTAGCTTAATGACAGGGTTGAGATCTGGGGATGTTACAAGGGGCGATGGAATCGACGACGAACGGCGGCGGGGATCCGAGGATGAAGACGAGCTCGGGGCAGCGTTCGGGGACGTCCGGCGACGTGTGGCTCAACGAGGAGGCGTAGGCGACGGAGGCGGAGCTCGGGGCAGGTCGGTGAGGCGAGAGGCGGTCGGTGGCCGCAGGATCGACGTGGCGACGGCTGCGCTCGGGTGTGCTCGAATGCGAGCGAGAGAGGGCGAGGGACGAGGCGGAAGTGGGTGAGGGCGATGACGAGGCCGAGGGGCGCGTCCTTATCCCCTCGGCAGCGCCTGTAACAGCGCCGTGTCGCCATTTCGCCGGCGCGCGTGCGCGGCCACGGGCGCGGCGACACGCGCGGAGAGAGAGGCGGGAGGAGGAAGAGAGAGAGAGGTGGGCTGGGCCGGTGCCACTGTGCACTTAGGCCCAGTAGTTTTAGGCCTTTTCCCTTTTTCTTTTCTGTTTCTTTTTACAGAATTGTTTTGCAATATTTTTGAGTTGCCAAATGACTTTTGTAAAATATGTGACTTGGCCACATAATTACATTGCAATATTTGACACTGCCACGTAAAGTTTGGAAGGCATTTGAATTCATTTGAATTTTTCATAAATGAAATGGCATTTAAAATGCTGAAATGGCACTGATTTAATTGCTATAATCCATTTTAGCAATTCAGTGATGTTGTTTTCCTTAACAAATAATTGTTATGGAATATTTGCTAAATGATGAACTATTTTGCAGCAAATTTTGTGCAACTTCAAATTTCACTTATAATTTGAATTGAATTCAGTGGTGGAATTTGAAATGAGATATGAATCCAATATGATCAAGCATTGTAAATCAAGGTGACTTAGCATAATCATTAAGGATCACTGTAGCTCATTACATAGGGGTGTTACACAGAAGATACTGGTCACACTTATCTTCGAGGAACGGGATAATGCCGACATTGTTCGCCAAATAATAAAAATCATCGAAAATCCCCGCATCCCTCAAGAACGTGTTGCATGGCCATTCGCACGGCCGCACCTCGGCCGCACGAGGAAGATGATACTTGGGCTTAGGAGCCTCCTTGGGGTTCCTGCTCGAAGAACCCCTCAACCTCCACTTGAGCATTTTCTTTTTCTAAAATTTTTAGTGACTCAAAATAAAAGTGAACGAAACTCAACAAAATTTATAGCAACTACTCCTACAAGTATCTAGAGGCTATATCATGTATCAAAACTACTTTGGACCATACAAATTCAACATGCAAGCTCATAAACATGGTCACCACAGCAGCAAAAATTTGCAAAGTATAAAGCACTAGAACAAAAACTAATTGGAGCATTGGAGGAGTCACATACCAAGGAGTAATTCCTCAAAACAGTTTTGGAAATGGGGTTCCGAGCAAGGAAATCGAAAATCACAGCAAAATGAGCAAGAACACGGGCTTGGGAGCAAGTTTGATTTTTTCTGGAGGAAGAAGAAGGAGATGGGCGGCTGGCATAAGTGAGTGGATCCCTGTGGGACCCACAAGCCTGCTGGGCGCGCCCAGGGGGGTGGGCACGCCCTGTGGGCTTATGGCTCACAGGTGCACCCCCCTGGGGTGTGTTCAGTGCCAATAATTCTTAAATATTCTGGAAAAAAATCATACTAAATTTTCATGGCATTCTGAGAACTTTTATTTTTGGGACATTTTTTATTGCACGGAAAATTCAGAAAACAGGATAATCATGGCATTTTATTTTATTCTACTAAAATAACAGAGAGCAAAAGGTGGGTACAGAAAGTTGTGCTTACTAAATTCATCGACCACATGCCCTTCAAAAAGAATCCATTAATAAGGTTGATCAAGTCTTATTAACAAACTGTTTCCGAATGGCATGAAACCGAAGAATCTTCGTATAACACTAAGTTACCTTAATGGGGATATGCATCTCCCCAACAATAAGAATTTCATATTTCTTTTTGATAGTAGGAAGAGGGAATTTGAAACCTCCAATAGTGATTGTCGAAACCTTTTCAATACAATTGATACCATTCACCGAACTTTGTTTCTTTGGAAAATAAACTGTATGCTCATTACCATTGGCATGAAAAGTAACCTTGCTTTTGTTGCAATCAATAACAGCCCCTGCAGTATTCAAAAAAGGTCTACCAAGGATAATCGACATGTTGTCGTCCTCGGGCATATCAAGAATAACAAAGTCTGTCAAGATAGTAACATTTGCAACTACAACGGGAACATCCTCGCAAATTCCAATAGGTATAGCAGTGGATTTATCAGCCATTTGCAAAGATATTTCAGTAGGTGTAAGCTTATTCAAATCAAGTCTTCTGTATAAAGAGAAAGGCATAACACTAACACCGGCTCCCAAATCACATAAAGCAATTTTGACATAACTTCTTTTAACGGAGCATGGTATAGTAGGTATTCCGGGATCTCCTAATTTCTTAGGTATTCCACCCTTAAAAGAATAATTTGCAAGCATGGTGGAAATTTCAGCTTCAGGTATTTTTCTTTTATTTGTGACAATATCTTTCATGTATTTAGCATAGGGAGACATTTTCAACATATCAATCAAGCGAGTGCGCAAAAAGGAAGGTCTAAGCATTTCAACAAAGCGCTCAAAATCTTCCTCATCCTTATTTTTAGATGGTTTAGTAGGGAAAGGCATAGGTTTTTGAACCCATGGTTCTCTCTCCATTCCATGTTTTCTAGCAACAAAGTCTCTTTTATCATATCTTTTATTCTTAGGACGTGGGTTATCAAGATAAACAACAGGTTCTATTTCTACATCATTATCTGGTTGAACATCAACATGAACATCATCATTATCATTATCATTATCCCTAGGTGTATGCTCATTAGCAGATTGTGTCTCGGCATCAGAAATAGAAACATCATTTTGATTCTCAGGAGGTTTTTCTATCTCAGGTTCACTAGTAGCATGCAAAGTCCTATCATTTTTATTTTTCTTCTTAGATGGACTAGATGCATCAATATTGTTTCTTTGAGAATCTTGTTCAATTCTTTTAGGATGACCTTCAGGATACATAGGCTCCTGAGTCATTCTACCTCCTCTAGTAACAACTCTAACAACATGACCATTCTTTTAATTATTCATCTCATCAAGCAAATCATTTTGTGACTTGGCTATTTGTTCTAACTGAGTCTGAACCATAGAAGCATGTTTACTCAAGCATTTAACATCATTAGCAGTTCTAAACATCAAATCACTCAATCGTTCAATCATGATGGCATTTCGTTTTAGTTGATTGCTAACATACACATTAAAGTGTTCCCGTTTAATGATGTAATTATCAAACTCATACGGGCATTGACTAGCAGATTTATTATACGGAATATCACCTTTATCAAATCTAGTGAGAGAATTTACCTCCACTACCTGTGTCGGGATGTCGAGCCCATGTATTTCTTCAATAGGTGGTAAATTCTTAACATCTTCAGCTTTAATACATTTTTCCTTCATAGATTTCTTAGCTTCTTGCATATCTTCTGGACTGAGGAATAGAATACCTCTTTTCTTCGGAGTTGGCTTAGGTGGTGGTTCAGGAAGTATCCAATCATCGGCATTTCTCAATATATTATTCAATAGTACTTTAGCCTGTCCAATAGTTTGTTCCCTGAAAACACAACCAGCACAACTATCTAGGTAGTCCCTAGAAGCATCGGTTAGTCCATTATAAAAGATATCAAGTATTTCATTTTTCTTAAGAGGATGATCAGGCAAAGCATTAAGTAGTTGGAGAAGCCTCCCCCAAGCTTGAGGGATATTCTCTTATTCAATTTGCATAAATTTGAATATTTTCTGTAAGGCAACTTGTTTCTTATGAGCAGGAAAATATTTCTCAGAGAAGTAATAAATCATATCCTGGGGACTACTCACACATCCAGGAGCAAGAGTATTAAACCATTTCTTAGCATCACCTTTTAATGAGAAAGGAAACAACTTAAGAATATAGTAGTAACGAATCGTTTCCTCATGACCAAATAGGGTGGCAATATCATTCAACTTAGTAAGGTGTGCCACAACAGTTTTAGTTTCATAACCATGAAAAGGATAAGATTCAACCAGGTAATTAACTCAGGATCGACAGAGAATTCATAATCCTTATCAGTAACAAATACGAGAGAGGTAGCAAACTTAGGATCATATTTCATTCTCTCCCTCATAGATTTTTCTTTCAACTCAGCAAGCAATTTTCTAACCTCATCTCTATCATTACAAGCAAGAATTGCCCTAGCTGTCTCCCTATCAAAAACATAACCATCAGATGTCTCAGGCATTTCAACTCTAGTAGGAGAGCTAGGCATAATAGGTGAATCATAATTTTCAAGAGTTTCAACATTTTCAATTCCTTTAGCTTTAGCAATTTGTTCATCAAGAAATTCACCAACTGGCACAGTATTATCAAGCATAGTACTAGCATCATCAATAATTTCATTCATAGCAGAAGTAGTATCATCAATAACTTGTGACATATCAGAGTGAATAGCAGGTGGTGTCGCAAGCCTACTCAAAACAGAACGTGAATCAAGTGCAGAGTGTGATGGCAGTTCCTTACCTCCTCTAGTCATAGAGGTGACGATGTTGGTCTTAGCTTCTTTCAGATTCTTCATAGTGATCAACAGATATAAATCCCAAGTGACTCAACAGATAGAGCTATGCTCCCTGGCAACGGCGCCAGAAAAAGGTCTTGATAACCCACAAGTATAGGGGATCGCAACAGTTTTCGCGGGTAGTATTTCACCCAGATTTATTGATTCTACACAAGGGGAGCCAAAGAATATTTGCGAGTATTAGCAGTTGAGTTGTCAATTCAACCACACCTGGAGAACTAAATATCTGCAGCAAAGTGTTTAGTAGCACAGTAGTATGATAGTTTCAATAGCAGTAGTAACAGTAGCAATAGAAACAGTAACAATAGCGGTTTTATAGTGATTGTAACAGCAAGAGCAACGAAAGTAACTTAGCAAAGATCAATATGTGAAAAGCATAGGCATTGGATCAGTGATGGATAATTATGTTGTATGACATTCATCATGTAACAGTCACAACCTAGGGCGATACACAATAGCTCCAATTCATCAATGTAATGTAGGCATGTATTCCATATATAGTCATACGTGCTTATAGTAAGAACTTGCATGACATCTTTTGTCCTACCCTCCCGTGACAGCGGGGTCCATAAGGAAGTCTAAGGGATATTAAGGCCTCCTTTTAATAGAGAATCGGAACAAAGCATTAACACATAGTGAATACACGAACTCCTCAAACTACGGTAATCACCGGAAAGAATCCCAATTATTGTCACCTTGGGGTATGCGGATCATAACACGTAATAGGTGCATATAACTTGCAAGATAGGATCAAGAACTCAAATATATTCATGAAAACATAGAGGGTTCAGATCTGAAATCATGGCACTCGGGCCCTAGTGACAAACATTAAGCATAGCAAAGTCATAGCAACATCAATCTCAGAACATAGTGGATACTAGGGATCAAAGCCCTAACAAATTGACTCGATTACATGGTAAATCTCATCCAACCCATCACCGTCCAGCAAGCCTACGAAGAAATTACTCACACACGGCGGTGAGCATCATGAAATTGGTGATGGAGGATGGCTGATGATGATGACGGCGTCGAATCCCCCTCTCCGGAGCCCCGAACGGACTCCAGATCAGCCCTCCCGATGAAGAACAGGAGGTGGCGGCGGCTCCGTATCGTAAAACGCGATGATTCTTTCTCTCTGATTTTTTTCTCCATGAATAGGTACTTATAGCACTGGAATTAGGGTAAACGGAGTTGGCAGGGGGCCACAAGCCTGCCAGGCGCGCCCTAGGGGGGTGGGCGCGCCCCCAGGCTTGTCGCGCCTGGTGGGCCCCCCTCTGGTGGATCTTTGCATCAGTATTTTTTATATATTCTGAAATAATTCTCCGTAAATTTTTAGGTCCATCCGAGAACTTTTATTTCTGCACAAAAATAACACCATGGCAATTCTGCTGAAAACAGCGTCAGTCCGGGTTAGTTCCATTCAAATCATGCAAATTAGAGTCCAAAACCAGAGCAAAAGTGTTTGGAAAACTAGATACGATTGGGATGTATCACTCCCGTCCTTCTTAGGCCCTTGAACGTCCCAGATGTGAAGCACTCCCTCACGCATCTCAATGGTTTGAGGGTGTTTCATCACCTCCGGAAGGTAAGGGTTGATGACCTTCTCGTAGAACTTGTCCTTGGACGAACTTGGAGGCGCCATGGCGATTTAGATCTGTCAGAAAAACAACCCGAAACAAGAACAGAGGAGAAACTTGCGATACGGTGGTCAAAACATCCGAGAGTATATATAATGAATTTTTTTCGTGCAGGACAAGTAATATGGAAAGAAAACGAAGTCGGGAAAGTCCACGGGGGAGCCACAAGCTCGCACGGCGCGCCCTGGAGGGTAGGGCGCCCCCCCCCCCCCCCCCCGAGCTTGTCGCTTCCTCGTGCACTTTCCTGATTGTTTACTATTTTTCTAATTTTTTATATATTCCGAAACAAACAAAAAGTACTTTTATGGAACTTTTGGAGTCGGTTTACTTACCGTATCACATACCTACTCCTTTTCAGGGTTCTGGAGCGTTCCGGAAGGTCTCTTTTATGTGTTCCTCTGGTGTCATAGTTTGAATAATATTTGTTTCCATGTTAATGGCCGTACCTGAAATATAATGTTTAATTCTTTGCACATTAACTAATCTCGGATTAGTGCCTTCGGCGTTGTTGATTTTGATAGCCACGGAGCGATAAACTTCTTCAACGATATATGGTCCTTCCCATTTAGAGAGAAGTTTTCCTGCAAAGAATCTGAAATGAGAGTTGTACAATAGAACTTGATCACCTACTTTAAATTCCCATTTTTGGATTCTTTTGTCATGCCATCTTTTAACCTTTTCTTTAAACAACTTGGCATTTTCATAGGCTTGGGTTCTCCATTCATCTAAAGAGCTAATATCAAACAACCTCTTTTCACCGGCAAGTTTAAAATCATAATTAAGTTCTTTAATTGCCCAGTAAGCTTTATATTCCAACTCAAGAGGTAAATGATATGCTTTCCCATAGACCATTTTATATGGAGACATACCCATAGGATTTTTATAAGCAGTTCTATAAGCCCATAATGCATCATCAAGTTTCTTGGACCAATTCTTCCTGGATCTATTAACAGTCTATTGCAAAATTAAATTTATTTCCCTATTACTAAATTCAACTTGACCACTAGACTGAGGATGATAAGGAGATACAATTCTATGGTTAACATCATATTTAGCTAGGAGTTTACGAAATGCACCATGAATAAAATATGAACCACCATCAGTCATTAAATATCTAGGGACTCCAAACCTCGGAAAAATAACTTCTTTAAGCATTTTAATAGATGTGTTGTGATCAGCACTACTAGTTGGAATAGCTTCCACCCATTTAGTAACATAATCAACAGCAACTAGAATATGAGTATATCCATTAGATTTAGGAAAAGGTCCCATATAATCAAAACCCCAAACATCGAATGGTTCAATAACAAGTGAATAATTCATACGCATTTCCTGACGTCTACCAATATTACCAATTCTTTGACATTCATCACAAGAAAAGACAAACTTACATGCATCCTTAAAGAGAGTAGGTCAATAAAAATCAGACTGTAATACCTTATGTGCAGTTCTGTCTCCTGCATGGTGTCCTCCGTATGCTTCGGAATGACACTTCTGTAGGATTAGTTCTTGTTCATGCTCAGGTACACAACGTCTAATAATACCATCTACTCCTTCTTTATATAAATGTGGGTCATCCCAAAAGTAATGTCTTAAATCAAAGAAGAACCTTTTCTTTTGTTGGTATGTAAAGCTAGGTGGTATATATTTAGCAACAATGTAATTAGCATAGTCTGCATACAAAGGATTATTACAAGAAGTGGAAGCATTTATAACAGCTAATTGCTCATTAGGAAAATCATCATTAATAGGAAGTGTGTCATCAAGAACATTTTCCATCCTAGACAAATTATCTGCTACAGGGTTTTTAGCTCCCTTTCTATCAACAATATGCAAATCAAACTCTTGTAGTAATAAAACCCACCTAATCAGTCTAGGTTTAGCATCTTTCTTTTCCATAAGATATTTAATAGCAGCATGATCGGTGTGAATGGTAACTTTAGAATCAACAATATAAGCTCTGAATTTATCACATGCAAACACAACTGCTAAAAATTCTTTCTCAGTAGTATCCAAGGTATTACTAGCATAATGAATAACATTCAATTTCTTATCAGCTCTTTGACCTAGAATAGCTCCAATAGCATAATCACTAGCATCACACATAATTTCAAAGGGTAGGTTCCAATCAGGCGGTTGAACAATGGGTGCAGAAATCAAGGCTTTCTTAAGTATTTCAAAGGCTTCTACGCAATCATCATCAAAAACGAATGGAGCATCTTTTTGCAAAAGATTAGTAAGAGGCCTAGAAATTTTAGAGAAGTCTTTTATGAACCTTCTATAGAAACCAGCATGACCAAGGAAACTTCTTATACCTTTGATATCTTTAGGACATGGCATTTTCTCAATTGCATCAACTTTAGCTTTATCTACCTCAATACCTCTTTCGGAAATTTTATGCCCAAGGACTATACCTTCATTAACCATAAAGTAACACTTCTCCCAATTCAAGACAAGATTAGTCTCTTCACATCTCTGCAAAACTCAGTCAAGGTTGCTTAAGCAATCATCATAAGAGGTTCCGTAAACGGAGAAATCATCCATGAATACCTCAACAATCTTTTCAAAAAAATCAAAGAATATAGCAGTCATACATCTTTGAAAGGTAGCCGATGAATTGCATAAACCAAAAGGCATACGTCTATAAGCATAAGTTCCAAAAGGACAAGTAAAAGTGGTTTTCTCTTTATCTTCTTTTGATACAGGTATTTGAGAAAAACCAGAATATCCATCTAAGAAGCAAAAGTGTGTATGCTTAGATAATCTTTCTAACATTTGATCAATAAAAGGCAAAGGATAATGATCTTTCCTAGTAGCTTTGATTAATTTTCTGAAATCAATTACCATCCTATAACTAGTTACAATTCTTTGTGGGATAAGTTCATTTTTATCAGTAGGAACAACAGTAATGCCTCCTTTCTTAGGGACACAATGAACAAGACTTACCCATCTACAATCAGCTATAGGATAAATTATACCTGCCTCCAGAAGCTTTAATATTCCAGTTCTTACCACTTCCTTCATCTTAGGATTCAAACGGTGTTGATGATCAATGATTGGCTTGGCATCAGGCTCCATATTAATCTTGTGCTGGCATAAAGTGGGACTAATGCCCTTAAGATCATCAAGAGTATATCCAATAGCAGCACGGTGCTTCCTCAAAGTTTTAAGTAATCTCTTTTCTTCATGCTCTGAAAGGTTAGCACTGATAATAACAGGATATATCTTCTTTTCATCAAGATAAGCATATTTTAGTGTATCAGGTAATTTTTTTAGTTCAAACACATGATCACTCTTAGGTGGGAGAGGATCTCCCAAAGTGTCAACATGCAAATTGTTTTTAAGGATAGGTGCTTGTCTAAAGAATATTTCATCTATTTCATTTCTTTCATTCATATGCATATCATTTTCATGGTCTAGCAAATATTGTTCTAACGGATCTGTAGGAGGAACAACAATAGAAGCAAGACCAATAATTTCATCTTTATTAGGCAATTCTTTATCATGGGGTTGTCTACGAAACTTAGAACAATTAAATTCATGCGATACATCACCAAAATTAACACTAGCCATTCCCTAGTGCAATCAATCTTAGCATTAACTGTATCCAAGAAAGGTCTACCAAATATAATGGGACAAAAATCATCCTGTGGTGATCCAAGAACAAGAAAATCAGTAGGGCATTTGATCTTACCACACAAGACTTCAACATCTCAAACAATCCCAAGTGGTGAAATAGTGTCTCTGTTCGCAAGCTTAATAGTAACATCAATATCTTCAATCTCAACAGGTGCAATATCATTCATGACTTCTTGATAAAGAGAAAACAGAATAGCACTTACACTAGCACCCATATCACATAAACCATGATAATAATGATCTCCAATTTTAACAGAAACAATAGGCATGCCAACAACAGGTTTGTTTTTATCAGCCTGGTTCTTGTTTAGCAATCCTAGTTGCTTCCTCACAAAAGTATATAACATGTCCATCAGTATTATCAACCAAAAGATCTTTAATCATTGCAATATTAGGTTCAAGTCTAATTTGTTCAGAGGGTTTAATTGGTTTAATATTACTTTTATTAACCACAGTTGAAGCTTTAGCATGTTCCTTAATCCTAACAGGGAAAGGAGGTTTCTCAATATAAGCAGTAGGCACAATTGGATCAACATTATAAATAATTATGTAACGACCCAGTTCCGATAAGGATCCAAGTCTCTGTGGTTACGGTGCTATTCCCTGGATCAGTAGCTAGCACACACAGTACTCGATGAAATAATAGAGTTCAATCACACACTTTATTGCATCGATAATCCTCAAAAGAGTATTTATTACAATAATATGGCTGAAGGCCATCTAAGATAAATAACTGCAGAAGCATCGAAGATAAATGAGTCCATCCAACTCCACGGGCAAAACTGAGTGCAGAACAACGACCTATCGCACCTTACTCTTCGTCGAAAAAATCTGCAACATGAAACATTGCAGCCACAAAGGGTCAATACATTGAATGTATTGGCAAGTCACACCCAAGGTATTAAAACAGACCTATCATCTATATGCAAGGATATATCAAGTGGAAGGCTCTAAGTTTTATTTTGCGTAAAGCCAATTTTGTCCTAATTCTACTCCCTAGTAAAGTTTTGTTTCAACTTAATTAACCTATTGTTAAATTGGACCGCCTCCAATTTAACCCGCCTATGAGAGCCTCCGAGGAGCATAGGTTCCCAATTGTTATTACCATGAGAGCCCCCGATGATCATGGTTTAATTAAACCCACTTCATATTATAAATTTGAGATGAGAAGATCTTCCAAAGGTTTCAAGTCCAGTTGCTCAAAATTGTCTATAACCGGGGACACGGCTAATCGATTAGTTTTACACTCTACAGAGGTTTGCGCACTTTTCCCCACAAGACTCGACCACCTCCTTGGTCGGAAGATCGAGACAAAGTCTTTCGGATGTGTTCCCCTTAACCCTGGATAGGCCGGTACACCTATATTCCTCTACATCTGCTAGCCTACCCTGGAAAGGCTCACACAACATACTCAACTAGGCCAGAGACCATAATGGCTTGTGGCTGCGCACGGAAGCTACTTGATATGAAACATGTCCAACCTTTGTGAACCTGGGCGGCATTCCCCACCTTTCCTGAGTAATGCAGAGCCTCCCGGAGGATACATACTTGCCGACTGGTCCCGACAAACCTTTCCGCCCAGATGATTGATTAATTGGTATTGCAGAGCCCCCGGGGAAATACAATACATGTAAGTTGTTAATGTAGTCATTGCTTAAGTTCTCTCACAACTTTCATGAATCACACGGTACCCAATCCACGTCTACCATAGCAAGGCTAAGCAATAACTACAATATAACGATTCCCAATGTGGTGGCAAAGATTATCAGGATCAGGCTAAACATATGGCTATCCTATCTGGGTTTAACATAGCATAGTAGTCCTACACATGCATACTACTGTGTGATAGAAGGCATTACATGCAAAGTAAAACATAGGATTGGTATGATCAAAAGTGCAACTTGCTGATACGTCTCCAACATATCTATAATTTTTTATTGTTCCATGCTATTATAGTATCAATCTTGGATGTTTATTATGCAATTATATATCATTTTTTGGGACTAACCTATTAACCTAGTGCCCGGTGCCAATTGCTGTTTTTTGCCTGTTTTTTGGCTTTTCAGAAAATCAATATCAAACAGAGTCCAAACAGAGAAAAAACTTTGGATTAATTTTTTCTGGACCAGAAGGGGCCCTAGAAGGTTCGGGAGAAGACCAGACGAGTCACGAGGGAGCGACAAGCTCAGGAGGCGTGCCCAGGGGGGTAGGCGCGCCCCCCAGGCTTGTGGGCCCCTTGTGGCACCTCTTGACCTAATTCCAAGCCTATAAATTCTCAAATATTCCCCATATACCAGAGAGCCACCTCGAGTAACTTTTCAGCCGCCGCAAGATTCTGTTCTTCCGCGATCCCATCTGGAGGCCTTTTCCGGCAATCTGCCGGAGGGGGGATCGATCACGGAGGGCTTCTTCATCAACCTTGCTGCCCTTCCGATGATGTGTGAGTATTTTACCACAGACCTACGGGTCCATAGCTAGTCGCTAGATGGCTTCTTCTCTCTCTTTGATCTTCAATACAATGTTCTCCTCGATCTCTTTGGAGTTCTATCCGATGTAATCTTCTTTTGCGGTGTGTTTGTTGGGATCCGAAGAATTGAGGGTTTATGATCAGATTATTCATGAGAAATATTTGAGTCTTTTCTGAACTTATTTATGCATGATTGTTATAGCTTTGTATTTCTCTCCGATCTATCCGTTTGGTTTGGCCAACTAGATTGATTTATCTTGCAATGGGAGAGGTGCTTTGTGATGGGTTCAATCTTGCGGTGCTCTATCCCAGTGATAGAAAGGGACAAGACACGTATTTGTATTGTTGCCATTAAGGATAAAAAGATGGGGTTTAATCATATTATTTGAGTTTACTTTGTCTACACCATGTCATCTTGCTTAAGGCGTTACTCTGTTTTCATTAACTTAATACCCTAGATGCATGCTGGATAGCGGTCGATGGGTGGAGTAATAGTATTAGACGTAGGCAGGAGTCGGTCTACTTGTCTCGGACATGATGCCTATATACATGATCATTGCCATGAATCCGTCATAACTATGCGCTTTTCTATCAATTACCCAACAGTAATTTGTTTACCCACCGTATGCTATGCGTTCGAGAGAGAAGCCTCTAGTGAAAACTATGGCCCCCGGGTCTACTTTTATCATATATAAAATCCAAAAATACCTAGTCGCAATTTTATTTCCTTTATTTTATTTTCCAATTTATTTATCTATCTATCACTATCAGAATTAATCCTTGCAAGTAACCGCCAAGGGGATTGACAACCCTCTTGTTTGTGTTGGGTGCAAGTATTTGCTTTTGTGTGTGTAGGTGCTGCTAACGAGGTTCTGTGTGGTTCTCCTACTGGATTGGTAACATTGGTTCTTAACTGAGGGAAATACTTATCTCTACTGTACTGCATCATCCTATCCTCTTCGGGGGAATCCCAACGCAGTTCACAAGTAGCAGGAAGAATTTCTGGCGTCGTTGCTGGGGAGACATCACCAAAACCTATCAAGTACCTTCGCATAAACTATCATCTACTTGCTCTTATTTTCATTTGCCTTTTTATTTGCATTTGCCTCTCATTTTCATCTCCCCCACTTCTAAAACAAAATTTACAAAAACACAAAAATATTTTATTTGCTTGTTTGCTAGTTTGCTTGCTTTGCTTGAATTTGCTACCATGTCTGAGTTTGTTATCGAAAAAGGTAATGATGGTAAAATCTCTAAGATAGAAATTCCTGCAAACTTGGAGAGTAAAAATTTTGTGACGGGACGTGGGAACATCACAGGGAAAAACATTATCCAGGAATTCTTACTTGCATTGGAACTTTGGCTTGCAGTGATGTTCCTATCCTTAAAAGAACCAGTAGTTACGCCGAAGCTATTTCTGAACTTGTTCTTAAGCTTGAAAGAAGATTTATACGTACTCATCCCACTTTGCAAAGATTGTTTTATGAGTTACCTGTTATAAATAACCCTAAGGCTAAAAAGATAGCTACTCTTGTCCTTATGAATGAATTCGATTACATAGTGCAAGAAGCAAGAGAGATCTTTGATTTTTATAATATGAGTCATGAATACCCTGTGATAGATGAAATTCTATATAATGAAGATTATATGATGAGGCATGTGTTTGGTGACAATCATACTTATGATGAAAATACTAAAAAGGAAGTCCCCCCTTTACATATTATTCAACAAGTTTTTAATGGTATTAACCGGAAATATTCTTGGATCGTAAAAGGGAATCAACAAGGATTTGAGGAAAATTACCTTAATAATGATAAAATCTTGATTGATGATGTGTTCCCCATTGTTTTTGAAAAGCCTCCTGACAAACACACATCTCAAGATACAAAAACTAAGGATGATAATACTTGAAACAATGCATTATGCCTAGCTAGGGGCATAAAACAATAGCGCTTGTTGGGAGGCAATCCAATATTTATCTTTATTGCATTTTTTTATTTTTCTTGTGTCACACAATTTTAACTTCTGTTATGATTGTGTTTTAATATTTTAATTAGTGTTTGGGCCAAGTAATGCCTATGGGATGATTTGGATGATAGTATAATTGATGCTGTTTGAAAACAGAAAGTTTTGCGCCCAGTGCTGGATTTTTAGTTCTGTACTGGAATGTCAGAAAATATGAAATTTTTACACAATATTGGTAAATGAATTTTTTATGTTGTCCTAATTTTTCAGAATTTTTGGAGTTATAGAAGTACAGCTTTTAAATAGATCTTTACAGACTGTTCTGGTTTAGACAGATTCTGTTTTTGTTGCATAGTTTGCTTATTTTGATGAATCTATGGATTGTATCGGGGGCTATAAGCCATGGGGAATTGGAGTACAGTAGCATTATGCCAATATTAAATATGAATCAATTTATAACAGTACCTAAATTTTAAGATTTGTTTGTTATACTAACGGATCTCATGAGGTTTCTGTTGAGTTTTGTGTGCTGAAGTTTTCAAGTTTTGGGTGAGACCACGATGGACGAAGGAATAAGGAGCGGCAAGACCCTAAGCTTGCGGGTGCCCAAGGCACCCCAAGGTAATATTCAAGGAAGACCCAAGCGTCTAAGCTTGGGGATGCCCCGGATGGCATCCCCACTTTCGTCTACAATCTATCGGTATATCACTTGGAGCTATATTTTTATTCATCACATCATATGTGTTTTACTTGGAGCGTCTTGTGCCATAGTTTTCTTTTCTTTGTTTACTTTTTAGTTTGCCACAATCATCTTTGCTGAACACACCTTTTTGAGAGGGCACACATTATTCGTGATTTGTTAGAATACTCTATGTGCTTCACTTATATCTTTTGAGCTAGGCAGTTGCTCTAGTGCTTCACTTATATCTTTTAGAGCACGGCGATGGTTATATTTTAAAGAAATAGTTGCACTCTCATGCTTCACTTATATCTTTTTGAGAGTCTAATAAATAGTAATGTTAATATGCACGGGTTATGAATTTGGTCCTAATATGATAGGTATTCAAGAGGGATATAATAAAAACTTTCATGCACTGAATATGATAAGTTTGATTCCTTGCAATAGTTTTGCGATATTAAGATGGTAATATGTGGGAGGTACTAGTAGATAATTGTGGTTTAGTAAGAATATTGGTGTTAAGGTTTGTGATTCCCGAAGCATGCACGTATGGTCTGTCGTTATGCTAAGAAGTTGGAGCATGATTTATTCTTGATTGTCTTCCTTTACGTGGCGGTCGGGGGCGCGTGATGGTTAACTCCTACCAACATCCCCCCTAGGGGCATGCGTAGTAGTACTTTGCTTCGAGGGCTAATAAACTTTCGCAATAAGTATGTGAGTTCTTTATGACTAATGTGAGTCCATGGATTATACGCACTCTCACCTTTGCGCAATTTGCTAGCCTCTTCGGTACCGTGCATTGCCCTTTCTCACCTCGAGAGTCGGTGCAAACTTCGCCGGTGCATCCAAACCCCGTGATATGATATGCTCTATCACACATAAGCCTCTTTATATCTTCCTCAAAACAGCCACCATACCTACCTATCATGGCATTTCCATAGTCATTCCGAGATATATTGCCATGCAACTTCCACCGTTCCGTTTATATGACACACATTATCATGTCATATTGCTTTGCATGATCATATAGCGGACATAGTATTTGTGGCTCAGCTACCGTTCATCATTTTCATAGATGTTACGCTAGCATCATTGCACATCCTGGTACACTGCCAGAGGCATTCATATAGGGTCATATTTGTTCTAGTATCGAGTTGTAATTTTGAGTTGTAAGTAAATAGAAGTGTGATGATCATCATTATTAGAGCATTGTCCCAGTGAGGAAATAAAAAAAGGCCAAAAAGAGCCCAGCGAAAAAATGAGAGAAAAAGAGAGAAGGGGCAGTGTTACTATCTTTTTCATACTTATGCTTCAAAGTAGCACCATGTTTTCCATATAGAGAGTCTCCTATGTTGTCACTTTCATATACTAGTGGGAATATTTCATTATAGAACTTGGCTTGTATATTCCGATGATGGGCTTCCTCAAATGCCCGAGGTCTTCATGAGCAAGCAAGTTGGATGCACACCCACTTAGTTTTTATTTTGAGCTTTCATACACTTATAGCTCTTAGTGCATCCATTGCATGGCAATCCCAACTCCTCACATTGACATCAATTGATGGGCATCTCCATAGCTCGTTGATTAGCCTCGTCGATGTGAGACTATCTTCCTTTTTTTGACTTCCCCTTATTAATCCCTATCATCATATTCTATTCCACCCATATCCATGGCTTGCGCTCATGTATTGTGTGGGGGTTGAAAAAGCTGAAGCGCGTTAAAAAGTATGAACCAATTGCTTGATTGTCTCCGGGGTTGTACATGATAAATACTTTATGTTAAGAAGATGGAGCATGATAGGATTATATGATTTTGTAGGGATAACTTTCTTTAGCATTTTTATTTTGAAAGACATGATTGTTTGTTAGTATGCCTGAGTATTGATGTCTTTATATCAAATTATAGACTATTGCTTTGAATCATTCGGATCTTAATATTCATACCGTAGAAGAGATTACATGATGAACATGTTAGGTAGCATTTCACATCAAAAATTCTATTTTTATCATTTACCTACTCGAGGACGAGCAGAAATTAAGCTTGGGGATGCTTGATACGTCTCCAACGTATCTATAATTTTTTATTGTTCCATGTTATTATAGTATCAATCTTGGATGTTTATTATGCAATTATATATCATTTTTTGGGACTAACCTATTAACGTAGTGCCCAGTGCCAGTTGCTGTTTTTTGCCTGTTTTTGGCTTTTCAGAAAATCAATATCAAACAGAGTCCAAACGGAGAAAAAACTTTGGATTAATTTTTTTTGGATCAGAAGGGACACTACAAGGTTCGGGAGAAGACCAGACGAGTCACGAGGGAGCGACAAGCTCGGGAGGCGCACCCAGGGGGGTAGGCGCGCCCCCCAGGATTGTGGGCCCCTCGTGGCACCTCTTGACCTAATTCCAAGCCTATAAATTCTCAAATATTCCCCATATACCAGAGAGCCTTCTCGAATAACTTTTCTGCCGCCGCAAGCTTCTGTTCTTCCGCGATCCCATCTGGAGGCCTTTTCCGGCAATCTGCCGGAGGGGGAATCGATCACGGAGGGCTGCTTCATCAACCTTGCTGCCCTTCCGATGATGTGTGAGTAGTTTACCACAGACCTACGGGTCCATAGCTAGTAGGTAGATGGCTTCTTCTCTCTCTTTGATCTTTAATACAATGTTCTCCTCGATCTCTTTGGAGTTCTATCCGATGTAATCTTCTTTTGCGGTGTGTTTGTTGGGATCCGATGAATTGTGGGTTTATGATCAGATTATTCATGAGAAATATTTGAGTCTTTTCTGAACTTATTTATGCATGATTGTTATAGTTTTGTATTTCTCTCCGATCTATCCGTTTGGTTTGGCCAACTAGATTGATTTATCTTGCAATGGAAGAGGTGCTTTGTGATGGGTTCAATCTTGCGGTGCTCTATCCCAGTGACAGAAAGGAACAAGACACGTATTTGTATTGTTGTCATTAAGGATAAAAAGATGCGGTTTAATCATATTATTTGAGTTTACTTTGTCTACATCATGTCATCTTGCTTAAGGCGTTACTCTGTTTTCATTAACTTACTACCCTAGATGCATGCTGGATAGCGGTCGATGGGTGGAGTAATAGTAGTAGAAGCAGGCAGGAGTCGGTCTACTTGTCTCGGACATGATGCCTATATACATGATCATTGCCATGAATCCGTCATAACTATGCGGTTTTCTATCAATTGTCCAACAGTAATTTGTTTACCCACCGCATGCTATGCGTTCGAGGGAGAAGCCTCTAGTGAAAACTATGGCCCCCGGGTCTACTTTTATCATATATAAAATCCAAAAATACCTTGCTGCAATTTTATTTCCTTTATTTTATTTTGCAATTTGTTTATCTATCTATCACTATCAGAATAATCCTTGCAAGTAACCGCCAAGGGGATTGACAACCCTCTTGTTTGCGTTGGGTGCAAGTATTTGCTTTTATGTGTGTATGTGCTGCTAACGAGGTTCTGTATGGTTCTCCTACTGGATTGATAACCTTGGTTCTTAACTGAGGGAAATACTTATCTATACTGTACTGCATCATCCTCACCTCTTCGAGGAAATCCCAACGTAGTTCACAAGTAGCACTTGCCTGTTAAGTTGATGAAGTCATTCGAACTCAAAATCCTGACAATTATACTCTTCGCACTCCGGACAATCTATCGTAAACAAACAATAGCTCATACATAAGCAATCAAACAAAGATCCAAAAGGAAAACGAAGAAAGTACTTATGAAAACTCGAAAAAGAACCAAATGAAGTTTCTGTACAGAAAAATATTTTTAACAGTAGCAAAATTATGTGTTTATGGTTTCTACAGAAAGTATATGTCATAAGCCTCGATTTGCAAAAAGAATCGATTTAATCGGAGTTGTAGATCCAAAGTTATGGCCTATTGAAGTTTAAATTCGAATCTGATCAAATTCAAATTTTAAAGTTGTCAAAAATATTTTTGGTTTAGGTCAATGGGTAGATGGAATCAATATGAATCAGTAGGAAAAAGAATCATCTAATTTGGATCTACAGAACTAAAGATGTGATAAAAACAAAATTGGATTGAATCTAAAATAAAACTGTTTTCTGAAACTGCTAGGGAACGGCCACTGCCACATGGCGATTTGCGGTTGGCTGGAGGTTGTGTCCTGCGGTGGTAAAAATTGGACGGCCGAGGCTTAAGCAAAATGGTATGCCGCGGCTAAAACAGAAAAAAAATACGACCGTTGGTTCGGTTAAATAAAAACGCGGTTGGTTTAATCTAACCGGAAATAAACCATACCGATTCGTTATATAAATAAAAGAACCCACACGATCTAATCTATGGCGTTAAAAGAAGATCGGACGGCCGAGAGGCGACGGTGGCTCACCGTGGTGGACGACGGCAGCGTTGGCGTTGGGCGTCGTCGGCGGGGCGTCTCCTGTGGTCGGCGGCGAGGATGGATAGCACGGGTGGATGAGGCGCGGTGCGGCGCGTCCGGTGGCGATGTCGGCGAAGCTCGGGGATGTCGAGGGCGAGCGGGGTGTTGAGGAGAAGTCTCGGGCAAGCTACGGCTCCGATGAGGTTCGGCCGACCTCGAACTCGAAGCCGTGGTGGTGAAGAGGGATCAAAACCATGTCAAAAGGATTCGTGACGGCAAGGCAAGATGATGTACCAAAAGAGGAGTCTCGGGTTTGCTCACCGGCGTGGGAATCGGCGGCGAAAGAGCTTCGGATCCGGCGAGATTGGATGCGCTCGTGCGTGCTCTCGAGGGGGTTTTGGGTGCTGGGAGTAGGGGGAATCGAACGAGCGAGCCATGGGGTATTTATAGGGCATAGGCTTGCGGAAGGGGGCAGCCTCGGGATCGAATCCCACGAGAAACAGATGCGGCGGCGAAGCCGTGCACGAGCAAGGCTCTGCTTTGCGTGCGGGAGGAGGAAGAAGGGTGTGGGGTCCGCCTGTCAGTGTCCGCGGGGAGAGGGGTGTGCGGGCGGGCGACCGACCCGAAAGGGTTTCGGCGTGGCGCAGGCCAATGGGCCGTGTTAGCTGGCTGGGCCGGTGGTTGTGCTGGCCTGGCCGACCGGAATTTTTAATATAAAACAGTATCATTTTCTATTTAATAAAAACAGAGGCGGAAAAACAAAGTAAACTATACAGAAAAATTCCAGAAAAATCCACATAAATAATTGGCAAGATATAGAGCCATGTGAACTTTATTCTGGCCTAAATGCAATATTTTTAAAATAATCATTTTTGCTAAACTAATAAAATTAGCAATAAAGTACTTTGCAAAAATCCCAAATAAACAAATTTTGATTTCAATTTAAATTTCCATTATTTCATTTCTGTTTTTCGAAGAAGTCCTTTTATCTTCTCTCTTTATTTTATTTTTTTGAAATAAATGGAAATAAAATGTGAAATCAATATTGATCCAATTCCAACTTTGAATTAAGAAACTTTCAAAATGAAATTTCTCCTTAGGGAGATTAACATGAGCAGCAAAAGACTCATAAAAAGTGGCTACTATCTCAGAGTCAAGTCCATATTTAGTACTAAACTTACGAAAAGCATCAGTTTTCATAAAAGATTTAACACAATCAAACTCAAGATTTATACCTGACTCTTTACCTTTGTCAATTTCCCAATCTTCAAAGTTACGTTTAATTCTTTCTAGAAGATCCCATTTGAATTCAATAGTCCTCTTCATAAAGGAACCAGTAGAAGAAGTATCGAGCATGGATTGATCATTATGAGAAAGCCGAGCATAAAAGTTCTGTATAATTATTTCTCTTGAGAGCTCATGATTGGGGCATGTGTTCATCATATATTTAAGCCTCCCCCAAGCTTGAGCGATACTTTCTCCTTCATGAGGCCAAAAATTATAGATATAATTCCGATCACGATGAACCAAATGCATAGGATAAAATTTCTGGTGAAATTCCAGCTTCAACCGGTTCCAATCCCATGTTTCAGTATCATCCAATAGCCTATACCATGTCAATGCCTTCCCCCCAAAGATAAAGGGAATACTTTCTTCTTAACTCTGTCCTCGGATAAGCCTGCAAGCTTAAACAATCCACAAATTTTATCTATATAGATCAAGTGCATATCAGGATGTACCGTTCCATCTCCTGCATAAGGATTAGCTAGCAGTTTCTCTAACATACCCGAAGGAATCTCATAATAAATATTTTCAGTAGGTTCAATAGGTTGAGGGGCAACTCTTATTGCTTCCGGTCGAGGTGAAGATACCCCGAACAAACCCCTCAAAGGATTATTTTCCATAGTGACAAGTGACAGTAAATTTCAGCACGTAATAAAAATGTTTCCTTACCAAATTCCACTTACCAAAGGCGCTTCACTCCCCGGCAACGGCGCCAGAAAAGAGTCTTGATGACCCACAAGTATAGGGGATCAATTGTAGTCCTTTCGATAAGTAAGAGTGTCGAACCCAACGAGGAGCAGAAGGAAATGATAAGCGGTTTTCAGCAAGGTATTCTCTGCAAGTACTGAAAGTAGCGGTAACAGATAGTTTTATAGCAAGATAATTCGTAACAAGTAACAATAGTAACCAAGGTGCAGCAAGGTGGCCCAATCCTTTTTATAGCAAAGGATAAGCCGGAACATTCTCTTATAGTAAGCAAAACGTTCTCGAGGACACATGAGAATTGTTGTCTAGTCACGTTCATCATGTTTAGTTGATTCGCGTTCGCTACTTTGATAATTTGATATGTGGGTGGATTGGTGCTAGGGTGTTGTTCTTACTTGAACAAACAACCCACTTATGATTACCCCCTCTCGCAAGCATCCGCAATCTAACCATAGCATGAAACATACGGATACAAATCAGCCCCTTACGGAATAACGCATAAACTAGGGTTTAAGCTTCTGTCACTGTCGCAACCCATCATCTACTTATTACTCCCCAATGCATTCTCCTAGGCCCAAATATGGTGAAGTGTCATGTAGTCGATGTTCACATGACACCACTAGAAGAATAACAACATACACATCATCAAAATATCGAAAGAATACCAACTTCACATGGTTACTTATAACCGGACTTCTCCCATGTCCTCAAGAACAAAAGTAACTAATCACAAATCATATTCATGTTCAAGATCAAAGGTGTTTTGAATATGCTTAAGGATCTGAACATATAATCTTCCACCAAATAAACCAACTAGCATCAACTACAAGATCTAATCAACACTACTAGCAACCCATAGGTACTAATCGGAGGTTTTGAGACAAAGATTGAATACAAGAGATGAACTAGGGTTTGAGATGAGATGGTGCTGGTGAAGATGTTGATGAAGATTGGTCCTGCCACGATGAGAGGATCGTTGGTGGTGTCCATGGCTTCGATTTCCCCCTCTCGGAGGGAAGTATCCCCGGCGGAATCGCTCCGCCGGAGAGCAAAAGTGCTCCTGCCCATGTTCCGCCTCGAGATGGCGGCGCTTCGTCCCAAAAATCTTCTTCAGATTTTTTCTAGGGCAAATAGCATCTTATAGGAGAAGATGGGCCCCGGACCCCTGCTAGGGGGCCCACAAGCTCACAGGGCGCGCCCCCTGAGCTTGTCGGTCCCCTCCTGGTATTTCTTCCGCCAATATTTTTTATATATTCCAAAATAATTCTGCGTAAATTTTTAGGTCATTTGGAGTTGCGGAGAATATCTATCTGTTCTGTAGCCTTTTCGGGTCCAGAATTCCAGCTGCCGGCAATCTCCCTCTTCATGTGAAACTTACAAAATAATAGAGAAAAGGCATTAGGATTGCATCATAAAGTGAAATAATGACCCAAAACATAATAAATAACAGTAGGAAAACATGATGCAAAATGGACGTATCTTGCCTCACTAGTTTCTTCATCATAACAATCTTTACGAGTTCTTTAAGAAAACTTTTGACTTACTTGAATTGACTAATATTCATGGACATATCATTTGTACATATGCAAAATGAGTCAAAGAGTGAGTCTAACCCCTGATACCAGAACCTACATGCAAGACCTATATATTCAAAAGTTGTATGCAATTGCATAATAATAATGTACTATAAACCAAAGGACCATGCAAACCTCGAAGATAAACCTCAACGTCTCCCATTTTACCCTGGATTATATAAAGTCGATGTTGACCAGGTTAAATAAGAATTAGCATACTGTCGTGGGAAAATCTTGACAGTATGAGAGAGGGGTAGGGAAGAAGCTGGATCTCGCTAGACGCTAGTTGGTGACAACAAGGAATTTTGCAGGTCCAGGCCCCTCACGGCTGCGGAAAACACCCTACGTCCTGTACTCCAGAGAGTTTGTTTTTCTCTGTGTATGGATACTGGATTACAGAAGTTATGAACCCTTACCTAAGTGAAGGAGGGTGGCTTATATAGAGTGCACGATCCTTCCCTCTCCTACGTTACAAGGGGTATTACTATGTTCATTACTCTTGCCCACTACAGGAAGTGAGACGCATTAATCCTCTGACAAACGCCTTCACTATAGTGGCATCCCTTCAATTTTTTTCTTTGGCTGATCCACTTCTCTTGTTCGAACGATGATCTTAGCTGAGTGATCGCTCGACATTCGTCTGAGTGAAGCGGCGTCGTGAAGCCGTCTGAGTGGCCTTTGCTTTACTGCACCACTAACAGTGCTTTGATACTTTCAAGCCATGGTTTGGGCTTTATAGGCCTCCACGTAGTTTAGGTCATCTTAGGCCTACCCCGAATAGGTAACCCCATCACATACTATTAGTAGTAGCTTGATGAAGAATGAACACATTACTAATCCAACACGTTGCAACCATGAAAAAGTCTGTTAACTACAACATGCTTAACACTCAACAAATATAGCTATTATATCTGTTTCTCACATAACCCAACAATTAAACTAAATAGTGCACAATTGAACATCACATTGCCCAGTTGAACTAAACAATGCACAATTAAACATCACAAGGCATATAATACTCAAAGATCACATTGCGTAGTAATAATACATTGGATAATTGACTAGAACTTCTAGAGGAAAGGCACACAAGGTGCGGTCTTCAAATTAATAAAATCCCATTAAAGGCCAACCTAAGGATTTAGACTGGCCCCATAGACCAACACTAATCTTTCATATGTCTGGAAAAGAATGTGCACCTTGTTGATATGAGTAGTCTATCATTTGTATTAAGCCAGGATGTCATAGAACAAAAGCAATAAAATACATAAAAGTAATTATTCACAAGCACTTACATATTCACCTTGTATATGCACATGTCCAGTCTTTGGCAACAATAATGTATCTCCAAGAGTAGCTCACAATCACCAAACAACAACCTATAGACATCAAACAACACATGTTTGACATCTCATATACCAAAGTAATCTTGTGTTATCAAACTTAATAAAAAGGTAACAGTAAAGAATGAAACTCACGAATCACACATGCAAAGATAATACGAAATCAAGGAGATACGCAGGGATTTGTGAAAACCCCTTTCGAACAAAAACACATGCCGTGACGAGGCAATCTTCCACTATATAGATAAACAAATATGAGTGGTGTGATCTAACTAGGGGAGGTTCCAATTCCCAAATACCCTCTCGATCAGATTTTAGTAGATTTGGGGAAACTTAAGTATCACACTTTTCTTCCCCACCCTAGCTCTCGTAGGAGCCAAAGAATTCCACCATCTCATGAAGGGCCGGGTTGGGAAACACACTTTTTTTTTGACAATCAATACCATGATATATTTATAGTAGCGAATTGTACATGGCAGAGATACATGAGCCGACTACAACGATTACAAAATAAAGTCTAAAAGAAACAAGCAAATCTTTGAGATCTTCAAACTCTTTCTTCTTCCATGACACAATCTTATAATTTTCTGAAGGCAGCCACAGGAAAATAACAAAGGTATCAAACCACAGACCTGTAAATACCAACAAGGGTTCTCCCATAGTTATAACTAGATGATACCCCGCACGTTGTTGCGGGAATATTTTGCAACATATTTCAATGTGATTCGTTGTATGAAACATGAATATTTGAAGTAATAATATAAAAAACTAAAGCTAAAAATACATATAATTTATTATGTTTGATTACTATATAGTTGTAAAATGTTTATTAAATATATATATAGCATAATAGAATGAAAATTCTCATATATGTTTGCATGTTGAGATGAGTCTTTTTTCCATGCATGTCATGATGAAGTGGCATGCTTGCATGTTGAGAGACATATGGTAGTGGGGGTGGGCCTTTTCTCATGCATGTTATGCGATGATGTGGCATGCTTACATGCTGAGAGAAATAGTTAGTGGGGACTAGCTATTTAGATATAGAAGATTTGAGTCACAATGCCAAGGCTGCGATGCACGCACGCAACCATCAAAGTAATCAACCAACATCGGCAAGAGCACTAACACCGATATTCCAGGGACCAAAAACCGAACAGCCAGATCGACGTCGCTGGGAGACAGAGAGTACAAATCACCATTATCGAGGACGTAGCAGCCGAGACAGATATTGCGAGGACAATCCTCCTCGCGGAAACCATGAGAAAAAATAAATCCAAAACCGATCTGGCGAAGCAAGATCTGAAGGACCATACCTAGACAAATTTAATCTTTCAACACCACCATTAACGTCGGGAAGGAGATCTTGTCGTCGAACGAAGGGACGAAGATTACTTATTGTAGACGATGCCATCTCTAAAGAAGAAGAAGACTACTAAAACCCTAAACCAATCTAATGAAAACACTACTATTATGAAGAACTCCACTCATAGATTGGGTTCCCCACCCCTCCCGACGCCGGCGAGGCCGGCTGGAGGAGGGGGAACCGATCTATGGTGGAGGCGAAGGTGGTGACGGCGGCTAGGTTTTTTCAGGAGGACCTCTTGTGAAGGCTGCAGTGTTTTATACACACTTAAATGGGTAGCTTTGCAGAATACTACCCAACTCATCGAATACTACAAATAAACCCCTTCCACTATACCCATAAGACCCTCTTTTCCACGACGCTTTGGTTGAGCGGAGCACCAACGGTGAAGTTAGGAGATGTACATTCTCGCATCACACCATAAAGTCATTGACTTTCTCGCAAACAAAAAATCACTTAATTCTTGGTACAAATTGACACCTCTTTTGTCATGTATGGAGATAATTCCTTCGATAGAAAAATGTTATTACAGAGAAAAGAAAGGAGACACATATGCGTGTTAAATGTTGTCAGAATTTATCGCCCCAACACGTACCCTAGTTTTTTTTTTTTGATGGAGCAACACGTACCCTAGTTACTACTACATGCGGAGGTCATACTCATATTTATGGTTTCGTTTCTTAAAGCGTACTAGATGAGATAGGAATATCCCCCGAAGAAAGGAAGAAAGATAACAAGGAATACTAAGAGAAGAATTTATGCCGAACTTTTCTATCTAGGGCTAAAGTGTGGCGTGGCGCAGTTTAGCGTGGCAAGCCGAGGATCCAATCCCAATTACGCGGCTTAGTTTCATAACGCGTGAATGAACTAGGAATGAATAAATGAACAGAGGAAAAGTAATGACAGCTGGGAGAGAAAACCCCAGCGCCAGCAGTGGCACGATGGTTAAAAGCGGGGCAACCGCGAGGGCAAACCCGTCCATCCCCGTAGCCGCCTGCCTACCCCTAAAAGCGCACGGAAGGAAAGGGCCAAGTGGCCACCCCCACCACCCCACGCCCCGCCGCACCGGAGCCGCCTTCCTTCCCCCTCCCCCCCTCCCGTGCTCCTCTCCACCCCGCGCCCGAGCCGAACCCTACACGCGCGCGCGCGCCAGGGGCCGCCCCGATCTGCGAGATGTGGCGCAGCCGCGTGTCGCGGGGCCTCCGGGAGGCCAAGGCCGCCGCCGCCGCCGCATCCAGGCGCTTCTCCACTGCCTCGGTATCCCCTCGCCTCCTCCCCCCGCCCCGATTCGTCGCATCGAGGCCTCGCCCGCCTTTTTTCTTCGCTTTTCTGGTGACGTAATGCCTTGATCCGAGGTCGCGATGCGGTCGTGGGTGATGGCGATGCGCTCGTCGTGTTTGAAGTGTGGCTTTATTTATATAAAAATGGATATACTATCTGGGAATATTTTTGGTGATAGTCTCGTTCAGCTCGGGCACTGTAGGATTTAGCGTGATGCCCGTGGGTCGAATCGCAGCACACGCGCCCAGATCAGACGCTGTTTGATTTGCTTTTTTTCGATTCTGCAATTTGTGTGTGATGAGATTGCGATGAAAATGTAACACGTCTCGTTCTGATTGGAGCGTATGGTGCCTGTAATTGCAGTCCTACACGGTGGTGGATCACACCTACGATGCGGTCGTGGTTGGCGCTGGAGGCGCGGGGCTCAGGGCCGCGATTGGGCTCTCGGAGCATGGGTTCAACACTGCCTGCATCACCAAGCTCTTCCCCACGCGGTCGCATACTGTGGCAGCACAGGTAATTGACAGCCTGTTTTTCTATTACCTGTGTTTTTTTATCAGACTGCTGCTGTATTCTGTGTGATGCAAGCTGCAAACTAGAAGAAGATTTTGTTTATCAGGTTGCCTGCTTAGCTTCTATGTAGCTTCAGTTAGATTTGCTGATGCTGCCACTAGATTTATTCATGCGGATAAATTTGCAAAATAGAAAATAGCAATTGCGTGTTGTGCATGAGCTTATTGGTCGGTCACTTTGGGGGTATAAGTTACTGTATTTTGAGTGAATGCTATGGTGCTGTACATATGTTGCTCTTTTAGGGTACACTCAATGTTTATTACCAATTGAGTTAGATGTTACACATGACATGACAAATAAATCGAGAGGAGCATCTATCTTTCTTTTGTGGGGATTTTATTTTGCTGCAAAGGTCATTGTACTTCCAAGATCAGCACACGGGTCAATTGTGATGGATTATGAAGTATCCATTGGCCCACTAGAAGTTCTATTCGTACTATGAAATACTGTATTTGCATTGCACAGATTTTTAGGTGGTATAGCTGTAGCAGCATGCTTAGAAGAAAAGTTAGCTCGACCTTGAACTATAAGTTGCATCAGTCTATATGCTACTTCCATGGAGGCATCGCTTTTACATTCAGAATTTCTCACACAAGCAAGTGTGTTACGGAAGTGGAATCAATTGGAAACAACACTTGCATGCCTAGTAGTTAAACCTCGGTACGATCATTTGACACAAAGTTTGACCAATTAAAATCTGAATTTGGTTGAAGACTTGAATTGTGCACAATTGTATTTGTACCACTCTGAGGTTGTTATTCTCTGTTTTGGAAATATATTCAGTTTGGGAATGCCATGTTTTTTTTTACTGATGTTATTCTCTGTTTTGGAAATATATCCAGTTTGGGAATTCCATGTTTTTTCTTACTGACCTTTCCTGCTAGAATGAAGTCATGAATCTGTCTGCAATTTACTTGTATTAAAGTATATTCAGAAGTTGGGACGTTGGACTTGGGACAACTATGGTATTTGCATGATTATTACCCTTCTAGTATAACTTAAGACTGACGCCACATGAAGTTTATTAATTGGATGATCATCTGTAAAACTTTGTGCATACTTATATTTTCTTTCCAGCAATTTAGTTTATTTTGTCTATCCATTTTTCATTATATTGCTAATTAAAGTTATCTATAGTCCGCACTGTCGATTTTTCTATCATTCTCACTACCAAGGGATCAATATATGAACTCACTGAAGCATGTGGGCAAATTTGTACATATTATGATATATGAACTCACTGAACTCACTGAAGTAATTTAGTTTATTAACTATTAGTCTTGTAGGAGTGCTAAAAGATTCATGGCTTTGCTGTATGTGTCTAGATTATGATTTACAGTTCTGCAGTGTTGTCTTCTGGAGAATGCTCTACCTGTTTTTGTTCTTTGCTATTAACACCTATGAGTGCAGGGAGGTATAAACGCTGCTCTTGGAAACATGAGTGAAGATGACTGGAGGTGGCATATGTATGATACAGTCAAAGGAAGTGATTGGCTCGGTAAGTTTACATGGAGAACAGTTTAAGAAATGCATGACAATGTTTCAACAACGTAACATATTTTTTGTTTGACCCCTTGACTTTGAAGCTTTGACATGATATTCTTATTCATCTCCAGGTGACCAAGATGCTATCCAGTATATGTGTAGAGAAGCACCAAAGGCTGTTATAGAGCTTGAGAACTATGGATTACCATTTTCCAGAACTGAAGATGGAAAAATTTATCAACGTGCTTTTGGAGGCCAGAGCTTAGATTTTGGAAAAGGTAATTTGCCTTCCATCATCAATCTGAGGTTGCAAACAGGCAGCTGTCACATATTTTCTTATCTTTCTTTTTCTGTGTCTAATTAATCTTCAGGTGGTCAGGCCTATCGATGTGCATGCGCTGCCGACAGAACAGGGCATGCTATGCTACACACACTTTATGGTCAAGCGATGAAGCACAATACTCAGTTTTTTGTTGAATATTTTGCGCTGGACCTTATCATGGACAAAGAAGGTACATATTTGTTTGTTGTGTTCTGGTACCATCCAAGGCCCAGGATGTGTATCCCTCTACTAGATTTGCCTACTTTTATGTGGTAGTAATTTGATGTAGACATACTGAATGAAAATAGCCATTGATTGTTGCCTTTAGCATTAACTTTCTTTGCTTTCTATTAGACTTGATGCGGATATTTGTTGGATCTTATTTTTCCTTGGTTTTTAATTGCCTTGCTTGTTCAGTTGTTGTAGATATTTTCTACAGGCATCAGGTCATTAATGCATTGTCTTTTTAGGGCCGCTAAGATTGTCTTGTGTGTACCCGATCTTGTTATAATGTTGACAAGATCTGTTACATGATAGTTAAAACCTACTGGCTAATGAGCCCTTTCAATGGATATAATTAGGTCTATAAATAGTGCTTGCTTTCTGCACCGCATGTTTAGGATACTGCTGATTAATGCATACTTATTTTCCAGGCACCTGTCAGGGGGTAATTGCACTAAACATGGAGGATGGTACCCTTCATCGTTTCCGTTCAACAAATACTATTTTAGCAACAGGAGTAAGAATCTCTCTGTCTTAACTACTAACTGGTCATTTTCAGTTTACTGCCTGTCTTATCCCTGTCTTGTTTTATTATACCTCAACAGGGTTATGGCAGAGCTTACTTCTCTGCTACTTCAGCTCACACATGTACTGGTGATGGCAATGCTATGGTTGCACGTGCTGGGTTACCCCTTCAGGTCAGTCTTCTGAACTAAATCTAACTGACTTAGCTACTTCTCAAGATGATATGGTTATATCTATCTGTTGAATTTGCAGGATCTTGAGTTTGTGCAGTTCCATCCAACAGGCATTTACGGTGCTGGATGCCTTATAACCGAAGGTTTTACATAACTAAAACTTTTTTATCCTACTGTAATCACATGTGTATTAACTCTAGCTTTTGCATGGCACATTTCTCCAGTCAGTATTGAAATATCAGTCAACCAACCATTTTTTCTTACATTACTATGACATCATTCATTTTTCAGGTTCCCGGGGCGAAGGTGGTATTCTTAGGAACAGCGAAGGTGAGAGGTTCATGGAACGATATGCCCCTACCGCCAAAGATCTTGCATCTCGTGATGTTGTTTCAAGATCTATGACTATGGAAATTAGAGAAGGACGTGGTGTAGGTATGTTTCAGTTCTCTTGTTTTATGTGATTATGCTTTAGGCGGCAATCTGGTGTTGTTGGTTGTTCTCACATCACTTGCTGTTTCTATCCTTTAACCTCAGGACCATTGAAGGACCATCTCTACCTGCACCTTAATCATCTTCCTCCAGAAGTTCTAAAGGAAAGGCTTCCTGGTATATCTGAGACTGCTGCTATTTTTGCTGGCGTTGATGTCACCAAAGAGCCTATTCCTGTTTTGCCGACTGTGCACTATAATATGGGCGGTATCCCGACAAATTATCATGGGCAGGTATGCTTTATGCAGTATGGCTGTTATTATGGAACTCTCTTATAATTATATGCCTATGTTGTAACCAATATCCTGCTGGTTTGCACATTAGGTGGTGGATATCAAGGGTGATAACCCAGACACAATTATTCCTGGTCTGATGGCTGCTGGGGAGGCAGCTTGTGCATCTGTTCATGGTGCAAACCGTCTTGGTGCAAATTCACTTCTTGACATTGTTGTATTTGGGAGGGCTTGTGCAAATAGGGTTGCTGAGATTTCCAAGCCAGGCAAGTTCATGTCTTCTTGACTAGTATTTTGTTAGTTATTTGACTACTCTTAGCTTATTCTTGTTCCATGGTGCACCATATTTATTATAGGAGAGACACAGAAACCTCTTGAAAAAGACGCAGGGGAGAAGACCATCGCTTGGTTGGACAAGCTGAGAAATGCAAATGGATCACTGCCTACTTCGAAGATCCGCCTCAACATGCAACGTATTATGCAAAATAATGCTGCAGTTTTCCGTACACAGGAAACTCTAACAGAAGGTATGCATACATCATTTGTATTGTTGTTCACTGTAAATTATCTTGAGGCCATCTGGCAGTAGGGGTGAACATGTTAGATTAATACAGTAAACTCCAGTACCAAAGTACATGAAAGGTTGTATACTGATGACTTTTCACTGGTCTTTGAACTTATCAGGTTGCGAGCTGATTAGTGAAGCACAGAAAAGTTTCCATGATGTCAAGCTCAGTGACAGAAGTCTCATATGGTAAGTCTCTTTCTCATTAAATGGTGTTATCTTCAGCTTATTTTCTATGTTTGTACTAATTGGGCATAATAATTGTCATTGGTTTCTGCAGGAATTCAGACTTGATAGAGACCATAGAATTAGAAAATCTGCTAATAAATGCATGCATAACCATGTATTCAGCTGAGGCTCGCCAAGAGAGCAGAGGAGCTCATGCTCGCGAAGACTTCAAGGTTTGTTGCTCTTCTCATTACTTTGTGCTCCCTCGTGTGTGCACCACATGTTTCTTTTTTGTAACAATATATTTCCTCTCTTTCATCACAGACAAGAGATGACGACAAGTGGATGAAGCACTCGCTAGGGTTAGTGTCTCTCTCTTTATTAGTTTTGCTCCGTCGAATGAATGCACCATTTCATGTATCAAGAATCTTACAACATCTTTCATATAGGTACTGGGAGGATGAAAAGGTTAGACTAGAGTACAGGCCAGTTCACATGAACACCTTGGATGACGAAGTCGAGACTTTCCCGCCAAAGGCACGTGTTTACTGATCCGGACATGGCTGCCAATGTTTCGGTTGTTTGACAAGGGTATAGCTCACAGCGTGGTATCTTCCGAGTTGAAATAAATTTTCAGGGACCCTCCATTCTCTCAAAGCTTCAGGAACTGTAATATAATCGGGAATCGCCAGTATACTTTCCCTGACCAGTGTAAACTTGTTGCAAGCTTCTGATGATTATATTTTGGCCCTGTATCACCCTTTGGTTGGTAGAAATAAGGACGCGTGCCAAATTTTGATGGTGTTTGACACTGTAAATAACCTTTTTGCATGAGCTGCCACCACAATGGTTGTTTTGTCTGTCCACGTCCGTTGCGTCTTCTGTTGAGCTTTAAATTACTGACCTAAAATCTGCTGAGCTTTAAATTACTGACCTAAAACACCAAATGCACGGCCATGTGTTTTTCCTGCTACTATGTACTTATAATTGCATCTCTTTCTAGGTGTTTGAATCAAGGCTACATGTTAATTCGATTATAGTTTTTGTGTAACGTGATTTGGAACTGGATCTATCTGTTCCAACTTAATTGTTGATGCTTAGCTGCACAATCGTTTAACTTTTTCTGAGAAGCAGGCATTTGCATTGCGGAAGGAGATGTAGAAGCAGCTAGTTGCAATAATTTGGCTTCCCCCCCCCCCCCCCCCCCCCCCCCCCCCCCCGCGGCGCGAAAGCTACCTTCTATAACCTACACTGGGATAGCACAAGAACGGAGGAAAAATAAGGATGCGTTTGGTTGAAATCTCTGAAAGTGCCTGCATTGCATACTTGTCCCACCTCAGCCTGGTTGAGCGAAAAGAGGTAAAAAACCAACATCTGTACCTAGTTTGGTTGACCGCATCGAGACTGCCTGCATTAGGGGGTCCATTTTGGCACGGTGTTTGGTGTCCTGCATTGGTTCGGCACACACAACTACACGGTGTTTTGTTGTATACACATGATGTGATTTAAGAGTTAACAGCTACACATACGCAAGCAACTAGTTCGCCACGCCACCGTCGGACTCGGCGCCACGGCCACCGTCGAACTTGCTCCGCCTCCCCGCGATCTCCACCTCACCGCTTTGCACGCCGTGCGGGAGGACGAAGTGGCCTGGCGGGTGCAGCCGAAGGCCCTCGAGCACGAAGGCCTTCAGGTATGGCATCGCCTGCATGTTGTTGAGCTCTGGACTGGCTTTCACCACCTCGTAGACCTTGGTTTGGACGTCGGAGTGTTGCAGGACGACCATCTCGACATCAGTAAGTTGGGCGGTCGCCCTCATCGGCCACACGGACGGCGAGGAGGGAGTCGGCGTAGCACGGGGGGTTGCCATCGCCGCGCTTGGCGTGGATGAGTGGGACAAATACCTCATCATTCCTCATGCGCACGGTGTGTGGCTGCTCGTTGACTCACTGCTCGACTAATGGCAAGGCCGCGGGCGGCGCGGCCATGGCGCCGCGGGTAGTGCGCGCCGGGGGGGGGGGGGGGGGGCACGAGCGCCACGAGCAGCAGGCGGACGGGCGGTGCAGCCGAAGGCCCTCGAGCTGGAGGGCGGCGGCATCGGCTTCGCGTCCGATGCCACCCCCGGCGATGCCTACGACTTCGCGGTGCTGGAGATCTTGGCGCCCATCGAGTTCAAGGGTTTCGTCGACGAGCCGTCCGCCGCCACCGGCCAACGGCTAGTCGGAGGCCGCGGATGATCACGATCACAAGGACGAAATTAAGCATTTACGGTCGACGAAACTACGAACCGATCGCCTGAATGGAACCTAACATCGATGTGCATCTTTTTTGTATAGAGCTTATCTCGAATCGAAGCATCGTTGTGTAGATCGGAAGGGATGAGAAAGAAGGGATTAGAGAGGAGCTTAATGGAGGTAGGAGAAGATAGCACGTACAGGGTGTATAGAGCTCGCATCCCTCCAGCATCCTCTCGTGCAAGGGGCCCACCCATGTGCGCTCGATGTGGCTCACCTCAGCCTGGCTCGCTGGAAACGGCCGATTTGAGCGTTGCTAGCGAGACAGGCCCATATGTGCTTTAAGTTTCATGCTATGCAGGCCCAATAGTGAATGCAGTCAACCAAACGGCTCAAAAATCTTTCCGCACGGGCCAGATTGAGGTACATGCGGGCTACCAAACGCATCCTAAATGTCACTGCGCAGCCAACAAGCGTCTAAACTTTTTTTTTTTTGAGGAAACAAGCGTCTAAACTTGAAGCAAGGAACTTGAATGAACGAGTGAGCCAACAAGCTCGCATTGTCAGTATGACGCCAAAATCAGATTTGTAACTTTCTTATTTGAATGTTTCGAAAATTCAGAAAAATATGATGAGGCAAAGCTTTTGCCTCCGTTTTTTTTATAAAAAAATTCAGAAAAAATATACTCACTGCGATTTCTCTAGGTTTCAGTTGCTTTTTGGGCCCAAGTTCCGTGATGCAGCACGAGGGACTGACGTTTTGGTCAGGGAAGTGTCCGGACGTCGACTGCGGTGTGATCTGCACGCCATTCTTGTCCTCTTTGAAAAGAGGAATAAAAAGGTCAGTTCGCTGTGGTGATCTGCCCACACGCACACACACAAAAGAAACGTCGTCACTCTAACAAACTGGCCCACAAGCCTTGCACGTGGCAGGGCGGGTGACGCGCCTGACCTAGCCCAGCCCGGCCCGGCCCTAAAGTTTGCCCAAAGTCCACTAGCGGCCAATCCCAAACCAAGGACGGACCCTTGTCCTGACTCCTGAAAGAGGGCGAAGGGAAACCCCGCGCCGCCGCTCACTCACTCCAACCAACGCCCCTCCCCTCCGCACCCTCACGTCACAAAAATAAAAGTCAATTCTTTCCTTCACTGCGCTAACCCCGCTCCTCCTCCGGCGCTTCCCCATCCACCACCCATGGAGGGCCCCGGCGCCGCTCCCCCTCCCCCAGATCCCCGCCGCCCGCGCCCCCGTGCGCGGGCGCCGACGCCGACTGCGACGCCACCTCCCGGTGGACCTGCTGCTCGAGATCGCGGCGCGCTCCGACGCCGTCTCCGTCGTGCGCTGCGCGGCGGCCGCCAAGCCGCTGCGCCGCGCCATCCTCGACCGGGGCTTCCGCCGCCTGCTGGCCCAGCGCGCCACCGCCACCTCCGGCTACGACCCGTCCCTCCTCCGCGGCGTCTCCTACAAGATCGAGGACAGCGACGCCGACCGCCCCGCCCGCGTCGTCCAGGCCGTGCCGCCCGACGAGCCCTCCGTGCTCCGCTTCAACGAGAGCCTCGCCTTCGAGCCCGTCGCCTCCCGCGACGGCCTCGTGGTGCTCCGCCGCCTCCGCCCCCGGCCCCTCTTCGGCCAGTCCATCGAGGAGGGCCCCCCCGGCAGCGTGCTCCGCGTCTGCCACAGCTTCACCGGCGCCGTCTCCGTCCTCCCCTCCGTCTCCATCCGCGACTACCGCAAGCACGCGCTGCTCTCCGTCGACGACAACGGCCGCTCCTTCGAGCTCCTCGTCGCCGACGAGCGCCTGCGCATCCAGATTTACTCCTCAAGGGAGGGCCGCTGGGGCCCCGTCCGCGCGGCCATACCCCGCCGCCAGTCCAGGCCGTTCCACGACTCCTACCCCCTGGTCATCGGCCGCATCGTCCATTGGTTGTGCAACCCGGAGCCGCTGCCGCCCGGCCGGCACCTGTCCGGCCCGGAGCCGTACATCGTCGCCGTGGACGCCGACACCATGGAGGCCACCGTGATTGATCTGCCGCGGGGCTGCACTAGCAGAATGACAGCCTCTATGAGCCACCGGGGCCTCCTCCTGGCCGCTTCGGTGGACGAGAGGCTCAAGGTTGTGGTTTCGGAGACCCAAGTTATATCAATGTGGACGATGTCACCCCCCGTTGAGGGGGAGCCAAGCTCGCCGCCGAGATGGATCCGGCAGGTGCTAATAGACAAGCAGGACTGGGGCGTGCACAGCTCAGTTCAGTTTGAGGGGTTCGGGCTGAGGAGTGGCACTGTGATCTTATATGTCGGTAGAGTTGGGCTCATTCGGCTCAACCTTGCGACAAAAGAGGCGGTTATCGTCTACCATCGCAGCGACACGGCCTACATCTCGCAGGTTTGCCTGCATGAGATTGATTTGTCCTCTCTGCTCCAGACCATGAAACCTCTGAGCTAGCTGCTTATTATGGATCAGTTTTGGAAATGTTCTTCAGTTCAGTTCTTGTTGTAGTACTTTGTTTGCTTAGAGCAGCTGTTTTAGCTCTAAGCAGTCGTGCTCCTTGGCCAATAGTAGTTGTAAAAGGAATCGAGTCACTCCTAAGTTTGTTAAGTCTTGTCGTTTCTCGTTATGCCATTAGTGTTTGCTGGCAATCTGTCGTTGATCCTGTAAAATAACGGATTGTATGGTTCATTATGTACTTTAGCCAGTTGTCAAAGGTGAAATAAATCTGTTTGCCTCATTGATTCTATGCCCACTCTGCCACTACAGCCTCGGCTGCTAGAATTTGCGCGGGAAGTATATGTGCTACTGAAGCTGATGGTGCTCTCATCGCAAGGATCGATGCTGAAATTTTCAGTCCGACCGCCAAGCGCCCATTGCTGGTTCATAGTAATAACAAGAAGAGGTGAGCTTCTAAGCTCAATATGGTCATCCAATCTGATTGTGTTCTCACTTCTGAGCTGCCATGGTCTGACAAATTTTGTTTTCCACAGTCCATTTTGATCATTTTGGTAGTGTGCTGCTCAAATACAATGCATTTTATTGAGTAACCGTGTTCTCTCACCATTACAGTTTTGCACAAAACGATTCCCATTCCATTCAGTTGAAGTTATTGATGAAATTGGTCATTTACATGCTGCATGTAGAAAGTAGGGGAAATGATTAAATCACATTTGTGATATTTCTGTGTCCATACCTTAGCATATGAAATTTATCTATACTGTTAAAAATACAAAATGACATCACTAAGTCTTTAGTTCCTGTTCCAGTTAGTGACACTATTTCTTGAGTACCAGTTACCTGTAGTTCCAAGGATATACATCAGATCATAGTGTGCACTTCATTTTATTTTGTACTAGTATAACTGAATTTATTTTACAACAGTTGAAATGTTAAATGCATAATGTATTTTTATTTTTTTTGGAGAAACTTACATTATATGAGCTCTTCAAGTGCACTAGCTCATCAGTCTTGAATGTTCATGTTATCATACTTCATACAAACTGATACTATTGAAGTTACAGACATGTGTTTGCTAAATGTTGAAGACTTTGTAGTCCTTGTACATCTCCACAGCTCCAAAAGCGTGTTACTTGAGGAACCATGAGCATGTTGCAATGTGCAATTTGGAATATATTGGCATGCTGTATACTAAAATTTCCGCTGCAAATCTCCATCTAGTATCATTTTGTGCAAACTTTAGTGTTTGTACTAGCAAACTAGCAGCATCTGTCCAATTTGTTGGAAATGTGATTCCAGTATGCACAATTTGTAGAACATTTGTCACTTGTCACGGGGGGGGGGGGGGGGGGGGGGGGGGACGGGGGACATTGGGAGTGCGCCTTTGAGGTCGACAGCTGCCTCCTCTGACTCGCTTAATCACCAGCAAGTGACACCAGTGTTCATAACCATCTATATCTGGTAAATCATGCCATTCTTGACAACTCATTTCCTATAGAGCAAGTCTTATCTGCTTAACCTGTGAAGATGTTTTTACCTTTTTCTTCTCTCGTTATGGAATGGTTTGGTTTCATGCAGACAATTCTGTCTGGTAAAGTGGTAGTTGAATTGAGATGGAGGCGTACCGATCTGCATGACAAATGGCATTGTAGACAAAGGGCATGGTCGACTGACAATTTTTTGAGGAAAACGAGCACACTAATTGAGTACTTTTGCAAACTACGAAATTTATTCAGCACTCACATCTTTCTTGGTCGGGCAGATTTTTGAATTGAGCCCTTTAAACCGGAAGGGAGGCGTTTTTCCTATCCTGCTTGGTGGGTAAGTCTAGTCTGGCCAGAGATATGTTCTTCAAGAAGAGGTGAGCTACTAAGCTCAATATGTTCTTCAATCTGATTGTGTTCTCACTTCTGAACTGCCCATGGTCTGAGAAATTGTGTTCTCCACAGTCCATTTTGATTAGGTGTACTGCTCAAATAGTACAATGCATTTTATTGAGTAACTGTCTTCTCTCACCATTATAGTTTTGAACAAAACGATTCCCATTCATTCAGTTGAAGTTATTGATAAAATTGTCATTTACCTCCTGCATGTAGAAACTAGGGGAAAATGATTAAATCACAGTGTGATATTTGTGTGTCCATACCGTAGCATATATGAAATTTATCTATACTGTTAAAAATGCAGAATGACATCACTACGTTTTGAGTTCCCATTCCAGTTAGTGATACTATTTCTTGAGTAATAAATCAGATCATGGTGTGCGCTTCATTTTATCTTGTACTAGTATAACTTAATTAATTGAAATGTTACATACATAATGTAATGTATATTTTCGGGAGAAACTTGTATTATATGAGCTCCTCAAGTGCACTAGCTCATATACAGCCTTGAATGTTCATGTTATCATGCACCAGAGACGGTTGAAGTTACAGACACGTGTTTGCTAAATATCACGGACTGTCTAGTCCTTGTACCTGTAGTTAATATATTGCATGCTGTACACTTAGAAGTTTCGGTGCTAATTTCCATCTAGTATTGTTTCGCAAACCTAAGTATTTGTAGAAAATTAGGATTTGTCCAATTCGTTGCAAGCGACAGCAGTTCTCATGTCCAAACTTTAACATAAGAAACAACTGCTATCTACTCTTATGTCCGTAACAAAATATAAGACGTTTTTTGTTTTGTTTTTGGGTGTAGTTTGCTACAAAAAACGTCCAACATTATTTTGTTACAGAGGGAGTAGCGCCTATTGGCATTTTGCTGATGTCTGGTGTTTCTCGTGTAGCAGTTCAGCGTAGGGGGAGGCACAATTTGGAACCTTCAGATGTTGAGAGAGCACCGTGGAGGTCGACAGTCGGCTGCTCCGACTCGCTTAATCGCCAGCAAAGTAACACCAGTGTTCATAACCATCTATATCTGTCAAATCATGCCATTCTTGGCAACTCATTTTCTACAGAGTAAGTCTTATCTGCTTTACCTGTGAATATGTCCGTATCTAGATAAATCTAAGACAAATAATATGGATCGGAGTGAGTACCTTTTTCCTCTTGTCATGGAATGGCCTAATTTCATGCGAACAATAATGTTTGGTGAAGTGGTAATGGAATTGAGATGGGGGCATACCATACTGATTTGTACTGGAGTAGTATTAATAAACTTGCACATGTCTGGAACTCCCCGTAGTGACATATTTTCTCCTTTTGTCAAAAAGGTTGCACGAGAGAGTCCGTCGGAGATGGGAGGAATGAACAGTGCAATTGCGGAAGACGTTGGGGAGTGTTTCTCGCGCTCGTAATAATCAGATAGCACAGCCGTCTGATCAGAATCTGATACCGGCGGGCTGGAAGATGTGCACCTTTTTCTGATGAGAAGACACCTCTATTCTATTCGGTTTGGGAGGTTCAGCTTCTCTCACGCCGCCGCCTGCTGGATTCGAGCTTCCGTCTCCCCCGGTCACCGGCGTGCCCGACGATGAGCTCCTCGCATTGTTTGCAGCCATGTCAATCAAGCGCACATCACTTTTTTTATACTACATAAACATCACATTTTTTTGGGTGCTCATACATAAGTTAATACAAATAGATAGATACACGTATTATTGTCTGGAATTAATAAATACAATACCTAAGTTTCCACGCACTGAACAAATATGTGCAACACAGAAGATAGCGTCATCATTATGAAGGGTTGCTAGGCCATAGGTTTTCACCTGCTTTTCTTGGTCTTGTGTGCTAATACTATACCGCCTCACGCCCTCACAGGAGAGATAAACAAAACAGTACCTAACAATTAAATTGTAGTAACAAGTAAAGATGACCAACATAGGTGTCGATGTTTTTTTCGCCAAAGGAACATCTGTCTGTTAAACAAGGGTTTTAGGGTTTGTGGCACACCTCCAACGTGGGGTGGCCTTTGCATTATATATGGGGGTACATCATCGTGTACAATACAAATACAGTTGTAATACATGTAGGCCCAGTATATACAGAGTCTAACACCCTCCCTCAATCTCAACCGTGCTCTGAAGAATTCACTAGGTTGAGATTGCGCCTACAGCCTTCAAACTGAGGAAGAGGCAGTGGCTTCGTGAAGATGTCAGCAAGTTGATCCTTTGAGGGGATGAACTTGATAAGAAGCAGTTTCTGAGCAACACGTTCTCTGACAAAGTGGTAGTCAACTTCGATGTGTTTTGTTCGGGCATGGAATACTGGATTCGATGACAGATACGTAGCACCGATGTTATCACACCAAAGGACTGGCGGTTGCTCCTGAGAGATCCTCAACTCTCGAAGCAACGACTGTATCCAAATAAGCTCAGCTGTGGCATTTGCAACTGCTTTGTACTCAGCTTCAGTGCTACTGCGAGACACTGTTGCTTGTTTACGAGCACTCCAGGCGATCAAGTTAGCACCAAGGAACACTGCATAGCCCCCGTTGATCGCCTGTCATCCGGACTCCCAGCCCAGTCTGCATCAGAAAACGCGGAGAGAGCTCCAGAGGGCGCCGGTTGCAGGTGCAAGCCATAAGAAGCAGTCAACCGAATATAGCGCAAGATGCGCTTAACAGCAGTCCAATGAGAATCTCGAGGTGCATGAAGAAACTGACAGACACGGTTGACCGCATAAGAGATATCCGGACGGGTGATAGTCAAGTACTGCAAGCCACCAACAATACTGCAATACTCAGTGGCCTCATCAGCAGAAAGAAGAGAACCATCAAGGGCAGACAGTCTGTCAGTAGAGGACATCGGTGTAGTAGCAATTTTGCACTTGAGCATACCAGCACGTCGAAGAACATCAAGAGAGTACCTCTGCTGAGTGAGGGTCAAACCAGAATCAGAGTACGAGACCTCCAGACCAAGGAAATAGTGAAGCTTCCCAAGATCCTTAACAGCAAAATCAACACTCAAAGCAGAAACCAAGCGATCCGCAGCAGACACCGAGGAACTGACAAGAATGATATCATCAACGTAGACCAGCAGATACATAGTAACTGTAGGACGCTGAAGAAGAAACAGTGAGGTGTCAGCCATAGAGGGAACAAAACCATGAGCCCGAAGAGTGGTGCCAAGGCGTGCATGCCAAGCACGCGGAGCCTGCTTCAGACCATAGAGCGCCTTAACAAGGCGACACAAATGCTGCGGACGAGCTGGATCAACAAAACCAGGAGGCTGACGCATGAAGACCTCCTCCTCAAGGACACCATGAAGGAAGGCATTCTGAACATCAAGCTGACGAAGGGACCAGCCGCGAGTAATAGCCAGGGAAAGCAGAAGGCGGATAGTGGTGGGTTTAACCACCGGACTGAAAGTGTCCTCATAATCAAGGCCATGGCGCTGTTTGAATCCTTTAGCAACCAAGCGAGCCTTGTATCTCTCAATAGAGCCATCGGCATGTCTCTTGACCTTAAAAACCCACTTGGAATCAATTACATTGACACCAGCCTTGGGGGGAACCAAACACCACGTACCATTCTGAAGAAGAGCCTGGTATTCTTGTTCCATTGCAAGTCGCCAGTGAGGGATACTCATAGCTGCCTGAAAATGCCGTGGTTCAGCAGTAGGATCCGACTGTGCCTGCGCCATGCAAGTCGCGAGCCAGGCGACTGTGCCATCCGTGCACTTCTTAGGTTGAAACACACCGCTCTTGCTGCGTGTATGAGGACGCAACACAGGAGCCGGAGCAGGTGGTGGCAGAGGTGGTGAAAGCGCCGGCAACAGCGGCGAGGAAACCGCAGCATCGGGCGTGACAGCGGCCAACGGTGAGGTCACAGTAGGAGGCGTTGACGGAGTCGACGCAGCAGGAGACAGCGGCCCATTGGAGGGCGACGCCGGCCCAGGCGAACTGGGCGCTGAGTGCCGCGCATGCGACGTGGACGGCGGAGGGCTCCCAGGCGGGGACAGCCCAGGCGTCGGAGCCGTTGGCGCGGGTGGAGGCGAGACTGCCCGGTGGGCCGGCTCAAGCGACCGCTGGGCCAGGGCGCTGTCGAGCGGCGCGGAGGCTAAGGGCCCTGGCGGGCACGCTGCATGGGGCATGCAGGAGACCGGCCGATCGACGTGAGCGGACGGGGACGAGGGAGCTGCATGTTCCAATTCGTCCAGAAGCTGCAGACGTGCACCTCTCCCAATACCTGCACCATGGTGAGACAACAGAGAGGGCGAATGTGCATCATCTACAAAGTGATCAGGCAAGATAGTGGATGAGTGCACAGGCGGTGTGGAACTGGTGACAGGTGCGGGAAGAGCAGAAAAGGGAAAAACATGCTCATCAAAGACAACATCGCGTGAGATATACACACGATTAGACGGAACATGAAGACATTTATACCCTTTATGAACAGAACTATACCCAAGAAAGACACATTTTTTAGAACGGAACTCGAGCTTGCGATTATTATAAGGACGAAGATGTGGCCAGCACGCACAACCAAACACCTTAAGAAACGTGTAATCAGGAATCTGACCAAGCAAGAGTTCAAGTGGAGTTTTCATATGAAGGAGTCGCGAAGGGAGCCTATTGATGAGAAAACAGGCTGTAGTAAAAGCATCACTCCAAAAACGAAACGGAACAGATGCATGAGCTAGTAAAGTTAACCCAGTTTCAACAATATGACGATGCTTACGTTCAGCTGAACCATTCTGCTGATGTATGTGTGGACAGGACACACGATGAGCGATCCCAAGTTTTTCAAAGAAACTACTGAGATTGCGGTACTCACCCCCCCCAATCCGACTGTACATGAATGATCTTATGATTGAGGAGACGCTCAACATGTGCTTGAAATTTGAGAAACACATCAAACACATCAGACTTGCGTTTAAGAAGATATAACCAAGTAAAGCGACTATAAGCATCAATGAAACTGACATAATATTCATGACCACTAACAGATAGTTGGGCAGGATCCCATACATCTGAAAACACAAGCTCAAGAGGAGTTTTGACTATATGATTGGAAACAGAAAAAGGTAATTGATGACTCTTGCCTTGCTGACAGGCATCACAGATAGCAGCATCGTTATTTCTAGAATCTGATGGTAACTCATGACGGTGGAGAACATGGCGAACAATGGGTAATGCTGGATGACCAAGGCGAGAGTGCCACAATGCAGGAGACACGCGAACACCACTGAAGACCTGGAACTCAGCAGCAGGAGCAGGAACGGCGGTAGGCACATCAAGAGCATATAAGCCGTGGCGGTAGCGACCTCTAAGAAGTATGTCCCTCGTAGCTCGGTCCTTAACAAAGAGATGAAACGGGTGAAATTCACAAAGGACGTTATTATCCTGAGTAAGTCTAGGAACAGAGAGTAAGTTACGTGTAACTGAGGGAACACGAAGAATATTTCTAAGATGCAAATTCCTAGAGGTGTTTGTGAGAAGTGATGCCTGACCAACATGTGAGATGTGCATACCTGCCCCATCAGCTGTGTGAACCTTGTCATGGCCATGGTAGGGCTGCTGAACGGTGAGCTTGCCCAGTTCATTCGTCACGTGAGCTGTAGCTCCAGTATCCATGTACCAAGACGGATCAACAGGATATGAGGGTATGTGCCCCTGTTGCGCCATGAGGACCTGACGATCATTGCCCTTACCGTTGTTGCCGAGGCCGAGGAAGTCGGTCTTGAACCGGCGATGACAGCGGGAGGCGACGTGACCCGCCAGGCCACAGAGCTGACACGGCTGCGCCGCACCACAAGCAGCACAGCACACGCGGGGACGGCCATCGACGACGACCACAGAGGAGCCAGGGCGCGACGCCAGCTGCTGAGTAGAAGGTGCACCACCGGGTTTGCCCCCCCCGGGCGAGGGAGCAGTAGGAGGACCACGGCCACCACCTTTGCCGCGGCACGCGGCGTTGACAGAGGAGTCGGCAGGGATGTCCGGGCGGCGCGCATTGAGCCGCTGCTCCGTGGAGAGGAGGCGGCTGTAGAGGTCCTGAGGGCGAATAGGAACCTTGCGTTCGTTGATCACCTCAGCCAGCGAGTCATAGTCGCTGTCGAGACCCGCGAGGATGTAGGACGTGAACTCGGTGTCGCGAAGAGGCTCTCCAATGGAAGCAAGAGTGTCGGCCAACTTCTTGACCTTGTTGTAGAAGGCGGTCACCGTACCGTTGTCCTTACGGGTTTCGCCAAGCTTCGCACGGATAGCCATGGACTGAGCAGTAGACTGAGACGAGAAACTCGACTCCAGGATGTCCCACACCTCGTGAGAGGTCGCAGCGAAGAGAACCAGCCCGGCAACACCCTCACCCAGGGAGGATTGCATCGCCGAGAGGATGGCTTGATCCTGAGCGATCCACGCGCGAAACATCGGATGATGCGGCGGCGGACATGGCAGGGTACCATCAACGAACCCCTCCAAGTAATGGCTGCGAAGGAGTGGAAGCACCTGCGCGCGCCAGTAGAGGTAATTATCCGGCTTGAGCTTCACCGGAAGGAGGTGCGAGAACAAAAACGGCGGCGAAGAGATCGCGGCCAGAGCAGCTTCAACATCCATGTAGGGCGGCGGCGCGGACGGAGCCAGCTGTGGAGCGCCGTATGTGTGCGGAACGCCGGACGCCGAGGTTCCGTATGGCGTGGGTGCACCGTACATCGCGGGTGCACCATACGGCGATGGAGCCGCAGGCGAACCCTGTCCGTGACACGCGCTATATGGTGGGCGCGCAGTTGACGAGGGGCCGTACGGGGCACCGTACAGAGGATGACCACCGTAGCCGCCGTAGGCCGCAGGAGCGACGTCGGCGACAGCATAACCGGCTGCGGTGTAGATGGGGGCAGCAGGGACAGACGCGACCGCGCGCATCATCGGATGCGAGGCAGTCGGGGGCGGCGGCGCAGGTACCATGGGGTACGTGGCGGCCGGAGGCAGCGACGGCGGCGGGAGCCGCGCAGATGCAGGGGACGACGAAGAGTCGCCCGCATACATGTAGGCGACCGGGCCGGCGAAGAAAGACCCCGCAGATCGCGTCTGCAGGGGGCCAAGTGAGCCCTCCGTCGTGTAGGGTGCAGCCCCTCCATGGAGGAGAGCCGCAAGAGACGGCGGCAAGAACGCGTGATCCATGGGGATGGAGGCCGGCGTCGGGAAGGCAGGACGGGAGACCGCAGCGGCGGCGGCGCTCGAGGCGGCGGCGAGAGCGGCTGCTAGGGCAGCAGCGGTGTCGGCGGCCGGCTGAGAGGCGGCGGCGGCTGGCGGCGGGGGCGGAGCGGAAGACATTAGGGTTTTAGATCGCTAGGCGTGATACCATGTTAAACAAGGGTTTTAGGGTTTGTGGCACACCTCCAACGTGGGGTGGCCTTTGCATTATATATGGGGGTACATCATCGTGTACAATACAAATACAGTTGTAATACATGTAGGCCCAGTATATACAGAGTCTAACACTGTCCATCTGCTCAGCTGATGATTTCATGCCACTGTTGTGTTCCACCGTTTACGCCTGCCTTCGCTGCTAGTATGTCGTGGCTTCACTCGTTTCTGAAGGACATCGGGAGCATAGCCATTGGTCGCTGCTCCCATTGCTGATGGGGGTGAAGAAATCAAATTTGCATGAATTTCGCCAATCAGATTTATATTATATGAATTAATTGCAAAAAATTGGTACAGAAGACGAACCAGGATTGTGGAATCAGCTGGTTTCCAAGATGACAGGAACACATCGGCACATGCATGCGAAAACTGAGCAAGTGTGAGATGAGCTGCATTTCCTTTTGGTCTATTTTATTTATTTATGTAGTGTTTCTTTTGGTTTCCGGGGGAATAAAAAGTGCGGAACAAGAAACGCCGACCGTGGGGATCGAACCCACGCTACGTGGTTAAAAGCCACGCGCTCTACCACTGAACTAGGTCGGCTTGCTTAGCGAAATGTTATTTCTGTGGCTTTTCAATGATAGCAATGTAAGCGTACGCACGCATTCGGTTTTTTTTTGAGGGATACACACGCATTCGTTGGTTGTTGTAGAACTAATTGTATTTCTTCTCCCAATGGTTATTATAGCAATTCACGTTTCGACGGAGGCGGTCGACCAAAACACGACCCCCAAGGATGTTGTTGGGCAATGCCTAGATGGCGGTTCTAAAAAAAAAAGGATGCTGTTGGGCCGGTCATGTAGAGCGATCCTTCTGGTTTTGGGAACATGTTTAAATTCACGAGCCCTTCTTCAAATTTATGATTTTTTTTCAAAATTCATAAAAAGATTTCTTGATTTTTCTTTTAAAACATAAATGTGCTTTAATTAAAAATGGAATGAAATAAGAAAAAATGGCTGAAAAACTAAGCAGGAATTTTTTTCTTGACACCGAATAGGCACGTATAGTACATGGGCCGCAGACTTTCGTATTGGCTCATAATCCTATTTTTAAACAGATTAGAAGTATTTTAATAAAAAAATTAACCAAAATAAAAAAGCCGGTTGATAAACCGACCTAGATTTTTTTTTTGCCATCATAATACACACATAGCGCTACATGGGTTGCGGCCCTGTGTGTTAGATATTGTCCAGCGAGACGCATGATCCAACCATACCCTTACAGGCGGGGTCCACTTCGAGGGAAAAACATTGGGCTCTCCTAGGCCTCTGTTCCTAGGGAGTTTAGTAGTAAGGATGTAGTTAAAAAACACGACAAAATAATCTTGCATCGCCAAATCTAGTATATGGTTTAGACTGTCTGTCAAGAGCTGTCGACCTAATGCTTCAGAGGACACTTAGGGTGTACTTCAGGTTCAGTTCCACAAACTTGTACTTGTCCTCTTGGAATCATTGTTCGTACATAGCGATGGTCCGCTCCACGCTCGTTGGTGTACACCACCTCTAGCATGGTGGTGCCATAGGTATTGACATAGTGGTGTTCTGTTGTCCTTCCCGTCGTCCATGGCAGCAAGGAGGGCGTTGTGTGTGTGTGTGTGGGGGGGGGGGGGGGGGGGGGTTGGAGCGGTCCTGATATTAGGCAAGTAAGTAGTGGTGAAAAATAATATTGTGTGAATCTAGAGAGTCATAAATGTGACGGTAAGAGGTGAGACATGACAGGTGTAACTTGTAGCCACGTAATAGCTGCAATGAGCAAGCTTCCGATGATTTGCTCTTAAGCTCCTAACCCGTCTAGTACTCAACATGTCGATGACCCTTACGGGTGTGATCATGTTGGTTCGGTAAAGTATAAACATGACAGGGACTCCTTCCGTTCAATGATCAATAGCAGAACCGTGGACATCCATGTTGACCCTTATACCCATACGAATGAATATCGATTGAACCTATAGTTGTCGTGTGCTATTCCTCTTGCCCCGTGATACTTTACAAAACCCAAGTTTAGATTTATCGACATCCTCGTGACCAACAACATGATCACTATGCCAGTTTCCTCGTTATCGGTTTTGTTCTCTTTTCTTGTTCCCGTGTTCTGGCATCTCCGTGAGCAAGTCACGTTGTGTCTAGCCAGACGATGATGAATACTGTCACACACCGAGGGCACTAAGAAAATCTCTCCATCGTTGGAGGAGCAAATTAAATTCCAGTCTCGGGCTATCTAGTCCATTGTCATACTTTTCCGATGAACTTGTAAGTTGCAGTTATGATCACCCTGTTATGGTTGATGTCTGACAGACCCAAAGTGCATCATCCGGTATGAAGGAACTTGATTCTCTGATGGTCTAAGGAATCGTGCATATGTTAACATGTCTGTGTTATATACTATAAACTTGTGACGAAAGGATCTCTTAGTATAAGATTCAATTTGGGTCAGTTCAACACAAGTGTTCTTCTAACACCGTGCCCTCAAAGTTGTCGGCATCCTCGTTACACTAAGGCCCCCTTTGTTTGGGCTACGGATTCTTGAAAATCAGCTTCGGCTTGGATCCTGAGAATCAGCTGCAGCTGCAGATTCTGGAAATCTGAAGCAGCCTGTTTGTTTGCCCTGGTTCTGGAAATCTGAATATACTGTTTGTTTACCCAACGTCAAGAACAGGGCAGAGATTGGGGGCGGTGCCCGCGTCGCTGGAGGAGCTCGAGCAGCGGAGGTGGGGTTTGGTGGCCGGAATACGGGGCAGGCAGACGTGGAGGCGCCGGATCCGCTCGTCCTGGAGCCGACGGGGCTGGCCTACGCGGAGATCGGGGGTGGCGCGAGGCCGAGGCAGAGGATGGGGGCGGGGCCGCGCGCGCGGAGCCTGTGTGCGAGGGAGAGGTACTCCCAGGCGCCGCCGCCGTCGTGCTCCTCCTGATCCTCCAGCCGCAGCAGGCGCGCCTCCTTCGTCGCGGTTGTCGCCGTCGCGGTCACCATGGGGAGGGAGACGAGACGAGGGGGTTTGGGGAGGGAGACGAGACCAGGGGGCACAAAACGAATCATTTTGTTTTGTGGGAAGCTGCAGAATCGGCCGAATCACCAAAATCGCTGCTTCCGGATTCCCTTCGCTGGTAGTTCATTTTTGGAATCGGATTCTAGAAAGCTATACGGGAATCTGACGTGTTTGTTTGAGCTTCTGATTTTAGGACCCTAGAATCTGAGAATCAGAAGCTGTAGCCCAAACAAAGGCCACCTAACTTATGCCCATGAACAGGAAAAAGGAACCATCATGCAACACTTGATCTAGTCTTAGAGGCGAGACTAGGAATCTATTTTATCGTTTATTATTCCACACATGCATATGAGTTTTACTCTGAGCCTATTGGATACACAGCCTCGAGAACCTTTACAATTATAGCACAAAACATAAACATTAATTAAAAACTTAGAAATAAATAATAATATTTTATTGTTTCCCCTAGGTCATATTTCCAACAATATTGTGCTTATGGTCAGATAATTCTTTGAATGCTTTCTTCAATAATAAATGTACAATTTGATACTTTTTCTCAATATGCTGCTCATACATTTGTACTTCGTTTCATAATAATTGGCATGGAATAGGCGATTTGCTACCAAATCATGGACTTTAGGGAGGTGTTGCCCATCTCCTGTATTTTACACTTTATTGCTCTCTTGGCCTTGTTGCATGGTACTCAGTCTCTACGCATAGTGATCTTCCAGTCTCATCGTGAATACAACTATTGGTTCCCAATGACAATCCCTGGTTGTACTGTACACCAAAGATCTAGATCTTTTGACAAGAACCTCATGAGACAATGAACAAAATAACATATTACCTCCATATCTTATTCACCATGATAATTGATGTTTATGTACACCTTTGCTATATTTTTGCCGCTTTGTCCAATGTAATATTGTACACAAGGGGTTCGACCTTGATGTTTTTGTTGAACGGTACCAACATGGTGAAGTGGCATTCTTTGATGAAAATCCTGCAACTGGTGGACTCCGATTACCGGTGGTGCAAATATTCCTGCTCTTAATGAACTTTTGGCATCGTTTATTGATTTCTCAATCAATGGTGAGCAGTCCCACTATACTTCTGGGACTGATATAGTGTGGTTCCTAGGAGGAGTTTTTGTATTTTGCATATCTACGAACTCCAGGAAAACTCCAAAACTTCACGGGATAGCTCAACCCCGGATACGCAAAACTCAAAGTCCCAGGAGAACAACAAGGTAGCATCTTGCCATTTTAGTTGGATCGTATCATATTCTCTTATGGGGGGGGGGGGGGGGGGTGCTATTTCGCGCGCGAGCGTTTCAACGCTCGGTTTCCGACCAGAAGGCAGGTAACTCAACATTCCTTTTATTTTTTGGCATGAACTCAACTTTCCTTTAGCAAAATCTGTGTGAGAGAAAAAATAAAGGACGCATCTGGCCCCACCCCCGTTGAAATCAGGGGGGGGGGGTAGAGAGATTTATGGAAGGCAACGCTGGGCCCCACCTGTTTAATTTATTGCAACAGAGATTTATGGAAGGACATACCGGGTCCCACTAATTAATTAATAGAATTAACGAGGGGAGAGGTTATGGATTGAGCGTTTCAACGCTCGCCCGCAAAGGAGCGTTCTCCTTCTCTTATCTGTCAGTGTCTGGCTATTGGATGATTATTATGTAAGCCTTGTATGGTAACCCCTTGAACTTCCATAAAAGACTTTGTTCGCTGAACATAAGCTCTGGATATTTAGATTGTTTAATTTACTGTAATCAAATATGCTAAACAAATGTAAGAGTGATTTTGCTACATGGATAGTGGTTTCTCTGCGTGTTAAACATGCCAGGAGTTGACCCTACTTACCATGCCAAGGCATTTAAAATCAATTATGGCTAGCAATCTATACATAAGATATATATGGTGATGCATGATCATGATTTATGAATTAGTAGTGTTGTGAAAGGAAATGCTTAAAAGGTTGTAGAGTATCCTCATTGGAAGGAAGTTGTTTTATATTTTGTACAAGCCACTAGAAAGACTGATTTCTCTTATAGTGTCAATGTTGGAAATATGCCCTAGAGGCAATAATAAATTGGTTATTATTATATTTCCTTGTTCATGATAATCGTTTATTATCCATGCTATAATTGTATTGATTGGAAACTCAAATACATGTGTGGGTACATAGACAACACTATGTCCCTAGTAAGCCTCTAGTTAATTAGCTCGTTGATCAAAGATGGTTAAGGTTTCCTAGCCATAGACATGAGATGTCATTTGATAACGGGATCACATCATTAGGAGAATGATGTGATGGACAAGACCCAAACTATAAACGTAGCATATGATCGTGTCAGTTTATTGCTATTGTTTTCTGCATGTCAAGTATCTGTTCCTATGACCATGAGATCATGCAACTCACTGACACCGGAGGAATACCTTGTGTGTATCAAACGTCACAACGTAACTGGGTGACTATAAAGGTGCTCTACAGGTATCTCCGAGGGTGTCTGTTGGGTTGGCATGGATCAAGACTGGGATTTGTTACTCCGTGTGACGGAGAGGTATCTCAGGGCCCACTCGGTAATACAACATCACAATGAGCCTTGCAAGCAAAGTGACTAAAGAGTTAGCCACAGGATCTTGTATTACGGAACGAGTAAAGAGACTTGCCGGTAACGAGATTGAACTAGGTATAGAGATACCAACGATCGAATCTCGGGCAAGTAACATACCGAAGAACAAAGGGAACAGTATACGGGATTAACTGAATCCTTGACATAGAGGTTCAACCGATGAAGATCTTCGTAGAATATGTAGGAACCAATATGGGCATCCAGGTCCCGCTATTGGTTATTGGCCGTAGAGGTGTCTCGGTCATGTCTACATAGTTTTCGAACCCGCAGGGTCTACACACTTAACGTTTGGTGACGATTAGTATAGTTGAGTTATTGTGTTGGTGACCGAAGGTTGTTCGGAGTCCCGGATAAGATCCCGGACATGACAAGGATCTCCGGAAGAGTCCGGAGGTAAAGATTGATATATGTGATAATAGTGTTTTGATCTCCGGAAGGCTTCCGGAATTCACCGGAAGGGGTTCCGGGTGTTTACCGAAGTGTTTGGGTGCAGCAACACTTTATATGGGCCAAAGGGTAAAGCCCACGAGGTATTGGAAAGTGCAAAAGGAAGTTTTGCTGCTGCCTTAAGCGGTACTACCGCTGGTAAGGCAGTACTACCGCGTAAGCGGTACTACCGCTTGTGTGAAGCGGTACTACCGCGTAAGCGGTACTACCACTTGTGTGAAGCGGTACTACCGCTCAAGCGGTACTACCGCTTGTACGCGGTACTACCGCTTGTACGCGGTACTGCTGGAATCCGAGTTGGACTCTTTCCGTGCGGGCCAAACCGACCTTGTGCGGGCAAAACCGACCTTGTGGAGGCTTTCTCTCCAAGTTTAGACCCCAGGGCTCAACATATAAATAGAGGGGCAGGGCTAGCACACGAGACACATCAAGATTTCCCAAGCCGTGTGCCGGCAACCCTAACCCTCTAGTTCCTCCCGTCATAATCTCCGTAGTGCTTGGCGAAGCCCTGCAGAGATTGTTCCTCACCACCATCACCACGCCGTCGTGCTGCCGGAACTCATCCACTACTTCACCATCGCTCGCTGGATCGAGGAGGTGAAGGCGTCATCAAGCCGTACGTGTGTTGAACGCGGAGGTGCCGTCCGTTCGGCGCTAGATCGTGATTGGATCGAGGGACGACTTGCGATTTGGATCGCGAAGACGTTCGACTACATCAACCGCGTTTCTTAACGCTTCCGCTTAGCGATCTACAAGGGTATGTAGATTCACTCTCCCTCTCGTAGATGCTCATCACCATGGATAGATCTTGCGTGTGCGTAGGAAATTTTTTGTTTTCCATGCAACGTTCCCCAACAGTGGCATCTGAGCTAGGTCTATGTGTAGATGAGATCTCGAGTAGAACACAAACGAGATGTGGGCGTGGGTGTATACATATTGCTTGCCGTTACTAGTTGATACTTGATTCGGCGGCATTGTGAGATGAAGCGGCCCGGATCGACATTACGCGTACGCTTACGCGAGACAGGTTTCACCGCTACGTGCACTCGTTGCATAAAGGTGACTGGCGGGTGTCTGTCTCTCTCACTTTAGTTGAATCGATTTCAATGAAGAGGGTTCTTTTAGAAGATCAAAAAGCAATCACTACACCACGTTGTGGTTTTGCGTAGGTAAGAACGGTTCTTGCAAACCCGTAGCAGCCACGTAAAACTTGCAGCAACAATTAGAGGACGTCTAACTTGTTTTTGCAGGGTATGTTGTGATGTGATATGGCCAATTACATGATGAGATATATGTGATGTATGAGATGATCATGTGTTGTATAGAATATCACGACTTGCATGTCGATGAGTACGGCAACTGGCAGGAGCCATAGAGTTGTCTTTAATTATTTTCGCCGTTTTGCTTTACTTTATCGCTATGAGTTAGCAATAGTCGTGGAAGCAACAGTCGGCGCGACAACCTCATGGCGACACGTTGATGGAGATCAAGATGATGGAGATCATGGTGTCATGCCGGTGACGATGGAGATCATGCCGGTGCTTTGGAGATGGAGATCAAAAGCACAAGTTCATGGCCATATCATGTCACTTATGATTTGCATGTGATGTTAATCCTTTTATGCATCTTGTTTTGCTTAGGACGACGGTAGCATTATAAGGTGATCCCTCACTTAAATTTCAAGATAAATTGTGTTCTCCCCGAGTGTGCACCGTTGCGAAAGTTCGTCGTTTCGAGACACCACGTGATGATCGGGTGTGATAGACTCTACGTTCACATACAACGGGTGCAAGCCAGTGTTGCACATGCGGAACACTCGGGTTAAACTTGACGAGCCTAGCATGTACAGACATGGCCTCGGAACACAAGAGACCGAAAGGTCGAACATGAGTCATATAGTAGATATGATAAACATGAAGATGTTCACCATTGAAACCACCTCAACTCACGTGATGATCAGACTTGAGTTGGTGGATTTGGATCATGTTACACTCGAATGACCGGAGGGATGTCAATCTGAGTGGGAGTTTTAAGTAATATGATTAACTAAACTCATTATCTTGAACAATAGTCTAAATTGTCTTTGCAATATTTATGTTGTAGATCATGGCTCGCGCAGTAGCACCCCTGAATTTTAATGCGTTCCTAGAGAAAGCTAAGTTGAAAGATGATGGAAGTAACTTTGTGGACTGGGCCCGTAATCTAAGGATTATCGTTACGGCTTTCCAGAAGGCTTTTGTCCTTGATGCACCGCTTGGTGATCCACCCGCTCCAGCTGAGTCTCTAGACATTGTGAACGCCTGGCAGGCTCGTTCTGAAGATTACTCAATAGTTCAATGTGCAATGTTGTATGGCTTAGAACCGGGACTTCAAAGATGTTTTGAACGTCATGGAGCATATGAGATGTTCCAGGAGTTGAAGTTTATCTTTCAGAAGAATGCCCGGATCGAGAGGTATGAGATCTCCGATAAGTTCTATGCTTACAAGATGGAGGAGAACGGGTCTATCAGTGATCACATACTCAGAATGTCTGGGTACTCCACCCGTCTGGCTGAATTGGGGATGCCCCTTCCGCCAGAGGCTATCACTGACAGAGTTCTTCAATCATTGCCACCTAGCTACAAGAGCTTCGTGTTGAACTATAACATGCACGGGATGAACAAGTCAGTCGCCGAGCTGTTTGCGATGCTGAAAGCCGCTGAGTCTGAAATTCAGAAGGAGCATCAAGTGTTGATGGTCAATAAAACCACTAGTTTCAAGAAAAATGGCAAGGGTAAGAAGGGTAACTCCAAGAAGAGTGGCAAAGCAGTTGCTCCTCCCATGAAGAAACCCAAGGCTGGACCCAAACCAGAAACTGTGTGCTTTCATTGCAAGGGAACTGGACACTGGAAGCGGAACTGCCCCAAGTATTTGGCTGACAAGAAGGCGGCCAACAACAAACAAGGTATATATGATATACATGTTATTGATGTGTACCTTACCAACTCTCGTTGTAGTGCCTGGGTATTTGATACCGGTGCAGTTGCTCATATTTGCAGCTCAAAACAGGAACTGCGGAATAGACGGAGGCTGGCAAAGTACGAAGTGACGATGCGCGTGGGAAATGGTTCCAAGGTTGATGTGATCGCCGTCGGCACGCTCGCTCTTCGATTACCATCGGGATTAGTGATGAACCTGAATAAATGTTATTTGGTGCCTGCGTTAAGCATGAACATTATATCTGGATCTTGTTTATTGCGAGACGGTTACTCATTTAAATCAGAGAATAATGGTTGTTCTATTTATATGAGTAATATCTTTTATGGTCATGCACCCGATGTGAGGGGTTTATTCTTATTGAATCTCGATAGTAATGATACACATGTTCATAACATTGATGCCAAAAGATGTAGAATTGATAATGATAATACCACTTTCTTGTGGCACTGCCGTTTAGGTCATATTGGCGTAAAACGCATGAGGAAGCTCCATGCTGATGGACTTTTGGAGTCACTTGATTTTGAATCACTTGACACATGTGAGCCATGGCTCATGGGCAAGATGACTAAAACGCCGTTCTCTGGAACAATGGAACGGGCAAGTGACTTGTTGGAAATCATACATACTGATGTGTGCGGTCCAATGAGCATTGAGGCGCGCGGTGGTTATCGTTACTTTCTCACCTTCACTGACGACTTAAGTAGATATGGGTATATTTACTTAATGAAACACAAGTCTGAAACGTTTGAAAAGTTCAAACAATTTCAGAGTGAAGTTGAGAATCATCGTAACAAGAAGATTAAATTCCTACGATCTGATCGAGGAGGAGAATATCTGAGTTATGAGTTTGGCAGTCACTTAAGACAATGTGGAATTGTTTCACAACTGACACCGCCTGGAACACCACAGCGTAATGGTGTGTCCGAACGTCGTAATCGAACCTTATTGGATATGGTGCGATCTATGATGTCTCTTGCCGATTTGCCACTATCGTTTTGGGGTTATGCATTAGAGACAACTGCATTCACTTTAAATAGGGCACCATCGAAATCTGTTGAGACGACGCCATATGAACTTTGGTTTGGCAAGAAGCCAAAGCTGTCGTTTCTTAAAGTTTGGGGATGTGATGCTTATGTCAAAAAGCTTCAGCCTGAAAAGCTGGAACCCAAAGCGGAGAAATGCGTCTTCATAGGATACCCAAAAGAGACAGTTGGGTATACCTTCTACCTCAGATCCGAAGGCAAAGTGTTTGTCGCTAAAAACGGAACATTTCTTGAGAAAGAGTTTCTCTCGAAAGAATTGAGTGGGAGGAAGATAGAACTTGATGAGGTTGTTTAACCTTTACTTCAACCTGAGAGTAGCGCAGCGCAGAAAGATGTTTCTGTAGAGCCTACATCGGTTGAAGAGGAAGTTAATGATGATGATCATGAAGCTTTGGATCAAGTTGCTATCGAACCTCGTAGGTCGACAAGGACGCGTACTGCTCCTGAGTGGTACGACAACCCTGTCTTAGAGGTCATGTTGTTGGACAACGATGAACCTACGAGCTATGGAGAAGCGATGATGGGCCTGGATTCCGAGAAGTGGTTAGAGGCCATGAAATCCGAGATGGGATCCATGTATGAAAACAAAGTATGGACTTTGGAAGTATTACCTGAAGGGCGTAAGGCCATTCAGAACAAATGGATCTTTAAGAGGAAGACGGACGCGGACGGTAATGTCACCGTCTATAAAGCTCGACTTGTGGCAAAGGGGTTTTCACAAGTTCAAGGAGTTGACTACGATGAGACCTTCTCACCCGTAGCGATGCTTAAGTCCGTCAGAATCATGTTAGCAATAGCTGCCTTTTTCGATTATGAAATTTGGCAGATGGATGTCAAAACAGCGTTCCTTAACGGTTTCCTTAAGGAAGAGTTGTATATGATGCAACCAGAAGGTTTTGTCGATCCAGAGAATGCTGACAAAGTTTGCAAACTCCAGCGATCCATTTATGGACTCGTGCAAGCATCTCGGAGTTGGAATCTTCGCTTTGATGAGGTGATCAAAGCGTTCGAGTTTATACAAGTTTACGGAGAAGCTTGTATTTACAAGAAAGTGAGTGGGAGCTCTATAGCGTTTCTAATATTATATGTGGATGATATTACTGATTGGAAACAATATAGAAATGTTGGAAAGCATGAAGGAATATTTGAACAAGAGTTTTTCAATGAAGGACCTAGGAGAAACTGCTTTCATATTAGGCATCAAGATCTATAGAGATAGATCAAGACGTTTAATAGGACTTTCACAAAGCACATACCTTGATAAGATTTTGAAGAAGTTCAAAATGGATCAGTCCAAGAAGGGGTTCTTGCCTATTTTGCAAGGTGTGAAGTTGAGTAAGACTCATTGCCCAGTGACTGCAGAAGATAGAGAAAAGATGAGTGTCATCCCCTATGCTTCAGCCATAGGCTCTATCATGTATGCAATGCTGTGCACAAGACCCGATGTCAGCCTTGCCATAAGTATGGTCGGAAGGTTTCAAAGTGATCTAGGAATGGAACACTAGACGGCGGTCAAGAATATCTTGAAATACCTGAAAAGGACTAAGGACATGTTTCTCGTTTATGGAGGTGATCAAGAGCTCGTCGTAAAGGGTTACGTCGATGCAAGCTTTGACACTGATCCGGATGACTCTAAGTCGCAAACCGGAAACGTATTTATTCTTAATGGGGGTGCGGTTAGCTGGTGCAGTTCCAAGCAAAGCGTGGTAGCTGATTCTACATGCGAAGCGGAGTACATCGCTGCCTCGGAGGCGGCGAAGGAAGGTGTCTGGATGAAGGAGTTCATGACAGATCTTGGAGTAGTGCCTAGTGCGCTTAACCCAATGACTCTGTTTTGTGATAATACTGGTGCCATTGCTCTAGCCAAGGAACCAAGATTTCACAAGAGGACCAGACACATTAAGCGACGTTTCAATTCCATCCGCGATTACATCAAGGAGGACGACATAAATATTTGCAAAGTACACATGGATCTGAATGTTGCAGATCCGATGACTAGACCTCTTCCAAGGGCTAAACATGAAGAACACCAGAACTGCATGGGTGTTCGATTCATTACAATGTAAATCACATAGTGATGTGAACTAGATTATTGACTCTAGTGCAAGTGGGAGACTGTTGGAAATATGCCCTAGAGGCAATAATAAATTGGTTATTATTATATTTCCTTGTTCATGATAATCGTTTATTATCCATGCTATAATTGAATTGATTGGAAACTCAAATACATGTGTGGGTACATAGACAACACTGTGTCCCTAGTAAGCCTCTAGTTAACTAGCTCGTTGATCAAAGATGGTTAAGGTTTCCTAGCCATAGACATGAGATGTCATTTGATAACGGGATCACATCATTAGGAGAATGATGTGATGGACAAGACCCAAACTATAAACGTAGCATATGATCGTGTCAGTTTATTGCTATTGTTTTCTGCATGTCAAGTATCTGTTCCTATGACCATGAGATCATGCAACTCACTGACACCGGAGGAATACCTTGTGTGTATCAAACGTCACAACGTAACTGGGTGACTATAAAGGTGCTCTACAGGTATCTCCGAGGGTGTCTGTTGGGTTGGCATGGATCAAGACTGAGATTTGTTACTCCGTGTGACGGAGAGGTATCTCAGGGCCCATTCGGTAATACAACATCACAATGAGCCTTGCAAGCAAAGTGACTAAAGAGTTAGCCACAGGATCTTGTATTACGGAACGAGTAAAGAGACTTGCCGGTAACGAGATTGAACTAGGTATAGAGATACCGACGATCGAATCTCGGGCAAGTAACATACCGAAGAACAAAGGGAACAGTATACGGGATTAACTGAATCCTTGACATAGAGGTTCAACCGATGAAGATCTTCGTAGAATATGTAGGAACCAATATGGGCATCCAGGTCCCACTATTGGTTATTGGCCGTAGAGGTGTCTCGGTCATGTCTACATAGTTTTCGAACCCGCAGGGTCTACACACTTAACGTTTGGTGACGATTAGTATAGTTGAGTTATTGTGTTGGTGATCGAAGGTTGTTCGGAGTCCCGGATAAGATCCCGGACATGACAAGGATATCCGGAAGAGTCCGGAGGTAAAGATTGATATATGTGATAATAGTGTTTTGATCTCCGGAAGGGTTCCGGAATTCACCGGAAGGGGTTCCGGGTGTTTACCGAAGTGTTCGGGTACAGCAACACTTTATATGGGCCAAAGGGGTAAAGCCCACGAGGTATTGGAAAGTGCAAAAGGAAGTTTTGCTGCTGCCTTAAGCGGTACTACCGCTGGTAAGGCAGTACTACCGCGTAAGCGGTACTACCGCTTGTGTGAAGCGGTACTGCCGCGTAAGCGGTACTACCACTTGTGTGAAGCGGTACTACCGCTCAAGCGGTACTACCGCTCGTGAGCGGTACTACCGCTTGTACGCGGTACTGCTGGAATCCGAGTTGGACTCTTTCCGTGCGAGCCAAACCGACCTTGTGCGGGCAAAACCGACCTTGTGGAGGCTTTCTCTCCAAGTTTAGACCCCAGGGCTCAACATATAAATAGAGGGGCAGGGCTAGCACGCGAGACACATCAAGATTTCCCAAGCCGTGTGCCGGCAACCCTAACCCTCTAGTTCCTCCCGTCATAATCTCCGTAGTGCTTGGCGAAGCCCTGCAGAGATTGTTCCTCACCACCATCACCACGCCGTCGTGCTGCCGGAACTCATCCACTACTTCACCATCGCTCGCTGGATCGAGGAGGTGAAGGCGTCATCAAGCCGTACGTGTGTTGAACGCGGAGGTGCCGTCCGTTCGGCGCTAGATCATGATTGGATCGAGGGACGACTTGCGATTTGGATCGCGAAGACGTTCGACTACATCAACCGCGTTTCTTAACGCTTCCGCTTAGCGATCTACAAGGGTATGTAGATTCACTCTCCCTCTCGTAGATGCTCATCACCATGGATAGATCTTGCGTGTGCGTAGAATTTTTTTTGTTTCCCATGCAACGTTCCCAACAGTCAAAGTATATTCAACTCATAAATGCGTCTATAGTCAAAATGTAGGATCAAAGTTACCTACCCAGTTATGTCACATCAAAGCTGCAAACATAGGATAATTAATTAATCCTATTAAGAAATACCGAGATAATTAGGTTTCTGTAATCTATGTATATGATGCTGTGTCATTGTGCTTCTTGATTTGTAGTACTTGTCAGTGCTATCAAAATATGTTTTTGAACAATCGGGGGGGGGGGGGGGGGGGGAGGGTCTTCACCTGAATGCATTACTCAAAGTGCCAAAAGGCCAGTTTACAGAGTTGCACAAGCGCGCAAGGAGAGGTATTGGCGCCATGACATGGCGCCGACCTTCTGAGGAGTACCCCTAAATCTTGCAGTCCAAAGAGTAAAGTCATGAACAATATTTCGTAAGGTTACACGGCCTTCAAGGAAGTGCTATCAAAATATCATTATGTGCATGCAAATTCTCATATCTACTTGTGATATTAGTCGAGACGTGCATTGCACGTGCACACTTACTAGTGAATTAAAGGATTAAGTGCATGGAAATTTTCCTCTAGTGCAAATGAATTATTAGGATAATTCCTAACGATTCCAATAATATGAGTTGTACAACCAACGTAGGATTTTTTCTTATCTTAGGTCTCCTTTGGTTCATAAGATAGTAATATCATAGGAATAGGAAAATCATAGGAAGTGAGATGCCATGTATCTCAATTTCTATAGCGAAAAAGCTGTCATTTGATGCATAGGATAGAAAATTTTCCATTGAGTCTAGACTATTGTTTTTTTTCCTTTAAAATGTGAAGGTTGGATTCCTATCTTACGAACCAAAGGGCATCAAAGAAATCTTTCCTTTGAAAATCGGAAATGTTAGCTGGGGAACGTTCCCCAGGAGCCAAGAGCCAGTGAACGACCTTCCTGTCGTCTGATCTTGCCCGCAGGGATCTTGGCGCAATCCGACGGCACATCAGATTTTTGGATGAGTTCGCTGTAGGGGATCTCCCGGCGAACGTCCTTTTTTTTTTATTTTTTCTCAAAAAAGCGCTGGCTAGTGGATCAAACTCGCACCATCACACAGAGCCGTGGAGCACACTTGCCAGTTGGGCTAGTGTACTTTGTCTAAATACTTTGGTGCTCAAACATCTTTTTATGTATTCGAGTTTTTTCTTGTGTTTCTAATTTCGTTTTTTCATTTGAAAAAAATAACCAAACCTGAATTTTTTCATTGTTCGAAAGAACAAATTTTTTCGAGGTGTTTTTTTCTAAGCAATGTGCATTTTTATTATATGTAGCATGGCATTTTTTCATGTTTTACATGACATTTTCTAATAAGAGCATGTATTTTTTTTCAAAATTAGTAACATGGCATTTTAATATTAGGAGATGTCATTTTTATTGTTAAGATATGACATTTGTTTTCCTATTTAAGGGATGCCATTTTTTATATTAAGAGATGGCATTTTTATTTTTTAAGAGATGTCATTTTTTATTATTAAGAGATGGCATTTTTTTTATTATTAAGAGATGGCTTTTTCTATTAAGAGATGACTTTTTTTTATTAAGAGATGTCATTTTTTATCATGACATTTTTTATTAAGAGATGTTATTTTTATTATTAAGAGATGGCATTTTTTATGAATAGATAACATTTTTTGTTTGTTAAGAGATGGCATTTTTTATCATGGCATTTTTAAGAGATTGCATTTTTTTTCAAAAATTAACAGGGCCAATATTTTTTCTCTGTGTTTTACTGGCATGGCATTTTTAATGGATTTTTTGCACAATGGACCAAATAAAGAAAAACAATATTTTTCATGTCATTTTATTAAATTAACATGTCATTTTTGTAAAGTAGCATGTCATTTTTTATAAAGTAGTAAACTGGACCTTTGGGCCAGTGGGGTTGCGCTGGCCCTCTCCCCTAGCTAAGGGGTGGTTTGTTCGCTAGGAGCAGCCTCCCCTAGCGAACAGGGCTTGGCCGCCATGTTTGGTTAGGCCAGCTGGTTGGTATTCCGTTCGTCCCTGTAAACATTGTGACGGGTGAATAAAGGCTTCGTGAGGTTGTCTGAAAGAAAAAAAAAAGCCTCCCCTAGCGAACGAAAACGTTCGCTGGAGGTACCCATCCCAGTCACTTAGTAGGTCCTTGAAAATTCTATTTTATAGAATTCCTACAAACCAAAGAGACCTTAAGGATTTAAATCTCTAGACTAGAGTTGGAGGAAGCAGGGCTGCAGTTCAGAGGTTGGACATTTCCTTCTTAAGGAAAACATACCCCGGTACACGCGGTGGATTTTAGGACAGCTCAGCCGTCCGATCCGATAGAGTTTTTTGTTCAGACGACAGCTCGATCAGATCTCCTGCCCCGACCCCTTCTCACGCCGCCGTCTGCTGTGGACTCGATCTTCCCTCCACGACCCTCGCCTCGCCGTTCGCCGCCCCGACGGCAAGGAGCCCAGGGTGGCCGGACCGGCGCGGCGATCCTGCTGCCTGACGACGTGCTCCTCGGACAGCCATGTCAACCAAGCGCGCAAGCCCGGATTCAACCGGCCCGCGCGGGGATGAGACGATCGTCAAAGCGACCGCGCCGAGCCTCCCGCTGGATCTCCTGCTTGAGGTAGCTGCGCGCTCCGACGCCGCGGCCATCGTCCGCTGCGCCGCCGCCTCCAAACGGCTCCGCGGCGCCATCATCGACCAGGACTTCCGCCGCCGATTGGCACTCCGCGCCGCGGCCAACGGCGGCTTTAACCCAGCCCTCTTCCGCGGCATCTCCTACTGGAGCCAGCGCTGGGACGGCAGTCCCCCCAAGAACGTGGCCCGGAAGACCGTACCGCCACAGTCCTTCCCCGCCCGCTTCAATGCCAGCCTCGAGTTCGAGCCCGTGGCCTGGCGGGACGGCCTTGTCGTCCTCCGTCGCGACCGCCATCCTTTACCCAAGTTCAGAGTGTGCAATAGCTTCACCGGCGACGCCTCCGACATCCCTCCCACGGATGTCTACGGCTGCAACAAGTTCGCCTTGATCGCCGTGGATGATCACTGCCGCTCCTTCCAGCTGCTGGTCGCGGACGAGACCCTCTGGACGCAGATCTACTCGTCGCGGGACGGAGGATGGAGCGCCGTCCGCGCACCCCGCCTCCCCGCGCACCATCCACCATTCAAATCATGCGACGACTCCCACCCCGTGGTCACCGGGCGCACCGTGCACTGGTACGTACGCCTCCACCCGGACCTCGACCACCACGACCTACGAATCATGGCTCTGCACGTAGACACAGGAGTGATGAGGATGATCGAGCTGCCGTGGGACTTCGTCGACGGAATTGCGGCGCCTGCGACCAGAAAGGCGGCACCTATGCTGGCCGTCTCGGGGGCCGGGGAGCTGGGCGTGGTCGTGTCCGAGGCGCAGGTGATCTCGATGTGGACGTTGTCGGAGGGGACGTGGCGCCGGCGGGTGCTGATGGACATGGTCGACTGGGGTGTTGGGCACAGCCCGATTCGCTTCCATGGATTCGGGGAGAGGAGCGGCACACTGGTCTTGTCCGTGAGCGCAGTTGGGCTCGTCCAGCTCAACGTCGTGACTGGACAGGCCAGCGTCCTGCGCCACGGGAGACATACATCCCCGCATGTGTGCGTGCACGACATTAATCTGGATTCCATGCTCCAGGCTATGAAGCCATTATGAAGCCATTCTTAAGCCGACGGAAATACGTAGAGGAATACAATCCCACGCGCACATTTTGTACGCTGAGCATCGGAGGCACCAAAGAATTAATATGCCCCCCAACACTTATTAGTACGTTGAATTAGTGTTATTAATTAGATTTTCCATATACAAACTTATAGATTACATATTTTAGATCATGTGGAAGATATGAAATAACTTGGCTAAATATGTATTGTAAATGCATCCGTTTTTGTGTGTGTGTAAATTCTCAATAACTATGTCTCCTTCTACCGCGAGACACCGCCTCCAACTCTGCCTACTTATGTTTTATGTGATCGCCCGCTTCTGCCTGTCGATTGTTATGGTTTTTCTTGTGCCACTCTTCTTAAGCCGACTTCTTATCGTGACACTGTTGTTCAAGCTGAATGGTAGCATGTGGCGACAGACGAGATTGCTGCTCTTGAGCTCACCGGCACGTGGATCTCGTTTCCATTCCTCCTTGTGTTCATCACTTGTAAGTGGGCCTACAAGGATAAGACTCGCTTCGATGGTTCTCTTGAGCGCTACAAAGCTCGTCTCGTGGCCCGTTGCTTTCAACAGGAGCATGATCGTGACTATGATGAGATATTTGCTCTTTGTACTAACTAACACGTGATGAATGTTTCAATACGGTGATCTTCGCCTCGGACTACCTCTCTTTGGTGCAGCGACTAAAATCTTTTGTCCATAATAGCTCGTCCGTGGGATCTGTGGGCGGACATAAAGCACGTGGCTTGGAGCTTTTCTTCTGCGGTCTTCAAGCATGTTCATCGGCAATTTAATGTTTTAGCTCATGTTCTAGCTAAGTCTTTTATGAACTCTAGTGGTCTTTCTGTTGTTCATTCTACTCCGAAGAGTTTTCGGGAGAATCTTTGTAATGTTACCTGATTAATATAAAGTGCCAATGTTTTCTATAAAAAAACCAAGACTTGAATTTTTGCTAATTATAACTCTTAGTTACTTGAGTTGGAGAAATTGTCCAGCCTAATAATAGCAAGGTGGGAGACTACATTAGAAACAAAACTCTTATAGTTCAAAAGTAGATAAATTGAAGGTAGAGATGGATGCCCCAGATTAGCGCGCGGGAGATGGTGGTCTACTCCCACCCCCCTCCCGCACGGGTCTTCATGTTTCTCATAGTGTTTGGTCTCCCTTATCAACCTTGACGGAGGGTTTCATCCACCATTGGAGCGAGGCTATTCGCGAAAATGATAGAAAAACAAAAAGCATGTGGTACTATGCTTAGTGTCAATCCTATTGAATACCGTGGTACCCATCCATTGCTGGCGAGGATATCACACGTCTCCATTGCCATGCTGCTATCGGGTATGGCTGCACCGCGATCTGAGAGCGTCAAACAATTTTGCTTAGTTGTCACTCTTCTCTACTTTGTTACAAGATCATGGCGCATCGTTGAGAAGCTGCCTCCTCTTTACCTCCCTGGTAGGTTGGTGCTTGAAGGTAGAATGGAATAAAACCTAAGATCTCCTTACATCTAAGTGAATATTCTGAGCCACACAATGTCCCGCTTTCGAGGTTCATGTGGCGGTGGAGAGATTAATTATGATTAAGTAAGACAGCTACAGTAACACCAACGATTTATGCATAAGAAAAGGACCCCGATATGTACCTGACGTTCGGTCTGGGGACCTCCCAGACCGAACGAAAGGTTCGGTTTGGAGTGCTGCTCTGAACGAACGGTTTCGTTCGATCGGATCACCTGCAACCCCGAACCCCTGACGCCAGCCAAATACTTTCTGGGCCTCCTGGCCCAAAACAATGTCCTTTGTACAAAAATTAAATACAAAACTGCACAAAACAACTTCCCGTTAAACTAAAAAAAGGCCTTAAAAGGACATCCCTTGTGTCCACGTAAAAAGCCTAAAAAGAGTATTGCTAAAAAAGCAAGAAAAAACCGGCCCTATATATGACTGTTATGCAAAAACAAAGTTGCCATGCCAAAAACAAGTGACATGGCAAATTTTAGCAAAAAAAAAATGATCTATGGGTGAAAACAATTTTTACCTAGTCCAAATGAAAAACAAAGTTGCCATGCTATAAAAGTAGATTTGCCATGTTATAAAAGTGGTTTGGCCATGTTATTGAGCATGTTGTTCATAAATTTGCCATGACAAATTGCCATGTTCTTACTCCATTCATTTTCACAAAAAATGCCATATTATGTAGATCAAAATTCATGAAATTGCCATGGCAAAAATAAAAAGTAAATTTGCCATGGCAAATAAAAAGTAAATTTGCCATATATGTAAAAGTAAGTTTGCCATGGCAAATTTAATAGGTAAATTTGCGATGGCAAAATAAAAGGTAAAATTTCCATTGAAGTAAATCTAAATTTGCCATGGCAATTAGGTTAAATTTGCCATGGAAAATTTGAAAGGTAAATCAATTCATGAAATTGCCATGGCAAAAAAAACAAGTAAATTGCCATGTCCTAGAGAAAACGAAAATCCATACAAATTTCCATGTGATTAGTCCATTCATTTTCACAAAAATTGCCATATTATGTAGATCAAAATTCATGAAATTTCCATGGCAAAAATAAAAAGTAAATTTGGCATGGCAAATAAAAAGTAAATTTGCCATGGCAAATAAAAATTAAATTTGCCATGTATGTAAAAGTAAGTTTGCCATGGCAAATAAAAAGTAAATTTGCCATGTATGTAAAAGTAAGTTTGCCATGGCAAATTTAAAAGGTAAATTTGTGATGGCAAAATAAAAGGTAAAATTGCCATTGAAGTAAATCTAAATTTGCCATGGAAAATTTGAAAGGTAAATCAATTCATGAAATTGCCATGGCAAAAAAAGAAGTAAATTGCCATGTCATAGAGAAAACGAAAATCCGTACAAATTGCCATGTCATAGAGAAAACAAAAATCCGTACAAATTGCCATGTGATTAGTCCATTCGTTTTCACAAAATTTGCCATAATATGTAGATCAAAATTCATGAAATTGCCATGGCAAAATAAGGAGTAAATTTGCCATGGCAAATAAAAAGTAAATTTGCCATTAGTAATAAAAGTAAATTTGCCATGGCAATTAAGCTAAATTTGCCATGACAATTAAGTAAAATTTGCCATGGAAAATTTAAAAGGTAAATTCACGATGGCAAAATAAGAGGTAAAAATTCCGTTGATGTAAATGTAAATTTGCCATAGCAATTAGGTTAAATTTGCCATGGCAAATTTGAGATGGCAAAAAATAGAAGGTAAAATTGCCATTGCTATAATAAAAGTAAATTTACCATGCTACAAGTTAAGTTTGCCATGTTCTTAAAAGGTAGGAAGATCAAAATTGCCATGGGAAAAAACGTGAGTAACCATGGGAACATTCTTGCAATAGGTATGGCGAAAGACACTACGAAAACTTGCCATCATGGCAACATATAATTTTAGTTTGCCATGGCAAAAACATCTATATAAATTTTGAGAGAGACATTGTCATGGAAAATGCATCTTAAGTTGATATCGTATTAACACTTTGTCATGGCAAAAACTTAATTGCAAAGATACCCTGGCAAAAAAAAGTAAGTAACCATGGAAACCATCTTGGAATAGATATGTCGAAGACAGTACGAAAAGTTGCCATCATTTGCCATGGCAAATGTACATATCATGGTAGATTTAAACTCTTTTGACACATCACAGGACAAGTTAATGTGAGAATGTTCATAGCAACACTACTATTCAAACTAACTGAAAATCTAACACTAGTAGAAAGCAGGGTTTTGGTCTAGGCCAGATAAGAGCATTAGTCCCGGTTCTGCTACGAACCGGGATCAATGGGTGCATCAGTCCCGGTTCGTGAGGCCAGGACGCCGGCCGGGCCTCGGCAGGACCCCTTTGGTCCCAGTTCCAGACACAAACCGGGACTAAAGGGCCTCGCTCCTGGCGCAGCCCCTTTAGTCCCGGTTGGTGGCTGGAACCGGGACTAAAGGTTGGCCTTTAGTTCCGGTTTTAGACACAAACCGGGGCTAAAGTTTTGCCTATATATATCTAGCCCCCCCATCTCCTCTGTTTTTTGGCCGTGGAAGGGTGGGAGGTTTGTGCTACTCTGTTCTCACCTCGTATGCACATGAGGTGTTTGATGAAATGCCCGAGCCACACTTAAGCTTTCTCCTCTCCAAGCTCGACCTCCAAGCTACATTTTCCCCAAGATCTGTTTAGGTTTGGCGGTGCACCAACTACACAAGTGTTCTAAAAGGTTAGCAACTTCATCGTTTCATCTCTCACTGCTAGTTTAGCTCATTTCAAATGCTGTAGAAGTAGAGTGGTTTGTGGGTTTTAGTGGAGGAGTGTATGTGGGAGTTCTTTTGATTTAGATGCACAATTTGAGCTGAAATTAACTTCTTAGAGTCTGCACATGTGTAGGGTGCCGTCCCCGTCCCCGTCCTCACCGCCGTCGATCGCCCGCGCCGATCTCGTCGCCGGCACCACCGTGGTGAGCCTCTTGTTCTTATCTTCTTTTTAAAAGAAAAAAAAAATTTACTTGTATGATTTAGATAGATACTTGTATAATTTTCTTACTTTATTATTGTTTGTTATTATATAGTGCCATGACTTTGGTATCCGGCCCCGTCGGCCCTCGTCCTGTCTATGATTCGGATGTGGTATATTATCTTTTATTACTATTTGTTTCATTTAGTGTTTATGACAATTATGCCGACCAACGTGACATAGATGTTTTTATCTAGGAGGTATGTGAACCGGAAATTCCAACCGACCCTCTTGTCGAGAGGTTAAATTTAGTTGAAAAAGAAAACAATTACTTGAAGAAAAAATTGAAAAGAATTGAGGAGGAGAAGATGGAATTGGAGTTGCATGTTGCCGATGTCGTCGATGATCACAAGATCCAAATGGATGCAATGCGTTTGAAGATTAGAAAGATTAGAAAATATGCCATTGATAATGAGGCTTGGTATCATTATGCTGTTGGATCAATTGTTACCTTAGTTGCGATTATGATCGCATTTGTTGTTGCATTTAAATGTTTTACATAGTTGTATGTTAGTTTCAATGTATGTTTTAATTAGATGCTCTAGAGAGCTATATGTTGTTCTATGAGAACTATATATGTATGAACTTTATGTATTTATTTTTTCAGTAATAACATTTGATCACTACTGTACTTTGGTTTTAATGTGATGATGAACTTGTATTAATTTGGTCACTTCTCTATTCATGATGTTCTGTAATGGTTTTTGATACACTTAATTATATAATGCACGCAGATGAACCGGCAATGGATGTACGGTGACCGACGCACCTCCGAGTATCTTGAGGGCCTACATAAATTTCTTGAAGTGGCTGAGGCAAACAAGCAGAATGGTTTTATGTATTGTCCATGCCCTGTCTGTGAGAATACGAAGGATTACTCTAACTTGAAAACCCTTCACGTCCACCTGCTTGAGAAGGGTTTCATGCCACACTATAATGTTTGGACCAAGCACGGAGAAAGAGGGGTTATGATGGAAGACAACGAAGAAGAAGAGGATGATGACAACTATCCCCCTGAATACGGTGATACTGCAACGGGGGAAGCTGAAGATCAAGAGGAACTAGACGATGTGCCCGATGATGATCTTCGCCGGGTCATTGTTGATGCAAAGAGACAATGCCAAAGTGAAAGGGAGAAGTTGAAGTTCGATCGCCTGTTAGAGGATCACAAAAAAGGGTTGTACCCAAATTGCGAAGATGACAACACAAAGCTCGGTACCACACTGGAATTGCTGCAATGGAAGGCAGGCAATGGTGTATCTGACAACGGATTTGGGAAGCTACTGAAAATAATGAAGAAGAAGCTTTCAAAGGATAACGAATTGCCCGACAGTACGTACGAAGCAAAGAAGGTCCTATGCCCTCTAGGATTGGAGGTGCAGAAGATACATGCATGCCCTAATGACTGCATCCTCCACCGTGGTGAGTACGAGGATTTGAACGCATGCCCAGTATGCGGTGCATTGCGGTATAAGATCAGACGAGATGACCCTGGTGATGTTGAGGGCGAGCGCCCCAGGAAGAGGGTTCCTGCCAAGGTGATGTGGTATGCTCCTATAATACCACTGTTGAAACGTCTGTTCAGAAACAAAGAGCATGCCAAGTTGATGCGATGGCACAAAGAAGACCGTAAGAAAGACGGGAAGTTGAGAGCACCCGCTGACGGGTCGCAGTGGAGAAAAATCGAGAGAAGGTGGGGGGACTTTGCAGGTGACGCAAGGAACGTATGGTTTGGGTTAAGCGCAGATGGCATTAATCCTTTTGGGGAGCAGAGCAGCAATCATAGCACCTGGCCCGTGACTCTATGTATCTATAACCTTCCTCCTTGGTTGTGCATGAAGCGGAAGTTCATTATGATGCCAGTGCTCATCCAAGGCCCTAAGCAACCCGGCAACGACATTGATGTGTACCTAAGGCCATTAGTTGAAGAACTTTTACAGCTGTGGAATGGAAAAGGTGTACGTGTGTGGGATGAGCACAAACAGCAGGAATTTGACCTACATGCGTTGCTGTTTGTAACCATCAATGATTGGCCTGCTCTCAGTAACCTTTCAGGACAGACAAACAAGGGATACCACGCATGCACGCACTGTTTAGATGACACCGAAAGTATATATTTGGAGAAATGCAGGAAGAATGTGTACCTGGGACATCATCGATTTCTTTCGACCAACCATCAATGTCGAAAGAAAGGCAAGCATTTCAAAGGTGAGGCAGATCACCAGAAGAAGCCCGCCCTCCGTACTGGTGATCACATACTTGATATGGTCAAGGATTTACAAGTAATCTTTGGAAAGGGTCCTGGCGGACAATCTGTTCTGAATGACGCTGAGGGACGCGCACCCATGTGGAAGAAGAAATCTATATTTTGGGACCTACCCTATTGGAAAGACCTAGAGGTCCGCTCTGCAATCGACGTGATGCACGTGACGAAGAATCTTTGCGTGAACCTGCTAGGCTTCTTGGGCGTGTATGGGAAGACAAAAGATACACCGGAGGCACGGGAGGACCAGCAACGTGTGCACGAAAAAGACGGCATGCATCCAAAGCAGTATGAAGGTCCTGCCAGCTACGCTCTTACCAAAGAAGAGAAGGAAATCTTCTTTGAATGCCTGCTCAGTATGAAGGTCCCGTCTGGCTTCTCGTCCAATATAAAGGGAATAATAAATATCCCAGAGAAACAGTTCCAGAACCTAAAGTCTGATGACTGCCACGTGATTATGACACAACTGCTTCCGGTTGCATTGAGGGGGCTTCTACCGAAAAACGTTCGATTAGCCATTGTGAAGCTATGTGCACTCCTCAATGCAATCTCTCAGAAGGTAATCGATCCAGAAATCCTACCAAGGTTAAAGAATGATTTGGTGCAATGTCTTGTCAGTTTCGAGCTGGTGTTCCCACCATCTTTCTTCAATATCATGACGCACGTCCTAGTTCATCTAGTCGACGAGATTGCCATTCTGGGCCCTGTATTTCTACACAATATGTTCCCCTTTGAGAGGTTCATGGGAGTCTTAAAGAAATATGTTCGTAACCGTGCTAGGCCAGAAGGAAGCATCTCCACGGGCCATCAAACAGAGGAGGTCTTTGGGTTTTGTGTTGACTTCATTCCTGACCTTAAGAAGATTGGTCTCCCTCAATCGCGGTATGAGGGGAGACTGACTGGAAAAGGCACGCTAGGAGCGGACTCAATAATATGTAGGGACGGGCATTCTTGGGCTCAAGCACACTACACAGTTCTACAGAATTCTACCTTGGTGACCCCGTATGTCAATGAACACAAGAATATTCTGTATTCCAAACACCCGGAGCAGTGTGACGACTGGATTACATGTGAACAAATCAGGACTTTCGGCAGTTGGTTGCAAACACATCTCATGGGTAACACCACTGTTGGAGATGAGCTGTACTCGTTGGCCAGGACACCATCTTTGACTGTATCGACTTACAAAGGGTACGAGATAAATGGGAATACATTTTACACGATCGCCCAAGATCAAAAGAGCACCAACCAAAACAGTGGTGTCCGCTTTGATGCAGCAACCAACAGGGGAAAGGACACATATTATGGTTACATAGTGGACATATGGGAACTTGACTATAGACATGATGATGGCTCTGATTACGCGAAGAAAAAATGAAATGCCTTTTGTAACAGATGAGTTTTCGTCTGAAACCCTGATACTTCGAAAGAGATTGTCCATTTTGTACACGAAGTGCATCCAGCTTTTGCCGTAACCCTCTCAACTTTTTAGCACACGCTATGTGGGTGAAATGATGATACCATGCCAACTTTCAACCTTTTCAGAGTTCATTTGTAGTGCTTTTCAATTTCAGGGCCATTTAGCTAAAAAAAACTCTAATAGCAAAAAGAATGAACTAAAAAGAATCAATTAAAATATTTTGTTATGATCAACTATAACAAAACTATAATATTCTTCAATAGCAAAAAGAATCAACTAAAAAGCTTTTATAAACATCTAGTTATTATCAAAATAATATTAACTTAAAATTATATAAAATTTATGCAACTAAAATTATCAAAGTATTTTTTGTTAAAAACTTTAATAGCAAAAAGAATTTTCATAAAGTATTTTATGTTAAAAACTTTAATAGCAAACTAAAATGACATAAAAAATAAAAAAATATTATCAAAATAATATTAACTTAAAATTATATAAAATTTATGCAACTAAAATTATCAAAGTATTTTTTGTTAAAAACTTTAATAGCAAAAAGAATTTTCATAAAGTATTTTACGTAAAAAACTTTAATAGCAAACTAAAATGACATAAAAAATAAAAAAATGCCGCCTACTGGGCCACCATGGCCTGCATACGACTAGAAACCCATCTGTACATGGGCCAGGATGCAGGCCCGCGGGCCCAACAGGCCCAACATGGCACTGACAAAGGTTAGGCAAGTACTGCTTGCATTAGAGAGGACCTCGAAAGCTCAGCCGCAGCGCGCCTTATAAACCAGTGCTGCCCTCTCTCAACTAGCGAGGTGGGACTAAACTCCCACCACGCCGCTGTGCCAGGCTATTGGTCCCGGTTGGTGGCTCGAACCGGGACGAAAGGGTGCCTTTGGTCCCGGTTCGAGCCACCAACCGGGACCAATGCCCCCCTTTCGTCCTGGTTGGAGCCACCAACCGAGACTAAATGTCTCTGCTTCCCGCCCTTTGGGCTGCTGAAATTGACCTTTAGTCCCGGTTGGTGGCTCCAACCGGGACGAAAGGGGGCCTTTCGTCCCAGTTGGTGTCACCAACCGGGACTAAAGGTTGGGGTATATAAGCCCACACTTAGGAAATTTTCATAGTTCATCCGCAGTTTCCCCCGACGACGCCGAGCACATCGACGCCGCCAGGCTGCCCCGACGCCGTCCGCCGCCCCCGCCGTCACCGTCGCCGCGCCCCTGCCCCGTCGTCGCCGTCGTCGCCCCCGAGCCCGCGCCCCTGCCCCGCCCCCGAGCCCGCGCCCCTTCCCCGGCCCGCCCCCGCCGTCGCCGTCGCCGTCGCCGTCGTCTCCCTCCTCCCCGAGCCCTCGCCGCCCCCGCTGTGAGCCGTCGCCCCCCCGGCCCGCTGTGCATTTTTTATATGATGAATTTTTTTTGTTCATATATAATGTATATGTAGATGCTTAGTGTTTATTAATCATGTGTATGTATGTATGTGTATGTATATGTAAATATTGATATGATGAATTTTTTTTGTTCATATATAATGTATATGTAGATGCTTAGTGTTTATTAATCATGTGTATGTATGTATGTGTATGTGTATGTATATGTAAATATTGATATGATGAATTTTTTTTTGTTCATATATAATGTAGATGTATATGTATGTATGGATGGATATCGATGGATGTATGTATATAGAAAATTCGTAGAAAATTAACCGTAACTCCGATGAAAATAATTTATATATGAAAATCGATCAGAAAAATATGACGAATCCGAATATGCCCTCCGTTCGTCTGTCACAAGCAGCTAGCATAGCGAACCTGGAACCGTCCCCCTCCGGTTCATCTGTCCGAAATTAATGCAGACTTTGGGAAAACATTCCCGGATGTTATCCCCCTTCACCTATATCTGTCCGAAATTAATGCAGACTTCGGGTCCGCAAGTATCCTCGACGACCATGAGAGAGGCGGTCCGCAAAGTATCCTCTCTCGAAAGATAGGACGACTCATCAGACATGAGGGGGGAGTATTCCTCGACGATCGTCTGAAACTGACTGTTATAAAACTTGTCAACTTTGCATGATGTTTGCCACTAATCCATTGCTCATATGCATATGATTCCTTGTTGTGATATTAAGTCCATGTTTGCCACTAATCCATCTCTCATGGTTGTATATTGCCATGTTGTATTGTTTGCAGAAACTATGGACAGAGACTTAGAAAAAGAAGAGTTGTTGGGGGATATAATCCTTCAAGGAGGTGATATCACCTTGTCGTTTCTCAACAACACCGATGGTGAGGAAGGAGATCATGACGGCTCCGGTGATCCAACAATGGAGGAGGAAGGAGATCATGACGGCTCCGGTGATCCAACAATGGAGGAGGAAGGAGATCATGACGGCTCCGGTGACCGAACGGAGGAGGGAGCCTTAACTGTTGCAAAGTCCGGCGAGGTATATATATATATTAATTAAGCCTGTGCTGACTTGATGCATTAATTGTTTTGTATGTACATATATTAACGCTTCTTTCTTATGTTAGCCCTCCGGATCGAGCCAAACTTCCGTAAGAAGACGAGGCCCGAAGAAAAGGTTGCGCCAGGATGAAAGGTTCACGATCACAGAAGTCGCTCGAGATGGCCAACCGATTGCTCCCAAGCGGACCAAGGACGCATTTGTACATCAGTGTGGAGTTGTTGTTAGGGATAGCGTCCCGATCAACATCCAAGAATGGAATAAGAAGAAGGACCCTGAAGTTTCTTATGTCCAGGATAGACTGAAAGATGATCTTTGGACCTCGCTGATGACAAATTTCAGCCTACCGCCAGAGGAGAATCCGAATAACCCAGTTATAGAGCGAAAGGTCAAGGCGTTTGCTCTTAAGAAGATGGCAGAACTATTCAGGAACTGGAAGAAAGATTTGAACAAAAAGTTTGTCGAGAAAGACGAGACTCCAGAATTCATCGGTCAATATGAGAAGATAAGAGATCACTGGCCCGCATTTGTGGCCTACAAGAAATCGGACAAGGGTAAGCAAAGGTCACTGACAAACAAGCAAAATGCTGCAAAGAAGAAGTATCACCATACCACGGGGTCAGGTGGCTACAGCAAAGCCCGGCCGTTGTGGGACAAAGCTAAGCAAGACCTGCTTGCTAAAGGGGTCCAACCAGCGACATTGCACTGGCCAGATTGGGCAAGGACTTGGTTCTTCGGGGTTGGGGGAACTTTGGACCCAGAAACAGGGAAGTGTGTTTGGACGAACGAGCAACTTGCAATACCCATCCGGAAGCTTGAGGCAGCAATCAAGGCAGCGCAGGAAGGGACGTTCATTCCCGACAGAGAGAAGGACGAGCTGACAGAGGCCCTCGGGAATCCTGAACACCCTGGACGAACACGAGGCACATCAGGCTCCGTTCCGTGGGTGCATGGGTTTCCCGACAGTGGTGGTTATAGAAGCCGAGAGAGAAAGAAGAAAGAGGAAGCAAGCGAAATGCAGAAGCTCAGTGCAAGATTAGCGAAACTAGAGGAACTTGAGAGCCAGCGAGCTACCGACCAACCATCTCAGCGGCACGAAGATCCTTCCTTCGACACTACCCCAGAAGCTACCCCACCATCTCAGCGGAGAAGCAGCGTGGCTTCCACGGAGCTCGTTCAGCCTGATTTCACGGCTCCTCGCTACCCCGTGGATAGTATCACGGAGGCTGAACATTGTGTGCTAATGGCGAAATGCCAGAACCTGACCTTGAAGGCGGCGGTCGACTCTGTTTTACCTCCTCGAGCTGAGGGAACTTTCCATTGCCGTCCGATTCCACATGGCTATGCTATTGTCACGGTGGATGAAATAATGGAGGGATTTGAGGGGCTGGAGCTTGACTACCCTACAGGTGAAGGGGATAATCTTCTGGAAAATGCCTTAAGGAGTACCTGTCTATGGAGAAAGGAGAACATCAAGCTTCCAAACTGGACGCCGCCTGAGCAGACGCAGCCGAATGTGGCCCCTCAGTAGACTCCTCACAGTCCAGCTCAGCCGGATGAGGCCCCTCAGCAGACTCAGCCGGATGAAGCCCCTCAGCAGAGTCCTCTTCCGCCTCAGCTGTCTCCGGCGCGTCAGCGGACTCCGCCTCCTCCTCCAGCGCGTCAGCGGACTCCGCCTCCTCCTCCGCCTCCTCCGGCGCGTCAGCGGACTCCGCCGCCTCAGCAACAGCGGAAGAGAGCCGCCGCCGCTCCGGCGGCTAGCAGTACAAAAGGCGGGAAGAAATTCAAATTTGGTCCAAGCCTCAGGGTTCCTCCAAAGTTACCATATGAGAGGAGTGACAAGGAAACCGATGACATCGTGGAAGCCGAATTGCAGGCCCATTTTGAACGGAAACGTCCACCTCCGAAGGAAACAATAGATCCGGTGAAAGCGAAGCGCACTCTGGATGCCCTTAAGCGACCACCACCGCCTCCGCCGCAATCCAACTATGACCGCTGTATTGAAAAGACATATGATGAAGCGCGGCGGTTGGGAAGTACTGCCAGTGCTTCAAGACGAAGAAGTGGGAAAACAATTCCCCAGCTCGGCGAACAGGAGAAGCAATCGTGCCCCCCGCTCAAGGTGTCTAGCGATATCGCTAATCATCCGGGGCTACTGCCCGGTACCACTCTTGGTGATTACGTGGGCGATGATGTACAGTTTGAAACGGCTGAGGTAGTAGAGACCTTTAGATAAGAGCACGGGAAGCCTCTCATCAAACCTGATCATCCTCATCTAACAACGATGATGCGAAGATTGCATGAGTGGTACTTGGAAAGCTGCAGGAAGAATGGGTCCGATAGTTTGATGGTGAGAATTAAAGATGAGCACGAACTCATTGGAGTCGACCTGATGCCTGTTGAATTTGTGGAGTTATTTCAGTTATTCAATCAAGAGGCCCTCGACAAACAACTCATGACTTGCTACTGTCTGTAAGTATTACTTCTGTAATTAAGTCTCTAGCTCAGCTCGTTCATTGCATGTATATATAATTATCCTCACTATATTATGCAGATTGAAGATTGTCGAATGCCCAAAAAGACAAATCTATGACATTGGGTTCATTAGCCCAAATACCGTAAATGAATGGGCGGTACAAAACAGAGTTAAAGATACCGAGGAAAACTTGCTAAAAGCGTTCCTTCGACATCAAAACAAAAGGGAAATACTCTTTCCTTACAACTTCAAGTGAGTGTTACTGTCTTGTGCATATTCGGTTTCGCTTACTCGAGGTTAAGTACTGTAATTGATGAGTTATGCGTGCGCAGGTTCCACTTTATTCTGCTATCCATTAAGCTTGACGGGGGAGTAGTAACTGTCTTAGACTCGAGACGTAAAGATCCCAAGGATTATGCGAACATGACTGCAATGCTCCAGAAGTAAGTTCAATCAATACCGGGACCATATCGGCAACTTTCGTTCATTTCCTGATATCAAGTAATCATTTTCTTTGCCTGACAGGGTTTGGAAACAGTTCACCGGAATGGTTCCGGGTCTGAAGAACGAGCTGCGATTTACACACCCCAAAGTAAGTAGTACTAGCTAGTTCCGCGCATCTCTCATTGATTCTAGTTTCATCAATACCATTATCATGCTTGATTATCATTTTGATTGAACTCTATTCTCGTAAAGTGCTTGTGGCAGGCACCCGGGAATAATTTATGTGGATACTACGTTTGCGAGTTCATTCGCCACAAGACCTCTGAGCGGGGCTTCTTGTCTGACAAACTATTTGAAGTATGTAAACAATATTCACAATTTTATTTTATTACCATCAATTGTGTTGAGTTTCATTCATATATATGTATTGACCCCCTTCTTTAAATTAGATCTGGCAGATGCGGGATGAACTCCTACCACATGATCGCATACGAGCAATTCAAGAGGAATTGGCGGGATTCATTCTTGACTACGTCATACATGAAAAGGGAGAATACCATACGGAAATTCAATGGGAGTTTGGCGCTTGATGATGTCAGGGATGTTATATTGTATATATGTAGTAGCGTCGGATAGATATACAAAAACTTGTTGTTCGACCAAGCACGGAGAAAGAGAGGTCACTTCTCTCTATATATGTTCATGACGATCTTGTGTAATTAATGGTTTCCTTCATTTGCTTACTAGCTAGCGTCGAGTTCTCTCTATATGTAGTAGCTAGCGTCGACCAAGCACGGAGAAAGAGATGTCACTTCTCTCTATTAGCTAGCTAACACAATATGAAACCCCTAAACCCTCCAAAACCCCTAAACCCCCCCTTTCAAAAAAAAAACCCTCAGCGCTTGCGAATTGCTGACGCGTGGCGACCTTTTAGTCCCGGTTGGTGTTACCAACCGGGACTAAAGGTCCTCCTGCCTGAGCGCGCGCAGCGGCCACGTGGAGACCCTTTAGTCCCGGTCGGTGTTACCAACCGGGACTAAAGGTCCTCCTGCCTGGGCGCCCCACAACGTCCACGTGGAGCACCTTTAGTCCCGGTTCGTAAGCCAAACGAGACTAAAAGTGATGGGCATTAGTCCCGATCGTTTTGTCCCGGTTCCAGAACCGGGACTAAAGGCCCTCTGAAACCGGGACAGATGCCATGTTTTCTACTAGTGCAGGTACTTGGGAAGCTCGGCATAACGGATGAGGAGGCTACGCCTTTGGACTTTTGAGAGGAAGGCGCGCCGACGAAGTGGCTGTTGGCAGGGAAGGTATTGTATTGTACCGCAAGTTGTTTCACATTCAGACCATCGCCAACGCTCTCCGGGAGGCATGTGGGAAAACATGTCCATGGCTGAATTTGAATCGAAGTGTGACCGTGATCGTATCTGTATAGGATCCCCATGGCACATGAGTAAGCACGCGGTGAACTTGCTGTACAACCTGTGTGACGACGCATGAGGTAAGGTGATTGAAGAACAAATTGATAAAGAGACGACCTCGGTGCACTATGATCCATATTGTTCATATAATCCATCATATATCCATATCATATTTCCATCTATACTATATCGACCATCGATCTGATTGCATCCACATGCATATGATCATATCCATATAAAAATATATCAACATTTATATCGATCATTGATCTGGTTGCATCCACATGCACATATCATATCCATATAAAAATATATCATAATTTATATCGATCGATCCGATTTTGCATCCATGCATATAGAAAAAAAATCATAATCTATATTATCATCGATCCAAACCCTAGAATTAAACCTATCTAGTATATAGATCCATATTATCCATATGTATTAATTATTAACATAGCTAGCTACACCCTCCGTCCTATAATATAAGAACGTTTGTCAAGCTATGTTATGGGACGGAGGGAGTATTTGAATCCATGCATATTATTCATCAAAAATATAGAAAACCGAAAGAAAAGAACTAGTGGAGCTTGATTGAACTCACCTCGGTGGGATGTGGGAGGTCGGACGACGTTCACTTGGGTCGGCGTCGGGGTTGGTGGCCATGGCTGACACGTCGAGTTGGTGGAGCCCATGACAGCGGCAGCTGAGGCTGTGGTGGCGGGCGGTGGGATGGAGGAGAGCCGGCGGCGGCGTGGCTGCAGATCTCCGGTGGCATAGGGATGGGGAGCTTGGGCTGCGGGGACGCGCTTGGGTTGAGAGGAGGAGAAAGGCGGCGCGGCGTAGTTGTACGGTTTTGGCCGCCGCGCGTCCGCGTTATATATAAAAAGAAGACATAAGGGCAAGTTATACTGAAAGACCAGGCAACTTATAATTTTCCTATAGTGTATGTTGGACTAATAGCTGGCTTGTCTAAAGTGAATGAAAAAAAGTATAGTAGATCTATGGAGCCAATTCAAGAGTGCTTATATATCTATCTTACACAAATACTAGATTTTACTCGGTTTGAGAAGGGTCAAGGACGTGGCCGGCGAAGACCACCATACGGGAAACCTCCTCCACTATGAAAAACGCAAACGGATGGTTGGCGACGAAATCAACAGGCACGGTCTCAAAGTCACAGCAGAAAAATGCATCCATGGCGGTGGATGCAGCAGCCTCGGTGCCTTCCTCGTTCACTTCCACAACCGCCCTGTGGAAAACATCCTCTACGTGCAGCACGTTGTTTCCATCGGAGTCCTAGCCTCCACCATGTCAGACAGATCGGCCTCCTGGCTGAACGCCGCACGCAGCCGCAAGCTCTCGAGAACTTTCTTCATGCTGTGTAGTTGCCGGAATCGCGAGTAAGATCACCGGAGAGAGAGAAGGACGAACGAGAGAGACAGTGGGATTTTTGCGTCGCCTGAATGTGTGACTTTTCTGTTATTCTCTTCCTCTGTATATCTCCGTTACAAAGGATCTGAACTAACTGCTAACTAACCTCCGGTCTAGCTGCTCCACGATCAGCGTGATGCCGCGCCATCCCACGACTGCTTCCTGCGTGCCTTGCTAACCGGAGGAGGAAAACTCAAAGGGAAAAAGTACGTGCAGGTAGCACTACTACTAACCTATCTACGTGCATGTGCTTGGGCATGTCCCATCGCCATGCTTACATTATTCAAAAAACTAACTGATGAGCTTATCTCCTACATTTCACCCCCATAAGCTCAGCGTTCGGTCTCCACCTTGATCATCCGAATCTTCTGTCTCATCTCGACGAAACTCACTCTGCCCAACGCCTTTGTCAGCACGTCAGCGAGCTGCTCTTGTGTACGCACATGGCTGACCTCCACTTGTCCGGTGTCTACACAGTCCCGTATGAAATGGAACTTGATGTCAATATGCTTGCTCCGGTCGTGATGAACAGTATTCTTGCTCAGTGCAATGGCGGCTTGATTGTCAATCAGTAGTTTGAACTTGGCCGCCGGCTTGCCTAGCATATCCCAGATGAGTCGTGCCAGCCACACTCCTTGGCACGTCGCTGCTGCTCCTGCCACGTACTCGGCCTCACAAGAAGAGAGAGCCACGATCTTTTGCTTTTGCGAGCACCAAGTCACTGGATTCTCACCGAGGAAGAAGATCTGCCCAGAAGTACTCTTGCGATTCCCGGTGTCACTTCCATGGTCGCTATCACTGTAACCAACAAGTGTTGCTTCTCCATGACCAGCCTTGTAGCAGCACCCATAGTCCATTGTTCCCTTTATATACCTGAGAATTTGCTTGACAGCCACCCAATGATGTGAGCTTGGCTTTTCCATGAACCGGCTGGTGATGCCCACGGCGTGTGCAATGTCAGGCCTGGTATTGACAAGATAGCGCAGGTTCCCAATCACACTCCTGTACATGGTGGCATCGACGGGTTCGCCACCGTCCTCTTTCTTCAACTTCAAATGGCTCTCCATGGGTGTTGCACAAGGGTTGCAGCTGCTCATGCCGGCAGCCTCCAGTACCTTAGCAGCATAGCTCCGCTGATGCATTCTGATCTGGCCCTCAGATTGGGACACCTCAATCCCCAAGTAGTAGGTTAGAAGCCCGAGATCACTCATTTTAAACAGCTGCTGCATCTGTTGCTTGAACTTGGCGATGGCAGAGACGTCTGTTCCAGTAATGATGAGATCATCAACATAGACCCCAACCAGGAGGAATGAGGTTGCATCACCACGCCTGTATACTGCGTGCTCCAGCGGGCTGCGGGTGAAACCAAGCTCGGTCAGGGACTGATCCAGTTTCGCATACCATGCCCGGGGGGCCTGACGAAGAGCATACAACGCCTTATGCAACTTCAGTACCCGGTCCTCCTCGCCGGCAATCAGATACCCAGGTGGTTGGGCGACATAAACCTCCTCGCCGAGCTCACCATTTAAGAAAGCAGACTTGACGTCCATATGATGAACTTCCCAGCGAGAATGAGCCGCGAGAGCCAGCAACACACGTACTGTTTCCATCCTGGCCACCGGCGTGAAAACCTCATCGAAGTCCACCCCCTCTCGCTGAGCATACCCCTTGGCAACAAGGCGTGCTTTGTGCTTGACGATGTTTCCTGGTCGATCACGCTTCACCTTAAACACCCATTTCAAACCAATGGCTTTGTGCCCAGCCGGAAGTGTGCTAAGTTCCCAGGTCTGGTTCTCACTAATGCATCGCATCTCTTCATCCATAGCAGCCTTCCACGGTGCATCTTCCAGAGCCTCTTCGACGTTGCACGGCTCCTCGGCGCTGAGCAGGCAGCGCTCAAAGGACTCCCGCACCGCGTCGTCCTCGGTGTCGTCGAGTATGTTCTCAAGCCGCCGGTACCGTATGGGGCCGGAATCGACATCCCGGGCATCGTCGTGTGTCGGCGGCGTGACCCAGCCCATGCTGGCGCCCGGCGCTGGAGTTGCTGACACCGGACCAACAGACCTAGTGGCCGCTGCTGTGGGTGACCGCGGACTCGTTGGGCTCGGCGTCACGGGTGACTGCGGTGACCCAGGGGTTGGTGTAGAGGGTGTCACCGCGCCACCGTTTGCCAACGGGCTCGAGTCACCACATGAGTCCAGCTCGTGCTCACCGGGTGCAGTAGTGTAAACCACCGAGAACGTAGCCGGTGTAGACGCCGCCGCGGACGCGCCCGGCTCACTCTAGTTCCATGGCCTGTTTTCTTCAAACAAAATATCACATGTTACCTGAAGTTTCTTGCCCACTGGATCATACACCCGATAGCACTTTGACCCCTCGTCATAACCGATGAAGACCATTGGTGTTGATCGATCCGAAAGCTTAGTTACTCCCGGACCCAGCTTATTCACGTGAACCGTGCAACCGAAAGTGCGCAAGTGTTGCACATTCGGTTTACGGCCGTGCCACGCCTCGTAGGGCGTGACACCGTCGAGGCTGCGCGTCGGGGACCGGTTGAGGATGTAGACCGCTGTTCTGACTGCCTCCCCCCAGAAGACAGCGGGCATGCCCATGCTCTTCAGTAAACACCGCGCCATCTCGACGACAGTCTGATTACGCCGCTCGACCACGCCATTTTGTTGTGGCGAATACGGCGCGGTCGTGTAGTGTTTGATGCCGTGCTCGCTGCGGTAATCCATGAAGTCGCCGGAGTTAAACTCGCCGCCCCGGTCAGACCGGAACGCACGCAGCCTGCATCTCCCTTCAGTTTCAGCCAAAGTTTGAATTTTCTTGAAACAACTGAAGGCCTCGTCTTTGGATTTCAGCACAGCTAACCACATGTATGGACTGTAGTCATCAACAACAAGCAAAAAGTACTTGTTACCTCCAAGAGTAGGTGGGTTGATCGGCCCACACAAATCAGTGTGTACAAGCTCCAAGCCATGCTCAGCTCTGTACGCTGTTGCCTGCGGGAATGGGGCTCGGTGCTGCTTGCCGAGGGCACATCCGTCGCAGTACTCGTCGACGCGATCGATCTCGGCATCCCACGCACCATGCACTTGGAGGACATAGCACGCAGTGCTCTGAAGTGGAGATGTCCCATCCTAGCATGCCAACGCCAGGTCTCGTCATCGCTCTTCGTCAGAAGGCAGATTGGAGCATCAATGCTGAGGACTGTAGTGTATAGGCGGCTGCGGGAGCGCCGGACACGGGCCATCATGCGCCGTCCGGGGTCGTAGATCGTCATCAGACCCTCATGTATCTCTATCTTGCATCCCCCCTCATCTAACTTACCGACTGAGATTATGTTGCTGTTGAGGCTTGGGATGAAGTACACTTCAGACAGTGCACGCTGATTGCCACTTTGTCCTCTGAAAATGACAGAGCCCCTTCCGCGGATCGCGACATGTGAACCATCTCCAAATTTGATAGTGCCCTGAACTGATTCATCAAGGGTTGTGAACATGCCACGCTCGCCCGTCATGTGACTGGTTGCGCCTGTATCGAAGTACCACACCCCCGGCGGCGAGCTCTCTGGGTACACCTTCTGTTCATTCAGATGCACTTGTTGGGGCGCCACTATGCCGGTGGTAACACCCATGGTGACCGTGGCCATCATGAGACCCTCGTGGTGCCCGTCGCCGTCGCGGACAAGATGTGCTTGGCCCTGCTTAGCCTGCTCTTCTTCTTCCTTAATCCTGGTGCGGCACTCCTTTTTCCAGTGCCCTGGCTTGTTGCAGTAGTGGCACTTGCCCTTCTTCTTGCCGCCTGAACCACCCGCACCGCCGTTGCCGGACGCAGGTTTGCCCCCGCTCTGTGGCTTGGGCTTTCCCGGTGACTTGCTTTTGCCGCCGCCGCCGCCGTGCGACGAGCTGCCGCCGGCGAACTGACGCTCACGGGCAGCCCACTCCTCCGCGGTGTACATGAGTTGGCCGGTGGACTGCTTGGCGTCGTCGAGGTCATAGTGATCCTCGCATGCGGACAGCCGGCCGGTCAGCTCCTCGATCGACATCGTCTTGAGATCGATGAGGAGCTCTATGGCCATAGCCATCTGCCTGTACTTGCGTGGCACGACGCGGAGGAACTTCTGCACCGCCTTGTGCTCCGTCACCGGATCCCCATAGAGCTCGAGATCGGCGACGACTCCGGTGAGCCGCAGCGCAAAATCCTCGATGGACTCGCCGTCTTTAAACCGGAGCTCCTCGAACTCACGGCGGCGCACCTGTGCCTTCGCCTCGCGGAAGCGTTCGCTACCCATTCGCAGCGTCTTGATCGTCTCCCAGGCAGTCTTGGCGGTGTCCTTGGCCGCCAGCACGCGCATCAGCTCCGGCGGCACGTTGCAGAGGATGACGGACAGCGCGCGCCGATGCTCGCGCTCGTCGTCGGTGCCGGTGCTCACGGCCGCCCAGAGACCGCTGGCCTGGAGTTTGACCTGCATGAACAAGGCCCACTCCATGTAATTTGTGCGAGTGAGCATCATGGATGTCCCAGACTCCTCACGCACAACCCGCTCCACCACGCGGAACTCGCCGCTGCCGCTGCCGGTGAGGCGCGCGAGCGGCGCCGTGGACGGCGGCGTTTTCGTTCCGGCCTCCTTCTTTTTCTTCTCCGACTCCGAGTCCGACATGACCGCAGTGGATCGAACACCACTCGATCAACCAGGCGCGAGATCGAACACCCGCGGCTCTGATGCCAATTGTAGTTGCCGGAATCGCGAGTAAGATCACCGGAGAGAGAGAAGGACGAACGAGAGAGAGAGACAGTGGGATTTTTGCGTCGCCTGAATGTGCGACTTTTCTGTTATTCTCTTCCTCTGTATATCACCGTTACAAAGCATCTGAACTAACTGCTAACTAACCTCCGGTCTAGCTGCTCCACGATCAGCGTGATGCCGCGCCATCCCACGACTGCTTCCTGCGTGCCTTGCTAACCGGAGGAGAAAAAACTCAAAGGGAAAAAGTACGTGCAGGTAGCACTACTACTAACCTATCTACGTGCATGTGCTTGGGCATGTCCCATCGCCATGCTTACATTATTCAGAAAACTAACTGATGAGCTTATCTCCTACATGCTGCAGAAGAAGGACAGCTTGAACTTGGGTAGCCGGAGATTAGTTACCTCACGTGACCAAGTGGGCAGGTGGTCGAACAGGAAGCCTGGCCCGCCGGACGCCATCTCGTTGGCAAGGCTACGCAGCCCGGCTCGCGCGGTCGGGAGGAAGACGCACATCGAGTACCTGGCGCCATTGTTGGCCGCCTTCTTGTAAGGGAGCTTGAGCACCTTGAACCCGTCATAGGTGGCCACTAGGTACTCGTCATGGCTGCTTCCCTCCATGAAGGGCACCTGGACGGTGCTGCCGTCGAGGTGGTGGAATGTGTAGTCTTTGGTGTAGCTCTTGTTGAAGGCGTTCTCCCACATACCCTTGAAGTAGATGGCATTGGTAAGCACGAGCTTGGTGTCGCCGTGCACTGAGCCCGGTGGTAGGACGGAGGTGATGAGCTTCTTCGTGGCCTTGGCGACCCACCCGTTGATCTCCTTCCTTGCATCCTCCGCCTGCATGCAGGGGGAAAGATATGATCGATCAGGGTTGAAACTTGAAAGGCACAAATATACGCTGCAGATCGATGCCATCGCCCACGTACTACAGTACTGACCTTTCTCACGAAGTCCACGGCGCGTGCGTCTGCCTTGTACGATTCGACGGCGCCCTGCCGGTAGGCCGGCTTCAGCGGCAAATCTTTCTGGCACCACACGCTGCTTGCTGACGTAACGACCAGCGGGCCAGACGGGTCGTCGGCGGCAAGGGCGTGCTCTGACACGGCTCGTACGATCCCTGCGACCTCGTCACGCGATGCCGCGCCGAGCACGGCGAGGATCTCGTCCAGGGTGTCGCCCCGGGCGCCGGCCGCCAGAAGGCCCGACGCGGTGTAGATTGACAGCGGCGAGAACATGATGTTCTGGCCATCGTGCTCCTCGCTGTCGGAAAACTTGTTGGACAGGCCGAGCGCGAGCGCCGTCGGGCCGCCGGAGTCGGTGGACGTCCCGCAAGCCTTCTTGCTTGAGTGCCTCGCCTCCTTCTCCATGGTGCCCTAGCAAGCTAGTTTGCCTTCCGTAGGGTCAAACAAGACGGCGTAGGGGTTGATCCCTTTTTATAGCGTTAGTTCGACGAGAAACGTAACAAAGGACGGCGCGCTTGCCGATCTTGTATTTGGGGGCTGCTACGAATCAGCCGGATGCCTATTCAGCCCTTGGATCAGCGTGCTGGTGGCCGTTGGATCACAACAGCTCCACGGCAGCAGCGAGCGAGACAGCTTCAACACGGCGCCATTGAAGCCCCGACGAAGCTCCAACGCAGCACCGAGGGCGTCCAACGAGCTCCATTGCAGCTCCGACGGAGCTTCAACACAGCACTCACGCTCCGGCGAAGCTCCATTGCAACTCCGGCCAAGCTCCATTGCAGCCCCGGCGGAGCTCCAACGCAGCGCCGACGGCTCTGGCGAAGCTCCATTGCAACTCCGGTTGAGTTTCAGTGCAGCTCTGACGATAGAGCTCCACCACAACGCTGATGGCTCCGGCGAATCTCCATCGCAACTCCGGCCGAGCTCTATTGCAGCCCCGGCGGAGCTCCAACGCAGGGCCGACAAGCTCCGGCTCCACGGGTCGCGTGCAGCTTGCTGCACTGCAGATCCACTGCCGTGGCGAGATTCACGTTGCAGCGTCCTTGGTCGGCGACGAGATCGTGGGTCGCAGCGCTGCTGTGCTTGCGTCTAGAAGAAAAGAGAAGAAGCAAAGTGGAGCGATTGCAGCAGCGATTGGTTGGCTCCTGCAGCGGTGGCTGCCGCCGGTGACGACGGGCCGGTGGCCGGTGGAGGCTTGCTGTTGGTGCGTCGGCAGAAGAAGATGGGGATTTGAACAAGCGGATAAGTTTTCAACGGTGAGTGGTGGGAGACGAGGGAAACGAGGGACACGCGAAGGGGATAAGCTCGTGCGTGTTGCCGGGTCCACGCGGGACACGCGTCGCTAGGACGAGGCGACTTAGGCGTCGCTATTATCACCCGGTTGAAAATAAACGATTTCCATCTTGTATTGCAAAGCATCACTGATATTTTAGGTAACAAGGACGGCGTTTTTTCCCCTGTTAATTGCTGGTGCTTCAAAAATAAAAATAGTCCCGAGGGCATGTTGAGAACACCTTGGCCTCACTACTGGAATTTTCTTAGACGGCGAGTGCCAGACTCTTCGCCGAGAGCCAAACCATGGGCAATCGGCAAAGCGAAATAAACCGAGAGAACGCAGGTATTTGCTGATAACATGCAAAAAAGCACACTCGGCAAAAGAAGCAAACTCAGCAAACGATCTATTTGCCGAGAGCGAAGCGTTACGACACGGCAAAGTGGTAACACGTGGCAAGTCCGGCAGTGGTTAACGGCTCGGTGACGGCGGCACAACTTTGCCGAGAGCCCGTGGGTTGGCCCTCGACAAAGCTTTAGTCCCACCTCACCCAAAGACAAGCACCAGGACCGGTTTAAATAGTAGGATAGTCCAGAAGCAGCAAACTTCGGTCTTCATTACACTCTTGTTAAGGAGATGGACCATTACTATGAATCTTCGCCTGTTCCGGACAGAGAAGATTCACAGTGATAGTCCACCTTCCTAATGATGGATGCCGGCGCTTTTTATTAATTCAAATTTTTTTTTAGTTTTCCGTCTGTGTAAGAGCAATGATCCAACCGTTTAAATCCATAGTCTCAAAGGATGTGCGGGTCTTTGTCCGGTTTATGAAGGAAGTGTGGGTTCTGTTGCTCCGTTGGCCTCGAAACTTCTCGTGCCCTCAAAGGAGGTTATCGCATGACACGTGCCAGGCCCCTGCATTTTCCGGACCCGCATGCAATATTTGAGACATTTATTGCACTGCCAGGGTTTTAGCGCCGTAAATTACAGATCTGCAAGGCGGCACATGAAATCGTACTCAGAAGCTGAATGGAAAATCCTATTTGATGTCTTTGCGACATTTGTAGGCCTTTTGCAGACGAGGGAAGGGCAGGCCCGCCACCGTGGGGTGAAATTACCTCGGCGGCATGCCTGATCCAACCATTTAAATCCTCGAAAAATCGTACGATGCCGGAAATCCTCGGGATCTGGCACGGCGTCATCACATGGAGAGGTTCAGAACAGGCCTTTGTTATGATGAAAAGTGATATTGCATCCCCGAAAATAGATTTAGAGACCGTCTAGATCCACTTAGATGTTTTTGGAGTGCAACGCTCCCTAAACTCCTCGCATGTAGTTTTTTTTTTGCATCTGAAGTTCATTTCAACTTCATTTTCACATTATAATAAATTAAACATTTATGTTCTGTCCACACACAATTGAACAAAAAATTAAACCCGTGATTTTGAATTTTAAAATTCAAATTAAAAATCATAACATAAGGTCCAAATGCATCAAATGGTCCAAAGTAAACAAGATGAGACATCACAGAACTATTGCTGGTGTAGCTGCAACTGATGTTCTTTTTTTTTAACACAGTACAGACGCAAACGCTCATACATACGCACATACACTCACCCCTATGAACGCACGCACGCACATTCTGCCCCTATGAGCATCTCCGAGAGGCTGAGCCGGTACATCATCTTGAGATTGACGAAGTCGCCACAGACGTCTTCATAGTCGACGGGAACATCTCCTCTCATTGAACGCACATCGCCGGAAAGTTTGAAATAAATCCAGCAAAATGCGAGCACTAGTGTCATTTCTAGGACTTAAACTCTCGTGGGCTGGGGATACCACTGGCCTCCTAACCATCCAACCACAGGTTGGTTCGCGCTGCAATTGATGTTCAATGAGGTCATCACGAAGCTATTCATGTGATGCCCTGTCATCTATCCTTCGGTGAGTTGACGATAATGCCTAGTGAATTGACAATGCCATGATCTAGGACAACACTTGCATCTCCTATACATCCATGCATCCAAACATCCTTCGAACCCCCTGATACGTCTCCAACGTATCTATAATTTTTGATTGTTCCATGCTATTATAGTATCAATCTTGGATGTTTTATATGCAATTATATGCCATTATATATCATTTTTTTTGGACTAACCTATTAACCCAGTGCCCAGTGCCAGTTGCTGTTTTCTGCTTGTTTTTGCCTTTTCAGAAAATCATTATCAAAAAGTGTCCAATCGAGAAAAAAAACTTTGGATTAATTTTTTCTGGACCAGAAGAGACCCATGAAGCTTTGGGAGAAGACCAGAAGAGCCACGAGGAGGCGACAAGCCTGGAGGGTGCGCCCAGGGGGGTAGGGCGCGCCCCCCAGGCTTGTGGGCCCCTCGTTGCCCCTCCTGACCTAATTCCAGCGCTATAAATTCCCAAATATTCCCAATATACCAGAGAGACAAAAGAGAAAACCTTTCTGCTGCCGCAAGACTCTGTTCTTCCGCGATCCCATCTGGAGGCCTTTTCCGGTACTCTGCCGGAGGGGGAATCGATCACGGAGGGCTTCTTCATCAACCTTGCTGCCCTTCCGATGATGTGTGAGTAGTTTACCACAGACCTACGGGTCCATAGCTAGTAGCTAGATGGCTTCTTCTCTCTCGTTGATCTTCAATACCATGTTCTCCTTGATGTTCTTGGAGTTCTATCCGATGTAATCTTCTTTTGCGGTGTGTTTGTTGGGATCCGATGAATTGTGAGTTTATGATCAGATTATTCATGAGAAATATTTGAGTCTTCCCTAAACTCTTTTATGCATGATTATCATAGCTTTGTATTTCTCTCTGATCTATCGATTTGGTTTGGCCTACTAGATTGATTTGTCTTGCAGTGGGAGAGGTGCTTTGTGATGGGTTCAATCTTGCGGTGCTCAATCCCAGTAACAGAAGGGGACATGACACGTATTTGTATTGTTGCCATTAAGAATAAAAAGATGGGGTTTAATCATATTGCTTGAGCTTACTTTGTCTACATCATGTCATCTTGCTTAAGGCGTTACTCTGTTTCATACTTAATACCCTAGATGCATGCTGGATAGCGGTCGATGGGTGGAGTAATAGTAGTAGATGCAGGCAGGAGTCGGTCTACTTGTCTCGGACGTGATGCCTATATACATGATCATTGCCATGAATCCGTCATAATTATTTGCTTTTCTATCAATTGCCCAACAGTAATTGTTTACCCACCGTCTGCTATGTGTTCGAGAGTGAAAGAACATGTGTTGCCCCCATGTTTGGTTTTGGTAATTGATGACAATCCCTATGGACTAATGGTTGCCTTGAGTTATATTTGAAGGGTTTGTCCATAAGCATTTCTTGAAGTCCATTTGTTGGTTTCAAGGAGATTTTGAGATGACAATCCGTATGGACTAATGGTTTGCCTTGAGTTACATTTGAAGGGTTTTTCCATAGGCTTTGCTTGAAGATCATTCATTGGTTTCAAGGCTATAAGTAGAAGATTATGTGTTGACCAAGATGGTATTCAAGGATTTATCCAAAGATTGGTCATGTGAGAGTTGAGCTTATTGCAAGCATGTCTTGAAGAAGAAGAAGATTATGTGAACATTCATATTTACCTTCAAGAAATCATCTTTATGATGAGAAGACATGATACAAGGTTGATCAGGATCAAGTCAAAGAGTGAATCAAGTTGATCAACACACAAAGCGTAGAAGATGTACTGAGAGGGATCAAGTGATCCCATGATATGGTAAGCATTGTCCATTACGCTTTGTGTACTAACCCATTGTCTACGTGAGAGTTCTAGGTGGGGTTAGGTATATTTCCATGGGCTTGCGTCAAGAGGAAGATCTCATTCAACCCATGGAGGATGACATCAAGTGGTGATCGTCATCAAGATTGCGGTGTGCAAGTTCAAGTGGAGCATCATGAAGAGATCATGCTTGAAGCTTGCCGTCCATTGTGGTGACAATGGACTTGTGAAGATGTGCCGAAGAGTGGCTCACCCATAGTGGAGTATGGGGAGCAATCAACTAGTCTTCATCGAGCCAACACAATCAAGAAAGGTGGTCCAACTTGAGGAAGTCAAGATCGTCATCATCTAGCTCAAGTGGACTATGTGCAAGGCAAAGGTTTGCCCTTGATAGGTTTTCTATTTTGCCGGTCTCATGGTGGTAGTTGGGAGACCGGGTTATAGGATCGATAGCCGTACTATCAAGGGGGGCTCTCGAGTGAGTAGCTTGATCGTATCATTCGTAGAGAGCTCAAACCATTGCATCCTTGCATCATCTTTCTTGGTTCTTGTTTGGTTTTTCTCTGTGTGAGTTTTAGAGCTTATGGTCATCTTCATGACAAGCTCGAGTTCATCGAAAACGGAGTTCTTATGCATATTTTGTGATGTTTTCGATGTTGGAGTTTATGCCGGTTCTTCACCGATGGAGGCTTCACTCCTCTATATCTTAGGCATACTCCCCCTGCCACTTCTTATTATAACTGTATCGCTGTTGGATACTACTCGTCGTCTTCTATCCAACGAGTTTGAGTTTGCTGGATTCTGAGTTCATTTGCAGAAGTTGTGGCAGTTTCGGTCTTGCCTGTTTCCTTCTCAGCTGGGGCAGTCTTTCAGCTCCCAAGCAGTAGTACCGCCCAGCTCCACGGTAGTACCACTTATGCGGTACTTCCGCTATGAGCTACCGCGGCCTCTTCCGCTTGTTTTTGTGCTCCTGTAAATGGGCGGCAGTAGTGTGGTAGTAGAACATGGTAGTACCGCTCGCGCAGTACTTCCGCCATTTTACTGCCGCTGCCTCTACCGCTAATTTTCGTGCTGCTGTTGCGTTTTCTTCTTGAGCGGTATTAGAGCGGTACTTGGTACCGGTAGTACTGCTCCGTGCGGTACTTCCGTCCTACTACCCTCTTGCACCGCTTGTACTTCTGTACCCTGTGTACCCAGGCGGTAGTTGTTGGAAATATGCCCTAGAGGCAATAATAAATTAGTTATTATTATATTTCCTTGTTCATGATAATCGTTTATTATCCATGCTATAATTGTATTGATTGGAAACTCAAATACATGTGTGGGTACATAGACAACACTGTGTCCCTAGTAAGCCTCTAGTTGACTAGCTCGTTGATCAAAGATGGTTAAGGTTTCCTAGCCATTGACATGAGATGTCATTTGATAACGGGATCACATCATTAGGAGAATGATGTGATGGACAAGACCCAAACTACGAACGTAGCATGTGATCGTGTCAGTTTATTGCTATTGTTTTCTGCATGTCAAGTATCTGTTCCTTTGACCATGAGATCATGCAACTCACTGACACCGGAGGAATACCTTGTGTGTATCAAACGTCGCAACGTAACTGGGTGACTATAAAGGTGCTCTACAGGTATCTCCGAGGGTGTCTGTTGGGTTGGCATGGATCAAGACTGGGATTTGTTACTCCGTGTGACGGAGAGGTATCTCAGGGCCCACTCGGTAATACAACATCACATTGAGCCTTGCAAGCAAAGTGACTAAAGAGTTAGCCACAGGATCTTGTATTACGGAACGAGTAAAGAGACTTGCCGGTAACGAGATTGAACTAGGTATAGTGATACCGACGATCGAATCTCGGGGAAGTAACATACCGAAGAACAAAGGGAACAGCATACGGGATTAACTGAATCCTTGACATAGAGGTTCGACCGATAAAGATCTTCGTAGAATATGTAGGAGCCAATATGGGCATCCAGGTCCCGCTATTGGTTATTGATCGTAGAAGTGTCTCGGTCATGTCTACATAGTTCTCGAACCCGCAGGGTCTACACACTTAACGTTTGGTGACGATTAGTATAGTTGAGTTATTATGTTGGTGACCGAAAGTTGTTCGGAGTCCCGGATAAGATCCCGGACATGACGAGGATCTCCGGAATAGTCTGGAGGTAAAGATTGATATATGTGATAATAGTGTTTTGATCTCCGGAAGAGTTCCGGAGTTCACCGGAAAGGGTTCCGGATGTTTACCGAAGTGTTCGGGTGCAGCAACACTTTATATGGGCCAAAGGGATAAAGCCCACGAGGTATTGGAAAGTGCAAAAGTAGTTTTGCTGCCGCGTAAGCGGTACTACCGCTTGGTGAAGCGGTACTACCGCCCGAGCGGTACTACCGCTTGTGTGAAGCGGTACTACCGCCCAAGCGGTACTACCGCTTGTGTGAAGCAGTACTACCGCTTGTGCGCGGCTGTGCACGGTTCGGCAGGGATCCGAGTTGGACTCTTTCCCTGCTGGCCAAACCGACCTTGTGCGGGCAAAACCGACCTGGAGGAGGCTTTTACTCCAAGTTTAGACCCCAAGGCTCAACATATAAATAGAGGGGCAGGGCTAGCACACGAGACACATCAAGATTTCCCCAAGCCGTGTGCGGCAACCCTAACCGTCTAGTTCCTCCGTCATAATCTCCGTAGCGCTTGGCGAAGCCCTGCAGAGATTGTTCCTCAGCACCATCACCACGCCGTCGTGCTGCTGGAACTCAACCACTACTTCACCATCGCTCGCTGGATCGAGGAGGTGAAGGCGTCATCAAGCCGTACGTGTGTTGAACGCGGAGGTGCCGTCCGTTCGGCGCTAGTTCGTGATCGGATCGAGGGACGACTTGCGATTTGGATCGCGGAGACGTTCGACTACATCAACCGCGTTTCTTAAACGCTTCCGCTTAGCGATCTACAAGGGTATGTAGATTCACTCTCCCTCTCGTAGATGCTCATCACCATGGATAGATCTTGTGTGTGCGTAGGAAATTTTTTGTTTCCCATGCTACGTTCCCCAACAGTGGCATCATGAGCTAGGTCTATGCGTAGATGAGATCTCGAGTAGAACACAAAAGAGTTGTGGGCGTAGGTGTATACATATTGCTTGCCGTTACTAGTTGATATTTGATTCGGCGGTACTGTGAGATGAAGCGGCCCGGACCGACTTTACGCGTACACTTACGCGAGACAGGTTCCTTCAACTGACATGTAACTTCGTTGCATAAAGATGGCTAGCGGGTGTCTGTCTCTCTCACTTTAGTTGAATCGATTTCAATGAAGAGGGTTCTTTTAGAAGATCAAAAAGCAATCACTACACCACGTTGTGGTTTTGCGTTGGTAAGAACGGTTCTTGCAAACCCGTAGCAGCCACGTAAAATTTGCAACAACAATTAGAGGACGTCTAACTTGTTTTTGCAGGGTATGTTGTGATGTGATATGGCCAATTACATGATGAGATATATGTGATGTATGAGATGATCATGTGTTGTATAGAATATCACGACTTGCATGTCGATGAATACGGCAACTGGCAGGAGCCATAGAGTTGTCTTTAATTATTGTATGACCTGCGTGTCAATCATTAAGCGCTATGTAATGCTTTACTTTATCGCTAAACGTTAGCAATAGTCGTGGAAGCAACAGTCGGCGCGACAACCTTATGGCGACACGTTGATGGAGATCAAGATGATGGAGATCATGGTGTCATGCCGGTGACGATGGAGATCATGCCGGTGCTTTGGAGATGGAGATCAAAAGCACAAGTTCATGGCCATATCATGTCACTTATGATTTGCATGTGATGTTAATCTTTTTATGCATCTTATTTTGCTTAGGACGACGGTAGCATTATAAGGTGATCCCTCACTTAAATTTCAAGATAAATTGTGTTCTCCCCAAGTGTGCACCGTTGCGAAAGTTCGTCGTTTCGAGACACGCCGTGATGATCGGGTGTGATAGACTCTACGTTCGCATACAACAGGTGCAAGCCATGTTGCACGTGCGGAACACTCGGGTTAAACTTGACGAGACTAGCATGTACAGACATGGCCTCGGAACACAAGAAACCGAAAGGTCGAACATGAGTCATATAGTAGATATGATCAACATGAAGATGTTCACCATTGAAACCACCTCAACTCACGTGATGATCGGACTTGAGTTGGTGGATTTGGATCATGTTACACTCGAATGATCGGAGGGATGTCAATTTGAGTGGGAGTTTTTTAAGTAATATGATTAACTAAACTCATTATCTAGAACAATAGTCTAAGTTGTCTTTGCTATATTTATGTTGTAGATCATGGCTCGCGCAGTAGCACCCCTGAATTTTAATGCGTTCCTAGAGAAAGCTAAGTTGAAAGATGATGGAAGTAACTTTGTGGACTGGGCCCGTAATCTAAGGATTATCCTTACGGCTTCCCAGAAGGCTTATGTCCTTGATGCACCGCTTGGTGATCCACCCGCTCCAGTTGAGTCTCTAGACGTTGTGAACGCCTGGCAGGCTCGTTCTGATGATTACTCAATAGTTCAATGTGCAATGTTGTATGGCTTAGAACCGGGACTTCAAAGACGTTTTGAACGTTATGGAGCATATGAGATGTTCCAGGAGTTGAAGTTTATCTTTCAGAAGAATGCCCGAATCGAGAGATATGAGATCTTCGATAAGTTCTATGCTTGCAAGATGGAGGAGAACGGGTCTATTAGTGATCACGTGCTCAGAATGTCTGGGTACTCCACCCGTCTGGCTGAGTTAGGGATGCCCCTTCCGCCAGAGGCTATCACTGACAGAGTTCTTCAATCATTGCCACCTAGCTACAAGAGCTTCGTGTTGAACTATAACATGCACGGGATGAACAAGTCAGTCGCCGAGCTGTTTGCGATGCTGAAAGCCGCTGAGTCTGAAATTCAGAAGGAGCATCAAGTGTTGATGGTCAATAAAACCACTAGTTTCAAGAAAAATGGCAAGGGTAAGAAGGGTAACTCCAAGCAGAGTGGCAAAGCAGTTGCTCCTCTCGTGAAGAAACCCAATGCTGGACCCAAACCAGAAACTGTGTGTTTTCATTGCAAGGGAACTGGACACTGGAAGCGGAATTGCCCCAAGTATTTGGCTGACAAGAAGGCGGCCAACAACAAACAAGGTATATATGATATACATGTTATTGATGTGTACCTTACCAACTCTCGTTGTAGTGCCTGGGTATTTGATACCAGTGCGGTTGCTCATATTTGCAACTCAAAACAGGAACTGCGGAATAGACGGAGGCTGGCAAAGGACGAAGTGACGATGCGCGTGGGAAATGGTTCCAAGGTTGATGTGATCGCCGTCGGCACGCTCGCTCTTCGATTACCGTCGGGATTAGTGATGAACCTAAATAAGTGTTATTTGGTGCCTGCGTTAAGCATGAACATTATATCTGGATCTTGTTTATTGCGAGACGGTTACTCATTTAAATCAGAGAATAATGGTTGTTCTATTTATATGAGTAATATCTTTTATGGTCATGCACCCGATGTGAGGGGTTTATTCTTATTGAATCTCGATAGTAATGATACACATGTTCATAACATTGATGCCAAAAGATGTAGAATTGATAATGATAATACCACTTTCTTGTGGCACTGCCGTTTAGGTCATATTGGCGTAAAACGCATGAGGAAGCTCCATGCTGATGGACTTTTGGAGTCACTTGATTTTGAATCACTTGACACATGTGAGCCATGCCTCATGGGCAAGATGACTAAAACGCCGTTCTCTGGAACAATGGAACGGGCAAGTGACTTATTGGAAATCATACATACTGATGTGTGCGGTCCGATGAGCATTGAGGCGCGCGGTGGTTATCGTTACTTTCTCACCTTCACTGATGACTTAAGTAGATATGGGTATATTTACTTAATGAAACACAAGTCTGAAATATTTGAAAAGTTCAAATAATTTCAGAGTGAAGTTGAGAATCATCGTAACAAGAAGATTAAATTCCTACGATCTGATCGAGGAGGAGAATATCTGAGTTATGAGTTTGGCAGTCACTTAAGACAGTGTGGAATTGTTTCACAATTGACACCGCCTGGAACACCACAGCGTAATGGTGTGTCCGAACGTCGTAATCGAACCTTATTGGATATGGTGCGATCTATGATGTCTCTTGCCGATTTGCCACTATCGTTTTGGGGTTATGCATTAGAGACAGCTGCATTCACTTTAAATAGGGCACCATCGAAATCCGTTGAGACGACGCCATATGAACTTTGGTTTGGCAAGAAGCCAAAGCTGTCGTTTCTTAAAGTTTGGGGATGTGATGCTTATGTCAAAAAGCTTCAGCCTGAAAAGCTGGAACCCAAAGCGGAGAAATGCGTCTTCATAGGATACCCAAAAGAGACAGTTGGGTATACCTTCTACCTCAGATCCGAAGGCAAAGTGTTTGTCGCTAAAAACGGAACATTTCTTGAGAAAGAGTTTCTCTCGAAAGAATTGAGTGGGAGGAAGATAGAACTTGATGAGGTTGTTGAACCTTTACTTCAACCTGAGAGTAGCACAGCGCAGAAAGTTGTTTCTGTGGAGCCTACATTAGCTGAAGAGGAAGTTAATGATGATGATCATGAAGCTTTGGATCAAGTTGCTATCGAACCTCGTAGGTCGACAAGGACGCGTACTGCTCCCGAGTGGTACGGCAACACTGTCTTAGAGGTCATGTTGTTAGACAACGATGAACCTACGAGCTATGGAGAAGCGATGATGGGCCCGGATTCCGAGAAGTGGTTAGAGGCCATGAAATCCGAGATGGGATCCATGTATGAAAAACAAAGTATGGACTTTGGAAGTATTACCTGAAGGGCGTAAGGCCATTCAGAACAAATGGATCTTTAAGAGGAAGACGGACGCGGACGGTAATGTCACCGTCTATAAAGCTCGACTTGTGGCAAAGGGTTTTTCACAAGTTCAAGGAGTTGACTACGATGAGACCTTCTCACCCGTAGCGATGCTTAAGTCCGTCAGAATCATGTTAGCAATAGCTGCCTTTTTCGATTATGAAATTTGGCAGATGGATGTCAAAACAGCGTTCCTTAACGGTTACCTTAAGGAAGAGTTGTATATGATGCAACCAGAAGGTTTTGTCGATCCAGAGAATGCTGACAAAGTTTGCAAACTCCAGCGATCCATTTATGGACTGGTGCAAGCATCTCGGAGTTGGAATCTTCGTTTTGATGAAGTGATCAAAGCGTTCGAGTTTATACAAGTTTACGGAGAAGCTTGTATTTACAAGAAAGTGAGTGGGAGCTCTATAGCGTTTCTAATATTATATGTGGATGACATATTACTGATTGGAAACAATATAGAAATGCTGGAAAGCGTGAAGGAATATTTGAACAAGAGTTTTTCAATGAAGGACCTAGGAGAAGCTGCTTTCATATTAGGCATCAAGATCTATAGAGATAGATCGAGACGCTTAATAGGACTTTCACAAAGCACATACCTTGACAAAGTTTTGAAGAAGTTCAAAATGGATCAGTCCAAGAAGGGGTTCTTGCCTGTATTGCAAGGTGTGAAGTTGAGTAAGACTCAATGCCCAGTGACTGCAGAAGATAGAGAAAAGATGAGTGTCATCCCCTATGCTTCGACCATAGGCTCTATCATGTATGCAATGCTGTGCACAAGACCCGATGTCAGCCTTGCCATAAGTATGGTCGGAAGGTTTCAAAGTGATCCAGGAATGGAACACTGGACGGCGGTCAAGAATATCCTGAAGTACCTGAAAAGGACTAAGGACATGTTTCTCGTTTATGGAGGTGATCAAGAGCTCGTCGTAAAGGGTTACGTCGATGCAAGCTTTGACACTGATCCGGATGACTCTAAGTCGCAAACCGGATACGTATTTATTCTTAATGGGGGTGCGGTTAGCTGGTGCAGTTCCAAGCAAAGCGTGGTAGCAGATTCTACATGCGAAGCGGAGTACATCGCTGCCTCGGAGGCGGCGAAGGAAGGTGTCTGGATGAAGGAGTTCATGACAGATCTTGGAGTAGTGCCTAGTGCACTTAACCCAATGACTCTGTTTTGTGATAATACTGGTGCCATTGCTCTAGCCAAGGAACCAAGATTTCACAAGAGGACCAGACACATAAAGCGACGTTTCAATTCCATCCGCGATTACATCAAGGAGGACGACATAAATATTTGCAAAGTACACACGGATCTAAATGTTGCAGATCCGATGACTAAACCTCTTCCAAGGGCTAAACATGAACAACACCAGAACTGCATGGGTGTTCGATTCATTACAATGTAAATCACATAGTGATGTGAACTAGATTATTGACTCTAGTGCAAGTGGGAGACTGTTGGAAATATGCCCTAGAGGCAATAATAAATTAGTTATTATTATATTTCCTTGTTCATGATAATCGTTTATTATCCATGCTATAATTGTATTGATTGGAAACTCAAATACATGTGTGGGTACATAGACAACACTGTGTCCCTAGTAAGCCTCTAGTTAACTAGCTCGTTGATCAAAGATGGTTAAGGTTTCCTAGCCATTGACATGAGATGTCATTTGATAACGGGATCACATCATTAGGAGAATGATGTGATGGACAAGACCCAAACTACGAACGTAGCATGTGATCGTGTAAGTTTATTGCTATTGTTTTCTGCATGTCAAGTATCTGTTCCTTTGACCATGAGATCATGCAACTCACTGACACCGGAGGAATACCTTGTGTGTATCAAACATCGCAACGTAACTGGGTGACTATAAAGGTGCTCTACAGGTATCTCCGAGGGTGTCTGTTGGGTTGGCATGGATCAAGACTGGGATTTGTTACTCCGTGTGACGGAGAGGTATCTCAGGGCCCACTCGGTAATACAACATCACATTGAGCCTTGCAAGCAAAGTGACTAAAGAGTTAGCCACAGGATCTTGTATTACGGAATGAGTAAAGAGACTTGCCGGTAACGAGATTGAACTAGGTATAGTGATACCGACGATCGAATCTCGGGCAAGTAACATACCGAAGAACAAAGGGAACAGCATACGGGATTAACTGAATCCTTGACATAGAGGTTCGACCGATAAAGATCTTCGTAGAATATGTAGGAGCCAATATGGGCATCCAGGTCCCGCTATTGGTTATTGATCGTAGAAGTGTCTCGGTCATGTCTACATAGTTCTCGAACCCGCAGGGTCTACACACTTAACGTTTGGTGACGATTAGTATAGTTGAGTTATTATGTTGGTGACCGAAAGTTGTTCGGAGTCCCGGATAAGATCCCGGACATGACGAGGATCTCCGGAATAGTCTGGAGGTAAAGATTGATATATGTGATAATAGTGTTTTGATCTCTGGAAGAGTTCCGGAGTTCACCGGAAAGGGTTCCGGATGTTTACCGAAGTGTTCGGGTGCAGCAACACTTTATATGGGCCAAAGGGATAAAGCCCACGAGGTATTGGAAAGTGCAAAAGTAGTTTTGCTGCCGCGTAAGCGGTACTACCGCTTGGTGAAGCGGTACTACCGCCCGAGCGGTACTACTGCTTGTGTGAAGCGGTACTACCGCTTGTGCGCGGCTGTGCATGGTTCGGCAGGGATCCGAGTTGGACTCTTTCCCTGCGGGCCAAACCGACCTTGTGCGGGCAAAACCGACCTGGAGGAGGCTTTTACTCCAAGTTTAGACCCCAAGGCTCAACATATAAATAGAGGGGCAGGGCTAGCACACGAGACACATCAAGATTTCCCCAAGTCGTGTGCGGCAACCCTAACCCTCTAGTTCCTCCGTCATAATCTCCGTAGCGCTTGGCGAAGCCCTGCAGAGATTGTTCCTCAGCACCATCACCACGCCGTCGTGCTGCTGGAACTCAACCACTACTTCACCATCGCTCGCTGGATCGAGGAGGTGAAGGCGTCATCAAGCCGTACGTGTGATGAACGCGGAGGTGCCGTCCGTTCGGCGCTAGTTCGTGATCGGATCGAGGGACGGCTTGCGATTTGGATCGCGGAGACGTTCGACTACATCAACCGCGTTTCTTAAACGCTTCCGCTTAGCGATCTACAAGGGTATGTAGATTCACTCTCCCTCTCGTAGATGCTCATCACCATGGATAGATCTTGTGTGTGCGTAGGAAATTTTTTGTTTCCCATGCTACGTTCCCCAACAGTAGTACCGCCCATGGGAACGGTAGTACCGCTCCGGCGGCACTACCGCATCGGTACTCTTGTACACGCAGTGGTTAGCTAGTACTACCGCCCGAGCGGTAGTACCGCTCCCTTGAGCGGTAGTACCACTTGTGTGCGGGCTGGGCAGGTAACGGTTGGATTCAGGGGGATCTATAAAAGGGGGTCTTCTTCCCCAATGAATCTAATCCTTTGAGCTCGTGTTCTTCCCCCATTGTTGACCTTCTTCGAGCTTGCTATCTCTCAATCCCTCCAATGATTCTTGCTAGTCCTTGAGGGAAAAGAGAGAGGAGATCTAGATCTACGTTTCCACCAATCACTTTCTCCTCTATGTGAGGGGAACCCCTTGGATCTAGATCTTGGAGTTCTTCATGTTCTCTTCTTCGTTCTTCCTCTCATTTTCCTCCCTAGCATTAGTTGCTTTGGTAGGATTTGGGAGAGAAGGACTTGGGCACTCCGTGTGCCCTTGCCATTGCATTTGGTGCATCGGTTTGAGTTCTCCACGGTGATACGTGGAAGTGAAGTTGAGAAGCTTGTTACTCTTGGGTGTTTGGGCACCCTAGAGCTTGTTCCTCTTGGGTGCCTTGGTACCCTAGACGGTTGGTGTTATTGGAGCTCAATCATTGTGGTGTAAAGCTCCGGGCAAGCGTCGGGGTCTCCAATTAGGTTGTGGAGATCGCCCCGAGCAATTTGACGGGTACCGGTGACCGCCCCCAAGGGTTGCCAAAGTGTACGGGTTCGGTGACCGCCCCCAAGGGTTGCCATTTGTATGGGTTCGGTGACCGCCCTCAAGGGTCCCTTAGTGGAATCACGGCATCTTGCATTATGCGAGGGCGGGAGGAGATTACGGTGGCCCTAGTGGCTTCTTGTGGAGCATTGTGCCTCCACACCACTCCAAACGGAGATTAGCATCCGCAAGGGTGTGAACTTTGGGATACATCGTCGTCTCCACGTGCCTCGGTTATCTCTTACCCGAGCCCTTTACTTATGCACTTTACTTTGTGATAGCCATAGTGTTTCATGTTATTTATCTTGCTATCACATAGTTGTATATCTTGCTTAGCATAAGTTGTTGGTGCACATAGGTGAGCCTAGTTGTTTTAGGTTTTGTGCTTGACTTATTAAACGCTAGTTTTATTCTGCATTTGTTCAAGCCTAAACCGTAATTATTTTAAAGCGCCTATTCACCCCCCTCTAGGCGACATCCACGATCTTTCAGAGAGAGAAACCTATAGTGAAAACTATGGCCCCCGGATCTACTTTATCATACATAAAAAACCTAAAAATACCTTGCTGCAATTTATTTACTTTTATTTTATTTAGTATTTTAGTTTATCTATTTATCTCTATATGATTTAATCCTCGCAAATAACCGCTAAGAGGATTGACAAACCTCTTGTTTGCGTTGGGTACAAGTGTTTGCTCTTGTGTGTGCAGGTGCGCTTAATGGAATTTTGCTTGGTTCTCCTACTGGATTGATAACCTTGGTTCTTAACTGAGGGAAATACTTATCTCTACTATACTGCATCATCCTCTCCTCTTTGGGGAAATACCAACACAGTCTACATGTAGCAGGAAGAATTTCTGGCGCCGTTGCCGGGGAGACATCTGATACGTCCCAAACGTATCTACTTTTCCAAACACTTTTCTCTAGTTTGGACTCTAATTTGCATGATTTGAATGGAACTAACCTGGACTGACGCTGTTTTCAGCAGAATTGCCATGGTGTTGTTTTTGTGCAGAAATAAAAGTTCTCGGATGGACCTAAAAATTTACGAAGAATTATTTCAGAATATATAAAAAATACTGGCGCAAAGATCCACCAGAGGGGGGGCACCAAGCTTGTGGGCCCCTGGCAGCTCCGTTTGACCTAACTCCAACACTATAAGTACCTATTCGTGGAGAAAAAAAATCAGAGAGAAAGAATCATCGCGTTTTACGATACGGAGCCACCGCCACCTCCTGTTCTTCGTCGGGAGGGCTGATCTGGAGTCCGTTCGGGGCTCCGGAGAGGGGGATTCGACGCAGTCGTCATCATCAACCATCCTCCATCACCAATTTCATGATGCTCACCGCCGTGTGTGAGTAATTTCTTTGTAGGCTTGCTGGGCGGTGATGGGTTGGATGAGATTTACCATGTAATCGAGTCAATTTTTTAGGGCTTTGATCCCTACTATCCACTATATTCTGAGATTGATGTTGCTATGACTTTGCTATGCTTAGTGCTTGTCACTAGGGCCCGAGTGCCATGATTTCAGATCTGAACCCTCTATGTTTTCATGAATATATTTGATTTCTTGATCCTATCTTGCAAGTTATATGCACCTGTTACGTGTCATGATCCGCATACCCCAAGGTGACAATAATTGGGATTCTTTCCGGTGATTGCCGTAGTTTGAGGAGTTCATGTATTCACTATGTGTTAATGCTTTGTTCCAGTTCTCTATTAAAAGGAGGCCTTAATATCCCTTAGTTTCCTTAAGGACCCCACTGTCACGGGAGGGTAGGACAAAAGATGTCATGCAAATTCTTACTATAAGCACGTATGACTATATACGGAATACATGCCTACATTACATTGATGAATTGGAGCTATTGTGTATCGCCCTAGGTTGTGACTGTTACATGATGAATGTCATCCAGCATAATTATCCATCACCGATCCAATGCCTATGCTTTTCACATATTGATCTTTGCTAAGTTACTTTTGTTGCTGCTGCTGTTACAATCACTACAAAAACTGCTACTGTTACTACTGCTTTTGAAACTATCATACTACTGTGCTACTAAACACTTTGCTGCAGATATTTAGTTCTCTAGGTGTGGTTGAATTGACAACTCAACTGCTAATACTCACAAATATTCTTTGGCTCCCCTTGTGTCGAATCAATAAATCTGGGTGAAATACTACCCGCGAAAACTGTTGTGATCCCCTATACTTGTGGGTTATCAAGACCTTTTTCTGGCGCCATTGCCGGGGAGCATAGCTCTATTTGTTGAGTCACTTGGGATTTATATCTGTTGATCACTATGAAGAATCTGAAAGACGCTAAGACCAAGTTCGTCTCCTCTATGACTAGAGGAGGTAAGGAACTGCCATCACACTCTGCACTTGATTCACCTTCTGTTTTGAGTAGGCTTGCGACACCGCCACCTGTTATTCATTCTGATATGTCACAAGTCATTGATGATACTACTTCTGCTATGAATGATACTTATGATGATGCTAGTACTATGCTTGATAACACTGTGCCACTTGGTGAATTTCTTGATGAACAAATTGTTAAAGCTAAAGAAACTGAAAATGTTGAAACTCTTGAAAATTATGATTCACCTATTATGCCTAGCTCTCCTACTAGAGTTGAAATGCCTGAAACATCTGATGGTTATGTTTTTGATAGGGAGACAGCTAGGGCAATTCTTGCTTGTAATGATAGAGATGAGGTTATAAAATTGCTTGCTGAGTTGAAAGAAAAATCTATGTGGGGGAGAATGAAATATGATCCTAAGTTTTCTACCTCTCCCATATTTGTTACTGATAAGGATTATGAATTCTCTGTTGATCCTGAGTTAATTACTTTGGTTGAATCTGATCCTTTTCATGGTTATGAAAATGAAACTGTTGTGGCACACCTTACTAAATTGAATGATATTGCCACCCTATTTGCTCATGAGGAAAAGATTCGCTATTACTATATTTTTAAGTTGTTTCCTTTCTCATTAAAGGGTGATACTAAGAAATGGTTTAATACTCTTGCTCCTGGTAGTGTGCGTAGTCCCCAGGATATGATATATTACTTCTATGAGAATTATTTTCCTGCTCATAAGAAACAAGCTGCCTTACAGGAAATATTTAACTTTGTGCAAATTGAAGAAGAGAATCTCCCTCAAGCTTGGGGGAGGCTTCTCCAACTACTCAATGCTTTGCCTGATCATCATCTTAAGAAGAATGAAATACTTGATATTTTTTATAATGGACTAACCGATGCTTCTAGGGACTACCTAGATAGTTGTGTTGGTTGTGTTTTCAGGGAACGAACTGTTGGACAGGCAGAAGTACTATTGAATAATATATTGAGAAATGCTGATGATTGGACACTTCCTGAACCACCACCTAAGCCAACTCCGAAGAAGAGAGGTATTCTATTCCTCAGTCCAGAAGATATGCAAGAAGCTAAGAAATCTATGAAGGAAAAAGGCATTAAAGCTGAAGATGTTAAGAATTAACCACCTATTGAGGAAATACATGGGCTCGACATCCCAACATAGGTAGTGGAGGTAAATTCTCTCACTAGATTTGATGAAGGTGATATTCCGTATAATAAATCTGCTAGTCAATGCCTGTATGAATTTGATAATTACATCATTAAACAGGAACACTTTAATATGTATGTTAGCAATCAACTAAAACAGAATGCCATCATGATTGAACGCTTGAGTGATTTGATGTTTAGAACTGCTAATGATGTTAAATGCTTGAGTAAACATGCTTCTATGGTCCAGACTCAGTTAGAACAAATTGCTAAGTCACAAAATGATTTGCTTGATGAGATGAATAAAAAAAGGAATGACCATGCTATTAGAGTTGTCACTAGAAGAGGTAGCATGACTCGGGATCCTCTATATCCTAAAGGTCATCCTAAAAGAATTGAACAAGGTTATCAAAGAAATAATATTGATGCACCTAGTCCATCTAAGAAGAAAAAGAAAAAGAAAAATGATAAAACTTCGCCTGCTTCTAGTGAACCTGAGTTAGAAAAACCTTCTGAGAATCATAATGATGCTTCTATTTTTGATGCCGAGACACAATCTGGTAATGAACATATACCAAATGATAATGATGATGTTCATGTTGATGCTCAACCAGATAATGATGTAGAAATAGAACCTGCTGTTGATCTTGATAACCCACCTCCTAAGAATAAAAGATATGATAAAAGAGACTTTGTTGCTAGAAAACATGGAAAGGAAAGAGAACCACGGGTTCAAAAACCTATGCCTTTCCCTACTAAACCATCCAAAAATAAGGATGATGAAGATTTTGAGCGCTTTGTTGAAATGCTTAGACCTGTCTTTTTGCGCACTCGCTTGATTGATATGTTGAAAATGTCTCCCTATGCTAAATATATGAAAGATATTGTCACTAATAAAAGAAAGATACCTGAAGCTGAAATTTCCACCATGCTTGCTAATTATTCTTTTAAGGGTGCAATACCTAAGAAGTTAGGAGATCCAGGAATACCTACTATACCATGCTCCATTAAAACAAGTTTTGTTAAAACTGCTCTATGTGATTTGAGAGCCGGTGTTAGTGTTATGCCTTTCTCTTTATATAGAAGACTTGATTTGAAAAAGCTCACACCTACTGAAATATCTTTGCAAATGGCTGATAAATCAACTGCTATACCTATTGGAATTTGCGAGGATGTTCCCGTTGTAGTTGTAAACGTTACTATCTTGACAGACTTTGTTATTCTTGATATGCCCGAGGACGACAACATGTCTATTATCCTTGGTAGGCCTTTTTTGAATACTGCAGGGGTTGTTATTGATTGCGACAAAAGCAAGGTTACTTTTCATGTCAATGGTAATGAGCATACGGTTTATTTCTCGAAGAAACAAAGTTCGGTGAATGGTATCAATTGTATTGAAAAAGTTTCGACAATCCCTATTGGAGGTTTCAAATTTCCTCTCCCTACTGTCAAAAAGAAATATGAAATTCTTACTGTTGGGGAGATGCATATCCCCGTTGAGGTAACTTAGTGTTATACGAATATTCTTCGGTTTCATGCCATTCTGAAATAGTTTGTTAATAAGACTTGATCAACCTTATTAATGGATTCTTTTTGAGGGGCATGTGGTCGATGAATTTACTAAGCACAACTTTCTGTACCCACCTTTTGCTCTCTATTATTTTTAGTAGAATAAAATAAAATGCCATGATTATCCTGTTTTCTGAATTTTCCGTGCAATAAAAAATGGCCCAAAAATAAAAGTTCTCACATTGCCATGAAAATTTAGTATGATTTTTTCCAGAATATTTAAGAATTTTTGACACTGAACACACCCCAGGGGGGGGTGCACCTGTGAGCCACAAGCCCACAGGGCGCGCCCAGCAGGCTTGTGGGTCCCACAGGGACCCACTCACTTATGCCAGCCACCCATCTCCTTCTTCTTCCACCAGAAAAAAATCAAACTTGCTCCCAAGCCCGTGTTCTTGCTCATTTTGCTGTGATTTTTGATCCCCTTGCTCGGAACTCCATTTCCAAAACTGTTTTGAGGAATTACTCCTTGGTATGTGACCCCTCCAATGCTCCAATTAGTTTTTGCTCTAGTGTTTTATACTTTGCAAACTTTTGCTGCTGTGGTGACCATGTTTATGAGCTTGCATGTTGAATTTGTATGGTCCAAAGTAGTTTTGATGCATGATATAGCTTCTAGATACATGTGGGAATAGTTGGTATCAATTTTGTTGAGTTTCGTTCACTTTTATTTTGAGTCACTAAAAATTTCAGAAATTTTCAGAAAAAGAAAATGCTCAAGTGGAGGTTGAGGGGTTCTTCGAGCCGAAACCCCCAGGAGGCTCCTAAGCCCAAGTATACACTTCCTCGTGCGACCGAGGTGCGGCCGTGCGAATGGCCATGCAACACGTTCTTGAGGGATGCGGGGATTTACGACGATTTCTATCATTTGGCGAACAATGCCGTCATTATCCCGTTCCTCGAAGATAAGTGTGACCAGTATCTTCTCCTCGCTAATACTTTCGTGCAAAGCTTTCATTTTCATGCTAGGAGAGATACACCCACCGTGACATTTAATTTATATGATGTTCCTCAAGAGATGACACTTGAGGATTTTTGCAAGGTGTGCAAACTTCCCAACGAGGGCAGCCCATTAGAGCCACATCCTAGGGATGTCGCAGAGTTCATCCCTGAGGTTACCGTGGGGGAGTCGAGGGGAGTTTCTGAGGCTAGGGTTGCTAGTTTACATTTCCCTATTTTGCGCTATTATTCATTATTTGCTGGGAGGTGTTTGACTGGTCGGTGGGAGAGTGGCACACTCAGTTCGCCTGACCTTGCTATTTTGCGCCATGCACTTTATGCTGATAGGACCTTCAGTTTGGATGCTATGATTGCCCGGCGGTTGCACACCAACCGTTCGAGGGGCGCTATTTATGGTGGTATTTATGCTTCCCGTCTCGTGCAACACTTTGAGATCCCTATTAGGCATGACGAGAGGGAAGAGAGGCTTTTACCCGTTAGGCATCTTGACTACGAGAGTATGGTTGGGCATGACTTTATTAACATGGGTCGTAAACGATTTCAATATAACTTGGTATTCAGTCAGGGTACATGTGAGATTATTACTTTGCCTGCACCTACTTTGTTTGGTATTCACAGGGGCAGATACATCATCATGCCTGAGGACATTTATGCTTATTGGGGATTGGACCAGCCTCAAGCACCTGAGCCAGCACCCGAGCCAGAGCCGTACCAGGAGCCAATCTATCAGTGGGAGCCTCAGGAGGCCATTTACCAGTGGGATCCTCAGCAGCCTCAGCACTATCCAGGAGGTGCTGATTTCGACCCATGGCTGTAGACCAACTTAGGCCAAAAGCCTAAGCTTGGGGGAGTACGTATTTCTCACCGATATTACATTCATGTTCACACACACTCATTCCAGTTGTCGGTGTTTATCCTTTTTCATTGTATATCCATGTTAGTTTTATTTTCGCTATCTTTTGTGTGTTTGAAAAACTTTCAAAAATCCTAAAAAATTAGTTGTAGTTTCTTTCTTGTTTAGTTAATTCGTAGTAGTAAAAGAAAACCCAAAAAGATTTCTCGTTTCTTCTTTTACTTGTTGGGAGCTTTCCCGTGTAAATATTTTTTCTCGTTTTTGTTTTTCCTTCGTTAATTTGCCTTTCTTCAGAAAAACTAAAAACTCCAAAAATATTTCATTGTGTTTCTCTGAATTTCTTTTCTTTTCGTTGAGTCATCGTAAGGGGAAAGACCACGATGAAAATCTTGAGTGGCTTCCATATGCTTTATTGTTGATCTAACAAAGAGCCACAATTACTTTGTCTTCTCTTTTGAATAAATGTTTGGAGATTCCAGCTTAGTCCACGGCACACTTGCACCATTCTTATTATTATCACATCATTTGGTCGTGTAAGTGAAAGGCAATAATGATGATATTTGATGAAGTGATTGCGGTGAAGAAAAGCTAGTATGAACTCTTCTTGTTTTTGTCTTTGTAAATATGTTTAGCTCAGTATTCATGATTCAGCATTATTATGAGTAAACATATTTGTGATGACAATTAGAGATCATAGTTGCTCATGCCATGCTTAAATAGCTAGGAGTGGATAATGATTTATCTTGAGTGTCAACATGCATTAAAATGGTTGTGATGGAGTATGTTAGCATGGTACCCTTAATAGCAACGATACATACGTGTCATGTCCCTTTCTGTCACTGGGATTGAGCACCACAAGATCTAACCCATTACAAAGCACCTCTGCCATTGCAAGATAAATCAATCTAGTTGGCCAAACCAAATCAATAGATCGGAGAGAAATACAAAGCTATAACAATCATGCATAAAAGAGTTCAGAGAAAACTCAAATAATATTCATGGATAATCTGATCATAAACTCACAATTCATCGGATCCCAACAAACACACCGCAAAAAGTGATTACATCGGATAGTGCTCCAAGAATATCGAGGAGAACATTGTATTGAAGATCAAAAAGAGAGAAGAAAACATCTAGCTACTAACTATGGACCCGAAGGTCTGTGGTAAACTATTCACGCATCATCGGAAGGGCAGCAAGGATGATGTAGAGCCCCTCCGTGATCGATTCCCCCTCCGGCGGAGTACCGAAAAAGGCCTCCAGATGGGATCTCTCGAGAACAGGAACTTGCGGCGGTGGAAAAAGTATTTCGTGGATTCCCCTGTTGGTTTCCCGATTTTAGAGAATTTATAGTGGTGGAATTAGGTCAAGCGGAGCTGTGTGGGCCCCACGAGGTACTAGGGTGCCCCCCCTGGGGCATGCCGTGGTGCCTCGTGGGCCACTGCTTCATCTTTTTGTCTCCTCCCGAAGCTTCTAGTGTCTCTTATGTCCAGAAAAAAATCTCCAAAAAGTTTTGTGGCATTTGGACTTTGTTTGGTACTGATATTCTGGAAAACCAAAAACAGGCAAAAAACAGCAACTGGCACTGGGCACTAAGTTAATAGGTTAGTCCCAAAAAATGATATATAATTGCTGTCAATGTATATAAAAACATCCAAGATTGATACTATAATAGCATGGAACAATAAAAAATTATAGATACATTGGAGACGTATCAAGCATCCCCAAGCTTAATTCCTGCTCGTCCTCGAGTAGGTAAATGATAAAAACAGATTTTTTGATGTGGAATGCTACCTATCATATTCATCATATATTCTTTTCTTTTGTAGCATGGACTTTTGGACTTGAATGATTCAAAGCAATAGTCTATAGTTTGACATGAAGACATAAATACTCAAGCATACTAACAAGCAACCATGTCTTTCAAAATATCAACGCTAAAGAAAGTTATCCCTAGCCCATTATGCTCAATCATTGATCCATTCATGAAACACAGTCAATATTAGCTACACACAATGCACAAGTATGACAATACTGCTCTCTAATTGATGCTTTGTAAGAGAACATGGAGACTCAAAATAAAAATAAAAATTGCATAAAAGTAAATAGATAGGCCCTTCGCAGAGGGAAGCAAAGATTTGCACATGTGCCAGAGCTCAAACCTTAAATTAGAGAGATAAAATTATTTTGAGAGGCATGCTTTTCCTGTCAACGAAAACGACCGAGAATTCCCAATATCTTCCATGCTAGACACATTATAGGCGGTTCCCAAACAAAAAATAAAGTTTATTTCCGTTCCACCATTCTTTCACAATCCATGGCTAGCCGTATCCACGGGTGCCCTCCATACCAACACTTTCCAAAGAATTTATTATTATCATCATATTAATTTTTTTCATTTCGGGACTGGGCATCCCTATTACCTGCCATTCTCTCGTGCAATGACAAGTGAATAAACACTCATCGTGAGAATAATACACCTAGCATGGAAAATATTGGCCACCCCCTGCCGCTTCATGAGCGGTACGGGCACACAAAACGGAAAATTATTTTGAAAATTTTAGAGTTGCCACATGCAAATTTACTTGGAACGGCATGGAAATACCGCATATAGGTAGGTATGATGGACTCATTTGGCACAACTTGGGTTTAAGGAGTTTGGATGCACAAGCAGTATTCCCGCTTAGTACAAATAAAGGCTAGCAAATAGATTGAGAAGCAACCAACCAAAAAGCGAAAACAGTCATAAACATGCATTGAACATAACTAACACCGAATAATGCACCATAAGTAGGATATAATTTCGTTGCATAACTATTGACTTAATGTGCATGCATAGGGAATCACAAACCTTAACATGAATATTCTTATTAAATCACAATTACTCACTAACATGACTCACATATTATCATCTCCATATCGCAAAACTATTGCAAGGAATCAAACTTATCATATCCAATGATCTTTCATGAAAGTTTTTATTATATCCCTCTTGAATATTCATCACTTTGGGACCAAATTCATATCTTGTGCAAATTACCATTACTATTTTCAACTCACAAAAAGATATAAGTGAAGCATGAGAGTGCAAATATTTCTTCAAAATTTTATCTCATCAACTCTCAAAATAATATAAGTGAAGCATGAGAGTGCAAATATTTCTTCAAAATTTTAATCTTATCAATTCTCAAAATAATATAAGTGAAGCATGAGAGTTCAAATATTTCTTCAAAATATAGCCACCGCCGTGCTCAAAAAGATTTAAGTGAAGCACTAGAGCAACTGCCTAGCTCAATTTTTTTTTAAGTGAAGCACATAGAGTATTCTAACAAATTATGATGAACGTGTGGCTCTCTCAAATAGGTGTGTCCAGCAAAGATGATTGTGACAAATTAAAAAGCAAACAAAGCAAAGACTCATATAATACACGGCGCTCCAAGTAAAACACATATCATGTGATGAATAAGAATATAGCTCCAAGTAAAATTACCGATAGTTGGTAGAAGAAAGAGGGGATGCCTTCCGGGGCATCCCCAAGCTTAGACGCTTGAGTCTTCCTTGAATATTACCTTGGGGTGCCTTGGGCATCCCCAAGCTTAGGCTCTTGCCACTCCTTGTTCCTTCATCTATCGTGATCTCACTCAAAACTTGAAAACTTCAATCACACAAAACTCAACAAAACCTTCGTGAGATCCGTTAGTATAACAAGTAAATCCTTAACTCTAAGTACTGTAGTAAATTGATTCATATTTAATATTGGCATAATGCTTCTGTACTCCAACTTCTCCATGACTCATACCCCCCGATACGATCCATAGATTCATCAAAATAAGCAAACTATGCAACAAAAAACAGAATTTGTCTAAAACAGAACAGTCTGTAAAGATCTATTTAAAATCTATACTTCTGTAACTCCAAAAATTATGAAAAATTAGAATAACGTGGTAAATTCATATACCAATACTGATGTAAAATATTCAGATTTTTCTGACGCTCCAGTACAGAACTAAAATTCCAGCACTGGACGCAAAACTTTCTGTTTTCCAAACAGCATCAATTATACTATCTTCCAAATCATCCCAAACGCATTACTTGGCACAAATACTAATTAAAACATAAAAACACAATCATAACAATAGTATAATTTTGTAAACACACAAGAACAGAAAGAAAAAGTAAAAATTTATTTTATTCATTGGGTTGCCTCCCAACAAGCGCTATTGTTTTATGCCCCTAGCTAGGCATAATGCATAGTTTCAAGTATTGTCATCCTTCGAATTGATTCCATAAGTGGCCCTCATAATTGATTCATATGGTGCTTTAATTCTTTTCCTAGGGAAGTGTTCCATCCCTTTATTTAATGGAAATTGAAATTTTATATTACCTTCTTTCATATCAATAATAGCACCAATAGTTCGTAAGAACGGTCTACCAAGTATTATGGGGCAAGAAGGATTGCATTCAATGTCAAGTACGATAAAATCAATGGGCACATAATTTCTATTTGCAAGAATAAGCACATCATTAATTCTACCCAATGGCTTTTTAATAGTGGAATCCGCAAGATGCAAATTAAGAGAACATTCATCTATATTGGTAAAACCTAGCACATCACATAGAGATTTTGGAATTGTGGAAACGCTAGCACCCAAATCACATAAAGTATTGCACTCATAATTTTTAATTTTAACTTTAATGGTGGGTTCCCACTCATCATATAATTTTCTAGGAATTGAAATTTCTAGTTCTAGCTTTTCTTCTAACGCTTTCATCATTGCTTCTACGATGTGTTTAGTAAAAGCCTTATTTTGTTCATAAGCATTGGGTGAATTTACAATGGATTGTAACAAAGAAATACACTCAATCAAAGAACAATTATCATAATTAAAGTCTTTGTAATCTAAGAGAGTGGGCACATCACTAGTTAAAGTTTTTACCTCTCCAGACCCACTTTTATCAATTTTTTCATCAAGATTTTCACCCTCCAAATTATGAGGACGCCTCCTAGATAAAGTTGACTCTTCTTCAGTCCCCTTTTCATCAAGTTTTATATTGCTAAACAAGGAATCAATAGACGAAACACCAATCATTTTAATATCCTCATCATTACTACGATAGAAACTGAGAGGAATCGCTTTTTCTAAAAATTCTCGTTTAGCTTTTAGCATGGCGGTTCTTTACTTACTCTCATCCATGGAGACATATAAAGCTTTAATTGATTCATTAATATCAATTTTGGGTGGCAAAATTTTAGTCTTGAGATTTTCCACATCATGAATAATTCTATCAATGCTCCTAGACATATCATCAAGTTTACTTAATTTTTCTTCTATCGTAGTGCTGAAAACTTTTTGAGCATTAATAAATTCTTTAATATTACTTTCAAGATCAGAGGGCATCCTATTATTATTATTATAAGGATTACCATAGGAATTGCCATAATTATTAGAGGAATTTCCAGGAAACGGCCTAGGATTAAAATTACCTCTATAAGCATTATTATTAAAATTGTTTCGCGAGACAAAATTCACATCTACGGGATCATTATTTTGCTCAATCAAAGTGGATAAAGGCACATCATTAGGATCAATAGTAGTATTTTTGCTAGCAACCAATTTCATAAGCGCATAAACTTTATCACTCAAAGTACTAATTTCTTCAACAGAATTCACTTTTTTACTAGTAGGAATTCTTTCAGTATGCCATTGTGAATAATTTACAATAATATTATCAACCAATTTAGTAGATTCCCCCAATGTAATCTCCATAAAAGTACCACCCGCGGCGGAATCTAAAAGATTTCTAGAAACAAAATTTAACCCCGCATAATTTTTTTGTATGATCATCCATAAATTTAAACCATGAGTAGGGCAATTTGTTATCATTAATTTCATCCTTTCCCAAGATTGGGCAACATGTAAATGATCAAGTTTCTTGAAATTCATAATTTGATTTCTAAGAGAAATAATTTTCGCGGGAGGAAAATACTTGGTAATAAAAGCATCTTTACACCTATCCGAAGAATCAATACTATTTCATGGTAAAGATGAAAACCATACTTTTGCACGATCCTGCAATGAGAACGGGAATAATTTTAATTTCACAATATCATTATCCACATCTTTTTTCTTTTGCATATCACACAATTCTACGAAAGTGTTAAGATGGGATGCAGCATCTTCATTAGGACCACCAGAAAATTGTTCTTTCATGACAACATTTAGCAAAGCGGCACTAATATCACAAGTCTCCGCACTAGCGGCGGGAGAAGCAATCGGGGTACTAATAAAATCATTATTATTAGTATTAGAAAAATCACACAATTTTGTATTTTCTTGAGACATCGTGGCTACGCAAACAAGATAACAAGCAAGCAATCAAGCAAACAAGAAAAAGGCGAACGGAAAATATTTTTGTATTTTTATAAAAACTTTTTATAAGTGGGGGAGATGAAAATGAGAGGCAAAAGCAAATAAAATAAATGCAAGGAGATGTAAGTTTTATGCGTACCTACTTGATAGATGTTGATGATGTCTCCCCGGCAACGGCGCCAGAAATTCTTCCTGCTACCTGTGAGCTGCGTTGGGATTTCCCCGAAGAGGAGGGGATGATGCAGTACAGTAGAGATAAGTATTTCCCTCAGTTATGAAACCAAGGTTATCAATCCAGTAGGAGAATCACGCAACAACTCGTTAGCAGTACCTGCACACAAAACAACAAATCCTCGCACCCAACGCGAACAAGGGGTTGTCAATCCCTTGGCGGTCAATTGCAAGATTAAATTGTATGGTGATAGATAAATAGATCGAACAAAAATACAAAATAAAATAAATAAAGTAAAATTGCAGCAAGGTATTTTTAGGATTTTCAATATATAATTAAGATAGACCCGGGGGCCATAGTTTTCACTAGAGGCTTCTCTCTTGAAAATAGCATACGGTGGGTGAACAAATTACTGTTGGGCAATTGATAGAAAAGCAAATAATCATGACGATATCCAAGGCAATGATCATGTATATAGGCATCACGTCCGAGACAAGTAGACCGACTCCTGCCTGCTTCTACTACTATTACTCCACACATCGACCGCTATCCAGCATGCATCTAGTGTATTAAGTCCATAAAGAACGGAGTAATGCCTTAAGCAAGATGACATGATGTAGACAAACTAATCTCACGCATGAATAAACCCCATCTTTTTACCCTTAATAGCAACGATACATACATGTCATGTCCCTTTCTGTCACTGGGATTGAGCACCGCAAGATCGAACCCATTACAAAGCACCTCTCCCATTGCAAGATAAATCAATCTAGTTGGCCAAACCAAATCAATAGATCGAAGAGAAATACGAAGCTATAATAATCATGCATAAAAGAGTTCAGAGAAGACTCAAATAATATTCATGGATAATCTGATCATAAACTCACAATTCATCGGATCCCAACAAACACACCGCAAAAAGTGATTACATCGGATAGAACTCCAAGAACACCGAGGAGAACATTGTATTGAAGATCAAAAAGAGGGAAGAAGCCATCTAGCTACTAACTATGGACCCGAAGGTTTGTGGTAAACTACTCACACATCATCGTAAGGGCGGCAAGGATGATGTAGAGCCACTCCGTGATCGATTCCCCCTCCGGCGGAGTACCGGAAAGGGCCTCCAGATGGGATCTCTCGAGAACAGGAACTTGCAGCGGCGGAAAAAGTATTTCGTGGACTCCCCTGTTGGTTTCCCGATTTTAGAGAATTTATAGTGGTGGAATTATGTCAAACGGAGCTGTGTGGGCCCCACGAGGTACCAGGGCGCCCCCCCTGGGGCGTGCCGTGGTGCCTCGTGGGCCACTGCTTCATCTTCTCGTCTCCTCCCGAAGCTTCTAGTGTCTCTTATGTCCAAAAAAAAATCTCCAAAAAGTTTCGTGGCATTTGGACTTCGTTTGGTATTGATATTCTGGAAAACCAAAAACAGGCAAAAAACAGCAACTGGCACTGGGCACTAAGTTAATAGGTTAGTCCCAAAAAATGATATATAATTGCTGTAAATGTATATAAAAACATCCAAGATTGATACTATAATAGCATGGAAGAATCAAAAATTATAATTTACTGTTTTTGGTTATTATAATAGCATGGAACCTATTAACTTAGTGCCCAGTGCCAGTTGCTGTTTTTTGCCTGTTTTTGGTTTTTCAGAATATCAGGACCAAACGAAGTCCAAATGCCACGAAACTTTTTGGAGATTTTTTTCTGGACATAAGAGACACTAGAAGCTTTGGGAGAGGGCCAGAAGACAGAGGAGGTGGCCACGAGCCACCAGGGTGCGCCCCAGGGGGGTGGCACGCCCTGGTGCCTCGTGGGCCCACCTCTGCTCCGTTTGACCTAATTCCACCTCTATAAATTCTCTAAAATTGGGAAACCAACAGAGGAGTCCACGAAATACTTTTTCCGCCGCCGCAAGTTCCTGTTCTCGAGAGATCCCATCTGGAGGCCTTTTCCGGCACTCTGCCGGAGGGGGATTCGATCACGGAGGGGCTCTCCATCAACCTTGCTGCCCTTCCGATGATGCGTGAGTAGTTTACCACAGACCTTCGGGTCCATAGTTAGTAGCTAGATGGCTTCTTCTCTCTTTTTGATCTTCAATACAATGTTCTCCTCGATGTTCTTGGAGCTCTATCCGATGTAATCACGTTTTGCGGTGTGTTTGTTGGGATCCGATGAATTGTGAGTTTATGATCAGATTATCTATGAATATTATTTGAGTTTTCTCTGAAATCTTTTATGCATGATTGTTATAGCTTTGTATTTCTCTCCGATCTATTGATTTGGTTTGGCCAACTAGATTGATTTATCTTGCAATGGGAGAGGTGCTTTGTAATGGGTTCGATCTTGCGGTGCTCAATCCCAGTGACAGAAAGGGACATGACACGTATGTATCATTGCTATTAAGGGTAAAAAGATGGGGTTTATTCATGCGTGAGTTTACTTTGTCTACATCATGTCATCTTGCTTAAGGCGTTACTCCGTTCTTTATGAACTTAATACTCTAGATGCATGCTGGATAGCGGTCGATGTGTGGAGTAATAGTAGTAGATGTAGAATCATTTCGGTCTACTTGTCTCAGACGTGATGCCTATATACATGATCATTGCCTTGGATATCATCATGATTATTTGCTTTTCTATCAATTGCCCAACAGTAATTTGTTCACCCACCGTATGCTATTTTCAAGAGAGAAGCTTCTAGTGAAAACTATGGCCCCCGGGTCTACCTTTATCATATATTGAAAATCCTAAAAATACCTTGCTGCAATTTTACTTTATTTATTTTATTTTGTATTTTTGTTCGATCTATCTATCTATCTATCACCACACAATTTAATCTTGCAATTAACCGCCAAGGGATTGACAACCCCTTGTTTGCGTTGGGTGCGAGGATTTGTTGTATTGTGTGCAGGTACTGCTAACGAGTTGTTGCGTGATTCTCCTACTGGATTGATAACCTTGGTTTCATAACTGAGGGAAATACTTACTTTACTGTACTGGATCATTCCCTCCTCTTCGAGGAAATCCCAACGCAGCTCGCAAGTAGCAGGAAGAATTTCTGGCGCCGTTGCCAGGGAGAGATCATCAACATCTATCAAGTACCTATGCATAAACTTTCATCTCCTTGCATTTATTTTATTTGCCTTTGCCTCTCGTTTTCATCTCCCCCACTTCTAAAAAGTTTTTACAAAAATACAAAAATATTTTCTGTTTGCCTTTTTCTTGTTTGCTAGTTTGCTTGCTTTTATTACCTTCATGTCAAACACACACGAACAGAAAATAAAACAAAAATTTAAGATACTATGGATCCACTTAAAGTTTTCTACTTGGATCATCTTCGATCCAATTGTGCTTGTGCTGAAACCCCAACTAGTTTAGTTGAGGGAAAATCATTAGATGAGCATGCTCATTTTGTGCGTCACCGTTTGTCTGAAAAAGGGAGACTCTTATGGCGTCAAATAAATTGTTTGCTATGTTATGCCTGGAATCTATGTGAAATTTATGATTTTACTCGTTGCTGTGAGAACCCTAAAAACACCTTCCCTACCTATGTGAGTTTAATGATAATGAAATCTTATCTTCTTATGCCAAGGGTGTTTATAGTTACTATGATATCGAACAAATTGAAGAATTTGTTGATTTTAAGGGTGCTTATGAAGTTGCTTCTTTGATTGAAAAGTATGATATTACTCTCTACAAATTAGAAAATTTTGACATACTTAAATATTGCTATGAAAACTATGCTCCTAATGCCTATGTTAATGAATTTATTGAGAGAATGTCTGCTACTTTGAAAGAAAATAATGATATGCATGAATCCATAGATAATTATGATTCCGTTGATTCGATTAAAATATCCCCTGCTGATGAATGTGATGCTTGCTATTCTTATGGCCATGATGCCAATATTAATGATTCTTATTGAGATGAATTTGCTATAGTTCCTTATGTTAAAAATGAAATTATTGCTATAGCACCCATACTTGATAGCTCCTTGAATGAAAAGCATGATTGCAATGATGTTATTATAAATTCTATTAATGTCAATTGTGCTAATGATATGAAAAACTACAAGCTTGGGGATGATGATTTTGTCATGTCCACTACTTATTGCAATGATCATGATTGGGGTGATAATGCTTCTTATGATCTTGAAAATTTATTTAAGCCTCATGATGAATATGTCATTGATAATAATGTTTGCAATAATATTGAAAGTGGGTTTGGAAGAGTGTCAACTTTAGGTAAAAAGAATCCCACATATTCGGAGAGTGTTCAATCTTATATTTTTTTTGATAAATGTGGGTTTGGAGAGGTCATGACTTTAGTTGACGTTAATCCCACTATCTTGGAAGAGCATAAAACTTTTATGCATGTGGATCATGAAGAGAATATTTTATATGATAGCTATATTGTTGAATTTGATTATGATCCTACATGTAATTATTATGAGAGAGGAAAATATGGTTGTAGAAATCTTCATGTTACTAAATTACCTCTCGTTATGTTGAAATTATTCATGCTCTGTAACATCCCCATGTATTAAGCTACAGTGATCACCCTTTTGATAATGCCAAGTCACCATGATTAACAGTGCTTGATCATCATTTGGATCATATCTCATTTCAAATTCCAATTCAAATTGAGAATTCAAATTTAAAGTGAATTTAAAAGTTGTTCAAATCCAGGAACCAAATAGTTCATAATATTGCAAATATTCCCAAAGCAATTGTAAAAATAAAATCAACATTAATTGAATTATTTAAATGACTCTAACATCATGAAACAGTACCAAAACAACACCATTTAATCCATTCCATTTAATTAAAAATTCAAATGAAAACATTTTACCTCCAAACCTTTTTCTGGAAGTGCTATGTATTGCATAATAATTATTGAGACAAGTTACACATTTTACAAAAGTCTTTTGGGGCAAAAAGAAAGTACAAAATAGAAATGCAAAACAAAACAAAAAACAAAAAGGAAAACAGACAGAAACGCACTGGTGGACTGGGCCTAAGTGGCCTACAGTGCGGCCCAGCCCACCACGCTCGGCTTTTCCCTAACCTCCCGCTCGGCCACAGTGGCCATGGCGCGCGCGCAGCCGCACGTCCACAGATCGCCACGCGCCAGCCATCCGCGCCTCCCCGACGAGGATAAGACCGCCACCGACGCCCTAGGGCTCGCCCTCGTCCACTTCCTCTCGCAGCTCCTCCCCTCTCGCTCCAGATCCGCCGCGGCGAACACACCCGAGTGCGGGCATGGCCGCACTGCCGTGATTCACGCGGCCACCGCCGTCCCCATGCCTCGCCACCGTGCCAGATCGATCCGCCGTCCTCGAATACGTCATCTACGCCCATCCATTCGACCGGACGAGCCCCTCCGCGACGCCCACGACCTCTTCTTCCTCCTCGGATGCCGTCGACTTCGTCGACGATTCGCCGCCGTCGAGCCTCCCCGAGCCCACCTTCGCACACCTGCAGGACCGCGGTGAGCTCCCGCACGGAACCCCTCTCTCCTCGGTGTCTATCCGTAGCCGTAGCCGCCGCATTCTTCTCGGCCGAACCCCTCGCCGCCGTCGAGCTCGCCGCCATAGCCGTAGCCGCTGTCCCGCGCATCCGAGCTCATAGCCGAGCTCGTGGAGCCCGTAGGAGTCCAACGCCGCAGCCCGCTGCTCCTGCCGTGCTCCGTAGCCTGGCGCCCGATCGATCCCGAACGTCGCCGCCGCCTACTGTCGTCGCCGGCGCCGACTCCGACCTCCTTAGTCGCTGCGACCACCGCCATTCGACGCGTGACGGAGCGCACGTTCGAACAAGCCCAACCGCGGCCTCGGAGAACCACCGTAGCGTTTTTCCGGCCAAGTCCGGCGACGCTCCGCCACGGGAATGGTCGCCGGCGTTGCTCCGGCGCCACCTGCTGACGTGGCGCCACGTGGCGCGCCCTGTGCCACTGGCCGCTGGGCCCCACGGGCCCCAGTTGACCCAGTTGACTGGGTCAACTGCTGACCGGGCGGCCCCGCTAATTTAAACGTTTTTAAAAATAAATAAAAGGCTAATTAATCTGTTAATCCTAATTAAGTTAATTAATTAACTAGTCTGACACTGACAGTAGGCCCCACCCCTAATTAATCTTTAATTAGTTTATCTAATCCCTAATTAGCTACCGTGTCACTGACTGGTGGGACCCACTGGTCAGATTGACCAGTCAACCGGCTGGGTTGACTGCTGACATCACCTATTACTATTTTGGATAATTCGGATTTAATAAATTAAATAATTCCAGAAGTCCAGAAAATGATTAAAACTTTGAAAAATCATATAAAATAAACCGTAACTCGGATGAAAATAATTTATATATGAAAAATGATAAGAAAAATATGACGAATCCGAATATGCCACCGACATACCTGCCACACCCCTCTAACATACTGAACATGGAACCGTCCCCTCCGGTTCAGTGTACCAATAATCACCCGGAGCTGGGAGAACACTCCCGGATAATTTCCCGCTCCGACTAACCTGCGTAGTGCTGCATTAGAACACCCCTAGCACGGCATGTAGACATGTCATGCATCCCTGTTGCATTGTTTGCCATGTATTTATTGTTTCTTCCCCCTCCTTCTCTCCCGATAGACCCCGAGACTGCCGACGACACTGCTGAGTACGACTACGTCGTCGACGACCAGACCCCTTCAGCAGAGCTTCCAAGCAAGCAAAACCCCCTTGATCATCAGATATCGCCCATTCTTTCCCTCTTATGCTTGCATTAGAATTGCTTCTGTTGTTGCTCCAATAGCTCATATTCTATTGCATAGCCTGATTTCGTCGCCTACTGGTGATACATACCTGCTGTCCTATGATGCTTAGTTAGCTATGCTATTGATCCATCTATGGCCCTTCGCCTTGTCCGTATGCCATGCTTGTTATCGGGCCGTGATCACTCTGGGTGATGATCACAGATATACTTACATTACTGCAATACTTTAAACTATTAAAGTCGGGCCGGCTCCAAGAGTGCTCGCGAGAGAATAACATTAAAGACGGGTTGGCTCCAAGAGCACCCACGAGTGATATTGTGGTGGAACGACTGGGCAGGCAGAGACCACCTAGGAGAGAGGTGGGCCTGGTCCCTGGTCGAGTCTGCGTGTTACCAAGTCAGAGCGACAGGGATCCTGTTCGTCTTCGCGAGTTACTAAACACGCCTAACAGATTTGGGTATTTGATCTGAGTTGGCCGCTGGCCATATACGCACTACCACCACGCGGGATAATGGTTATGGGACCGTCTACGTCGTATGTATCAGCCGAAAGCTCTTCAGATGTCACAGTTCAGAGATGCGGGCTGATTGTTGGGGTGGGCTGGTTATGTCACTTGTGTATACAGTGTCGCTCCTGGGCCCCGACCACCCACGCAACGTGCAGGAGTGCAAAGGGCGATGGCCCAAGACCCCTTCGCACTTAGGATTTAGACCGGCATGCTGACCTCTCTGCTGAGCCTAGGTAGGACTACGCCGTGTCGATTACCCGAGGCCGGGCATTACCCAGCAAGTGTGTCCGGCCAGATGTGATCGAGCGTGCTGGGTAACAGTAGTGCACCCCTGCAGGGAAGTTATCTATTCGAATAGCCGTGTCCACGCTAACAGGATGCTCGGAGTTGTATCCTGATCTGCTACAACGACAAATGGATACTATTACACTGTTAAATTGATACTACTGCTCTCGGGATCACTTTCTCGCAGGGTAGTCGAGGAAGGATCCCAGGGCTTTACTAAATATGATTGATTATATATTATCTTGTTCTACTCTCTTCTGATGCTGCAAGATTGCTTCAAGATGCTAGTCTTCGATAGGCTAGGCCTCTCCCCCTCTGTTCCGGCATTTCTGCAGTTTAGTCCAAATATATAGCCCCATTCCTTTGATACCAATGCATACTTAGTATAGTTCTGATGTCAGTCTTGAGAGTACTTTGGATGAGTACTCACGGTTGCTTTGCTATCTCTTTTCCCCATACCCGATTGATGTGACCAGACGACGGAGCCCAGGAGCAGGAGATCCCCGGAGGCACCTACTACTACGTTGAGCCCGCCGACCAGGAGTAGTTCGGAGGCCCTAGGCAGGAGGCCTTCGCCTTTTCGATCAGTGTCGCTGTTTGTGCTAGCCTTCTTAAGGCAAACTTGACTAACTATGTCTGTACCCAGATATTATTTGTGTGTATGACTTATGTATTCGGGTCCTCGTGACCCCTGGTTTGTAATATGAAGATTTATGTTTAAATTTGAGTTTAGAGTTGTGTTGTGATATCTTCCCGTGAGTCTCTGATCTCGAGCGTGCACGTTTGCGTGTATGATTAGTGCACGGTCGAGCAGAGGGCGTCAAATGCAGGAAGAATTTCTGGCGCCGTTGCCTTGGAGACATCATCAAGATTACCAAGTACCTTCGCACAAATTATCATTCACTTGCATTTACTTTATTTACCTTTTATTTGCATTTGCCTCTCGTTTTCATCTCCCCCACTTCTAATTTTTTTTACAAAAACACAAAAATATTTTATTTGCTTGTTTGCTTGATTGCTTGCTTGCTTTACCATTATGGCTAGTTCTTCGCTCATTACTACTACTCCTGAAAATGAAGTACTTAATTTTAAACAAAGGGGAGGAGAGAATTTAAAAGATGCTTGATATAGGATTTGCAATGCTCAAAATAGATCAACTCGTCAGCAATCCACTACCGTTTTTCTTCGAAATTTTTATGTGGGAATCACTACTTGGTATAGATTTGTTCTTTTCACTATTACCGGAGGGAATTTCTCGATGTGTCCCACTTAGGATGCTCTCAATGCTATGGTAAATTTAGTGGGTTCACCCCCTATCATTATTAATGAAACGGCATTGACTTTGGAGCATGTTATGCAAAGGTTAGAAGCTATAGAAAATAAAATGCCTACTATCGAACATCTTGAAAATTTAGATAAAAAGGTCCACAATCATATTACTCAATTCGGTTCTAAGGTGGGGATTGCTTTGAAAACTTTAAAAGAAAAGGAACCAATAATTAATGAAAGAATAGACCAAAGCTCCGCTAGAATTGATAAGCTAGAAGAAATTATCAACAACTTGGGTTCCACCTTTTCTTCCACTAAAAACATTGATAGGACTCCTCCAAATAAAAATTGCAAGTTTATGTATGTTCCTAAAGTCAAGGGTGATACTTCTAGTAAAAGGAGCGAGGATCTTAAAATGATTAGCGTGCACCCCAATTTCATTGATGTAATCAAGGAACCTATCCATAAATATAAGGTTCTTGATTTTGTGCCTAGAAGCATGATGATGAGAAACTCCTATATTAAATCTACTATAAAAAATGGATGTGTGATTGATGAGTTGGAAACCAAGGATGACAACACTTGAAATTATGCATTATGCCTAGCTAGGGGCATAAAACAATAGCGCTTGTTGGGAGTCAACCCAATGAATAAAATAAAATTTTGCTTTTACCTACTGTTCTTGAGTGTTTCCATGATTATAGCTTCTGTTATGATTATGTTTTTATGTTTCAATTAGTGTTTGTGCCAAGTAATGCCTTTGGGATGATTTGGAAGATAGTATAATTGATGCTGTTTGGAAAACAGAAAATTTTGCGTCCAGTGCTGGAATTTTAATTCTGTATTGGAGCGTCAGAAAAATCTGAAAATTTGACACAGTATTGGTATATGAATTTCCCACGTTGTCCTAATTTTTCAGAATTTTTTGAGTTACAAAAGTATGGATTTTAAATAGATCTTTACAGACTGTTCTGTTTTAGACAGATTCTGTTTTTGTTGCATAGTTTGCTTATTTTGATGAATCTATGGATCGTATCGGGGGGAATGAGTCATGGAGAAGTTGGAGTACAGTAGAATTATGTTAATATTAAATATGAATCAATTTACTACAGTACCTAAAGTTAAAGATTTGTTTGTTATACTAACGGATCTCACGAGGTTTCTGTTAGATTTTGTGTGTGCTGAAGTTTTCAAGTTTTGGGTGAGACTACGATGGACAAAGGAATAAGGAGCGGCAAGAGCCTAAGCTTGGGGACGCCCAAGGCACCCCAAGGTAATATTCAAGGATGACTCAAGCTTTTAAGCTTGGGGATGCCCCGGAAGGCATCCCCTCTTTCGTCTACAATCTATCGGTAACTCACTTGGAGCTATATTTTTATTCATCACATGATATGTGTTTTACTTGGAGCGTCTTGTGAAATAGTTTGTTTGATTTTTACTTTGTCACAATCATCTTTGCTGAACACACCTTTTTGAGCTAGACAGTTGCTCTAGTGCTTCACTTATATCTTTTAGAGCACGGCGGTGATGATATTTTAAAGAAATAGTTGCACTCTCATGCTTCACTTATATCTTTTTGAGAGTCTCATGATAGCAATGGTAATATGCACGGGTTATGAATTTGGTCCTGATATGATAGGTATTCAAGAGGGATATAATAAAAACTTTCATGTAGATCACTGAATATGATAAGTTTGATTCCTTGCAATAGTTTTGCGATATTAATATGGTAATATGTGGGAGGTATCAGTAGATAATTGTGGTTTAGTAAGAATATTGGTGTTAAGGTTTGTGATTCCCGAAGCATGCACGTATGATCTGTCGTTATGCTAAGAAGTTGGAGCATGATTTATTATTGATTGTCTTCCTTTGTGTGGCGGTCGGGGGCGCACGATGGTTAACTCCTACCAACCTCCCCCCTAGGGGCATGCGTAGTAGTACTTTGCTTCGAGGGCTAATAAACTTTCGCAATAAGTATGTGAGTTCTTTATGACTAATGTGAGTCCATGGATTATACGCACTCTCACCCTTCTGCAATTTGCTAGCCTCTTTGGTACCGTGCATTGCCCTTTCTCACATCGAGAGTTGGTGCAAACTTCGCCAGTGCATCCAAACCCCGTGATATGATACGCTCTATCACACAAAAGCCTCCTTATATCTCCCTCAAAATAGCCACCATACCTACCTATCATGGCATTTCCATAGCCATTCCGAGATATATTGCCATGCAACTTCCACCGTTCTGTTTTTTATGACATACATCATCATTGTCATATTGCTTTGCATGATCATATAGCTGACATGGTATTTGTGGCTCAGCCACCGTTTATCATTGTTATACATGTTACGCTAGCATCATTGCACATCTTGGTACACTGCCAGAGGCATTCATATAGAGTCATATTTTTGTTCTAGTATCGAGTTGTAATGTTGAGTTGTAAGTAAATAGAGGTGTGATGATCATCATTATTAGAGCATTGTCCGAGTGAGGAAAGGATGATGGTGGCTACGATTCCCCCACAAGTCGGGATGAGACTCTGGACGAAATAAAAAAAAGGTGAAAAAAAGAAGAGAAAAAAAGAAGAAGAAAAAAGAGGCGAAAAAGAGCCATGAAAAAAAATATAGAGAAAAAAAGGGAGAAAAAAAATAAATGACAGAAAAAGAGAGAAGGGGCAATGTTACTATCCTTTTCCACACTTGTGCTTCAGAGTAGCACCATGTTTTTCATATAGAGAGTCTCCTATTTTGTCACTTTCATATACTAGTGGGAATTTTTCATTATAGAACATGGCTTGTATATTCCGATGACGAGCTTCCTCAAATGCCCGAGGTCTTCATGAGCAAGCAAGTTGGATGCACACACACTTAGTTTTCATGTTGAGCTTTCATACACTTATAGCTCTTATTGCATCCGTTGCATGGCAATCCCTACTCCTCGCATTGACATCAATTGATGTGCATCTCCATAGCCCGTTGATTAGCCTCGTTGATGTGAGACTTTCTCCATTTTTGACTTCTCCTATTTATCTCTATCACCATACTCTATTCCACCCATAGTGCTATATCCATGGCTTGCGCTCATGTATTGAGTGGGAGTTGAAAAAGCTGAAGCGCGTTAAAAAGTATGAACCAATTGCTTGGCTAAAACCGGGGTTGTTCATGATAAATACTTTGTGTTAAGAAGATGGAGCATGACAGGATTATATGATTTTATAGGGATAACGTTCTTTAGCATTTTTATTTTGAAAGACATGATTGTTTATTAGTATGGATGAGTATTGATGTCTTTATATCAAATTATAGACTATTGCTTTGAATCATTCGGATCTTATTATTCATACCGTAAGAGAGAGATTACATGATAAAACATGATAGGTAGCATTCCACATCAAAAATTCTGTTTTTATCATTTACCTACTCGAGGACGAGCGGGAATTAAGCTTGGGGATGCTTGATACGTCTCCAACGTATCTATAATTTTTTATTGTTCCATGCTATTATAGTATCAATCTTGGATGTTTTTATATGCAATTATATATCATTTTTTGGGACTAACCTATTAACCTAGTGCCCAGTGCCAGTTGCTGTTTTCTGCTTGTTTTTGGCTTTTCAGAGAAACAGTACCAAATGAAGTCCAAATGCCACGAAACTTTTTGTAGATTTTTTTCTGGACAAAAGAAACCTGGGAAGCTTCGGGAGGAGGCCAGAAGCCTCACAGAGGCTTCACAAGGCACTAGGGCGCGCCCCGGGGGGCGCCGTGCTGCCTTGTCGGGCCCACGTGACTCCGTTTGACCTAATTCCACTTCTATAAATTCACAAATATTGGGAAACCCCCAGAGAGCCAGAAGAGAAAAGCATTCCGCCGCCGCAAGCCTCTGTTCTTCCGCGATCCCATCAGGAGGCCTTTTCCGGTACTCTTCTGGAGGGGGAATTGATAACCCACAAGTATAGGGGATCAATTGTAGCTTTTTCGATAAATAAGAGTGTCGAACCCAATGAGGAGCTAAAGGTAGAATTAATATTCCCTTCAAGTTCTGTCGACCACTGATACAACTCTACGCACACTTACGTTCGCTTTACCTAGAACAAGTATGAAACTAGAAGTACTTTGTAGGTGTAATGCTAGAACTAGTTTGCAAGAATAAAACTAGAAGTACTTTGCGAGAATAAAACTACGAGTAATTTGCAAGATAATAAAAGCTAGTTGTTTAGTAGAAAGCTTTTGTAACACAAGAGAAAGATTTGTCCCTAGGCAATCGATAACTAGACCGGTAATCATTATTGCAATTTTATATGAGGGAGAGGCATGAGCTAACATACTTTCCGTACTTGGATCATATGCAGTTATGATTGGAACTCTAGCAAGCATCCGCAACTACCAAAGATCATTAAGGTAAAACCCAACCATAGCATTAAGTAACAAGTCCTCTTTACTCCCATACGCAACAACCCCCTTACTCGGGTGTAAGCTTCTGTCACTCTAGCCGCCCACTATAAGAGAATTATGAACGTATTGCAAACCCTACAGTGGGAACCCCTCACGCTTGCACGACACGGAGGGCACCATAGGACAGCACCAAAATAAAACATGCAACTCAAACCAATCACGATCATCAATCAACCCATAGGACAAAAAGAATCTACTCAAACATCATAGGATGGCCACAAATCATTGGATAATAATATGTAGCATTAAGCACCATGTTTAAGTAGAGAATTACATCAGGAATAGAGAGGTTACACTGCTGCATAGAGGGGGAGAGAGTTGGTGTTGACAGCAGCGAAGTTGTTGGTGTAGATCGCCGTCACGATGGTTCCCCCGGCGGCGTTCCGGCGCCACCGGGAGAGAGGGGGAGAGAGCCCCCCTCCTTCTTCTTCTTGCTTGGTCTCCCCCCTAGATGGGAGGAGAGTTTCCCCTCTGGTTCATGGCCATCATGGCTCCCGAAGGGGAGGGGCCCCTCCGAGATTGGATCTCTCTCTTTGTTCTCTTCTGTTTCGCGTTCCTGTTTTCTGGCCGAAAACCGTTTCTTATATTCCCGGAGATTCGTAACTCCGATTGCGCTGAAATTTTAACACGATTTCATTTTAACTCTCTCTCTATTCGACCACCGATACAACTCTACGCACACTTACGTTCGCTTTACCTGGAACAAGTATGAAAGTAGAAGTACTTTGTAGGTGTAATGCTAGAACTACTTTGCAAGGATAAAACTAGAAGTACTTTGCGAGAATAAAACTACGAGTAATTTGCAAGATAATAAAAGCTAGTTGTTTGGTAGAAAGCTTTTGTAACACAAGAGAAAGATTTGTCCCTAGGCAATCGATAACTAGACCGGTAATCATTATTGCAATTTTATATGAGGGAGAGGCATGAGCTAACATACTTTCCGTACTTGGATCATATGCAGTTATGATTGGAACTCTAGCAAGCATCCGCAACTACCAAAGATCATTAAGGTAAAACCCAACCATAGCATTAAGTAACAAGTCCTCTTTACTCCCATACTCAACAACCCCCTTACTCGGGTGTAAGCTTCTGTCACTCTAGCCGCCCACTATAAGAGAATTATGAGCGTATTGCAAACCCTACAGCGGGAACCCCTCACGCTTGCACGACACGGAGGGCACCATAGGACAGCACCAAAATAAAACATACAACTCAAACCAATCATGATCATCAATCAACCCATAGGACAAAAAGAATCTACTCAAACATCATAGGATGGCCACAAATCATTGGATAATAATATGTAGCATTAAGCACCATGTTTAAGTAGAGAATTACAGCAGGAATAGAGAGGTTACACCGCTGCATAGAGGGGGAGAGAGTTGGTGTAGATCGCCGTCACGATGGTTCCCCCGGCGGCGTTCCGGCGCCACCGGGAGAGAGGGGGGAGATCCCCCCCTCCTTCTTCTTCTTGCTTGGTCTCCCCCCTAGATGGGAGGAGAGTTTCCCCTCTGGTTCATAGCCATCATGGCTCCCGGAGGGGAGGGGCCCCTCCAAGATTGGATCTCTCTCTCTGTTCTCTTCTGTTTCGCGTTCCTGTTTTCTGGCCGAAAACCGTTTCTTATATTCCCGGAGATTCGTAACTCCGATTGCGCTGAAATTTTAACAAATTTTTTTTCTCGATATAAGCTTCCTTGCGGCCGAAGAAGAGCCCCAGCCGACTTACGGTATGCCCACAAGGCAACACCGCGCTGCCAGGGGGGTCGCGCCAATGTGCCTTGTGGAGGTTGTCGGCCTCCGTTTGCGTTGATTCCACCTCCAAAAAATCACATATATTCCAAAATAATTCTTCCTAAAATTTTATTGCGTTTGGACTTCGTTTGATATGGATTTTCTGCAAAACAAAAAACAAGCAGAAAACAGGAACTGGCACTGGGCACTGGATCAATATGTTAGTCCCAAAAATAATATAAAATGTTGCCAAAAGTATATGAAAATTGCAAAATATTGGCATGAAACAATCAAAAATTAGAGATAAGATGGAGACGTATCAGGAATCGATCACGGAGGGCTTCTACATCAACCTTGCTGCCCTTCCGATGATGTGTGAGTAGTTTACCACAGACCTACGGGTCCATAGCTAGTAGCTAGATGGCTTCTTCTCTCTCTTTGATCTTCAATACAATGTTCTCCTCGCTGTTCTTGGAGTTCTATCCGATGTAATCTTCTTTTGCAGTGTGTTTGTTGGGATCCGATGAATTGTGAGTTTATGATCAGATTATTCATGAGAAATATTTGAGTCTTCTCTGAACTCTTTTATGCATGATTGTTATAGCTTTGTATTTCTCTCCGATCTATCGGTTTAGTTTGGCCTACTAGATTGATTTATCTTGCAATGGGAGAGGTGCCTTGTGATGGGTTCAATCTTGCGGTGCTCAATCCCAGTGACAGAAAAGGACATGACACGTATTTGTATTGTTGCCATTAAGGATAAAAAGATGGGGTTTATTCATATTGCTTGAATTTGCTTCTCTACATCATGTCATCTTGCTTAAGGCGTTACTCTGTTTCATACTTAATACCCTAGATGCATGCTGGATAGCGGTCGATGGGTGGAGTAATAGTAGTAGATGCAGGTAGGATTCGTTCTACTTGTCTCGGACGTGATGCCTATATACATGATCATTGCCATGAATCCGTCATAATTATTTGCTTTTCTATCAATTGCCCAACAGTAATTTGTTTACCCACCGTATGTTTATGTGCTCAAGAGAGAAGCCTCTAGTGAGACTATGGTCCCCGGGTCTATCCTTATTATATAAAAAACCTAAAAATACCTTGCTGCAATTTATTTACTTTTATTTTTATTAGAAGTTTAGTTTATCTATTTACCTCGATAAGATTTAATCATTGCAAATAACCGCTAAGAGGATTGACAACCCTCTTATTTGCGTTGGGTGCAAGCGTTTGCTCTTGTGTGTGCAGGTGCGTTTCAACGGAATTTTGCTTGGTTCTCCTACTGGATTGATAACCTTGGTTCTTAACTGAGGCAAATACTTATCTCTACTGTACTGCATCATCCTCTCCTCTTCGGGGAAATACCAATGCAGACTATAAGTAGCACTAATAATAATGATTTTATTAGTACTCCTATTGCTCCTCCCGCCACTAGTGCGGAGTCGTGTGACATTAATGCTGCTTTGCTTAATCTTGTTATGAAAGAACAATTTTCTGGTAGTCCTAATGAAGATGCTGCATCCCATCTAAATACTTTCGTTGAGCTTTGTGATATGCAAAAGAAAAAAGATGTGGATAATGATATTGTCAAATTAAAATTATTTCCGTTCTCACTACGAGACCGTGCTAAAACTTGGTTTTCATCCTTGCCTAGAAATAGTATTGATTCTTGGGATAAGCGTAAGGATGCTTTTATTACCAAGTATTTTCCTCCCGCTAAGATTATTTCTTTAAGAAATCAAATTATGAATTTTAAGCAACTTGAGCATGAACATGTTGCACAATCTTGGGAGAGAATGAAATTAATGATAAGAAATTGCCCAACTCATGGCTTAAATTTATGGATGATCATACAAAAAAATTATGCGGGGCTAAACTTTGTTTCTAGAAATTTGCTAGACTCTGCCGCAGGTGGTACTTTTATGGAAATTACATTGGGAGAAGCTACAAAACTTCTTGATAATATTATGACAAATTATTCTCAATGGCACACTGAATGAACTCCAACTGGTAAGAAGGTAAATTCTGTTGAAGAAATTAATACTTTGAGTGATAAGATGGATGCTTTATTGAAATTGGTTGCTAGTAAAAATGTTCATATTGATCCTAATGATGTGCCATTGTCTATCTTGATTGAGCAAAATAATGATGCTATTGATGTGAATTTTGTCTCTAGAAATAATTTCAACAACAATGCATATAGAGGTAATTTCAATCCTTGACCGTTTCCTGGAAATTCCTCTAATAATTATGGCAATCCTTATGATAATTCTTATAATAATAATAATAGGATACCTTCTGATATTGAAAGTAATATTAAAGAATTTATTAATTCGCAAAAGAATTTCAATGCTATGATAGAAGAAAAATTGAATAGAGTTGATGAATTGGCTAGGAACATGGATAGAATTGCAGATGATGTGGAAAATCTCAAAACTAAAATTTTGCCACCCAAGCATGATATAAATGAGAATATTAAAGCTATCTATGTCTCCATTAATGAAAGTAAAGAAAGGACCGCTAGGTTGAGAGCTAAGTGAGAATTTCTAGAAAAAGCGATTCCACCCGGTTTCTATCGTAGTAATGATGAGGATATTAAAATGATTGGTGTCACTCCTATTGAATCATTATTTAGTAACATAAAACTTGATGAAAAAGGGACTGAAGAAGAGTCAACTTTAGATAGAAGGAGTCCCAATTGCTTGGAGGGTGATAATCTTAATGGAAAAAAATGAAAAAGTGGGTTTGGAGAGGTCAAAACTTTAAATAGTAATGCACCCACTACTTTAGATTAAAGGACTTTAATTATGATAGTTGTCTTTTAATTGAGTGTATTACCTTGTTGCAATCCATGATTAATTCACCAAATGCATATGAACAAAATAAAGCTTTCACTAAACACATTGTAAAAGCCATGATGAAAGCGCATGAAGAAAAACTTGAGTTAGAAGTTTCAATTCCTAGAAAATTACAAGATGAATGTGTCGGAGTCTAGGATCTGCGTCCAAGAAACTTCTCCAAGAACTTAGGATTCGAACTCTGGGGGACTTTGCTTGGAAGCCTGCGACGGGACTACGGCGGGGACGCGACGGACTCGCTGGCTCTCACCGGACACGAAGGGGACGCGCGAGCTACCCAGGTTCGGGCCACCGTGCGGTGTAATACCCTACTCCTACCTGTGTTGGATTGCTCTGTGATGGAGAGCTCGTGGCTCCAAGTACATGAGGTGTCGGGGAGAATGAATCCATCCCCTTACATGGAAGCAGCCCTGCCCTTTCTGTAGTGCCTTGGTCTTCTTCCCCGAAAATATGAGCGGGAAAGGGTAGCCACAGGGCGGCAATTCAAAAGGGGGACAGGGGCGCAGGCCTATCCTGACTAAAGGCGGTCTCCACCTGCTAAAGCAGCTCCTTGTGACGCGCTGGTGGGCTCGGTGATGACCTCCGCCCTGGCGCGCTGATCCGTCCTGATCTTCTATCACCAAAGAGGAAAGCCTTTGGGACTTGCTTTGGGGGAGGCAGTCGCCGCTGCTCCCTTATCACCAGAATGGAAGCTGGGCTTGGTCGCGCCCCGCTGTCCTTATCTTGACAGCGGGACGTCCCCCATGTGCTGGGCGCGGAGCCCCGCGGCTGGCGTCGTACGACTTGCTTCGTGAGAAGGCCTCACGAGGGGAGCCTCGCGAGGGAACCTGGTGCTTGGCGGCCTCGGTAGGGCCTGGCCTGGCGGGGAGTTCGTGCGCAAGCGACCATGCGAGTGCTCCAAGACGGCGGGCTCACCGCGAGCATGGTCGTCAAGGAGTTCATGCGCAAGCGCATTGCCCCCCTCCAGGGGCGCCCTCGCCCGGTGTGGACCCACTCAGGCCTGGGGGACCCCATGAGGCTGAGCTCCGATCGCCTTGCCCCGGAGGTGCTGGAGGAGCTGGTGAACGTTCTCCTCGCCGCGGCGACACCGTTCCCGCCGCTAAGCGCGGCTCCAATTTACTGCTTCGGACACCAGGAGGACGTGCGGGCCGGCATGCCACTGTTTGATCAGTGGGGGCTCGTGCCCCCGGGTCATGTGGGACCCCGCGATAACACGTTCCAGGTGCTGCCGCTTCCCGAAGGTGAAGGCGACACCAAGGTGGTGGCCGCGGCCGACGCCTGGAGCGAGGCGGCGGCTTCCGAGCTGACTCGCCGCCTGTCGACGGCAGGAACCGGCGGCGGCGGTAGTAGTGACGCCGGGGGGCCCCAAGTCGAGCCCCAGTGGCTTGTGCCCCCGATGGAGGAAGTCCTTGGCGCGGAGAACCCCGCGGCTGGCGGGGCGATCCCGCAAACCGAAGCCTCGGGAGGGGGCCTAGACGGGCCCCACGACGGGGCCTCAGGAGGGGGCCCCAAAGAGTCCCGAGGGGGCAGAAGCGGCAGCCGCCCTGGAGGGAAGATAAGGAAGCGGCGATGGGTTCCCAGAGACGAGTAAGTCCCCCTGCCTCGCACGTTCCTTACGCCTACCGCCTCATCTTGCACGGCTCGACTTGATCCCTAGATATGCAGTAGGGGCTCCCTGCCAAAGAAGAAGAAAGAGGGTGTCCGGGACGAGGATGCCGGAGAGCCCGCTGGGGCTCAGCGGGAGTTGGGGGCGGTTGGCGCACCGGCGCCCCCAACGATCCCCGTGAAGCATGACGGAGTTGTGGGGGAGGGGTCTGCGGGATCTGCCCAGCCTCCCGAGGAGGCCTTCCCTCCTGCCGGAGAAAGGGTGTTGGAAATATGCCCTAGAGGCAATAATAAATTGGTTATTATTATATTTCCTTGTTCATGATAATCGTTTATTATCCATGCTATAATTGTATTGATTGGAAACTCAAATACATGTGTGGGTACATAGACAACACTGTGTCCCTAGTAAGCCTCTAGTTGACTAGCTCGTTGATCAAAGATGGTTAAGGTTTCCTAGCCATTGACATGAGATGTCATTTGATAACGGGATCACATCATTAGGAGAATGATGTGATGGACAAGACCCAAACTGTAAATGTAGCATTTGATCGTGTCAGTTTATTGCTATTGTTTTCTGCATGTCAAGTATCTGTTCCTTTGACCATGAGATCATGCAACTCACTGACACCGGAGGAATACCTTGTGTATATCAAACGTCGCAACGTAACTGGGTGACTATAAAGGTGCTCTACAGGTATCTCCGAGGGTGTCTGTTGGGTTGGCATGGATCAAGACTGGGATTTGTTACTCCGTGTGACGGAGAGGTATCTCAGGGCCCACTGGGTAATACAACATCACATTGAGCCTTGCAAGCAAAGTGACTAAAGAGTTAGCCACAGGATCTTGTATTACGGAACGAGTAAAGAGACTTGCCGGTAACGAGATTGAACTAGGTATAGTGATACCGACGATCGAATCTCGGGCAAGTAACATACCGAAGAACAAAGAGAACAGCATACGGGATTAACTGAATCCTTGACATAGAGGTTCGACCGATAAAGATCTTCGTAGAATATGTAGGAGCCAATATGGGCATCCAGGTCCCGCTATTGGTTATTGATCGTAGAGGTGTCTCGGTCATGTCTACATAGTTCTCGAACCCGCAGGGTCTACACACTTAACGTTTGGTGACGATTAGTATAGTTGAGTTATTATGTTGGTGACCGAAGGTTGTTCGGAGTCCCGGATAAGATCCCGGACATGACGAGGATCTCCGGAATAGTCCGGAGGTAAAGATTGATATATGTGATAATAGTGTTTTGATCTCCGGAAGAGTTCCGGAGTTCACCGGAAGGGGTTCCGGATGTTTACCGAAGTGTTCGGGTGCAGCAACACTTTATATGGGCCAAAGGGATAAAGCCCACGAGGTATTGGAAAGTGCAAAAGTAGTTTTGCTGCCGCGTAAGCGGTACTACCGCTTGGTGAAGCGGTACTACCGCCCGAGCGGTACTACCGCTTGTATGAAGCGGTACTACCGCCCAAGCGGAACTACCGCTTGTGTGAAGCGGTACTACCGCTTGTGTGCGGCTGTGCACGGTTCGGCAGGGATCCGAGTTGGACTCTTTCCCTGCGGGCCAAACCGACCTTGTGCGGGCAAAACCGACCTGGAGGAGGCTTTTACTCCAAGTTTAGACCCCAAGGCTCAACATATAAATAGAGGGGCAGGGCTAGCACACGAGATACATCAAGATTTCCCCAAGCCGTGTGCGGCAACCCTAACCCTCTAGTTCCTCCGTCATAATCTCCGTAGCGCTTGGCGAAGCCCTGCAGAGATTGTTCCTCACCACCATCACCACGCCGTCGTGCTGCTGGAACTCAACCACTACTTCACCATCGCTCGCTGGATCGAGGAGGTGAAGGCATCATCAAGCCGTACGTGTGTTGAACGCGGAGGTGCCGTCCGTTCGGCGCTAGTTCATGATTGGATCGAGGGACGACTTGCGATTTGGATCGCGGAGACGTTCGACTACATCAACCGCGTTTCTTAAACGCTTCCGCTTAGCGATCTACAAGGGTATGTAGATTCACTCTCCCTCTCGTAGATGCTCATCACCATGGATAGATCTTGTGTGTGCATAGGAAAATTTTTGTTTCCCATGCAACGTTCCCCAACAGTGGTATCAGAGCCAGGTCTATGGGTAGATGAGATCTCGAGTAGAACACAAACGAGTTGTGGGCGTGGGTGTATACATATTGCTTGCCGTTACTAGTTGATATTTGATTCGGAGGTACTGTGAGATGAAGTGGCCCGGACCGACATTACGCGTACACTTACGCGAGACAGGTTCCTTCAACTGACATGTAACTTCGTTGCATAAAGATGGCTAGCGGGTGTCTGTCTCTCTCACTTTAGTTGAATCGATTTCATTGAAGAGGGTTCTTTTAGAAGATCAAAAAGCAATCACTACACCACGTTGTGGTTTTGCGTAGGTAAGAACGGTTCTTGCAAACCCGTAGCAGCCACGTAAAATTTGCAACAACAATTAGAGGACGTCTAACTTGTTTTTGCAGGGTATGTTGTGATGTGATATGGCCAATTACATGATGAGATATATGTGATGTATGAGATGATCATGTTTTGTATAGAATATCACGACTTGCATGTCGATGAGTACGGCAACTGGCAGGAGCCATAGAGTTGTCTTTAATTATTGTATGACCTGCGTGTCAATCATTAAGCGCTATGTAATGCTTTACTTTAATGCTAAACGTTAGCAATAGTCGTGGAAGCAACAGTCGGCGCGACAACCTTATGGCGACACGTTGATGGAGATCAAGATGATGGAGATCATGGTGTCATGCCGGTGACGATGGAGATCATGCCGGTGCTTTGGAGATGGAGATCAAAAGCACAAGTTCATGGCCATATCATGTCACTTATGATTTACATGTGATGTTAATCCTTTTATGCATCTTATTTTGCTTAGGACGACGGTAGCATTATAAGGTGATCCCTCACTTAAATTTCAAGATAAATTGTGTTCTCCCCAAGTGTGCACCATTGCGAAAGTTCGTCGTTTCGAGACACGCCGTGATGATCGGGTGTGATAGACTCTACGTTCGCATACAACGGGTGCAAGCCATGTTGCACGTGCGGAACACTCGGGTTAAACTTGACGAGCCTAGCATGTACAGACATGGCCTCGGAACACAAGAGACCGAAAGGTCGAACATGAGTCATATAGTAGATATGATCAACATGAAGATGTTCACCATTGAAACCACCTCAACTCACGTGATGATCGGACTTGAGTTGGTGGATTTGGATCATGTTATACTCGAATGACCGGAGGGATGTCAATTTGAGTGGGAGTTTTTAAGTAATATGATTAACTAAACTCATTATCCTGAACAATAGTCTAAGTTGTCTTTGCTATATTTATGTTGTAGATCATGGCTCGCACAGTAGCACCCCTGAATTTTAATGCGTTCCTAGAGAAAGCTAAGTTGAAAGATGATGGAAGTAACTTTGTGGACTGGGCCCGTAATCTAAGGATTATCCTTACGGCTTCCCAGAAGGCTTATGTCCTTGATGCACCGCTTGGTGATCCACCCGCTCCAGTTGAGTCTCTAGACGTTGTGAACGCCTGGCAGGCTCGTTCTGATGATTACTCAATAGTTCAATGTGCAATGTTGTATGGCTTAGAACCGGGACTTCAAAGACGTTTTGAACGTCATGGAGCATATGAGATGTTCCAGGAGTTGAAGTTTATCTTTCAGAAGAATGCCCGGATCGAGAGATATGAGATCTCCGATAAGTTCTATGCTTGCAAGATGGAGGAGAACGGGTCTATCAGTGATCACGTGCTCAGAATGTCTGGGTACTCCACCCGTCTGGCTGAATTGGGGATGCCCCTTCCGCCAGAGGCTATCACTGACAGAGTTTTTCAATCATTGCCACCTAGCTACAAGAGCTTCATGTTGAACTATAACATGCACGGGATGAACAAGTCAGTCGCCGAGCTGTTTGCGATGCTGAAAGCCGCTGAGTCTGAAATTCAGAAGGAGCATCAAGTGTTGATGGTCAATAAAACCACTAGTTTCAAGAAAAATGGCAAGGGTAAGAAGGGTAACTCCAAGCAGAGTGGCAAAGCAGTTGCTCCTCTCGTGAAGAAACCCAAGGCTGGACCCAAACCAGAAACTGTGTGTTTTCATTGCAAGGGAACTGGACACTGGAAGCGGAATTGCCCCAAGTATTTGGCTGACAAGAAGGCGGCCAACAACAAACAAGGTATATATGATATACATGTTATTGATGTGTACCTTACCAACTCTCGTTGTAGTGCCTGGGTATTTGATACCGGTGCGGTTGCTCATATTTGCAACTCAAAACAGGAACTGCGGAATAGACGGAGGCTGGCAAAGGACGAAGTGACGATGCGCGTGGGAAATGGTTCCAAGGTTGATGTGATCGCCGTCGGCACGCTCGCTCTTCGATTACCGTCGGGATTAGTGATGAACCTAAATAAGTGTTATTTGGTGCCTGCGTTAAGCATGAACATTATATCTGGATCTTGTTTATTGCGAGACGGTTACTCATTTAAATCAGAGAATAATGGTTGTTCTATTTATATGAGTAATATCTTTTATGGTCATGCACCCGATGTGAGGGGTTTATTCTTATTGAATCTCGATAGTAATGATACACATGTCCATAACATTGATGCCAAAAGATGTAGAATTGATAATGATAATACCACTTTCTTGTGGCACTGCCGTTTAGGTCATATTGGCGTAAAACGCATGAAGAAGCTCCATGCTGATGGACTTTTGGAGTCACTTGATTTTGAATCACTTGACACATGTGAGCCATGCCTCATGGGCAAGATGACTAAAACGCCGTTCTCTGAAACAATGGAACGGGCAAGTGACTTATTGGAAATCATACATACTGATGTGTGTGGTCCGATGAGTATTGAAGCGCGCGGTGGTTATCGTTACTTTCTCACCTTCACTGATGACTTAAGTAGATATGGGTGTATTTACTTAATGAAACACAAGTCTGAAACATTTGAAAAGTTCAAACAATTTCAGAGTGAAGTTGAGAATCATCGTAACAAGAAGATTAAATTCCTACGATCTGATCGAGGAGGAGAATATCTGAGTTATGAGTTTGGCAGTCACTTAAGACAATGTGGAATTGTTTCACAACTGACACCGCCTGGAACACCACAGCGTAATGGTGTGTCCGAACGTCGTAATCGAACTTTATTGGATATGGTGCGATCTATGATGTCTCTTGCCGGTTTGCCACTATCGTTTTGGGGTTATGCATTAGAGACAGCTGCATTCACTTTAAATAGGGCACCATCGAAATCCGTTGAGACAACGCCATATGAACTTTGGTTTGGCAAGAAGCCAAAGCTGTCATTTCTTAAAGTTTGGGGATGTGATGCTTATGTCAAAAAGCTTCAGCCTGAAAAGCTGGAACCCAAAGCGGAGAAATGCGTCTTCATAGGATACCCAAAAGAGACAGTTGGGTATACCTTCTATCTCAGATCCGAAGGCAAAGTGTTTGTCGCTAAAAACGGAACATTTCTTGAGAAAGAGTTTCTCTCGAAAGAATTGAGTGGGAGGAAGATAGAACTTGATGAGGTTGTTGAACCTTTACTTCAACCTGAGAGTAGCGCAGCGCAGAAAGTTGTTTCTGTGGAGCCTACATTAGCTGAAGAGGAAGTTAATGATGATGATCATGAAGCTTTGGATCAAGTTGCTATCGAACCTCGTAGGTCGACAAGGACGCGTACTGCTCCCGAGTGGTACGGCAACCCTGTCTTAGAGGTCATGTTGTTAGACAACGATGAACCTACGAGCTATGGAGAAGCAATGATGGGCCCGGATTCCGAGAAGTGGTTAGAGGCCATGAAATCCGAGATGGGATCCATGTATGAAAACAAAGTATGGACTTTGGAAGTATTACCTGAAGGGCGTAAGGCCATTCAGAACAAATGGATCTTTAAGAGGAAGACGGACGCGGACGGTAATGTCACCGTCTATAAAGCTCGACTTGTGGCAAAGGGTTTTTCACAAGTTCAAGGAGTTGACTACGATGAGACCTTCTCACCCGTAGCGATGCTTAAGTCCGTCAGAATCATGTTAGCAATAGCTGCCTTTTTCGATTATGAAATTTGGCAGATGGATGTCAAAACAGCGTTCCTTAACGGTTACCTTAAGGAAGAGTTGTATATGATGCAACCAGAAGGTTTTTGTCGATCCAGAGAATGCTGACAAAGTTTGCAAACTCCAGCGATCCATTTATGGACTGGTGCAAGCATCTCGGAGTTGGAATCTTCGTTTTGATGAGGTGATCAAAGCGTTCGAGTTTATACAAGTTTACGGAGAAGCTTGTATTTACAAAGAAAGTGAGTGGGAGCTCTATAGCGTTTCTAATATTATATGTGGATGACATATTACTGATTGGAAACAATATAGAAATGCTGGAAAGCGTGAAGGAATATTTGAACAAGAGTTTTTCAATGAAGGACCTAGGAGAAGCTGCGTTCATATTAGGCATCAAGATCTATAGAGATAGATCGAGACGCTTAATAGGACTTTCACAAAGCACATACCTTGACAAAGTTTTGAAGAAGTTCAAAATGGATCAGTCCAAGAAGGGGTTCTTGCCTGTATTGCAAGGTGTGAAGTTGAGTAAGACTCAATGCCCAGTGACTGCAGAAGATAGAGAAAGGATGAGTGTCATCCCCTATGCTTCGGCCATAGGCTCTATCATGTATGCAATGATGTGCACAAGACCCGATGTCAGCCTTGCCATGAGTATGGTCGGAAGGTTTCAAAGTGATCCAGGAATGGAACACTGGACGGCGGTCAAGAATATCCTGAAGTACCTGAAAAGGACTAAGGACATGTTTCTCGTTTATGGAGGTGATCAAGAGCTCGTCGTAAAGGGTTACGTCGATGCAAGCTTTGACACTGATCCGGATGACTCTAAGTCGCAAACCGGATACGTATTTATTCTTAATGGGGGTGCGATTAGCTGGTGCAGTTCCAAGCAAAGCGTGGTAGCAGATTCTACATGCGAAGCGGAGTACATCGCAGCCTCGGAGGCGGCGAAGGAAGGTGTCTGGATGAAGGAGTTCATGACAGATCTTGGAGTAGTGCCTAGTGCACTTAACCCAATGACTCTGTTTTGTGATAATACTGGTGCCATTGCTCTAGCCAAGGAACCAAGATTTCACAAGAGGACCAGACACATAAAGCGACGTTTCAATTCCATCCGCGATTACATCAAGGAGGACGACATAAATATTTGCAAAGTACACACGGATCTAAATGTTGCAGATCCGATGACTAAACCTCTTCCAAGGGCTAAACATGAACAACACCAGAACTGCATGGGTGTTCGATTCATTACAATGTAAATCACATAGTGATGTGAACTAGATTATTGACTCTAGTGCAAGTGGGAGACTGTTGGAAATATGCCCTAGAGGCAATAATAAATTGGTTATTATTATATTTCCTTGTTCATGATAATCGTTTATTATCCATGCTATAATTGTATTGATTGGAAACTCAAATACATGTGTGGGTACATAGACAACACTGTGTCCCTAGTAAGCCTCTAGTTGACTAGCTCGTTGATCAAAGATGGTTAAGGTTTCCTAGCCATTGACATGAGATGTCATTTGATAACGGGATCACATCATTAGGAGAATGATGTGATGGACAAGACCCAAACTGTAAACGTAGCATTTGATCGTGTCAGTTTATTGCTATTGTTTTCTGCATGTCAAGTATCTGTTCCTTTGACCATGAGATCATGCAACTCACTGACACCGGAGGAATACCTTGTGTATATCAAACGTCGTAACGTAACTGGGTGACTATAAAGGTGCTCTACAGGTATCTCCGAGGGTGTCTGTTGGGTTGGCATGGATCAAGACTGGGATTTGTTACTCCGTGTGACGGAGAGGTATCTCAGGGCCCACTCGGTAATACAACATCACATTGAGCCTTGCAAGCAAAGTGACTAAAGAGTTAGCCACAGGATCTTGTATTACGGAACGAGTAAAGAGACTTGCCGGTAACGAGATTGAACTAGGTATAGTGATACCGACGATCGAATCTCGGGCAAGTAACATACCGAAGAACAAAGGGAACAGCATACGGGATTAACTGAATCCTGGACATAGAGGTTCGACCGATAAAGATCTTCGTAGAATATGTAGGAGCCAATATGGGCATCCAGGTCCCGCTATTGGTTATTGATCGTAGAGGTGTCTCGGTCATGTCTACATAGTTCTCGAACCCGCAGGGTCTACACACTTAACGTTTGGTGACGATTAGTATAGTTGAGTTATTATGTTGGTGACCGAAAGTTGTTCGGAGTCCCGGATAAGATCCCGGACATGACAAGGATCTCCGGAATAGTCCGGAGGTAAAGATTGATATATGTGATAATAGTGTTTTGATCTCCGGAAGAGTTCCGGAGTTCACCGGAAGGGGTTCCGGATGTTTACCGAAGTGTTCGGGTGCAGCAACACTTTATATGGGCCAAAGGGATAAAGCCCACGAGGTATTGGAAAGTGCAAAAGTAGTTTTGCTGCCGCGTAAGCGGTACTACCGCTTGGTGAAGCGGTACTACCGCCCGAGCGGTACTACCGCTTGTATGAAGCGGTACTACCGCTTGTGTGAAGCGGTACTACCGCTTGTGTGCGGCTGTGCACGGTTCGGCAGGGATCCGAGTTGGACTCTTTCCCTGCGGGCCAAACCGACCTTGTGCGGGCAAAACCGACCTGGAGGAGGCTTTTACTCCAAGTTTAGACCCCAAGGCTCAACATATAAATAGAGGGGCAGGGCTAGCACACGAGACACATCAAGATTTCCCCAAGCCGTGTGCGGCAACCCTAACCCTCTAGTTCCTCCGTCATAATCTCCGTAGCGCTTGGCGAAGCCCTGCAGAGATTGTTCCTCACCACCATCACCACGTCGTCGTGCTGCTGGAACTCAACCACTACTTCACCATCGCTCGCTGGATCGAGGAGGTGAAGGCGTCATCAAGCCGTACGTGTGTTGAACGCGGAGGTGCCGTCCGTTCGGCGCTAGTTCGTGATCGGATCGAGGGACGACTTGCGATTTGGATCGCGGAGACGTTCGACTACATCAACCGCGTTTCTTAAACGCTTCCGCTTAGCGATCTACAAGGGTATGTAGATTCACTCTCCCTCTCGTAGATGCTCATCACCATGGATAGATCTTGTGTGTGCGTAGGAAAATTTTTGTTTCCCATGCAACGTTCCCCAACAAAGGGTGCCTCCGGAAGGGGCCCGCCCCGAGGGGGAGGTAGGCGCCGACGCGGCGGCCACCGCAAGCCTCGAGCGATCCCCAGGGCGCCATGAGCCAGAGGCGGCCGCGCCCTGTCCTACCTGCGCGGCCGAGCGGCCGGCAGGGGCGGAAGCCGAGGCGGAGGGCGAGGAGGATCCTGGCTGCCTGGAGGGGAATGAGGCCCCCTCAGATGGAGGCCTGGGCGGATCCGATGACGCAGCAGCCCCCGAGCCCCCAGAGCCACGGGGGGCGGAGACGGAAGGGCCGGACGCGCCCGGGACCCTGGCCCTGGTGAGCCGCAGCATCCTATCGCGGATCGGGACTCTCTGTCACGCCCGGTCGGCCCTCAGCTCCCTAGAGGCCGAGCTCGTGGCCGAGGAGGAGAACCTCCGCCTAGAGCAGGGACACGTCACGGCCTGCGAGGCCCAGCTAGCCTCCCGCGAGGAGGCGGTCACTCGGCGCGAGAGCATGGCGGCGGTCCTGGAGATGGACATGGAGATCCGGGAGCACGAACTCCTGCGGACCACCATCGAGCAAGAGAGGGAGCGAGAGCGCTTGGAGCATCTGCACCGTATCGTGGCGGCCGGTGAGGCCACCTACCAAGAACGCCTCGCGAAAGCCAACACCACGCTTGAAGAAAGAGCTATGAGGTACAGGGCCGAGATTGACAAGCGGGGCCAGGAGGAGGTCGCGCGGAAGGCGAAGGCCCTAGCGGACACTTACTCCAACAACCTGAAGAAGCAGGAGGACCGCTTCACGAAGAGGTGCGGCGAACTCGACGCCGAAATTGCCAAGCTCAAGCGGCAGGTCGCGGCGTCGGAAGCCGAGAGGCGGAGCGCGGCGGAGCTCCACGCCACGACTCGTCGTGAGCTGGAAGACCTCCAGGCTCAGGTGGGCGAGGTTAGCGACGAGGCACAGCGGGCTCGCGACGAGGCCGCCCAAGGGCGCGGGGAGCAGCTCCAGCGCTCCAAGATGTTTCGCGAGCTCATGGGGCACACTCGCAGCGCCGTGGCTGCTTTCTCGGTCGAGAGGGTGGAGGATCCCCTGGAGACCGACGATGCCAGCTACCTGGCCTTCTTCACAAGGCTCGTGGAGCGGCTGGAGGCGAGCTCCACCCGGTTGGCTGCTTTCTCGGTCGAGAGGATGGAGGATCCCCTGGAGACCGACGACGCCAGCTACCTGGCCTTCTTCACAAGGCTCGTGGAGCGGCTGGAGGCGAGCTCCACCCGGTTGGACGAGATCCGCGACGCTGAGTGCCGCGACCTCCTGCGCCAGGCGTCGACCCGCGTCTTCAGCAACCTGCTGCGCGTTGATGGCAGCTTCAACTTCGACCAGGTGTTGTCTCCGGTTCCCGAGGAGCTCCAAGGCAAGCTTGCGAGGGCGGTGGAGGACCATGTGGCGAGCCTGCTGGAGCGCTTCGCCCCGTCAGGGAAGGGTCCAGCGACGACAGCAATCCAGTAGTCGACGACGCCGACGGTGGCTCTACTGCTTGAGGCCCTGCGCTCACCTTTATGTAACAGAGTGGGTGTAGCCCCGAGGGGGCGTGAAGACATTTGTACAACACTTTTTTTTGTTAAGTACTTAATGATCCGCGTGCTTTCGTTTTCCTCCCGAGGCCCTTATTTCCTTTTTCCATTGCCTTTGTGCCCTGTGTCACTGGGACCCAGCCCCCGAGGCAGGCTACACCATCGCTGGGGTGCCCAGAGCATGCGCTCGGCAAGGCCAGAGGGTGTAGGGCTCTTAGGGCTAGTAGGAGTCCCTGAGGCACGATGCTCAGGGTCCCCCCCTTGACGCGCAGGTGGCTCGTGCCAAGGAAGTCAGGAGGCCACGAGAGAGAAACGAGAGGGAAAGCACCCGAGGGGTGCTTTAGACTTAGCTCCTTTGAGGGGTGCGGCTTGGGCGAGTCCTTCGTAGGGCATGGCTCGTGAGGCGCAGTCCCTCGTGAGGCCCTCCGTCCGTAGGACCCGCTCGCGGCGCTTCCCGAGGGGGGGCTCCTGAGGCCTTCGTATCCTGCACAATAGTGCAGCAGGGCGCGCTCGCGAGGTCGCCTGTGGGTGTTACGCGAGGAGACAAGAGAACCAAGGACCTGGTGAGGTGACGTGCATGGGAGCAGGCCCGCGAGCCAGAGCTCAGTCGCTTGGGTTTTTCAGTGCTGCTGGGACTGACCCGAGCACAGACACCGTGCCCAGCCCCCGTTCGCGTGACAGGCACGGGCGAGACCATGAGCGCGCGCCCTGCTGCGGCAAGCACACGGGGTTTTGAAAGAAATAAGCTTTACTGATGCATGAAGCAAGTTCATTACATAGCAGAAAGATACATGTTGCCGTGTTCGACACGGGTCAGCTTGAGGATGTGAAGGCCGAGGGCCCCTCAAGTAAGCCGCCAGCGCGAAGCATGGGGCATCTGCCAGCGCTGAGCATATGGCTTCCACGAGAGTGGGAAGGAGCTCTCACGTGCCGAAGACAGCGTGGGTAGAGAGAGCCCCGGAGCGTGTATAGCTCCATGTCGCTCGTATCCGTGGAGCACGGATAGAACTTACGGTGATGGCTGGCGTTCCATGTGTTTGGTACCGGAACACCCGCCTCCATCATGAGTGGGGCCACGGTGGGCCGGTGGGCGAGTGTTAACCACCTCCATAGTCCTTGCGATATGGGGCTCCAGGCTCATGCACATCAGCCTCGTGAAGGTGGCTGCGGCACCCTCCAGGCCGAACGGCATGCGCGTGAGCCAGGGCAAGCCTACGGCGATGCGCGGAGGAGGGAAGGGGCCTGCGGGGCAAACCTGGTTGAGGGCGATGAAGTCGACGCACATATGCACGCTATCGCGCGGCCTGACGACGGGGCTGAGGCTGGCGATCCTCCTGGAGTGGGGGGCTTCACGGGCGATTCCAACATCCTGGGGCTTGTTGACCTCTTGGGTGACGACTTCCTGCTTCTTGGGCGCTTGACGAAATTCCTCACGCTTGACGGGCCGCGCGCTCCGGCACACGACTGAGTGGTGCTCGATCACCTCCCTTGGCAGGCTGGGCGCGCCTGATGCTCTCCAAGCCAACGCATCAGGGCACGCCCGGAGGAAGGTGACGAGCACGCCTTCCTATTTGGGGGAGGGCCCGCCGCCAGCGGCAAGGGAGGGGCCTGCTTCGCCCCCATCCAGCGACGCCTTCTTGGACTCGACCCGTTCTTGAGGGAGCAGGGGCTTCTTCTTCACGGGCGTCTCCTCGGCAGGCCCAGGCGCGTCCTCGTCGGCCGGGTACGCGATGGAGGCAGTTTTGTAGGCGTGCTCGAGGGTTTGTAGCGCATCCTTCTCGTCACAGCGGACGGTGAGGGTGCCGCGGTAGCCGGGCATTTTGACGAGGCCGTAGGCGTGGTGGGTCGCGGCCATGAACTTGGTGAGCGCCGTGTATCCTAAGATGGCGTTGTAAGGCAGGCCAATGTGAGCCACATCGAAGATGATGAACTCCGTATGGTAGTTCTTGCGGGTGCCGAAGGTGACGGGAAGGCGCACCTGCCCCAGGGGGACCGTGGAGCCGTCGGTGACGCCCGAGAAGGTCCTGGTGGGCATCAGGCGCTCGTAGGGCACTTGGAGCGTCTCGAAGGTCTCGATGGAGATCATGTTGAGGCCGGCGCCTCCGTCGATGAGGGTCTTGGTGACGGCGACGTTGCTGATGGTGGGGGTGCACAGCAGGGGGACGGCGCCCACGCCTTCGTGGACTTGGGGTGATCGCTAGCGTCGAAGGTGATGGGGAACTCGGACCACTTGAGGCGGCCGGTGGAATCGAGCGACGGGAGGGCCGCGTTCACCTCCTGAGAGAACTGCTTGAAGTGGCGGTTGGATGGAGGGCCTGGGCCCCGCCGAGGATGCAGGCCACCATGCGGGGCTCTTGGTAGCCCCCAGCGTTCTCAACGGGAGAGGAGTCGTTGGCGCGTATTGGGGCGGCGTTGGCCTGAGGGTCAGCCTGCTGCGGCTGGTTCTGCCAGCCCTGACGGCTATTATCGCCAGCACCGTTGTTGTGGTTGTCGCCCCAGCGGCCACCTCTGCTACCGCCACCGCGGCCCTTGCCGCACTCCTTGCGGCGCTCGGTACGGCCCTCGCGAAGCAGCTTGAGCTCGTGGCAGTCTTCTGTGTTGTGGGAGTTCATGTTGTGGTAGGCGCAGAAAGTGCGGCCGTCCTTCTTGGCCTCACCGCGGTCGCGGCCGCGCTTGCAGTCCAGCTCTGCCGCGAGCACGACTGGGCCCTTGCGCTTGGTGTCCTTGGCCTTGGGCTTCGCGGCGTCGGGCTCAGCGTCAGCGTCGTTGTGGAGGAAGAGGCGTCCCTCTTCGGCCTTGGCGCAGCGGTCGGTGAGGACGAACAGCTCTACCGCGGAGTCTAGCTCGTCCCTGACTGAGAGCTTCTCGCGCATCTTCACGTCCGTGACGCCACTGGTGAAGGCGGAGACGATCGCGGCATCGAAGGCCTTCGGGATCTTGTGGCAAACCTGGCTGAAGCGCTGGATGAACTTACGAAGGGGCTCACCAGGGCGTTGACGCACGTTCCGCAGGTCGTTGATCATGAGGGCGCGGTCGCTCGTGCCCTTGAAGTTGGCGACGAACTGCTTGCACAGGTCCTCCCACGAAGAGATGGACGCCTCGGGGAGGTATATGAGCCACGGGCGCGCAGTGTCCTTGAGGGCCATGGGGAAGCAGTTCGCCATGACCCGATCGTCCCCCCTCGCAGCCTGGATGCTGATGGTATAGAGCAGGAGGAACTTCGTGGGGTTCGCGGTGCCATCGTAGCGCTGACGGAGCTCTGGCTTGAACTTGTCGGGCCACACCACGCGACGTAGCTCGGGGGCGAGGGCCAGGTAGCCCCCGTTGGTGACGGCTCCGCCGTTAAGGGCTGCGCGGTTCTGGCACCCAGCCATGGCGACGTCATGGAGGACGCGGTCCTGGTGGTCGCGCGCCCTCTTGAGGGCCGCGCACGCGTTCGGGGGCGCGCGGTGGACAATCTGGCAGCTGTCACCGTCGCCGCCCGACGCGAGCGAGCCGCGTGACGGCTCCGGGGTGCCCTCGGCCACGTCGCGGTCCGGAGGAGGAGGAGGAGGCACGTCGTGCCCGGCGCGGTCCGCGCGGGACGGCGGGGCAGGCGGGGAGCAGGAGGGCTCTTGGCCATTGCGCGCGGCGTCGACGAGCTCGGCGATGCGCCCAGGCCAGGCGTCGTAGGCGTCCTTGGTGGGGCGGTAGCGCAGCAGCTCCTGCGCCATGAGCAGCGCGGCGCGCGGAGCGGGGGGATCGCAACGCACGAGCGAGGAGGTGGCGGCGGAGGGGCCGTGCGCCTGCTCGTTCACCAACGGGTGGGCGGAAGAGGCCACGCGCTCCCCAACAAGCTCGGTGGCGGCGCGAGGGCGCCGCCCAGGGACACCACGGGCGGCGGGCGCCGCGGGGACCCTAACAGCGGCGCGACGCGCATCGCGTTCCCGGCGAGCGGCGGCGGCATCCATGTCGATGCTGGCATCGAGGTCGAAGTCGCGAAGACGGCAACTCCCCCTACCTGGCGCGCCAAATGTCAGAGTCTAGGATCTGCGTCCAAGAAACTTCTCCAAGAACTTAGGATTCGAACTCTGGGGGACTTTGCTTGGCAGCCTACGACGAGACTACGGCGGGGACGCGACGGACTTGCTGGCTCTCACCGGACACGAAGGGGACGCGCGAGCTACCCAGGTTCGAGCCACCGTGCAGTGTAGTACCCTACTCCTGCCTGTGTTGGATTGCTCTGTGATGGAGAGCTCGTGGCTCCAAGTACACGAGGTGTGGGGGAGAATAAATCCATCCCCTTACATGGAAGCAGCCCTGCCCTTTTTGTAGTGCCTTGGTCCTCTTCCCCGAAAATATGAGCGGGAAAGGGTAGCCACAGGGCAGCAATTCAAAAGGGGGACAGGGGCGCAGGCCTATCCTGACTAAAGGCGGTCTCCGCTTGCTAAAGCAGCTCCTTGTGACGCGCTGGTGGGCTCGGCGATGACCTCCGCCCTGGCGCGCTCACCCGTCCTGATCTTCTATCACCAAAGAGGAAAGCCTTTGGGACTTGCATTGGGGGAGGCAGACGCCGCTGCTCCCTTATCACCAGAATGGAAGCTGGGTTTGGTCGCGCCCCGCAGTCCTTATCCTGACAGCGGGACGTCATCCATGTGCTGGGCACGGAGCCCCGTGGCTGGCACCGTACGACTTGCTTCGTGAGAAGGCCTCGCGAGGGAACCTGGTGCTTGGCGGCCTTGTCAGGGCCTGGCCTGGCGGGGAGGGGCCTCGTGAGGCTCGCCCCTCGTGAGGCGGCTTCCTCCGGAGCGGCTGAGGTAAGGTCACTCTCATGGGCCGGCCCAAGCGTCCTCCTCCGGGCCAGAGGCAGACGGGCCGTGGTACCCTGGTTCCCACTAGGCCGACAGAATGGGAACCTACTATTAAAGTCAAAATTAAAGATTATGAATGTAATGCCCTTTGTGATCTTGGTGCTAGTGTTTCCACCATACCAAAGTCTTTGTGTGATGTGCTAAGTCTCACCGACATGGATCCTTGTTCCCTTAATTTGCATCTTGCGGATTCCACTATTAAAAAGCCATTGGGTAGAATAAATGATGTTTTTATTCCTGCAAATAGAAATTATGTGCCCGTGGACTTTATTGTTCTTGATATTGAATGCAATCCTTCTTGCCCCATAATACTTGGTAGGCCTTTTCTACGAACAATAGGTGCTATTATTGATATGAAAGAAGGTAATATAAGATTTCAATTTCCATTAAAGAAAGGAATGGAACACTTCCCTAGAAATAGAATTAAGTGATAATTAGATTTATGCCCCTAGTTGGGTCCCACTCGTCTGTTTTACCCCTAACTTCAGAAACTTACCTGTTCTGTACAAGCCACTTTGCAATTCTTATACTTTTGCCCTTTGACCCTTTGACCATCACTTTGAAAAAATCATAACAAATTCATACTAACTCAGAAAAATGCAAATAATATATCAAAATGTTCACAAAAACATCACCTATATGTGCATGTCATTTTCATTCTTGACAAAAGTGTTGGAAAGTCCTCATCTCAGTTTTAGCTCATATGACCTTTGCATGAACAGTACAATCTAAAAAATTCTAAAAATTCTAAAAAAATTTGGTGGCAAACATTGACCAATGTTTTGAGTGCTTGCCAAGTTTCATAACAGAATGACATTCGAGGAAGTCGTGGCAAAACAAATAAAATCAATGCTTCAAAATTTTGTTTTTTTGCCATGACTTCCACGAATGTCATTCTGTTATGAAACTTAGCAAGCACTCAAAACATTGGTCAATGTTTGCCACCAAAAAAAATTTAGAATTTTTTGAATTTTTTTAGATTGTACTGTTCATGCTAAGGTCATATGAGCTAAAACTGAGATGAGGACTTTACAACACTTTTGTTAAGAATGAAAATGACATGCACATATATGTGATGTTTTTGTGAACATTTTGATATCTTATTTGCATTTTTCTGAGTTAGTATGAATTTCTTATGATTCTTTCAAAGTGACGGTCAAAGGGTCAAAGGGCAAAAGCATAAGAATTGCAAAGTGGCTTGTACAGAACAGGTGAGTTTCTGAAGTTAGGGGTAAAACAGACGAGTGGGACCCAACTAGGGGCATAAAATTAATTATCCCGAGAATTAAAGCACCTTATGAATCTATTATGAGAGCTACTTATGGAATTAACATGAAGGATGACAACACTTGAAACTACGCATTATGCCTAGCTAGGGGCATAAAACAATAGCGCTTGTTGGGAGGCAACCCAATGAATAAAATAAATTTTTGCTTTTACTTTCTGTTCTTGAGTGTTTACACAATTATAGCCTCTGTTATGATTGTATTTTTATGTTTTAATTAGTGTTTGTGCCAAGTAATGCCTTTGGGATGATGTTGATGATAGTATAATTGATGTTGTTTGGAAAACAGAAAGTTTTGCGTCCAGTGCTGGAATTTTGCGTCAGAAAAATCTGAACTTTTTACACAGTAGTGGTATATGAATTGTTTACGTTGTCCTAATTTTTCAGAATTTTTGGAGTTACAGAAGTATGACTTTTAAATAGATCTTTACAGACTGTTCTGTTTTAGACAAATTCTGTTTTTGTTGCATAGTTTGCTTATTTTGATGAATCTATGGATCGTATCGGGGGGTATGAGTCATGGAGAAGTTGAAGTACAGTAGCATTATGCCAATATTAAATATGAATCAATTTACAACAGTACCTAAAGTTTAAAATTTGTTTGTTATACTAACGGATCACACGAGGTTTCTGTTGAGTTTTGTGTGCTGAAGTTTTCAAGTTTTGGGTGAGACTACGATGGATAAAGGAATAAGGAGCGGCAAGAGCCTAATCTTGGGGATGCCCAAGGCACCCCAAGGTAATATTCAAGGAAGACTCAAGCGTCTAAGCTAGGGGATGCCCCAGAAGGCATCCCCTCTTACGTCTACAATCTATCGGTAACTCACTTGGAGCTATATTTTTATTCATCACATGATATGTGTTTTACTTGGAGTGTCTTTTGATATAGTTTGTTTTATTTTGTTTTCTTTTTAGTTTGTCACAATCATCTTTGCTAAACACACCTTTTTGAGAGGGACACACATTATTCGTGATTTGTTAGAATACTCTATGTGCTTCACTTATATCTTTTGAGCTAGGCAGTTGCTCTAGTGCTTCACTTATATCTTTTAGAGCACGGCGGTGGTTATATTTTAAAGAAATAATTGCACTCTCATGCTTCACTTATATCTTTTTGAAAGTCTAATAATTAGCAATGGTAATATGCACGGGTTATGAATTTGGTCCTGATATGATAGGTATTCAAGAGGGATATAATAAAAACTTTCATGTAGATCACTGAATATGATAAGTTTGATTCCTTGCAATAGTTTTGTGATATTAAGATGGTAATATGTGGGTGGTATTAGTAGATAATTGTGGTCTACTAAGAATATTGGTGTTAAGGTTTGTGATTCCCGAAGCATGCACGTATGATCTGTCGTTGTGCTAAGAAGTTGGAGCATGATTTATTGTTGATTGTCTACCTTATGAGTGGCAATCGGGGACGAGCGATGGACTTGTCCTACCAATCTATCCCCCTAGGGGCATGCGTAGTAGTACTTTGCTTCGAGGGCTAATAGACTTTCGTAATAAGTATGTGAGTTCTTTATGACTAATGTGAGTCCATGGATTATACGCACTCTCACCTTTCCGCAATTTGCTATCCTCTTCGGTACCGTGCATTGCCCTTTCTCACATCGAGAGTTGGTGCAAACTTTGCCGGTGCATCCAAACCCCGTGATATGATACGCTTTATCACACATAAGCCTCCTTATATCTTCCTCAAAACAGCTACCATACCTACCTATCATGGCATTTCCATAGCCATTCCGAGATATATTGCCATGCAACTTCCACCATTCCGTTTTTATGACACACATCATCATTGTCATATTGCTTTGCATGATCATATAGCTGACATAGTATTTGTGGCCCAGCCACCGTTCATCATTTTTATAAATGTTACGCTAGCATCATTGCACATCCTGGTACACTGCCAGAGGCATTCATATAGAGTCATATTTTTGTTCTAGTATCGAGTTGTAAGTAAATAAAAGTGTGATGATCATCATTATTAGAGCATTGTCCCAGTGAGGAAAGGATGATGGAGACCATGATTCCCCCACAAATCGGGATGAGACTCTGGACGAAAAAAAAAAGAGAGAGAAAAAGAGGCCAAAAAGAGCCACAAAAAAAGAAGAAAAAAAATATAAATGAGAGAAAAAGAGAGAAGGGGCAATGTTACTATCCTTTTTCCACGCTTGTGCATCAGAGTAGCACGATGTTTTTCATATAGAGAGTCTCCTATTTTGTCACTTTCATATACTAGTGGGAATTTTTCATTATAGAACTTGGCTTGTATATTCCGATGATGGGCTTCCTTAAATGCTTGAGGTCTTCATGAGCAAGCAATTTGGATGCACACCCACTTAGTTTTCACGTTAAGCTTTCATACACTTATAGCTCTTAGTGCATCCGTTGCATGGCAATTCCTACACCTCTCACTGACATCAATTGATGGGCATCTCTATAGCCCATTGATTAGCCTCGTCGATGTGAGACTTTTTTTTGACTTCTCTTATTTATCTCTACCACCATACTCTATTCCACCCATAGTGCTATATCCATGGCTTGCGCTCATGCATTGCATGGGGGTTGAAAAGGCTGAAGCGCGTTAAAAAGTTTGAACCAATTGCTCGGCTTGTCATCGGGGTAGTGCATGATAAATACTTTGTGTTAAGAAGATGGAGCATGACAGGATTATATGATTTTGTAGGGATAACGTTCTTTAGCATTTTTATTTTGAAAGACATGATTGTTTATTAGTATGCCTGAGTATTGATGTCTTTATATCAAATTATAGACTATTGCTTTGAATCATTCGGATCTTATTATTCATACCGTAAGAGAGAGATTACATGATGAAACATGATAGGTAGCATTCCACATCAAAAATTCTATTTTTATCATTTACCTACTCGAGGACGAGTAGGAATTAAGCTTGGGGATGCTTGATACGTCTCCAACGTATCTATAATTTTTGATTGTTCCATGCTATTATAGTATCAATCTTGGATGTTTTATATGCCATTATATATCATTTTTTTGGACTAACCTATTAACCCAGTGCCCAGTTCCAGTTGCTGTTTTCTGCTTGTTTTTGCCTTTTCAGAAAATCATTATCAAAAAGTGTCCAAACGAGAAAAAAACTTTGGATTAATTTTTTCTGGACCAGAAGAGACCCACGAAGCTTCGGGAGAAGACCAGAAGAGCCACGACGAGGCGACAAGCCTGGAGGGCGCGCCCAGGGGGGTAGGGCGCGCCCCCCCCAGGCTTGTGGGCCCCTCGTTGCCCCTCCTGACCTAATTCCAGTGCTATAAATTCCCAAATATTCCCAATATACCAGAGAGACAGAAGAGAAAATCTTTCTGCCTCCGCAAGACTCTGTTCTTCCGCGATCCCATCTGGAGGCCTTTTCCGGTACTCTGCCGGAGGGGGAATCGATCACGAGGGCTTCTTCATCAACCTTGCTGCCCTTCCGATGATGTGTGAGTAGTTTACCACGGACCTACGGGTCTATAGCTAGTAGCTAGATGGCTTCTTCTCTCTCTTTGATCTTCAATACCATGTTCTCCTCGATGTTCTTGGAGTTCTATCCGATGTAATCTTTTTTTGCGGTGTGTTTGTTGGGATCCGATGAATTGTGAGTTTATGATCAGATTATTCATGAGAAATATTTGAGTCTTCTCTGAACTCTTTTATGCATGATTATTATAACTTTGTATTTCTCTCCGATCTATCGATTTGGTTTGGCCTACTAGATTGATTTGTCTTGCAATGGGAGAGGTGCTTTGTGATGGGTTCAATCTTGCGGTGCTCAATCCCAGTGACAGAAGGGGACATGACACGTATTTGTATTGTTGCCATTAAGGACAAAAAGATGGGGTTTAATCATATTGCTTGAGCTTACTTTGTCTACATCATGTCATCTTGCTTAAGGCGTTACTCTGTTTCATACTTAATACCCTAGATGCATGCTGGATAGCGGTCGATGGGTGGAGTAATAGTAGTAGATGCAGGCAGGAGTCGGTCTACTTATCTCGGACGTGATGCCTATATACATGATCATTGCCATGAATCCGTCATAATTATTTGCTTTTCTATCAATTGCCCAACAGTAATTTGTTTACCCACCGTATGCTATGTGTTCGAGAGAGAAGCCTCTAGTGAAAACTATGGCCCTCGGGTCTACCTTATCATATATAAAAAACCTAAAAATACCTTGCTGCAATTTATTCACTTTTATTTTATTTAGTATTTTAGTTTATCTATTTATCTCTGTCGTGCTATTCTCGCAGGGGGTGCATGATTCACGGCAGATGCCATGAGATGGCTTGAGGTGAGGGTGCGAGAGGATGCCGGTGGGTTCCGGAAGCGAGGTTGGTACGCGCAAGTGCAGGACACGAGACGTACCCAGGTTCGGGGCCCTCCGGAGAGGTAACACCCCTAGTCCTGCCGAATGGAGTATGGAGTGCACAGGGGTTACAAGGTTGCTCCTGGAGCTGTTTGGGCGGAGGAGGAAGAAGGGGCTAGGCCGCCGTTCGGCCTCTCCTGTGAGAGTGTGTGTGTGTGTGGACTAAGAATCGAGCTGACCGAACTGAATCGAACCCCGTCCGGCCTCTCCTGTGAGAGTGTGTCTAAGAACGAGAGAGAGTGAGCGAGTGGCTGTGAGCCAATGTGCCTGAGCCTGGTGGCCGTGGGCTATGAGGCCTCCCCTGGTGCTCCTTATAAAGGGGAGCCCAGGGGACAAGGGGTGGCCCACATGCCCACTACACTATTGAGAGGACACAAGACGTGTGAACAGTGCCAGCCGTCCGTCTACAGTGTCAGCCACTCATCTACAGTGCCCTACTGTAGAGCGTGGCCGTATCGTCCGCGTAGTCCGACGGGACGTTGTGGTTGACTTCGCCGGATTCCAGCCGGACGGGCTCCACCCGGACGGCTCCACCCGGATGGCTCTACCCGGACTGGACGCCGAGTAGCGAGCCGGCCGGGTTGCCAGGTCGCCAGGCGGCGAGCCGGACGGGACGCCGGGTGGCGAGCCAGCCGGGTTGCCAGGTCGCCAGGCGGTGAGACGGACGGGACACCGGGTGGCGAGCCGGCCGGGTTGCCAGGTCGCCAGGGGGCGAGCCGGACGGGACGTCGGGTCGCCAGGGGACGCTTCCCTGGCAAAGTTTTGAAGTGTCATTTCGCCGTCTTGCGACTACCCGGGGGTCATCCCCCCGACAGTAGCCTCCGAGCCTCCGGGCGACTTGGCAAGTCGGGCGGAGGGTTTTCGCGGGCGTTGATGTAGCAGATGTCGTCGATGACAGCCGGCTGCGGGCTGCAGCCGGCGCGGCTTGCTTCCAGTGGGGGCGCGCTAGCGCACCCACTGGGTGTAGCCTCCGAGCCTCCGGGTGACTCGAAGAGTCGGGCGGAGGGTTTTTGCTGTCGTGGATGTAGCAGATGTCGTCTATGACAGCCGGCTGCGGGCTTGCAGCCGGCACGGCTTGCTTCCAGTGGGGGCGCGCCAGCGCACCCACTAGGTGTAGCCTCCGAGCCTCCGGGCGACTCGAAGAGTCGGGCGGAGGGTATATGCTGATGTTGATGAAGCAGACGGCGGCGTCGAGGATGCCGGGCGCAGACACGGAGTCCGCCGGCTGGTGGGCGCGGAGCCCTGCCGGGCGCGGGCGCGGAGCCCGCCGGCAGGTGGGCGCGGAGCCCTGACGGGCGCGAACGCGGAGTCTGCCGGCTGGTGGGCGCGGGGCCCTGCCGGGCGCGGACGCGGAGTCCGCCGGCTGGCTGTTTCCAGTGGGGGCGCGCCAGCGCACCCACTAGGTGTAGCCTCCGAGCCTCCGGGCGACTCGAAGAGTCGGGCGGAGGGTCTCCGCAGATGTTGGAGCAGACGGTGGCGTCGAGGATGCCGGGCGCAGCCGGCGCGGCGGGCCTGCAACCGGCGTGGCGTTTTCCCAGCGGGGCTCGCCGGCGCACCCACTGGGTGTAGCCTCCGAACCTCCGGGCGAGGAGGGGGGGTTCCCCACGGAAATGATCATGCGAAAGACAAAGTTTGGTCAGTGCAGATATATCAAATATTTAGCTTTAGCAGCGCAAGTTTTATGCAGAGGGTGCCGACTCGGTTTCGTCCGAGCCCCCCTTAGTCTTTTTCGTGTCCCCTCCGCCCTTTGGCTTTTGCTCTTGCCAGCCGGACAGCCGGGAGCCGGTCTGTAGCTGAGGCGAAGAGTGGACCGCGGAGTGGAGCGTACAGTACTCGGACTCTGGGAGTAGATTCGACCGAGCAGATACTCATAAAGTAAACAACCGGGTCGCCCAGGCCAATTTCTCCCCAGACATCTTTCACGTGGGCTGACCTCCAGCTTTTGCTCTCGCTAGCCGGACAGCCGCGGTGCGGTCTATAGCTGAGACGAAGAGTGGGCCTTTGCTACCATACACGCTACTAAGCCGTCTGCGGGGAAAATGAATGGGGCCAAACGGCAAGCCTCCGGGCCAAGACTAGCTGGCGCCGGGGTGAACAGCAAAGCAGCCGAAGAAATGCAGCGACAAACCCCGAGGGTCGCTCGGGGTTATCCGTCTGTGTGGACGGTGCAAAGGTATGCGAATGGGGAGCTCACATTGCTTTTTGACGCGGACGGGTCGGAGGTGTCCACCGGCAGACGGCCCAAGCCTCCGGGCGGTCGAGGGGCGCCCCAGCCGGCCGGGCAGCGGAGCGGCAGGCAGCCGAGCCGGACGGGACGCCGGGTGGCGAGCCGGCCGGGTTGCCAAGTCACCAGGCGGCGAGCCGGACGGGACGCCGGGTGGCGAGCCGGCCGGGCGGCGACGCGGGCAGACCGGGAACAGCTGGCGGTCTTTTTTCTTCTCTGCCTCTCTCTTTTTCTATCCGGTAGCGATTTTTTTTTCGAGCCGGCCTCATTTTCTTTCTTCCAGACGGCTCCGCTGCTCTTCTATCCTTTGCCCAGGCAGCCAGAGACGCCGGCTACGCAGCGGGAGCCGGCAGGGGCGCAGCCGGCCGCGGCGCAGGCGAAGACGGCGCGGCGAGGCGAGGTGACTCGGGCGGGGCGAAGCGGCGCAGGGAGCCGGAGGCGAAGTGCGGGGCAGCCGGCGGGCGGGCGCGACAGCGGCCGGCCGGAGCAACGAGCCGACCAGCACGGGGCGGCTAGCCGGCTGGTGCGGGACGGCAAGCCGGCCAACGGGCGCACGGTAACCGGCCGGGGCGAGCTGGAGAGCCGGAGGGCGGGAGACGGCTATGGCCGCCTGGCGCGGTGAGCCGGCGGAGGGGTGCGGAGCAGGGGGAGCCGGCGAGAGGACGCGGGGCCGTGGCTGCCGGCAGAGGGCCGGGGCGGGAGGCGCGGATGCTCGCGCAAGTCAATGGCGATGCGGAGGCGCGGCGAGGCGAGGGCCGCAGCGGGACGGCGCAGCGCGGGAATGGCCAGACGTGGCTGTGCAGCGGCCGGGAGGCGCGCGGAAACGCAGCGCAGGGAGCCCGCGGCGGGAGCGGGGGAGCCTGGCCCGCGCTTGCGGGCGACGCGGCGGCGCGCTGTGGGAGGAGCCCGGAGCTCGGGGCCGAGGCAGCGACGGGACGCGCGGGAGCTGGTGCGGAGGGGAGTAGGGCGCGGATGACCGGGGCCGGCGACGGGGGCCTCCGGGCGCGGCTGAGCGGCCGTGGAGGTGCTCGTCGGTGGCCAGGCCGCCGGCGCACCCACGGGTTGCCCCCATTTATTCCCAGGAACTTTTTTCTTCTTCTCTTTCACCTGTACTAGTGTGAAAAAGAAGAACGAGGGAGAGGCTTGGGCATAGCGCATGTGGAGACGAGGAGGCATCCAGGAACGAGCGCGAGCTCGAGGCCGATGGGTGGTGGTGCGAAAGGAAAGCAAGGAGGCGTGCAGGAAGAGCTCGATCCAGAGGAAAAGATCCGCGGGAGGGAGGAGCGGACGCGCGGGCGTGTGGGAGCCGAAGCGAGGCGACGCGGTGGAGAGTGGACGCGCGACCGCGGTAAGAGCAGCGCGCGGAGGCGCGCGAGCACGCCGCCTCTGGACGGCGGCGACGTCGCGGTAGTGATGATGAAGAAGGTCCCGCCCGGACCGTGATTCCAGCAGCAGCTAGCCCCACGGTGGGCGCCAACTGTTGTGGTATTCTCGCAGGGGGTGCGTGATTCACGGCAGATGCCATGAGATGGCTTGAGGTCAGGGTGCGAGAGGACGCCGGTGGGTTCCGGAAGCGAGGTTGGTACGCGCAAGTGCGGGACACGAGACGTACCCAGGTTCGAGGCCCTCCGGAGAGGTAACACCCCTAGTCATGCCGAATGGAGTATGGAGTGCACAGGGGTTACAAGGTTGCTCCTGGAGCTGTTTGGGCGGAGGAGGAAGAAGGGGCTAGGCCGCCGTTCGGCCTCTCCTGTGAGAGTGTGTGTGTGTGTGTGGACTAACAATCGAGCTGACCGAACTGAATCGAACCCCGTTCGGCCTCTCCTGTGAGAGTGTGTCTGAGAACGAGAGAGAGTGAGCGAGTGGCTGTGAGCCAGTGTGCCCGAGCCTGGTGGCCGTGGGCTGTGAGGCCTCCTGTTAGGGAAATATCTTTGGGTGAAACCCGCCCGTTCAGGGCCGGGTCTCGAGGAGTAAAACCATGAAGGGCCAGGTGGGCCGTAGTGTCTTCTATGGAGGCCCAGAAGGAGAGCCGCCCATTGAGGGGCCGGCCCAAGACCCGCCGAGAGAGGCGGTAAGTGCAAACCGCCTTAAGGTATAACTTAGGAAACAAGTAAGGGGAGTTGGGCTCGGATTGTTATCCCGGCCCGGACTCTTATGTGAGCCCCAGGGCCCCGCCTGTATATAAAGGGGAGCCCCCGGGGATAGAAGGGGGGGGGAATCTTTCGAGAGCTAGGGCTAGACAAGTCTCAAAACCCTTGTAATCAAGATCTTCAAATACATCTAGCAGGAGTAGGCTTTACCTCCTCGAGAGGGGCCGAACCTGGGTAAATCTTGCCTTCTGTGTTCCTCGTTTGACCCCTTCGATCTGCTACTTACGCGATGGCTTCGAGATTAAGTCCTATGAGGACATCTGCCGTAAAAATACCACGACAGTTGGCGCCCACCGTGGGGCTATCGCATGGTGGTGTTGAGTATTCGAAGGGTCCTCCCCGAGGACTCGAGGGATACGTGATTGGCCGGATGACCAGGAGTCGGCGCGGCAATCTGCTCGTCGACGACTCAGACTGGGGCCCCGAGGCCGACTCTCTGGAGTACGGTTTCCGGGTCCCCTTTGGCGGAATTCATGTTTTCATTGGGAAGGCTGGCGGCTCTAAGCCAGTCACCTCCACGGAGGTCGTTGAGACGGCCCGCCGCGCGCAACCCGCCGTGGCGAGAGCCGCCCCTCGGCTTCCGGCTCCTGTGCACGCCGGCGGATCTGGATCTGGGCCGGATATCTTCGCCAACACCTTCAAACCGGTCCAGGACACGCAGCCCGCCAGGCAGAGGCACGTCTTCGTCGGCTTCACTCAAGGGGTGGAGTACTCTGGATCGTCGGCTTCCACGGAAGGCTCGGCGACTTACGATGATGGTGGCTATTCCTCTGGTGGAGAGTCGCTTTATTCTCTTCACCAGGAGGGTCTTGGGGGCTTTCAGCAGAACTCGCCGTCGCAGGATTCTTTAGGCCCGCCCGCTCGCCCTGTTGTCTACATGGCAGGGGCGGCTGACATGCCAAACCCGGCGGCAGATGCTGGAACTTCTAATGCGGTGTCAAGAGTCTCGCCAGCGCAGGCTCTGGTGGGGCTGGCGACCACGTTGACGACATTGATGGCCACACAGGTTACAGCGGAGAAAATCAAGGCCATCACCTCTCTGGCCGAGCCTAAGTGTATCAATGATGTCCAGCGCTTGGCGGGTCGCGTGGCGGCTCTGAGTCGTTTCATAAGCCGCCTAGGGGAGAAAGCTATTCCTCTGTATCAGCTGTTGAAGAAAGCAGATGAGTTCAAGTGGACGAAAGCCGCCGCAGAAGCTTTTGAGGCTTTAAAGAAGCAGCTGGCAGAGCCGCCCATACTGGCAGCTCCTGTCACCAAGGAACCAATGCTCCTGTATATTGCAGCAAATAACAAAGCTGTTAGTGTTGCAATGGTCGTGGAAAGAAAGGAGGCAAACCGGGAGTATCCTGTCCAGAGGCCGGTCTACTATGTTAGTGAGGTCCTGACTTTGTCCAAGCAGCGTTACCCACACTGGCAGAAGCTGGTTTTTGGAGTATTCATGGCAAGCCGGAAGCTGAGGCATTATTTTCTAGAGCATCCTATCACAGTGGTCTCTTCAGCTCCTTTGGGGGATATAATTCATAACAGAGAGGCTACAGGCAGGATTGCAAAGTGGGCCATTGAACTTGGACCCCATGATATCAGATATGTACCTCGAACAGCTATAAAGTCTCAGGCTTTAGTGGACTTCATCAATGACTGGACAGAGCTTCAAGCCCCGGAGGAAAAGCCAGACAATACATATTGTACCATACATTTTGATGGGTCTAGGCAGCTGGAAGGCTCGGGGGCTGGAGTTATAATATCTTCCCCTCGAGGTGACAAGTTTTGCTATGTTTTACGGCTTATGTTTCCTTGCACTAACAACGCTGCGGAGTATGAGGCCCTTCTCCATGGGCTTCGGATTGCAAAGGAGATGAATCTCAGCCGGGTTAGGTGCCTGGGCGACTCTGATCTGGTGGCACAGCAAGTTTCAGGGACTTGGGATTCTAAAGACCCGCTCATGGCGGCTTACAGACAAGCTGTTACTAATGTGGCTGGTTGCTTCAAAGGTTATCAGGTGGATCACATTGATCGGCGGCAGGACGAGGCGGCTGATGCCTTGTCACGACTTGGATCACAGCGAAAGCCGGTGCCTCCGAATGTTTTCCTGGATGTGCTCCATAACCCGTCAGTTAAGTTGCCAACGGAGGAGGACCTTGTTGTCCCAGACCCGGAGGCCCAGCTGGTGGCGGCTCTCCATGAGATCCCGGATTGGACTGTCCCATACTTGGATTATCTGACTCGAGGCGTCCTGCCGGCTGATGAAATCGAAGCCCGTCTGATCGTGAGAAGGTCCAAATCTATGACCATTGTCAATGGCGAGTTACACCACAGAAGTGCCACAGGCGTCTTTCAGCGCTGTGTATCACCTGATGAAGGCCGGAATATTCTCAATGAGATACACTCTGGTGACTGTAGTCATCATGCCGGCTCTAAGTCATTGGTGGCGAAGGCTTTCCGCCACGGTTTCTTTTGGCTCACAGCTCATGCTGATGCGAAGAATATAGTTAGGAAGTGTGACGGCTGTCAGAGGTTTGCCCGCCAAGCTCATGTGCCGGCTCAGGAACTTCGGATGATCCCTGTCACATGGCCCTTTGCGGTCTGGGGGCTAGATATGGTGGGGCCTTTCAAAGCTTCTAGTGACAAAAAGACTCATCTCTTGGTGGCGGTTGACAAGTTTACCAAGTGGGTGGAGGCAGAGCCCATCAGTAATTTGGATGCAGAGACGGCTGTTAAGTTTGTCAAAAAGTTAATCTTCCGTTTCGGATACCCGCACAGCATCATTACTGACAACGGCACGAACCTTTCAAAAGGCGCCATGAAGCAGTTTTGTGATCAGGAGCATATCAGACTTGATGTGGCGGCTGTTGCGCACCCGCAATCTAATGGGCAAGCTGAACGCGCCAATCAGGAGATCCTTCGTGGTATAAAACCCCGGCTTATGGTTCCTCTTCAGCACACACCCGGCTGTTGGGTAGAAGAACTTCCCTCCATCTTATGGAGCATACGAACAACTCCCAACAGATCGACGGGTTTCACGCCTTTCTTCATGGTTTATGGAGCAGAGGCCGTCTTACCGAGCGACATCCGCCACGACTCGCCCCGGGTCTCAGCATACGTTGAAGAGGACAATGAGTTGGCTCGTCAAGACTCTCTGGATGCCTTGGAAGAGGAGCAGGACTTGGCAGCCGCCCGATCTGCTATCTATCAGCAGGACCTGCGTCGCTATCATAGCCGTAGGATCAGAAGCCGGACTTTCTAGGAAGGGGACTTGGTGCTTCGTTTAATTCAAGACCAGTCAGGCATGCATAAGCTTTCGCCTCCCTGGGAAGGGCCCTTCGTTGTCAGCAAAAATCTTTATAACGGGTCTTATTATCTGATTGATCTCCGGCCTGGAAAGGAGTCTCGAACATCTGAAGAAGAGACCAGCAGGCCCTGGAACATAGCTCATCTAAGACCCTACTACACCTAGAGTTCCGGCTCTGGGGATCATGTACATACCTCTCATGTATATATTATCAATAATGAATAAAAGCTGGAGGCCCTGAAACTCGGGGTATCTGTCGTTTTCCATCCATCATATGGAGGACCCTGCACTTAGTCGAATAAAAAAGACCCATATGGGCTGTGCTTACTGGTAATCCAGAAGCCTTCACCATCTTGGGACCTTCCACCCTATGGGCCGAACTTACTGGTAGTCCAGAAGTCGCCACCATATTGGGTTAAAGTCCTAATAAACGGGTCGTGTTACTGGTAATCCAGAACCTTCATCCGTGTACAGGCACCCAATAAGCGGGTCGTGTTACTGGTAGTCCAGAACCTTCATCCGTGTACGGGCTTAAAAGACTCAGATGGGATGATGCTTACTGGTAATCCAGAAGCCTTCACCATCCTGGGACCTTCAACCCTTATGAGGCTGAACTTACTGGTAATCCAGAAGTCGCCATATTGGGTTAAAGTCCTAATAAGCGGGTCGTGTTACTGGTAATCCAGAACCTTCATCCGTGTACAGGCACCTAATAAACGGGTCGCGTTACTGGTAATCCAGAACCTTCATCCGTGTACGGGGGAAAAAACTTAGATGTGATGATGCTACTGGTAATCCAGAAGCCTTCACCATCTTAAAATCAATAACCTTATGGGCCGAACTTCATGGAAGTCGCCACCATACGGGAAGAAAAGAACTGGTTTGGTTGGGGTTATTGGTAATCCAAGAGCCGCCATCATACTGGGGGCTTTCGCATCCTTTCTTACGTCTTTACAAGTTTGACAAAACTTTCTTGAGATTTATTGCCTTTGCGAGTCTTACGATTTTTATGAACTGTTCTAAAAGTTCGTATTTGGCCAAGAGCCGCCAGTTTATTGCGCTGTTTACAGCATGTTTATGCAAGTTTGCTGGTTATAAGCCGCCATGACTAATTAGTTTTTGGTTAAATACTTGTTTCAAATGATGCATACCTCTTATCAAAGTATTATGATTATCTTGATATTTGGCTAAGAGCCGCCAGCGTCCACGAAGGATTCAATTTCTTTCAGAAGCAGCCAGAGTAATTTTTTATAAGGAAGCTTCATGCCAAGGTATTAGGCTTGCTTCCCAAGGAAGCCAGTGTGCATTTAAAAGCAAGAGGCCAAGATCTTTCTAATGTCTATTACAAAAGGCCACTAGAGGGAATTTCAGAATCATGGTTCAGATCATATATTACAAGAGGTTCGGCAGCTGGCGACTTTCAAGGTTCCAGCTTTACTCCTGGGTCTTGTCGCCTCCGGCTCGGTCCGCGTCTGCTGAAGGATTTATCTGGTCATGATCAGCATCCCAGTCAACGTCGGCAAAAGCCTCGAAGATCTCTTCAGCGTCTATAAGGTTTGAAGAGTCAATAGCAGGAGCGAATTCGTCCTTACGGCCTTTAGGAGATAATGTGAGAGGCGGCAGAGGGTCGAGTTTTTCCTTCTTTCCATCTTCGCCATAAGACGGTTGAACTCTTGCAAGCTTTATTTCTTTCACCAACAGACTTGCGGGGATGAAAGTTTCTTTCCTCAGAGCGTTGTAAGTCGCCTGATCGATCTTTTTCCCTTTGTAAGTTTCGGGAAAGCCGCCAACAAGAGTCTGCAGCTCCAAGTCCTCATAATGAGCTTTTGCGCGGGCCATAGTGTGCATCGTGGCGATACGGGCGCTGGATTCCTTCACAAACTTCAGTTGAGCAGGAAGAGTTGACAAGGCCTCCTGAACTCCCTTTATGGCGGAAGGTTTTTCCTTCCCATAAAAAGCAGCATGGATTGCGCGACGGCTTCCAGTATAAAGTTGCTCGAGGAAAGTATAAGCTGCTTTGAGCTGTGTGGCTGGATCCTTCTCCAGCTTATTGCTTCTGGGACCTGCAAAAAAAACGTCAGAATTTAAAAATTATTTAGGAGACTTGTGTAAAAAGCTTCAGGAAATCTGGCGGCTTACCGAAGATTGCATGGCTCATTTGACGGATGTGAAGTTTAAGGCCGCCGAGCTCTGCAGAGATAGGCAGAAGGCGTTTTTCAGCTTCTTCGGCGCGTTGAACAAGAAGCTGTTTCTCTTTCGCATGTTCAGAGGTCAGGGTGACCAACTTGGCGGCTGCCTCAGACGCAGCTTTTTCTAAGGATGTAACCCGCTCTTCTGCGGCGGCTCTCATTTCCTGTTCAGATTTCAGTTTCCTCTGAGAGTCGGCCAGCTGGGTCTCTAATGAAGACAATTGAGCCTAAAAGAAAAAGGAAGGATCAAATTACTTATGCAGATAAAGTTCCATACCGATTACAAGTAATCCACATGGCACTTGGGGGCTAATGCAAACCCGAAGTTTTTACAAAGAAATTTTTTCTGAAACCCATGAGGTTCTTTTAACTACATGTGGTTCTTTGATCTAAGACCCGGCTGTTTCAAGAAGACAGCCGGCTCTTGGGGACTACATGTGGTTCTTTGCTCTAGTTAAAACACATGTGGTTCTTTGTTCTAAGACCCGGCTGTTTCAAGAAGACAGCCGGTTCTTGGGGACTACATGTGGTTCTTTGCTGTATTTAAAACGCATGTGGTTCTTTGCTTTAAGACCCGGTTGTTTCAAGAAGACAGCCGGTTCTTGGGGACTACATGTGTACATTTACGCATTTTTAAAATATAAATTGGTAAACCTCCATAAAACTATGAAATCAGTAATATGCAGGTTTGGGCGACTAATAAGGATTATGAATAAAAATGATGTTTATCTCACCTTTGGTTTATTAACCAAGGTTTTGGCGATCTCCTGACTCTCAAATAATCGAGTCTGAAGAGCTTCATGAAGGCCATCTAAATCAGCATTCTCTAAGGAGGAGAGGTTTAACTTGTCTTTCCCTTGAGAAGACATGGCTTCAAGGGAAGATTTGCCCAAAGCCGCCGGCGAGTCTGCGACGGTGGCAATAGCAACAGCAACAGTACCCTCCTCAATATTGTGCGAGGGCGGAATAACAGCGGCTTCTGAAAGTCGCACTTCCTGAATCGGTGAAGATATCGTTGCATCCGGCTGTTGGTCGATGTTATCAGCCGGTGCTTCCATCTCTGGCTCTAAAGATACCTGAGTTTCTGGAGGGTCATTGGTTATTTCTTCAGAGTCCTTGGCTGGGTCTCCGGAGCCCACCGGAGGTGAAGAGGAAGTTGAGGGCTTTAGTCTCTTGGAGGTAACTCTGCATATTATTGAGATTTTAAATAAACTGATAGCTTTGAGATCACACAAGGGTGTGATAATAAGAGCGATCATAATCTTACCCTGGTTTGATAACGAAATCCTCTGGCGACTCTGAGGCGTCATCAGAGGAAGATGAAACCTGATAGTCCGAATCAGAGGGATTAAGCGGATGTTTAAACAAACCAGCTTTAGGGAGCAGAGGTGTTGGATGGAGAAGCACCTCACGCGGGCGCTTATGAGAGTCGCTTTTATTAACGACAAAACCGCTGGCGCCAGTGTTAGAGCCGCCACAATCAGATTGGAGAAAGGCGGCATGCTGAATTGTTTTTAACTAATAGTTGGGATCCAGGCGAGCAAAAGGATGTGAGAAAGGATATTTCCTCACAGTAATTCTGGGTTTCCTAGAAAAATGATTGTTGAACGGAGTGGAAGTTACCTCAGTTTCTCCCTGTTCGTCTTCTTCTTCTTCACCCTGGAAGGTGTCAAGGTAAAATTATTAAGCATAAGCCGCTAATGAAAAGGAAAAAGGTGGGTGTAAATTATGAACTTGCCGATGTTTCATCTTTGGAGGATTCTAAGACAGCAGGATCCGCGTCCAAAGGGTTGATGGTCTCCTTCTTTTTCTTTCCTCCTCGAGAGCCGGCCTGTTTGCCCGGCTTCTGGCCTTTGGGTTCTTTTTCTTTCACCTGTGGCCGAGCTTCCCAAAAGGGATCATCATCCTGAAAGTCGCAAGGGGTAAGCCTCAAGAATGTAAACAATAAAACAGAAGCCTAAAGGAGATTTGCTTACAGCCGGTGGTGGATTGGCTTCAGTGAAGGGCTTCAGAGAAAACTCGCCAGTATAGTCGCCGGGTAAGTTGACGATTATCCTCATCTGTTTCACCACGTCTGACACAGGAGCAGGCGTATTATTATACCTCTGAGGATCTTCTAAACCGGAGTATTCATACATCAGCCGGTCTCGAAGGCTCAATGGCTGGATCCTCCAGGAAAGCCAGCAAAGGATCAAGTCAGCTCCTGTAAGACCATTGGCCATCAAAGCGGCTATCTTGTCCATCAGAGGCTGAAGCTGGATCCGTTCTGTTTCTGTGGGCCTGGGAGGATATTCTTTTTTATGATCCAGGCGGTCAGGTCTAAAACCCGGCAATGGGTGTTGCCCTTCAGGCACCTTGGTCTTCACGTAAAACCAAGTCTCCGGCATGCCCTTTGGGTGGCTCAAGAGCTCAGCACTAGGAAAATAAGTAAACCGCCGTCTCTGAAAGGATATGCCGCCAAGCTCTTGATGGCGGCCTCCGGCGACTTCAGTTTGCTTGTTCACATAGAATAAATTTCGGAATAACAAGATCGTTGGCTCTATCCGGAGATAAGCTTCACAAACTACTACGAAAGAGCTTATATTAACAATAGAGTTGGAGCCAAGGTCTTGAGGATGCAGACCATAGAAGTGTAAAAGGTCTCGGAAAAATTTAGAGCCGGGTGGATCAAACCCTCTCTCAATGTGATTGGTAAAAATAATGACTTCCCCCTCCTTCGGCTTGGGAGGACAGTCCTTCTTGGAGACCCGGCAGTTTTTTGTTTTGGATAGGAGACCGTTGTCTATGAGTCTTGTGACATGTTTGGTGGTAACCGCGGAGCGGACCCAGTTGCATTCTATTGCTTTCTTTGTCATCCTAGTAAATGGGGAGAAGGATTAAGTCAGCGGCTTTCATAAGTCGAAAAAGAAAAAATTATTAAAGCAAGGATGGCGACTTTCCTTAAGCCGCCACGAGTGAAGGATGTTCAGCACAAGTGAAAATTTCGCTAAGTGTGTAACAACAGATTTCTGCCAACGCGGTAAAATTTTTGGATCAAACAGCTCTATAAAATAAGGAAAAAAGCAGTTCTTGCTACTGTTTGTTAAGCCGCGGCAGGTTTTTACAGATGGGGTTTCTCAGATCTATCTTGATACAAGATTTAATTCCTGATCATTGGAGGGATAGCAACGGCGCCATTTCCATGATGTAAGAGTACCAAGGTGCGGCCGGCGACAGTAGCCGCGGAGAGGCCGAGGCGGAGCTCGAGCCCGACAATGGCGGAACCCTAAGAAGGGTGAGAAGAACTGGGAATACCTGGATCGGATGGCCGCGCGGCGCGGTTGCATACAGGTGACGGCGGTGCGTCGGGACTGTTTCTCCTTCCGATGGCCGGCGAGCTCGAAGGTGTGTCGCGAGGAGGCGTAAGCTCGGGCGGCAGGAGGAAGAAGATGGAGAAAATGAGGAAAAGGACCTGAAAAGGGTATTTATAAGGGGGCGAGACACCGAAGGGTCGGGGCGAGATTTAAGGATCTACAGTAATCCGACGCCCCGATTTCGCGCCTAATGAATTCATTTGAGATATTGGTGATGTCATGGAAAGATTCGTTCTGGAGATTCGGTGACGTCACAAGAAGAGCAGGACTGAAGGAAAGGCAGTTGAAATATTCAGAAGAGGCGGGTTCTGCTGAAGACTCGCCAAAATATCAAGGTTAAGTTTGAAAAGGACGAGGTTGTCTGGAACCAGTTCAAGCCAACCTGAGGGCTAATGTCAGGGAAATATCTTTGGGTGAAACTCGCCCGTTCAGGGCCGGGTCTCGAGGAGTAAAACCATGAAGGGCCAGGTGGGCCATAGTGTCTTCTATGGAGGCCCAGAAGGAGAGCCGCCCATTGAGGGGCCGGCCCAAGACCCGCCGAGAGAGGCGGTAAGTGCAAACCGCCTTAAGGTATAACTTAGGAAACAAGTAAGGGGAGTTGGGCTCGGATTGTTATCCCGGCCCGGACTCTTATGTGAGCCCCGGGGCCCCGCCTGTATATAAAGGGGAGCCCCCGGGGATAGAAGGGGGGGGGGAATCTTTCGAGAGCTAGGGCTAGACAAGTCTCAAAACCCTTGTAATCAAGATCTTCAAATACATCTAGCAGGAGTAGGCTTTACCTCCTCGAGAGGGGCCGAACCTGGGTAAATCTTGCCTTCTGTGTTCCTCGTTTGACCCCTTCGATCTGCTACTTACGCGATGGCTTCGAGATTAAGTCCTATGAGGACATCTGCCGTGAAAATACCACGACACCTCCCCTGGTGCTCCTTATAAAGGGGAGCCCAGGGGACAAGGGGTGGCCCACATGCCCACTGCACTATTGAGAGGACACAAGACGTGTGAACAGTGCCAGCCAGCCGTTTACAGTGTCAGCCGCTCATCTACAGTGCCCTACTGTAGAGCGTGGCCGTCTCGTCCGCGCAGTCCGACGGGACGTTGTTGTTGACTTCGCCAGATTCCAGCCGGACGGGCTCCACCCGGACGGCTCCACCCGGATGGCTCCACCCTGACAGCCTCTACCCGGATGGCCAGGTTCAGCCTCTACCCGGATGGCCAGGTTCAGCCTCTATCCGGATGGCCTCTACCCGGATAGCCAGGTCCGGGTGGCCAGCCGGACCGGACGCCGGGCGGCGAGCCGGCCGGGTTGCCAGGTCGCCAGGAGGCGAGCCGGACGGGACGTCGGGTGGCGAGCCGGCCGGGTTGCCAGGTCGCCAGGCGGCGAGCCGGACGGGACGCCGGGTGGCGAGCTGGACGGGACGCCGAGTGGCGAGCCGTCCGGGTTGCCAGGTCGCCAGGCGGCGAGCCGGACGGGACGCCGGGTGGCGAGCCGGCCGGGTTGCCAGGTCGCCAGGCGGCGAGCCGGACGGGACGCCGAGTCGCCAGGGGACGCTTCCCTGGCAAAGTTTTGAAGTGTCGTTTCGCCGTCTTGGGACTACCCGAGGGTCATCCCCAAAACAATCTCTATAAGATTTAATCCTTACAAATAACCGCTAAGAGGATTGACAACCCTCTTATTTGCGTTGGGTGCAAGTGTTTGCTCTTGTGTGTGCAAGTGCGCTTAACGGAATTTTGCTTGGTTCTCCTACTGGATTGATAACATTGGTTCTTAACTGAGGGAAATACTTATCTCTACTATACTGCATCATCCTCTCCTCTTCGGGGAAATACCAACGCAGTCTACCCTTGCATCAGTCATTGCAAGAAACCTTGCACTGTCCTCAACATTGGGTCCCCTGAGATATTCATCTACCAAGACCTTGATCACACACCTTGTAAACTCCCTCACATTCTTCAGGGTGGTGTCTTCCCCAATGCATGGGTATTCATCAACATAGTCGGTAGGGACACCATTTGTGATCACTAACATAGCCATTGTGGCCTTCTGCAAAGCACCACACCGAAGTTTCCTAGTTGCATTCCACCGCCGTGTGAAGTAACTATTGTTATATTCCCTGGCCTTGACAATCTGAGTGAATATCCCCCAAGACATCCTAACGGGTTGTCTGAAGAGATGCGAAGGGTACACTGGGGTTATGCAAAGTAGTTACGCTAAAGATGAGTAACATCATCTTTAGAAATATCATAGAAACGATAGTAAAATTACAGTTTAAGCATGCAACATTTATGTTTTTTTTGCGGCTGGCATTTATGTTTGTGAAAGGTACATGAATAAGTACTGATATTGAACTATAATAACTGCACGCGTTCTAGGAATATGAACAGGCTGAAGGGCTCCTGTGCGTAGCCGCCTCCTCCCCTAAGGAAAAACCTAGGGTTTCTTTGCCTCCCGCCGGCGCCGGCGCTGGTCCGCCTCGTCTCCGGTGGCCTTAGTGCCATGGCGGTGCGGTGGATCCCGGCCCTTGCCGGCGGGAGGGCTCTGTTTTCAGATGTTCCTCCGAGTTTTGTTAGGGTTTGTGTCCTGCTCAGGAAGATGAGACGGCGGCGGCTTCCTGAAGATGGAATAAGGTTCTCCCCGCCTAGCCCCCGTCCCGGTGGTGTGTCTAGCATCGCCGGTGGGCGTGTGGAGGTGTGTCTCCGGCGGATCTGTCCATGGTGGATTTGCTCGGATCTGGTCGTAGTTCGTCTACGTTCCTGTGTTTTCAGGTTGGATCCTTTCGATCTACGCTACCCTTCATCGGTGGCGGTTGTTGTTCTGCTGCTTTGGTCCTATGGGGCCTTAGCACGACGACTTCCCGACTGTCTACTACAACAAGTTTTTTCGGCTCCGGCGAGGGAGGGGCGATGACGGCGGCGCGCCTTCGGCTCGCCTCAGTGCTTGTAGTCGTCGCTAGGTGGCTTCGGATCTGGATGTAATTTTTCTTATTTCTGGCGTTCGTTGTACCGCCATGATTGAAGATGAATGAGAAAAGTCCACATTTCAACCCCGAACTAACCACTCGGTTTGATTTACATCCCTCGTCTTCGATACCGGTCATATTCCACCCTCAACTTACCACAAAGTTCAAAACACACCCCTGGTCTCGTTTTTGATCCGATCAACCGGTTTTGACCGAAGTCAAAGCTGACTGGACGTTGACTGAGCAGCCAACTCACGCACCCATCTGAACCTACCCCTCTCTCTGTCCTCACTCATCTCTCCCAGTTCCCATTCAGCCGCCATTGCCTCCCGCTGCGCCCCCCACTCCGATTCACCGCCACGCCCAGCCCACCTCCGACCCCAGCGACCCCCTACTGCAGCTCGCCCCGCCCAGTAGTGTTGCTGCTTGTCCCCGCCACCCACGAACTGCATGCAGGCGGCTGATGTATGGCAAGGTGAGCGGCCAGCAGAAAGCTCTTTTTACCGGTGCTGGTAGCTACCGGCGAACCATCCACCGTTCAGATGCTTTGCGATCTGTGTTTAAGTGGGACCCATTGATATGTATAACCATGTATTGTCGCAGTTAATCTTTTGTATATAATCAAATCAATGTCAGATGAATAGGGCCCATGTCAGGAGAGGCAGTACTTTTTGCAGTGGGATGTACGCATGCATGCAGCATCTCTCCTCTCTCTCTCTCTCAAACAAATCCATGCAAACATTGACCAATGTTTTGAGTGCTTGCCAAGTTTCATAAGTATTTGAATTGAGCGACTGTAATGTGTTTTCTGAAATGAGTGAAATAAGTTATTTGAAAAAAGTGAAATATATCTTTTTGGTGTGAAACGACTTTTTCATTGTTTGAAACTGATATTTCTGTTGAGTGAAATACGTTTCAATATTTTTTTCGTAAATACGAAGTGAAATTAGTTTTTGAGATATATTTTGTAATGAGTGAAATCGGTTTTCCAAATCAGTGAAATGTGCTTTTTCGAAATTGTGAAATACTTATTTTGGAATGAGTGAAATTATATTCTTTGAAATGAGTGAAACAGTTTGAAAATTAGTTAAATTAGTTTTTTAAAATGAGTGAAATCATTTTTTTGCAATTAGTGAAATTGTTTTTCAAAACGAGTGAAATATATGGTTTAAAATAAGTGAAACTAGTGTTTAAAAATAACTGAAATTAGTTTTTTTAATGACTGAAATTAGTTTTTTGAAATTAGTGACACAATCGAAATATTTTTTATGAAATACGAAAACAGTCTTATGTTTTATGAAAGTGATTGCTAAGATAATTGAAATATGTAAAATAAAAAGAGTTCATATATATCCAAGATTGATCTTGTTTTGAAGGCCTTGTCACCACAAATTCGAATATATAAATTTTTTCAAAAATGAACATTTGGTTCAAAAGATATCAAGCATTCAAAATATGAGGATGAAATAAAATGCATGCCATTATGTGGGGAGAAACAATGCATGCATGCGCTGGTCACTCTCCACTCATGGACGGACGTACTCTCCTCTCTCTCTCTCTTCTGGCAAAAGGCTGACATGGTCAGCATGTATTCCTGAGTATCGCTGTTGGAAAGAATTCTCTTGTTTACTAGATGATACCCCGCGCGTTGCTGCGGGAACTCTTAAGTCATATGCACATGATAATACATACATTGAATAACTTTGTTTACAGAGTAGATATATGATCTTAAATGAAAATATATTGCAATGGACACAATAATTGAAATATAACTATGAAGATAGCAAAATGTGAATTTTGTGAGCTGGTTTTTTACTAATATAGTGATATGGCATAAGTAGTCTCATATGACTTGCATAAATATATGTGTATATAAAGACAATAAGAACGGGGATTCTGAAATGAAGACGCTATGAAAGGTTACTAATATAGTGATACGACATAAGTAGTCTCATAGTTATTGTGTATTTTGTGGGACTCTGGTTGTAAATCATGCTTCAAATCCGCTTGGTTAAAATATGAACAAAGAATAACCATTGTGATAGTTTGCTTGACCTGACAGTGAGTAATAGAGCTCCAGTATCAACAGTAAGAAGAAAACCAATCAGAGTCACCGGAGCAAAAGAGTACCAATTCCTTTTCTCCCAACTAAAAAAAAAATCCTTTTTTGGCAACCAAAAAAAACTTCCTTTTCTCGTTCTTTTTGGAGCAAGTACCATTTCTTCTTGTCTCAAAGCACTGAATTGAAAAGAGCATGATAACTTACATAGATAAGCACGGCGATCCAAATTGTCCATGTAGTTAAAAATGACAATCAGATGCAAGAAACAAATCAATAATTATGGAGGGTGCTCTTTTTACATACTCAGTTACGCGATGGATTTTTCATCTAAAGCTACCAAGGTAAAAAACATTGGACGATGGAGCTCCCTGAAGAACATCCATTAAAATGACTCCTTAATTAATGCAAGTTGGTAAGAATATGATATAATATTGTGGATTCCATTTATTATTTTAACAGAAATTTGGTAAGTACATAAGCTAATTGTATCACATACTTCCGAGCACTTTACCCTCTTTGAACTGCATTTGACAACCATACATGATAAAGAAACACAACACTATTATGCAAACCGGTTTGCTGCTAATATTTTTCTTACCAGAAAGTGTCAGGGCCTAGACTGTATGAATGTCAGCTCGTGTGATGTTCTGTGACGTGTTGTCTTATGAAAGATAATGATGCCATGAAAACCGTCCCATGTTCTGCACACAACAAAGAAGAAGATATTATCAGAGGGATTGTTGGCTGTTACAAAGATGTTATGTTCTTGTGTTTGTTATGAAGAGTAGAGTGCACACTTTGCTCTTATTGCCCATGTGACATCTGCAAGTGTGCACTCAGAATTTTGCACCTCATGCAAGCATCAAAGATCAAAATTAAGTGTTGAACGATGCGAAACTGATGCCTACACGGGTTAAAACAGTGGCAATGTACGGTGTTTTTCCGCTGTTTACTGAGCATGGCTAGTCATGAAAGCCACTGTAATTTTTTTACAGGGAACCGATTGGCTAGGATAGGCTTGTCTTCATATATCCTGAAGAATATTTCAACATGATGAAAGTACCCTCTGTAGCTTCTTTCTTTTTAGATCAAAGAGCTTTCTCACACATTGAGACATGTATACAATCATGAAGATGCATAACAACAGTTTGGGACTAAGTTTGTACAGGCTTCTCCCTACTACTACATGCACTGAGAAAAGAAGAAATCTGCTTTGAATAAAACTGTCACCTAAAGTTCAGTCAGCTGCGGAGCTGCATGAGCGTTACAACTTACAACCGAGGCAAGATGGCAGGAGCGATGGAGACGTGGACGCGATCTGACAGGAGGCATGGAGATGTGGGAGCGGCAGTGACGACCTGCGCCGCACACAATATAGCTTTGATCAATCAGGGATAGCTCTATTCAGAAAAATATTCAGGGAAGTTGGAGATACCAGGAGTCCATGGCGCCCGTCCTCCATCGCGTTGACCAAATTGACAATTCCGGTGACTTGACGTCGCTACTCACAAGATGCTCGGATGCGCCGCTGGGACCTGTAGTGTGGTGGTAGCGCGGCGACCTCCATAGTACGCACAGTAAGGACAGCAGTCCCGCTTCCATTGTTCTGCACCCAAAAGACAGGATGCCGGGGAAGCCAGAGGCAGAGGTTCTAGAGACCTAGGGGATGGAGTCGGGCCTGGGTCATCCACCATCGAGTGGGGCGGCGCAGGCTTGTATTAGTTGCTGCCCATCTTCCATGGAGGTATATATTGGAGGAAGATGAGATGTGCAGAGGAAAACGATACGCCTCAAGTTTTTAGGACTCGTCGGTTAGGAAGAGGAAACGATTGCTTACTAAAGATTAATTAACTCTTGGTGGCTGGAGCATCACCGTAAAACCAAATGACTGAGAAAAGAATGCAGACCTCTAAAACAAGGGCTGATGTGTCATGTAACGCCTACAACAATTCTGATGACTAATGATTTGTTGATATTTTTTCTGCTGAGGTGGAGGCTGCATGTTGAGAGAACGTTGATGTGGCATCATGCTGATGTGGATAGTGTGCATGTAGAGAGAATTGGTAGTAGTGGGGATCAACTTTTTAAGAATGTAAAATACCTGACCAGCTGCACCAATCTTGATGAATTTAATGAACGATGGATTGTCCATCGGTAGATACCGGTTCCGATAAATTTACTTATTCGGAGCGGCCAGGAACTGCATGGCCTGGCATGTCCAATGCATGGGCGCTTAAAAAAAATATAATAATCATGTAGCAGCGGCGTTAGCGCCTTGGCCTCCAACGCTAATGACGAGATACAGACGCTTATACAGCACACTTCGACTCCTAACACGGAAGGAAAAAAAAATAGCGCCCGGCGCGAGAAGTTGCGTCGACGCAAGGACGAATCCCGGGCTAGGCTGGGAAATTGAGCGTAACGGCCGGGGATTTGACCCATTGTAGATGCCCTAAGGCGTGAAGCCATGTGCGTCTTCTCCGTGGCCGAGGACGTACTACTATAGCAAGGTAGCCGCCAACATCGAGAACCACTGTCGACAAGCCTAGAAGCGCCGCCATCGCTCAGGAAGCAGTGCGGGGGCCCCTACTCTGTCGCTCTCTTGTGACCCCACTGACCCAGCGGCGCGATGGCCTCCCGACAAGCACGACGACGACGGGCTCCGCGTTCATGCCAACTCACCTCTCTCCCGTGCTTGCAGTGCGCACCCACTGCGCTGCAGGCAGCGTCTACGCTGCACCGCGGTCGACCAAGATGCAACTTGTGCGCGGGTCATGGTGCTCGGCCTGTTCGGTGTCGTATGGCCGCAGGGACCTACTGCGGCATGCAGTTCGGAGGTGGCGGCGACCAATGCCTCGGGGACGGAAAGGGCGCGGGAAGCGGCGCCGCTCGCCTCTGGCGGCGGGGCCGGGTCAGGTGAGTGGCGCACGGGCGTGCTGCCTCCCGACAAGCAAAGTGAAAGTAGCTCGCCAGCAGCAACAGCAGGAACAACTCGCCTCGGGTTAGCAGCAACAGCAGCTTGGTCGCGGGTGCGGGTAAGGGGGAGAGAGGGACTGAGAAAAGAAAGAAGGGAAGCTCGCCTGGGGGCAGTGTGGCAGCGCTGCCGGTCGCTGGTCGCCGGTGGCGGATTTGGTGGCGGCCGCGGGTCTGGTGGGAGGGGCGTTCCAGGCGGCGACGGGGACTGGTGAGGACTCGGTGATAAAAGGAAGAGAGGGGGGGGGGGGGGGGGGGTAGGTTTAGATGCGTGCCTGAGGCAGCTGAGTCAGCGCCTAGTCAGCTTTGACTTCGGTCAAAACACCAGCCCTGAAACGAGACCAGGGTTGTCTTTTAATCTTGGTGGTAGGTTGAGGGTGCAATATGACCGGTTTCAAAGATAAATGTTGTAAATCAAACCGAGTAGTTAGTTCAGGGTTGAAAAGTAGACTTTTCTCAACATGAATAGATCGGAAGTTTTCTCGCAAAAAAAAATATTTATATTGAACTAAGACATATCAAATACTCCCTTTGTCCCATAATGTAAGACGTTTTTTGACACTGTACTATATTGATACCCCTAAAAAAATATAATATTGAACAACACGGTTGAAGAGATTGCGTGTCTTAAAGGTAGTAGACATTACAAATTCTTTATGTTGAGCCTTTTCATTTACTTAAGTGTTACGTAGTTATCTTGGGTGAAAATTTTCTCTGTAGATGTTATTCCATTTTATGCCCATTCCCCCCTCAAAAATGTAGTTCTAGTTCGCGGAGTTTCGGCGGCGACAATAGAGGAGAGGAGGGTGGAGGTCAGGCGCGGATCGGCCGGGAAGTCGCCGGTGCCGCACTCGTGGGGGATACGCGGCGGGCAGGGAGAAGGCGCCGTCGACTCGGGTAAGATGAACTGCAGCGGAAACTTTCAGTCCCATACTGCGAACTTTTTTTTTACTGCTAACTGACCTGGGAAATGACTGGCTTATGAACTTCGGCTCAGCCAGGGCTGTCACCAAGTAGAGTGAGTCAGTAGCGAGTAGAGAGTGTATACGCTAGATGACTAGGTATAGTTTTGTGCATAGGGTCTAGGGATCAAAATATTACTCAAGTACGAACAAATTGTTTCTTCCTTACCAGATTAAACATAAATAAACAAACAGTTGAAGTGATTCAATTTCTTTAAAAATAACTTCAAATAAATCATCAAAAAGTGGACAAACATTTTTAGAAAAGAGCGAACGGATACCAACTTAGGGAAATATGTCCACTTTTGAAAAAGAAATCATCAATTCCCCCATTAGTCTGTATATAATCGGTTCTGGTGCTGAAAATTCAATCGAAGTAGGCAATTAGTCGATGTACTCATCTATTCACTTAATTCAGTTTATCTCTATGAACATTTACTTGGGTATTTACCCGTTCTACTTCGAAAGTATTATGGATATGTGGCTCCCAATGCTGGAGCTTATATCCGTTTCAAATATTCAAAGCTCGCCATTCTCAATTTTAAATTATGCATTGATGGCTTGTTAGGTAGATCATGGTCAGACATTTCTGCTTGCCGCTTGTCCAGGCTTTAATATTTTCCTGGCTCCAGTACTGGACGTGAAGGATGTTCGTTCTGAGCCAGATTGAGCACAACCTGCCGATGCTTCCGCTCTTGCTGACTCGCCCTCTCGTCGACGCCGTCAAGGCCGAGCTCGAGAGGCTATTCCTGGATAAGGTAGTGTGAACTTGGTCACATTATCATCATTACATGGCAAGGTTTTTTTTCGCAGTACCGGAATTCTGTTCCACTTGATGGTTCTTAATTGTATTTCTCAATCTGTGTTTGGACTGGCACTTCAAGTGGTTGCAAATCTTGGGCTCTATGTATCCGTCTATGAAATTTTTGCCGCTGCTCGACGTACAAAGTAATTTGTGTTAGTTCAACCTTAATTCAAAGCTGCGACACTTATTTTGAATCGGAGGGAGTATCATTTTTGTCGTCCATTTATGTATTTTAAGGAATGTGAGATGTTATTACTCACTAATTATGTTGTTCAAGTATGTTTAAGTTCTTCTGTGCAGTTTCCCACTATTGCATTTAACCCCGGAGCCTTTCTTAGTAGTGCTTAGCATTTGATTCCTGTGCTTACATAGAGCTGAGACTTTTGGGATTGGTATGGTAAGTTTGTCACTTAGGTACTTAGTCTCGTAGACACTAAACTGTTTATACAACTGTTACGGTGATTGGCGATTTTAGGAGCCGTCCATCCACCCTAATCTGACGGTGGGAAAATAGGAGTTACGAGGAGTTACAAAACTAAAATTACGGGAAATTACATGTAACGGTGGGACCGTTACAAAATTTTAGTGGGACCAGTTAGTTTTTCCAAGGGTAGATCCGTCATTTACTTTGGAAAATTCCAAGGGTAGCTCCGGGATCAATTTCCCCACCTGCGTCTCTCACCCTACACACACCCTATCTCTCGACAACCCTCTCTCTGTCACCTAATCGCCGCCGCCGCCGCCCGGCTGTCTCGGCTGCCGGCGGCGTTCTCCGGCACCGCCGATGTATGGAATGAATCTGCCCCCATCTCTGTCTATCGTGCACTTCTGCCCCGCTACTTCTTCCCCACACGTGCCTGTGAGGCTAACCCTAGCCGTGCTCGTTCGCCGGTGCGTTGGCGTCGTGGCTGCCGGTGCGGCGCCCCAAATCATCAGCTCCGATATTCTGCCATGGATCCAGAGGAGGATACGGTGCTCTTCCTCGCCGTCGCCGTATCCTTCCTATCCACCCAGCAGCCAGTGTCGCCGGACTCCTCCTGCACGGTTCAGCTCCACCCCTTTCCTTCCCCTTTGTGTGACTCTGTTCCTTTTTTCTTGTTAGTTCATACATATGCCTATATTAGTTCATTTTCCCTCTCTCTCTCTCTCTCTGATCTGTGTGGAAATTTACTCACCCTCTGTATCAGTAGTCGTAATGTAGTACTAGTTGTTCTGGTTTTATTCCCTTTGAGAATGAACATGAACTGTAGTGTGTATGATCAATTGTTTCTTCAGCTGAGTGGCAATGCTTGGATACTGGTAGTAGATGATTGACAGATGAATAATTTTGTAATCAATAGTGGTTTTGGTTCTATGATGAATTACTCATGCTTTTCTTAGAACAAAGCTTCAAGGATAGATTGTGTGTGTGTGATTTATCTGGCGGAGGTTTCTTCATTCTCCATTTTGTTCTTCATTATGTAAATACTTTTTAAAATTTTGGAATTGCTATGTTGTGCACTTGCCGATACAAAATAATACTAAGACTAACATTTTAATTCATATAATTTGCACAACAGTTTCAGTTAACAAAGGTCACATCAGGTAGTTTCATGCAAAAAAGGATTATGTTTTAAAAGTTAGAAGGCTGTGGTATCTTGTATTTTCATGTGCTGCCTATATTTGCTTGCTTCATTCCAAGCTTATTTGTTCACATGCATGTTTTTTAATGTATCCTCTGAATCATGCGTGGAATACAAGGTGCTTTGATTGTTGCTTCTGCACTACAGATCATAGTTGGTTTCAGCGGACTTTGGCGTAATGTTGCCAGGTAGGAAGATGATCAATGGTTAATTATTATTTCTCAACTTAGTAGCTGCTCCAGAGTTACTGAAGCAAGAAGAGATCTAGCAGAAATAGTACATTTAACTTGTAATCTCTCACAAAGTTTTATTTACTGCTTCTGTTTCAGGTATCTTTGATAGCGCTAGTTGGCTTTGGACTTTATGAGATGGGTTTTCCATCGGTATGATGTGAGCATTTTGTCTGTACTAGATATTTGTGTACGCATACATACTCCTTATGTCTGAACTACAAATACACATGTTAATAAGTGTGTTGAGATTGGTCTGCCTGAACTAATCCTCTTGGTTAGCTTGTATTTCGCTTAGTGTCCCCAAGGTTCATCTCGGGATTGCTGATCCGCATGTGGATCTCGCATATACACTTGTTGCGTACATGTTGCATTGCATCAATTAATTGGCTAAATGCTATTTTGAATATAATTAGTTTTTCCTCGTCTAATTTTTTTGGTTTTCTTAAGTTTATACATGATAGTGTTGTGGAAGTAATATTTTTTATTTTTTGTCTATTCCAGGAAGAGTACCTACTGAGGTTACAGAACCGGATAGAAGTTCATTATGATAGTTCAAACAAAGAGCATCAGGTATTTGTTTTGCTTAATATTGCTGCCAAACTGTTCATATGGAGTGTAGTTTAGTAATTTGATGTCCCATATTTGTTCTGTTGTGAAGTCTCTGTTTGCTGTTTCTTGCTAAAAAAAAGTTCCTCAACTAATCTTTCAGTACAAGGTGACACTTCAGAATATTAACATAGTTACTGAAATTTGGTAGTGCTGTTTTCATGTTATTTTTTAACAATCTGGCGTCTTATTTTTGTAAGCTTTGATACAAGATGACACTTCATAAATTAGATCTAGTTATTTAGCTGTCATCTTATTTTTTGCTCTATCAGGAAGAACTGAAGGCCCTTTGGTGTGCTTCCTTTCCTTGAAGGCCCTTTGGTGTGCTTCCTTTCCTGGAACTGTGCTTTGGGGAATAATATCTGAACAATGGAAAGAGATGGGTTGGTAAGGAAAAGACCCATCTACAGATTTTAGGTATTAGATTTTTACTTCGTTGCAGTTACTATACTTTGTCTAAAAAAAGTTACTGTACATATGCATTTCCCTATCAGTATTCTGTAGCTAAACTAGTAAACTTGATATGTATGATTTTTCAAGAGTTGGCATCAAGAGGTGGAGGCTTCATCTCCTTGGAAAATTTGTTATTCTTGGCCAGGACCTATCCGGTGAGTGCATGTTGTTAATCTCCTTGAAACAGAACTCCTTTTTTTTCAAATTGCTTTACTGACCATGCTGTGTTCTTCAAAGAGTACTAAATGACAGGCAAGCTGGAACCAGCAGATACTTCTTCCAACAATTCTTCAATCTGCAGTCCATATTTTTGCTGATAACTATCCATCAGTTCTCAGTTTGCACAGAGGCTGAACTTCTTGTTTCAAATACTTGGAGAACGCTTGCGATCCAGTGGCAACTTGCAGGGCGTAAATAATGTACGTTATAATGTCACTGAAGGGAGTTCTACAATTCATATTGTATGTCATGGACGATGTCAGATTGTGCTCAATCCATTTCATGTAGTTTACTTTTATTTATTGCGAACATATGACATGTACAGTAAATTTCGGAGTCCGGACAGAAATCTAGGAACCAAATGATGTTTATTGAGCGAAAGAAATTGTATTATGGCATGTTTAAAGGGACTCAAATCTCTGCGCTGATGATCGAATTGAAGTGGTGTTTATTCAGACTAATGCTATCAACATACATGAGAACAGAGTTTCAGACTTGAGAGCAGTGAGCAAGGCATGCTCAGACAGGTACATCCCCTGAGCCTGAACTAGTCAAAGATGAATGCCCGAAGACAAGTTCCCAACTGCGGCGTGTTGATTTCTCCACTGACATGATGGTACATTCATGGGCTTTCTTTGGCTGCAAAGCAAAACAGTCAGCAAGATTTTACAGCTTTTCACTGGGATGAGGATGGATCGACCAGGTATTTAGTGATAAGTTTGGCTAGGGCCATGTGTGCATAACCATGGATGCTCTGCCAGCTGAGCAGAATGAATGTAACTTGTGTGCCTTCATACCAGGGAGATGACTTGTCAGTGGTAATCGTATAAGATGGGGGTGGGTTCTCAGTTTTTTCACCCAACAGCGATATGCCAGTTCGTGTCTCTATCTCCTGCAAAGTGGGATCGTGCGCTATTTTTTTTTTGAGAGAAGGATCGTGCACTATAGGTTGGCTAGCCCTTGATTTGGGCCGAATGTGTGTATATACATTGTTTTTTTTACTTGAAAAACCTGGACCCCTTTTTTTTACAGATTTAAAACTTATTATAAAATTCAATTGAAAATGTTCACTAATTTGAAATAATGTTCTTGAAAGAACGAACAAAAAAAAACCCGGACGAACCATAGTGGTAGTTGTGGACCCGGACGACCCGTAGCGATAGTTGTGGACCCGAATGACCCCTAATGATATATGTTAGTTCTGGATCTCGATGACCCCTAGTGGTAGTTGTGCGCATGGACGACCTATAGTGGTAGTTGCGATCCCAAACAACCCACAACTACCCACAGTGATAGTTGTAGGTTCAGACGACCGTAGTGGTATAACTGTACCCGGACGAGGTAGTTGTAGTTCCTCGATGACCCATAGTGTTAATTGCGGGTCTAGACAAGCGGTGTCTGGACAACCCACAATGCTAGTTGTGTGTCCGGACCACCCCTAGTGCTTCTTGTGCACAATATGACTCGCCCATTCCACAACTAGCACTACGGGTCGTCTAGACCCACAACTAGCACTACGGATCATTCGGGTCCACAACTACCACAACGGGCCGTCCAGACTCAACACTTCATCACGGGTCGTCTGGACTCACAACTACCACTACGGGTTGTCCGAACAACTAGCACTATGGGTCGTTCAGGCCCACAACTACCACAACGGGCCGTCAGGACCCACAACTAGCACTATGGGTCGTCCATACCCACTACTGGCACTTGTTATCCAGGTCCACAACTAGAACTACGTGTCGTCCGGGTCCACAACTACCACTACGGATCATCTGGACTCACGACTAGCACTAGGTCATCCAGGTCCACACGTATCACTTCGTGTCATCCGGGTCCACAACTACCACTACGGATCGTCTCGACCCACAACTAGCACTATGGGCCATCGGGTCTACAAGTATCACTATGGGTCGTCCGGACCCACAACTACCACTAGAGGTCGTCCGAATCATCTGGTATCGGTTCCACAATGGGTCGTTCGGTTCCACAATTAGCTAGAGTTATTTGTTATTGGTGATCTTTTCGTTTGGTATCATCTGTTCCTCCTCTAGTCCACCCACACTGCCAACTACGGCCACCTCTTTACGTTGGCAATAACCAAGATATTAAAATCTGAGATGTTGAGTATGGTGCCAAGAATGAGAATTCAGTGTTGGCGATCAAATATGTTAAGAACCAGGATGAAGTTGAATGGCTCTTTAGTAGGCCTTGAGTTTTCGTTCCAATTCAAGTTTGAGAACTGATATTTTGTTCCGAATAATGTTTATCATTTATTTCCAACAAAAAATTGCTTCGTTTATGACAAAAAAATGTGAGGCTTCTTGGGGCACCCGGGGCGTCTGTGGCCAACAAGGAACACACGCACATACACAGGTTCAACTAACTTGGCATGAATCCATACCCAAGCGAGCTGTGAAAAGAAAGCCTCCAGGCACGCCTACATCAGGTTCAGATCAGTGGATAGAATGCAAAAATTTGGCCAAAAAGCGCCGCGATAGAATTAGTAAAACGATCGTGCGATCGGGTGAAAAATGGTGCCATGGGACGAGCCTTGCGCATCACTGCTGTTTTTTAAGGTCTTCAAGGCGGTGTTCTTGCAAATCGGCCTCAGGTTCTTCACCACCAGCCATTGCCTGAATGGAAGTCGTGCCCGCACTGAAGCGTCCCCAGATTGTCTCCATCTCATAGTCTTCCTGAATAAACAGGGAGAATCAAGGTAATTAAGAGAACTTACGTAATAACTAAGAAACACAAGCATCCTAGGTATGATGTTGAATAAAAAGGCATCCTAGGAAGTTTGATCGAGAATGGCTTGCAATAGCAAATATTTCAAATCTATGTTCGGCAAAACTAAAATGCAAACCCGACATGAAAAGTCGTGAGCATAGTTGACAAAAACACTCAATACTGAATTTCAGACAGAAGTTACAACCAGAAGTTCAATGCTTAGTATATTGTCCAGTACTCCAAAATATCTCTTTCGAATCTAAAATGATGCATGGATGTAAGTAGCAAGCAAGTCTGAGGATTTACTAGGACAGATTTCATGTTACAAAGACATACTAGAAAAAATTGGACAAGTTTAATGAAGATCCAATTATGCACTACTCATTTTACATGTCTTTGTGACACAAAGTCACTTGGTTTAATTGACCTAACCTATTCAAAACTGATTGCACATACTTACATAAAAACTCACGCCGATGTTTCCAAGTTAAAACTAGTTGAAGGTAGTGGCAATAGCTCCACGACGAGAATTTCCTTTGCTTTAGGAACTTCATCACATCTTCCTCGTTGAGGCCAGTGCTAACATTTCCTATCTTTCCTCCAGTGCTAATAGCTCCTGAAAGATGAGTAGAGCACAACTATCTTGAATATGTTTGGTTTGGATGAAGATTCAGGTAATGCCTCACTAAATGAAACTGACCTCATAAGACATAGTGTCTATATAAAGACGCATTTCCCTGTGTCTATCATTCAATCTCGACACCGCCGTAGAAAATAGACTGCTTCAAGAACAGAAATATATGCAAACAAAGTAAATCCCAAAAATATTAGCAAAGATAAAGGCAGCAAATACTACACCCTCTGTTCCTAAATATAAGACGTTTTGGCAGTTCAATTTAAACTGCCAAAACGTCTTATATCTAAAGACAAAGGCAGTAAATTTGTATATGATTCAAATAATGTTCACTCTGCAGGTTGTACAATTCAAACCGAATTGGTTGCCTCGTCTAAGAACATTATTTTGATTATACACAACCTTCCGGCCGGCCGACTACATGCATTGGTCTACTACTTAATCATGGTGTCAGACTTAGCAACTGAGGCTCCGGCTGCTTGCATACAGATAGGAGAAAAAATTACAATGCTGCTCCAGCCCAACCAACGGCACTAGCACTGCTCCAGCGAACACATCCACTAATGAATTGATGCATGATCTGCTATGGTAATTTCTGATTCAAGTTGCAGCTACAGCACTACCACTAACGAGATCGGGGAATGGGGGACAGGAAGAGAGGGCTGGACCTTGAGGGCCGGGCGGTAGAGATCCTCCCGCCGGAGGCAGCGGACGCAGACGCCGACCTCCCACTTGAAGGCGCACTTGCGGCTGTCGAGGAAGCCGTCCACCCCCTCCCGCCCGCCTTCGGCGTCGACCACCGTCCGAACAGCCGCCGGCCGGTACAGCGCCTCCTCTAGGTCCTTCGCCCTGAGATGGAGGGGGAGGATGGGTTGGAGACGCCGACGACGGTGACGTGGCGGGGGATCCGAGGCGCCGGACCAGATTCGATGGGAAGAAAGACCTACGAAGCTTCGCTTGGCCAAAGAACGGACGAAGCCAAAGGAAATTAGCCAATTATATGTACTGATGATTTACTATTATAACCTTATTACAAAAATTTAATACTTTAAATTATTTGGAGAGATCTAACGGCCCGAAAAATTCTGAGGTGGAGTTACATGAAAGTACAAGTCGTAACTCTCCAATCACCGTAAAAGAGCTCGTTTATACATAGATCGCTGGCTGGTTATGCTTGCTGGTAGTTTGTAATAGGACGAACCATGTGATTTTTCTATAAGAAATCGGAGAGGGAGGCCTTTCTTTTGCTCATTTTTTTTTACTAATGTACATTTATAATTTACCAGACCCCGCTTGAAATTGTGGAATCGTATTATGACATCAAGTGGGTATTTTAAGCGACAAGAGTCAATGTTAGTGTTTTTTAAAACCTTTTCTGCTTTTTATATGTTTTTGATAGTTGACTGTCATGATTTTGGTTGAATAGATTTGCATTGTACCTATTTTTTAAGACCTTTTTGCCCGACTAACGTTAATTCCTGGGTCCGCCACTGGGAAAATTGATATCAGATCAAGATATACTCTCGTACGTGGATCATTTGTTAGATACAGCCATACCCGGCCAATGTAGATAGCTAGCAGCCATCCACTGTAAACCATGGCAGATCATTGAACTACTCATGGGCAGATTCGACAATCTTGATGTTTCCGTAATACTGTTCATGGGTTATAGACAGTGTCCTCCCACTGTACGGTCATCTCGGACGGGGCATCGCTAAGAGCATCTACAACTGGACTTGGCAAATCCAGTCCCTCAAACACCTATGGACGCGCCGCGGACACTGACCGGTCACGTCTTAAATTTCTCTTCTCATAACCGGACACTGACCGGGCACATCTTAAATCCATACAAACTCATGCAACTACGTACTACGTTAGGACATGCTATCGGACTACCAAAATTGGCATGTTTAACCTACTTACTAGCTATGGAGAAGATCATCCACGACTGCCCTTGCCCTTCCCGGCGCCCTTGCCGTCCTTCTCGTGGAAGTAGCGGCCGAAGACGCAATATGGATCGAGCCGGATCTGCTCGTCGCCGAAGCTGTCCGACCCGTCGCTGTCCTCCTCCTCCTTGGGGGGCAGTCCGGCCATGGCACGGACTGGCCGATTCTCCTCTCGGGCGAGGGCGCGCGTGTTCCTCCGCTGCCGCATCTTTACAATGCGGGCGCGGACGGCTTCCTCCTCTGCGGCAGTGCGCGCCGCCGCCGCCATGTCGGCAGCGAGTCGGGCCTCGACGGCCCTCATCCTCTCCTTCCCACGGCGGGCACACCGGCCCCGGTAGGACTCGTACTCCGGAGGACCGGTGATGGGGAAAGGGAGATTGGAAGGCTCCCGGGAGGATCCGAGCGCCCGATGCGCCGATGCAATGGACTCGCGCCAGACAGATCCCGCCATCAGTTGGACGTTGTCCTCCCGGGAGCGGCGGAGTGCAATGCGGACGGCCATTGCCTCCTCCAAACCACATGGGACGACACCCCAGTCGACGGATCTGTATTGGTCATCGTTGGATCCGCTGCCCGCCATCCCGGAGAAGGCCGGAGATCGTCGGACGGGAGCTTGGGTGGCGGAGGGGAGTGGAAAGGAGTGGAGTGAAGTGGTTAGGGTTTGGTTCGGCAGGCGAATGGGGAGGAATATATGTGGGGTCGGGTGGGCCACCGTGGGCCGAGACCGACGTGACAGACGCGTCTGGGCGTGCCCGGTTTCCCCATATCCACCCCAGATTTGGGCTGGATATTAGGGGTGCCGGTCAGCCCGGATGTTTGAGATCCGTTTGAGGCGTCTGTCTGGGTTGCTTTTTTGTGACCGGTCAATGACCGGGCCGACCGCCCGGACGTTTGAGACGGATTTAGGGTGCCCAACTGTAGAGAAGTGATGCTCCCAACCATGTGTACCATCACTAACTCGCTGTAGTGCTGCACGATGCCGGGCAAGAGTCTCTTTCACGCACTCTTGTTTTGCATACTATCTTTTTCTTTCACGTACGCAAGAAAATTAAGCCCATTAAGGCCGAAAGAAGGGGCGAGCAGCCAGCCATGCCACATGGCACATGCTGGCTCATGCTGGCTGGCTGCGATGAAAACATTTTTTTTAAGATGAAAGTGAGTTTTTTTTTCTTTTCAAGAAAAGCTTTTCCTTTTTTTTTAATTTTAAGATGAAAGTAAGACTTTTCTTTTTTCCTTTCGAGATATCCTCTTAAACTGGTTTTTGGGTATGAGAAAGTCTTTTTTTAATTCAGAGATGATGGTGAGTTTTTTTCTTTAATATGGAGAAACACACGCACAGGAAAATATCAAGTGCTACTAGCTCTTAGATGATACCATGATACGGGCTCCTGAACCGTTGGATCTCTGATCCGGCGACATCTAAACAGCTGTTGTACCTGTGCACAATTTTGAGATTCTCGGATTTTTTTTTTTTTTTTTTTTTTTTTGCAAAACGTTCGAGAGCTCCCAGGAGCTGTCGGATCTGATATCCAACGGCTCTCAGGAGCCCGTATCACGGTATCACCTAAGAGCCGGTAGCATCTGATATTTCGCCACGCACGCACACCTTTTTCTCAAGCGGCCCACAATGATGGGCCCCAACCACTAGTAAACTTTATGCACAAGACAAAATTGCATGACAAAGCGTGCTTTTCCTTCTACTGATGGATCTTAAGCAAGAATGTAAAAGCTTTCCTCCAAAAAGTAATGATGGATCCATTGTACTTCTCTCCTACGCAATTGCATTATCACGGTACTATTTGTGGTGCCAAAATCGACAATCATATGTTTTCATTACACAATATTTTCTTCAAGAACACGCACGAGGATTACAATGTCTTTGTACTAGTACTATTATTTTAGACTTTCTAGTCTAAAGTTGTACTAGCTACCATTGTATGGCCAGAATCACGATCTTGATACGTCGATTGCTCATGGCTTGGCAGCTTGCCATACGGTTGCTTTCTGATGGTTTGCGACGTCCACTGTAGCAAGAATTGTTTCTCTCATCTGTGCTTGGTCTACCATTGTATGGCCAGAATCACGATCTTGATACGTCGATTGCTCATGGCTTGGCAGCTTGCCATACGGTTGCTTTCTGATGGTTTGCGACGTCCACTGTAGCAAGCATTGTTTCTCTCATCTGTGCTTGGTCCCTTCTTGTCTGGCTTTGCTTGTTTGGCTCTAGGACGATTGTTAGGCATCTCTCGCCCGCAAGCCAGTACCGAAAGCATGTGGAAGGTGTGCACCTGCACAAGCCATAAAATTAGATGTACCCTAGAATTGCTTAAGCATCATTACTAATTTGAGTCGGGGTATGTGATAATCATGCAACAGTACTGACTTATATTCCCCTCCAGGGGGGTATTACGATTGCATGCATGTACTGCGCCACATGATAATCATATACCCCATCTCTAATTAGTAATGGTACTTCCCGTAAAAAAATTAGTAATGGTGCTTAAGCAAATCTGAGGCACCTCGACGGCGTGTGCATGACAGGTTTTTGCTACTAGCCTGCGGGCGAGAGATACCTAAGAGCATCTCCAATAGCCTTCCTATAATGGATTGCTAAAAACTGGTTATACCAGGAGGAGAGAGAAGGTATAGCAATCCACAACAAAATTTGCTTTTGCAGCATTCTTATAACTGGGTTGCTAAATTTGCCAACACACATTGACATGTGGGGACAAGACACATAGCACACATGCACAACAAACCGGACCCACATGTCAATGGCACACCGGAGGCTTTGTAAAATTATAGCAAGTGGCCTCTCCACTTTGCAAATATGCAAAGTGTGGGTGAAAATATAGCAAGCTTTGTAAAATTTTTGGGTGGGGGACCACTTATACAAAGGCTGCTGGAGGAGGTTTTTTGGTCAAAGTTTGTATAATAGCAATTGGGTGCAAATATACAAAGGCTGTTGGAGATGCTCTAACAATCGTCTTAGAGCCAAACAAGCCAAACCAGACAGGAAAAAGGACCAAAAACACAGATGTGAGAAATACGAGTTGCTACAGTAGACGTCTCAAACCATCAACAATCAACTGTATGGCAAGCTGCCAAGCCATGAACAATCGACATGTCAACATCGTGATTCTGGCCATATACGATGGTAGCCAGTACAGCTTTAGACTCTGGCATGTCCAAAATAATAGTACTTGTACAAAGACACTGCAGTCCTTATGCATGTTCTTCAGAAAATGTACAGTAAAAACATATGATTGTCTACTATGGCCGTCACAAATAGTGTACAGTGATAACACAATTGCGTATGAGAGAAGTATACTGGGTCCATCATTACTTTTTGGAGGAAAGATTTTTATGGTCCTGCTCCGCTCCGAGTTCACCACGGCTGTGTGGGTGAACTCGGTTTCACCTTGTATCGAGGATTTGTGGCCTCTTGATTGTAACACTACTACCATGCAATAAAAACTCCCTTTACCCCGCAAAAAAAAAAAAAATCGCACTTTGCCACACCGTTTTGTCCTTCCCCTTGTGCATGGAGTTTATTTTCTTATTCCCTCCGATCTAAATTAATTGACGCACATTTAGTACAACTTTAATACAAAGTTATACTAAGTGTGCCTCGATTAATATGGATCGGAGGGAGTAGTATATTTGTTTTCTTTTGGGACGAAAGGGGGAACTTTATTAACTGATCATTGAGTTACAAACTGCAGCCAAATGGCTTGATATGAAACTAGGGGCATCTTGCACGCACACATCAGTGAGGCGCCCCAACTGTGCTTATGAGGCTAGCACATCTTCAACTCAGGCTGACTATCTGGTTCCAAAACAAGTGTCTCAACTTTGTATTAAGTTTAGTACAAAGTTATACTGAAGTTGAGACACTTATTTTGGGACGGAATGAGTACATGTTTTCATCTCTCAGAAAGGAGGTCCAAACCATTGCCGACGTTGCATATTTGAGTCCTGCCACTCAAACTTTCATATTTCGGTATGTGCCACTAACGTTTGCGAATAAATTAGGTCCATGTCACTCTGCGTCGTCTCCGTGAGTTGCCGTCTACTTTAGTCATTTGCTTACATCTGGGACCCACCGCTTCACCACGTCAACCGCACCGACGAGGAGACGCGTTTGACCATTCCTACCGCTAGCGGGACCATCGTTGATGGAATACCTATAATTTTTATTGTTGGATTCGCACGCCACGGAGGCCAGTGCATGCAAGCATGTATGCAGGCTCATGCATTGAATTTCAGCGATCGTACCGCCTGGTTTCGCACGACGCGCCACTCGACATGCCGACCACCTTTACTTAATGGCCCTCCTGCGTGCGCCAGAGGCACCTCACCGCCTCTCTCCTCGCAAAAAACGCCACCTCCCCGACACCGTTTGCCGCATGCCCTCACCCCTCGCAACGTCCGCCATGCCCCGCGCGCTTCCGGATGCAATATGCAACACATGTGTCGTAACTCGCCGGAGCCAGTCTCTGGTTTCTCGCCGGAGGGTAGGCGGGGAGAAGCTGCATTCCAGCGGCAACTAGACATGTCAGTCCAAGATGAATTGCTGGAGCGCATGCACGCTGAAGAGGATGCACAACAGAGGGCCAACGACTGGACAGATTACGTGGAGGCGAATCGCCATAGGGGCCATCGTGGCCGCATGCCTGCGCGCCGTTGAATTCTACATTGAGCTCATCGAGTGGGTTTCCGCTTAGAATATGAGGCTTCGGTGGACCTCGACGGCGTGGAACGGGCCAACGAGCGGCAACAATGCCCCCAACAACACCTCTGGCTCGTCCAACGCGAGGTGGGTGCCGCCCATGCTGAAGAGGAGGCGTGCGCCGAAGCCGGTGATACGTCTCCAACGTATTTATAATTTTTGATTGTTCCATGCTATTATATTATCAATCTTGGATGTTTTTATATACATTTACAGCAATTATATATCATTTTTTGGGACTTGTAGGAGATATGCCCTAGAGGCAATAATAAATGTTATTATTTATCTCCATGTTTGTAATTATGTTTATGTTCCATGCTAAAACTGCTATGGTTCTTGAGTCTGCAATAACCACGAGGCTCGGAGGAAGACTCATATGCACGTGTGGAATAATAAATGGTAAAATGTATTCCTAGTCTGGCCTCTAAGACTAGCTCAAGTGTTGCATGATGGTTCTGTTTTCCTGATCATGGGCATGACTATGCTGGCAACTTTGAGGACACAATGTTAGGAGAACACTTGTGTTGAATCGACCCGAATTGATGTTATGCTATGAGATACATTTGTCACAAGTTAATGGTTAATAACACAGAGAAAGTTAATGTTTGCATAATTCTTTAGACCATGAGAGTATCGAGTTTCTTCATGCTTGCTTCATGAACTTTGGGGTTTGTTAAACGTCATCCGTAAATGGTTGGCTATTATGGCGGCTTACGGGTTCATGGAAAAGTGTGTCAAGGGACTTGATAGCTCAAGATTGGGATTTGCTCCTCCGACGATGGAGAGATATCTTTGGGCCCTCTCGGTGTTACGGTATCCACCATCGTCTGGCCAGACACATTGTGATTTGATCACAGGGATGCCGGAACACGGGAACGAGAAAAGAGAACAAAACCGGCAACGAGGTAACTGGCATTATGGACAAGTGTTGATCCACGGGGATGCCGATGATTCTCACCTCGGGTATTTGTAACATATCGTGAAGCAACAGGAATAGCACACGGCAACTCGAGGTTCACTCGAATATTCATTCGTGTGGGTATAGGGGTCAATATGGGTGTCCACGGCTCCGATGTTGATCATTGATCGGAAAGAGTTCCGGTCATGTCTATACTTCACCGAACCTATAGGGTCACACGCTTAAGGGTCATCTATCTGCTGAATACTAGACAGGGAGTCTGAGAGAAAGTCACCGGAAAAGTTTCGGAGACAGCGGAAAAGTTCCGGAGAGAGAACACCGGAATAGTTTCGGTAAAACTGAAAAGTTGTTTCAGGGTATACCATTAAGTCAAATTGGTTTCGGCACACGCCTGGAAATTCTTGGAGGGTGCCTGAATTGTTCTGGGAACTTCTGGGATTTTTCGGAGAAAAAACCCGGAAATGTTCTGGAGCTGCCGGAACCGTTTTGTTTGCTTTTCGCAGATGAAAATCACTAATCCGGAATTGTTTCGGAACGCGTCCAAAATCATTTTATTGGGTATTGGAATTGTTCTAAGACCCACAGAAATATTTTCGGATTTAACGGTCACGGAAAAATGTTTCCATGAATAGTGAAAGTGCTTTTTGGTTACTTTATGGAAAGCCACCTTTTAGGGCTTTTACCAAAAGGCTTCTAGAAGGACTTGGGGGCTAAGAAACCCCCCTTGGGGGGGCCCCATGAGGGGTGGCCGGCCACATGAGGGGCTCCTCCATGGAGCCCCACTTGCTCCATTACTTCCCCTTTATGCCCTTGTGGAGGACTCCATTCATGGGCATTTTGGGTTTTTGGAATGGCACCCTACCCCTTGGGATTTCCTATAAAATGAGGTGGAGAGGAGCTCTCCACACTCACTATTTCTCAACATACACAAGCCATGCATGATCTGGCCTTCTCTCTCCCTCCCCGCGAAATAGTTTCGTAAAGCCGAAAGGCTGTCTGGGTTCCGGTGGGAACTAGTTCTGGACGGCGAAGCCCTGCCGAATAGATGACACCGTATGTGTGCAACTCTGTAGAGAGATCGTAGTTTCGGTCTTAGTTCGAGAGTGCCTCCCAAAGGGCTGTCCGAGTGACCGTCTGAGTTTTGAGGGTCCTCCCGAAGGGCTGTCCGAGTGACCATCCGAGTTTCGAAGGTCCCCCCGGAGGGCTGTCCGTGACACCGTCCGAGGGACTATCCGACCGCCTCCCGAAGGGCTGTCCGAGGGGCAGACGAGGGAGTACATCCTCGCGCTTGGGAGGTTGTAAATCCTAGCTGCGGGGATCTGCACCAACGATCGTCATCGACTCTACTTCCGCTGCGCTACGAGTCGGTAACGAAAAGATCAAACCTTGTATGCAGTCTTCATAGTGGTCCTGGGCTGGTGCGTAGGTCGGAATTTTTTTGTTTTCTGCTGCATTCGCCTACAGGACTAACCTATTAACTTAGTGCCCAGTGCCAGTTGCTGTTTTTTGCCTGTTTTTGGTTTTCTAGAATATCAGTACCAAACGAAGTCCAAATGCCACGAAACTTTTTGGAGATTTTTTTTCTGTACACAACAAGTACTGGAAGCTTCGAGAGAGGGCCAGAAGATGGAGCAGGGGCCCACGAGGCACCAGGGCGCGCCCCAAGGGGGGTGGCGCGCCCTGGTGGCTTGTGGGGCCCACACAGCTCCGTTTGACCTAATTCCACCACTATAAATTCTCTAAAATCGGGAAACCAACAGCGGAGTCCACGAAATACTTTTTCCGTCGCCGCAAGTTTCTGTTCTTGAGAGATCCCATCTGGAAGCCTTTTCCGGTACTCCGTCGGAGGGGGAATCGATCACGGAGGGGCTCTACATCAACCTTGCTGCCCTTTCGATGATGCGTGAGTAGTTTACCACAGACCTTCAGGTCCATAGTTAGTAGCTAGGTGACTTCTTCTCTCTTTTTGATCTTCAATACAATGTTCTCCTCGATGTTCTTGGAGTTTCTATCCGATGTAATCACTTTTTGCGGTGTGTTTGTTGGGATCCGATGAATTATGAGTTTATGATCAGATTATCCATGAATATTATTTGAGTCTTTTCTGAACTCTTTTATGCATGATTATTATAGCTTCGTATTTCTTCTCCGATCTATTGATTTGGTTTGGCCAACTAGATTGATTTATCTTGCCATGGGAAGAGGTGCTTTGTGATGGGTTCGATCTTGCGGTGCTCAATCCCAGTGACAGAAAGGGACATGACACATATGTATCGTTGCTATTAAGGGTAAAAAGATGGAGTTTATTCATGCGTGAGTTTACTTTGTCTACATCATGTCATCTTGCTTAAGGCATTACTCCGTTCTTTATGGACTTAATACACTAGATGCATGCTGGATATCAGTCGATGTGTGGAGTAATAGTAGTAGATGCAGGCAGGAGTCGGTCTACTTGTCTCGGACGTGATGCCTATATACATGATCATTGCCTTGGATATCGTCATGATTATTTACTTTTCTATCAATTGCCCAACAGTAATTTGTTTACTCACCGTATGCTATTTTCTTTAGAGAAGCCTCTAGTGAAAACTATGCCCCCCGGGTCTATCTAAATCATATATTAAAAATCCTAAAATACCTTACTGCACTTTTTTTTAATTTATTTTATTTTGTATTTTTGTTCAATCTATTTATCTATCACATACAATTTAATCTTGCAATTAACCGCCGAGGGATTGACAACCCCTTGTTTGCGTTGGGTGCAAGGATTTGTTGTTTTATGTGCAGGTGCTGCTAACGAGGTGTTGCGTGATTCTCCTACTGGATTGATAACCTTGGTTTCATAACTGAGGGAAATACTTGTCTCTACTGTACTGCATGTCCCTTCCTCTTCAGGGAATTACCAACGCAGCTCACAAGTAGCAGCCGGCGACGGTGCGGACGACACATCTAGTTAGTTAGGATAGTTTAGTGGGAATATTAGTATCCCTTGTTAAGATGTACTACCCCTGTAAATTAATATAAGATTAGAAGGGTTGGGCGTGTTTTGCTGCGCCGTTTGTGTTGTTGGGTTTCTTAAAAGAAAAATCACTCTGTTTCAAAATATAAGGTGCATTACTTTTTTGCCTATTTTGGGTTTTCCAGAATAGCAGTCCAAACGAAGTCCAAATGCCACGAAACTTTTTGGAGATTTTTTTCTAGACATAACAAGTACTGGAAGCTTCAGGAGAGGGCCAAAAGATGGAGCAGGGGCCCACGAGGCACCAGGGCGCGCCCCGGGGGGGTGGCGCGCCCTGGTGGCTTGTGGGGCCCACACAGCTCCGTTTGACCTAATTCCACCACTATAAATTCTCTAAAATCGGGAAACCAACATCGGAGTCCACGAAATACTTTTTTCGCCGCCACAAGTTTCTGTTCTTGAGAGATCCCATCTGGAGGCCTTTTCCGGTACTCCGCCGGAGAGGGAATCGATCACGGAGGGGCTCTACATCAACCTTGCTGCTCTTCCGATGATGCGTGAGTAGTTTACCACAGACCTTCGGGTCCATAGTTAGTAGTTAGATGGCTTCTTCTCTCTTTTTGATCTTCAATACAATGTTCTCCTCGATGTTCTTGGAGTTCTATCCAATGTAATCACTTTTTGCGGTGTGTTTGTTGGGATCCGATGAATTGTGAGTTTATGATCAGATTATCCATGAATATTATTTGAGTCTTTTCTGAACTCTTTTATGCATGATTATTATAGCTTCGTATTTCTTCTCCGATCTATTGATTTGGTTTGGCCAACTAGATTGATTTATCTTGCCATGGGAAGAGGTGCTTTGTGATGGGTTCGATCTTGCGGTGCTCAATCCCAGTGACAGAAAGGGACATGACACATATGTATCGTTGCTATTAAGGGTAAAAAGATGGGGTTTATTCATGCGTGAGTTTACTTTGTCTACATCATGTCATCTTGCTTAAGGCATTACTCCGTTCTTTATGGACTTAATACACTAGATGCATGCTGGATATCAGTCGATGTGTGGAGTAATAGTAGTAGATGCAGGCAGGAGTCGGTCTACTTGTCTCGGACGTGATGCCTATATACATGATCATTGCCTTGGATATCGTCATGATTATTTACTTTTCTATCAATTGCCCAACAGTAATTTATTTACTCACCGTATGCTATTTTCTTTAGAGAAGCCTCTAGTGAAAACTATGCCCCCCGGGTCTATCTAAATCATATATTAAAAATCCTAAAATACCTTACTGCACTTTTTTTTAATTTATTTTATTTTGTATTTTTGTTCAATCTATTTATCTATCACATACAATTTAATCTTGCAATTAACCGCCGAGGGATTGACAACCCCTTGTTTGCGTTGGGTGCAAGGATTTGTTGTTTTATGTGCAGGTGCTGCTAACGAGGTGTTGCGTGATTCTCCTACTGGATTGATAACCTTGGTTTCATAACTGAGGGAAATACTTGTCTCTACTGTACTGCATGTCCCTTCCTCTTCAGGGAATTACCAACGCAGCTCACAAGTAGCAGCCGGCGACGGTGCGGACGACACATCTAGTTAGTTAGGATAGTTTAGTGGGAATATTAGTATCCCTTGTTAAGATGTACTACCCCTGTAAATTAATATAAGATTAGAAGGGTTGGGCGTGTTTTGCTGCGCCGTTTGTGTTGTTGGGTTTCTTAAAAGAAAAATCACTCTGTTTCAAAATATAAGGTGCATTACTTTTTTGCCTATTTTGTGTTTTCCAGAATAGCAGTCCAAACGAAGTCCAAATGCCACGAAACTTTTTGGAGATTTTTTTCTAGACATAACAAGTACTGGAAGCTTCAGGAGAGGGCCAAAAGATGGAGCAGGGGCCCACGAGGCACCAGGGCGCGCCCCGGGGGGGTGGCGCGCCCTGGTGGCTTGTGGGGCCCACACAGCTCCGTTTGACCTAATTCCACCACTATAAATTCTCTAAAATCGGGAAACCAACATCGGAGTCCACGAAATACTTTTTTCGCCGCCACAAGTTTCTGTTCTTGAGAGATCCCATCTGGAGGCCTTTTCCGGTACTCCGCCGGAGAGGGAATCGATCACGGAGGGGCTCTACATCAACCTTGCTGCTCTTCCGATGATGCGTGAGTAGTTTACCACAGACCTTCGGGTCCATAGTTAGTAGTTAGATGGCTTCTTCTCTCTTTTTGATCTTCAATACAATGTTCTCCTCGATGTTCTTGGAGTTCTATCCAATGTAATCACTTTTTGCGGTGTGTTTGTTGGGATCCGATGAATTGTGAGTTTATGATCAGATTATCCATGAATATTATTTGAGTCTTTTCTGAACTCTTTTATGCATGATTATTATAGCTTCGTATTTCTTCTCCGATCTATTGATTTGGTTTGGCCAACTAGATTGATTTATCTTGCCATGGGAAGAGGTGCTTTGTGATGGGTTCGATCTTGCGGTGCTCAATCCCAGTGACAGAAAGGGACATGACACGTATGTATCGTTGCTATTAAGGGTAAAAAGATGGGGTTTATTCATGCGTGAGTTTACTTTGTCTACATCATGTCATCTTGCTTAAGGCATTACTCCGTTCTTTATGGACTTAATACACTAGATGCATGCTGGATAGCGGTCGATGTGTGGAGTAATAGTAGTAGATGCAGGCAGGAGTCGGTCTACTTGTCTCGAACGTGATGCCTATGTACATGATCATTGCCTTGGATATCGTCATGATTATTTGCTTTGCTATCAATTGCCCAACAATAATTTGTTTACCCACCGTATGCTATTTTCTTGAGAGAAGCCTCTAGTGAAAACTATGGCCCCGGGTCTATCTAAATCATATATTAAAAATCCTAAAATACCTTGCTGCACTTTTTTCTTTCTTTATTTTATTTTGTATTTTTGTTCAATCTATCTATCTATCACATACAATTTAATCTTGCAATTAACCGCCGAGGGATTGACAACCCCTTGTTTGCGTTGGGTGCAAGGATTTGTTATTTTGTGTGCAGGTGCTGCTAACGAGGTGTTGCATGATTCTCCTACTGGATTGATAACCTTGGTTTCATAACTGAGGAAAATACTTATCTCTACTGTACTGCATCTCCCTTCCTCTTCAGGGAATTACCAACGCAGCTCACAAGTAGCAGGAAGAATTTTTGGCGCCGTTGCCGGGGAGACATCATCAACATCTATCAAGTACCTACGCATAAAACTTTCATCTCCTTGCATTTATTTTATTTGCTTCTCGTTTTCATCTCCCCCACTTCTAAAAAGTTTTACAAAAATACAAAAATATTTTCCGTTTGCCTTTTTCTTGTTTGCTTGTTCGCTTGCTTGACGATTGTTATCATGAGTGATTTTGGCATGGCGGAAACTGATGATGGTAAAACTCCTAAAATGGGAAGTTCTACCAATCTTGATGCTAAAACTTTTGTGTTGGGACATGGTAATGTTATAGAAAAAAAGTGGCATCCAAGAATTCTTTAATTGCATTGGGATCTTGGCTTTTGATGATGCTCCTATACTTAAAGAAAGTAAGAATTACGCCGACGCTATTTCCGCACTTATTCTTAAACTTGAAAGAAGATTTATTCGCACCCATCCCACTTTGCAAAGATTGTTTTATGAGCCACCGGTTATAAAAGATCCTAGAGCTAAGAAAATAGCCACTCTTGTTCTCATGAATGAATTTGATCACATAGTGCGAGAAGCTAGGGAGATCTTTGATTTTTATGGTATGAACCGTGAAAAACCGGTAATAGATGAGATCCTTTATAATAATGATTACTTGTTGAGATATTTGTTCCGCAACGACCACATCTTTGATAAGAATATTAAAAAAGAAGTTCCTCCTTTGAATATAATCTAACAAGTTTTTAATAGTGTTAATAGACAATACTCTTGGATTGTAGCCGGTAATCAAGAAGGATTTACAGATGGACAACTTGCTAATGCTAAAATTTCTATGGATGATGTGTTTCATATTACCTTTAAAAAACCCTTTGATGAAAGTACATCTTTGGATAAGAAGAAGAAAGATGACAATACTTGAAACTATGCATTATGCCTAGCTAGGGGCATAAAACAATAGCGCTTGTTTGGGAGGCAACCCAATGAATAAAATAAATTTTTACTTATTATTTCTGTTATTGTGTGTTTTCACATTTATTATACTGTTATGATTGTGTTTTTGTGTTTTAATTAGTGTTTGTGCCAAGTAAAACCTTTGGGATGATTTGGAAGATAGTATAATTGATGTTGTTTGGAAAACAGAAAGTTTTGCGTCCAGTGCTGGAATTTTGGTTCTGTACTGGAGCGTCATAAAAATCTGAAATTTTTACACAGTATTGGTATATGAATTTCCCACGTTGTCCTAATTTTTCAGAATTTTTGGAGTTACAAAAGTATGTCTTTTAAATTGATCTTTATAGACTGTTTTGTTTTTGATAGATTCTGTTTTTGATGCACTACTTGCCTGTTTTGATGAAACTATGGATTGTATCGGGGGGTATAAGCCATGGAGAAGTTAGAATACAGTAGGTATAATGCAAAAATAAAATATGAATGGATTTGCAACAGTACTTAAAGTAGTGATTTGTTTTGTTATACTAACGGATCTCACGAAGGTTTTATTGAGTTTTATGTTATTGAAGTTTTCAAGTTTTGGGTGAGATCACGATGGATGAAGGAATAAGGAGTGGCAAGAGCCTAAGCTTGGGGATGCCCAAGGCACCCCAAGGTAATATTCAAGGAAGACTCAAGCGTCTAAGCTTGGGGATGCCCCGGAAGGCATCCCCTCTTTCTTCTACCAACCATCGGTAATTTTACTTGAAGCTAAATATTTTTATTCGTCACATGATATGTGTTTTGCTTGGAGCGTCGTGTATTATATGAGTCTTTGCTTTGCTTGCTTTTTAGTTTGTCACAATCATCTTTGCTGGACACACCTATTTGAGAGAGCCACACGATCATCATGAATTGCTAGAATACTCTATGTGCTTCATGTAATTTTTTTGAGCTAGGCAGTTGCTCTAGTGCTTCACTTAAATCTTTTTGAGCACGGCGGTGGTTATATTTTGAAGAAATATTTAAACTCTCGTGCTTCACTTATATTATTTTGAGAGTTGATAAGATTAAAATTTTGAAGAAATATTTGCACTCTCATGCTTCACTTATATCTTTTTGAGAGTTGATAATAGTAACGGTAATTTGCACAAGATATGAATTTGGTCCCAAAGTGATGAATATTCAAGAGGGATATAATAAAAACTTTCATATAGATCATTGGATATGATAAGTGTGATTCCTTGCAATAGTTTTGTAATATGGAGATGATGATATGTGAGTCATGTTAGTGAGTAATTATGAGTTAGTAAAAATATTGGTGTTAAAGTTTGTGATTCCCTATGCATGCACATTAAGTCAATAGTTATGCAAAGAAATTATATCCTACTTATGGTGCATTATTCGATGTTAGTTATATTCAATGCATGTTTATGACCATTTTTGATTTTTGGTTGGTTGCTTCTCAATCTTTTGCTAGCCTTCATTTGTACTAAGCGGAAATACTGCTTGTGCATCCAAAATCCTTAAACCCAAGTTGTGCCAAATGAGTCCACTATATCTACCTATATGCGGTATTTCAATGCCGTTCCAAGTAAATTTGCATGTGCCAACTCTAAAATTTTCAAAATAATTTTCTGTTTTGTGTGCCCATACCGCTCATGAAGCGGCAGGGGGTGGCCATTATTTTCCATGCTAGGTGTGTTATTCTCACGATAAGTGTTTATTCACTTGTCATTGCACGAGAGAGTGGCTGGTAATAGAGATGCCCAGTCCCACAATGAATCAAAAATTAATAACAACAAAATTTCTTGGAAAGTGTTGGTATGGAGGGCACCCGTGGATACGGCTAGCCATGGATTGTGAAAGAATGGTGGAAAGGAAATAAACTTTACTTTCTGTTTGGGAACCGCCTATGATGTGTCTAGCATGGAAAATATTGGGAATTCTCGGTCGTTTTCGTTGACAGAAAAAGCATGCCTCTCAAAATAATTTTATCTCTCTAATTTAAGCTTTGAGCTCTGGCACATTAGTAAATCTCTGCTTCCCTCTGCGAAGGGCCTATCTATTTACTTTTATGCAATTTTTATTTTTATTTTGAATCTCCATCTTCTCTTACAAAGCACCAACTAGAGAGCACTATTGTCATACTTGTACATTGTGTGTAGCTAATATTGAGTATGTTTCATGAATGGATCAATGATTGAGCATAATGGGCTAGGGATAACTTTCTTTAGCGTTGATATTTTGGAAGACATGGTTACTTGTTAGCATGCTTGAGTATTTATATCTTCATGTCAAATTATAAACTATTACTTTGAATCATTCAAGTCCAAATGTCCATGCTATAAAAGAAAAGAATATATGATGAATATGATAGGGAGCATTCCACATCAAAAATTCAGTTTTTATCATTTACCTACTCGAGGACGAGTAGGAATTAAGCTTGGGGATGCTGATACGTCTCCAACGTATCTATAATTTTTGATTGTTCCATGCTATTATATTATCAATCTTGTATATTTTTATATACATTTACAGCAATTATATATCATTTTTTGGGACTAACCTATTAATTTCGTACCCAGTGCCAGTTGCTGTTTTTTTGCCTATTTTGGGTTTTCCAGAATATCAGTACCAAACGAAGTCCAAATGCCACGAAACTTTTTGGAGATTTTTTTCTAGACATAACAAGTACTGGAAGCTTCAGGAGAGGGCCAAAAGATGGAGCAGGGGCCCACGAGGCACCAGGGCGCGCCCCGGGGGGGTGGCGCGCCCTGGTGGCTTGTGGGGCCCACACAGCTCCGTTTGACCTAATTCCACCACTATAAATTCTCTAAAATCGGGAAACCAACATCGGAGTCCACGAAATACTTTTTTCGCCGCCACAAGTTTCTGTTCTTGAGAGATCCCATCTGGAGGCCTTTTCCGGTACTCCGCCGGAGAGGGAATCGATCACGGAGGGGCTCTACATCAACCTTGCTGCTCTTCCGATGATGCGTGAGTAGTTTACCACAGACCTTCGGGTCCATAGTTAGTAGTTAGATGGCTTCTTCTCTCTTTTTGATCTTCAATACAATGTTCTCCTCGATGTTCTTGGAGTTCTATCCAATGTAATCACTTTTTGCGGTGTGTTTGTTGGGATCCGATGAATTGTGAGTTTATGATCAGATTATCCATGAATATTATTTGAGTCTTTTCTGAACTCTTTTATGCATGATTATTATAGCTTCGTATTTCTTCTCCGATCTATTGATTTGGTTTGGCCAACTAGATTGATTTATCTTGCCATGGGAAGAGGTGCTTTGTGATGGGTTCGATCTTGCGGTGCTCAATCCCAGTGACAGAAAGGGACATGACACATATGTATCGTTGCTATTAAGGGTAAAAAGATGGGGTTTATTCATGCGTGAGTTTACTTTGTCTACATCATGTCATCTTGCTTAAGGCATTACTCCGTTCTTTATGGACTTAATACACTAGATGCATGCTGGATATCAGTCGATGTGTGGAGTAATAGTAGTAGATGCAGGCAGGAGTCGGTCTACTTGTCTCGGACGTGATGCCTATATACATGATCATTGCCTTGGATATCGTCATGATTATTTACTTTTCTATCAATTGCCCAACAGTAATTTATTTACTCACCGTATGCTATTTTCTTTAGAGAAGCCTCTAGTGAAAACTATGCCCCCCGGGTCTATCTAAATCATATATTAAAAATCCTAAAATACCTTACTGCACTTTTTTTTAATTTATTTTATTTTGTATTTTTGTTCAATCTATTTATCTATCACATACAATTTAATCTTGCAATTAACCGCCGAGGGATTGACAACCCCTTGTTTGCGTTGGGTGCAAGGATTTGTTGTTTTATGTGCAGGTGCTGCTAACGAGGTGTTGCGTGATTCTCCTACTGGATTGATAACCTTGGTTTCATAACTGAGGGAAATACTTGTCTCTACTGTACTGCATGTCCCTTCCTCTTCAGGGAATTACCAACGCAGCTCACAAGTAGCAGCCGGCGACGGTGCGGACGACACATCTAGTTAGTTAGGATAGTTTAGTGGGAATATTAGTATCCCTTGTTAAGATGTACTACCCCTGTAAATTAATATAAGATTAGAAGGGTTGGGCGTGTTTTGCTGCGCCGTTTGTGTTGTTGGGTTTCTTAAAAGAAAAATCACTCTGTTTCAAAATATAAGGTGCATTACTTTTTTGAAAAGGCAAAAATTTTATGTTTGATTAAATTTGTAGAGAAATATATCAAAATCCATAATATCATATCGGTATTTTTAGATTCATCATGAAATGAATTTCCATACTTTTTTGTTTAATATTGTGGATGTCGATATTTTTGCTCTGAACTTGGTCAAAGTTAAAGAAATTTGGCTTGCTAAAAAACTAATACCCCTTATATTTTGGAACTGATGGAATATTTAGTTTGGTGGGTGAGGGAGATGATAGGGTGTGTTTTATTTTTATTTATAATGCGTTGATTTGGTGGGTCTTTCGTGGTGTGATTCTGTGTTATCCGCTAACCAATCTATATTTATGTGGAGAAATTTCTATGTTGGTATGTTTATATTGGCGCTATAATATCACATAGTGACGCTTCTTTTTTCTAGGTGCTCGGAGGGTGCGTGCGATTGATATGTTTTTATAGGCCGGTTGCTACTAATTGATTTGAAAAATTGTTGGTCTGGTCAAAATCGTAAACCAAATCCAAAATTGAATACCTCAATTGAATGAAAGAGTTTCAAAATTAGGGAACATAGTGAATTAAAAGAATTGAATGGGAGAGCTTGACAAATTGTTGACCGGGTCAAAATCGGATGACACAATTCTAAATTGAATACCTCAATTAATTATGAGGCCTTAAAAATTAGAAAACATAATGTATAGTATAAAAGAATTGAATGAGAGAGCTTTGCGAAATTGTTGACCCGGCCAAAATCGATGATCCAATTCTAATTGGAGACCTCAATTGAATGTGGTCTCTTTAAACTTAGGGAGCTTAGTGTTATAGAGGATGTTTTAGGTCACTAAAGTAGTGATCTAAAACGTCTTATATTAGTTTAGTTTACAGAGGAAGTAATTAAGTATGTAGTAGGGACAATTTTGGAAACAAGACTGTGTAATCCCTCCCTATGTATAAATGAAGTGCATATTTGATAATTATGTATGTGATACCATCATCTTATTTGCATTCCGGTGCAAATTGATTAGATCACACAAAGAAGTTGCACGTTGAACATCACATCTGAAATGATCTAGAACTTACTAATAATCGAAACTAAAACACGATTTCATTCCTTCGACTTGGAAGTGAACTGAGAGAGCGGCTTCAACAGCTTCCACTTCCGATCTGACGTGTCGAAGTACCATGTCGGCTTCAGCTTCTACCATGGCGATTGTAACGATCACAACCGCTGGCAGCACACCAACAATCATGGACACAGCTACAATCGATTATCTCATAGGAAATTGGTAGCAGATACAGGAGTTTAGAGGAGAAAGAACAGCAGAGGAAGATGGGGAAAGTAGAGGTTACAGTCTGATACATCTCGATGCCTCCTCTCCTTCCTCGCTCAGCTACAAATAACGCCCAGCCCACACATAACACATGGGCCACTACAGTTATATAGGCCCAGGTGTAGGTCCGGCCGTGACAGCGGTTTCCCTCATGCTAGTGAGGTAACGGCAGGTGGTCGGCTTAGGGGAGGCGGGAAATGAGTGTGGACGTGGCTGGAGAGGCGGCGAGGGAAGTCCTCTTTTTTTTTTGAGAATGAGAATTGGCGGCGGGGGAAGTCGCCATTCCCAAGGCGTAGGATTATTTTAAAACTCCCATCTATACAGATTTCTATATGAGCCGGGATTCTAGCTAGCGCAGCCCAGGCCCAGCTCCCAGCCCAAACACATGCAACGTTTCCCAGCCCAAACGCCACGAGCTCCACGACAAAAAGAAAAAACCTAACGCTCGGAGGCTGAACGCACGCACGCACGCCGCCGCCCAGTGCTCTGCAGTCCGGCGCCGCCTCCCCGTTCCCGGCCTTCCCCCGCCCCAGTGGCCGTGCCCCGTGCATACTGGCCGTGTTGCACTGCTTCTGCGTTGCGCCGTGCGCCCCTGCTGGCCCCGGCCAGTCGGCCTTCCCCCGCGGCGGCGACGAGCAGAGCAGCCGACGAGGCGACGAAGGACTCCTCCGCTGCGTCCCGGGCCCGTGCTTCTGCCGCCGGCGGCTGTGTGTGGCCTGCTGCTGCCTACTGCCGCTGCGGCGCCCTTCCTCCCGCTGGTAATTTTCTCGCTGGTAGTTTGGTCTTTGTTGAATTGGTGTATACATTGTCTGATTGTCACAGTGCATAGATGATTTAAATGTTGAACTGTAATTAAAATAGAATGGAGTGTGTATGTGAGTATGCGTAATGTGTTGGTGGAACTCGAATTGATTCATTTTGCAGAAATAGGAATTGGTGTATGCATTGTCTGATTATCACTATAGATGAGTTGTATCTTTGTCATGTTTTATCTCTTTTGTTAGATTGTTAAGCATATTCTAGATTTATTGAGCAACTGTGCTTTATTTCGTATGTTTTTCGCATGGGGTATTTTTTGGAATGTTATGGGCTATTTTTGGGGTGTCATAAGTGCCAAAAAATTTCAATGTTGACAAAAAAAAAATTGGCCCGGGGTTTGCTTCAATCCTGACTCCGCCACTAGCCGTTCCTACAGTGTCGGCGACGCGTGGGGGACGCGCGGCGGAGCGGGAGGAGGCGCCGATGACTCGGATAAGATGAACTGCGCTGGAAATTTTCAGTCCCATACTGTTAACTGACCAGGGAAATGACTCGTTTATGAACTTCGGCTCAGCCAGGGCTGTCACCAAGTAGAGTCAGTAGAGAGTAGAGAGTGTATTCTATACTGTAGAGGACTAGTTATAGTTGTGTGTGTTTGTAGGGTTTATGATCCAAAATATTACTCAAGTACGAAGTACTATCTGCCCTGCCCCAAATTGTTTCTTTCTGACCAGATATCGCACAAATAGTTTATGTGGTTTCATTTCATTGAAACTAACTTCAGATAAACCATCAAAGAAGAGTGGACAAACAATTTTAGAAAAGAGAGCAAATGCGCACAACTTAAGGGAATATGCGTCTCCTATTGGGGAAAGCATCAATTTTCCCAGTAGTCTCTATATCAGTTTGGATGCTGAAAATTCAGTCAAAATAGGCAATTAGTCGATGTACTCATCTATTGGCTCAGTTCGGTTTATGAACATTTACTTGGTTATTTACCTGTTCTACTTGGAAAGTATTGTGGATATGTGGCTGTCAGCTTTGGAGATTATATCTATTTCAAATATCCAAGGCTTGTGGCTCTCAATTTTTCAATTATGCAATGATGGCTTGTTAGGTAGAGTACATCATATGGTTAGACATTTCTGCTTGCAGCTTGTCCAGGGTTTAATATTTTCCTGGCTCCACTACTAGACGTGAAGGATGTTCGTTCTGAGCCATATTGAGCACAACCTGCCGATGCCTCCACACTTGCTGAATCGCCCTCTTGTCGACGCCATCAAGGCTGAGCTCGAGAGGCTCTTCCTGGATAAGGTAGTGTGAACTTGGTCACATAATCATCAGTACATGCCAAGATTTTGTTCACAGTACCAGAATTCTTTTCCACTCTATGGTTCTTAAATGTATTTCTCAATCTGTGTTTGGAATTGCACTGCAGGTGGTTGCAAATCTAGGGCTCTGCGTGTCCGTCTATGATATCCTTTCCATCGAAGGCGGATTCATCTTTCCAGGAGAGGGCTGCTCGACGTATAAAGTAATTTGTGCTATCTTTTTTGTTATCCAATTGTGTTTGTTAAGGAATGTGAGATGTTACTACTTATTAATTCTTTTTGTTCTTTAGTGTATGCTCTGAACAAGTCGATGCCTAAAAGGGTCACTACATTGCATTTCCATGCCCTTCAGTTTGTGCAGTTGAGTTGGCTACCAGAATTTCCAGTATGTTAGTTATTTCCTGTGCAGTTTCTCACTGGTGTTCATGTAATTACCCCGCGGCCTTTCTTAGCAGTGCCTAACATTTAATTGCTGTGTTTACATAGAAGTGGAACTTTTCGGATCAATACGATAAGTTTGGCCGTTAGGTACTTTGTCTCTTAGACACTAAACTGTTTAATACCAGTTTAAAACAACTACAGTTTTGAATAGCAGTAGTTCCTCTCAACTTGTACTTATTTAATTGACTATTTTGGTGTCAAGATCCAATTGCCTTGCTGTCAGTTAATACTGATTATTTCTCTGCCTCAAGTGGGCAGTCTAGTTTTTTCCTAGCCGGTGTGCTACTTGTTGTGAATGACTCACTATAAATAGTATGTCAAACTTGTACCATGGATGCCCTTTCTTCTGATATTGCTGTTAGTGAAAATTGTGTATCCTCGTTGAGGTTTTATACATTTTACAAATCATGCTTAGATTCCTTTCATTTTCCGCATCTTGGACAGGTTTCCTTTAGGTTATTGATATTCAGGCCCTTTATTGGGGAGGTTCTTGTTGGGAAGATCAGTGGATATGATGAGAAGGGTTTACAAGGTGACCTAGTTATTTCTCTTTGACTTATTGTTTGCTAAGTGGTTTGCAACCTATTGTAACCCCTTGCTCGAATTCATCTACCTATATCTAGTAATTGTGTCTTTAATTTTCATAACAACTTGCACTGCAGGGAAACTTGTCATAATTTCGTCATGATATATCCATTCTAATATCTAAGCAAAAGATGAAAAATTGGGTTATGCCGTGCCATTTAAATTTAATCATGAAATCGTGCACTGCCAAAATGATTATGTTTGGTTGTTTTCCATACTTCAACACACATTTTGGCTACAATTTTGGAAGGTTGGTTGCCATACTTCAACCCAGTTTTAAACAAAAAACTATTTGGTTGTATTTTGAGCCTGATTTAGGGAATTTTGGGCCCAGTCTACAGACATGACAGTTGGAATAGAGTGAAAAATGCTTTAGGAGCAATAAGTATGCTACTTATTTGGATAATCAAAGTCAAAATCTAGTTTAGCACAATGTCTGGAGGTGCACTACTGCATGGAAAAATAAATTGAGCTTAGTATTTCATTGTAGATTCCAAGATTTCATTTTTTGGTAAGCATGTGCATTTAACTGATTCCTGCTTACCTGTTTCTTCCTTTTTTCAACTATGTTGGAGTATTGGTACTTTGTATGCCCACAGGCCACAAGATTTAAATGATCCATGTTCCCATCCTGTTCTGGGAACTATTGAAAGCATAAATGTTATCACTATGTAATTCATGACATTGAAAAGCTGTACACGCAAAATGATGGGTTTTGACTGGTATACTGTTTTCCTTGTTCAGTTTCACTTGATTTTTTCACCGACATATGCATTCCGGGACACTTGATGCAATTTGGCACAGTGAGGTAACACATTGCTCTGTTTGGATTTTATTTTGCAGTACTCCAGTCACTATATTATTTGCTAATTGAGGTGTGCTTTATTTATCATTTTATCTCCAGATTATACTGTATGTCTCATTTCTTGTTCATATATATCCAGGGGGGACGATGGCAGGTGGGCGTTGAAGACTGAAGATGGTGATGAACTTCATCTTGACATTGATGATGAGGTTTATAAAGCTATTTTGTTTAATCAAAGCAATTACAATTTCCAATAGTCACTAACAACAAAAGGCTTACGATCATTGCAATCTTTACGCAGATACGATTCTTGGTGTCTAGCATAAAATACCCACCTATACCAGTTGAGCAAAAGGAGGATGACAAGCCATTTGCTCCAATGCAGATCAATGTATGTCTTCTTCCTTGTATAGTATTATCATATAGAGATACAGTGACAGCACGGTGTGCACTGCACTGGGGGCACACCAAACTTGGATGCATCTGCCAATTGCTTCCGGTGGATACACATGTACGGCAGCAAGCGCACTAGAAGGGCCTGCACCCACTGCCTAGTTAATCACTGTGGTTGTACACTTATCCTCCTTTAAGTACAAAAATTGTGGGAACTTGGATGTATAAATGATGTGGTCGAAGGAGCAGAGGGTGAGGGTCCATGGGTTATGGGTCTTGTTTCCCCGCAGTGTCTGATGGCGTCCAGTGAGCCCAGCTGCACAGCTAGTATCATGAGGCACTTCACGCATTTTCGTTATTCTTGGACTTACCACCTCTGGGCGTCGTTTTATTGGCTGAGAACGTAGATATCTGTACAGCAAATATTTGCCTTGTCTAAAGTATTTTGCACATACATACATGACCTGGAAAATCTGCGTTTGACTGGTTTGTTGCTCTCGTGTTGTTTGACACAAACATCTTTGTTAAGGGCATTGATGTTCTTTCTAAATCTTTCGAATTTTGGGCTCCCTTGCTTTCATGAGTAATTAATTGATCAGAATGAATCGTTTTGCAGGGAAGTATTAAAGGGGATGGTCTTGGCCTTCTTGCTTGGTGGGCGGCAGAAGAAGAAGAGGGCGATGAAGAGGGTGAGGGTGATGGCGATGAAGAGGGTGAGGGTGAGGAAGAGGAAGAGCAATAGCAGCAAGTTGTTTGTGGGAATTCTTTTTTGTAACTATAGAAATTTAGCCCATAAGCTAGCTAGCATGTTAGAAACTTGCAAGGGCAGTCCCAGTGCTCCAACCTGGACTATGTCTTAATCATGACACCTAAGTAAAAATCTGATGTGGCACCCTATTTGGGAGGAAAGAGAGAGTTTACTATATCTTAATCTAGATATCAACTACTTATCTCGTAAAAAAAACTACTTCACTTGCAAAACACATTAAACGAGAGCCTTTTCAGATAACAATCATCAGAGGGGCTAAATCTAAATACATATCTCTTGTAATCCATAGATTGTCTCCCGCCGCCGCTGCCTGCCGGATTCGAGCCTCCGTCCATCCGGGCAGACTGCCGGCGATGAGCGCATGCTGCTGGAGATCACCATCAAGCTTCTCTCCTATCCATGTCTCTTGACAACAGCTTCACAACTATCACAGCTCTGTTTGGATGTAGACATTGAGGACCTTGGTATTGCACTGGCTCCAATGCCAAATATCCCAAGACATTGGTATTGGGCTTCAATGTCACAAATCTTGTTTGGATGTTCATGTATTGGGCTCCTGGAATTCATAGGAAGGAACCATGCCAAATCATGTTTGGATGCACAAAGTGTGGAATTGGGCATTTAGAAATGTGTGAACACAATTTCTTGTACAAGTTTGGAAATGGAATTTTAACAACATATGCATATATTTAAAAGACGATGCATTACAAAAACAAAAAAATTGCATGCAAAATAATCTGAAAAATGGTACAGTCAACATCTTGTCCAAAAAAATACAAAGATGGCTGAAAGATGTATGTGAGCAGCATATTATGATGAACTTGATAATATCTACTGTCCAAAAAATACAAAAAATAGGCTGGAAACTGTACGTAACAGTAGCAAACTATATCATATTGTGATGAACTTCACAACAGCATCCAGTGCCCAAAAAACACAAAAAAAAAAGGGATAGATGTACGTAACATCAGCATATTATGATCATCTTGACAATAACATAGCAGCAATAACTAACAAGTCTCATATGGCAACGATAGATTATAAAAGTCTCACACAAAAGAGGGCACATTATAAGTTTAGAAGTCTGACATGAACCAAATCAGATTATAAGTAGCAACATGTATACATAATATCCATCAAGAGCCATTCTTTGTTAGCTTCAGGCTCTTCATACGCTTCCTCTGACTCCATGCAACAACTCCACTTGTGTCTCCGTAGTAGCCATAAGTTTACGGGCCCACACCATCTCGTTGTACAAGCACATACAGGTCAGCTTCACACCCTTTGGGAACAGGAGACAGAGAACTTGTTGCTTTCTTCTGTTTTTTATGTAGCTGAGGACAACTTAGATTGAAATGATTGACTTGATCTAGGTACGTAGTCCAAACGGATAGGAGTTTTCCATCTTAGAGCAAGTACAATAAGGTGATGTAGGCAAACTGTGAGACTTTAAATATTATATTTTTTCTGAGTTGGAGGAAAGAGAAGCGGAGAGAGAAAAGAAATGGGCTGGAGATTAACAGCTAGCTGCAGCACGTGCTCCTAGACACTATGTGAGAGAGTGGGGGGCATGTATCAACAAAGTAGTACATATTCATATCCAACTATTGTATTTGCCGGCTGTAAGCTTGGCTACAGAAAACGTGGCAACATCATATAGCCAGCAGCTGGTTGTACTATTAACCATGCTCTTATAGTGATCCATCATTCCTCAATTTATAGAGCTCATCTCCTGAGCTCTATAAGTTGGCACATTTACTTAATGCACAACAACAACTTGCAAAGAACAGATTTACAAAATATTACTTAGTGTATGATTTACCAGTTCGGGATACGCTTCATCATTATCATCGTCATCGTCGTTTTCACCAGGGAAGATTAAAATCTCCAAAGTTGTTGCTAGTTTCATTGTGCTCCATCCCTCACACCGAATGTCGGATACCTCTTCGAGAATTCTCACCACATTTGCAAGAATTTGGAATGCTTGGTCCCACATACTAACTCACAGTCATACAAGACACATGCATATTCGATAATGGTGTAATACACTGGGGGTGGCTACTCCACAAGGAGCCCGACAGCGGGCCTGCCACGGGGCCCAGAAGGCCCACCAAGGAGCTAGCGACAAGAAGGAGCTCGGAGGATCAGATAGGTATCTAGAGACCATCTTGGCCCCAAGTTTATGGGACGACGGCCAAATTCGATCTATCCCTTGTAAAACCCTAGCCCCCACCGTGCATATAAGGAGAGGGCTACGGGGCTCTCATTCCGATTTACTTCCGTAGACAAGACTCTCGGTAGCAAAACACATCTCCCCATTGTAATCCCTCGCACGAGGTATACCCACCATGAATACAAACATAAAGCAGGACATAGGGTATATTACTCCTCACTGGAGGCCCGAACCTGGATAACTCTCTATGCGACCTCTTTCTCGTACTTCCGTAGACAGGGGTTGCATCGGCCGGAGACCTATCCTAGATCGGATCCCCTCCAGCTTCCGACGGCCAACCGCCGGGAGAGAGCCTAACTTTCGGCACTTCCACCTTCACGGCGGACAGGACGTGTCGGGTCGACAACAACCCACCAGCCTCCCCTGTCCACACCGCCTTCTTCAGCGCACTGGCTTTCGTCATCAACAACCATGGATGCTTCCGCGTGCACGTCTCGCCGCTTCAGCAAATCACATCGGCGGCCTCATCAAGTTCCGTGGCGGCTTCACGGCTGGCCTCTGGCCCAGGAGGCGTCTTCGGGCTCCAGAACGCTGGTGCCATATACCAGCAGGCGATGCAGGCACACTACACAACCAGGTCGACAACCACACCAAGGCCTGGTCAGACTCGTCCAGTTACGCAACATCCTCACCGCCGGCCTCCGACTCGGAGGGCGGCGAACCTGGGCCAGCAAGCTCGGCGATCAGGGCTAGGGCCTCGCTCTTTAGATCGGGACATTGTGCTGGTCTCACGGAGGTCCACCAGCCCATCCTAACATCTCATCTTGTTGCCATAGTGTGTGACAATTGCTTCGTCAATCACAGCCCAGAGGACTGCATCATAGATGGATCCAGTTCTGACTGCAACGTCAACACCGACGACCTCGTGTCGTTCCCCGACGCAAAGGACAACAAGGCCGATGCCATCTCCATCGCGGACACAAAAACCGACAAAGAGCTCCCGACCCCAGCTACAGGGGGCACAGAAAGCCAGCCGGGCCTAATCCTAGCACCAACATCCGATGATGAGGAGGTGATGACCCACAAGTATAGGGGATCAATCGTAGTCCTTTCGATAAGTAAGAGTGTCGAACCCAACGAGGAGCATAAGGAAATGACAAGCGGTTTTCAGCAAGGTATTTTCTGCAAGCACTGAAATTATCGGTAACGAGTAGTTTGATAGCAAGATAATTTGTAACAAGTGACAAGTAACAATAGTAACAAAGAGTGCAGCAAGGTAGCCCAATCCTTTTTGTAGTAAAGGACAAGCCGGAACGATCTCTTATAATAATCAAAGCGTTCTCGAGGACACATGGGAATTTCATCTAGTCACTTTCATCATGTTTATTTGATTCGCGTTTGCTACTTTGATAATTTGATATGTGGGTGGACCGGTGCTTGGGTGCTGTTCTTACTTGAACAAGTCTCCCACTTATGATTAACCCCTCTCGCAAGCATCCGCAACTACGAAAGAAGAATTAAGATAAATCTAACCATAGCATTAAACATATGGATATCCAAATCAGCCCCTTACGGAATAGCGCATAAACTAGGGTTTAAGCTTCTGTCACTCTAGCAACCCATCATCTAATTATTACTCCACAATGCATTCCCTTAGGCCCAAAGATGGTGAAGTGTCATGTAGTCGACGTTCACATGACACCACTAAGAGAATCAACAACATACATATCATCAAAATATCGAACGAATACCAAATTCACATGATTACTTATGGCGAGACTTCTCCCATGTCCTCAAGAACAAAAGTAACTACTCACAAATCATATTCATGTCCAAGATCAGAGGGGTATTAAATAGCATAATGGATCTAAACATATAATCTTCTACCAAATAAACCAACTAGCATCAACTACAAGATGTAATCAACACTACTAGCAACCCACAGGTACCAATTTGAGGTTTTGAGACAAAGATTGAATACAAGAGATGAACTAGGGTTTGAGATGAGATGGTGCTGTTGAAGACGTTGATGAAGATTGGTCCTCCCACGATGAGAGGATCGTTGGTGATGTCGATGGCTTCGATTTCCCCCTCCCGGAGGGAAGTATCCCCGGCGGAATCGCTCCGCCGGAGAGCAAAAGTGCTCCTGCTCAAGTTCCGCCTCGAGACGGCGGCGCCCCGTCCCAAAAGTCTTCTCCTTATTTTTTCTAGGGCAAATGGGCTTATATACCAGAAAATGGGCACCGGAGGCTGGCCAGGGGCCCCACAAGCCACCAGGGCGCGCTTGGGGGGGGGGGGGGTGGCGCGCCCTGGTGCCTCGTGGGCACCTGGGTGGCCCCCTCTGGTACTTCTTTCTTCCAGTATTTTTTATTTATTCCAAAATAAATCTCCGTGAAATTTCAGCTCATTTGGAGATGTGCAGAATAGGTATCTCTGACATAGCTTTTTCAGGTCCAGAATTCCAGCTGCCGGCAATCTCCCTCCTTGTGTAAATCTTGCATATTAAGAGAGAAAAGGCATTAGAATTGCTCCACAAAGTATTATATTGATTAAAAACACTATAAATAACAGTAGGAAAACATGATGCAAAATGGACGTATCAACTTCCCCAAGCTTAGACCTCGCTTGTCCTCAAGCGAAAGCCGATATCGATAATCATGTCCACATGTTTAGAGAGAGAGAGGTGTCGATAAAAACAAAATACGGATATAGTAGCATCATGATCATTATCATAACAGCAATATTCATTATCATAGAACTTCTCATGAACAAGTAACAATTCATCACAACAACGAAGTATAAGGCATAAACTTTCTTGAAAACCAACAAACTATGTTCTCGGTCAACAATGCAATTGCAATTCATCATATTTTCAGGAAGGGTCTCATGTAGGAGCTTTTTAGCTAGTCCACATACTCAACCATCATTTAGTCTTCTATGATTGCTAACACTCACAACATATATATGGAGCAAAAAGTTTCAGCCAGACACATAGAAAGATAGGGGCTTATAATTTCGCCTCCCAACTTATTCACCTCAAGGGTAATGTCAACAATAATAACTCATGATCACTCATATCCAACTGGATATATGTGCCTAGATCTTCCCCACCACATGATGCTTGCAAAAGAGAAAAATAAAAAGGAATAGAGGAGAACACTATTGACTCTTACATAAAAAGTAAATACATAAAAGTAAAGGATAGGCCCTTCGCAGAGGGAAGCAGAGGTTGTCAAGTGCTTTTTGTTGTTGGATGCACAAGCTCTTAATACAAAGGAACGTCACTTTATATTGCCCCTTGTGATAGCAACCTTTATTATGTAGTCCGTCGCTTTTATTTCTTTACCATCACAAGTTCGTACAAAGCTTACTTTCCCTTACAATAAAAGTTCATACACATTTATAGGCAATTTTTATTGCTTTTTGCACCGATGACAACTTACTTGAAGGATCTTATTCAATCCATAGGTAGATATAATGGACTCTCATGACATAAAACTGGGTTTAAGGGTTTTGGATGCACAAGTAGTATCTCTACTTGGTGCGGATTTTTGGCTAGCAAAGATATTGAGCAAGCACCACATGTTGGAGGATCTATGACAATATAACTTCTATGTGAATATAAGCAAACATAATTCATTACATTGTCTTCCTTGTCCAACATCAACAATTTGACATAAAATACTTAATGGGGGCTCACAATCATAAAAGATGTCCAAGATAGTGTATTTGCATGTGAATCTTCTCTTCCCTTATTAATTTTTTCATGAATTGCATCATTGACCAATGCTATGTTTGTTAACTTCCAATAAATTTTACCACTTATACTTTTCTTTATGTAATGTCATTACTTTCCATAAGATTAGCATATAATCTTTTTCATTATTTTCATTGCTAGGATTGAAACATAAAAGTAAAGAAGCAAAAACTCAAACTACTCTTTATTATATAACTCTCAAGTCAATTACATAGATAGATAGATCACAAAACTAGCACTCGAAAATAGATCATACTAAACTTTTATTCAACTAGATCATGAAACAACTAAGGATCGAACTAAAAATAGGTAAAGATAATAAAAGTGATGGTGATACGATACCGGGGCACCTCCCCCAAGCTTGGCACAAGCCAAGGGGAGTGCCCATACCCATGTACTCAAGTTTCTTTCTTCGGTGATGATGGTGATGATGAAGTGGTGGGCTTGTCCTTCAGCTTCCGCTTCAGAACATAGTTTTCTTCCTTCAACTTGCTAATTTCTTGCTCAAGCTCCACTATCTTCTCACACAATGCATTATTGTTTTCCTGTAGAAGACGGAAAGGAATAAATTGGATCTTAGATTTGTTTACTGTGTTTGGGAGGCTCGACTTCTTGAACTCCACATGCATATCTCCCGGTTGAGGTAGAGGGGCATCTTCTTCATCCGAGCTCGCGTCTTCGTTCCCTTCATGTTGGCATCTCGCTCCTCCTCCGCGGACCATCCATAGGTGTCTATATTCCCATAGATCCTTGGATTCGAAACGTAGTTTGATACGAAGCTCTCTCCATCTGAGTCTTGAGACGACATGCTTTCGGATCTGTCAGAAAAATAGCACGAAACAAGAACAGAGGAGATTTCTGTGATCCGGTGATCAAAACGTCCAGGAGTATATATAAAAAAAAATTATCTTGCAAAACAAGTAATCCAGAAGAAAACAGAGATGGGAAGGCTCACGAGGGGCCCACGAGCCACCAGGGCGCGCCTGGGGGGGTGGCGCGCCCTGGTGCCTCGTTTGCACCTCGTGGATCCCCTCGGCTGTTTCTTATTTTTGTATTTTTCTAATATTTCAAAACTGACAGAAAGTATTTTTATGGAATTTTTGGAGTCGGTTTACTTACCGTATCATGTACCTCTTCCTTTTCAGGGTTCTGGAGTGTTCTGGAAGGTCTCTCTTATGTATACCTCCGGTAGGGGTGGGCACTGTAAAACCGAAAACCGAAAAACCGAACCGAACCGAACCGTATTAACCGATTTGTCGGTTAATTTGGTGGTTCGATTTTTGGTTCGGTGGGAAATTTTAAGGTTGTTCGGTGTTTTGCTTTTGTTCGGTTTTCAGTGTCCAGAAACCGAATAGACCGAAAAAACCGATATGTAAGATACCCCATGTAATACCTTGCTTCCAAAAGTGTAATAGTTTGGAGGCATCACGTATTTCTCCGCACATAATACATTTCACGTTCAATGTGATTTTTTTACTTAATTATGTTTACTACTTTGCTTGACTGAATATACCATAGAATGATATTAAGGTTGCTAGCTCTTGTGATTACTTTATGCATATTATACAATCCAAATCAGTGCTCTTGAGTCATTACACTTATACTGACAAGTGCATGTATTTCGGTTTTTCGGTTAACCGAACAAACCAAACCGATATATTATGGTTAATATGGTTCGGTTTCTAAATTTTATGTGATTATTTCGGTTTCTATTTCTTGAAAACCGAAATTATAAAAAACCGAATAAACCGAACCGTATTAACCATATAAACCGAACGCCCAGCCCTAACCTCCGGTGTCATTGTTTCAATAATATTAGTTTCAACTTTAATGGGAGTACCTGAAATATAGTGCTTAATTCTTTGCCCATTCACCACTCTCGGATTAGTGTCTTCGGAGTTGTTTATTTTGATGGCTCCGGAGCGATAAACTTCTTCGATGATATACGGTCCTTCCCATTTAGAGAGAAGTTTTCCTGCAAAGAGTCTCAAACGAGAATTGTACAATAGAACATATTCACCCACTTTGAATTCCCGTTTTTGAATTCTTTTATCATGCCATCTTTTAACTTTTTCTTTGAATAACTTGGCATTTTCATAGGCTTGGGTTCTCCATTCATCTAAAGAGCTAATATCAAATAATCTCTTTTCACCGGCAAACTTAAAATCATAATTGAGTTCTTTAATTGCCCAATATGCTTTATGTTCTAACTCAAGAGGTAAATGACATGCTTTTTCATAAACCATTTTATAAGGAGACATACCCATAGAATTTTTATACGCAGTTCTATAAGCTCATAATGCATCATCAAGTTTCTTAGACCAATTCTTTCTGGACCTATGGACAGTTTTTTGCAAAATTAATTTTATTTCTCTATTGCTCAATTCAACTTGAACACTAGATTGAGGGTGATAGGGAGATGCAATTATATGGTTGACATCATATTTAGCAAGTAGTTTACGGAATGCACCATGAATAAAATGTGAACCACCATCAGTCATTAAATATCTAGGGCCTCCGAACCTCGGGAAAATAACTTCTTTAAGCATTTTAATAGAAGTGTTATGATCAGCACTACTAGTTGGAATAGCTTCTACCCACTTAGTAACGTAATCAACAGCAACTAAAATATGAGTATACCCATTGGATTTAGGAAAAGGTCCCATGTAATCGAATCCCCAAACATCAAATGGTTCAATAGCAAGTGAATAATTCATAGGCATTTCCTGACGTCTACTAATATTACCAATTCTTTGACATTCATAACAAGATAAGACAAACTTACGAGCATCCTTGAAAAGAGTAGGCCAATAAAACCAGATTGTAATACCTTATGTGCAGTTCTGTCTCCCGCATGGTGTCCTCCGTAAGCCTCGGAATGACACTTTCGTAGGATTTGTTCCTGTTCATGCTCAGGTATACAACGTCTAATAATACCATCTACTCCTTCTTTATAAAGATGTGGGTCATCCCAGAAGTAATGTCTTAAATCAAAGAAGAACTTTTTTTTGTTGGTATGTGAGACTGGGTGGTATAAATTTAGCAACAATATAATTGGCATAGTCTGCATACCAAGGAGTGTTACGAGAAGCATTTATGACAGCTAATTGTTCATTAGGAAAATCATCATTAATAGGAAGTGGGTCATCAAGAACATTTTCCATTCTAGACAAATTATCTGCTACGGGATTCTCAGCTCCCTTTTTATCAATAATATGCAAGTCAAATTCCTGTAGCAATAGAACCCACCTAATGAGTCTAGGTTCAGCATCTTTCTTTTCCATAAGGTATTTAATAGCAGCATGATCAGTGTGAACAGTTACTTTAGAATCAACTATGTAAGATCTGAATTTATCGCATGTAAACACAACTGCTAGAAATTCTTTCTCAGTAGTAGCATAATTTCTTTGAGCACTGTCTAGGGTTTTACTAGCATAATGGATAACATTTAATTTCTTATCAACTCTCTGTCCTAGAACAGCACCAACAGCATAATCACTAGCATCACACATAATTTCAAAAGGCAAGTTCCAATCAGGTGGTTGAACAATAGGTGCAATGGTTAAGGCTTTCTTAAGTGTTTCAAAGGCTTCTACACAATCATCATCAAAAACAAATGGAACATCTTTTTGCAAGAGATTGGTAAGAGGTCTAGAAATTTTAGAGAAATCTTTAATAAACCTCCTATAGAAACCAGCATGACCTAGGAAACTTCTTATACCTTTAATATCTTTAGGACAAGGTATTTTCTCAATTGGATCAACTTTAGCTTTATCAACTTCAATACCTGTTTTAGAAATTTTATGCCCAAGGACTATACCTTCGTTAACCATAAAGTGGCACTTCTCCCAATTCAAGACAAGATTAGTTTGTTCACATCTCTGCAAAACTCGATCAAGGTTGCTTAATCAATCATCAAAAGAAGTTCCATAAACGGAAAAATGGTCCATGAAAACCTCAACAATCTTTTCACAAAAGTCAGATAATATAGCAGTCATACATCTTTGAAAGGTAGCAGGTGCATTACATAAACCAAAGGGCATACGACGATAAGCATAAGTTCCAAAAGGACAAGTAAAGGTGGTTTTCTCTTGGTCGGCTTGTGATACAGGTATTTGAGAGAAACCAGAATATCCATCTAGGAAACAAAAGTGTGTATGCTTAGACAATCTTTCTAACATTTGATCAATAAAAGGTAAGGGGTAATGATCTTTTCTAGTGGCTTTGTTTAATTTTCTAAAATCAATTACCGTCCTATAACCAGTTACAATTTTTGTGGAATGAGTTCATTTTTATCATTAGGAACAACGGTAATACCTCCTTTCTTAGGGACACAATGAACGGGACTTACCCATCTACTATCAGCTATGGGGTAGATTATACCTGCTTCCAGAAGCTTTAATATTTCAGTTCTTACCACTTCCTTCATCTTAGGATTTAATCGTCGTTGGTGGTCGACAACTGGTTTAGCATCAGGCTCCATATTAATTTTGTGCTGACATAGAGTGGGACTAATGCCCTTAAGATCATCAAGAGTATATCCAATAGCAGCTCGGTGCTTCCTTAGAGTTTTTAGTAATCTCTTTTCTTCATGCTCTGAAAGGTTAGCACTAATAATAACATGATATATCTTCTTTTCATCTAGATAAGCATATTTCAATGTATCAGGCAATTGCTTTAATCCAAATACAGGGTCACCCTTAGGTGAAGGAGGGCCTCCAAGAGTTTCAACAGGCAAATTGTGTTTAAGGATAGGTGGTTGATCAAAGAACATCCTATCTATTTCATTTCTTTCATTCATATGCATATCATTTTCCTGGTCTAGTAAGTATTGTTCTAACGGATCAGTAGGAGGTACGGCAATAGAAGCAAGACCAATAATTTCATCTTTACTAGGCAATTCTTTATCATGAGGTTGTCTATGAAACTTAGAGAAATTAAACTCACGAGACATACCACCAAAATTAACACTAACAGTTTCTTTAGCGCAATCAATCTTGGCATTAACAGTGTTCAAGAAAGGTCTACCAAATATAATGGGACAAAAATTATCTTGTGGAGAACCGAGGACTAGAAATTCAGTAGGGTATTTTATTTTTCCACACAAGACTTCAACATCTCTAACGATCCCAAGCGGCGTAATGGCATCTCTGTTTGCAAGCTTAATAGTAACATCAATGTCCTCTATTTCAATAGGTGCAATATCATTCATAATTTCTTGATATAAGGTAAACGGAATAGCACTCATACTAGCACCCAAATCACATAAGCCATGATAACAATGATCTCCTATTTTGACAGAGACAACAAACATGCCTACTACGGGTCTGTTTTTATCTTTAGGATCTGGTTTAGCAATTCTAGCTGCTTCATCACAGAAGTAAATAACATGCCCATCTATATTATCGACCAAGAGATCTTTAACCATAGCAACATTAGGTTCAACTTTAATTTGTTCAGAGGGTCTAGGTGCTCTAATATTACTTTTGTTAACCACAGTTGAAACTTTAGCATGTTCCTTGATCCTAACAGGAAAAGGTGGTTTCTCAATATAAGCAGTAGGCATAACTGGATCAACATGGTAAACAATTGTTTCTTCTTTAACACTAACGGGTTCCTCAATCTTTTCTTTAACAGGGGGGTGATATTTAAACCACTTCTCCTTAGGGAGATCAACATGAGTAGCAAATGATTCACAAAAGGAAGCTACTATCTCAGAGTCAAGTCCATATTTAGTGCTAAACTTATGAAAAGCATCAGTATCCATAAAAGATTTAACACAATCGAACTGAAGTATTATACCTGACTCATTACCTTTGTCGAGTTCCAATCTTCAGAGTTGCATTTAATTCTTTCTAGGAGATCCCATCTAAATTCAATAGTTTTCTTCATAAAGGATCCAGTCGAAGAAGAATCGAGCATGGTTTGATCATCATGAGAAAGCCGAGCATAAAAATTCTGTAAGATAATTGCTCTTGAGAGCTCATGATTGGGGCATGTGTACATCATGTACTTAAGCCTCCCCCAAGCTTGAGCGATGCTTTCTCCTTCACGAGGCCAAAAATTATATATATAATTCCGATCACGATGAACCAAATGCATAGGATAAAATTTCTGGTGGAATTCCAGTCCCATGTATCAGTATCATCACATAGCCTATACCATGTCAATGCCTTTCCCTCCAAAGATAAAGGGAATACTTTCTTATTAACTCCATCTCCGGATAAACCTGCAAGCTTAAACAATCCACAAATTTCATCCACATAGATCAAGTGCATATCAGGATGTATTGTTCCATCTCTTGCATGAGGATTAGCTAGCAGTTTCTCTATCATACCCAAAGGAATCTCATAACAAATATTTTCAGTAGGTGCAATAGGTGGAGGGGCAACTCTTGGTGCTTTCGGTCGAGGTGAAGATACCCCGAACAAACCCCTCAAAGGATTACTTTCCATAGTGCCAAGTAACAGTAAATTTCAGCACGTAATATAAATGTTTCCTTACCAAATTCCACTCACCAAAGGCGCTTCACTCCCTGGCAACGGCGCCAGAAAAGAGTCTTGATGACCCACAAGTATAGGGGATCAATCGTAGTCCTTTCTATAAGTAAGAGTGTCGAACCCAATGAGGAACAGAAGGAAATGACAAGCGGTTTTCAGCAAGGTATTTTCTGCAAGCACTGAAATTATCGGTAACGAGTAGTTTGATAGCAAGATAATTTGTAACAAGTGACAAGTAACAATAGTAACAAAGAGTGCAGCAAGGTAGCCCAATCCTTTTTGTAGCAAAGGACAAGCCGGAACGATCTCTTATAATAAGCAAAGCGTTCTCGAGGACACATGGGAATTTCATCTAGTCACTTTCATCATGTTTGTTTGATTCGCGTTCGCTACTTTGATAATTTGATATGTGGGTGGACCGGTGCTTGGGTGTTGTTCTTACTTGAACAAGCCTCCCACTTATGATTAACCCCTCTCGCAAGCATCCGCAACTACAGAAGAAGAATTAAGATAAATCTAACCATAGCATTAAACATATGGATCCAAATCAGCCCCTTACGGAATAGCGCATAAACTAGGGTTTAAGCTTCTGTCACTCTAGCAACCCATCATCTAATTACTACTCCACAATGCATTCCCTTAGGCCCAAAGATGGTGAAGTGTCATGTAGTCGACGTTCACATGACACCACTAAGAGAATCAACAACATACATATCATCAAAATATCGAACGAATACCAAATTCACATGATTACTTATGACGAGACTTCTCCCATGTCCTCAAGAACAAAAGTAACTACTCACAAATCATATTCATGTCCAAGATCAGAGGGGTATTAAATAGCATAATGGATCTGAACATATAATCTTCCACCAAATAAACCAACTAGCATCAACTACAAGATGTAATCAACACTACTAGCAACCCACAGGTACCAATCTGAGGTTTTGAGACAAAGATTGAATACAAGAGATGAACTAGGGTTTGAGATGAGATGGTGTTGTTGAAGATGTTGATGAAGATTGGTCCTCCCATGATGAGAGGATCGTTGGTGATGTCGATGGCTTCGATTTCCCCCTCCCGGAGGGAAGTATCCCCGGCGGAATCGCTCCGCCGGAGAGCAAAAGTGCTCCTGCTCAAGTTCCGCCTCAAGACGGCGGCGCCCCATCCCAAAAGTCTTCTCCTTATTTTTTCTAGGGCAAATGGGCTTATATACTAGAAAATGGGCACCGGAGGCTGGCCAGGGTCCCCACAAGCCACCAGGGCGCGCCTGGGGGGGGGGGTGGCGCGCCCAGGTGCCTCATGGGCACCTGGGTGGCCCCCTCTGGTATTTCTTTCTTCCAGTATTTTTTATTTATTCCAAAATAAATCTCCGTGAAATTTTAGCTCATTTGGAGATGTGCAGATTAGGTATCTCTGACATAGCTTTTACAGGTCCAGAATTCCAGCTGCCGGCAATCTCCCTCCTTGTGTAAATCTTGCATATTAAGAGAGAAAAGGCATTAGAATTGCTCCACAAAGTATTATATTGATTAAAAACACTATAAATAACAGTAGGAAAACATGATGCAAAATGGACGTATCAGGAGGCCCCCACACGCCATCATGCTCCAGCAAGTCATGATGACAGCCCCCCTGGGACCTCTTCAGCACCAACGGCTTCGGTCATGCCAAGCACCAGCGGGGCCACGACGGTCCACGGCGGGCCTCTAGCCCCTCCTTCGGCCTCAGAACTGATACGTCTCCAACGTATCTATAATTTTTGATTGTTCCATGCTGTTATATTATCAATCTTGGATGTTTTTATATGCATTTACAGCCATTATATATCAGTTTTGGAGACTAACCTATTAACTTAGTGCCCAGTGCTAGTTGTTGTTTTCTGCCCTGTTTTTTTTTTACAGAAAATCAATACCAAACGAAGTCCAAATGCCATGAAACTTTTTGGAGATTTTTTTCTGGACAAGATAAACACTAGAAGCTTCGGGAGAAGACCAGATGCTAGAGGGGGTGGCCACGAGCCACCAGGGCGGGCCTGGGGGGGGGGGGGCAGGCGCACCCTGGTGCCTTGTGGGCCCATCCCAGCTCCGTTTGACCTAATTCCACCACTATAAATTTAGGAAAAATCAAAAACCCTCAGGGGAGTCCACGAAATACTTTTTCCGCCGCCGCAAGTTTCTGTTCTCGAGAGATCCCATCTGGAGGCCTTCTCCGGTACTCCGCCGGAGGGGGAATCGATCACAGAGGGGCTCTACATCAACCTTGCTGCCCTTCCGATGATGCGTGAGTAGTTTACCACATACCTTCGGGTCCATAGTTTGTAACTAGATGGCTTCTTCTCTCTTTTTGATCTTCAATACAATGTTCTCCTCGATGTTCTTGGAGTTCTATCCGATGTAATCACTTTTTGCAGTGTGTTTGTTGGGATCCGATGAATTGTGAGTTTATGATCAGATTATCCATGAATATTATTTGAGTCTTTGCTGCACTCTTTTATGCATGATTATTATAGCCTCGTTGAAAGATCGTGGATGTCGCCTAGAGGGGGGGGTGAATAGGCGCTTTAAAATAATTATGGTTTAGGCTTGAACAAATGCGGAATAAACCTAGCGGTTAATTTGTCAAGCACAAAACCTACAACAACTAGGCTCACCAATGTGCACCAACAACTTATGCTAAGCAAATATACAACTATGTGATAGCAAGATATATAACATGAAACACTATGGCTATCACAAAGTAAAGTGCATAAGTAAAGGGCTCGGGTAAGAGATAACCGAGGCACGCGGAGACGACGATGCATCCCGAAGTTCACACCCTTGCGGATGCTAATCTCCGTTTGGAGCGGTGTGGAGGCACAATGCTCCCCAAGAAGCCACTAGGGCCACCGTAATCTCCTCACGCCCTCGCACAATGCAAGATGTCGTGATTCCACTAAGGGACCCTTGAGGGCGGTCACCGAACCCGTACAAATGGCAACCCTTGGGGGCGGTCACCGAACCCGTACACTTTGGCAACCCTTGGGGGCGGTCACCGGTACCCGTCAAATTGCTCGGGGCGATCTCCACAACCTAATTGGAGACCCCGACGCTTGCCCGGAAGTTTACACCACAATGATTGAGCTCCGATAACACCAACCGTCTAGGGCACCAAGGCACCCAAGAGGAACAAGCTCTAGGGTGCCCAAACACCCAAGAGTAACAAGCTTCTCAACTTTCACTTCCACGTATCACTGTGGAGAACTCAAACCGATGCACCAAATGCAATGGCAAGGGCACACGGAGTGCCCAAGTCCTTCTCTCCCAAATCCCACCAAAGCAACTAATGCTAGGGAGGAAAATGAGAGGAAGAACGAAGAAGAGAACACGAAGAACTCCAAGATCTAGATCCAAGGGGTTCCCCTCACATAGAGGAGAAAGTGATTGGTGGAAACGTAGATCTAGATCACCTCTCTATTTTCCCTCAAGAACTAGCAAGAATCATTGGAGGGATTGAGAGATAGCAAGCTCGAAGAAGGTCAACAATGGGGGAAGAACACGAGCTCAAGTGATTGAAAACCATTGGGGAAGAAGACCCCCTTTTATAGGCCTCCCCAAATCCAACCGTTATGCCCTTCAACCCGTGCACAAGCGGTAGTACCGCTCGGGTGAGCGGTACTTCCGCTGGCACGGAAGTCCTGGCTATCTGCGTACAACTGAACAAGTCAGGGAGGCAGTAGTGCCGCCGGAGCGGTACTACCGCTCCCACCAGCGGTACTACCGCGTAGTGTTGAGCAAACAGCTAGAACAGCGGTAGTAGGGGAGGGCAGCGCGGTAGTGCCGCCCGAAGCGGTACTACCGCCCGTTACTGCCGCTCTGCTTCCGCTCGAAGGACAGGGCATAACAGAAGGCACAAATAAGCGGAAGTGCCCACGGCACTGGAACAGCGGAAGTACCGCTTTGCGCGGTACTACCGCTGAGCAGAGCGGTACTACCGCTGGGATGCAACAAAAGGCCTAAGAAAAACAGAAAGAAGCAAGAAAACCAGAGCTGCCACAACTTCTACATGTGAACTCTGAATCCAGCAAACTCAAGCTCGTTGGATAGATGAAGACGAGTAGTATCCAACAAAGAAGATCCGGCAAAAACCCCAACATCGAGAACATACAAGAAGAAGCAAACGAAACCCGTTCTCGATGAACTTGAGCTTGTCATGAAGGTGACCAAAAGCTCAAAAACTCACACAGAGAAAAACCAAACAAGAACCAAGAAAGATGATGCAAGGATGCAGTGGTTTGAGCTCTCTACGAACGATACGATCAAGCTACTCATACAAGAGCCCCCCTTGATAGTACGGCAATCGATCCTATAACCCGGTCTCCAAACTACCACCATGAGACCGGTAAAATAGAAAACCTATCAAGGGCAAACCTTTGCCTTGCACAAAGTCCACTTGAGCTAGATGATGACGAACTTGACCTCCTCAAGTTGGACCACCTTTCTTGATTGCGTTGGCCCGATGAAGACTAGTAGATTGCCCCCCCCCATACTCCACTATGGGTGAGCCACTCTTCGGCACATCTTCACAAGTCCATTGTCACCACAATGGACGGCAAGCTTCAAGCAAGATCTCTTCGTGATGCTCCACTTGAACTTGCACACCGCAAACTTGATGACGATCACCACTTGATGTCATCCTCCATGGGTTGAATGAGATCTTCCTCTTGACGCAAGCCCATGGAAACATACCTAACCCCACATACAACTCTCACGTAGACAATGGGTTAGTACACAAAGCGTAATGGACAATGCTTACCATACCATGGGATCACTTGATCCCTCTCGGTACATCTTCTACGCTTTGTGTGTTGATCAACTTGAATCACTCTTTGACTTAGTCTTGATCAACCTTGAATCAAATCTTCTCAGCATAAAGATGATGTCTTGAAGGTAAACATGAATGTTCACACAATCTTCTTCTTCAAGACATGCTTGCAATAAGCTCAACTCTCACATGACCAATCTTTGGATAAATCCTTGAATATCACCTTGGTCATCACATAATCTCCTTGAAACCAACAAATGGACTTCAAGAAATGCCTATGGACAAACCCTTCAATATAACTCAAGGCAACCATTAGTCCATAGAGATTGTCATCAATTACCAAAACCAAACATGGGGGCAGCACATGTTCTTTAACTAATGTCAGGGAAAACATAATTACCTTCATTTTCTTCTAATTCGCCTTAGAACTATTTTCATTATCAGGAATGCCTATAACACGACGAATTGGACTGTTGGTCGCTCTCATCCTCTGAATCAACAAAACAATATCGTCAGAGAGCAAAAATAAAACCAGGAGGGTAGGGGCATGGAGAGAAAAGAAGACGACGCAAGTTGTTCTCACCACGGTTTCCATCCCAGTGTTTTTATAAGAGTTATTGCTTGTAGAATTTGTAGTGCTATTCAGAACAGTCGGAACTATTGCATGTTCCTCATCATTTTTGCCATTGTAGCTGCTTGGCTCAGCTCCCATAGGATTGATAGCATGCTGTCAAGCATAAACGAGTCAATAAGCGACAATGCCAATGTGTTCAGGACATTGGTGCAAGAATAAGGGAAAGAACCAAAGTAAAATGTGAGCATATACCATGCTGCTGGAAGATTGACATTCCACATTGTCCTGATAATAGAAAAATAGCATCTTTTAGCATAATGCAAAGCATAGCAAGCCAAAATAAGGAAGTATATATATGCAATTAGAAATTATTGAGATATATAAAGAGAAAGCAGTTCGGCCACCGCAGGGGCTACACTAGAGGGAAGCCAGTCTTGAAGAAACACTGGATGGCGATCCTTTGAGCTAAAGAGAGTAAGCCTAATTTGAAGTTGTGCTAAGCACGGTGAGAGGGGGTAACATCCTCAAAGATGAATCCATTCATCTGCTTCCAGACGTGCCAGGCTGCAGTGTGATGGTGATTTCCAATAAGAGAGGGTGATTTGAAATTGATTGTGGTCTCAATCATATCTGCAAGGCTGTGCTAGTGCCCCAGTTCGTGTGGATACACTCCCAACATAATATACAAGACTCTCGATCAAACAATTGGAGGATCCAGGGCAACTAGCATCCAGGTGAAATTCCTGTACATGGAGGGGGAGTGCTGAAGATGTGCAACAATCTGGCGATGGAAGATGTAGATGTGATGCATGAGGCTTAGTGTGATGTAATGTAAATTCTGAAGTTTAGTTTAGTGTGTGTGTGTGTATAGAAAATACATCCTACCACCTAGGGGTAGTTACCCCACATGTCTCATATGGTAGTATATATACTACTTTATTATTTTAAATATGTTCATATACTATATATATAAGATACTCCAAAGTGAGTTAGATGAAAAGATTGCAAGTTGGCTCATGATTTTTATTATATTTATGAAATACGTACATATTTGTACGTAAAAAGGAGCATACTCAAAATACGATACATACTATCAAAAAAGTAGTATATATACTACCTAAACATTATTATATACTACATACTACACGTACATACTCTCTGATTTGATAGATACTACATACAACATACAAAACGCAAGTGGTGGTAACTACCACCGGGTGGTAGGAAACATTTGTCATCAACATATATGTGCAATGTTGCACGTGAATTATAGATGATAACTTTTTTTTACACTAATGTGCCATGTGCTTAGTGTAATGTGATGTAAATCCTGAAGTTTAGTGTATATGCCTCTGTTGGCAGAATATGGTTTGCCCTGGAGGAGAATTTATCTATTCTTGAGCCAAAGCTGTATTCCCTGGTAGTTCAGAACAAAACTATTTTTCAGTTAAATTTGTATGCATTGGTAGTGCGACAAAAAACTAATTTTCAGTGGAATTTGGAACTGGGGCATTGTTTGTTGTCCTGTGCATCTAAAACAAGCATACTTGGATATAGCACATTAACATATATATGTGTGTGTCAAGTCGCACGTTATTATAGATGATAGCTTAATGTGCCTTGGGGAAGTTACTGTCCGATCTGATGATAGCTTAATGTGCCTTGGGGAAGTTACTGTCCGATCTGACTTCTATCTTAGTCAGCTGAATTCGGGAAGAGATTTTACTATAAAAGGCACCCATCAGCCCCTACAATAGTACTCATGTGAACAGAATAAATGTGACAGCATACGAGGGCACGCAGCATGCCAAATCAAGCAGACCGGGATCTAATCAAGGCTGTCAATTATCAACCGAATTCCGTGTGCCCTTAGTGTGTGCCTGTTTGTTCTTTTTTGTATGTGAATGATCGTCTTCAAAGAATCCTGGAGCGGATCATCTCCAAAAAAGAAGAAAGATCGCGCAAATATATGACTCCATCCATTTCAGCATTCCAAACAGCTGAACACTGAATTGCTGAATTTTCTCGCATACCTTGGTGAATCCGCCGATCCAGCAGTTCATGGCGATCAAGAGGTTGTCGGCGAGCAGTTGCTCCTTTAAGGCGCCGCCAAGCTGGAGCAGATGGCGGAGCAACTGCACGATACAGTCCAGCACTCGGAAGCTCCCAATTGACATGTCGTCTTCGCCGCCGCCGCCGCCTCCGCTGGCGCCGTCGCCGCCGCCTCCAAAGGGTAGGTTGCCATCGCCGCCGCCGATGTCGCTGGCCTTGCCCCATGAGGCGGGGAGCAAGAGAAAGCGGGGTCGGGCGGCGATGCAGGGGCTGGGTTTGACGGCGGCGCGGGTTGCGAGGCAGGGTCGGGTACGGAGGTATGAGGAGGACACGGAGACGGGGAAGGGGCGGAAGCGGAAGGAGAGCGTCGAGCCCAAGCAGCTGGATGCCATGGCGGCTGACGATGGGAGGTGGCGGCGAGCGCAGTGCGAACACACGACGGATGGATTGTCGCTGGAGTCTCTGGCGTGCGGTTTGGCCGGCAAACTGGATTGTAGTATATACTATTTATTTAACCGGAACTGCGACGTCGCTAGAACAGAAATCCTTCCGAGAGGCGGCCACCACCAAACTCGGCCACGCGTTTTAGATACCCCAGGCGACGGCGCGGGGCTGTCATGTCAGCAGCCCGTCCGCAGCTTTGCCAGGCGGACACCTACGGACAGTCAACTAGCTGAGCTTCTTTGCCTACTGGTACGCCTACTACTGTACCTTTTTTTTTTTGACTCCTTGCAAGTCAAATCGCGGAAGCAGATGGCATTTTCGGGAAACATACTGCGGGTCGGTGGCAAATATGCTCAACGATCAACAAAACTCTGTTGAGCCTGTCGTCGAGGAGATCAAGTTCCTCTTGAGTACGCGACGGGAATGGAAGGGGGGATGGGTCTGTAGAGGAGCAAATGGTGCGGCTCATGCTATGGCCAAGGAAGGAGTACCGAATGAGCTTTGTAAAGTACTTCCTCTTATATTTCTTTACGGAGGGAGTATGACTTCTGAATGCATTATGCATGTAGTTGCAACTGAAATTCCCGAATCCTATATACTCCCTCCGGTTCTTTTTAGTCTGCATATAAGTTTTGTTCAAAGTCAAAGTATGTGTACTTTGACCAAATTTATAAAAAAAGTATCAACATCCACAATGCCAAATCAATATTGTTAGATTCATTATGAAACGTAGTTTCATAGTGTATATATTTGATATTGTAGATGTTGATATCTTTTAATATAAATTTGATCAAACTTTGCAAAGTTTGACTTGACACAAACTGAATACGCGAAGTAAAAACGACCGAAGGGAGTACTTGAGAGAGTTATCCTCTCAATCACTAAGCTCTAAATCGTCTGGGAAGCAATTGAGCTATCGGTTCGATTCCTCACTCCGACTTTGACTTGGTCGCACGAATCTCAGCTGGGCTGGCTCCTTCTGTGGGCCTGTTTTGTCACTGATGTGGAGGCATAGGCCCGGTCTGTCGGTGAGCGAAAATACTCTACCTACGGAGTGAATCCTACGGAAACTAGTCTACGGAAGGACGTGTCCCTTCATAAATCGCTCTCACCCCTGATTTCAATCGAGGCGGCTCCTCCTATTTCCAATCAACGAATGCCGTATCAGCCTGTAGGATTCAATCCGTGAAATTTGTCCGTAAGTCTAGCAAAACTCGTCGGTGAGTGTAGGTCTTTCTTGGTCAACTGAGCGACGGCGTGGCGGCTGGGAGAGGCAACTGAGCGACACGTGCTACACGGCGCCTCGATGGGGCTGTCTATAGAGGGGGGAGGGGCTGTTGGGGAGAGATTTGTTGTGCGCTGGGTGCGTTTCGCTGCGGCTTGCTGGAGCGGGGGTCGAGCGGTTCGCTGCGGCTTGCTGGAGCCGGGGTCGAGGGGTTCGCTGTGGCTTGCGGGAGCGTCCGGCGGTTCGTCGCTGCCGTGGGCTGTGCTCCACGCATCTGCCGGCGGCTGCATTGGAGGGAATATGTGCTGCTGCTTCCGACTGTGCCACTGGGGAGGTCTGCAGCTCTGCATCGGACTTTCTTCTTCATATCTATTCTATACTGCAGGCGGACAAAGGCTACAGGAAATTAGAAGTGCACAAGGTGTGGTGACGGACTACAAATGGTTAGAAATTAGAAGTGCACAAGGTGTGGTGACGGACTACAAATGGTTAGAGGTAGCTGTGGCTTGATGAGACATGGATTTCAAGGTAAGTAGTCCGGTTTACTTTTCCTGCCCTTCCCTTAATTGTCCTATCACCTAGGGTCTCAACATGGTGCTGCCTATTTCGTTTCCTCATGACAGCGCGTTTGGCAATATTTGGGAAGGGGAATGGGAGTTTAGAGTAGGCAAGAAGACGGAGTTGATTTCCTCTAAAAAAGAAGATGGAGTTGACTTTTTGGTTCATGTGTGTGTAAATTGCCCACTGCCACAGAAGACATAAAGAAATACTTTAGTGATCTAAACGCTCTTATATTTCTTTACGGAGGGAGTATGTGTTATTTCTTCAAGTATGTGTTAGTTTTAAGCCGGTCAGTACTATTCTCACAACGCGACGTTCTGATGCTACTTGAACAAAGTAATTACTGACAAACAGGGGATGCTAAATTAGCGCTAACCAATGCAACAAGAGGTATTCCAACCAAACCAATTGATAATATATCAGGATAATGCACAACTTGGTTTTGCAGCTCACGCATGGCGATCCTACCCACCACCCTCCACCCATGGCGATCCTAGATAGATCTCACCTGCGACCCCCACGGAAGGAGTCCTCCATTGGGACTTCTCCCCCGGCCTCGCGATCGAGGCACAGGTGCGTCAGCGGTTCAAATCTACGGTTCACTTCTCCCCCTCCCCCAACGCCACAGAATTCTTTCTGGTGGTATCCTTCTCTTCTACCTCATTCCGTCTCTCGGTGGAATCAGCGGGTCTAGCTCTGCAATGCTGCATCGGTGGTTTGAGTTCGGGCTTCAATGTGTTACAAGTAAGTGATCGGAGATTCAGGTTTTCAGTGGCTTCTAATCGAGTTGGACACTTCATTTATGGACTCAAATATCGAATTTGGCCGGATTTCATATGTCATTTTCATCTCTTTCGAGGTGATGCCAATCGATCGGTTTTTTCCTCTCGTGAACGGCATGCTGATACAGAATTGACTGATTTATCTGCTTATAAAGGCCCTGCTATTCGTTCTATGTGGTTGAAGTCTCAGGCTAACGAGCCAATTCAGCCGGCGTCGGCCGATCTTTTTCGGGTATTCTGCAGCGACCAGAAACTTCTCATCCTTTGCCGGTGTCGATCGCCGGCGGCATCACTTTTGGTTCATTGGCCTTTCCGGTTAGGCAGGACAGTCAGTTAAGATTTGGATCTTTCGATTGTCCGCAATCTATGGAGAGATTACAGGGGTTTCCCTCCTTTCGTGGATCTAAGTATCGTTCTCTGTTATGGGACGCTATTCCTGATTATAATCTATATCACGTCCTTGATCTTTGGCAAGCTGGTTATGATGATGATGACATTGATAATGTCAAGATTGCGGCTAATATCCCGGACGTGCCAGCTCAGGAATACATTTATAATCGGCTACATTTCTGTGAATCCTGTTCGAGGCTGGGGCATGGCAGTAAGTACTGCCCGGGCTCATTCTGTCAGAGATGCTCAGGTCTGATGGATGATTGTGTCTGCCCGGGCTCATTCTATCAGAGTGTACATGCAAGCGCATGCAATTTGGGCCGTCACAGTGCCCAAACCATATGTCTAGTTTGTAAACAGTCGGGCCACCTTGGACATTCTTGTCCAGGTAGAATTCGTTGCACGGCCTGCACCTTTTTGGGACACTGGGCACATGAGTGCGGTCGTTTGGAGCTCATTTTTGCTAGGTCCAGTTATAGATGCTCTTAGACCGGTCTAGTCAAGTCAACAGGGGCGTGGCACCATCCATGGCAGACCTTGCATCCATGTCAACTAGTGCTAATATAAACATTTTGCGAATGGCTATTGTAGTTTTCAAAGCTTAGTATGACAAGAGCGTTCGTAGGTGCTTTTTTTTTTTACTATTGGTTCAGTGCGGACGGCGTAAACTCAGAGGAAGAAGCGGACTAGTATGCATTTTACTGTAATCTTATTTTGTACTGTTTGTCTATCTATTGAACTGACATTTGTTCTCTTCCATGTTAATCAGATCTAAGATGTCTTTTCGATGTCTTTATTTAATTATTTATTTACTTGGTCCACAGATTCGGAGGCTCAAGACAGCTCATCCTAGCTGATAGTAAAACAAAACTCCTTTTTGTTCTTCTGAAAACCTCCAATTCACAACTCCTTTTAATTTTCTTCTGAAACCTCCAATTCACGACTCTCGACTTGTCATAGCCACCGCCCCGCCCCGCCCCAAATCGCTGCCGCTACTGTCCCCGGGGGAAAATATCCAGTGCTGGCCCACCGCCGGTTCTGCCGGCTGGTAATGCTTCCACTTTGCTTATTTTAATAATCAACCAAAGGCTTCCTATTATTTTCTTCCCCACCATCCATCCGTCTCCATCACCCATTTCCCCTCCCCCCCCCCCTTCTTCCCTCCCTGCCTGGTCCGTCTATCCCCCCGAGCTCCTTCCTCCCTCCTTCCAGCTCTTGTACTCGGAGCACCTCCAGCCCTGACCCTGACCACCCACCCATCCATCCGCTTCTTGTTTCTTGCGCTGTCCGGGTCAAGGATCTGAGATACTCTCCGGCGCCGCCGCTTGTTTCTTGATGCCCGCATAGGTATGGCCCTGCCCTGTTTTTCTTGCGCTTCTTCTTCCTCTTCTTTTGCTTGTGATGTGATTCATGTTGCTTAGCCCTGCTACTTGTTCGTTGGTCTTGATTTCTGTTAGTTCATGGTGTTTTGTGCTGTTGCTGCCAATTAATTTCATGAAGTTGTCCTCGGTTTGCCCCTCAAAAAACATCCCCACACCGCACCTAGTAGGAAGAATAAACTAGGTTAGCACTTTGCCTCTGCTATCTCTAGTCACAGTCCTATATTGTTTGCTTTCTATAAAAGTCTATTTTGTCTGCGGTTGAATACAACTAAATAAAATTCCCGGTGATAATAATGCGTTTTCGTATTTTTAAGAGAAAGATCTGTAATTCAATTTATGCCCTCTTCTTGATATACTACCATTGCTTGTCTGCTCATCCGCTTGCTTCAAGTCCCATGGCCTGGTCACCCTCAGGTTCATAATTCGATTTTTTTTCCCAATTTGATAGGCTTCTTCTCGACGAATTGGGAATGAAAGTATGCCTAGTTTCTTAAAAAATGCATTTTCATTGATTGGATTGTCGCTGGTTGCTATTGGCTATGCTGACAACTAAATTGGGGATGATTTTTTCTTTCTTTCTAGAACACGCCTGCAACAGATCGCTAAGGTAGCACCAGAGATACAACGACCAAACAAAACAAGAACAAACGAATTACAACAAGGCGATTAAACCTAATCTAAAAAGGAAAGTAAGAAAAAACAAAAAGTCTAAAAGCAAATTGGAATAAAGTTGAGCCTAATTTGACCAGAGAATAATGCATTCGTGTCAGTCCTTCATTTTGCTACTTGGCTTCTGCACAGCCACTCAGCCAGCCAGAAGCAGGCTTATGCACAAGCCACCCATGTGCCGTAGGGGGCGATGGGGCTTATACATGGTGGAACTATGGCCTTAAATGTGAGCTGTTATTGATGTATTTCAAAATAGAATCTCAGTAATTGAATCATCATGATGTGATTTTCTGAGGTTCAATAAAAAGCTTTCCTTTATCTAAAAACCTGTGTTAAGTCTGTTTGATTCGCAATTGTTTTATCAAAATATTGGTAGCTAAACAAGGAGTGGCAAGAAAGCATATGGTGAACTTGCTTCTTCTTAGTTCTTACCGTGAAACGATTAGAAACATCAACTTCAAATTGATGTGGCTTGACACTGTTTGGTCAACAATTAAATTGATATGAGTTTGTTGAAATGATGTTTGTCTACTTGAACATATGATCTTCATTGCATTTGCTCTATACTTTCTGAAATGTAATTTGGTTCAAAACCATATGCCCATGTAAAATTGATGTGAGTTCAGGTGTTAAATTCAAAATTGATTCACGATGCGCTTATGCATTCCTTCCTTGGCTTTTGTGACTTTGATGCTGTTCAGTTGATGATAGCAACATACTAAATATACTTACTTTAAGGATGGCAGGATCAACTTCATTTTGAGCATGTCCCACAAGGTTGCAATCACCAGTATGTCAGCTAAGGCTTCAGAACGTACGTATAGATGTTCAGATGATTCACAAATGGCGTACTACAACAACTCGGTGCCTTTAGCAGAAAATGGACGGTTCTATATGATGCAAAATCATCTGGATGTTCACTACACATCTTCAGATGATGGGTCACAGAAAATTAGTTCCAATCCTCAAGTATTTGAAGCACAGTACTGCACACTTGAATCATCATCGGCAAATGGTGTTTATCCTACACAGAGCTCCACATCTTCTCATAGCATCTCCCCTATAAATGGGAGCCCCCTGTCTCAGAATGATAGCCACTCATACCACACATATGATTCACCCCCAACTGCTTCATGTGTTACCGAGATACCGGATTTCCAGAGTAAACTAAAGGAGCTAGAAAATGCAATTCTTGGAACTGAATTGGACATAGCCTCTGACAGCCCCGAGAGCTTATTGCAAGCCAACAATCCTTTGAAACAAGATAACTGGAGACAGCTTCTGGGAATTAACACAGGAGACTTGAAGCAGGTGATCATCGCATGTGGTAAGGCTGTTGCTGCGAATGATATGTATGCGACAGAACTACTGATATCTGAGCTAGGTCAGCTCGTGTCTGTCTCTGGAGATCCAATGCAACGCCTAGGAGCATATATGTTGGAAGGCCTTGTTGCCAGACTTTCTTCCTCTGGAAGTAAGCTGTACAAATCCTTGAAGTGCAAAGAACCTACAAGCTCTGAGCTCATGTCTTACATGCATCTCCTTTATGAGATCTGCCCATTCTACAAGTTTGGTTACATGTCAGCCAATGGTGCCATAGCAGAGGCTATCAAAGGCGAGAACTTCGTTCACATCATCGATTTCCAAATCGCACAGGGGAGCCAGTGGATAACTATCATTCAGGCTCTTGCAGCGAGGCCCGGGGGTCCACCATGCCTAAGAATCACTGGTATAGATGACTCAAACTCTGCTTATGCCCGAGGTGGTGGACTGGATATGGTTGGGACAAGATTGCATAGTGTCTCTGCGTCGTGTGGCCTGCCCTTTGAGTTCAATGCTGTTCATGCTGCTAGCCATGAGGTTTATATTCAGCATCTTGACATAAGACCTGGGGAGGCTATTGTAGTGAATTTCGCCTATCAGCTGCACCATACTCCTGATGAAAGCGTGAGCGTGGAAAATCACCGAGACAGGATTGTAAGAATGATCAGGAGCCTATCCCCTAAGGTGGTGACTCTTGTTGAGCAGGAGTCGAATACAAACACAAGTCCATTCTTGCCAAGATACTTGGAGACCCTCGACTACTATACGGCAATGTTTGAGTCAATAGATGTTGCTCTCCCAAGGGATGATAAGAGACGGATTAGCACGGAGCAGCACTGTGTTGCAAGGGATATCGTTAATTTGATCGCGTGTGAGGGTGCTGAAAGGGTCGAGAGGCATGAGGTGTTTGGTAAATGGAAGGCAAGGTTTTCAATGGCTGGATTTAGGCCGTACCCGCTGAGTTCGGTGCTGAACAACACCATCAAAACACTGCTGAATAGCTACCACAGTTGCTACAGGCTTGAGGAGAGGGAGGGAGTCCTTTACCTTGGTTGGAAGAGCAGAGTATTGGTTGTGTCTTCTGCATGGTGCTGACATCTCTTGAAAAGAAGCTCATGTATGTACACCTGTTTTTATCGCCGAAACTTAATCCTTCGGTGATTTGTATTGCGTTGATCCACGATATTTCTATAGCCTGACTTCTCCTTTCCCTAGTTTCAGATGGAACCTGAGCTTATAAGGGCTTTGCTGCTTGTCGGTTCTGTTTCTCCAGATGGAACCCATGCTCACTGGCCATCTAATTCAGTGGAATCGGCAGCAGGAGTTGCTGCGATAATACCGCGACACAGCTGTAATGTAGAAGCAGGCGTAGTGATTAAATAAATAAATAAAATATGTTTATAGCTAGAAATTTGGTGTGTTGTGGTTTGCTCCGGTTGTAGGATTGACATGCTTGTAATATACTTACTGCACTAATTAGACGATGTTTAGAGATGATTAAAAGCTATGCAGGCACAAGAGGCGCCTGTTGCATGTGTCCTCACTGTCGTTGATTTGTGTAATGATGACGTGATGGTTTATTGTAACCTCTTCTGCTGCTTGCTGCCCTGAAATAATACTACGGTACTGAATATCATAGCGTACTGATTCAGGATATGCTGTCTTGTGAGACTGCTATGATACTGTTTGGGTAGTTTTGGTGGTGCAGGTTTTTGTCCTGTAATAGGTGTTTCGAGGTCGAGCATCTGTAGCAGGTTTCCTGGTAGTGCCCCAACTCGCTCTCTCTTTCCTAGTTTCCTGATCTTAGGTGATGCGTTGGTGTTTAAATGGTTGTAAAACGTTGGATACTGCCATCTTTCCGTTGAGCGATTAAGCCATCTTTCCGTTGAGCGATTAATGGAAAGGGGATGGCTGGTTGGAAAAGGAAAAGAAAAGGAGAAAAGTCTAGGAAATATGTGATGAGCCCGTGTTGTAGTGGGCTTTTACCTTGTGGAGTCTTGGCCCATGTGGCCCAACTGGAGCTGATATATATGCTGGTCTCCTGTACAGGAAAACCTAGAAGGCTGAATCGTTTCCTCCACTCCACAACTGGGTCCAAGGCTCATGGCGGCTGCTCTGCTCCTAGGTTAGTGCTGCTCCATTTTCAACATGGTATCAGACCCAGGATCGGCGGAGGCAGCGGCGCTGGCAACGATCACGACGGCGGCGACTAGAAGGGAGGCGCAGAAGGTGGAGGCAACTGGAGGGAAGCTAACTGCTTTCCCCAAGGCGTGAGGAGGCTTGGAAGCAGTGGATCTGCTGCAGGAGGCAGTGGATCCGGTCAGGTGTCAGGAGGACACTTGTGTGCTGACGAGAAGCTGCTGCTGGACTGCGGTCTGAAGGTACTCCTGGTTTCTGCTGAGTTGCGTTTTTCCTGTATCGAAGAGAAGTGGAGTCTGCTAGTTGTTGGGTGTGAAGAAGATGGCGGAAGAACTTGCTAAAGCCATGGACAAGCTCGTTGACATCATAACAACGAGAGTGGTGGCAGCTGGAGAGAAGGCAGCCGAGGAGAATGCTGCTGCGAGGGCTACTGCGGTGGTGCCTCATGCTGAGATGGTGCAGAAGCTTGAACTATCACCTAACGAAGTCAAGCTTGAAGGGGTGGAGAATTACCTGAGGTGGTCATGGAGAGGAAGGCTGATCCTCAGAACCAAGTCTCTGGAGGGTTACGTGCTTGGGGAAGTACAGGAGCCTGGAGATAAGAAGGGAGAAGAGTGGAGGAAGTGGAGTGTAACTGATTCTTTGGTGATGAACTGGCTGCTAAATTCATTGACATCCTCTGTTGCTGCCTCGGTTGAAGACCTGCCTACTGCTGCTGAGGTATGGGCTGCGTTAGCTAGTATGTACTCAGGGAAGGGAAATGTCATGTTGGTCTCCAAAATTGAAGACACTGTGCATGATCTCACTCAAGGTGATAGGACTGTAATGATGTATGTTGAAGAGCTGAAACATCTGTGGGCTGATTTAGACTATCTTGCACCTCTTGTGTTGCCACATGCTGAGTGTGCAGTGATAGCTAGAAAGTGGGTTGAGGATAGGCGTGTTCTCAAGTTTCTGAAGGGGCTGGACTCCATGTTTGAGAATAGAAGGGCTATCTTAATGCAACAAGCTGAGCTGTTGTCACTAAGAGATGCCATTGCTGCTATAGCACAGGAGGAGACTAGGCTGAAAGCTGTGGAGCGGTCAAAGGTGGCTTCCAGACCTGCTTATCACATAATGAATAGGCCTGAGACAAGAGACTGCTACAAGTGTGGGCTGAAAGGGCATCTCAGTTACCAGTGTACAGGCCCACCGAAGAGAGACAACAGAGGCAGAGGAGGTTACAGAGGCAGCTACAGAGGAGATGGCAGGGGATACTATCGTGGAAGCAACAACAGGGGCAGAAGTGCTCCAAGTAGCTATAACAGCTACAATCGCTACCAAGGAGAGGCCAGAGCGAATGTATCTGTCATGAGTGAGGGTCAGTCCAGTTCTTCTCACAGTCAAGACATGAGAAATGAGCAGCAGGGTCAGGACAAGAGGAATGAACAGCAGGCAGAGACAGCGTTTGGTGACTTTGCTCATTTTGTGTACTCTGATGAAGGTAATGAAACTGCATCTGTTGCTGTTCATAGGGCTGGTGTAGATTGGGTTTTAGACTCAGGGGCATCGAAACATGTAACCGGCAACATTAGAGAGTTTGAATGCTATCAACAACACTCCCAATCGTACAATGAAACTATTCAAACTGCAGATGGTACTGCACAACCTATTAAGGGGGTTGGGGCAGTGCAATGTACTCCAAGTATTAAGTTGGAATCAGTTTTGCATGTTCCAGCTTTCGCAGTTAGTCTAGTGTCATTGAGTGCTTTGATTGATCAGATAGATTGTGATATAACTCTTAACAAGTACCACTGTTTGATTCAGGAGATGGGAACTGGGAGGAGGCTTGGGGCAGGAACCAGGCATAGAGGACTATGGTACATGGATCGCCAGGAGGATGTGAAGACTGCTGGCATGGCTCTTGCTGCGACTGCGACAGAGAAGGAAGCATTAGCTATGATCCACCATTGTAGATTTGGGCATGTTCCTTTTGAAAAAATGAACAATATGTTTCCTGATGTAATGAAAGGAGTAGATTTGAACAAGTTAAAGTGTGAGTCTTGCGAGTATGCAAAACACACTAGAACATCGTATGTGAGCAGGGGGCTCAGAAGTATAGTCCCGTTTATGCTTGTACACTCTGATGTATGGACATGCCCAACGACTTCAATTAGTGGAATGAAATATTTTGTTACCTTCATAGACTGTTACTCTCGAATGACATGGATGTATCTTATGAGACATAAAGATGAGGTGTTTCAGTGTTTTAAAGATTTCTGTGCTTATGTGAAAACTCAGTTCAGAGTACAGGTGCAAATGATGAGAACTGATAATGGGACTGAATATGTAAATAGGCAATTTGGAGTATATCTATCTGAGTAGGGTATCCTACATCAAACATCCTGCCCTGACACTCCACCACAAAATGGAGTGGCAGAGAGGAAAAATCGCCACATTTTGGAGGTGGCACGATCTCTCATGTACACAATGAATGTGCCAAAATGGCTATGGGGTGAGGCGGTGTTGACAGCAACTTACTTAATCAATCGAACTTCATCAAGGATACTTGGTATGAAGTCACCCTGTGAACTTTTGTTTGGTGAAAACAAGTTCCCTGTTTCCACAAAAGTGTTTGGTTGCACTTGTTTTGTCAGGGACCACAGACCTGGTGTAAGTAAGCTTGATCCGAGAGCTGTCAAGTGCATATTCATAGGTTATCCTTCTGGGCAGATGGGGTACAAGTGTTGGAGTCCCACCGACAGGCGCACATTTGTAAGTAAAGATGTTACTTTTTGGGAATCTCACCCATTTTATGGTGAGAAAACAGATTTGAGCTCTATCTTCGAATGTCTCGACCAACCCGTGGCTGGTCAAGAGGGGGAGACACAGCAGGAATAGGTTGTAGCTATGGCTCGGTCAACAGGAGAAGAGAAAGAAGGGAGATCACCATTGATGGTTGGTGCTATACCATTGATATCACAGCAGGAAGAGGTTGTAGCTGTGCCTCCGCCAACAGTCCAACTCGATGAACCAGAGGGGCAAGCAAGGGAGCATATGGTGGCAAGTGATGCCACCCAATCCGCTGTTCAACGTGACCCACCACCAAAGAAGCTGCAAGTTTTATTCTCGGAGAGGTACAAATGTGGCTGCACCACCAAAGAAGCTGCAAGTTTATTCTCGGAGAGGTACAAATGTGGCTGCTGTCCAGGGGGAGCCAACTCCAGGTGGGCAGAAAAATGATGCAAGTGAAGTGCAGGGGGAGACACAGCAGGAAGAGCGAGGTGCACATGTTGGGGAACGTTGCATGGGAAACAAAAATTTTCCTACGCACACACAAGATCTATCCATGGTGATGAGCATCTACGAGAGGGAGAGTGAATCTACATACCCTTGTAGATCGCTAAGCGGAAGCGTTAATAAACGCGGTTGATGTAGTCGAACGTCTTCGCGATCCAAATCGCCGAGCGTCCCGCGATCCAATCACGATCCTTCCGATCTAGTGCCGAACGGACGGCACCTCCGCGTTCAACACACGTACGGCTTGATGACGCCTTCACCTCCTCGATCCAGCGAGCGATGATGAAGTAGTGGTTGAGTTCCAGCAGCACGACGGCGTGGTGATGGTGGTGAGGAACAATCTCTGCAGGGCTTCGCCAAGCACTACGGAGATTATGACGGAGGAACTAGAGGGTTAGGGTTGCCGCACACGGCTTGGGGAAATCTTAATGTATCCCGTGTGCTAGCCCTGCCCCTCTATTTATATGTTGAGCCTTGGGGTCTAAACTTGGAGTAAAAGCCTCCTCCGGGTCGGTTTTGCCCGCACAAGGTCGGTTTGGCCCGCAGGGAAAGAGTCCAACTCGGATCCCTGCCGAACCGTGCACAGCCGCGCACAAGCGGTAGTACCGCTTCACACAAGCGGTAGTACCGCTTGGGCGGTAGTACCGCTTCACACAAGCGGTAGTACCGCTCGGGCGGTAGTACCGCTTCACACAAGCGGTAGTACCGCTCCGGCGGTAGTACCGCTTCACCAAGCGGTAGTACCGCTTACGCGGCAGCAAAACTACTTTTGCACTTTCCAATACCTTGTGGGCTTTATCCCTTTGGCTCATATAAAGTGTTGCTGCACCCGAACACTTCGGTAAACATCCGGAACCCCTTCCGGTGAACTCCGGAACCCTTCCAGAGATCAAAACACTATTATCACATATATCAATCTTTACCTCCGGACTATTCCGGAGATCCTCGTCATGTCCGGGATCTTATCCGGGACTCCGAACAACTTTCGGTCACCAACATAATAACTCAATTATACTAATCGTCACCAAACGTTAAGTGTGTAGACCCTGCGGGTTCGAGAACTATGTAGACATGACCGAGACACCTCTACGGCCAATAACCAATAGCGGGACCTGGATGCCCATATTGGCTCCTACATATTCTACGAAGATCTTTATCGGTCGAACCTCTATGTCAAGGATTCAGTTAATCCCGTATGCTGTTCCCTTTGTTCTTCGGTATGTTACTTGCCCGAGATTCGATCGTCGGTATCACTATACCTAGTTCAATCTCGTTACCGGCAAGTCTCTTTACTCGTTCCGTAATACAAGATCTCGTGGCTAACACTTTAGTCACATTGCTTGCAAGGCTCATTGTGATGTTGTATTACCGAGTGGGCCCTGAGATACCTCTCCGTCATACGGAGTAACAAATCCCAGTCTTGATCCATGCCAACCCAACAGACACCCTCGGAGATACCTGTAGAGCACCTTTATAGTCACCCAGTTACGTTGCGACGTTTGATACACACAAGGTATTCCTCCGGTGTCAGTGAGTTGCATGATCTCATGGTCAAAGGAACAGATACTTGACATGCGGAAAACAATAGCAATAAACTGACACGATCAAATGCTACGTTTACAGTTTGGGTCTTGTCCATCACATCATTCTCCTAATGATGTGATCCCGTTATCAAATGACATCTCATGTCCATGGCTAGGAAACCTTAACCATCTTTGATCAACAAGCTAGTCAACTAGAGGCTTACTAGGGACACAGTGTTGTCTATGTACCCACACATGTATTTGAGTTTCCAATCAATACAATTATAGCATGGATAATAAACGATTATCATGAACAAGGAAATATAATAATAACCAATTTATTATTGCCTCTAGGGCATATTTCCAACAGTCTCCCACTTGCACTAGAGTCAATAATCTAGTTCACATCACTATGTGATTTACATTGTAATGAATCGAACACCCATGCAGTTCTGGTGTTGTTCATGTTTAGCCCTTGGAAGAGGTTTAGTCAACGGATCTGCAACATTTAGATCCGTGTGTACTTTGCAAATATTTATGTCGTCCTCCTTGATGTAATCGCGGATGGAATTGAAACGTCGTTTTATGTGTCTGGTCCTCTTGTGAAATCTTGGTTCCTTGGCTAGAGCAATGGCACCAGTATTATCACAAAACAGAGTCATTGGGTTAAGCGCACTAGGCACTACTCCAAGATCTGTCATGAACTCCTTCATCCAGACACCTTCCTTCGCCGCCTCCGAGGCAGCGATGTACTCCGCTTCGCATGTAGAATCTGCTACCACGCTTTGCTTGGAACTGCACCAGCTAACCGCACCCCCATTAAGAATAAATACGTATCCGGTTTGCGACTTAGAGTCATCCGGATCAGTGTCAAAGCTTGCATCGACGTAACCCTTTACGATGAGCTCTTGATCACCTCCATAAACGAGAAACATGTCCTTAGTCCTTTTCAGGTACTTCAGGATATTCTTGACCGCCGTCCAGTGTTCCATTCCTGGATCACTTTGAAACCTTCCGACCATACTTATGGCAAGGCTGACATCGGGTCTTGTGCATAGCATTGCATACATGATAGAGCCTATGGCCGAAGCATAGGGGATGACACTCATCTTTTCTCTATCTTCTGCAGTCACTGGGCATTGAGTCTTACTCAACTTCACACCTTGCAAAACAGGCAAGAACCCCTTCTTGGACTGATCCATTTTGAACTTCTTCAAAATCTTATCAAGGTATGTGCTTTGTGAAAGTCCTATTAAGCGTCTTGATCTATCTCTATAGATCTTGATGCCTAATATGAAAGCAGCTTCTCCTAGGTCCTTCATTGAAAAACTCTTGTTCAAATATTCCTTTACGCTTTCCAGCATTTCTATATTGTTTCCAATCAACAATATGTCATCCACATATAATATTAGAAACGCTATAGAGCTCCCACTCACTTTCTTGTAAATACAAGCTTCTCCGTAAACTTGTATAAACTCGAACGCTTTGATCACCTCATCAAAACGAAGATTCCAACTCCGAGATGCTTGCACCAGTCCATAAATGGATCGCTGGAGTTTGCAAACTTTGTCAGCATTCTCTGGATCGACAAAACCTTCTGGTTGCATCATATACAACTCTTCCTTAAGGAAACCGTTAAGGAACGCTGTTTTGACATCCATCTGCCAAATTTCATAATCGAAAAAGGCAGCTATTGCTAACATGATTCTGACGGACTTAAGCATCGCTACGGGTGAGAAGGTCTCATCGTAGTCAACTCCTTGAACTTGTGAAAAACCCTTTGCCACAAGTCGAGCTTTATAGACGGTGACATTACCGTCCGCGTCCGTCTTCCTCTTAAAGATCCATTTGTTCTGAATGGCCTTACGCCCTTCAGGTAATACTTCCAAAGTCCATACTTTGTTTTCATACATGGATCCCATCTCGGATTTCATGGCCTCTAACCACTTCTCGGAATCCGGGCCCATCATCGCTTCTCCATAGCTCGTAGGTTCATCGTTGTCTAACAACATGACCTCTAAGACAGGGTTGCCGTACCACTCGGGAGCAGTACGCGTCCTTGTCGACCTACGAGGTTCGATAGCAACTTGATCCAAAGCTTCATGATCATCATCATTAACTTCCTCTTCAGCTAATGTAGGCTCCACAGAAACAACTTTCTGCGCTGCGCTACTCTCAGGTTAAAGGTTCAACAACCTCATCAAGTTCTATCTTCCTCCCACTCAATTCTTTCGAGAGAAACTCTTTCTCAAGAAATGTTCCGTTTTTAGCGACAAACACTTTGCCTTCGGATCTGAGGTAGAAGGTATACCCAACTGTCTCTTTTGGGTATCCTATGAAGACGCATTTCTCCGCTTTGGGTTCCAGCTTTTCAGGCTGAAGCTTTTTGACATAAGCATCACATCCCCAAACTTTAAGAAACGACAGCTTTGGCTTCTTGTTAAACCAAAGTTCATAAGGCGTCGTCTCAACGGATTTCGATGGTGCCCTATTTAAAGTGAATGCAGCTGTCTCTAATGCATAACCCCAAAACGATAGTGGCAAATCGGCAAGAGACATCATAGATCGCACCATATCCAATAAGGTTCGATTACGACGTTCGGACACACCATTACGCTGTGGTGTTCCAGGCGGTGTCAATTGTGAAACAATTCCACACTGTTTTAAGTGACTGCCAAACTCATAACCCAGATATTCTCCTCCTCGATCAGATCGTAGGAATTTAATCTTCTTGTTACGATGATTCTCAACTTCACTCTGAAATTGTTTGAACTTTTCAAATGTTTCAGACTTGTGTTTCATTAAGTAAATATACCCATATCTACTTAAGTCATCAGTGAAGGTGAGAAAGTAACGATAACCACCGCGCGCCTCAATACTCATCGGACCGCACACATCAGTATGTATGATTTCCAATAAGTCACTTGCCCGTTCCATTGTACCAGAGAACGGCGTTTTAGTCATCTTGCCCATGAGGCATGGCTCACATGTGTCAAGTGATTCAAAATCAAGTGACTCCAAAAGTCCATCAGCATGGAGCTTCCTCATGCGTTTTACGCCAATATGACCTAAACGGCAGTGCCACAAGAAAGTGGTATTATCATTATCAATTCTACATCTTTTGGCATCAATGTTATGAACATGTGTATCATTACTATCGAGATTCAATAAGAATAAACCCCTCACATCGGGTGCATGACCATAAAAGATATTACTCATATAAATAGAACAACCATTATTCTCTGATTTAAATGAGTAACCGTCTCGCAATAAACAAGATCCAGATATAATGTTCATGCTTAACGCAGGCACCAAATAACACTTATTTAGGTTCATCACTAATCCCGACGGTAATCGAAGAGCGAGCGTGCCGACGGCGATCACATCAACCTTGGAACCATTTCCCACGCGCATCGTCACTTCGTCCTTTGCCAGCCTCCGTCTATTCCGCAGTTCCTGTTTTGAGTTGCAAATATGAGCAACCGCACCGGTATCAAATACCCAGGCACTACAACGAGAGTTGGTAAGGTACACATCAATAACATGTATATCATATATACCTTGTTTGTTGTTGGCCGCCTTCTTGTCAGCCAAATACTTGGGGCAATTCCGCTTCCAGTGTCCAGTTCCCTTGCAATGAAAACACACAGTTTCTGGTTTGGGTCCAGCCTTGGGTTTCTTCACGAGAGGAGCAACTGCTTTGCCACTCTGCTTGGAGTTACCCTTCTTACCCTTGCCATTTTTCTTGAAACTAGTGGTTTTATTGACCATCAACACTTGATGCTCCTTCTGAATTTCAGACTCAGCGGCTTTCAGCATCGCAAACAGCTCGGCGACTGACTTGTTCATCCCGTGCATGTTATAGTTCAACACGAAGCTCTTGTAGCTAGGTGGCAATGATTGAAGAACTCTGTCAGTGATAGCCTCTGGCGGAAGGGGCATCCCTAACTCAGCCAGACGGGTGGAGTACCCAGACATTCTGAGCACGTGATCACTGATAGACCCGTTCTCCTCCATCTTGCAAGCATAGAACTTATCGGAGATCTCATATCTCTCGATCCGGGCATTCTTCTGAAAGATAAACTTCAACTCCTGGAACATCTCATATGCTCCATGACGTTCAAAACGTCTTTGAAGTCCCGGTTCTAAGCCATACAACATTGCACATTGAACTATTGAGTAATCATCAGAACGAGCCTGCCAGGCGTTCACAACGTCTAGAGACTCAACTGGAGCGGGTGGATCACCAAGCGGTGCATCAAGGACATAAGCCTTCTGGGAAGCCGTAAGGATAATCTTTAGATTACGGGCCCAGTCCACAAAGTTACTTCCATCATCTTTCAACTTAGCTTTCTCTAGGAACGCATTAAAATTCAGGGGTGCTACTGCGCGAGCCATGATCTACAACATAAATATAGCAAAGACAACTTAGACTATTGTTCTTAGATAATGAGTTTAGTTAATCATATTTAAAAAACTCCCACTCAAATTGACATCCCTCCGATCATTCGAGTGTAACATGATCCAAATCCACCAACTCAAGTCCGATCATCACGTGAGTTGAGGTGGTTTCAATGGTGAACATCTTCATGTTGATCATATCTACTATATGACTCATGTTCGACCTTTCGGTCTCTTGTGTTCCGAGGCCATGTCTGTACATGCTAGGCTCGTCAAGTTTAACCCGAGTGTTCCGCACGTGTAACATGGCTTACACCCGTTGTATGCGAACGTAGAGTCTATCACACCCGATCATCACGGCGTGTCTCGAAACGACGAACTTTCGCAACGGTGCACACTTGGGGAGAACACAATTTATCTTGAAATTTAAGTGAGGGATCACCTTATAATGCTACCGTCGTCCTAAGCAAAATAAGATGCATAAAAGGATTAACATCACATGCAAATCATAAGTGACATGATATGGCCATGAACTTGTGCTTTTGATCTCCATCTCCAAAGCACCGGCATGATCTCCATCGTCACCGGCATGACACCATGATCTCCATCATCTTGATCTCCATCAACGTGTCGCCATAAGGTTGTCGCGCCGACTGTTGCTTCCACGACTATTGCTAACGTTTAGCGATAAAGTAAAGCATTACATAGCGCTTAATGATTGACACGCAGGTCATACAATAATTAAAGACAACTCTATGGCTCCTGCCAGTTGCCGTACTCATCGACATGCAAGTCGTGATATTCTATACAAAACATGATCATCTCATACATCACATATATCTCATCATGTAATTGGCCATATCACATCACAACATACCCTGCAAAAACAAGTTAGACGTCCTCTAATTGTTGTTGCAAATTTTACGTGGCTGCTACGGGTTTGCAAGAACCGTTCTTACCTACGCAAAACCACAACGTGGTGTAGTGATTGCTTTTTGATCTTCTAAAAGAACCCTCTTCATTGAACCGATTCAACTAAAGTGAGAGAGACAGACACCTGCCAGTCACCTTTATGCAACAAGTGCACGCAGCGGTGAAACCAGTCTCGCGTAAGCGTACGCGTAATGTCGGTCCAGGCCGCTTCATCTCACAATACCGCGGAATCAAGTATCAACTAGTAACGGCAAGCAATATGTATACACCCACGCCCACAACTCGTTTGTGTTCTACTCGAGATCTCATCTACGCATAGACCTAGCTCATGATGCCACTGTTGGGGAACGTTGCATGGGAAACAAAATTTTTCCTACGCACACACAAGATCTATCCATGGTGATGAGCATCTACGAGAGGGAGAGTGAATCTACATACCCTTGTAGATCGCTAAGCGGAAGCGTTAATAAACGCGGTTGATGTAGTCGAACGTCTTCGCGATCCAAATCGCCGAGCGTCCCGCGATCCAATCACGATCCTTCCGATCTAGTGCCGAACGGACGGCACCTCCGCGTTCAACACACGTACGGCTTGATGACGCCTTCACCTCCTCGATCCAGCGAGCGATGATGAAGTAGTGGTTGAGTTCCAGCAGCACGACGGCGTGGTGATGGTGGTGAGGAACAATCTCTGCAGGGCTTCGCCAAGCACTACGGAGATTATGACGGAGGAACTAGAGGGTTAGGGTTGCCGCACACGGCTTGGGGAAATCTTAATGTATCCCGTGTGCTAGCCCTGCCCCTCTATTTATATGTTGAGCCTTGGGGTCTAAACTTGGAGTAAAAGCCTCCTCCGGGTCGGTTTTGCCCGCACAAGGTCGGTTTGGCCCGCAGGGAAAGAGTCCAACTCGGATCCCTGCCGAACCGTGCACAGCCGCGCACAAGCGGTAGTACCGCTTCACACAAGCGGTAGTACCGCTTGGGCGGTAGTACCGCTTCACACAAGCGGTAGTACCGCTCGGGCGGTAGTACCGCTTCACACAAGCGGTAGTACCGCTCCGGCGGTAGTACCGCTTCACCAAGCGGTAGTACCGCTTACGCGGCAGCAAAACTACTTTTGCACTTTCCAATACCTTGTGGGCTTTATCCCTTTGGCTCATATAAAGTGTTGCTGCACCCGAACACTTCGGTAAACATCCGGAACCCCTTCCGGTGAACTCCGGAACCCTTCCAGAGATCAAAACACTATTATCACATATATCAATCTTTACCTCCGGACTATTCCGGAGATCCTCGTCATGTCCGGGATCTTATCCGGGACTCCGAACAACTTTCGGTCACCAACATAATAACTCAATTATACTAATCGTCACCAAACGTTAAGTGTGTAGACCCTGCGGGTTCGAGAACTATGTAGACATGACCGAGACACCTCTACGGCCAATAACCAATAGCGGGACCTGGATGCCCATATTGGCTCCTACATATTCTACGAAGATCTTTATCGGTCGAACCTCTATGTCAAGGATTCAGTTAATCCCGTATGCTGTTCCCTTTGTTCTTCGGTATGTTACTTGCCCGAGATTCGATCGTCGGTATCACTATACCTAGTTCAATCTCGTTACCGGCAAGTCTCTTTACTCGTTTCGTAATACAAGATCTCGTGGCTAACACTTTAGTCACATTGCTTGCAAGGCTCATTGTGATGTTGTATTACCGAGTGGGCCCTGAGATACCTCTCCGTCATACGGAGTAACAAATCCCAGTCTTGATCCATGCCAACCCAACAGACACCCTCGGAGATACCTGTAGAGCACCTTTATAGTCACCCAGTTACGTTGCGACGTTTGATACACACAAGGTATTCCTCCGGTGTCAGTGAGTTGCATGATCTCATGGTCAAAGGAACAGATACTTGACATGCAGAAAACAATAGCAATAAACTGACACGATCAAATGCTACGTTTACAGTTTGGGTCTTGTCCATCACATCATTCTCCTAATGATGTGATCCCGTTATCAAATGACATCTCATGTCCATGGCTAGGAAACCTTAACCATCTTTGATCAACAAGCTAGTCAACTAGAGGCTTACTAGGGACACAGTGTTGTCTATGTACCCACACATGTATTTGAGTTTCCAATCAATACAATTATAGCATGGATAATAAACGATTATCATGAACAAGGAAATATAATAATAACCAATTTATTATTGCCTCTAGGGCATATTTCCAACAGCACAAGGATCCTCGTCAAGGAACATGGGTGCCATGTCTGAAGGTAGTTCAGGAGCCTCAGAAGGATCAGTGGATCGACCAATTGCGCTGAGAAAGGGGACGAGAGGGGCAGCAACAACACCCATAGATAGATATGGATTTGAGCACAACATTGGAAATTATGTGAGCTATGATGCACTTCCTCCATCACACAGAACCTTCATTGCCTCTCTTCAAGCTGTGGTGATTCCTTCTGACTGGAAAGCTGCAAAAGAAGATCCCAAGTGGTGTGCAGCCATGAGAGAGGAATTAGAAGCTTTGAGGAAGCAGGAGACTTGGGAATTAGCTAAATTGCCGGCAGGGAAGAAAGCTGTGGGTTGTAAGTGGGTATACTCTGTGAAACAAACTCCAGAAGGCAAGATTGAGAGATACAAAGCCAGATTAGTAGCGAGGGGATATAGTCAAACTTATGGGATCGATTATGATGAGACGTTTGCTCCAGTGGCTAAGATGAACACCGTGAGAATCCTAATATCGTGTGCAGCTAACTTTGGGTGGCCATTACACCAACTTGATGTGAAGAACGCTTTCTTGCATGGAGATCTAAAAGAGGAAGTGTATATGGAAGTTCCACCAGGCCTAGATTCATCTAAGACCAAAGGAAGAGTGTGTAGGCTGAAGAAATCTTTATATGGATTGAAGCAGTCCCCGAGAGCGTGGTTTGATCGATTTAGGAGGGCAGTATGTGAGATGGGATACAAACAGTGTAATGGGGATCATACTGCATTTTACAGACACTCAAATAGGAAGATTACCATCCTCACAGTTTATGTGGATGATATAATTATAACAGGAGATGATGATGGTGAAATAATTAGATTAAAAGGTTGTCTGGGCAAAACCTTTGAGGTGAAGGATTTTGGCCTGCTTAAGTATTTCTTGGGCATAGAAATTGCGAGGTCCTCAAGAGGGATTGCTTTATCTCAAAGGAAATATACCTTGGACCTCCTCAGCGACATGGGAATGCTTGAATGCCGCCCAGCTCCAACACCCATAGATCAGAATCACAAGATCACTGCTCAATCCGGAGACTTAGTAGATAAGGAGAAGTATCAAAGATTAGTGGGGCGGCTGCTGTACTTATGCCATACAAGACCTGATATTGCCTACGCTGTGAGTGTAGTTAGCCGGTATATGCATGAACCGAGGAGTGAACATGTAAATGCTGCTCACAGGATCCTAAGATATCTAAAAGGAACTCCGGGGAAAGGTCTGTGGTTCGAAGGGAACGGACACCTTGTAGTAGATGGGTATAGTGATGCAGACTGGGCTAGTTGTCTTGATGACCGGAGATCGACTTCTGGATATTGTGTGTTCATAGGAGGAAATCTAGTGTCATGGAGGAGTAAGAAGCAGTCAGTTGTGTCTAAATCAACCGCAGAAGCAGAGTACAGAGCCTTGTCTCAAGGATTGAGTGAGATGTTGTGGGTGAGAAATCTCCTAAGTGAATTGAAGCTGCTAAGAGAGGGTCATATGAATGTATGGTGTGACAACAGATCAGCCATATGCATAGCAAACAATCCTGTTCAGCATGATAGAACAAAGCATGTGGAGATAGACCGGTTCTTTATCAAAGAAAAGCTTGATGCTGGCATAATCAAGATCAATTATGTGCACACTGGTCAACAGATAGCTGATTGTCTAACAAAAGGATTGGCAGCTAAAGAATGCAATCTAGCATGTGACAAGATGGGAATGATAGACATCTATCACCCCTCTTGAGGGGGAGTGTTGTAGTGGGCTTTTACCTTGTGGAGTCTTGGCCCATGTGGCCCAACTGGAGCTGATATATATGCTGGTCTCCTGCACAGGAAAACCTAGAAGGCTGAATCGTTTCCTCCACTCCACAACTGGGTCCAAGGCTCATGGCGGCTGCTCTGCTCCTAGGTTAGTGCTGCTCCATTTTCAACAGCCTGTGATATATAATACTCTGGAGATCCAGCTCACATCCAAATCTGTGCAATATGGAAAGCTCTCAAAGCTCATCTTCTGATGCTTCTTCAAGCCAGGAGTGTATTTGAAACAGAAGGGTCTTTCAAAGAATTACCAACAACCCTCTGTGCTACTCATTTCTGGTATGTGCGACACAGTTTAATTTAACACCGCACGTTTACAGTGAATGATTATACAAGAAATATAATTGCTGAGATCATCAGTGTGTTACTAACTATGACAGCAACAGGAAATAAAGCTTGGTGATCAGCTCGCCTCTATCTCGGTGAAGTTGACCTATGTTGCTTTTCCGCCTTGTTTTGAATAGTTAAATTCCTTGATCAACAAAATTGCTGATGCACATTCTGAAAATTATGTGGCCTATATTCCATGGTTTTTGGCATGTGGATGGTTTTCACGTTTTATGATCGGTCACGGTTACAGGCAAATTTTTCTAGGCTATAGTACACTGTTTTTGCAGGTCCGTCTTATGGTGTACAACCTCGGTGTTTCGTTGTTGTCGCTTGGCTTTCTCAACAAACAAATCAACCATTATGGTCTAAATATTAGCAAAATTATCTTCTAGACAATGTAATAAGATGTCTGTGAAGAAGAAGAAAAGAAACAGAGCATGAAGCAGCTCCTCTGTTTCCGCTAGCTGCATCTGCATGCATGCTCTGTTTCGTCCCTGGTCCCAGAGCACTTCAGTCCATAAAGGCCATCTTAGGCATTGCATTCTGAATTTGTGATTCTTTCTCGCCACAACCATAACTGAATAATCTCCGTACCTGAGAAACAAACAACTTGTTGTCGTGAGTTCATCTGAAATAATGATGCCTTCACATCCTTACTGCGTCTTTGAAACAAATACGGAGTACTATATATTATATTAGCTGTTACAGTGTAGTATGATATACAATGCACATGCACCCTCCACCAGTACTATACCTCTGTTTTGCCCAAGGCCCTGATCACTGCTTCCAGCTCGGTCGGTCCTCACGACTCGTGTTGCTCTTACAGATAAGATAGATGGTTTCAGCAGGGACGGAGCCAGGATTCTGGACACTGATTGGGAAAAAACTTGTGCAGAGACAGTTGTAGCCTAGGTTAATGAAAGATTTCATCAAGGGAAGAAAATAGATGGCGGCTTTGAACAATTAAATTTTTACTAAACGTTGCCATGAAGCAAATGCAAAAAGGTAATTCACATGCTAATGGACTATACATCTTTCTACTACTGGGAGGGGATAAACAATGTAAAATCTTGCTTCACGGATCATGAATATTCCCTAATTACAATTTTATGTATGTAGTTTGTGTTGTTCTAATCATTTAGTTCTAAATGCACAGATTAATCTAATTTTGTTAATGTTCTGGGGAGCTTAGCATCCGAGGAACCATTGATATTGTTCAGGGAAATGCCCATGATGACCTGTGTTACGAGCTAGAGTACTGTGACTATGATGTTCTTAATTTTTGCAGTAATAGTATGCAGTGACAAGTTTTGAGGAAATCTTATTTGGTTGGTGAGCCATCTTATTACTTTTCTATCCCATCAGTAGCTGTCTTTATTTTGTTAACTTTTTGCTCATCTGCACAAAATAGAGAAACATCAAAATAGTCTGAAAGTGACACTCTTGTATTTGGTCCATTTGTGGAGTTTTTGTTTTTGTTTTGAGGCAGTCCACTTGCGGAGTTAGGAGACTTCTTGGTATTTACAAGCCACAAAATGGTTCTTCCAGCTGCATTCTTTAACATGTATAAATAGAAGACTGAAATAAATACTTTTTGTGGTGTAGGAATATTCAACTGTGTGAACTTCATTCAGTCACCGATTATGCTTTATTGAAAAAGTCATGCTTCTGGAAGACTGCAGCCTTTATTGACCGACCCCTTCAAGTCACCTCCGGAATTGTGTTGCTCTTTGCAAATTATCTTCCATTTGGTCATTGCTCCCAGGGAGGTCTCATCTCAGCCCAGCATGGAGGTTCTGATTTCAGCAGTTGCAGGCGATCTTGTCAGCAGGTTCATCTCTTTCCTGGCTCAAAGTTATGGCACTCACACATGTGAGGAGGAGGATCGTAGAAGGCTGGAACGCATCTTGTTGAGGATGCACACCGTTGTTGAAGAAGCAGAGGGGCGGCACATCACAAATCGAGGAATGCTCCGGCAGCTGAAGGCGCTCATCGAGGGTATGTATCTTGGGTACTACATGCTCGACAGGCTCAGGGTCCAGTCCCTTGGAGAAGAGAGCGTCGAAGATAATGAGGTGAGTCATCGGAGCCAATCTTTTGTCGTTTCTACTTTTAATACCGCCAAGCGCCTTCGTCTTGCTGTTGCTGCTTCTATGACGAAGAACACACCAGTAGCATTTGGGACCGGGAGCACAACAAAGTTGATAAGTGTTCTTGAAAGTTTAGAGGCTTATACTGCAGATATGAGAGAGTTTGTGATGCTCCTTGGCAGCTGCCCTCACCTCTCTCGCCAGCCATACGATACGTATCCACATCAACCGGATCAGGATTGAGATCATCATGTATGGTAAGTTGCTCTGTAATCTCTGTCTCCTCAGTTGGATTTGTATTTTCAGCCGTAGAGGTCGAACCAACCGGTTTGAAATAGTTCCTAATTGGCGGTGTCTTCCTCTCCATGACAAGCAGCTCTACGAGTAGAAAATAATCAATAAACTATAACAAATCAGACAAGAAAGTAGCATATCACACTAGCACATAGCAACTGCAATATATATATATATATATCCATACAATAATACCTTGGAGCGAACGATCAGGCTACGAATTGGGCGTGGAGACGTGCAGTGGTGTCCTGGCGGCGGCGACGCTCAATCAAGAAACCCTTTGCGGCAGGGGCGGAGAGCTGGATAATACGATCGAGTAGACGCGATCGGGAAACCGAGTCAAAGTAGTGCGTGCGATCGATTCTGGAATTGCCTTTTTTTTAGGGGTGTTTCTGGAATTTGCCTAGGCTAGTACGTACGTGCCCTTATGGCCTTTGACGCTTGGCTAATTGGTTTGGGCTTGGCCCATTCAAGTCAGCGGAACCGGGGGGGGGGGGGGGGGGGGGGGGGGGGACCATGGGGAGGCTCCTAAATGCTTGTTTGAAAATGAGTTTTATCAAAAACGAAGATTTCTCGTTATCCTCAAAACGCGATTCCAGCATGCCTCTGTAGCATGCAGGCGAAGCTACGTCTCTCTTATGCGTGCGGACGCGGCTCAAAAGCGACACATACAGGACACGCACGCTCCGGTACGGCACACGCCCACGAGCCCACGATCCATCTAAAGTTTTGCATCCGCCGCACGCTAGTTGGTGCAGATCGCAAACTCGTTGCAATCGTACAGATTTACATTTACGCCCGGCCGACGTGCAGCACAGCGTCTGCGCCCGCGAAGCTAGTCGATGCTTCCAATTTGTTGCTGACAGGAAGTACTAATGTGCATAAATACCCTGATGACCCTGTACACGAGTAGACCTGTCCTATGTACCCTGAATAGTATCATGAGGTCAGAGAGTTACTAATAACTCGATGATTAAAGCTGTAGGTTACGTTGACGGGCATCCAGGACCGAATCTCAACGCGTTGTACCTACGGTCGGATGTCAGCGGGTAACATACCCCGTGGAGACCAGATCCACACTACTAATAGATACGTATACATACATATCTCTACCTAATAATAATAATAATAATAATATAATCTTCTTCTTCTTCTTAATTTTATTATAATAATAATAATAATAAAATACAGATTGCTTCTTCCCGTTCACCATCGTAATACGTTTCTTTTCGTGAATTTACGCTTTCAGTTTTTTTTCTTCGGCACGTACATAAAAAAAAAGGATAATCCCGCCCGGGCCCGAACCGGACCGCGCCGCCGCCCGCAGCTCCCTCCTGCCTGGGCTCCCCTCGCTCCCCTCGCGCCCGCGAGCCGCCTCGCCGGCAACCCCGCACCTCCGCCATGCCCCGCCGCCGGCGACCTTCCCCGCCTAGCCCCTCTCCCTTCTCCTCCTTCCTCTCGATCTCCTCTCACCTCTCTCCCTCTTTCTCACGGTGTGTGTGACGACGGACGGTGTGGCTGTAGATATGGGGGGCCGTGACCAGACATGACTCAGCTCGGGTGTCGCCGGATCACCGCTACTTGTGCAGCAGTGTGCGAGCGGGAACGACGGAGAACCTCGAGGCGCAGTATGCGAGCGGGGCTCATGATGCAGGGAGTCAACCAGCGATCGTCACGTGAACTCAACCCAGCGATCTCCGCAATCTCGATCTCGGCACGCTACAACGGCCGGCCGGGCCCATCCATGACGTGCGCAGCGCATGCCTGCGTGCTGCCCTGGGCCGACGATCGGCCCTCGCACGTACTAATAATCAAATTCTCAGGCCACTTTAGCACGTACGTATGCGAGCCGTCGCGCATGTGGCCGCCGTCAAGGATCTACCATCCGCCAAGAACCACATCGCGCGAGCAGGTAGCTGCCGTTGCATTTGATGGAGACGAGGATTGTAAGGGAGGATCATGGTCTACGGTGCAGGCTAGCAAGAAGCTTTTCTCGGGAAGGGATGGTGCCTGATAGACGACTGTGAGTAATCCCTCCAACTCCTACTACACAGTTACCGTCAAATGTAGCATGTGTCACTCTACTGACCGGGCGCCGGTACATCTGGGCATCATATCATCCAGGTTTGGTCTATGTACATGCTAAACTGGCCTGATAATTTCATTATTAGTTTGCTTTCTGCTTTTGTTATGGGCAGTGCTTCTCTTGCATTTGCCGACTTTCACATGATGCATGGCTCCCTGGTTAGCAACTTCACCTCTTTTAGAGCATGAGTTCGTGCATATATATGACAGTTTGCAAGCATAGGGTAGCTGATTGCTTGCCTACATATATGTATGCACGGACGGTCTGAAGTAATATTTCTTCCCTTTTACCCTTTGTATGGAGAAACTGACGGAGTATCATTCCATGTAAGTCGTTATTTTTGGCCTAATAAGAGAGAAAATTAATTGATGGTATTTCAAAATTCATTAAATTCAGAAATTGTCGTATTAATAGAAATTTTAAAAAGCTAAGCAGTAGGTATGTACACCTAGGAGTATACGCACTAGTAGAAAACCTACCTTTGATCCGGAGCATTAGTCCCGGCCGGGTTTGGACCCGGGACTAATGTGATCATTAGTCCCGGTTCCAACGGCTAGGAGCGGACGGGGACTAAAGGTGCTCGCAGGGGCCCCAACTGGGACTAAAGATGGACCTTTAGTCCCGGTTTGTATAACCAACCGGGACTAAAAATCTCCCTATATATAGATGCTTCGTCCAGCCCGAGCCCAAGCTCTCATTTCTCTCCTCTCTATTTCCTTCCCCTAGCTCAAGCTCATCCTCCATTGTTGCCAAGATTTATCAAGATTGGAGGCACCCCATCTATTCAAGGGTTCTAAAAGGTTAGCAACTTCATCCTTTCATCTATCATTGCTAGTTTAGCTCGTTTCATGCTCTAAGTATAGTGATTTGTGGGTTTTAGTTTGGGAGTAATTATGTGGGAGTTTATTTGATTTATATGCAATTTGAGCTCAATTAACTTCTTAGTTTGCATATGTGTAGGTGTGGTTTACTTAGTGCCTTCCCGTCCCCATCCTCACCGCCGTCGATCGCCCGCAACGTCCCGTCGCCGGCACCACCTTGGTGAGCCTCTTGTTCTTATCCTTTTTGTAAAAAAAAAAAATCTTATTTGTATGATTTAGATAGTTACTTGTATAATTTTCTTACTTGTATGATTGTTTGTTATACATAGTGCTATGGTTTTGATATCCGTCCCCGTCGGCCCTCGTCCGGTTTATGATTCGGATATGGTATCTTATCTTTTATAACTATTTGTTACATTTCGTGTTTATGACAATTATGCCCATCAAGTTGACATAGATATTTTTATCTAGGAGGTATGTGAACCTGAAATTGCAACCGACCCTCTTGTCGAGAAGTTAAATTTAGTTGAAAAAGAAAACGAGTATTTGAAAGAAAAATTGAAAAGAATTGAAGAAGAGAAGATGAAATTGGAGTTGTATGTTGCCGATGTCGTCGATGATCACAAGATCAAGATGGATGCAATGCGCTTGAAGATTAGAAAGATTAGAAAATATGCCGTTAATAAAGAGGCTTGGTATCATTATGCTGTTGGATCAATTATTACCTTAGTTGCGATTTTGATCGCATTTGTTGTTGCATTTAAATGCTTTAGCTAGATAGTTGTATGTTGTTTTATGAGAATAAGTGTGTATGAACTTTATGTATGAACTTGTATTAATTTGGTCTTTTCGATGTTGTGTAATGAAGATGATCCGGCAATGGATGTACGATGACCGACGCTCTCCCCAGTTCATTAATGGCGTGCATAATTTTCTGCGTGCGGCTGAGGCAAACAAGCGGAAAGGTTTTATGTGTTGTCCATGTGGTGTTTGTAAGAATGATAGGAATTACTCTACCTTAAAAGTCCTTCACAGCCACCTGCTTTAGTCCGGTTTCATGTCCGGCTATAACTGTTGGACCAAGCACGGAGAAAGAGGGGTTATAATGAAAGAGAATGAAGAAGAAGAGGATGATGACAACTATCCTAGGTTCCCTGAATACGACGGTACTACAATGGGGGAAGAAGCTGAAGAAGAGGCATCAGATGAGCCCGCTGATGATCTTGGTCGGGCCATTGCTGATGCAAAGAGAAACTGCGCAAGTGAAAATGAGAAGTTGAAGTTGCAGCGCATGTTAGAGGATCACAAAAAATTGTTGTACCCAAATTGCGAAGATGACAAGAAAAAGCTGGGTACCACACTGGAATTGCTGCAATGGAAGGCAGAGAATGGTGTATCTGACAAGGGATTTGAAAAGTTGCTGAAAATGTTAAAAAAGATGCTTCCAAAGGACAACGAATTGCCCGACAGTACGTACGAAGCAAAGAAGACAGTCTGCCCTCTAGGATTAGAGGTGCAGAAGATACATGCATGCCCTAATGACTGCATCCTCTACCGCGGTGAGGAGTACGAGAATTTGAATGCATGCCCGGTATGCGGTGCATTGCGCTATAAGATCAGCCGCGATGACCCTGGTGATGTTGAGGGCGAGCGCCCCAGGAAGAGGGTTCCTGCCAAGGTGATGTGGTATGCTCCTATAATACCACGGTTGAAACGTTTGTTCCAAAACAAAGAGCATGTCAAGTTGTTGCGATGGCACAAAGAAGACCGTAAGAAAGACGGGAAGTTGAGAGTACCCGCTGATGGGTCGCAGTGGAGAAAAATCGAGAGAAAGTGGCCGGAGTTTGCAGCTGACGCAAGGAACTTATGGTTTGGTATAAGTGCAGATGGCATTAATCCTTTTGGGGAGCAGAGCAGCAATCATAGCACCTGGCCTATGACTCTATGTATCTATAACCTTCCTCCTTGGTTGTGCATGAAGCGGAAGTTCATTATGATGCCAGTGCTCATCCAAGGCCCTAAGCAACCCGGCAACGACATTGATGTGTACCTAAGGCCATTAGTTGAAGAACTTTTACAATTGTGGGATATAAAAGGTGTACGTGTGTGGGATGAGCACAAACAGCAGGAATTTGACCTACGAGCGTTGCTGTTTGTAACCATCAATGATTGGCCTGCTCTTAATAACCTTTCAGGACAGACAAACAAGGGATACAATGCATGCACGCACTGTTTAGATGAGACTGAAAGTATATATTTGGATAAATGTAAACAGAATGTGTACCTGGGACATCGTCGATTTCTTCCGATCAAGCATCTCTTAAGAAAGAAAGGCAAGCATTTCAAAGATGAGGCAGATCACCGGAAGAAGCCTGACCACCGTACTGGTGATCATATACTTGATATGGTCAAGGATTTAAAAGTAATCTTTGGAAAGGGTCTTGGCGGACAATCTGTTCCGAATGACGCTGACGGACACGCACCCATGTGGAAGAAGAAATCTATATTTTGGGACCTACCCTATTGGAAAGTCCTAGAGGTCCGCTCTGCAATCGACGTGATGCACGTGACGAAGAATCTTTGCGTGAACCTGCTAGGCTTCTTGGACGTGTATGGGAAGACAAAAGATACACCGGAGGCATGGGAGGACCAGCAACGTATGCACGAAAAAGACGGCATGCATCCAAAGCAGTATCAAGGTCCTGCCAGCTACGCTCTTACCAAATAAGAGAAGGAAATCTTTTTTGAATGCCTGCTCAGTATGAAGGTCCCGTCTGGCTTCTCGTCAAATATAAAGGGAATAATAAATATGGCAGAGAAAAATTTCCAAAACCTAAAGTCTCATGACTGCCACGTGATTATGACGCAATTACTTCCGGTTGCATTGAGGGGGCTTCTACCAAAAAATGTTCGATTAGCCATTGTGAAGTTATGTGCATTCCTCAATGCAATTTCTCAGAAGGTAATCGATCCAGAAATCCTACCAAGGTTACAGAATGATTTGGTCCAATGTCTTGTCAGTTTCGAGTTGATGTTCCCACCATCCTTCTTCAATATTATGACGCACGTCCTAGTTCAACTAGTCGAAGAGATTACCATTCTGGGTCCTGTATTTCTACACAATATGTTCCCCTTTGAGAGGTTCATGGGAGTCTTAAAGAAATATGTTCATAACCGTGCTAGGCCAGAAGGAAGCATCTCCAAGGGCCATGAAACAGAGGAGGTTATTGAGTTTTGTGTTGACTTTATTCCTGACCTTAAGCCGATTGGTGTTCCTGAATCGCGGCATGAGGGGAGACTGAGTGGAAAATGCATGCTAGGAAAGGATTCAGTAATATGTATGGACGGGCATTCTTTCACTCAAGCACACTACACAGTTCTACAAAATTCCACCTTGGTGGCTCCGTATATCGAGGAACACATGGATATTGTACGCTCCAAGAACCCGGAGCAGTCTGACCCCTGGATTAAACGTACACACATGGCGACTTTCAGCGGTTGGTTGCAAACACATCTCACGAATGACACCACTGTTGAAGATGAGCTGTACTTGTTGGACAAGTCACCATCTTCGACTATATTGACTTCAAAGGGTACGAGATAAATGGGAATGCATTTTACACGATCGCCCAAGATAAAAGGAGCACCAACCAAACAACAATAGGAAAAAAGGACATATATTATGGTTACATAGAGTAGATATGGGAACTTGACTATGGACCTTCTTTTAAGGTCTCTTTGTTTCGGTGCAAATGGGTCAATCTGACAGGAGGCGGGGTAAAGGTAGACCCGTGGTACAGAATGACAACAGTGGATCTCAACAATCTTGGGTACACAGACGAACCATTCGTCCTAGTCAATGATGTGGCACAGGTTTTCTATGTGAAGGACATGTCTACCAAACCGAGAAAAAGAAAAGATAAGGAAGCGAATACATCATACGATGAGCCAAAGCGCCACATAGTTTTTTCAGGGAAAAGAAACATCATGGGAGTGGAGGACAAGACAGACATGTGAGAAGATTATGAAAAGTTTGATGAAATTCCTCCCTTCACAGTGAAGACTGACCCAAGCATTCTGTTAAATGATGAAGATTCTCCATGGTTACGGCGCAATCATAAGCAAGGGCCACACACGAAGAAAAAGTTTTATACCCCCAAGATCCCACTCTGGGATGTGACCGGCTTCACCGTCATCACTTTCTCTCTAGTGAGTTTCCGGACTTATAGCTGGAAAGTCCCATTTCGGACAAACCGGAGGGAATCTTTGTAAGAGTTAGGGTATATATATGTTTTGGCATTTTGGCATTTGAAACATGATTTTTGAATAATTATTTATTAAGTTATGAATTTTCAATTATTCCTGCCCTTTTAGTATTTTAATTATACAGAGGAGTTAATCAATGCAATTATACAAAAGAGCTAAACAGAATCTGTTTTTGATTAAAACACCTATTTAAAATATCCTAAAAATTCCTAAATTGAACATACTGATAAAACACACTAATCTTAAACAGCAGGAAACCAAAGTCAAAAGGATTAAAGTGAAAACAAAACCAAAGTCAAAACAGTACTACTATTTGCAATAAACCTAATTTAAAATAAACTAAAAATAAATCACTAGATGCTACTGTATAAACAAAACAATAAGAAAACAGTAGCAAAAATAATTACTCAAAAACCTATTTTTAAATAAAAGATATTCCCAAAATAGTGTTTGAAGCAAATTTGAGCAAATTCAAATTTAAACAACTCAAATTTGAAAACTAAGTGCACCAACAGAAACTTCATAATTTGGTGAACCCAATGCAAAAAGAATCACTCAATTCGGATCTATAAACTAAAAGATATTCAATTTCTAAAACAGAAACAAAATCTGAAAATAAAACAGAACAGAAAAAGGCTAAAACACTACTGGTCGGGCACTGGACACATGGCGGCTCCTGATTCGCTACGGGTGCGGGCGATCTAAAACTACAGGCGGACGGTCGATCCACAAAAGAAAACGATTCGCGTTATTTGACTTTAGTCCCGGTTGCAACCACCAACCGGGACTAAAGGTTCCTTCTCCCGCGCTTAATTTGGGCAGCCGAAAAGAGACCTTTAGTCCCAGTTCGTGGCTGGCGCCGGGACTAAAGGACCTTTAGTCCCGGTTCGTGGCTGGAGCCGGGACTAAAGGTCGCGGCTATATAACTCGATCGTGTCCCGGTGCCAGCCACCGCCCGGGAGAAGGAACAGAACCACGCGCCAGGCTGCCGGATTTCACCGCCGTTCCGTCCTCGTTCTCCGGTGATCCGCACCGCCGCCCCGCCTCGGCCACCTCTCGCCCCGGCCTCCTCGTCCCCTGGCCGCGGCTCCGGCGGCCCTCGCCCCTGCCCCACGGCCGGCCCTGCTCGGCTGCTGCTCCGGCTCGCCGTCGCCGGCCCCAGCCAGGCCGGCAATCCTCTGCTGCTGCTCCGGAGCCCCTAAGGTAATCCTGGTGCTCTGCTCACGCACTGCAATCCTGGTGCTCTGCTCGCGCAATCCTAGTGCTCTGCTCGCGCACTGGACGTGATCACCAGCCGTTCGACGAAATGCCAATGGCATCTAGGGGGACCCAAATGAACTACAAATTAGCAGGATTGTGCTCCTGGGCATGAGAGGGGTGATGGACAAGCTGGTTTGGGGAGAGGGGCTAGTGTTAACTGCAGTTTAGAAAGGTGTCCAAATTCTGTCATGCTCACCAGGTGCTTGATCAAATGAATAGGTGACCTAGGGATTTCTGTTGGCTGTGAAAATTGGCAGTATGATGTCTCATTGGATGCTAAAGATGATAGTGAAGTTGGTTTTATAAAAGGAAAAACTTCCTAGTGCAAATTTGGAGGAATTTCAGTTCTGTACCAAAACTGCAGGGAATTATTTGATGGATTTAAGAGATACAAATGGAGATGATCTTCTGGACTTAAGGGTTTCATTGGAGGTACTATGAGGTGGAAAAATTTCAGAATTTATGGAGCAAGGAAAATTAGGGTTGTAGTTCAATGCTCAAGTTGGACCAGAATTGAGAAGATGGTGCTGTGGTCAAAATTTTCAAAAGACTTGGATGGGTTTTTGCACAAAATTGATGTATAGGCCTAAGAGAGTCTCCCATAATTTTGTGGCATTTTTTTTAAATTTATTAAAAATAGTTCTAGTGCAACAGGAGGATTTTAAGGTTTGAAAATGCCACTAAAAGAATTATTTTTGGGGGCAAATTATTATTATGGAAATAATTCCTACTGATATTTAAAAAGTAAGACTTTCTGTTAAGTTGTAAAAATAATATTTTTCTAAGTAATTAAAATTTATTTAGATATATTAGTGATATGACTTAGTTTCTTATTAACTTTAGCATTAGAATAGCTTTTTAATTATTTCTTTTTGCTAGTAAATAATTTAGTTAATTACTTTCTGTTAAGTTAGTTGTTTTAAAATTTCTTTTTCTGTTAAGAATTTAATTAGGACAGAAAGTTAATTGTATGGTGTAGTTTAGCACTATAGTTTTCCTTTGTGTGATTTGCTATTTTCTTTGGTTTTTGTCTTGGTTTTCTTTGATTGTTTTATTATTAGTTTTACTTGCTGTTATGATTATTAGGATGAATTCCTCATTGTGTGTAAATTGTTTGATTCGTTAGACCATCCGGAGTGCGAAGCTTGTTATTACGAGTCTTTGGAGTTTCAAGCTCACCAGGAAGGCAAGTCACTTTGATCATTGTTTTACCTATGTTTTATTTGCATTAGTTACCACCTTTTCACCATGCAAGCTTGTTGAATGCATTCTAATTGTTTTATCTTTCTTCTGGATTAGTTAAGCTATGGATGATAGCGGCAGAGACCATGAAGAGGATATCATGTTCGACATGATACGCTCCTCCCAAAACCCAGAGAATAAACCAGATGATGGCTCACAATATCTGAACGAGTCCGGTGAGGGACTTGAGGAAGAACCAAGATACGAAGGGCAAACAAACAATGATGGCAAAGAAAATGTTCTCCAATTAACAAAGTCCGACGAGGTATATATATATATATATTAGGCCTCTGGTGATCATTAGATGTATTAATTGATTTGTATATATATATTAACGAATCTTTCTTCTTTTAGCCCTCTGGATCGAGCAAATCTTCTACAAGGGTACGAGGCCGGGCCAAAAAGTTGGCCGATGGCATAAAGTACAACATCGATGAAGTCGCAGCAGATGGCGAACCGATTGCTCCTGCACAGAATGCCCGTAAATTTATAAGTCAATGCGGAGTTATTGTTAGGGACAACATCCCGATCACCATTCAAGAATGGAATAAGCCAAAGGAAGATCCAGAAGCTAGTTATGTGGACGAAAGATCGAAAAATTTGCTTTGGGATACGCTCATGCCATATTTCAACCTGCCAGAGGGTTTCACATATGGCCAACGGTTGAAAGTCAAGCAGTTTGCTCTTAAGAAGATGGCCACACAATTCCAGAGCTGGAAGAAAAGATTATGGAGCGAGTACATCAAGGCAAAAAAGAAGACTCCAGAATTCACTGGAGCACTAGAGAAGATAAAAGATCACTGGGACGAATTTGTGGAGTACAAGGAATCGGATGAAGCTCTGGAAAGGTCGAGAAAAAACAAGATAAATGCTGAGAAAAAAGAGTATCACCATGTTCTGGGGCCAGGTGGCTACAAGACTGGCGTGCCTAAGTGGGAAGCAGCTGAGGCCAAGATGATTGCTGAAGGGGTCACTCCAAAAATAGCGGGTTGGCCCGAGAGGTCCAGGAATTGGTTTTATGCGCATGGGGGAAAGTTGGACCCAGGGACAGGGGAGATTATTGAAAAGGCATCTCTTAAAACAGCCTCGGACGCTTTACTTCAAGCAATAGAAGATGCTCAAAAGGGGGTGTTCCAGCCCGAGAGAGAGAACGACGAGCTTACACGCGCCCTCGGGAATCCTGAACACGGAGGACGAACACGAGGCAAAGGCGTTGTTCCGTGGGTTCAGGGGTTTTCGGAGTGGAACGACACTTATAGAAGCCGTGCGAGAAAAAAGAAGCAGGATGCAGACCGGCTTCAAAAGGTAGAATCAAAGAACGCGGAGTTGGAATGCGTTTTAATGCGGCAGCAGGAGCAGATCGACACAATTAGCCAGCAAAGGGCGTCTCAGCGGCAGGAGCAAGCAGATCCAGCATTGGATAGTACCGTCCCATCTATGCGGAAAAGCAGCGTGGGTTCCACGGGGGTCCCGGCCGATGATGCACTGCTGGCTCGCTACCCCGTGGATGATATCAAAGAGACGACAAGTTGTGAGCTACACATGAAAATGAAGAACATATCCATGAAGGTGGCGGTTGGCTTTGCTTTACCGAATGCACCTGAAGCAACCATCCATGGCAATCCGATTCCAGCTGGCTATGCTCGTGTCGGGGTGGATGAAGTTCTGTCGGGATATGACTCGCTAGAGCTTGACATTCCTGGAGGTCAAGGGGAGCAGACACTGGGAGAAGTAATACGTGGTCTCATTGTATGGAGAAAGGATTGCATCGTGTTTCCAAACTCGGCGCCAAGGCCACCGACTCCTCCGAGTAGCAATACACATGTAAGTCCGCCGCGTCAGCCGACTCCACCCCACCTCGAGATGGAGCCCAGCGCGAGTCCGCCATATCGATCTCCGCCGCGTCAGCCGACTCCACCCCTTATGTCCCAGCAGCAGGGCCACAAGCGAAAGGGAGCACCAAAGAAGAAACCCGAGCCTCCTGCCAAAAAGAAGTTAGCTTACGAGATGACTGAGGAGGAAACCAGATCGGTCGTGGCTTCCGAAGTGAAGTCCCATTTTGCACCGAAACCGCCCCCGCCGCCAAAGGAGATAATACCTGCGAAAACCGTACAACACTTTGTGGATCTTCTAGAGCGACCCCAGACACATGTGGAGAATAGGCCATCAGACTATGAACGCTCTATTAGGAAGTCATATCATGATCAAATGCAGCAGTCGAAAAGTACAAGTAGTAATAAAAGCGGGAAAACAGTTCCCCAGCTCGGAGAACATGCAATGCAATCGATCCCCCCGCTCAAGGTGATTACCGATAAGGTAACCGACGCTGCTAGAGACATGGGCATCAGTGTTGATCAACTCCTAGGCACCGAGGAATTCCCCGTGGCTGAATTAGCATGGAAATATGTCCCCGGGAACCCTCTGGTCAGACCTGAGCAGGTCCCGCATCTATCAACACAAATGCGAAGATTGCATGAGTGGTACTTCTATGGAAACGAGATAGTGATTGAGTTTTCAGAAATTTTTCAGTTATACAATCAAGACGCACTCGAAAAATCTGTCGTCAGTTGCTATTGTCTGTAAGTGATTTCTTTCTGTAATTTAAGTCTCTAGCTCAGCTCGTTCATTGCCTGTAATTATCTTCACTATATTCTTTTGTACGCTATTATGCAGAATGAAGATTCTCGAATGCAAAACAGCTCAAATCTATGGCATTGGGTTCGTTGACCCATATATCATTTATGAAAAAATGATAGAAGAGCACCCCCGAGACACAGAGGAAAACTTGCTAAGGTTTATGAAGGCACAAAATACCAGAACAGACATACTATTTCCTTACAACTTCAAGTGAGTGTTACTGTCTTGTACTACAAATTCTATTTTGCTTACTCGATGTTAAGTGTAGTTGATGAGTTATGCATGCCTGCTTATATAAACGTGCGCAGGTTCCACTGGATCCTGCTAATCATTAAAGTTGACGCTGGAACTGTTGAAGCCCTGGACTCACTAGGTAAAGACCCTCGAGAATACACCAGCGTGTTTTGGATGCTCGACAGGTAATTTCAATCATTATCGCACTATATCGGCCTCTTTCGTTCGATCATTTCCTGATATCAAGTAATTAATAACTCCTTTATTCATTTTCTTTGCCGGGCAGGGTTTGGAAACGGTTTATCAAAGATGTTGTCGGTGAATGGAAACCGGAGCTACGTTGGCGACGACCCAAGGTAATTAAGTAGTACTAGCTAGGTCCGCGCATCTCTTTAATTCTAGTTTCAATACCATTATCATGTTTGATTATTATCTGATTGAATTCTATTCTCACAAAGTGCATGAGGCAGAAACAGGGGACTAATTTATGTGCATACTACGTTTGCGAGAACATTCGCATGATGACCGAATGTCGCAGTGCAAGACAATTTCAGGTACGTAAACACTATTTACAATTTTTTTATGATGATCTAATATATATACACACAACTAATATATTCATATTGATCTCCTTTAAAAATGCAAGAGATGCGGGAGAAGCTCCTACCAGAGAACCGCATACGAGCAATTCAAGAGGAAATTGCGGGATTTTTGCTTACGGGGGTCATATCTGAAAGCGGAGAATACCATTGCCGCTAATGCCTGCATGTAATGATCTCCAAATTGTAGGAGAAATTGTATATACCAAATTGTATATATATATGTATGGTCGTACGAGAAATTATATGATATATGTATGGTCGTACGAGAAATTATATTATATATGCATAACATGTACAGTATGTAGTAGCGTAAAATATGTTTGAAATGAAAAAGAATTGAATGGAAAACACAAAATGAAAAGGAAAAATAAACCATAAAGCCTAAAACCCTAAAACCCTAAACCCCTAAACCCTTAGTCCCGGTTGGTGTCACCAACCGGAACTAAAGGTCTCCCAGCCCCAGCGCACGAGCGCAGCCACGTGGAGGGCCTTTAGTCCCGGTTTGTGACCAACCGGGACTAAAGGGTGGGGGCCTTTAGTCCCGATTGGGCTGTCCCGGTTGGTGACCCGGGATTAGAGGCCCTTCCCAACCGGGACTAAAGGCCCGTTTTCTACTATTGACGTATGCATACATCTATATGTGTTGCAGATAGAAAGTAGTATCTATAATCTATAAATCACCATTTAATGCCGAGGAATATCTACAAATCCCCTCATTATAATAAAAAAGGGTAGAAACCCAGTTCATCTATCCCCACAAATGTTAATGAAAATAAATAAATATTATAGATAGCAGACAATGCAAGGTACAAAAACATTCTATATGAATAAATTAGGATCTTTAAACAGTTTCAGTTAGTAGCCCAAACTAATTGTGTTGTGCATACAGTACTATAAAAAAAGCTTCACTTATACCTTACTCAACTAAACAGTTGGTATGCCAATAAAAGTTTCGCCCATACTCATGCCTAATCTTCCAAGCTATCCATGTACTAATTAATATAATTTCAGAAAGTCTGATTCATGGGGCGTTGTTGTTGTTCCATGGCAACACATGTTTGCGGATCTTGTCAAAGACTAAATATGATATATGAGTTGTGAATGTGTTTTGCACATACAATTCTAACTAAACTTAAATATGCAATATTTTTATCTCCCATTGCAACGCACGGGCACATGTGCTAGTGTGTGTATATATATTTTTACTACTACCAGGTGTAGTTACCCCCTACCTATTGACTCTCCACGTGTCCACCGTAGCACCAAACGAATTGGGTTAGTGGATCCTAACAGATCCATTAGCGTGGAACAAACCAACTATTTTAATTAGTGGATTAGTTGGATAACGTGAACGGCCTCAACAACCTTCTAGGAGTATGCGGCCGGTCAAGGTGCGTACCGTTGAATGGATAAGTCTTGGCTATGGGCGTGCTCCTCCAAAAATATTGCTATGGGCACGCACCATCTAATTCCCTCGAAAATATTTGTCCCTATAAATATAGGCTATAGCGAGTGTATGGGGATAACAACACATTCTGAGTAAAGTATGTAGTATATACCAAATATTTTTCCCCCACAAAAGAAAGTACGTAGTATATATATGTTTTGGAGTATGGAGTATATATGCCTTGTGTATGTAGTTTATACGCCGATTTTCTAGAACAGAGTATGTAGCTATGTCCGGGAGAATGTAATGTGTAGTATATATGGAGTGTATACACACTTGCATATTAAACCTAGTGTATACGTACATTCTTCGAACGGCACCAATATCAAGTGCAAATTTGTATGATTTTTTCTACAATGGCAGTACGTAGTATGGAGTATACATGTATGCCTCCAAGAAAAGAAAACTGAAGTTTACTAGACGCTGCAAAATAAGAAGCTTACGAGACAGAACAATAGTATTGTGTCTGTAGCAGAATATAGGGCACACTAGCATGACGGTCTTACTCTAAAAAAAACATACTTATATGATCTATGCTCTTTAGTATCCTTCATATTTTGTACTTATATACTCAGGTATACTTGAGTATGTAGTATATATACTTCTCATGTCATCAGAGTATATTTGCTTCTTAATTGTAGTATGGAGTATATACAAGTATGTAAAAAGTATGAACATTGTCATTTACAACAGAATAGGCATGCAGCACAGGTAGGTTGCAAGCATCAATTTATAGCTCAATAGCTTCTAGTCCGATCTAGTTATCCGGCCTGTCGTCGGCCGCGGTGGAACCAGAAGCTGCAGGATGGTGGAGATCCTTGTAATCGTACGCGTCGGACGGTTCTGCAGGATTGCGAACGGCGGATTTCACATCTGTGGCCGCAAGTGCAGGGATGCAGCGGGGCATTGCCGCGGATGCCGGCAGCACGTCGGAGCAATTTCCAGTTATCAACAAGAAAACTTCCGTTGGAGAATGCCTAAATAAGAATAGACCAAGATCAATTAGCCATATCGTGTATATATTCAGATAAGTCTATCAGTAGAGGCATGATGCATATCCAGCGCAGATAGGACTGCTTGCCTGGTCGGCTAAGGGTAGATGGATGCCGCAAGTGCCACATGACGGCGGACGACGGCGGCTGCAGGTTCCTGTCTTCCGCCGCGAAATATGTTGTTGCATGGATACGTTGGAGCCAACGTCTAGCCTGATTCATCAAGGGCGAATGGGCGATTGAGAAAATAAATTAGCACGTCATATAAAATGCATGCAAATCAACAAGATCAGGACGCATACCTTTCTCTCCTCGTCTTCTGCAGAACACTGTTGCAGGTTTGGATCTGTTTTGGGAGAGAGAGGATATGCTTGGATTGCATGCATCACCCTGATCCAGTTTTAAATATACATGGGCGCAGTCAAGCCACGGAAATCGGAAACTCAGCCAACTAACGAAGCGGGCTCGAATTGATTGTTTTTCTCTACCCATGACCCGTTAAAAGTCGCTCTGATCTAAATGCAATCGGACGGCATCGAGGACGGGGGTAACTACACCCGGTAGTAGGATGTATTTTGTATATATATATATATATATATATATATATATATATATATATATATATATATATATATATATGACTAATTTTCTGTACTCCTGGGTGTATGTACTCCCATCCTTAATTTACCTCGTATATGCATTGATTATACCTCTTTATCATTCTCAATATACTTTATTAAATATTCTAAGATACCTCAATACAAGTTCTGTTGAAAAAATATCAGTTGCGACGTATTTTTTGTAATATAACTTTTTCACATATAAGCAAATCAGTATATACGTACACCTTTAAAAATATGTAGATTCATATGAATTTTTTCATGAAACTCATTTTGAGGTATCTAGTAATTATTAATGAAGTATATTAAAAATAATAATGAGGTATAAAAGATTCATCTATGTGGTATATGAGGAGCGGGAGTACGTACTCCCAAGAGTACAGAGTCATTTTCCTATATATATATATATATATATATATATATATATATATATATATATATATTAAGGAGGGAGGATTTAAGGCCTCCTCATCGCCCCACGTCCTCAAGGCTCCAGGTACTGTAGAGGGCCTAATTTTAGCCAATGGGCTCACGACACGTCGGCATTTCCACTGTAGATGACGCCAAATTACAGTAATTTTTCTGATGGTAATTTTTTTCAGTAATTTTGTGATAAAAAACTACAACTTTAACAGTAAATTCCTGAATGGTTATTACCCAGTAGTAATTTTTCGATGGCGCGTAATTTTTGGCGGTAATTTACCAACGATTTTTTTCCAACGGTGCATAAAATACTACAACCTTAACAGTAAATTCCCTAATGGTTATTACCCATCAGCAATTTTTCGATGGTGCGTAATTTTTCAGCGGTAATTTTCCAAAGGTTTTTTCAGCGGTAATTCTTTGACAGTAACTTTTCAACATAGATATTCAACCTCACGTCGGTCTTTCACGGTAATTTTTTGACGTCGGTCTTTGATGGTAATTTTTTGACATAAATATTCTTTGACGGTCATTCTTTAACAGTAGTTTCCACGTCGGTCTTAGCTATAGTTTTTTTTCTTTTATTCTTTGTCTGGTAATTCTTCGACGCAACTTTCCGTCCGTAATTTCCCGACGGTGGTTACCCTACATATATTATTTTTTACTTCCCTGCTTTTATGCTTTGATGGTAATTTTTCGACACAACTTTCCGGCCGTCATTTTCTGACGGTAGTTACCCTGCGGTAATTCTTCGCCGGTGAGTAATTTCTCGGCAGTAATTCGCCAACGGTATTTTTCCTATTCTTTGACAGTAATATTTTGACATAACTTTTCGGCTGTAATTTCCTGCCGGTAGTTATCCCACGGTAACTCTTCGGTGGCGAGTACTTCTCCTACCGTAGGATTTAAGGCCTCCTCAGTACCCCACGTTCTCAAGGCCCTAGGTACTATAAAGGGCCTAATTTAGGCAATGGGCTTGCGACACGTCGGCTTTTCCACTGTAGATGATGCCAAGCTACAGTAATTTCGCTGATGATAATTTTTCCTAGTAATTTTCCAATAAAAAATTACAACTCTTTTTTTTACGAATAAACTCTTTTATTACTCAATATTAGGGATTACAATCACGCATGACAATGCTCATGACCTCATCTGGACCAGATCCAAGATAAACCATGGTTCGGCCCTGAGCTCTACCAAAATTAGCCATAGTATGGCTAGCACAATTGCCATTACGACGGATATGAGTAATAGAAGAGTCTCTTTCCCCCATACTTTGCTTGATCTCTCTGATGATAAAAGAGTACTTTGACAAGTTACTCCCATCACTCTTTAACATATTCACAGCCTCCAAACAGTCTGACTCGATATCAATAGGAAGATTACTCCACTGCAAGGCCAACAAAATCCCTTCCCGGATAGCAAGAACTTCAGATTCTAAGACATCCTCACAGCCGGCCAGGTGTCTACAGGAGCAGAAAATTATTTTGCCGAGGTGGTCTCTCAAAACCATACCTGTCCCTGCGACTCCATCCAAAACCGAGCCATCAGTGTTGAGCTTCACACGACCTTGGCTAGGAGGCAGCCATGTGACGCACACAGGCTCAGTTTTATCACATGCTTGCTGAATCAATGGAAAGCTAGTGTTTGCCATCATCTTCCCTTTAACAAAATCTGCATTGGGGTCCAGCTTCAGAGTAGCTAATGAATCAAGGTAGCTCGAAAGGAATCGTACTGAGACATCAGTGGGAGGCACTGGTTTTGCATGCACTATTTCGTTTCTCACATGTCAGACTCTCCATAAAAGCATCAGAATGCGAACTCGGACATGTTCTGTAACATCTCACGGCAGCTGCAAAAACCGGTCATCATGTAGCTTAATGTTTGTCAGTAGTGGCAGCTCCCAAACTTGTGACATCGCCGTCCAGAGCCGTTGTGCATTCTCACAAGCGCAGAAAACATGGAACAGATCTTCCTCCTCCCTTCCGCAGACCGGGCATTGGGCATGTACCTGCAGAGTTCTACGCTTCTTATTGGACCAGGTAGCCAGTGAGTTCGTTGCGGCTCTCCATGCGAAGGAAAGAACCTTCGGCGGAGCTGGGCAGGACCAGATTAGGTTCCAAACATCCCGTCGTCCATCTGGAGCACTACTAGAAGATGGCAACGAAGAGTTATTCTCCTCCGCAGCAAGCCAGTAGGCACTTCGAACTGAGAAGAGACCACTTTTTTCTGGACCCCAGGCTAAGAAATCTTCACCAATGCGAGGGGAGGAGCGTATACTCAGTATGGAGCGAACGTCCATAGGCAAGAAGTATTGGTTTAGACGCGCCACGTCCCAATTGCCACTATGATCAAGTAATTCCGACACCCACTTGTAGCGACATCTACCTCGCTTGGATAATATAGAGCCCGTGGTGCCTCGGACAAGCCAGCGGTCTCGCCAAATCCGTACCTTCTGTCCATTAGCAATTCGCCAAACCAACCCTTTCTTCAAGAGCTCAAGGCCGTGACAAACAGCTTGCCAGGTAGAAGAGGGGTTTCCAGTAAATACCGTATCCTCGAGCCTCCCGCTCGGATAATACTTGGCTTTGAGTAATCTTGCACACAAACTCTCTGGATATACAAGGAGCCTCCAAGCTTGTCTAGCCAATAGTGCTTGATTAAAAAGACGAAAGTCTCTAAACCCGAGCCCTCCTTGTGACTTTGGCCGAGTCATTTTATGCCAAGCGTACCAATGGGTTTTCCTCTTACCCTTCTCCGCTCCCCAATAGTAATTACGAACCATGCGGTTCAGATCTTCGCAAACACCAAAAGGAACTTTGAACACACTCATGATAAATGTAGGAATAGACTGGGCAACATATTTGATTAGGACTTCTTTACCAGATTGAGTAGGATGTCCATCAAAAGCGAACAAGCGCTTAGTTAACTTTACTTGCAAGTTTTGAAATTTATCCTTCGTCATCCGCCCATCAGGAGTGGGTAACCCCAAGTATTTTTCTTCAAAGCCAGAAGTAGTGACACCCAATTCTGATTTTATTGCAACAATTATAGCATCCGGACATGAGCTACCAAAAAGAATGGAAGATTTTGAGGGGTTCAAAAGCTGTCCAGTGGCTTGCCCATAGACCTGCAAAATCTGCTTTACATGGTTGGCTTGTTGCACATTTGCTTTAAAGAACACAAGGGTGTCATCCGCAAACAGGAGGTGTGAAATCCCAGGGGCCCTCCTTGTAATTTTCAGTGGGGACAAAACATCTGTAGCAATACCCTTGTTGAAAAGAGTAGAGAGACCGTCAGCCACAAAAAGAAATAAGTATGGGGATAATGGATCACCTTGCCGAAGTCCACGCGACGGTGCAAAAGAATCCAAGATGGCTCCATTAAATTTTACGGAGTATCTCACCGAGGTCACACATGACATGATTCAATCGACCCAACGGTGAGCGAACCCTAACTTTTGCATCATTTGCTTAAGGTAATTCCAACCCACCCTATCATAAGCCTTTCAGAGATCTAATTTGTAAGCACAAAAACTCTTTGTGGGATCCTTTTCCTGTTTAATATGATGAATACACTCAAACGCAATCAAAGAATTATCAGTGATCATACGCCAGGGATTAAAGCACTTTGCGTCGGTGAGATGATATCATCAAGCACCGGCCTAAACCGGTTAACCATGCACTTGGAGACCACTTTATAAATTACATTACATAAACTTATAGGCCTGAAATCGGTGATCTTAACTGGGTTTGGAATCTTTGGAATCAATACTATAGTAGTATCATTAACTTCCGGTGGCATGATCCTGGTACGAAAGAATTCCTTGACCCCAGAAATAATGCTCTCCTTTAGGGTACCCCAGTTCCGCTGAAAAAAACAAGCTGGGAACCCGTCGGGGCCAGGGGCCTTCAAAGGGCCAATTTGGAACAAGGCATCTGAAATCTCTTTGTCAGAAAAGTCCGCACACAAGGAAGCATTTGTATCATCATTAATAACCGGAGCAATTAGATCAATTATAGGTGAAGCATCCAAAGTAGGATCAGCAGAAAAGATGTTCTGGAAATAACCAGTAGCGGCGTGCCCCATGTCAGAGTTATCTGTAAAGACATTGCCACTAGTGTCCTCCAGTTTCTTTATTCGATTTTTCCTAGCCCTCCACGAGTCCGCTGCATCCACATTAATTCCTCTCGGTAAAGCAGTTCATTCATCTTATTTGTCACTTTTCGAATCTCACATCTATCCGCATTCATCATCATAAGCTCTTCAAGTTGAGTACGAGATTTTTCAATTTCCTTGGCAACATTGCCAAAATTTTCCTTACTCCAGCAGCACAACCTACGCAAGGTACCCCTAAGGGCTGCATGTACATCATGTAAGGTGTTTGTTTCTCCCGCTTCACTCCATGCTTTGGCAATAACTTCCTGAAGAGCTGGCTCTCGCTCCCACATGACTTCATACTGCCGTATCCTTGGCTTAACTGGACGATCAACATAAACCTCGTTGGCTACATGAACCGGGACGTGGTCAGAACATGGGGAAGTAAGGTGCCGAACAGAAGCATGGTCAAACATGTTTCTCCATGCCGGATTTGCTACTGCTCTATCAAGTCTCACTCTAACGTTTGAGCTGCCACTCCCCTTGTTATCATAGGTATATGGAACTCCACTGAAACCGAGATCAGCCAAGACACAGGTTTCCAAAGCATCACGAAAAGATTGCATCTGCCCGGGCGCTCTACCCGTCAACGAAAAGTGCTCAAAGTCCCACATGCATTCGTTAAAATCACCTACAACCAGCCATGGGAGATTAGACCTTGCACAAAGATCCTGCATCAAAGACCACATAAGATGACGATCTTCTACTCTTGGCTCGCCATACACACAAGTTAGCCTCCAGGGAGGTTCATCCGGGCCTGCCTTAATGTGTGCATCAATACAACGTTCATTTGAGAAAACCACTTCCACTGTTAAGGATTCATGCCAGTACAAGGCAAGGCCGCCGCTGTTGCCATTGCTATTAACACCATCGAAGCCCCGCAAGCCCAATCGAGACCTGTATCTTTTCATCCTACTCGCAGATTGTCTTGTTTCACATAGGAACACAATAGTGGGGGAATGCGACTGCACCAAAGTCGCCAAGTCACGAACTGTCCGGGAGTTCCCTCCCCCCCGGCAGTTCCAACTTAGAAGATTCATTGCTCCCGGCGGTCCTCCACCGAGGAGGCCGCCGATCCATTAGTTGAAGTATTGTCAATAGCTGCTCCATCATCTGCCTTAAGCTTCTTTTTATTAGCGTTCTTCTGAGGTGTTCCAATCCTAGAGCTACTAGGAGGATCAGACCCCTCAAATTGGTCAACAATATCTGCAGTGTTTCCAACCGGAACAATGGCCCCCCTGTTCTTGTCCGGGAGGTCACTTTCAACAGAAGCATTAGGCCCAACACACGAATCATCTGCAGACCTCTTGCCAAGCACATTTACATCTTCCTTTTGTATCTCCTCTGTAGCGCCCTGCCCTGGTGTAAGAGTGACACCAGGATCATATAGAGCATTTACTGCATTAAAACGCCAACTCTGCTGCATATACTGCCCAGTGCTAGTATTGTTCTCAGTTGCAGGATCCCCTCGGCCTGCGGGAGCGACAACTCCATGCCCAAACCCTCGGCCCGGGCCACGCGCACGACCTGCACCTCTCCCTCTGCCAAAGTTACCATCAGCTCCGTCGAATGCACCACTGTAATGACCTTCCCCACGTCCGTCGCTGCGCCCAAAGCCACGCCCTCTTCCACCCATCCCCCTTCTGGAAGCAAGGATGAAGGGGCCCCATTCCATCTTTTCAGCATTGTGCTCGCCGGAGCCACACTCTTCGTGCCAGTGGCCTAAGAGACCGCACATGTAGCAGAAAACGGGGAGTTTTTCAAACTTGACCTGATAAAATTCCGTCTCGCCAGATTTTGTAAAGCCGACGAGCCTGGTTAACTTTTTGTTAACATCAAGCTTTACACGGGCTCGTATAAACTCTCCAATGAAGCCACTGGGAAGGACAATCTGAAGCTCTTGTACCTCACCAATACGCTGAGCCATGTTTCTCACAAACTGCTCCTTCTTCAGAACCATGTCGGGGAGTTTATGTATCTGACACCAAGTCTCGATCTTGTCCAACGTAACTGATTCTGGGTTCTTAAAACCATCGTACTCAGCAATGATGAGCGCCATCCCTCTGAAGTCCCAAGGGCCTTGATGAATCGCTTTATTCCAGTCGGCAAGACAGTTAAACTGCACCGAGAACAGATTAGGGTTTATCCTCTGCCACACGACATTTTGAGCAGGGTTTGAAGCCGCCTTCATGTCTGCGATGAGCGCGCCCTGACCAAAAGCTTTGGTAGTCAGAACCCTTGCTAGCGCAAGCCACTTAGGTTTCGCATCTGGCTCGTCCACCTCCTCCTCCCAAACTAGATCGTCCAACTCATCTTCTTCCAGATGCAGACGTTTCGGAAGGACACTAGGATCTTCAGAACCGCCGGGGTGAGATCCGCTGGTCTCCGTCGGCGTTGCCATCTCACGATCTGAAACACTCCCAACCCAAGACTTTCCCAGGGACAAACAGATGGCCCTAGCGGCAGCCTGGGCGGGAGGGTACTTGCACGAGGGCGATCACTGCAGGAGCGATCAATCCAGGGAAAACTCACGGCGGCGAGAGCGCCGGAGGACAAGGGAACCCTAGGCCTCAAGCGCTAGGGGAAAGAAAACGTTAAAAAAAAAACTACAACTTTAACAGTAAATTCCCAAATGGTTATTACCCAGCAGTAATTTTTTGATGGCGCGTAATTTTTTAGCGGTAATTTCCCAACTGTTTTTCCAACGGTGCATAAAAAACTACAATTTTAACAGTAAATTCCCGAATGATTATTAACCTGTAGTAATTTTTCGATGGTGCGTAATTTTTCAGCAATAATTTCCCAATTGTTTTTTTTTCCAACGGTGCATGAACGGTAACTTTTTTTACAGTAACTTTTCGACATAGATATTCAACCTCACATCAGTCTTTCAAGGTAATTCTTTGGCGTAGGTCTTTCACGGTAATTTTTTGACATAAATATTCTTTGACGGTCATTCTTTGACAGTAGTTTCCATGCCGGTCTTAGGTATAGTGTTTTTTTTTATTCTTTGTCTAGTAATTCTTCGACACAACTTTCCGTCCGTAATTTCCCAAAGGTGGTTACCCTATGTCTACGCCAGTATTTTTTTTTACTTCCTTTTTTTATGCTTCAATGGTAATTCTTCGACACAACTTTCCGGTCGTCATTTTCTGACGGTAGTTACCCTACGGTAATTCTTCGCCGGTGAGTAATTTCCCGGCAGTAATTCGCCAACGGTATTTTTCTTATTCTTTGACAGTAATTCTTCGACATAACTTATCAGCTGCAATTTCCCGCTGGTAGTTACCCCACGGTAACTCCTTGACGGTGAGTAATTCTCTGACCGTAATTCATCAACAGTAATTTAATTTTTTTGGTTCTTTTTTTAGGATTTAATTAATAGATTAGATTAATTAAAGGGATAATCCTCCCATGTAATTCTCTATGTCGGTTTGCAATACTCCGACATATCTTGTACCCCTCGTACGGACGCGACTCTCTACTCGCGTCCCTTGTATATATAGTGAGAATCATCAATGGAAAGACACAGTTGAATCATTTGTCTTGTCTCTCAATTTTACCTTCAACACGTTATCAGCACGCTCGCCGCTGAGTGAATTAGAGTCTTCCGACAAGAACAGAGGTAGAAAAGAACCGGAAAATCGGTAAGAAAAAATGCCTAAAGCTTCCAATCGCTGATTCTTGGACACCTTTTGGTAAGAACAGTACACGGAGGAATCAACGCACTAGTCAGAGATCAACAATCACAAAGAAGAAAGAGGAGGCGCTCAATTGGGAAGCTCTTCTTCTCTCGTGAAGCAAACTGGATGAAATTTCAGTCTGATTGCGAGATTGCTACAAGAAACAAGCTGCTCTTTTCCAAATTTGCCAGTTTCTAACCTCTGCACCCAGCAAGCGACGGTAGGCCTGTCCAGGACGCGGCGGGCGGCGGCGCACGCGACGGTGACATCAGTCGCGACATCTGCGGCCGAAGCTGCGTACTCCACGGCTGCCCCTCGCCGGCGCGGCAGCGTCTTCCAGGCACAGCGGAGGCATGGCCGCCTACGGAGACCACCGCGGCCGACTCCATGCCCGCGGCGTCGCACGGCTCGCGTCCTTACGGTGCGCCGGCGCCCGCGCCCGCGGCTTTCCTGCGCCGTGCTGCTCGAAGCGGCGGCCCCACCGGACAACGGCGGGCGCAGCGCTTCCGCACGCGACGCCACAACCGGAGAACGGCCGGCGCGGCTCCCCACAGCCCCCGGCGCGGCTCCCGTCGTCAAGGTTTCCACCGACGACAAGAGCCGACGGAGCGGCACCAGCGGCGCGGCCGCGGCTTTCGGCCTGGCTGCTCCCGGCGCTGCATCACGAGGCAGGCCACGTCCCATTCGCCCCTTCCGGTGCGGAGGCCTAACGGGGCGGAGGCGACCTGAAGCGCCCTCCGGCGCGGCGGCCGGCGGCCGAACCAATCAATTGGTTGGTAACCGCACGGGATAGGCGGGAAATCTTTGAGTGCGCGTATGCATACCGTGTTATCCAAACCGCCAAGTCTCCTCGAGATGTGAGATAGCAGCATCGTTAGTGCTACTCTCTCTCCTTCTTTTATTTCAAGAGATTCCTTTTAGCAGCACTTGATCAACCTACACATGCACTATTCGTCCGTGACGCTGCAACTTTTCGGTTGTAGCAGCTTACTAGATGACAAAGACACAGCTAGCTCCTTGTCTCCTTGGAACTCTCAGCTCCATGTGTGCGTGTGCTTTTTTTTTTTTTTTTGACAGGAAATCTCTCTCAGCTCCATGTGTTTTTCTTTACGAGAAACCTCTCTCAGCTCCATGTGAGCCATGCGTCTTTGGTCACTAATCCCCAAATAAAAACCGCCTATTTTTTCAAAATGGAGGTTGAACCCCCGGCATCTGCATCAAAATGATGCACACAACTTTCTTTATTTATATTATTCAACAGAGCCTTACAAAGAAAATACAATGATCAATCCGAAGCCACCTCACTAACGATAGCTGTCGCAACACCTATTTATGAAGGGGGTGGCCATGTCGGGGCCATGCGCCCAGGCCTCACACCTAGGCACATCATCTTAAAACCGGAGGCCTCACCAAACCGCCCAACAGTGAGCCGGGAGCACAAACCGGTCCAGCAGACCCACAACGCGCATCATTGCACATGCTCCAGAAGTCACCGCCGCCATCTTCCGCCGACCCATCTTCAGGCAGGGATCAAGGCATTGACCTTGCAAGGCCTGTCGTCGACGCCGCCATGACGCCAGACAGCGCCACCGCCCTGCGCGCGTCTATCATCACGCGCCCGCCGCCGAGACTCGTCGTCTTCGACGCTGAAGAAAACACGCCGCTCCACCTTAGGTTCCTTCCAGGCAGCTCCTGCTCCAAAAACGATGCCCCCAGGAGGGAGAACGGCGCCGCGAGCCGCCATCGTCCGATCAGGGAGACCCGGATCTTGGGTTTCCCCCAGAACAGCCCGAGTGAAAAGATGAGAGCTGCAGCAAACACTAGTAGAAAACGGGCCTTTAATCCCGGTTTGTAAGGCCCTTTAGTGTCAGTTCTACAACCGGCACTAAAGGGGGGGGGGGGACTAAAGCCCCCCCCCTTTAGTCCCGGTTCGTCACGGCCCGGCACTAAAGGCCCACCACGTGGCGCCTGCCGGGGCCGTGCGCTGGGGGACCTTTAGTCCCGGTTGGTGTTACCAACCGGGACTAAAGGCTCCACCTTTAGTCCCGGTTCCCGGTTGGTAACACCAACCGGGACTAAAAGTATTTAATTCTTTTAATTTTGATTTATTTTTCCTTTTAATTTTGTGTTTTCCATTTAATTATTTTTCATTTCAAACATATATTACGCTACTACATACTGTACACGTTGTGCATATATATATAAATCGAATTTCTCGTACGACGACCATTCGCATACATATATATATACAATTTGGTATATACAATTTCTCCTACAATTTGCGGATCATTACATATGCAGGGCATTACTGCTTGATCTTGTAATGGTATTCTCCTTTGGGATCTATGACCTGGTCGACCAGAAATCCAGCTATTTCCTCTTGAATTGCTCGTACGCGAGCCGTTGGTAGGAGCTGGCCCCGCATCTCTATCATCTATAATCAGGAGATCAAGATGAATATATTAGTTGTGTGTATATATATTAGCTATATCATGATAAAAAAATTATGGATAGTGTTCTGGCAAACGTACCCAAAGAGTTTTTTCATCTATGCCCCTTTCAGACGTGATCATGCGAATATTCTCGCAAACGTAGTATGCGCATAAACTATTCCCTTTCTCCTGCCTCATGCACTTTACGAGAATAAAATTCAATCAGGTAATAATTAATCAAGCATGATAATGGTATTGAAACTAGAATTAAAGAGATACACGGACGTAGCTAGCTAGTACTACTTAATTACCTTGGGTCGCACCCATTTCAGCTGTTGTTTCCATTGGCCGGGAACCTCTTCGATGAATTTTTTCCAAGCCCTGCCCGCCGGCAAAGAAAATGAATAAAGGATTTATTAACTAGTTGATATCAGGAAATGAAGTAAAGAGGCAGACATAGTGCGATAATGATTGAAATTACCTGTCGAACATCCCCTTCACGGTTGCGTATTCGGATGGATCCTTATATAGTGAGTCCAGTACTTCAACTTTTCCCTTGTCAACTTCAATGATTAACAAGATCGTTGTCGTCACCTTCATCTATTCGTTCGTCTTCATCAAACATCATACCCTCACCCGAAGGGTTCAGATATTGTGAGCCGTCATCATGATCATCTGGGCTCGTGGAGCGTATGATGTCGAACACAACCTCTTCTCCTTCTCTGCCGGTATTGTCCATAGCTTTTATTTAACTAATCCAGAAGAAAGATAAAACAATTTAGTATTCAGAGATCCGAAAGGTAGATGCATGAGATCAGAAAGAAATTGGATCAACTTGTGCACATCCATAATGGGGGCATTCCTGATAATTAATCCCTTAAAGGACTAAGAAAATCTATTGCAAATACAACATTAAAATATGCAACTTTTGCAAATACTAATTGCTATACATTGGATCAAATGTCAAAATTCCTCAATGTTTTTATATCTAACATTTATCTAGCTATAACTAAAAGTATAAAAAACTAAAAAACATTCATCTAACATTTCTATAACTAAAAATATAAAAAATTAAAAAACAGAAAAAGAAACACTAATTAAGCATACTTCTATACATCCATTAAAAAACAGAAAAACAACATTATATAAAAAAAATCTATACTAATTAAACACTAATTATATCCATCTAACATGCATTCATACATACATATATACTAGTGAAAAACAACTAAAACATCTAAATAGAAAATGTGTGTGTGTGTGTGTGTGTGTTCATGCATGTGTGTCTGTGGGGGGGGCTCGGGGACGGGCGGCCATGGCGGCAGGGGGCGAGGGAGGGGGGGGAGAGGGAGGAACTGAGCTCACAGCGGGGCGACGGCGAGGCGAGGCGAATCGGGGGCAGCGACGGTGTCGGGGCAGGCGGCGCAGCGAGGAGCGGGCACGCACGCGCGGGTTGGCGACGCCGTCGGGGATCGGCGAGGAAGGGCGCGTCCGGAGTAGGGGTCGACGAGGAGGGACGGGCGGCCGGCGTCGTGGGCGGCGACGGCGTCGATCGGGGCAGGCGGCGGCGCGCAGCAGCCTGGCGGCGTCGTCTGTGTTTGGCGTCGAGAAAATGGAGAGGATGGTGAATTTTTCGTAAGTGGAGTTAAATATATGAGAGCCTTTAGTCGCGGTTGGAGCCACCAACCGCGACTAAAGGTCTCGCTTCCCGCCGCTTGGACTGGATGAAATTCACCTTTAATCGCGGTTGGTGGCTCCAACCGCGACTAAAGGCTTGTTCCTGGCACGACGCAGTGTGGTGGATGTTTAGTCCCACCTCGCCTAGCGAAGGGCGCTCGCACTGGTTTATAAACCCCGGCGCGGTAGCTCATTCGAGCTCCTCTCTAAAGCAGGCCTACAAGGCCTACCGTTCTTTCCTGACCTGTGGGCCATACTGGGCCTTGCGGGCCTGCATCCTGGCCCAACTAGTGGTTGTCTAGTCGTATGCAGGCCGTGGCGGCCCAGTAGGCGGGCTTTTTTTTTTACTTTTCAGTTTTTTTTTGTTTTCTTCTATATTTATTTTCTTTTGTTTCTTGGTTGTTTTTTGCTTTATTTAGAGTTTCTGAGTGAATCTTTTTGCTGTAGGTAAAAAAAATTATAAACTTTCTGTTAGTGCCAGTAGTTTTCAAATTTGAATTATTTGAAATTTGTGTGAATCACTAGTTTGTGAATAACTTTATTTTAAAAAAAGATTTTTCAGTGATTCTTTTTTCTGCTGTTTAATATTAGTGTGTTTTATCATTATATTCAATTTGGTAATTCTTAGGTTATTTAAAAAAAATGAAATACCTTTGTAACAGACGAGTTTTCGTCCGAAAGCGTGATACTTCGAAAGAGATTGTCCATTTTGTACACGAAGTGCATCCAGTTTTTGCCGTAACCCTCTCAACTTTTTAGCACATGCTATGTGGGTGAAATGATGATACCATGCCAACTTTCAACCTTTTCTGATTGTGATTTGTAGTGCTTTTCAATTTCAGGGTCATTTAGCTCAAAAAAATGAGTAAATGCATGAAAAATAGCAAATGAAGTCAGAAAGGGTAGAAAATTGATGACGTGGCTTTGGACATAATATTTCTTCGCGCTTCAAATGCCAAAACACATAAGTCGGAGTTCTATTACAAAGATTCCCTCCGGTTTGTCCGAAGTGGGATTTTCCAGATATATAAGTCCGGAAACTAACTAGAGAAGCCGGTCACATCCCAGAGTGGGATCTTTGGATATAAAACTTTTTCTTCGCGTGTGTCCCTTTGTGCCGTAACCATGGATAATCTTCATCGTTTAACTTGATGCTCGGGTCAACATTCACTGTGAAGGGAGCAATTTCATGAAACTTTTGATAATCTTCTGACATGTCTGTCTTGTCCTCCACTCCCACGATGTTTCTTTTCCCTGAAAGAACTATGTGGCGCTTTGGCTCATCGTATGATGTATTCGCTTCCTTATCTTTTCTTTTTCTCGGCTTGGTAGACATGTCCTTCACATAGAAAACCTACGCCACATCATTGGCTAGGACGAATGGTTCGTCTGCGTACCCAAGATTGTTGAGATCCACTGTTGTCATTCCATACTGCGGGTCTTCCTTTACCCCGCCTCCTCTCAGATTGACCCATTTGCACCGAAACAAAGGGACCTTCAAACCAAGTCCATAGTCAAGTTCTCATATCTCCTCTATGTAAGCATAATATGTGTCCTTTGGCCTATTGGTGTTTGCTGCATCAAAGCGGACACTACTGTTTTGGTTGGCGCTCTTTTTATCTTGGGCGATCGTGTAAAATGTATTCCCATTTATCTCGTACCCTTTGAAAGTCAATATAGTCGAAGATGGTAACTTGGACAGCAAGTACAGGTCATCTGCAATAGTGTCGTCATGCATGAGACGTGTCTGCAACCAACCGGCGAAAGTCACAGTTTGTTCATGTGTAATCCAGTCGTCAGACTGCTCCGGGTGCTTGGAGCGTAGAATATTCTTGTGTTGCTCGATATACGGAGCCACCAAGGCGAAACTTTGTAGAACTGTGTAGTGTGCTTGCGCCAAAGAATGCCCGTCCCGGCATATTACTGAATTCTTTCCTAGCGTGCCTTTTCCACCCAGTCTGCCCTCATGCCGCGATTCAGGAACACCAATCGGCTTAATGTCAGGAATAAAGTCAACACAAAACTCAATGACCTTCTCTGTTTCATGGCCCTTGGAGATGCTTCCTTCTGGCCTAGCACGATTACGAACATATTTCTTTAAGACTCCCATGAACCTCTCAAAGGGGAACATATTGTGTAGAAATACAGGACCCAGAATGGCAATCTCCTCGACTAGGTGAACTAGGACGTGCGTCATGATATTGAAGAAGGATGGTGGGAACACCAACTCAAAACTGACAAGACATTGCACCAAATCATTCTCTAACCTTGGTAAGATTTCTGGATCGATTACCTTCTGAGAGATTGCATTGAGGAATGCACATAGCTTCACAATGGCTAATCGAACGTTTTCCGGTAGAAGCCCCCTCAATGCAACCGGAAGCAGTTGCGTCATAATCACGTGGCAGTCATGAGACTTTAGGTTCTGAAACTTTTTCTCTGCCATATTTATTATTCCCTTTATATTCGACGAGAAGCCATACGGGATCTTCATACTGAGCAGGCATTCGAAGAAGATTTCCTTCTCTTCTTTGGTAAGAGCGTAGCTGGCATGACCCTGAAACTGCTTTGGATCCATGCCGTCTTCTCCGTGCATATGTTGCTGGTCCTCCCGTGCCTCCGGTGTATCTTTTGTCTTCTCATACACGCCCAAGAAGCTTAGCAGGTTCACTCAAAGATTCTTCGTCACGTGCATCACGTCGATTGCAGAGCGGACCTCTAGGTCTTTCCAATAGGGTAGGTCCCAAAATATAGATTTCTTCTTCCACATGGGTGCGCGTCCGTCAACGTCATTCGGAACAGATTGTCCGCCAGGACCCTTTCCAAAGATTACTTTTAAATCCTTGACCATATCAAGTATATGATCACCAGTACGGTGGTCAGGCTTCTTCCGGTGATCTGCCTCATCTTTGAAATGCTTGCCTTTCTTTCTTAAGAGATGCTTGATCGGAAGAAATCGACGATGTCCCAGGTACACATTGTTCTTACATTTATCCAAGTATATACTGTCGGTATCATCTAAACAGTGCGTGCATGAGTGGTATCCCTTGTTTGTCTGTCCTGAAAGGTTACTGAGAGCAGGCCAATCATTGATGGTTACAAACAGCAACGCTCGCAGGTCAAATTCCTGCTGTTTGTGCTCATCCCACGCACGTACACCTTTTCCATTCCACAGCTCTAAAAGTTCTTCGACTAATGGCCTTAGGTACACATCAATGTCGTTGCCGGGTTGCTTGGGGCCTTGGATGAGCACTGGCATCATAATGAACTTTCGCTTCATGCACAACCAAGGAGGAAGGTTATAGATACATAGAGTCACAGGCCAGGTGCTATGATTGCTGCTCTGCTCCCCAAAAGGATTGATGCCATCTGCACTTAAACCAAACCATGCGTTCCTTCCGTCATCTGCAAAGTCCTTCCACTTTCTCTCGATTTTTCTCCACTGTGATCCGTCAGCGGGTACTCTCAACTTCCCGTCTTTCTTACGATCATCTTTGTGCCATCGCATCAACTTGGCATGCTCTTTGTTTTGGAACAAACGTTTCAACCGTGGTATTATAGGAGCATACCACATCACCTTGGCAGGAATCTTCTTCCTGGGGCGCTCGCCCGCAACATCACCAGGGTCATCGTGGCCGATCTTATAGCGCAATGCACAGCATACCGGGCATGCATTCAAATCCTCGTACTCACCGCGGTAGAGGATGCAGTCATTAAGGCATGCATGTATCTTCTGCACCTCTAATCCTAGAGGGCAGACGGGCTTCTTTGCTTCGTACATACTGTCGGGCAATTCGTTGTCCTTTGGTAGCTTATTCTTCATTATTTTCAGCAACTTTTCAAATGCATTGTCAGGTACACCATTCTCTGCCTTCCATTGCAGCAATTCCAGTGTGGTACCCAGCTTTTTCTTGTCATCTTCGCAATTTGGGTACAACAATTTCTTGTGATCCTCTAACATGCGCTGCAACTTCAGCTTCTCCTTTTCACTTGCACAGTTTCTATTTGCATCGGCAATGGCCCGACCAAGATCATCAGCGGGCTCATCTGATGCCTCTTCTTCAGCTCCTTCCTGCATTGCCGGCTCAGCTTCTTCCCCCATTGTTGTACCATCGTATTCATGGAACCCATGGCCAGGATAGCTGTCGTCATCCTCTTCTTCTTCATTCTCTTCCATTAGGACCCCTTTTTTTCCGTCCTTGGTCCAACAGTTATAGCCGGACATGAAACCGGACTCAAACAGGTGGACGTGAATGGTTATTGAGTTAGAGTAATTTCGATCATTCTTACAGCCAGCACATGGACAATACATAAAACCATCCGCTCGCTTGTTTGCCTCAGCCGCAACCAGAAAAGTATGCACGCCATTAATGAACTGGGGAGAGCATCGGTCATCGTACATCCATTGCCGGCTCATCTTCATTACACAACACCGAAAAGACCAAATTAATACAAGTTCATACATAAAGTTCATACACACTTGTTCTCATAAAGCAACATACAAACTCTCTAGCTAAAGCATTTAAATGCAACAACAAATGCGATCAAGATCGCAACTAAGGTAACAATTGATCCAACAGCATAGTGATACCAAGCCTCACTATCAATGGCATATTTTTTAAATTTTCTAATCTTCAAGCGCATTGCATCGATCTTGATCTTGTGATCATCGACGACATCGGCAACATACAACTCCAGTTTCATCTTCTCTTCTTCAACTCTTTTCAATTTTTCTTTCAAATACTCGTTTTCTTTTTCAACTAAATCTAACTTCTTGACAAGAATATCTATGTCGGTTGCAATTTCCGGTTCACATACCTCCTAGATAAAAATATCTATGTCAACTTGATGGGCATAATTGTCATAAACGCGAAATGCAACAAATAGTTATAAAAGAGAATATATATACCACATCCGAATCATAAACCGGACGAGGGCCGACGGGGACGGATATCAAAGTCATGGCACTATGTATAACAAACAATCATACATGTAAGAAAATTATACAATTAACTATCTAAATCATACAAATAAGATTTTTTTTTATAAAAAGGATAAGAACGAACAAGAGGCTCACCAAGGTGTGGTGACGGCGACGGGACGGTGCGGGCGATCGACGGTGGTTAGGACGGGGACGGGAAGGCACTAAGTAAACCACACCTACACATGCAAAGTAAGAAGTTAATTTGAGCTCAAATTGCATATAAATCAAATGAACTACCACATATAAATACTCCCAAACTAAAACCCACAAATCACTATACTTATAGAGCATTGCAAGAGCTAATCTAGCAATGAGAGATGAAAGGACAAAGTTGCTAACCTTTGTGAACACTTGGATGGATGGGGTGCCTCCAAATCTTGACAAATTTTGGCAAAAATGGAGGATGAGCTCGAGGAAGAGGAAGAACAAAGGAGGGGAAGAAGGGAAAAAAAGGAGGAGTACTGTGATCGGGCTGGCCGAATTCATATAGGGGATCTTTAGTCCCGGTTGGTATCTCCAACCGGGACTAAAGGGGGGGCCTTTAGTCCCGGTTGGAGATACCAACCGGGACTAAAGGGGCTCATGGGGGCCCCAGCTGACACCAGCCTGCCACCACCCTTTAGTCCCGGTTCGTGTTACGAACCGGGACTAAAGGGGGGGCCTGTAGTCCCGGTTGGTGATACCAACCGGGACTAAAGGGGCTCGTGGGGGCCCCAGCTAACACCAGCCTGCCACCACCACATTAGTCCCGGTTCGTGTTACGAACCGGGACTAAAGGTCCGGAACGAACCGCGACTAATGATGCCCGTCCCGAACCGGGACTAATGGTCACATTAGTGCCGGTTCAAAACCCGACCGGGACTAAAGCTGCGGACAAAAGGTCCGTTTTCTACTAGCGAAAGATGCCTTCAACAAGGTAACGACACAAAAACGCCGCCTTAGTCTGCCATGACCGAAGTCGGCGCGGTTTTCATCGGCAACCTCGCATCCCGAACCCGCCGCCGGCTAGATCGCCACCAACCATGAGGTCGGTGCCGCCACCATCTCCGATCCGTAGGCCCCGGAGGGCTACGGTTCTCTCGCATCCAGCACCATCGACGCCGGAGAAAGCTCCGGCCGCCATGCGCCTCCTGCGACGAACTTGGGCTCGGGATCCCGTGATCCGCCGCCCCCAGACTCCGCCACATGGAACCGCCTCCTGGCCAAACAACGTGAACAGAGCTGAGACTTGAGAGCTCTTATCTCTCGATGCCTGGTTCAGCTTCATATATTTATGCTTTCTGTTTTCTCTCATTGCAAGAAATAGGGAATAGCACATGTGTGGTGAAACATTATTCCAAGTGATATTCATTGTTTCTTCATATATCTGTTTTTCAGTTTTTTCCTTTTTCAGTGATTTTTCACTTTAATCACAATCAAGCTTTTAAATAGCGGATAGCAGGGTGATAGCGGATTGAGGTCGGCATAGCGGAATGCGGATAGCGGGTGATATTGCGGACGCTATGTCCACATAGCGGATTTGTAAAAAACACTCACAAATTTGAGATTATTGTGCATATTTCTAAGCCATTGACAACACATATGACACTTGAATTGACAACTCAGTATTTATATAGCCATATAGACTATAACTGGTTCATCTGGACAATATTCAATCATGCAACCATGCAAACAAAAACTATCAGTATCACACAATAGAGTAATGCAACCATAAAAACAAGAAACTATCAGTATCACTATCACACCAACAGATTACACAACACACCAAAATAATCAAGCAACAGCAGAATAATCAAACACTAGCCAGCAACAGATTAGTTTCATAGGCATTCATCACTAAATAAATAAGTTCAGACTTCAATACAACCACAAGCCAACAATATTAGAAATTTAAACAACCATAGTCCATGATCCATCAGACCATGACCATCAATCCATCACAGAATAAAAAAAACTACAAGCTCTTATTCTTACAATATCACAAATTCTTCGTCTTCGTCATCGATGTCTTCCTCAACTTATTGGTTGTCCTCTTCTTCCATTTCCTCTTCTTCTGCCATGAGCTCTTTTGCCTCCAGTTGTTGAATCTTTAAATTTCTGTTTCCTCTTTAAACTGATGGCAAAAGAAAAATAAACTACATAAGCTATTTGACTGAATTACAGGTGCAGATAGTTGATTCATTTAATTTAAAAACTACAAGTAAACTGAGTTATGTACTGTAAGCATAAGCTATTTATAGGGGGCATCATACGGGAAGGACAATACGCAACATCACAATACTATGTAACTTTGGGGGCATCATACGGGAAGGACAATACGCAAGATCACTATACTATGTAACTTTGGGGGCATCATACGGGAAGGACAATATGCTTACAGACAAGATCACAATACTATGTACTTTTGAGATGCTACTGAGTGAGTAATTTTGCTTGAAATATGTTTAGCTAGTCTATACTCCAAAGCCGAGCTCCCCCTAATTTTGTCTACTGTAACTGTAAGTGCTACATGGCAGGTGGCAGCCGGAGACTTTTGCGTGGTCTGTATGAACAACAGGCAGAGAAAAACGTATACCTTGAGGAGTTATAGTGGAGCGTGGTGAGCTGCTGGACTGAAGGAGCCTCCGAGCTGCGGAGCATAGTGGCCGGACTGGATGAGCTGCACTGCCGGAGGCGGAGCAAGGTGGCGTCGAGCTGGACCAGCAAGCCAGCGAGGGAATGGGGAAGTCGAGCAGGAGGGGATGCGGGCGTCGAAAACGGCATTGAGCTTGAGCGCCGCCGTCGTACTGTGGTACTGCCACAAGAAGGGCGCCGCCATGTCGGCCCGCACCGGCCCGTCGTCGACCAGGGAAGGGCGTCGAGCAGAGGTGGTCGTCCTGCTGCCTCAAAGACCAGGAGGGGAAGGGGGGCTAGAGAAGGTGCGCCATCCGGACATCCGGTGAGCCTTGCTCTGCCTCTCTCTCCGTCCGGCGTAGGCCGCGCCGCCGCTGGGAAGCGCCAGCCGCCAGCCGCCAAGAGAAGACGGGGAGAGGATCAGAGGAGTGGCTCGATTAAGTTTTAGGTTTGGCTGTGTGTGCGCGTCTCAGAATTATTAGCGGTCCAGTTTCTTCAGTAGAGTATTATCCTTGGAGACTGCTAGCTCCGGAAGAGACGTACCCGATGTGGAGACTTCCGGCGACTTGCCGGCGACTGGCGTAATGCCGATTCCTCTCCCCTAGATCCTATCCCTCCCGTTCCCAGTCAATTTCAGTGCTGATCTTCGTGATTCCTCGCTCGGATCTCCTTCGTTCCTCTCAATCCCCTTCCACCATTGTTCCATTAGATCCCATCTCCTTGTGGAAAGGGTCGGCTTCCAATCCATCTGTTCTGAGTCGCCCCTCTCCCGTCCGCCAATTGATTGGAGTTCCCAGCCCTCCTCCCCTGCTCCTTCCCCGTCCTGCGCTGCATTTGCTCCTCTGCTGCCTCTGTCGAGCTCCCGTTTTTCTCCCCTTTCAAACATCTCTTATTTTCTGGGCGTCCTTCCTCGTCGTATTCAAATTAGGAAAAGTTTGTCCACCCAGTGAAGACTGGATTTGCAGCCTTTGGTTCGCTTGACTTAATTCATCTGTCTGCTCTTCCTCTTGGATATAGGTACAGCGGCAGGAAGATCCTCAGCTTAATCAGGTCATGAAGGTCAAAGACGAAGAGGAGCTTGTCAGTGAGGCGCTGCTGACACCATGAAGTTTATAGCTTGGAACTGTCGAGGCAAGGGCGAGGGCCTTGGCAGTAGGAAAATGTGTTACCTTGCCGATCTGATGCGCTCAACTCAAGCTCAGGTAACATTCATTTCAGAAACTAAATCTTCTAAAGTTACCTCGAATGATCTTACCAATCGTTTTGATGTGGTTGATAGCGTGGTAGTTCCTTCTAGGGGGCTTTCGGGGGGTCTTTGGATGATGTGGAATGATGAAGTTCAAGTTTCTATTCATCTTGCTGATTTCCATGTTATCTTATCTTCCATGGTTAATTTAGCTACTAATGTTCATTTTGCCCTTGTTTGTCTATATGGAGACCCCCACCACCGCTACACTAGTCAGATATGGGACGTGATAGCCTCTTTTGTGTACGACCACCAACACAAGCCTATCCTTTGCATGGGAGACTTAAACAATATCTTGTATGATGTAGATAAAAGTTCTGCCAATGTTAATATGCATCGTATGCGAGCCTTTCATTCCCTTGTCAAAAATTGTGGCTTTATGGATTTGGGCTATAGTGGGCCTGCCTATACTTGGACTAATAGTCGTTACTCTTCGACCCCTATTTATGAACGATTGGACAGATGTTTAGCTAATGCAGAATGGTGTGATCTTTTTCCCAATTCCAACGTTTCCAACTTGCCTATTATTCTTAGTGATCATGCTCCCATTCTTCTATCCACCGACTCTACTTTTAAAAAGCCGAAAAGAAGTTTCAAATTTGAAAACTAGTGGCTTATGGAAAATGATTTTCATAATTATGCTCAATCGGTTTGGAGGAACTCCTCCAACAATTCCTTCCATGCTAGGACTACTAATCTTGTAGGAGCTTTAAGGAAATGGTGCAGGAAGAAAAAACCCATTAAACAAGAATTGGATTCTCTGGACAATCAAATCAAGAAAATCCAAATGCAACCCCTTCAGGTTCGTAACTTTGCTCTTGAATCCTCTCTGGTTAGTCAATATGAAGAAAACATGACTAAACTTACTGAGTTTTACAAGCAAAGGGCTAAAAAACACTGGGCTATAAAAGAGGATCGAAACACTAATTTCTTTCATCAAGCGGTTGTAAAAAGAAGAAGAAAGAATAGAATTGCTTCCATCAAAGATGATAATGATGTCATTCATGTAGAACCAGAGGCTATTGCTAACACTTTTGTGAATTACTTTAGGAATGTTTTCTCTTCTTCTGCTCCTAACCATGGCAGGTCTTTCTTGCACACTTCGATGCCAAACAATGATGGGGACTACACGTATAGTATACCTGACAAGCAGGAAATTTGGGAAACTCTCAAAGCAATGAATAGAAATGCCTCTCCAGGTCCAGATGGGTTTAATGTTGCTTTTTATATTGCAGCTTGGAACTGGATTGCGGATGATGTGGTTCAGGTGGTAACTCAATTTTACGAGACAGGTAAGCTTCCAATCAAGTTGAATAACACCCATATTGCTCTCATTCCTAAATAGATTGCTTCACAAAATTCCTACTGACTTCAGGCCTATTAGTTTATGCAATGTGATATATAAAATCATTTCCAAAACTCTTGCAAACCGTCGTAAGCCCCATCTCACTGATTACATTGACCACTCTCAGCAAGCTTTCATCGAAGGAAGAAGAATTAGTAACAACATTATCATTGCTCAAGAAACCATCCATTCCTTTAGTCTTAGGTCCTGGAACAAACCTGCTTTCATGTTAAAAATTGACCTGTCTAAAGCTTTTGATCGCATTGAGTGGAACTTTATTGTTTCAGCCCTTGCTCGTAAAGGGTTACATGGCCACTTCATCAATTTGATATATGCTTGTATTTCGTCACCCACTTTTTCTGTTATCATTAATGGTCAGGCGTATGATAACTTCAAAAGCAGCCGAGGCATTAGGCAAGGATGTCCTCTCTCTCCGTATTTGTTTGTTCTTGCTGTTATTGAATTTTCCATCTCCCTTCAGGAAGCCTAGGCTAGTTCCCAACTCACAGGTATTTCTCTGGGTCTGAACTGCCCTCCTATTCACTCTCTCATGTATGCAGATGACCTTCTCGTATGTGGTCAAGCTAATGTGGACGAGGCTCTCCAACTGAATCAAATTATCCATCATTTCTGCTCTGCTTCGGGTCAAACCCCAATTGGAATAAATCTGGCATTATTTTGAGCAGAGGTGTCTCCGATCAAATTAAGAATGACATAAAATACATCTTTCCCGTCCCTGACATCAATGAGAACTCCACACATCTGGGACACCCTCTAATTATTCCTGGTAAGGACAGATCTGTAGCTTACAATTTTGTCGAGGATAGATTCAGATCGAAACTCACTTGTTACAAAGCCAACAAAATGTCTCATGCTGCTCGTCTTACTCTTATCAACTCTGTCTTCGCGTCCATCCCTGTGTATTACATGTCTATCATCCTTTTCTCCAAGAAACTTATAGCTAAGTTGAATGCTATCATCAGGAATTTTTGGTGGTCTGGGGTTAAGGAAGAACCAAATTCTAAATCTTTATGTCTTAGAGCCTGGAAAGATATATGTATCCCCAAGTCCGAGGGTGGTCTTGGCATCAGAAATATTCAAGCTATGAATCAAAGTATTATTCTTGCTACTGCCTGGAGACTTGCTGATTCTCCTGATAGTCATCTTGCCAAAGTGCTTAAAGCCAAGTACTTCCCTGATACATCGATATGGAGAGCCAAGCCAAATGTTCCAAAGTCAGCTTTCTGGACAGCCATTATAAAAGTTTGCCCTATGTTATATCTTATATGCTAACTCCTTCTACCAATTAGTTGATGGCAACATTTCAATATGGAGCACCCCCTGGTGTCCCATTTGGAACGCTATCTACGATCACCTCGTTATCCAGCAACCACACTATAATTATCCCGCTGTAGTAAAGGATCTCTGGATACCAAATCAAAAAGTTTGGAATGTCCAACTTGTTTCTGCTCTCTTTGATGGGCAAGCTTCCACGTCCATTCTTCAAACCCCAATCATCCACGCGGAAGGAAAGGACATTCTCTGTTGGAAATTAACTCCCACAGGTAAATGTTCCAATAAAAGTGCTTATAAGATTTGTGTGCAGAATCTGCTCGATGGGGGAGCTCCTCAGCCTAGACAAGTTCCTTCCCTTGTCATCTCCCTTCTCAAACAGGTTTGGAAGGACAACAACATGGCTCCCAGAGTTCAGACTTTTGCTTGGCGATTGTTAAGAAGAGCATTACCCACAGGTATGAGAGCGGGTAAGTACAATACTCATATCAATAAACTCTGCTCTACATGTGAAGTTGAAGAGGATGACATGCATATTTTCTTCTCCCGCCCCTATGCTAAAGCTGTTTGGTTCTCTAATCCCTGGTTTATTAGATCAGAGTTTTTGTTACAACATCACAGGTCCGTGCCAGATATTATTCAGGTCATTCTAAATTCAGGGCACCCCCAAGCCTCTATGTGCAACTTAATGACATTTCTTTGGTGTTTATGGAAAGCTAGGAATGATAAGCGTTTCAATAGAAAACAGGGAAACCCCTCGCAGGTATATTTTGCTGCACAAGCACTCATGCAGGGACAAATGGCTGAAGACCAGGTCACTCGACAGGCCCAACTACAGGAGGAGGGTCAACAGATGCATCTACCAACACTTGACAATGCTCTCCCTGCTGGGAGTACCATCAGAACTGATTTGCAACTAACAGGTTTCAAAATCTTTACTGATGCAGCCTGGAAAAATAAAGGTACACAGGCATGGTACAGGAATTGGCATATACATCTGCAATGAGCAAGTACATCAGAGAACAAATGTTATGATTACAGCATGCTGTGAAGCGGTTAATTCTCCTCTTCATGCAGAAGCCAGGGCTCTGCTTTTAGGTTCCCAACTTGCTTCTGCTGCTCAACTCAATCAGGCCACACTTCTATGTGATAATCAGGTACTCACCCGAGTCATAGCTGCTGGAGATGTTCACTCCAATCCAGGGCATTGGGAGATCAGGTCTGATGTTGCAAATATCTCCAATCTATACAAAGCAAACTCTTTGAATACCTACCACATCAAGAGAGACTTAAATGGTTTGGCTCACAGATGCGCTAAGGAAGCGTTGAAGAAACTGAATATTGTCGTAGAGTATGTGATCCCGAGCTACAGTGATCCCGGATGAACAGTAAAATCCGAAAAAAATAGTAAACAAATTCTGAAATTTTTTGACAAGAAACTTTGATGTTTTTTCTACATGCATGCAAATTTTCATGATGAAATAACATTTGTGGAGGTGTGGGCAAAAAAAAACAAAATTGATGTTCCAAAAACCTCCACAAATGTAATTTCATCATGAAAATTTGTATGCATGTAGAAAAAACATCAAAGTTTCTTGTTAAAAAAATTCAGATTTTTTTGAATTTGTTTATTATTTTTTCGGATTTTACTGTTCATCCAAGATCATGGGAGCTCGGGATCACATGAGTACCCCTTTCTTCCTTCTGTACTAATATTTCCCATAGGGGTATGCAATGCCCAATGTTGCTTCTTTTAAGCAACTTTGTACTGGAAGGTTTCAGGATCCTTGATGTAAAATGTGTGTGAATTCAATATATGGCGCCTTTTCAGTTAAAAAAAAAAGGGTTTCTTCAGCGGCCCGCTATGACCGCAGCCAATGCTATGAAAAAGCCCGCTATTGCGCTCTCACAGGCCGATTTATCGCTGAATCGTGCCAATCACGCTATTTCTTAGCGCAGCCTTCCACCAGTAGCGCCAGGACAGCGCTACCGCTACTGCGGGCGCAATAGCGGTCATAGCGTCTGCTATTTAAAACCTTGGTCACAATATATGTTCTCCATGCTCCTTGTAGTAAAAAAAAGACACTGTGTTGCATTTGTCCTGCAGCACAAAGCAAAAGTTGCTGCTGCTGTACACGATAGGCAGTAGAGGAGTAGGGGCCTAGACCGGATCACTATTCGTGCATGAGGGTTAACATGTAAGAGCATCTCCAACAAACCCCCCCCCCCCCCCCCCTCCCCCCATACGGCGTCCGGCTAGAGCGACGGGTCGGTCGCGTGCCACGGGGGGGGGGGGGGGGGGGGGGGGGCACCGGCTCGAGTTGACGCGCGCCTCCCATAGGATATTTTTAAAACGAGAAAATTTAAATTTTCATTCAAATTTTGGAGATATTTTACAAAGTTGAACGAAAATTTAAACTAGATCTAACCTAATCTAAACGCTAGACGGTCCCTCGCCGCCGTTGTTCGCCCGACGGGCAGCCCGCCTCGCCGTTGTTGCTTCGCGCGCCCGCCGGTGCCTCTCCGCCGCTGGTTGGCGCTGCGCGAGGAAGGCGAGGGAGAGGCAGTTCGGCCTTGGTGCCCTTGGTGCCTCTCCACCGGCCGGTGGCGCCTGGTTCGCCTGCCGGGCCGCCGCTCTTTCCCGCACCAGGCGGGTCAACTCCTCCACCTCCCGCTCGCGAGCGGCTTGCTCCTCCTCATGCTTGGCGTTCAGCTCGAGGATCCTCTGCCGCTCGGCGGCCATGAGAAGCCGGCCACACTCCTCTATGGGCGCTCTCTGGCGTGAGATCTCCTCGCCGAGGGCCAGGTTCGCCACATCGATCAGCTGGTCGCGGGTCGTCTCGAAAGAGGCGAGGAGGGCCATCTGCTCCGGGGAGGTAAGCAGTCCAGGAACCGACGCGTCGATGAACTCCTCCTCATCGTCGGAGAACTCCTCCTCCTCCATCGCCACCTCCTCATCGGTCGGCATATGTAACACCCCATGTAATTGTGCTACAGTGATCACCTTTTGATAATGCCAAGTCACCATGCTTAATAGTGCTTCATCATCATTTGCATCATATCCCATTTCAAATTCCAATTCAAATTGAAATTCAAATTTAAAGTGGAAATAAAAGTTGTTCCAATTTGGAAACTAAAATGTTCATGAAATAGCAAATAATCCATAACTAATTATGTTAAGAAAAACAACATCACCTAAATTACCTAGATGACTCTAACATCATCAAAACAGTACCAAACAGCAATATGTAATACCATTTTGTTTAATAAAATTGCAAATGAAATCATATTGTCTCCAAACCAATTTCTAGTAGTAGTTAATATTGCACTGTAATTATTGAGCTAAGTCACCTATTTTACAAAAGCCAAATTGTAGCCAAACATTTTACAAAACAGAAGTGAAAACAGAAAACAGAAAATAAAAAAGAAAACCGGTAAAGGCTCACTGTGCAACTGGGCCTTGAGTAGCACAGTGCGGCCCGGCCCGCCAGCCACAGCCTTTCGTCCTCCTCCCGCTAAAGGGGAAGGCCGAGGCGCCATGGCCGCGCGGCGCTCGGCTCCGCGCACTGCTGTGCCGCGGGGTGGATAAGACCATCCCCGAACGCCTCTCCCTCCCCCGAAACCCTAGGAGCCCTCAGAATCCCCCCCCCCACACACACTCTCTCCCTTGCCCGCATTCGAGCTCGCCGACGCCACCATGTCTGCACCGCCGTGAAGCTCGCGGCCACCGCGCTCCGTCCGCCTCTCCGACCCGTCCATTGGACTCGCCGTCGACGACTACTTCGTCCCCGACCACGCGCGCGAGTCAAGGAGCCCTGCATCGCCGCCCTGCCTCATCTTCTTCCTCTTCGGCCGCCGTCGTTTCCGCCGTCGATTCGCCGCCGTTGATGCTCCCCGAGCCCGCTTGAGCACACCTGCAGGCTCACGGTGAGCAGCCGCGTCGATCTCCCCTCTTTCCTGCCCCGCTCCGCGCCGTAGCTTGCCGCGTTTGCCATGCCCGCACCCGCCGCCGCGCGAGCTCGTCGCCGGCGTAGCCACGGCGACCATTGGGTCCCGTGCGTGCCACCATCGTGCTCGCCGCTTCGCGTAGCGCCTAGCCAGCCACTTCATCCGCTCGTTTGCGCGCCGCATCGCCGATCCCGCCACCGCCCGAACTCCGGCCGCCGCCGAAGAGCTCGCCGTCGTCGTTTAGGGCCTCCATGGCGCAGGCCAGTAGCACCACCCGACGCGACTCACTCCCAGCTTTCGAACGCGCCTAGCCGCACCCCTTCCCGTGCCTTGTAGCCGTTTTCCGGCCATCTCCGGCGAACTTCCGCCGCGGGAGTGGTCGCCGGCGAAGTCCCGGCGACGGCACCGACGTGGCACGGCCAGGGCCCCACCCTGAGCCACTGACCGCTGGGCCCCGCAGCCCAGTTGACCGAGTCAACTCGGCTGACTGGGCAGCTGGGTCACTGACATGCGGGCCCCACCCGCTTAATTAATCTAATTAGGTTTTTAAATTAATCTAATTACTAAACTGACACTGACAGTAGGCCCCACTAGTTAATAAACCCTTTTTAATAAAGTTAATCCTCGTTTAATTAGCACAGTCACTGACCAGTGGGACCCACTGGTCAGGTTTGACTCTGGTCAGCCGGATTTGACCGCTGACACCATGCTGACATCATGCTGACGTCACTGACTACTGTTTCGGATAATTTGAATTAAATAATTTCAGAAATTTCAGAAAATGATTAAAACTTTGAAAAATCATATAAATTAAACCGTAACTCGGATGAAAATAATTTATATATGAAAAACGATCAGAAAAATATGACGAATCCGAATATATTACCCACATACCTGCCACACCCCTCTAACATACTGAACATGGAACTTTTTACCCGTATTCGGTAAATGAATAGTGCATAACCTTGATAAAATAAATCCAAATAAATTCCTAATTCCTCTAAAATATTTAGATAGGCAATATATCACTTCTGCATACCATTTAGGCATGTCGTGCATCGCTGTTGCATTGTTGCCGTGAATTTATTGTTTCTTCCCGCTCCTTCTCTCCCGATAGACGCCGAGACCACCACCGACATAGCTCAGTACGACTACGCTCCAGACGAGCAGCCTTCAGACGACCAGCCCCTCTCAGCAGAGCTTCCAGGCAAGCAAACCCCCTTGATCATACAGATATCGCCCATTCTTTCCCTCTTATTCTTACATTAGAATTGCCCCTGCTACTGTTCCAATAGTTCCTATTCTGATGCATAGCCTGGTTTTGTAACCTGTTGTTGATACTTTACCTTTTATCCTATATGCTTAGTATAGACTGGTTAGTGATACATCTATGGCCCCACACCCTTGTCCTTGTTGCCACGCTTTTCCACCAGTGACTCGATCAGTATGATCGACGGTCAAAGACCAACACATCACCGCACATTTCCCCTAAGTTGTTCGTCTCTACAGAGCTACCACCGAGTGCCGAGGGTGATACCTCTTATCTCACTTCCGATGATGCCTCTGTAGAATAGCTATCTGGTTGTGGGTTACCGAGGGTGATTCCTCTTTCATCACCTCCGCTAAAGCTTCCGTCGTGCAGCTCCTCTTGTGTGAATCCATCGAGGGTGATTCCTCCGGGTTCACCTTGACCGATACTTCGAGTGGGAATCCATCAAGGGTGATTCCTCGGATTCCTTCTCGATACTTTGGACACACGGGTACTTGGACTTTACTACTGTCATTTGATAAAGACGGGTCAGCTCCAAGAGCACCCGCGAGCCGTGTGTTACCAAGTCGGAGCGACAGGAATCCTGTTCGTCTCTGCGAGCTACTAAATACGCCTAACGGATTTGGGTATTTGATCTGAGTGGGTCGTTGGCCCTATACGCACTACCACCACGTGGGATAATGGTTATGGGACCCTCTACGTCCTATGTATCAGTCGAAAGCTCTTCAGATGTCACAGCTCAGAGATGTGGCCTGATTGTTGGGGTGGGCTGGTTACGTCACTGGTGTATTCAGTGTCGCGCCTGGGCCCCGACCACCCACGCAACGTGCATGAGTGCAAAGGGCGATGGCCCAAGACCCCTTCGCACTTAGGATTTAGACCGGCGTGCTGACCTCTCTGCTGAGTCTAGGTAGGACTGCGTCGTGTCGATTACCCGAGGCCGGGCATTACCCAGTAAGTGTGTCCGGCCAGATGTAATCGAGCGTGTTGGGTAACAGTAGTGCACCCCTGCAGGGAAGTTATCTATTCGAATAGCCGTGTCCACGGTAACATGACGCTTGGAGTTGTATCCTGATCCACTACAACTACAAACTGATGATGATTCAATATTAAACTGTTAATACTGCTCTCGGAATCGCTTTCTCGCAGGGAGTCAAGAAAGGATCTCAGGGCGTTGCTATCATATAACCACTATTATATGCTATTGTGTTCTATTCTCTTCTGATGCTGCAAGATTGTTTCAAGATGCTAGTCTTCGATAGGCTAGGCTTCTCCCCCCTCTATTCTGGCATTCTGCAGTTCAGTCTAAAGATATAGCCCCATTTCTTTGATACCGATGCATACTTAGCATAGTTCTGATGTCAGTCTTGCGAGTACTTTGGATGAGTATTCACGTTTGCTTTGCTACTTCTTTTTCCCCATACCCGCTTGCTGCAATCAGACGACAGAGCTCCGGAGCCAGACGCCACCGCAGGAGACTACTACCAGGAGAGTCCCGGAGGCACGTACTACTGGGTTTTGAGCCAGCCGACCAGGAGTAGTTCGAAGGCCCTAGGCAGTAGACCTTCGCCTTTTCGATCAATGTCGCTGTTTGTGTTAGCCTTTTTAAGACAAATTTGGCTAACTATGTCTGTACCCAAATATTAATTGTTTGTATGACTTATGTATTCGGGTCCTCATGACCCCTGGTTTGTAATATGAAGATTTATGTTTAAAGTTGTGTTTAGAGTTGTGTTGTGATATCTTCCCGTGAGTCTCTGATCTCGAGCGTGCACGTTTGCGTGTATAATTAGTGCACGGTCGAGCAGGGGCGTCACAGCATAGGTGCCGGGACACGCCCGCCGTTTCCAGTGGAGAAGGGCGTGATTTGGCGGCCAGCCATTTCGCGCGTCGGGCAGTGGAGGAGATGGCGAGGAGGGGGGAAAGTTTGTGCGCGGAGTGGGAGGAAGGCGAGCTCTATTTAACGCCGGAGGAAGGCGAGGAGGGCGGTGGCCGGTGGCGCAATCACACCGCATTAACGGGGCCATCGGTTCCCGGCGCAGCGCGCGCCTTCCTGGAGCGGCGCCTAGCTTGTTCAATAAAAAACCAAAAAATCTCGAGTCTGCCCGTTATTGCTACGAGCTCATGAAAAACTTTAACCTAGCAATCAAGATTGTAGAACTACGAATCACAATACTCGTTGGAAATTTCCCAAATTTGTTAATGAGAGAGAGGTTAATCGGTGGGTTGGCGGAGGTAATCGAGGGACCAGGAACTTTAAACGACCAAGTCGGATTAAGCTGCCTGTTATAATATAACTACAATCCGCCTGATCGGAATAAGCACAGTTCTCGCAAGGGCAAATCAAAGAAGGATCTGCCGACTTGACAAAGACCGGACTGCCACACTGTAGCAGCGTGTGGCGGTCGAAGAATCATATGCTTTTTAGCGACGACTTCGAGATTGCTATTTTTTAGTCGTTTGGGAAATAGCAAAACCAAAGTTTAAACAAAAAGGCTTTCGCCCCTGCTTTATATATAAAGCAATGACCAACAACATCCCGGTACAGACGCACTCCATCACAACACACGCACACACACCCAAGGCGGGATACAGAGGCGCTGAGCGCTGCAACACGACCCCTAGCACTACAAGAGCACCCGGGGGCTCCACCAGTGAACACGCCACCACGAAGAAATGAAGCCGCATACGACGAACCGTGCGTTCCAAGACGGTGCCTTCAGGAAGGTTATGACACCGAAACGCCGCCACCGCCCGATCCGAGGATCAAGGTTTCCCCTGGAGCCACACGACGGGCAATGAGAGCCGCGACGACGCCTTCAAGAAGGGAACGAGCTACGCCGCCGCCGGTCCGTCCGAAGATAGAGCAGGTTTTCACCCCGGCCAACACTCATCGTCATCGAACGCCGCACCCCGACTACCACGCCGCCCCCACGGCCATGGCCACCGGGCAGCACCAAGCAACGGGCTCTGCCCATGAGCACCGCGCTACCACCACCAGGGCCGCCGCCCCGACATCCAAGACCCAGACACCACCTCACCCGACACCCACCGCTACCCCAACCGAAGAGATGATCGGAACCCGGGGCAAACAAGCCTCCATCGATTCGTCCTGCAGCACCGGGCGCGAGACGAGCTCGGTCCTGCTGCCGGGCGCGAGACAAGCGATGGGCCGCAGCGTGGAGAGGGCCATCCCTGCAGCGGAAATAGCACCCGGACGACGAGGAGATAGATCAAGGGCCGACACAAGCCGCCTACGGACGAGCCGGCGCCGGTACATGCCAGCCGCCGCCACAGCCGACTTGCCAAGCCGCCGTGGAGCCACCCACGGCCAGAGCAGCAGCCGCCCTGGGCCACTGCCCAACCCGCGCCACCCGGCGAGCTCCAGGCGTCGGAGCCGCCGGGCACGCATCCAGCCGTCATGAAGCACCAACCCTCGAACATCACCCCCAACGTCGGAAGGACGGAAAGGCCCCATCTTGAGCTGGAGACCCCGACCTCCCATGATCCAGCCCGTCGGGGGCCACGGGCGGCGCCGCCAGCCACCAGGGAGGCCGGATCTGGCGCCCATCCAGCCGGATCGAGGCAGAGGCCGAGGGGGAAGGTGCCAGAGACGACGGGAGGAGGGATCCGCCGCCGCCCGATCCGCCGGGTCCAGCCACGGCGCGCGTCGCCGCCGCCGCCCACAGCCCTTCGCACCGCCACCCGAGGGCCGCCGCCAAGCCGACAGCACCCGCGGCCGCGCGGCCGCGCCCCGTGCTCAGCGCCGCGCCACCACCCGACGGCCACGGCCCGCGCCGCACACCACCGAGAGGGGGAAGAAGAGAGGCCCGCCGCCGCCGGCGTTGGAAGGGCTTCGCCCGCCAACGCGCCGCCGGTGGCGACGAGGGGAGAGAGGGAGAGGTGGGGGGGCTCGGCTGGGCGGCTAGGGTTTCCTCCCCGGGCGCTCGCGGGAGCGCCACGGGAGAGGAGCAGAGGAAGGTTCCCGAAAAACCCTTTTGCCCTTCAAAACACTTGTTTTAATCATACCGCAACTAACCATCCCATCATTTTGTTGCATTACCCTTTTTTTTTACACAGAGCCATATATAGGGTGCAGCAATCAAACACGTGCTGGCACCCTAACTAGGGCCACGGTGGTTGTGGCATGTGCATCTGCGTGGGTGCCCAGACGTGCGTTGCGGGGGCAAATTAAGGCGTACGCTTTAGGAGGTAGCACTACTGCGAGGCAGCCTGGAACCCGGCCGGTCTACTAGTCCGTCACTGGCTCGATGGATTCCGATTCCGACCGCACACGTTCATACGCTTGAGACTGAATACCAAGAGGAAGATACGAATGCCCAAACCCACTCGGATTGGGAGACTGCAGCTCTTGAATCCAACTGACAACACATCCAACATGATTCATACAACAGATGCAATTTTCTGCTTTACAATATGCCACACCGAAGATGAAGCACTTGTGTTTATTCATACAGCCGTTCACAGGTTTACGGCTTAACACGCTTTTAACTAACTATATCTTCAACTATAGTTACATATGTGTGTACTCACACAGGACTAAAGATATTAACTGTCACAACTCACCATGCTATGTTCAACACCAAACAAAACATTACACACAACAGGAATTATCAATACAATTCTCATACCATAGGTACCAAGAAAAGCTCCACTGTTATCTCATCCTGGACAGAATTTTCTTGCCAATGAAGCCCAACCCACAGCCACTTGCACGTAAACCCGATCATACATGTGGTCCGAAAATGAGAAAAAACCAACCCTCCATTTCCTCTTGAATAAGAAGCCACAAAATACAATCCAGAGACCTACCACAAACCCTATGCACATGCTGAGGTATAACGAAACCATATCGCTCATGCCTTCATTGTCTTCAGGGTCGAGTGGAGTTATGACAGTTCCTGAGCAATTCCTTGTGAGAGGTGGACCACATAGACCTGGGTTGCCAATGTAGATGGATGCCTGGTCATCTAGAGTTCTTAATTGATTTCCAGATGGTATTGTTCCCGTCAGATTGTTATATGACAAGTTCAAGCGGGCCAATGATGTTAGAGCTGATAAACTTGTAGGGATTTCACCGGAGAGCTGATTATGTGAGAGGTCAAAAGATTCCAATGCATGTAGCTCACCAATACTTTGGGGAATTATGTCACTGAGACTATTCCAAGACAAGTTTATGTTCTTCAATGCAACAAGCTTGCCAATTTCTTGAGGAATCTGTCCCTTTAAACTATTGCAAGACAAATCAATGGATACCATGTATGTGATTCCTTTGGTATATTCAAGCAGTTGTCCTTTCGTGTCAACCAATAAGCTTTCAGTATATCCCTCAATGTATGCATCATAGATATCAAAGCCCAGGTGGATATTGACTTCAAATATTCGGAAAAGGCGACTTGAGAATTTTTCAGGAGACAAAGTCATAGCTATGAGATTCCCAAGTGACTGTGGTATGCTTCCTGAGATGTTGTTGCATGCAATGTCTAAATACTGAAGCCCCTCCATCCTAGTTAGTTGACCAGGGATGCCACCAGAGAACATGTTTGAGCGCAATTGCAGAAGTGCCAATTGTGGCAACTTTGACCTGATCCATGTTGGTAAGCTCCCAGAAAAATGATTGTATGCCAGATCAAGAAATATTAGCTTCCTGCACCTCTGAAGAAATAAAGGGAACAATCCTGAAAGATTGTTGGTGTTCAAGTTAAGCATGGTAATCTTTGAGGTTTTGTATCCTTGAGGGCAATTGGGCAATGTCCCATTCAGTAGGTTTTTTGATAGATCTAGATATATCAGTTCCGGCAACTGAAGCAGGGAGCAGGGAATAGTTCCAGAAAAGGAATTGCTGAACAGATAGAGCACTTGTAGCATTGGTGCTCCGATATGTGATGGCAAGGCGCCTGATAGACTATTTCTTGATAGGTCCAAGTACATTAGTTCATGTGGAAGTGTTGGAATTGTGCCAACAAGCCGGTTAGAACTAATATCCAATGTCGTTAGCTTTGAGACATGAAACATGAAATGTTCCTCGGTGATTGTACCATGTAGGTCGTTGGAGTTTAGCCATAATCCGGTCAAACTTTCCAGTTCCCGTATACCAACTGGTATCTCTCCAGACAACTTGTTGTTGTTGAGTCTAATCGTGTGCAAGCTGCTAAAGTGCCCCAGCCGAGCTGGTAAGCTCCCTGTCAAATTGTTGTTGTCCAAAAGCAGGACCCGCAATTCATCTGATGGCAACAGATATAGTAGCTCTGTCACGTCCATGTTGATGTAGTCATTCCATAATGAGAGCTCCTGTAGTTTCTTGAGTTTCTTCAAGGTCAGTGGCACCGTGCCAGTAAAGTGGTTTTCATCAAGAACCAATGCTTCAAGGGAGGTCAGGTTCCCCACTGCGCCAGGGATAGAACCATGGATCCCACAGCCTACCAGAGTGAGTAATCGGAGGCTGGGTAGATCCCAAACCCAACTTTTGGCTCCAAGAGATGTGTTGAAGGGATTTGAAGTCAGGTCGAGGACCTCCAGCGATGTGAGGTTGGAATGCTCCGGAAGAGGCATGGTGTTCTGAAGCCCACAAGAATCTAAATAAATCTCTGTCAGATCGGGGAGCATATTGATAGCATGAACCCAGTCGACGGCAGCGCTTAGGTTCACCCCATTCAAGCCGAGCACCTGCAGCTTCCTCAGGCGCGACACCCATGCAAGATCATGCGAGTAAGAGCCCGTATTGCTATCGAGCACAAGGGTGAGCAGATTCGAGAGGTTGCCGATGTGGGGAGGAATCCGTCCCCCGAAATTGGAATTGTGGAGGTTGAGATACGTGAGCCTCCAGAGTGAGCCGATCAGCTCCGGGATGGGTTTGCCGCCGTAGTCGTTGTATGAGAGATGCAGATGCTCGAGATGTCGTAAAGTGAACAAGGAGGGGCGTATCTCACCTCCAATGGTCGACTCCGGATGGTCAACATCACTGTAGACACCGAGCTTGACGACGTGGCCGGTTCGGTTGCTGCAACGGATGCCCGTCCACCGGCAGCAGTCCGCACCTTGCCATGACGACAAGGCGCCGATGGGGTCGGTGAGGCCGGCCTTGAAGTCGAGAAGTGCGTCCCGCTCACGGGGGATGCAGCGGATGCCTGCCGGCGAACTCCGGTTGAAGAGGAGGAAACACGTCGTTAGGATCATCTGAAGTCGGGCCAGCGGCCCCGGCTCGGCCATCTTTTTTCTGTGTATGTGACGGGCAGCTATCCTGTTTTGGTAGTGCATCCGGCCCTCAAGCTTCGTTCGGTAGTACTATATGAGAGTAGGAGTCCACACAATGGCACGGTTCAACATTCCACCACACAATGGCGGTCGACTAGCTAGTACGTTCCACACACGTACTAAACCGGCCAAATATAAAGTACGTGACAACGAAATGCCCCGTCCATCAAGAGTATGTGGTTCGGTGATCACTGTCGGTAATCAATCTTAGCTCATAAAATTCCACACGCAACACGGAGCCAATGAGAGTCTCGAAGGGCCGGAGCCAATGAGAGTCGTGGAATGAAATTCCAAGTGATGGACCGGAGCCACAGCATGCCACACAATGAGCTATCTAGCTAGCCCGTCCAGTGTGCCGGTCTTCCTCTGCTACGTCGGTCTCATTGCGCTCAAAAAATATCTTTGATCGTTCTTTTGCTTTGTTTAGAGAACTACTATGTTCTTGGCACAAGTTCTCACACAATGAGCTATCTAGCTAGCCCGTCTACGTCATCCAGCTGGAATTCTACAGAAATGCAAACTTTTAGTAAAATATGGTCTATAAAACATAAATATGATATAGACGTTACATGGACGTTTTCAGAAGTTGTGATGCATAGTACTAGTACACAATGAAAAAAAAAAGTTGTGACTCATATTGGTGTTTTGTCTGATCCAGAAATAACGATCTTTTTCAACACTGCCTAGGGAAGCTACAACCGTCCCAGCTACTAGTACAGGGAGTGGTAGTTAGCACGGAGTACTAGTAGTACGCTAGCTGTTGGAGAGAGAGAGACGCAATGCAAGGCCGTCCCAGCTACTAGTAGCTGATGTGATGGACTCCAGCGGCCAGCGGGCAGCGTGCATGCGTGTGGGACCCAGCCCAGCCAAGCCAGCAGATCGAGAAAAGCAAGCGAGCGAGAAGAGAAGAGAGAAAAAAAAAGAGCAAGGAGGAGGAGAAATGGAATGGAGATTGTTGTTGTTTAATTCGACTCGTACGTAGCAGCCCAGGAGACGGATTTGCTCTCCTCAATCAAAACAAGAAGAAAAAAAAAGCAGACGGATTTGTTTGGGCGAACCTGCCTGGCAACTCCTCAACTTCTTACTATGCAGTGATGATAGTCACGATGGAATAAATTTCAGCATCCTTCCGATCATCGGCCCGTGCAGAGTCGGAAAGAAAACTCTGGTGCAACATGCTTGCAGGGACGAGAGGGTGCGGGATCGTTTCTCCCACATGTTTTTCTATAAAGGCGATGACCTGCATATTGGAGAATTTGCGGTCAACTGCAAGGTAGACTCGGGAAACACTAGTAGAAAACAGGGCTTTGGTCCCAGCCGGATCGGAGCAATAGTCCCGGTCGCGTTACGAATCGGGACTAATGTGAGCATTAGTCCCGGTTCGAGGGGATCGGACGCCGGCCGGGGCTCGGCAGGCATCAGTCCCGGTTCGATTGGGACCTTTAGTCTCGGTTGGTGTCTCCAACCGGGACTACACCCCTTTGGTCTGACCCCTTTGGTCCCGGTTCCAGACACGAACCGGGACTAAAGAAATGCCTATATATATGCTCTCCCCTGCCCGCTAACTCCTCTGTTTTTTGGCCGGCCGGTGTGTGAGGTGTGTGCTGCTCTGCTCTCACCTCCTATGCACATGAGGTGTTCGATGAAATGCCCGAGTCACACTTAAGCTTTCTCCTCTCCAAGCTCGACCTCCAAGCTTCATTTTCCCCAAGATTTGTCTAGGTTTGGCGGTGCACCATTGTCCCCGTCCCCGTCCTCACCGCCGTCGATCGCCCGTGCCGATCTCATCGTCGGCACCACCGTGGTGAGCCTCTTGTTCTTATCTTCTTTTTAAAAGAAAAAATTCTTACTTGTATGATTTAGATAGATACTTGTATAATTTTCTTATTTTTATTATTATTTGTTATTATATAGTGCCATGACTTTGGTATCCGCCCCCGTCGGCCCTCGTCATGGTTTTTGATACACTTAATTATATAATGCACGCAGATGAACCGGCAATGGATGTACGGTGACCGACGCACCTCCGAGTACATTGATGGCATGCATAATTTTCTCGAAGTGGCTGAGGCAAACAAGCAGAATAGTTTTATGTATTGTCCATGTACTGTCTGTGGGAATACGAAGTCTCACTCTGACTCGAGAACCCTTCACATCCACCTGATTGAGAAGGGTTTCATGCCACACTATAATGTTTGGACCAAGCACGGAGAAAGAGGGGTTATGATGGAAGACAACGAAGAAGAAGAGGATGATGACAACTATCCCCCTGAATACGGTGATACTGCAACGGGGGAAGCTGAAGATCAAGAGGCACTAGACGATGTGCCCGATGATGATCTTCGTCGGGTCATTGTTGATGCACAGAGAGGATGCGAAAGTGAAAGGGAGAAGTTGAAGTTCGAGCGCATGTTAGAGGAGCATAAAAAACGGTTGTACCCAAATTGCGAAGATGACAACACAAAGCTCGGTACCACACTGGAATTGCTACAATGGAAGGCAGACAATGGTGTATCTGACAAGGGATTTGGAACGCTACTGAAAATAATGAAGAAGAAGCTTCCAAAGGATAACGAATTGCCCGACAGTACGTACGAAGCAAAGAAGGTTCTCAGCCCTCTAGGATTGGAGGTGCAGAAGATACATGCATGCCCTAATGACTGCATCCTCTACTGCGGTGAGTACGAGGATTTGAACGAATGCCCGGTATGCGATGCATTGCGGTATAAGATCAGACGAGATGACCCTGGTGATGTTGAGGGCGAACGCCCCAGGAAGAGGGTTCCTGCCAAGGTGATGTGGTATGCTCCTATAATACCACGGCTGAAACGTCTGTTCAGAAACAAAGAGCATGCCAAGTTGATGCGATGGCACAAGGAAGACCGTAAGAAAGACGGGAAGTTGAGAGCACCCGCTGACGGGTCGCAGTGGAGAAAAATCGAGAGAAGGTGGGGGGACTTTGCAGGTGACGCAAGGAACGTATGGTTTGGTTTAAGTGCAGATGGCATTAATCCTTTTGGGGAGCAGAGCAGCAATCATAGCACCTGGCCGGTGACTCTATGTATCTATAACCTTCCTCCTTGGTTGTGCATGAAGCGGAAGTTCATTATGATGCCAGTGCTCATCCAAGGCCCTAAGCAACCCGACAACGACACTGATGTGTACCTAAGGCCATTAGTTGAAGAACTTTTACAGCTGTGGAATGGAAAAGGTGTACGTGTGTGGGATGAGCACAACCAGGAGGAATTTGACCTACATGCGTTGCTGTTTGTAACCATCAATGATTGGCCTGCTCTTAGTAACCTTTCAGGACAGACAAACAAGGGATACCACGCATGCACGCACTGTTTAGATGATACCGAAAGTATATATTTGGAGAAATGCAGGAAGAATGTGTACCTGGGACATCGTCGATTTCTTTCGACCAACCATCTCTTAAGAAAGAAAGGCAAGCATTTCAAAGGTCAGGCAGATCACCGGAAGAAGCCCGCCCTCCGTACTGGTGATGCCATACTTGATATGGTCAATGATTTACAAGTAATCTATGGAAAGGGTCCTGGCGGACAATCTGTTCCGAATGACGCTGAGGGACGCGCACCCATGTGGAAGAAGAAATCTATATTTTGGGACCTACCCTATTGGAAAGACCTAGAGGTCCGCTCTGCAATTGACGTGATGCACGTGACGAAGAATCTTTGCGTGAACCTGCTAGGCTTCTTGGGCGTGTATGGGAAGACAAAAGATACACCGGAGGCACGGGAGGACCAGCAACGTGTGCACGAAAAAGACCCCCCTTTAGTCCCGGTTGGAGCCACCAACCGGGACTAAAGGCCCTTTAGTCCCGGTTGGAGCCACCAACCGGGACTAAAGCTCCTTTTCAGCAGTCGAAAGGGCGGGAAGCAAAGGGCTTTAGTCCCGGTTGGTGGATCCAACCGGGACTAAAGGGGGGCCTTTAGTCCCGGTTGGATCCACCAACCGGGACTAAAGGCCTGTGTATATAAGCACGACTTAGCAAATTCTCTCCCATTCTCCCCCGACGCCGACGCCCTGCCCCGACGCCGCCAGGCTGCCGGAGCTCGCCGCCGCCCCTGAGCCCGTCCTTGTCGTCGCCGCCCCCGACGCCGGCCGCCCGCGCCTCCTCCACGAGCCCCGACGCCGCCCGCGCACCTCCTCTGCCCGTCCTCATCGACGTCGTCACCGCCCCCGCAGCCCGCGCCTCATCCGGCCCCGAGCCCCGACGCCGCCCGCGCCTCATCCGGCCCCGAGCCCCGACGCCGCCCGCGCGCCTCGCCCCGGCACTGCCTCGCCCCGCCCGCCGGTGAGACCCGGCCGCCACACTTTGCATTTTTTTTTCATGATAGATATATAGATGATGATGATGATTGTTAGATGATGATGATGATGATGATTGTTTGATGATGATGATTGTTAGATGATGATGATGATTTTTTTCTGTTTTTTTCATGATGTTGATGATTGTTAGATGATGATGATGATGTTGATGATGATGATAGATGATGATTTTTTTTCAGTTTTTTTTCATGATAGTTAGATAGTTAGATGATAGATAGATGATGATGATGATGATTGTTAGATGATGATGATGATGATGATGATGATGATGATAGATGATGATGATGATGATGATAGATGATGATCGAGTATGGTTAAATGAAACTTGCATGAAGAAGCACGTTAATTTTGCTAAGTGTTTATTAAATTTGTTTTCATAATTAAGCATTTGTTCTCGACGTCGACGATACCTGGCATGCATCCTAGTCGTCGACTCGGCGGAGGAGGCCTGCTTGATCAGAGGGGCCATGTCCGGGACTGGGCTCCGCCGGGCTGGGACTGGGAGGTGCTACCACTACTAGAATCAGGGTCTTTGCCATCTGCCAGCTCTTTGCCGTCTGCCAGCTGATGGCAAAGAGGCTGTTTGCCGTCTGTCTTGCTAAAGCAGACGGCAAAGAACCAACTGATGGCAAAGAGGGTCTTTGCCATCTGCCACTTCTTTGCCGTCTGCCAGCAGACGACAAAGACCAAAGTGGGCCCCACGGGGCACTGCACTGGCTAGGTCACACGGGCCACTTCTTTGCCGTCTGCCAGCAGACGGCAAAGATTTCTTTGCCGTCTACCAGCAGACGGCAACGAGGTGAGGGGGGGCCCACAATGTCACGGCGTGGGCGGGCTAACGGTTACCCTCTTTGCCGTCTGCCAGCAGACGGCAAAGAAATTAACTTAATTTCGCCCCCCGCGCCCCGCGCCTCTCTCTCTCTCACACATCTCTCTCTCCCTCTCTCTCTCAGCGCCGCCGCCCCCTCCCCGCAGCCCTCCTCCACCACCGCCGCCCCCTCCCCGCAGCCCTCCTCCTCCACCGCCGCCGCCCCCTCCCCGTAGCCCTCCTCCTCCACCACCGCCGCCCCGTCCCCGCAGCCCCGTCGCCCCCGCCGCCCCCTGCCCCGCCGCTCCGGCGAGCTCCACCCTCCCCCTCCGCCGCCCCCGACGACCCAGCTCCGCCCCTCCCCCTTCGCCGCCCCGCGCCGCCGCCTCGACCCCCCCTCCGGTGAGCTCCACCCTCCCCCTTTTTTTGTTTTTTTTCTGTTTTTTTCCTGTTTTTATTAGTTCATATTAGTTAGTTTATATTAGTTAGTTATTAGTTCATATTAGTTAGTTTATATTAGGTAGGAAAAACTTAGATAGAAAAGAAGAAAAGAAAAAACCTAGAAGAAAAAAAAGAAAAGAAGAAGAAAAAAAGGAAAAATAAAAAAGGAAAAGAACAAAAGATAATAATAAGAAGAATAAACAGAAGAAGAGGAGGAGGAGAAGAAAAAGGAAGAAGAAGAAGAAGAAGAAAAAAAGAGGAGAGGAGGAGAAGAAGAAGAGGAAAAAAGGAAGGGAAGAAGAAGAAGAGGAGGAGAAGAAAAAAGAAGAAGAGGAAGAAGAAGAAGAAAAAAGAGGAGAGGAGGAGAAGAAGAAGAGGAAAAAGGAAAGGAGGAAGAAGAAGAAGGAAAAAAAAGGAAGAAAAGGAAGAAGAGGAAGAAGAAGAAAAGAAAAAAAAGAGGAAAAACCCCGACCCCGACCCGACACCCCGACCCCGACACCCCGACCCCGACCCCGACCCCGACACCCTGACCCCGACACCCCGACCCCGACACGGCACCCCGACCCCGACACCCCGACACCCCTGACACCCCGACACCACGACACCCAGACACGACACCCCCCGACACCCCGACCCCGACACGACACCCCGACCCCGACAAGACATGCCGACACCCCGACACCACGACACCCCGACACCACGCCACCCAGACACGACACCCCCGACCCCCGACACCTCTTCAGCCTCCTGTTGACCGAAAAGGTGCTCTTCGGCCTTCCAGAGGCCGACGGGGTCATATATTTGTGAATTATGAGTTAGGAAGTATATTTCCCGATTTTGTTAAGAAAAACATCATATATATTTGTGTTGATCGGGTGGATTTAAATGTGCAGTTCTTTCGTTGCTGCGACGGTCTCTGGTGTTCAACGACCTCCCCGTGCATTCGACGAGCTCCGCCCCTGCGTTCGTGGGTGAGCACAAATGACATCTCCTCCTCCCCCCTTCATTTGCTCTGTTCCGGTCTTCGTGCCGATGAAACATGCTAGCTGTAGGTAGATTCAATCATCAGTATGCGTGACCACTATGTGTCTCCCGTTCGAAAGGGTTACATCTATAAATATGCATGCATTTGCATATTTATAACCGTGATTCTTTCGAATTGTCCAACGTTATCCATGGACAGCCCAAGTATGTGTAGATTGGGTTCGTTTTCCCATATGCTCTGCTCCGGATCCGATGCAGAATTTTGTCAGTGCCTCCCTGTTGTTCTCCGGGTACACATCCTCTCTGCTTATTGCCGAGACGTGTATCAGGAGAACAGCGGGGAGGTGCTGCCAAAATTTTGCGTTGGATCCGGAGCAGAGCATGGGAAAATGAACCCAATCTACACATACTCGGGTGTGATTAGGACCTATCTTTACCTAGTAGCGTCTAGGTTGCATGGACATAATAAAACTGACAAACTCTATTAACTGATGAATATGGTTTGCTGAATTATGTATATATTTCTTGTGTGTCCAGTAGCTAGGCAAGATGAGTGATTGTGCGTGGATGTACACTGGTCACACTAGTCAGAAAGACATGACACATGAATGGTTAACAAAAACCAAGGGGTTTGTGAGAGCCACATTTGCAAATGGACAGAGAAAAACCTGGTGCCCCTGTGTCGAGTGCGATAACTATTATAAGAAGTCAGAGCTTGAAATGATCAAACACCTGCAGAAGAGTAGTTTTACGCCTGATTATACGGTCTGGACATTTCATGGTGAGTCTGCCCAACGTGCCAGAGCTGAGGAGGGCCGTCGTCGCACCGACGAGCATGGTACCGGGATGGAAGACATGGTGGAAGACTTTGATGATGCTCGGGATTCGGACGATGAGATGGAGGAATCTGCAAAGGCCTTCAATGATATGTTGGAGTCTTCAAAATGTCCTCTCCACGAGCACACTGAGCTTTGTCAGCTGGATGCCATCGCACAAGTAATGGCTCTGAAGGCTCAATTCAACTTGGGCAGAGAATGCTACGACGCGATGATGACACTATTTGGACGCTTTCTACCCAAAGGCCATGTAATGCCTGCAAACCTGTACCAGTCGGACAAAATCCTCCGTGTACTTAAGATGCCCTATGAGAAGATAGATGCCTGTGAGAAAGGATGTGCCTTATTTAGGCTTGAGTATGCGGACTTGAAGTATTGTCCCGTTTGCCAGTCTTCCAGGTATCTTGAGGTAGACAACGGTATGGGTGAGAAGAGTCAGACAAAAATCCCAGTTAATGTTCTTCGGTATATGCCAATCATACCAAGACTTCAACGTCTTTTCATGGTCGAAGAGACGGCCAGACAGATGACATGGCACAAATTGGGCAAAAGAACCGAACTAGATGCAGATGGGGAGCCGATGTTGGTACACACATCGGACGCTTTTGCGTGGAAGTGCTTCGATGCAATACATCATGCTAAAGCGGCAGATCCAAGGCATCCTCGAATCGCCATAAGCACGGATGGGTTCGATGTGTTTGGTATGATGGCAGCCCAATACAGTTGTTGGCCTGTATTTGTCATTCCACTCAATCTCCCCCCCGGACAGATTATGCAAAGAAAGAACATTTTCCTGACGTTGATAATTCCGGGGCCCAACTATCCGGGGAAGAATATGAATGTGTACATGCAGCCGCTTAAGGATGAACTGCAAGAAGCTTGGGATAATGGGATCAAGACATATGATGCCGCTACAAAAAAAAACTTCCTAATGCGTGTGTGGTACATGTACTCGATGCATGACTTGCCGGCATATGCGCTATTCGTTGGCTGGTGTGTGCATGGAAGGTTCCCGTGCCCCACATGCAAGGCAGCTCTTGAGTTTCATCGGCTGCAGGCGGGTGGCAAGTTTTCTTGCTTCGACATGCATAGACAGTTCCTGGATCCTCGCCATAAGTTCAGAAAAGACAAGAAGAACTTCACCAAAGGTAGAGTTGTCAAAAACTCTGCACCACCTGCGTTGATAGGCCAACAGACCCTGGATCAGTTAAACTCTCTCGAGCCGGATCCAGAGCGTCCAGGGTATTTCAAGGGGTATAATTCCGAACACGCCTGGACTCACAAGACATGCTTGTGGGATCTGCCTTACTTCAAAGACCTCCTTTGCCCACACAACATCGACGTGATGCACACTGAAAAGAATATCGGCGAGGCCCTCTTTGGTACATTGTTCGGCATAGAGGGGAAAACAAAGGATAATCCTAAGGCTAGAGTCGATCAGCAGGCTCTATGTGATAGACCGCTACAAAACATGCGACAACCGAAAGGAAAGAAAAACTGGACGAAGCCAAAGGCATGGTTCAATCTTGGAAGGCCAGTTATGAGGGAAATACTCGTGTGGGTGAAAAATGAGTTGATGTTCCCCGATGGGTATGCAGCGAATCTAAAGAGGGGAGCGAGCCTTGAAAAATTGAAAATATTTGGTCTCAAGAGTCATGATTGGCACATATGGCTTGAGCGGGTAATGCCGGTGATGTTGCGTGGCTTTATCCCTGAGGATGAATGGCTAGTACTGGCAGAGCTGAGCTATTTCTTCCATGTTCTTTGTGCGAAAGAACTATCGCCTGGATTGCTAGAAGAACTGGAAGAGTTGGCGCCGGAGTTGATCTGCAAGTTAGAGAAGATCTTTCCACCGGGCTTCTTTAATCCAATGCAGCATTTGATTTTGCATCTCCCGACCGAGGCACGATTGGGGGGGCCCGTGCAAAATCGTTGGTGCTACGCAACTGAGAGGATGCAGAAGACGCTTCGAGAAAAATGTAAAAATAAACGTCGAATTGAAGCATCAATGGCCGAGGCATTCATTACTGAGGAGGCGGCAAACTTCGTGACAGCACACTACGAAGCCAAAAATCGTCATTTGCATAATCCGAAGCCTCGGTACAATGCTGGCGACCCTAAAAAGGGTGGATCCAACCTCAGCCTATTCAAAGGGAAGCTCGCACCAGCCGGTGCTTATACTTCCTTATCGCTGGATGTCGACGAATGGCGGACCATTACGTTGTATATCTTGAACAACCTAACAGAAGTGCGGCCGTACATCGAGTAAGTTCTCGGTACATTGTTTCGCAACCTCTAATTCCTTTGAACTGCTCTTATTCCCGGATATTTGATACAGTCGATACGTCGCCAAATTCTCGTATGGAGCGGTGATCCAAAAGGATTCCGTCGAAGAGTATGAGCTTCTGGCAATGCATGGAGGCGGCTATCCCGGTTTCATCTCTTGGTTCAAACAAACGGTAATTTCCATTAGACCATTTCATTTCTTCGTCTAATTTCTGGCTAATGCAACAATTCTTTCGTATTAAACTTGTAGGCTAGTTCAGAGTCTATGGACGCTGAATTGAGACAAGTCGCTAATGGTTTTGACTATAAGGTCCGTTCATTTGACAAATACGACATCAACGGGTATCGCTTTCGTACCTATGGCAAAGAGCTATCTATGGCCGACCGAAAGTCTACAAATTGTTGTGTCTCTGCTATCGGCGAAGGAGGTACCGAGTATTATGGAAGAGTTGAAGCAATTTATGAACTTCTATTCTATGGTGCAAACCCACCGAAAGTCATAGTCTTCAAATGTTATTGGTTCCAGCCGAACGAGACTAGAAGGACTCATGAACATCTAGGGCTAGTCGAAATCAAACAAAGCACCCATTTGGATGTTCCCGATGTCTATATCACGGCTCAACAGGCAACCCAAGTTTTCTATCTACCGTGGGCCTGCCAAAGTGATCCAAATCTCAAAGGTTGGGATGTCGTTTATGAAGTGCCGCCACGTGTTAGACCACCTCCCCCCAATGAAGAGGATTATGAACCTCACATTAACCCAGACACATATGAAGGAGAATTCTTCCAAGAAACACGTCTTTCCAAAAAACGTTTCAAGAACCGCTCTACTTCACCTCAGAACATTGAAGTAGACAGCGGCAGTGAATCCGAGCCTGTGCCGGAACAAGAAGAGCCGGAACAAGAAGAGGTTACTGCTGCAGATGACCTGTCAATGCTTGACCGATTACGTACAGGAGGCCTTCCACATGTTGATGCATTTATTGATGATGATGATGAGCACGTCATTACTGATAGTGATGATGATGATGCATTTATTGACCCCGAAGCATATATAGACGATAATGATGCATTTATTAATGATGACGATGAAGGTTAATATTATAGTTCATGTCAGTTATTCAATTATTATTATGTACATATATATTATTAATTGGTTCATGTTAGGTATTCAATTTTTTATTATGTTCATGATGATGATACACTTAAATTATATTCATGTCAGGTATTCATTTTTTTTATGTTGTACTAAATTCGTTTACTCTTTGTCATTGCAGGTGTTGACAGATGGTGGGCGCGGGTCGAGAGCGCTCCGAGGCTCTTTCCTCGGCGCGTGGTGGGAGGGGTACTTCCATCCCACCCCAGCACCTCCGGAGAGCGCTGGATCTCGGTATGCAGACACCGGCGGGCGCTTCTTCTTCGGCCGGGAGAGGTCGGGGGGAAGAAGGAGAAGGCTGGTAGAGGTGGACGTGGCGGCGGGAGAGGTAGGAAGGCTGCTACTACGCCTTCCTCGCCGCCACCCCCAGCTGATTCACCCGACCACAGGAGTGCTCCGTCTGAGATGGAGCCGCCTGAGCTGGACCCGTCTCGGACTCTGGTCCACGAGCCTCCGGCCACCGAGCCTATGGCAGACGCGCCTACGGCCGACGAGCCTCGGGTCGACGAGCGTCGGGCCGACGAGCCTCGGGTCGACGAGCGTCGGGACGCTGAGCCTTCGTCCCACGAGACTCCGGAGCTCAGCAGGGATCACGCTGAGTCGCAGCGGGACCCATGGGCGGACTCGACGGAGTCGAGTGGCCGTGCTGCTGGTGGCTATAGTTCTGATAGCTATAGCGAGGGTGAGTGGGTTGAGGGGCGCAAAGTCTACCAGCGTGGTGGTACAAAGCTCCCGCCCACCCCGGCGACCCCCGACCAGAGGTGGTTGATTGCGCCTAACGGGGAGAAGTAAGTGCATTTACTCTTTTTTAACCTTTTGCCTTCACGTTTCTTCGAATATCTAATACGTTGGCCTTGTCATACTGCAGGTCTTGGACACACGAGCCTCATGTCCGCAGGCCCAACACTGTCCTTGGTGTGATTTGTCGCCAGAGCTTCCCGGGGTGGGTCACGTTGCCCGGTGAGGGCCGGGTTCCAGAGCTAGGAATGACCTGGGAGCACTACTTGGCTGCCCCGGCCCCACTGGGGCATAGGATCGGCGATGTCGAGTGCCACACGGTGGCCGACATTGTGATCCAGACATTTTGGGTAATTTCTCCTTTGCCGTCTAGGTTGTGTTTTCTTCTTTGATTGGCAACCCTAGTGATTGTACTAATCCGTGTTTTCTTGTTTGATTGCAGACCTTCTACAAGTGTGCTGAGGGACAGGAGGAGGCCGCGGCTCGGGTTATCGACAACGAGTGCAGGCGCCTACTTCAAAACTTTCGGCACGAGGCTCGGACGCAGGCTGTTCGAGACTACTACGCCTCGACCGGTATTAGGAGGAAAAAAGAGAAGTGCCGCGGCAAGTATCTGAGCAAGGAGAAGTACATGAAGGTAATTACCTATTCTTAAGGCCTTGTACTTAGTTTCCTTGATTTGATTCGTAGGCGTAGCGCTCAAATTTCTCTTGCTTAACTTAGGTGCCCCCGAGATGGTGTGCGGATAGGATGGACTGTTGGGAGGCGTTGGTGGATGAGTGGTGCTCTCCCCAATGGCGCTCCACCCACGACACTGCAAAGGACAAGCGTGACAAAATGAAAGGTGTCCCACACCATCTAGGCAGCGTCAACCTACATCAGTACGGGGAAAACTGGGTATGTGGTTTGCTTCATGATTCATGCAAATTCATTCTTCATGCTAGCTTGAGCCCTTAACTAATACTCTGTTCCTCTCTTTTAGGGGCGACACAACAAGGCTCCAGTGCCAGGGCTGTTCGACCTCTATGCCATGTCCAATACTGCCTCGTACAAGAAGGCCAAGGCATTCTCCGAGTCTGACCTCGATGATCCAGAGAAATTCAGCAACCGCGCCTCCCACCACAAGCTTGTGAGGTACAGAGACGAGGGGAAGGCGAGGAAAGGGCCGAACTTTAACCCGAGCCAGGAACCTCTTGATCCAGAGCTGGTGATGATATCTGGTGGCGGGAGGCACCATGGCTCATTAGCCATTGGGGATGGACTGATACGTTGTACTAGCACTCTCCCGCAGATCAAGAAGCGCCAGACCAGCTCCGATCCTGAGATAAGGCCTCGTGCACGGCCAATGGAGCTCGAATTCAAGGTTAGTTATACGGACTCAGATATCTTTCCTCCATTACATTGTGTGTGCGGCCTTCGATGATTACAATGCTAACGAGTGGTGTTGCAGGCTGCTATTGAGGCAGAGAGAGCGAAGACCCAGGCTGCTATTGAGGAAGAGAGAGCGAAGACCCAGGCGCTTCTAGAGGAGAGGGACCGGCAGGCGGAGGAGAGGACGGCTAGGCTAATGGAGGAGGAGAGGAACCGGAACGAGTTGGGTCAACGGGCCCTATACGAGCTCATCGTGGTAAGTTTCTTCTGCATATTAGCCAAATCATGCACGTAATGTTCCTTTCATTACTAATTAATATGACTGACTCGAGAAAACCAAATGTGCAGACCATGTGCCAGAACAATGTCACGACCCCTCCGCCGATGCCAGTCATTGCTCCAGCGGAAACGGTGAGTTTCATTTGAATGGTCATTAGTTACTAGTCTTCACATTTGAGTTGCATCATGCTAACGATACATTGGAAATGATCTTTGGTGCAGCATAACTCCCGACAAGCATCGACCGATGCTTCTCCGTCTGCCACTGGCGCGACCGGTCCTACACCTACACGTAAGTGATGACGGTAAGTTTTCCCAAGTGTTTAGCTTAACAAATGCATACTTAGCTTAAGAAATGACCTATTTATCTCCAAAATGCCGTATACTTAGCTTAGTTTTCTCGAAAATGACATTATAACCTTACTTAGCTCCAAAATGACCAATTTTACCATGGATAGCTGTCAAATGACCTATACTCAGCTTAGCTTAAGAAATGACCTATTTAGCTCTAAAATGACCTGTACTTAGCATTATTTCCTCCAAAATGACATAATAACCTTAATTAGCTCTCAAATGACCCATTTAACCTAGGATAGCTCTAAAATGACCTATACTTAGCATTTATTCCTCCAAAATGACTTAATATGCTTAGGTAGCTCAAAAATAACATAACAACCTTAATTAGCTCCAAAAAGACCTATTTAACCTAGGATAGCTCTAAAATGACCTATAATTATCAATTATTCCTCCAAAATGACTTTATATGCTTAGCTAGCTCAAAAACGACATAATAACCTTATTTAGCTCCAAAATGACCTATTTAACCTAGAATAGCTCTAAAATGACCTATACTTAGCATTTATTCCTCCGAAATGACTCAATATGCTTAGCTAGCTAAAAAATGACATAATATGCTTAAGAAATGACCTATTTAGCTCCAAAATGACTTAATATGCTTAATTAGCTCAAAAATGGCATAATTACCTAGGTTAGTTCTAAAATGACCTATACTTAGCTTATTTAGTTCATTTATGACATATTTAGCATATTTAGGTCAAAAATGACCTATTTAACCTAGGATAGCTCTAAAATGACCTATACTTAGCATTTATTCCTCCAAAATGACTTAATATGCTTAGCTAGCTCAAAAATGACATAATATGCTTAAGAAATGACCTATCTAGCTCAAAAATGACTTAATATGCTCCAAAATGACCTATTTAGCTCCAAAATGACTTAATATGCTCCAAAATGACCTATTTAGCTACAAAATGACCTATTTAGCTCGAAAATGACCTATTTAGTTCCAAAATGACCTATTTAGTTCCAAAATGACCTATTTAGCTCCAAAATGACCTATTTAGTTCCAAAATGACCTATTTAGCTCCAAATTGACTTAATATGCTCCAAAATGACCTATTTAGCTCCAAAATGACTTAATATGTTCCAAAATGACTTAATATGCTCCAAAATGACTTAATATGCTCCAAAATGACCTATTTAGCTCCAAAATGACTTAATATGCTCCAAAATGACCTATTTAGCTCCAAAATGACTTAATATGCTCCAAAATGACCTATACTTAGCTTATTTAGTTCATTTATGACATACTTAGCATATTTAGGTCAAAAATGGCCTATTTAACTAGGTTAGTCTTCTTCTTCTAACTTTCTTCTTTCCCATTTTGCAGATTTGATTCACTTCACGGGAGCTTGCGTTCATGCATGGAGTCCTTGTCTTCCTTTTTGTTTATGTGATGGATGATTTTGTATATGTGTTTGATATGTGAAACTTGCTACTATTGTAACATGGATATGTGTTGGATATGTTCATGACAATATTGGATATGTGTTGGATGTGTTCATGACAATATTGTGAAACTTGCTACTATTGGTAACATGTGTTCATGGATATGTGTTGGATATGTGTTCATGAGTATTGGTAATATGTGTTGGATATGCTATATTGGTCATATATATATATGTTTGATTTTCTGTGAAAATGAATTGATTTAAGAAAAAACAGGGCCAATATAGCCACTTTGCCGTCTGCTAGCAGACGGCAAAGAGAGGCCACGTGGCAGCAGTCTGTGCAACCTGGGCTGGCCTATTTGGCCTCTTTGCCGTCTGCTAGCTTCTTTGCCGTCTGCTGGCAGACGGCAAAGAGCCTGCGTTGGCCCAGCTGACGCCTGACGTCAGCTGACGTCAGCTGCAGCTCTTTGCCGTCTGCCAGCAGACGGCAAAGAAGCAAAGGTCTTTGCCGTCTACTGGCAGACGGCAAAGAGCGCCGTTAGCCCCCTAACGGGGCTAGTACCTTTTGTCTGCCGTCCAGGGGCTTTGTCGTCTGCCAGCAGACGGCAAAGCGGCCTTTACCGGCTCCTGTTCAGCCGGAGTGTTTGCCGTCTGCTGGCAGACGGCAAAGGCTTTGCCGTCCGCCAGGCATGCCTTTGCCGTCTGCTATGGCAGACGGCAAAGTGCCTGATTCCTGTAGTGTACCTTCCGGGGCGCGCAGCTTGGTGAGGAGGCAGCCCGTCGTCGACCCGGAGCTTCTTTGGTGGCGGTCGCGTGGGCCAGTGACGGTGCGGAGGCTTGAGTCCCCCGCGGAGGTGGTACGTCACGGTGTCAGGGAGGAGGACGAGCACGTCCGTCGCTACATGATTGCGTTGGAGGCCAGGTCCGACAATACCTGGCAGGTTCTTCAGGGATCTCACTGGAGCTATGATCCTGTGATGGTTCCTTCTCTTTGGGTGTCCACCGCCCGTGCCGATACCCGTCGTTCGCTAGGGTTCTAGCTGTATTAGTGATGTTATATATATGATACTATTATAGATGTATTAGTGATAATATTCGACGATGTACGGACGCAAGAGATATCTTGTATTCTTAATCTAAATTGTTGCCCCTATATATATATATAATTTGTGAACTTTGCATGATGTTTGCCACTAATCCATTGCTCATATGCATATGATTCCTTTTTCTGGTTATAGGTCTATGTTTGCCACTATCCATCTCTCATGGTTTGTATTTTACCATGTTGTAATATTTGCAGAAACTATGGATCACAGAGACTTAGAAAAAGAAGAGGCGTTGGAGAATATAATCCGCGCCGGAGAAAATCCAATGGAGGAGGACGCCTTGTCGTTTCTCAACGACAACGATGATGGAATGGAGGAGGAAGGAGATCATCACGGCTCCGATGATGGAAGAATGGAGGAGGAACAAGATCATCACGGCTCCGGTGATATGGAGAAGGGAGCCTTAACTAATGCAGAGTCCGGCGAGGTATATATATATATTAATTAAGCCTCTGCTGACTAGATGCATTAATTGTTTTGTATATACATATATTAACGCTTCTTTCTTCTTTTAGCCCTCCGGAACGAGCCAAACTTCGTCAACAAGGAGACGAGGCGCGAAGAAAAGGTTGGACAAGGAGGAAAGGTACAAGATCGACGTAATCTCTCCAGTTGGCGAACCGATTCTTCCCAAGCGGACCAAACACGCCTTTACATATCAGTGCGGAGTACTGGTTAGGGATAGCATCCCGATCACCATCGAGCAATGGAATAAGAAGAAGGACAACCCTTCAGTTACTTTTGTCCAGGATAGACAAAAAGAATATCTTTGGAGCGAGCTGCTGACAAATTTCATCCTACCGCCAGAGGAGGATCCGACAACCCCACCAGTTATAGAGCCAAAGGTCAAGGCGTACGCTCTAAAGAAGATGGCAGAATTGTTCAAGAACTGGAAGAAGAATTTGAACACACAGTTTGTCCAGCAAAACAAGACTCCAGATTTCACCGGTATATATGAGAAGATAAAAGATTAGTGGCCCGCATTTGTGGCCTACAAGAAATCCAAGAAGGCGCGGAAAACGTCACAGCAAAATAAGCTGAATGCTACAAAGAAGCAGTATCACCATGTTACGGGGTCAGGTGGCTACAGCCAAGCCGAGCCTAAGTGGAAAAAAATGGAGAACGACCTACTTGCTAAAGGGGTCGAACCAGTGTCACGGAACTGGCCAGATCGGGTAAGGACTTGGGTATTCGGGAATGGGGGAGCTTTGGACCCAGAAACAGGGGAGGTTGTTTACACGGATCCTAAACTTGCAATACCCATGAAAAAGATTGAGGAAGCAATCAAAGAAGTGGAGGAAGGGACGTTCCATCCCCATAGAGAGAAGAACGTGCTGACAAAGGCCCTTGGGAATCCTGAACACCCTGGACGAACACGAGGCACAGCAGGCTCCGTTCCGTGGGTGCATGGGTTTCGCGACAGCAGAGACACTTATAGAAGCCGAGGGCGAAAGAAGAAAGAGGAAGCAAGCAAACTACAACAGATGGAACAAAGATTAGCGGCACTAGAGGCGGCATCAGTTAGCCAGCAAGCCCTCGGCCCACCATCTCAGCAGCACGATACTTCATTGGAAGCTACCCCACCATCTCAGCGGAGAAGCAGCGTGGCTTCCACGGAGCACGTTCAGCCTGATATCACGGCTCGCCGCTACCCCGTGGATGGTATCACGGAGAATGAACATTGTGTGCTGTTGGCGGATTGCGGAAACCTGAGCTTGGAGGTGGCGAAAGGCTCTGTCCACCATCCTCGACCTGATGCAACTTTCCATTGCGCTCCGATTCCAGATGGCTATGCTGTTGTCATGGTGGATGAAATAACGTCCGGATTTGGGAGCCTGCAGCTTGATTATCCTACAGGTGAAGGCGAGGGTTCTCTGGAAAATGCCTTAAGGACTACCTGTCTATGGAGAAAATCACATCAAGCTTCCTTACTTCACGCCGCCTCAGCATACTCATGAGCCGGAGGAGGCCCCTCATCAGCAGACTCAGCCGTCTCCGGCGCGTCTGCCGTCTCCGCCATCTCCGGGGCGTCAGCCGTCTCCGCTGCCTCAGTCGTCTCCGGCGCGTCAGCGGACTGCGCCTCCTCCGCGCGTCAGCGGACTCCGCCTCCTCCGCCGCGTCAGTCGTCTCCGCCGCTTCAGCCGTCTCCGCCGCGTCAGCAATAGCGGCGGAAGAGAGCCGCCGCCGCTTCGGCGGCTAGCAGTACAACAACAGGAGGGAAGAGGTTTCAATATGGTCCAAGCCTCAAGCCTCTTCCACAGAGACCATATGATAGGTCTGAAGAGGAAAACAAGGCAATCTCAAAGGCCGAAGTGAAGGCCCATTTTGCACCGAAACGTCCACCTCCAAAGGAGAGAATTGATCCGGAAATAGCGAGGCGTACGCTGAAAAACCTTGAAAAACCACCGCCTAAGTTGCTATCAGACTATGACCGTGAGATTGTAAAGTCATTTGCAGATCCACAGGAGCGGTCGGGAAGCAGCGGTAATGCATATAAAGGGAAAAAACAATTCCCCAACTGGGCGAGCAGGAGAACCAATCGTGCCCCCCGCTCAAGGTGTCTAGCGATATCCCTGATGTTCCGGAGGGGGTAGCGCCCGGTACTAATCCTGGTGATTACTTACCCGATCATATACCGTTACCCGAAATGGCTGATGTAGTAGCCTTTAGATTCGAGCATGGGAAGCCTCTCGTCAGACCTGAGGAGCTCCCGAATCTACCAACGAGGATGCGAGCATTGCATAAATGGTACTTGGAAGCCTGCGAGCGAGGGGAGAACTATATCACTGCAGGAGTTAAAGATGAGCATTTCTTCAATGGAAACGAGTCGGTTTACATTGAATTTTCAGAATTATTCCAGTTATACAATCTAAAAGATATCGACAAAACTATCATCACTTGCTATTGTTTGTAAGTATCATTTCTGTAATTAAGTCTCTAGCTCAGCTCGTTCATTATTGCATGTATATAATTATCCTCACCATATGTATATTATGCAGAAAGAAGATCCTCGAATGCAACAAAGGACCAATCCAAATCTATGACATTGGGTTCGTTAGCCCAAATATTGTTCATGAAGTTACTGTCGAACACAACAAAAAGGATGTAGAGGATTACTTGCTAAGGGCGTTTATCAAACAACAAAACAAAAGAGAAATACTACTTCCTTACAACTTCGAGTGAGTGTTATATACTGTCTTGTACATACACATCATTTTGTTTCGCTTACTCGATGTTAAGTGTAATTGATGAGCTACATGTGTGCAGCTTCCACTTTATTCTGCTCATCATACAGTTTGACCAAAGTCGAATACAAGTCATGGACTCGTTACGTAAAGACCTTTCGTAGTGGGCGCCCCTGCAAAAAATTCTCCAGAAGTAATTTCAATCATTATCGCACTATATCGACAACTATATCGTTCATTTCCTGATATCAAGTAATTAATAACTCTTTAATTCATTTTGTTTGCCGGGCAGGGTTTGGACAAGGTTCACCGAGGCGGTTACGGGTCCCTGGAAAGAGGAGCTGCGATATGAATTGCTCCCTGTAAGTAGTACTAGCTAGGCCCGCGCATGTCATTGATTCTAGTTTCAATACCACTATCATGCTTGATTATTATTTTGATTGAACTCTATTCTCGTAAAGTGCCCTCATCAGGGATCCGGGAATAACTTCTGTGGATACTACGTCTGCGAGTTCATGCGCCAGAGGACCTGTGATAAGGGCAGAATATTAGAAAAACTTGATGTACGTAAACAATATTCACAAATTTATTTTATTACCATCAACTGTGTTGAGTTTCATTCATATATATATATATTGACCCCCTTCTTTAAATTAGATCGAACGGAAGAGGGACGGACTCCTACCAGAGTATCGCCTACGAGCAATTCAAGAGGAATTGGCGGGATTCCTCCTTGATCACGTTATAGCTAAAAATGGAGAATACCATGAAGAAATTATGATGAATGTTGGTAATTAGATATTAGAGATCGTAAGAGATGTTATTCATTGTATATATGCATGAACGTGTACTAGACATAGTACGTAGCGTCGAATAGATATACGAAAACATGTTGTTCGACCAAACACGGAGAAAGAGAGGTCACTTCTCTCTATATTAATTCATGACGATTTGTGTAATGGTTTCTTCATTGCTTTATGCAGTAGCAAACGTCGAGTTGAATCGTCTACACAAAAAAGAAAAGGGGGAAACATAATATGAAACCCCTAAACCCCTCCTTTCAAAAAAAAAAAAAAACCCCAGCGCCTTGAGCTGCTGACGCGTGGAGTCTTTTAGTCCCGGTTGGTAACACCAACCGGGACTAAAGGTCCTCCAGCCCCCGCCCAGCCAGCGGCCACGTCGAGGGCCTTTAGTCCCAGTTCGTAACAGAACCGGGACTAAAGGTGGGGGCCTTTAGTCCCGATTGATTTCTCCCGGTTCCAGAACCGGGACTAAAGGCCCTCTGGAACCGGGACTGAAGCTCTGTTTTCTACTATTGAAAGTACTTGTTTGTTGTTGATTTCAGCTGGGATGTGAATGCGGCGGCATGGGAAAACTTCCGATCATGTCTGCAGAAGATGCCAGGTGCTGGGAGTAAAACTGTAGTGATAGGCAGAACAGATCAAGTTGCTAAAATGGGAACTGCCCAACCCATCAGGATGAAGAGTTTGCCGCAAGAAGAATACTGGTACTTCTTCAAGGCACTTGCCTTTGGAAGCATGGATCCTGATGAGAACCCAAAACTAGCATCTCTGGGAATGCAGTTGGCTACTCACCTAAATGGATCTTTTCTTGGTGCAAATATAATTGGTGGGGTATTAAGAGCTAATCCTGATACTAAATTTTGGTGCAACATGTTACTGATTATAAGAGAACTAGTTCGGAAGCATGGCTCCTTCGGCATACACCCTGAGGACCTTTTCGAGAGAAATATCCCTGTTAATTTCACCAAGTCGTCCTATGTGGAGGCTGAGGTTCAAGGATATTGGGCTTATGATTTGAGGGAGACTGGCCCGGAGCAAAGTGAGCTTCCAAAACTGACATGGCAACAACTGCTAACCGGTGCTGAAATTACTGATGATGAAGACAAGTTTGATGTGCTGGCATGGAGATCTCGGATCCCACCTTACCGCGACTACATAGTTACTTTCGAGAAACAGAAACCACATCGTAAAGTCAGCAGGAGGAATCATCTGGCGCCAGAAAAACATCGGCATAAATGTTAATCTGGCGAACACAAGTTCAAGGATGAACTATATCCTTATCCTATAGGTCAATAAATAGGTCATTATTCTACTCTTGTGTTTACTTATACCTGTATGTACCTGCCCATGTTAGTGTGGAGATGTAAAATGCCATCAGTGAATATTGAACTCTCTTACTACGGAGACAATTCCACATTTTACCTTCCTCAGCCTTTGCTAGAGTTCTAATGCAACTCTCAACTCTAATACAATCTTGTCTTGTGTGACGGTCATGAAGTTGCATGAAGTCAATGCGCGTCTTTCTCCTCCTTTATCCTTACTAAACGACCCATTGCGTCCTTGGTGCAAAAACCAAATGTAGCCGAGAAGTGAGGCTATCTATATGGAACTGTAACTAATACTTTGCTCCCCCCGCCAAAAAAAAATAAATGGCCAGCAAAGTATTAGTTTTTTTTTGAGTGCTACTTTGCTGGGCAGGTAACGAGACTGTAACGAATTGTGGGCTGCCGGGCAGAAATCCGGCCTTCCACACCAACCAAATAAGGGCAACACTAACCGATCCTCTAAAAATAGTGGAGTATCCGGTGGAGTAAAAGCTTAGTGGAGTATATATACTTCACTAAGTTTTGGCCGGACCTAGCCGATCCTCTATATTTAACGGAGTAAAATTTTGTTTTTCTAAACTTTGCAATTCTAATATAAATTGCAACTACATATTAGCATACATATAGAAACTAAACATACATTTGAATGTTCAAGCAAATCTTCAATATGGTTTACAAATCGAATTCAAAGTTTGCAATCCGAATTATTCAAATTTAAACATGCCGAATGGTTCAAATGTAGGAAAGTAACATGTGATAGAACAACTAGGACTCGCTAAGACGCTGCCAATGATGCTCAACTAGATCTTGTTGGAGCTGAGAATGAACTTGACGGTTCTCGATCTTGCGATGCTCCTCGAGGAATGCCAAGATTCTGTTCGTATCATACTCTGGCTCAACCGGAGTCCCGTTGGTGATGTACCGAAAGTTCTCAGGCATATCTCTCTCGTCTTCAATGATCATGTTATGCAATATGATGCAACAAGTCATGATCCGCCATAGAACCTTGGAGTTCCAATACTCGGCAGGGCCACGAACAATTGCAAAGCGCTTCTGAAGCACACCAAAGGCTCTCTCAACATCTTTCCTAGTAGCTTCTTGACATTGGGCAAAGTGAATGTTTTTGTTACCTTTTGGATGCGGAATTGTTCTGACCAAGGTGGCCCATTGTGGATAGATGCCATCCGCAAGGTAGTAACCCATCGAGTAGTTGTGCCCGTTGACCGAGTAGTCACAAGTAGGAGCTTCACCTTTAATAAGCCTAGAAAACAGAGGTGATCTCGACAACATATTCAAGTCATTGTGAGAGCCAGGCAAACCAAAGAATGAATGCCATATCCAAAGATCCTTCGATGCAACTGCCTCAAGAATGATCGTTGGATCGTTGCAGTGGCCTTTGTACTGACCCTTCCACCCTGCAGGACAATTCTGCCATGTCCAGTGCATACAGTCAAGCGATCCAAGCATCCCTGGCCATCCTCTTGCTTCACTCTCAGTCATCAGCCTCTGGGTGTCTTCCTAGGTTGGTGCTATCAAGTACTCCGGGACAAAGACAGCGATCACTGCTTTAGTGAATCTTCGAACAGACTCCAAGATTGTGTCTTCACCAATGCGGACATAGTCATCGATTGCATCGGCCGAACACCCATATGCCAAGACTCGAACAGCCGCAATGCATTTCATCAGAGGGCTTGCACTTATCTCTCCACATGCATTTCTCCGAAGCTTGAACCAATCATCGTATCTCTTAACGGCTTTTGCAATGGTGAGAAAAAGACTTGTGTGCATCCAAAAGCGCCGGCGAAAGTACTTCTCCGGATAGGTTGGCTTTGTGGCAAAGTAGTCTCTCATGATCTTCGCATGACCCTCCGCTCTATCACGGTTGATGTGTATGCGGCCAAACTGTGATCCTCTCCTCGGGTGCCGAACATCATCATTGAAAACCATGCCTAAAACACTGTCAAAGTCATCGTCATCTTCTTCCTCTTCGGATGACGACGAGTCCTCCAAAGCCATCTCCCTCAACCTCTTCATCTACAATTCAAACGGCTTGGTTCAATCCAAACGGCTCGGTTCACAAAGAAACGATAAAAAAAACTCACCTAGCCAATTCGTCGAACACTTGCGGTGCGGTGGTGGTGCACCAGCCGGCTGGTGTTGTTCTAACCAAACAGGCCGGCGGCGACGAGAGGGAACGACCTACAGCGGTGTGCAATCAACGTGAGATGCGGCGGCCGGCAGAAAAAGAAGAAGAAAAGAAGCAATCCGACGAATCAACAACAATGGCGATGGCGGCTGCGGTTCACGTAATTCCGGCGACGGGAACGGGGGCCGAAAGGGCTGGACGTCGGGCAGAAGGGCAGCGAAGGGCAGGGGAGGCAACGAGGCAGTGGCGGGGCCGGCGGGGGGTCGCCGGGGGTCGCGTCGGCGAAAGTGCAGGCGCGTGGGGCGACGCGAGGGAGCGGCTCGGCTTTTACTCAGCCGCCAATTGGCGGAGTAAATTTAGAGAGAGGATAAGGGAGAGGAGTAAAATTTTACTCCCCTACGGCGGATAAGGGATCGGCTAGGTCCCGGTTAGAGGAGTAAAAGGGATCGGTTAGAGTTGCCCTAATGGCACACCCGGCAACCAGGTCTCTCTTCTTGTGTTGATTCTGTTTCTATCGGTGGCCAGTTCCTGGCAGCCGGACTCCAGCGGCCGTGTGAAGCGTAGTGAATAGATTTGGAGGTGCGCAAAATCCCACTCGACTACGTCAAATCCATTTGATGAGATCATGGCGGACGTCACTCGTAACAAGAGTCAAGTCTAGCCATACTCCTGATACTAATTTGTTGAGCTCGCCGGAGCTGGAGGGGGAAGGGAAGGCTGAGGTCGCATATGAGACAGGAGGAAGCAACAGCGCAAGGCGTCCTGTAACGTATGATTCAGCTGTCTGATAATTCAGGACAACGCCAACGATTGTTACAGCCCCATTTGACATCCTACCCCGGTTCGTTTTAGACGGCTTCTCCCTCTAACAGCCTCTCCTTTTCACAATAACTTCACAACTCTCAGCCATTTCTTGCTTAGCTTCAGGTTCTTCATGCGCTTCCTCGGACTCCAGGATCAACAACTCCAGTCGTATCTCCGTAGTAGCACCATCTCGTTGTACACGCACATACAGGTCCGCTTCAGAAGTTTTCCGTCGTATAGTGATCCATCATTCCTCAACTTACAGAGCTCATCTCCTGAGAATTCCTGAAATAAACCACCATGGGCGTATTTACATGATGCGAAGTTCTTTTTTTTGACAACTACTTAATGCGAAGTTCCCATCAAGTGTAATGTACGGAAGGAACATGCTAAGAACAATTTTTACAAAATGTCACTTGGTTTATGATTTACCAGTTCGGGATATGCTTCGTCGTCGTCATCATCATCGTCGTCGTCATCAGGGAAGATTGAAATCTTCAAAGCTGTTGCGAGTTTCATTGCGCTCCATATCCCTCACACTGAATGCCGGACACCTCTTGGAGGATCTCACCACATCTTTGCAAGCATTCAGAATGTTTGGCCCCACATACTAACTCGCAGTCATACAAGACACATGCATACTCGATAATCTTGTCATTAACCTGGCAGGATATATACAAGGAGGCAAGGAGCATTGCATAATCATCTCTCTAGCAGAAAAATGTTAGCAAAAAGGAAAACATCTACACGAATAATATTGCATCAAAAACTTCGGTCACTGCAGCAAGCTATTGGAAAGTGGACGACAGGGAGCTATAAAGCAGAGCATTCCATGTCCGACGTAGGGGACATTAAGCGAAAGGTATTCTCACCATTTCCGGCCTGACATCGAATCCATGACGATTGAGGACAGTTTTCATCCCATAACTCATGCAAAGCCGGTCTTCCTTGCTCAGCTCAGCATCTTCAAGAGGCACTAAACTCTTCATGAGATTTTTTATGCCCCACATGACCTCCAACACAGCTTCATTATATAGGCAGCGTATTTTCTGCCACAGTAAAAGTATTGCTCAAAATTGCTCCTGGACATACATTACATATATAAGCAAACAAGGGAGGTAATTAATCTGACCAACTTTGCTTCAATGATTTCTTTGTGCTCAGGCTTTCCAACAGCTAGCAGCTGACCAGGGACGTGCCATCTTTGGATCATCTCTGCAAGTTCTTTGTTGACACCAGTATGATTAAATACATTGGCCTTGTTCTTGAATCTCCTGAATTCTTGTAGCCAAATGACCTGCTCAAGATATGAAAAGGGAAAAAAAACAATTATTCAAACTTTAAATCATGAGAGGAGGCCTTGTTTAAGTCCTGGTTTTCTTGCAGCGTAATTGGAAATAACTTCATGTGCTAAGATAATGTCTTTCAAAATGCATGGACAATAGTGGTCTTTTTTGCTAGTCTCAGGCCTAAACCATAAATTATATACTCCCTCTGTAAAGAAATATACGAGCGTTTAGATCACTAAAGTAGTGATCTAAACGCTCTTATATTTCTTTACAAAGGGAGTACTATCTAGCTAGCAGTTACTACTAGCTAAAAATTGATGCATAGCAATACACTCCTTACGTTCCAACCTGTACCAAGTGGCTATTTATAAATCTCTTTGCCTACACAATGTCAAATTTTCAGTAAAAAAAGGTTCTTTTTTGGCATGCCTGCAACAGCATCAACTAGATGCTCTGCCAACAGAATACAAAAAAACAACTAATGAACTTCAATGTACAAGAATACAGAGCACAAAAAAAATGATAATCATTTTGATGCAAGGATATAAAGCTGTACGGACACTGTGCGGCATATAGTCCTTGCCAAAGTTGGCCCAGATTTTCTGCAGGAAAAACCAGAAAGCTAAGTGAATGACAAGGTAGGATCAACCAACAAGCAAGTACCTCCTCCGTCTGTGTTTATCGGACTCCCTCATATTTCGGGTCAAACTTTGACCATCTATATGACAAAATGTGAGACAAATGTAAAAAAAAAACTATACTATTGAATTTGTATTTGAAAGAGGTTTTCCATGCTATAAGTTTTAGACACATAGTTCATATTTCATTAAGTTAAATTCATGGTCACGAGGGCGCCCAGTAAACCCAGACTGAGGATGTACATGAGTAGAAGGAAGAACATAGTACCTCCTCGGCTTTTGGCCGGTAGAGTTGGACGCCATCATATATGAAAACTGCGAAGCCAGAGGGTGTCTCAAACAGCAGTAAGATCGCCCCATTGTGGCCCAATTTATCAACTGCACGCCAGCACGCAAGTGAAGCAAGCAAACTCAGGCAGTGAGGGAGGGTTACCAGGTCCTAGGGCCTAAGCGTTTTTTCTTTCTATTTTTTTGTTTTTCTTCTCTTCTTTTGTTAATTCATTTTTCTCCTTTTTGAACTTTATTATTGTTTTTGAAACCTATTCAAAAGATTGAAACATTATTCGGAATACCAAAATAACAGTTTTAAGTTACTGTTTTAAATTATGATTTTAAATTATTTTTTCCTTCAAATATTTATTGAATGATTTAAAAAAAGTATTCACTGTTTTCAATTTTATTACTTTGTATTTAATAGTTGTGTTAAAAACTTAAAATAACAGCTTTAATTACCGGTTTAAATTATGATTTTAAATACTTTTTTTCTTCAAACCAGTCATGGATGCCTTCCATGGGTATACTCACCTGCTGGCAAAATTTGGGTCATTTCAAGAAGTCCACAAAAACACCATGTTCAAGGTAGGGTGTCCGGGTAGACCAGAAGGCTCCGTTCAAGAGCACGTTGTTTCTCGACATCCGTGAAATGACCCTATTTTTTCATCGGATTGTATGACGAATTCAAGGCATCATGCCAAGTTGTTTTGGTTTTCGACAAATTTTGCATTTTCTAGAGTTTTCTCGGTCAAAAAAGGCAGATAGATGCCCGGACGTGTCGCAACGTGCATATGGTGTCGGAAGTCGTTCAAACCAGGCATGGATGCCTAACATGGGCATGCCCACCTGCTTGCAAAAGTTGTGGTCAGTCCTGAGATTTCCAAAAAATATCATGTTCAACGGAGAATGTTCGGGTCGGACAGAAGATTCCGTTTGGGAGCACCTCGTTTCTCGACATCGCTTAACTGGCCCCAATTTTCCCATAGCCTTGTATGACCAATTCAAGGCACGATGTCAAGTTGTTTTAGATTTTCGATAGGTTTTGCATTTTCTGGAGTTTTCTTAGTAAAAAAGGGCGATAAATGATCGGACGTGTCGCAACCTGCATACGGTGTCGGAAATCGTTCAAACCTGACATGGATTCCTACCATGGTCATTCCCACCTGCTTACAAAAGTTGGGGTCATTTCAAGAATGTCTAAAAATAGACCATGTTCAATGGAGAGTGTTCGGGTATAAGCCAGAAGGCTCTGTATGAGAGCACGTTATTTTTGACATTCTTGAAATCGCCCCAATTTTTTTATCCTGGCCTTGTATGACAATTTCAAGGCACCATGCCATGTTGTTTTGGTTTTCGATAAATGTTGTATTTTCTGGAGTTTTCTCGGTCAAAAAAGGCCGATAAATGGCCGGACATGTCACAACTTGCATAGGATGTCAGAAATCATTCATACCTGATGTGGATGCCTAGTTGCCTACCATGGGCATGCCACCTACTTGCAAAAGTTGGGGTCGGTCATGAGATTTCTAAAAAAAATATCATGTTCAACAGGGAGTGTTTGGGTAGGCCAGATGGGTTTGTTTGGGAGCACATCATTTCTCGACATCCCTTAAATGACCTCAATTTTTTTCATGGCCTTTTATGACCAATTCAAAGTACCATGCCAAGTTATTTGGTAGAAACCGAAAATTTGGTTCATACCAAATGTACACGCCCGGGCACAACTACATGACGCTATCGGTGATTTAAAAAAATCATCGATTTTGAAAAAATGTTAAAAATTTTGATTTTTTTTTGCAGATTTCCAAAAAAGATTCACTAAAGCAAGTTGGGAAAAAAAGTTCGAGAAAAAGAAAAAGATTCACAAATTTAAGAAAAGTTCACAAATTTATTTATTTTTAATTTTAAAAAGTTCACGCATTTTAAAAAACAGAAAAAAGGAAAAAGAGAAAAATCCAGAATAAAACAGAACAAATCCAGTTTTTAAAAAACACGAAAAAACCCAGCTTGAAAGTTCACAAAGTTACATTTGCTACTCTCTTCATCCCATTGTGTTAGGCGTATTAGTATTGAGCATGGAAATTAGCGGACGCGTTGTTCGTTCCTTGAGCCATGGCATGAGGGAGGCATCCACCACTTCATCAGAAAAAAAGGCATGCACGATCTCCTCTTTAAATCGCTAACCGTGCAAAGGCATGCACGATCTCCTTTGAATGGTAACCGTACGTAAGAATAGCGCGGGCTCAGAGCTTCAGTGCCTAATATTTTGGGATTTCCTGGGAAACTAACACGCCTAATAAAATGGGAATGAGGAAGTACATAAGAAGCGAAAAAAGCAAGTGGACACAACTAATAACCTGTCCAGGTTGGTTAGTAGAACTTGAAGTAAACCTTGAGGGTTGTAGTTTGAATCTCCTTTGGCGCATATTTTTTGAATATTAATAAAAATAGAGAAAAAAGCTGAGGGCGACAAATACGTACGCCTCGGGTGATGTACTTTCTAAAAAGACCATCCTACCATTTATTACGAAGGGGTATGAAGAGATCTCATCCGTTTATGTGTTTAGGGGGTTGTACCGAAGCAGAAGTGAACTAATAATCGCCCGTTCAGATATAGTATAATCGAGCGTGGAGTCCATCAGATTAGGTCAGAGGCTCACTTATACGGGCGATCTCCGACTTGGGAGGAGGAGAGGAACGCCCTTGGCGCTTCTTGCCTTTCCGCCCCATCGACGTCGATCGAGGTGGGTGTCGAGATCCGCAGATTGCCAAAGGTTTGCGGCTGCCGGGGTCGATTATGTCTAGAGCCGGATATGGCTGTGTCGTGCACTCGAGCTGCACGTATAAATCTGGGAATAGTAATTTGGACCGAAACTTAGTTTTTGGTCTCTTTGGTTTTTGATTTGGTCTGGTCTCTATTGGATTGAGATGGAAAACCAGTTCGCTTCGGTTTGGGTTTGGGTTGTGTCCAAGAACGGACTAGATAGGTTTATTGGGTTGGGTTAGGATTTCTCGGTCCAAAACAAGTGCAAAACTGCAAACTACTGTATGTGGTTTGAGACCAAAAATCGATCGATTAGTCTGAGCCGCCGCTGCCCAGACGTGGTTTGAATCTGTGTGTTCGATTCAAAAGTTGAAAGCGGTTTGTACTGGGTTCGGTGGAGCATTCTTTTTGAGTGGAACTGGAGTGTTTTATTCATTCAAAATGTTCATAACCATACAACAAACAAATATCAACATAATGGCCTGCACCAAGAGCAACAAGATGCACTGGCCGCCTATTCGTAGAAGGAATCGAGTGGTGAATCTCATGGCTTAGCTATGGCGGCAACAAGATGCACTGGCCGCCTATTCGTAGAAGGAATCGAGTGGTGAATCTCATGGCTTAGCTACGGCGGCAACAAGATGCACTGGCCGCCTATCGCAACGGCGACGGGCACGACCACGTGCTGGGCGGCGCTACTCCAACGGCGACGGGCACGGGTGAGCCGGGGCGATGCTGCTACAACGAGTACGGCAGGGTGATGCTCTGCGGTCGGTCTCGTTTTGCACAACTGCGAGCCAAAGTTGTGGGAGACACCGCCATGTTGCAAACGCCGGTCGCCGGTGCTGGAGCCGATGTTGTGGAGGACGCCGGAGACCGCATGGGTCATGTTGCAACAAGGTTTACAACATCGGTTGTGTTGCCATGAGAGATGGACGGAGAAGAGAGGCGGGCATCACACACATCGAACGGCTCACGACCTTTACCAAAGATCTGCCAGTCAACGCGTAGCACGGCCTTTTTTCCCCAAAACCATCGTGCTGATTACACATGCGTGTATGGCAGTCTGAGTGCGTTTTTTCTTGCTAGTGCGTTTTTTCTTCACGCGGTGGCTCCCCACAAATCCATCGGATCGTCCTCGCCAAACCGGCTGTGTGTTGTACTGCCACGCGTGACGTGCGTCCGGGCACGATGCAGTAGACGTCCGAGGGTGAGGTATCTTCGTGGGAGGTACTTTAAACCGAGGGTCATGTACTTCCTCTGTAAGTTATTCCCCTTTAGATAGGTGGAGTGCATATTCCTCTTATTCCGTTTCAATGAGGTAAAAGCACCACAAGTCTTAGAACTTGCATCAAATGTGATGTTTTAGTCCAAAACTTGCAAAACCTCACCCCACCATCCTAGAACTTGCACTTCATGTGACAATTTGGTCCACAGCGAATCAGAGAGCGACAAGTGGCGCCACCTCGCTCGAGCCGGTCCTGGTCCTTGTCCTTGTCCTGTCCTGGTGGTGCAGGCTCAGGTAGTACCTGCGAAGGGATCACCACATGCATCGCACAGATGATTAATCACCAGTCTCATCAAGTCTGAAGCAACACATGCATGTAAATGTAGTAATTTATTAGCCTTGCAGATTATCAGTACAGACGTCCAAATTTGATCTCAAATCTTGGTTGGTTGGTCAGCCGTGAGAACTCAAGAAGGGATGCGACCCACATTAACCTCTCCCTGTTTGCTAATTTAGCTAGGAGGAGTACCTGCTAATTAACCTGACAAGACGGCTGCAGCACTCGGGCTGTCGACTAACGATTGAGCATCAAAGGATTCAAGGGTTAATCACGACAGACACGTAGACTGACTACTGACCCATCAATTAGTACTCCTAATTAGCTTACTGGCAGAGACAGAGACCAGTGCCAAGAACGGGAGATGTACTAGTAATGAAATTTTGCATGCAGACCATAACGACAGACGGGGGGTGGGGATTAGTAGGTCCTACGGGTTGATTTGCGAAAGCAGCAGGGGGGTATATGTAAAATGTGCGGCAACGACCGGCTCGGGCCAGCTTGCGCCACTTGTCGCTCTCTGATTCGTCGTGGATCAAATTGTCACATGCAGTGCAAGTTTTAGGATGGTGGGGTGAGGTTTTGCAAGATTTGGACTAAAACATCACATTTGGTGCAAGTTCTAGGACTTGTGGTGCTTTTACCTCCATTCCAATGAATAAATGCAAACCATATAAGCACTCCTTGATTTTACTCCATATCAGACCATTCGATAGAAAATAAGAAGTCATATATGTTTAGATTGTCGCAAAAATATGTCTTACTCTTAACGATTTTTTGTCATGACATAAATTTTGGTTTTTGTTTAAATGATTAACTTTTTGGCGTATTAGTGTATACTTGCACACTCTTGTATTTCTAAGCCAATATGGCACAACTTTGGCTCGAAAAAGGAACTTTGACCACATCTTTGGCTGATGAGCATCAACTCAATCTGAACACAATGGAAGTACACCAGGTGCCTCCGCCATGGTTTGCTCGACAAGCTCCATAATTTTTTCTCGAATACGCAAAGATTGTGTTTGTGTATCATTGCATTGATATAGGAGAGTAAGAGTAGGGATACATGGTACGGTCATCGCTTACACGTGCTCATCGACGATGGCATAAAGGTGAATGACCGGGGCAGAGAAATGGGATGCTCAGCCCACCATAACAAAAGCCTATCTCTCAGGCAACAAACTATCTAACCCGGAGGCCCCTGCCTTGGCCCATCGGCGTGCGTCGTCCTGGATTTGTTGCACCAGGCGCGAGATGGAGGGGCGCTGCCCGTCCATGATGCACCCATTCCAGGGCTTCCAAAGCCACCAGGCCAAGCTCTCCATCACACCTCTTCTGTCCAATGTAACTCTCTCGGCTAACCCCTACGTCATTACTACCACTCGGGTATGGGGAGATATGGCTGCAAAACTATGAAAGGGGAATTACAGTTTTTTTTACATAAAAATGAGAACTCTAATGCCCTATCGTTCGTGCAAGTTATCCCATGTGTGACATGATGTGAGCCGCTCATCGGCCATAAACGCATGCGTTTCCAAAACATTGGTGCATATTCGAAGCCACAAAATTTCAGAATTGTTGATCTTCTAGCTATTTTTCTTTTGATGTTACTGTTCATCAAGGGTGCAATACACACAGGTTTAGCTACAAGTTTCCCGAAAAACAAAATACAGAAGAAAAGTACCATGCGCACGGAGTCGATAATCTTACACAAGTAATGCTAGAGCCATGGGAGCTTTGTTATGTATTTAACGGAATTAACATGGGTCAGTAGGTTTGGTGATTGGGGCCCGCACCGGCTGAAATTAGCGGGGCAGAGAGCCAGAGAGTAAAACTCAAGTAAGGTCCGCGCGCTTACGGGATTGCGGCCTTCGGCCAATCATTCCCCCATTACCCCAAAATGTTGGCCAAGCCAGAGCCACCCACCACAAACCACGCAACCGGCCAGGTCATCTTCTACTTGTCCGTTCGACGGCAAAGGCGTGGCCAGCATACATTCTCCAGTCCCTGCCCGGCTCACTGCCGCTAGATCATTTCACTTTTTCCTTTTTCCACGCTACCTGGCCAGAAAAGGAAGTTAATCCAGAAAAGCAACCAGCGAAACTCAACATCAACCACAACCACGAGAGCTTAAGTCATCTCTTCCTCATCCTCCCATCCAGCTGCCTCACAGCACAACGTTCCTCTCCCCTCATTCCCTGTCGACGTACACAAGCACCAGCAATGGTAACTAACTGCGTGGGCAGGGCACATGCTGCGCTGCTTGCATGAGGATGACTGATTAATTGCATGAGATTGCATGCCGAGTTGCTCACGGTTCTATGCAAACACATGCAGGTTTCTGCCGGTGGCCATGGCGGCTACAGCGACGCCGACGATGCGGTCGACTTCCGCGGCAACCCGGTGGACAAATCCAAGACCGGGGGATGGCTCGGAGCCGGACTTATCCTAGGTATGTATACGTACGGTACGCCGTCATGTGCGCTGCAGCCGGCGCACTTGAATTTGAAGGCTGTATTATGAGCTCAGGGCGCGTGGAAAACCATCAATGGCGTTAATCTGGACTTGCTAGTGCAGGGACGGAGCTTGCGGAGCGTGTGTGCGTGATGGGCATCTCCATGAACCTGGTGACGTACCTCGTCAGCGAGCTGCACCTCTCCAACGCCAAATCTGCTACCATCGTCACCAACTTCATGGGCACCCTCAACCTCCTAGGCATCGTCGGCGGCTTCCTCGCCGACGCCAAGCTCGGCCGGTACCTCACCATCGCCGTCTCGGCCACCATCGCCGCCACAGTAAGTCTAAGCCACCTCACGCATCCACTCGTACCGTACGTCTGCATGCATTGCGTCGCTAATCGATCCATCAAACAGGGCGTGAGCTTGCTGACGGTGGACACGGTGGTGCCCAGCATGAAGCCGCCGCCGTGCGGGGACCCGCGGGGCGCGCAAGGGCACGAGTGCGTGCCGGCGAGCGGCGGGCAGCTGGCGTTGCTGTACGTGGCGCTGTACGTCATCGCGGCCGGCGCGGGGGGGCTCAAGGCCAACGTCTCAGGGTTCGGGTCGGACCAGTTCGACGGCCGGAACCCGCGGGAGGAGCGCGCCATGGTCTTCTTCTTCAACCGCTTCTACTTCTGCATCAGCCTCGGGTCCCTCTTCGCGGTCACCGTGCTGGTGTACGTGCAGGACAACGTCGGACGGGGCTGGGGTTACGGCGTGTCGGCCGCCGCCATGGCCCTCGGCGTCGTCGTGCTCGTGGCGGGGACGTCTAAGTACCGGTACCGGCGGCCGGCGGGGAGCCCGCTCACGGTCATCGGTAGGGTGATGTGGACGGCGTGGAAGAAGCGCAAGCTGCCGACCCCTGCCAATGCCGACGAGCTCAATGGATTCCACACGGCCAAGGTGGCCCATACTGACAGGCTCAGGTAATTATCAGTACTCTTTCCGATTCAAATTAATTAATTATCGCAGCTCTAGTACAAGTATATATTTATCTCACGTTTTTTTACGGCTCTTGCATCAAGTAGATAACGGCGAGTAACTACGTGCTAATTTCCAGCTACACTCCATATTTCGGGACTGGCTAGTGACCAGTAGACCGAAAACGCTTTTCGGGTCAGTTGATTCGTCTAAGCCGTCGGATGCAGAATGAAGGGCCAAATTGTTTTCTTCAACCTTCCGCCCACCTTCTGTTCATCTTGTTCCTCAAAACCGCCACATGTACCGCTGGCCTAACCGCCGTCCCGAGCCAGCCTCGCCGCCCCGCTCTCCGCTCAACCGCCGTCCACCGCCATGTTGCCGTCGCCCCCGATCATCCCTCTAAACCCAGCGATGTCCAGTTTCGGCGAACCTACACCACGCCCACATCCTAAGATAGACAATGGGGTCATCTGCCACCCTAAGATAGCCGGGGTCGCCTGCCACCCTAAGATAGACCCAGAGGGCTTCTCCGGCGAGCTCCTTCCTTCACGCGAAAATCAACTGACCCAAATTCTAAATTCAGGCAATTTACATATAGCTATTGTGCCAAACCATATTCACGCCATGCATGTTAATGAAGGTCGTTCAAACTAATTTCAAATCTGAATTTGACCATTTTTCACTAGAATTAATTGTTTTCAATAGATTGAATTCCAAAAAAATGTAAATTTCCCAAAATTTGGATACTTGCATGAGATACGTTTTTCTCTCTTCTATTAACGATATATGGGTAATGTGTCCTAATTATTGCATATCTAATTGACTCAATCAAACATAAGAAAAATAAATCCGCATGCGGATCTTCGCCTAAAATCAAGAGTTAATTGCATCCACGGTACATAAACTTGCTGAGAGATAACAAAATCATACACAATCTTGAAAACCACACAATAGTGATACACTAACTCTGGATCGGATAACAAATCCATACAAAACAGTCCAAGCTAATGAAATTTGTCACACGAGGTCCTAGCCTAAAATCCCCAAATCTACTGCCGTGTTGATGGCAGCAGTGGGCAGCCGTGCAGCTGGAGAGCGGCCGAGCGCACCCGCCATGCTATGCTGCCGTCACTGACCGACGATGCCACAGCTAGGACATGCAGCAACAGAAAGAAGAAGCGGCAGCCCCAGGAGGGTCATGCTGCAAGGCCCGCCCGCCACGGAGGAGCCCTCCGACGACACCGCGACGGCGGATGGGGGTAAGCCGGGGTAAGCCACGTAATCGGCGACGAAAGTGAGCGGCGTGTGAAGACGCGTCTCCAGCAGCAGCAACAGGAGAGCGAGGTGGCGGGCACTGTAGTGGGCACGTTGTCGTGGCACCGGTGATTATCGTTGGTCAGGCTGCGGAGGTGGTCTGACTGTTGCACTGCTGCGAGTGCCACATGGCTCCCGCCGCCGGCGGCAAGCGCACTGCCATCTTCCCCTACCCAGGCTGCGGCGACACCTTTGTGGCTTCATGTGAGCTGCGGAATCCAACTCGTTGGCTGCCATTGTCGGCGTCATGGACAAGGAATCCCGCTGGGCTACCCCATGAGCATGTCGAACATGCCGACCATGGCGGTGGTGTTGTACGTGCACGCCTCCGTCTGCTGCCACGAACAACCTCGTCGGTGTCGGCCGATGCCTCGCCGCCCGCGCATGACACGGTGCGCGGCGTCCCACCACGCCCTTGCCGACATCTGTGATGTAGCCAGAGGAGCCCCATGCGTGGACGACACAGCAGCAGCAGAGGCGAAGGAGACTGGCGACGGCTGTGTCCTATCCGACACTTTACTTGCGCCCCTGCACCATGTCGCCCACGTAGCACCAGCAATAAGCACGGCCATACAAGGAAGTGGCCAGAAGACGTACACGTACCAACTGCAGGCCACACACAGGTTCGAATGTGGGATGCCCGGAGGCCTTCCTTGGCTCACATGAATACGATAGCAAGGCGATGCCCTGCAGTCATGTGCAGGTTTCTGTGCACTCTACTGCGACCAACACAGCTGTAGATTTAGGGATTTTAAGGCGAGGACCTCTGTTGTACAAATTCTATCCGCTTCAGGGTTCGTTTTGTAAAGAGACAATGACACTTGTCAGCCTGTTGGTAGATACCGACTGCTTTGTATGGATTTGTTACCCGAACCTAAGTTAGTGTACCACTTTTCAGTAGTTTTCAAGATTATGTATGATTCTGTTATCTCCCAGCAAGTTTATGTACCGTAGGTGTAATTAACTCTAAAATCAATGACATAGGACTTAGATGTGCAATAGTTAGGACACATCTAAATATGCTTTAGCAAAACCAAAACAGTCTTGCTAAGTCTCAGTCGACTTAGACTTCGTTAAGTCTTAGTCGATGCTATATCCGTGAGATCTTACATTAAGATCCATGCAAAAAAAAAAATTCAATTTTTTTTCTCTCTTGCATGGTATGCACTTGACTGAGACTTGTTAAATCTCAGTCAACTGAGACCTAGCCACACCCAAACCAAAATTGTAAACGCTGCCACGCAAGAACAATAATGGTGGATGGGCCATTTCCGTCCCAAAGACGCTGACAAGATGTGTACCAGCTAGCCCGTACCACCAGTGCTACTTGCTGTCGGAGTAGGATCATATGCATGTGGCTAGCTGCTCGTATTATATTATCACTGCTCGAACGTTTGTTGTTTGTATCCTCATTTTCTATGGATAATATATAGGATGTTATTTCGTTCGAAATAAACAAAATGGTGTTTTGGGTATCAGCCACATAATTTCTCATGGTTAACATGGACTGTGGATCAGCACCGTTCGTCCGGGACAGCTAGGACTTCATAATTATGATGTGTTCTCTCCCGCTAGTACGAGCACGCCACTTGTCCCCGTGCCGTGTTATGCCTGTGTCGACGCTGAGATGGAGCTGTCACGGAAGCTAACAAAAATGATAGAGCGCTGCTATGCAGACGACATATTTTGCACGATGTTTGCCCGACGTTGCATCTGAGACTTCCATGTATGAGGCCAAGTCAAGGGAGTCCACTGGATATTGCACCATGCTGGAATCGTTCATGCACTTGTCGTCTGCACAGTACTTCCGAAAATGATAACTTGGGGACATGGATCTTCTACTCCGAACTCAAATGTATCCAGATCCAAAAATAGAAAGAAAAAAATGTCAGTGTATCAACTAATGTACATGCCTAAAACATGCCAACTTTATTCCATCATTTTAACACTGCCATTCTTCTATAGTGTACGACATTTGTCCAAGTTTTGTTTAAAATGTGCATGATTAAGTTTTGTGATCTGCATGCAGGTGCCTCGACAAAGCCGCAGTCATGGATCAAGTCGACCTGGCCGCATCTCCGACCAAGCAGGAGCAGGCGTCAGCCTCAACAATGACGGAAGTGGAGGAGGTGAAGATGGTGGTGAACCTGCTGCCTATCTGGTCCACCTGCATCCTCTTCTGGACAATATACTCCCAGATGACCACGTTCTCCGTGGAGCAAGCCACCCGCATGGACCGCCGCCTCAATGCCGGCTTCGAAATCCCCGCCGGTTCCCTCTCCGTGTTCCTCTTCCTCTCCATCCTCCTCTTCACCTCCCTCAACGAGCGCTTCCTCGTGCCGCTCGCCAGCCGCCTCACCGGCCGCCCGCAGGGGCTCACCTCGCTCCAGCGCGTAGGCACGGGCCTCGTCTTCGCGACCGTCGCCATGGCCGTGGCCGCGCTGGTCGAGAAGATGCGCCGCGACGCTGCGAACGGGGATCCCCACGTTGCCATCAGCGCGTTCTGGCTAGTGCCGCAGTTCTTCCTCGTGGGCGCCGGCGAGGCGTTCGCGTACGTGGGGCAGCTCGAGTTCTTCATCCGCGAGGCGCCGGAGCGGATGAAGTCCATGAGCACGGGGCTCTTTCTGGTTACGCTGTCCATGGGGTTCTTCTTGAGCAGCTTCCTCGTTTTCCTCGTCCACACCGTGACAAGAGGGGCATGGATACGGAATAACCTCGACATGGGGAGGCTTGACTTGTTCTACTGGATGCTGGCTGTGCTTGGGGTGATCAACTTCGTTGTGTTCGTGGTGATTGCGAGGCGGCACGAATACAAGCCCAACACGTCAGTGGTGGTGGCTCCCGCTGGGGAGGACAACGATACCACGAAAAAGGAGATGGATGACGTCCTTGTGGTCAATGAGAACACTGTGGGGATGGATGTGTAGGGAGTTGAGTTTGTAAGATATGCATATGAACAGCAAATTGAGTGTCAGCTGAGATGGTTAGATATTTTTTTTTGGTGGAACCAGCCCATCAAAGTTCAAGTCTCTCAGACTTGACATGGGTGTTCGCTTTTTCTGGGATTTTATTTTAGGCATTTCGGTGATATGTGTCCAGTGAGAGGCAACGTTTCCGTCGACCATGAGGTGTCTGTGGTGACTTCGTCATTCTTAAGATTTACCACATCAGTCTTTCGAATATGTTCATAGGGGTTGGATCCACGTGTGTATATTCTTAGAAGTGAATGTATAGGTGCGTATGAGCGTCTGCATCTGTACTTGTCTTTCTAAATAAATATATCATACCTGCATCTACCGAGCCATCATTAGTTGAAAAAGAACGATCAACTGAGAGTTCCAGCCAGTTTGTCGGTGGCGGCGACGACGTCTGATCCAGTTCCAGTGGACAGCTTGATGAGTCTATCCTACTGTAGGTATATCAACAGGAGCCTTGCCTTTGATAATCTGTTTTGTACTCAACTACATACTCTGTCTATCTCATAATATAAGACATTTTTGCAAATTATGTTAGTTGTGGGACGGAGGGAGTATTACGTAGAGAATTTAAGTAGCTACCCAAAAAATTATTTGATGCTTCTGTACGAGGATTATTCTTCCCGTGAACCAAGTCATTTCACACTTCAAGTTCTCCAAATTTGGAGACATTAAAACTGCACACTTTTCTAGCCCTCTCAGGCCATCAGCGTTCCCTGCCGTCCGATCGTCAATTTTAAGCATTTTCGGGCATCAAATTTGCTGTAAATCTCATAGAGAGAAAATGTTAAGGATATTTCAATTATGTTAATAGAAAACATTGTTTCTGCATTATAAGAACAGACATAACATACTCATCATCTTCCTCATCCAGGACTTCACCATGAGTATCGTCCTTCATGCTATCGGTGACATTAGGATCACATATTCTAAAGCAAGATTTAAAATACTCACACAACATGGGGAAATATCTCTTGGAAATATGAAAATAAAACTCTCAAGGGCCTACAAGATGGAGGTAATTCATAGCCACAGAGAAGAAACGTCAAGAGCAATCTACGGAAAGAACTGAACAAAAATTCTCACATGTAGGTTGTATTTGCAGGGCTCTTCATTATTTTCTAATGCACTTGTACAATAGCTTATGAGCAAAGGAACGACTTTTGCAAGGTGTGGTCCAAACGGTATCCAACTTAGGAGTTGTAAATAATATTATAACAAGACTTGCAGTAATTAAATGAATTTAACCTAGCAGCTCTCTTGTACTTCCCTTCATCCTAAAATAGTTTATCCATGCATATATCATCCCGCCAGATTCATTTTATTATAGATGTTTTATCACTGTTTGAACTAGCCAGTTTGAAGTTGGATAACTAAATAAAAGCTATTATGAACAAATTTTTGCATCTGTTACAAGGTCAAAGCATATAGCTTAGAGCACCAATCATTTGGATATTGTTTGGGTTACTTCAAACTTTTGCCTTCTATCTTTCAGCAATTGGACAACCTCCAAATTTGCCTTGGATAATAGATCATCTGAAAAACATGGAGCAAGCGATGCTGCAACATAAAGAGACATGTTTTAGTCACTATAAATAACTAAGATTGTTTAATCATTTGCAAGCAACAATCAAAATAATTGTAAAATGCATTCAGGCATACCAATGCATGAAATTGACTTTTTCTGGCACTTGCTTCAGTGGAGCTCAACGGGGTTAAAAGTGTAGTGAGCATATATACATGATCTTTCGTGATCATGTTGTCGGATCTATCAAGCACACCTAATATATCAAGACATTCATATTCAATTTCAGCACTATTTCCCTGTCAAAAAGAAGACGAAATGTATCAAGACAACCATAAGTCTTGCCAATGAGGCACTATAGTCCATGCAAGTGTGGTAACTTACTACGAGTAATCAGCAAAGGTTGTGGTGCAGAGGTTCCTATCAAGAGATAACATACAGAAAGTTAATGGACCGTCAAGGGACAATATACCATGAAACCACTATATACATTTTTACTGGAGCTTCGACTAAGATGTAATCAGAATAACTCCAACTCATTGATGCTACTTAAATACTTGACATGCAAGTGAACAAAGCCTAATCATAGATTAAAGTGAAATGTTGGAATTGAAATAATAGTAGCGAAGCAGAGGTTGACTAGCCTTAAGTCTTGGAAATAATGGAATCCGCGAGGTGACAAAAGGTGAAATATCAATCAGTTCTTTGTTAGATCCAATTAATGGTATTGCTCCATTAATAATATCTAGTAGATATAGATGCTCAACCCCATCAATCCCCACAGTAATATGCTCTATCCCATCAGAGACACCATAAGTTGTCAAAAACTCCCCCAAGCCACTCCTTGATGTGTCCCACTCAATACAATTCAGCCTTTCAGGTGATAAGAATAACATGCTACACACTCCATTACATTTCAATTTGGGTTCAACATTCAAATCATCCATACACTATACAGTCAGACAATGCATCCAAACAAATTTTGGACCTAGGGAGAAATAAAATAGATAGTTTTATACCAAACTTTTATATTGATTTATTTTTATTATACTAAAATATTAAGGTATATGATTTTATTATTTAGTTTCTATAGTTAACGCCAATTTTAGTTGGTATAGTTAACCAGTGTTATTCATTATCAGTTGTAATGCATATGACCGATCACTGTGTTTATGCTAAATATGAATTAAGTGATGTGACATAAGTTACCTTTGAATTATTTTTGTGACAATTCAAAAAATTACATCCATATTTGTATGTATGTGCAGATGTTCATGTATTGTTTATTTTCAGTAAATATCATGTTGGAGGTTTCTAAAGGATAATGTCCAACTACTATCTTCATAGTGATTTCTAGTGTATTATTAGGTATGCATATTTGTAGAACTTTGTAGAGTATAAATTGGACCGTTTGCAAATGTGTTCCAAGTTAGATACGGTAATAAATTCAACATATGCATGTTTTACTGAAAATAGTCCCCGACGAACGTAAACATATCAGCGATTCAGTTATGCTTACTCACAACTTATTTATTGCGTATGCTCATCTAGACATTTGGTGACATCTAGTGTATACATGGAACTCATGCCAGTTTCTAAAATAAAAGTTTTTTTACAGATTAAACTTAGAAATCTATCTTTCAAAGAGAGACTAGCAGGCTGAGTAAGCTCATTGTCACCTATTAGATTTACTATTCCCTATTAGATTGGTTATTACTTTGATGTGATGTAGATTTGCTAATGCAAAATTAGGATTTTATTTTACATGTATGCAATAACTTTTTGAACTTAATAGATAATATTATACTCCCTCTGTTCCACAATGTAGTGCGTATAGATTTTTTTGAAAAGTCAAACTTTATAAACTTTAACCAAGTTTGTACAGAAACAAATATACATCTACAATACCAAATGCATATCCTTAGATACATTTGAGAGACGACGTGAGCATGAAGCAAATCAGCCGAATCGGACTGGTGTAGGCGACGAAGGGATGGCGGGGGCATGGTGATGCCGCAAGTGACCTTCTTGTTCCCTCATTCATATCCTTTGTTTTCAAATCTAGGCATTGTTGTTTGGGGAGAACCCTAATACTCATATCATCTGGAATGCAGGTAGATCCTAGTGGTTTCTTTGTGGGTTTTTTAGTTGTTTAGAAGCAGATCCCAGTTTGTGATGTAGTAGATTTTGGAAGCAGATCTCTCCTTTTTCACATCCTAGAGAATGATTTTTTTGGTAGTGCCCCTAATCCACTTAGATAGGTGGGGTTACCTATATATTTTGTTCAAGTAGGGGGGGGGGGGGTTGATGATTGGATGTGTTGTCTTCTAGAGTAGATTTTGTGGCCCCTTTTTGTTGATGTTTGTGTTGCAGAAAAATTTCAAGTAGGGGGTTTCATTTTTGTTTCACAAGTGGATGTGTAGTTTCTGGTTGCACCCTTTCTATTCATGTACGTTCTACTAGCATCAATTTTTGTCTGTAAGAATTAAATGTACACGGTTTATTAGGAGTTGATGCTTGTATTGATTACTGTAACTCTCTTCTTTAACTCTCCTTTAATCTCCCCTGTAAACCTCTGTGTATCTCTCTTTCTCTCAACGTGCTATGCACAATTGTAACAATCAAATGTATGCATTTATGGGATAAGCCCCATCCTATGAATATATAACATGCCGGCTCTCCACCAGGAGAATTGAGACGCTTCCACAATTTCCACATGGTAACCAGAGCCCTTCCTCTCCATCACATCTAGCCTAAACCACCTTCCTTCTGCCATGGCGTCCTCCTCGTCTTCTTCCTCCGTCTTGACTTCTCAAGTCTCTAAGAAACTTACCCGCACAAACTTTGTGCTATGGAAAGCTCGGTGCTATTGCAGATTAGAGCTGCGGGCATGTACGGATACCTAGACAAAACCACTCCCGAGCCACCAAAAACCGTTACCACAAAAAAATTCCGAGGGCAAAGATCAAAGCATCACAAACCCAGCATACACAATTTGGCACAGAGAGGATCAACAGGTTCTAGCCTATCTCCTCAACAATCTTTCTCGAGAAGTTCTCATCCAAGTCGCCTCCCATGAGCAGTCTCATGCGCTATGGACAGTTGTAGTCAGCATGTTCTCCTCCCAATCTAGATCACGTGTCAACAACATCCACACCAGCCTCACCAACGCCCAGAAGGGTTCTCAATCAGCAGGCGCATACTTCGGGTACATGCGATCCTTAGCTGATGAGCTAGCAGCGGCTGGAAAGCCGATCACTGAGGATGAACTCATCTCCTTCATCATCGGAGGGCTGAACAACAGGGAAACCAACAGGGAACCACCTCGAAAAACTTTTCCACTTCTATAAATTCCACTTCTATAAATTCTCAAATATTGGGAAACCAACAGGGAACCACCTCGAAAAACTTTTCCACCACCGCAAGCTTCTGTTCTTCCGCGATCCCATCTAGAGGCCTTTTCCGGCACCCTGCCGGAGGGGGAATCGATCACGGAGGGCATCTACATCAACCTTGCTGCCCTTCCGATGATGTGTGAATAGTTTACCACAGACCTAAGGGTCCATAGCTAGTAGCTAGATGGCTTCTTCTCTCTCTTTGATCTTTGATGTCTACTACACAACTTATTCTTGTAGACTCGTGTTGGGCCTCCAAGCGTAGAGTTTTATAGGACAGTAGCAATTTTCCCTCAAGTGGATGACCTAAGTGTTGGAAATATGTCCTAGAGGCAATAATAAATTGGTTATTATTATATTTCCTTGTTCATGATAATCGTTTATTATCCATGCTATAATTGTATTGATTGGAAACTCAAATACATGTGTGGGTACATAGACAACACTGTGTCCCTAGTAAGCCTCTAGTTAACTAGTTCGTTGATCAAAAGATGGTGAAGGTTTCCTAGCCATGGACATGAGATGTCATTTGATAACGGGATCACATCATTAGGAGAATGATGTGATGGACAAGACCCAAACTATAAACGTAGCATATGATCGTGTCAGTTTATTGCTATTGTTTTCTGCATGTCAAGTTTCTGTTCCTATGACCATGAGATCATGCAATTCACTGACACCGTAGGAGTGCCTTGTGTGTATCAAACGTCACAACGTAACTGGGTGACTATAAAGGTGCTCTACAGGTATCTCCGAGGGTGTCTGTTGGGTTGGCATGGATCAAGACTAGGATTTGTTACTCCGTGTGACGGAGAGGTATCTCAGGGCCCACTCGGTAATACAACATCACAATGAGCCTTGCAAGCAAAGTGACTAAAGAGTTAGCCACAGGATCTTGTATTACGGAACGAGTAAAGAGACTTGCCGGTAACGAGATTGAACTAGGTATAGAGATACCGATGATCGAATCTCGGGCAAGTAACATACCGAAGAACAAAGGGAACAGTATACGGGATTAACTGAATCCTTGACATAGAGGTTCAACCGATGAAGATCTTCGTAGAATATGTAGGAACCAATATGGGCATCCAGGTCCCGCTATTGGTTATTGGCCGTAGAGGTGTCTCGGTCATGTCTACATAGTTCTCGAACCCGCAGGGTCTACACACTTAACGTTTGGTGACGATTAGTATAGTTGAGTTATTGTGTTGGTGACCGAAGGTTGTTCGGAGTCCCGGATAAGATCCCGGACATGACAAGGATCTCCGGAAGAGTCTGGAGGTAAAGATTGATATATGTGATAATAGTGTTTTGATCTCCGGAAGGGTTCCGGAATTCACCGGAAGGGGTTCCGGGTGTTTACCGAAGTGTTCGGGTGCAGCAACACTTTATATGGGCCAAAGGGGTAAAGCCCACGAGGTATTGGAAAGTGCAATAGGAAGTTTTGCTGCTGCCTTAAGCGGTACTACCGCGTAAGCGGTACTACCGCTTGTGTGAAGCGGTACTACCGCTCGTGAGCGGTACTACCGCTTGTATGCGGTACTGCTGGAATCCGAGTGGGACTCTTTCCGTGCGGGCCAAACCGACCTTGTGCGGGCAAAACCGACCTTGTGGAGGCTTTCTCTCCAAGTTTAGACCCCAGGGCTCAACATATAAATTGAGGGGCAGGGCTAGCACACGGGACACATCAAGATTTCCCCAAGCCGTGTGCCGGCAACCCTAACCCTCTATTTCTTGCTCCGTCATAATCTCCGTAGTGTTTGGCGAAGCCCTGCGGAGATCGTTCTTCACCACCACCGTCATCACGCCGTCGTGCTGCCGAAACTCATGTACTACATCACCATCGCTCACTGGATCGAGGAGGTGAAGGCGTCATCAAGCAGTACGTGTGTTGAACGCGGAGGTGCCGTCCGTTCGGCGCTAGATCGTGATTGGACCGAGGGACGACTTGCGATTTGGATCGCGAAGACGTTCGACTACATCAACCGCGTTTCTTAACGCTTCCGCTTAGCGATCTACAAGGGTATGTAGATTCACTCTCCCTCTCATAGATGCTCATCACCATGGATAGATCTTGCGTGTGCGTAGGAAAATTTTTGTTTCCCATGCGACGTTCCCCAACACTAAGGTTTATCAATCCGTGGGAGGCGTAGGATGAAGATGGTCTCTCTCAAACAACCCTGTAATCAAATACAAGAAATCTCTTGTGTCCCCAACACACCCAATACAATGGCAAATTGTATAGGTGCACTAGTTCGGCGAAGAGATGGTGATACAAGTGTAGTATGGATAGTAGATATAGGTTTTTGTAATCTGAAAATATAAAAACAACAAGGTAGCAAGTGATAAAACGGAGCACAAACGGTATTGCAATGCTTAGAAACAAGGCCTAGGGTTCATACTTTCACTAGTGCAATCTCTCAACAATGCTAACATAATTGAATCATATAACAATCCCTCAACGTGCGACAAAGAATCACTCCAAAATTCCAATTAGTGGAGAACATAAGATAGAAATTGTTGTAGGGTATGAAACCACCTCAAAGTTATTCTTTCCGATCAATCTATTGAGCTATTCCTATAAGTGTCACAAACAGCCCTAGAGTTCGTACTAAAATAACACCATATGATACGCATCAACCAACTCTAATGTCACCTAGATACTCCAATGTCACCACAAGTATCCGTGAGTTGATTATAGGATATGCATCAAACAACTTCAGATTCATAATATTCAATCCAACACAAAGAACTTCAAAGAGTGCCCCAAGATTTCTACCGGAGAAAGTAGGATGAAAACGTGCATCAACCCCTATGCATAGATTACCCCAATGTCACCTCGGGAATCCACGAGTTGAGTGCCAAAACATACATCAAGTGAATCAATATAATACCCCATTGTCACCACGGGTATTCATATGCAAGACATACATCAAGTGTTCTCAAATCCATAAAAGTATTCAATCCGATAATAGTGAAACCTCAAAGGTAAAAACTCAATTCATCACAACAAGATAGAGAGGGAGAAACACCATATGATCCAACTATATTAACAAAGCTCGCGGTACATCAAGATCGTGCCAAATCAAGAACACGAGAGAGAGAGAGAGAGATCAAACACATAGCTACTAGTACATACCCTCAGCCCCGAGGGTGAACTACTCCCTCCTCGTCATGGAGACCGCCGGGATGATGAAGATGGCCTCCGGTGATGATTTCCCCCTCCGGCAGGGTGCCGGAAAAGGGCTTTAGATGAGGTCGTGGAAGTACAGAGGCTTGCGGCGGCGGAGTCGAAATTCTAGGGTTATTTCTGGGGGTTTCTCTATTTATAGGAATTTTGGGCGTTGGAATCACGCGAAGAGGAGCCACAGGGGGCCCACGAGGCACCAGGGCACGCCCCAGGGGGGGCGCCCAGGTGGCTTGTGGGGCCCCTGTGGGTCTTCTGCTGCTCCCCCGAAGCTTCCTGGGTCTGTTTCCTTCCAGAAAAAATCATCAAAAAGTTTTGCTGCATTTGGACTTCATTTGATATGGATTTTCTGGAAAACCAAAAACAAGCAGAAAACAACAACTGACACTGGGCACTAGCTCAATATGTTAGTCCATAAAAATCATATAAAAGTCATATAAAAGTGCACTAAAATCATACAAAACTATAATAAACATGGCATGAACACTTCATAAATTATAGATACGTTGGAGACGTATCAGCATCCCCAAGCTTAATTCCTGCTCGTCCTCGAGTAGGTAAATGATAAAAGAAATAATTTATGAAGTGTGAATGCTAGCATAGTGCATAAGTTTGATCAATGATAATTTCAATCACTTTTCCTAGCATCATAACAGCAACTCTTTCTCATAAAACTCATCATGATAAAGTAGCAATCAATTCACATGTTATGGTTCAAACAATGCATGCTCTTGAAACTTAACAACCTATGTTCTTAGTCACCAAACAATTGCAATTCAACTTATCTTCAACAAAGTCTAAGTAAGAGCTCCACATACTCAATTATCATATAATCTTCTATGATTGCTAGTACTCAAAGCATATTTTTAGAACAAATGGCATTCATCGAACACAGAGAAAGATATGGGCTTAATATTTCGCCTCCCAACTCATTTATCATAGAGATAATTGTCAACAATAATAATTCATGATCAAATATATTTGACTGGCCATATGTGCCTGGATCTTTCCCCACCACATGATGCTTGCCAACTAGAGAATAATTAAGGTTGAAATGAGATGTAATACTATTGCCTCTTGCATAAAAGTAAATACATAAAGTAAAAGATAGGCCCTTCGCAGAGGGAAGCAGAGGTTGTCATGCGCTTTTTATTTTTGGATGCGCAAGCCCTTAATGCAAAGGAACATCACGTTATATTGCCCCTTGTGATAGTAACCTTTATTATGCAGTCCGTCGCTTTTATTTCTTTACCATCACAAGTTCGTACAATGCTTATTTTCCCTTGCAATAAAAGATCATACATATTTAGGAGCAATTTTTATTGCTTTTTGCACCGATGACAACTTACTTGAAGGATCTTATTCAATCCATAGGTAGATATGGTGGACACTCATGGCAAGAAACTGGGTTTAAGGGTTTTGGATGCACAAGTAGTATCTCTACTTAGTATGAAATTTTGGCTAGCAAAACATCCTAAGAAAGCACCACATTTTGGAGGATCCATAACAATATAACTTCTATGCAAATATACCCAAACATAACTCATTACGTTGTCTTCCTTGTCCAACTTCAACTAATTTGCTCAAGTTTGAAAATAATTAATGGGTATTCACAATCATAAAAGATGTCTAAGATAATATATTTATATGTGAAAGTTCTCTTCCTTATACTAATCATTCATGAATTGCTTGTATGACCAATTTTGTGATTGTCAAGCTTCAATAGATTTCACTTTCTAAACCCAATGTGAAACTACTACTAGGCATGATACAAGCATATGAAGCACATATAATTTCAACTTTATGATATTCAATTCTTTCACAATTTACTCATAGGATATAAGTGAAGCACAGGAGTAAATGACAAACTACTCCAAAAAGATATAAGTGAAGATCAAATGAGTAGTTAAGTAATTAAGTAGCTATGTGAGGACTCTCTCTCTTTTAAAAATTTCAGATCTTAAGTATTTTATTCAAACAACAAATAAAACATAATAAAATGACATTCCAAGAATAGCACATCTCATGTGAAGAAGCAAAAACTTAGGCTCAACCAAGACTAACCGATAATTGTTGATGAAGAAAGGTGGGATGCCTACCGGGGCATCCCCAAGCTTAGATTCTTGAGACTTCTTGAAGTATTAACTTGGGATGCCTTGGGAATCCCCAATCTTGAGCTCTTGTGTCTCCTTAATTCCTCTCATATCACGGTTTCTCTAAATCTTAAAAACTTCATCCACACAAAACTCAACAAGAACTCGTGAGATAAGTTAGTATAAATCAACTCAAAACCTTAACATTCTCTACTGTAACAAATCACTAAAATTATAATTAAACATTTCATACTAAATGCATCTGCATATTTAATACTCCTATCCACAGATAGAAACATTAAACAAGCAGCATATACAAACACCACGTGTTCTCCCCGAGTGTGCACCGTTGCGAAAGTTCGTCGTTTCGAGACACCACGTGATGATCGGGTGTGATAGACTCTACGTTCACATACAACGGGTGCAAGCCAGTGTTGCACATGCGGAACACTCGGGTTAAACTTGACGAGCCTAGCATGTACAGACATGGCCTCGGAACACAAGAGACCGAAAGGTCAAACATGAGTCATATAGTAGATATGATCAACATGAAGATGTTCACCATTGAAACCACCTCAACTCACGTGATGATCGGACTTGAGTTGATGGATTTGGATCATGTTACACTCGAATGACCGGAGGGATGTCAATCTGAGTGGGAGTTTTAAGTAATATGATTAACTAAACTCATTATCTTGAATAATAGTCTAAATTGTCTTTGCAATATTTATGTTGTAGATCATGGCTCGCGCAGTAGCACCCCTGAATTTTAATGCGTTCCTAGAGAAAGCTAAGTTGAAAGATGATGGAAGTAACTTTGTGGACTGGGCCCGTAATCTAAGGATTATCCTTACGGCTTCCCAGAAGGCTTATGTCCTTGATGCACCGCTTGGTGATCCACCCGCTCCAGTTGAGTCTCTAGACGTTGTGAACGCCTGGCAGGCTCGTTCTGAAAATTACTCAATAGTTCAATGTGCAATATTGTATGGCTTAGAACCGGGACTTCAAAGACATTTTGAACGTCATGGAGCATATGAGATGTTCCAGGAGTTGAAGTTTATCTTTCAGAAGAATGCCCGGATCGAGAGGTATGAGATCTCCGATAAGTTCTATGCTTGCAAGATGGAGGAGAACGGGTCTATCAGTGATCACATACTCAGAATGTCTGGGTACTCCACCCGTCTGGCTGAATTGGGGATGCGCCTTCCGCCAGAGGCTATCACTGACAGAGTTCTTCAATCATTGCCACCTGGCTACAAGAGCTTCGTGTTGAACTATAACATGCACGGGATGAACAAGTCAGTCGTCGAGCTGTTTGCGATGCTGAAAGCCGCTGAGTCTGAAATTCAGAAGGAGCATCAAGTGTTGATGGTCAATAAAACCACTAGTTTCAAGAAAAATGGCAAGGGTAAGAAGGGTAACTCCAAGAAGAGTGGCAAAGCAGTTGCTCCTCCCGTGAAGAAACCCAAGGCTGGACCCAAACCAGAAACTGTGTGCTTTCATTGCAAGGGAACTGGACACTAGAAGCGGAACTGCCCCAAGTATTTGGCTGACAAGAAGGCGGCCAACAACAAACAAGGTATATATGATATACATGTTATTGATGTGTACCTTACCAACTCTCGTTGTAGTGCCTGGGTATTTGATACCGGTGCGGTTGCTCATATTTGCAACTCAAAACAGGAACTGCGGAATAGACGGAGGCTGGCAAAGGACGAAGTGACGATGCGCGTGGGAAATGGTTCCAAGGTTGATGTGATCGCCGTCGGCACGCTCGCTCTTCGATTACCATCGGGATTAGTGATGAACCTGAATAAATGTTATTTGGTGCCTGCGTTAAGCATGAACATTATATCTGGATCTTGTTTATTGCGAGACGGTTACTCATTTAAATCAGAGAATAATGGTTGTTCTATTTATATGAGTAATATCTTTTATGGTCATGCAACCGAAGTGAGGGGTTTATTCTTATTTAATCTCGATAGTAATGATACACATGTTCATAACATCGATGCCAAAAGATGTAGAATTGATAATGATAATACCACTTTCTTATGGCACTGCCGTTTAGGTCATATTGGCGTAAAACGCATGAGGAAGCTCCATGCTGATGGACTTTTGGAGTCACTTGATTTTGAATCACTTGACACATGTGAGCCATGCCTCATGGGCAAGATGACTAAAACGCCGTTCTCTAGAACAATGGAACGGGCAAGTGACTTGTTGGAAATCATACATACTGATGTGTGAGGTCCGATGAGCATTGAGGCGCGCGGTGGTTATCGTTACTTTCTCACCTTCACTGATGACTTAAGTAGATATGGGTATATTTACTTAATGAAACACAAGTCTGAAACGTTTGAAAAGTTCAAACAATTTCAGAGTGAAGTTGAGAATCATCGTAACAAGAAGATTAAATTCCTACGATCTGATCGAGGAGGAGAATATCTGAGTTATGAGTTTGGCAGTCACTTAAGACACTGTGGAATTGTTTCACAACTGACACCGCCTGGAACACCACAGCGTAATGGTGTGTCCGAACGTCGTAATCGAACCTTATTGGATATGGTGCGATCTATGATGTCTCTTGCCGATTTGCCACTATCGTTTTGGGGTTATGCATTAGAGACAGCTACATTCACTTTAAATAGGGCACCATCGAAATCCGTTGAGACAACGCCATGTGAACTTTGGTTTGGCAAGAAGCCAAAGCTGTCGTTTCTTAAAGTTTGGGGATGTGATGCTTATGTCAAAAAGCTTCAGCCTGAAAAGCTGGAACCCAAAGCGGAGAAATGCGTCTTCATAGGATACCCAAAATAGACAGTTGGGTATACCTTCTACCTTAGATCCAAAGGCAAAGTGTTTGTCGCTAAAAAAGGAACATTTCTTGAGAAAAAGTTTCTCTCGAAAGAATTGAGTGGGAGGAAGATAGAACTTGATGAGGTTGTTGAACCTTTACTTCAACCTGAGAGTAGCGCAGCGCAGAAAGATGTTTCTGTAGAGCCTACATCAGCTGAAAAGGAAGTTGATGATGATCATAAAGCTTCGGATCAAGTTGCTATCAAACCTCGTAGGTCGACAAGGACGTGTACTGCTCCTGAGTGGTATGGCAACCCTGTCTTAGAGGTTATGTTGTTGGACAACGATGAACCTGCGAGCTATGGAGAAGCGATGATGGGCCCGGATTCCGAGAAGTGGTTAGAGGCCATGAAATCCGAGATGGGATCCATGTATGAAAACAAAGTATGGAATTTGGAAGTATTACCTGAAGGGCGTAAGGCCATTCAGAACAAATGGATCTTTAAGAGGAAGACGGACGCAGATGGTAATGTCACCGTCTATAAAGCCCGACTTGTGGCAAAAGGTTTTTCACAAGTTGAAGGAGTTGACTACGATGAGACCTTCTCACCCGTAGCGATGCTTAAGTTCGTCAGAATCATGTTAGCAATAGCTGCCTTTTTCGATTATGAAATTTGGCAGATGGATGTCAAAACAGCGTTCCTTAACGGTTTCCTTAAGGAAGAGTTGTATATGATGCAACCAGAAGGTTTTGTCGATCCAGAGAATGCTGACAAAGTTTGCAAACTCCAGCGATCCATTTATGGACTGGTGCAAGCATCTCGGAGTTGGAATCTTCGCTTTGATGAGGTGATCCACACTATCCATTACAGAATAGAAATTCCAGAACCGGACGCAAAAATTTGGTAAACGTAAAAAGTTTGTAACCCAATACTTTGTAAAAATTTCAGAATTTTCTCACGCTCCATTACAGAATAGAAATTCCAGCACCGGACGCAAAACTTTCTGTTTTTGCACAGAATCAACTTAGCAAGCATCCACACTATCCCAAAGGCTTTACTTGGCACATTATTGAAAGAAAACATATAAAACATGATTAATACAGTAGCTTAATCATGTGGACACACAAAAACAGTAGGTATAAATATTTGGTTGTCTCCCAACAAGCGCTTTTCTTTAATGCCTTTTTAGTTAGGCATGATGATTTCAATGATGCTCACATACAAGTAAAGAATTGTAACACAAAGAGAGCATCATGAAACATATGACAAGCACATTTAAGCCTAACCCACTTCCTATGCATAGGGATTTTGTGAGCAAACAATTTATGGGAGCAAGAATCAACTAGCATAGGAAGGCAAAACAAGCATGACTTCAAAACTTTCAACATAAAGAGAGGAAACTTGATGTCGTTGAAATATATATAAGCAGATGATCCTCTCTCATAATAATTTTCAGTAGCATCATGAATGAATTCAACAATATAACTATCACATAAAGCATTCTTTTCATGATCCACAAGCATAGAAATTTTATTACTCTCCACATAAGCAATTTTCTTCTCATTCATAATAGTGGGAGCAAATTCAACAAAATAACTATCATGAGATACTTGATTGACATAACCAAATTGAAAATTAAAATCATGATGACAATTTTCATAGTTATCATTATTCTTTATAGCATACATGTCATCACAATAATCATCATAGATAGCAACTTTGTTGTCATAATCAATTGGAACCTCTTCCAAAATAGTGGAATCATTAGTACCTAGAGTTGACACTCTTCCAAACCCACTTTCATAAATATAATCATCATAAATAGGAGGCATGCTATCATCATAATAAATTTTCTCATCAAAACTTGGGGGACTAAAAATATCATCTTCATCAAACATAGCATCCCCAAGCTTATGGCTTTGCATATCATTAGCATCATGGATATTCATAGAATTCATACTAACAACATTGCAATCATGCACATCATTCAAGTAACTCACATTAAACATTTTATTAAATTCTTCCTCTAACAATTGAGCACAATTATCGGAATCCTTATTTTCAAGAAAGACATCATATAGATGAAGCATGTGAGGCAACCTCAATTCCATTTTTTGTAGTTTTCTTTTATAAAACCAAACTAGTGATAAAACAAGAAACAAAAAGATTCAATTGCAAGATCTAAAGATATACCTTCAAGCACTCACCTCCCCGGCAACGGCGCCAGAAAAGAGCTTGATGTCTACTACACAACTTATTCTTGTAGACTCGTGTTGGGCCTCCAAGCGTAGAGTTTTGTAGGACAGTAGCAATTTTCCCTCAAGTGGATGACCTAAGGTTTATCAATCCGTGGGAGGCGTAGGATGAAGATGGTCTCTCTCAATAACCCTGCAATCAAATACAAGAAATCTCTTGTGTCCCCAACACACCCAATACAATGGCAAATTGTATAGGTGCACTAGTTCGGCGAAGAGATGGTGATACAAGTGTAGTATGGATAGTAGATATAGGTTTTTGTAATCTGAAATTATAAAAACAGCAAGGTAGAAAGTGATAAAACGAAGCACAAATGGTATTGCAATGCTTAGAAACAAGGCCTAGGGTTCATACTTTCACTAGTGCAATCTCTCAACAATGCTAACATAATTGAATCATATAACAATCCCTCAACGTGCGACAAAGAATCACTCCAAAGTTCCTATTAGCGGAGAACATAAGATAGAAATTGTTGTAGGGTAGGAAAGCACCTCAAAGTTATTCTTTCCGATCAATCTATTGAGCTATTCCTATAAGTGTCACAAACAGCCCTAGAGTTCGTACTAAAATAACACCATATGATACGCATCAACCAACTCTAATGTCATCTAGATACTCCAATGTCACCACAAGTATCCATGAGTTGATTATACGATATGCATCAAACAACTTCAGATTCATAATATTCAATCCAACACAAAGAACTTCAAAGAGTGCCCCAAGATTTCTACCGGAGAAAGTAGGACGAAAACGTGCATCAACCCCTATGCATAGATTACCCCAATGTCACCTCGAGAATCCGTGAGTTGAGTGCCAAAACATACATCAAGTGAATCAATATAATACCCCATTGTCACCACGGGTATTCATATGCAAGACATACATCAAGTGTTCTCAAATTCATAAAAGTATTCAATCCGATAATAGTGAAACCTCAAAGGTAAAAACTCAATTCATCACAACAAGATAGAGAGGGAGAAACACTATATGATCCAACTATATTAGCAAAGCTCGCGGTACATCAAGATCGTGCCAAATCAAGAACATGAGAGAGAGAGATCAAACACATAGCTACTAGTACATACCCTCAGCCCCGAGGGTGAACTACTCCCTCCTCGTCATGGAGACCGCTGGGATGATGAAGATGGCCTCCGGTGATGATTTCCCCCTCTGGCAGGGTGCCGGAAAAGGGCTTTAGATGAGATCATGGAGGTACAGAGGCTTGCGGCGGCGGAGTCGAAATTCTAGGGTTCTTTCTAGGGGTTTCTCTATTTATATGAATTTTGGGCGTTGGAATCATGCGAAGAGGAGCCACAGGGGGCCCACGAGGCACCAGGGCGCGCCCCAGGGGGGGCGCCCAGGTGGCTTGTGGGGCCCCTGTGGGTCTTCTGCTGGTCCCCCGAAGCTTCCTGGGTCTGTTTCCTTTCAGAAAAAATCATCAAAAAGTTTCGCTGCATTTCGACTTCATTTGATATGGATTTTATGGAAAACCAAAAACAAGCAGAAAACAACAACTAGCACTGGGCACTAGGTCAATATGTTAGTCCATAAAAATCATATAAAAGTGCACCAAAATAATACAAAACTATAATAAACATGACATGAATACTTCATAAATTATAGATACGTTGGAGACGTATCAATCTTCAATACAATATTCTCCTCGATCTTCTTGGAGTTCTATTCGATGTAATCTTCTTTTGCGGTGTGTTTGTTGGGATCCGATGAATTGTGGGTTTATGATCAGATTATTCATGAGAAGTAAATGAGCCTTTTCTGAACTTTATTATGCATGATTTTGATAGCTTTGTATTTCTCCCCGATCTATCCGTTTGGTTTGGCCTACTAGATTGATTTATCTTCAGTGGGTGAGGTGCTTTGTAATGTGTTCAATCTTGCGGTGTTTTATATCCCAGTGATAGAAAGGGACAAGACAAGTATTTTTATTGTTGCCATTAAGGGTAAAACGACGGGGTTTATTCATATTGATTGGGTTTACTTTGTCTACATCATGTCATCTTGCTTAAGGCGTTACTCCATTTTCATTAACTTAATACCCTAGATGCATGCTGGATAGCGGTCGATGGGTGGAGTAATAGTAGTAGATGCAGGCAGGAGTCGGTCTACTTGTCTCAGACGTGATGCCTATATACATGATCATTCCCATGAATCCGTCATAACTATGCGCTTTTCTATCAATTGGCCAACAGTAATTTGTCTACCCACCGTATGCTATGTGTTCGAGAGAGAAGACTCTAGTGAAAACTATGGCCCCCGGGTCTACTTTAATTATAAAAAGAAAACCTAAATATATTTGCTGCAATTTTCTTTCTTTTATTTTCTTTTGCAATGTATCTATCTACCACTCTGAGATTTAATCCTTGCAAGTAACAAGTTCAAGGGGATTGGCGACCCTCTTGCCCGCGTTGGGTGCAAGTATTTGCTTTTGTGTGTGCAGGTGTTGTTCTCCTACTGGATTGATACCTTGGTTCTCACTGAGGGAAATACTTATCTCTACCGTGCTGCATCTTCTCTCCTCTTCGGGGAAAATCCCAACGCAGCTCACAAGTAGCAGGAAGAATTTCTGCCGCCGTTGCCGGGGAGACATCATCAAAACCTATCAAGTACCTTCGCATAAACTATCATCTACTTGCTCTACTTGTTAGTTGCCTTTTTATTTGCATTTGTGACGGTGTCCTGGACTAGGGGTTACCAACCTAGTTGGCTCACAGTCCTTGGGCCGAGCTCAGGGGCCCTCATTCTCATAAGGAAGGACTCCGGAAGCCTTGATCAAGACAGCCTCTGCCGAAGACTTGACGTGTACTCCAAGGATATCTTCGGCCGCCGCCATATGCACCTCTAGATTAGCGACCGACCATGTAACCCTAGGTACCTCTATGGCGTGTATATAAGCCAAGGGGTTTAGCCTGTAGAGGGGACTCGATAATAATCACATCCTCCTAGCATTAGGGTTAGAACACAACTTACGATCTTGAGGTAGATCAAGCTTGTACTCGATACACAATCATCAATACAATCAAAGCAGGACGTAGGGTATTACCTCTTTGAGAGGGCCCGAACATGGGTAAACACCGTGTCCCTTGTCTCCTGTTACCATCGATCCGAGATCCACAGCTCGGGACCCCCTACCCCGAGGTCTGCCGGTTTTACCACCGACACTGGTGCTTTCATTGAGAGTTCTGCTGTGTGATCAAAAAAGGATCTATGGCTAATCTGCGGGTCAACTGTAACACTGGCTGGGACGAGGTCTTTGTCCCCGGCCAACTATTCGAGTTCGGTAGCATGGTTTTCCACGCCGACTCAACGGGCCACCTAGCACCCGTTGAGAACTTCGCCCTGGACCAGTTGGTCACTTTCGGAAGCTTGGAATACACCACAGATTCCCGTGGTGAGCTTATCCTTACCGAATGGGCTCCGGGCCAGATCAAGGATCCCTCGACTGCCGCGGGTGTCGGGCCATTGGGAACCAGGGTACCCCGGCCCGTCTGCCTGCGGCCCAGGAAGTGACGCCTGACGAAGGCCCAAGACGCGGCCCACTTGGGGCACCGCGAAGCGAAGGCATCTCTTGAGGCAACGGCCTCTCGAGGCCCCCTCCTCAAGACGTGGTTTGCCGAACTTTGCCACAACAACAGCAATGGCCTCGCGAGGCGGCCTCCTGATACGTCCATTTTGCATCATGTTTTCCTACTGTTATTTATAGTGTTTTTAATCAATATAACACTTTGTGGAGCAGTTCTAATGCCTTTTCTCTCTTAATATGGAAGATTTACATAAGGAGGGAGATTGCCGGCAGCTGGAATTCTGGACCTGAAAAAGCTATGTCAGAGATACCTATTCTGCACATCTCCCAATGAGCTGAAATTTCACGGAGATTTATTTTGGAATAAATAAAAAATATTGGAAGAAAGAAGTACCAGAGGGGCCCACCCAGTTGCCCACGAGGCACCAGGGCGCGCCACCCCCCCCCCCCCCCCGGCGCGCCCTGGTGGCTTGTGGGGCCCCTGGCCAGCCTCCGGTGCCCATTTTCTGGTATATAAGCCCATTTGCCCTAGAAAAAATAAGGAGAAGACTTTTCGGACGGAGCGCCGCCGTTTCGAGGCGGAACTTGGGCAGGAGCAGTTTTGCTCTCTGGCGGAGCGATTCCGCCGGGGATACTTCCCTCCGGGAGAGTGAAATCGAAGCCATCGACATCACCAACGATCCTCTCATCATGGGAGGACCAATCTTGATCAACATTTTCACCAACACCATCTCATCTCAAACCCTAGTTCATCTCTTGTATTCAATCTTTGTCTCAAAACCTCAGATTGGTACCTGTGGGTTGCTAGTAGTGTTGATTACATCTTGTAGTTGATGCTAGTTGGTTTATTTGGTGGAAGATTATATGTTCAGATCCATTATGCTATTCAATACCCCTCTGATCTTGGACATGAATATGATGTGTGAGTAGTGACTTTTGTTCTTGAGGACATGGAAGAAGTCTTGTCATAAGTAATCATGTGAATTTGGTATTCGTTTGATATTTTGATGATATGTATGTTGTTGATTCTCTTAGTGGTGTCATGTGAACGTCGACTACATGACACTTCACCATCTTTGGGCCTAAGGGAATGCATTGTGGAGTAGTAATTAAATGATGGGTTGCTAGAGTGACAGGAGCTTAAACCCTAGTTTATGCGCTATTCCGTAAGGGGCTGATTTCGATCCATATGTTTAATGCTATGGTTAGATTTATCTTAATTCTTCTTTCGTAGTTGTGGATGCTTGCGAGAGGGGTTAATCATAAGTGGGAGGCTTGTTCAAGTAAGAACAGCACCCAAGCACCGGTCCACCCACATATCAAATTATCAAAGTAGCGAACGCGAATCAAACAAACATGATGAAAGTGACTAGATGAAATTCCCATGTGTCCTCGAGAGCGCTTTGCTTATTATAAGAGATCGTTCCGGCCTGTCCTTTGCTACAAAAAGGATTGGGCTACCTTGCTGCACCTTAGTTCCTATTGCTACTTGTCACTTGTTACAAATTATCTTGCTATCAAACTACTCGTTACCGATAATTTCAGTGCTTGCAGAAAATACCTTGCTGAAAACCGCTTGTCATTTCCTTCTGCTCCTCGTTGGGTTCGACACTCTTACTTATAGAAAGGACTACGATTGATCCCCTATACTTGTGGGTCACCAAGACTCTTTTCTGGCGCCGTTGCCGGGGGGGGGGGGGGGGGGCGGGGGGCGCGCCCTTGGTGAGTGGAATTTGGTAAGGAAACATTTATATTACGTGCTGAAATTTATTGTCACTTGTCACTATGGAAAGTAATCCTTTGAGGGGCTTGTTCGGGGTATGTTCACCTTGACCAGAAGCACCAAGAGTTGCTCCTCCACCTATTGAACGTACTAAAAATATTTATTATGAGATTCCTTCGGGTATGATAGAGAAACTGCTAGCTAATCCTTATGCAGGAGATGGAACGGTACATCCTGATATGCACTTGATCTATGTGGATAAAATTTGTGGATTGTTTAAGCTTGCAGGTTTATCTGGAGATGGAGTTAAGAAGAAAGTATTCCCTTTATCTTTGGAGGGAAAGACATTGACATGGTATAGGTTATGTGATGATACTGATACATGGGACTAGAACCGGTTGAAGCTAGAATTCCACCAGAAATTTTATCCTATGCATTTGGTTCATCGTGATCGGAATTATATATATAATTTTTGGCCTCGTGAAGGAGAAAGCATCGCTCAAGCTTGGGGGAGGCTTAAGTACATGTTGCATACATGCCCCAATCATGAGCTCTCAAGAGAAATAATCCTTCAAAAAATTTATGCTTGGCTTTCTCATGATGATCAAACCATGCTCGATTCTTCTTCGACTGGCTCCTTTATGAAGAAAACTATTGAATTCAGATGGGATCTTCTGGAAAGAATTAAACGCAACTCTGAAGATTGGGAACTCGACAAAGGTAATGAGTCAGGTATAACACTTGAGTTTGACTGTGTTAAATCTTTTATGGATACCGATGCTTTTCATAAGTTTAGCACTAAATATGGACTTGACTCTGAGATAGTAGCCTCCTTTTGTGAATCATTTGCTACTCATGTTGATCTCCCTAAGGAGAAGTGGTTTAAATATTATCCCCCTATTAAAGAAAAGATTGAGGAACCCATTAGTGTTAAAGAAGAAACAATTGTTTACCATCTTGATCCAGTTGTGCCTACTGCTTATATTGAGAAACCACCTTTTCCTGTTAGGATTAAGGAACATACTAAAGTTTCAACTGTGGTTAACAAAAGTAATATTAGAACGCCTAGACCCTCTGAACAAATTAAAGTTGAACCTAATGTTGCTATGGTTAAAGATCTCTTGGTTGATAATATAGATGGGCATGTTATTTACTTTTGTGATGAAGTAGCTAGAATTGCTAAACCAGATCCTAAAGATAAAAACAGACCCGTAGTAGGCATGCCTGTTGTCTCTGTTAAAATAGGAGATCATTGTTATCATGGCTTATGTGATTTGGGTGCTAGTGTGAGTGCTATTCCATTTACCTTATATCAAGAAATTATGAATGATATTGCACCTATTGAAATAGAGGACATTGATGTTACTATTAAACTTGCAAACAGAGATACCATTACACCGCTTGGGATCGTTAAAGATGTTGAAGTCTTGTGTGGAAAAATAAAATACCCTACTGATTTTCTAGTCCTCGGTTCTCCACAAGATAATTTTTGTCCCATTATATTTGGTAGACCTTTCTTGAACACTGTTAATGCCAAGATTGATTGCGCTAAAGAAACTGTTAGTGTTAATTTTGGTGGTATGTCTCATGAGTTTAATTTCTCCAAGTTTCGTAGACAACCTCATGATAAAGAATTGCCTAGTAAAGATGAAATTATTGGTCTTGCTTCTATTGCCGTACCTCCTACTGATCCGTTAGAACAATATTTGCTAGACCATGAAAATGATATGCACATGAATGAAAGAAATGAAATAGATAGGATATTCTTTGATCAACCACCTATCCTTAAACACAATTTGCCTGTTGAAACTCTTGGAGGCCCGCCTCCACCTAAGGGTGACCCTGTATTTGAATTGAAGCAATTGCCTGATACATTGAAATATGCTTATCTAGATGAAAAAAGATATATCCAGTTATTATTAGTGCTAACCTTTCAGAGCATGAAGAAAAGAGATTATTAAAAACTCTGAGGAAGCACCGCGCTGCTATTGGATATACTCTTGATGATCTTAAGGGCATTAGTCCCACTCTATGTCAGCACAAAATTAATATGGAGCCTGATGCTAAACCAGTTGTCGACCACCAACGACGATTAAATCCTAAGATGAAGGAAGTGGTAAGAACTGAAATATTAAAGCTTCTGGAAGCAGGTATAATCTATCCCATAGCTGATAGTAGGTGGGTAAGTCCCGTTCATTATGTCCCTAAGAAAGGAGGCATTACCGTTGTTCCTAATGATAAAAATGAACTCATTCCATAAAGAATTGTAACTGGTTATAGGATGGTAATTGATTTTAGAAAATTAAACAAAGCCACTAGAAAAGATCATTGCCCCTTACCTTTTATTGATCAAATGTTAGAAAGATTGTCTAAGCATACTCACTTTTGTTTCCTAGATGGTTATTCTGGTTTCTCTCAAATAGCTGTATCACCTGAAGATCAAGAGAAAACCACCTTTACTTGTCCTTTTGGAACTTATGCTTATCATCATATGGCTTTTGGTTTATGTAATGCACCTGCTACCTTTCAAAGATGTATGACTGCTATATTCTCTGACTTTTGTGAAAAGATTGTTGAGGTTTTGATGGATGATTTTTCCGTTTATGGAACTTCTTTTGATGATTGCTTAAGCAACCTTGATCGAGTTTTGCAGAGATGTGAAGAAACTAATCTTGTCTTGAATTGGGAGAAGTGCCACTTTATGGTTAATGAAGGTATAGTCCTTGGGCATAAATTTTTTGAAAGAGGTATTGAAGTTGATAAAGCTAAGGTTGATGCTATTGAGAAAATGCCATGTCCTAAAGATATCAAAGGTATAAGAAGTTTCCTAGGTCATGCTGGTTTCTATAGAAGATTTATTAAAGACTTCTCTAAAATTTCTAGGGCTCTTACTAATCTCTTGCAAAAAGATGTTCCATTTGTTTTTGATGATGATTGTGTAGAAGCCTTTGAAACACTTAAGAAAGCCTTAACCTCTGCACCTATTGTTCAACCACCTGATTGGAACTTGCCTTTTGAAATTATGTGTGATGCTAGTGATTATGCTGTTGGTGCTGTTCTAGGACAGAGAGTTGGTAAGAAATTAAATTTTATCCATTATGCTAGTAAAACTCTAGACAGTGCTCAAAGAAATTATGCTACCACTGAGAAAGAATTTCTAGCAGTTGTGTTTGCATGTGATAAATTCAGATCTTACATAGTTGATTCTAAAGTAATTGTTCACACCGATCATGCTTCTATTAAATACCTTATGGAAAAGAAAGATGCTAAACCTAGACTCATTAGGTGGGTTCTATTGCTACAAGAATTTGACTTGCATATTACTGATAGGAAGGGAGCTGAGAACCCCGTAGCTAATAATTTGTCTAGAATGGAAAATATTCTTGATGACCCACTTCCTATTAATGATGATTTTCCTGATGAACAATTAGCTATGATAAATTCTTCACGTAATACTCCTTGGTATGCAGACTATGCCAATTATATTGTTGCTAAATTTATACCACCAAGTTTTACATATCAACAAAAGAAAAAGGTTTTGTTTGATTTAAGACATTACTTTTGGGATGACCCACATCTTTATAAAGAAGGAGTGGATGGTATTATTAGACGTTGTATACCTGAGCATGAACAGGAACAAATTTTACGGAAGTATCACTCTGAGGCTTACGGAGGACACCATGCGGGAGACAGAACTGCGCATAAGGTACTACAATCTGGTTTTTATTGGCCTACTCTTTTCAAGGATGCTCGTAAGTTTGTCTTATCTTGTGATGAATGCCAAAGAATTGGTAATATTAGTAGACGTTAGGAAATGCGTATGAATTATCCGCTTGTTATTGAACCATTTGATGTTTGGGGATTTGATTATATGGGACCTTTTACTAAATCCAATGGGTATACACATATTTTAGTTGCTATTGATTACGTTACTAAGTGGGTAGAAGCTATTCCAACTAGTAGTGCTGATCACAACATTTCTATTAAAATGCTTAAAGAAGTTATTTTCTCGAGGTTCGGAGTCCCTAGATATTTAATGACTGATGGTGGTTCACATTTTATTCATGGTGCATTCCGTAAACTGCTTGCTAAATATGACGTTAACCATAGAATTGCATCTCCCTATCACCCTCAATCTAGCGGTGAAGTTGAATCGAGCAATAGAGAAATAAAATTAATTTTGCAAAAAACCGTCAATAGATCTAGAAAGAATTGGTCTAAGAAACTTGACGATGCACTATGGGCTTATAGAACTGCTTATAAGAATCCTATGGGTATGTCTCCTTATAAAATGGTTTATGGAAAAGCATGTCATTTACCTCTTGAGTTAGAACATAAAGCATATTGGGCAATTAAAGAACTCAATTATGATTTTAAACTTGCTGGTGAAAAGAGGTTATTTGATATTAGCTCACTAGATGAATGGAGAACCCAAGCTTATGAAAATGCCAAACTATTTAAAGAAAAAGTTAAAAGATGGCATGATAAAAGAATTCAAAAACAGGAATTCAAAGTGGGTGAGTATGTTCTATTGTACAATTGTTGTTTTAGATTTTTTGCAGGAAAACTTCTCTCTAAATGGGAAGGACCGTATATCATCGAAGAAGTTTATCGCTCCGGAGCCATCAAAATAAACAACTCCGAAGGCACTAATCCGAGAGTGGTGAATGGGCAAAGAATTAAGCACTATATTTCAGGTACTCCCATTAATGTTGAAACTAATATTATTGAAACAATTACACCGGAAGAGCACATCAAAGAGTCCTTCCAGAACACTCCAGAACCCTGAAAAGGAAGAGGTATGCGACCAAAATAGGACTTCCTATATATAAATCTTTACCTCCGGACCATTCCGGAGCTCCTCGTGACCTCCGGGACTTCGAACAACATTTGGTCACCAACGCACATATCCCAATACTACTCTAGCGTCACCGAACGTTAAGCGTGCAGATCCTACGGGTTCGAGAATCATGTAGACATGATCGAGACACCTCTCCGGTCAATAACCAATAGCGGAACCTGGATGCCCATATTGGTTCCTACATATTCCACGAAGATCTTTTATCGGTTGAACCACGATGTCGAGGATTCGGTTAATCCCGTATGCAGTTCCCTTTGTCCAGCGATATGTTACTTGCCCGAGATTCGATCGTCGGTATCTCCATACCTAGTTCAATCTCGTTACCGGCAAGTCTCTTTACTCATTCCGTAATACAAGATCCCGTTATTAATTCATTAGCCACATTTCTTGCAAGCTCTTTACGATGTTGTATTACCGAGAGGGCCCAGCGATATCTCTCCGTCATACGGAGTGACAAATCCCAGTCTCGATCCATGCAACCCAACAGACACCTTCGAAGATACCTGTAGAGCACCTTTATGATCACCCAGTTACGAAGTGACGTTTGATAGCACACAAGGCATTCCTCTGGTGTCCGGGAGTGACATGATCTCATGGTCTAAGGAACAGATACTTGACATGAAGAAAGCAGTAGCAATAAACAGAACGATCATATGCTAAGCTTAACGGATGGGTCTTGTCCATCACATCATTCTCCTAATGATGTGATCCCGTTATCAAATGACAACTCATGTCTATGGTTAGGAAACCTTAACCATCTTTGATCAACGAGCTAGTCTAGTAGAGGCTCACTAGGGACACGGTATATGTTTATGTATCCACACATGTATTTAAGTTTCCGGTCAATACAATTCTAGCATGAATAATGAACCTTTATCATGAACAAAGAAATATGATAATAACCAATTTATTATTGCCTCTAGGGCATATTTCGAGCACGTTATACGTAGATGTATCTGCTGTTAGCGTAGTATGTACTTGCATGATCAAATATTAGCATGTTATTAATTATGTTAATGCCATGCTAGTGATTTATTCATGGATTAAATTAATCGAAAAATTGCCTATTTACTCAGCATTGCCGTCACTCGGCACAAGGCGGTCGAGCGGCGGCGAGTCCGACTTGTCCGCATCCACACCGGCCATCGAGAGGACGAGGGTCATGGGATGTTGCGGGGCAGCCACTGCCTTCCGCCTGCGTAGCTTAATATTCTGGAGTGAAATTTTGGGTGCGGAGGTGGGGGTTGTCGAGAGGACCCTGGCGACGCGGAGGCGGAGCTGTGCGGCGAGGTCCTGGTTCCCGGCTCCGAGCACGGCAGATAGCACCAACGGGCTATGTTGAGCGCCGCTAAGTGCTCCATGGTCGTCACCGAGATCCGACGTCGCGTGCGCCGAGCTGTGATGCACCACCCGCTGTGTGCCACGTCGCGCGCGCCGAGCTGCGCACTGCCATGGTCATCGATGTAGTCGCGCCCGGCTAGCGGGCATGTGCCCCGGCGCCCTGACGCTGGCTTTGTCCCCGGCCGGCGCGCAGTTGCCCAGGCGAGTTCGCCGCGAGTCGTTCCTCAAGGATCTCATGGAGAGGGGCTTGCTGGTGCTACCGTTCATGACGGACACGAATAGGCCGACGCTGAAATTTGTCAAGGACGATGAGGTCGGTGATGGGATCACCTACCCCTGGTAGGGACAAAGACCTGACATTTAGGGCCCACCTAAGGCCCACATCATTATTCAGAGACCCCAGGGTCACGATTACAGTCGGATACATGCCCTGGGAGATCCACTCAGACCTTGCAAGGATAACACTCAGACGTCCACCCTCCAGTCGGCCGGTCGTCATCACTCGGACAATGGAGGTGCCAGGACAGCGTGGGAACTGGAACGGTCAAGTAGTCTTCAATTACGCTTAAAGTGTTGTTATGTCTACCATTACCTGTAACTGCTGTAGTCATAGCCGTGTTAAGCACCTGTAACTGCTGTAGTTAATGTCATAATTACCCCGCGACGTGGTGGCTTAGGGGCTGCGGTGGACACCTATATAAACCGCCCTCTCCCTCCATCGCCGGGGTTAAGCACTCACCGTAATCAGACACCCCCGGAGAAAACAAGCCTTGGGGCACGAGACGTAGGGCTATTACCTCCTCCGAGGCCGCAGCACAGCATGTGGCGGCTCTTGACCCTGACGAGCCCGCCCTAGACCTCTCCGCTCAGCCCCACGAGGACTCTGTCAGCGAGTCCGAGTGTGAGAGCGTTGAGTCCACCGCCGAGGTTCTCATGGCCGGCACAGAGCTGCGCGGCCCTCCGGGTTATTCCGGTGCTCGCGACGGGCACGTGGGCACTTCGCGCGGGAACAACAACGACGATCATGGGAACGACCGTTCACCTCACCACGATCCTTACATCCCGCAGGCTCTCACTCGGGAGTAGAGTGATGAGCTCCGGCGGATAAACGAGCAAGCTCTACACACTCCCGTCACCGGGATGACTCTCGAGGCCATGGCCATGGAGTTGGCGCGGTTGGCCACTCTGGCCGAACGAGACTGCTTAGAGCGGCTGCGGAGGGAGTTGGACGACTGCGCTCGCCAACAACCTAGTTCCAGTCGGCACAAGCGCCGGCTGTTCTCGAGTCATCAACCTCGTAAGTACCAGGTGCTGAACACTCCCCTGCAGAACCTGGCGACGGCTACCAGGATCGCTGATTCCATTCAGCCCTCTGATTCTGCGGCCGGGGAAGGGATCTGGCAGATCCAAGCGCTCCTGAAGACAGCCCTGTCGCAGAATACGGTGGTGTCGCAGTCCCGCGACCGCATCCACAGTGCATCGATGCGCGCCGAGACTGTCCAGTCGGCTCATAGTCCGCTAGGTTCAGGAAGACGCCGAGCCCGCTAGGTTCAGGAAGACGCCGAGCGTCGCCCTCTTCCCGAGACCATCACGGGGAGCAGAGGCGCGACCGAGTCATTTCGCCCCGGCAATACGACGATTACGATCAGACCCGGATGCCCCCTCCACGGGATGTTCCATACGGGCGCCCGCCCTATGGTGGCACGCGTTCACCCAGGAATGATCGCAGGCCGAGTCCCTCGTACCGTCCGGGTAACCTTCGGGACCCCCAGTTCAACGCGAGCTCTGTCCTCGCTCAGAACTTGGTCGACAGAGGACGGGCCCTAAGAGAAGGCCTTGACGCCGACGTTCCGAGTGGTTCCATACCCTCCGGACCCGAGTGTTTCAGTCGTTACATTTGGGCAGCAGATATCCCACATAACTTCAAGTTAGCTGCTGGCATTGGCAAGTTCACTGGCGAGTCGAAGCCAGATATTTGGTTGGAGGACTACCGAGTGGCCATTCAGATCGGTGGCGGCAACGACAGTGTGGCTATGAAACATCTGCCACTGATGCTTGAAGGGTCCGCCAGGGCATGGCTCAACTAGTTGGCACCCGACAGTATTTACTGTTGGGATGATTTGGCCCGGGTCTTCATCAAGACTTTTGAGGGCATGTACAAGCGCCCGGGTGGATTGTCAGAGCTACAACATTGTGTCCAGAAGCAGAATGAAACTCTCCGAGAGTACATCCAGCGATGGACCACCCTTCATAACACAGTGGAAAACATCACTAAGGACCAGGCGATCTGCGCCTTCAAGGCCGGCGTCAGGTACCGTGAGTTGGCCCTGATGTTCGGCCGCACTGAGATCCCGACTCTCAGTCGGGCAATGGAAATAGCCACCCGGTACGCCAACGGCGAAGAGGAAGACCAGCTGAGAAGCGGCAAGGGCCGCGCTGGAGATGCGAATCAGTCGGACCACAACAAGAACAAGAAGCAGAAGCGCAAAGCCGAGGCGGCCAGCAATGCGGAGGCTGCAGCTTTGGCCGGCCAAAGCAAAGGCTAGGGCTCACCGAAGTAGAAGAAGTAGTGGGCCGGCAAAAAGAAAGCCGCCCCGAAAAATGACATCCTTGATCAGCCCTGTCAGATTCACACGAAGAAAGATGAAGAGGGCAACTTGATCCTGCCGAAGCATACCACTCGAGAATGCCGGCTACTCAAGAAAGAGATGCGTCAAGACCCCTCCGAGGGGAAGGATGAAGATGAGGACGACGATGGGGATAAAGGCACCTCCGGGTACCCCCATGTCGAGAAGGTTCTCATGATTTTTGCTGACGTAGAAAGCAAGAGTCGCCTCAAAGTGATAAACCAAGAGGTCAACATGGCAGTTCCGACTATAACCAAGCTCTTGGACTGGGCCCAGACCCCCGTCACCTTCGATCAGTCAGATCACCCAGCTCACATACCGACTCCCGGGTGGCAAGCGCTGGTGGTCGATCCTGCTGTCGGAGGAGTCTGATTGCGTAAAGTCCTCATGGACGGTGGCAGCGGGCTCAACATCATTTACGCCGATACTCTAGAGGCGATGGGCATTCCGATGTCCCAACTGAGTAAGAGCAACATGTAGTTCCACGGGGTTATTCCCGGGAAGAAAGCAAAGTCACTTGGGCAAATTGCCCTCGACGTCGTATTCGGCGGAGAAAAGAACTTCAGAAAGGAGAGGTTAACCTTTGAGGCGGTGGACTTCAAGAGTGCTTATCATGCCATCCTGGGTAGGCCTGCCTACGCACGGTTCATGGCCAGACCATGTTACGTGTATCTTAAGCTTAAGATGCCAGGCCCGAAAGGTGTGATCACCATCACAGGGAATAGGAAGATAGCTGAAGAGTGTTTGCAGAAAGGCTCTCAGATTGCTGACGGGCAGATGGCGTTGGCGGAGTTAGACGAGTACAAGAAGACGGTTGATTCGAGTGATTTTCTCAAGAGCAAGAAGCCGACTGTGGAATCCGCTTTCCAGTCGGCTGGCGACTGGAAGCAGGTTCACATTCACCAGGAGGACCCAAACGCTGCTCCGACCAACATATCGACGACGCTCGACAGCAAATAGGAAAGCGAGCTCATCCAGTTCCTCCATGAGAACTGGCACATCTTCGCATGGAAACCCTCTGACATGCCGGGTGTTCCCAGGGGACTGGCTAAGCATCATCTCAGAGTTGACCCGAAAGCGAAGCCTGTCAAAGAGCATCTCCGACGCTCCACTACAGGGAAACACAAGGCGATTGGCAAGGAGATCGCGCGGCTCTTGGCCGCCGAGTTCATCCATGAAATATACCACTCCGAGTGGCTCGCCAACGCCGTGTTAGTCCCCAAGAAAGATAAGTCTCTCCGAATGTGTATTGACTTCAAACACATCAATCGGGCCTGCCCGAAGGACCACTTCCCTCTTCCCCGCATAAATCAGATCGTAGACTCTACTACGGGGTGCGAGCGCTTATCGTTTCTGGATGCGTACTCAGGGTACCACCAGATCCGAATGTATGGTCCGGATGAAATAAAGACTGCATTCATCACCCCATTCGGGTGTTTCTGCTACTCCACGATGCCATTCGGGTTGAAGAATGCCGGCGCAACTTTCAAGCGCATGATTCAAAAATGCTTACAGAAACAGATCAGTCGGAATGTGGAGGCTTATATGGATGACATCGTGGTCAAGTCACAGAAGAGTTCCGACCTCCTGACTGACATCGCGGAAACCTTCGCGAACTTACGCCAGTACGGCATCAAGCTCAATCCGGCTAAGTGTACTTTCGGAGTGCCCGCCAGCAAGTTACTCGGCTTCCTTGTTTCCGAACGAGGGATTGATGCTAACCCCGAAAAGATCGGCGCGATAGTCCGAATGAAGCAGCCGCAACGTTTACACGATGTTCAGAAGCTCACGGGCTGTCTGGCAGCCCTGAGTAGATTCGTCTCACGACTCGGAGAGAAGGCCCTGCCACTCTACCGACCCATGAAGAAATCAGAAAAGTTCGAGTGGACGACAGAAGCGCAGGCCGCGTTCCAGGAACTCAAAGCCTTGCTTTCCACCCAGCCGGTGCTTGCAGCTCCGGGCAGCGTAGAGCCCTTGCTCTTGTACATCGCGGCTATAGGCCAAGTTGTTAGCACTGTGCTCACCGTGGAACGTGAAGAACAAGGCAAAGCCTACAAGGTTCGGAGGCCAGTTTACTACATCTCTGAAGTTCTGACCCCTGCCAAGCAAAGATATCCACACTACCAGAAGTTGGTGTACGGGATTTACCTGACTGCGAAGAAGGTGGCTCATTACTTCCAAGAGCACTCGGTCACGGTGATAAGCGATGCCCTCCTATCGGAGATCCTAAACAACAGAGACGCCACGGGCCGAGTGGCCAAATGGGCCATCGAACTCCTTCGTTTGGACATCATGTTTGAAGCTAAGAAAGCTATCAAGTCGCAAGCTCTGGTAGACTTCCTGGCCGAGTGGATTGAACAGGAACATCCAGCCCTGAGTGTTCCCGAACACTGGACCATGTTCTTTGATGGTTCCATGATGCTGAATGGCTCGGGGGCTGGTGTTGTCCTAGTGTCCCCCAAAGGCGACAGGCTCAGCTATGTCCTTCAGATCCACTTCACCTCCTCAAACAATGAGGCAGAGTATGAAGCCCTCCTGCACGGGTTGCGCATGGCGATCTCCCTGGGAATCCGCTGACTAATGGTCTACGGTGACTCGGATCTAGTGGTGAACCAGGTGATGAAGGAGTGGGATATTCGGAGCCCAGCCATGACAGGTTACTGCAATGCCGTCCGGAAGCTGGAAAAGAACTTTGAAGGACTGGAGCTCCACCACATCCCTCGAATCAAAAACCAGGCGGCTGATGACTTGGCCAAGATTGGTTCCACTCGGAAAGCAGTCCCGAAGAATGTGTTCCTAGAGCACTTGCACTCGCCCAGAATCAAGGAAGACCCTTTTGCGGAGGAGCCCCCACAACCAGTTGGACCATCGAATCCAACTGAAATTGACATCCCAGCGGTGTTAGATCTGGTCCAAGACGTGCTCGTCATCACTCCCAAGTGGACCAAGCCGTACCTCGCATACCTGCTTAGGCAGAAGCTCCCTGAAGACGAAGAAGAGGCCCATCAGATCGTCCGCCGGTCAAAAGCCTTTACCGTCATGGAAGATCAACTTCACAAGAAGAGCGCCACCGGCGTCACTCAGCGTTGCATCACACCGGAGGAAGGGCAGCAGATCCTGCAGGAGATTCATTCGGGAACTTGTGGTCACCATGCTTCCTCCTGGACCTTGGTCGCCAAAGCATTTCGGGCAGGTTTCTATTGGCCCAGAGCCAACGAAGCCGCTCGTGATATCGTTGACCATTGCGTTGGGTGTCAGTTTTATGCAAATCAGTTGCACAAGCCAGCGTCCGCGCTAAAGACAATTCCACTCGCATGGCCGTTCGCGGTTTGGGGACTCGACATGGTCGGTCCACTCCGGACCGGGGCCAATGTTGGGGAACGTTGCATGGGAAACAAAAATTTTCCTATGCACACACAAGATCTAGCCATGGTGATGAGCATCTACGAGAGGGAGAGTGAATCTACATACCCTTGTAGATCGCTAAGCAGAAGCGTTAAGAAACGCGGTTGATGTAGTCGAACGTCTCCGCGATCCAAATCGCAAGTCGTCCCTCGATCCGATCACAAACTAGTGCCGAACGGACGGCACCTCCGCGTTCAACACACGTACGGCTTGATGACGCCTTCACCTCCTCGATCCAGCGAGCGATGATGAAGTAGTAGATGAGTTCCGGCAGCACGACGGCATGGTGATGATGGTGAGGAACAATCTCTGCAGGGCTTCGCCAAGCACTACGGAGATTATGACGGGAGAACTAGAGGGTTAGGGTTGCCGACACACGGCTTGGGAGATCTTAATGTGTCCCGTGTGCTAGCCCTGCCCCTCTATTTATATGTTGAGCCTTGGGGTCTAAACTTGGAGTAAAAGCCTCCTCCAGGTCGGTTTTGCCCGCACAAGGTCGGTTTGGCCCGCAGGGAAAGAGTCCAACTCGAATCCCTGTAGTACCGCGCACAAGCGGTAGTACCGCTCACAAGCGGTAGTACCGCTGCTACGGTAGCGGTAGTACCGCTTGGGCGGTAGTACCGCTGCTATAGTAGCGGTAGTACTGCCTTACCAGCTTAAGGCAGTAGCAAAACTTCCTTTTGCACTTCCAAAACCTCGTGGGCTTTATCCCTTTGGCCCATATAAAGTGTTGCTGCACCCGAACACTTCGGTAAACACCCGGAACCCCTTCCGGTGAATTCCAGAACCCTTCCGGAGATCAAAACACTATTATCACATATATCAATCTTTACCTCCGGACTCTTCCGGAGACCCTCGTCATGTCCGGGATCTTATCCGGGACCCCGAACAACCTTCGGTCACCAACACAATAACTCAACTATACTAATCGTGACCAAACGTTAAGTGTGTAGACCCTGCGGGTTCGAGAACTATGTAGACATGACCGAGACACCTCTACGATCAATAACCAATAGCGGGACCTGGATGCCCATATTGGCTCCTACATATTCTACGAAGATCTTTATCGGTCGAACCTCTATGTCAAGGATTCAGTTAATCCCGTATGTTGTTCCCTTTGTTCTTCGGTATGTTACTTGCCCGAGATTCGATCGTCGGTATCTCTATACCTAGTTCAATCCCGTTACCGGCAAGTCTCTTTACTCGTTCCGTAATACAAGATCTCGTGGCTAACATTTTAGTCACATTGCTTGCAAGTTCATTGTGATGTTGTATTACCGAGTGGGCCCTGAGATACCTCTCCGTCACACGGAGTAACAAATCCCAGTCTTGATCCATGCCAACCCAACAGACATCCTCGGAGATACCTGTAGAGCACCTTTATAGTCACCCAGTTACGTTGCGACGTTTGATACACACAAGGTACTCCTCCGATGTCAGGGAGTTGTATGATCTCATGGTCATAGGAACAGATACTTGACATGCAGAAAACAATAGCAATAAACTGACACGATCATATGCTACGTTTATAGTTTGGGTCTTGTCCATCACATCATTCTCCTAATGATGTGATCCCGTTATCAAATGACATCTCATGTCTATGGCTAGGAAACCTTTAATCATCTTTGATCAACGAGCTAGTTAACTAGAGGCATACTAGGGACACGGTGTTGTCTATGTACCCACACATGTATTTGAGTTTCCAATCAATACAATTATAGCATGGATAATAAACGATTAGCATGAACAAGGAAATATAATAATAACCAATTTATTATTGCCTCTAGGGCATATTTCCAACAGCCAATGGGTTCACGCATCTGTTGGTCGCAGTGGATAAGTTCACCAAGTGGATCGAAGCGAAGCCCATAAAGAAGCTAGACTCCTCGACTGCGATCAAGTTCATCAAGGAAATAGTCTTCCGGTTTGGAGTACCCCACAGCATCATCATGGATAATGGGTAGAACTTCGACTCGGACGAATTCCGCGAGTTATGTTATTCTCAGGGCACTCGGGTCGATTACGCCTCCGTGGCTCACCCGCAGTCGAATGGACAAGCAGAGCGGACGAATGGACTGATACTCCAGGGGCTCAAGCCGCGTCTCATGCGTGACCTGAAGCATGTAGCAGGAGCCTGGGTCACCGAACTGCCGTCAGTCCTCTGGGGCTTACGGACGACCCCAAACCGGTCCACGAAGCGCACTCTGTTCTTCTTGGTGTATGGCTTGGAGGCCGTCCTGCCGAGTGATCTACTCCACAACTCCCCCCGAGTTGACCTTTACTCGGAGGCGGAGGCAGAGGAAGCGCGTCAAGATGGTCTTGACCTGCTGGAGGAAGAGTGCGAGTTGGCCCTTGTTAGGACGACTGCGTATCAGCAAGACTTACGCCGCTATCACGATAGACACGTCAGTGGACGCGCTTTCCAGGAAGGCGACCTGGTCCTCCGACTGGATCAGCAGAAGCCTCACAAGCTGGCGCCTCCGTGGCAGGGGCCCTTCGAGATATCGAAGGTGCTGAATAACGGAGCCTACCGGTTATACAACTTCACCAAGAGCGAGGAAGAGCCCCGAGCTTGGAACGCGAATCTGCTCCGCAAATTCTTTACTTAGAATAAATTTTCCCCCACTGTAATAATGTTCTGAATGAAATTAGAGGAATAAAAGTCTTACTTTTCCTGTATTTCGTCTAATTTGGATCAACGCCATGTTTTCACTCCGGTGACTAACAGCATTCGGAATCTAACAACACGCCCCCAGTGGGTGTTCAGGCTTGGCTTAGCTGCGAACCAGATTTCGCCTAAGTCAAAAAACTATCCGAGTGCGGACACGCTCCACACTCGAGGCTTAGCTGCGAACCAGCTTTCGCCTAAGTCAAAAAACTATCTGAGTGCGGACACGCTCCACACTCGGGGGCTTAGCTGCGAACCAGCTTTCGCCTAAGTTAAAAAACTATCCGAGTGCAAACATGCTCCACACTTGGGGGCTTTGCTGCGAACCAGTTTTCGCCTAAGTCAAAAAACTATCCGAGTGTGGACACGCTCCACAGTCGGGGGCTTAGTTGCGAACCAGCTTTCGCCTAAGTCAAAAAACTATCCGAGTGCGGACACACTCCACACTCGGGGGTTTTGCTGCGAACCAGTTTTTGCCTAAGTCAAAAAACTATCCGAGTGCGGACACGCTCCACACTCGGGGGCTTAGCTGCGAACCAGCTTTCGCCTAAGTCAAAAAACTATCCGAGTGCAGACACGCTCCACACTCAGGGGCTTAGCTGCGAACCAGTCTTCGCCTAAGTAAAAAAACTATCCGAGTGCAGACACGCTCCACACTCGGTGGCTTAGCTGCGAACCAAATTTCGCCTAAGTTAAAAACTATCCGAGTGCAGACAAGCTCCACACTCGGGGGGGGGGGGGCTTAGCTGCGAACCAGCCTTCGCCTAAGTTAGAAAAATAATAACACTAGCAAATGGTGTAAGCATTCAAGCGTTCGAGTAAACTCCGATCCGTTCGAGTTCTCCTAGCAAAAGCAAAGTACGCGAGCCCAAGGCTCGTTAAAGTTTAACGGTTACAGCAACCACTCGGCATTCCGAGGAAAATCAAGACTTAAATGTTTTTCACTCCACTGCGGGAGGATTGGCTGGCTCAACGAAGGTGTCCAGATCGATGCCGTCTGCGATCCGAGTCGCGGCCTCGATGAACGTCTCCATGAAGTCCTCAAACTTGAGCTTCTTCCTGTTGGCAACCTTCAATGACTTCAGCTTATCCTCGTCCACATCCTTGCAGTGGACGCGGATGAGTGCAAGAGCCACGTCAGCACCGCAGTGAGCAGCGGACTTCTTCCAGGCTTGCACGCGGCTTGGGATGTCCTTCAGCCGAGTCATCATGGACTCCACATCATTCTGAAGCTCTTCGCCGGGGACTAGTTCTTGATCGATCTTGGACAGGGCAGACCGCAGTCGAACGATATACCCCACTGCACGCTTGAGACGCTCCTCTAGTCGGAGAATGGACAAGGCAGTGCGGTCACTGAGAATCAACCTGGAGGGGTCCAAGTCTTTCTCGACTCTGTCGGTTTCCAGCTCAAAATCATGGCAGAACTCTATTGTGAAAAATGACTCGGGATCAGAGATTTAAAACTCCTGAGCAAAGCAGACAAAATTCAATCGGCGAGACGGCTTACCTTCAAGCTTCTTGCCCATGCCCTTGTTGAATTCTTGAATGTACTCCTCGAGTGCACCTTTCTTCTCAAGGAGCTTGGCGATCTGGTCATTCTGCTTCGTCTTCTCCTCTTCGAAGATGTTCGCCTAAGTGCCGTGCTTCACTTCCCACTCGGCGTTGGACTTCTTAAGCTCGGAAACCTCGTTCTTGGTAGTCTTGGCGGCAGCCTTCAGGGTCTCAATCTCCTTCTCAAGCTTGCCGACGGAAGCCAGCTTCTCTTCGGCAGCCTTGGTCTTGCTCCTAGCCTCCTTCTGCGCCAGCGCCTGCTCCTTGTCCTTGTTCTCCAAGGCCATGGTATCTAAAGAAATAGAAGTCCTTGGCCTCATTATGAGTTGTGCGTTCTCGCCACGGACATCTGTTGAAGTGAATCGACTCGGATCAAAAGAAAATACGACTTGGCGAACAATAGAGCAGTGGAACGTACCTCCCAGGGCGTTCTTCTCCTTCTCCAGACGGCCGCTCTTGTGCTTCTCCGCGTCCAAGTCCACTCGGAGTTGCAACACTTCCTTCTCCAAGGCAGCATAGTGAGAGCCCAGCTCGCAAGCCCGAAACAAAGCGAATGATCGGTTAGTCGGAATAATAAGCTACCTCCTTCAAGGAGGAACAAGCTCGATCAGTACCAGATCTTGAAGTACCCTCTTACAACTGAGTTGGCAATGAAGAAGATCGAAGACAACAATATTCTGACCTTCATAGTCGACCTCAAGGCAGACAAAGCTTGACCAGTTCGAAGCTTTCTAGTCTACCAAGCCTTCCGCTTGGCCAGCCGAGTGGGAGGTCGCACTCCGAGTGCAATCGAATAAACGAATAAGACTTTCGCCGACTGCTTCCAGTCGACGGCAGTCTCGGGGACTACACCCAGTGGGTGCACTCAGCGTGCCCCCACTGGAAAGTGACTTGGGTTGAGCTAAAAAAAAGAGCTTGTGTGTGAGTTCTATTAGACTCCCACCGATTGCCCGCAATCGGTGGCAGTCTCGGGGACTACACCCAGTGGGTGCACTCAGCGTGCCCCCATCGGAGAAAACACACTAGTGGACATAACGATAGTACCGAGTTCTAAGACTCCCGCCGACTGTCTCCAGTCAACGGGAGCCTCGGGGACTACACCCAGTGGGTGCACTCAGCGTGCCCCCACTTGAGAAAGACGAACACCCAGTGGGTGTGCCCCGCACAAACCCACTGACGGAAGTTCAGTTTCAAATCCATAACAAAAACTTCGAACAATACTTACAATGGTACTTACTCGGACGTTGGTCCTCAGAGCCTCGCTGGCATCGTACGCCTCCTTCAGTCGGCTGTTCATCACCTCCACTTGGACCAAGGCCTCCTTGCTCTCCCCCACCTGGTCCTCTGGGACCCTGTGGAGGGAGAAAACGGTGGCAAGAGTCGAGTGTTGCACGGGTGTAGGTTCAGGAGGCGGCGCTGCAAGCGTCAACGAAGAGCTGGCCTGTGCCGGAGAACTCGGACCAGCGGGCTCCCTGGCGGCCTTAACAGGAGAAACTCGAGTCTTTTGGCCGGGCGAAGCCTCCCACATCACGATGTCTATACCAGTCAGCGCCACCTTGTTGACCTCTGGGTTCGGCCTTGTCGTCCTCGTCCAGTTGGATGACTTCAGTCGGGGCTGTGAGGGCATTCGGGAGATAATGTCAAGTTATAAACCACTCGATCGGGGCGCGACTCGAACGACAACGGGGATAACCTTACCCTTGGAAGTAGCAGTGTCGGCAGCATCGCCTTCAGTCTGGCCTCGCTTCGGAACGTCTGGGTCTGGAGAAGTCGTCGAAGTCTCATTGCTACAAGATAGGAGATCACTCGGTAACTCAAACGGATGGAAATTACGCAGGAGAGAGAGTTAGTCCCAAGTGCTTACGTTGAAGCCAGTGGCACCGCTACTTTGATCTTCGGCACCGCTGCCTTCCGGGGCTTGGCAGTGATTTGCTTCGGCTGTTTGGGCTATTTCTCTGCCGAGTCGACAGCCTCCGCTCTCAGGCGCTTCGCTCCACGCGAAGACGCCGAAGCAGTCGGCCTCGAATCACTCGGCGCCCGAGTGCTCTTCGCTTTGGGACTTGGGTCGTTCCACTCCTTGGTGCGGCGCTCCCGAGGAACGTTCGCGGACGGGGAAGACTCGGCCTCCTCGCCCCTCCTCTGTGTCACTCGCATCTTCACCACTCTCTTCCTCGTCCTCGTCGCTGTCCTCTTCCTCCTCGTCGCTGTCTTCCGGGTGCTGGTGCTCCGTGTCACTCTTCACGTCCTCTGGGTCGTGGTCGATGGCCGGCACCTGCGAAAGCATCTTCTGGAAACTCTGCAAGACGACATCACTCATCAAGATGCATACACACGCGAAAGAATTGCCATACGAAACACTCGGGTGGAGTATGAACTTACATCAATAGCCTGGATTGTCGCGCGCGGAGGTGATCGCCTTGATTTTCCCTCGAGGGCCTTCGCCGACAAGACTCCGGGGTGCACCCGAGTGGGATCACTCGGCCCCTGGTACATCCACATGGGGTGCGCCCTGTCCTACAGCGGCTGGATCCGCCGACTGAGGAACGCCCCCAGCAGATCCATCCCGTCGACTCCGGCCCGCACCACTCCCACAAGAGCATCCACCAAGATGCCCACGTCCACCTTCTCCTCCTTGGCGACTGTAAGAGATGGCGGAGCAGCGACCCGCCCGGCCGAGTACGGCGGCAGCCCAATAGGGGTCCCATCACTTGGGACGTCTTTGCAGTAGAACCAGCTGTCCTGCCAGCCTTTGACAGAGTCGGGGAAGCTCATTTTGGGGAAGGCCGAGTGCCCCCGGAGCTGGATCCCCAACCCGCCGCACTGCTGCGTCACGCTAGTCTTCGCACCCCTGGGCGAGTGCTTCTTCACCGTCATCAACCGACAAGAGAAAATGTGCTTAAACAAGCCCCAATGGGGGTAACAACCGATGAAGTTTTCACACAAAGAAACAAACGCTGTCAAGTAAACCACCACATTCGGTGGAAGGTGGTTGAACTGCGCCCCGAAGAAATCCAAGAATGCACGGAAGAAGGGGTGTGGGGGCATCGAGAAAGCTCGCTCGACGTGGGTGACGAGGAGGACTCGCTCGTTGGCGTGCGGGGCGGGCTCGATCTCTCCCTCCTTGGGCAGCCTCCAGCCCTCTCAGCCGCGCCTCCGTTGACGAGGGCATGTACTAGGGATAGGGTAATAGGCCTGACCTATAAACCTTACCCTAGGACGCCACACATCTTAGACTGGGCCCCAGGGCCATATCAGCAACCAAGAGTTCCGCATACTGACATTCACTCGGAGTTCATCAAACCACTCGGGAGGCAAGACTTCACTCGACAGACTCGTTTCACTCGGAGCACCCGAAAGTCACTCGACCAGAGAAGACCAGGAGTCTCCAGGAGCGCAACGGTCGGGACACACGTTCTCCTGTATTAATTGTAATGAATGTGCCCGTTACCTGGCACCCTTAAACTCCCTCTTAACCCCTAGTAATGGTAGCGTTGATGGGAAGGCTAGGACTCGCTATATAAGCCGCCCCCCTGCTCCATTCCAAGGGTTCGCATCTTTTGTAAACCTATACACTCAAGCAATACAGCTCCAGAGCACCGAGACGTAGGGCCATTACCTCCACTGCTGAGGGGCCTGAACTTGTAAATCCGAGTGTAACACATGCGCCGTAGCTAGGCTCTGCCCTCTCATCCGTACCCCTACATACTACTGTCAGGCTTGCACCCATGACAGTTGGCGCCCACCGTGGGGCAGGCGTCTGGCGACTTCCGGCGTAGTTGCATTTTTCCGATCATCACCATGGTTTCCGGCAGCGGACTCACCCTGGGTGGCGAGATCCGTTTCGGCGTCCTCAGCTTCATCGCCAACGATTCGGCGTGGCTCCAGGAAGCCCCGCTGGATGTCGAGGCGTTGCCCGTCCGCGGTGCGGCGCACTTCTGCACGAGTTCCTTCGGCGTCCTTCTCCGGCAACCGTCGACCCCCTACCAGTCGACCTCTTCGCTCTCCACCAGCTGTCGTCGCAAGCGCTCCGGACGCTCGTGGCTTCAGCGGTGGATCAAGCACGCGGTGGCCCTTCTGGCTGCGGCCCCGCATATCGCGGCAATCGAGCCCGATGAACCTATCTTCGATCTGTTCGCCTCCGTGCACGAGCACTCGGAAAGTTTATCCGAGTGCGAGAGCAGTGATCCCGCTGCAGAGGTGCTGATGGCCGATTCCCCGCTCAGTCCGCCTGGGTACGGACGCGGCGGCACGGAGAACGGCGACCCGTCGCGCACCGATCTCGGCGGTGGCAGGGACTAGCACGACGACGAGTACGACGAGTACATCCCGCAACCTCTCACTCGGCAGCAGAGGGAGGAGCTGCAGCGCAAGACCGAGCAGGCCCTCCGGACGCCCATCATTGGGACGACCCCCGAGGCTCAGGCTTTGGAGGCCGTGCGCCAGGCCAACTTGGCTGAGTGCAATCGTCTGGAAGCGCTCCAGAAGTCACTCGACGATCGCGCCCGCCGACAGCACCAGCCCAGTTCCAGTCGGCGGCAGCGGCAGTTGTTCTCGAATGACCAGCAGTAGAATTTCCAGGTATTCCGCACTCCTGTCCAGAATCTGGCGGCGGCCACTCGGATAGCAGATTCCATTGAGCCGTCCCGATCCGAGGTGGGGGAGGGTCTTCGGTAGATCCGGGCCCTGCTCAAGGCGGCAGAGGAGCAAAATTCGGCGGTTTCCCAGTCGTGCAACAGGATACTGCAACGCAGTGAGAAAGTTGGAGAAGAAATTTGAAGGTTTGGAGCTGCATCACGTTCCCCGAGCCAAGAATCAGGAGGCAGACGATCTGGCAAAAATCGGGTCCACTCGGAAATCCATACCCAACAATGTTTGCCTCGAGCATTTACGCTCTCCGACAGTAAAAGAAGATCCCTTCACGGAAGAGCCCCCGCAAGCGGTCAGTCCATCTGATCCGACTGAAGTCGAAGTCCCGACAGTCATTGATTTGGTGATGGAGGTCCTGGCAATCACTCCCGAGTGGACAGTACCTTATATCGCATACCTGCTCAGGCAGGAACTTCCAGAAGATGAAGCTGAGGCCCGCCAGATTGTTCCCAGGTCCAAAGCCTTTGAAGTGGTCGGCGATCAGTTGTACAGAAAGAGCATCACCGGTGTGACTCAGCGCTGCATTTCTCCGGAAGAAGGTCAACTGATCCTGGAGGAGATTCACTCGGTAACTTGTGGACACCACGCGTCCTCTCGGACAATCATGGCTAAAGCTTACTGAGCCGGTTTCTTCTAGCCCCGTGCCAATGAAGCTGCGCAGGAGATAGTCCAACACTGTGCCGGGTGCCAATTCTATGCAAACTTGTCCTACAAGCCCGCGTCTGCTCTGAAGACAATTCCACTCATCTGGCCATTTGCAGTCTGGGGACTCGACATGGTAGGGCCCCTCCGGAAAGGGGCGAGTGGATTTACTCACTTGCTGGTTGCAGTCGACAAGTTCACTAAGTGGATCGAAGCCAAACCCATCAAGAAGCTAGATTCGCGTACAGCGATCAAGTTCATGAAGGAGATAGTCTTCAGATACGGCGTGCCCCATAGCATCATCACTGACAACGGTTCAAACTTCGACTCGGAAGAGTTCAGGGCTTTCTGTGCCGCGCAAGGCACCCGAGTCGACTATACATCTGTGGCACACCCGCAGTTGAATGGACAAGCTGAGAGAGCAAACGGACTGATTCTGCAGGGGTTAAAGCCACGACTCATGCGCGATTTGGAGCATGCAGCTAGAGCTTGGGTCACTGAGTTGTCGTCAGTTCTTTGGGGCTTGAGGATGACCCCCAATCAGTCTACCAATCGCACCCCCTTCTTCATGGTGTACGGAGCTGAAGCCGTCCTGCCGAGTGACCTGCTCCATAATTCACCCCGAGTGGATCTGTACTCTGAAGCAGAAGCAGAGCAAGCACAGCAAGATGGCATTGATCTCTTGGAGGAGGAAAGGGAAATGGCTCTGATCCGTTCGGCCATTTATCAGCAAGATCTGAGACGTTTTCACAGTAGACACGTATGAAGTCGGACCTTTCAGGAAGGAGATCTTGTGGTCCGAGTGGATCAGCAGCGACCTCACAAGCTTGCTCCCGTGTGGGAAGGCCCTTTTATCGTGTCAAAGGTTCTGCACAACAGAGCATACCGCCTGTACAACCTTCAGAAACAAGCAGACGAGCCCCGTGCTTGGAATGCAGATTTGCTGCGACGATTCTATACTTGATCGCGAGATGTAATAAAAGTACCCGAGTGATATTTGATGAATAAAAGCATGACTTTCCCAGTTCCACATTGAGTTCACTCGCACGCATTTTCTAGCTTACAACCCCCAGTGGGTGTACGCTTTTCGACTTAGCTGCAAACCAGCTTTTTCCTAAGTCAAAAATTACTCCGAGTGAAGAGCAACCCTCTCACTCGGGGGCTTGGCTGCGGACCAGCTTCCGCCCAAGTGAAAAATTACTCCGAGTGAAGAGCAACCCTCTCACTCGGGGGCTTGGCTGCGGACCAGCTTTCGCCCAAGTCTAAAACGCTACTCCGAGTGAAGAGCAACCCTCTCACTCGGGGGCTTGGCTGCGGACCAGCTTCCGCCCAAGTTAAAAACTACTCTGAGTGACGACCAATCCTCTCACTCGGGGGCTTGGCTGTGAACCAGCTTTCGCCCAAGTCTGAAACGCTACCCCGAGTGAAGAGCAACCCTCCCACTCGGGGGCTTGGCTGCGGACCAGCTTCCGCCCAAGTTAAAAGCTACTCCACGTGACGAGCAACCCTCTCACTCGGAGGCTTGGATGCGGACCAGCTTCCGCCCAAGTTAAAAGCTATTCCGAGTGACGAGCAACCCTCTCACTCGGGAACTTGGCTGCGAACCAGCTTTCGCCCAAGTTAAACGCTACTCCGAGTGAAGAGCAACCCTCTCACTCGGGGGCTTGGCTGCGAACCAGCTTTCACCCAAGTTAAACGCTACTCCGAGAGAAGAGCAACCCTCTCACTCAGGGGCTTGGTTGCGAACCAGATTTCGCCCAAGTCTAAAACGCTACTCCGAGTGAAGAGCAACCCTCTCACTCAGAGGCTTGGCTGCGGACCAGCTTTCGCCCAAGTTAAAAGCTACTCCGAGTGAAGAGCAACCCTCTCACTCGGGGGGCTCGGCTGCGAACCAGCTTTCGCCCAAGTCTAAAACGCTACTCCGAGTGAAGAGCAACCCTCTCACTCGGGAGCTTGGCTACGGACCAGCTTCTGCCCAAGTTAAAAACTACTCCGAGTGACAAGCAACGCTCTCACTCGGGGGCTTGGCAGCGAACCAGCTTTCGCCCAAGTCTAAAAACTATTCCGAGTGAAGAGCAATCCTCTCACTCGGGGGCTTGGCTGCGGACCAGCCTCCGCCCAAGTTAAAAACTACTCCGAGTGAAGAGCATCCCTCTCACTCGGAGGCTTAGCTGCGAACCAGTCTTCGCCTAAGTCAAAACCCAGTTCAAAGATGCGAAAAACTCGAAGGAAAGCATTCGATTAACTCCAGAAGTTCAAAAGCGAATACAAGTACGCGGGCCCAAAGCCCGAAAGAGTTTAACGATTACAATTCCACTCGGCATACCAAGGTTAATGGATGAGACTTAAAGTTTTTTCACGCCCCTGTAGGGCTGGCTGGCTCGACAAAGGCATCCATGTCGATTCCGTCCGCAATCCGAGTGGCCGCTTCGATGAATGTCTCCATGAAGTCCTCAAACAGGAGTTTCTTCTTGTTCACAACTTGGAGAGCCTTCAGTCTCTCCTCCTTGGCCTCCTTGCAATGCACTCGGACCAGGGAGAGCGCCACGTCGGCCCCGCAGCGAGCAGCCGACTTCTTCCACGCTTGCACTCGGCTGGGAATGTCGTTGAGGCGAGTCATCATGGCCTCCAGGTCGGGGTCGAGGGTATCTTCTGGCCACAGCTCCTTATCGATTCTGCTGAGTGCACCCCGCAGGCGAATGATGTAGCCTTGGACGTCTTCGATGCGGGTTTCCACCCGAAGGATGCCCATAGCAGCCCTATCACCGACGAGTGAAACGGAAGGATCCAGATCCCTCTCGATTCTGTCAGTTTCCAGATCGAAGTCTCGGCAGTACTCTGCGAAGAAGAAAAGAGGAGAGTTGAACATCAGCATGCAAGAAGTTCACTCGGAGAAAAGTTGAAATACACTCGGTCGATATAAGTCACCTGCAAGCTTGGTGTACATCTCCTCCATGAACTCCTCTATATACTTCTCCAGGGCGTTCTTCTTCTCGATCAACTGGGCGACCCTCTCATTCAGAGTCTCCTTCTCTTTCTCGAAGGCTTCCGCCTGGACCTTGAGCTTGCTCTCCCACTCGGTTTGCTGCTTCTTGAGCTCCAGTACCTCTTCCTTCAGCGATGCGTTCTCTGCTTCGAGCTTCCCGAGTGAGGCCAGCTTCTCTTTGGCGGCCTTAGTCTTCTCCTTCGCGATTTTCTGCGCTCCAGCCAGTTCGTTGTCCTTGTTCTCGAGTGCCTGTTTCATGGTATCTAAAGAGATAGAAGTTCTGAGCCGCACTTGGAGTCGGTGGTTTTCACTACGCACATCTGTTCGAGTGAAGTCACTCGCTTCAAAGAACGGAGAGAGGTAAAAGTGGAATGCTCAGTAACTGAAGCGTACCTCCCATGGTCCTGAGCTCCGCTTGAGCGCGCGCCGTGTTCCTCTTCTCCACCTCCAGATCTACTCGGAGCTGAGCCGTCTCCTTCTCCAGTGCCACATACTGAGTCCCAAGATCGCAAGTTTTCTGAAATACAAGAGAGATCAGAACAGTTAATGTCAAGAAATATTTCGAGTGCCCAAAGACCAGTACTCCTAGAAGGAGCAAGCTTGACCAGTATCAAATCCTAAGTTCTAAGACTTCCGCTGACTGCCCGCAGTCGACGGTAGTCTCGAGGACTACACCCAGTGGGTGCACTCAGCGTGCCCCCACTGGAATGGTATCCACTCGGAACGGTCCGCCCGATCCGAGTGACGGCCAAACACAAAAAAAAAACAAGACGAAAAAAGTTCCGGGTGCCCAGAGATCGACGCTTCTGAAAGGAACAAGCTTGACCAGTATCAGATCCTAAGTTCTAAGACTTCCGCCGACTGCCCGCAGTCGACGGTAGTCTCGGGGACTACACCCAGTGGGTGCACTCAGCGTGCCCCCACTGGAATGGTATCCACTCGGAACGGTCCGACCGATCCGAGTGATGGCCAGACAGCAAAAAAAAAACAGCAACAACAGAGCAAAGTCTAAGTTCTAAGACTCCCGCCGACCGCCCGCGGTCAACGGCAGTCTCGGGGACTACACCCAGTGGGTGCACTCAGCGTGCCCCCACTGGAATGGTATCCACTCGGAACGGTCCGCCCGATCCAAGTGACGGCCAAACACAAAAAAAACACCAAGTGGGTGTACCAGATATTCTCCAACTGGAATTGCTACTGAAGAAAAAGACTTGGAGATCAACTTACAAGGGCACTTACTCGAACGTTCTCCTGGAGAGCGGCACTGGCATCATAAGCCAACTTCCCAGCCGAGCACATCTCCCTGAGCCGTTGGGTCATCAGTTCCGCCTGGATCATCGCCTCCTTGCTGGCCCCGGTTTGGTCCTCCGGCATCTTGTACAGACTGAAGATGTTGACGGGAACAGTCGGAATCGAAGCCAGGACAGTCGACGGAGCCGCGGCAGGACTAGCCCCAGCCTGAGAACCTTGCTCCAGCGGCACGGTCAAGGCGGGTGCAGGTGGAGCTCGAGGCACTTCGTTCGGCGGCGTCTTTCGTGTGGTGGCTTGAGGAGCAGTCGGAACTGAGGTCTCCTTCTCAGTGTCCCTCCGCGGCGGCTCTTCGTCATCATCTCCAACATGGATGACCTCTGCAAGCATTACGTTCACTCGAAACAATCAGTCGCAGTACTCGATTCAATCGGATGCAGACATTTAAGTCGAACGATAGGTCAAAGCAAAAATGAAGTCATTGTTACCTTTTCGAGAAGTAGCCGCGTCTCCCGATTCGGCCTCGGCGCGGTCCCCGTCAGTCTGCATGGGATACGTCGTCGAGGTTGTAGCACTGGTTCATAAGATGCACTCGGTCAGAAGAATCAAGAAAGTTGACAAAGACAGAAAAGAAAAGCTGAGAAGGATACTCACGTTGAGGCGACAGGCACAGCGACCTTGATCCGGGGCAGAGCCTTCCGAGGCTTGGGGGAAGTGACCTTGGGCTGCTTGGCAGCCTTCTCAGTCGGCGCAGGCGATGGCGTCCGAGTGCGCTTCGGGGCCTTGACACTCGGAGCCGCCTCCTTCTCCGGGTCAACACTCGGATCTTGAGCTCGCTTGGAGCCATGCTCAAAGCGCAACTCCGGAGACAGAGAAGACTCGACGTCGTCGCTCCCTTCCGAGTCCTCGCTTTCCTCCTCGCTGTCCTTCGCGTAGCTGCCCCCAACGCTGCCATGTTCGCTCTCCGCACCTCCGACAGGTTGTTCTCCATTCGGCACAGGCGATAACTGATGGAAATATGCCCTAGAGGCAATAATAAAGTTGTTATTATTTTATATTTCCTTGTTCATGATAAAGGTTTATTATTCATGCTAGAATTGTATTGACCGGAAACTTAAATACATGTGTGAATACATAAACAAATACCGTGTCCCTAGTGAGCCTCTACTAGACTAGCTCGTTGATCAAAGATGGTTAAGGTTTCCTAACCATAGACATGAGTTGTCATTTGATAATGGGATCACATCATTAGGAGAATGATGTGATGGACAAGACCCATCCGTTAGCTTAGCATATGATCATTCTGTTTATTGCTACTGCTTTCTTGAATGTCAAATACATGTTCCTCAGACCATGAGATCATGCAACTCCCGGATATCGGAGGAATACCTTGTGTGCTATCAAACGTCACAACGTAACTGGGTGATCATAAAGATGCTCTACAGGTATCTCCGAAGGTGTCCGTTGAGTTGGCATGGATCGAGACTGGGATTTGTCACTCCGTGTTTCGGAGAGGTATCTCTGGGCCCTCTCGGTAATGCACATCATAAGAAGCTTGCAAGCAAAGTGACTAAGGAGTTAGTTACAGGATGATGTATTATGGAACGAGTAAAGAGACTTGCCGGTAAAGAGATTGAACTAGGTATGGAGATACCGACGATCGAATCTCGGGCAAGTAACATACCGATGGACAAAGGGAATTACGTATGCTGTCATTGCGGTTCGACCGATAAGATCTTCATGGAATATGTAGGAACATATATGAGCATCCAGGTTCCGCTATTGGTTATTGACCGGAGAGGCGTCTCAGTCATGTCTACATCATTCCCGAACCCGTAGGGTCCGCACGCTTAACGTTCGTTGACGATATAGTGTTATATGAGTTATGTGAATTGGTAACCGAATATTGTTCGGAGTCCCGGATGAGATCCCGGACGTCACGAGGAGTCTCGGAATGGTCGAGAGGTAAAGATTTATATATGGGAAGTCATATTTTGGGTTCCGGAAAAAGGTGCAGTTTTTTCGGTATTGTACCGGGAAGCTTCCAGAAGGTTCCGGAGGATTCCGGAGGGGTCCGGAAGTCCACAAGTGGGTCCACCACATCCCAAGGGCTGGCATGGGCTAAGGGGAGGCGCCCTGGCCTTATTGGGCCAGGCGCACCAAGTCCTCAAAAGCCCACGCAGCTAGGGAAGGAAAAAAGGAGAGTCCTAGTAGTAATAGGATTGGACTTTGGAGTCCAAGTCCACGTGTGTACTATTCACGTGGTACTGTTCACGTGGTACTGTTCACATGGCACTATTCCTTATACTCCAAGCCCCTACACATATATAAATAGAGGAGACGGGGCGCCCCAAACAAGCCACAACATTGTCTTAGCCGTGTGCGGCGCCCCCCTCCACAGTTCCGTCCCTCGGTCATATTTTCGCAGTGCTTGGGCGAAGCCCTGCGGAGATAGCATCACCATCACCGTCACCACGCCGTCGTGTTGCCGGAACTCATCCACTACCTCGCTGTCTTGCTGGATCAAGAAGTCGAGGACGTCACCGAGCTGAACGTGTGCTGAACGCAGAGGTGCCGTACGTTCGGTGCTCGGTCGGTTGGATCGTGAAGTTGTTCGACGACATCAACCGCGTTGTTCTAACGCTTCCGCTTACGGTCTACGAGGGTACGTAGACACACTCCCCCTCTCGTAGCTATGCATCTCCATGGATAGATCTTGCGTGTGCGTAGAATTTTTTTTGTTTTCCATGCAACGTTCCCCAACAATAACATCTTCTGGAATTCCTGCAAGACACAAAGATCAGAGATAGTCGGTTCATTCAGATTACTCAGTTCACTCAGAAAATTTGCGCATAAGTGATTCACTCGGAAATGCGTGTCATACCTCCAATGGCAGGTTATTGGCGTCGTAGGGCGGGATCCGTCTCGACCCTCGCGGATTGTCGCGCGCGCCAGTGACGCACTTGATCCACTGTTCCACCGTTTTCTCCTTGACATCTTCTGGATGCACCCGGGTCAAGTCGTTGGCCCTAGTGTAGCGCCACATGGGGTGAGTCCGCTCCTGCAGCGGCTGGATCCTCCGACTGAGGAAGACCTCCAGAAGGTCCAAACCAGTCAACCACCCTGAATCAGGCTAACCACGGCGGTCATCAAGATCCCTACATCCGTCTTCTCCTTTTTGTCAACCGTCAGCGAGGGAGGAGACTGAACTCTCTCAGTCTTGTAAGGAGGAAGGCCAGTCGACGAGCCCGAGCATGGCAGGTCGTTGCAGTAGAACCAGGTCGACTGCCAGCCCCTCACCGAGTCGGGAAAAGACATTGATGGGAAGGCGCTCTTACCCCTCATCTGAATACCCAAGCCGCCGCACATCTGAATCACGTGCGTCCTCTCTCCATCAGGGTCAACCTTCTTAACCGACTAGGATCGACACGTGAAAATATGTTTGAACAAGCCCCAGTGCGGCGGGCAACCCAGAAAGTTTTCGCACAAAGAAACGAATGCAGCAAGATACATGATGGCATTTGGAGGCAAGTGATGGAGTTGAGCACCGAAGAAATTCAGAAACCCGCGGAAAAAGGGGTGGGGTGGCATGGAGAAACCTCGCTCCACATGTGTGGTGAGGAGCACTCGCTCCCCGGGGCGCGGCGCGGGCTCGGTCTCTCCTTCTTCCGGCAACCTCCACGTCCCGTCGCGGATCAGCCCGTCCACGACGAGCCCGCTGACGTCGTCGACCGTGGTGGTCGGCGGAATCCAGTCGCCCTGGATCCACCCGGGCAGGAGCACAGCTCGGGAGCTCGATGCCTTCCTCCCCTTCGCCGCCTTCTTCGCTTTCTCGAGCTTCGCCGTCTTGTCCTTCACCATCACCGCCGAGTTCTCCAACGACCGAAGGGGATTCACGCAGAGTGGATCTCGAGAGAGAAGAGCAAGCGGGCTGGGAGGATAAGGGAAAAGGGGATCTGTCCTCTCTCCCTCCCCAACGCGACGGCTTCTTATGGTGTCGTCTGTTCCGCTCTCCAATCCTCTCCCGCATATCTCGGGCCCGCAGATTTCCTCGAATCTCGCTGGCGGAGTTGCAGCTGTACGTGGCGAAAAGTGGGGCGAAAATCGAGGCGTCACGCCCCACTTTCCCCTCTCACCGTGCCGCAACCGCTCACGCGCGCTCGTCGCCGATTTCAAATCCCGCAAGATCCGGATTCCAGTGATCCGATGACTCGCCTTTGAAAACATTCCATAAACGCGCGGATCCGCTCTGCCACTAGCATGAAGATTACTCATTTCACTCGGATGAGAAGTACGCTCTCGGATGGAAACTATCCATTCAGATGGAGACTACTCGTTTCACTCGGGCGTCATACGGTCCAGAATCCGTCAAGGTGCCGCTCGAAGACAAGGGCGTCTAAACGACCAGTAAGAGTTCTTGAGCGCCTCTGTAGCGCCCAACTCGCCTGGGAATTCGCCTTGACTCGACCCGCCTAACCTCGACCGATTCGGGGGCTAATGACGAGGGCATGTACTAGGGATAGGGTAATAGGCCTGACCTATAGACCTTACCCTAGGACGCCACACGTCTTAGACTGGGCCCCAGGGCCATATCAGCAACCAAGAGTTCCGCAGACTGACATTCACTCGGAGTTCATCAAACCACTCGGGAGGCAAGAGTTCACTCGACAGACTCGTTTCACTCGGAGCACCCGAAAGTCACTCGACCAGAGAAGACCAGGAGTCTCCAGGAGCGCAACGGTCGGGACACACGTTCTCCTATATTAATTGTAATGAATGTGCCCGTTACCTGGCACCCTTAAACTCCCTCTTAACCCCTAGTAATGGCAGCGTTGATGGGAAGGCTAGGACTCGCTATATAAGCCGCCCCCTGCTCCATTCCAAGGGTTCACATCTATTGTAAACCTATACACTCAAGCAATACAGCTCCAGAGCACCGAGACGTAGGGCCATTACCTCCACTGCTGAGGGGCCTGAACTCGTAAATCCAAGTGTAACACCTGCGCCGTAGCTAGGCTCTGCCCTCTCATCCGTACCCCTACATACTACTGTCAGGCTTGCACCCACGACATCCGTCACTCGCGAAGGGACCCAGTCTTCCTGGGTACGGCCGGCTGCCGCGCCGCCGCACGAGGACGCACCCTTCCCGGCCTTCTTCGCCCTCTCCAGCCTGGCTATCGTCTCCTTCACCATGGCCGCGAGTGCTCGAGAGCTCGGAGTGGAGAAGCGAGAGGGAGAAGAGAGCAGAGGATGGGGGGAAGGGGATCTACGATTCACCCTAGCCCGCATCGGCTTTATACCACTGGTAAAAATTCATCATGCGTGATCTCAGCCGCGAATCCCTGGATCGGACGGCGCCCGCAGATAAGACGGGACACGTGTCGGCAGTTAGGGCAAAAATCGAGGCGCCACGCCCCACTTTCCCCACTAGCCGCCGCATAACAGCTTCTGCGTGTGCACGCCCGATTTCGAATCTCGGAAATCCCGCAGCGAATCGGCATGATAGATTGCGCCCGCATCGTTTCCTAAAAAACATCCGTCGGTCCGACCGACCACCTTCCGCAGGCCCCCGTGCACCCGGACACGCTAAACACCCGACTGGAGCCCGCTCCAGGATCGCGAAAGGACGAGCTCGACGCTCCCCCGCGGATTGACTTGGCCCTTCCACTAGGCTCCAAGGCGCGTGTCTCGTAAATTCAGACTCGGAGCTGGCCCGCGCTGGTGTTCCCCAGGGATATGGAGTGGCATCTCTCCGGAGAGTCAGCCCACGCGTTGGTGTCGCCACTCGAGTTTCATGGCATGCCTCACTCGGGCCTCAAGTCCATCTCTCCCGAGAGACATGCGAATGCCACCGAATTTTGCCTAGCAATCACCACTACCTGATCACTCAGGAAACCTCAAGTCCAGAATCCGCTGCGGCTTCTCCTAAGGACAATCAGGGGAGAGCGGACACCGAGTGCCCCCGGAACACTCGGATTTCTCCGAAAGCTCGCACAATTCATCCTGTGAAGCCTCAACCGATTCGGGGGCTAATGATGGGATCACCTGCCCCTGGTAGGGACAAAGACCTGACATTTAGGGCCCACCTAAGGCCCACATCATTATTCAGAGACCCCAGGGCCACGATTACAGTCGGATACATACCCTGGGAGATCCACTCGGACCTTGCAAGGATAACACTCGGACGTCCACCCTCCAGTCGGCCGGTCGTCATCACTCGGACAATGGAGGTGCCAGGATAGCGTGGGAACTGCAACGGTCAAGTAGTCTTCAATTAGGCTTAAAGTGTTGTTATGTCTACCGTTACCTGTAACTGCTGTAGTCATAGCCGTGTTAAGCACCTGTAACTGTTGTAGTTAATGTCATAATTACCCCGCGACATGGTGGCTAAGGGGCTGCGGTGGACACCTATATAAACCGCCCTCTCCCTCCGTCGCTGGGGTTAAGCACTCACTGTAATCAGACACCCCCAGAGAAAACAAGCCTCAGGGCACGAGACGTAGGGCTATTACCTCCGTCGAGAGGGGCCTGAACTCGCTAAATCCAAGTGTTACACCTGCGCTGTAGCTAGGCTCTGCTCCTCTTACGTACCCCCCGTACTCACTGTCAGACTAGTAACCACGACAGTCGGCAAGAAGAGCACGAGGCTCTGGCAGCTCACGTTGGTGTACGCCACCGAACGGGCAAAGTACAAGGCTACAAGCCACTCAAGCCGATGAGGTCACGCCTTCCTGACTGCACGAGTCCTGCTCGTTGTAATGCCATAGAGAAAAGGTTGAAGAGAGATAGAAGACTACTTATAGGTGGTCCCTCTATCAACTTAACGGTCCAGACAAAACGGGGTTCATATTTTTGGCCACGTCATCCCTTGCACGTGGGACCAATCTGTCAGTTTTGACGTCAACAAGTACTAATCGGCCAATCAGCGTTTCTGAAAACTGTCAACACAATGGTGGTGATTTTTTGAAAGAAAGAAAAAACAAAAGGTAGTGGTTTTCTGAATTAGGTCCCCAATTATGGTGGTTCTTTGCAATTTACTCGGCAGACACATGCCTAGTTAACACGATATTGGTCATTTCGCATACTTCTGGCTAACTCAAAGGAATCTACGGATGATGTCGTTGACCTGATACACATGGCATCGGCACCATCATGGAGCTACTTCGGATCTCCAGGTCGGTGGGTAGGCTCCACAACAACTTCTATATGCTCGGCCACCTAGGTTTGCTGCTCCGATAAGCACGTCGACACCATCCACTCCAAGATGGCTTGTCACATCATCCACTTCCCTATGCAGTATCTCGTCCTTCCCTCTCCATCCAGAAGGTTTCTTCAGCGAATCTTCTCCCGCTCATCAACAAGTTACAGAAGAAGCTCTCCACTTGGCGGGCTTCCATGCTATCCTTGGAGATAGAAGTGCGCTCATTCGGGACGTCCTTTGGGCCATGCCCATTCACCTCCGCGTTGCCATCACCCTAATTGCATACTACATGGACCATGGTTCATGTTCGCATGACTGTTAAGGGGGAAGCCCCCCGCGCCTTGTCTCCGCCACTAACGGGATGAAATTTTGCAGCCCTTTCGCCCCTGCTATTTGGTGTCAGGCTAACAAGTGTCAATTTCCAAATGCAACTCAACAGTTACAAGCATCATGCATTCTTTCTTTCCAGATGAAGTCTTGATGTATGCATATTCTGAACACTACTTAGGTAGTGTTATGCATGACACAAACGCAAACTTTTTTAGAATAACAAGTTTCTTGCTTGTCATGCAATTGTGAGATGTTATCCTAAAGGGCGTGGCGAATTAAAGCCAACTAGGTGAGGTCAGGAATGAAAGTGGCATGTTATCCCTTAAATCACTAAGCTCCATGGGGTAAAATCGCCCAGGAGCGCTCCACGCCATCGATTTGGTCGTCTGTCCCGATTTTGACCGAGTCACATGCGGGCTGGGCTGGCGGCGAGTGGGCCCTTCTGGTCAGTGTTTGGGAGTGTGGGCCTGGGCTGTCGGTGAGGGGAGGGAGGTCTTGGTGCGGGCGAACCCTATTTGGCGCTACAGGCGCCGGTTTTTTCTGTTTTCTGCAAACCGGCGCCTGCAGGCGCGTTACGTGGGCCGGCCCATTTATCCGTCCGTTCCCAACTTGTTCCCGTGCGGCCGTGCCCTTCCCCCGACACCTTCCCGTGCGTTTCTCCCCTTTTTCTCTGCCGTAGACAGAGTCGGGCGCTTCATCTGTTCTTCCTCCCCCACCACTTCCTGCTCGATCCCAAGGCATCGAACCCTAAGCAGGCGAATCGGAAGCGACGAATCATAATCCGACTACTCGCGGATCGGCGATTTGTTTCCCGTGTCCTCATTCGTCTTCGATTCGCCCCGCGATGGCTTCGACTGGTTCGTCCCCCCTTCGAACCCTAATTTTTCTGGTGCTCGTTGATGTATTTGATCTGGTTATGTGTGGATCTTTGCCGCGTGTAGTAATGGATGCCGTTTCTGGTACGTAGGGTTACTGGTTAAAAATTGCGCCCCCTTTTATTAGGGTTTTTTGTGCTGCTGCTATGGGAACCGATCTGCTCCCATCGATCTGGTCCGGTGTAGTTTCTATTTTGTTCTCTGATTTTGTTTTCTGATGCGTGTGAATCCATCTCCTCTCTAGTGTTTTCTGATGCGTGTGAATCCATCTCCTCGCTAGGGTTTTGGGTCAGTTTCCCCTGATATGCTTGTTTAGTTTTGATTTTTAATGGGTTGAGTCTGACTGCAGGTTAGTTTTATTTTGGTTTTGTTTAGGAATTAACTGTGGTATGGTTAGGTATTGTTTTTAACTGATCCAGTTGCAAACAGGTTAGACTCATAGCTCAAAGCCGGTGGGTGAGATTGGTTGACTGTTGGCATCTTATTTCCGTTGTGCAGCAGCGGCTGCTATCGGCTCGTCGGTCGTGTCTCCGCAATAGCACCGATATTCGAAACTCCCCTTAGTTTATTTAGGGTTTGTTGTCAATTTTTCCCTTAGTGTGCTAGGGTTCTGAGAATTTTTTCTGGTATATGAAAGCTTCATAGTTAGTGTTTTTTTGTTAGTAGTTGTTGTAAGAAGATGCTCAGTTTATTCAACTTAAATTTGACTTTGCAGCAGAAGAAGGTATCGGAATTGGGCAAGTCGAAGAATCAGAAGGCGACGAACCAATTGAATATCCCTCACGAGGTCTTCGAAATGACCAAGGTGGTATGTTCATTTTCTTTCACTTGTAGCTTTTAAATTCGTTACATTTATGATGTAGAGCAATTTGGTGGAAATACCGAAATATCTGTTACTTTGTTATTACCAGAGGTCACTTTTTAGCTTATAAGTGGAATTCCTGTAGGGGTCACTTTTTAGCTTATAAGTGGAATTCCTGTAGGAAATATTCCTCCTGTCTTTGTTTGATTTTAGATGCAGAGCAAATCATGGCATTATGTTTTTCAATCGGGAAGCCTGTTCCTTAATTTATTTGTAGAGTGAAACTTTTGTGTCATTTCAAGTCAGGTGTAGAGATAATCATGGGTCTTTTGGTAGTACCCCTACTTGATCGGCTATTCATTGCTGGAGTTCACAGTTTTGTCCCATGGTTGTTGTGACGAGGTTTTTTTTTCTGCCCCTATGATGACACTTCGTCAGTTTTTTGACAAGTGAGATCATGCGATTCATGGGTTGTGCATTTTTATTTATTTGTTTGTGTGTTTGTTCACCCTCTTATTTTTGTTTGTTGTACATGTCTTTTTCTGCAGCAAATGTTTTTCCAAGGAAGTTATGCAATCCTACATATATTACCAGATTATCAACCATGCGTTTCAACAAAACTGTGAAGAAGTTTAGTGATATTCAATTAGGTCATATCAGAAAGTACAAAATGGAAGCCCTGCTTCATATGCCGTATCATCTCAACATCCCAATGAATATGCTTGAGTGGTTAGATCAGCATATTTTTGTTAGTACAGAGCCGTATTTCAAGCACAAGAACAAAGTCATCAAAATCACTAAAGACATGGTGGACAAAATTTTCGATTTCCCTGGTGGCACTGTGCCTTTTGTTTTCAGTAGTGATGATCCCCAAGTGAAAGCAGAGGTCGCACAGTTAAGGAGCAAGTATCTTGATCATCTGAGCAGGATGCCAATCAACAAGATTGAGGAAGTGATGCTTAGTGACGAAAGTGAACATGGTTTTATGAGGAGCTTTACTTTTTATTTCATATCATCTATCTTGTGCCCTGCGTCATACTGCTTTGGTAACACCAAGTTCCTATACTCTCTAAGAGATTTTTCTGCGATCCCTTCACTTGACTTTGGGCAATTGGCACTGGATTTTATGCGCGAGGAATCAGAGCGTCACTTTGAAATGATCATGAACAGACCAAGTGTCGAGGAAATGATCAAACCTTCTCATATTGGGCGATGTCTTCCTATGTGGGCAGTAAGTTTTTTCCATTTTTTGGCTAACAGATCTTTTTATATTCAGTTTCAGTCTTCTTTCTCTCATTTTTTTTATTGTCTGACCTTATATTTTTGAATGACAGATCATTTATCTGGATTTTGTTGATTTTGATGTGATCGAGAATCATCAGTCAACAGTGGATTATTCTCTTCCTCGGATATCTCACATTAAGAATGATGATTTCCAGTATCTCGCCTTGGTTGATAGGAATTATGAGTCTAGGAAAGCGTTTGGAGTTTTACCAGTAAGTATCCTATACTCTATTTACATTTGTTGTCTTATATTTTTAGTTCCAGGACCTTTTTTCAATGTTTTTTTATTCTCTTCTTTTTATGATTTTAAAACTTAATTTTAAAATGTTTGTTCAATTTCGTTTGTAGCTACGAGACATATCTCAAACACCATATGCCACTGTAGTGCCTGTTAACAACGCCTCTGATGCTCCAATTATGTTTCCTCCAGTTCCTCAAGTAGAGGTATTTTTTTATTCATTCATTATGTGTAGAATCATTCCTTTTTATCTGTTTTTCTTATTGATCATATTTTCAAATGTAGGTCAGCAATGACACCATTGTTCCTGAAGCTTTGAATGAGAGCAAGCCAATCAATTCAAACAGTACATCAATCAATTTAGAAGGTTTGAATTGTATTCCAAAAGATGAGGCAGATGTTAAAGTTAAGCCGGAGCCACATTTGAAATCAGAGGTACTTTTTCCTTTTTGTGCCTTATTCAGAGCCACATTCCACTGTAGTCTGCCTATGTGTTTTATTGAAAGAAAGTATCCTCTTTTACTAAATAGTTTTATAAACCAGATCCCTATTGAAGAAGTTGTTAAGCAAGAACCAATCGCACCAAAAGTTGAGAATATTGGGGAAACTGAGGTATCCACTCCATTTTCCTGCTATATTTTTCTGCTGTCTTTTTTATTTCTTTTGGTTTAACTTAATTTATTTTTGTTATTCGTACAGTAACATCAATCTAATTATTTTTTACCTGGTTTTTCCCTCTGTCCAGAATAATTTTTGCCTGAATTCTGCGTGCGAAACCCCAATTATTTCTGTTCGTGGTACAATTCTGAATACCAAATCTGTTGAGCAAGCAACTACTTCACACCCTAAGGTTTTGCTTGAACTTTTTTCTGCATTTTTTTCTGATAACTAATTTTGATCGAACTTACAAGAACATCTCAACTTCCTTTGCCAGCAGGATGAATTGAACCCTTCAACCCAATCAGGAATTAATGCAAAAATGAGTTTTATATTGATTAGTTCTACTTCTTCAAAGGATCGAGTAAAGCGCTTCCAAGGCACTCCAATCATTATTGAAGTTGATTCTCCTATCACTCCTCCTGCTGCTGCTAGTGAAGACACACGAATTTCTGACCCTGATGCAAGTGTAGGAATTCAAATGCCCTTGCACTCAACTGTTCAACAAGGTTAGAGTTCATGCCCAATTACCTACTTTTTCCTTTTTCGTTTTTCCATGTTTAATTAGACTATGAGCATAGTGCATCAATTCGTTTCCAACCCTTTTTCATATTTTCATACACAGTCTTTTCTACATTCAATGATGCAGAAGCTGGAACAAGCACAGGTCCTAATACGATTGAAAAGAAGAATAGGAAAAAAAGAGCAGCTAAACTTCAATCCCCTGATCAACCTAAGAAGCTGAAAATATCCCGAGAAGTGGATGTGTTTTTTTCAAAAAATTTGAGGAAGCCTTTCTTCAAAGAATAGTAAATTCTCTTATTTCTTTATTTACCCTATTCTATTTTTATCCTTTTATTTATGACACCTTTTTTGTAGTCTAGATCTGTATGTACATAAGTAATTGGCCGAAAAAACATTGTCTATCAAATACCAATTGAAACATGTGCTTTTGACGGCATTGTACAATATTTTTTGTCCAGTGCTGAGATGAAAAGCATTTTTGTAGTTCATATAAGTGCAGACCAATACATATATAGTTGCCTGTGAACCAAATTTAAATATGAGACCAGAAAAGTTTTTCATAAACTTTTTTTTCATTTCTTTTATTAATTATTTGGTACTAATTCATAAGTATCTTATGTATTTTTAAGACTTTTTTTAAGAACATTTTTTCATATAAGATAATAATTACCAATCATTTTTTTTGTCCAGCACTCTTTTCGTGGACATTGAGGGGTTTCCTGTAAGTTACGACAACTACTTTAATTCCTTTAAAGCAAGGGGTGAGATTGGAGATGAAGTGATGAACTCCTTAATTCAAGTACTTAACTTTGAATCAAAGAGGACATCTGACATAAAGCCTTTTATTAAGAAGTACTGTTTTACATCCTACTTCACTGTGAGTTTTCTTCTAACTTCTTCTCTGCTGCCCTTTTGAGCATTTTTCTTTTTATTAAGTTCAATAATTCTAATTATGTTCATGTTTGTTGGTAACAGAATAAACTGTTGGTTAGGCCTGAATCATTTGATCCAGTTAGCTGCATGAGAGAGTTTGAAAGGATTAATACAGAAGAAAGCCTCTGGAAACAGGACTTGGTAAATTTGTTCCGACTTTTACATCAATAACCATATTTTTTCCTTTGGTTTTGTTCTATACTCATTCTGCTTCCTTTCTTTGTTCCGACAGCTATTTTTTCCTACTATTAAATCAAGCCACTGGGTTATAGTTTGTTTCAGCTCTCTCTTCGAGAGAACTCATTTCTTTGATCCATGTGGCACTATGCTGCAAACTGCACAAGAGGAACTTATTTACAACTTGGTAAGAAATTTTCTTACCGAGTATCTTTTTGATTTCCTTAAAAATAGTTGCTGCTTTTTTTTCCTCCCCTAGTTTGAAACATCTTTAACTCTGTATATGTACTGAAACAGCTTTCCAACTACAACATGCTTTGCAAGCTGAGTAAAAAGCCTTTCAAGAATGTGTTCAGTTTCAAGCTTGAAGCGACAGGACCCTACCCAACAAAGTGTCTCATGTAAGTTTCCTTTTCTCATTTTTCATTGTCTTTTTTATTCCTATTTCACTGCAACTTTCAAACAACCTATAGAAATGTTCAACTTGCTGCTTCTTATTGACTTTAAAATAGTAAAAGTACTTCATTTTGATTGTACCAACATCTATTCCCGTGAATTTTTACTGTTTTTCTCATAATTGATTTTCCTGCTCAGATATTTTTTGTTATTTTTTCTATATGCAGGCATGACTCGGGCCACTATCTACCACTCTATATGGACAACTTTGAAGGCAAAACTATGAAGAGTTTCAGTGTGGTATTTTCTTCAAACCTATTGCAACATTCTTTTTTGTATATACAAACCTGAATCGAAAACAATTTTACAGAATGGTACAAAGATATTTAACATATTACATCGAAGCTGTTTAAATATCTGTATCAAAAGATTATCTTGTAGTTGGTCATCAAAATAATATCTCAGACTCCTACAAACTCTGGCAACAGCATATCAGACCCTTATTGTACTGAAAGATTCTAGTTCTCTTTTTTCTTGTATATTCTTTTATACAGCACAGCTAGTCCTTTTTTGATAATCCATTCTTCTTTTGAGTAATTTCAAATTCTTGCAGACAAGCCTATAATCTTTGATTTGCTATGCCCTTACTTTTAATGAATGAATCTCTCATTTTCTACCAGAGCTTTCAACTATAGATTTTTATAGTCTGCTTACAGGGATGATTTCCCAGATGGAATATTGCCACTACTTAAAAATTCTAGTGAATGTTTTTTCCTCCTCTCTCTCATAATCTATCTACCTTTTTTTCTACACAGGAGAACATACCGAAGTACAGAATGATTTCTGCCTTCAAGCTATTCAAAAGCACATTGAACAAGTTGAAAGAAGAACATCTGCCAACAGCCAACTGACTTTTGAAGAATGCAATTGTCCACTTTTTGAGTGTGCACTGACCCGTTTTTTTCTGAAAACATGGTGACTTGATGGGGGCGAACATTTCAATATTTTTGTTTTTCATGCTCGAAACACAGTATGATCTGTAATCGTATTCTAGGAGATTCACTACACAAGTCGTTAAAACGTATGCTGGGAGATACTCAGAGATGGCTTCTATCTCAACTATCTATATTACTTTCTTGCAAGCAATGACTATATCAAGTGTATGTTTTGCTCAGTTTTCATTTTCTTTTTACATTTTTTGTTTTTTTCCCATGAGTGAGAAATGCGATTATGTGTTTGTGTTTTTTTTTCCTTTTTTTTTTCTGAAATGCTTTTTGAGTTTATGTTTCATCACAACATGAATAATGCAATGCCAAAGGGTACAGCCCTTCAATAGTGCAATTTTTTTGCACACCAAATTTTGTTTCTGTGTGCAAACTATTTGCCTTTCGAATATAACTTTTGGTCCAGCAGAGACATTTTTTGAAAATGGAATGTGCAGGAACATGTTAGGTCCAATATAACAACAAATAGCAATAATGCTGTACGACATACCACCCCAATTTCCATTTTTTGTTCTTCAGCAATTTTTTACTCTATAACCAACGTATATCTTTAGTGTGTCGGGTAGTTTTTCTATGCAACAAGTAAGTTACGGCCGGAGGAATGGGCGCTCGAAGGAGCTGTTGAGGAATGTTTTTGTCACTACAGAACGTGCCACCACAACCTCTCTTTTTTCCTTTTTTTTGTTTTTGTCACTAGAGAACGTGCCACCACATCCTCTCTCTTTTTCTTTTTTTTAACGAGCTTTTTTGAGCTGGGTGTGCAACGTGGTTGCGGTCTTCCCCTTCCTCACGTTTGCCGACTTAGTAGTTTTGTCTAAAATCAAAAACAGTTCACTTAGATTCAAAACTAGTTAAATATAACTCATATTTAGTTCACTACAATCCTATTTTAGTTCACCAAAATTCAAATTTTAGTTTACCAAATTCCTTTTTTTAGTTCAATTGAATTCAAAATTAATTCACTAAAATTCAAATTCAGTTCACTAGGTTTTCAAATTTAGTTCACTATAATTCAAATTTAGTTCAACGAATTTCAAATTTAGTTCACTTGGTTTTCAAAATTACTTCACTATAATTTCAATGTAGCTCACGAGGTTTTTCAAAATTAGTTTAATGCATTTCAAATTTAGTGAACAATTCAAATAAAATTCACTAGGCTTTCAAAATTAGTTCACTATAATTCAAATTCAGTTCACTAGGTTTTCAAATTAGTTCACCACAATTACAAATTTAGTTCGCTATAATTTCAAAATCAGTTCACTAGGTTTTCAAAATTAGTTCACTATAATTCAAATTCAGTTCACTAGGTTTTCAAAATTAGTTCACTATAATTCAAATTTAGTTCACAAGGTTTTCAAAATTAGTTCACTCCAATTTTTTAAATTAGTTCACTAGAATTAATTTTTTTAGTTCACTGAGTTCTTTTTTGGTTCACTACAATTACAAATTTAGTTCATTATAATTTCAAATTCAGTTCACTAGGTTTTCAAAATTAGTTCACTACAGTTCAAATTTTGTTCAATAGGTTTTATAAATTAGTTCACTATAATTCAAATTCAGTTCACTTGGTTTTCAAAATTAGTACACTATAATTTGAATTCAGTTCACGAGGTTTTCAAAATTAGTTCAATGCATTTCAAATTTAGTTCCCTTTATTTCAAATTTAGTTCACCAGGTTTTCAAAGTTAGTTCACTATATTTCATATTTAGTGAACAATTCAAATCCAATTCACTAGGCCTTCAAAATTAGTTTACGATAATTCAAATTCAGTTCACTAGGTTTTTAAAATTAACTCATCAGGTTTTCAAATTTAGTTCGCTACATTTTCAAATTTAGTTCACTATAATTCAAATTCAGTTCACTAGTTTTTTCATAACTAGTTCACCACATTTGAAATTTAGTTCATTATAATTCAAATTCAGTTCACTAGGTTTTCAAATTTAGTTCACTACAATTCAATTCAGTTCACTGAGTTTTCAAAATTAGTTCACTATAATTCAAATATAGTTCGCTAGGTTTTGAAAATTAGTTCACTACAATTACAAATTTAGTTCACTATAATTTCAAATTCAGTTCCCTAGGTTTTCAAAATTAGTTCACTACAATTTACAAATTTAGTTCACTATAATGTCAAATTCAGTTCACTACGTTTTCAAAAATAGTTCACTATAAATCAAATTCAGTTCACTAGGTTTTCAAAATTAGTTCACTATAATTCAAATTCAGCTCACTTGGTTTTCAAAATTAGTTCACTCCAATTTTTTAAAATTAGTTCACTACAATAAAAAAAATTAGTTCACTGAGTTCTTTTTTAGTTCACTACAATTACAAATTTAGTTCACTATAATTTCAAGTTCAGTTCACTAGGTTTTCAAAATTAATTCACTACATTTCAAATTCATTTCACTAGGTTTTCTAAATTAGTTCACCACATTTCAAATTTAGTTCACTAGAATTGAAATTCAGTTCACTTGGTTTTCAAATTTAGTTCACTACAATTCAAATTCAGTTCACTGGGTTTCCAAAATTAGTTCACTAGTATTCAAATTCAGTTCACTAGGTTTTCAAAATTGGTTCACTACATTTCATATTTAGTTCACTATGTTTTCTAAATTAGTTCACTATAATTCAAATTCAGTGCACTAGGTTTTCAAATTTAGTTCACTATAATTCAAATTTAGTTCACTAGGTTTTCAAATTTAGTTCAGTTGGTATTCAAAATTAGTTCACTATAATTTCAATTCAGTTCACGAGGTTTTCAAAATTAGTTCAATGCATTTCAAATTTAGTTCACTTTTTTTTACAAATTTAGTTCACCAGGTTTTCAAACTTAGTTCACTATATTTCATATTTAGAGAACAATTCAAATCCAATTCACCAGACTTTCAAAATTAGTTCATTATTATTCAAATTTAGTTCACTACATTTTCAAATTTAGTTCACTATAATTCAAATTCAGTTCACCAGGTTTTCTAAATTAGTTCACCACATTTCAAATTTAGTTCACTAGAATTCAAATTCAGTTCACTAGGTTTTCAAATTTAGTTCACTACAATTCAAATTCAGTTCACTGGGTTTCCAAAATTAGTTCACTATAATTCAAATTCAGTTCACTGCATTTTGAAAATTAGTTCACTACATTTCAAATTTAGTTCACTAGGTTTTCTAAATTAGTTCACTATAATTCAAATTCAGTTCACTAGGTTTTGAAATTTAGTTCACTATATTTCAAATTTAGTTCAACGATTTTCAAATCTAGTTCATTTGGTTTTCAAATTTAGTTCACTATAATTTGAATTCAGTTCACGAGGTTTTCAAAATTAGTACAATGCAATTCAAATTTAGTTCACTTTTTTTACAAATTTAGTTCACCAGCTTTTCAAAGTTAGTTCACTATAATTCAAATTCAGTTCACTAGGTTTTCAAAATTAGCTCATCAGGTTTTCAAATTTAGTTCACTACATTTTCAAATTTAGTTCACTATAATTCAAATTCAGTTCACTAGGTTTTGTAAATTAGTTCACCACATTTCAAATTTTCACTAGAATTCAAATTCAGTTCACTAGGTTTTCAAATTTTGTTCACTACTATTCAAATTCAGTTCACTGGGTTTCCAAAAATTAGTTCACTATAATTCAAATTCAGTTCACTAGGTTTTCAAAATTAGTTCACTACGATTACAAATTTAGTTCACTATAATTTCAAATTCAGTTCACTAGGTTTTCAAAATTAGTTCACTACTATTCAAATTCAGTTCACTAGGTTTTCAAAATTAGTTCACCATAATTCAAATTCAGTTCACTAGGTTTTCAAAATTAGTTCACTCCATTTTTTAAATTTAGTTCACTATAATTATTATTTTTAGTTCACTGAGTTCTTTTTTAGTTCACTACAATTACAAATTTAGTTCACTATAATTTCAAATTCAGTTCATATGTTTTTCAAAATTAGTTCACTACATTTCAAACTTAGTTCACTAGGTTTTCTAAATTAGTTCACTATAATTCAAATTCAGTTCACTTGGTTTTCAAAATTAGTACACTATAATTTGAATTCACATCACGAGGTTTTCAAAATTAGTTCAATGCATTTCAAATTTAGTTCCCTTTATTTCAAAATTAGTTCACTATAATTAAATTTTTTAGTTCACCGAGTTCTTTTTTAGTTCACTACAATTACAAATTTAGTTCACTAGGTTTTCAAAATTTAAATTCAGTTCACTACAATTACAAATTTAGTAGTTTCGTCTAAAATCAAACACAGTTCACTTAGATTCAAAACTAGTTAAATATAACTCAAATTTAGTTCACTACAATCCTATTTTAGTTCACCAGAATTCAAATTTTAGTTTACCAAATTCTTTTTTTTAGTTCAATTGAATTCAAAATTAGTTCACTAAAATTGAAATTCAGTTCACTAGGTTTTCAAATTTTGTTCACTATAATTCAAATTTAGTTCTACGAATTTCAAATTTAGTTCACTTGGTTTTCAAAATTACTTCACTATAATTTCAATGCAGTTCACGAGGTTTTTCAAAATTAGTTTAATACATTTAAAATTTAGTGAACAATTCAAATACAATTCACTAGGCTTTCAAAATTAGTTCACTATAATTCTAATTCAGTTCACTAGGTTTTCAAAATTAGCTCATCAGGTTTTCAAATTTAGTTCACTACATTTTCAAATTTAGTTCACTATAATTCAAATTCAGTTCACTAGGTTTTGTAAATTAGTTCACCACATTTCAAATTTAGTTCACTAGAATTCAAATTCAGTTCACTAGGTTTTCAAATTTTGTTCACTACTATTCAAATTCCATTCACTGGGTTTCCAAAAATTAGTTCACTATAATTTCAAATTCAGTTCACTAGGTTTTCAAATTTAGTTCACTAGGTTTTCTAAATTAGTTCACTATAATTCAAATTTAGTTCACTAGGTTTTCAAATTTAGTTCACTATAATTCAAATTTAGTTCACTACAATTACAAATTTATTTCACTACAATTTGAAATTACAAATTTAGTTCACTAGCTTTTCTAAATTAGTTCACTATAATTCAAATTCAGTTCAATGGGTTTTCAAATTTAGTTCACTACAATTCAATTTTTTAAACCACCAGCAAAGTACTATTCACTAGGAAAAGATTACAAAATGCATGTCAACAAAAATAGTAGGAAAAAACATTCAGGTTATATTAAGGGCAGACAACATCTATAGGCCAATTTCGCACAAGGTAATAAAATAGGTGATACAAAATAACCACAGCGCCAGTGAAAGAATAATAATACTTTTTTTTACAACGTAAGCTTTCAGATTCACAACATAGAGAAACAGAGATAGAAATAATATTTTTAAGAACAAAGTACTCCACATAATATATAATTCCCAACCAAAACTATAGAAACCGAGATAGAAATAATCTGTTTCAAACGCGAAATAATCTGTTTCAAACAGTTTGTAGTATTATTTACTTCTCATTTTTTTCATATTGATTTTTTCCTCTTAAGTGCAGCACCTTTTTGAGCTTCAATTTCTGAACGAGGCTTTAGTCTGTTGCCTTTTCTGACAGACTTGTTCCTTTTAACAGCAGGATCTCTCATGCCCTTGTTTACATCAGCCTGGCTTTCAGAATGATCTCCATCTTCTTGGTTTTCTACTGCTGGTTGTTTCCCAAGAAGGTACTTTTTATGCACACTCATCACAGCATCCAATAACTCTTCACACAATCCAGAATCATGACTAATGTCAGAACATACCTCACCAACTCTACTCATAACAATTGCATAACGCACAACATTGTGCGATTGGTCTTCTAACTGAGCACCAAGGACTTCAAACTTATGCTTCCTTAATTCAGTCTCCCTAAATTCTCTGGTCCATCTTGCAACTATGTACTTCTCAGGGATCTTTAGATAATCAAATTGGGTAAATAGTCTAAGTATATGGCAGCATAAAATTCCATCCCTCTCAAACTTTACACATTCACAAACAAAATCATCAGTAGCTCGATCTGTATTCACAGTAAAGATCTCCCTATCAAACTCTGGGTTCTCATATTCAAAGTTCCTTTTAAGTTCATACCTTTTATCTGTATCTATTTCCTTCACTCCAAAAGCGGTTGCACTCATCATCTCTGTCAAAAACTTGCAGTATATTGCTCTAGTGTACACCTCAGCTGCATGCCGTTCAAACCGCTGGTAACCCCACATTACAGGAACTTTCTCATTAGACAAGAACCTATCTTGGTTCTCTATATAAATCACATTCTCCTGGAATAGTTCATACAGATGGATGAATGTTTCAATTGTGTACTTCCTCAGCACGTAATCCTTGAAGTTAGAGTTGAAGCTCTCACTTCTGCTTGTTGATCTAGTGAAAGGACAGAACACTCCTTGGAAGTAAGCAAGTACAAAGTACTCCCTATTATCCCACATGCGCTTAATGTGAGCATGTTTTCCACAGCTGTACCTGTCCTCCATTTCATGCCATTTTCTTTCAAATTCCTCAACCGTTATCGATTGCATGATACATTCTTCCAGGTCCTTCTCCATTCCTTTCTTCAAATGGAAGTAAACTTTCAAATTCTCTCTTGCTTTCCTGCAAACATGCCAAATGCAGAATCTGTGAAATGCATCTGGAAACACCTTTGGAACTGCTACTTTCATAGCTGCATCTTGATCAGTGTGGACTACTCTTGGATTTTTTCCACCCATCACTTGAACAAATGTTTCAAATAGCCACTTGAAAGTATCTGCTTTCTCATCCTGCAAAAGGGCCCAGCCAAAGACAATTGTTCTAGAGTGGCCATTAACTCCTATTATCGGTGCAAATGGCATATTGTACTTGTTGGTGCTGAAGGTTGTGTCAAATGAAATAATGTCTCCAAACAGCAAGTAGTCCAGCCTTGACCTTGAATCTGTCCAGAACAAACTTAGAATTGAATTAGCAGAGTCTCTTTGCGCCTTGAATATGAAACCTGGCTTGTCAACCTGCAACTTCTCAATGTAGTTCATTGTGTGCTCAATGTCAGTGTTCCTTCTCTTTTCACGCTCAACTTGCTTCAAGTTGTCAAGTTTCTTCACATCAAATGTAATATTGCCAAATTTACCTCCACACAGCTTTCTAAAAATGCTCATGATTTTCCTAGGTTTTACCCTGTGTTCTTGTAGGAGCTTGGACAACAGCATCTCAGCCTCATTCATGCTTCTGTGACTAAGGAAAAACTGCGTGAGAGAAGGAGAGGAAACCAAAGGATGATTATGCCTCAAATCTTGGGATTGAATGTGCCATTTTCCATCTTCCAAGCTGACTGTAACATGCATTCCACAGTTTGTTCTATTAAGAACATTTCTCCTCCTTTTTCTTGCTCCTGTATATGTTGATACAGTCTTCCTACTCTTGTTGCAGCAAAAGGCAATCTTCTTGTTCTTGTGATTTCTCCCTTTTTTAATTCCAAAGCCAGTCATGAGAGCATACACATTAACAAACCTTTTAGCCTCATCCAGAGTAGTAAACACCCTGCCAACTTGAGGCACACTTGCTTTCTCCATTTCTTCTGGTGATGGAAACATATAATCTTCATGTTTACAATCACCGTCAGTAATATCTTCATCTGAATCATCACTGCTTGAAGCGTCAACCGGTGTTGTACAATCAACATCCTTCTCACAAGTAACTAGATCCTACAAAATTGCAATTACACAATGGCATTGTCAAACAAACTGGTTATGATTCTGAAGTTCGTTACTGAAATACAACACTATTAACTAATATTTCCTTAATATATACCTTAACAGAAGAAAGCACCTCCCCTACCGCGTTGCCATTTTCAGACAAATATGTAAGATCTCCAACAAGTACACCATCTTCATTTCCATTTGTTACACTAGAGCAAACGCCCGAAGAAGATCCAACAACCAACTGCACCTGTTCAGTATATATTTAGTACAAAACGATCCCATTAATTTCTTTTCTGTATCTATTTTTTTGTCCATATAAACAAAAAGAACAGAATACACAAATATCCTGATAATTCTTTTTTCTATACCTCTTCTCTTCTTTCAACATTTGGATTGTCTTTTTCTATTTCAGTACTCTTTAGTTCAGTAGGTATGTTGACAACTGGTTGTGCAGAAACAAATGCTAGGGCATTTACCTGTGGTCCTTCCTGGCTAGCAAACTTTTCTTCCTGACTACTGAGTACTTCCTGCCATATTTTAGAAACACAAATTAGTTAAAGCCAATTTTTACTAATCTGTAAAAACTAAAATCAAACAAAACATCTTTATTTTTTAACTCAAACTGCTTTACCTCTGTCTTCTTCTTTATTTCATGGTACAAAACATACTGGTCAAATTCATGCATCATATCATCAACCTTCAATAACAAGAAAAAAATATTTTTTAAACTTACTGGTCAAATTCCAGAATACTCTTGCTTCTTCAGAACAGCAGTTAATGCAAGCATTTCTAAAAACATCAGTATTAGAATTTTACCTGCTGTTCTTGTTTGGAATCAGTAATAACTCCTCCAGTCAATGGCAGACTTCTCTCTGGTTCTTTCTTCTTTGCAGGTTGCCGCTTCCGGGCTGTTGCAGACTTTGCTACCTAAAAAAATGAGAGAAATTATATTACAGTTTACTACATAAAGAAGGAAATATAATCAACTTTTATATTTTTTTCCTTTTGCATTTTTTCTCTAAACAATTTCTGTAATTAGTGAACAGATTCTCGTACGAATTAAGTAGTGCACAAGAAGCCACTTTGTAGGTGTGGGTTGCTCACTTTTGGGGGTGAGAGGTGCACAAGAAGCCACTTGTGTGGCATCGCCAAGTGAATGAGAGTAAACAAGTCAAACAAGTGGATTCGCACTTGTACATATTCATTTTGTTTCATTTCAGAGTTTGTAGTTAATTAAACTTGTTCACATCTGTATAAGTTTTGTAAAAGGTTTGTCAGGAATCTGAATTTAACCAAGCCTAGTACTACTATACTGTCCAAGTTGTTAAATGTTAAATTTGTTTGTTCGTTGCAAACCAAATAGGAATAGATACGTGTTTTTGTCAAAATTTTGGCTCACCGCAGGGCTATAAAAATCCTTTAATGGGGAGATTGCATCAGAGGACGCTGCAGCCTATGATCAGAGAGTAACTGACGAGAATTCAGTAGAGGAGGAAACTGAACCTTCAAGTTCAGAAACATGATACACAATGTCATGAGTTGGTCCAGATACATGATGTCAAGTTCAGAAACAGAGGACGCTGCAGCCTATGATCAGAGAGTAACTGACGAGAATTCAGTAGAGGAGGAAACAGGGGAGAAGCACAAGACTGGGTGTTGAGCTGGTCGATTCGAGCAACTAAATCAATAGATTTCCAGGTTACGAGCAACAAATTAGACATATCTTTTAGCAATCTAATTCTCCACTAATTCACAATTGGTTCAACAACAAGACATTGAAACACTTTTCCAGGGAATTACCTTGGAATTCGAGGATCGGCTGGTCCCAGACAGGGTTTGAAGCTTGAGGACGGCGGCATTTTCTTCCATGTCGACGACGCAGTGGTCGGAACCAGGACCCTGCCGCCGGCGCCCACGGGAACTAGGGCACTGCCGCTGCCGCCCACGCAATTTCCGCCCCTTAACCCTAGACGCGACCCCGAATTAATACCCGACTTGTGGCCCTGCCTCTTTTCCTTAGGGACGTACAAAAAACATAAAACTTGCCGACAGGGTCCTAAATGCAAATACGCACTTCAACAGATGGAAAAGAAGAGGAGCTAAGAGTACAATTAGCACACCGACACCCAAATGCGTTTTCCCCATTCTTTCCTCTTCGGGGTCAACCCTTCTCGAATCACTGCTCTGCCGAGGTCTCGATTCTGCGCGGCCCTCCTCGATTCGCTCTAGTTTGGAAGTCGAGGTTAGTTCTAAATCAACCCCTTCTGAATCGAATCCGTCCCTTTTTCTTCATGCTTCAATCCAATTTTTTACAACCCTAGCTATTGCTCTAATCCGACGAACACTAGATTTAGGTTGAATCAAGCCAAACTAGATCTAACGTAAATTCCTTAGCCGTCGCGGAAGCATACTCCCTCATTTCAACCACGAAAAGAGAAATCACAAAGGATGTTTTGGTTGTTCTTTTTTTTAGCTATCACCTGCATTTTTACCTCCTACTGGAATATTCCTGTTCTTGACGGTTTTGGTGGGTGCAGGAGCTCAAGAACCTGCGGCCGCAGCTCTACTCCGCCTCGAGTACTGCGAGAAGTGATACCTCAACACCAACCAGAAGCAGATGTGAACCCTCCTCTCCCTCCTTCATTGCCCAACCTCTCTGCACATTCTTGTTCTCACTATGACACAGATCATTTACCATCTTACTACCACGCATTCCTAGTACAATTTGCATTCCTAGTACAATTGCAATCTGCATGCTAACTATAAGTCTGTCTCTCTTTTCTAACTTGGCATAGGGGCCGAACTGAATTTAAGTTGAAGGTTTGTGCAGCATGTAGTAGTCAGAACCGCTCCCATCTGATTTTGGTAGGTGTAGGAAGAGAGCAACAGACAGGCGTAAGAGCTGTTTTTTGGATGTCCAGATGTGAGAATGTGACTATCTAGGAACCAAATACTGCTAGCTGAACTGATCATGAACATATCTTTTTGTTTTTATGTATGATTTTTGGAATCATCCAGTAACAACCTGCCTATGCATGTACTCCTAGTTGAAGGAGTAGTATTCAGAGTACTGTAGTACATGACCATTTGGGGTGACACAACGAATGCAAACAGTTTTATACAAATAGCTGAACATTTTGGGTTATGTACTTGCAAACACTTTTGTACAATTTTTCAGAGTTAATTTTTTTCATCAGAGTAATTTTGTAATCCTGAACAAAATACTGAACTACTAGCAGAATACTAAACAAATACCTAACACTTTCATAATCCCGAACTACTAGCAGAATACTACTTTCCTCTAGTCCTGTACATCTGGTTTAGTTGTTCCCTCTACTATCTTTAGAATTGAGTTCAATATTTCCATTCAACACAAAGAATATATTTGAAATCCTTTGAGGACATATTCTGTTTTCAATAACCAGCATCTACAACATTTATTTCACTAATTTATTCTATGCCACAGATGTCTACAGCAAATGAAACAATACTAAAGAAGAGGAATATCCAGCACCTACCAAGCACAGAATTAAGTGAGGACAAAGCATCTAAAAGGAAGAAAGTAAGACCAATCTAGATCCCTTTTTTCAGTACTCACTAATTGAAATGCTTTGTAACAAACTACATTAAATGATTTCGAATTTACTTTGTTTCTGCAAGCAAACTCCTCTTTCTGTAAACTATCTACTTTTATTTAATGCTATTATTTAATTCCTCCAGGCAGTTATTCTGGAGCATCTTAGTTTGTTCCTGAATTTTCTATCAGAACTTACTGACGAACAAAAGATGATAGTTCGTAAACTTGGGTTTGGTTCACTGCTTGACATTTCATGCAACTGCAATGTCGATGATTTATTCGAGTGGTTAGCCCTGCAGTTTAACACAACCATGTGCAGCATTGATCTAAGAGGAATGGATTCAAATTCAAGTTTACCGACTCTGTTGTGCACAAAATACTGGGCATTCCATGTGGAGGTCTACCAATTCATACCAACCCTACTGAAGATACAGTTGACTTCATGAATACATTCTTGCAATCAGCTAATCCAACACCGGAGCATCTGTTATCAATGTTTTCTCCTAACATCACACAAGAAGCTTTCTCTAGGATATTCTTGCTTCTGGCTCTTTCAATTCTCATTGCACCTAACTCAATGGGGGTTCCCAGCAAAAAATTCTTCAGTGCATTGGTGAACATAGAAAATGTTCCCAAATACAATTGGTGCCTTTTTGCCCTGTCATTCTTGGTTCACAAGATAAAAAAATGCAGTCAGATATAAGAAACAAGAGCTCAGTTCTCCCAGGAGGATGCAAACTTATATTGGTGGTAAGAATTAATTATACTGACAACAATTTTACATTTTCTTTTCCCTGTAAAATATGTTCATGTTCATTCAAGGTTTTTATAATTGTGTTTATTTATGCCATTTTTTCTGTAACATATGAAGGTCATGCACTTTGAATTCCTGATCACTTCTGAATACAAGATTCCACCAAACATCTTTCCAAGGCTTCCAATGTGGTCATCAACTATGCTGAAATCTTTATTAGCTCTTGATACAATGCCTGGAGTGAATCTACAGTTCGGGAGGCTACCAGTAAGAAATAACAACTTCCATTGTCCTTTTTTTCTTTTCAGCTTGATAATGACAACAGATTTATACTTGTAGCCCTAGTACTGTTTTTAAAATCTGGTTGCTACATTCCTTTTCCGCCAATAAAATTAATTGAATACATGATTACCATTTTTTTGTTAAACACAAACAGATGAAGCACATATCTTCTACTCCCTTCCATGATGCATCAAATGAATTAGAACTAGAACTACCTGAATCAGTTCTACAATACATCAACACCAAGTTCCCTTCTATTCACAATTCAGAGGTTAGTTACTGTAAAAAAGTAGAAACAGCTCTAATTCTTGATAGCGGATTTCTGTTTGCTTTTTTTTTTATCTAATTCATTATGTTTTCTTTTTCAATCTATTTTTTCAAACAGGAAAAGGCAAGGGTAGAACGTAGCACTCGGAATTTCTGGAAAACATTCATATCAAATTCTGTTCCAACACTACACTCTTACATTGACGATGCACATAGCTGTTTCGGCTTGCAAAATCCTTCCAAACATATCTAAGTTCATTCTCTTCCAATCAGTCAGTCTAACAATGCTGCGTCAAATCGTTGTATATATAAGTTCAAAATTCAAAATCATCCAGTCTTGCACTCATTTCTGTCTTCAATTGATTTTATCGATTTTCCTGGTCCTCATAGTTTTGCTCCAAGTTTTGATTCAGAAAACAGCAAAGTATCAATTGAATCGTTCATCCGGAGCTTTTCAGAATCCCTGCATATTGACAACCAAATAAATTTTGACCTTCTATTGCCTCCTGCCTATTCAACTAGTAATGACTTTGGTGCTATAGAGGTTTTCAAAAAGGATGAACACAATAAAAGTGAGAGCTATGAGCATACTCCTGGAACTACTTTGCAAGGTAATCATTCTGCCAATAAATGTTTTACCTCTTTTTGGTACTCTATTATTTTCTCCCAATAAACTGTTTTAGAAGTTTTTCACTTCTACCAGTAACAAGTAAATTACTTATTAATTCCTCCATTTTTCCATTTTTGTAATCAAACACAGTGATTTTTGATTCAATGAAAACCGATCCAACGTGGAGGGAAATGAGTGCAACAGAACTTCTACGTTGCAGACAAGAAAAATTCAGCATAAGTCAGTGGAAATTTATCTCAAATACTAGAGGTAAAACACCTTTTTCCTTGTTCCACAAACAAACTCTTCTTTTTTCTTTTCATACTACTGTCATAAGTTGATGTCTTCCACTGTCATCTTATCACAGCAAATTCAATGTACTGCACACCAGATGAAGCTGATATACCCCCTGCAGCACTCAATTCTACGCTGCTAGCTAACCATACCTGCAAACAAGCAAATCTTCAGAGAAACAAGTCTGTTATAACTGATGCAAAAACTGGACCTTCTTCTTATATACAAAGCAATTTCGAAGATGATATCCCCTCTTTCAATGCAATAACTGATGGCCTACGTGATGCACCTCCACAGCAAATCACTGGTTACCAAACAACAAGAGTTTCACTCCCTATTTCTTCCACATATATTGTTAACTCTGGCAGCAACTATCCGATGTTATCCAGTCACAATTCTCCCTTTCTCTATAGCAATAGTCCTCTGAGGCCTTACAACATCAACTCTGCACAAACAGACAACAGATTTGGAACTCCACTTAACGATCCAGGGCTATATAAACTCCTAGAAGATTTTGAAGCTGAATGCAAACGAAATGACATTGAGCAAGGAAAGAACAAGTTGTGTCAAAAATTCTCTTCAGCATCAGTTCTTTACTAGAACAAAAGCATGCAGTATCAACAAGTTATTTTCTCAACCCCAGTTCAAACTGAATTCTACAAGACTATGAGCGCGGCACTCCCACATTTGGACTCAAGGTATTTTTTTCGCAAACTCTTACCTACTTCAAGTGAATAGTTTTTTATTAAAGTCTTATCCCTTCGTATATTTCGCAACTTTTTACTACTAGTGCTTCTAGTAATTTTTTGGCTTTCAAATAAAAAAAATAGCCAAAGGATATTCCAAGTCAACGAAGTTTGGGTTGATCAGAAAACATTGACTGTTTCCTTGAGACCTGGGTGTTGGATGAGTGCCCATTCTTTGGATTGTTACTCTAAAATACTAAATACGGACCAACTAAGCCGTGGAAGACAAGGGCTGATCCCAACCACTGATGTTATTACACACATTGTCCAAAGAGAAGACATGGTAATTTTGCTATAATTTTTCCTCCCTATTCCCATTAATGCTAAAACTTCAACAAAAAAGGTACAGTCATGCAAGTATTCACATTCATGGTACTTTTCACAATCCACAATGCAGGAATTACTCATGCGTCCTCTGTTGGATCATTCAGATCCCATATGTAGAGACATTTTAAGTGAAGGAAGGGTTGGCTATAGCCTGGAAAAAGCCAATTTCGTAAGTTCTGTAACTTGAATAACAATACCTCAATGGAAATACTTTTTTGACCTACACTGTATGAGTCATCCAGTATCTTTTTTGACACAAAAATAATCTTCTATGCTTCTCTTTTAGGTGCACTTACCTTGCTTCAACGATAAGCAGTGGATTGTAATTACTGCAAACCTGCAATCCGGGAGGTATTTTGATATTATGAATCCTGACGGCTCTGGACAAGATAAATTCACAACTATCATTAGCACGGTTGCCTACAACTTTAAAACGTTGTTTGCCTTGACCTACCCCAACTGCACTGCATTCAACATTAAGGACTTCGACTATAGATTTGTTGCAGTACCTAGGACCCATTTCAGGTTAAATTATACTCTTTTCAGCAAGTTGCTTTGGATTTTCTTTTTTCATCCTCTATGTCCTTTTCGAATTTATAGGTAGTTGAGTTGCATTTCAGTAATTACGAATTGCGATGCTAGTTTTACTCTGCTCCATGTCCAGGTATGATACAGGGGTTTTCCTCTTGCAAATTCTTAAGACCTACCGCGGAATGGGAGTTTTAGGGTTCTCAACTGTAAGTTCTTCTCATTTTTTACTAATTTTGGTCTACATACAAGGAGTAGCACAGAAACAGAAATAAAAACTAACGAAAACTACGTGCTGCATACAGGTGGATTTGCAAGCTCTGCGTGAAATTTTCTTGTATTAGATAGCAACATATACCAACAGTGAGGTTCAGTTACCAATAGTGAGGAACTTCCTTCAAAATCATGTCAGTTTTAAATCCTTACTCTTTTCTTTCCCTGTTGTTAAACTGTTGATTTATCTTTCCCATATGAAAAGTTTAATATACAAAGACAATTTTCATGTTCTAAATGTATCTCATTCATTGAATTTCTTTTATTTTCACAGGGGTTTCGATCATTCAAATAAACGATTGGTGCAAACCCAAACGACGAATTCATAGCAAAGTATGAAACAGAAATCTTTCACTGAAGATTAACAAGGATTTTTTTCCCATTGTATAGTTCGTTCTAAAAACTGCTTGCTGAGATTTTATGTTTTCATTTTGTGTGTCTGTTCACAATTCTGAAATGCTTTATTTTTTCTTTCTCACAACTTATTTTCGCTCCTTTGTTTTCACGTCACTTCATACAAAAATCCGTGACATGACGTCTGAATGAATGACTACTGAACATATTTTCTTTTATTCATGTCTTTTTTTCAATTGAAACATTGTTGAACTTTTCTTTTTTCCACTTCAAGTGATGAACAAAAATTATTTTTTTGCAATTTCATGACCTTCTGAACAACTGTTGTTTCAGAACATCTCTTTTTCCCACTATAAATTTGTTCAGAATTAAAGATTTTACATATCCAGCATTAAAAATGTCATTAAACTCATTTCAAGTGTGGCAACTATCTTTTAAAAACGAACCGTACGTACTCTTACTGCGACGCTAACGAACTAGTCCCGAGAATCATTTATTTTGCAGCACTCTTTCTATAGATCCAGCATAGTCGAACAGTCGAACGAACACAGTCGAACGAACACAGCAGAGAACGAGTCCCCAGCCGAATGGGCCGTTCCAAATACAGCCCAGAGAAACAGTCGAACATACACAGCAGGCGCCGGTTTCCCTAGTTGGCGCTGAAGGCGCTGACTAGGGGTTCCCCTTGGTGCGTCGTCCTGCACCAAATCACCCCTCCCCCGAGTGCCCCACGCACGCCGTCTCAGCCGCCGTTTGCTCCTATGCGCGGGTCGCCGACCGCCGCCCCGCTGCTGGCCGTCCATGCCCACGCACCCCTCCACGCCTTCCTCATCCGCCGCCGCCGCCTGCGCGTACGCTGCGCCGCTGCATCTCACCATGCCTCATCCGCCACCCTCACCCCCACTGTGCCGGATGTCCTCGCCTCCTCTCGGGGTCTGAGTGAGGCGCCTAACACGGCCGCCGCCGCACCGGTTACCTATGCAGACATCCTGGCAATCCTCGCTGTTTGAGGGAGCCGCCGTCGCCGATTGCCACAAACTTGTGACTTGGGTTGTTTGTTACTTAATTATTTGGTCTTCTGTCTAATAAGACGCATATATTAGTTGCAAATCAGTTTTTTGTCAGATTGCACAAAATTCAGAATAAATCATGGTGATATTTTTTTCTGGCAGGAAGAGGAGGAGAAACTGTTGTGGATACATATAAGAAGACCCTACAGAAGAAGAGGGGGAGGCATGTAAACAAAAAGCGGCTGCAGCCAAAGGTCGAGACTGCAGAGTTGAACCAGAGATGCAGTAGGTTCAAAGCTTGTTATCCTTTTCAAATAATAGTGCAATCCTGATGTTATCGAGTTAATTTTGCTATGCAATAAAGACCTGATGATTGCCTTTTTTCGCTCCGTAAATTACATAAACTGAAACCTCTTCTAGAAAGCAGAAGATCACACATCTGCTTTGGACCTATAGCTACTTTCATTCCCAATAAGAGCAGGTCTTGCATGCTCAGTGATAACTCTTCCTCCCATGTATGTTTTTATTTCAGCGTAATCTTCTTTCTCTGTGTGTCTTATATTTCCACAACGAGGATTTGCTGCATGACCAATCCATTTTCTATCTCTCTGATATGTCAGTCTGGTGTCGACTTTCCGATGATTTGCATATGTCTAATTGGACTGGTAATTAGTTTTGAAATTAAGGTTTCCTGATTTGGGAGGAATATGTGTATGCACTGTTGTAAGCCTACATTACAAGAGAATGAATTGCGATACATTCCTTATTATGTCCAGTCTGCACCTATAGAAAGAGTTGTATAGAATAAGAGAAAACCATACCCTTGCTCCATTACTGACATGGCTCCTATGACCAGGTCCAAGCAGTACAAGCATAGTTTCAAGTAAAGTGGACAGAAAACTCAGATTATTTGTAACTGGCATGGAGTCATGGATTACATGATCTGTTTTCAAAACACATCATCAGATGTAGCAGAGTAGGCAGCTTCTGTGATAGGTCCAATCATTAATTTATTTAGTCTGACCCTAATTTGTTCACCCTTTCTATCTCATGCCTCCTTTCTATTATTAATTTGTGCTAATATTAAATTTTTATTCTAATACTAATTGTTCCTTGAGAGGACAATCAGATGAGGCTATGATAAGCACTTTGTGATTTGATGTCTATTTGCAGCAATAAGACATCACATGCATGAGTTCTTTAAGAAGACAATCAGGTAAGGAGAATGTAGATCAGTTTGATTCTTCCTGCGAGACGGACATTCATTTGGATATTCCTATGAAGCTATGATATTGTCCAATCATGTATTTCATGTGGTGATAACAGCTCCTGCAGGTGCAGTAGTTCTCATGGTATGTTACTGATCACCATAACTACCTGCTATTGTGTCACACGGAACATGTACATCTGATAGTAGTGTACATTATTTTGTATTATTGTTTTTTTATTGGTACATGTCGTTAGCATAGAGCAAAATAATACTTTTTCTTGGTTCACTTATATAACTTCTTATTATCAACTACAATATTATTTATTCTTCTTCTCTGAGAAACAATTGGGCAAAAGTGTAAGATAAATTATAGAAGCACACTTAAAAACTCTGAAATATTCATTTTTTTTACGAACAGGAAATATTCTGCTATGAATGTTACAACATCCTAAAAAATTCAGGTTCAGGGGAACATCAAGTCAAGATAATTGTGCTCATCTGAATGCTCTGTGACTTGCATATTTGCAAATATCTCAGGCTACACTTTTGTGTTTGTCAGTTCGTAACAAGGGAAAATATAGCGACGAACTAGCGCCAATTTTGTTGGGGCTAACTGATGTTTTTCTGTTACTAGGAAACATGGATATATATTCAGCTATGATATTAGTTTTAGGGGAATATGTTTCCACAAAGTTAGTATTAGCACACTCATATGTGCAACAAAAAAATCAGGCAGAAGACCTATGCTTCCAAGTTTGATGTGGACGAATGAATCTGTCTAAATTGTGCTTCGTTATTATTAGCTCTAGAAAGGATAGCTGACTGCCTTTTTGTTTCCTTGTCACAGAGAAGAACAATTTAATGACCAAATTTAACAAATTGGGCCCTATTTTAATGCAACTTGAATGCCAGTGCTCCAACTTGGTAGGTTGTGATTGTTGTATTGCGGTGTAACCTAGTGCTGTAAAGGTTTTAGGTTTCCTTATTCAACTTGAGCAGGAGAATTAATTACGATGTGTATCAGCAGTCTGTAAGCCCAGACTTCAGGGTTATTCTGGATAATGCTTGGTCGTGCTTTAAGGTCTTTATGGCAGATGCATCAAGAGATTATGTGTGGGTTTCTGGCAGCATAATTCTCTTCTTGTGGATTTTTAGAATATGTTATTTACTTATTATTATTTTGCTCAAACATTTTCTCAAAGTATTTCTTGTGCATTTTTGCAGGTGTTAATCTCTCTGCAACCTATGTGCATCATCAGATTGGTCAGGAAAGGAAAAACACTTAACCAAAAGGTCAGAATTTTATTCTCTCGCAACTACATTGCGGGTTCATAGAAGAATCCATGCTATAATTGAACTTGGAACTCTATGCTCATTGTAACTTTTCTTAAAATGTTGAACTCATGTTCTGTTGTCACAATCCCAAAGCTATCTTGCATACTTATTAGTTAGGTTTCGGAACTGACGAAGGATCAAACTTGTTCTGAACTATTCAGTTCATGGTGACAAAGGTTAGTCCTCACTCAGATGCTTTTCATATCTTCTGCCTCATTTAACAAATCTAAAAATGAAGAAATGTTCACATATTCAAAAGCAAAAACACTATTGTTTACTCGGTCATCTTTCATGCTAATGCTTCTGTTGCCAGTTATCTATTGATTCTAGCGCCAATGGACTTTGCTAATCCATGAGAGTGTCCCTCTATCAAATGCAGAAGGAGACAACCTCAATGCTTCATGGTGGACAACCTGCCTCTCACCCATCCACCTACTGCACCTCACCTCAGACACCTCACTGCACTTTAAGGTCGATCATAGTGTGGATCCAAGAACTCTGTGAGCTTTAAGCTCCAGTCCTATATATATTTTGCAGAATCAAAATGATACCGCAGATGGTATATCCAAGATTCTCTAAGTGATTGGACACATGCGTGTAATAATTATTGTGAAAATCCCCATAGCCTTCAACCTTGCAAAGTAACCCCGAGACCTCGAGCTTCAGTCCAAATTGTAAATTATGTTAGAACCAAGAAATATGTAATGTCAAGTGTATCAGTAGTGTATGCATGGTTTTTCGTCTTTTTCTTTTATAGAAATATCAATTTTAGAATTTAGTTATATTGCTTGGAGTTCACACATACTTGCATATAGAATCATGTCCAATTTTTTTTAACTCTTGGCTGGACAAATCCAGTGTGTACTTCTAACTGATTGCGGATGATACCGAACCGATATGATATTATGTATATTGATATATTTCTCTACAAATTTGGTTAAACTTGAAAGATTTGACTTTTCAAAAAATTAATACACCTTATATTTTGAAACAGATGGAGTAAAAAAAATGAAAACCCAAACAACACCAACGACGCAGCAACGCGCGCCCAACCCTTCTAGTATAGATGAGTTCGGATATGTTGCTCAACCACTAAACCTAAATCAAATTTATTTCATCTACCAACTCGTATTTGACTCCATCTACATATACATGTCAATATTTAGACCACTTCATGTGTAAACATACCGTGAGGTCGCTCAGTTACATGCATGATTCTTCTATCTCATTGGTTCTTCTCAACTTAGTTTTTTCGCCAGTGCCTACCACAACGCAGCCCATGATTCGTTCTGATCTAATTTGTTCCACCACTGTTTTTTTTTTTTGGAACACAGTACAGACGCAAGCGCTCATATACACGCGCATACACTCACCCCTATGAACGCACACACGCACACCCTACCCCTATGAGCACCTCCTAGAGACTGAGCCGGCATATCATCTTGAAATTTACGAAGTCACCGTAGGCACCTCGTCGTCGACGGGAACGTCTCCTCCCACTGAATGCGCATCGCCGGAAATCCTGAAATAAATCCAGGAATAAATGCGAGCACCAAGACTTGAACCTTGGTGGGCTAGGGATACCACAGTCCCTCTAACCATCCAACCACATGTTGGTTCGCTGTTCCACCACTGTTACTTGTTGCATAAAGTATCAAACCATTTGTAGAACACAAAAGATTAACAAAGTACTACATGTTGACATGAGATGCGTCATGCGTGGTAACATGCACACTTGTAATTCGGAATGAGTGGCAGCAGGAAGATATCTTTGATCTCTATACGGAGCGCTCTTAAGAGAGATACTATTCTAACAAGTGCCTTTGTCGACCGGCGGACCAGGCGAAGCGATGAAGCCTCGGCAATTTGAAGGCCAACAACCTAGGAAGAGCGTATTAGGACCCAATCGGTGATTCTCTTAAGAAATCAACACTATAACTAGAATTTAGTTAAGTTTGAATTCAGTTGGCGCAAAGCACTGTGAGCCGTCCATCTTCCGTCCAATGCCCTCCGTCCCTCGATACCGCTTCGCGAGTTATGAACTCCTGGACGACGTTGATTTCTCACCAGACGGATGAGAACCTCTCGGGTGTCATTGTTTACTATCCGGCAAAATGCTATAGTGCCCAACTACCCTGTTTTGCTTTTCTTTAGTTCCCTTTACCTCTGTAAAGGCTACAAGGCCATGGATTTGTAGTCTTCTGGCTCATTCTACTTGTATTGGGGTAAAACCTAGCCACCAGTGTTCCTAGCTGGCCCTTAGTGTTTCTTAACTTTACCTAAATTCCTTGCAATTAAGCTCCAAATTCACTAAGTTCTACTATTGTGAGTGTGTGTTTCACAATTGGTAACAGATCTTGGTTTAGTCCTTTGCGACGACTCGATCTGAGTGCCAAAGAGGAGTTGGGTTAAATCCTTCTCTTGTCCCCTGATCCCGGTGGCGGTGTGGTGTCCGGCGGCGTTTCCATTTGGGTACATGTCTGGTCAAGTGTTGGAGATATGAACTCTTCAAGTTAAAGTCATGCCCGTCAACATCCCAATTCATGGTCACCTTGGGGGTCTAAGGTTCAGAACGATAATAGGTGCATACAACTTGCAGGTAAGATCAACATCTCAAATATATTCATGAAAGCATAAATGTTCAGATCTGAAAGCATGACACACGGGCTCTAGTGACAAGAATTAAGCATAACAAAGTCATAGCAACATCAATCTCGGAACATAGTGAATACTAGGGATCAAGCCCTAACAAATTCGATTACATAAGAAATCTCATCCATCTCCATCTAACTCCAGTATGCCTACAACAGGATTACTCACACATGATTGTGAGCATCATGAGATTGTTGATGAAGAAGAGTTGTTGATGATGACGGCGACGATTCCCTCTCTTCTGAGCCCCGAACGGACTCCAGATTAGGGCTCCCGACGAATAACATGAGGTGGTGGCGGCTTCGTATCATAAAACGCTATGAAACTTTCTTTCGTATTTTTTTCTCGGGAAGACGGAATATATAGACTTGGAATTAGGTCAGCCGGAGGTCTATAGGCTCACAAGCCACCTGGGCGCGCCCCCTGGATTGTGGGCCCATGGAGGCCCCCCTTTGGTACTTTTTTGCTCCAGTATTTTTATGGGTTTTCTATTTTCATGCCCTCTGTTCCTTAGTTGTACTCAGTTTTGGCCCAAAGTTTTAACGTTCCTCACTTTTCCGCTCCTCTCTCTCCCACAGCCTCACAAATACCCAAACGGAACATTTCCGCTGGGTCAAAGTCTGTTGACCGTTACTTCGATGTGTTCCTGACAAGTTGGACCAATTAAAATGCTGACATGTGGGGCCACTTATGAAAGGAGGTACCAACACAATAAAATATAAAAACACATTCGTACCTCCCTAGCCACGCCGGCGATCAGTGGCCACGGCAGAGTCTGCTCAGGAGGGCTCAGAGTGGACATCGAAGGTGACTCGAGAGCCAGCCCACGTACTCCCGCATCGAGGGAAACTCAAGGGAGCCCCGGGGATGGCCGGAGTGGACGGTGCTGACAAAAACTATGGCGCCACACACACATGTGTTTGATGGCAACGATGCATGCACAGTTGCGGCTCGCGGTCGAGCATACAGAGGAGGTGTGTGGCCGAACATTGTTGCTGCATAGCCGGGGGTGGGCGTCAGCAACATCGGCGGCCAATTGAGGGGCTTCCGGAGTTTGGTTTTGACGGCTGCACGGCGACCAATTCGACTAAGGACTAGGACTAGGAGATAGCTACGGGGCACTAGGAGCACGATAGTAGAACGAGGTGATTCATGGGAGCATTGTATGCTCGAGCTCGTCAGCCATGGCGGCATCCATGCTCGGAGCTCGCGGGAGAGGCAGCTAAAGCATGAAATCGACGAGGCAAATAGGAGGGAAACTCGACAGAACTCACAACTAGTTGAATGGGTTTATTAGCGGGCTCGGGGAAGCATTGTCGGCAACGAATCGACATCTACAAGCGGCGGTTGCAGGCGACGGTGATGGTGACGATTCGCTCTACTCAGGCCCTTCTTGCTCGAATCCTTCCTCGGGAGGGGGCATAGGCGATGCGGCGGGTCTTTGAGACATGGTTGCGCAACATTTCTACGGTGGTGGCTGCACTAACAGCGGACGGTGGCGACAGTATTCTCTCGGGCATGCTCAAGAACAAGACAAAGGGGAAGGGGAAGAAAAGGGAGAGAGGGGAAAGGCCAGGGGCTGCGTGGTGCACTTATCCCCTCCTCGACGATGCGGTGGAAGCAGGAGGTGGCCATGACGCATGCGCGCGCGCGTCGGCCTTGCGCTTTGTCCTTCTGTCTGGAGGAGGAGGGGGACGACTGGCATCACCGCTGGGCTGGGCCGTCTACTGGGCTGCCAGGTGTGTAGCTTGTTCTTTTCCTTTTTTTTTTTCTGTTTTCCAATATTTCTTGCACATTTAAATTTAATTTCGGGTTCAAATCGACACCAAATATTCTGAAACTTTATATGTGACTCATGTGGACCCATCTCAATTACGTTTTTTTGAAAAGTTGTTTCTATTTTTGCTTTTTGATGCAGTATGGTTTATCACAAATTCAACATTGCCAAAAGTTGTTCTTTATTTATGCAATATGGCCGGTATGTCACTAACTGAACATTGGAATGAGTATTTGCAAGCAATAGACAACAACATAATATAAAATTCAAGTTTATGCAAATAAAATATTGGGAAAAATAAAATGCAATTTTTTGCACGAACAAAACATTAATATAGTCCCTTAATATATTGGGAACACGCACATGACATAGATATTAGTAGTAGCACCCTTACAATTAACTTAGCGCACCTCGCAAAAAAAAACTTAGCACGACATATATTGGGCAACACCGAACACGACCGGGCCCCTACGCCACCAAGTTCACTCCGGGCACCCGTTCACTCCTCATCCTCGATGTTGTAGGGGAGAGTGTGCATGGCATTGGCGGTGGGGAAGATGTTGTCGAAGTTGGAGAAGATGGTGTAGGTGGTGAAGGCGATGAACTCGCACCCACACCAGAAGATTTGGCCGAGGAGGAAGAAGGCATTGAAGGGGTTGGTGAAGTGAGCAAGGAGCCCAATCACAAGGACTCTGTTGCCACGAACCTCTTCGATGCGGAACATCACCGGAGAGCCTCGTGGGAGGTGACGGTAGCCGGCCCAAAGGAAGAAGTTGGCTAACTCCGTTGGACCCCTCCACTTTGAGATCGGCCACACCCGGAGGGTGTTCTCCACGAAGACCCCGACGGGGTACTGCCTCTCTGGCACGGTGTGCGACCGATGGAAGGTTGGGCCGTTGAACTGCGTCTTGTCTTGGGCGGGATCTAGCTTTTGCTTTGGCTTTTGGTGAAGAAGAAGGGGGACAGATGGATGTGAGATCGAGTGGAGAGGAAGAGGTTGATGTGAGGTGTTTAAATAGCCACGGTGCGCTGCCTCCCGTTTCATTGCGTTCATTGTGGCACTGCCCTTCCCTAATAATGGCAATAATAGCCCAATGGAGCCCTAGGTGTTTTTCACACTAAATCAAGGCGTGTCAATCGGTAAAGCTGCGTCTCATTTCTGAATCGAGGCTGCACTAATTGCCCTGATGCGACGATGCTGCGTCGGGTGGCTGCGCCCGCATGCATGACAACGACGTGGCTGGGCACGCATGCATGGCAGGCTGAGCCGGTGGCCATTCTACGATGGAAAGACCACAGAACGATGGCCCATCGGTCCGACGAGCGTGCCAAACCGAATCCATGCATCTGAAAAAAGTGTCCAGCCTGAGTGCTCACTGTCCGGCCCAGAAGCTGGAAGATATAAGCGGTTGTATTACTGCATATCGCCCATGGCGCAACTACTAAGCACCCACGAACTTTGCAGTCGCCAAGAAGGAGAGCACCAGAAGCTGGTCCACATCTTGATGCTGAAGAAACCCCTAGCCGGGAGGCGTTAACGATCTACGATAGCCACCAATCTCGGAAGGCTGGATGTAGCCCGATAAGGAACATCAGCCGAAGGAGCCCTCCGAGCCTCTTCAACGCCAGATCCAGGGCCAACACTAACCCACCATTCAACGGGCGGTCGGATCCTCCACCGTCTTCCGCATATCCACAGCAGTCATCACGCTACACTTCAAGAGCAGCTCATCCCCGCCTCCTACAGCTTGGACACCACAAGCCCTCATTGGCGCCAGTGTAGGAGATATGCCCTAGAGGCAGTAATAACAGTTACTTTGTATCTCCGAGTTTGTAATGAATGTTTATGTTCCATGCTATAACTGCAATGATTCTCGAGTCTACAATAACCACGAGGCTCAGAGGGAAACTCATGTGCACGTGTGGTATAATAAATGGAAAAGTATTCCTAGTCATGCCTCTATGACTGGCTCAAGTATTGCATGATGATCCTGTTTTCCTGATCATGGGCATGGCTATGCCGGCAATTTTGAGGGCACAATGTTAGTAGAACACTTGTGTTGAATCGACCCAAATTGATGTTATGCTATGAGATACATTCGTCATGAGTTAATGGTTAATAACACAGAGATAGTTATTATTTGCATAATTCCTTAGACCATGAGAGTGTCGAGTTTCTTCATGCTTGCTTCATGAACTTTGGGGTTTGTTAAACGTCATCCGTAAATGGGTGGCTATTACGGCGGCTTACGGGTTCATGGAAAAGTATGTCAAGTAACTTGATAGCTCAAGATTGGGATTTGCTCCTCCGATGATGGAGAGATATTCTCGGGCCCTCTCGGTGTTACGGTATCCATCATCGTCTGGCCAGACACATTGTGATTTGATCACTGGGATGCCGGAACACGGAAACGAGTAAAGAGAACAAAACCGGTTACGAGGTAACTGGCATAGTGGACAAGTTGTTGATCCACGGGGATGCCAACATGTCTCACCTTGGGTATTTGTAATATATCGTGAAGCAACAGGAATAGCACACGGCAACTGGAGGTTCACTCGAATATTCATTCGTGTGGGTATAGGGGTCAATATGGGTGTCCACGGCTCCGATGTTGATCATTGATCGGAAGGGGTTCCGGGTCATGTCTATACTTCACCGAACCTATAGGGTCACACGCTTAAGGGTCATCTATCTGCTGAATACTAGACAGGGAGTCTGAGAGAAAATCACCGAAAAAGTTTCGGACACCGGAAAAGTTTCGGACAGCGGAAAAGTTCCGCAGAGAGAACACCGGAACAGTTTCGGTAAAACTGAAAAGTTGTTTCAGGGGATACCATTAAGTCAAATTGGTTTCGGCACATGCCTGATAATTCTTAGAGGGTGCCAGAATCGTTCTGGAAACTTTCTGGAATTTTCCGGGATGAAAACCGGAAATGTTCCGGAGCTGCCGGAACCGCTTCAGATGCTTTTCGCAGATGAAAATCACTAAACCAGAATTGTTCCGGATCGCATTGAAAATTATTTTAGTGGGTACTGGAAATGTTCTAAGCCCACATAAATATTTTCAGTTCGAACAGACGCTGAAAAATGTCGTCGTGAATAGTGAAAAGCACTTTTTGGGCTGATTTGCAAATGGGGTTTTTCTTCTAGAAGAAAACCACTTTTGGTGAGAGATAAAGGTGTGTGAAAGGTGGTGCCCCCCCCCCCAAAAGGGGGCAGCACCAAATTTCGTCCATAGGTGGTGGGGAGGGCCCCCTTGGGGTTTCCTTCCACCTCATGGTGGATATGTTCTACACACACCCTTATGTGGCATTTGGGTGAAAAGATCTTAAGCCCCTTTTGGTCTTTTTACCCCTTGCCTCCACCCCTTGGCTTTCCTATAAATAGGAGGTGAGGGGGCTGCCCAAAGATGATCCCTTGCTCTCATACACATGCTATGCTTTGCTAGCTCTCTCTCTCCCTCCCACGAAAAGAGTTTTTCGTAGAGCCGAAAGGCTGTCTGGGTTCCGGCAGGAACTAGCTCTGGACGGCGAAGCCCTGCCGGATAGCTGACACCGTATGTGTGCAACCCCGTAGAGAGATTGTAGTTTCGATCTTTTGCCCGAAGGGCTGTTCGAGTTACCGTTCGAGTTTCCGGCGTCCTCCCGAAGGGCTGTCCGGGTTACTGTTCGGGTTCCGAGGGTCCTCCCGAAGGGCTGTCCGCGACATCGTCCTGGGGACTGTCCGACCGCCTCCCGAAGGGCTGTCCGGAGTGGGAGTACATCCTTGCGGTTGGGAGGTTGTAAATCCTAGCTGCAGGAATCGGCACCGAAGATCTACACCGACTCTTCTTCCGCTGCGTTTCGAGTTGGTACGGATCAGATCAAACCTTGTATGCAGTCTCCATAGTGATCCTGGGCGTGCTCGCTGTACTAATTTTTTTTGTTTTCTGTCGCGTTCCCCAACAATGGCATCAAGAGCCAGGCTATGCGTAGATGCAGGTTACGATCTAGAATACATGGAGATGTATGGGTATTGCATAATATAATTTTGGAGTAGATGAGATCTATTGCTGAAAATTATTTATGCGGGTAGCAGATGAAGTCTGTTACCCGATGTTCTTGTTGCTTCCCTGGAATTTGCGTTTGCTCAATCTCGAGACAGCATGGTGGAATTTCACAAAGTTCTGGCAATCCGCGATCCTGATTGATCAACGAAGTGCTATCAGTTCTTTGGGTTCCACCATAGTCAACAGAAAGATGAAATTCGCAGATGAAAGGGCATTGCAGATATGATCTGCACGGGGGTCACGCGTATGACGAAGTTTAGTATGGGGCTCGAGATTTAATTATCTCGTGTTTCATACACCCCGAGATGTTAATCTAGCAATTTTGAATTATCATACTTGATGATAAAACGTTGGTAGCTGCGGTTTAAGTCAAAACCTTAGAAGACACGTAAAATGAAATTTTGCATAAACCGATTAGAGTCGTCTAACTTGGTTTTGCAGGATGTACATGTGATGTGGTATAGCAAAGCTCATATGAATTCGATTATGTATGAGATGACTATATGATGTAAATTTGTTAACATGACCTGCGTGTCATGATTCGGCATGATGGCTGGAGCCATATGATTGTCACTTTAATGACCTGCGTGTCAACCTTATGTAATGCACTTATTTTAGTAGCTATAAAGATAGCAATATTATTTGGTGCATCGGTAAGGTGGTGGCAATCTTCGCGAAGGTGAACTCCGACGCAAATGCCGAAGATGAAGAAATACTTGACTTCTCCGTCAGAAAGGGCTATACCATATCATGCTAATTATGAATTGCCTGAGATGTTTATCCCTTATGATGCACCCTTTTTGATTGCGCGGTAGTCACTTTTTATTAGGGTGATCTCTCACTTAAAAATATCAAAGTATTTAGTGTTCACCCAAGTGTAGCACCGTCTGAAATTCGTATCTTTTCGGGGTGCGCCATGTACACATGAGCACGAACGAATTGAGAGGAATGAGGCGGGTGAGGTCAGACCTCGCAGCAAGATCACTTGGTTGTCTTTGACGTTCAGGCATGAAAGTCATGAGCTCGGAACACACACATCAAAAGATGAACAAGAATCACATAGAGATGTGATTGGCAAGTTGGCCTACCGATTGAAATTCGCGTCATCAGTGATGAACCCGTCAATGGCGTCGAATTGAAATACGGATCTTGAATCACTCACAATCAATTATGAGAGATATTGATTTGAGTGGGAGCGCACTTTAGAATAAAATTGTTTATTCACTAGTGCCAAAAATCATTATGAACAAAGTCTAAGTGAACTTGTGTTTTCCGTTGTAGATCAAATGGCTCGCAACACCGCGTTCAACTTAGGCCCGATGTTAGAGAAAGAGAAGTTAGCTGCGAATGGAAACAACTATGCAGACTGGGTCCGTACCCTGAGGATTGTCCTCAGGAGTGCTAAGAAAGTGTACGTACTTGACGGACCTCTTCCACCTAAGCCGGCAGCAACAGCCACGGCAGATGAAAATAATGTCTGGGCCACTAAGGATGATGACTTCAACTTAGTGCAGTGCCTCTAGCTGTCTTGCATGAATTCAGAGCTTCAAAAACGTTTTGAATTCCATGACTCCTTTGATATGATCAAGGAACTGGATGCTCTGTACAAGTTTAATGCACGGTCTGAACGTTTTGATATCGTCAAAACCATGTCGGAGACCAAGATGGCTGAGGGCAGTTCAGTTGGCGAACACGTGGTCAATATGATTGGCCACGCTGAGAGGCTTAAAACCCTAGAATTTCCACTTCCAGAAGAGCATGTTATGGACATGTTGCTAGGTTCACTCCCCCCGTCTTACGACGGTTTCGTCATGAACTACAACATGAATGGGATGGACAAAACACCTAATGAGGTGCTTGCCATGCTAAAAACTGCTGAAGTAGGACTGCGGAAAAATCGCAAGCAAGTGTTGCTTGTGAATAAAACTGCCAGTTTCAAAAAGGGCAAGCCAAAGAAGGGCAAGGGCGCCGGTAAGACCGGCTTCCAACGCAAATCTAAGGGCAAAGCCAAGAATGAAAATGAGTGCTTCTACTGCAAGGGCACAGGACACTGGAAGAGAAACTGCAAGAAGTATCTGGAAGATAAGAAGTCCGGGAAAACCGGAAAAGGTATAATTGTTATACAAGTTAATGTCATTGACGTTTTGCTTGCTAGCGAAAATTCTAAGTCTTGGGTATTTGATACCGGATCGGTTGCTCACATTTGCAACTCGATACAGGGGCTTCAGAAGGTGCGCAAGCTAGCAAAGAATGAAGTCATGATGCGCGTCGGGAACGGCGCTGGGATCGCCGCTCAAGCCGTCGGCATTATGCCTCTACGTCTCCCTTCGGGATTTATCTTAGAACTAAATAACTGTTATTTTGTTCCACTGTTGTGTAGAAACATTATCTTCGGATCATGTTTAGTTCACGATGGGTATTCGTACAAGTCTGAGAACAATGGTTGTTCACTTTATTGTATGGATATGTTTTATGGATTTGCACCCATTGTTGGGGGCCTTTTCATTCTAAATCTTGAATGTGGAAATGATGTCTTTAACGTGAATGCTAAACGCCTTAAGAAGGCTGACACCACCACCACTTTCATGTGGCACTGTCGGCTTGGCCACATCGGAAAGAAACGCATGCAAAGACTCCATAAATATGGAGTTTTACCGTCCCTTGATTTTGAATCATTTGACACATGTGAAGCTTGCTTGATGGGGAAAATGACCAAGACGCCGTTCACGGGTCATCCTGAACGGGCGGGTGAATTATTGGAAATAATACATAGTGATGTATGTGGTCCAATGAACACAGCCGCACGGGGTGGGTATTTTTACTTCGTGACTTTTACTGATGATTTAAGTCGGTATGGCTATATCTACTTAATGAAGCATAAGTCGGAAACCTTTGAAAAGTTCAAAGAATTTCAGAATGAGGTAGAAAATCATCGTGACAAAAATATTAAGTTTCTGCGGTCTGATCGCGGAGGCGAATACCTTAGTCATGAGTTTGGCCAACATCTGAGTGATCGTGGAATTGTTTCACAACTTACGCCTCCCGGAACTCCTCAGAGAAACGGAGTGTCGGAACGACGTAACCGAACCCTGTTAGACATGGTAAGGTCGATGATGTCTCTTACAGATCTTCCGATATCTTTTTGGGATCATGCACTACTCACTGCCGCTCACACACTAAACAGAGCACCGTCTAAGTCTGTTGAGACGACACCATACGAGTTATGGAACGGGAAGAAACCCGGTTTGTCGCATCTCAGAATTTGGGGTTGTGGGGTATACGTAAAACGTTTACAACCTACCAAACTCGGTCCCAGATCAGACAAATGTTACTTTGTAGGTTATCCCAAGGAAACAATTGGGTATTCCTTCTACCACCCGTCCGATAGCAAAGTGTTTGTTGCCAGAAATGGACAATTTCTTGAGAAAGAGTTTCTCGCAAAAGAAGTGGGAGGACAGTACAACTTGATGAGATTATTGAATCTTCGGCGATAGTTGATATGGCTAAGGAAACGGAAGAAATTCCGCTTATTATCCCTACAACCGAGCCGGAAGTTGTCGCATGTGATGCGGAGACTTCAGACAATGTTGTAACTGAACCGCGCAGATCGGGTAGGGCTATCCAGCCACCTGAATGGTTTCATAACGAAATCTTCATTCTTGAAGACAATGAACCTGCGCACTACAAGGAAGCGATGGCGGGGCCCATCTCAAAGGAATGGCACAAGGCCATGAAATCCGAGATCGAATCCATGTACGAAAACCAAGTTTGGAACTTGGAAGAACTTCCAGATGGCGTAAAACCCATCGGTTGTAAATGGATTTTCAAAAGAAAGACGGACGCGGATGGTAACATTACTATCCACAAAGCTAGACTTGTCGTGAAAGGGTTCACGCAAGTTCCAGGAGTGGACTACGACGAGACTTTCTCGCCCGTAGCTATGCTTAGGTCTGTTCGGATATTACTAGCAATTGCTGCTTATTTCGATTATGAAATATGGCAGATGGATGTCAAAACGGCTTTCCTAAATGGAAACCTTGAAAAGGATGTATACATGATACAGCCAGAAGGTTTTGTCGATCCTAAGAATGCTGGAAAGGTATGTAAGCTTCAGAAAGCCATTTATGGTCTGAAGCAAGCATCAAGGAGCTGGAACATTCGTTTTGATGAAGTGGTCAAAGAGTTTGGCTTCATCAGGAACGATGAAGAATCTTGTGTTTACAAGAAGTTTAGTGGGAGCGCAAAAGCATTTCTAATCTTGTATGTGGACGACATATTGTTGATTGGAAATGACGTGAATTTTCTTAGCAAAATAAAAGACTCATTGAAGAAGAGTTTTTCAATGAAAGACTTAGGCGAAGCGGCATATGTATTGGGCATCAGAATCTATAGAGATAGATCAAGACGCCTGATAGCGCTTAGCCAAAGCACGTACATTGACAAGGTGTTGAAAAGGTTCAACATGGAGAACTCCAAGAAAGGCCTACTCCCCATGTCACCTGGCACAGTACTTTGCAAGAATCAGTGTCCTCGGACCCTCGATGAGCTAGTACAAATGAATGATATTCCATATGCTTCGACAGTTGGTTCTATTATGTATGCCATGCTATGTACAAGACCGGATGTTTCCTATGCGCTAAGTGTTAGCAGCCGGTACCAAGGTGATCCAGGATTGGAACACTGGGCCGCAGTCAAGGGTATTCTTAAGTACCTCAGAAGGACCAAGGATTTACTCCTTGTGTACGGAGGTGATGAAGAGCTCATTGTAAGTTGTTACACTGATGCAGGCTTCATGACTGACCCAGATGACTTTAAATCTCAATCTGGCTATGTTTTCATATTGAACGGCGGCGCAGTTGATTGGAAAAGTTCCAAACAAAAGACTGTGGTGGATTCTACAACGGAGGCGGAATATGTTGCTGCTTCAGAAGCCTCCAAGCAGGCTGTCGGAATCAAGCAATTTCTTGAAGACCTTGGTGTGGTTCCAAGTGCTCTGGACCCGGTGGAGATCTATTGTGATAATAGTGGCGCCGTGGCTCAGGCAAGGGAGCCATGTTCGCACCATAAGACAATGCATATTCAACGCAAATATAAACTTATTCGACATCATGTCGAAGAAGGTTTAGTGAAAGTACGCAAAGTTCACACGGATCTGAATGTGTCAGACCCGATGACAAAGCCTCTACCACGAGCAAAGCATGAGCAACACCGGATAGCCATTGGTGTAAGGGAAGCCATGTAACTAGATTATGACTCTAGTGCAAGTGGGAGACTGTAGGAGATATGCCCTAGAGGCAGTAATAACAGTTACTTTGTATCTCCGAGTTTGTAATGAATGTTTATGTTCCATGCTATAACTGCAATGATTCTCGAGTCTACAATAACCACGAGGCTCGGAGGGAAACTCATGTGCACGTGTGGTATAATAAATGGAAAAGTATTCCTAGTCATGCCTCTATGACTGGCTCAAGTATTGCATGATGATCCTGTTTTCCTGATCATGGGCATGGCTATGCCGGCAATTTTGAGGGCACAATGTTAGTAGAACACTTGTGTTGAATCGACCCAAATTGATGTTATGCTATGAGATACATTCGTCATGAGTTAATGGTTAATAACACAGAGATAGTTATTGTTTGCATAATTCCTTAGACCATGAGAGTGTCGAGTTTCTTCATGCTTGCTTCATGAACTTTGGGGTTTGTTAAACGTCATCCGTAAATGGGTGGCTATTACGGCGGCTTACGGGTTCATGGAAAAGTATGTCAAGTAACTTGATAGCTCAAGATTGGGATTTGCTCCTCCGATGATGGAGAGATATTCTCGGGCCCTCTCGGTGTTACGGTATCCATCATCGTCTGGCCAGACACATTGTGATTTGATCACTGGGATGCCGGAACACGGAAACGAGTAAAGAGAACAAAACCGGTTACGAGGTAACTGGCATAGTGGACAAGTTGTTGATCCACGGGGATGCCAACATGTCTCACCTCGGGTATTTGTAATATATCGTGAAGCAACAGGAATAGCACACGGCAACTGGAGGTTCACTCGAATATTCATTCGTGTGGGTATAGGGGTCAATATGGGTGTCCACGGCTCCGATGTTGATCATTGATCGGAAGGGGTTCCGGGTCATGTCTATACTTCACCGAACCTATAGGGTCACACGCTTAAGGGTCATCTATCTGCTGAATACTAGACAGGGAGTCTGAGAGAAAATCACCGAAAAAGTTTCGGACACCGGAAAAGTTTCGGACAGCGGAAAAGTTCCGCAGAGAGAACACCGGAACAGTTTCGGTAAAACTGAAAAGTTGTTTCAGGGGATACCATTAAGTCAAATTGGTTTCGGCACATGCCTGATAATTCTTGGAGGGTGCCAGAATCGTTCTGGAAACTTTCTGGAATTTTCCGGGATGAAAACCGGAAATGTTCCGGAGCTGCCGGAACCGCTTCAGATGCTTTTCGCAGATGAAAATCACTAAACCGGAATTGTTCCGGATCGCATTGAAAATTATTTTAGTGGGTACTGGAAATGTTCTAAGCCCACATAAATATTTTCAGTTCGAACAGACGCTGAAAAATGTCGTCGTGAATAGTGAAAAGCACTTTTTGGGCTGATTTGCAAATGGGGTTTTTCTTCTAGAAGAAAACCACTTTTGGTGAGAGATAAAGGTGTGTGAAAGGTGGTGCCCCCCCCAAAAGGGGGCAGCACCAAATTCGTCCATAGGTGGTGGGGAGGGCCCCCTTGGGGTTTCCTTCCACCTCATGGTGGATATGTTCTACACACACCCTTATGTGGCATTTGGGTGAAAAGATCTTAAGCCCCTTTTGGTCTTTTTACCCCTTGCCTCCACCCCTTGGCTTTCCTATAAATAGGAGGTGAGGGGGCTGCCCAAAGATGATCCCTTGCTCTCATACACATGCTATGCTTTGCTAGCTCTCTCTCTCACTCCCACGAAAAGAGTTTTTCGTAGAGCCGAAAGGCTGTCTGGGTTCCGGCAGGAACTAGCTCTGGACGGCGAAGCCCTGCCGGATAGCTGACACCGTATGTGTGCAACCCCGTAGAGAGATTGTAGTTTCGATCTTTTGCCCGAAGGGCTGTTCGAGTTACCGTTCGAGTTTCCGGCGTCCTCCCGAAGGGCTGTCCGGGTTACTGTTCGGGTTCCGAGGGTCCTCCCGAAGGGCTGTCCGCGACATCGTCCCGGGGACTGTCCGACCGCCTCCCGAAGGGCTGTCCGGAGTGGGAGTACATCCTTGCGGTTGGGAGGTTGTAAATCCTAGCTGCAGGAATCTGCACCGACGATCTACACCGACTCTTCTTCCGCTGCGTTTCGAGTTGGTACGGATCAGATCAAACCTTGTATGCAGTCTCCATAGTGATCCTGGGCGTGCTCGCTGTACCGAAATTTTTTGTTTTCTGTCGCGTTCCCCAATAGCCAACAACACCTCCGACGAGCAGGAGCACGAGCTGGATGACCATTATTCCTATGAGCACCATCGGCATCAGCCCCACCATGACAGTGACAGAGAAAACTAAAAAAACCTAGAAACCCTAGGACTACTACACGCCGGAACGAGAAACCGAGACTCCCCTCCCCCTCGCGACGCCAAGACGGCGATCAAAGAGGAAGGGGAGCGGCGGAATTACTGGCGGGTGCCCTAGATCTGGAACCGCCCCTGCCTCCTGTCGGTTCGCGAGAGGAAACGGTTCGAGAGGCTCCTGCGAAACACACGCCTAGTTAGGATGGAGTTTCCCGAAAAGGAAGTTAGTACGGAGTTTACCTTAGACCATATCCGGTGCACTCACTCTATGGTGCAACCGGTGCACCGAGGTCATATCATATTATAGTTGTTGTCAAAAAGTCCAAAAATAACCTACAAAACAGTCATAACATCCACAATTTTTGAATCCAATATAAACAACAACTTGAGAAACAAAAATAACAAATTCAACATGTGCTAATGGCCCAAATTTATAACCCAATATGAAATAAATATTATTCAGAACATGATCTAACTTTCCTTGATTTATGTCCAATATAAATCCAAAATTCCATGACATGGTAAATATATATTGCTTTATCTGATGAATTATTTCTGATTGCTTGATAGGGTGCGTTTTCGATCTTAGGTGACCGGTTGCACCAAAATGGTGGCTGGTGGATGAACTAGAGACGCTCTTGGAGTCAGCGCTGCAGACACAAATGTCGTCCAAAAAGGAAATGAGGGTGTATATTAGTCAACGAAAGCTATACTCCTTACAATATCGCATAACCAGATTTGACTGCCCCATGCAACATACCCCCACAGAACTCTCTACCCATAGTTGAGACAATTCACGAGCCACTGCATTATCCTGCTGGGTGTGGGCGAGTAGAAGTCGTGGAAGTACTAAAAGCTGCTTCCGGTTGTGGCCCAGCAGCAAGCAGGCTCGAGTTATGAGTTTTACTACTCCCACCGATCCATATTAATTGTCGCTGATTTAGACAACTAAATAAGCGACAATTAATATGCATCGGATGGAGTGCTTAGTTTTAGCAAGCTTGTAATTAAAAGAACAAATTACAAATATGTTGTATAGTATCAATTTACTGAAGAGCCGGGTTATTTGTTACATAGGTTCCACTTTAAATTTTGCACCAGGCATGATTTCTTATGTACAACCCCGCCAACAGGCGTAAGCACTGGTACAATGTTCCTGTTCTCATGCGCGAACATGAGAAAATGGGTGCTCACCACTAAGAGAAAAAGGAACTAGCCCCCCACGGCATCTTTTTGGTATTTGTTATGGCTCACCATCGCTAGTTACTAATGCTTCTTTGCAACTATATGGTAGAAATTTTGGAATGCCATGTACGTTCCTGCTATTTGGTGTCAGGCTAAAACTGCCAATTTCCAAATGCAGATCAGCAATTACAAGCATCATGTGCATTATGTGCTTTCCAGATGAACTCTTGATCTAAGCATATTACGAGCACTACTTATGCAGTGTTTTGCATGACACAAATGCAAAATGAGATAGAAGAACAAATCTTCTTGCTCGTTACGCGAGAGGGTGTGGTCAAGCCGTGCTAACATGAGGTGAGGAAGTAAAGTGGTGTGTGTGTGTGTATAAATAAGTATGGATATATTGCTCAACCACTAATCCTAATTAAATCAAATTTATTTCACCTACCAAGTAGGATTTTGCTCGGTCTATATATACATGTCAATATTCAGGCCACTTCTTGTATAACCATACCGTGAGGTCGCTCAGCTACATGATTCTTCTCTCCTTGGCTCTTCTCAACTTAGTTTATTCGGAAGTGGCCAGTGTGTACCACAACACACCCGGTGATTGATTTGATCTAAAATGTTCCACCACTGTTTGTTGGCTTGTTGCGAAAACTGTCAAACTCTCTTTTGTAGACCATAGACAACTAACGAAGTACTCCATGTTGAGACGAGATCCGACATGCATGGTAACATGCAGACCCTTTGTTGAAATTCGGAATGAGTGGCATCAGAAAGATACAAGTGATTTCTATACTGAGAGCTCTTGAAAGATTGTGCCAACCGGTAGCTGTATCGATCGAAGGTATGAAGCCTAGACAAGCTGGAGGCCAATGGTCCACGAGGTGCAGACGAGGGACAAGGCCAAAAATGCTGATCTGTGAGGCGTGCGGCCCGGAAACCTAGCCAAACGAGCAGTGAAGAGGGACGCTAGGTCCGCCACTCATCGTGCCGCATAGCTTCGTTTTTAGGATGTCAATGTACAAACATCATTTGTGAGGACGGACTACCATCTCTGACAAGTGTATCTGCTCGTTGTTGCAGCATGACTATATTTAAGCAACCTGTGCCACCTAGTCCTCAAACTCCCAAGCGTTATACCACCACTCCATGACTTCTACCTTGGGTTTTCTTGTCGACACAATAGTTCACCGCATGTAACCAGTATATTGTTGAGGCTGGACAGCAAAGATGCGATGCAAACATTCACTGACATGGCAAATATGCACACTAAACAGCCCCCTCTAGTTATAGTGAAACTTTGAGGATAGTTTCAACCAACAGGTAAGCAGCGGAATAACACAAATAACATGCACATGTGACACATGATTTAACGTGAAAAAACCTCCTCAACTTGAGGAGTAAAACACCACGGCTCTGGATAGACCGGTCCACACAATTTCACTATGAGAATGGTGAGTACAAAGTCTTCTCTAGAATCTCTAGAGAGATTTACAACACACACTCCACGTTGTCAACCGGGAACGGCAACAACAACCACAAGAGGCAAGATTTTAGCAAAGCAGAGTTTACACAACTTTTATCCCCTTCTGTATTTTGCAAATTGCTCTCAAACCGCTGAACCAAGCGGCACCAAATTTGATAGACAATTAGACACACGAGGTCCTGAGATCCCTTCAAAATTCAGCTCAATCGGACACCGTTTGCCTACCCAATCTGTTCGTCTCTCAAAACTACTCTGTGCTGAAACTGCAGCGGTCTGAACTGACAAAACTACTCTAAAATCTAATGATCCACTGACCCAATCCTCAAACCAGCTAACAAGATCGAAGTACTCAAAGTAAGGAATGAGCTCACCAAGTTTGGTGCCAATCCAAGCACGTTTGAGCCTCCGATCACTAGCTTGAACACTGTCTAGTCAGGTGCATCTAGATAGAACCTCCACTTCTTCTTTCTCTCTCTTGCGGGTTATGTTCTTCTTTTGTGTGCTCTCATTCTCACAATGGCAGCCACCATCGTACAAGGGTGGAGTGGTTAGGGTTTTCTTCCTCCCTCACTCCCTTGGAAGTACTCTCAACTGTTGGATGCAGCGAAGATCAACGGCTCACATGTGTTGAACTTTTGGGCTGATGTTGAGCTGCCAACACACCTTCATGTGGAGGGACTTAGCCCAACATATATATGTTTGCCCGAGGCAATATAATCAAGTTTCTCCTCCCAAATTATTTCTCTTGTTCCTCTTACGGTGTAGAAACCGCGACCAATATTCTGAACCTGCTTATGCACTACTAATGTGATTTGAATCATGCATCGCAGATACAATTGTTGCATTTTACTGTACACAACACTACTATTTAATCGCTACGTTCTACAGTAGTTTAACACATTTAGTCTTTTCCCGTGACCAAAGATTTCTATATAGTGGTGGGAATGTAAGTGCATATTCTTTTATATTAAAACATGGCACGTAAACACACACGGGTGCTACGCACACACACATTTCATCTATATATAGGAATGTCTCTGAATGATTTACACCGAAGAAAAGTGTTACAGATCAAAAACTAGTCTAATATCAACCACTTATTAAAAAAATCTTGATCAGGCCACACAAATACAACAACCATGGTGCAGTGATACTCCGATAAGATCCCTTGATAGCTCCACGATAATGTCACTCAATATGTTCTTCAAAATGTCTAGTCTACATGATAATTTCACTGCGCAGGAAACGTGCTAAGGAACACATCTCCACTAGCAACAACTTCACTCACTCACTCTCTCTCTCTCTCTCATATTGTTGTGCCACCTCAGCATTTTACCTATGAAACTGTGGTAAAAGCCTACCATTGGGAGTGGTCTTAGCGTTGATACTATTAGATTAGTGGACACAAAAACATGGACTTGCAATTAAAGCCTTCTCATCTCCGTCCCAATACCCTCTCTCAGTTCCATGAAATCCCAATGCTGGCACCATGATTGTAGCTACTCCTACATCTTCCCTTACGGCACGCGAGGCTGAAGTAGTTCTTTACATACCTTCAAATGTGAAATTAACTCTCATATTGATTCTCTGAGTCTATCTTTGTGATTTGCACCCATTCTCTACAACAAGCGCTAGCATTGGGGCAGCGATGTTTATGGCTCACTAGCGTTAATAATGCTTTGTTGCAGCTATGGTAGAAATTTAGGATTGAATCCAAATGTATGTGCCTGCAATTTGGTTTCAGGCTAATAACAGCTATCCTTTATTAGCAGCTCTAGTTTTCAAATGTAGATCAATAGTTACAAACATCATGCATTCTATGCTTTCCAAATGAATTATTCGCTCTAAGCATATTCTGAGCACTATTTATGTAGTGTTTCATGTCATGGAAATATGAATCCGTGCACACAGAACGAGGAAGAAGAACAAATCTTGTTGCTTATCATGCAGTTGTGAGATCATACCCAAGACGAAGTGGAGTTAAAGTTATGCTATGTGAGAGGAATGAAAGTGGGATGTATATATAAATCATTGTGGTTGTGTTGCTCAACCACCGATCATAAATTAAACTTATTTCATCTACCAGCTTGGATTTTGCTCTGTCTATATATACATGTCAATATCGAAGCCACTTTATGTGAGGTCCCTCAGCTACATGATTTTTCTATCTGCTTGATTGTTCTCAACTTAGTTTATTAGTTTGACGGAGCAGTCGAGCCTACCACAACTCACATACTGTGACACCCTGGTTTTGGCACCCCGATTTCTTCCTTCGCGGGATTTGACTCCCGTCTTTTTTTCCGGTGTTATTGGATTTTCTCTCGCTCTTGGGTATATGAAGATGGTCATATAGCCTTGCTTATCCTATCAAACCAGGCATTCTTCCCAATTCAACCTTGCCATCCAAGACATATTCTCAGGGTTTTGCCGCCGAAACCCTACCTTTCGAGTTATTGGAAGGGAAACCCTAATTCTTGCAGTTACAAGGGAACCCCAATTTCCTTTGACCTTTTGCTTGTCAAACTTTTCCCAGTGATCATCCCACATCTATAAACTCTGGATATGTAAAAATATTGCCAAGTCATTTGCAATATTTTTCATTTAAAATTAATTCCTTTTTCTGCTGTTTAAAGGAATTAAATCCAGGAAAATATCTATCCATCTCCAAAGTTCATGAAAACTTGTGAAGATATTCATTGTGATCATATTGAGCTCTCATAAAAATATTGGCCATAATTAAATAAGGAAAATTGCATTTTCCTATTTAAAGCCAATACTGCATTTTGGGCACTTTCCAAAGGAACTACCATTTTGGTAGCCAGGAAAAATCCCAAATAATTTGTGGAGATTCTCCTATCCAAATCTTGGTCATTTCCATCAAGAACCCAAGTTCCAAAGTTCAAATTTTGAGCAAAGCATTCCTTTGCAAATTCTGTCCAGTTTGGGCAATTTACAAAGAAAGTGCTTGAACCCTTGATCCTTTGGAGCTGAAATTTTGCATGGTGATTAACATTGACAAATCACCCATGTAAGCTAAAAATCAGCTCAATTAACTTATCCAATCCCTCTCAATAATTTTCCCAAGATTCTGTCTAGAGAAAAGCTTTGTGGAGGAAGTACCTTCATAGGGCATCCAAATGAGTTGAGATTTTACCAAATGATCAAGATGCCCATATGACTGCCATACACAAAAATTCATCTCATGAAAGTTAGCCATTTGGTCCCAGCAACCTCAACTCCATTTCTGTCCAGTTTGCCAATGTGTGAAGGTAGTGCTAGCTAGGGTGATTCATTTGGCCTGAAAATTTGCCAAGAGATGGACCTTAGTGAATCATTGCTCCACGCCAAATTCCAGCTCATTTCACTCAGTTATCTATCCAGAAACCACTACAAACACCTTCTGTTCAAAACCTAGGTCAGCTCACATCAGTCATTTCCTGCCTCCTCTTCCATCCAAACCTGCATAAATGCAATTCCTGTAGTTGCTCTCATCGAGCTGACATGGTTTGACCTCTCCAAGGTGCCCTGGACACGCGGTACCCATGGTGACCGCGCAGAGAGCACGCCAAAACGGCGCTCTGCGCACTATCCACCTCGGCCAGCTAGCTCCAGCCGGTCGTGGCTTGTCCCAGCATGTCCCATGGCTCCGCAGCACCCATGTACACCCTCTCCCGCAGCTTCCCCCTTCATTCTCTTCCTCGCAGCGCCGCGACGAGCTCCGCCGCGGCACTGTAGGCCCGTGACCTGCGCCGTCGTCTTCCTCCTGTCCCCTTCTCCCTCGAGCTCTCCCGAAGACCCTGCTAGCTTCTCCACTCTCCCGGAGACCCTGCCGACGTCGCCCCTTCCTCCGCGTGGCCTCCGAGCTCCAGTACGATGATAAGAACGATGCGGCGGCCATGCCTATCCATCCCCACCGTTTGGCTATAAAAGCCATCACCGGGACCTCCCGACCTCACCAGCCTCCTCCCCTCTCCCTCTAGTTCCCTTCTGCACCCGCGCCCGATCGATTTCGTCGCCAGAACGCTCGTATTGGCCGGAGCCCCACCCACTGCCTCCGCCCGCAATCCCCGCACCCAGCCATCCCCGGTGCCCGTGAACCTCACCACGAGATGGGCCACTCCCCGGCGACCCCTCCCATGCCCTCGCCTAGACCAATCCCTTGCCGGAGCCTCACCTTTGCCCGAGGCCGCCGCCCTCTGCCATGGCTCGCCGTCGCTCTCCCAGCTCGCCCCGGCAGCCGTGGGTTCCACCCCTGAATGTGGCGCATGCCGGCAACCGCACCCGTGCTCTTGCCCGCCCGCGGGTACCACTAGAGCGCCGGTGGCCACCGGTGCAGAGGTGCCCTGCCGCAGCATCGAGCAGAAGGGGAGGAGGAAGAAGAAGAAAGGAGGAGGAGAGAGAGAAAGCTGGCGGGCCCCACCTGTAGGCGTCATAGCCGCCGGGCCCACACTGTTAAGTGGAAGCGCATTCCCTGAGAATACGCTTTCCATTCTCAAAAGCGTAATCTGCCACAACCACGGGCAGAAATGCGCTTTCCTTTTCCGGAAACGTATTTCTAAAAATACGCCTTCTGTTCTCAGCCGTCGGCCGAAGCAGTTAAATTGCGGACGTTCACCCGTTAAGAGCTAAAGTGGACACTATTCTGTCTGCTTTTCTGTTTAACGAATGAACGGCCATATCTCCGCAACCGCAACTCCGAATCAGGTGATTCCAAAGCTCACGTTCTCTGTTCGCCGAGCTCGTTCCGATGGTATCACTTTCATAATGTTTACACATTCTGAAATGACCATATTACCCCTGCCCTATATTCAGCCCTTCGAGAGAGAAACCTTTCCGGCGAATCCTTCCGCGAGATGATCGCACTTCTTCCCGGAGTATTCCTTCACCCCAGGCAAGCCGACCATCCGATATATGCCCTAAAGCATTGCGTCTGTGTTATTCTTGTGTGTTTAGTTAATGAATATGTTTATGTTTGAGTGCATAAAAGTAGGCGGTATATGATTCTGATGAACCCTTGCTTACTTTTCTCTTGTAACGGCACCACGCCTGTGTTCTGTGCTGCTTCTGGCCGTCCGGGGTGTATGCCGACTTTATATTTCTCTTTTCAACAACTGTCCCGAGTTCTGAGCTGCTTTCGGCTGTCTCGTGCAGTTGTTGAATTTCTTTTTGTAGCAGTGACCCCATGCTCTGAGCTGCTTTCCAGCCGTCTTAGGGAACTGCTACTTTCTTTTTATCAACACCGTCTCATGCTCTGAGCTGCTTTTCAGCCGTCTTGAGCCGGGGTTGAGTTATTCCAGTAATGTCCCAGATCTAAGTTGTAAAGACCGTTCTGGTGGCTACTGGTTTATTTGCCGGTTTCATGCAAGGGTTCAGATGGTCGTAACTTACAGCTAGAACTTGTAAAGTGATAAACTTGCCATTTAAACATTGTTTCACTAATGGCTCATTGTGATATTATATGGAGATAGGTTGTTACATTTCCATAGTTGTTACATCATGCATTGTTACTGTTATTGCAATGATAAAGAATGTGGCTTAATAATGACAACCTCCTCCGTCGGCTGGATCGATTCATAGTGCCACCGAACCGAGCTCATCAGTGCAGCCACATTTGCCTTTATGGGGAGGCCCTAACTTGGTCTATTGTCTTGCCTCTTATCGGTACCTCCAAAGAGGGAAGGTTATGCGTGCGTGCTACCCTGCCCCGGTAGGCGGCGATAACCTTGTGAGCCCAAGTTATATGGATCCAGAGTCCCAGTTTGGGATAGTTTAGTTTGGCCACGACGGTGGCAGGTGTCAGGAGTGACACAGGGGCAACCCAGGACTTGACCCGAAAGGGGTATGATTGTCGGTGGGGCCGTAAGAGTGCCGGGAAATAGACTAGTTTTGTTGGAGCAGCACCGGTCCACCCGAATGGGAGCAGGTACTGATGTACGAGGCCGGGAGCTCCATGGTGTGGGTAAAGTGCGCGACCTCTGTAGAGTGTAAATCTATTCGAATAGCTGCGTCCTCGGTCAACATAGTTTGTACTAGGTCACACTATTTGGTCTGTGCCGAGTCTGGAGGAGTTAACCGAATGATTGCTAAGAACGAACCAGATAAGGAAAGCTTTGTTAGATTTACAGCACAGATGCCTGGACATCTGCTACTTGTGAGCTGCGTTCGGATTTCCCCGAACAGGAGGGGATGATGCAGTACAGTAGATATAAGTATTTCCCTCAGTTATGAAACCAAGGTTATCAATCCAGTAGGAGAATCACGCAACAACTCGTTAGCAGTACCTGCACACAAAACAACAAATCCTCGCACCCAACGCGAACAAGGGGTTGTCAATCCCTTGGCGGTCAATTGCAAGATTAAATTGTATGGTGATAGATAAATAGATCGAACAAAAATACAAAATAAAATAAATAAAGTAAAAGTGCAGCAAGGTATTTTAGGATTTTCAATATATCATTAAGATAGAACCGGGGGCCATAGTTTTCACTAGAGGCTTCTCTCTTGAAAATAGCATACGGTGGGTGAACAAATTACTGTTGGGCAATTGATAGAAAAGCAAATAATCATGACGATATCCAAGGCAATGATCATGTATATAGGCATCATGTCTGAAACAAGTAGACCGACTCCTGCATGCATCTACTACTATTACTCCACACATCGACCGCTATCTAGCATGCATCTAGTGTATTAAGTCGATAAAGAACGGAGTAACGCCTTAAGCAAGATGACATGATGTAGACAAAGTAAACTCACGCATGAATAAACCCCATCTTTTTACCCTTAATAGCAACGATACATATGTGTCATGTCCCTTTCTGTCACTGGGATTGAGCACCGCAAGATCGAACCCATTATAAAGCACCTCTCCCATTGCAAGATAAATCAATCTAGTTGGCCAAACCAAATCAATAGATCGGAGAGAAATACGAAGCTATAATAATCATGCATAAAAGAGTTCAGAGAAAACTCAAATAATATTCATGGATAATCTGATCATAAACTCACAATTCATCGGATCCCAACAAACACACCGCAAAAAGTGATTACATGGGATAGAACTCCAAGAACATCGAGGAGAACATTGTATTGAAGATCAAAAAGAGAGAAGAAGCCATCTAGCTACTAACTATGGACCCGAAGGTCTGTGGTAAACTACTCACGCATCATCGGAAGGGCAGCAAGGTTGATGTAGAGCCCCCCCGTGATCGATTCCGACGGAGTACCGGAAAAGGCCTCCAGATGGGATCTCTCGAGAACAGAAGCTTGCGGCGGCAGAAAAAGTATTTCGTGGACTCCTCTGTTGGTTTCCAGATTTTTGAGAATTTATAGAGGTGGATTTAGGTCAAACGGAGCTGTGTGGGCCCCACGAGGTACCAGGGCGTGCCCCCTGGGGCGCGCCATGGTGCCTCGTGGGCCACTGCTTCATCTTCTCATCCCCTCCCGAAGCTTCTAGTGTTTGTTATGTCCAGAAAAAATCTCCAAAAAGCTTCGTGGCATTTGGACTTCGTTTGGTACTGATATTCTGGAAAACCAAAAACAGGCAAAAAAACAGCAACTGGCACTGGGCACTAAGTTAATAGGTTAGTCCCAAAAAATGATATAGAATTGATGTAAATGTATATAAAAACATCCAAGATTGATATTATAATAGCATGGAACAATAAAAAATTATAGATACGTTGGGGACGTATCAAGCATCCCCAAGCTTAATTCCTGCTCGATCCTCGAGTAGGTAAATGATAAAAACAGAATTTTTGATGTGGAATGTTACCTATCATATTCATCATATTTTTTTTGAAGCATGGACATTTGGACTTGAATGGTTCAAAGCAATAGTCTATAGTTTGACATGAAGATATAAATACTCAAGCATACTAACAAGCAACCATGTCTTTCAAAATATCAATGCTAAAGAAAGTTATCACTAGCCCATTATGCTCAATCATTGATCCATTCATGAAACACACTCAATATTAGCTACACACAATGCACAAGTATGACAATAATGCTCTCTAGTTGGTGCTTTGTAAGAGAAGATGGAGACTCAATTTTTTTTGCATAAAAGTAAATAGATAGGCCCTTCATAGAGGGAAGGAGAGATTTGCAAATGTTCCAGAGCTCAAAACTTAAATTAGAGAGATAAAATTATTTTGAGAAGCATGCTTTTCCTGTCAACGAAAACGACCGAGAATTCCCAATATTTTCCATGCTAGACACATCATAGGCGGTTCCCAAACAGAAAATAAAGTTTATTTCCTTTCCACCATTCTTTCACAATCCATGGCTAGCCGTATGCACGGGTGCCCTCCATACCAACACTTTCCAAGGAATTTGTTATTATTAATTTTGATTCATTGTGGGACTGGGCATCCCTATTACCGGCCACTCTCTCGTGCAATGACAAGTGAATAAACACTCATTGTGAGAATAACACACCTAGCATGGAAAATATTGGCCACCCCTGCCGCTTCATGAGCGGTACGGGCACACAAAACGGAAAATTATTTTGAAAAAATTAGAGTTGTCACATGCAAATTTACTTGGAACGGCATTGAAATACCGTATATAGGTAGATATGGTGGACTCATTTGGCACAACTTGGGTTTAAAGAGTTTGGATGCATAAGCAGTATTCCCGCTTAGTACAAATGAAGGCTAGCAAATAGATTGAGAAGCAACCAACCAAAAAGCGTAAACGGTCATAAACATGCATTGAACATAACTAACACCGAATAATGCACCATAAGTAGGATATAATTTCGTTGCATAACAATTGACTTAATGTGCATGCATAGGGAATCACAAACCTTAACACCAATATTCTTACTAAATCATAATTACTCACTAACATGACTCACATATTATCATCTCCATATCGCAAAACTATTGTAAGGAATCAAACTTATCATATCCAATGATCTTTCATGAAAGTTTTTATTATATCCCTCTTGAATATTCATCACTTTGGGACCAAATTCATATCTTGTGCAAATTACCATTACTATTATCAACTCTCAAAAAGATATAAGTGAAGCATGAGAGTGCACATATTTCTTCAAAATTTATCAACTCTCAAAATGATATAAGTGAAGCATGTGAGTTTAAATATTTCTTCAAAACTTCAATCTTATCAACTCTCAAAATAATATAAGTGAAGCATGAGAGTTTAAATATTTCTTCAAAATATAGCCACCGCCATGCTCAAAAAGATTTAAGTGAAGCACTAGAGCAACTGCCTAGCTCAAAAAATTTAAGTGAAGCACATAGAGTATTCTAACAAATCATGATTAACGTGTGGCTCTCTCAAATAGGTGTGTCCAGCAAAGATGATTGTGACAAACTAAAAAGCAAACAAAGCAAAGACTCATATAATACACGACGCTCCAAGTAAAGCACATATCATGTGATGAATAAAAATATAGCTCCAAGTAAAATTACCGATAGTTGGTAGAAGAAAGAGGGGATGCCTTCCGGGGCATCCCCAAGCTTAGACGCTTGAGTCTTCCTTGAATATTACCTTGGGGTGCCTTGGGCATCCCCAAGCTTAGGCTCTTGCCACTCCTTATTCCTTCATCTATCGTGATCTCACCCAAAACTTGAAAACTTCAATCACACAAAACTCAACGAAACCTTCGTGAGATCCGTTAGTATAACAAAACAAATCACTACTTTAAGTACTGTTGTAAATTGATTCATATTTAATATTGGCATAATTATACTGTACTCCAACTTCTCCATGGCTTATACCCCCCGATACAATCCATAGATTCATCAAAATAAGCAAACTATGCAACAAAAACAGAATCTGTCTAAAACAGAACAGTCTGTAAAGATCTATTTAAAATCTATACTTCTGTAACTCCAAAAATTCTGAAAAATCAGGACAACGTGGAAAATTCATATACCAATACTGTGTAAAAATTTCAGATTTTTCTGACTCTCCAGTACAGAACTAAAATTCCAGCACTGGACACACAACTTTCTATTTTCCAAACAGCATCAATTATACTATCTTCCAAATCATCCCAAAGGCATTACTTGGCACAAACACTAATTAAAACATAAAAAAAACACAATCATAACAGTAGCATAATTATGTAAACACACAAGAACATAAACAAAAAGTAAAAAATTATTTTATTCATTGGGTTGCCTCCCAACAAGCGCTATTGTTTTATGCCCCTAGCTAGACATAATGCATAGTTTTCAAGTATTGTCATCCTTCAAGTTGATTCCATAAGTGGCCCTCATAATGAATTCATAGGGTGCTTTAATTATTTTCCTAGGGAAGTGTTCCATCCCTTTCTTTAGTGGAAATTGAAATCTTATATTACCTTCTTTCATATCAATAATAGCACCAATAGTTCGTAAGAACGGTCTACCAAGTATTATGGGGCAAGACGGATTGCATTCAATGTCAAGTACAATAAAATCAATGGGCACATAATTTATATTTGCAAGAATAAGCACATCATTAATTCTACCCAATGGCTTTTTAATAGTGGAATCCGCAAGATGCAAATTAAGAGAACATTCATCTATATTGGTAAAACCTAGCACATCACATAGAGATTTTGGAATTGTGGAAACGCTAGCACCCAAATCACATAAAGTATTGCACTCATAATTTTTAATTTTAACTTTAATGGTGGGTTCCCACTCATCATATAATTTTCTAGGAATTGAAATTTCTAGTTCTAGCTTTTCTTCTAACGCTTTCATTATTGCTTCTACGATGTGTTTAGTAAAAGCCTTATTTTGTTCATAAGCGTTCGGTGAATTTACAATGGATTGTAACAAAGAAATACACTCAATCAAAGAACAATTATCATAATTAAAGTCTTTGTAATCTAAGAGAGTGGGCACATCACTAGTTAAAGTTTTTACCTCTCCAGACCCACTTTTATCAATTTTTTCATCAAGATTTTCACCCTCCAAATTATGAGGACGCCTCCTAGATAAAGTTGACTCTTCTTCAGTCCCCTTTTCATCAAGTTTTATATTGCTAAACAAGGAATCAATAGACGAAACACCAATCATTTTGCAAGAATAAGCACATCATTAATTCTACCCAATGGCTTTTTAATAGTAGAATCCACCAAGTGCAAATTAAGAGAACATTCATCTATATTGGTAAAACCTAGCATATCATATAGGGATTTTGGAATTGTTTAAACACTAACACCCAAATCACATAAAGCATTGCACTCATAATTTTTAATTTTAATTTTAATGGTGGGTTCCCACTCATCATATAATTTTCTAGGAATTGAAATTTCTAGTTCTAGCTTTTCTTCTAACGCTTTCATCATTGCTTCTACAATGCGCTTAGTAAAAGCCTTATTTTGTTCATAAGCGTTGGGTGAATTTAGCATGGATTGTAACAAAGAAATACACTCAATCAAAGAACAACTATCATAATTAAAATCTTTGTAATCCAAGAGAGTGGGCACATCGTTAGTTAAAGTTTTTACCTCTCCAGACCCACTTTAATCAATTTTTTCATCATGATTTTCACCCTCCGAATTATGGGGACGCCTCCTAGCTAAAGTTGACTCTTCTTCAGTCCCCTTTTCATCAATTTTTATATTACTAAACAAGGAATCAATAGATGAAACTCCAATCCTTTTAATATCTTCATCATTACTATGATAGAAACCGGGAGGAATCGCTTTTTCTAAAAATTCTCGTTTAGCCTTTAACATAGCGGTTCTTTTCTTACTCTCATCCATGGAAACATATAAAGCTTTAATTGATTCATTAATATCAATTTTGGGTGGCAAAATTTTAGTCTTAATATTTTCCACATCATGAATAATTCTATCAATGCTCCTAGACATATCATCAAGTTTACTTAATTTTGCTTCTATCGTAGTGTTGAAAACTTTTTGAGCATTAATAAATTCTTTAATATTACTTTCAAGATCAGAGGGCATCCTTTTATTATTATTATAAGAATTACCATAGGAATTGCCATAATTATTAGAGGAATTTTCAGGAAAGGGTCTAGCATTGAAATTACCTCTATAAGCATTATTATTAAAATTGTTTCGCGAGACAAAATTCACATCTACGGGATCATTATTTTGCTCAATCAAGGTGGACAAAGGTACATAATTAGGAACAATAGGAGTATTTTTGCTAGCAACCAATTTCATAAGCGCAACAACTTTATCACTCAAAGTACTAATTTCTTCAACAGAATTCACTTTTTTACTAGTAGGAACTCTTTCAGTATGCCATTGTGAATAATTTGCCATAATATTATCAAGTAATTTAGTATCTTCCCCCAATGTAATCTCCATAAAAGTACCACCCGCGGCGGAATCTAAAAGATTTCTAGAAACAAAATTTAATCCCGCATAATTTTTTTGTATGATCATCCACAAATTTAAACCATGAGTAGGGCAATTTCTTATCATTAATTTCATCCTCTCCCAAGATTGGGCAACATGTTCATGATCAAGTTGCTTGAAATTCATAATTTGATTTCTACGGGAAATAATTTTTGCGGGAGGAAAATACTTGGTAATAAAATCATCTTTACACCTATCCCAAGAATCGATACTATTTCGTGGTAAAGATGAAAACCAAATTTTTGCACGATCCCGCAATGAGAACGGGAATAATTTTAATTTCAAAATATCATTATCCACATATTTTTTTCTTTTGCATATCACACAATTCTACGAAAGTGTTAAGATGGGATGCAACATCTTCATTAGGACTACCAGAAAATTGTTCTTTCATGACAAGATTTAGCAAAGCGGCATTAATATCACAAGTCTCCGCACTAGCGGCGGGAGGAGCAATCGGAGTACTAATAAAATCATTATTATTTGTATTAGAAAAATCACACAATTTTGTATTTTCTTGAGACATCGTGGCTACGCAAACAAGATTACAAGCAAGCAATCAAGCAAACAAGAAAAAGGCAAACGGAAAATATTTTTGTATTTTTGTAAAAACTTTTTAGAAGTGGGGGAGATGAAAACGAGAGGCAAAGGAAAATAAAATAAATGCAAGGATATGAAAATTTTATGCGTAGGTACTTGGTAGATGTTGATGATGTCTCCCCGGCAACGGCGCCAGAAATTCTTCCTGCTACTTGTGAGCTACGTTGGGATTTCCCCGAAGAGGAGAGGATGATGCAGTACAATAGAGATAAGTATTTCCCTCAGTTATGAAACCAAGGTTATCAATCCAGTAGGAGAATTACGCAACAACTCATTAGCAGTACCTGCACACAAACAACAAATCCTCGCACCCAACGTGAACAAGGGGTTGTCAATCCCTTGGCGGTCAATTGCAAAATTAAATTGTATGGTGATAGATAAATAGATCGAACAAAAATACAAAATAAAATAAATAAAGTAAAAGTGCAGCACGGTATTTTTCGGATTTTCAATATATAATTAAGATAGACCCGGGGGCCATAGTTTTCACTAGAGGCTTCTCTCTTGAAAATAGCATACGGTGGGTGAACAAATTACTGTTGGGCAATTGATAGAAAAGCAAATAATCATGATGATATCCAAGGCAATGATCATGTATATAGGCATCACGTACGAAACAAGTAGACCGACTCCTGCCTGCATCTACTACTATTACTCCACACATCGACTGCTATCCAGCATGCATCTAGTGTATTAAGTCCATAAAGAACGGAGTAACACCTTAAGAAAAATGACATGATGTAGACAAAGTAAACTCACGCATGAATAAACCCCATCTTTTTACCCTTAATAGCAACGATACATACGTGTCATGTCCCTTTCTGTCACTGGGATTGAGCACCGCAAGATCGAACCGATTACAAAGCACCTCTCCCATTGCAAGATAAATCAATCTAGTTGACCAAACCAAATCAATAGATCGGAGAGAAATACGAAGCTATAATAATCATGCATAAAAGAGTTCAGAGAAAACTCAAATAATATTCATGGATAATCTGATCATAAACTCACAATTCATCGGATCCCAACAAACACACCGCAAAAAGTGATTACATCGGATAGAACTCCAAGAACATCGAGGAGAACATTGTATTGAAGATCAAAAAGAGAGAAGAAGCCATCTAGCTACTAACTATGGACCTGAAGTTCTGTGGTAAACTACTCACGCATCATCGGAAGGGCAGCAAGGTTGATGTAGAGCCCCTCCGTGATCGATTCCCCCTCCGGCGGAGTATCGGAAAAGTCCTCCAGATGGGATCTCTTGAGAACAGAAGCTTGCGGCGGCGGAAAAAGTATTTCTTGGACTCCTCTGTTGCTTTCCAGATTTTTGAGAATTTATAGAGGTGGATTTAGGTCAAACGGAGCTGTGTGGGCCCCACGAGGTACCAGGGCGTGCCCCCTGGGGCGCGCCATGGTGCCTCGTGGGCCACTGCTTCATCTTCTCATCCCCTCCCGAAGCTTCTAGTGTCTGTTATGTCCAGAAAAAAATCTCCAAAAAGTTTCGTGGCATTTGGACTTCGTTTGGTACTGATATTCTGGAAAACCAAAAACAAGCAAAAAAAAATAGCAACCGGCACTGGGCACTAAGTTAATAGGTTAGTCCCAAAAAATGATATATAATTGCTGTAAATGTATATAAAAACATCCAAGATTGATACTATAATAGCACGGAACAATCAAAAATTATAGATACGTTGGGGATGTATCAACATTGGATGATGACAGGAAGTTGAGATGTTAGCCATGGGATGGCTATGAAGGAGATGGTCGGATAACCATAAGAACTTGGATATGGTCCAGAGGGATCATGAGAAGAACTTAATAAGTTACCTGCACCGTTACACTTTACCTTACCGCATTTACTTTGGTAGTTCCCATGCTAGGTAATCCTGTTACGACATGATGAGTAATATTGCTAGATAATTATGCCATAACATGATAACTAATACTGTTAAGATAACAAGTACATGCTTGAATGCCATGGATTGCTATGCTTGGTGTATATCTTATTTGGTTTGCTTGCGAGTACATTCAAAAGTACTCAGCGGCCTTCAATGTGGCCAGGTTGACCTAAGGATCTGACGTCCACTAGCGAGGAGCCGGAGTGTTCGCGGGCTAGATGAGTAATCCAGTCAGATCCCTGTGGATTGGAGCCGCACCAAGACCATGCTGCCTTAGATAGAGTTTTTCCGCTGCCATCACCCTTGTAAAATATCATGTAAGACTTATATATCGATTAATAGCAATGCCTGTGTTCATGATACTTGTTGTAAAGGCACGCGCCAGTGTGATTTCCTGGGTTGGTGTGTGCGGCGACCGTCTGGCTACAGTGGTATTCAGTCGGGGCGCCACAACGGATGGTATCAGAGCAGCCAGGCTGACTGTAGGTTACCCTTGCCAGACTTCATTGCCTCTTGATCATTAGAAAGCCCAGATGGATTTCAGCCATCTTTGCCAGACTGGCACGACTACTATTGATCATAAGGCAATCCCGTAGGTTTTTCCCCGCATCAGACCCCAACTCTCGTGGCCTTTGCCTCCGGTGGGAGATGTCCGCACCAGGCATTGACCCGTGAGCCCTTAACTCCTAGGTAAACCAGATATCCCTGCCTTGCTTGCTAGCCATGGCATTTCTCTCCTCAAATCTAGTTTCCTTTAGGAAACGCCTATAAATTCCATCTTTCCCCGACAACCCTAGGATCGTTGAGTAAGCCACTTTGGCTATGGTCGTGTGTCGAGTCTGATGTTCCCTAAGGAAGTAGTAGGAGCTCGACACCAATTGCTACCAGGAGCATTGTGTGGTTTTGCTTCTAAGTCCTTAGAGGTGCATCGAGTGCGCTAGGCTAGTTATACTAGTGGATCTTCGGCCACATGTGTAAGGTCCGCAAAACTTGAGCTTTATTTGCTTTGTAGTATTCTTTTTGGATTTTTCGCGGTTCTTGCTTCTTTTCTCGATTCTGTTCTCTTGCTCCGACTGGATCCATCCGCAAGTACCACTACAAAGACCAGCATACAGCCTGGATAATACCCAATAATCCAAATTCAGTAAGAGTCAAGCCAAACCAACTGCCCAATATTCAGAACATTATCACCGGATCTATCAAGAATGAAGAATGGGTCAGAAGCAGAATCTGCGTGCAATAGATAAGGCTAGAATATACCTGAGAGAGTTTGCCTCAGAACAAATCATACCTAAGGAATAGTCAGATGAGCTATCAGTAATGAACACCAGTAGGGACAAATGACTCCGTCCTCGACACAAGGATTATTTCAGTCAATGGGGTGAACCTTGAGTCCTTTCTCAATGGACTCAAGAATCATTTATTACCCACAGAAGACATATTTCAAGAATGTGAACGTGTTGAGAGCAGCAACAAAACTCTGGTATGTGAGGATATTTTGGAGTTCACCAGTGCATACACAAAACTTCTGGGCACTGTGAACAAGGTTTGCGAGACATATGTATAAGTCCATGGCTATCCGGAATCAATGAGAATTTCAAATACGTGGAAGTTCAGCAAAACCGAGTGGAATTATCCGTCAACTGCTCACTACCGGCAACACTTGGTTTGAATGCAAAGGGTATTCCGAATTAATTGTCAACATAAAATCGGCATCAGTTGTGCAACCTTTACAGCAACAATGAGCAGACCAGCAGAAGGACTAGCGGTGTGCATGACCAACAGGATATCTTCAGACAAGGTATGGCCTATACCAAGCTTTGGCTCCGCTGTGGGTAAATTCCGGATACTTCGGAAGGAAGCCAGAATCGGCCATAGATCTGACCGCATATCATAGTGAAAGGCTTCTGGTATAAGAAACCCAGCCTTCCTCTGCAAGCTATTGGGAGGAGCCTACGACACAAGACTCCCAATCTTCCTCGGTACGCCACTAGGGGAAAGAATCTTCTGGGGTACGGCACTCCAATCTCCTATAGCAGGCTACCGTGGGAAGCTTTCGGCATAAGGCGCTCGATCTTCATCAGCAATAAACATGAGGGAAAGCTTCTGAGGTACGATACCCAGCCTTCTTCGTCACTCTACCCTGGTAGAAGCTTCGAGCATAAGGTATTTAGCTTTCTTCAGCACGCCATCCTGCCCGCAACAATCTTGTCAGAAGCACAAACTAGCCCAGACACACGTTTGCTTCAGAACTCAATGGTTATGAGAGGATCTATCCTACACTTGCATGTTATGAGCATGCAGTCTATTTGATCAGTTCATGCGAGCCACTCATACATGGGAATAACTGTGTTTAGAGAAACATTGGCCCCATACTTCGAAGAAGGATATGAACGCAGCAATCCCTACGAGATATGCAAGAGTAAGTTATGATATTGCCAAGGAGCCGTGTTGGCCGGTCATGACGGGTCCACAAAAAGGAACCCTCGGGAACAAAGAAGTTCCGGATAAACAACCTCTGTGACGGCTAACAAAATGAAGCTTCACAGACAAGGTATTATCATCACTCCTTGTCAGACTCTTGCATATGCGGCCACAACAATGCACTACTAACAGTTGTAATTGAGCCTGCCGCACTCATCATGAATATGGGCCATACGAGCATGTGAGCCCTGTACCCAGAGAGGATGTCTCGCCCTTGGCAGTCAGTGTATGAAGTATCACAATGAAACCCGAAGCAGCTAGCTCCAGGCCATGGAAACCAAGCTATTTGTCGATACTACCCGCTACCCACCAACCCTAGACAACAGACCGCCAGGACAAAAGGTACACCTGAGAGGAAAGAGAAGGATTCAAGGTAGCTGTGTGAAAAGACAACACCTGAGCCATCAGAAGAGGCGGTTAAAAGGTTAGTGAACCGGCAAAGACAAGACAGCTGATGGATCCAAGTCGCACATAGGTATGTCCCCATTCGCCGGGAGGTAAGCCTAGAAATCTCGAGGACGAGATTTTCTTATGGGGGGTATGTTTGTGACACCCTGGTTTTCGCATCCCGATTTCTTCCTTCGCGGGATTTGACTCCCGTCTTTTTTTCCGGTGTTATTGGATTTTCTCTCGCTCTTGGGTATATGAAGATGCTCATATAGCCTTGCCTATCCTATCAAACCAGGCATTCTTCCCAATTCAACCTTGTCATCCAAGACATATTCTCAGGGTTTTGCCGCCGAAACCCTACCTTCCGAGTTATCGGAAGGGAAACCCTAATTCCTGCAGTTACAAGGGAACCCCAATTTCCTTTGACCTTTTGCTTCTCAAACTTTTCCCAGTGATCATCCCACATCTATAAACTCTGGATATGTAAAAATATTGCCAAGTCATTTGCAATATTTTTCATTTAAAATTAATTCCTTTTTCTGCTGTTTAAAGAAATTAAATCCAGGAAAATATCTATCCATCTCCAAAGTTCATGAAAACTTGTGAAGATATTCATTGTGATCATATTGAGCTCTCATAAAAATATTGGCCATAATTAAATAAGGGAAATTGCATTTTCCTATTTAAAGCCAATACTGCATTTTGGGCACTTTCCAAAGGAACTACCATTTTGGTAGCCAGGAAAAATCCCAAATAATTTGTGGAGCTTCTCCTATCTAAATATTCACCATTTCCATCAAGAACCCAAGTTCCATAGTTCAAATTTTGAGCAAAGCATCCCTTTGCAAATTCTGTCCAGTTTGGGCAATTTGCAAAGAAAGTGCTTGAACCCTTGATCCTTTGGAGCTGAAATTTTGCATGGTGATTAACATTGACAAATCACCCATGTAAGCCAAAAATAAGCTCAATTAACTTATCCAATCCCTCTCAATAATTTTCCCAAGATTCTGCCCAGAGAAAAGCTTTGTGAAGGAAGTACCTTCATAGGGTATCCAAATGAGCTGAGATTTTACCAAATGATCAAGATGCCCATATGACTACCATACACAAAAACTCATCTCATGAAAGTTAGCCATTTGCTCCCAGCAACCTCAAGTCCATTTCTGTCCAGTTTGCCAATGTGTGAAGGTAGTGCTAGCTAGGGTGATTCAATTGGCCTGAAAATTGGCCAAGAGATGCACCTTAGTGAATCATTGCTCCACGCCAAATTCCAACTCATTTCACTCAGTTATCTATCCAGAAACCACTACAAACACCTTCTTTTCAAAACATAGGTCAGGTCACATCTGTCATTTCCTGCCTCCTCTTCCATCCAAACCTGCATAAATGCAATTCCTGTAGTTGCTCTCATCGAGCTGACATGGTTTGACCTCTTCAAGGTGCCTTGGACACGCGGTACCCATGGTGACTGCGCAGAGACCATGCCAAAACGGCGCTCTGCGCACTGTCCACCTCGGCCAGCTAGCTCCAGCCGGCCGTGGCTTGTCCCAGCATGTCCCATGGCTCCGTAGCACCCACGTAACCCCTCTCCCGCAGCTTCCCCTTTGTTCTCTTCCTCGTCGTGCCGCGACGAGTTCCGTCACGGCACTGTAGGCCCGTGACCTGCGCCGTCGTTTTCCTCCTGTCCCCTTCTCCCTCGAGCTCTCCCGAAGACCCCGATAGCTTCTCCACTCTCCCGGAGACCCTGCCGACGCCGCCACTTCCTCTGCGTGGCCTCCGAGCTCCAGTACGATGATAAGAACGCCGCGGCGGCCGTGCCTATCCATCCCCACCGTTCGGCTATAAAAGCCATCCCCGGGACCTCCCGACCTCACCAGCCTCCTCCCCTCTCCCTCTAGTTCCCTTCTGCACACGCGCCCGATCGTTTCCGTCGCCGGAACGCTCATATTGGCCGGAGCCCCACCCACTGCCTCCGCCCGCAATCCCCGCACCTAGCCATCCCCGGTGCCCGTGAACCTCACCACGAGATGGGCCACTCCCCGGCGACCCCTCCCATGCCCTCGCCTAGACCAATCCCTCGCCGGAGCCTCGCCTTTGCCCGAGGCCACTGCCCTCTGCCATGGCTCGCCGTCGCTCTCCCATCTCGCCCCGGCGGCCATGGGTTCCACCCCTGAATGCGGCGCATGCCGGCGACCGCACCCGTGCTCTCGCCCGCCCGCGGGAACCACTGGAGCGCCGGTGGCCACCGGAGCAGAGGCGCCCTGCCGCGGCATCGAGCAGAAGGGGAGGAGGAAGAAGAAGAAAGGAGGAGGAGGAGAGAGAAAGCCGGCGGGCCCCACCTATAGGCGTCACAGCCGCCGGGCCGCACTGTTAAGTGGAAGCGCATTCCCTAAGAATACGCTTTCCATTCTCAAAAGCGTAATCTGCCATAGCGACGGGCAGAAATGCGCTTTCCTTTTCCGGAAACGTATTTCTCAAAATACGGCTTCTGTTCTCAGCCGTCGGCCGAAGCAGTTAAATTGCGGACGTTCACCCGTTAAGAGCTAAAGTGGACACTATTCTGTCTGCTTTTCTATTTAACGAATGAACGGCCATATCTCCGCAACCGCAACTCCGAATCAGGTGATTCCAAAGCCCACGTTCTCTGTTCGCCGAGCCCGTTCCGATGGTATCACTTTCATAATGTTTACACATTCTGAAATGACCATATTACCCCTGCCCTATATTCAGCCCTTCGAGAGAGAAACCTTTCCGGCGAATCCTTCCGCGAGATGATCGCACTTCTTCCTGGAGTATTCCTTCACCCCAGGCAAGCCGACCATCTGATATATGCCCTAAAGTATTGCGTCTATGTTATTCTTGTGTGTTTAGTTAATGAATATGTTTCTGTTCGAGTGCATAAAAGTAGGCGATATATGATTCTGATGAACCCTTGGTTACTTTTCTCTGGTAACGGCACCATGCCTATGTTCTGTGGTGCTTTTGGCCGTCCGGGGTGGATGCCGACTTTATATTTCTCTTTTTAACAACTGTCCCGAGTTCTGAGCTGCTTTCGGCCGTCTCGTGCAGTTGTTGAATTTATTTTTGTAGCAGTGACCCCATGCTCTGAACTGCTTTCCAGCCGTCTTAGGGAACTGCTACTTTCTTTTTATCAACACCGTCTCATGCTCTGAGCTGCTTTTCAGCCATCTTGAGCCGGGGTTGAGTTATTCCAGTAACGTCCCAGATCTAAGTTGTAAAGACCGTTCTGGTGGCTACTGGTTTATTTGCCGGTTTCATGCAAGGGTTCAGATGGTTGTAACTTATAGCTAGAACTTGTAAAGTGATAAACTTGCCATTTAAAATTGTTTCACTAATGACTCATTGTGATATTATATGGACATAGGTTGTTACGTTTTCATAGTTGTTACATCATGCATTGTTACTGTTATTGCAATGATAAAGAATGTGACTTAATAATGACAACCTCCTCCGTCGGCTGGATTGAGTCATAGTGCCACCGAACCGAGCTCATCAGTGCAGCCACATTTGCCTTTATGGGGAGGCCCTAACTTGGTCTATTGTCTTGCCTCTTATCGGTACCTCCAAAGAGGGAAGGTTATGCGTGCGTGCTACCCTGGCCCGGTAGGCGGTGATAACCTTGTGAGCCCAAGTTATATGGATCTAGGGTCCCCGTTTGGGACAGTTTAGTTTGGCCACGACAGTGGCAGGTGTCAGGAGTGACACAAGAGCCACCCAGGACTTGACCCGAAAGGGGTATGATTGTCGGTGGGGCCGTAAGAGTGCCGGATAATAGACAAGTTTATTTGGAGCAGCACCGGTTCACCCTGATACGTCTCCAATGTATCTATAATTTTTGATTGTTCCATGCTGCTATATTATCAACCTTGGATGTTTTTATATGCATTTCCAGCAATTATATATCATTTTTGGAGACTAACCTATTAATTTAGTGCCCAGTGCCAGTTGCTGTTTTCTGCCATGTTTTTGTTTTACAGAAAATCAATACCAAACGAAGTCGAAATGCCACGAAACTTTTTGGAGATTTTTTTCTGGACAAGATAAACACTAGAAGCTTCGGGAGGAGGTCAGAAGCCCCAAGGGGTGCCCACGAGGCACCAGGGCGCGCCCGGGGGCCTACAGAGCTCCGTTTGACCTAATTCCTCCACTATAAATTCCCAAAAAAATCAGAAACCCTCTGGGGAGTCCACGAAATACTTTTTTCGCCGCCACATGTTTCTGTTCTCGAGAGATCCCATCTGGAGGCCTTTTCCGGTACTCCGCCGGAGGGGGAATCGATCACGGAGGGGTTCTACATCAACCTTGCTGCCCTTCCGATGATGCGTGAGTAGTTTACCACAGACCTTCGGGTCCATAGTTAGTAGCTAGATGGCTTCTTCTCTCTTTTTGATCTTCAATACAATGTTCTTCTCGATGTTCTTGGAGTTCTATCCGATGTAATCACTTTTTGCGGTGTGTTTGTTGGGATCCGATGAATTGTGAGTTTATGATCAGATTATCCATGAATATTATTTGAGTCTTCTCTGATCTCTTTTATGCATGATTATTATAGCTTCGTATTTCTTCTCCGATATATTGATTTGGTTTGGCCAACTAGATTGATTTATCTTGCCATGGGAAGAGGTGCTTTGTGATGGGTTCGATCTTGCGGTGTTCAATCCCAGTGACAGAAAGGGACATGCCACGTATGTATCATTGCTATTAAGGGTAAAAAGATGGGGTTTATTCATACGTGAGTTTATCTTGTCTACATCATGTCATCGTTCTTAAGGCGTTACTCCGTTCTTTATGGACTTAATACATTAGATGCATGCTGGATAGCAGTCGATGTGTGGAGTAATAGTAGTAGATGCAGGCAGGAGTCGGTCTACTTGTCTCGGACGTGATGCCTATATACATGATCATTGCCTTGGATATCGTCATGATTATTTGCTTTTATATCAATTACCCAACAGTAATTTGTCTACCCACCGTATGCTATTTTCTAGAGAGAAGCCTCTAGTGAAAACTATGGTCCCCAGGTCTATCTAAATCAAATTGCTAAAACCCTAAAAATATTGCTGCACTTTTCTTTTATTTAGTATTTTTGTTTCAATCTATCTATCTATCACATACAATTTAATCTTGCAATTAACCGCCGAGGGATTGACAACCCCTCATTTGCGTTGGGTGCAAGGATTTGTTGTTTTGTGTGCAGGTGCTGCTAACGAGGTGTTACGTGATTCTCCTGCTGGTTCGATAACCTTGGTTTCATAACTGAGGGAAATACTTATCTCTACTGTGCTGCATCATCCCTTCCTCTTCGGGGAAAATACCAATGCAAGCTACAAGTAGCACACCCGAATGGGAGCAGGTACTGATGTACGAGGTCGGGAGCTCCATGGTGTGGGTAAAGTGTGCGACCTCTGCAGAGTGTAAATCTATTCAAATAGCCGCGTCCTCGGTCATGGGACACAGTTCGTACTAGGTCACACTATTTGGTCTGTGTCGAGTCTAGAGGAGTTAACCGAATGATTGCTAAGAACGAACCAGATAAGGTAAGCTTTGTCAGATTTACAGCACAGATGCCTGGACATCGGATGATGTCAGGAAGTTGAGATGTTAGCCATGGGATGGCTATGAAGGAGATGGTCAGATAACCATAAGAACTTGGATATGGTCCAGAGGGATCATGAGAGGAACTTAATAAGTTACCTGCACCGTTACACTTTACCTTACTGCATTTACTTTGGTAGTTCCCATGCTAGGTAATCCTGTAACGACATGATGAGTAATATTGCTAGATAATTCTGCCATAACATGATAACTAATATTGTTAAGATAATAAGTACATGCTTGAATGCCATGGATTGCTATGCTTGGTGTATATGTTATTTGGTTTGCTTGCGAGTATATTCAAAAGTACTCAGCGGCCTTCAATGTGGCCAGGTTCACCTAAGGATCCAACGTCCACTAGCGAGGAGCCAGAGTGTTCGCGGGCTAGAAGAGTAACCCAGTCAGATCCCTGTGGATTGGAGCCGCGCCAAGACCATGCTGCCTTAGATAGAGCTTTTCTGCTACCATCACCCTTGTAAAATATCATGTAAGACTTATATATCCATTAATAGAAATGCATGTGTTCATGATACTTGTTGTAAAGGCACGCGCCAGTGTGATTTCCTGGGCTGGTGTGTGCGGCGACCGTCTGGCTACAGTGGTATTCAGGCGGGGCGCCACACATACCCCGTGATCTATCTAGTCTAATTCGATCCAGATCTGTTATTTATTGTTGAAACTATCAAACTCTCCCTAAAGCATAGCCAAGTACTCCATGTAGACACGAGATGCAACATGTGTGTGCCTGATACGTCTCCAACGTATCTATAATTTTTGATTGTTCCATGCTATTATAGTTTTAATCTTGGATGTTTTATATACATTTACAAGCAATTATATATCATTTTTCGGGACTAACCTATTAACTTAGTGCCCAGTGCCAGTTGCTGTTTTTGGTTTTCCAGAATATCAGTACCAAACGAAGTCGAAATGCCATGAAACTTTTTGGAGATTTTTTTCTGGACAAAAGAGACACTAGAAGCTTCGGGAGAGGGCCAGAAGACAGAGGAGGTGGCCACGAGCCACCAGGGCGCAACCCAGGGGGTGGCGCGCCCTAGTGCCTCGTGGGCCCACCTCTGCTCCGTTTGACCTAATTCCACCTCTATAAATTCTCTAAAATCGGGAAACCAACACAGGAGTCCACAAAATACTTTTTCCGCCGCCGCAAGTTCCTGTTCTCGAGAGATCCCATCTGGAGGCCTTTTCCGGCACTTTGCCGGAGGGGGAATCGATCACGGAGGGGCTCTCCATCAACCTTGCTGCCCATCCGATGATGCGTGAATAGTTTACCATAGACCTTCGGGTCCATAGTTAGTAGCTAGATGGCTTCTTCTCTCTTTTTGATCTTCAATACAATGTTCTCCTCGATGTTCTTGGAGTTCTATCCGATGTAATCACTTTTTGCGGTGTGTTTGTTGGGATCCGATGAATTGTGAGTTTATGATCATATTATCCATAAATATTATTTGAGTTTTCTCTAAACTCTTTTATGCATGATTGTTATAGCTTCGTATTTCTCTCCGATCTATTGATTTGGTTTGGCCAACTAGATTGATTTATCTTGCAATGGGAGAGGTGCTTTGAAATGAGTTCAATCTTGCGGTGCTCAATCCCAGTGACAGAAAGGGACATGACACGTATGTATCGTTGCTATTAAGGGTAAAAAGATGGGGTTTATTCATGCATGAGTTTACTTTGTCTACATCATGTCATCTTGCTTAAGGCGTTACTTCGTTCTTTATGAACTTAATATACTAGATGCATGCTGGATAGCAGTCACTGTGTGGAGTAATAGTAGTAGATGCAGAATCGTTTTGGTCTACTTGTCTCGGACGTGATGCCTATATACATGATCATTGCCTTGGATATGGTCATGATTATTTGCTTTTCTATCAATTGCCCAACAGTAATTCGTTCACCCACCATATGCTACTTTCAAGAGAGAAGCCTCTAGTGAAAACTATGGCCCCCGGGTCTAGCTTAATCATATATCGAAAATCCTAAAAATACCTTGCTGCTATTTTACATTATTTATTTTATTTTGTATTTTTGTTTAATCTATCTATCTATCATCATACAATTTAATCTTGAATTAACCGCCAAGGGATTGACAACCCCTTGTTCGCGTTGGGTGCGAGGATTTGTTGTTTTGTGTGCAGGTACTGCTAACGAGTTGTTGCATGATTCTCCTACTGTATTGATAACTTTGGTTTCATAACTGAGGGAAACACTTATCTCTACTGTACTGCATCATCCCCTCTTCGGGGAAATCCCAACGCAACTCACAAGTAGCAGTGCCATGCACACACTTCTTTGAAATACGCAAATGGGTGGCATCAGAAAAACATCTTTGACTCCTTTCTCCAGAGCACTTTTGCTTCGGTACACCCCCCCCCCTAAACACATTAACGGATGAGATCTCTCTGTACCCCTTCATAATAAAGGGTAGGATGGTCTTTTCACCCACGCCGATACGCGGCGGTCTTTTCACCCACGCCGATACGCGGCCTGTGTACATATACGCGGTGCCTTTTTTTTTCTCGCGACGTCTTTTTTTTTTCCTCGCGGCGCCCTTAGTTTTTATTTCACTTTAGTTTCAAAAGAAAAAAATAGTGCGGGCAACATGAATCGAACTCAAGACCTCTTGGTCTAAGTAGAACCACACTAACCAACTAGGACATCCTGATGCTTGTGCCTTTTTACTTTTGTTTTTATTTTCTTCTTCTTTCGTTCGCGGCTGGGCCGGCCCATTATTGAGCCAATTTTTTCTCACTATTTCTTTTTCATTTTTTTCTATTTTCATTTTTCTTTTTTTTCCTTTTTCATTTTCAAAAATTCTCACCCTTATAAAATTTTGTTCAAAATTTCAAAAAATGTTCGCTTTTTAAAATTTTGTTCATAAAGTAAAAATATTTGCATTTTTTAAAATTTATACAGATATGTCAAAAAATTATTCGTTTAAATAGAAAAATGCTCACATCAATATAATTAAATTTCTGAATATCTATTAAATAGAAAAATTGTTCGTTTATTGTTCATTTAAACAAAAATGTTCGCTTAAATAGAAAAATGCTCACATCAAAAAATCGAACACTTTTTAATTTCTAAACATCTATTAAATAGAAAAAGAAGAATAAAATTACTGAACATTCTTTTTCAAAATGGATGAACTTTTTTCAAATCGACAAATTCTTCGGCCAGCCCAACAGACACCCGACGGAAGCGATGTCGTCGCCCGGTTGGGCAAGGCCTGAGCGTATTTTTTTTCTATTCTATTTTTTCGTTTTTCTTTTCTTTTTCCGTTAATTTCATTTTTTTTCCTTTTTGAACTTTATTATTCATTTTCAAACATGTTTTAAAATTTGAATTTTTTTTGCAATACGAAAATATATTATTGTTTTCAAATCTTTTACAAATTATAAAAATGTTCTGGAATTTCAGAAAATGTTCCCACTTTTGAATTTTTTGTTCATAAATTTAATAAATGTTTGTGTTTGAAAAATGTTGATAAATTTAAAAAAGTATGTGGTTTGCAATTTGTGTACAACATCAATATTTGGGAACTTGAAAAAGTGCATGCAGAGTTGCCCTACCGGCCTACCCGAACCATCACCTTTGAACATGGTGTGCTTCATGCCATGCATGAAATGACACCAATTTTTGCCAGCATGTGGGCATGCTCATGGCAGGCCTCCATGCCACATTTGAAGGAAATTTTGACAACTAACGCACGTTGTGTCACGTTCGGCTAGTGTTTTATTGTTTTTTCACCGGGAAAATCCTAGAAAATGCATAAAATGTAAGAACTCAATGAAATTTATCATGGATGCTTGGCATGGTGATGCTAGTGTGCGAAAAAAATTGAGTCCATTTTATTTTTGTGAAAAAAGTGCATCCAGACTTGCGCTACTCGCCTACCCGAATCACCGCCTTTGAACATGATGTGCTTCTTTCCATGCATAAAATGACACCAAAATTTGCCAGCATGTGGGCATGCTCATGGCAGGCCTCCACGCAAAATTTAAAGGAATTCGGACACCTAACGCACGTTGCGTCACGTTCGGCTAGTGTTTTAGGGTTTTTTCACCGGAAAAACCCTAAAAATGCATAAAATGTCAGAACTCAATGAAATTTATCATGCATGCTTGGAATGGTGATGCTAGTGTGTGGAAAAAATTTGGATCCATTTTATTGATGTGAAAAAGAGTGCATCCAGACTTGCCCTACCGGCCTACCCGAACCACCACCTTTGAACATGGTGTGCTTCTTTCCATGCATGAAATAACACTAAATTTTTCCAACATGTGTGCATTCTCATGGCAGGCCTCCATGCCAAATTTAAAGAAATCCGGACACCTAACGCACGTTGCGTTATGTTCGGCTAGTGTTTTAGGGTTTTTTTCACCGGAAAAACTCTAGAAAATGCATAAAATGTCAAAACTCAATAAAATTTATCATGGATGCTTGGCATGGTGATGCTAGTGTGTGAAAAAAATTTGGGTCCATTTTATTGATGTGAGCATTTATGAAAAAGAAAAAGAACAAAAAAGGAAAAACAACAAGAATGAAAAGGAAACAAAAAACAATAAAATGGTCGCTGATTGATATATTTTCATTTTTATTTTTCTATTTAATAGATGTTCATAAATTTTAAAAGTGTTCGATTTTTTGATGTGAGCATTTTTCTATTTAAACGAACAATAAATGAACATTTTTGTTTAAATGAACAATAAACGAACAATTTAGCTATTTAATAGATGTTCAGAAATTTAATTATATAGATGTGAGCATTTTTCTATTTAAACAAACAATTTTTTGACATATCTGTACAATTTTTTAAAATGCGAATATTCGTACTTTATGAACAATATTTTAAAAAGTGAACATTTTTTTAAAATTTGAACAAAATTTTATAAGTGTGAGAATTTTTTGAAAAAGAAAAAAGAAAAAAATGATAAAAAATAAAAAGAAATAGTGATAAAAGGACCGGTTCAACAATGGGCTGGCCCAGCCGTGGACTGAAGAAGAGGAAAACAAAGAAGTGAATAGGCACAAGTATTATGATGTCCTAGTTGGTTAGTGTGGTTCTCCTTCGATCAAGAGGTCTTGAGTTCGAGTCATGCCGCCCGCACTATTTTTTGAAGTTTAATACAAAAGTGGGTACAATACCTCATACATGTCACATATAAAAAAGTGGGTACAATACCTCATACATGTTACATACGCAGATGAGAATACGGTTTGGTGAAATGACCATACTGCCCTTATACGGTTTGTGGCAGGGCCGGGCCCATAGGTGTACAAACTGTGCGGCCCACACATGGCCCATCATTTTTGGGGGCCCCAAATTTTTATATAAGCCTAGTATGTATTTCTAAAAGAACTGTTCCTGGACGCTGGGCCTCGCATGGCGCTGGACCGCTCCCGCTGGCGCGTGCACAAGGCCGCTGATCAATTGATGGGAAATGGGATCGTCGGTTCTCGAAAAAAGGAAACTAGATCGCCGGGAGTACTCGGATCGATCGCAAAGCGTCGGCATTGCTACAGCCTGCAGGAACATCGTCGGATCGATCAGCAACACTCCTCAGGTCGCCGCTCGATTGGAAGCGGGATCGTCGGATCGATCGGCGACCGCGACAGTTCGAACAAGAGGAGGAGATCACGATTTGCTGATTCCCAACAAATTCTTTCTCAACTTTCAATGATAGGTAGAATCCTCTTTCTATAATCCCCAGGTTAATCTAATTTTCTTCAGTCTATTTGATTCCATAGTCGTTATAATCCTATTTTTCGTAAACATGATGGGAAAAGGGAGATCTAGGCGTCCAAAGGCAAGAGGATTACCTATAGCGAGTAGCCACATCTAGCAGCACAGTGGTCCAAGGGCAAAGTCAGCAAGGGGGTCGCATGCCTCACTCAATCCTCCAGGTTCTTTTGTTTCAATTTCATGCCATAATTCATGTGTTGTTTGTGTACTAAGATTTCATCTAGAAAAGTAGTTAAGCTTTGTTTGAACATTGATTTGAAGATTGCTTATCGCCCCTGCTACGCGGTAGAAAAGTAGTTAAAGCTGAAAACAAGTTTTTCAATGAATAAGTGCGATTCTTGATATATCATATTCCTATGTAGCAGAGCGATTTCCTTGGGCGTACGTCCAAGCAACCAAGGAGCGACCCAAAATGGAGTTCTTGCCCCGTTCCCTATTGTGATGGTTGTGCATGCGTAAAAAAACTTCAAATCATCTTCGTCGCACGGGTTTCCCATCCCCACCCACATCTTGCTTGGCTCCTTCCACTCATACCAAGGCCATCTCAATCGCAAGGCGCGCGCGAACTTATCCGTGTTGAGCACCCCTAGACCGCCATATTCATGTGGACGACAAACGATCTCCCAATTCACCTTGCATCTTGCCCCTCGAGAAAGAATTGGATGGTGCGTGAGGCCCTGCAGAACAACGCGTGGATCCTGAAGATAAAGCCTCCTACCATCGTGTCCATTGAGCACATCCGTCAATTCTTCACTCTTTGGAAGTTGGTGCATGCTGTGCACCTTGATGGGAGTGTCGAGGATGTCATTGTTTGGAAACATTCGACTAACGAGCTCTACTCGGCGGTCTCTGCCTACAAGGCGCAATTCCTTGGCATGACCTTCTCCTCTCTGGACCAAATGGTGTGGAAGGCTTGGGCGCCGCCAAAGGTCAAGTTCTTCGTATGGTTGGCTATTCAAGATCGTATTTGGACCGCCGATAGGTTGGACAAGCGGGGATGGGCAAGCTGTGGGCTTTGTCCCCTTTGCAAGCGTGTGCAAGAGTGCGGCATGCACATCTTTTTCAAGTGTCGTTTCACTTTGAGGCTTTGGGGCTTAGTCAAAGCGAAACTACGACTTGAGAACCTCGACGTCTCATCTTGGCACTTGGAAGGCTCCGTGAAAAAGTGGTGGGAAAGTCGTGTTGGGCCGGGCACCACAGAGAGGAAGGCCATGGCCTCCCTTACCATGCTTGTTTCATGGACCATATGGAACGAAAGGAACGCAAGGGTCTTCCGTAACAAAAGCGCGCCACCAACCATTTTACTCAACATCATCATGACGGAGGCAAACCTTTGGATCACCGCCGGGGCGAAAAATCTAGGGTCACTTATGTCGCGAGAGTAATAATTCATGTCGTTGTCTCGTGTCGATTGTAACAAACTCTATTCTCTTCTTAATTAATAGATGAGGCAAATCTTTTGCCTCCGTTTCGAAAAAAAATATATTCCTATGTAACACATTATAGCCATATATTACTATTATAGGTCTATTTTTCTAGTGTGGTAAGCCTTGTTTTAGAGTTTGGCACAGGGCCCCTTATTTTGTCGGCCCGGCCCTGGTTTGTGGGGGGGGGGGGGGGGGTGTACCGAAGCAGGCCTCAGAGCAGCGATCATGTCGCATAGCTTCATTTGGACCATCAGAAATCCTAGCTTCACTTGCAAGGACGGACTGCCGGCCTTGAGAAGGATATCTGCTGGAAAATTGAAGCACCAACCCGTATTCAATGAACCAACTTGACATTGGTCATCTTCTTCGCGTTGATTATCAGTGCAACTTGGAGCATGACGAATACAATTAGGCAATTCGCTATGCATTATACTCACAAGTCACAGTCCAGCACAAGGAATCTCTATCTCCCGTTGGCCTAGCTGCTAGTTACATTGTACAATTCAGCACATGTGTGTTTATTATGCCATGTTTTAATACAAAAATGTGTGCTTATGTTCCAGCCACTATATAGATCTGTGACACCTCCGTGATAATGCCACCCAATATGGTCTTCTCCAAACCTATGACAACTTCATTCTTCTCGATCGACAGCTCTGACACGTTGCTCCAACCGAAATCCCAGATGGAATAGCCTGATCTAAGGGCGGTTCACCAGATTTGAACTTGGTCTTCCAACTTTCCATGATGAAATAAGGGATGCCCCCCTGATACGCAAATATAGGATGTTAATAGGGCATGGAAAGCTCGAATTGAAACAATGGCGCATTTCCTTACTACTAGAAAAAACCACAACCTTGTCGAAAAAAGGAACAGAACGGAACACACATACTCCCTCCGTCTCAAAATGTAAGACGTTTGCTTAAACGTCTTACATTTTGAGACGGAGGGAGTATTTCCTTAATATAGATATATATATAGAGAAACCTCACAGAAGTTATTTACAGCGAATAAACGTGGTACAGATCAAAAAATTAACCTAACCTAGTGACCTCAATCACTCTAAAAGTTTTCTCTCTTGTGCGGCTGTGCAGGTGCAGCACTCCACAGCTCCACTCAAGCCACGCAGGGACAACAGCCAGGTCGTACCGATACTCCGATGAGATCCCTCGCCACGTCGGTGATGATGCCACCCAGTTTGTTCTTCTCCAGATCCCTGACGATGTTGGCCTTCTCCATTGGCGGGTGGTGCATGCTGGCGACGTTCGGGGCAGCACGGGAGCGAAGTAGGGACAGGGTGTGCGTCTGTGCGTTGAAGGTTTGAGTGTACATGCGTGTATGTGAGCATCTGCGTTCGTATTGTGTTTCTAAAAAAAAACTCACTATATCAACTTTGGGATACTAACCGCATATGCCAATACCGTCTCCACAGTCCACACACATAATTCCTTATTACCAAGAAAAAACATGTAAAAAAACACGAGCACGCACACATTTCTCTCTGGGAAAAGTATATTTTTCGTCCCTCAACTCTTTTGAAAGTTTAGATTCGGTCCCTCAACTCCAAAACCGGCAAAACTTAGTCCCTCAACTCTTTAAACCAGATAAGTTTAGTCCCTCATCTGGTATTGTTGCTGACTCAGCGTGGTTTTTACCGGTCTCGCTGACGTGGCAAAATTTCTCTCTCCTACTCATCATATCTCTTCATCCTCTCATATCTCTCTAGTGGGCATTTGATCGAACAACTCGTGTGCGTGTCTGCACTTCCGCTAAGGGCACCACTTCGTCGTCCCACTAGGCAACACCAGCTAGGAACACGCTGACGGCACCACCGGCCGGACCTACACGCATTGGATGGTCGTCAACGTCACCGCCGGGTCCCGGAGCTCACCCTCTCGACACTTCGACGATGGCCGCCGTTGTACTGCGGAGGCGCTTGTGTTCGCCGGCTTCGTCCTCGTCACTGATGACCAATATGGTGGTGTGGTAATTGCCAAAGCGAGAGCCGGAGAGGTTGCTGGTCCGGAGGTCTGTGGGTATGAAGGCGCACAGCCGCGAGCCACACATGGTCCGCACGCGAGCCGACGCACAGCTTGCTTGCGTCCTCTACAAACGTCGCTGCCGCGAGCCACGCACATCTCGTCGCATCTAGCGCTCCATCAAGGCATCCTGCACTACCTACTCCTCACCCTGCACGCCGGCCGCCTCAGAGCATCTCCAACAGAGGCGCTAAATAAGCGGCGCGCCGGAAAAAACTGCTTTTTAGCGCGCGCGCGACCGATTTGGCAGCTCCAACAGACGCGCAAAAATCGCGCACGCGCTAAAAACGGCTCAGCGCGCCGAACAAATCTGCATCGCGCGCTATTAATTTCGAGCGCTGGCTACCGCGCGCTGGACAGAAGCCAAAACGGGCGCGAGCGAGCAACCGCCGCTGAACTGTCCGCCCGCGCCCGCCTTCGCCCCGCCCCGCGCCGCCGCCAGCGAACTCCAGCCATGGACAGCCGCAACGACATCCCCCCAACCCCTCCCTACACCCGCGACCTCTCCACCGCTGCCGTCGCCGTCGCAGCAAACCCTAGCGCGGGCTTGACTTCCGGCTTCGCCGCCGGCGCCGCACCGGCTCCAAACACCAGTCTTGCGCGCGGCCTCTTCGTGCCGCCCCGGACGCACTTGCAGGGTGGCATCGCGCCGACGCCCGCCGCGAAGCCACGGAGCTCCGCCTCCAAACGACCGATGGCGGCCGCGGCGACGGCGACGGCGGCCGAAAAGAAGAGGAAAGGCGACGCCGTTCCTAGGCGCGGGAAGAAGAAGGCAGCAACGAGTCCGGCCGTGCCTCCGCCGCCCGAAGCGCCGGAAAACTCGCACTTTGTTGCGCCGGCGGCCGATGCGCACATGGTGTTTGATGAAATGCCCACAAGGTATAATTTTTGTTTTGTTTTGTTGTTGTTGATATGTATCCATATGATAGCTTGATGAGGCATATATGATAGCTTGATGAGGCATATGATAGTTTTCTTTTGTCATACTTTGTAGTTTCAATGATGAGGCATATATGTCGACTATGGGTGTTGGCTCCAACAATTGGTCTCAAACCAATGAAGTTGATGAAGATGATCATGAATATGAAGTGGATGAGGAGGGTGAGGGTATGGTCGATGCACCGAAAGGAAGGGCAAGCAACTACACCGTTGAGGAAGACGTCTTGCTTTGCAACACATGGTTGAATGTGTCTATGGATCCCACCGTTGGAACGGACCAAACTAGAGATACATATTGGCTTCAGATGAAGGAGTTCTTTGACACACACAACAAGAGTGGAATTGAGCGCACCGAAAGATCTCTTCGCTCCCGGTGGTCGACGATCAACAAAGATTGTCAAAAGTGGGCGGCGGCAATGACGGCGGTTGACAAGATAAACCCAAGTGGCACTAATGATAGAGATAGGGTAAGTGCCATTTCTTTATGTTCTATGTTCATGCTTCATCTTTTGTGTTTCTAGTGCTAACTTGTTCTTTTCTTTGTAGCTCAATATTGCACAAAACTTGTTTCGAGGAGAAGAGAAGAAGACCAAGAAAGGCAAGGTCAAGAAAGGGAGAGCATTTGTGTTGCCCCATTGCTACGAGGTGTTGAAGGATGAAGAGAAATGGAAAAAACGTGAACCCCTAGAGGCGGCAAGGAAACACAATGCAACTATTGATTTGGATGATGATGATGATGAGGCATCAAGTGATGGCGGCAAGAGGAGCCCTACACCAAAATCGGTTGCCTACTCCAAGCCAAAAAGACCACAAGGAGAGAAACTAACAAAAGAAAAGAAGAAGAAGAAGAAGAAGAAGAAGAAGAAGAAGAAGAAGAAGAAGAAGAAGAAGAAGGGGGGGAGATGATGAGATAAAGAGTGCTATGGAGGCTATTGTGAAGGCAAGAAAGGAAGCAAACGAGGAGAGGAGGGTGGCAAGGAGCCAAGAGTTGGCGGCCGAGGAGAGGAAGGTGGCATTGAAGGAGAAGAAATTGGCCATGGAGGAGCAAGCTAGATTATTGGAATGGGAGAAGTACTTGTTCTTCATGGACACATCTAACTTCGATGAGAGGCAAAAAGAGTACATCAACCTTTCCCGTGATCAAATCTTGGTCCAAAAAAGATTGACGGGCATGGGAGGCATGGGTGGCATGGGAGGCTTGGGAGGCATGGGAGCTACCATGGGAGGCTTGGGAGGCATGGGAGCTACCATGGGATGCTTGGGAGCTACCATGGGAGGCATGGGAGGCATGGGAGCTACCATGAGAGGCATGGGAGCTACCATGGGAGCCATGGGGGCCATGTGCGGCATGGGAGGCATGGGTGGCTTGGAAGCTACCATGGGAGGCATGAGTTTTGCGTCTCTCATGGGAGGCATGGGAGCAGCTACGGGAGGCATGGGTGGCATGGGAGCACCTATGGGAGCACCTACGGGAGGCACTGGTGTGCCTCACATGCCTTCGCATGATGCCTTTGGTGATAGTGCAAACACCGTCCGAGTTTCGAATGACAGAGAGGACAAAGAGGAAGAAACGGATGAAGAAGAGGAGGAAAAAGAGGAGGAAAAAGAGGAGGATGAAGATGGGGCATGATTGTTGATGTTTAATTCGTTTGTGTGAACTTGTTTGTCATGAACTTGCTTGCGGTTTGGTGATTTTGAACTATGCTACGAATTTGAACTATGCTATGTTTCTCATTGATGTTTGAGATCATCTTGTTTCTGTGAGCTTTGCATATGAGATCATCTTGTTCGTATTGTTGTATGTGTTGTTTGGCAAGCGCCTGCTGGGCGTGCGCGCTCTATTTTTACTGCGCCTGCTGAAGCGCTACAACGGCGCACTAAAAATCTTCAGCGCCTGGTGAAGCAACTTCCAACTCCGGCGCGTAAAAGGGCTATTTCGGCGCTGTAAAACAAATTTGGCTCACCGCACCGTAGCGCGTCTGTTGGAGATGCTCTCAGTGGACATCACGCATGGTAAAAGCTCCAGAAGCACGCTTCAAACGGCTCCTCGACGACGTGTACTCGAGGCTGCACCGGTGCTTCGTGCATGAGGAACGAGGAGTCGACCTCCAGCACTCTGGACTTTGGCTTGGCCGATATGAATTATGAAAACAGTCGAACTGCAGGGCGATTTGCAGTAGCTCCGAACTGTCGCTGGGGTCGCTGGCTCGTGTGTCTGCTGCCGAGCAAACCATCGCCATGCAGTGCCCTCTGCACCTCGGGTGTAACACCCCTGAGTATTTAGCTACAGTGATCCACCCTGTTAATGCCAAGTCACCTTGATTTGCTTGTTGGATCATCATTAGTTTCATATCTCATTTCAAATTCCTCTTCAAATTAAAATTTGGATTGCAAGTGAAATTTGCAGTTGCACAAAAGTTGTTGGAAAAATGTTCATCATTTAGCAAATATTTCAAAACAATTTGTTGTTAAGAAAAACAACATCACCTAATTGCTATACTGAGCTCTAGCATTTCGAACAGTGCTTAAACAGCAATTTTAAATACAAATCCATTTATGAAAAATTCAAATGGATCCAAATAATTTCCAAACTTATTGTGGCAGTGCACCACAGTCCCTAGTACTTGTTTTCACCAGTGGCATATTTTTGCAAAAGTCAATTAGTGCAAAGGAAAATGCAAAAGGCTACTGGTAATTAAAAACAGAAAATAAAAGAGAAAATCCTAATGTGCTAAAGGCCCAAGAACTACAGTGGCCGGCCCAGCCCGCTTACCTCTTCGTTCACCAGCTCCCGCCGCGGTGTCGGCGCGTCCATGGCCGAGCGCGCGCGACTCCGGCCACTGGATGCGACGACGCCGGAGCAGTTGGGGCGAGGGGATAAGGACGCCCTCGTCCACCTCCCCTGGACGCCCTCCTCCACTTGCCACCCTCTCTCCCTTTCTCCCTCGCTCGCGCTCGCCCTTCTCTTCTCTCTGCCCGAGCGCAGCCGCCGCCGCGCCATTGCACTCTCGCGGCCACCGGCGTCCTCGAGCCCGGCAACCGTGTCAGGGAGGTGAGCCGCCCACCGCTACTTCCTCCTCGACCAGCTACGGGAACCGGGGAGCCCTACCTCGTCGGGATCGAGCCGCCCCTCTTTCCTCGGCCACCAGCGATCTTCGGCGACTCCAGCCTCTCTGCTGCTCCTAAACTGTCGCCGGCCACCGTGTGCCCCGCCGTGAGCATCCGCCTCCTCTCCCCTCCCTTTTAGCTGCCTCATTCGAGCTCTAGCATGCGCTGCCGCTTTGACCGAACGCGCCGCCGCCTCGCTGCTCGCCGAAGCTGCTCCGGTGACCTTTTGGTCACCTGCGCGTGTCTAACGTGCTCGCCGCATCCCGTAGAGCCGCCCTGGCCGTTTTGCTAGCTCAAACGCGCGCGGTTGGCGCTAGTTCGCCCTCACCCGAAACCCACCGCCGCCAAGCGTCGTCGCCGGTGATGTTCCGGCCACCCCCTGGTCCAACCAGTGGCACCAATCGATGCGCGGGCTCGCTAGCTTTCGAATGCGCCCGGCCGCGGTCCAAATGGACCACCACAGGCGAAGCCCGAGCTCGCCGGAGCTCTCCGCCGCGTCTGGGGCTCGCCGGAGTGTATTCCGGCGCCGGCGTCCGACGTGTCGTGGCCGGGGGCCCACCTGGATCACTGCCAGTGGGTCTCCTGGCCACGGTTGACCAGTTGACCGTGGTCAACCCCGCTGACGTGGCACCTACCACCACTGACATGTGGGCCCGCTGACTTAATCAGTAATAATGGTTAATTAAGTAAACTCTGTTAGTTAATTAGGTCACTGACAGGCCGGGCCCACTCACTAATTAATTTCTGTTAGTTTAAATTAACCACTAATCAGCTCTGAGTCATTGACCAGTGGGACCCAGTGGTCAGGTTTGACCCTGGTCGGCTCAGTTGACTGGATGGCATCATCCTGACGTCATGCTTACGTCATCGGGCACTATTCTGGATAATTCGAATTAATTAAATAAAATAATTCCAGAAATTTCAGAAAATAGTTTAAATCTTTGAATTTTTTTAGAAAATAAACCGCAGCTCAGATCGAAAAACTTTCTACATGAAAGTTGATCAGAAAAATGAGACGAATCCGAATATGTGGTCAAAATGCTTGACCATCACTCCTATCTATCTGAACATGGAGCCTTCCCCTCAGGTTCAGTATTCTGAAATCTGCCTAAACGCCGGGAAAATATCCCAGATATTTTCCCGCTTCGTCTGCGACATATAGCAAATGCATTAGGTCACCACTAACACTGCATAACGTCATGCCTTGCATCAGTGTTGCATTATTTTCCTTTATTTATTGTTTCTTCCCCCTCTTCTCCCGATAGCCTCCGAGACCGACGCAACTCCGGAGACCGACTACACCATCGAAGACCCCTCTTTTGCCGCAGAGCAACCAGGCAAGCAAACCCCCTTGAGCATGCCTATATCACCTATTCTTTCTCCCTCCTGCTTGCATTAGATTTTGCTACTGCATTTGTTTGATCCTATTCTGATGCATAGCCTGTTTTTGTAAACTGCTTTTGATAATTTACCTGATATCCTAAATGCTTAGTATAGGTTGGCAGTAATCCATCTGTGGCCCCTCATCCTTCTCCTAGTGGCCCCGCTTAATTACCAGTGCCCCGATCGAGGTGATCGACGGGCTGAGACCTGCACATCACTACACAACCCCCTTAGTTGCTCGACTCCACATAGCTAATATCGAGTGCCGAGGGTGATACCTCTTATCCCACTCCTGATGTTGCCTCTGTGGTACAGCTAGTCGGTTGTGGGTTACGAGGGTGATTCCTCTTTCACCACCTCCGATAAAGCTTCTGTCGTGCAATCCCGCAAGTATGAATACCATCGAGGGTGATTCCTCCAGTTTCACCTTGACGGATACATCGAGTGGGAAATCCCACGAGGGTGATTCCTCGGATCCCATCTTGATGTTATGGACACACGGGTACCTTGGCATTAATACAGATACTGGATAAAGACGGGTCGACCCTGAGGGGTACCCGCGAGAGATGTGCAGTCGGGTTGACCATGAGGGTACCCGCGAGATGATTACGTGGCACGGCCGGGCATTCTGAGCCCTTGCCGTAACTCCAAGAGACGGGGCGACGGGGACACATGTTTCGTGGATCTCTGCTCGTTTCCACGAGCTGCCAATACACTTAACGGATTTGGGTATTTGTTCTGAGTTGGCCACTGGCCTATACGCACTACCACCACGCGGGGTAATGGTTTAATGGGGCCCTCTGCACCGTATGTATGAGCCGAAAGCTCAGTCAGACGTCCAGTTCAGCATTGCGGCACGGCCGGGTCGGTACCCCAGAGGTGGTGCCTGGATCGCCCTGCACGCAACGACCGGGAGTGCAAAGCGGGATGGGCCCAAGAACCCTGCGCACTTAGGACGTAGACCGGCGGGGACCTCTCTGCTGAGCTCTAGGTAGGGTTGCGGTGTGTCGATCAGCCGAGGCCGGGCATGACCCAGGAAAGTGTTTCCGGCCAGAGTTAATCGAGCATGTTCGGTAACAGTAGTGCACCCCTGCAGGGAAGATATATTTCGAATAGCCGTGTCCACGGTAACAGGACGCTCAGTAAAGTATCCTGATCTACTACTTGAACTGGTTACATGTTAATTAATTGGAAGCTCCGGGATCGCTTTCTCGCAGGGTGTCGAGGAAGGATCTCTAGGCTTTGTTACAACATGCTTGTTACTTTAATTATGTACTAATCTGCACTCTTCTTATGCTGCAAGACCGCTGAAGATGCTAGTCTTCGATAGGCTAGGCTTTTCCCTCTATTCTAGCATTGCTGCAGTCCAGTCCACTGATACAGCCTTTCTTTGATACCGATGCATAAGTAGAATAGTTCTGATGTAAGTGTTGCGAGTACTTTGGATGAGTACTCACGGTTGCTTTGTTTCCCTTTTTCCCCAAACCCGATTGCTGCCACCAGATGGTGGAGCCCCGGAGTCAGCTGCCACCGCCGACGACTACTACTACCCCTCTGGAGGAGCCTACTACTACGTGGAGACCGCCGACGACCAGGAGTAGATAGGAGGCTCCCAGGCAGGAGGCCTGCTCCTTTTCGATCAGTGTTTTTATTTTGCCCTGCCTTTTTAAAGGCCTATCTGTTTTACTTTTATATCTGTACTCAGATATCTGATGCTTTCGCTGATGCTTTTATGCGCAAGCTTATGTATTCGAGCCCACGAGGCCCCTGGCTTGTAATATAAAGCTTGTATGACTTTTATTTGTGTAGAGTTGTCTTGTGATATCCTCAAGTGAGTCCCTAGGCTTGATCGTGTGCATTTGCGTGTATGATTAGCGCACGATTAAGTCGGGGGCGTCACAAGTTGGTATCAGAGCCGACTGCCTGTAGGAAGCCCCTTTCCAACTCCTTGGCCGAAGTTGAGTCTAGTTCTTGAAAAATGATTTTACTAACATGGCTGTGTGGCTTACGGGCCCACGTTGCCAATGGGTGGTATTAGGATCTTTTATTCCTCATCCTTGCTCTGGGACTCCGATCTCTCATCCTTTCGGGTTAAATGATTTTGCTAACTTTAACACTAGGTTCTCGTAATCACATTCACCCGGAGAGCTGAATTGTCTGTAACTAATCCTTTTCCTTTTGTCTGATTAATCTGATAATCACCTTTTCTTTTCCATTGGTCTGTTTAACCTTTTCCTTCCAAGTTATCATATGCTTCTCACACTGTCGTTTGACATTCTGCACTCCTTATTTCAGATGCGTCCCGCAAGACAGCTTGTCCGTCTGACCGTGGCTCTTGATGCGACTGGGTTTCCGGCCATTTTGGTCGAATTTCTGACCAGGCTGGGATATCGCTGGTATCCCGAGTACACTGTTTACGAGGATTACCGCGAGTTCAACCAGGAGTAGTACCATGCTGAGGTTCGCATCTTTGATCGGCAAAACAACTCCATCACTGAGCTGCACACCTTTCATGGTGTTGGAGTGACCGCTGATATGGCCGCCCATGATGCTGCCTACACTGCTATTGCCCATCTCCGTAGAGAGCACAACAGTCGCTTGGAGGAGACTGCTTTCAGATACATCCCGTATGCTCCTGCTGGGGATGAGACTGGATACTACACTGCTACCTGTGCTCCTTACGTGCTGCGTCGCTATGACCCGCAGGTTATGGTACAGCACATCCAGGCTCTGGATCGCACTGCTCGAGCTCTGGATGTCGAGTTGCATGCCACTCGTGCTCGTCTTTACGACGCTCTGACACAGTTGCTGCCAGCAGTCAGTGCACAGATGCACCCAGAGTACATTCTTTACCCGCGCAGGACGGAGATGCCACCAGGTCTTCAGTGGCCTGCTGTTGGAGGCTTTACTCCTCCACGTGGTCCTCTTCTTCCAGTTCGGGACCAGGTTCTGCACCAGAGTGTTCACGGAGCACAGGATCCTTCTGTTGAGGGTACCCTGCCTTGTCACCTGCAGCTGCCTGCCTATAGTGGTTTTCCCCGACGTTGATGTAGCATATCGCTATGCCGCATTGTTGTATCCCTCCGCCGCGTGCCTGCGTGCCGCCTAGTTGTCTAGCTTTCCTTATCGCTCTTGTAACGCTGGCCTGTAACCGAACCTATGTATGGATCTGTATGTCATGTTGACTATGTTGGTGTATCTATTGCACTTCCTTTTGTTGTGCATGCTACTTCATGAATGATTCCATACAATTGCAATTGCTCGTTGCTAAATTACCCCCGTTGGATTTTAGCAAGATGGTTAGACCAGCAGGTCGAGGTCGTGGTCGTGGTGACAACAATCCACCACCGCCCGACTATATGGCTGCTATGATGCAACAGTTTGAAATGCACCGCCAGTTCATGCAAGGGCTTATGGATCAGTTTCCTCGCCCCAATGCCAACCAGCAGCCAGCCGCAATCACTTTGCAAGATTTCGTGCGCCTGAACCCAACCATTTTCCGCAACTCAGTTCAGCCGCTTGACGCTGATGACTGGCTCCGCGACATCACTTTCGAGATGGAGTCTGCGGACGTGGCCCCTGCCAGCTACGTCACCTTCGCATCCTACTTTCTGAAGGGTCCCGCAGCCCAATGGTGGGACACTCACAGGCAAACCTTAGCTGCTGTAGCTATCATCACCTGGGTGGAATTCAAAGCTGCTTTCCGTGCCCATTAAATTCCTCAGGGAGTTATGGACCGGAAGAAGCGTGAGTTTCGCAACCTTACCCAGGGCAACAAGACCGTGGAAGCCTATCAGCGGGAATTTCTTGAACTGTCCCGCTATGCTGAAGAGGACATTGCTACTGATGCCCGCAGACAGGAGAAGTTCTGTGAAGGGCTTAACCCAGATATCAAGCTTGCACTGCTAGTCCAGGACTTTGCCGACTTTGCCACTTTGGTGAACAAGGCTATCCAGGTTGAGACTGGTCTGAAGGAACACAAGGATGCTCTCAAGCGCACCCGTGAAGCGGGATCATCTTCGGGCTCGTCTTCCCAGAAGCGCCGCATCTGGATTCCTCACAGCATGTACTATCTAGCCGCACCTCCTCCACCACCGGGGTAGCCAAGACATCAAGTTCCAATGTTTCGAGCTCCTGCTCCCCGTCCCGACAGTGGGCTCTGCTTCAAGTGTGGCCGTCCAGGACACCGTTCCAGAGAATGCCCTCAGAATCAAAACCAGCTTGCACTTCCTTCTGCTGGCCGTGGTAATGGCCGTGGCAATAATCACCCCCACAACAACAATGCCAGGCCTTCTTATGGTCGTGGTCAAGCTTACCATGTTGAACTGAGTGAAGCTCAGGATCAACTAGCTACTGTGAAAGGTACTCCTCTTGTTAACTTAGTACCAGCTTCTGTTTTAATTTATTCGGAAGCATTGTACTCATTTATGCAAAAAGTTTTGCATACATGCATGGCATTAAATTTGCGGAATTAAAACGTCACAATCGTTCGCGATTTCTAGGGGTACTTCCAGAAGAACTTTCCGCGATACCCCGCCCATCTCCCTTCTACCTCCTAAATTCTCGGGATGAGAATTTCTTTTAGGGGAGGAGAATTGTAACACCCCTGAGTATTTAGCTACAGTGATGCACCTTGTTAATGCCAAGTCACTTTGATTTGCAATGTTGGATCATCATTAGTTTCATATCTCATTTCAAATTCCTCTTCAAATTAAAATTTGGATTGCAAGTGAAATTTGCAGTTGCACAAAAGTTGCTGGAAAAATGTTCATGATTTAGCAAATATTTCAAAACAATTTGTTGTTAAGAAAAACAACATCACCTAATTGCTATACTGAGCTCTAGCATTTCTAACAGTGCTTAAACAGCAATTTTAAATACAAATCCATTTATGAAAAATTCAAATGGATCCAAATAATTTCCAAACTTATTGTGGCAGTGCACCACAGTCCCTAGTACTTGTTTTCACCAGTGGCATATTTTTGCAAAAGTCAATTAGTGCAAAGGAAAATGCAAAAGGCTACTGGTAATTAAAAACAAAAAATAAAAGAGAAAATCCTACTGTGCTAAAGGCCCAAGAACTACAGTGGCCGGTCCAGCCCGCTTACCTCTTCGTTCACCTGCTCCTGCCGCGGTGTCGGCGCGTCCATGGTCGAGCACGCGCGACTCTGGCCACTGGCTGCCACGACGCCGGAGCAGTTGGGGCGAGGGGATAAGGACGCCCCCGTCCACCTCCCCTGGACGCCCTCCTCCACTCGCCAACCTCTCTCCCTTTCTCCCTCGCTCGCTCTCGCCCTTCTCTTCTCTCTGCCCGAGCGCAGCCGCCGCCGCGCCGTTGCACTCTCGCGGCCACCGGCGTCCTCGAGCCCGGCAACCGTGTCAGGGAGGTGCGCCGCCCACCGCTACTTCCTCCTCGACCAGCTACGGGAGCCCTACCTCATCGGGATCGAGCCGCCCCTCTCTCCTCAGTCACCGGCGATCTCCGGTGACTCCAGCCTCTCTGCCGCTCCTAAACTATCGCCGGCCACCGTGAGCATCCGCCTCCTCTCCCCTCCCTTTTAGCTACCTCATTTGAGCTCTAGCGTGCGCTGCCGCTTTGACCGAACGCGCCGCCACCTCGCTGCTCGCTGGAGCTGCTCCGGTGACCTTTTGGTCACCTGCGCGTGTCTAACATGCTCGCCGCATCCCGTAGAGCCGCCCTGGCCGTTTTGCTAGCTCAAACGCTCACAGTTGGCGCTAGTTCGCCCTCACCCGAAACCCACCGCCGCCAAGCGTCGCCGCCGGCGACGTTCCGGCCACCCCCTGGTCCAACCAGTGGCATCAATCGACGCGCGGCCTCGCTAGCTTTCGAATGCGCCCGGCCGCGGTCCAAATGGACCACCACAGACGAAACCCGAGGTCGCCGGAGCTCTCCGCCGCGTCTGGGGCTCGTCGGAGTGTATTCCGGCGCTGGCGTCCGACGTGTCGTGGCCGGGGGCCCACCTGGGTCACTGCCAGTGGGTCCCCTGGCCACGGTTGACCAGTTGACCGCGGTCAACCCCGCTGACGTGGCACCTACCGCCACTGACATGTGGGCCCGCTGACTTAATCAGTAATAACGGTTAATTAAGTTAACTCTGTTAGTTAATTAGGTCACTGACAGGCCGGGCCCACTCACTAATTAACTTCTGTTAGTTTAAATTAACCACTAATCAGCTCTGAGTCACTGACCAGTGAGACCCACTGGTCATGTTTGACCCTGGTCGGCTCAGTTGACTGGATGACGTCATCCTGACGTCATGCTTACATCATCAAGCACTATTCTGGATAATTCGAATTAATTAAATAAAATAATTCCAGAAATTTCAGAAAATAGTTTAAATCTTTGAAAAATCATAGAAAATAAATCGCAACTCGGATCGAAAAACTTTCTACATGAAAGTTGATCAGAAAAACGAGACGAATCCGAATATGTTGTCAAAATGCTTGACCATCACTCCTATCTATCTAAACTTGGAACCTTCCCCTCAGGTTCAGTATTCCAAAATCTGCCTAAACGCCGGGAAAATATCCCAGATATTTTCCCGCTTCGTCTGCGACATATAGCAATTGCATTAGGTCACCACTAACACTGCATAACGTCATGCCTTGCATCAGTGGTGCATTTTTTTCCTTTATTTATTGTTTCTTCCCCCTCTTCTCCCGATAGCCTCCTAGACCGACGCAGCTCCGGAGACCGACTACACCGTCGAAGACCCCTCTTTTGCCGCAGAGCAACCAGGCAAGCAAACCCCCTTGAGCATGCCTATATCACCTATTCTTTCTCCCTCCTGCTTGCATTAGATTTTGCTACTGCATTTGTTTGATCCTATTCTGATGCATAGCCTGTTTTTGTAAACTGTTTTTGATAATTTACCTGATATCCTAAATGCTTAGTATAGGTTGGCAGTAATCCATCTGTGGCCCCTCATCCTTGTCCTAGTTGCCCCGCTTAATTACCAGTGCCCCGATCGAGGTGATCGACGGGCTGAGACCTGCACATCACTACACAACCCCCTTAGTTGCTCGACTCCACATAGCTAATATCGAGTGCCGAGGGTGATACCTTTTATCCCACTCCTGATGTTGCCTCTGTGGTACAGCTAGTCGGTTGTGGGTTACGAGGGTGATTCCTCTTTCACCACCTCCGATAAAGCTTCTGTCGTACAATCCCGCAAGTATGAATACCATCGAGGGTGATTCCTCCGGTTTCACCTTGACGGATACATCGAGTGGGAAATCCCACGAGGGTGAATCCTTGGATCCCATCTTGATGTTATGGCCACACGGGTACCTTGGCATTAATACAGATACTGGATAAAGACGGGTCGACCCTGAGGGGTACCCGCGAGAGATGTGCAGTCGGGTTGACCATGAGGGTACCCGCGAGATGATTACGTGGCACGGCCGGGCATTCTGAGCCCTTGCCGTAACTCCACGAGACGGGGCGATGGGGACACATGTTTCGTGGATCTCTGCTCGTTTCCACGAGCTCCCAATACACTTAACAGATTTGGGTATTTGTTCTAAGTTGGCCACTGGCCTATATGCACTACCACCACGCGGGATAATGGTTTAATGGGGCCCTCTGCACCGTATGTATGAGCCGAAAGCTCAGTCAGACGTCCAGTTCAGCATTGCGGCACGGCCGGGTCGGTACCCCAGAGGTGGTGCCTGGATCGCCCTGCACGCAACGACCCAGAGTGCAAAGTGTCAGGACCGGATTTCCGGGATATAAATTTCCCAGCAATTGGTCCTTGTGCTCACCAGCCCCAGGATTACTGTTAGCTGGTGAGGCACAATATTGATATAGAAATTCCAAGCAAATACAAAATATGTAGTACAAGACCATTCTGGTCTATGAGTACAACAAAAGGTTTCTAGTGGTTGATGGCGGAAGCGGTTCGGGGTCATCAGCGTCTATGGGACTCCATTTCCCACAGGAACAGCTGACCTGGATAACTCCTATCTTCGCGCGGCTGCTATCTTCAGTGCCTAGGTTCTGGGGCTGTCGTCATTGTGCTCCTCTCCAAGCAAGAAATCTGGCCAAGACAATAGCCAGGGACAAGCCAGTGAGTACTTTGAATGTACTCGCAAACATCATGAAAACAGGTACAATATAGCAGGTGATAAACATGCACTGAAACAATCCACGATCGCTTAGTCAGTCTCAAAATAAAATTCATGATGCACGCAACCAGGTCATTCATATTAAACAAAAATAAGCAATCAAAAAATAAAATAAACCAATCGGGTGTCTGAAGCGACGCCTCGAAAGGATAATAATATAAAGCATGCCTCAGCCGGGCTAATGAACACGGTAGGAGTGTTTACGGTGCAAACGCAAAAGAGGCTGGGTCCTGAGGAAGTGTCCCGGAACTGGGGCACACTCTTCCTCTATCGGAGGAAGTGGATGAACTAGGCGAAGAACGCGTCTTTCCAGATCTGGCCTCAGGGGTCTGCCGATGGCGACCTGAGGATTCAGATCAGCGAGCCTCTGGAGATAACACATTACTCGCTGGGTCATCCGCTCTTGAGCGATGACGTACTGGACAAGGTTGACCAGTACTGGGTCTCTCTCAATTCTTCCACTAGGAAAAGAGGTTGCTTCTCCGGGCGCTACGCGACTCGGGAAGTAAATATACCCTCTTTCGCTGGCGTAGGGTACTGCGAAGCGAAGGCGAGTAATCGCTTCGTATGCAGCAGCTTCTATGGCCATTTGCGGAGTCGGCATAGATCTCCCCACGAAAGAGACTTTCGTTGGGTCATGGTCTGGGCTCACAGGAGGGATGTGAACTACTCCCCAATATTTTGAGGTGGCTGGAGTAATCCTTGTCTTGAGCAGCTCATACTGGGGTGGCTGGGTAGAACCCATGGTACGGTAGGTAAAATCCCACAATATCTTAACAAAACTACCTGGGGTTGTATCTGGAGTTCTCAGATGAATGCTAGGGCTAGGCATGGCGAAAGTGGCTGTGAGGGCTGTGCACAAAGAGAGGGATGCCTGATAAAGTTACGGAGTGGCCCCTTATATAGCAGCAGAGCTGATAGCGGTATGGGGCAAACTAGGGTGACGATTCTGCCCTATGGGGTCGGAGTCAATGCCACAGATACGCACATCTCACAAAAGTGACGTATTACTGTGGTTATCGTCTGGGACGGGTTTTTGGGAGCTACGCCTGGAATTTAATATGCAATCGGATGCCAACGCACTTATATGTGGATGCTAATAAAATAATGGCATGCGAACAAACTGCAATAACACATGGTGACTACAAGGTCACACAGGTACAAGGCGTAGAATGCTAAGACTCGGTACTACGCGAGTGACTTAGTCTACTTCGTTAATATCTAAACGGGCGTGCCTGGTGGATGTCGAGGCTTCTCCAGGGGCTTCTTCGTCAGGGTTTGCTGGTTGGGGTTGAGAATCCGCAGGGTCGGGGTAGCGATGATGGCCGTCGCGGGGGTTAGCGGTCACAATCCCGGTGGAGCGTGTCCCCACAATGCGACGAAGCTCCTCCGGGGATACATATGCGTTACGGTCGGATGCAGGGGCAGACCTCAAGGTCTCAATCAGCTGCCCGAACAGCACGACTGGATTGTCGGCGTCGGACGCATCTTCACCTCTTGCCGGGGCTCGACGGGCAGGTTCTCCACGAGTCGCGAGCAGATCGAGAGTGACCTGATCGAATAATGCCTCTAGTGTGCCTACATAGCGCACCAGATGCAGCAAGGCAGGATACGTCTCGTGGTCTCCGTTGGCGACCTGGGGTGGCCTACTATACCCGTCACGACTGGGATAGTAGTAGAACGAGCGGCAGTTAACTCTTGGCGACAGGTGCCGGAGTTGAACTATAGCTTCTCGAGCGGCCAGCTGGATGGCTTGGGGTTCAAAGGAAGTTGTCCTTCCGGCGAACCTGTAGGGGCGTTCTGGCGCCATACCCCTACCATATATGTGCACCGTGGCCCAGAATTGACGGCTTTCACCGCTCCTGAGCCCTTGGTACACCACATATTCTGGGGGTTCTTCTATCGCAAAGGCACGACGGGTGAGGTTTGCTAGCACGGTCACAAAACCTCCAAGGTTGTTTGCTGTGGTCTCATTGTGAACAATTGGGCCAGGCATCTTGGCTTGGTTTTTGGGGTAGAGGCTGTGCTGTGCTGGGTTGGGGCTAACGTCCCTTTTATAGAAAAAGAGAACGGAGTCTTCCTTCGCACGCTTGCGAATGAGACAATTTAGGTGTCGGTCACGGGCGCGTGATCGACGGGCTAGGCTGATAGATTGGGCACCGACTGCCAGAAGGTGTCGGGGTCACTGTGTGGCTATCGTATCCGAGAAGCTTGGCTGAGGTTAGGTTGGGACCTAATGGGTGGGTTAACCTAGGTTTATTGACCTGGCTAAGATAGGATTAGCCAATGGTCAGCCTGGCTCTGATACCAAGGTTGTCAGGACCGGATTTCCGGGATATAAATTTCCCAGCAATTGGTCCTTGTGCTCACCAGCCCCAGGATTACTGTTAGCTGGTGAGGCACAATCTTGATACAGAAATTCCAAGCAAATACAAAATATGTAGTACAAGACCATTCTGGTCTATGAGTACAACAAAAGGTTTCTAGTGGTTGATGGCGGAAGCGGTTCGGGGTCATCAGCGTCTATGGGACTCCATTTCCCACAGGAACAGCTGACCTGGATAACTCCTATCTTCGCGCGGCTGCTATCTTCAGTGCCTAGGTTCCGGGGCTGTCGTCATTGCGCTCCTCTCCAAGCAAGAAATCTGGCCAAGACAATAGCCAGGGACAAGCCAGTGAGTACTTTGAATGTACTCGCAAACATCATGAAAACAGGTACAATATAGCAGGTGATAAACATGTTCTGAAACAATCCACGATCGCTTAGTCAGTCTCAAAATAAAATTCATGATGCACGCAACCAGGTCATTCATATTAAACAGAAATAAGCAATCAAAAAATAAAATAAACCAATCGGGTGTATGAAGCGACGCCTCGAAAGGATAATAATATAAAGCATGCCTCAGCCGGGCGTCTGAGCGACGTCACATAAAGGGCTTATAAGGAAAATAAATAACAAGCATGCCACGGTCGGGCGTCTGAGCGACACCACATAAAGGGCTTATAAGGAAAATAAATAACAAGCATGCCACAGTCGGGAGTCTGAGCGACACCACATAAAGGGCTTATAAGGAAAATAAATAACAAGCATGCCACAGTCGGGCGTCTGAGCGACACCACATAAAGGGCTTATAAGGAAAATAAATAACAAGCATGCCACAGTCGGGCGTCTGAGCGACACCACATAAAGGGCTTATAAGGGAATTGAATAACAAGCATGCCACAGTCGGGCGTCTGAGCGACACCACATAAAGGGCTTATAAGGGAAATGAATAACAAGCATGCCACAGTCGGGCGTCTGAGCGACACCACATAAAGGGCTTATATGAGAATAATCACAATGAATATCCAGGAGGTAGAACCATCCCAGGGATACTCAATAATTCAAATAATATAAATGGTAGTCCACAATAATAATAATCATAATTATCATTTGTCACATGTCATGATCAATGTTCCGGTTTAGAAGTTTTCCTCCGAAGACCGACACTAAGACCGACACTTGACCCATCCCAGACTGTAGTCCTTAACCGCGGACACGGCTATTCGAATAGATATAAACTCTGCAGAGGGTGTACTCTTTACCCACAAGTAACGGATTCCTTTAGTCCACCGGGACTAATTCCGCTTACGGTCTTTTAATTGAAAACACACCTGACCCGCACACACCAGCTTAACTTACCGATGTCTGGAATCACCCATGACACTCGTTAAGCAAAACTCTAAGTGGGGAGGCTCCAACCTCGATTAGCATGGGATCGAATTTATATTCGCGCGCTCTAAGGGGTGCCCCCCTCTCGGTCCCGGACCGGAAACACCCATGCCCCCGGACCAGGTGGCCTGCCTACCGGATGCACCCGGTATCTTCCACCATGGCCTCTCTGTACGGTGTGTGCCAAAAAAAGGGGTTGACAACTTACTGAACCGTACCCTACCTGCGGCAGGGACGAGTGGTAGTACGAAACAAGTATGGGGATTACTGGAACAAGACTCGATCTATGGTCGACTCAGGAAGCTTATGTGTTCCCTGCATGGTTAGCACAACAAATATTTTTCACGGCATCAGACAGAAATCACCGTTCTTCATACCCCCTCATGCCTTTCTGACCATTCTCTCTCCAACGAGATGTCAGCACCAAGCTCGTGTCTACCCGAGACAGAGACTTCTCCGGATTCCTTCCGGTAGGCATGTGAGGTATAAGAGGGCGAATACTATCACCAGTATTTTAGTATCAACAACAAAGAATGCACTCCAAGGCATGATCACAACATCACATGAAATAACGGATGTTTCCAAAACACCTCGGTGTTGTAGTCACGTCAAACAACACACAATAAACATTTGACCGGGTTTCAGGATGCTTGCCTTCAAGGTGCAGAAGTGCAGGGTGCACCACAAAATTTTTGAAAGCTTTCTTCCCTCTCCGATTCCTATTTCGAGAAGTATTTGAATTAACACGTAATTCAAAAACAGTACAAAAAGTTGTCTTGGAAAATTTTCAAATAAATATGAAACTAAACTCGATGAGATTCCAGAGAAGTAGGAAAAAGAATCAATTCATTTGGAGTTTTATTTAAAAAGATATGTCCAGTCAAAGGTTCAGTCAAACTCTGTTTTTAAATAAAACAGAAAATAGAAAACGGTTCGCAGTGAAAACGCTTTCGGAAGAAGAAAACGTACTTCGGGGGTTTTACGCTTTCTGAAAACTGCCGCGCACTTCCTGGAATATGTTTCCTCTTGAAGAAAACGCATTCTGGGTTAAGACGCCAACAGGCCAGGGCTTGTCTCGCCGACAGGCGGGGCCCGCCTGTCGGGTTCCTCTTCTTTCTCCTGCGCACAGGAGGCAGAACCAGAGGCGAGCTTTCGGCGGCGATTGCCGGTGCCAGGAGGCACCTCTCCCGGAGCTGTGCACACCGGCGTGCTCAGAAGGGAGGGCCCCATACTCTGTAGGGCAAAGGAATCACCGGGGAGCTCGGGGGTGAGCACCATTTCCTCCGAGGCGGACCGAGAGCTCCGGCGAGCACGGTGTCGGCCTACTGCTGCTACGGCTCAAATTAACAGGGGGAATGGGCTTGCGGGGTCGAGAGGAAGCTACGGGTGAGGAAAGAATGGGACGGGAGGCTCTGGCTGCGGAGAAGTTAACAGGAGGGTGGCGGCGGCTGGCTCGGCCGGAGATGGGGGAGGAAGGTTCCTCCGGTAGAATTGGAGCTAGGGGGTTCACAGGGGGCTGCAGGTTTGCGGTGAGGGCGACATAGAGCTTGAGGGGTCCTATTTATATCGCGACGAGGTCGGTACCGAGGCGGCCGTGGATAAGATCGCCGGAGAACCGACGTTCTGTTGCTGCAGGGCGACGTGGCGGCGACTAGCGGTGTTGACAGGGCGAGAGGATGAGGACGGCCTGTTCCAGGGGCAGCTGGCGGGCTGAGAGAGCTTGGGCGGTGTCGTGCGCGGCAAGCTCTGGCGGCGGCAGTGGCTGGTTGCGGGGGCGGCGCTGCGGCGAGTCAGGGAGCGGCTTGGCTGGTCTTGGCGCGTCGCGGCATAGTCAGGAGACAGGGGAGATGAACTGGAGCTAGCGGGGGAGGCGCTACTGGTCGCGGCAGCTCGGGCGCGGCACAAGCAAAACGTGCGCTCTGGGCGCGCCCAGAGCACGCACGGCGCCTGCTCGACGGAATGCTAGGGGGGATAATCATGCTTGGATGCAAATGAAAATTAACAGGTTTCGGTTAAATACAATGGAAGGTTTAGGGGACATGGTGGTTTGGCAATTAGAACAAGCTCACAGTGCAATTTTAAAACCATGCCAAAATCTAGACATGCACTACAGATGCTCGACAAAATGCCAGGGGCATCTAGGGATCTGCTATGGCCACCAAAATTTCCAGATGAGAGTCTCTTTAGATGTAGGTGATAATGGTAAAGTTAGTTTGGGAGAAACAGAAACTTGTTAATGCAATTTTTGGTGAAAAGCAATTCTGGACAGAAACTGTAGACTATAATTTCATGTGTCCAAGTTATTCCAATGGGTCCAAAATTCTGGACTTAAGGGTTTTATAGGATGTACTATGAGTAGGAAAAATCTTAAGAGCAATGGGGCAAGATAAAATAAGGTTGTAGTACAAACTACCAATCTGGACCAGAATAAAGATGAGGATGGTTTGCTCAAATATTCCAAAGAACCCAAGTGGATTTTTACATAAACAAAAGTTATATACTCCTACTGACATCCCAGAATTTTTATAGAATTTTTAAAGGAATATTTAAATAGGTTGAAGTGCAGACTGCAAATTGAACCAGATTTAAAAACTTGAAGTGGTGCTCAAATTTTACAATTGACAAAGCTGGGTTTTTGCATAAAAGTGATCCAGGGACATCACATGACTCCTACAAATTTTTGTGGAATTTATAGATGAAGTTATAAAATAGTTGCAGTGCAAATGGGGCTTTGAAAGGAGTTAAAATGCTATTAAATGAATTAAATCTTGGCCAAATTTTATTATAAAAATTATTCCACTGGTTTTTAATGAATGCAATAAAATTCAAGCCATACAACAATACTCAAAAGTTTTAAGACAGAACAGAAGGATTTTTGAAATTCAGGCAAAAAGGAGTGGCTCTGTGATCACAAGAAAATCCAGAAAGGAAAAAATTTAATCCCTGGCAAAATTTTAATTAACAAAACATGGTTAAATTTTTGGGGTGTTACAACACTACCCCCCTTTAGAAAAATCTCGTCCTCGAGATTTGCTAAGGGTGGTTAAAATATTACTCTTGTTATTAGGTAATAATAACTCGAAAATTTAAATCTCCTGATATGATGCGGCTGCAGGGAGCAGGCATATAATTGGTGCAACTATCACGAGGTACTGGTGCTGCATGGAAAATCCTACCGTTGAGAAAACCGAGGGATTTTTACTGCGGATACGGAAAAATAAAATTCCAATTTTTCACGTTCCGCTGGTCGCACCCAAGTGCATAGCGTTGTCCGGCTGGCAGGTGGACCCGGGGCCCACTGTCAGTCTCTTCTTCTACCTCTGGCTCCTCTCTCTTCCTTTCTCTCGTGCTCTTCCCGTACTTTCTCCTCGACGGCATCTAGGCGTAGGGCTTCTAGGCCGTACTGCGGCAGTGCGCGGCGTGCTGGTTGCCGGCGTAGTGCGTACTCACCTCGCGGGCCAAGGCGCTGTCGGCACTGCTCGTGGATTCGCCTCCGAACACCGGCGATCGAGCGACGAGCGGTGCTGGTGGACTTCGTTCACCGTACACCGATCTCGAGTTATAAAACGATCGCGGTGCTCTCCTTCTTCCTCACCTCTGGCCTCGCTTTTACTTCTTCTTCCTTCTCCTCCATTTTGCTTGCAGGAGCTCGAGACGAGGCTCTAATGGCGGAGGTGATGCCGGACTGGTACATGATTCTGCTGTGCGGAGGGTTGGCAGCATTGCTGGGGTTCTCCGTGCTCTTGTGCGCGATAATCCTCGATGATCGCCATGATGCTGCTGCTCGAGAGTTGGCTCTTCGCGGCGGTGATGATCATGAGGATTAAGCGGCAGGTGCTAACTGCTGTCAGCGTGCTAGAGGCGATTGCACTCGAATAAATACCCACAAATTTCTTTATCAGAAACTGTGGTGTGCTAGCGGGGTGATCGGTTAGGTGCAAAATGTGTGTGGTTTGTGTTAGAGCAGAGGTCGAGTGGTTGTGGCTGTGAGCCAGTTGTCGCGGTGCTGTGCGAATTTAATTTTTTTTTGACATGCGTAAATGTTGTTGCAGTAGCTCAGGAAAAATTCTGCCTCAGAATTTATTAAGAGCGAAAATAGTTGATCAAAATTTACTGCGGTAAAATTACTCACATGCAATTAAAATTAAATAATTTATTCATCACACAGACTTAGGATACATGCATAAGCTGCAACACAGAATGAAATGCTAGGCTAATGAACACGGTAGGAGTGTTTACAGTGCAAACGCAAAAGAGGCTGGGTCCTGAGGAAGTGTCCCCGGAACTGGGGCACACTCTTCCTCTATCGGAGGAAGTGGATGAACTAGGCGAAGAACGCGTCTTTCCAGATCTGGCCTCAGGGGTCTGCCGATGGCGACCTGAGGATTCAGATCAGCGAGCCTCTGGAGATAACACATTACTCGCTGGGTCATCCGCTCTTGAGCGATGACGTACTGGACAAGGTTGACCAGTACTGGGTCTCTCTCAATTCTTCCACTGGGAAAAGAGGCTGCTTCTCTGGGCGCTGCGCGACTCGGGAAGTAAATATACCCTCTTTCGCTGGCGTAGGGTACTGTGAAGCGAAGGCGAGTAATCGCTTCGTATGCAGCAGCTTCTATGGCCATTTGCGGAGTCGTCATAGATCTCCCCACGAAAGAGACTTCCGTTGGGTCATGGTCTGGGCTCACAGGAGGGATGTGAACTACTCCCCAATATTTTGAGGTGGCTGGGGTAATCCTTGTCTTGAGCAGCTCATACTGGGGTGGCTGGGTAGAACCCATGGTACTATAGGTAAAATCCCACAATATCTTAACAAAACTACCTGGGGTTGTATCTGGAGTTCTCAGATGAATGCTAGGGCTAGGCATGGCAAAAGTGGCTGTGAGGGCTGTGCACAAAGAGAGGGATGCCTGATAAAGTTACGGAGTGGCCCCTTATATAGCAGCAGAGCTGATAGCGGTATGGGGCAAACTAGGGTGACGATTCTGCCCTATGGGGTCGGAGTCAATGCCACAGATACGCACATCTCACAAAAGTGACGTATTACTGTGGTTATCGTCTGGGACGGGTTTTTGGGAGCTACGCCTGGAATTTAATATGCAATCGGACGCCAACGCACTTATATGTGGATGCTAATAAAATAATGGCATGCGAACAAACTGCAATAACACATGGCGACTACAAGGTCACACAGGTACAAGGCGTAGAATGCTAAGACTCGGTACTACGCGAGTGACTTAGTCTACTTCGTTAATATCTAAACGGGCGTGCCTGGTGGATGTCGAGGCTTCTCCAGGGGCTTCTTCGTCAGGGTTTGCTGGTTGGGGTTGAGAATCCGCAGGGTCGGGGTAGCGATGATGGCCGTCGCGGGGGTTAGCGGTCACAATCCCGGTGGAGCGTGTCCCCACAATGCGACGAAGCTCCTCCGGGGATACATATGCGTTACGGTCGGATGCAGGGTCAGACCTCAAGGTCTCAATCAGCTGCCCGAACAGCACGACTGGATTGTCGGCGTCGGACGCATCTTCACCTCTTGCCGAGGCTCGACGGGCAAGTTCTCCACGAGCCGCGAGCAGATCGAGAGTGACCTGATCGAATAATGCCTCTAGTGTGCCTACATAGCGCACCAGATGCAGCAAGGCAGGATCCGTCTCGTGGTCTCCGTTGGCGACCTGGGGTGGCCTACTATACCCGTCACGACTGGGATAGTAGTAGAACGAGCGACAGTTAACTCTTGGCGACAGGTGCCGGAGTTGAACTATAGCCTCTCGAGCGGCCAGCTGGATGGCTTGGGGTTCAAAGGAAGTTGTCCTTCCGGCGAACCTGTAGGGGCGTTCTGGCGCCATACCCCTACCATATATGTGCACCGTGGCCCAGAATTGACGGCTTTCACCGCTCCTGAGCCCTTGGTACACCACATATTCTGGGGGTTCTTCTATCGCAAAGGCACGACGGGTGAGGTTTGCTAGCACGGTCACAAAACCTCCAAGGTTGTTTGCTGTGGTCTCATTGTGAACAATTGGGCCAGGCATCTTGGCTTGGTTTTTGGGGTAGAGGCTGTGCTGTGCTGGGTTGGGGCTAACGTCCCTTTTATAGAAAAAGAGAACGGAGTCTTCCTTCGCACGCTTGCGAATGAGACAATTTAGGTGTCGGTCACGGGCGCGTGATCGACGGGCTAGGCTGATAGATTGGGCACCGACTGCCAGAAGGTGTCGGGGTCACTGTGTGGCTATCGTATCCGAGAAGCTTGGCTGAGGTTAGGTTGGGACCTAATGGGTGGGTTAACCTAGGTTTATTGACCTGGCTAAGATAGGATTAGCCAATGGTCAGCCTGGCTCTGATACCAAGGATGTCAGGACCGGATTTCCGGGATATAAATTTCCCAGCAATTGGTCCTTGTGCTCACCAGCCCCAGGATTACTGTTAGCTGGTGAGGCACAATCTTGATACAGAAATTCCAAGCAAATACAAAATATGTAGTACAAGACCATTCTGGTCTATGAGTACAACAAAAGGTTTCTAGTGGTTGATGGCGGAAGCGGTTCGGGGTCATCAGCGTCTATGGGACTCCATTTCCCACAGGAACAGCTGACCTGGATAACTCCTATCTTCGCGCGGCTGCTATCTTCAGTGCCTAGGTTCCGGGGCTGTCGTCATTGCTCTCCTCTCCAAGCAAGAAATCTGGCCAAGACAATAGCCAGGGACAAGCCAGTGAGTACTTTGAATGTACTCGCAAACATCATGAAAACAGGTACAATATAGCAGGTGATAAACATGTACTGAAACAATCCACGATCGCTTAGTCAGTCTCAAAATAAAATTCATGATGCACGCAACCAGGTCATTCATATTAAACAGAAATAAGCAATCAAAAAATAAAATAAACCAATAGGGTGTCTGAAGCGACGCCTCGAAAGGATAATAATATAAAGCATGCCTCAGCCGGGCGTCTGAGCGACGTCACATAAAGGGCTTATAAGGAAAATAAATAACAAGCATGCCACAGTCGGGCGTCTGAGCGACACCACATAAAGGGTTTATAAGGAAAATAAATAACAAGCATGCCACAGTCGGGCGTCTGAGCGACACCACATAAAGGGCTTATAAGGAAAATAAATAACAAGCATGCCACAGTCGGGCGTCTGAGCGACACCACATAAAGGGCTTATAAGGAAAATAAATAACAAGCATGCCACAGTCGGGCGTCTGAGCGACACCACATAAAGGGCTTATAAGGGAAATGAATAACAAGCATGCCACAGTCGGGCGTCTGAGCGACACCACATAAAGGGCTTATATGAGAATAATCACAATGAATATCCAGGAGGTAGAACCATCCCAGGGATACTCAATAATTCAAATAATATAAATGGTTAGTCCACAATAATAATAATCAAAATTATCATTTGTCACATGTCATGATCAATGTTCCGGTTTAGAAGTTTTCCTCCGAAGACCGACACTAAGACCGACACTTGACCCATCCCAGACTGTAGTCCTTAACCGCGGACACGGCTATTCGAATAGATATAAACTCTGCAGAGGGTGTACTCTTTACCCACAAGTAACGGATTCCTTTAGTCCACCGGGACTAATTCCGCTTACGGTCTTTTAATTGAAAACACACCTGACCCGCACACACCAGCTTAACTTACCGATGTCTGGAATCACCCATGACACTCGTTAAGCAAAACTCTAAGTGGGGAGGCTCCAACCTCGATTAGCATGGGATCGAATTTATATTCGCGCGCTCTAAGGGGTGCCCCCCTCTCGGTCCCGGACCGGAAACACCCATGCCCCCGGACCAGGTGGCCTGCCTACCGGATGCACCCGGTATCTTCCACCATGGCCTCTCTGTACGGTGTGTGCCAAAAAAGGGGTTGACAACTTACTGAACCGTACCCTACCTGCGGCAGGGACGAGTGGTAGTACGAAACAAGTATGGGGGTTACTGGAACAAGACTCGATCTAAGGTCGACTCAGGAGGCTTATGTGTTCCCTGCATGGTTAGCACAACAAATATTTTTCACGGCATCAGACAGAAATCACCGTTCTTCATACCCCCTCATGCCTTTCTGACCATTCTCGCTCCAACGAGATGTCAGCACCAAGCTCGTGTCTACCCGAGACAGAGACTTCTCCGGATTCCTTCCGGTAGGCATGTGAGGTATAAGAGGGCGAATACTGTCACCAGTATTTTAGTATCAACAGCAAAGAATGCACTCCAAGGCATGATCACAACATCACATGAAATAACGAATGTTTCCAAAACACCTCGGTGTTGTAGTCACATCAAACAACACACAATAAACATTTGACCGGGTGTCAGGATGCTTGCCTTCAAGGTGCAGAAGTGCAGGGTGCACCACAAAAATTTTGAAAGCTTTCTTCCCTCTCCGATTCCTATTTCGAAAAGTATTTGGATTAACACGTAATTCAAAAACAGTACAAAAAGTTGTCTTGGAAAATTTTAAAATAAATATGAAAATAAACTAGATGAGATTCCAGAGAAGTAGGAAAAAGAATCAATTCATTTGGAGTTTTATTTAAAAAGATATGTCCAGTCAAAGGTTCAGTCAAACTCTGTTTTTAAATAAAACAGAAAATAGAAAACGGTTCGCGGTGAAAACGCTTTCGGAAGAAGAAAACGTACTTCGGGGGTTTTACGCTTTCTGAAAACTGTCGCGCACTTCCTGGAATACGTTTCCTCTTGAAGAAAACGCATTCTGGGTTAAGACGCCAACAGGCCAGGGCTTGTCTCGCCGACAGGCGGGGCCCGCCTGTCGGGTTCCTCTTCTTTCTCCCGCGCACAGGAGGCAGAACTAGAGGCGAGCTTCCGGCGGCGATTGCCGGTGCCAGGAGGCACCTCTCCCGGAGCTGTGCACACCGGCGTGCTCAGAAGGGAGGGCCCCATCCTCTGGAGGGCAAAGGAATCACCGGGGAGCTCGGGGGTGAGCACCCTTTCCTCCGAGGCGGACCGAGAGCTCCGGCGAGCACGGTGTCGGCCTACTGCTGCTACGGCTCAAATTAACAGGGGGAATGGGCTTGCGGGGTCGAGAGGAAGCTACGGGTGAGGAAAGAATGGGACGGGAGGCTCTGGCTGCGGAGAAGTTAACAGGAGGGTGGCGGCGGCTGGCTCGGCCGGAGATGGGGGAGGAAGGTTCCTCCGGTCGAATTGGAGCTAGGGGGGTTCACTGGGGGCTGCAGGTTTGCGGTGAGGGCGACAGAGAGCTTGAGGGGTCCTATTTATAGCGCGACGAGGTCGGTACCGAGGCGGACGTGGATAAGATCGCCGGAGAACCGACGTTCTGTTGCTGCAGGGCGACGTGGCGGCGACTAGCGGTGTTGGCAGGGCGAGAGGATGAGGACGGCCTGTTCCAGGGGCAGCTGGCGGGCTGAGAGAGCTTGGGCGGTGCCGTGCGCGGCAAGCTCTGGCGGCGGCAGTGGCTGGTTGCGGGGATGGCGCTGCGGCGAGTCAGGGAGCGGCTTGGCTGGTCTTGGCGCGTCGCGGCATAGTCAGGAGACAGGGGAGATGAACTGGAGCTAGCGGGGGAGGCGCTACTGGTCGCGGCGGCTCGGGCGCGGCACGAGCAAAACGTGCGCTCTGGGCGCGCCCAGAGCACGCACGGCGTCTGCTCGACGGAATGCTAGGGGGGCTAATCATGCTTGGATGCAAATGAAAATTAACAGGTTTCGGTTAAATACAATGGAAGGTTTAGGGGACATGGTGGTTTGGCAATTAGAACAAGCTCACAGTGCAATTTTAAAACCATGCCAAAATCTGGACATGCACTACAGATGCTCGACAAAATGCCAGGGGCATCTAGGGATCTGCTATGGCCACCAAAATTTCCAGATGAGAGTCTCTTTAGATGTAGGTGACAATGGTAAAGTTAGTTTGGGAGAAACAGAAACTTGTTAATGCAATTTTTGGTGAAAAGCAATTCTGGACAGAAACTGTAGACTATAATTTCATGTGTCCAAGTTATTCCAATGGGTCCAAAATTCTGGACTTAAGGGTTTTATAGGATGTACTATGAGTAGGAAAAATCTTAAGAGCAATGGGGCAAGATAAAATAAGGTTGTAGTACAAACTACCAATCTGGACCAGAATAAAGATGAGGAAGGTTTGCTCAAATATTCCAAAGAACCCAAGTGGATTTTTACATAAACAAAAGTTATATACTCCTACTGACATCCCAGAATTTTTATAGAATTTTTAAAGGAATATTTAAATAGGTTGAAGTGCAGACTGCAAATTGAACCAGATTTAAAAACTTGAAGTGGTGCTCAAATTTTACAATTGACAAAGCTGGGTTTTTGCATAAAAGTGATCCAGGGACATCACATGACTCCTACAATTTTTTGTGGAATTTATAGATGAAGTTATAAAATAGTTGCAGTGCAAATGGGGCTTTGAAAGGAGTTAAAATGCTATTAAATGAATTAAATCTTGGCCAAATTTTATTATAAAAATTATTCCACTGGTTTTTAATGAATGCAATAAAATTCAAGCCATACAACAATACTCAAAAGTTTCAAGACAGAACAGAAGGATTTTTGAAATTCAGGCAAAAAGGAGTGGCTCTGTGATCACAAGAAAATCCAGAAAGGAAAAATTTTAATCCCTGGCAAAATTTTAATTAACAAAACATGGTTAAATTTTTTGGGTGTTACTCAAAGGGGGATGGGCCCAAGAACCCTGCGCACTTAGGATGTAGACCGGCGGGGACCTCTCTGCTGAGCTCTAGGTAGGGTTGCGGTGTGTCGATCAGCCGAGGCCGGGCATGACCCAGGAAAGTGTGTCCGGCCAGAGTTAATCGAGCGTGTTGGGTAACAGTAGTGCACCCCTGCAGGGAAGATATATCTATTCGAATAGCCGTGTCCACGGTAACAGGACGCTCAGTAAAGTATCCCGATCTACTACTTGAACTGGTTACATGTTAATTAATTGGAAGCTCCGGGATCGCTTTCTCGCAGGGAGTCGAGGAAGGATCTCTAGGCTTTGTTACAACATGCTTGTTACTTTAATTATGTACTAATCTGCACTCTTCTTATGCTGCAAGACCGCTGAAGATGCTAGTCTTCGATAGGCTAGGCTTTTCCCTCTATTCTAGCATTGCTGCAGTCCAGTCCACTGATACAGCCTTTCTTTGATACCGATGCATAAGTAGAATAGTTCTGATGTAAGTGTTGCGAGTACTTTGGATGAGTACTCACGGTTGCTTTGCTTCCCTTTTTCCCCATACCCAATTGTTGCGACCAGATGGTGGAGCCCCGGAGTCAGCTGCCACCGCCGACGACTACTACTACCCCTCTGGAGGAGCCTACTACTACGTGGAGACCGCCGACGACCAGGAGTAGATAGGAGGCTCCCAGGCAGGAGGCCTGTGCCTTTTCGATCAGTGTTTTTATTTTGCCCCGCCTTTTTAAAGGCCTATCTGTTTTACTTTTATATCTATACTCAGATATCTGATGCTTTCGCTGACGCTTGTATGCGCAAGGTTATGTATTCGAGCCCTCGAGGCCCCTGGCTTGTAATATAAAGCTTGTATGACTTTTATTTATGTAGAATTGTGTTGTGATATCCTCAAGTAAGTCCCTAGGCTTGATCGTGTGCATTTGCGTGTATGATTAGCGCACGATTAAGTCGGGGGCGTCACATCGGGTCTCCGCGGGGCCGAGGCTTCTCGGCCGAACCGGCTATCCCCGCGCAGCACTCGCTGCTGCCGTAGGTGCACCCGCGGTCGCCATTGGCGTGCCTGCGTTGGAAGTCGTCGTCGTGCCACAACTCGCATCCATTACCACATGCTAGAGTGTCGCCGCCGTCGTCTCCATCACAGGATGGAGCACCCGTGCCTACGCTGCTGGAAAAGTACAGGGCATGCCTCACCCGTGGGGTCGTCCCTGGATGTAGTTTTGGTCTGGGTGCAGGGCTTCCTAGTGCTTACCTGGACTGTACAATACCGCTTTGACCATGTAGCTAAACAGGGTTTGACCGAGCCAAGGACTAAACTTATCCGGTTTTGAGAGTTGAGGGACTAAGCTTTGCTGGTATTGTTGTTGAGGGACCAATTCTATACTTGCAAAAGAGTTGAGGGACGAAAAATATACTTTTCCCTTTCTTTATACACTGAAACCTCACAGCAATTACTTATAGCGAATACACGTGGTACAGATCAAAAAATTAGCCTAACCTAGTGACCTCAATCACTCTAAAAGTCTTCTCTTCTGTGCGGCACTCCACCTCCACTGCTCCATCAAGCCACGGAGGGACAACAACCGTGTCGTACCCATACTCCGATGAGATCCCTCGCCAGGTCCGTGATGATGCTACCCAGTATATTCTTCTCCAGATCCTTGACGACTGCGCTCTTCTCGATCAGCAGATCCCACACGCGGTTCCACCCAAAATCCCACGTCGAGTTGGCGTCGGGGTGGTCATTCTGAATGTCACTCTCAAGTATCCTACGCAGATTTTCGGCCGTGGCATTGTCGCCCTGCTGCTGAGTTCTCTTGGACTTGGACATGTCTAGGCTCTCGACGTCACCATCCAGCTCCCTGACGAGATCGTCAAGATATCGCAGCTTCAGGTTGGCCGTGCGCACCACGCTGACTTCCTCCATGGCCTCACTCCGTTTGCCTTTCCTTCTGATCACTTCCAGGGCTACGTCCGAGATGAGATTGTTGCCTTTGTCCGACCAGTTTGGGGCACCGGCATCGTCCATGAAACTGACAGGAGTATCAACTCTGACGATTGCCTTTGCGGTTTCCAGCAAGTAACGATCCTTTACAAGCAGTTTCATGAGCAGGAGTTGTTTCTCTGTCAAAGAATCGCATGTAACGACATGCGTCTTTTGATCCTGCAAATTTTCAGAACTAATGGACGCTATGGAGTGATCCGAGCCTGCAATAGAAACGTAAGTTTGTCCATTCAATAGCTTTTTGAACAGAGTGTCAATTACTTCAGTTTACTACTACAGGACATCGAAAATATGCCTACCGTCCATTAGTTGCTCCATCACTATCGTTTGTTGTTGTTCTTGTTCTTGTTGATGTTGTTCTTCCTGGGCGAATGTTTCGGGTATTTGTGTGGCCTCACTAGGTGTGTGGTTGATCCTTCCATCCTGCATTTTACACCAAATGGCACGCTTCATTAGAACGATAATAAAATGTTCGCACGGAGGGTTTAACCAGGGTGCCTAGTTTGGACAAACTTACATTTATCTCAGAACTGCACTCTGATCCAAGAGCTCCAAATCCCCACTTGCCTGTACAACAAAAGTCTGTAAAGGTTGGTCCAAGGAAGCTACTTCAGCTATGTTGCTGCCTCTCACTCTACCATTGCCAGTGGCTTCGACAAACTGCCTTCTCCATGCGTGCTATCTGCTGGTTTGCTAAAACTGATATTATCATTTACTTGTGCATGTTCTTCACTCCCCTGTCGTGTCACCACAGTATACTCAGGCTTATTTTTCATATGCCCTGCTTCTGACATCAGTGGCTTCTTCTTGTTTTCCAACTTCCGGCTCGGCATTTCGCTCTGCGTTTCCCGACGATTCTACGGTTTCCTCGTCGTGGTTTGCCTGTCTATGTGTTTACTCTCTGCTTGCCTTCTCATCTGATCTGCCTTCACATTCTTCCCTGCAGCCTTGGTTTCTACAGTGGCAAGGTTCTCCTTGTTAAGCTTCTCCGTCGCCCTCCTCGATTTCACCGCGCTGTCTCTCCCAGCAACCGTCTCATACCTGTGGCCTGCTTCTTCCCAACTTCTGCATTCTTTTCCTGAGCAGTGTGCTTCTCTTCCTTGGCAGGCCTGTTGTCTGAATTCTTCTAGAATCTTTTTCAGAAAATCCATCCTCATACCCTAAGCGGTGCGGCATCCGACGCTAACGGAGTTCTGCAGCTTGATTTCTTTGACAGCAGTCTTATCATCATGGATGATCCTCTCAGCAGCTACTTGTCTTTCATCAGATCCTCTCTCTGCTGCTACCATCTTTCTCAGCACTTCTCTCATGGTTAGCCTTCCTTGCTTGTTATTACCAGTTGCAGGGTGTGATGAACTGTTTGACAGTGCACCAGCACCTATTTCAGACTCTCCAAAGTTTGTCATGCCATTCTTTCACAGTTTCACTCCCCTGCCATTGCTGCCAACACAATCTTGTGCTGCCTCTTCTCTGAAGCTATGATCTGTATCGACAATTTGCAGTCCATTGGGTTTGCTCTGGTCTCCATTCTTGGCATCGCTCCAGGTTTCACAAACCTCTTCGTCCCCTTGCGCTCCGGTCTTCGTCGTCGAGGACGGCAGATTCTCCAGCCCCATCAGCTTGGCGATCACGCTGGGCATCCTCACCTTCGTCGGATGATCTCTCTGCCTGAAGCTTAGCATTGGTATATGTATTCAAACGCCCATGCTAGGCGGTCCTGGATTGTTATAGAGCAAAGGATCCATATTAATTCATACGAACAATTTTCAATGCATCTTTGCAGCCTGTTGGCCAGAATTTTATGATAATTTTCAAGAAGCAATTAAGCAGTGTGATAGGCGCAAGCATTGGTACATCGTTCGTGTTCTCTCGTGAAAACATGAGAAATGGATGATCACCCTTAAGAACAAATACAATTAGTTCCCCACACTACCTTTTTCGTATTTCTTTATGGCTCACTAGGGGAGGCTTCGGATCTTCAGGATGGTGGCTGGGCTTCGCACCAACTTCTCCAAATGCTCAGCCACCCCAATTCGCTACTCCCATGAACACATCGACACCATCCGCTCCAAGATGGCTTGTCCCATCACCCACTTCTCTCTGCAGTATCCGGAAGGTCTCTTCCGCGGATCCCCTCCTCTTCGTCAACAAGTTAGAGAAGAAGCTTTCCACTTGGCGGGCTTCCATGCTATCATTGGGAGACAAATTTGCATGGGTTCACGTCCTTTGCACCATTCCCATTCACCTCCTAGTCGCCATCACCCTAATTACATATTGCATGGACCATGGGTCACGTTTGCTCGATCATTATGGGTGGGGCGGGGGATTCTACTATTTGGTGTCAGGCTAACAAGTGTCAATTTCGCCTCGCAAAAAAAAAAACTAGTATCAATTTTCAAATGCAGCTCAACAGTTACAAGCATCATGCATTATGTGCTTTCTAGATGAACTCTGGATGTAAGCATATTTTGAGCACTACTTATGCCGTGTTTTGCATGACACAAATGGAAACTTTTGTAAACATAATGAGATAGAATAACAAATCTTCTTGCTCGTCATGCAATCGTGAGATGCGTGTGGTGAGTTAAAGCCAACTTCGTGAGGTGAGCAATGAAAGTGGCATGTGTATATAGATGAGTTTGGATGTATATGTTGCTCAACCACTAATCCTAAATCTAATTTATTTCATATACTAACTCGCATTTTACTCAGTCTATACATATACATGTCAATATTCAGGCCACTTCATGTGTCGATCGCTCACTTACATGCATGATTCTTCTCTCTCACTGGCTCCTCAAATTAGTTTATTCGCCAGGGCCTACCACAACGCACCCTGTGATCGATCTGATCTAATTTGTTCTACCACTGTTACTTGTGTTGCATAAAGTGTCAAACTCTACGTAGACCATAAACAATTAGCAAAGTATCCCATACTGACACGAGATGCGACATGCATGGTAACATGCAGGCCCTTGTTGAAATTCGGAATGAGTGGCATCAGAAATATATCATTAATTTCTATATTGAGAGCACTTGAGAGATTGTGCCAACCAGTAGCTGTATCGATCGAAGGACCTGGCGGCTTGATGAAGCCTGGGCAAGCTGGAGTGTGACGCCCCTGCTAGACCGTGCACTAATCATACACGTAAACATGCACGTTCGAGACCAGAGACTCACGGAAAAATATCACAACACAACTCTAAACTCAAATTTAAACATAAATCTTCATATTACAAAGCAGGGGTCACGAGAACCCGAATACATAAGTCATACACACAAATAACATCTGGGTACAGACATACTTAGTCAAGTTTGCCTTAAGAAGGCTAACACAAACAGCGACACTGATCGAAAAGGCGAAGGCCTCCTGCCTAGGGCCTCCGAACTACTCCTGGTCGGCTGGCTCAACCCAGTAGTACGTACCTCCGGGACTCTCCTGGTAGTAAGCTCCTGCGGTGTCGTCTGGCTCTGGGATTCCGTCGCCTGATTGCAACAAGCGGGTATGGGGAAAAGAGATAGCAAAGCAACCGTGAGTACTCATCCAAAGTACTCGCAAGACTGACATCAGAACTATACTAATTATGCATCGGTATCAAAGGAATGGGGCTATATCTTTGGACTGAACTGCAGAATGCCAAAATAGAGGGGGAGAAGCCTAGCCTATCGAAAACTAGCATCTTGAAGCAATCTTGCAGTATCAGAAGAGAGTAGAACACAGTAACATATAATAGTGGTTATATAGTAGCAACGCCCTGAGATCCTTTCTCGACTCCCTGCGAGAAAGCGATCCCGAGAGCAGTATTAACAGTTTAATATTGAATCAGCATCAGTTTGTAGTTGTAGTGGATCAGGATACAACTTCGAACGTCCTGTTACCGTGGACACGGCTATTCGAATAGATAACTTCCCTGCAGGGGTGCACTACTGTTACCCAACACGCTCGATTACATCTGGCCGGATACACTTGCTGGGTAATACCCGGCCTCGGGTGATCGACACGACGCAGTCCTACCTAGGCTCAGCAGAGAGGTCAACACGCCGGTCTAAATCCTAAGTGCGAAGGGGTCTTGGGCCCATCGCCCTTTGCACTCCTGCACGTTGCGTGACTGGCCGGGGCCCAGGCGCGACACTGTATACACAGTGACGTAACCAGCCCACCCCAGCAATCAGCCCGCATCTCTGAGCTGTGACGTCTGAAGAGCTTTCGGCTGATACATACGACGTAGAGGGTCCCATAACCATTATCCCACGTGGTGGTAGTGCGTATAGGGCCAACGAGCCACTCAGATCAAATACCCAAATCCGTTAGGCGTATTTAGTAGCTCGCAGAGACGATCAGGATTCCTGTCGCTCCGACTTGGTAACACACGGATCACGATCAGGGACCAGGCCCACCTCTCTCCTAGGTGGTCTCCGACTACCCTGTCGTTCCGTTGCAATATCACTCGCGGGTACCCCTCGTGGCCGACCCGACTTTATCAAATGACAGTAGTAAAGTCAAAGTACCCGTGTGTCCACACTATCGAGAAGAAATCCGAGGAATCACCCTCGATGGATTCCCACTCGAAGTATCAGTCAAGGTGAACCCGGAGGAATCACCCTCGATGGATTCACACAAGAGGAGTTGCACGACGGAAGCTTTATCGAAGGTGGTGAAAGAGGAATCACCCTCGCTATCACACAACCGGATAGCTATTCTACAGAGGCATCATCGGAAGTGAGATAAGAGGTATCACCCTCGGCACTCGGTGGTAGCTCTGCAGAGTCGAACAACTTAGGGGGAATGTGCGGTGATGTGTTGGTCTCTGACCGTCGATCATACTGATCGAGTCTCCGGTGGAAAAGCGTGGCAACCAGGACAAGGGTGTGGGGCCATTGATGTATCACTAACCAGCCTATACTAAGCATATAGGATAATAGGTAAAGTATCAACAACAGGTTACAAAACCAGGCTATGCATCAGAATAGGAACTATCGAAACAGTAACAGGGGCAATTCTAATGCAAGAATAAGAGGGAAAGAATAGGCGATATCTGGATGATCAAGGGGGTTTGCTTGCCTAGAAGCTCTGCTGAGAGGGGCTGGTCGTCCAAAGGCTGCTCGTCTGGAGCGTAGTCGTACTCAGCTGCGTCGGCGACGGTCTCGGCGTCTATCGGGAGAGAAGGAGGGGGAAGAAACAATAAATACACGGCAACAAATGCAATCACTATGCATGACATGCCTAAACGATATGCAGATGTGATATACTGCCTATCTAATTGTTTTAGATAATTTAGGAATTTATTTGGATTTATTTTATTAAGGTCATGCACTATTCATTTATCGAAAACAGGCAAAAAGTTCCATGTTCATCTAGATAGGAGTGATGGTCAGGCATTTTGATCACATATTCAGATTCTTCATATTTTTCTGATCGTTTTTCATATATAAATTATTTTCATCCGAGTTACAGTTTATTTTATATGATTTTTCAAAGTTTTAATCATTTTCTGGAATTTCTGAGATTATTTAATTCGAATTATCCAAAACAGTAGCCAGTGACGTCAGCATGGCGTCAGCAGTCAAACTCGGCTGACCAGAGTCAAACCTGACCAGTGGGTCCCATTGGTCAGTGACTCACTGGCTAATTACATATTAATTAAACTAACTAATGATTAATTAGTGGGTGGGTCCTACTGTTAGTGACTGTTAGCTTATTAGATTAATTTTAAAATCCTAATTAACTAATTAAGCGCAGGGGCCCACTTGTCAGCTACAGTAATGGTCACGTCAGCGGGGTTGACTTGGTCAACCGGTCAACGGGACCCACTGGGCCCACCAGTCAGTGGCCCAGGGCGTCCACGTGGCGGCCACGTCGGCCGGCCGGCGTCTAAACGCCGGCGCGCGCTCCGGCGACCACCGAAGACGGCGGCGACGCGCGGAAACGGCGCACAGGGGGCCATTTGGCCCGGGGTTTAGTCCTACGGGACGGGCGCGACGCGCCGCGTTCGATGGTGGCCGCAAAAGGCACGGGGATGGCCGGAGTCGACCGCTACGATGACGGCGAGCGGCGGCGTTCTCGGGCGGAGCTCGGGGTCGGCGTTTGCGGGCACGGCGAGGCGCAGGGGCTAGCGTGTTGGAGTCCTACGGCTGCACTGAGCACGTTGCCGAGCTCAGACGAGCTTGACGGCGACTAAACGGACGGCGACGAGCGATGCGGCGGAGCTCAGCTCGGCCTTCGACGGCGGCAGCGCTAGATGCGGCAAAACGGAGAGGAGACAGAGGGGATTCGCGGCGAGGCTCACCTAGCGGCTCACGAAAGGCCTGCGGGGGGTTTTGTAGCCGCCGAGGTGCCGGAGTTCGCCGGAGAAGAAGCCGTGGCCGAGGAAGATGACGAGCTCGATCCGCTCGATGCAGAGCTCCTCGGCTCCCGTTCTTCGGCGGATGGCGGCGAGCAGCTAGGACATGGCGGCGCAGCGCGGGGACGACGGAGAGCGCGGGATCAACGGAGACGGCGGAAGGAGCTTTCGGGCGCGAGGGAGAGAGGACGGGCGAGCGAGAGGGAGAGGGGGAAGTGGGCGCTAGGGTTCGCCCTGGGGTCCGTGGGGATGCCCTTATCCACCCCACGGCGGCAGCGAGGCCGGGGGATGGCCAACAGCTGGCCATCGCCGTCTCGGCGGGCGCGCGCTGACACACATAGGAGAGAGGGAGAGAGGTAGGGGACGAGCACGGTGGTGGGCTGGGCCGCACTGTTTGAACTTAGACCTAGTGCCACGGTAGCATTTAGGCCCTTTTTTATTTCTTCTTTTCTGTTTTCTGTAATCTTTTCTGTTTGCAAAATGTTTGGCCTCAAAATGACTTTTTTAAAATAGGGAGTTATGCCACATAAATATGTTGCAATATTTAGCACTGTCAGAAAAAGGTTTGGTGAATAAATGATTTCATTTGATTTTTTAATTAAATGAAATGGATTAAATGGTGCTGTTTTGGTTTTGTTTTATGATGTTAGAGTCATTTAGGTAATTTAGGTGATGTTGTTTTCCTTAACATAATTAGTTATGGATTATTTGCTAATTAATGAACATTTTAGTTTTCAAATTGGAACAACTTTTATTTTCACTTTATATTTGAATTTCAATTTGATTTGGAATTTGAAATGAGATATGATTCTAATTGTGATCAAGACTTGTTAATCATGATGACTTGGCATTATCAAAAGGTGATCACTGTAGCTTAATTACATGGGGTGTTACATGGAGGCCAATGGCCCACAGGGAGTGGGGATGAGACAAGTCCAAAAAAGCTGATCTGTGAGGCGTGCGGCGCGGGCAAGAGGGATGCTAGGTCCGCACTCGTCATGTCGCATAGCTCTGCTTGTTGGATATCATGTCCAAGCTTCATTTGCAAGGTCGGATTGCCATCTCTGACAAGTGTATATGCTCGTTGTTGCAGCACGACTACATGATCTAGTGCTGCTACTTGATCAGTTAGCAGTTTCTATAGTTAAGCAACATGTGTCACCTAGTTCTCAAACTCCCTAGCGTTATACCACCACTCCACGGCTTCTACCTTCGGTTTTCTCGTTGACACAATGGTTCACCGCATGTAACCAGTATATATGTTTGCCCGAGGCAATATAATCAAGTTTCTCCTCCCAAATTCGTTCTCTTATTCCTCTTCAGGGTGTTGAAACCGCGACCAATATGCTGAACCTGCTTGTGCACTACTAATGTGATTTGAGTCATGCATGGCAGATACAGTTGCATTGTACTATACACAACACTACTAATCGCTTCTCTAAAAAAAACACTACTAATCGCTACGTTTTGCAGTAGTTTGACACATTTAGTCTTTTCCCGCGACCAAAGATTTCTATATAGTGGTGGGCATGTAAGTGCATTTTTTTATATTAAAACATGGCAAGTAAACACACGCGGGTGCTACGCACACACATTTTATATATCAAAAAGTAGTCTAACGTCAACCGCTTATTACAAAAATCTCCTGATCAGGCCACACAAATACAACAGCCAGTGCAGTGATACTCCGATAGTCCGCTAAGATCCATTGCTAGCTCCGTGGTAATGCCACTCAATATGTTCTTCAAAATCTCTACATGATAATTACACTGCACGGAAAATGTGCTAAGAGACACATCTCCACTAGCATACAACTTCACTCTCTCTCTCTCTCTCTCTCTCTCTCTCTCTCTCTTCTCTAATATTGTTGTGCCACCTCAACATTTTGCCTATGAAACCGTGGTAAAAGCCAAGCATTGGGAGTGGTCTTAGCGTTGATACTAATAGATTAGTGGACACAAAAATACGGACTTGCAATTAACAAGCCTTCTCATCTCCGACCCAATACTCTCTCTCAGTGCCATGAAATCCCAATGCTGGCACCCATGATTGTAGCTACTCCTACACCTTCCCTTATGGCACGCGAGGCTGAAGTAGTTCTCTACATACCTTCAAATGTGAAATTAACTCTCATATCGATTCTCTAAGTTTATCTTTGTGATTTCCACCTATTTATTGGGTACAACCCCGACAACAAGCGCTAGCATTGGGGCAGCGATGTTGCTCACTTGCTCGCGCAAACATTAGAGAATGGATGCCCACCTCAATAAGCAAATTTAATTAGTCCCCTACATTATCTTTCCTATGTTAGTTATGGTTCACTAGCGTTACTAATGCTTCGTTGCAGCTATGGTACAAATTTAGGATCGAATGCAAATGTATGTGCCTACAATTTGGTTTCAGCCTAACAACCATCAATCGTTAGCGGCTCCAATTTTCAAATGCAGATCAATAGTTTCAATGTTTCATCATGCATTATATGCTTTCCAAATGGATTATTCGCTCTAAGGATATTCCGAGCACTATTTATGCAGTGTTTTGTGTGACAGAAATATGAACTCGTGCACACAGAACGAGGTAGAAGAACAAATCTTGTTGCTTGTCATGCAATTGGTGAGATGATGCCCAAGACAGAGTGGAGTTAAAGTTATGCTATGTGAGAGGAATGAAAGTGGCATGTGTATATAAATCATTGTGGCTATGTTGCTCAACCACCGATCATAAATTAAAATTATTTCATCTATCAACTTCGATTTTGCTCTGCCTATATATACATGTCAATATCCAAGCCACTTTATGTGAGGTCACTCAGCTACATGCATTTTCTATCTGCTCGACTGTTCTCAACTTAGTTTATTAATTTGACGGAGCAGCAGATCCTACCACAACCCACACTAGGGTTGATATGGCCTAATTTGTTCCACCTCTATTAATTATTGTTGAAAGTGTGAAACTCTTCCTAAAGCATAGACAATTACCCAAGTACTCCTAGACACGGGATGTAACATCCATGTGCGTGGTAACATACAAACACTTCTTTGAAATATGGAAATGGGTGGCATCAGAAAAACATCTTTGACTCATTTTTCAGGAGTTCTAGAGAGATTGTGCCCACCGGTGATCATTTCACATAGCTTCGTTTGGACCAAGTGAAGTTCTAGCTTCATTTGCAAGGACGGACCGCCGACATTGACCACTGTACCTACTAGCGAATCATAGGACCGAGCAGTGAGCCTCCTTGACATAGGTCATCTTCTCACGCCTTAGATGTTAAACTTGGAGCATGGCAGGTACAATTTGCATGGCATTCTACTCCCAACTCGGCACCAGGAATCTTTGTCTCTCGTTGGTCTAGCTGTTAGTTACATTAATGTACTATAGTTTGACAAATTTTGTTTTTCCAGCAACCAGAGATTTCTTATTGGAGTATCAGTGCACTATGGTTGTTGTATTTTGTCTGGTTTTAATGGGGGAAACATATATTTAAGTGACTTAGGTTGGACTTGTTGTTTATAAGTGATTTTTAGTTGTATTTATAAGTGATTCAGTGCATATAATTCATATGAGGTTTCTTTTTTACGAGGAAAACATCTGATCTATTCATCAACTGTCAAGGTAGTACAAAGAACACCAGAAGTAAAAATACATCCAGGTCCGTCGACAACCTAGCTAGGTCTACAAGCATTAGAGCGAGCCGAAGGCGCACCGCCGTCATTGCCCCTCCCTCGTCAGAGCCGGACAAACCTTGTTTTAATAGACAGTCAGGAAGTCCTCGTGCTAATGCCTCATAGGACTAACACACCAGAACAACAAGCACCGCTGAGAATGTGTGTGCATGGCTCGTGTGCTCATACGCATGTGCTTTTCTGTGCCGTGTCTAAATTAAAGAAAATGTGTGCTTGCGATTCAAGCCACTATACATAGATCCATTGGCGCCTCTGTGATAATGCCACCCAATATGATCTTCTCCAAATCCTTGACAACTTCCTTCTTCTCGATTGATAGCTCTCACATGTTGCTCTAACCAAAATCCCACGATTTGAGTTGGCATCCCGGTGATTGTTATGAATGTCACTCTGAAGTGTTACATGGTTTCAGCTGTGCCATTGCCATGTTTCTTGGAGATCCCATCTTAATGTCACCGTCCAATTCTCTTACAAAATCATCAAGGTATATCATTGTTTCGGTCCAGCAATGCGCGCCAAGTTGAAGTCCTCTATCGCATGTTCATTTAGCCATAGTCATTTCGCTTCAAAAGGCGTTCGTATGTACTCCCCTTCGAAAGGCGTTCCTGTGTACTCCTAAAAGTGATCTAAAACGTCTTATATTTTTTTACCTGATAGTTTGCTTCAAGATTTGTGCATGCTTAGACCAGTACCACCAGCGCTAACCAACTCAGAAAGTCTAAGTGTTTTGCTTACTTTGTTTTTCTTTCTTCTTTGTGCATCAAATGCGCCTTCGCTGTTTGTTATTTTTTCGGTTTTGTTTGGCCTTTTTCTTCGGGTTTTTTCTTTTGCTTTTTTCAGCTTTCTTTTTTCATTTTCTTCTCCTTTTTTAAGGCGCTGACGAAGACCTCTGGAGCTTATCGCAAAAAAAAAGAGGACCTCAGTTGGGCCACGGCCCGCTCGCATTCAAGCGAGGGCCAACCGCAGGGTAGCAGAGCCGATATCCGATCACGAGGCCGGACCGTCCATCATGAACCTCACGTCAACCGGAGACGTCCGGGCGACGGGCTCCGATGAGGAAGAGTGGGGAATGGGAGACGGCGGCGCCTTGTGTCACATGTCCTACTCTTCCTCGTCGGCGACTGGACCTTCACTTCGCGGATCTCGCGGCCGCCGGATATGGGCACGGAAGGGAACAACAAGGACGGGCACCTGCAAAGATTAGACTAGGATTTTCGTTGCATGTAATCGTATGGATTTGAAGATTTGCTAATAAAGTACCCGGTTGTGGAAGAGGACATTTGAGTGGTGACCGATCACGGTTTGCAGACGCGCCCGAGCGCGTCCGCGGATGTTAATGAGGCCGGATTTGCTAAGTCTAGCTGTAGATGCTCTAACCAACAACTGGCATCTCTTCCACTTATTAGTTTCCTTCCCTCGTCCAGCCGCCGTCGTAGAGCTCAACGTATCTCTGTGTGGGTCGCTGCTCAAATCAAGATCTCACCAAGCTCACGCCGCCATCGCCATTGTAGGAGCCGCCGTCCACCTCTGTGAACGTGAAATCAACATTAATGAACATTCCACCTGCTTTTGGAACATATCGTCTGAAATTGCAAATCTACTCTGGAGTCTGGACCATCCAGAAATTTTATCAATAGTATTGGAATGCATATAATGATGAAAAACTTTATTCAGATTCTTCTCGTATGTGATGATTATGGACTATTCTAATCCATATATTTCAGTTTTAGTATCCAATTGATTTTAAGTAATGCTATAAATGTTAATAAAAAAAATCTAAGATGCATACATTGGGGAAAAGATATCAAGATGGTACGGTGTATCTTCTGATCATCATCCTCCACTTGTAACCCCCTCATACGAGGTGCTCCCACATCAATCTACAACAGAGCAGGTGTAGGGTATTACCTCAACCATGAGGGCCCCGTTGGGCGATCGTTTTCCTCCTGTAGCGAAACCTAGCCGCCGCCACAGGAGAGCCGCTCCTTCCGGCGCTGTCTTCCGGCGGCTCTCCTCCGCCGGCGACCTTTTGGTCGTCGGTGCTGAGGGGGGTCGCCGGATCCCGCGAGTCTGGATCGTTTTAGCTTTAGGTTTTAGGGCCCAAGAAGCTTAGGGTTTTGGGTCGTTCGACGTCTTGGCTTCGGCGGCGGCGACGGCGATGCTGAATAAAGAAGCTCCGGATTCTTCTCCGGCGAGGCAATCGTCTTTATGGTCGGTGATGGATTTGGGAACCAGTCTGTTCAAGCGGGGATGTCGTGGCGGCGGCGGCATCCTTGTGGTGGATATGTGTCCTCGGGCTCCGTCGTTGCGACGGCGTCTGCTCCAACATCGGCGCGGAGCTTGGGAGGTAGTCGAGGAGCGGATGCAGATTGTGGTCTGCATCAACGACATCTGGAAGACGGAACGTGTGCTGGGTTCGTGGATGGCAGGTATGGTTTCCTCCCCCGACGTCTTAGTCATGTGGGGATGCCAGATCTGGAGTTCGATGGCGTGTCCGGGGTGTTGCCCCGGTCTGATCTGTTCAACGGTAATGGTTTCGCCTTTGGCGAGCCACCTTGGAGGTCCGCAAAGCTGCATATCAGCGATGGAGCCGCGTCGAGCTCGGGTGAGGAGGTGATCTGCCATTTTTTCTTTCGGTGGCTGCTGTGGTGGTGCCGGAGGCAGGTGACGGGCGTTGGTGTCAAGCTCAGAGACGTTCTGCTACCTTTTCAGTTTTGTCATGTCGGTCATCATGTGACTTGTACTTTAATCTTTATGATATGAATGAGACACATATTACCATGCAAAAAAAAAAAAACCATGAGGGCCCGAATCTAGATAAAAGCCCTGTGCGAACTTCTCTCTAGTACTTCCGGCTACTCTCATCACCCCACCGAGGATACTGACGGTTTTCCGCACCGTCAGAATTAGTCACCACTATTAGCTAAGCTAGACATGCTCCAGCTGTGAAAACAGTGTGTGTTTTGACAGAATTAAATGTGAATGATATTTGGACACGAAATTCTTGGGTAGTTCGTGAGGTACAAAATATTCCCCCCCCCCCCCCCCCCCCCCCCGCCCCTCCTGCCTAAATATTGGCTCCACCCCTGCTAAACAGTTTGTTAAAATTCACACACAATCTGCTTTCGCATTTCGTGTGCGACGATGTCAGCCATCGCACACGTTTCGGCCAAGGCAATCGTGTGTGAATTATCACACACGGTTCAGTGAAGAAAATCGTGCGCGACGGGTCAGTGATCACATGCAGCTCTTTTTTTTTTTTTTGCACACGGGTCAGATTTTGTATCATGTGCGATGCTATCACCGCACACAGTTTGACGCTAGGGTGTATGATAAGGGGGCTTAATAGTACCGGTATGCACTAATGTTAGTCCCCACACTATGTTTTTCATATTTGATATGGCTCACTAGCACTCTAAGAGCATCTCCAATAGATGATCCATATGTAAAAATACCTAACTTTTGGATCTCCGAGATCAAAAAACGCTGCTCCAACAGATGGTCCATATGTAAAAAAAATTACATCACCGCCTCCCGGAGATGTAAAATACAACACTTCGTGATGCAAATTTGCATCACGAGATACATCTGATGTAAAACCGCGACCGCCCGCGAAACGACCAACCGCCTGTTCATTTTCCTTCCCGCTCGCGACCGCCCGCCTGCTCGAGCACCAGCCGCCGGAAATCGCCGTCGCCACCGCCCAAATCGCCGTCGCCGTCGCCGCCACCGCCCCAAATCGCCGCCGCCGCCCTCGCCCGCGTCGCCTCCCCCGCCGGAGGGCGTCTAGCAGCCGCCCCGGCGCCGCCGATTCGGGAAGCAGCCGCGGCGGGATTCGCCGACTCCGGTGGTCCGGCAGTCCGTATAGGACCTCCGGCGGGTCCTTAGGCCGCCGTCGGCCTCTACCCCGTCCGCCGCTGGCCTCTCCACCGTCCTCTCGCCGGCCGCCCGACCGCCGCCCACCTAGCCCGCAGCCCGGCCGCCGAACTCGTCGTTGCCGCCCGCCGAGCCGCCGAGCTCCTCTCCGCCGGCCACCGAGCTCCCTTCTCCTCTGCGCCGCCATCCGCAGCCGTCCGCAGCAGCGACCGGCTACCAATCCAACCGCCGGCCATCTTCTTCCACCCCGCGCACAAGGTGTTCGACGGAATTCCCCAAGGTAAAAAAAAAGACGAAACTTGATGATTTAAATTGGGATTGGATAGTATATTTGACGGTGGTTGTCTGCATTGTAGATGAGCTCGGTTGACTCCTCATTCATGGATGATTCATCGTCGGACGAGGAATTTGATTTGCATGAAGAAGAGGACATTGCTATGCTAGTGGCCATGCACAAGGGGAAGAAACCGAAGCACGGTGGTTCCGTCTATGGTCGTGCGTTCATTTGGAGAGAACGGATTGATGCGCACAAACGGTTGATGCGCAACTACTTTGGATCACCACCTGTTTTCCCAGAGAATTACTTTCGACGCCGTTTCAGAATGTCGAAAGACTTGTTCATCCACATTTGCAATTCCGTGAAGCAGCATAATCCAGCCTTCCAGCAGAGAAGGAACTGTGCCGGGTTGCTTGGCCATAGCACCGAACAGAAGGTCACTGCCGCTTTGCGCATGATGGCATATGGTGTTCCGGCAGATTACATTGATGACAACTTGGCGATGGCAGAGAGCACTTCTATCTTCTACGTCAAGCAATTTGTAATGACTATGGTAGAAGTGTTTGGTCCACAGTACTTGAGAGCACCCAATGCTCAGGACACTCAGAGCCTTTTTGGAGATGAACAAATCTCGAGGGTTTCCAGGTATGCTCGGGTCTGTGGATTGCATGCATTGGAAATGGAAGAACTGCCCAAAAGCATGGCATGGACAATTCAAGGGTCGTGGGAAGGATGCCACTATCATTCTTGAGGCAGTTGCCGATCATGAGACATGGATTTGGCATGCATATTTTGGTATGCCTGGATCTTGCAACGACATCAACGTGCTCGACCGGTCACCTCTGTTTGCCAAGTTAGCAAATGGAGAAGCACCACCGGTGACCTTCGAAGCAAATGGCCGCACATACAACTATGGGTACTATCTTGCAGATGGGATCTACCCGAGGTGGAGTACATTTGTCAAGCCGGTTGCAAAACCCGAAGGTAAGAAAGAACTCGTCTTTCACAATGCACAAGCGGCCGCTAGAAAAGATGTTCAGAGGGCTTTTGGGATTTTGCAATCTCAATTTGCTATTATGCGAGGACCATCTAGATTCTGGGATCAAAAGATCCTTTGGTACATCATGACCGCTTGCGTGATCATGCATAACATGATCATTGAGAACGAGCGTGGAAAAAATTTAGATTACAACTTCTATCAGTTGATGGGCATTCGTGTTAACCCCATGCGAAAAGAAGAGCGGATCAGACGTTTCATGAAGGTGTACAACGAGATTAGAGACACTGATGTGCATGATCAACTCCAGAAAGATTTGATGGAAGAGCATTGGAAATGGCATGGCGAAAGAGCCGCATGGTGAAAAACTATGTTGTATTGTGCAAAACTATGTTGTATTTGTGTTGCATTTGATCTCGTGGATTTGAAGAACTATGTAATAATTTGATATTGTGGACATGCATAATTTTTTTTATGTTGTTTTTAGATGTTTTTTGCAATATGTGCGGCTGTACAGTGGATGTACAGCGGCTGAACAGCGGCCGCCGGACGGTTTTATTACATCTTTCTTTTGGACCATCTGTTGGAGTTGCTGTTTTACATCTTCGTTTTGGACCATCTGTTGGAGTTGCCTCTTTTTCGAAGATGTAAAAAGCATTTTTTGGTGATCACCGGTTTACATCGCCAAAATAGGGACCATCTATTGGAGATGCTCTAATGCTTCATTGCAGCCATGGCAGAAGTTTTGGAAAGACATGTATGTTCCTGCTATTTGGTGTCGAAAAATGTATACATAACCCCCTAAAGTATCACGTTTCGGCCACATCACCCCCTGTCGGTGTATAAAACATGGGCATTTTATACCCTGGCTTATGCACAGACAGTAGCAGCCTCCTTGCCAGCCAAGGCCTTGCCGGGAACTGCCAAGACCAAGATTCAGAGTCCAGCCAAAGAAACTACCAGAAAGAAGCTCAAGGCACGGCACTCAACCGGTACCAAAGATGAAGACGTTCCTTGCCGGCAAGGCTAAACCGGCAAGGTGAGGACACGGCAAGCTACGCGCCGGCAAGCTTATACCAGCCCTCCGGCGCTCCACCTCGCTGCACAGGTGTTCGCTGACAAGTGAGGTGTCGACCGCGCAGGCTGGTTGGTGAGACTCATCGGACGTGTGTCGGCACGCTGGGACAAGATTTGCTTCTAAAGACACCCGTCCAGGAGGCGTGTCAGGATAATACGAGGTAGCTGGGTAAGCGGTGCAGAAACCTTGCTGGGACTACCTCTCCGCATGACACCTAACGGCGCATTTAATGCCTTTGTCCTAAACTGGCAGAGTTAGGTATGATAGCACTGTTTGCTATATAGTCACGATGTAATTACTGTTTTGCCACTGTGGTAACCCCTTAAGCTATAAAAGGAGGGCCAAGGCAACAGTTTAGAGGATTCGGACCCCTTTTCAAACATAAGCACCTCTCGTGTAGCTGCTCTACCCACGCCTTGCCGGGGAGAAGCGCTCCTTGTACTGTGCTTCCACACCACTAATACACCAAAGGCAGGAGTAGGGTTTTACGCTTCTCAGCGGCCCGAACCTGGTTAAAATCCCTCACGTCCCGTTGTTCATGCTCTTTGTGCACGTCGATCTTCCCCGCCGAACCACAAGGGGCTGCATGGCCCCATAGATGGTCGCTACCCCGACAGGGTACCGATTTTAATCCTGCGCTCTGCGCTCACGGACCGACGCATTACTCCAGCGACCGTCCAAGTTCGCCAAACCCGCGTTCTGCGCCCATTACCAGGCACACCACTCCAACGACCGCCCTCATCCACCAATCCGCTGCCCTGCATGCATGCAGACGCGCGTGATGGAGGAGCGCAGAAAAAGGAGGAGTAAAGGCGGACATGGCAGTTATCCTTTGCCACGCGTGGCCGTGTGCTAGCACAGCTTGAACCCGCAGCGCTCCACCTCTGAGCACGCCAAGCGGCCGCTCGTTCGACGGCAAGGGGTGCCGAGAACACGCCCGAATTCAAATTAATGAGGAAGCAAAGAAGATCTTAAGGAGAGAGGATAGCCATCATAGCAAAAATTACAACGGCAGTTTCCCGCCGCGTGTCTGTGCATTGTTTGGGCCTAGCCCAACGACGCTTCGGACGCGCGTATGGCCCAGGCCCGGGGGCTCCTGTCGGTGTATAAAACATGGGCATTTTATACCCTGACTTATGCACAGACAGTAGCAGCCTCCTTGCCGGCCAAGGCCTTGCCGGGAACTGCCAAGACCAAGATTCAGAGTCCAGCCAAAGAAACTACCAGAAAGAAGCTCAAGGCACGGCACTCAACTGGTACCAAAGATGAAGACGTTCCTTGCCGGCAAGGCTAAACCGGCAAGGTGAGGACCCGACAAGCTACGCGCCGGCAAGCTTATACCAGCCCTCTGGCGCTCCACCTCGATGCACAGGTGTTCGCTGACAAGTGAGGTGTCGACCGCGCAGGCTGGTTGGTGAGATTCGTCGGACGCGTGTCGGCACGCTGGGACAAGATTTGCTTCTAAAGACACCCGTCCAGGAGGCGTGTCAGGATAATACGAGGTAGCTGGGTAAGCGGTGCAGAAACCTTGCCGGGACTACCTCTCCACATGACACCTAACGGCGCATTTAATGCCTTTGTCCTAAACTGGCAGAGTTAGGTATGATAGCACTGTTTGCTATCTAGTCACGATGTAATTACAGTTTTGCCACTGTGGTAACCCCTTAAGCTATAAAAGGAGGGTCAAGGCAACAGTTTAGAGGATTCGGACCCCTTTTCAAACATAAGCACCTCTCGTGTAGCTGCTCTCCCCACGCCTTGCCGGGGAGAAGCGCTCCTTGTACTGTGCTTCCACACCACTAATACACCAAAGGCAGGAGTAGGGTTTTACGCTTCTCAGCGGTCCGAACCTGGGTAAAATCCCTCGCGTCCCGTTGTTCATGCTCTTTGTGCACGTCAATCTTCCCCGCCGAACCACAAGGGGCTGCATGGCCCCATAGATGGTCGCTACCCGACACCCCCTCATCTCTAAAACCGGATTCTTAATCCCCTGAAGTTTTTAAAACCGGACAAAACACCCCCCAGACCATCTTAAGGTGTTTTGGCAGGTGGTTTTGCTGACGTGGACACCTGGCTCCGCCTATATACCGTATACCGTACGTGTTCAGTGCCTTCTATGTCCCCAGGCAGGACCTGTCCAGCGTCTCCTTGTCCACCATCGGGCCGGCGCTGGGGCGCCTGTAGCAGCAGCTCACTGTAGATGACATGGTGCCCTGGGAAGCTTCATGCACGCGTAGTGGTGTGCTTCGCCACAAGCGCCGTGCAGGCGGAGCAGCGGCTCGGCGCACTGCAGCTCGGCCTCGTCGATCTTGTCGGACACGATGAAGAGCAGAACGTTCTTGCGGTGTAAATGGGTGCGGCATTGTGTGACCCCGTCTCGTGGATGACGCCGGCGACATGAAACCGGTTCAGCCCGACGTAGGTCATGAACTGGTGATCACCAGCTTGGGCTCACACCCCGACTCCACGGGGACGAGGTCCACGAGGTTGCCCGCGTCGACGGACAATGCCGCGCCGGTAGCCGCTGTTGGCATAGGCCCAACTCATCGCATACTTTTCGACTAGCGTTTCCCGATGCCTAACAGGCAGGTGCTGTTATCTGTATACGTACGTGTACCCAAAGTTGGCTTTGGTTGCCTGGAAAATTCACTTGCATGAACTAGGCAACTAGCTAGCTGATCAATTCAACCACCTAGATGCACATGTACATGGAAGCTGATCGATTCGATCGCTTCGGCTGGAAATACACACGAGAACCCGCGTGCCGCACCGGTGCTGGAGTTTGACGCCGTGGCCAGCGCCACTGCTGCCGGACATGGTCCTCTCGGCCTTGCCCCGCAGCCAGACCTGGGATCGGAGTGGCTAAAGGTCGCCGCGGTGCACCTCGCCCCCGCCCGCCCGCCAGTTTATACCGCCATCAACAAGTTGTCCAAGCGCAAGCCCCCGCCCTCGCCGCTCTCGTAGATGGCAACCCCCCTCGCCGGCAAAGACGCGGCCAGCATCACCAGGAGCCACTCGTCGAGGATTTCTAACTGTCACCTGCTTCTGCAACCAGTTCCTGCACCGGAGCTCCGCGAGAGCGCGTACTCTCGAGGCCGGCCCTTGGCTGGTGAGCTAAACGACTCCACGGCGCCCTGTGCCGCGTCCACGGCTGCGCATAGCCATTGACTGGCCTTTGACTACCGGATAAACAATACTGCCCACAGAAACCGCTTAAAACAGGTTTAGGGGGTGTTTTGTCCGGTTTTAAAAACTTCAGGGGATTAAGAATCCGGTTTTAGAGGTGAGGGGGTGATGTGGCCGAAACGTGATACTTTAGGGGGTTATGTATACTTTTTTCATTTGGTGTCAGGCTAACAGCTCCCGCGACCTGGCGGCGACGGAGAAGGAGAGTGGGTGAGATGAGGGAGGCATGTCCGGCGGGTCCTCCGGCGAAGGGGGCGGCCCGCACGGGCGTGGGCACGCTCGGGGGGTAGTTAGTGCCCAGAGGTGGAGCGAAATCAAGGCAAAATCGAGGCAACTGCTCCGGCGATCTGCGGATCGGGGAAAAATCCGGGAGTGGATGAAACCAACGTTTTGGCTACCGAATCCCAAGAAATTACCGAGGGTGGGCGAGAAACGCGGATACCGCGGTTACCGTAAAATTCCGAGGAAATACCGCTCGGATTTTTTAAAAGCAGTTTGAATTCAAAAAAATTCTGATGTAGGAATATATTAGAACTGAGCTCAAGTAGTTCACAAATTCCCTGTTAGCGCAGTGGTAGGTTCTCCCCGTCCTTTCTCAGCGCATGAGAGGTCGTGGGTTCGATTCTCCTAGTGTTTTTTTTTATTTTTATTTAAGGATTGGTTAAGCAAAAAATAAAACGTAGAGAAGGGAGTACTGGGACTCGAACAAGCGACCTACAAGTTGCTCGGGGGAGGGAGGGCCACATTTACCACCAGACCACGCCTACTTGCATGTTCTGCAAGAGCTTCCGTCCTAGTTGAATATACTGTCGCCGTTCAAATTCAAAATTTTCAAAAAACACGATTTTTTTTGCTCGGCACGCAGCTTTCTCGTGGGGTACCGAGAAACGCGGATACCGGGCGGTATCCGAATTTTCCGCCCGGTACCCAAAACCTTGGATGAAACGGCGCAAGATGGAGCTGATTGTCACACCGGCAGTGCCAAACACCACCGTGTGACTGATGAGTGGGCCCAGGTGCGGGCATGTGCGTGTGTGGCCAACTGGCCGTGAGCGGGGTGTGTACTTAAGCCCACGAGGCGTGTGTGTGGAGACCGAGTTGTATGAACAGAATTCTGAATTCCCTCACCTAATCTTCTCCCTGCTCATCCCCTTTCCCAAGTTATCTCATCCCTTTTCCCTTCGATCCTCTCCAGCCTACTCTGGTCGCCTGCGATCTAGATCGGGGCGTTACACTGATTAGCGGTTTTCCAAGTGAGATCCTCTCTGATCCGAAGGGGGAAGGGTCGGCGGGCTTCAATTTCGGCGATGAATCCAGTTGTGGAGCGGATTTTAGGGGAGAAATTAGGAGGGAGGCTCGTTCTGTTAAGGGAGGCGGGGCGGTTTCAAAACCGATTTATTCTGTTCTTGAAGGAAATCCCAAAGATTGGGAAAGGAAGAAGAATGATAATCAGGAGAGGATCGATGTAATTAGGGGAGGAGGGATAATCGGGGCTATTCCTATTTGGAAATTGCTCATTCATGACAATTTATTCTCCGGTTATTATGTCATTTGCTTTCCGTTTCTTAATCGGGAGGGGGACAGAGGATCCTATATCATAGCGGGGAGGGTGGGTTCTTGTTCATCAGCCTGGTGTGTAGCAGAGAGGCCTACTACAGAAACCTGGTACTGGCACTCGGTGTGGTCCTTCATGGCAAGCAGGAAAGAAGGGGACGGGAGCGGGGTGGAGAGTTCAGAGAGGAGAAAGGTTACGTGGGGAGGGGTCACCCTGCCAGCTGAGGTACAGCCGCCGGTGAGAACACAGGGCAGGACAGCTACTGCTCTACCCATGACCCCTGATAGTAAGGGGAAGGGGACGCCGTGGCGCCCCCGGGGCGATGGCTCGGCCCTGATCATCGACATGGAGGCCGCGCGGAAGGCAATTAGTGGCTTCCTGGAGGTGGGGTAACTCTTATCGCCCTTCCAAGTGAACCCGCGGGTCATCGTCGACGAACTCCGTGCGTCTTCGGCATGGAGGCTGCAAGGAACGGTCACCGTCCAAGAGGTGGCCAGCGATGACGGGAGGTTCGTACTCAACTTCTCCGCTGAGGTGGACCGGCGGTTCGTCTTGAAGGCCCAGCCGTGGCACCATAAGCGCGATGGAATCATCTTGGCCGAGTTTGACAGCAAGGGAAACCCGGCGGAGGTTGACCTTGGCGTAATGGCAATCTGGGTTTAGGTTCGTGATCTCCCATTCGAACTCAAAACTGAGAGTATGGGCTGGACTTTTGGGGACCAACTTGGTGATGTGATTGCAGTATCCCATAGAAACCACATGATTGTAGAGAAATTTCTGCGTTTACGGGTAGAAACCCCATTGCATGAGCCTCTTAAGACAACGGTAGAGTTCACTCCGTTGGGTAGCTCTGAGAGTATTAAGTATGATGTTCGGTATGAGAAACTTCCATTTTACTGTGAGTGTTGTGGGATTGTAGGTCATACTTTGGAGTGTTACTGTAGCATACCTAAAGATAAAAGAGTTGCTTCTGTTCCAAAGAATCTTAGTGTAGAGGCATACTGGAAAGGAATAGGGGCAAGTAAAAGAACACTTTTGTTCGCCCGCTCCAGCAACAACAACTCCTCCAGAGCATCAGAGGGAAGTGTGGTCAAGGTGACCAAAGCCGTGAGTGACCTCACGGTGACGGAGAAGGTCGCTACGGCCACTACGACGACGGCTGCCGCGGTAATCGGGGACCCAAGCCAGGAGGGCCTACCACTCGGCCAGGAGGGTCGGGTTCATGCGACCCCGACGCCGGATCACTTAGGCGCTGGCACTGGTCGGGAGGACCAGTCAGTGCTTCTGGCGGCTCCTGCTGACTCTGGCCAGGAGGGCCTGGGGTTGGCGGCTCGGGGCTGCTCTCCACAGGACGCGATGCAGGGCCAGGAGGGCCATGTGCTGCTGCGCCTGGGGCGTCCTCATCACCACCAGTGTTGCCTAATGCTGCTGGCCACCTGGAGTGTACCGTTGGCCAGGAGGGCCAGGGGAAGCACTCGCTGGGTGCAACCAGCATCTTACCTGTTGTGGCTGGTGCTACTAACCTACAGGAACAATTGTTGTTTAAGCCCGGTGTGCTGGAGGCACTCTCAGGTGCAGTTGCTGCAAGACTGGCTGGTCAGGCCATGGCTAATGATGCTGTTGTGTTTACTTTTGCTGCTGAAAAAAAATCCCATGCAGGGCCAGAAAAAAAGAAAAGAGAGGAAAGGTAGAAAGAAGGGAGGGAATGAGAAACCAGAGAGCGCTAGAAAAGAGATCTTAGGGAAAAAGAGGAGTAATCCTTTTGGTGTCCCACCAACGGGTAGTGACTTAAATTTTTCTTTTGACAGAGAGATGGATAGCTATGAACACATGTTGTATGGGGAGATGAGTGTTTCCTCCAAGAGAATTTGTATGGGTAGAGTTGAAACTAGGAGGGATGTGGATGGCGTAATCTCACATGTAGCGAAGGAAACAGAGCAGGAGGAGGCTTACATGCAACAGAGGAGGGAGTCAGTTGGAGATGATGGCGCATCGGCGGCCTCCGAGGAGGAGGTCCGCCGGGCCAAATGAGGATCCTAGGATGGAACTGCCGTGGTATGCTCTCCCCAACGGCAGTTCGTGAGCTCTTGGAGCTCCAAGGGCGGATCAAGGCAGATTTGATTTTTCTTTCTGAGTCACACCTGAATAAATGTAAGGCTGATGAGCTGCGTCGTTTTTTATCTTTTGATTCGATGATTGTAGTGGAGAGTGATGGTCGGGCCGGTGGCCTAGTCTTGTTCTATCATAAGTTGAATAAAGTTGTTTCGAACTATGTGTCGTCTCATTTTATTGATATTCTTTTTATGAATGATGATCATGTGCATTGGCGGTTTACGGGTTTTTATGGCCACCCGGTCTGGAGTGAGCGCAATTTATCTTGGGATAATATTCGAAATTTACATAATTTGGGTAATCACCCATGGGTGATTTTAGGGGATTTCAATGAAATTTTACTCTCGTCGGAAAAAGAGGGCGGCAATGTGAGACCTAATGCTATGATGAGAGATTTTCGTAATTGTTTAGGAGAGTGTGGCCTCGAGGATATGGGTTGTATTGGTGATCCTTTCACTTGGAGGAGAGGCGATACTAGGGAGAGACTTGACCGTGCGGTGCGCAATGTGGAATGGGCGAATAAATTCCCTCGGGCTGCGATTATTAACGAGGAACATGTTCATTCCGATCATCGTCCACTCCTCCTGGATACGGAATTTTTTGACGGCAATATTTTTAACAGCCCAAGGTGACGAGCAAAACAGTTTGAAACTCGATGGCTCAAAGAGGAGACAGTCATAGAAATTGTTCGTACAACATGGGAGAAGGCAAAGAAGATGGGTATTGGGCCATCTCTCGTTGAACGTACTCGAGCGGTACAGGCGGATTTGCATACTTGGGATCAGGAGACTCTGAGAGGACCAAAACAGAGAATTAAAAAACTTAAAAAAGAGTTGGAAAAGCTACGAAGGGGACCTATTAATGTGGATTCCCAAGCACGGCAAAAGGAGATTCCGGTCCTTATTGAAAATTTGTTGGAACAAGAGGAGATTTACTGGATACAGCGTGGTCGCGCAAATTGGCTATTGCATGGGGATCGTAACACCTCCTTCTTCCATAACGCGGCAACAACAAGAAATAAAAGGAATCAGATTAAAAATTGCTTGGGGACAATGGGGTCTGGGTGCAAGATACGGAGATGAAGGATTATATTAGAGGGTATTTTTCAAAACTTTTTACGTCAGAAGTCTCTCAACCAAATCCGGAAGTTCTCTCTCTTGTCAAAAGAAAAGTGACAGATGAAATGAATAATACCCTTACGGCTCCATATACGGCAGAGGAAGTCCAGAAGGCTTTATTCGACATTGGTGATTTAAAAGCACCGGGTCCAGATGGCCTTCACGCTATTTTTTACAAGAGATTTTGGTCTATGTTGGGAGAAGACCTGACAAAAGAGGTCCTCAAGGCGGTGAATACTTGTTATGATAATGCAATTGTTATGATCCCTAAGGTTAACTCTCCGAAAAAGATTACTCAGTTTAGACCAATTAGTTTATGCAATGTGGTGTACAAGGTTATCTCCAAAATGATTGCTGTGCGATTGAAGATAATTCTATCAGACATTATCAACCCAACTCAGAGTGCCTTTGTTCCTGGAAGAATGATCACAGATAATATTTTAATAACATATGACTGCTTCCACACAATAAAAAGAAAAGAGCGGGTGAGGAGGGATTGTGTGCCATCAAACTGGACACGCACAAAGCCTATGACCGAATGGAATGGTCTTTTTTAAAAGCAATCTTGTTGAAATTGGGTTTTAAGGAGAATTGAGTGAATTTGATTATGCAATGTGTGTCCTCTGTGGAGTACAGGGTTCGTTTTAATGCAGAGGAGACTGATAGCTTCAAACCCACTAGAGGGCTAAGGCAGGGAGACCCTCTCTCTCTGCTCTCTGAGCAAACGCAGAGGAGACGGGCAATATTTCCGGCATAAAAGTTAGCAGAGAAGCTCCTTCGGTTTCCAACCTACTGTTTGCGGATGATTCTTTGATCCTCATGCGAGCTAATGCTACGAATGTGGAGGCTTTGAAAGCAGTTCTGGACTCTTATTGTGACACCTCGGGGCAAATGGTGAGTGTTGAAAAATCCAGCATTTTTTTCAGCCCAAATACAAAAGTGGAAGATAAGGTGCAGATTTGCACTACTTTGAATATTATGACCGAGGCATTTAATGACAAATATTTGGGGTTACCTGCCAATGTGGGGATGGACAAAAGCGATTGTTTTCAATTCCTGATTGATCGAATTATTATGAAGATTTGTGGATGGAAGGAAAAGTTGTTATCCGCAGGAGAAAAGGAAATTTTGCTTAAATCTGTTGTTCAAGCTATCCCAACATATGTCATGTCCGTCTTTAAAATTCCTAAAAAAATTTGCAAAGGAATCATTGGCGTGATGTCGCAATTCTGGTGGGGTGACGAGGACAATCAGAAAAGGATGCACTGGATGGCGTGGTGGAAGATGTGTATTCCAAAAGGACAAGGAGGAATGGGCTTCCGGGATATACACTATTTTACTCTGGCATTGTTAGCTAAACAAGCTTGGCGTCTCCTAGATAATTCTGAATAGTTATGTACCACAATCTTAAAAGCTAAGTATTTCCCGGAGGGAGATTTGATGAGTGCAAGTTTAATAAAAGGATCCTCTTTTACTTGGCAAAGCATTATGGCGGGAGTGGAATCTCTCAGGAATGGTTATATATGGAGGGTCGGTAATGGAGAAAATGTTGATATATGGAGAAACGCATGGATCCCGAATTGTGCGAATAGGAGAATTATTACTCCTAGAAGAGGGAATCTCCTAACGAAAGTTTCTGCTCTTATTGATCCAGTCACGAATTTTTGGGATGAGGATTTGGTGAGAGAAACACTATGGCCAATTGATGCTCAAAGAGTCCTGGCGATCCCTCTCCCTATGCACAATATGCCGGACTTCATTGCTTGGAGCTATACTAAAAACGGGTTATTCACTGTACGATCAGCCTATGTGGAGGAATGGAGTAAACAACACGGGAATAAATTGGAATGCACAAATGGCATGGGTAGAAGTAAGATCAACCCTATTTGGGGTAAGATCTGGAAATTAGCTTGTCCGGCAAAGGTCAAAATTTTCATCTGGCGTACGCTTCATGGGACTCTACCATGTCGTGTTACGTTGGCCAATAGACACATAAAAACTTCGCCAATTTGCCCAGCATGTCCGAATGGGCCAGAGGATACTAAACATGTGTTGTTTCTGTGCCAAAAGGCAAAAGAAGTGTGGGAAAATTTGGGGCTGTATGAAGTGGTTAAAAAAGCTTGCGTTGTGGATCGTGCAGGAGAGGCAGTCATTGAAGTATTACTCCTTACGCCAGATCAAGAAGTTCCTATCTTGGGCTCCCAGAATGCACGGGAGCTGATCGCTATAACCGCGTGGTACTTGTGGTGGAATAGACGGAAGCTACTTCATGAGGGTAAGTCGCAAGAGGCGTCACAAACCTAGTTTGGGATTCGGGCTATAACAACAAATTATGTGAATGCCCACTCACCAAAGGCGGAGAGGAAGAATGAAGGATGGAGCAAACCTCCCATGGGGTTTGTTAAATTGAATGTGGGCGCTTCTTTTGACCATGATCAGCTAAGGGGCACTACGGGTGCTGTTATTAGGGATGACAAAGGAAAGTTCATTGTAGGTGGAAACTGGAAGATTGAGAGTTGTGCGGAAGCTATGACAGCGGAGGCGTTAGCACTTAGATTTGGCTTATTGCTGCCACAAAAGGCAGGTTGTAATCGTCTCATTGTCAATTCTGACAACATGGAAGTCATTGCCACAATGAAGAACGGAGGACATTCTGCAGGAGTGGCGGCTGCAATTTTTGAGGATTTTTTTATGGCTTGTGATGTCTACTACACAATTTATTCTTGTAGACTCGTGTTGGGCCTCCAAGCGCAGAGTTTTGTAGGACAGTAGCAATTTTACCTCAAGTGGATGACCTAAGGTTTATCAATCCGTGGGAGGCGTAGGTTGAAGATGGTATCTCTCAAACAACCCTGCAACCAAATACAAGAAATCTCTTGTGTCCCCAACACACCCAATACAATGGTAAATTGTATAGGAGCACTAGTTCGGCGAAGTGATGGTGATAAAAGTGTAGTATGGATAGTAGATATAGGTTTTTGTAATCTGAAAATATAAAAACAGCAAGGTAACGAAAGTAAACAGGAATAAAAACGGTATTGCAATGCTTAGAAACAAGGCCTAGGGTTCATACTTTCACTAGTGCGATCTCCCAACATTGTTGACATAGTTGAATCATATGTAAATCCCTCACGTGCGACAAAGAGTTCACTCCAAAGTCACAAATAGCGGAGAACAAACGAAGAAATTGTTGTAGGGTACGAAACCACCTCAAAGTTATCCTTCCCGATCAATCTTATGAGCCATCCCCATTAATTGTCACGAACAGCCCTAGAGTTCGTACTAGAATAACACCTTAAGATACACATCAACCAAAACCCTAATGTCACCACGAGTACCCACGGGTTTGATTATACGATATGCATCACACAATCTCAGATTCATCTATTCAAACCAACACAAAGAACATCAAAGAGCGCCCCAAAGTTTCTACCGGAAAGTCAAGACGAAAACATGTGCCAACCCTTATGCATAAATCCCCAAGGTCACGGAACCCGCAAGTTGATCACCAAAACATACATCAAGTGACTCAAGTGAATATCCCATTGTCACCACAGATATCCATATGCAAGTCATACATCAAGTGTTCTCAAATCCTTAAAGACTCGATCCGATAAGAAAACTTCAAAGGGAAAATTCAATTCATCACAAGAAGATAGAGAGGGGAAAACTCCATATGATTCATCTATATCAACAAAGCTCGCGATACATCAAGATCGTGCCACCTCAAGGACATGAGAGAGAGATCAAACACATAGCTACTGGTACAAACCCTCAGCCCCGAGGGTGAACTACTCCCTCCTCGTCATGGAGACCGCCGGGATGATGAAGATGGCCTCCGGTGATGCCTTCCCCCCTCCGGCAGGGTGCCGGAAAAGGGCTGTAGATGGGATCTCTCTGGTACAGAGGCTTGCGGTGGCGTAAAAACTCATCTCGGTTAACTTTCGGGGGTTTCTGAATATATATGATTTTTCAGCGTTGGAATCACGCGAAACGGAGCCACGTGGGCCCCCCCCCGAGGTACCAGGGCGCGCCTGGGGGGGGTGGTGGCGCGCCCTGGTGCCTCGTGGGCACTGGGTGGCCCCCCTCCAGTGGGTCTTGGTGCCAATATTTTTTATTTGTCCAATAAAAAATCTCCAAAAAGTTTCAGCTCATTTGGAAAACTTTCATTTCTGCACAAAAAACAACACCACGGTAGTTCTGCTGAAAACAACGTCAGTCCGGGTTAGTTCTAATCAAATCATACCAAAACCATATAGAATTGTTATAAATATGGCATGAATACTTCATAAATTATAGATATGTTGGAGACGTATCAGCATCCCCAAGCTTAATTCCTACTCGTCCTCGAGTAGGTAAATGATAAAAGAAATAATTTATGAAGTGTGAATGCTAGCATAGTGCACAAGTTTGATCAATGATAATTTCAATCACTTTTCCTAGCATCATAACAGCAACTTTCTCTCATAAAAGTCATCATGATAAAGTAGCAATTAAAAGCAGAAATTTTGATGTGGAATGCTACCTATCATAATCATCATATAATCTTTTCTTTTATAGCATGGACATTGGACTTGAATGATTCAAAGCAAGATCATTATTATAATAGCAGTATTTATTATCATAAAACTTCTCATGAGCAAGTAACAATTCATCACAACAATGAAGTATAAGGCATAAACTTTCTTGGAAACTAACAAACTATTCTAGTCAACAATGCAATTGCAATTCATCATATTTTTAGGAAGGGTCTCATGTAGGAGCTTTTTAGCAAGACCACATACTCAACCATCATTTAGTCTTCTATGATTGCTAACACTCACGACATATATATGGAGCAAAAGTTTCAGCCAGACACATAGAAAGATAGGGGCTTGTGATTTCGCCTCCCAACTTATTCACCTCAAGGGTGATGTCAACAATAATAACTCATGATCACTCATATCCAACTGGATATATGTGCCTAGATCTTTCCCCACCACATGATGCTTGCAAAAGAGAAAAATAAAAAGGAAATCGAGGAGAACACTATTGACTCTTGCATAAAAAATAAATACATAAAAGTAAATGCATAAAAGTAAAAGATAGGCCCTTCGCAGAGGGAAGCAGAGGTTGTCATGCACTTTTTGTTGTTGGATGCACAAGCCCTTAATGCAAAGGAACGTCACGTTATATTGCCCCTTGTGATAGCAACCTTTATTATGCAGTCCGTCGCTTTTATTTCTTTACCATCACAAGTTCGTACAACGCTTATTTCCCTTACAATAAAAGATCATACATATTTAGAGGCAATTTTTATTGCTTTTTGCACCGATGACAACTTACTTGAAGAATCTTATTCAATCCAAAGGTAAATATGGTGGACACTCGTGACATGAAACTGGGTTTAAGGGTTTTGGATGCACAAGTAGTATCTCCACTTGGTGCGGATTTTTGGCTAGCAAAGATATTGGGCAAGCACCACATGTTGGAGGATCTATAACAATATAACTTCTATGTGAATATGAACAAACATAATTCATTACGTTGTCTTCCTTGTCCAACGTCAACACTTTGACATAAAATAATTAATGGGGGCTCACAATCATAAAAGATGACCAAGATAGTATATTTGCATGTGAATCTTCTCTTCCCTTATTAACTTTTTCAAGAATTGCATCATTGACTAATGCTATGCTTGTTAACCTCCAATAAATTTTACCACTTATACTTTTCTTTATGTAATGTCATTACTTTCCATAAGATTAGCATATGATCTCTTTCATTATTTTCATTGCAAGGAATCACACTTATCATATCCAATGATCTATATGAAAGTTTTTATTATATCCCTCTCAAATATTCATCATCTTGGGACCAAATTCATATCTTGTGCAAATTACCATTACTATTATTAACTCTCAAAAAGATATAAGTGAAGCATGAGAATTAATGACAAACTGCTCCAAAATATATAAGCGAAGATCAATGAGTAGTGAAACAATTAAGTAGCTATGTAAGGACTCTCTCTCTCATTTAAAAATTTCAGGTCTTATTATTTTATTCAAACAGCAAAGAAAACAAAATAAAATGACGTTCCAAGAATAGCTCATATCATGTGAAGAAGCAAAAACTTAGGCTCAACCGAAACTGACCGATAATTGTTGATGAAGAAAGGTGGGATGCCTACCAGGGCATCCCAAAGCTTAGATGCTTGAGACTTCTTGAAATATTATATTGGGATGCCTTGGGCATCCCCAAGCTTGAGCTTTTGTGTCTCCTTAATTCCTCTTATATCACGGTTTCTATAAATCTTAAAAACTTCATCCACACAAAACTCAACAAGAACTCGTGAGGTAAGTTAGTATAAATCAACTCAAAACTGTAGCAGATCACAAAAATTATAATTAAACATTGCATACTAAATGTCTCTGCATATTTAATACTCCTATCCTCAAATAGAAACATTAAACACGCAAACATATGCAAACAATGCAACTATAACAGCAATCTGCCAAAACAGAACAGTCTGTAAAAGGTGAATAAGAGTCCATACTTCCCTAACTCCAAAAATTCTGAAAAATTACCACATGACATAGAACTCATTCATTCTTACTGTGTAAAAATTTCAGATTTTTATCATGTTCTGACTATTCAGGATTATTCTGGACATAACAGAAAACTTTATGTTTTCAAACAGCAACACATGAACTTGCAAATTGAGCATAGTAAAGGCTATAAATGGCATTTTATTGAACTAAAAGATACAAAACATGATTATTGATAACACCAAGTGAATATCAACATAATAAAATGACGCTCCAAGCAAAACTCATATTATGTGACGAATAAAAATATAGCTCCAAGTGAGGTTACCGATAATGTTGAAGACGAAAGAGGGGATGCCTTCCGGGGCATCCCCAAGCTTAGTTGCTCGGGTCTTCCTTGAATATTACCTTGGGGTGCCTTGGGCATCCCCAAGCTTAGGGTCTTGCCGCTCCTTATTCTCCTCATATCGATATCTCACCCAAAACTTGAAAACTTCAATCACACAAAACTTAACGGAACTTCGTGAGAACGGTTAGTATGATAAATAATAAACCATCATTTAGGTACTGTCCAAGACAAGATTAACAATTGTTCCCATATAATGCCTACTGTATTCTATCATTTACAAAATTTATATCTTATAATATAAGCTATGGAAACATTAAAACAAGCAAACTATGCATTGAAAACAGAATCTATCAAAAACAGAACAGTCTGTAATGATCTGAACAATGACCATACTTATATAACTCTAAAAATTCTGAAAAATTAGGAAAATGTAGGAAAATGTAGGAAATTTGTATTTCAATCATGTGCAAAAAATTCAGTATTTTTCGACGCTCCAGTGATTTATGGTAATTCCAGAGCTGGGCGCAAAAGTTTCTGTTTTTGCACAGAATCAAGTCAACTATCATCCACACTATCCCAAAGGCTTTACTTGGCACTTTATTGAAACAAAAGCTATAAAACATGCTTACTACAGTAGCTTAATCATGTGAACACAAGAAAAACAGTAGGTATAAATATTGGGTTGTCTCCCAACAAGCGCTTTTCTTTAATGCCTTTTAGCTAGGCATGATGATTTCAATGATGCTCACATAAAAGTAAAGAATTGAAACACAAAGAGAGCATCATGAAGCATATGACTAGCACATTTAAGCCTAACCCACTTCCTATGCATAGGGATTTTTTGAGCAAACAATTTATGGGAGCAAGAATCAACTAGCATAGGAAGGCAAAACAAGCATGACTTCAAAACTTTCAACACATAGAGAGGAAACTTGATATTATTGAGATATGTAGAAGCATATGATCCTCCCTCATAATAATTTTCAGTAGCATCATGAAGAAATTCAACAATATATCCATCACATTAAGCATTCTTGTCATGATCCACAAGCATAGAAATTTTACTACTCTCCACATAAGCAATTTTCTTTTCATTCATAATAGTGGGAGCAAACTCAACAAAATAACTATCATGAGATACTTGATTGGCATAATCAATTTGAGCATTAAAATCATGATGACAAGTTTCATGGTTACTATTATTCTTTATAGCATACATGTCATCAGAATAATCATCATAGATAGCAACTTTGTTATCATAGTCAATTGAAACCTCTTCCAAAGTAGTGGAATCATCATTAAATAAAGTTGTGACCTCTCCGAATCCATTTTTATCAATATAATCATCATAAATAGGAGGCATGTTATCATAATAATAAATTTTCTCATCAAAACATGGGGGACTAAAAATATCATCTTCATCACACATAGCATCCCCAAGCTTGTAGCTTTGCATATCATTAGCATCATGGGTATTCAAAGAATTCATATTAACAACATTGCAATCATGCTCATCATTCAAAGATTTTATGCCAAACATTTCATTGACTTCTTCTATCAATTGAGCACAATTATCGGAATCCTTATTTTCAAGAAAGACATGATAAAGACGAATAATATGAGGCAACCTCAATTCCATTTTTTGTAGTTTTCTTTAATAAACCAAACTAGTGATAAAACAAGAAACTAAAAGATTCGATTGCAAGATCTAAAGATATACCTTAAAGCACTCACCTCCCCGGCAATGGCGCCAGAAAAGAGCTTGATGTCTACTACACAACTTATTCTTGTACTCGTGTTGGGCCTCCAAGCGCAGAGTTTTGTAGGACAGTAGCAATTTTCCCTCAAGTGGATGACCTAAGGTTTATCAATCCGTGGGAGGCGTATGTTGAAGATGGTATCTCTCAAACAACCATGCAACCAAATACAAGAAATCTCTTGTGTCCCCAACACACCCAATACAATGGTAAATTGTATAGGAGCACTAGTTCGGCGAAGAGATGGTGATAAAAGTGTAGTATGGATAGTAGATATAGGTTTTTGTAATCTGAAAAATATAAAAACAGCAAGGTAACGAAAAGTAAACGGGAATAAAAACGGTATTGCAATGCTTAGAAACAAGGCCTAGGGTTCATACTTTCACTAGTGCGATCTCTCAACATTGTTGACATAGTTGAATCATATGTAAATCCCTCACGTGCGACAAAGAGTTCACTCCAAAGTCACAAATAGCGGAGAACAAACGAAGAAATTGTTGTAGGGTACGAAACCACCTCAAAGTTATCCTTCCCGATCAATCTTATGAGCCATCCCCATTAATTGTCACGAACAGCCCTAGAGTTCGTACTAGAATAACACCTTAAGATACACATCAACCAAAACCCTAATGTCACCACGAGTACCCACGGGTTTGATTATACGATATGCATCACACAATCTCAGATTCATCTATTCAAACCAACACAAAGAACTTCAAAGAGTGCCCTAAAGTTTCTACCGGAAAGTCAAGACGAAAACGTATGCCAACCCTTATGCATAAATCCCCAACGTCACGGAACCCGCAAGTTGATCACCAAAACATACATCAAGTGACTCAAGTGAATATCCCATTGTCACCACAGATATCCATATGCAAGACATACATCAACTGTTCTCAAATCCTTAAAGACTCAATCCGATAAGAAAACTTCAAAGGAAAAACTCAATTCATCACAAGAAGATAGAGAGGGGAAAACTCCATATGATTCATCTATATCAACAAAGCTCGCGATACATCAAGATCGTGCCATCTCAAGGACACGAGAGAGAGATCAAACACATAGCTACTGGTACAAACCCTCAGCCCCGAGGGTGAACTACTCCCTCCTCGTCATGGAGACCGCCGGGATGATGAAGATGGCCTCCGATGATGCCTTCTCCCCTCCGGCAGGGTGCCGGAAAAGGGCTGTAGATGGGATCTCTCTGGTAAAGAGGCTTGCGACGGCGTAAAAACTCATCTCGGTTAACTTTCGGGTTTCTGAATATATATGATATTTCAGCGTTGGAATCACGCGAAACGGAGCCACGTGGGCCCCACGAGGTACCAGGGCGCGCCTGGGGGGGTGGCGCGCCCTGGTGCCTCGTGGGCACTGGGTGGCCCCCCTCCAGTGGGTCTTGGTGCCAATATTTTTTATTTGTCCAATAAAAAATCTCCAAAAAGTTTCAGCTCATTTGCAAAACTTTCATTTCTGCACAAAAAACAACACCACGGTAGTTCTGCTGAAAATAGCGTCAGTCCGGGTTAGTTCTAATCAAATCATACCAAAACCATATAGAATTGTTATAAATATGGCATGAATATTTCATAAATTATAGATACGTTGGAGACGTATCAGCTTGTGATTTTCCTCTTACTAGTTTTGAATATTGTAATAGAGAAGCGAATAAAGTAGCTCATGAGCTTGCTAGAATAGCTAAATGTTCTATGACTAGGGATTGGTTCGAGGAGCCCATGGAAAATATTGTACCTCTTCTTATAGACGATGTAACCATTATTTCTAATTAATAAAGTTGATGTTCAAAAAAAACATGTGCCAATTTTCAAATGTAGATCAACAGTTACATGCCATGCATTCCATGCTTTTCCGATTAACTCTTGATCTAAGCATATGCTAAGCACCCTCTGTGCCATGCATGATACAAATGCAAACTTCTGCACGCGGAAACAAGATTATAGAATACATCTTCCTGCTTGGCACGTAACCATGAGACGATGCTGTAAATTAAAGTTGTGCTACATGAGCTGACGAATGAAAGTGGCACGAGTGTATAAATAAGTTTTGGGTATGTTGCGCAACCACTAATTATTAATCAAGTTTATTTCATCTACCAACTCGGATTGTACTCGGTCTCCATATATACATGTCAATATCCAGACCACCATGAAACTCGAAAATATATCCAGACCACTTCATGTGTAACCATATACCGTGAAGTTGCTCAGCTACCTGCATGATCCTTCTCTCCTTGGTTCTTCTTAACGTAGTTTATTCCGCAGTGCCTACCACAACATACCCAGTGTTATCCTGCCAAAAAAGAAACACCGAGTGATCGATCTGATCTAAATGTTCCACCACTGTTACTTGTCGCATAAACTGTCAAACTCTCTGTGGACCATAGACAGTTAAGAAGTACTCTACGTTGACACGAGATGCGACATGCGTGGAACATCCACACACACACTTCTTGAAATTCGGAATGAGTGGCATCAGAAAGATAACTTTGATTTCTATACTGAACAATCTTGAGAGGTTGTGCCGACCGGTGGTCGTGTCCGTTGGCGGAGCTAGACAGAAGACAAAGCTTGGGCAGACTGGAGGCCAACGGCACAGGACTACTGGAGGGGCTGGCTTGGGCAAGGGAAAAGTAGGTGGCAAGTGAGGCGTGTGGCCAGGGAGCCTAGGCCAAGGCACAGGAGAGAGGACGCTAGGTCCGCCACTGGTCGTGTCCATAGCTGCATTTGTAGGATGCCATGTCCAAGCTTCATTTGCAAGAACGGACTGCCATTGTTGACAAGTGTGTATGCTCGCTGTTGCAGCACGACTACGGGATCTTGTTCTGCTACTTGATCAGCTAGCCATTAGTTAGCCACCAGCATGTCAGCTGACTTCTAGCTTTTGATTTGACATTTGACAGTTGACACACTAGCTCACGGAATGTAACCTGTACGTTCACCGAGGCAATACAATAAAGCTAGTTGTTGTTCTGTACAACATGTCCTCTTCACTAGCGTGTTTGAGGCCCCCGACCAGTGTATTGAAACTGCTTCCTGGAGAGGTATGTTATTGCTTGCGCAGTCCTAATGGAATTTGGAGCATGCATAGCAGACACAATTTGCATTGCATTGTACTCAATCTCTATCTCTACCTTGCACTCTACTGTAGTTTAACGCGTTTAGTATTTTCCCGCAATCGAAGATTTCTATATGGTAGTGGGCACGATAAGCACACTTTTTTTTACTAGAAACATGGCAAGTAAGCACACACGGGCGCCACACATACCCATTTCATTTATAAGTACAAGCCTAAGGGAAGTGTTAGTGTTAGTAGATAACAAACAAGTCTCTAACCTTGGTCACTTTAAAATATTAAAAACCAGTCTCTAACCTTGATCACTTTAAAAATATTTTCTCGGATGAGTGCAACAACCAGTGGTTTGGATAGACGAAAAAATCTTCCCTCCCTCGCCTCGTCCTCGCGAGGGCGACTCGAAGGAGACCTAGGGTTTCGATGTGTCGCCTCCCTCCTTCCCCCACGCCGCCGTCAAAGGCAGTCGCCAGGTTCCCCGCGTGGCAGCCAGGGAGGGTGGCGGTGAGGCCTTCGGCCGCTTCCTTTTCCCTAGCGAGGGCCCGGGATCTGAGGTGGCGGTCTCAAGCGGTAAGGGCGGTGCTCCTCGAACGGCGGGGGTGCTCCCTGGTGCTGTTGGTCGGGCTCCCTCCGTTGCGCGCGCGGCAAGGCCTTGGTGGCCAGTGCCAGCGGCGTAGGGTGGTGTCTCGTGCTCCTCTTGCCAGATATGAAGTTGGACCAACCAAGAGCGCGGCTCTCCCCGTTGGCCGATTCTGATCTCCGGCGTCTGCGCCGGGGGTTCTAGTGGTTGGCCCAGTAGGTGCTGGGATGGAAGCCTTGTCCCCTGGCGGCGGTGGCGGCCATGACGTCGACGGTGCTTCTGGCGCTGTTCCCCTCCTTGATGGTGATGTCAATGTACATCTCCCCCCCCCCCTCCTCCCGCTTTCTCCTTCCCCTGTGCTCGGGTGAAAACCCAAAATCTCTGTGATTTTGTGGTGGCGGCATTATGGCATCGCCTCCTCCTTGGAGGCATCATCCTAGGCTATTGGGTGGTTGATACGTCTCCAACGTATCTATAATTTTTGATTGTTCCATGCTATTATAGTATCAATCTTGGATGTCTTATATACACTTACAAGCAATTATATATCTTTTTTTGGGACTAACCTATTAACTTAGTGCCCAGTGCCAGTTGTTGTTTTTTGCCTGTTTTTGGTTTTCTAGAATATCAGTACCAAACGAAGTCCAAATGCCACGAAACTTTTTGGAGATTTTTTTCTGGATATAAGAGACACTAGAAGCTTCGGGAGAGGGCCAGAAGACAGAGGAGGTGGCCACGAGCCACCAGGGCGCGCCCCGGGGGGGTGGCGCGCCCTAGTGCCTCGTGGGCCCACCTCTGCTCCGTTTGACCTAATTCCACCTCTATAAATTCTCTAAAATCGGGAAACCAACAGAGGAGTCCACGAAATACATTTTCTGCCGCCACAAGTTCCTGTTCTCGAGAGATCCCATCTGGAGGCCTTTTCCGGCACTCTGCCGGAGGGGGATTCGATCACGGAGGGGCTCTCCATCAACCTTGCTGCCCTTTCGATGATGCGTGAGTAGTTTACCACAGACCTTCGGGTCCATAGTTAGTAGCTAGATGGCTTCTTCTCTCTTTTTGATCTTCAATACAATGTTCTTCTTAATGTTCTTGGAGTTCTATCCGATGTAATCACTTTTTGCGGTGTGTTTGTTGGGATCCGATAAATTATGAGTTTATGATCAGATTATCCATGAATATTATTTGAGTTTTCTCTGAACTCTTTTATGCACGATTGTTATAGTTTCGTATTTCTCTCCGATCTATTGATTTAGTTTGGCCAACTAGATTGATTTATCTTGCAATGGGAGAGGTGCTTTGTAATGGGTTCGATCTTGCGGTGCTCAATCCTAGTGATAGAAAGGGACATGACACGTATGTATCGTTGCTATTAAGGGTAAAAAGATGGGGTTTATTCATGCGTGAGTTTACTTTGTCTACATCATGTCATCTTGCTTAAGGCGTTACTCCGTTCTTTATGAACTTAATACTCTAGATGCATGCTGGATAGCGGTCGATGTGTGGAGTAATAGTAGTAGATGCAGAATCGTTTTGGTCTACTTGTCTCGGACGTGATGCCTATATACATGATCATTGCCTTGGATATCGTCATGATTATTTGCTTTTCTATCAATTGCCCAACAGTAATTTGTTCACCTACCGTATGCTATTTTCATGAGAGAAGCCTCTAGTGAAAACTATGCCCCCCGGGTCTACCTTAATCATATATTGAAAATCCTAAAAATATCTTGCTGCAATTTTACTTTATTTATTTTATTTTGTATTTTTGTTCAATATATCTATTTATCACCATATAATTTAATCTTGCAATTAACCGACAAGGGATTGACAACCCCTTGTTCGCGTTGGGTGCGAGGATTTGTTATTTTGTGTGCAGGTACTGCTAACGAGTTGTTGCGTGATTCTCCTACTGGATTGATAACCTTGGTTTCATAACTGAGGGAAATACTTATCTCTAATGTACTGCATCATCCCCTCCTCTTCGGGGAAATCCCAACGCAGCTCACAAGTAGCAGGAATAATTTATGGCGCCGTTGCCAGGGAGACATCATCAACATCTATCAAGTACCTACGCATAAACTTTCATCTCCTTGCATTTATTTTATTTGCCTTTGCCTCTCGTTTTCATCTCCCCCACTTCTAATTTTTTTTGCAGAATTACAAAAATATTTTTTTGTTTGCCTTTTTCTTGTTTACTTATTTGCTTGCTTGCTTACTTTTATTGCCTTCATGTCAAAAACACAAGAACAGAAAGTAAAACAAAAATTTATTTTACTATGGATCCACTTAAGGTTTTCTACTTGGATCATCTTCGATCCATTTGTGCTCGTGCTGAAACCCCAACTAGTTTAGTTGAGGGAAAATCATTAGATGAGCATGCTCATTTTGTGCATCACCGTTTGTCTCAAAAAGGGAGACTCTTATGGCATCAAATAAATTGTTTGCTATGTTATGCTTGGAATCTATGTGAAATTTATGATTTTACTTGTTGCTCTAAGAACCCTAAAAAGCACCTTCCCTACCTATGTGAGTTTAATGATAATGAAATCTTATCTTCTTATGCCAAGGGTGTTTATAGTTACTATGATATTGAACAAATTGAAGAATTTGTTGCTTTTAAGGGTGCTTATGAAGTTGCTTCTTTAATTGAAAAGTATGATATTACTCTCTACAAATCTGAAAATTTTGACATACTTAAATATTTCTATGAAAACTATGCTCCTAATGCCTATGTTAGTGAATTCATTGGGAGAATGTCTGCTGCTTTGGAAGAGAATAATGATATGCATGAATCCATAGATAATTATGATTCTGTTGATTTGATTGAAATATCCCCTCTTGATGAATGTGATGCTTGCTATTCTCATGGCCATGATGCCAATATCAATGATGCTTATAGAGATGAACTTGCTATAGTTCCTTATGTTAAAAATGAAATTATTGCTATAGCACCCATACTTGATAGCTCCTTGAATGAAAAGCATGATTGCAATGAGGTTATTATAAATTCTATTAATGTCAATTGTGCTAATGATATGCAGAGCTACAAGCTTGGGGATGATAATTTTGTCATATCCACTACTTATTGCAATGATCATGATTGGGGTGATAATGCTTCTTATGATCTTGAAAATTTATTTAAGCCTCATGATGAATATGTTTCCAATAATATTTAAAGTGGGTTTGGAAGAGTGTCAACTTTAGGTAATAATGATCCCACAACTTTGGAGAATTATCAATATCATGAATTTTTTGATAAAAGTGGGTTTGGAGAGGTCATGATTTTAGTTGATGTTAATCCCACTATCTTGGAAGATTATAAAAATTTTATGCAAGTGGATCATGAAGATAAAAATTTATATGATAGCTATATTGTTGAATTTCATTATGATCCTACATGTAATTATTATGAGAGAGGAAAATATGGTTGTAGAAACTTTCATGTCACTAAATTACCTCTCGTTGTGTTGAAATTGTCAATGTTTTATTCTTCTTCCTTGCATATGCTAGATATTTCTTGTCTTAATAATTTGTTTGCTTATAAAATGCCTATGGATAGGAAGTATGTTAGACTTAAATGTGTTTTTCACGTGGTTCATGATGCTCTCTTCATGTTTCAATTACTATCTTTCATGTGAGCATCATTGAAATCTCAAGCCTATCTTAATTTCTATAAAGAAAGAGCTTGTTGGGAGACAACCCAATAAACTTTTTACTTTTTTTCTTGTGTGTTTACACAATTATGCTACTGTTATGATTGTGTTTTTATGTTTCAATTAGTGTTTGTGCCAAGTAAAGCCTTTGGGATGATTTGGAAGATAGTATAATTGATGTTGTTTGGAAAACAGAAAGTTGTGCATCCAGTTCTGGAATTTTAATTCTGTACTGGAACGTCAGAAAAATGTGAAATTTTTACACAGTATTGGTATATGAATTTCCCACATTGTCCTAATTTTTCAGAATTTTTGGAGTTACAGAAGTATAGCTTAAATAGATCTTTACAGACTGTTCTGCTTTAGACAGATTCTGTTTTTGTTGCATACTTTGCTTATTTTGATGAATCTATGGATCGTATCGGGGGGTATGAGTCATGGAGAAGTTGGGGTACAGTAGCATTATGCAAATATTAAATATGAATCAATTTACCACAGTCCTTAAAGTTAAAGATTTATTTGTTATACTAATGGATCTCACGAAGGTTTTGTTGAGTTTTGTGTGATTGAAGTTTTCAAGTTTTGGGTGAGATCACGATAGATGAAGGAATAAGGAGTGGCAAGAGCCTAATCTTGGGGATGCCCAAGGCACCCCAAGGTAATATTCAAGGAAGACTCAAGCGTCTAAGCTTGGGGATGCCCCGGAAGGCATCCCCTCTTTCTTCTACCAACTATCGGTAATTTTACTTGGAGCTATATTTTTATTTATCACATGATATGTGTTTTACTTGGAGTGTCGTGTATTATATGAGTCTTTTCTTTGTTTGATTTTTAGTTTGTCACAATCATCTTTGCTGGACACACCTATTTGAGAGAGCCACACGTTTATCATGATTTGTTAGAATACTCTATGTGCTTCACTTAAATCTTTTGAGCTAGGCAGTTGCTCTAGCACTTCACTTAATTCTTTTTGAGCACAGTGGTGGCTATATTTTGAAGAAATATTTGAACTCTCATGCTTCACTTATATTATTTTGAGAGTTGATAAGATTAAATTTTGAAGAAATATTTGCATTCTCATGCTTCACTTATATCTTTTTGAGAGTTGATAATAGTAATGGTAATTTGCACAAGATATGAATTTGGTCCCAAAGTGATGAATATTCAAGAGGGATATAATAAAAACTTTCATGAAAGATCATTGGATATGATAAGTTTGATTCCTTGCAATAGTTTTGCGATATGGAGATGATAATATGTGAGCCATGTTAGTGAGTAATTGTGATTTAGTAAGAATATTGGTGTTAAGGTTTGTGATTCCCTATGCATGCACATAAAGTCAATAGTTATGCAATGAAATTATATTCTACTTATGGTGCATTATTCGGTGTTAGTTATGTTCAATGCATGTTTATGACCGTTTTAGCTTTTTTGTTGGTCGCTTCTCAATCTATTTGCTAGCCTTCATTTGTACTAAGCGGGAATACTGCTTGTGCATCCAACTCCTTAAACCCAAGTTGTGCCAAATGAGTCCACCATACCTACCTATATGCGGTATTTCCATGCCGTTCCAAGTAAATTTGCATGTGCCAACTCTAAATTTTCAAAATAATTTTCCGTTTTGTGTGCCCGTACCGCTCATGAAGCGGCAGGGGGTGGCCAATATTTTGCATGCTAGGTGTGTTATTCTCATGATGAGTGTTTATTCACTTGTCATTGCACGAGAGAGTGGCAGGTAATAGGGATGCCCAGTCCCGAAATGAAAAAAAATTAATATGATGATAATAATAAATTCCTTGGAAAGTGTTGGTATGGAGGGTACCCGTGGATACGGCTAGCCATGGATTGTGAAAGAATGGTGGAAAGGAAATAAACATTATTTTCTGTTTGGGAACCGCCTATAATGTGTCTAGCATGGAAGATATTGGGAATTCTCGGTCGTTTTCGTTGACAGGAAAAGCTTGCCTCTCAAAATAATTTTATCTCTCTAATTTAAGCCTTGAGCTCTGGCACATTTGCAAATCTCCGCTTCCCTCTGCGAAGGGCCTATCTATTTACTTTTATGTAATTTTTATTTTTATTTTGAGTCTCCATCTTCTCTTACAAAGGACCAACTAGAGAGCACTATTGTCATACTTGTGCATTGTGTGTAGCTAATATTGAGTGTGTTTCATGAATGGATCAATGATTGAGCATAATGGGCTAGGGATAACTTTCTTTAGCGTTGATATTCTGAAAGACATGGTTGCTTGTTAGTATGCTTGAGTATTTATGTCTTCATGTCAAATTATAGACTATTGCTTTGAATCATTCAAGTCCAAATGTCCATGCTACAAAAGAAAAGAGTATATGATGAATATGATAGGTAGCATTCCACATCAAAAATTCTGTTTTTATCATTTACCTACTCGAGGACGAGCAGGAATTAAGCTTGGCGATGCTTGATACGTCTCCAATGTATCTATAATTTTTGATTGTTCCATGCTATTATAGTATCAATCTTGGATGTTTTATATACACTTACAAGCAATTATATATCATTTTTTTGGGACTAACCTATTAACTTAGTGCCCAGTGCCAGTTGCTGTTTTTTGCCTGTTTTTGGTTTTCCAGAATATCAGTACCAAACGAAGTCCAAATGCCATGAAACTTTTTGGAGATTTTTTTCTGAACATAAGAGACACTAGAAGCTTCGGGAGAGGGCCAGAAAACAGAGGAGGTGGCCACGAGCCACCAGGGCGCGCCCCGAGGGGGTGGCGCGACCTGGTGCCTCATGGGTCCACCTCTGCTCCGTTTGACCAAATTCCACCTCTATAAATTTTCTAAAATCGGGAAACCAACAGAGGAGTCCACGAAATACTTTTTCTGCCGCCGCAAGTTCCTGTTCTCGAGAGATCCCATCTGGAGGCCTTTTCCGGCACTCTGCCGGAGGGGGATTCGATCACGGAGGAGCTCTCCATCAACCTTACTGCCCTTCCGATGATGCGTGAGTAGTATACCACAGACCTTCGGGTCCATAGTTAGTAGCTAGATGGTTTCTTCTCTCTTTTTGATCTTCAATACAATGTTCTCCTTGATGTTCTTGGAGTTCTATCCGATGTAATCACTTTTTGCGGTGTGTTTGTTGGGATCCGATGAATTGTCAGTTTATGATCGGATTATCCATGAATATTATTTGTGTTTTCTCTGAACTCTTTGATGCATGATTGTTATAACTTCGTATTTCTCTCCGATCTATTGATTTGGTTTGGCCAACTAGATTGATCTATCTTGCAATGGGAGAGGTGCTTTGTAATGGTTTCGATCTTGCGGTGCTCAATCCCAGTGACAGAAAGGGACATGACACGTATGTATCGTTGCTATTATTGGTAAAAAGATGGGGTTTATTCATGCGTGAGTTTACTTTGTCTACATCATGTCATCTTGCTTAAGGCGTTACTCCGTTCTTTATGAACTTAATACTCTAGATGCATGCTGGATAGCGGTCGATGTGTGGAGTAATAGTAGTAGATGCAGAATCATTTCGGTCTACTTGTCTCGGACGTGATGCCTATATACATGATCATTGCCTTGGATATCGTCATGATTATTTGCTTTTCTATCAATTGCCCAATAGTAATTTGTTCACCCACCGTATGCTATTTTCAAGAGAGAAGCCTCTAGTGAAAACTATGGCCCCCGGGTCTACCTTAATCATATATTGAAAATCCTAAAAATACCTTGCTGCAATTTTACTTTATTTATTTTATTTTGTATTTTTGTTCGATCTATCTATCTATCACCATACAATTTAATCTTGCAATTAACCGCCAAGGGATTGACAACCCCTTGTTCGCGTTGGGTGCGAGGATTTGTTATTTTGTGTGCAGGTACTGCTAACGAGTTGTTGCGTGATTCTCCTACTGGATTGATAACCTTGGTTTCATAACTGAGGGAAATACTTATCTCTATTGTACTGCATCATCCCCTCCTCTTCGGGGAAATCCCAATTCAGCTCACAAGTAGCAGTGGTGGGTGTGCAGTGGCGAGCTCGTTGGTTCCTGATGGTGGCTCGTTTATTACTCAGCAGTGTCATAGCTTCGGGCAGGCCTGGTTTCTTCCTCGGTCCATTGTGTTTTCTCACCCGTGTTGTCCTGATTGTCCGGTGGTACGGCACCCTCGAGCATGGGCGAGAGGGGATCAAGCTCACCTCTTCGGCGACTGCGTTGTGACGGTGGTGTTGAGAGTCTGCATCCCTGGCAAGTTCCGTCTCTCACCTTTTAGGTTGCGTCTTCGGTGGCGACCTCGTCCGGTTGCTACGGCCATTGTGTGAGACATGTTGTGGGTGTCGATGATTCTCCTTGGGCTCTCGTTGTGATGAGGTGGCCATGCTTGATGTTGTGATCCATTGGTAGGGTGTCTTGTGTCCATTCACACTCTCGGGGAGCTTCTCCACCTTTCCAGTGGTGCGGGGCCCTATGATCTAGGGCAAGAAGATTGTGGTCTTCATCGATGGTGGAGGCTGATGGCATTGCAATGTTGTATCATCAAGTGGGTGCGAATGATGGCTAGTACGTCCTTCGGTAGTTGTATGTTTCCCAAGACTTCGCCTATCCCTCGACTCCGGAGTGCTGATGATATAGACATCGATGATGTTGCTGGTGCATCTAGTTTCTAGTCTATAGCTTTCCTTCTTCACCTTGTATCTATCGTTTGGGGTTGTATCCCCCTTTTCTCTTATTCTCTATGTTTGTAAGGTATTGTTATCTGTAATCCTAGTCGGTTGATGGCTTCGTTAATTCAAAGTCAGGTTAGGTTCGAGCCTTTTCTCGGGATCGGTCAATGCATTTCCTCTAAAAATTATTTTCTCCGAGTCAAGCCACGCAAGGACAACAACCATGGTGCAATGGTACTTCAATAAAATCCCTTGCTAGCTCCAAGATAATGCTACTCAATATGTTCTTCAAATTCTTGATATGACAGTTTCACTAAATACAGCTCTTCTCTCTCTCTTTCTCCTAATATTGTTGTGCCACCTCAGCATTTTGCTTACCATGCTAAGAGACAAGCATTGAGAGTGGGTCTTAGAGCATCTGCAACCACCCCCGTTTGTCTAGATGGACTGTTTGAACAGGGCACAAAAAAAACTTCTACAACCGGACCCCCATACCCAGCCCATTTGTCCACGCTATCCGATACCCCCCCAAACCCATCCATATGTGGGTCGGATTAGGGACGGTCCAGACGAGTCCACGTCGGCCTGACATGTCTTGGCATACCCAGGACCGCATAAAACCCCACCCACCCCCATGTGAACCCCAAAGCCTAGTTCACTCTCTCCTCCCCGCTCTGCTCCCGATCTGTCCGCCCCTCCCCTCCTCCCTGCTCTAGTCTATTCATGACTTCGACATCCCTCGCCACCATGTTTGGCTCTGGATCCAGATCAAGAGCAGATACCGTCTACTCGGACACGCTCTGCAACCAGCCATGTGACGAGAATGTGACGAAGCAACGGTAGGAACTCGGCTTTCAGTCCCTCCCGGGATCAGACTGCGTGATGCTAGCCGATCACGAGATTGAGATATGAGCTCATTTTGTGCGACTGCCGCCTTCAGGAAGGTGGATAGCTGCCGAATGTCGTCCGCTACAACTTCATCACCAGGCTGCTGGATTGCATCAGCCAGCCTTGTCGCCGCCCGGACATTGTCAATCGGGGCGCGAAGGATTCGGAGATCGCTGGGGCCTTGATATGTCTCCGTCGTATCTACTTTTCCAAACACTTTTGCTCTTGTTTTGGACTCTAATTTGCATGATTTCAATGAAACTAACCCGGACTGACGCTGTTTTCACAAGAACTACCATGGTGTTGTTTTTGTGCAGAAATAAAAGTTCTTGGAATTGGACGAAACTTTTTGGAGACTTTTTGTGGAATAAATAAAAAATACTGGAGCCAAAATCCACTGGAGGGGGGCCACCTGCTGCCCACGAGGCACCAGGGCGCACCACCCCCACCCCCCTGGCGTGCCCTGGTGGCTCGTGGGGCCCACGTGGCTCCGCTGACCCTAATCTCAGGCCTATAAATTCACAATTCCAGAGAAAAAAATAGGAGAAGAAGTTTCATCACGTTTTACGATACGGAGCCGCCGCCACCTCCTGTTCTTCATCGGGAGGCCAGATCTGGAGTCCGTTCGGGGCTCCGGAGAGGGGGATCTTCCGTCATCGTCATCATCAACCATCCTCCATCACCAATTTCATGATGCTCACCGCCGGGAGTGAGTAATTCCTTCGTAGGCTTGCAGGACGGTAATGGGTTGGATGAGATTTATCATGTAATCGAGTTAGTTTTGTTAGGGCTTGATCCCTAGTATCCACTATGTTTTTGAGATTGATGTTGCTATGACTTTGCTATGCTTAATGCTTGTCACTAGGGCCCGAGTGCCATGATTTCAGATCTGAACCCTTTATGTTTTCATGAATATATTTGTGTTCTTGATCCGATCTTGCAAGTTATACGCACCTGCTATGTGTTATGATCCGCATACCCCAAGGTGACAATAATTGGGATTCTTTCCGGTGATTGCCATAGTTTGAGGAGTTCATGTATTCACTATGTGTTAATGCTTTGTTCCGGTTCTCTATTAAAAGGAGGCCTTAATATCCCTTAGTTTCCTTATGGACCCCGCTGCCACGGGAGGGTAGGACAAAAGATGTCATGCAAGTTCTTATCGCAAGCACGTATGACTATATACGGAATACATGCCTACATTACATTGATGAATTGGAGCTAGTTCTGTGTCGCCCTAGGTTATGACTGTTACATGATGAATGTTATCCAACATAGTCACCAATCCATTGCCTACGAGTTTTTCACATATTGTTCTTTGCTAAGTTACTACTGTTGCTACTACTGTCACAATTGCTACTACTATTGCTGCTACTGTTACTATTATTGCTACTGCTATCAAACTACCATACTACTGTGCTACTGATCACTCTGCTGCAGATATTTAGTCTCCAGGTGTGGTTGAATTCACAACTCAACTGCTAATACTTGCAAATATTCTTTGGCTCCCCTTGTGTCGAATCAATAAATTTTGGTTGAATACTCTACCCTCGAAAACTATTGCGATCCCCTATACTTGTGGGTTATCAAGACCTTTTTCTGGCGCTGTTGCCGGAGAGCATAGCTCTATTTGCTGAGTCACTTGGGATTTATATCAGTTGATCACTATGAAGAATCTGAAAGACGCTAAGACCAAGATCGTTCCCTCTAAGACGAGCAGAGGTAAGGAACTTCCATCTAGCTCCGCACTTGATTCACCTTCTGTTTTGAGTAGACCTGTGACACCACCACCTGTTATGCATTATGATATATCGCAAGTTATTGATGATACTGCTTCTGCTATGAATGATACTTATGATGATGCTAGTACTATGCATGATAATGCCGTGCCACTTGGTGAATTTCTTGATTAACAACTTGCTAAAGCTAAAGAAATTGAGAACGTTGAAAACATTGAAACTCTTGAAAATTATGATTCACCTATTATGCCTAGCTCTCCTACTAGAGTTGAATCACCTGATGAACATTGCTTTGATAGGGAGACGGCTAGAGCTATCCTTGCTTGTAATGATAGAGATGAAGTTATAAAATTGCTTGCTGAAATGAAAGAAAAATCTATGAGGGAGAGATTGAAATATGATCCTAAGTTTGCTACATCTCCCATATTTGTTACTGATAAGGATTATGAATTCTCTGTCGATCATGTGTTAATTACTTTGGTTGAATCTAATCCTTTCCATGGCTATGAATCTGAAACCATTGTGGCACATCTTACTAAATTAAATGATATAGCCACCCTATTCGCTCATGAGGAAAAAAATCGCTATTACTATATTCTTAAGTTGTTTCCTTTCTCATTAATTGTGATGCTAAGGAATGGTATAATACTCTTGCTCCTGGATGTGTGCGTAGTCCCCAGGATGTGATTTATTACTTCTCTGAGAAATATTTTCCTGCCATAAGAAACAAGCTGCTTTACAGGAAATATTTAACTTTGTGCAAATTGAAGAAGAGAATCTCCCTCAAGCTTGGGGGAGGCTTCTCCAATTACTTAATGCTTTGCTTGATCATCCTCTTAAGAAAAATGAAATATTTGATATCTTCTATAATGGACTAACCGATGCTTCTAGGGACTACCTAGATAGTTGTGCGAGTTGTGTTTTCAGGGAAAGGACTATTGATCAAGCTGGGGAATTATTGAATAATATATTGAAGAATGATAATGATTGGACACTTCCTGAACCACCGCCTAAACCCACTCCGAAGAAGAGGGGTATTTTATATCTCAGTCCTGAAGATATGCAAGAAGCAAAGAAATGTATGAAGGAAAAAGGTATTAAAGCTGAAGATGTTAAGAATTTACCACCTATTGAAGAAATACATGGTCTTGACACACTTCCACAGGTAGTAGAGGTAAATTCTCTTATAAAGTTTGATGAAGGTGATATTCCTTATAGCAAACCTCCTAGTCAATGCTTGTATGAATTTGACAATTATATTATTAAGCAAGATCATTTCAATGCAAATGTTATGAAACAATTGAAATGAAATGCCTACATGATTGATCACTTGAGTGACTTGTTGTTTAGAATTGCTAATGATGTCAAAGGTGTAGGTAAACATGCATCTATGGTTCAAACCCAATTAGAACAAGTTGCTAAATCTCAAAGTGAATTGCTCAATGAAATGAATAACAATATGAATGATCATGTTGTTAGAGTAACGACTAGAGGAGGTAGAATGACTCAGGAGCCACTTTATCCTGAAGGTCACCCTAAAAGAATTGAACAAGACTCTCAAAGAATTAATGTTGATGCACCTAGTCCATCTAAAAGGAAAAAAGAAAAATGATAGGACTTTGCATACTTCTAGTGAACCTGAGGTAGAAAAACCCTTAGAGGATAGTAATGATGTTTCTATTTCCGATGCTGAGACACAATCTGGTAATGAACAATCACCTGATGATAATAATAATGATGATGCTCATGTGGATGCCCAACCAGATAATGATAATGATGTTGAAATAGAACATGTTGTTGATCTTGATAACCCACCTCCTAAAAACAAACGTTATGATAAAAGAGACTTCGTTGCTAGAAAACATGGTAAAGAAAGAGAACCATGGGTCCAAAAACCCATGCCCTTTCCTCCTAAACCATCTAAGAATAAGGATGAGGAAGAATTTGAACGCTTTGCTGAAATGCTTAGGCCAGTCTTTTTGCACACTCGTTTGACTGATATTTTAAGGATGGCCCCTTATGCTAAATATATGAAAGACATTGTCACAAATAAAAGAAAGATACCTGAAGCTGAAATTTCTACCATGCTTGCAAATTATTCTTTTAAGGACGGAGTACCTAAGAAACTAGGAGATACAGGAATACCAACTATACCATGCTCCATTAAAAGAAATTATGTCAAAACTGCTTTGTGTGATTTAGGAGCCGGTGTTAGTGTTATGCCCTTCTCTTTATATAAAAGACTTGATTTGAATAAACTCACTCCCACTGAAATAGCATTGCAAATGGCTGACAAATCAACTGCCATACCTATCGGTGTTTGTGAGGATGTGCCCGTTGTAGTTGCAAATATTACTATCCTAACAAACTTTGTTATACTTGATATGCCCGAGGATGACAACATGTCGATTATCCTTGGTAGAACCTTTTTGAATACTGCAGGGGCTGTTATTGATTGCAACAAAAGCAAGGTCACTTTTCATATCAATGGTAATGAACACACGGTGCACTTTCCGAAGAAACAATTTCAAGTAAATGGTATTCGTGTTATTGAAAAGACTCCGACAATTACTATTGGAAGTTTTCAACTCCCTCTTCCTAGTGTCAAAAAGAAATATGAAACTCTTATTATTGGGGAGGTACACATCCCCGTTGAGGTAACCTTGTGTTTTTTACGAAAGTTCTTCGGTTTCATGTTACTCGGAAATGGTTTGTTAATAAGACTTGATCAACCTTATTAATGGATTATTTTTGAGAGGCATGTGGTCAATGAATTTAGTAAGCACAACCTTCTGCACCCACTTTTTGTTTCCTTTTATTTTTAGTTAAATGCAATAAAATGCCATGATTATCCTGTTTTCTGAATTATCCGTGCAATAAAAAAGTGCCCAAAAATGAAAGTGCTCAGAATGATCTGAAATTTTTACATGAATTTTTATAGAATATTTAAGAATTTTTGGAACTAAAAACATACCAAGGGGATGCCCCAGGTGCCCACAAGGCACCAGGGCACGCCACCCCCCTGGCGCGCCCTGGTGGCTTGTGGGCCCCACAGGGACCCCCTCACTTATCCCTTCATCCCACTTCGTCTCTTACCTCCAGCAAAAATTCCTGGTAGCTCTCTCTCTCTCTCGTGTTCTTGCTTCCAAACCTGAGATTTTCGATCTCTTTGCTCGGAGCTCCGTTTCCGAAACTGTTTTGGGAGATTGTTACTTGGTATGTGACTCCTCCATTGCTCCAATTAGTTTTTGCACTAGTGGATTATATTTTGCATGATTAGCTGCTCTTGATGCTACTGAAAATGAGCTTGCATGTTGAATTCTTTGAGTTCCAAGTAGTTTGAATGCTTGATATGGCCTCTAGACATCCATATGAGTAGTTTCTATCAATTTTGTGAGGTTTTATTGATATCATTTTTGTGGCCCAAAAATTTTCAGAAATTTGTTCGTGGAGAAAATGAATTTCTTCCGGAGGAGTTCCTCGAAGCGGAACGCCAAGGGAGCCCTTGGGGACTCCTCGGACAGCGACCTCAACATTCCGCGTAGGGCGGAGGTCCCGCCGTGAGCATGGCCGCACAATGCCTTCATGAACGAAGCCGGATTCTACCAAGAGTTCGCGCAATTAGTTGCTAATGCCGGATTGACCGACTTCCTCACAGATGAGTGTGACCAGCACCACATCCTTACAAATTCCTTTGTGCAAAACTTCCATTTCCTGAATAGGCTCGAACCCCCTGCGGTGAGCTTTGATTTATATGCTGAACATCATCAGATACCGCTTGCTGAATTTTGTGAGATATGTTTGATCCCCTTTGATGGGGAAATAAGAGAGCCTCGACCGGAGGAGTTTGAGGGCTTCCTCCGCACTTTAACTGTGGGAGAGGAAAGGGGCGTGTCGAAAGCCCGAGCCACTAGCTTGCAATTTCCCGATGTTCATTACTTTGCTTTATTCATAAGGAAATGCTTGACTGCTAGAGAGCAAGGTGGTGCGCTATGTGCACCTGACTTTGCCATTTTACGCCGCGCACTGCATAATGACAACACTTATAACCTGGGAGCTATCATTGCACGCCGCCTGCACACTAATAGGACTAAGGGTAAAATTCATGGTGGTATTTATGCTACTCGCTTAGCGAGACGTTTTAATGTTAAGATATGGCCACATGATTATTTGTTCCCCAGAGTTTACTTAGATCACCAGTCTACGAGGGATCACCACTTTCTTGATGCTCCTGAGCCTCCTCACCACATTCGTTATAACTTGGTTTTTAGTGAGGATACTCGTGATATTATTCCGTTGCCTACACTTGCTTTGTTTGATTCTCAATCCAGGAATGGATATACTATTATGCCACCGGACATCGTTGCCTATCGGGACGCATTGGCAGCGACAGAGGATGAGGCCCAGGATTGGGACGCAAGGGTGCCGCCGCCTCAGCACTTTCATATGGGACCGGATGGTTACTACGGATGGCCGTAGACCAAGCTAGGCAAAAGCCTAAGCTTGGGGGAGTACATATCTCTCACCGACATTACATTCATGATCACACATTTCATTCCAGTTGTCGGTCTTCATACTTTTTCATTGTATAATCCATGTTAGTTTTATTTCCTCGCTTTCTTCTTGTGTGTTTGAAAAACTTTGAGAAAATCCAAAAACATTTCTCGTTTCTTTTCGGTTTTTCTTTCTAGCTTAATTAGTTTAAGTATTAAAAGAAAACCCAAAAAGATTTCCCGTTTCTTCTTTTGCTTATTGGGAGCTTTCCCGTGTAAATAGTTTTTCTCGTTTTTGTTTTGTCTTCTTTAAATTGCATCCTTTAAGAAAAAAACTAACTAAAAACTCCAAAAATATTTCAGTGTGTTTCCCTGAAATTCTTTTCTTTTGTTGAGTCATTGTAAGGAGAAGACCACGATGAAAATGTTGAGTGGCTCTCATATGCATTATTGTTGATCTAAGAAAGAGCCCATATTACCTTGTCTTCTCCTTTGAATATAATGTTTACAGATTCCAGCTTGGTCCACGGCACACTTGCACTATTATTATTTTCATATCATTCGGTCGTGCAAGTGAAAGGCAATAATGACGATGATTTGATGAAGTGACTGTGGCAAGGAAAAGCGGGTATGAACTAAACTTGTTTTTGTTTTTGTAAATATGTTTAACTCAGTATCCATGATTCAGCATATTATGATTAAACATGTTTATGATGACAATTAGAGATTATAGTTGCTCATGCCATGCTTAAGTAGCTAGGAGTGGATAATGATTTATCTTAGGGTGTCAACATGCATTAAAATGTTCATGATGTAGTATGATGATATGGTATCCTCCTCTGAATGTTTCAAGTGGCTTGACTTGGCACATGTTCACGCATGTAGTTGATTCAAAACCAACATAGCCTCCATGATATTTATGTTCATGGTGCTTATATCCTACTCATGCTAGTATTCAATGTTGATTATTCATAATGCATGATTATGACCGTTTTCGCTCTCTAGCTGGTCGCTTCTCAACCTATTTGCTAGCCTTCGCATGTACTAAGTGGGAATACTGCTTGTGCATCAAAACCCTTAAACCAAAGTTATTCCAGATGAGTCCACTATATCTACCTATATGCGGTATTACCCGGCCGTTCTAAGTAAATTTGCATGTGCCACCTCTAAATATTCAAATGAACATCTGTTTTGTGTGCCCGTACCGCTCATGGAGCGACAGGGGGCGGTCAGTATCTTCCACGCTAAGCGGGTTATTCTCATGATGAGTGTTTATTCACTTGTCCTTGCACAAGAGGGGCTGGTAATCGGGATGCCCAGTCCCATAATTAAAATTGCAAAATAATAAAACAAACTCCCCCGGAAAGTTGTTGGTATGGAGGGCACCCGAGGATTCGGCTAGCCATGGCTTGTGTTTGTTGGTGGAGGGGGACTAAACTTTACTTTACCGCTTGGGAACCACCGCTAATGTGTTTAGCATGGAAGATATTGAAAACTCTCGGTCGTGACATTGACAAGAAAGGCATACCTCTGATAACCCACAAGTATAGGGGATCGCAACAGTTTTCGAGGGTAGAGTATTCAACCCAAATTTATTGATTCGACACAAGGGGAGCCAAAGAATATTTGCAAGTATTAGCAGATGAGTTGTCAATTCAACCACACCTGGAGACTAAATATCTGCAGCAGAGTGATCAGTAGCACAGTAGTATGATAGTTTGATAGCAGTAGAAATAATAGTAACAGTAGCAGTAACGATAGCAGCAATAGTAGTAGCAATGGTGACAGCAGTGGCAACAGTAGTAACTTAGCAAGGAACAATATGTGAAAGGCTCGTAGGCATCGGATCGGTGATTATGTTGGATAACATTCATCATGTAATAGTCATAACCTAGGGCGAAACAGAACTAGCTCCAATTCATCAATGTAATGTAGGCATGTCTTCCGTATATAGTCATACGTGCTTGCGATAAGAACTTGCATGACATCTTTTGTCCTACCCTCCCGTGGCAGCGGGGTCCATAAGGAAACTAAGGGATATTAAGGCCTCCTTTTCATAGAGAACCGGAACAAAGCATTAACACATAGTGAATACATGAACTCCTCAAACTATGGCAATCACCGGAAAGAATCCCAATTATTGTCACCTTGGGGTATGCGGGTCATAACAGATAGCTGGTGCATATAACTTGCAAGATCGGATCAAGAACATAAATATATTCATGAAAACATAAAGGGTTCATATCTAGAATCATGGCACTCGGGCCCTAGTGACAAGCATTAAGCATAGCAAAGTCATAGCAACATCAATCTCAGAACATAGTGGATACTAGGGATCAAGCCCTAACAAAACTAACTCGATTACATGATAAATCTCATCCAACTCATCACCGTCCAGCAAGCCTACGAAGGAATTACTCACTCCCGGCGGTGAGCATCATGAAATTGGTGATGAAGGATGGTTGATGATGACGATGCTGGAAGATCCCCCTCTCTGGAGCCCCAAACGGACTCCAGATCTGGCCCCCCGATGAAGAACAGGAGGTGGCGGCGGCTCCGTATCGTGAAACGCAATAAAACTTCCTCTCTTATTTTTTTTCTCTGGAATTAGGTCAGACGGAGCCATGTGGGCCCCACGAGGTACCAGGGTGCGCCTGGGGGGGTGGCGCACCCTGGTGCCTCGTGGGCACTAGGTGGCCCCACTCCAGTGGGTCTTCATTCCAGTATTTTTTATTTGTTCCATAAAAAATCTCCAAAAAGTTTCATCCTATTCCAAGAACTTTTATTTCTGCACAGAAAACAACATCGTGGCAATTCTGCTGAAAACAACGTCAGTCCGGGTTAGTTCCATTCAAATCATGCAAATTAGGGGCCAAAACAAGAGTAAAAGTGTTTGGAAAAGTAGATACGACGGAGACGTATCAACCTCCCAAAATTATATTTATCTTTGATTTAAGCTTCGAGCTCTGGCACCTCTGCAAATCCATGCTTCCCTCTGCGAAGGGCCTATTACTTTTATGTTATTTTACTTTTATTGTTGAGTCACCACCTTCTCAAATAAGCACCAGTACTGAGAGCACTATTGTCATTCTCATGCATTGTGTATAGTTAATGTTGTGTGCATCATGACTGGATCTCTTCTACCATGAATTACAATGTTTAGTCGCTGCTTGAACTTTGGAGGTGCTCTGCATTTATGTTTTGTGGTCTCAGAAAGGGCTAGCGAGATACCATGTTATTATATTATATCATGATTGTTTTGACAAAGTATTGGCACTTGAGATACCTTATTATTGCTCGCTAGTTGATTATGCCATTGATATGAGTGAATATAATTTCAAAGAGTTATCATTTGCATAGTTAGTTATAATCTTTGCTGAAACCCTGGATATTAGTTAAGCATATATATAGATACAAGAACAAAAGAGTTCGTAAAAGTTTTTCTTTATCACTTTCAATTTGTCAACTGAATTGCTTGAGGACAAGCAATGAGTTAAGCTTGGGGGAGTTGATACGTCTCCGTCGTATCTACTTTTCCAAACACTTTTGCTCTTGTTTTGGACTCTAATTTGCATGATTTGAATAAAACTAACCCGGACTGACGCCGTTTTCAGCAGAACTACCATGGTGTTGTTTTTGTGCAGAAATAAAAGTTCTTGGAATTGGACGAAACTTTTTGGAGATTTTTTGTGGAATAAATAAAAATACTGGAGCCAAGATCCACTGGAGGGGGGCCACCTGCTGCCCACGAGGCACCAGGGCGCACCACCCCCCCCCCCCCCCCCCCGGTGCGCCCTGGTGGCTCATGGGGCCCACATGGCTCCGCTGACCCTAATCTCAGGCCTATAAATTCACAATTCCAGAGAAAAAAATAGGAGAAGAAGTTTCATCATGTTTTACGATACAGAGCCGCCGCCACCTCCTGTTCTTCATCGGGAGGCCAGATCTGGAGTCCGTTCGGGGCTCCGGAGAGGGTGATCTTCCCTCATCGTCAGCATCAACCATCCTCCATCACCAATTTCATGATGCTCACCGCCGGGAGTGAGTAATTCTTTTGTAGGCTTGCTGGACGGTGATGGGTTGGATGAGATTTATCATGTAATCGAGTTAGTTTTGTTAGGGCTTGATCCCTAGTATCCACTATGTTCTGAGATTGATGTTGCTATGACTTTGCTATGCTTAATGCTTGTCACTAGGGCCCGAGTGCCATGATTTCAGATCTGAACCCTTTATGTTTTCATGAATATATTTGTGTTCTTTATCTGATCTTGCAAGTTATATGCACCTGCTATGTGTTATGATCCGCATACCCCAAGGTGACAATAATTGGGATTATTTCCGGTGATTGCCATAGTTTGAGGAGTTCATGTATTCACTATGTGTTAATGCTTTGTTCCGGTTCTCTATTAAAAGGAGGCCTTAATATCCCGTAGTTTCCTTATGGACCCGCTGCCACGGGAGGGTAGGACAAAAGATGTCATGCAAGTTCTTATCGCAAGCACGTATGACTATATACGTGTGACACACTGGTTTTTCAAACTTTTTCTTTTCAAAACTTTTCTGGTTTTATTTGCCATTTGATGGTTTTTGGAGTCAATTCTTTGGAGTATGGACTTGGGCACACTTCCATTCTTTTCCCAAGTGTGCCAAGGCTCTCATATTCTCTCTAAAACCCTGCTGGATCAAACCCTAATTTTTATCCTCTCAAAATAATTCATTTCTTCCTCTGATAATATTCATTTCCACTGTGGGTTGTGAAGCAACCTATAGTTCTGTTGATTATAAAAATCCCAAATTAATACCACATCTTCTTGACATCATCTACTCCCACAATCTCCAAAAATATGTCATTGGCCAGTACAAAATTTTGTTCAGAATATTCCTTTTACCGTCTGGACAGGATTGAACCTTTGTGAAGCAACATATATTTTAATGACTCAGAAACTTCCCACATAAATCCCTGAGATACTAGGAGTCATATGTTCCCACAATATCCAAAAATATCATCTAGTCCAGTTCAAATTTCCAGCAAAAATATTCGGAAAAGCTGCTGGTCATTTAAAATCTCTATGAAGGAAGTACCAGCTAGAGGTACCCATTGGAGCTGAAATTTTTATGGCATCTTGTCTTCATCAAATAACTCCCAAACACCAAATTTCAGCTTCAGCAGATCATCCATGTGAGTGCATTTTTCTCACCAAGTTTCTGGACTAGTATAGGGTTTGTACATGAACATGTGCAAATCTTTGCAGAAATTTCTCAAAACTTGCCAGTAGATAGTCCTTCCAACCTAGATCATCCCAGACAAGTCACTTGGCTTCATTCACAACTCATCTCTCTTCTGGAACCCCCTCAAGTTTCTGTTCATAAACTATTCCTGATGCTACCCTTCAGCCCAGGATGCACCTAGCCGGTTCAGTGGCACAAGGAGGCTAAGTGACCTAGGGTCGACGCATTGGATAAGGTGTGACAGGCGTGCGTGGCCTCCAGGTGCCAGCACCCGTGGTGACCACGATTCTGGCATGCCTGTGCACGCCCTCTGCGCGCCGACCGCGTCGGACGCGACCGCTCCGGCCGTCCCGCGTCGCCGTACTTTGGCTGGTGGTCCCGACATCGTCGCCGCCACCCACGTACCCCGCTCCAGAGCATTCCCCTCGCCGGAATCGCCCTCGCCGGCCGCCACCGCAGCGCCGCACTGTGGCGCCCGTGCCGCCACTGTGGCCGCGCTGGCTGTCCTCTTCCTCCTGATGAGCTATCGCGTCGCATTAAGTGCTCTGCTCTTCTCCATCACCTCGCCCGCGCCGCGACAGCCACCTCGCCGTCCTTGCTCCGGCGACGTGGCCACAGCGCCGCCCGGTTCGGGAACCCTCCTCCCCGCCTATAAATAGCTCGCCTCGTCCGTCCCAGCTCCACATCGCACTCCCTCCACCTCCAATCGAGCTTAGCTCGCCACTCCAAGGCCTAGAGGCCTTCTGGCCTCGCAGCTCGCCGGAGTTCTGCCGCCCGATCCCCACTCCGCTACAGCTTGTTCCACTCCACCCCAGCCTCAACCGACCACACCCACGAGCTCAGCAAGCCTCCCTGGTGCTCCTCGACCTCCTGCCCAGCCGAAACGCTGCCAGAATCACCGTCTCTGGCGACAACCGAAAGCAGCCGCCGCCAGAGAGGAAGGGGTGACACCGACCGGCCATCTCCGGAGAAGCCACGGGTACGGGGAGAACCGCCGTCGAGCGCTCATTCCATCCCCGCAGTCGCTTGACCTCGCCGCCATCGCAATCGCCGTCGGTGAGCTGTTGGAAATATGCCCTAGAGGCAATAATAAATTAGTTATTATCATATTTCCTTGTTCATGATAAATGTCTATTATTCCTGCTAGAATTGTATTGATCGAAAACTTAAATACATGTGTGAATACATAAACAACACCATGTCCCTAGTAAGCCTCTACTAGACTAGCTCGTTGATCAAAGATGGTTAAGGTTTCCTAACCATAGACATGAGTTGTCATTTGATAACGGGATCACATCATTAGGAGAATGATGAGATGGACAAGACCCAACCGTAAGCTTAGCATTTGATCGTATCACTGAGTTTATTGCTATAGCTTTCTTCATGTCTAGTATCTATTCCTAAGATCATGAGATCATGCAACTCCCGGATACCGGAGGAATACTTTGTGTGCTATCAAACGTTACTTCGTAACTGGGTGATCATAAAGGTGCTCTACAGGTATCTCCAAAGGTGTTTGTTGGGTTGGCACGAATCGAGACTGGGATTTGTCACTCCGTATGACGGAGAGATATCTCTGGGCCCTCTCGGTAATACAACATTGTAAAGAGTTTGCAAACAATGTGGCTAATGAGTTAGTCACGGGATCTTGTATTACGGAACGAGTAAAGAGACTTGCTGGTAACGAGATTGAACTAGGTATGGAGATACTGACGATCGAATCTCGGGCAAGTAACATATCGCTGGACAAAGGGAATTGCATACGGGATTAACTGAATCCTTGACATCGTGGTTCAACCGATAAAAGATCTTCGTGGAATATGTAAGAACCAATATGGGCATCCAGGTTCCGCTATTGGTTATTGACCGGAGAGGTGTCTCGGTCATGTCTACATGATTCTCGAACCCGTAGGGTCCGCATGCTTAACGTTCGGTGACGCTAGAGTAGTATTGGGATATTTGATGATTGATAACCGAATGTTGTTCGGAGTCCCGGCTGAGATCCCGGACATCACAAGGAGTCTCGGAATGGTCGAGAGGTAAATATTTATATATGGGAAGTCATATTTTGGGTTCCGGAAAAAGGTGCAGTTTTTTCGGTATTGTACCGGGAAGCTTCCAGAAGGTTCCGGAGGATTCCGGAGGGGTTTGGAAGTCCACAAGTGGGTCCACCACGTCCCAAGGGCTGGCATGGGCTGAGGGGAGGCGCCCTGGCCTTATTGGGCTAGGCGCACCAAGTCCTCAAAAGCCCATGTGGCTAGGGAAGGGGAAAAAAGGAAGTCCTGGTAGGAATAGGATTGGACTTGGAGTCCAAATCTCCCCCCTTGGCTGCGCCCTAGGGCTTGGAGGGGCTGTTCCCCACACCCCTCCACCTATATATATAGAGGAGGGGGTGCCCCAAAGAACACACCAGCCCCTGGGCACCCCTCTCTCTCCCGTTACACCACCGCCTCGTCCCGACGACGCTTAGCGAAGCGCTGTCGGTGGTCCACCACCACCATCACCACCACCCCGTCGTGTTGGTTGTGATCCCATCTAATTCTCCTCTCCCACTTGCTGGATCAAGAAGGAGGATACGTCATCGCGCCGCACGTGTGCTGAACGCGGAGGTGTCGTCCGTTCGGTACTTCATCGGATTGGATCGCGATTGGATCGTGACGAGTACGACTACATCAACCGCGTTATATACGCTTCCGCTTTCGGTCTACGAGGGTACGTAGACACACTCTCCTCTCTCGTTGCTATGCTTTTCCTAGATAGATCTTGGGTGTTCGTAGGAAAAATTTTGATTTTCATGCTTCGTTACCCTTCAGTGGTATCAGAGCTAGGTCTATGCGTAGATGTATATGCACGAGTAGAACACAAAAGTTGTGGGAGTGGATGCTCAAATTGCTTACCTCTCTTGTCTTATTTGGATTCGGCGGTATTGTGGGATGAAGCGGCTCAGACCAACCTTACATGTCCCCGCACATGAGACCGGTTCCACCGACTAACATGCAACTTGTTTTGCATAAGGTGGCTAGCGGATGTCTGTCTCTCCTACTTTAGTTGAATCTAATTTGATGAAGGCGGTCCTTATAGAAGGTTAAAAGGCAACTTGATTATCACCGTTGTGGCTTTGCGTAGGTAAGAACGGTTCTTGCTAGTTGCCCATAGCAGCCACGTAAAATTTGCAACAACAAAGTACGTCTAACTTGTTTTTGCAGGGCATGTTGTGATGTGGTATGGCCAGAACGTGATGTGATATATGTTGATGTATGAGATGATCATGTTTTGTAATAGGTTCACAACTTGCATGTCGATGAGTACGGCAACCGGCAGGAGCCATAGGGTTGTCTTTAATTTATTGTGTGACATGCGAGTCAACTGTTAAACGCCATATAATTGCTTTACTTTATCGCTATGCGTTAGCAATAGTTGTAGATGCAATAGTTGGCGAGACGACCACGTGACGACACGATGATGGAGATCATGGTGTCATGCCGGTGACGATGGAGATCATGCCGGTGCTTTGGAGATGGAGATCAAAGGCACGAGATGATAATGGCCATATCATGTCACATATTGATTGCATGTGATGTTTATCCTTTTATGCATCTTATTTTGCTTAGGACGACGGTAGCATTATAAGATGATCCCTTCACTTAATTTCAAGAAATTGTGTTCTCCCTAAGTATGCACCGTTGCGAACGTTCGTCGTTTCGAAGCACCTCATGATGATCGGGTGTGATAGACTCTTCGTTCGCATACAACGGGTGTAAGCAAGTTTTACACATGCAGAATACTTGGGTTAAACTTGACGAGCCTAGCATGTACAGACATGGCCTCGGAGCACGAGAGACCAAAAGGTCGAACATGAGTCATATAGTGGATATGATCAACATGGAGATGTTCACCATTGATGACTGCCCCATCTCACGTGATGATCGGACATGGGTCAGTTGATGTGGATCATGTAACACTTAGACAACTTGAGAGATGTTGATTTATGTGGGAGTTCTTTAGTAATTTGATTAGAAGAACCAATTATCATGAACTTAGTCTAATTGTCTTTGCAAATTTATGTTGTAGATCAATGGCTCGCGCTGTAGCTCCCCTGAATTTTAATGTGTTCCTAGAGAAAGAAAAGTTGAAAGATAATGGTAGCAACTATGCGGACTGGGTCCGTAATTTGAGGATTATCCTCACTGCTGCACAGAAAGTATATGTCCTTGATGCACCACTTGGTGATGCACCCCCCCTCCCCCCCAAGATGCGCCTGCAGATGTTATGAACGTCTAGCAGGCATGTTCTGATGACTACTCGATAGTTCAGTGCGCCATGCTTTACGGCTTAGAACCGGGGCTCCAAAGAAGTTTTGAGCACCACGGAGCATATGAGATGTTCCAGGAGCTGAAATTGGTATTTCAAGATCATGCCCGGGTCGAGAGGTATGACATCTCCGACAAGTTCTTTAGCTGTAAAATGGAGGAGAACAGTTCTGTTAGTGAGCATATACTCAGAATGTCTGGGTTGCACAACTGCTTAACTCAGTTGGGAGTTAATCTTCCACATGACTCGGTTATTGACAGAATTCTCCAATCACTGCCACCAAGCTATAAGGACTTTGTGAGGAACTATAATATGCAAGGGATGGAGAAAACACTTCCCGAGCTCTTCGCGATGCTTAAGGCCGCGGAGGTAGAAATCAAGAAGGAGCATCAAGTGTTGATGGTTAAAAAGACCACTAGTTTCAAGAAAGGCAAGGGACAGAAAGGGAAATTCAAGAAGGACGGTAAAGCAGTTGCCGCTCCTGTGAAGAAACCCAAGGCTGGACCCAAACCCGAGAATGAGTGCTTCTATTGCTAGGGGAATGGTCACTGGAAGCGGAACTGCCCCAAGTACTTGGCAGATAAGAAGGCTGGCAACGTCAACAAAGGTATATATGATATACATGTTATTGATGTGTACGTTACTAGTGCTCGTAGTAGCGCCTGGGTATTTGATACTGGTTCGGTTGCTAATATTTGTAACTCGAAACAGGAACTGCGGAATAAATGGACACTAGCTAAGGACGAGGTGACGATGCACGTTGGAAATGGTTCCAAGGTTGATGTGATCGCCGTCGGCACGCTCCCTCTACGTTTACCTTCGGGATTAGTTATGAACCTGAATAATTGTTATTCGGTGCCTGCATTAAGCATGAACATTATATCTGGATCTTGTTTATTGCGAGACGGTTATTCATTTAAGTCAGAGAATAATGGTTGTTCTATTTATATGGATAATATCTTTTATGGTCATGCACCCTTGGTGAATGGTTTATTTCTGTTGAATCTCGATCGTAGTAATACACATGTTCATAATATCGATGCCAAAAGATGCAAAGTTAATGATGATTGTACCACATACTTGTGGCACTGCCGCTTAGGTCATATTGGTGTAAAGCGCATGAAGAAACTCCATGCTGATGGACTTTTGGAATCTCTTGATTATGAATCATTTGAGACGTGTGAACCATGCCTCATGGGCAAGATGACTAAAACCCCGTTTTCCGGAACAATGGAGCGGGCAAGTGACTTGTTGGAAATAATACATACCGATGTATGCGGTCCGATGAGTGTTGAAGCACGCGGTGGTTATCATTATTTTCTTACCTTCACAGATGATTTGAGTAGATATGGGTATATTTACTTAATGAAACATAAGTCTGAAACATTTGAAAAGTTCAAGGAGTTTCAGAGTGAAGTGGAAAATCATCGTAATAAGAAAATTAAATTTCTACGATCTGATCGTGGAGGTGAATATTTGAGTTATGAGTTTGGCATGCATTTAAGATAATGTGGAATTGTTTCACAGCTCACGCCACCTGGAACACCACAGCGTAATGGTGTGTCCGAACGTCGTAATCGTACTCTATTAGATATGGTGCATTCTATGATGTCTCTTACCGATTTTCCACTATCGTTTTGGGGTTATGCATTAGAGATAGCCGCATTCACTTTAAATAGGGCACCGTCAAAATCCGTTGAGACGACACCGTATGAGTTATGGTTTGGCAAGAAACCTAAGATGTCGTTTCTTATAGTTTGGTGATGCGACGCTTATGTCAAGAGGCTTCAGCCTAATAATCTCGAACCCAAAGCGAAGAAGTGCGTCTTCATAGGACACCCTAAAGAGACCATTGGGTATACCTTCTACCACAGATCCGAGGGCAAGATCTTTGTTGCCAAGAATGGGTCCTTTATAGAGAAGGAGTTTCTCTCAAAAGAAGTGAGTGAGAGGAAAGTAAAACTTGATGAGGTAATCGTATCTTCTCTCGAATTGGAAGGTGGCGCATCACAGAAAGCAGTTCCCGTGATGCCTACACCAACCGGAGAAGAAGCTAATGATGATGATCATGAAACTTCGGATCAAGTTACTACTGAACTTCGTAGGTCGACCAGGGTACGTTCCGCACCAAAGTGGTACGGTAATCCTGTCCTGGAAGTCATGTTGTTAGACAACGACGAACATACGAACTATGAAGAAGCTATGATGAGCCCGGATTCCAACAAATGGCTTGAGGCCATGAAATCCGAGATAGGATCCATGTATGAGAACAAAGTATGGACTTTGGTGGACTTGCCCGATGATCGGCAAGCCATTGAGAATAAATGGATCTTTAAGAAGAAGACAGACGTTGATGGTAATGTCACCGTCTATAAAGCTCGACTTGTCGCAAAGGGTTTCTGACAAGTTCAAGGGGTTGACTACGATTAGACTTTCTCACCCGTAGCGATGCTTAAGTCTGTTAGAATTATGTTAGCTATTGCCGCATTTTATGATTATGAGATCTGGCAAATGGACGTCAAAACGGCATTCCTTAACGGGTTTCTTAAGGAAGAGTTGTATATGATGCAACCAAAAGGTTTTGTCGATCCTAAGGATGCTAACAAAGTATGGAAGTTCCAGCGATCCATCTATGGACTGGTGCAAGCATCTCGGAGTTGGAATATTCGCTTTGATGAGGTGATCAAAGCTTTTGGTTTTATACAAACTTACAGAGAAGCTTGTATTTACAAGAAAGTGAGTGGGAGCTCTGTAGCATTTCTAATATTATATGTGGATGACATATTGTTGATTGGAAATGATATAGAATTTCTGGAAAGCATAAAAGGATATTTGAATAAGAGTTTTTCAATGAAATACATCGGTGAAGCTTCTTACATATTGGGCATCAAGATCTATAGAGATAGATCAAGGCGCCTGATAGGACTTTCACAAAGCATATACACCTTAACAAGATTTTGAAGAAGTTCAAAATGGACCAGTCGAAGAAAGGGTTCTTGCCTGTGTTGCAAGGTGTGAAGTTGAGTAAGATTCAAAGCCCGGCCATGGCAGAAGAAAGAGAAAGGTTGAAAGTCATCCCCTATGCCTCAGCCATAGGCTCTATAATGTATGCCATGTAGTGTACCAGACCTGATGTGTGCCTTGCCATAAGTTTGGCAGGGATGTACCAAAGTGATCCAGGAGTAGATCACTGGACAGCGGTCAAGAATATCCTTAAGTACCTGAAGAGGACTAAGGACATGTTTCTCGTTTATGGAGGTGAAGATAAGCTCGTCGTAAAGGGTTACATCGATGATAGCTTTGACACTGATCCGGATGACTAAAAGTCTCAATCCAGACACGTATTGAATAGTGGAGCAGTTAGCTGGAGTATCTCCAAGCAGAGCGTTGTAGACATAAAGATTTGCAAAAGTACATACGGATCTGAATGTGGCAGACCTATTGACTAAACCTCTTCCGTGAGCAAAACATGATCAGCACCAGGACTCCATGGGTGTTAGATTCATTACAATGTAAACTAGATTATTGACTCTAGTGCAAGTGGGAGACTGTTGGAAATATGCCCTAGAGGCAATAATAAATTGGTTATTATCATATTTCCTTGTTCATGATAAATGTTTATTATTCATGCTAGAATTGTATTGATCGGAAACTTAAATACATGTGTGAATACATAAACAACACCGTGTCCCTAGTAAGCCTCTACTAGACTTGCTCGTTGATCAAAGATGGTTAAGGTTTCCTAGCCATAGACATGAGTTATCATTTGATAACGGGATCACATCATTAGGAGAATGATGTGATGGAAAAGACCCAACCGTAAGCTTAGCATTTGATCGTATCACTGAGTTTATTGCTATAGCTTTCTTCATGTCAAGTATCTATTCCTAAGACCATGAGATCATGCAACTCCCGGATACCGGAGGAATACTTTGTGTGCTATCAACCATCACTTCGTAACTGGGTGATCATAAAGGTGCTCTACAGGTATCTCCAAAGGTGTTTTTTGGGTTGGCACGAATCGAGACTGGGATTTGGCACTCCGTATGACGGAGAGATATCTCTGGGCCCTCTCGGTAATACAACATTGCAAAGAGTTTGCAAGCAATGTGGCTAATGAGTTAGTCATGGGATCTTGTATTATGGAACGAGTAAACAGACTTGCTGGTAACGAGATTGAACTAGGTATGGAGATACTGACGATCGAATCTCGGGGAAGTAACATATCGCTGGACAAAGGGAATTGCATACGGGATTAACTGAATCCTTGACATCGTGGTTCAACCGATAAAAGATCTTCGTGGAATATGTAGGAACCAATATGGGCATCCAGGTTCCGCTATTGGTTATTGACCGGAGAGGTGTCTCGGTCATGTCTACATGATTCTCGAACCCGTAGGGTCCACACGCTTAACGTCCGGTGACGCTAGAGTAGTATTGGGATATTTGATGATTGGTAACCGAATGTTGTTTGGAGTCCCGGATGAGATCCCTGACATCACGAGGAGTCTCGGAATGGTCGAGAGGTAAAGATTTATATATAGGAAGTCATAGTTTGGGTTCCGGAAAAAGGTGCAGTTTTTTCGGTATTGTACCAGGAAGCTTCCAGAAGGTTCCGGAGGATTCCGGAGGGGTCCAGAAGTCCACAAGTGGGTCCACCACGTCCCAAGGGCTGGCATGGGCTGAGGGGAGGCGCCCTGGCCTTATTGGGCTAGGCGCACCAAGTCCTCAAAAGCCCATGTGGCTAGGAAAGGGGAAAAAAGGGGAGTCCTAGTAGGAATAGGATTGGACTTGGAGTCCAAGTCCTCCCCCCCCCCCTGGCTGCGCCCTAGGGCTTGGAGGGGCTGTTCCCCACGCCCCTCCACCTATATATATAGAGGAGGGGGCGCCCCAAACAACACACCAGCCCCTGGGCGCCCCTCTCTCTCCCGTTACACCACCGCCTCGTCCCGACGACGCTTAGCGAAGCGCTGTCGGTGGTCCACCACCACCATCACCACCACGCCGTCGTGTTGGTTGTGATCCCATCTACTTATCCTCTCCTGCTTGCTAGATAAAGAAGGAGGAGACGTCATCGAGCCGCATGTGTGCTGAACGCAGAGGTGCCGTCCGTTCGGTACTTCATCGGATTGGATCGCGATTGGATCGTGACGAGTACGACTACATCAACCGCGTTATATACGCTCCCGCTTTCGGTCTACGAGGGTACGTAGACACACTCTCCTCTCTCGTTGCTATGCTTCTCCTAGATAGATCTTGGGTGTTCGTAGAAAATTTTTTGATTTTCATGCTTCGTTACCCTTCATGAGCCACCCGCCTCTGTTCCCTCTCTCTCTCCCTTTTAAACCTGCACCAGGGCCCCACCTGTCATAGACTCGCACGTGGCCGAACCGATTTTTACGTGAAGGTGCATTCCTGGAGTACGCCTTCGACGTGGCCGCTATAGGATTTTCTGATTTTCTGTTTATTTAATCCAGTTTGACCAGGAACTTTGACCAGCCTTTTCTTTTAAACCATAAGTCCAACTGAATTGATTCTTTTTGCTGTGGTTTTGTATTGAATCCCTTTATTTTCTGACCAAATTTGGTATTTTTTCAATGTTCATAGAATTTTTGGCAAACAGAAAGGCTTTGTGTAACATTTTATCTTGCTATTTAAAAATGCTTTCAGAAGGAAATTGCTGTGGATTTGAAGACCAGGAGTTTGTAGACACTCCACTTGAGCAAGGCAAGCCACATCATCCATTGCATAAGGCATAGCAATAGTATTGGCTTTATAATGGATTATTTTGCACTTAATTCAATTTAAATAGGCCATATTCTATATTGTTGATTATATTGCAATAACCCTACCATGCTAGCTCATTTGTCCAACGTAACTAATATGACCAACAACTTGGCACATTAAATATCACTTTGATGGTTGATCAAGTGCCACCGACCCGGACTTACCTGTGCAGCCACATCTGTCGGAATGGGACGGCCTTGACTTGGTCTGACCGCGTGCTCTTTTACAGGTACCACCAAACAGGGGAGGTTATGCATGTGTGCTGCCCTGATCAGGTAGACGACGATAACCTCGTGAGCCCAAGTTGAGTTGTTTGTCGGCGTCCCCGTTTGGGACAGTTTAGTTGGCCACGATGGTGGCAGGTGTCAGGATTGACACAGGCGCCACCCAGGGCATGACTCGGACGGGGGATGATTGTCAGTGGTACGATAGAGGAGTTACGGGTTAGACAAGTTTCGTTGGACGAATGTCCATGGTGTGGGTAATGTGCGCAACCTCTGCAGAGTGTAAGAATCTATTCGAATAGCCACGTCCACGGTATTGGGCACAGTCCGCACTAGGTCACACTGTGTGGTCAACCGTAATAATAATGATGGAAGAACTCGTCTCATGTTCGGAAATGACCGATGGGTCACGAGTGCTTCGGGTGTCATGGAGTGAACCCGGAAGAGAGTAAGTTGGTAACAGTAAGTAATCATCTTAAAATATTGAACACATTTATTGCCATACTGTTGTTTGCTGCACTGTTTTGGTTGCTGTGAGCTTGCGAGTACATTTCAAGTACTCACCTGGCGTATCATGCCAGATGCAGGAGAAGCCGGAGATGGAGATCCCGATGGTTCATGCTACGCTAACTAGGACGTGTCCCAGCAGTGTCCCTATGGGATGGAGTGTCCCACATGATGTTCTGCTACGCTATAGCCTTTCCACTAGTACTGAGGCCCTTGAGATGTTCCATAAATATTGTAGATACTGTCCAAGCACGAGTAGTGCTTCTGGCCTGACTATCCCCTGTAATATCCGAGCTTGTACTTGTATAATATCAATAAAGATCAGTTCTACTCTATTCCAAGTTGTTGTGTGTTTCCAGAAGACAAGATCTCTGGGTTGGGAACACAAGGTAAACCGGTCCTCTGAGCTGGGGTGCCACAACGCTTGGTATCAGAGCCGCGCTGATTGTAGGACACCCTAGTTAACCCCATGTTAGAACCCCGACTAGTTTAGAATCTTGGAGTATGCCTTGCTTGCAGCATTTGTTTGTTGCATCGCATGCATCTCGATTCATTTGTTTTACTAACCGCTGGTCTGATGAGTGTAGATGGCACCAGTTCCATACCACTACAAACATGAGCCGGCACCGTTCACTTTTCCGGTACTACTTCGCAGCGTCTGGCTTCGACTGTATCCCAACGGCGAAGACCCAGTGTACCAGGTGTTCCGAGAGCAGCTTGCAGATTCGGTGTTCGAGTACCACGCTGAGGCTTTCCTTACTGCGAGTTCGGAGATCGGCAGCTACTCCCACTCTTCCAAGGGCGGAACTGCTTCTACTCCCGATCTGGCGATCCAGTTTGCTGCTATGGAGACTCTCACTGACTTGCGCTTCCACGAGGTCGAGATGCAGACACACCCAGGTTTCTTTCACTATCCCACCCTGTCGCCTACGACAGGGCGAGTCCTTTTTGCGCCGGTTGATCCGGCGAGTGATCGTGCGACTGGTGTTTTATCTCGTTATCTGGACGCCAGTTATCGTATGATCATCTCTTTGGCTGAGGAGTTGTCCCGTGCCCAAGAGGCACTTGCCGCTGCTACGGCAGCACAGTCTCCTCCTCCTCCTGCGTTCTCACCTATGTACACACCGCCTGTTCCACCTCCACGTATGCCTGAGACTCCTTCTAGCTCGCTCGGACAGCCAGGCACTTCGTTTGGTATCCGACGTCAGACCCCAGCTGAGTGGGCCTCGCTGGTAGCCACTCCAGCTGCTCCGATGCTGAGGCGTCGTGCTTCTTCTTCCTCAGAGGGAGAACCTTCCCGTCAGTGTCGTCATGTTTCCCTTGATCCGGAGGACGTGATCCACATCATCAGCTCTGATTCTGAGGCAGAGTCAGATGACGAGGAGTCTTCAGTCTGCCAATGTCCGTGTCACCCGTGCTACTAGAGTAGATGCTTGAGTTTCAGCATGTGTATGCATCGTAGCACCTTTGCATATGTCAACTGCCGTATGAGCAATACCGGTCATGATAACCCTACTAGTTTGCCATGTATGATGTTGGAATGCCTTATATAATTATGTTGCTTTTCTTGTTTTTCCTTTGATTTTGTTTTCTTGGTGTCACATGGTCGTATTTCCCCTATGGATGTTGCTCATCAATTCGGTGTTTTGCAATGGGAATGGTTATAGGATGAAGAGGTGTGGCAATCAGGGCGGCGATGGAACTCCGGTCCGTCGATCCGCCAGACAGGCAGGACAACCACCAGAAGATTTGCCACCTCCACCTCCACAACCACCGACCACTGATCAGATTATGAGGATGCTTGAGGAAAAGAGAAATCAGGATCTTATGGAATTTTTTAAGAGTATGCAGACTATGGTATGACAGAGTCAGAACAATGGGACACATTCCAAGCTGTCTGATTTCCAGCGTACTAAACCACCCAATTTTGGCCAAGCTGTTGATCCAATGGAAGTTGATGATTGGCTGAGGACCATGGAAAAGAAGCTGGAAATAGCTCGTTGTGATGAGTCAGACAAGGTTCCTTTTGTTACTCACTACTTGGAAGGGCCGGCAGCCATCTGGTGGGACAATGCAAAAATGGCATGGCCTCCTGGGGAAAATATTTCCTGGGAGAAATTTAAGGAGGTATTCCGGAGGTATCATATTCCCATCGGCATTATGAAGGTGAAGCAGAGGGAATTTCTTGCTCTTACTCAAGGAAACATGTCTGTTGGTGAGTACCTGAACAAATTTAATAATCTGGCACGGTACTCCACCCATGATGTGTCCACGGAGGAAAGGAAGATAGATCGGTTCCTAGGGGGACTCAACCATGCCCTCCGTTGTCAGCTCTGCATGCTGGATTTTTCGGACTTTCAGACCCTGGTAAACAAAGCTTTCATAACTGAACGGGAGCATAAGTCTGGATATGATGATCGCAAGCGTAAATTTGAACCCAAGAAGGACACCCGTGAGCAGTTTGTGCAGAAGCCACGTATCTGGCAACCGGTCCAGCATGAGTACAAGCCTACCTGGAACAATGGTAATAATAACAACAAGACAGGCAACCAGGGCAAGACAATTGGCAAGCAGCCAGTGTTGGAAGACTGCCGCCGCAACAACACTTGTTTCACTTGTAGTCAAGGCAGGCATTATTCCAAGCAGTGCCCCACCAGGGCTGGGAAGCCACAGTCTGACTTCAAGCCACAAGTCAACAACATTGGATGCTGCCCCAACCAGAACTTCTGTCACGGCCAAGTCCATCATATCTCTGCTGAGGAAGCCCGAGAAGCACCAGATGTGGTCCTTGGTATGTTTTTTGTTAACGACATACCCGCAATAATTTTATTTGATTCTGGGGCTTCCCATTCATTTATTTCGTGGAGTTTTGCCACCATACACAAATTTTCCCCTTTTCTTTTGGATAAAATCATGGTGGTACAATCCCCTGGCTCCATGCTCAGAATAAATGTGATATACAAGGACCTGGAAATCTTGATACACAGAGTTAAGTTTCCAGCCACCCTTATCGCCATTGAATCCCCTGGATTGGACATAATACTGGGGATGGATTGGTTGACACCGCATCAAGTCTGCATCAACTGTGCCACTAGAACTGTGACATTGGTTAACCCGGCAGGACAAATAGTTCAGTTTATCGCCAGCAGAATGATGTCAAAGAAGGTGAAAGCACATTTGCTCCCTTGGTGGTTTTGGTAATTCATAACAACATATATCTCATTGAACTAATGTCCATTCAAGTTAAAGATTTTAGGATGTTCAATGATTGGCATGGCATGGACTAGAGCTGTGGACCCCTCAAAATGCTAAGGACAAGGATTGGCAAAAGATCAAGACTCTACATTTTTGGTTTAGTGATCCAAGATCACATTAAGTCCATAGGAAAGCCAATACTATTAAAAGGGGATGAGGTGTTGCTTAATGGTCTTTTTGCTCAAGTGCTTAGTGACAGTACTCCTAAACCCTCAACCACTCTCTCTACCCCAAATATGTCCAAAACCTACATTCCAACTCGGCCCCACCGATATTCTCAATCCGGAGCCACCGAGTTCATCTAGACTTAGCCACAGCCAAAACCCTAACTAATCAGATCCACCGATATGGCTCTCGGTCCCACCGAGATGGCCTTGCCAACTCTCTGTAATCATTTGCACTTACTTCGGTCTCACCGAGTTTTGCAAATCAGTCTCACCGAGATGGCTTGCCAAGTCTCTGTTGCCTTATTGCTTCACTTCGGTCCTACCGAGTTGATGCAATCGGTGCCACCGAGATGAGGTTTGCCCTAGCCATTGCACTTCGGTCCATCCGAGTTGTTCCTATCGGTCCCACCGAGATTCCTAATGTTCATATCTTTTACACATTTCGGTGCTACCGAGATTATGGTTTCGGTGCCACCGAGTTGGGTCAAAAGTGTGTAACGGTTGGATTTTGTGTGGAGGCTATATATACCCCTCCACCACTTCCTTCTCAGTAAGAAGAGCCATCAGAACGTGCCTACACTTCCACCATACATTTTCTAAGAGAGAACCACCTACTCATGTGTTGGGATCAAGATATTCCATTCCTACCATTTGAACCTTGATCTCTAGCCTTTCCCAAGTTGCTTTCCACTCAAATCCTTCTTCCACCATGGCCAAATCTGTGAGGAGTTGTTTCAGTGTTGGGAAGACTATCATTTGAAGCACAAGAGCAAGGAGTTCATCAACAACACACCGTCTATTACCTTTTGGGGAGTGGTGTCTCCTAGATTGGTTAGGTGTCACTTGGGAGCCTCCGACATGATGTGGAGTTGAACCAAGGAGTTTGTAAGGGCAAGGAGATCGCCTACTTCGTGAAGATCTACCCCGAGTGAGGCTAGTCCTTCATGGACGTAAGCCATGGTGGAATAGACAAGGTTGCTTCTTCGTGGACCCTTCGTGGGTGGAGCCCTCCGTGGACTCGCGCAGCCGTTACCCTTCGTGGGTTGAAGTCTCCATCAACGTGGACGTACGATAGCACCACCTATCGGAACCACGCCAAAAACCACCGTGTCTTCATTGAGTTTGAAATCTCCGATCCCCTCCTTTACTTACATATGCAATTGTTTACTTTCCACTGCCACACTCTTAGAATTGCATGTGTAGGATGATGCTTGACTTGTATTGTTGCTAAAATCTGCCTACAACTAAAATTGGGAAAAGGTTAGGTTTTTAATTGGTCAAGTAGTCTAATCACCCCCCTCTAGACATACTTTCGATCCTACAAGTGGTATCAGAGCTTTGGTCACCATAAGCCTTGATTCCCATTGCTTTGGTGATCATAGCCTTGGTTTCACAACCTAGGAGAGTATGGCGTCTAGTGAGGGTAACTATCACCGTAGAGGTCCATATTTTGATGGTACAAACTTTGCTAGTTGGAAACATAAGATGAAAATGCATATTCTTGGTCATAACCCTGCCGTTTGGGATGTTGTTCGTGTTGGCTTGCAAGGTGACTTCTTTGAGGATGGCAAGGAACCGGATCGTGAAGCAACCCCGGAAGAATTGAAGATGTTGCAATACAATGCTCATGCTTGTGACATTCTATTCAACGGTTTATGTCCCAAAGAATTCAACAAAATCAGCCGCCTCAAGAATGCAAAGGAAATTTGGGATACTTTGGTTGATATGCATGAGGGTACCGAGTCCGTCAAGGAATCTAAGTTGGATGTGCTTCAAAGTCAACTTGACAAGTTCAAGATGAAGGATGGTGAAGGAGTCGCTGAGATGTACTCTAGGTTTGCTCTCATCACAAATGAGATTGCCGGCTTAGGAAGTGAAGAGATGACCAACAAATTCATCATCAAGAAGATACTTAGAGCTTTGGATGGAAAATATGATACCGTTTGCACATTGATCCAAATGATGCCAAATTACAAAGATCTCAAGCCCACGGAAGTCATTGGAAGGATTTTTGCTCATGAAATGTCACTCAAGGACAAAGAGGAGCTGCACAACAAATCAAGTGGTGCTTTCAAAGCCTCAACCGATGCTCCAACAACTCCAAGTGACAAGCTAGTATCCAATGAAAAGATAAGCCTAATGGTGAAAAGATTCAACAAGTTCTACAAGAACAAAGGGAAAGAAAGGAGCTCTAGCTCAAGACACTATGAGAGAAGATCATCAAGTCGTGACCGTAATTGCTACAATTGTGGGAAGCCCGGACACTACTCCAATGAGGGTACGGCTCCCTACAAGAAAAGAGACGAATCACCAAGAGGAAGACATAGAAGAGATGAATCACCTCATAAGGAGAGAAGGAGTAGAGAAGATCGTTATGAACGAAGACACTCTCGAAGAAGCAAGGATTCGGAGAGGAAGGACAAGTCATCCAAGAGCTACACAAGAAGAAGACATCAAGCTCATGTTGGTGAATGGGTTTCCGGCTCCGACTCCGACAACCACTCCGAGAGAAGTTATCACTCCAACTCCGACTATAGTCAAGATGAAGGTGTTGCCGGACTTGCTCTTGTGTCATCCAACTCCTATGATCTATTTGACTCACCAAATGAAGGAATTGGAAGATGCTTCATGGCAAAAGGCCCCAAGGTATCACGCTCCGAGTATCTTGATTTCAATAGTGATGAAGATGATTTGCTTGGTGATGATGATTTACTTGTTGATAAGGATAGTGATGTGAACTATAATGAAAATGCTAGTAATTATGATAGTCAAGAAGAAACGAGTGACAATGCTATGAAAGAGATTGAGCGTCTAACTAAAGAACTAAATGCTCTTAAGTTAGCTCATGAAACAACTCAAGAGGATCATAGAGAACTTCTAAGAACTCATGGCAAGCTACGCTTCGAGAAGCTAAATTTAGAGCAAGAGCATGAGTTTCTTAAAGCTATCAATGACGATCTTCGAAAGAAGAGTTCTTCATATCTTGCCAAGCGTTTACTCTTGTCTACCTTTATGCCACAAGTTAAACCTAAGCAAACTAGCAACAAGGGTAAAAAGGGTTCAACCTCTAGTAGTAACAATAACAATGCTAAATCCAATGTTGTTGCTTCTAGTAGTTCTATTGATTCCACTAATGATTCTCTTAGCCAAGTTACACTTGAGCAAGAAAATATGCTATTGAAAGGAATTATAGAAAAAGGTGTCTACAAGAGTCTTGCCGGGAGTAAGCAATTTGAGGAAATTGTACGCAAGCAAGGAAGGCACCGGAAGAACCAAGGTGTTGGTTTTGAACGAAAGTTCAATGCCAATGGAGTTGAGTGGGAAGAAGATCAATACCCCAAGACGAAGTTTGTTCCTCAACAAGAGAAGTATGATCCTACTTCCTTCAAGGGAACACAAGCTCAAGAAGATCTTCCACCACAAGACCACAAGCTAAAAGGCAAGGACAAGCTTCAAGAAGAGAATGATTCATTTGAAGAAGCTCCTCAAGCCATGGTCAAGTGGGTTCCCAAGACTTCATCAAGTTCTACTTCATCAAGTGCTACTACAACTCCAAGGATTCCCATCAAGTTGATGTGGGTCCAAAAGAAGAAGAACTAGAGAGTTCTTGAGGGTGACTCCGCCAACAAACTTCACTCATATTCTTTATGGCAAGGACTTGTGCAACCAACTTCCACATTTTGCACTAGTTCATGGAGTCACAAACCCTCTTGTTGGTAAGGCAAGGGACAAGGTATTCAATGCATTCATGGACATCATCATATGTGTATTTCACTCTATGTCTATGGATATCCTTGTATGTTCCTTGTGTGGGACTAACCCATGTAGGTATTGAAAGCACAAAACTCCAAAGGATTGCTCCCAACTCTTGATGGTCTACACCAACATTGAGCATCCACATCTTCAACATCTACATGAAGTCATCATCGACAAAACCCAAGGTTAGTTCATCCCTCTTTGGGGGAATATCACATCTAGGGGGAGCTTTGCTCTAAAAAATTGAGCTAAAGCAACTCTAATGGTGTGAACACATCAATGCTTTATGTAAAAGTGGCAACCCCACTTGTGCTTAAACGATGAGTATGACCTATGATCAAATGTTCTCATTTGGCTCCTAAGTCAATATACTCATACATAGATGACCTAGTCATCGCCATTGCTTGATAGATGCTAGAATTGGTTGTGCATGTTTGACACATATTTCATTTGCTATCTTATTGTGTGAGCATGTTGACTTGCATGTTTTCATCATTCGAGGACATCCATTTGTTGTTTTGATTGTCTTGGTTTTTCTGGCCAAGTGGATGTACAAGAATGCCTAAGTACCTTCTCTAGCTATCTATGCTTTCTTGTCTCAAATTCTATTCATGCTGCATCACAAAAATTGAACAAGTCATTTCAGACCCTCCGGGTGAGGAGCACTCGGAGCCACCGATCTGAAAGGGCTGAATCTCCAAAACCTGCTATATGATTTCGGCCGAACCAATTCACTCAAACTCGGTCCAACCGAAATCACTTAGATTGATCTAGGTTTTCCATCTCGGTGCTACCGAGTTGAACCATTTCGGTGCCACCGATGTGCTAAACTGCGTGCAGTTACACATATCGGTGCCACCGAGTTGTTCAACTCGGCGCCACCGACAGCGTACGGGTATATATATCCCGCGGACTCGAACGGTTGAAATTTCTCGACTCTTTCGCTCCCGCACCCCGTTGCTGCCATCGCCCTCGTCTCCGGACTTCGTCGTCGTCTCCAGCGCGCCCTCGCCACCTGATTCCGTCGCCGTCAACGGCAATCTGCCCTGCCGTTGCCGCCGTAGAGGATCTCCACCAAGTTAGGGTGAGATTCGATCCCTCTCGTGCTCCATTAATTTTCCGATTCAATGCACGATTGGACTGCCTTGATTCATGCCACGGATTGAGAACTCCTATTACATTGCAAATTCCGTAGAATAGATGCGAGTAAAAAATTTAGGTTTAAGTTTCCGCCGAACGCATCTCGGACCGACCGATTAGAAATTTTCGGTACCACCGATTTGGCCTCAGGCCATAGCACTAGTACGTCTCGGTGCCACCGAGTTGTACGAATCAGTGAGACCGAAAGTAAAGTCTCAGTGAAACCCTAGCATCTCGGAGACATCGAAACCCATCTCGGTCTGAACGAAATGGAGTGCAAGGTTTCTGTAGAGTGCTTCGGTATCACCGAGATGATCAACTCGGTCCATCCGAAATGCCTTCTGTGAAAACTTGAAACTAAGAGTTGAACTCATTTTTATGAAAAACTTCTGCTTTTTGTGATGACTCATATACTCTGCCCATACCCATCTATTCACAGGGTCAGCTCAGCAAGATGTCAGATGACAGTGACAGCCAGAATAGGTCAGAGCAGCATGCAGAACTCAGTGAAGGATCAAGTCCTGCAGAAAGTTTTTATGTGGGAGAGAGGAGCTCTCCAGATCTTCCTAAGGCTGCCACTAGAACAAGGAAGAAGAGAACCTCAGACAGTGAGGATAAAGATTTTGTTGCTAGTGAAGCAGCAACAAAAAAAAAGAGTCGTGCTTGCTAAGGAGTATAGCACCAAGCCCACTTCTGCCAAAGAGAGAACTGCTGTGAGGAAAGTTCCAAAGCAGACTATGCAATTCACACTTGAAGAGCCTAGTGACACAGAACCAGCTGCAGGAGCAAAGAAGAAGAGAGCTAGGAAAACTACAGCTCAAGTGCTTGGAAGGCCCTCCATGAGGACTGATGAGGAGGAGGAGGAACCTACTGCTGATGCACCTCCTACCAAGTCACAAAAGCTTATGTCAGATGCAATCAGGACTGCTGCCCCCAAGTCCAAGCCAAAGGTGTCAGCACCCAAGAGGTCTACAAGGAATATTTCTGCTGCTGAAAAGAACAAGGCCCCAGTGCCTGAGGCAAATGTTGATGAAGAGCCACTAGTGCTCAGGAAATTGAAGCCAAAGATTCCAGACCATGATGATGCGCACCCAGTTGCGAAAAACATGATGCTAAGGAAAGACAAAGGACTGCGTTAGTGGAGACTGTCCGGTCCTTATGCTGCAAGGAGGAAAACAGCATGTGACTATCGCTTTCACACACGAGAACAGCAAGACTTTTATGAAACCGTTCTGTTGGATAAGAAGCCCATTGTTAGTGACATGAAATGGGTGGATTGGGAATACATTGATGAAAATGAGGATTACTTCCCCCATGTTCATGAGAGCTTCAGGATTGCAGGTGTTGATGACTTTGTTGGAAAGAAGTTGACCAAGTGGAATGATGAAATGGTCATGCAATTCTACTCTACTGCTCATTTCTATCCAGATGGCCGAATTGTGTGGACGACTGAGGGTATCAGGTACCAGTCAACCATCTCTGAGTGAGCAAGTCTTCTTGGTGCTCCCAAGGAAGAGGATGATGACTATGATATCTATGCTAAGCTCAAGATGGATCACAACTCCATGGCCAACATGTATACTGCTATCCCCCAGAAGGACATTGAGAATCATAAGCTTGGATCAGTGAAGCATCTGCTGCCAGGATTGGCCACCACTAACACTATCTTGCGGTACACTTTGTTACCCAAGTCAGGAGATGACAAAATGATTCGCGGCCACTCCATCAACCTGCTGCATTTGTTTGACACACCTCAGAAATTTAAAGTGATGAGTTTGATTGTGGAAACCATCAAGAGGACTGCAGCTGATCAAAAGAGATCATGCGGATATGCTCCACACATCCAGATATTGATCAATTCCAAGGTGGGAACAAGCACATACCTTCTTGATCGCGAGCATTTACCACTGCGTCCAGAGTTTGAGGACAATGTCATTGTGATGGATCCTACGCATCCTACCTCTGCTCAAGCTCAAGAGAAGATCCGCATAGCCAAAGAAGCAAAAGCAGCCAAGGAGGCATCGACTCCCAATGCTCCAATTGCAAATCTCAAGTCTAAGTCTGATCAAATGACATATCTGCTAGAAGCCACCCTGAGGATTGAGCGAAGTCTGGCCAACCTCACCCAGAACCAGGCTAGCTTAGAGCGGATAATCGAGAGAAAATTTCATGATCTAGATGTCAAGGTCACAGAGATCCAGACTACAGTGGAGAAGCTGTAGAGCGATGTTGATGCTGTCAGGACAGCCCCGTCAGATGATAGTGGAGATGACAGACCAACCACCGAGAGATTTCAGACAGTGCCCAGAGCAGCCAGGTCTGCTGCAGTGCCAGTTGTGGATCCGAGGACCACAGTCTCTGCACCAACTGCTGCTGCTACAGTGCCACCACCGGTCTCCACTCCACCAGCCCAGCAGACATCTGCAGAAGCCTTCACGGATGCTCTTCTTTCGACGCCGTCTACGCACACCGGAGCTGCCAGCAGGAGATCGCCTTCAGGAGCTTCGGAGGATCGTGCTTAGAGTGCCGATTAGTCCTATACCTATTCGATCTTTTTGGTACTTGTTGCCAAAGGGGGATAATTTGTATAGATCATAGGCTTCGAGAGAGAGTTTTTGCTTTGCTTTTGGATTTCGCTCGAGTTCTTTTGCTACTATTTGCTTGTTGGTACTTTATTTCAATGCGTGTGCTTGATAGTATGCCTGTGATTGTGAGCTACTTCATGTGATTGATCATACTATGCCTCTTGTGATGATCAATGCTTATCTTTATCATTATCGTGTATGATCACTTACTTGTGTTGGTGATGCGTGCTTACCATTCCACTCATATCATTTTGCGCGCTCCACTAAGATGTATGTGACATGGAAGAGTGACCCACGAGCCAAATCGATTGTACATTTGCATTCAAACGCAAATTTTTAATAATGCACAAATTTAGGGGGAGCTCTTGCTTATCACATACTTCTCAAAGCGACGATGTACTTCATTCATTTAATCATTTGTCGAAACTTTGATCTATATGTTGTCATCAATTACCAAAAAGGGGGAGATTGAAAGCACATTTGCTCCCTTGGTGGTTTTGGTAATTCATAACAACATATATCTCATTGAACTAATGTCCATTCAAGTTAAAGATTTTAGGATGTTAAATGATTAGCATGGCATGGACTAGAGATGTGGACCCCTCAAAATGCTAAGGACAAGGATTGGCAAAAGATCAAGACTCTACATTTTAGGTTTAGTGATCCAAGATCACATTGAGTCCATAGGAAAGCCAATACTATTAAAAGGGGATGAGGTGTTGCTTAATGGTCTTTTTGCTCAAGTGCTTACTGACAGTACTCCTAAACCCTCAACCACTCTCTCTACCCCAAATATGTCCAAAACCTACATTCCAACTCGGCCCCACCGATATTCTCTATCCGGAGCCACCGAGTTCATCTAGACTTAGCCACTACCAAAACCCTAACTAATCAGATCCACCGATATGGATCTCGGTCCCACCAAGATGGCCTTGCCAACTCTCTGTAATCGTTTACACTTACTTCGGTCTCACCGAGTTTTGCAAATCGGTCTCACCGAGCTGGCTTGCCAAGTCTCTGTTGCCTTATTGCTTCACTTCGGTCCTACCGAGTTGATGCAATCGGTGCCACCGAGATGAGGTTTGCCCTAGCCATTGCACTTCGGTCCATCCGAGTTGTTCCTATTGGTCCCACCGAGATTCCTAACGTTCATATCTTTTACACATTTCGGTGCTACCGAGATTATGGTTTCGATGCCACCGAGTTGGGTCAAAAGTGTGTAACGGTTGGATTTTGTGTGGAGGCTATATATACCCCTCCACCACTTCCTTCTCAGTAAGGAGAGCCATCAGAACGTGCCTACACTTCCATCATACAATTTTTGAGAGAGAACCACCTACTCATGTGTTGAGATCAAGATATTCCATTCCTACCATTTGAACTTTGATCTCTAGCCTTTCCCAAGTTGCTTTCCACTCAAATCCTTCTTCCACCATAGCCAAATCTATGAGGAGTTGTTTGAGTGTTGGGAAGACTATCATTTGAAGCACAAGAGCAAGGAGTTCATCAACAACATACCGTCTATTACCTTTTGGAGAGTGGTGTCTCCTAGATTGGTTAGGTGTCACTTGGGAGCCTCCGACATGATGTGGAGTTGAACCAAGGAGTTTGTAAGGGCAAGGAGATCGCCTACTTCGTGAAGATCTACCCCGAGTGAGGCTAGTCCTTCGTGGACGTAAGCCATGGTGGAATAGACAAGGTTGCTTCTTCTTGGAACCTTTGTGGGTGGAGCCCTCCGTGGACTCGCGCAGCCGTTACCCTTCGTGGGTTGAAGTCTCCATCAACGTGGACGTACGATAGCACCACCTATTAGAACCACGCCAAAAACCACCGTGTCTTCATTGCGTTTGAAATCTCCGATCCCCTCCTTTACTTACATATGCAATTGTTTACTTTCCGCTGCCACACTCTTAGAATTGCATGTGTAGGGTGATGCTTGACTTGTATTGTTGCTAAAATCTGCCTACAACTAAAATTGGGAAAAGGTTAGGTTTTTATTTGGTCAAGTAGTCTAATCACCCCCCCCCCTTCCCTCTAGACATACTTTCGATGCTACCGAAGGGAATGGCATTCAAGACCACTGTTACAGACATGAACTTGATTCCGGTAGTCAGTGAATTTCCAGACGTGTTCCCTGAGGAATTACCAGGAATGCCACCCGATCGGGAACTGGAGTTTGCTATTTATGTTATTCCCGGAACCGCTCCAATATACAAGAAGTACTACCGGATGTCGTCCACAGAGCTGGTGGAATTGAAGAAACAGCTGGATGAATTGCTACAGAAAGGGTACATCCGCCCAAGCATCTCACCATGGGGATCACCTGTACTATTTGTCAAGAAGAAGGATGGCAGCCTACGGATGTGCGTGGACTATCGGCCGCTGAATGAGGTCACTATTAAAAATAAGTACCCGCTCCCTCGCATTGATGACCTGTTCGACCAGTTGAGTGCAGCCCGGGTATTTTCCAAGATTGACCTCCGGACAGGATATCACCAGCTAAAAATCAGGAAACAGGATATCCCCAAGACAGCCTTCACCACCCGATATGGTCTGTACGAATTTACAGTCATGTCGTTTGGGCTGACCAATGCTCCAGCTTACTTCATGAGCATGATGAACAAAGTCTTCATGGACTTTTTGGACAAGTTTGTAGTGGTGTTCATCGATGATATCCTTATATACTCCAAGGATGAAGAGGAGCACAAACAACACCTCCGTGCTGTCCTGAAAAGATTAAGGACCCATCGCTTGTATGCCAAGTTCAGCAAGTGTGAATTTTGGCTAAAAGAGGTGGGATTTCTGGGGCACATTCTGTCAGAGCAAGGTGTGGCCGTCGACCCCAGCAAAGTGACTGCTGTATTAAACTGGAAGACACCAGCCTCGGTAACAGAAGTTCGCAGTTTCCTGGGATTGGCAGGCTACTACCGTCATTTCATTGAAGGTTTCTCCAAGATAGCCAAGCCACTGACAGAGTTGTTAAAGAAGAATCACAAGTTTGACTGGACGGAGGAATGTGATAGCAGCTTTATGGAGCTAAAGACGAGGCTAACTACGGCCCTGGTCTTAATTCTTCCAGACATCCACAAGAGCTTTGACATATACTGTGATGCTTCCAGGCGTGGAATTGGCTGCGTATTAATGCAAGAAGGAAAGGTTGTAGCGTATGCATCTAGACAGCTACGACCCCATAAAGAGAATTACCCTACCCATGACTTGGAATTAGCAGTTGTGGTTCATGCCCTGAAAATTTGGAGGCATTATCTCATTGGGCAGCGCTGTGAGATATACACAGACCACAAGAGTCTCAGGTATATTTTCACACAACCCGATCTCAACCTCAGACAGAGAAGATGGCTTGAACTGGTCAAGGACTATGACCTTGGGATCAATTACCATCCGGGAAAAGCCAATGTAGTCACAGATGCCCTCACCAGGAAACCAGGCACTGTGAATGCAATAATGGAAGGTATCCATCCAAGGTTACAAGAAGAGTTTGCCAAGCTCAACTTAATACTTTGTGGCCCAATTAGCCCGGATACGTTCGAAATCACTCCAACACTTATGGAAGAAATTAAGGAAGCTCGGAAAATGGACAAGGGCATACAAGAGATCAAGAAGAACATACATCAAGAAAGGGCCAAGTCCTTCCGTATTGACGATCAGGAGACAATATGGTTTGACAACCGAATATGCGTGCCTGACCAGGAAAACCTGAGGCAGCAAATATTATGAGAGGTACATGAATCCGTATATTCCATTCACCCGGGAGGAACAAAAATGTACCAGGACCTAAGGGAAACTTTTTGGTGGCCAGGAATGCGAAGAGATATTGCGTACTATGTCGCGTGTTGCGACGTATGCAATAAGGTTAAGGCTGAGCACCAGAAACCAGCTGGACTGTTACAGCCCCTACAAGTTCCCCAGTGGAAATGGGATGACATATGCATGGACTTCATTGTTGGATTACCCAAGTCAACAAGAGGCCACGATGCCATCTGGGTTATCATGGATATACTTACAAAAGTGGCTCATTTTATCCCAGTAAAGACCACTTTCAGGGCTGACCAGCTTGCACAGCTCTATATGTCCCGGATTGTCAGCCTTCATGGAGTACCCAAGTCCATCACATCTGATAGAGGATCCCTGTCCACGTCAACATTCTGGCTACGTTTGCATCAGGCCCTGGGAACAGCATTGAAGCATAGCACGGCATATCACCCACAGACGGACGGACAGACCGAATGAGTGAATCAAATATTGGAAGATATGATTCGGTCTTGTGCTCTCACTTATGGACCCAAATGGGAGGATAGCTTACCCTATGCGGAATTTTCGTACAACAACAGTTATCAGTCAAGTCTCAAAATGTCACCATTCGAAGCACTGTATGGGCGGAAATGCCGCACTCCTTTAAATTGGTCACAGACAGGAGACGGCCATATCTTCGGTACAGATTTGATGCTCGAGGTTGAGAAGCAAGTTAAGGAAATCCAAGAGCGTCTTCGACCAGCTAAAGCCCGTCAGAAGAGCTACTATGATCCTAAGCACCGGGAAGTAACTTTTGAGCCCGGAGAGTATGCTTACCTCCGAGTAACTCCCATGAAAGGGGTAAAGAGGTTTCATACTCGAGGCAAACTTGCACCCAGATATATCGGTCCTTTTCCGGTAATTGCTAGAAGAGGCAGAGTAGCATATCAGTTGGAGCTACCGCCGGAACTGTCCAAGGTTCATGATGTCTTTCACATATCACAGCTGAGAAAGTGCATTGCACCCCCGATTAAACAGGCAGATATGAGTGAGCTAGAGTTGACCAAGGATTTGACCTATGAGGAGAAACCTGTCAGAATCTTGGATGAGATGGAAAGAACTACTAGGAGTAAGGTGATCAGGTTTTACAAGGTACTATGGGATCATCATACTGAGGAAGAAGCCACCTGGGAAAGAGAGGATTTTCTGAGATCAGCATATCCGCATTTGTTCCCTAAGCAACCGAATCTCGAGGACGAGATTCATCCTAAGGGGGGTAGGTTTGTGACACCCTGGTTTTTCAAACTTTTTCTTTTCAAAACTTTTCTGGTTTTATTTGCCATTTGATGGTTTTTGGAGTCAATTCTTTGGACTATGGACTTGGGCACACTTCCAATCTTTTCCCAAGTGTGCCAAGGCTCTCATATTCTCTCTAAAATCCTGCTGGATCAAACCCTAATTTTTATCCTCTCAAAATAATTCATTTCTTCCTCTGATAATATTCATTTCCACTGTGGGTTGTGAAGCAACCTATAGTTATGTTGATTAGAAAAATCCCAAATTAATACCACATCTTCTTGACATCATCTACTCCCACAATCTCCAAAAATATTTCATTGGCCAGTACAAAATTTTGTCCAGAATATTCCTTTTACCTTCTGGACAGGATTGACCCTTTGTGAAGCAACATATATTTTCATGACTCGGAAAATTCCCACATAAATCCCTGAGATACTAGGAGTCATATCTTCCCAGAATATCCAAAAATATCATCTAGTCCAGTTCAAATTTCCAGCAAAAATATTCTGACAAGCTGCTGGTCATTTCAAATCTCTGTGAAGGAAGTACCAGCTAGAGGTACCGATTGGAGCTAAAATTTTATGGCATCTTGTCTTCATCAAATAACTCCCAAACACCAAATTTCAGCTTCAGTAGATCATCCATGTGAGTGCATTTTTCTCACCAAGTTTCTGGACTAGTATAGGGTTTGTACATGAACTATGTGCAAATCTTTGCAGAAATTTCTCAAAACTTGCCAGTAGATAGTCCTTCCAACCTAGATCATCCCAGACAAGTCACTTGGCTTCATTCACAACTCATCTCTCTTCTGGAACCCCCTCAAGTTTTTGTTCATAAACTATTCCTGATGCTACCCTTCAGCCCAGGATGCACCTAGCCGGTTCAGTGGCACAAGGAGGCTAAGTGACCTAGGGTCGACGCATTGGACAAGGTGTGCCAGGCGTGCGTGGCCTCCAGGTGCCAGCACCAGTGGTGACCACGATTCTGGCATGCCTGTGCACGCGCTCTGCGTGCCGACCGCGTCGGACGCGACCGCTCCGGCCGTCCCGCATCGCCGTACTTTGTCTGGTGGTGCCGACATCGTAGCCGCCACCCACGTACCCCACTCTAGAGCCTTCCCCTCGCCGGCTGCCACAGCAGCGCCGCACTGTGGCGCCCGTGCCGTCACTGTGACCGCGCTGGCTGTCCTCTTCCTCCCGACGAGCTATCGCGTCGCATTAAGTGCTCTGCTCTTCTCCATCACCTCGGCCGCGCCGCGATAGCCACCTCGCCATCCTTGCTCCGGCGACGTGGCCACAGCGCCGCCCGGTTCGGGAAACCTCCTCCCCGCCTATAAATAGCTCGCCCCGCCCGTCCCAGCTCCTCATCGCACTCCCTCCACCTCCAATCGAGCTCAGCTCGCCACGCCAAGGCCGAGAGGCCCTCTGGCCTCGCAGCTCGCCGGAGTTCTGCCGCCTGATCCCCACTCTGCTACAACTTGTTCCACTCCACCCCAGCCTCAACCGACCACACCCACGAGCTCAGCAAGCCTCCCTGGTGCTCCTCGACCTCCTGCCCAGCCAAAACGCTGCCGGAATCACCGTCTCCGGCGACACCCGAAAGCAGCCACCGCCGGGGAGGAAGGGGCTGACGCCGTCCGGCCATCTCCGGAGAAGCCACGGGTACGGGGAGAACCGCCATCAAGCGCTCGTTCCATCCCCGCAGTCGCCTGACCTCGCCGCCGTCGCTATCGCCGGCAATCACCGTCGGTGAGCCGCCCGCCTCTGTTCCCTCTCTCTCTCTCCCTTTTAAACCTGCACCAGGGCCCCACCTATCATAGACTCGCGCGCGGCCGAACCGTTTTTTTAAGTGAAGGCGCATTGCTGGAGTACGCCATCGACGTGGCCGCTGTAGGATTTTCTGATTTTCTGTTTATTTAATCCAGTTTGACCAGGAACTTTGACCAGCCTTTTCTTTTAAACCATAAGTCCAATTGAATTGATTCTTTTTGCTGTGGTTTTGTATTGAATCCCTTTATTTTCTGACCAAATTTGGTATTTTTCCAATATTCACAGAATATTTGGCAAACAGAAAGGCTTTATGTAACATTTTCTCTTGCTATTTAAAAATGCTTTCAGTAGGAAATTGCTGTGGATTTGAAGACCAGGAGTTTGTAGACACTCCACTTGAGCAAGGCAAGCCACATCATCCATTGCATAAGGCATAGCAATAGTATTGGCTTTATAATGGATTATTTTGCACTTAATTCAATTTAAATAGGCCATATTCTATATTGTTGATTATATTGCAATAACCCTACCATGCTAGTTCGTTTGTCCAACATAACTAATATGACCAACAACTTGGCACATTAAATATCACTTTGATGGTTGATCAAGTGCCACTGACCCGGACTTACCCGTGCAGCCACATCTGCCGGAATGGGACGGCCTTGACTTGGTCTGACCACGTGCTCTTTTACCGGTACCACCAAAGAGGGGAGATTATGCATGCGTGCTGCCCTGATCAGGTAGACAACGATAACCTCGTGAGCCCAAGTTGAGTTGTTTGCCGGCGTCCCCGTTTGGGACAGTTTAGTTGGCCACGACGGTGGCAGGTTTCAGGAGTGACACAGGGGCCACCCAGGGCATGACTCGGACGGGGGATGATTGTCGGTGGTACGATAGAGGAGTTACGGGTTAGACAAGTTTCGTTGGACGAATGTCCATGGTTAGACAAGTAACGTGCGCAACCTCTGCAGAGTGTAAGAATCTATTCGAATAGCCGCGTCCACGGTATTGGACACAGTCCGCACTAGGTCACACTATGTGGTCAACCGTAATAATAATGATGAAAGAACTCGTCTCATGTTCGGAAATGACCGATGGGTCACGAGTGCTCCGGGTGTCATGGAGTGAACCCGGAAGAGAGTAAGTTGGTAACAGTAAGTGATCATCTTAAAATATTGAACATATTTATTGCCATACTGTTGTTTCCTGCACTGTTTTGGTTGTTGTGAGCTTGCGAGTACATTCCAAGTACTCATTTGGCGTATCATGCCAGATGCAGGAGAAGCCGGAGATGGAGATCCCGATGGTTCGTGCTACGCTAACTAGGACGTGTCCCAGCAGTGTCCCTATGGGATGGAGTGTCCCACACGATGTTTCGCTACGCTATAGTCTTTCCACTAGTACTGAGGCCATTGAGATGTTCCATAAATAATGTAGATACTGTCCAAGCACGAGTAGTGCTCCTAGCTTCACTATCCCCTGTAATATCCGAGCTTGTACTTGTATAATATCAATAAAGATCAGTTATGTCCTGTTCCAACTTGTTGTGTGTTTCTAGAAGACATGATCTCTGGGTTGGGAACACAAGGTAAACCGGTCCTCTGAGCCGGGGTGCCACAATACGGAATACATGCCTACATTACATTGATGAATTGGAGCTAGTTTTGTGCCGCCCTAGGTTATGACTGTTACATGATGAATGTTTTCCAACAAAATCACCGATCTATTGCCTACGAGTTTTTCACATATTGTTCTTTGCTAAGTTACTACTGTTGCTACTATTGTCACAATTGCTACTACTATTGCTGCTATTGTTACTATTATTGCTACTGCTATCAAACTACCATACTACTGTGCTACTGATCACTCTGCTGCAGATATTTAGTCTCCAAGTGTGGTTGAATTGACAACTCAACTGCTAATACTTGCAAATATTCTTTGGCTCCCCTTGTGTCGAATCAATAAATTTGGGTTGAATACTCTACCCTCGAAAACTGTTGCGATCCCCTAAACTTGTGGGTTATCAGGCCTCTGACTATAAAATTTTTGTTTAAGTCTCGACCTCGCTAGACGACTGAGGGATCAGGGCGCCGCGGCCGACTGTTGTCCAACAGCTCCTGCTCACGAACGATCAAGTTGTGCTCGAGTTGGGCCAGTCGGGCGCGCTCCGCCATGGTCTCTTGACGAGTAGCCTCAAGGTCCTTGTCAGCTAGGGAGTCACCTGGAATGGGGTGTGAAGGAGCCGCTCGGCCGGCTCACGCTGTTCCCGGGCTATAGGGTCCTCATCGACTGCATCACCGCTAATTGCAGCGGTCGTATCGGCCGCCGCCTTTCTACGACTTGTTTCTGGCGGTAGCGTTCCAACCATGAAGACTTCTGCCACGAATGTCTGTGACCCGCAGCTCTCTTCTCCCTCGGAGATGGACTCCAAGAGAGGAAAGATAGACTGATAGTCCATCATTCCAACGAGACGACTCGCGGAACGACGGAACTGAGGACGGGGTTTGCCGGATCACTTCCGGAGACGACGTGGCGCCAGCTGCGCCGACTGATACGATGATGGGAGTTGCAAGCTTAACACCCCCGAGCCATTGGCCCGGTAGTGAATGCTCCCATGAGCCGGTAGGTCAGCGATGTTCAGTGGGGCATCAGGATGCCACACCGACCGATCGATGGAGAACTCGAGCTCCCCGAAGCGGATGCTGCCAACCGGAAGTGAAGATGAAGCCAAACGCACCATATCGTCGTTAGACGCTTGTGGATATAATCCTGACAATACTAGGGGGGTAGGAATGTAGAGGCAATCGTATCTACCAAACGGTGCGGTTGGGATTACGCTCAAGGATTTATACAGGTTCGGGTCCTCAGCGGTGGAGGTAATACCCTACTCCTGTGGTGCTCTTAGCTCTTGGCATAAAGTACAATGTGTGTATGTTCAACATCTAGCCTGAAGCTTCCCTCCCGGCTTATATAGTGCGCCAGGTAGGGACATAATGAGCTAGTATTAATGTTATCCATGGCCTCATGTGTGGCCGACTGTTCCATGGCATTTACTACTGGTAACTGTCATATTTAACTGGATTATACCGCCGTTGGGTAACTGTCATCATTAAGACATCGTGGGCGAGTGGCATCCTAAGTAGCCGTCGACTGCTCCCTTCGTCTCCGGCCGACTGCTAGCGCCCGGTTGTCGCTGGCCCAGTATCCTACTATAAGGACTTAGCGCGACCCTGGGCCACCCCTTTATCACTGATGGGCTGATGATGAAGCCCCTTGGCCCATGGTTCTCTGAGCCGTATCTTATATGGGTCGTGGGCCTCTGGTGGGTCATCCGTATACTTGCCTATCCCGTATTTATAGCCCCGACAGTGAGTGCATGTGTGCGTATGTCAGCATGTGCATTTGTATTGTGTTTCTAGAATAAAAAAATCGGCGATTTGATATCAAGTTTGGGTTGCTAACCACATATGCCGATACCGTCTCCACACACACACACACACACAATTCCTTATTACGAAAAAAAACATGTAAAAAAACACGAGCACGCACACATTTCTTTATACACTGAAACCTCACAGTAATTACTTACAGTGGATAAACGTGACAGATCAAAAAATTAGCCTAACCTAGTGAGCTCGATCACTCTAAAAGTCTTCTCTCCTGTGCGGCACTCCATCTCCACTGCTCCATCAAGCCACGCAGGGACAACAACCATGTCGTACCGATACTCCGATGAGATCCCTCGCCACGTCGGTGATGGTGCCACCCAGTATGTTCTTCTCCAGATCCCTGACGACGTCGCTCTTCTCCATCGGCAGGTCCCACACGCGGTTCCACCCGAAATCCCACGTAGAGTTGGCGTCGGGGTGGTCACTCTCAAGTATCCTATGCAGATTTTCGGTCGCGCCATTGTCGCCCTGCTGCTGAGTTCTCTTGGACTTGGACATGTCCAGGCTCTCGACGTCACCGACCAGCTCTCTGACGAGATCGCCTCAAGTTGGCAGTGCGCGCCACGCTGACCTCCTCCATCGCCTCACTCCGTTTGCCTTTCCTTCTGATCACCTCTTGGGCCACGTCGGAGAGGAGACTGTTGCCCTTGTCCGACCAGTTCGTTGCACCGGCGTCATTCTCGATGAAACTGACGGGAGCATCAACTCTGACAATCGCCTTTGCGGTTTTCAGCAAGTACCGTTTACCAGCAGTTTCATGAGCACGAGCTGGTTCTCCGTGCAAGAATCGCATGTAACGACATGCGTCTTCTGACCCTGCTTATTTTTGGAACTAATGGACGTTGTGGTATGATCCGAGCCTGCAATAAAAGCATAGAGTTGTCCATTCAATGCCTTTTTGAACAAAGTGTCAGTTTCTTCAGTTTACTGCTACAGGACATCAAGAATTTGCCCACCATCTGTTAGTTGCTCTTTCACTATCATTTGTTGTTGCTGATGTTGTTCTTCATCCTTGGTGAATGTTTCGGGTATTTGTGTGGCCTCACTAGGTGTGTGGTTGATCCTTTCATCCCGCATTTTACACCAAATTTCACGCATCATTAGAAGTTTAGAACGATAACAGAATGTGCACACGCTGAGTATAAGCGTGGTGCCTAGTCTCTCCATGAAATCCAAATGCCGGAACCCATGATGGTAGGTAACAACTATCCATCGTTAGTAGATTCAATTTCCAAATGCAAATCAGTAGTTACAAGCATCATGCATTCTATGCTCTCCAGATAAATTATTCGCTCTAAGCACTATTTCTGCAGTGTTTTGAGTGACAGAAATGTGAACTTGTGCACGCAAAATGAGACAGAAGAACAAATCATTTTGCTTTGAGAAAAGTCCACATTTCAACCCCAAACTAACCACTCTTAATTTACAACCCTCAACTTCAAAACCGGTCAAAATACACCCCAACTAACCACTAGGTTCAAAACTCAACCCTGGTCTCGGTTTTGACCGCAGTCAACGCTGACTGGGCACTGCCAAGTAAGCATAGGGCTTGGAGGAATAAAAAAATGAATAAATCTCCTCTGTCTCCACTCACGCGTGAGACAGGATGGCTGAGCACCGCCCGATCTGGCACCTGCCCCAACCGCCGCGCCGCCGGTCGCCGCCGGCCGGCGACCTCCTCCGCCACGCCTACTCTCCCCCCTCCCCCGTTCCTCCCCTGCCTCTTCTCCCCTCACACCCGAGCTCGCCCGGCAGGCCTCCTCCACGTCGGCCACTTCGTCCACCGCCCGCAGCCGACTGCGTCGGTGACCACCGTCGGTCTCCGCTCGCGACAGCGCCGCCTACGCCACCTCACCGCCACCTGACGCCAGCCCCCGACGCCACCCTGCATCGCCTCTCCCAGCCATGGCAGCCCGTGCCTCCAGCCGGCCGAGCTCCTGGCCACCACTGCACAACCGCCCTGCGTGCCGCCGGCCGCCGCCTAGTCCACCACCGCCGACCGCCGCCGCTTCGTGCTGCACAGCCATGGCCGCCGCCTCCACAGCACCTCACAGACCCGTCGGCAGCTGCCCTCCGAGCTCCGGTCTAGTTTGCGGGTGGGGCAGGGCGGCGGAGATGCAGCGGAGCTTGAGCTGGTTGCGGACAGGACGGCGGAGATGCAGCGGCGCCGGGCGCCGGTCGCCGGTTGCCGGCGGCGGCCGGAGTCAGGTGTGGCGGGCACGACGGCGGCGGCAGCGCTGTAGCGGGAGGAGAAGGGAGTCGGGGTCGAGTGGAGACAGAGGAGATTTACTCAGTTTTTTTTTTATTCCTCCACGCCATATGCTTACTTGGCAGTGCCCAGTCAGCGTTGACTCAAGTCAAAACCGCTTGACCCACTCGAAACCAAAACCAGGGTTGAGTTTTGAACCTAGTGGTTAGTTGGGGGTGTATTGTGACTGGTTTTGAAGTTGAGGGTTGTAAATTAAACCGAGTGGTTAGTTCAGGGTTGAAATGTGGACTTTTCTCTTTTGCTTTTCAAGCAATTCCGAGATGATATCCAAGACTTTTTTTTCGGGAATACGCAAAGCTTGCGTATCATTTCATTGATAAAAGAGAAGTTAGAATGAGTACAGGAGGTGGTACAACACATGGCACGGACGCAAAAGGCGTGAACATGGTGCCCGAAACAGAGAGACATGAGACACTCGACCCAAAGAAAAACACAGCTAAACTCGCCGACCTGAGACACAGTCCAACCAACAACTAGACGACCGACATCACCGAAGTCAGCACCGAGGACGCCGCGAGCAAACAAGACAACGCCTTCATGAAGGAGAACGTCACCAAGACGCCGTCATCGTCCGATTTGGAAAACCGGACCTAGGGTTTCCCCTGATGCTCGAAGAGGGGCCCAGATAGCGGCGGGCAGCGCCTCCAAGAAGGGGACGGCACCCGCAAGTGTCGCCACTGCCAGCATAGCATGCAGGGATTTCTCCCTGGCCAAATTCCGAACAATCCCAAGCCGTCGGAGCGCGAATCGAAGAAGAAGAGGAAGTCGAGTATAGGCCGGAACTGCGACTGAAGGAAGGAGAGCCACGCCCGACGCCGAACGAGGCGCCGGGCGCCGCCGGACGTGCGAGCTCCGAAGGAGGGCAGGGTTGCGTGGTTGGCGAAATGAAAGGCAGCGGGATGTGATGGTGGCCGGAGCCCCAGACAAACCAGGATCTGGAAAGAAGCGCAGATCAAGGCCACCGGAACCGGAGCAGCAGAGCGCCGGCGAGCCCAGGAGCTGGAAGGGGACGCAGCTCTCGGAGCGAGCCGGAAACAAAGATGCGCCGGGATGGACAGCCAACGAAGGGCACCGGCAGGGTGATGGTGCGGCGATGCCGAGGAGCCAACGAGCCAAGGAAGCCGGAAAGAGTGCAGCTTCCATGGTGCGCTGGATCCAAAGCCGCACCGGCTGGCCATGCACGGAGGAGGGGGTGTAGTAAGTTAAAGCTATGCTACATGAGAGGAATGGAAGTGGCATGTGTACATGAATCACTGTAGATAGGTTGCTCAACCACCGATCATAAATCAAAATAATTTCATCTACCAACTCGATCGGATTTGGCTCTGTCTATATATTTAGGACAGTAAAACTGAGCCTAAAGCGAGCCCTCTCACGCATCCTCATTTGTGAGCCGTTGGATTTCGTGTAGGAGACATCCATGGCTGTCCGATCTGAATTCACGCCGCGAACTGGGCCTAATGTCCTAATGGGCTGCTACTCCCGTAGCATTTTTGGAGGCCCGTGGTTAATTTGGGTTCGCGAGTCCACTGTCGGTCGGTTACACAGGCATGGGCGACGTCTCCCCTACCGTGGAGACAATCCTCCTTGCTCTCGCCCCCAGTTCCAGTGGATTGCGCCGGCATCACCATCGCCACCCCCGCCGCTTCTTTCTTCTCTCCCCACCTCTCTCCGCGGGCATGTCGTCATCCCCTTCGACCCTCCTTGCTGCTGCCGCAGATCCTCTTCTATCCACCCTTGCCTCATGCTTCACTTGAATCCACAGCGGCGAAACCCTAGACCCCTCCACTCGTGGCGGCGTGAGGCGACAATGATGGAGCCCTCCTCTAGTGGTGGTGTGAAGGGACAACATAACAGCCAGCCCCTCTCGATTCCTCTCCTTGCGGCCGATGTTGAATCTTTGTGTTACTGTCTATATGTACGTCCCCTTTGCTTGAGGATTTTTTTTTCTCTCGCACCGTTTTCTCCACTACATGATTTCAGAGTTGCTGCCTCAATATTTAGTGATGATTCCAGTCAGATATGATTGCTGCACCTAATCACCACCTTTTTTTTGCCATATATGATGTTCATATTCTGCCACGCTCTGCACCAATTGTTGATTTGTGTGGCAGACCACCGCCGCCATCGCGCCCGCTGCTCCGCTCCAGTCAGTCACATCGTGCTACAATGCACACATCCTCAAGTCTGGGAAGCGACCCAGGTAAGCAAATTAAAATCGCATTTTTAATCCCATCATGAGAAATTCATCAGTGGTTAATTTTCCATTGTCAGGTTCAGGAGTTTCTTGGTCAACTGTGATAATTGGGATCCCATGGATGCCACTGATGCATGCATGCAATTAATAAACATATTTGATCATGTCTTCTCAAACCGATCAGCCTCCCAAGATGAAGACAATTAACTGGATCTCTACAATCTAATGTAACGATCTGACATCGTAAAGTACTAACGAACAAAGTTTTTCAATTTATCAGTAAACTACGATCATTTTTAAAAACTCAATCGTCCTATTGTTGCAAAGATGCGTGGTACATATCTGATGGCTTATGATTGTTCGAAAAACTAAGACCATGATTTTTCCTAAATGTGAGATTTTATTATGAATTAACTGGCAGGATTAATTCTTTTGTTGCTTCAGCTCACTCCAAAATATTGGCAACTCGTGTCTAGAGCCCTTCAGTGACAACTAGACACTCAGGTGGATGTAGCGGTCCATCCCAAATTAATAGTTTCTGTAATGATTCTCGGTATGTATTTTGAGAGTCAATCTTATACAATTTACTTTACTTGAACTTTATCTATGTAATGGTTTGAGCCAGTACATCTTATACGGGTGTGTTCTCATGACACTTGAACCTTACAAAGATTGTGCCTTCATTATTGAATTTTGCGAGGTGATTTCCTATTCTTATTATCGATTATAAAATTGTATGCGTATCGCATTTCTCGTAAGGTGAGCTTTAAAACATATATGGCTTTCCAATTGCATCATGATGATAAATATATATGTTGTTTGCTGCCAAAAAATATATATTTTCCAGTCTATCGATTGAGTGCATCAGAGTAATGATTTCCCCCGGTACACTCCCATTACTTTATTAACTATTTGTTGGTAATCTTACGTGGTAGTCAGATCTCTCATTTATTTCACATTTTCACGTCACTTTCTAATTTATTTGTAACACAAATGAAGTGTGTTTTGACAGATATAACAAGGAAACATCATGTCTAATTTGTTATGGATATATTTTGTATTGGTTTATAGCTCGCTGATCATACCATTTTTTATTTGTGACATGAAAAATCTTTACTTTCTCCAACCACTATACAGTGAAGTTTCCATTTTGATGGATTGCATTATGGTCAAATAAGTTGATAGAAGTTTACCCAGAGGAGGCTAAACAAGGAAACAAAGTACGCTCACTAAATTTAATTTGCTTTGTCAAGGGATATATATGGCAAAATTCATCTTCTGGATTTCCTGCTTGTATTGCACTAAGCTTTTTATCACCATTTGTGATCTTATTCCAGGATTCATATTATGCATGCCCATACATTTTTCCTCCGGAGTCATATTGGATGAATGGAATATTAGCCCTCCAAGTTTTATGATATCATAGTTGTTATGTACCGGAGAGTTTGATATGAGGCATACCACATCTTAGTTGGTACAATATGTTTTTTTGCGGTGTGCTTCGACCTTTTCCTTCAGTTCTATTCCTTCATAGAAGTAGGCCAAATTCATATTTTCTACACTTTTAGATGTTAGTTAATTTTGCATAAGCTTTGTGGGGAACATGTGATTTCTTTCACCGGCGGGGTATTCAAAGTGATACTATTTGCGAATTAAATTCAAGATGGATGTCTTCGTTGTTTATGTTTTGTCTAAGAAAGCTTCATAGGGACCATATACTCCCTGCTAACTTTTGTTATTGGATTTTCAAGGTTCTTTTGCCATTTGCACACTTGTCCAATCTGTGTATATTTGTTCAGTATCTCAAATGTTAAGGTGTGGGTACATACACATCTTAGTTCTATAGGTTGCAGACATAAAGACCGGTTGCACAACAGAAGTCAAGTGATGTAGCGTATATCCTCATTTTCTTGATCTCATCAAAACATGGATATACAAATTAATGTTTATGCAAGCATTTCATAATATATTTATTAAACTCTAAATATGTTTACAACAGACTACCTTATGCCCTCGGCGTGGCGGGGGACAGGGTTTTGCTACTGCTGTGGGGCTCTTAGAAGTTGATGCACTATATCATGGTGCACAACCATGAAGTTCAAGCGGCTGCCACAGTGACCGCACCCAGCAAGCAATACGTGTACATGCTGTTGTGCATCACTGTGTCCTCAGGTATTGTACTCATATAGCATTGTACATCATATCTCTTTTGTTCTAGAGCACTGTGCTTTGCAAAAAACAGAAGAAAAGAAGACATTTTTTAAAAATTTAAATTCCATGTTTCATATCTTCATATATTTATAGAAACTACCACCATTCTTCTATAGTAAAAATAGACAGGTGCCGCATGCAACGCTCTGCGACTCGGGTGATTGTTGATTGGTCGACAATCCAATTCGGACCTTACTTATTTCGTGCAAGTCTAACGACACCATTTTCCATGCTGGTTTATTTCGGAAATGCAATCTTCATATGCATCAAATGAAATTGCCGGTCCGACACTCCCTTACATATAGATTTGAGCTAGGTTGCTCTTGTACACAATAACCAAAAGAAATGAAATACCTAATTACTACAGATCCCCCACAGCTCCTTGTAAGGTATCGTTTATTGTAGTTCCTAACTAATTAAAATCGTTGTTAGCAGTCTTCACCCATGAATGTGATGTATTCCACAAGAAATAGCGTTCATCTTAATTCTTCTTTGTTGCTGAACATGGCGACACTTTGGGTAGAGGCCTGTTAAGAATTTCATTAATGCACCATATATACAATGTACAATACAATTTATGTCTCTTGTTTTTATTTTTCTGCTAACTGATTAGTTCTAATTACTACAAGCATTGTTGTGTATGTTGGCATACCAAGCCAATTTGTATGTGAATCTCGAGATAATTTGTATGTGAATCTCGAGATTTCTCTTTACTGGATAATGTATGATTTATGTTTATGTAAATTCAATATGTTTTATTTGGCCATTTATTTAATAAATTTCATATAATTTATTGTATAAATAGACGGGCGCGGCAACGCGCGCCATCAATGATCTAGTACATGTAAATATCCAAGCCACTTCATGAGTTCATGTGAGGTTGCTTAGCTACATGATTTTTCTATCTGCTTTGTTGTTCTCAACTTAGTTCACTTGCCAGAGTTCACTCTGCCGCTCTGGCAAGTGAACTAAGTTTTTTTTGATACCACAACTGGCCTAGTTTGTTCCACTTTTGTTTTTCTTTTCTTTTTTTTTTTTTTTTTGAGAATAGAGTACGACGCCTACTCAAAACGGAGCAGTACATTCAGAGAGCATTAGATGTCGAAGACTACTCGGCACATTCGCGATCAACTCTTGCTCTCCCAAGCTCCTGGTCAGCGCAGCCAGTCCATGAGACAAGGCGTTCCTGCTCCTCCTCACGCACTGAACACTGCAGGCTGCGAAAGTGGCCATGGATTTCTTGATGTCCATGATTAGGCCATAGTCAGGGGAACGTGTAGGCTTCAGTGCCAACAGTTCATTCGCAATGATTTGGTTATCTGTTTCAATGATCACCTGGCCATCAAATATTTCTGCCATGGACTGCAATCCTATCAGGATGGCTCGGGCTTCGGCCTCCTCAACGCTCCGGCACAGTGGCAGTTTCTTGCAGACTGATTTGAGGACAGAGCCTCGGTGATCTCGTCCGACAGCGCCAGCAGCGCTATCTCCTGTCTCAACTGAATTCCACTTTCGTTATTTATTGTTGAAACTGTCAAACTCTCCCTAAAGCGTATACAATTAGCCAAGTACTCTATGTAGACACGAGACGAGATGCAACATGCGTGCGCGTGGTAACATGCACACGCTTCTTCGAAATACGAAATGGGTGGCATCAGAAAAACATCTTTGAATCTTTTGTCCAGAGTCCTAGAGAGATTGTACCCAGTGGCGATCATGTCGCGCGGCTTCATTTAGATCATTCAAAATCCTAGATTCACTTGCAAGGACGGACTGTCGGCCTTGAGAAGGGCATCTGCTGGAAAGTTGAAGCACCAACCAATTTGTAGTGCACCAACTTGACAATGGTCATCTTCTTGCGTGATCAGTGTCAGTGCAACTTCAGCACGCCAGATGCAATTTGGCAATTTGCAATGTGTTGTACTCACAACTCAGCACAAGGACTCTATGTCTCTCAATTGATCTAGCTGCTAGTTACATTGTGCTATAGTTTAACAGGTTTTGCTTTTCCAGCAACCAGATATTTCTAATTGGAGTCTCAGTGCGCCATGGCTATTGTCTTTCTGTGGTTTGACCGGGAGAAAATTTCTTTTTTTGAAGTGACTCAGGTTGGACTAGTTATTCAGTAGTGATTTAGTGTATATAATTCATATGAATTTCGAATATATAAATCGTCTGTGTGTGCATGGCGCGCACGCATGTGTGTTTCTATGCCATGTTCCAATAAAGAAAATGTGTGATACGTTTCAGCCACTATATATACAGATCCGTTGGCAGCTCTGTGATAATGCCACCCAAATCCCAATATGGTCTTCTCCATATCCATGACGACTCTGTTCTTCTCAATCGGCACCATACCTCTGGGTCAGTCCGAAGTGTTATATATGTCACTCTGAAGTGTTATATGCAAACTATGCAAAGTTTCAGCTGCGTCATAGCTAGTTTGTCACTGTGTTGATGAGGTTTCTCGAAGAACTCATCTTAATTTCACCGTCCAATTCGCAAGATCATCAAGGTATCGCAGTTTCGGACTTTCGGTTTAGCGGTCCGCGCCAAGTTGACATCCTCCATGGCCTCGGTTCGTTTACCTTAATTTTCTTTTGACCACTTCCAAGGTTGCGTTGGAGAGAGATGGTTGTTGCCTTTGTAGGAAGAATCTCTGGTCTCCCCACAAAAAAAAGGAAGAATTTCTGGTCATCTCGTGGACAGTCTAAGAGTAATTTCTCAACCAACATGCAACTTGGCACTGTGTATTTCCCAGGCAAAAAAATCGACACTTCCCTGCAAAAAAAAAAGAGGAAAAAACTCGACACTATGTGTTAGCAAAAAAAAAATTAACTCATGACTTAACTCTACACTGACCATGATAAATTTATTTGTCAGAAAGGAAAATTTATTCTAGTGACGATGAATGGCATCAACAATCACCCTCTCTCCCCATCTGTTGGGCTCTGTCGGCGCGTTATTTTCCTGAGAAAAGTCCACTTTCAACCTGAACTTACCACTTAATTTAGGAATCAACCCTCAACTCACAAACCGGTTGTTTCACACCCTGAACTCTCCATAACAATTCAGGGCCCAACCCTCGGCTGAACCCGATTTTCCCTAATGAGGCTGGTTTTGACCCCGTTGATTGCCTAGTCAGCTCAGCCACTTCAGCTTTTGACCCCTCCTTACATGTGGGACCCACCCACGAAAAAAGAAAAAGCAAAAAAAATGTGTGCACGACCAATGTCGGGACCACCAAGAACGCGGTGCGGGCGACGTTCGGGCAGCGCGGGAGCGAACCAGGGGTAGGGTGTGCATCTGTGCTTTGAAGGGGTGAGTGTACATGCATGTATGTGAGCATCTGCGTATGTATTGTGTTTCTCAAAAAAAAAAACTCGGTGATTCTATATCAAGTTTCGGATACTAACCACATATGCCAATACCGTCTCCTTATTACGAAGAAAAAACATGTAAAAAAACATGAGCACACAGACATTTCTTTATATACTGAAACCTCACAGCAATTACTTACAGCGAATAAAGGTGGTAAAGATCAAAAAACTAGCCTAACCTAGTGACCTCGATCACTCTAAAAGTCTTCTCTGCTGTGCAGCACTCCACCTCCACCGCTCCATCAAGCCACGCAGGGACAACAACCGTGTCGTACCGATACTCCGATGAGATCCCTCGCCACGTCGGTGATGATGCCGCCCAGTATGTTCTTCTCCAAATCCCTGACGACGTCGCTCTTCTCCATCGGCAGGTCCCACACGCGGTTCCACCCGAAATCCCACGTCGAGTTGGCGTCGGGGTGGTCATTCTGAATGTCACTCTCAAGTATCCTACGCAGATTTTCGGCCGCACGATTGTCGCCCTGCTGCTGAGTTCTCTTGGACTTGGACATGTCCAGGCTCTCGACGTCGCCGTCCAGCTCTCTGACGAGATCGTCAAGGTATCGCAGCCTCAGGTTGGCCGTGCGCACCACGCTGACCTCCTCCATGGCCTCGCTCCGTTTGCCTTTCCTTCTGATCACTTCCCGGGCCACGTCGGAGAGGAGATCGTTGCCTTTGTCTGACCAGCTCCACGCACCGGCGTCGTCGTCCATGAAACTGACGGGAGCATCAACTCTGACAATCGCCTTTGCGGTTTCGAGCAAGTACCGATCCTTTACCAGCAATCTCATGAGCAGGAGCTGGTTCTCCGTGAAAGAATCGCATGTAACGACATGCGTCTTCTGATCTTGCAAATTTTCAGAACTGATGGACGTTGTGGTATGATCCGAACCTGCAATAAAAGCATATGGTTGTCCATTCAATGGCTTTTTGAACAAAGTGCCGATTTCTTCAGTTTACTACTACAGGACATCAAGAATATGCGTACCATCAGATAGTTGTTCCATCACTATCATTTGTTGTTGTTGTTGTTGTTGTTCTTGTTCTTGCTGATGTTTCTCTTCCTCGGCAAATGTTTCAGGCATTTGTGTAGCCTCACTAGGTGTGTGGTTGATCCATTGATCCTGCATTTTACACAAAATTGCACGCTTCATTAGAATGATAATAAAATTTTGCACACATGCAGATTGTTTAAGCAGGGTGCCTAGTTTGCACAAACTTACATTTGTCTCAGGAATTGTACTCTGATCCAAGAACTTCAAATCCTCAGTTGGTTGCTCTTTCACTATCATTTGTTGCTGCTGTTGTTGTTGTTGCTGCTGTTCTTTCTCGGCAAATGTTTCAGGTATCTGTGTAGTCTCACTAGGTCTGTGGTTGATCCTTTCATCCTGCATTTTACACCAAATTCCACGCTTCATTAGAACGATAATAAAATGTGAGCACACCGAAAGTTTAAGCAGGGTGCCTAGTTTGGACAAACTTACATCTATCTCAGCAACAGCACTCTGATCCAAGAGCTTCAAATCCTCACTTGCCTGTACAATAACAGTCTGTACCGGAATCGTAGGATCACTAGTTCCTTCAGTTATTTTCTGTGAAGGTTGGTCCAAGGAAGCTTCTCCAGCTGTGCTGCTATCTCTCACTACTATTGCCAATGGCTCTGACAAACCGTCTTCGCCATGTGTGCTATCTGCTGGTTTGCTTGATCCTTCGGTTATCTTCTGTAATGGTTGGTCCAAGGAAGCTGCTCCAGCTGTCTTTCTGCCTCTCACTACCATTGCCAATGGTTCGGACAAACCGCCATCGCCACACGCGCTATCTGCTGGTTTGCTTAAACTGATGGTTTCATTTACTTCTGTATATTCTTCACTCTCCTGTTGTGTCATTATAGTGTACTCGGGCTTCTTTCTCATATGTGCTGCTTCTGGCATCATCAGTGACTTCTTGTTTTCCAAGTTCTGACTAGGTGTTTCGCTCTGCGTATGATCACTGGTTCCTTCAGTTATTTTCTGTAAAGGTTGGTCCAAGGAAGCTGCTCCAGTTGTGCTGCTGCCTCTCACTACTATTGCCAATGGCTCCGACAAACCGCCTTCGCCACGCGTGCTATCTGCTGGTTTACTGAAATTGATGGTATCATTTACTTTTGCATGTTCTTCTTTCTCCTGTTGTGTCACTACAGTATACTCAGGTTTCTTTTTCATATGTCCTGCTTCTGGCATCAGTGGCTTCTTCTTGTTTTCCAACTTCCGACTCGGCGTCTCGCTCTGCGGTTTTCTCGGCTTGCTTTGTCTGTCTATGTGTTTACTTTGTGCTTGCCTTCTTACCTCATCTGTCTTCCCATTCTTCCCTGCAGCCTTGGTTTCTGCACTGGCAAGGTTCTCCTTGTTAACCTTCTCCCTCGCCCTCCTCGATTTCGCCTCGCCGTCTCTCCCCAGCAACCGTCTCATGCCGGTGGCTTGCTTCTTCCCAACTTCTGCATTCTTCACTTGAGCAGTCTGCTTCTCCTCCTTGGCAGGCCTGTTGTCTGAATTCTTCCTGAATCTTTTCAGAAAATCCATCCTCTTACCGGAGTCGGCGCGGCATCCTACGCTGACAGAGTTCTGCAGCTTGATTTCTTCGGCGACCGTCTTGTCCTCATGGATGATCCTCTCATCAGCTACCTGTTTTTCATCGGCTCCTCTCTCTGCTGCTACCATCTTTCTCAGCACCTCTCTCATGGTCAGCCTTCCTTGCTTGCTATTACCAGTTGCAGGGTGTGATGAACTGTTTGACAGTGCAGCAGCACCCATTTCAGACTCTCTAAAGTTTGTCAGGCTGTTCTTCCACTCTCCTGCCAACACAATCTTGTGCTGACCCTTCTCTGAAGCGATGATCCGTATCGGCAATTTGCGGTCCATGGCGTTTCCTCTGATCTCCATTCTTGGTGCCCCTCCAGGTTTCACAAACCTCTCCGTCCACTTGTGCTCCGCGGCGGTTGTCGTCGACGACGACGGCAGATTCTCCAGCCCCATCAGCTTGGCGATCACGCTGGGCATCCTCACCTTTGAGCCATCCTTTTCACCTTCAGAAGCACTGTTGATCTTGGAGCTGCCTGGACCAGACTGAATAACTGAGCTACTGTCTGCACTCTGACGGCTCTGAAATTTGTTGTGAACAACCATCTGCATAGAAGCATTTTTGGCATGCTCGGCGTCTGAATCTTCGTCAACGATCTCCTCGATCCTCGCGGAGCGCGCTGCCGCCGAGCTCTTGCGGTTCTCCTTGCCCTTGAGTCCGCTCCCTGCCCCTTCCATGTACCTGGAGGCGTCCTGGAGCATCACCAGCATGCTCAGCGCCTCCTCCATGTCCATGGACCCTCTGAAGAGCTTCTTCCGGGCCTCGTCGTCGGGCCTCCTCCTCCCGCCGGAAGAATACGCGGCCATGAGCATGTCGTTCAGGTCCTGCACCCCGATCGCCACTTCGCCGGCATGCGTGCCACCTCCTCCGGAAGGCGGCGGCATGAGGTAGCCGCCGCCGCCCCTGCGGGCCGTGTCCGGCTGCCGGAAGAAGACGGAGCCATTGCGCGCCACGACCTCGATGTTCCGCAGCTTCCCGCCATCGCTGAGCGCGAGGGCCAGCGCGGCCATATGCACGTCGACGCCGCTCGCGACGACGGCATGCTCCGGCTTGCCGCCCTCCGCGCCTCCTCCTTGGAACGGCACGATGGCGCGCGCGTCGTCGACAGCGCGCCCTCGCCGTGGCCTGGCGGCACTGGCAACGGCGGCATTGCTGGTGCTGGACTGCTGCTGGTGCTGCGAGTGCAGTGGAGATCGTTTGGTTAAAACAGGCTAGAAGACTTCGAGCGCATATGTATCATGGTTTGGATTGGAACTTGCGCTTACTGATGATCTCGGTGTCGTCGTTGCTTCTGGTCTAGTCGATCGAGGGGCAGGAGCCGCCTGCTGCGGCCTCTGGCTTGAGGATGGTTTATGAGAATTTGAGCAAGCATCTGCAACAGACATCAAATTCAGTAGTCATGCAGCACCATCAGGATTAAACTTACACCCAAACATGAATTCTACAGGTTCTTACACCCAAACATCAGTTCATCATAGGCACTTGAACAAGAAGAGAGTGCAAAGGAAATGCAAGAACAGAGTGCAAAGCAAACACCGACGGAAAAACATAACATACCCCGAGACGCGGCGGCGGCACTCGACGCCGAGCCGAAGCCGAGCCTCTCGCGGCGGCGGCGGAGGTCCTGCAGCATCTTCTGGGCGAAGTCGGAGCCGAGGTCAGGCACCCTGGCGCTGGCGGCCATCCCTCACCTGCCCGTCACCAAACGACACGCCCAGCTCCCACGCACCGCACCGCACCATGAAACAAACCACCGGCCGGGAAAGAAGGTTAGGTGCCGTGCCTGAAAAACACAATGTCGCCCGCAGTGCAGTGCAGCCCCGGAGTTCTTTTCGTCGGGTTGGTGCGCCCCGCGTGCGTGAGGGCGCTCTGCCACGCCAGGCCCCTCGTTTTCCTCCACCTCTTTTCCTACCTTTCTTGGGCGAGAAACCTTGAGGAATAGGTCAGTCAGAGAGGTGAGTGAGGTGGGGTGTCTCGTCCGGGGAGCAGGCAGAGTGACACGGAGCAATCTGTAGCCTCGGTGGACGGATGTTTCAGGTGGTGAGAGCACACCCAAGATTGATTGCCTTGGAAGTTACATCCGTATGATGCCTCTGGCCTCTTGTGTCCGGTTTGGTTTGCATCTGTAGTTCACCCACAATCCAAGCAAACTACCACCCAAAAGCAGAGGAGTGTCCATGTAGCTGCCGCATTTGGGGAATAATCACCCATAATCTCTGCCTTCGGCTTTTGATTAGTAGGTGGTAGTGGGGGTGGTTAGGTTAATGCCCTCCCTTTTGACCATGATTTGCAGACAGAGTATGTGGAAAACGTATGGGCGCTGCTAGGCGTCATCCGCCTGCCGTACGAGGATTAGCATCCGGCTAATTAGCCATTGGATTTAATTAGAATCACCCGCTGGATTGCTGCCACGTGTCACAGGGAAACTGACCCCCGAACGATTCCGCGGCTTGCTGCAACCGAAGGGACCTGGGAGCATTTTCCCCACCTCCCTCTGCAGCTCCTCTGCTCCAGCCCGAAACCAGGTCGAGGGGGAGATCCCCGGCGACACTGGCCCCACGACCACCGCCTCTGCCATCGCCGCCGTGCGACGCAGCTCCGCCACCGATTGCAGCAGCTACATTGCCGCCGTGTCCGCCTACCCCTTCCACAGCCATGCCAAATCACCACATAGTGCGCAGTATGCTCTCGGCCGCCATGGATCGAAGCTCCGGTGCTCCATCCAGCAGCAGGCAGGCCAAATCGGCCCCAATACTCGCCGGCGAGTCGATTCTGGGGTCTGGAGCTGCAGGGCGGCTTCGCAATCCACCTGTTTTCTCTGCTGAGGGCTCACGGGCTAGCTCCTCGCGTGCTTGGGTAAGTTGCAAACCCTAACTGCCCAATTGAAGCATGAAGCAATGTTGTGTTCATAGTTTTGTGTTCCTGTAATCACTGTCCTCAAAATTATGAGAGTCTGAATTGCACGGCGGAACACTGTCCTCCCAAATGAAGCATGAAGCAATGTTGTGTTCATAGTACTGTGTTCATAGTTTTGTGTCCCTGTGTTCATAGTTTTTGTGTCCCTGTGATCACTGTCCTCCAAAATTGAAGTCTGAATTGCAGCTTAATTTTTGTTCTTCTGTAAACTGAAACTGTGTACAGTTGCTCCTACAAAAATTCAGTTTTAGAATTGCAACAAAAATGTGCAAGGGGGAAGTCAATTGAATCTGTCTACAATTGCTCCTTCCAATTTCCTTTGTAGATTTGCACCAAAAATGTGCAAGAGGAGGTCAAAATGTTGTATATGTGGTGAAAGAATGTTAAGCACCGACTCTGTTTTGAGTGTGTTGCATGTTAATGACAGTGGTCCTGTTGGACAAAGTATCTGCACTATAATAAGTTGGTCAGAAAAATGTTGCATCTAGTAGGAACTGTAGAAGTATTTTATCAACTTCAGTATCTTTGCTTTTAGCACTGTGATCATTGTAGTAGATAAAGTGTAGAAGCATTCTATTATATGCTAGAAGCGCTAGTTCTACATTCCACCTTATTTTTGCTGACAATGTGATATTTTTTTCTGCAACAATAAAACAAAAAAATTAGGCTGCTGATATTGGAGTTGAGGATGATGAGAGCTACATCATGGCTCAGTTTTCTGCTGGAAATGGAGTAAACATGGAAGGCATGATTAATGCTGCTGATGTGCAACAGGATAGAGATGATGCAGTTGATGATGCAATATCATCGCAGCCGCAAGTTCCGTATGTGGGCATGACCTTTGATACAGTCGACGATGCAAGGAAATTCTACAACAAATATGCTTTCAGCCACGGGTTTGGAATCAGAACATCTGCTTCAAAAAACAGCCAGGCTAGAGGACCCACAAAGTTAATAAGTAGGACTTTCACATGTGTTCATGCACGAAAGGATGGTGACACGAGTGAATCTGATAGCACTACAGAAAGCATTGCAACAGAGTCAAGCAACACTAGCAAACGCCCCGGACTTTGGATGAACATGAGTGACACACGAAAAAGGAACAGGTTGCAACGCCACGATTGCAAGGCTCACATGATTGTTGTGCTCCGAGAGAACCGATGGACCGTCACATGTTTTACAGAAGAGCATACACATAATCTGGTGCAGCAGGAAGAGAAAGTTAGGTTTTACCGGTCTCACCGAAAGATTCCACGAGAAGACCACCAAATGATAATGACTTTGCATGAACGCAACTTGTCAACCTCAGATTGCATGGGTATCCTAGGAGATTGTCACGGAGGTGATCAGAGGCGCCTTGGTTATGTCAAGAGAGATGTTTCAAATGCACGATCTGAGATGCGGCAAACAATGTCATTCAAGGACATGGCCATGACAGTTGAGTATTTTCAGAGACGGCAAGCTGAAAGCCAGCAATTCTTCTATGCAACACAAGTGAATAAGGTGACCAATGCTGTGGAAGCATTTTTTTGGGTAGATGGCAGAACAAGAGCACTATACCCCAAGTACAAGGACTGTGTATTCTTTGATACGACCTTTTGCACCAATAAATACAACATGCCTTTTGCTCCAATAGTTGGCATCAACAACCATCTTCAGACTATTGTCCTAGGTTGTGCATTGCTTCCAAATGAGAAAATTGAAACCTTCAAGTGGGTCTTTCAGCAATGGTTGATTGCCATGAACAATGAGTACCCAACAAACCTTATGACTGACCAGTGCAAAGCAATGGAAACTGCAATTTCTGAAGTGTTCCCTCACACAGTCCATAGGTGTTGCAAGTGGCATGTACAGCGCAAGGCACATGAGAAACTTGGGAGGATGCTTACAAGAGACTCAATTTTTGAGAAAGCTTTCTACGAATGCATCAATGAGTCCGAGACAGTGGATGAATTTGAAGAAACATGGCAGCACATGCTACATTGCTTCGAGTACACTGAGAACAGGCACTTGCAAAACATGTGGGAATGCCGGCAAACATGGGCTCCTGCATACTTCAAGAATGATTTCTTCCCGTTCACGAGAACGACCGGGAGATCAGAGGGGCTGAATTCTTATTTCAAGACATTGGTGCATCCACAAAACTCGGTATGGACATTTGTAAGGCAATATGAAATGCTGCAAGAAACAATGCTAGATCGTGAAGATAATGCTGCTTTCACTAGAGAAACAACAACATCACCACTTTGGGGGCGGTACGTGCAAAAAAAAAAGAACAATCCGTCAAATCTTATGCATGCTTCCATTCAAGTAACCATGAGAAAATAACAAAAAAACAAAAAACTGGTTAAATGCAGGTACAAAATAGAGCGTCAAGCTGTTAAGTTCTACACACGCAGCGTCTTTGGCAAGTTCCAAGAGCAATTGGCAGCAGCGACAGGGTATGTGATCAACCAAGTGCCTAACCTTGAGCAGGAAGGTATTATGTTCGAGCTTTACTCAAGTTTGTATGAGAATCCAAAACTCTACCGGGTGCATGTTGCCATGGAGGAGGGGCTATACTCATGCAGCTGCCATTACTTTGAGATGAATGGTGTGCTTTGTTCACACATTCTAAGGGTGATGATACAGCTTAATGTGCAAGAAATTCCCAGTAGATACATGCTGCATAGGTGGTCAGAAGCAGCTACGGCGAACATGGACACCTCTAGCAGGTTCCTTGACTTTGGACTACCAAATACAAACACCCTGAAGTACAACTCATTGTGCAGAGATATGAATGCACTGGCAGCAGAAGCATGCTCCGTTGATCCTGCTTATAACTTTCTGACAGATGTAATGAAGCAGCTTTGGCCCATAGTTGCTTCGATGAAGAAAGAGCAAATGTTGAAGGAAGAGGTGGTACAGCAGCAACAAGCCCCTCAAGCAAATGCAGCAAATGTTCCAAGTGGAGCAAACCCACAATCATCAGCGTCGCTACAAAATCCTGCTCGTGTGCCAAAACAAGGTCGACCAACCGAGCAGGCAAAAAGAAAGAAGACATTGTTGGAGCAGCGAGAAGGCGAGCACAAGAAGAAACTTCAGAAAGAAGCCAAGAAATAAAGCAAGAAAATAGCCAAGAAAGAAAGCAAAAAAGAAGCCAATGTTGAGTCAGGAAGCAAGCCTAAACCTAGGAGGAAAGTTACTTGTTCGTTTTGCAGCGAAGAAGAACACACTATCAAAACATGTGAGTCATTCATTGAGTACAAGGCTATGATGGCTGCAAATCTTGCAACAAAATGTCAGTTTTGCTCCGAGGAAGGCCACACAATGCAATCATGCATTCACTTCAAAGCTGCGATGGCAAAAGTCGAGGATCATGCTCAAAAGAGTTAGACTATACAACTGTAGTTCCTGTAGTTCATTGTATGGGAATTCTTGTATCAGAAACTTGTAGCCTAGTTCGGTCGCAAAGTATATTGGTACTATGTAGTTTTTCTGAATTTCCTGTGTATTTTATCTGAGTTTTTGGTTCATAATACTGGTTAAAAAATGAAAATATATGAAGCATTGGGTGTGAATTTAGAAACCTTACAGAGAGGGGCAGAGAACAGAGGATAGTGAACTGAAATTTACAAGTGAAATGTGAATAAAAAATGTTGAATGTGAAGTTTGAAGAGAGGGACAGGAAATAGGAGCAATTCACCTTCAAGTGTGTGTTTGTAAAGGTGGTGAAGTAAGAACATGTATTTTTTAAAAACATTAGACAGTTTTTCAGTTATTAAAGATTGTGTTTCTCTTAAGTTGGCAGCAACATCTTCATTGGCAGCAACATCCTTTTTTTTTAAACATTAGACAGTTTTTCTGTTATTAAAGAATGTGGTTCTCTTAAGTTGGCAGCAACATCTTCATTGGCAGCAACATCTTTTCAATAAAAAACGTTAAGACAGTTTTCAGTTATTGAAAAATGTGTTTCTCAAAAATGTGGTCATGTCTCAAATTGATTGGACAAATTGCTTAAAAAGAAGATTTCATACATATTGTTGCTGCCAAAGCTCAAATGTGGTCATGCTTCAAAATGATTGGACAAATTCAATACACAGTTCCAGCAATTACCATTTGCTGCTGCAAATGAAGATGAATGCTAGAAAAGAACACATATCATACATCCTCCCACTCCCAGGGGAGAAAAAAGAACGTAGCACACATGGAGGATATATAAAAAAAACATTTCATGAACTTTGAAAAGTCTTGCTAAAAAAATGCTTGAGCACCAACAGCAAACTTTAATAACTTGCTTCCAACTAATTCACCATAGTTTAAAAACTTGCTGGATACAAGATATATATGTCTCCTTGCTACAAACTACTGAATCATTCTCCAAAAGCACTACTGGCATAAAATGCATTTCCAAGTTGCAAAGTTGCATCTACAAAAGACACAACGATGATCGCCTTCTTCAATGCGCTACGATCGCCTTCTTCAAGCCACTACGATCGCCTTGTGCACATCAGCAGGGCAGACCTTGTTCAGCGGGTGGGAAAACAGCTTCGAAGCAATGGTCTTCCGCACATCAAGCATATTTTGCTGCATAAAAATGGTAAAAAAGAGAACAAACGTATATCAGACACGCAACACATGAAAAAGTGCCAAAAAAAGCATGATTATCTATTTTTACCTTCTTAAAATCTTTCATCCTCTTGCCGTCGAAATTTTCGAAGTACAATGTTGCAAACAATCCATAATCAAAGCTGTTTTGAGATGCCATACAGAAAATGGGTAGAAAAAGGTTAAGGTTTTTACTGAAAAGGGACATGTAAACACTACTATTATGGAGGGGGATGTATGATTAGAGCTTACTGAGTTGCTTGCTGTGGGTAGTCAAGCAGGGGCCAGTCTGGTTTGAAAGAAGATAAATCCACTGTGAAATCTGGCTCTTCTGTAGCAATCCTCTTGAAATTGGTAAACTCGCACAAGTAGGAAAAATTAGCAAAAAATGAAGGGACTTGTCAACCACAAAAGTAACAGAAAAAATGCTACCACCCCTAAAACTTCAGACACATTCAGCTTCTCTATCAAAAAACTTCAGGCACACACATGTTCATTGGGGATCTGGTTTCCTTCATTAATGAACGATGCAGAACAAACAAACAAAAAGGATAAAAAATCACTTGCCAGATTCCTTGCAGCAACATCCAATTTTCCGTTATCCAATGAGTCAAACATATTGAACTCTTTGTGAAGGAGGTTAACGACGCAAACAATCCAATGGCCATCACGGACGATGGTGAAGAAAAGCTAGAAAAAGCAGTAAATACAAGATAGAAATTAAATGGAATAATTTTAAAGCAGCAAAAACTGAAGGAAAACTCATAAATTGAGTGAAACAAATTTGGGAGCAGACTTACTAGGTCAAAAACTGAAATCTGAAAATTTTGGCACGCCCTCCTCAGCTCTCTTGCACAGACACTCGGATCAAAGACTTCTGGGTGGACAGAGAGTTGAAGCTGCAACACACATGGACATAGAAACAAAATTAAAAACTCTAGAAAATGATAGAGAACTGTTGCAATAGGGCATACAAAAAAACTATATAAAATGATGGCAATAAAAGGTAGCAAAATAGATGAACTAACGCTCATTAAAACAGAGAAAGCAAATTTCTTCTGCTTATTTGAAGACGACAACTGTTCAATATTGAAGCTTTCGATGAATAAAGACATGACTTCGTTGCACATCTGAGCACGTGGCTTCAACGACTTCTGAAAGTTGGTGAAGGTAATGTGGAAATCACTAATCCTAATGAAAGGAGGCCTGCAACAAGAAGGATGAAAACCATAGTAGTGAGCAGCGTTTGACAAAGATGAAAATGAAAAAATAGGAGATAACAAAATGATGGAAGCAAAAAAATTAGAAAAGATGGCACTTACTCAATTTCCCCTCTCTTCATCTTCTTCATCTTGTACCTCTTCATGACATAGTACTGGTACATTGCTTCTGTCTTCGAATCTGTCTTGATTTTCTTGTACTTTGATCCGGCCGACATTGGACTCCCTACTCTTTTCTTGCTCTTGAGCTTCTTATCGTCCTTGCTCTTCAACCTCTCCTCGTCTAGGTTGGGACTTGTTTCCCTGCTGCTAACTAGAACAATTGGCTCTTCTTGTGGTTTTGATGGTCCATCTGGAAAAAAACAGTAAAAAATGATTTTCCAGAAAATGTTGCGAGGAGAGATTTGTTCACAGATAAACATGGCAGGGCATACCTGCAGTCCCGCTTGATAATGGAGCCATAGAGATTGGTGTGACATCATACACAGGAACTTCTGCTTCTATTGAGATTGGTGCCTGAGGAGTGACATCAAAAACAGCACAAGACTTTGGTGTCCTAGCAGTGTTGCCGTTGGTTGGAGCATTGGAGTTCGCATCTACGTTTGGCCCACTGATCCACCACTCGTAGTCCTCAGTGCCCTCTTGAAACAGACTCATTGATGGCGCATCGTTCCAAAGTCCAGCCACACTAGTCGGCGCAGAGTGATTGCGCTGGCTGAGATGGCGACAATGCTCAATATCTTCACCACTGGACACTTTCTCCCTTGCATTCTCAAAATAGTGTGCAAAGGGCTCGCTGACAACAGCACTAGTTCCTGTGCCCAGATCAACCACGTTGCCTCCACTTGGCTTATGAGCAATGCTGCTTGCATGGTTGCTTCGAGCTCATTCAACCGGCTCAACCACCTTGTCGGTTGTTGGCTCATCTGCAGCCTCCCTGCTAGAACTTTCCTTGCTACAACCAAGATCATCTGACTTGTCCATATCATTGCTGCGAGGTGGCGGCACATCAAAAGTAACATCCGTTGCTTCGTGAGAACTTGACGAAGCAGCATGAACATCTTTGAGAAGCTGCCCCATTCGCTTGCAATGGATTGCTTGCAACACTTGCCCGTAAGAACTTAGAGCCCCTTTTAACTCTACAGCATAGAGCTTTGTGTGCTTGTCGTACAATGCAGCCAGATGTGGTGGGAGATAAAAAAATGTATGGCAAAATAAAGTGACGTTGGTCAGTAGGGATGCAACTTACTTATATGATGGAACTAAAAAATACAGAAAAGGTAGAAAGGTATTTGACAAAATTAAAAAACAGAAATAAAAAACACAAAAAAAACCTCACCTCAAGCTCTGCCCCAAATGGTGCTGGGTTCTGAAGCCAATCATCCAGTGAACCACACACATCTTCATCGGTGCTTTTGCCATTTTCCCTTGGATTGCTACCTTCAGTAGGGTTCTCTTTCGCAGCCACGTCATCTTGGTTATCATTAATGTTGATATTTTCAGCCCCACAATCTTGAGTATCATCACAATCCGGGCTGTCCGAAACCTGCTGATCTTGAGCAACTTCACTACTGTTGCCTACCGGGCCTTGGGCAGACAATGCTGCAAATGGTGTCTCTGACAGAGGGTGAAACTACAGGACACAGAGTAAGAGAAGCAAAAAATAAAAACCATGAGGACACAAGCAAGATAAAAAAAGAAAAAAATGGAAAAGAAAATATGCTGCAACAGCTGAGTGAACTTACATGACACTTTCTGAATGAGGCATTGCCCAAAGAGAGCTTATTCTTGTCAAAGTCCAACACAAGATCAAAGTCACTCTGATGCACGAAGCAAGCCCTTGGAAGAGAATAATTCAATTTGTGCTCGTTGATGGCAGCTTGAGGAAATATCAAATGGTCCATGTAAATAACCTGA